>JAPJYX010000018.1:1247500-6225000 GCA_030503985.1 Himalopsyche tibetana
AACGTTTTTTAATTAATTTACAGGTTATTATTTTTTTGACCATATCCGCTAGGCGGATCACCATTGTTGAGCTTATTTCTATTATGTTTTGCCACACAATGGAAGAAATTAGTTTATAATTAGTACTATCAAAGTTTGTATCTTATCCAGTAGAAAATGACAAGCCCCGACTTTTATTTTGTAATTTTAACATAAGATTTTAATCAATTTTTAGTTTATTTGTTAACGTAGCGATAGTCTGATGATGCTTCTCAAAGAGGCAAAACACGCGTCACAGGTTGTAGCACAGCCAATGTAATAACAAAGTTATCAAATGTAATAATGTGAAATAGCGTAGTTGGACCGCACAGGATCGTCCTGGTTGGAAGCCAGCCTGATTTTCTCTGAGGATACTCTTAATCAGAATCATTATTCTCGCCAAGACTATGATTGTGCCAAGACCTTTCCATGCACGCTGCCAGCTTATTGCTTTGGCGGTTATCACAGAAAAGTGGGTTAGCGGTGAGATGGTCACAATCCATAAATTTGTTAATTTCCTATTCCATTAGTGCTATGGTATTTAATTTATAAATAATAAAATAAACGAGTACCTAATTCTTTTGTTTTGTTTTAACTCCACCACCATGACATCCAGCGCCTGTCGTACAATTTGCGCACTACATTTGTATGTAAACTCGGGTTGCATATAAAGCAGCTGGATGCGTTTTTTTTATTTTTATTTTCTTTCTGTTGCTATCTTTAGCTAGTCAAACGGAATGCCAGGAAATAAAAATTCCCTGATATTATACAGCAGAAAATTATGTACCTGGCTACACAAATAACAATAAAATGTTAGTTATTTCGTTTTGGAAAAACTCGGTATTTTTTAATTAGAAGCAGATCGGCACTATATCAGAAATGAACCAATAAGCACTTCTAGTCGATTGCAATCTTCGATTTGTTCTTGTTAATTTTGATTCGGATTGCCATCTCCCGTGATGTGTACACCCAAGTACCTGAAACCGTAGACTCTTTCGATTTTTTGTCATGCGCTTGTCAAGTGAAAGTTTGGGTCTGAACAGGCATTGTCGCAGAACACATTGGGCTTACTCGGATTGACTTTAAGACCAATACGATATGAGTTGCTCTGTGTTACTGAGTGAAAAAGGCTCGCGATCCGATTAGGAAAAGCTGGAACAAACTATAACTCACTGCAGGAAAGTCTAGGACTCACGATTGAACTCGGTCAGAACCAAGTGCCTCCTGCTAAAAGCATGGTTCTGAACAGGGATGCTTTACGGTTGCGAGTCATGGCATCTCACGAATGCACAGAGTACCGCTTTTTTTAATCCAGCGACCAGTGAAGAGAAAAGCAGTGACTAAAATGAAGCATGCAGTAGCATTTAAGTTGTGTGTAAGTTGCATTTAAGCGACCAAAATACAAAAACATTATATAAAACCAGTTTATTTCTTTACATTCTCTTTTATTATGTTTTTATACAATGTTTGTCATTTATAAATAGATTTTTCACGTAACAAGAACCACTGGGGTGGTATTTTGGGGCTGGAACGGATTAATGACATTTCAATTGATTTCAATGGGAAAAGTTGCAAATTGACATACGAGCAAGGTTACGGAACGAATTAAACGCGTATCTCGAGGTACCACGGTATAATGATAAACTTTCCTGCAAACAAAATAAATATAATTCTTGAAATTACTCACCACTCAAATATATAGGCATTCCCATGGGCTAATCCATTTCGTCGGTAATGGCTTTAAACGTAGTGATACATTTATTTCTTATATAAACACGATACATTTATTTACTGAGCGTCAGTTCAAGTTCATCCGTGCACTTGGACGCTTCAAGATGCCGATAAGCGAAACCCGGATTGTCAGTGACAAAACTTGTGTCAATGTATAATATGATAATTTGAATGATTGAAAATTAATATTAATATTCCACCAGGCACCTTCAGTCGAAATCTTATCTCCAATTAGATTTGATGTCAGTTTTCAGTTACTTGTACTATTTTGCTTCACACTTGGTAGTGGGAAATTAAAACTATATAATATAAAAACACAGTCCATCATATTTTTAATACGAAACCGAAATAATATAATTGCGAGAGTTTAAATTTAATTGCTTGGGCCTATCTAATAAAATCCCAATGTTATATGATATTTAAAAAAAGATCAGGGCGTATTTTTCCATGTGATGATAATGTTCTTGAAAGGTGTTGAGTGCGTCAAAGGCTACCGCCAACTATTTTTGTCAATCACAACCTCTATCAAAATGATCAGAACATCTTTTGTATTGATTATAACACGCAGAGATAATATGCTAACATCACAGAGTAACCTAACATCAATTTTCGATAATAATAATCTAAAATTAATTGTTTTCAGTATTTTTACATTGAATTTGTTTTTATAACGTTAAATGTAAAATTGTTATTTTCATTGATCGACTAGATCATAGGTTCCCAACCTTTTCGGGTGGTGACCCCTTTTTATAAAAGCCGTGACTAGGCGACCCCCCGAGGAATTTGAAATCCTCGATTTGCTATACTTTTTCCCCGGATTGTCCCCGAAACTCATTTTTTTTAGCTCACCGGGTAATGTTGGCGACCCCCCAGAACACCCTTGGCAACCCCCTTGAGGGTCGCGACCCCCAGGTTGGGAACCCATGGACAAGATGGCATTTTTAGCTTTCTAACTCAACCGGTTGTATAACTAGGCGTGACAAGTGTTGCTTTTTTATGAAGCATCTCCAGATCAGCTGTGTCGTAAAATTGTAAACTATAAAGGGGTTTCTTTCATTTCCTCGACCCATAGGGAAACATTTTTTTTGGTATAATAAAATTGAATTTTCCTCAGCTGTCAACGTGCCAACCTTAAGTTAATCTCAAATTTAGTAGTCTCATAAAGGATTGAGCATCGATCAAAATAAATAATATTGAATCAAATAATCTAGTTTTGTTTGCATGTATTCAGTTATTAATTAGCATCTTTCTGAATGAAATATGCGTGTAGCTTGTGCGCAAGTGTCATGGAATCGTAACCTTTGTATACCTCAAAATGTACGCCCTTAAAAAACTATATGACTAAAACGGGGAAAATTTTGAAACAATAACCATTTTACATACAGCGAAACTTCAGTGTATCATTCCTCCTATTCGAAAAATAAATCGCGCATTTTTTGTTTTTCCACTTTCATCTCTTTGCTTAGACACTTAAAGTCGACGAATGAGACTGTATTTGGATATAGTTTTATTATAGTTGTATTAATATATATTATCAATAATATAGTATTATTGTGCGTTCATAATGCATATTTGATCCTATTAAATTTTTGTATTTATCTACTTTTTGTTTTCATTTTCAAATATCTTTCTTGTTTTCAAAGAGTTTGTTAACATTTAATTGTAGAATTTATTTACTTTCTTTATAATAAACAAGTTAAGCGGTAAATTATTTTCATAATCTATGTATATACCAATTGTTTTTTATAATTTCTCATAAGCCGTAATATTCCAAATTATATAAAATGTTTGTTACAAGTGAAGTTGGTATTGTAGTAACGTATCATAAAATTGTAGAATTATTACAAAAAATGTATTTTATTTTTATAAACCTGCAGATTAAATAAAATTGAGAATTTTACAACGTATTTTAAGAATCTTTAATTCTACTTGAAATTTTCGGAAACGTACATACGTAGATCCATAAAAAATGAATATTGGAATCAGACCAACTAAAAGCTGACGAGTGCTTTGTATTCGATATAGCCGCTTTTGGGAAGTTTTCTGCGGCTTTTGTTTGTTCTTGAAAACAAAACACAATTAGTCGCCTTTCACTAAAAAGTGATATGGGTAAGGGGATAAAGCCACATTTGTAAACAAAGAATGATGATCGAGTGCATTACATGTACACGGCAACATTTGCTGAACGATCACTGGTTCAAAGGAAAGTGAAAGAAAAACGTGTTTTGATGATTTTGGGCCGTATGAAAATTATGAAATATACACAACCTTGAAATGCACGGAGACTTCTAAACTGCTGTTTAATTGACATGGTCTAATATTAATTAAATAAATTGTCTAGGGAAAAACTTTGTCAGTCTTTTTTCTTGGTTTCAATTTACACAATCTTTTTTTAATCGTAAAGACTAAATTTAAATACTTATTCGGCATTAGCAGATTACACAATTTTGATAGAACGTGAGTCAAGTTTGATAAATTGTGATTATCGAAAAAAAGCTGTTTTGAAAAAACTGAGGGTAACGTCCTTTTCCTTTCCACAGTCGATATGTTATTCGTCAAATTTATTTATAAGAATATTTAACGTCTGAATTTGGGAAAATGATCTAATTTATTTTTTGATAGTTGTTGATGATATAAATTGAGCTTAAGCTAAATTACCTTAACTTTCATTTATAAATCACACGTATATTTATTTTCACCTTGCAAAAGAATAATCACAGTCAGCCAGTTATGGTTTTTGAGATCGGGAAAATTCAATACATGCTTCGTTTCTAAGCATACAGTTATATCTTTCGATGGATTCGGCGGTAACTTTGTGGAAGTTCATTTTAATTTAAATTTTAAATAACTTATTATTATTATTAAATAGATTATTCCACGTATTGTGCTACAAACTGTGAAGCTGAAGCGTGCTTCGCCTCTTTCGGAGGCATCCTCAGGCAATCTTACTTTCACAAATCACAATGCTTGTTTAAGTACGAATTAGTTCAAGTTCATCCGTGAACTTGAACGCCTGAAGATGCTGAAAGGCGAAAGCCGGGTCGTTAGTGACAAAACTTGTGTGAATGTACATAATTTGAACGATTAAAATTTAATATTGAAATTCCAGCAAGCACCTTCAGTCGAAATCTTAAATCATATCTTAAGTGAAGTTTCCTACAAAAAGTTTTTTTTCCACTGACTGTGGTGACCACCCGTGGAATAATAAATTAATCAAATTTATTTTTATATCACTATCAGCACGCAATGCAGAGTAGTAAAATATCTAGGATGCAGTTTGAGAAATTAAAAAAAATATGGACTCTAGAAGAATTTAATTACAAAACGCAAAACTTTTAACCTTTGCCACGCGTGAACACTTTGAAATGGATTAATTAATTATATTGTTAAATATGTGCATTATTTATCTAAATATTATATCAAATTACTGCTTATATATTACTCTGATAAATTACACGATTTTTTGTTAGAAATCATTTGTGACTATTTCTCATTAATAAATATATATATCACTCCGACAAAAATAAAACTTTTCAATATTTCTTTAAGTTAGCACTTATTTTTACGCCGAGCAAAAACTTTTTATGCCTTTAAGAATAACATAAGCTATTCACATACGAATTGTGACCTCATGAAGCTATTGCGTCTTGTTGTATTAATTACACAATACTCATTAATGTTTCAAAAAAACCATTCGTCTTATTTCTTCATCGAAGACAAATAAATTGTATTCACTGTAATACTTTAAGCTCTTTAATTGTCAGATTAAACAAAAAAATAATTACAACTGCTTCGATATATGTATTATAATATCTATCAAGAGCATTATATTGTTCAAGTTTGTTTAAACTTTGACCTCTCATTTGTTTGTAACAGAGAAAGTGTTTTTTTTTCACACAATAAATACATTATCACTTTTAAATTGTTCACTGTCTATATTCAGTGGAAACTTAAAGGTAATTTATTATATTAAGGTATTATATTGTAAAAATAAACCACTCTTTTGTAATTATTCCTTATATATTATCTGGACCGGCTATGTTCTTCGTCATCATTTTCAAATGATCATATGACATCAATTGAAAATGCTCATGGCGAGGGCAACCGGTTCTGATAATATTAAATAAATGTGTAATTTGTACAAATGAGTGAAAAGATTATGTATTCTAAATTTATATTGATTCGTATGTTTACTATATTGAGAGAAATATTTTCGTGTTTTGGTTTCTCTAAATTTGATGCGCGTATTGTAATCGGTAATATCTTTCAATCAAGGTCGAAGACAACTAAACCCGAAAGAATAAAATGCCAAGAAAGTGCTCCAAAAGAAAATAGTGAAATGATCTTTTAATAAATGCTGTTTCGTGTGACCCGAATGGTACAGAAAAAGATATTTTGTAGGAAGAAGCAACAAACGATTTGATATAATATGATTCAGAATAATTGGATTAGAAGACTTCCATATATTATGTAATATACATACTTTATTGTTTGTTTATATGGTTTTTACGGTTATTTTAAGACTTCTTTTAATATAATATTTTATTTAAAAAGATTTCGTCTTATATTTGTGGAAATAAAATATTTTAATCGGAGGTCAAGTGTTTCAAGGCTTTTTTTATGATTAAGAATTTTGATTTTTCATTCATACTACCGGATATTTAAGCAATGGAAATATATACAACATATTTTTATTATATATGCTATAGGATGTATAGGATATAGGATCTATACATACATACTTATAATTTCTAAAAATGTCCTAAGCCTTACACGTCATTTTATTAATATGTTAAGATGTTACCGACATAGTTTAACACAAAATAATTGGACTTAAAAAGTTTTGTGAAACCGCTATATTATTATAATGTATTTTTTGGCTAAACTTAAGACTAAACCTGATTTTGAAGTGATTAAGTATAGACGAATAGGACAAAACATCAGCAGTTAGTTAATCATTAAGTGGTTTTTTCATCCCTGCCCAATCTCATGAGGAGCATATTGACTTCCAAACATCTCATTCTGTTTTTTATTCAGCCACAGTAAGAATCGAACGAAAGCACGAGAAAATTTTCTCTACGACCCTTCTCGTGATTATATGGGTACGATTTTTTTTTAGTTCATGCAGTTAAAAATAAATCGATTGAAAAATCAATCCATGAAAGTGGTTGCTTGAAAATTCAAACCCACGTACACCACAACCGAACTTGTTCTGAATGTCTTCACAATCTCACAGAAGCGTTAACGACTCGACCATATAGCTCAAAAAAATACTGAATCGAATATACCTACTGAAATTAGTCAATTTATTTTGTAATGGTTCAAACATATTTAGAATAAAGTTTACTTAAAAAATATGTTGTGTTTACATATTTTTCTTCTCTAGTCGTTTGTCCATTATTTTTTAATAATAACAATGTGTATCCTTTATGCATAAAAAGATAAAAATCAAAGTGCCGATATAACAAAAAAAAATCTGTTGAAATATTTCAATTGTGATATTAATAATGAAAATATAAGCGTTATAAAATATTTATTGTTGTAAGATTAAAGCATTGAAGTACCCTCAATCTCAACTTTAGACAGTAGGTTAAAATGATAACAGTGGCGTGCTAAAAATACATTTTGAGCACTGTATTAATAACTTATATTTTATTTTCAATAAAATTCTTATGATTTCGAATGTTGTGTTCTATTCATGGGAAATTAGTAATATTTAAACACTTCGTGTCGATTTTCTTCTTAGATTCTTTCATTCGATGAAAATAAACGCGGCCTTATTTCAATTGGATTCTTCGCGAGTCGTTTATGTTATCAATCGGTATGTTATCGACAAAGCAGTGTTAAAGTGGATAAACAAATGAGTGACGATCGTGTTATGATTATAATCTGGGTGAGTTATTTTATAGCATAAGCAGCGTTACTAAATGAAAGCAAGTGATAAAAGATGCTTCGATATTTCCATAAAGGCGAAATTTTGTTCACTACAACAGTTAGGTCGATTTCATATTTATTTTTGCGAACAACATGTTATATACAATGCTCATTGTTTATAATGGCTGTTTATTAATAAAAACACAATATTTCTTTGTACTTTATTCCACTTTATTAAAAAGATCAGGACCGGTTTCCCTTATTGCTAGCCTTGTCAACTGATGCAACTGTCTGTTGAAAATGCTCGCAATGAGTGAAACCGGTACTGGCCTTTTAAATAAAGTGGAATAAAGTACAAAGGAATATTGTGTTTTTATTATTATAATGCCTTTCCACCAAGTATTAACAGTGAACACCCTAACAATGGCTGATTAATCGGTTTGTAACTAAAATCGCTGAACGACGCATTATGTCCATATTTTCGAGCAAGAATATTTTTTAAATATGGCCAAAAAAATTGTGATTGAATTTGGTGTATTCGTGATTTTCTGAATTCATTATTATTACGAAAATTTAAAAAAATATATCTATGAAACGTTTTTCGGAAGTTTCTAGCATTCATCTGTAGCATGTGAGATCGTTGTCTTTTATGCGCCTCTGCGATATATTTTAAATAACGAAAACAACAGGATCATTGATAATATATGTAGGCAAAATATATTTTTGAATCATAAACCAACATATTTAAAATACTGTTGTGTTGTTAGTTATAAGCATAACGACGTCTTGTTTGGTAGAATATAATCAAAAACATATCTGAGCATCATTTTGACACATAGCTTGATGACTCAAGTATCATTGACATCGAAAGTGCGCTATGTCATTATTGCTTTGTTTATTTATTATTACCAGAACCGAATTTCACGAAATAAATGGAATTTTATCCTCCAGTAAAGGATTTTTTTTACATACTTCATATTACTAAAAATTAACCTGTACCCAGTCGATTTGAGGCGAAATAATATTTTTTTGTGGTTTACTAAAGGTGCTAACATTCAAATGTAACTCTTAACTGTCAAATTTATATTTTTAACACTTACGACGAAATATTCCATGTAAGGCTTGCATTACCGGTGAATTGACAAAAATTTAACTCCGGTAAATCACCTAAACGATCATATAAAACTCTGCAGCTGTAATATAAGTACTACTTACATATTTGGTTATATTTTCTTCATTGTTTGTGTATTTCTATTCGTGTTAAATTTAAGAGTTATATATATTTTTTAAATATCCTACGAATAAATTCACATTTCGGGCCTTTTCTACCTCCATCAACGAGAAGAGCGAGGTATGTTAGAAACATAACTCTTTGAAATATTTTTGAAGATGGATAAAGCATTCATCAATACTATCATTATAAGATGGATAATATCCATTGAGGGTGTTTGATAAGTATTTCAAATAAACTAATGAAAAATTATAATTTAGAAACAAAATATTAAAGTACAAAAATATACTAAAAATGACCAGATGGGGAAGGGACACCTGTCAAAATTATTGAATGTGACCATAAGTGAGTACTGAAACAGATATTTTTTTGATTAAGCCCATATCGTTCCAAATATTCGCTTTACCTAAACTCATAAAACCGTATATTCCTTTCAGTATTTGATCAAAACATCGTATAATTTTTTTTTTTCACATTTTTGGTAACACTTCGTCTAGTTGTCAGCCTATGTCTCGAGTATGCATAATGAATGTCATTTTTTCTTAACCTAGTTACTTAATAATATTAAACCGATGTTTGTATAGTATGTATAAATACTATGAACGGATAAAACTAGAATAATTCATCAAATATTCGATCGTCCGATAATATAAAAAAAGATTATATTCGAATATTGAAAACTTGAAGATTTGATTAGAGTCCTTGCAACGAATTGTATACAATCATAAAAGTCTCTGTAAACTGTTGCCTATGCAGCATTGGGATTGATTTCTGAAACAAAAACCACAATATGTAATTAAAATATATAAATATAATATTCTATATATAATGCAAGTTTGGCTTCTACATTTTAAAATCCTCCCAAAGAGGAAATTATCCGCTTTGTGAGTATTACAAATCCTGCGGTAATCTCTAAACGAGTCCTTTTGTGTGAATCCGTATGAAACAATAATTCGTTTTCTCAAACAAGACGCTGGGGGAGATGAGCGTGGGGACGTCACGCTAGTAGTTTCATTGATATGGACTTTTTTAGTACTTGTGTTCTTCGTAATTAACAATAGGTACTATATATGTATTTAAAATCGGGTTTATATAAACTACCTGCGGCGAAGGATAATCACTGAAGCGATAGAGGTGATTTTGTCCAGTGTGAGAGAGTCAAGTAAAGAATCCATACATAACGCAAAAAATAATTCAATTTTGTTTAATTTGGCCAAAGTGTGGAATGTGACACCCAAATACTGCTACGGAGAAACAAAATATAAATGTAATCATTTTGTAATGTGATTCGACTACCTCCGGAAAACAGACACCCGTGGACTAAGTTTTTAAAAATATGTAATCACTTTTAGGGTGTTCACTGTCAATACTTGGTGGAAAGGCATTATATTACGAAAAAACACAATATTCCTTTGTACTTTATTCCACTTTATTTAAAAGATCAGGACCGGTTTCGCTCATTGCGAGCATTGTCAACTGATAAAAAAAATGATATTTTTTAATTATATGTTAGAGGTGTTAGAGGTGTTAAAAATTTAAATTTGTGTAATTATAGAGTCACTTATACTGTAATTTGTAAATTCTTTTCAATGTCAATTTAATTTTGTATAATTAGCACTATTTGTATATTTTTCTTATTGGTTGACAATGCTCGCAATGAGCGAAACTGGTCCTGACCTTTTAAATAATGTGGAATAAAGTACAAAGAAATAATACGTTTTTATTATTTTGAAAATAAGTTGCACTAAATAATGAAAACGGACCCCACGATCGGAATTGGAATTAACTGATGCTTTCATTTGATAAAAAACTTTTCTTTTAAGCAGTAATAAACTCCCGCTTTTTCCGCGTCGGTGACTTTGTCTATTTGGTACAATATAGACAATGTTTTAACAATTGCTTTTGATATTTTTTTTTCTTCATTGTAAAAGTCTTAAATTTATAATTTGTCAATCTTATGCAATATAAATAAATAAAATAAAACAATAAATCAGAAAAGAATCTGTGGGTCAATGATCACAATTTTCATTAAAACATAAGTTTTTTAATACTCTATAAAGTAAATAGTAAAAGGTTAACGATTAATAGCTTAGAGTTTTGAATAGTTTTTAGAGTTTTGAATATCTAAATTAGGGTTAACGATTTCGGTATAACTGAAATTTCGATATTTCATGTGTTTCCGGTTTGAATGCGGGTTTTCAATAAAAATTATACTGATTTTTTCATATAAATATTTCGCAACCATAATTTATGTAGCATTGTATGTGCAATAAGGTTTGTATCTCATATGACATTTTTGGGATTTATTTTTTAGAAAATGTGGATCGCTACTCTTAAAAATGTCAAAATTAATTAGCTAGCTTTTTAAAGGTCATATTCAATTCAATTAAAAAGTTTTTAAGGTATTAATGAATATCAATTTTGAATGCATAATGCATATTATGATTTTTTTAATACTGTGTAAAATGAATTATTGAAATTTCGGTATTGCTTGATTCTGTCATTAATATATTTCATATTTTCGTAATACCATTGTTGATGTTTTTTTTTATGAAAAACTATCTTGGACGAAAGAATTAGAAACTGCTATCCCTTTTCTGGATTTGTTATATTTGAAAAGAAACGTGAATATGACTGAATAAAAATACACCCATATCACGGAGCAATGTTTACCTATATGTAGTTACGTGATACCCTTCTCACAAGTGTGAAGTGTTTTAGGAGTCTGTGCCTGACCATCATCACCGTTATCATGACGAGCTGATTGCCAACGCTCACGGGTTTGCCACTCGAGTGCACTTCAGTTTTGTGCCATCTAAAATATTTTCAAATAACAGCTGCGTGTTTTTCAGAAATATTTAACTAATGTAAATTGTATACAGACTTGTAATGGATGGCATTAATGATTTTATGAAAACGGTGTTGTGTCAGATATGAACTGAACTATTTGTTGATTTTATCCGATATTGAAGTAAAGCATTTTATATGTTGTAATGTATCTATCTATATACATGATATATGAGTCGAACACTTCGAGTCGATAAAATTGCCACTGTGAATTCGTTGGTTTGAGGTGTATATTTGCATTTTAAATATAATAAGGTTTTTCGTAAATCTGTTTTCTCACTCAACCTGATATTTGATTGTGTTTGAATAAGAAAACAAACGACTTGCAAATCAACTTTTATTCAATGATTGCTCTTTTCCTCAACAATTTGTTTTCTCAATATACACTGATGCGTGGCGGTTCTAATATAAAGGTGAACACTACCAATATAATGTCGTTTGAATTCGTTCGATTAAATTAATTTATTTTTTATGAAATTGCAAAAATTTTGAAATAAAGCCAATGTCAGCACCTCGTGTGGACAATATGGATTTAAAATGCAACATCTATTCTAAGTTGATTTACGAGAGTTGTTTTTGATTAAGTCGCTTAACATCTTTTTTTAGACAGAAGATGTATAAGAAGATAAAGCCATAGTATAAAAAGACTAGTAATTAGCTTATAGCTCTCACAATGTCCTTTTATTAAGCGAATGGAAACAGGGGTGGGCTGGAGGGGGCTCGGAGAGGATCGCGCGAGAATTAATTTAAGAGAAAACAATATTCTCAAATCAAATTAGTACATAACTGCAATTTCTGACTCGTATATTAATCTAATCGTATTGATAAGTTTACGGTAAACTTCATATTGTTAAATATTATAAGTGTATTGAGTGACAATATTAAATGATCAGAAGGATCGAAGGAGAGGAAATGATAATTGACATCACAAAAACCCAGTTTTTGATCACAATTTTTAATTGAATAATTCTCAAATTCACTGTGATCTTACCGGGAATCGAGACCAGACCTGGGTGATCGGTAGAGCAAGCTCTAACCAACTGGGCCGCATCAGGCTGTGATGTCGATTTAAATATGGTCAATTAAATACTGTGTGCCTCAAAAACAATAAACGATTCAAATGCATTAATGTTATCCACCAATCAGCCCGTGGATCTGCGGGTACATACTTACTTGCCGTGACGAAGCTACCTGTGTGACGGACAAAGTGGAAATTGTTTGAGGACTTGCAAACATTTAGTTGGTATACATATCAACACTTTAAAGTAGACAGGCGTAGGTAGATCGCTGACTCGAGAGGGAAATAAAACAAAACAAATAATTTGTTTTCCATTTAGATGGCGTTATAGAATTGTCCGAAACGAAGTGGGTTCGTAGTCGAGTGGTGAATGTCGTTGGCCTCAGTTTCGGTGCTCAAGATGCTCGAATTTTATTACGGGCAGTTTTAAAAATTGATTTATTGGTTCGTAGACATGTATGTGGTGTCCAATTATCGTATCGAGTATCGAGCCGTTCTCGTAAAAAACATCAACTTAGATCAGGGGTTACCAACCCCGTCGACCAATTCTTCGGTGAGCTGAAAAAAAACGAGTCACGGTGGTATTTTGGAATTCCTGGGTTTTGAGATTTTAAAAAAAAGTGGTGCTCGCCGCCCTGCCGATATTTTAGATTGCGCTCTAAGATCCAAAAAGGTTGGTAGCCCCTGGCTTATAATTTTTATTCATAAGCTTTCACGCTCAATATAAATCGCTGAGAGTAGACGACAAACAATTATTGGTGACCAGACATTTGCGCATAGAATTTCAGAAATATATTTAAACACGAAATAACAAATATTGAAAATATAAGTGATTTCGAGTTATTTGGCACATTTTTGCATTTTTGCAAATATCTACAAAATCAAATATATTTCAATGAAATATAATGATATCGTTTTTAAAAGTTCAAAATATTTTTATTAATCTTTTCAGGTTTAAAACATATTTTATTATGGCTCGTGTTTTTCCGGTCAAAATTTATATTAAATGGTCATCGGTCAGCGTAAATCAGGCATGGGCAACCTTTCCTAGGTTTGAGGCCAAATTATCATTCCGTCTCCGAGTCGAGGGCCGGATCAAATTATTAAACATAATAAAGTAGTATTAAATTAAATAAAACACGTTGCTATTTCTTATATGGTGGTGATCATGAACTAGTAGAGTGGAGCCACTGCAAGCGCCCGTCTCATCACTATTATGTAATCCCTCCCTGGAACTATTAATTTATTTCTCTTATACTTCGCGGAGATGAATCAGGGCCGGACAAAATAGCTCGGCGGGCCGGATCCGGCCCGCGGGCATGTGGTTGCCCATATGTGGTGTAAATCATAGTTTCTCAACCTTTTTAAGCCCGTGGCCCCCTTTTGAGTCTCATATTTTTCCGTGGCCCCCCTACCCCTAGTAATAAAACTCTCGGGTCTCTTAAAAATGAAAAAATATGTAGGTCATTTATTTTTAAAAAATGTTTGTTAAAAAAAATATGTTTACAAAAAAAATTATAATATAACATATTTTTTTAAATCCCTAGGGTACCTAGCGTTGTACCCATCACAGCCTACTATGGTTCACACTATTCTTACGGGGGCGTATTCTGCAGCGTTATTTGTGTCATTTTTTTTAACTAGTTTGCATGCACTGCATGGTGCCGAATGCTAAATCGTTATTTTTTAAAATATTTAAAAGTTTTCATGAAATTACTTCATTTCGCTCTTCATAAGACGCCGTAAGCTCTTTTAATGATTTGTAATTTTCCCTAGATGCAACTAAGTCGGCATGGCCAACAGGACCACCAGATACGACTGTGGTCGTATAATCTTGAGCAGTTCTTTCCGTTCGTTGTTCATGTTTGGACATTCTCAAAAAATTCAGCATCCCAAATCATATTGCCGCATTTATATTTTAGGCTATTTACTAATCAGCCAACATGGAAGAGCTTGGCAGTGAAGTGATCATGGCTAGCTATATATTGGCCTTTCCGAAAAATTGGAGTCGAAGCGTTGGTTTCTATTTGCATTTTTAAATTTTAAAAGAATTTATAAGATTGCCTGTCCTAAGAATAATTTCCCATCAATTTTACCTAATTCGCATAGCAGCGTCTGTAGCAATACTGTGTGCCACAGTTCTATGGGCCTTAATAATGAAGGGTCTGGTCGAGAAGGAGGCAGTCAAAGAATTCTCCTCACCTGGGACTTGACACCCATTATGTAGCATTGCTGTTACGCCTTGAACTTTAATGCACAGATTTAACAAAAGTTTACCAAGCAGAACCGGCGATGCATTTGTAGAAATAGTTTTGTATGCTTTTGTAAGGGCTATCAATGCACTGCATTATTCGGTAAGAATAATTTTCTGTAAGAGAAGAAGATTACAAAGCTTGTATCACGTACTTTACCAGCCACTCCCATAGATTGGGTGTTAGGCTTCAATTACTTAATACCTGCTACGCAAGAAATTTTGGCATGCTATGCAGTGGTGTAGGAAGGTGTCCTGCCACCCGGGGCGGTACTTCAATTTGCAGCCCCATGGAGGACCCTTAGGACACTAGCCACTAAGCGAAGGGACAAAGCTTTGCCAATGATCAGTTTTGGTCTTTAGTATTGCGTTTTGGTATTTGCAGATTAAAAACAATGATTTCGAAAAAGACATTCTTGAAGTCAATGGGATTTTATTAAATTTACTGTTTATTACAATTTTAGGGGTTTTACACAAAGGTTTCATTTTTTACAATCTAATGTTGACGATGAATCGCGCAGGAAATTCAAAAAAAATAGTACATGATTATTTATCAAAGTAAAACTTCAATACTTTCAACAATTGAAGCAAAATATCTTTTATTCATAAAAAATCTTAATTCCTTGTTCAATCGTTACACCTTTGGTGTCTTAAGATTTTTTAACAAAGAGCATTAAATTATCTTAACTAATTTTTTCGTCATCAAAAATCTGTCACATCGTTTTATGTTAGTCAACTTGCAAGGCAAAATGTTCAATTAGTCGTTTTTATTATTATCTGCCATCTCATACATACGTATTGATACTGAACGAAATTGCTCAAAGGAATCATCTGAGTAATTTTATTTTCATTCATAACTCTTGAAATTACAAAATCAAAGATTTGGAAATATAATGCGTTTTTCTAGCTTTTGCAGTTAAATTGGAAATTTCGTAAGAAACTTTTAATTAAGGGGGTATTCTAGTGTAGAGGCACGAATTTTGAGTGGTTTTTCGAGCTCTGTAAAAAATAAACAAAGAATTTTTTCCCGTCTATTTTTTAACCATTCGTTTATTTACATTTTGAAAATATATAAAAAATTAAAAAAAAAAAAAAACAAAACTCGAAAAGTTATCGGCTGGTAAAGGGAGAGGTCCAAAAAAAAGATGGTGTCCTCACGTACACGATTCCAACCTTTCTGGTCATTTGAAAAAAAAATTAACGGATTCTTAATAAATAAAAGTTTCGCTAGAAGCCCTACCTTGACGATTAAAAAAATTTTTTTTTCAGAAAATGAATGAATGAATGAAATTGAAAAAAAATGGAGTTTTTACGTTTTTTTTAACAATTTTTTTAAAAATAGTAAAAATTAAAATTTTGACTTAAATCTGCTATGGGCTCTAGAAAAATGTATAAAGAAGGTTCACACAAAATTTCAAATAAATCGGTATGGTAGAACTTGAGATATTATGTACGTCAGCTTGAAAAAAGTAGTTTCGAGAAAAACGCATTTAAAGTTTTGAATTTCGATCTGTTCCGGTCGGACCAGCTTAGTTGCTGCGTCACCAAAATCGCTTTAACTCAGTAAATAATTGAATTTTTGAAAAATCCTTTTGAGGACATACTCTCAAATATCTAAAATTTTAAAAAATATAAAAAAAAGAGTCAACTTTTACAAATTTCTATACTAGAATACTGCCTTAAACCAGTGTCTAATTTTTCACTGAATACTATAAATCCTATTTGTTTGCTGCGGAAACTTCTTAATTTTTTTTTAATTATTAAAATGTTTATGTGTTAAAATGGATAGTAGCATTAGTGAAGCAAAACATATTTAACGCACACGAGTTTCATAATATCATAGGGTGATGAAAGAAATCCGTGGACAAGATAGTCAATACAATATTGTCGACACTTACTTTTAGATGCAGTTATTATGGTATCCTTAAATATCATTGAAAAAATAGTAAAGAGTATGTATAATAAATACATTATTTCTGCTGCAATGTATTATTGTCCTACTGTATTATATTTGATTTGAATATAAATTTCAGTTCATTATATTTTGAGTGGCCGTGGCCCCCCTAAAGTCTGCTGTGGCTCCCCAAAACTGATATTTTCTTCTGTGGCCCCCTTGGAGCATGCTGTGGCTCCCAAGGGGGCCACATGGCCCCCGGTTGAGAAACGCTGGTGTAAATAGTCGTAATTTAAATGAAATTAAAAAAAAACCTAACCAAAATGGTTGTAAAACATTCTAAACGTATAATATTTTTATTCTGACCATTTAATTTGTTTCCTTTATTATTATTTCGGCACATCAGCTTTTTCCGTCTGTGTATATAAAAGTCATTTTCAGTTTGTGCATTTGTCGTTTGCTTGTCATGGAGAAAGCATAAAATATTGTTGTTTTTTTTTTAACTTATAACATCCCCCTAAATTATACATAAGGTTTTATAACATTTTTTCGGTGGGCTCCATTGCGTAGTATAGTTTTCAATATCCCCTCATCTCCACCTTCGTGTGATATAATATTATAATATAAATCAGAAAATACACTAAAATTACAATACAACTCTAATAATTTTTGATCTAACTTAATAAAATATTATGGCCTATTCAGAATAACCCATTGGAAAATCGCTAGAAATCACCGGTTGCTTTAATGTAGGTTTTATGTATTGTATATTTACAGACCCATTCAAAATGTTATGTAATTCAATACTACTGGTTGCTTGGTAAATGTATGATGTAATATATAACGCATCCTATTTGTAGAACACAAAAAGGAATATGTTTACAAAGGATCACTTATTCTTGAAATAAATATTTCTCCATAATAAGAGCAGCTATTTTACAAACAATCAGAAGACATTTTTTATAACACAAATATACCTGTACATAACATATTATCATTATTACTTTCAATGCCTTCTTATAAGCAAAATATTTCGATGACTTAGCTTAGAGGTAAAATATTGTATATATATCCAATTTTGGTCGAAAATATGCAAAAAAAAGTACTAAAATGTACCAAAAATAGCCTATATTTCTGTGTTAAACTATTGCCGGATCCTATGGCGCAGCGGTTAGCGTTGTGGGCTTCCGTGCCAGACCTCACGGGTTCGAGTTCCAGCATTTTTTCAACCGATTTCTGTTCGAAAGCATGGGTGTTTGTGATGTCCCTCCCACCATTTCCGATCCTTCAATAACTGGGCGTAGCGAGAGCGATTAGTTTACCACAAGTCCTGTCCTGGCCTTATCCTTATACCCCTACTAATCTTTTTCAATAAGAGAGGTTGAAGAGACAGAGTAACAAGCAGTTCTCGTAGAAAAAATTCTGTTGAGGTACATTGGAAGCGGACATGGATAAAAAAATATAATAAATTATTATTAACACTTTCTTTTTCAGCTTTTATAAGACATTTATAGATCATAATAACTTACAAAAGTAACTATTAAATGTAGAATGGTTAAATGTAAAAAAAAATGAGAGTTTTATTGGAATTCAATTATTTATTTGAAAATAATAAGAGGGGAAGTCACTAGCTCTCTGTTCCTATGTTACGGATAAATATTAGTGGAATGGAATAATAAATTATGTTTTACTTAAATGAGATAAATTAAAAGTAATGTCAATAATGCACTAAACATTTTTAATAAATAATAGATATCGCTGTAGACCGTTTCATTTTTCTTTAGAATACATATACATAGACTAACACAAATATGGGCAGGTGCTTACATATAACCGTGCTCAAACATGGGTATCTATCTATCTGTATGTAATTATGCTACGATACCGTTACGGACGCCAACTGAGCAAGTAGTGTTTTTTAAACTATTTTAAAAATTGTACTCATACTAATTATCGTTACCATATTTAGTATATATGTAATTGATTGTATCAAATACACTTCTGGAAAGTTTCTATTTATGTACTATAATTGCATTAAGTTACTAAAAAAATTTACTTCATGTTTCTAGATAATAATATGATGTTAGGTATTTTTGAATATCACAAATGAAAAATTCAAAAACGGTGGCGGGGAAAAGCTAATATTTGTTTTTTAAAAAAATTGGGTAATCGGCTTCAAAAAGCGCATGAAATATGACACCGCCCCTTCATTTTCTACATTTCTTTATTTACTTGCTTGTGTATATATTACCAAAATTGTGTATTCTAGAAAATGCACCACTGATTTTGAACCCTTATACATATATAACTATGCTTAGGTGAATATATACGTATACTATGTTCGACACCAAGGTAGGCAACACAAACATAAACGAGAGTCTAAACATCAAATTTTCTTATTAGAATTGGTTGTCATTCAATCGCACAATCTCTCTCTTTCGAAGAGTTGAATGAGAAGACGTAAATGCAATAGTATGGGATGAAGAAAAGATTGCTAGTTGATGTTTTATCAAATATATTGCAAAAGAGCGATGTTTTGCTAAATTTTTCTATTTTGATTGCAAAAAAGTTTGTCTGATACGAGACATATAATACAAAATATTTCTTAAGAGCGCTAGTCACCTGTGCTCTGGATGATGATGTGAATACATACTGTAGAAATAATATAATCTACATTTTTTCAACTAATCCAAGTATTTTCCAAAAATCGTGCGAATCATACTGAGATTACCTAAAGATTTGTAAGATTGGTTAAATAATAAAGTTTTCGGAAACCCTTATTCCAAGAACACAAAAGGTTTCTAACAAGCCACACAAAGATGCTTAAGATTTCCCGTATTTGTACAAATATTCATATGAGAAATAATATTTATGATTATTTTCAATGAGATAAATATTTCGCGTTTGTTTTCAAAGATAACATCTTGAGGTGAATGCAACAAAATAAAATCTTATGCTTTGCGCCAAGTATGCGCAATGCAAATATATCTCATGTTTTTAATATAGTGTGACCAAGAAAAATGATGGTCTTAAAGTATTGTTAATATGTATGGATAATATGATACTAAAGAAGTTTCTCGAAGGCTGTGAGGTGGGTTCTCAGATTTATTTCTATATTTTATGGTGGGTGCAGATAGTGTACATGTATGTATAAATCAAATTACTATTTAAGTAAAGACTCTGATAGCAAAATATTATTAAAATGGAAAAATAAGAAATGTATACTGATTTTGTGTGCAAGAAAAACAAGAGTGTTCATTTCGCTATGTAATTTAAAACTTTTGTTTGCTTGTAATTTTCCAGTGTATATTTCAATTCAAAGAGTGCTTCGAAGTCAAGTGTATGCATCTTTAGATAGGAGGTTGCGTGGGTAAAATTCAATACTTTACTTTCTTTTAATGCCTTAGGGGCGTATTCCCTGGTGTATCCATTTCCTTATCGATATTAAAGTCAAACACCTCTCCTCCATCCTGGGAAAAATACATGGAAAAAAAGGAAGAGACTGTATAGTTAACAAGTAAAGTATCACATACTTGAAAAAAGAGAATAAAACAAGATGATGATATTAAAAATCATCATTCCATTCGTTTATTCATCGACTTCTAATGATTCCGATGACTAAAGCAAACTTTAATTTAGAATTAGAGGCCATTAAACAAATTGCAGTTAACAATGGTTATGTTACAGATATAGTAGATCGTCTTTTTTTTAATAAAACTTGCTTTGGTAAATGTTAGCTCTGGCCTGGTGGTGGATTAACCTGTTGTCTTAAAACAGTGGGTAAAATTAAATTACTTGGGTTACAAAAAAAATGCTAAGAAAATTGATAGAAATAAATTTAATGTAACTTTTTATAACACGCTCAACTTGAGTCGGGTTTTAGTTAATTCCAAAGATAAATTAAACTTTTTGAACCAAAGCGGTATTTATTTACTCAACTGCGATTCCTGTGACGCCAAATATATTGGTCAAACAGGTAGATCGTTTAATATTAGAATCAAAGAACACTTGAGTTCTGCTAACAAATGTGATGAACTTTCTCCATTTGGAAACCATCTGTTTCAAAACAATCACACTTTCGATATTGGTAGGAATTTTAAAGTTCTACATTTAAATAACAAGTCAGTAAAATTAGACAAACAGGAAATTCTGGAAATAAACAGATTTAAATTCTTACCTAATTCAGATCTGTTGAATGATCAAATTGTATTTGCAAGTTCTCCTTTACTTTACCATTTACATTAGCTCTTATAATTAACTGCTCTAATAGTTAACTGCTCTTCTATATTCTATATGTGCATATATAAATTAATTTTTTTATTTCTTTTGTAAGAATTGATATGGTTTTTAAAAATGTCTTTTTCAGAATCTTCATTGCTGTTGATTTTGTCGAAGTACACAGACTTATTACTTGGAAGCGGGAAAAACACAAAATCATTATTAGTTATTTACTTTACTAATGTAGAGTTTCACTTTGTTCAAAATTTCCCAAATTTTAATTGGGCTTATAATTATCATTAGCTACTCATAAGTATTAGTCTTTGAATTTTTTTAAATTGTATGTTATAGGTGTTAAGCATTTCATTTTGTGTAATTATAATGTAATTTGTAAATCCTTTTCATTGTTAATAGTTGCTCAAACATTTTACTTCAATTTAAATTTGTATAAATAGCACTGTTTACATATTTTCCTTATCAGTTGAAAATGCTCGCAATGAGCGAAACCGGTCCTGACCTAATTGATAAAGTACAAAGAAATATTGTGTTTTAACTAATATAATGCCTTTTCACCAAGTATTGACAGTGAACACCCTAAAAGTGATTAAAAATCATCGTTTACTTTAAATCGCTGTTCATATAATAGATTTAGTAAATGAACTCACTCAAACTATTAATATTGGCGAACGGAAATAACCAATACCTTAACAACTGCTTTCTGGACCAGCCAATTATTAGCTGGCCACAAGTCATAGTCACGTTGTGGCCAAAGTTTTCCAGCTTGGCCGTTTTAAAGATAGTCCAATATGTTAAGGCGGGAGTCAGTCATGCCGATTGGATGAATATAAAGTAAATTAATGTATTCAAATAATTCACGACACTTTATGCAGAGCAAATGGATCGAAAAGCTTATAAAAACACATCCATAACTTCTATTACTTTCTGATATTTAAAAACACAAATTATAATACATTTTTACGCTTGTGAATATAGTTATTTTGAAACCGTGAAAAATTATTGATTAACTTAATTTATTCAATAATATAATATATATACATATATTGTAAATGATACTTAAAACTTTTATGAACACTGTGTATTTACCAGTCGATACAAACTATCTGAGAGATATATCTGAAATGAGTTTAAGCTGTCACGCATTGTGTAATTTGAAACTACGTTATTCTGTTGGCAAACATAAGAGCTTATTTATTGTAATGTCAGTTAATGTAATGTTGTGTGATTTGAGATTTGCATCGAAAGGGTGTGAAGAAAAAATAAATGCTTAAATAATAATATGAAAATTACATGTGAGGTATTAAACGTGAAAACAACATTATTTGATTACATGGGAGTATGTAAGTAGTTAGGCAGTCTATATATTTTTTTCATTATATATAAAGTTTACACTACTGCTTCCAAGTAGGTGCTATATATTATAACAGGGTGCAATTGGAGGCTCATAATAATGTTTTTGTTTTTTTTGTCAAATACTTATTTTTATCGAGCACTCTTATTATAATATCATTTAGTCATTAATCTCAATTCAATTCAAATTTATTGCGACGTTAACAGAACCATAAATCGATATTTCGAGTTGCATCCATAATATGGAACCGAGAGATTGCTTATATTTTCTATTTGTACTTTTGTGGAGATAAGGAAGAGAGAAATTTGAATAAAGTGAACATATTTTTTAAAACTTATTGCTCTATGGAACTAGATCATCGTTGTCATTCTCATGGAATCATTTTTTTTTTAAAATATTTTTCCCTTATTAAAAGACAATAGAGATATAATATAAAAAAATACATTATTGACTTATTTTAAGAAAAGAACACATGGCGAGCATTGTCAACTGAGTCGTTCAGTCGAATCAGTTGACAATGCTCGCCATGAGCGGAACCGGTCCTGACCATTTTAAGTAAAGTGGAAATAAAGTACAAAATAATATTGTGTTTTTATTAATATAATGCCTTTCCACCAAGTATTGACAGTGAACAGCCTAAAAGTGATTGACTTATTTGTTAAAAATAGTGCCATTTCTTTGATTATAGCGGAAAAAAGGATTCGTGTTTAATTATTGTTATTTATAGACTTTCTGTAGGAATTTATATAATTAAAATATTTCGAAACAATTTACTGGTTAATAAAAGTTTTTGTGTTTTCTACGTGTCGTCTGTAACGATCCTTTGAGAATGGAGCTTGTAATATGCCCACAATAATTACTTTGTTATGGACTGATGTATAATATATTGACATAATAACAATATGAATATATTTTTTTGGCAATAGATAACGTGTTGAATTAAATTTAAAAAATCCTTTGTGAAAGAGAGGGAAACAATTTTGAATGTGTATCTAGCTAGGTACCTGCTTATGAAAATATTTTCACTTAATTTTAGTAGAAAGGGTTCTCAGAAGGAACACGTTTTTACAATATTTAGATAAGCATTCAAAGTTGGTATTGTATTGTGTAGGTTTTTTTTTTTTACAAAATTTTTCATTTCAGAATCGCTGTAGGTATGTATATGTATAATGGATACGATTTTGATAAACTATGTGAGTGTATAGTTTTATAAATTTTGAAGAAGAGAAGTAAGACAAAAACAGGAATATACATTTTTTACTAAAACATCACATATAAAACGTTTCTAAAGTTTATTTCTTAAAAAAAGATCGACGATCTGTTAATTAACAAATGAATGTTACAGCATCTAAATTGTAAACCGCACACAGAATTCAGCGGCTCATTCAAATTTTTCTGATCTTCAATAACTACAATATAGAACTGACTTGTCAGTTCATGTTCATCTAGGACTTGAACGTCTGAAGATGCCGAAAGGTGAATCCCGGGTCGTCAGTGACAAAACTTGAGTGAATGTGCAAAATTTGAACGATTCAAATTTAATATTGAAATTTCACCAAGCACCTTCAGTCGAAATCTTAAATTTTGAAATGATTAGGATATATTTTTCATTTAAAATAGAGTCACTCTTCTGCGTGCACATATATTATTAGGTTGTAGGAGGCATAGTTAAATACATGTTTATATGTAATGAATGCATTCACTATACCATGTCTTTAAATTTAATGTTTGGCTCAGTCGTTTGATAATATACAGGAATCTGTGGTCCTATAACAACAAATTTCGTGAGAAAAATTTTAGAATTCTATTCTATTGAAATAAGTTAAGCCTGTCGACGTATAAAGTAACAATATTTGTGTTTCTTTATAACAGTTGATCGTGAATATTAAATTAAAAAAAAACATCACACCACGCAAAAATAAATCTATGGCCACCACTGAAAAAGGATACAAAATATTTGTAGTATAATTTATAATAACATATTCCCTATAATTATTGATGAAGAACTGTAATTAATTTGTTGATTGATTGTAAAAAATGAAATGGTTTCTATCATTATCCTACATGTTTCAAATCGTATATATAACATACGTGGGTGTCCCGAATGCCAAAAAAATAAATAAACGAGGATTTTTAATTCGATGATCATTGGTTAATTTATTTGTCACTCTGCTTGGCTGTTTGTTTACAGAGCGGTTACATAGATTCTTATATTTCTTTAAAAACAAACGATTGACTCTCGCAATTAACTCGAATTTTTGGTCAATAGAATTTTTATTTCACAATCGTCACATGTGTGGACATGCTACAAACAGTTTTTATTATATATACCTATGAATGTAATTTAGCTTATCCTCTTCTCGCGGATCGAATTGGTATGAAATAAGTTCATTTATTTGGATACAAATCCATTAATGTTTTCAATTTTAAATTTGTCAATCTTTTGAAATATTTAAGTAAAAATATATATTTCTATGAAATGCTCGAAATGTTAATATTATTCACTAACCTACTGACTTAACTTTCAATTTTATTTAAGCTTTTCGAATAGAGTTTGCCATCATTTCGAACTGAGGTTGCTTGATTTGAAATATGACAAACCCAACAATTTTAATTTCTCCATATTGACGATGACGCTCGTTCGTTCGAAAATGATGCATATTGAGAATGATATTATATCAATCACAACAATTAAGGTTGGCGTGCAAATGTGTACAGTTAACAAAAATAACAAAAGACCCAATCTGTACACGTACAGTCGGACGTCTTCGATATTTAACCCCTAAACCCGAGGCCCGGTATTATTCCTTCCCCGGAGCGAGTCGGCATGTCCGGCGGTTCGGAAAAAATCGTCGCAATTAAATAACTCCACTCGGATGAGCGTCAATAGAAACATTTAGTAACGGGATGTCAGTCAACGTGAATGATTTCTGCTAATGTAATGTCTATTGTTGATCGCGAAACGAATCGAAACTTTTCTATGCCATTCTTTAATTTGCACGTCGCCTGAGCGTATGTCAGGACAACCGGGTCAGCGTGATTGTTCAATAAGCATTATTATATTAATGTGGACACTTGAAAAAATTTCATAGCATTTAAAACGCATATCAATCTAATCTCAATGATATAGTTTCGTTCATACTTAAAATATTATCAAAATGCGTACACTAAAGATGGCTAGAACGAGTAAAGGTGATTTAAAGAAATAAAATAAAATCTGTTTGCTTAAGCTCAGAGGTCGCCAACCATTCTCACCCCGCGGACCGCTAAGCACAAAATTTTTAATCTCGCGGATCGTATGTGACTACTAAATCTAGTTTGAGCTTTATTGACTTACGTTATGGAACTCAATTGAAATAAAGTGAATATATAAAAAAATATTTCTACATAAATGAAATTATAGAGTTTAGTAAGTGGCTGTTTCAGCTTAACTCCGTTGCCACCAAAATCTTTAAATGTTTTTTTATTTATTTATATCCTAGCATTGGTGAGATAGACGCATAAAACCAACATCCATAAAGTTTATTATAAAATAGTTTATCGAATCGCCATTACATTGGTCTAAGTTGTTTTTAATTTTACCTTAACTATTTGTTTTAAAAATCATTGATAATATCTCGTATGTTGCTTTACCGATAATAACTCAAATCGAGATTATCGCATTCAATGCATTTAAAGATGGATTGTAATTCAATGTTGATTGTTGACGGTATGATTCACGATAAGACGATGGTGAGAACGTTTCGTGCTCTACTGAAACAAATATAATCTTTTTTGAAGGTGACAACTATTAATTCATGGTGGAAAAGCATTATATCTGTAAAAAAAAATTGTTGGTAATAATTGCGGTGACCAAAACCGGTCTTGAATCAAGACTCTTGACAGTAGCAAAAAATATATTTTATTTATGTAAATGTGTTAAGAACCTATTTTACTTAGTTTTAAATAGTAATTACAGCAAACAAACATTACATCTAGGAAGATCCTTAGACTCTTTGCTAATTTTACAAGAGCGGATAGCAAATTTGGTGTTCTCTACTTCCGAGCCGAGAAAACGGTGAATTCGTGTTCAAAACTTTTTTATTTCTCAGTTCCCACTCAAAAGTCTTCAATATGTTGTTAATTTTTGAGTCAAAACACTCAATTATTTTTACTATGTTCCCCCACTATTTTATCAACATTTTCTGAATTGTGCTTCCTCTTGACAATACTTGTTCAGCGACTCTCTGCGGCGCGCGCAAGCGTTTAGCAATCTTTACACTCGAACGATGATTGGTAAATACCTAGCGAATTTGATTGTGTTTATTCAACGTATCGGCTACTTTTAATAAATGCAAATGCGTGACTTTGTACGTTTCTCAATTTTCAGCGTTCAGTCGTTCTTATGTTCAATATAACGATGACTGAACGTTACACCAAATGTATCGCATGTATATAAATGCTGAACCCTTCAATTCAATAATTATACAAGTCATAAAAACAATAAACACGCAGCAAAAAATGCAGAAAAATACTGTGTTTATTCTGCCACATATTGTTGTCTAGTTATACTAATAACATCAATCAATCGGAACATAAATGATAAATTGATATTATAACTTAAGATTTCGACTGAAGGTGCTCGGTGGATTTAAATATTAAATTTGAATCGTTCAAATTATGCACATGCACACAGATTTTGTCACTAACGACCCGGGTTTCGCCTTTCGGCATTTTCAGACGTTAGTGGCTTCAGGCATTCGGGTCGTTAGTGACAAAATCTGTGTGAATTTACATAATTTGATCGATTCAAATTTGATATTATAACGTCCAAACTATAAAACTGCTTACATGATGTATTAAGTTGCAGTAGAATTACATTAGTTACCTGATATCTTAACATAATTCTGACGATGGCGTTGAGCTGTTACAATTAACTAATATTACTCTTAGGGACATAATTTCTTTGATATTTTGACCTGATTATAACGTAGTTCTACCAAAAAAATGCCAATTAAATAAAATATTGATAAAGTGTAAAATAAATTATTTAAAGATATAAAGACACTAACTCAATCATTTGATGTACCTAATTTACATATAGTAGTAATATTGATGAATCATAATAAAGAAAAAAATGATTCTTGTCGAACTAAATTAATCCAATCGATCAATAATACTAATTATGCTTATTGCGGTAAAACATATTTTAGAATACAATCATTCTTTTTTTTTCTGTACCAACGGCTCGTTACATAGTAATTCGCGCAAAGTTATTGTTACTCTAACTGTGTTGAAATCAAAAACATTAAACGAATGCTTGAAACTTAAGGGGGGCAAACATAACGCTAAAATGTGCATTGACACTGAAAAAATCAAATTAAAATTGCACCAGTGAATCTTTGGGAATGAAGTGTGAACTGCCCGCCGAAGCGTCGTCGTTTTTGTTACACGTTGTGCCTCACTCATGGACTCACCGCATGAGTGTTCAGCATATAAATAAAACATGCCAATTGTTTGTGAAAAACTTACATACAAATGTATTTTAGTTTTTATTGACAGATGTTGAGTACAAGGGATGAAATAACGTCACGTCTAAATAATGCTTCGAGCCAAATTAGGATATTATTTTTTAAGAAAAAATATTTTGTCTATTAATAACTGAGTGGTGATTAGTCCACATCGGTTATGGTGTCCAAGCTGCAGTGTGCTAGAGAGGATTTGGTGGGGCTAGCGTGAGCACCTTGTTAATTTTTGGTTAAACCGGCGAGCACCTTTTTCAAAAAAAAAAATATCAAATTCTATAATTTACTTACTTAAAAAATATGTGCTATATTTAAATTTTAAGATGAAACATTCGAGGGCCACAAAAAACACACGGGCCGCATACCGGCTTCGCATCATCCCATTTATTATAGACAGTGGTGGGCTGCCAATACGTTAACAAGGGACTTGCTAAATCTAAAAGCAACTCTCGGTGTTCTCGGGAAGGAGTAAATTTTTTTATTACTCCTATGTAATTTATATGCAATACCTAAATAAGCAATCGATTGATACTTAATTAATGCACTTATATTATGTAACAATATGCAATTTACCGCAAACATATCAATGTAAATTACTAAAAATGTACTACTATGTATACTGAAGTTGTCGTAGATAGTTTATTAGTCAGAAAATGCAGTTGTATACTAATTTTATGTGAGAATATTTTTTTCTCTTAAATTAACAAAGGGCTCGCCGGCTATAGTAAAATTTAGCAAGGGGCTCGCGCGAGCCCCTCTGAGCCCCCTCTGAGCCCCCTCCAGCCCACCCCTGATTATATATGGGAATAGGCGAACTGCTTGTTAGCACATTGGAAACCCACCGCGGTCTCCAAAATATAATTAAAATTTTCTTAACTGATTTTCTAAATAGATTTAAGAATATGTGTTCAAAATTCAAGGGCAGGAATGTTTACTTTTCATCTCAATGTCCAATCAAATCTGAAAAGGGACATAGAGAAATCGATAAGCAAACTAGTGGTCTTTTCGTGTCTTCCCATTGTTGCTGAAAAAAAGCATCTTTCGCAAAAAATCTGTTGATTCATTGAATTGGCTTTTTGTGTATTATAATAAGATAAAAATATGAATTATTTAGTTCTACAAGAGTCATACGAATGAAAATAGTTCTGACGATAACGTGAAACTGAAATAGATAATATCAAACTTTGATATTATGCGCCGCATCAAGAGGGTATTTTATTTTATTATCGTTTCATCAGAATTTATTTTGTCGTTAACTCTCTATTTACTTAAGAGTATTAGGCGACAAAGATTACAGTGGTACTAGAGAAAACTTAACCTTTCTGCCTCATTATCCTTTTCTTAAATAATATTCTGAATAAAAACCGGCAAAAATGAAGACAGAAATATTTAACGACTGATGTAGTTTCCTGTTTATGTAAAGGATTATTCTATTTATTCCAAAACATTTATTTGTCCCGTGCCTACTCATTTAGCACAAGTCCCTTATTCATTCATAAACAGTCAAGAAAACCATTGTTTTTTTCTATCCTCACTAGTAATTCTTGTTGGTTTTAACGAAGATTAAAAAAACTCAACGGCGCTTACTCAATATTTGGTTGCGCCTAATAATCCAAAACAAATGTGTAAACTAACTAATACGAAGGATAATGGAAGTTGTAAATATTCCAAGAAATTTTGCTGTGAGGTGGTTTGAAAACAGGAAATAATGTTGTTATGTACGGAAATGAGTTTGTATTGAAAATAAACAAATAATTTCAGTAGTTAATTCCGCAACTTTTTGACATTATCATGATCTTATTATAGAATATAATTGATTGAATTGGTAAAACTCCATTGTGCTAAGGTTAAAAATAACAAAGTATTGAGTTTTACAAATATATTTTTTGTATAGTTAATAACTATTTCGGCATAGGACGAGGTTTCGCCAGAACTTTTTCTGTTCTAGTATAAAAAAATACTTATTATATTAGATAATGCTTGTGATGAACGAAAATAGTACTGATCTTAATATACAATGTGAAATAAGCATAAAAAAATATATTATTTCATTAAAGAAGTTTTATATTGCTCAGTTATAACACTTGTATTTTATTCGATACCTATATGATAACTTCAAAGCTTATTTGTGTGATCTTCACAATGATTTTTTTACCATTAACCAATGTTTAAAAGTTATACAATACGTAAAAATCGACGGAGGAAATATTCATAATGCGGATGCAAACACTAAAATAATGAATTCTTATAAGAGTGATGGGGTTGAGAAAAATTAATTGCAGTTGCAGTCTCCTGTTTTATATAAACCACTCACTTTCTACAAATAAAAATCAATACATCGATCGATAAATTAATACATATTAATAATCGATCGGGGATGTGAGACTTTGGACACCGAAACCGTATAGCGCTGACAATTCTATGATCGATTTTAAATTTAACAACTACATAGTTAACTGAATGAATAAATATTTAAAAAAACAGACAACGGATAATCTTCCTTACATTGTTGGCAACGCTTTAAAGAGCTTTTCCTTTTGTTATTTATTATCAATGCATTTGACACGACAAGTCCATGATTACTACTTTACTTCTAACAATAAAATACTAACACGTTATTACCTGAGTAGCGAGCATACTTCGCAAAGATTAACCCTAATAATATGATACTTAAAACAGTTTGGAGATTACCACGGTGGTCCGGTCTTTCACTTTAAAACATACTAAGCAGTCACGTAGTAAAATAAATAATAATATACCTATATGAAGAAAATAAATCCACATTATATTTTTATTTACCTTTAAAAATTACCACTTGTCAGTTCGATTTCGCGGCCTTTTATTTCGGTGACGGTAAAGAACAATGTACAGAACTAGGGGGCGGTTAGTTATTAGTTAGCTGTTTATATATACCCGTCGTTCAGGATCATATATTTTTTTGATAAGAGGTTTGAAAAAAATAAAACGTTTCCGTGACTTTGAACAAAAATCCGTAAATAATATTGATACAAACTGTCCGTTCAAGGATTTGAACGTGTGATGCGGCATCAAACCAATAGTAATTTAAATAACGTGAGACCGTTGGCTTATTGGCAATATATACAATCTCTAGTTTGGCTGAAAGGTATGAAGGCTCACAGACATCGTTGTATTTGAGTACAAATCCATAAATTGGTTGAAAAATCAATGTATGATTTTCTAGAAACCGTGACTCAAATGGACGAAAGCTCAACAGTATTGAGTAGTCGGGAAGTAACAAAAGTAATACAACATTATTTTTCATCATTATCGTGATTTTTTCAATAAAAATGTTGTGAGGTAATGAGTGAGTGAACAAGTATTCAATAAAAAACATATTCATCAATAATATTTTTTATTCATTTGATAACGGGAAAAATCATATTTTTTAATAATGAGCTACATACTTAACACATATTATTTACAAAACAATGTGGCTAAAAAAATAATTACTGATAATGGCAGTCGTTAGGGATCGAGGACACATCGATTACACATTAAGATACAAGGGGTCTAATAACATACTATTCCAATATATTTTTTATGAAAATTCATATATTATACTTATTTATGGCTATGTGCTATGAGCTGTAGGATAAAACTGTGAGTATTGTGGAGCTTAAACAAAACCAAACTCATCTTTTCGATGATGTATTTTTCAAAACATTTATTACTGTCAGAAAAAGTACAGTTAATCAACAACAAATCCTTACTGACTTACCAAAACTGTTTTGTGCTTAAAATTGTAGGATTCGTAATTTAAAACATTCATTTAAGATAATCTCAATCAAATTTATTCATTGCAAATGGAATGCAAAGATTTGACAATAAATATGTACTGGGCTTTCGTCAATTTTTATATATACTATAACTAAATTTACGCTTTCTCTTATTTGATTTGATAGTTGATACCTACATTGTTTGAAAAAAATCAGCACAATACAGATTTTTTGCCTGATTACTACACTGTGATCATGAAATTAAAAAAAAAATCAATAGAATTTGTAGAAATTAAAAAAAAATATTGCTCAGAATATATTGCATATTATAAAACTGAATTTTTACTATTGACGGCAGTATATTGATTGAAAATTCCTGCTAAAGTTTAGCAAAAGTATAACATTTATGAGTACAATAGTCTTTTCAATATAAAGTATAAATATTTTTTTTTGAACAATTGAATTTTTATTTGAAATTTCAAAAGGGCACAACTTAGCAATAGATTGTTTTTCTTTGTTTGCAAAATGAAAAATTGTTTGTTTGCGAATAGTTTTTGCAATATAAAATTTAATAAAGTATTTCTATTTTGTTAAATTAAATGGGATTATATTGCTTTTATGTTAATATTGAAATAAATAACCAAAGTAAAAAAATCTTCAAAACGGAAATTGTTACTAGGTTGTTACTTGTTAATTATTACATATTACCAAAATACATAAGAATAATAAGCCCAAGACAATTGATTTATAAGATTTTATTCCAAAACATGCTCAGGTGACGATTTCAAGTTAAAAAAAATATGATCGGTACTCGGTTACATATCAATTGTTGAAGAGAAAATTATTATATACTCTTATATATATATATATATATATCTTATACATATTTAGATAATCTTGTTCAAAATTAATAGAAAAGTGTGCGCGGAAATGGTGTTTGGAATTTAAAATGAAGTTTTATGGATAAATATTATTCGATGGATTGGTAGCACAGAAACGTATCTATAAAAATTAACATTATTCTTGACAGTCGGTTTGACTGATAACGTAAGTACGTTTTTGTAAAAGAATTACGGATATTGAAATAATCTTAAACATTTATATCAGTTGATAACTTAATTAACCGACAGACTAGAAACATACAGATGTGTAAATCAAAACATTATTATGTGTTATAGTTTTTCTCAAATATCCAAAAAGATTGTTTTCTTCATTCCTGAAAACTTTCCCATTTGAAAATATTTTTTTGCGTTATTAAACCTTTGCAAACCTATGAAATATAATGTTTTTATACATATTTTAAAATTAAAGTGTTGTATGTAGGAAGATGGATAAATTATGATTGATTACACTTGTCTAAAGAATTATTTAATAAATGTATTTTTCAATTATGTCTAAACATTGTAGGCTACTCATCACTGTTTAACATTGTGTAGTTTGGCTAATAATGCCGACTACTGTGTTAAGATAAATAAAATAACATATTTTATTGTTGTACAATTGGAAGTTAGTCAATCGATATGTTTGACATTCTGGCTGCTAATTAAGTGATATTTGAACAGCTATAAAAACATTAATACAACGATAAATTGAATGTAATCCTCTTTGCCCAATCAAGAAAGTATTTACATTTTACACGTATACATGTCGCATACCTATCTACTGATAAATAATTATTTTCTACCATATTTAAATATAAACTATTGAATGATGCCTGTAATGTATTTATTTAGTCATAGATGTATAGATTTTAATAAAAAATGTGTATGAGAAGGTGTTTAAATATCATATTTCATTAGAGACCTACGGAGTACACTGAAAATTACTTATTTTATTACAATTAAATATTTATCACAACAATGTAAATACAAATAATATTAAAACTATAAAATAACAGGAGAATGACGATAGAGAGCGTAGTTTTAGAAGCAGTAAATTCTAAAATACTACACACAAATTCATTTCCATAGGTACCAATCTAAAAACAAATGACTGCAGTTATTATATTGCTGTTGAAAATCTCTTTGCAGTAAATGCACGTTTTGGGCTGCTTAGTTAAATTTTAAAATATCATTTCATTTTCACAAGTAAATATATTTCAAGAAACTGATGAAACCATGAAAATGTATTCCTTGATTCCAAAACAACCCCTCTATTATTGAAAGGAAGTCTTAAATTTTAATCAAAATACCTTTTATTCTATAAGTCTGAATTATTACCGAGATCATTTGATTGGTGAATAGTCGGACTAGGTAAAGGCTGTCCACGGCGAAGAGGCTGGTTCGCAGCTAGATGCTCGTAATATCTGCCGACGAGTGCCTGGTCGATCGCTAGTCCGGGAAAAACTCCCCAATGGCTCAACAGAGGATATTGCAATCCTTGCGGAGAGCTCGCGGGCTGTTCGGGCGTAAATCTGTTCTGGTGAGCGTCTTTGTCAGAGTTTTCTATCAACAACTCTTTATCTTCTTGGTCGCTAGCGACAACATCGATGTCTTCATCGCCGTTATCTTCATCTCCGCTGCTGTTGAAATACGTTTTCGTGTACGTCGCTTGTTTTTTGTGGCTTTTATCTTCGTGGCGCAAGCTCCCGTCGTCCGGAGCTAACAAAGAGGCAACGTCAAACTGACGCTTCCTCGTGATTCCAGGAATCGGAGCAAAAACCGCGGTCGGCGTCGGTGGCCAGAAGTGAGGTAATGTCGGCATACCGGGAGGTGGTGTCACAGCCAGAGGCGGAGGGCTCGGAGAATCATTGCCTTCGTCGTCTACAGCTAGTCCCATGTGTTTTCTTACTTTGCGTTGGGCCTTTCTTCGACGAAAGTCACCTTTGCGAAAATCATCAACGTTTGCCGGGTGAATTGCCCAATAATGACCTTTTCCGTTCGCACTTCTTCCCGCTTTTATGAAACAGTCGTTTAAGGACAAATTGTGCCTGATTGAATTTCTCCAACCCGGTCCTCGGGACCGGAAGTATGGATAGTTGTCCAAAATATGTTGATAAATATCGGACAAAACTAACTTTGAATCTGGCGAGCTGAGAATAGCCATGGCTATAAGGCCAATATAACTATGTTGAGGCTTTGGCTCTTCGGGCTGTAGAACTCGATGGTGAAATAGCGACATCGACAAGGCTAGCCGTGGACCGTACGGACCGGGGTAAGCGGGGCACAGTGGAACCGGTCCCGGGTAGTGATGTAGTTGAGAAAATCGTAACCTCTCTGCCATGGCATAGTTGTAAAGTTGCAGTCGATACTGGTCGAGTGGCAAGAGTCCCGGCGGCAGCGAAGGTGGTGTAGATCCTGAGCCCGAGTTTCCTCCGGTAGATGGTTTAGCCAAAGAAGCAAGCGGGTATGGCAGGATTGTTGTTCCAGGCCCCGTTGGACTGTCACCGTTACTACACATCTTTGATAAATTGGTAAACTTTAATTTGATTTGTGAACCACGGAATCCTGTATTTCGACGATTTTTATTACTTTATATGCATCATTTTGATTTAGCACAATGATAAAAATACACAGCTTTAAATCAATATTTCGCAGTAATTATAAATATTTTTATGATATAATTAGAGTTTATTATTAATAAAGTTTTTCCAGATTTCATTACATATGATAGGTTGGATTATTCACATGTCACAGAATTTATAACAAATTAAAAAATGTTATTTTAAAGTGGTAGCAAATTATTATTGAACTTAATGAAACTTCTCTACCGATAAGAATATTGAAATTGTGTTGTTACACTGTTAATAAAAATAATAAAAAACAATATTTTTTAAAACGTTCATCACGAATATCAATATTTTGTCCGTAAGAAGAAATAAAAACACTTCCTGCATGTCACAAAAAGCACGGGCAAGCGAAAGCTCATAAATCACGGCTCCGCGAAAACACAGCCTCCGTTCGTCGAGGGCAGAGTGTTTCTGTCGCGTGAACCATAAATCATGAAGCGGAACCGCCTCCTAGTCTCCCCACTCCACTCTAGAAACCACCCCGAAAAGTGTTCACAAACTCTCGTGCCTCCAGGCCTAGGTAAACCGGGGAGGATATTTTACTTTCCGTAGTCCGTTTCAAAAAGCCAAACATATTTATAAAAGTTGAGCGATGATTTTATCCCGTCACACATTTCCATTCTATTTTTTTACATATAGGATTCGATTCATCGAAAATTTTACATTTAAATAAGTATAATTAATACACGATGTAATTTTTCAAAACAGCAGTTAGCAAAAGTATTATCATTATCCAAAACAATCAAATTAATATGCGCTAAATCAAAATTAATGATTACTTAAGATTTCGACCAAAGGTGCTTTGGTGGAATTTCAATATTAAATTTGAATCGTTCAAATTATGTACATTCACACAGGTTTTTTCCCCCCACTAACGACCTGGGGTTCGCCTTTCGGCATCTTCAGGCGTTCAAGTGCACGGATGAACTTGAACTTAGTTCAAGTTCATAATCAATTATTATTAAGAATAATAGTGTTTTTGTTATTTACTAGGGAAAATAAATTATTTTTGCCACCTAAAACAATGTAATAATTTGTGTTGATATATATATATATATTGAATACATTTATAAAATGAAATACTTTCAAAGTAATTGATTGTTAGGACAATATTTATTTTTTTAAGAATGTTTGAAAACTAGGGTTGTTTATTTGATATTTGCTGAGAAATTACCAAATCTTAAATTTCTAATTGGATTGGTATTGCTTTTATTTCGCTCCTTGCTCTTTTCCCCATACGAGTCACCCATTTTGAATAGATTTTTTACAACCTACAAAAAATGAAGAATTTTTTTATAACTCTAAGCTTATCTAGTTTGCAAAAAAAATAGTTTTTTAGTTTGTAAAATATGCATGTTACATGTAAATAATAATAAAATACCAAAGAACGTCAATAATTTTGAATAAGTCGTTCTAGTATAGTCGTGTAAAGTAGATCGTATACGATGACATCGTTTTTCTATCGCAGCGGTTGCCTGGGCCTGTCCACGAGAAGTAGATACGCAAGACGCGCTCTCGCTACGCGATGGGACTTCTATTCGAGTACACAAGCCCTGCACTTATTTGTTGAGAAATATTTGAAAAGCTTTCAGTGGGACGGACGAGAAGCTTCGTCGGCCAATGGGGAGACGTTGTTCTGTTGGTATACATGTTTTTGTTTAGATGACTATTCGCAAGCAGTCTATGATGATTCTTTGAGGGGTGAAGAGGATCTCTGCCGGAGGGGTAGGACCGCGAGGAGGGTAGAGAAGGTGTGAGGGTAGAGAGGGAAGTTGTTACATTACCCAAAAATTTTGTTTCAATAGAATGGTTATAAAAAATAGAACGTCGGTTAATTTTTTTATTATTTTTAATTAATGGATGACGTAATTAACTCTTGCCGTCTTAGGATTCTATTATTCTATTCTATGACACAGAGATAAAATCACTTTTGTAAAACAGCTTTGTCTGCCTAAAAACAAAATACTTTTGCTACCCAAACTATTTTCTGTGAAACAAAAATTCCCAAAATTGTATTATATATAATAATTTTACAATGTAAAATGTAAAATGTATATGTTTTATTCAACGTACTATATTTTACTAGTTTGACGTTTTATTTTGAAAATGTACTCAGTATTGTTTAATTAATATCTTAATACTCTTTTAATCAATATCTTAATAATATTTTAATATGCATGGGAAATTTTCTTTGACGAAAACAAAATTGGAAGAAGTATTCTAATTCTCTCACTAAGCGACGCTCGCCACTAGTGCTTGAAATTTTGAAAGTGTTTAATTCCACATGAATTTTAATAAAAAAATCTATTATAACGTTTTATATTTTTTAACCGTGCTCCTAAAATGTGAATTGTTTCAAATAACTTGGGATTCGAATAAAGTAACAGCACAGCGGTCCTCTGTTATTTAGAGATATCACAACTTCACAATACAGGCTCACACAATCCAGCAGGGAAATCTGCCGTCTCACATCCCACCGAGACAGTGACAAACAATCGGTTATCGTGCCAACTATGAATTTTAATAGTTGCTAAAAAGGTTGCTGTCGTATATATTTGTTACATTATAAATTTACAAGCACAATACATCATGTAAATAAAAAAAACAACAGAAGAAGTTCCCACTAAGAAAAAAAACCGTATTATTATACTTCCACACTTTACATTTGCTAAAACAATTTTGATTTTGTCATTTTAATACAACTTATAAGCAAATAGGTACCAGGTCTGTCTTTGATTTCTTCCCTATTTTTTTTTGTTTTTATTATATCCGTGTGAAGTTAAAACAATCAACAAGTTTTAACAATTAAATCAATAAAAAAAACGATTCTTAATATAAAGGTAGCAGGGCGCCGACCTGGCTCCACTACACCACTGCTTATAGGTACCTAATGAAATATTTTCAGACATATTCCGTGCCAACGTGGAGAATATTGATTCATAATGGAGCATCTCAAGACGAACTTTCCACATAATTTTTATATTGTGTGTGCGGACCATCAACTTATGTGCGCAGTAAATTATCAGCAAAGTAAAAAATGTGCGCAAGTATGTAGGTGTGTATTCACTGACGTACTCATTGACGCTAGACGTGGAAGAAAAATGTTAAAGATTTTTCGAGCTTAGTATTTAAGTAAAAATATAATTTTGTGAAACAAACTTCTTTTTACAATATTGATGTGTGCGGCCTGTGCGGGGATGGAGATATGTGTGCGGTCACATTTTGGGAGGTATGATGAAATGTAGATTTTTAGTCGACTCATATTTTAGCTTTAATTTTATTTCAACGTATAATGGGTTCAATTAATAAAACTATCAAAATATACAATTGCTTATTATATTTGAGGTAATTCGTATAATTTTATCCGTTCATCGTGTTATCATGTCGGCTCTCAATGTAAAACATATGTACTCGTAATGGAGTTTAATGCAACGGAGTTTTTTGACTAGAACTTCTAGTTTTTCAGTTGCTTAACCACTCTTTTTCGAAAAAAGAAGGGATAGAAAAATAACGCTGGAACAGATCTACCTGTAAGGTAATATTTCTCCTCATGCTCTGCTTTAGGATTCGATGGGTGGAAATAAATTTTAGATATCCCAGCCATCCATGCCGTCGAACAGAAAGAAATCCACAATTCAATTTATATAAGTTTATACTCATGAGTGTCGAGACCGTGAACACCGCGACCGAAGTCAACGAAACTGTCCGCTCGACCACATATCCTGATAAATTTAGTACGTTTTGTTATGGTATTTCGAATATTTGCATATTTATCGATTTGTATGATTTAAAAAAAACAGTTTATCTGATTTTCAACCACTGAATAAGCTGGAATGGTATGAAAAATCTGTATATCACTCATAGTATGCTAGAAAGAGAAAAATACATTCGTGCCAACGGTAAACAAACTCACAAAGAGTGAAATCGAATACATTTCCCGCTCAGTGCAAAAGAGCGAAATATATTTCCGTCCAGTTGCCATTCTCGATAACGTAAGAGGGGTAAAGAATGATACAAATCTCGCTCGATGAAATGAGTTAGCGATATAGTTAGAGAAAAGCATAGAATGTTTTGTGTGACGCCTACTTTATAAGCCGTCTTTGTTTCATGATATTGCTGTTTCATATTTGGATTCCTATGAGAAATTAAAAGTATTCAAGCAATTGCAGGATTGTGGGATTATTATCCATTTGAAGAAAATGATTTTCGATTGGGAATATTTTTAATTATACGAATCGTGAGAGGATATCGTACTTATTAGCATTTTCCAATTTAAAAATACTAACAATTTAAAAACGAGACAATCAGTTTTTAAAACGTTGGTATTTAATAAAATAATATTTGTATTGTTACAGTAATTATCTATTGGATTCGGTTCAACAAAAAATTACATTTGAAAAGAAACGGAGTATTTCACAAAGATGATATACATATATATACCTACCCCTATGAAATCCACAATAAGATATCAAGGAAGTAATATTTTTGAATATAAAAATAATATGGCATAACTATAGTCCATAACCTATTTCAAATTGTTACAATTATAAAAAAATATATCATTTCTTGCCCTGCCAATCCAGTGTATATATTTGGGTAGATTTTGGGCATCTCTCGCCCGCTCTGTCTGTGTGTACAATGTACAAGTATAGTTTGAAAATGAATTTCAAATGCAGGTCTATACTGATTTTTTGACATTGAAGTATAAAGTTCAAAATATGTAATTGAAGCAAAAAGAATTGTAGTTATTTTGACATCAATATAAGCATTTTCAAACTTATAATCTGAGATAGTAAAGTACATTGTTCAGTTTTTGATTTTAATTAATTTTCATAATATAAGGAAACTAAGTAAAATTTTTATGCTTTAATAATTATTTTGCATAATCGCAAAATCGGAAAGGGTCTTCTCCATAACCTGCTGATAGCTTTGAGATTAAGCGAGACCCTTCTTATGGTATTGGCAGCCCACCGCGGAGTGTAGGTAAATTTTCTGCTCTTGATATTAATTAAATAATGTTACGTTGTTTTTAGTTACATACTATAAATATATGGAGTACCATTCGATAGCTTCAATAATCATTGCGTATCATAAGAGCGATGAGAAAATCTACCCCTCTCCCGGAACGCCACGAATATTTTTGAAATTATGCGAGGCTCTTGTTAACGTATTGACAGCCCACTGCTGCATGCTATGTTATAATAACGTTTAAACATTACAAATTTCTTAGATATCTTCTGTTTCTTTACATACTTTCCTAATATTTCACAATGTTTGTACATTGGAAAAGTAAGTAAATATCAAAGGCTGACGAATAAAACTTTTTTTTCTTACTTTTTTTAGCATAAATGGTAAAAACTGACACACTAAATCGATCGATAAAGAGAATTCGCTTAAATTTGGATATTTTTTTCCCTTACATTCTAAGTTTAGAAAAAACATTTGAGAAACTGTCAAAAATCAAAAACTAAAACAAGTATTGATGTCAGCTCACATTTTTATACTAAAAACTTTGTTCATTTTTAGATTGAAATAATCACAACTCAACAATGTTACAGTGAAATGTATGCAGACATTGGTTACCGGTTGGTATACATACGAAATAGTACCACCCTTTCATAAAGCATCTAATATATTTATGTTTTTCTTTGCTTTGAAATTACTAAATTAATTCCCATCGTGATAATAAAAATAATGTATTTATTTAATAAGATTGCATTTATAGTTGTTTAGGTTTCTGCTGAGCAGAAATTTGTTCGTCAGTTGAATAAAGTCCTGCAGTGGCGTGCATTTTTATGTTACATTTGAAATGGTTTCAGAATTCTTATGTCTTATATGAATAATATACCTTTGATTTGATGATTTGTGTACTCGGCACCTCTTTAGTAATAATTGATGTTCTTTTAAAAACTTCGCAAAGATCTTCTCGTTTTAGAAATATACCAAAGAGTATTTTTTTAAGCACTGTGCTATGATTGGAAGTAACGTACAACGTTTCAAAACCGTTGCAAATTTTGTTCTCAACGATTGTAATAAAACAATGATAAAGGTATATTATCAATAATTCAATATGATGGGAACCATGGGTGACCACTGACCGGAAGATAGATGCATATACATGTAGATGATGTAGGCGTTAGCAAAATAATATTCCAATAAAAAATAATCTGCATAAAATTAATCTATTCTAGGTAACATATTATGATATGATAACGATATTCAATTTTCTTTGTACTAATTCAACATTTTTTATATTTAACATAATTAACAACTGCCTAAGCAATATTTAAAATCACTTTACAAAATATGAATACTTAGTTACTTATTTTAAAGAATTCTTTGATATTATAGTGATAAATATTAAATTAAATTAATTTATTATTTGTATGCGTATCTGTAAATTCGTGTCATAATTTGTCATAAAAGTCTTTTACGAGATAATAAAAAACCTTAGTAGAAAATGCTCGCGATGAGCGAAACCGTTGCTGGTAATTATAAAACAATGTGAATTTAATACAAAACTTGATTTAATTTTATAAATATAATTCATTTTCATCAATAAAATTCTGACTTTCGACGATGGCGTGTTAAGAGCGGTAGGTAAAAAAAACTTTTTTTACTCATATTGTAAAGTGTTCTACCGAGTGTTAATGGATCGCACATCTACATATTATTTGAATTGTGTTCTGATTCAATGCTATTTTTCACGAGCCGTTACTGCGGCTTAGTATTATTGTAAGGGGTGTGGAATAAATTAAACGGTTTAGTATTGCCACTCCCAATTGAAGTATAGGTAGTTTTTTACAAAGCGTTTTGTCATTTGAAGCGATTCAAAAAATCAAAAACGTAGCAATAAAAATATCAAATTCAAAAACTGTTGAAAACATTTAACCAAAAGAGATTTATCGTTTTATATTGTGTCGTTACTGACGGTGATACACCTAAAACGTAAGCCAAAATAATAGAAATATTCAGTATAATATAAAAGGAAATATTATTAGGTATAACATATTATTCATTAATCTGTCAGCATCCGTTTTTTCTATTCACTGTTGGATGAATGACTACCTTCGTCTAATCGATACAGAAGCGTATGGAAAATTTTTCCAGTCTCGTTGTGCTTTCTGGATACCATTGGATTCCTATCTTTATCTTTTGATCGATATCTCTGGTAATATGGCAGTCAATCCTCTCGCCAAGCTTAAAAGAGTAACTTACAACAAATCCTCCCCGTATCCCGAAATTTTTCCCACTCACTGTCTTTTAAATAGGTTAATATAAGAAGATTTTATTTGAAAACGGGATGCAGTTAAGTAACTGAAACACTTTTTTCAGAGAGATTTAACTAATAATGATGAGACAACTTAGTTATAATAAAAATAAGTTTATTATCTGTTAACTATACCCAGCGGTTTTTGAAGAGCGTGCGTGGGAGAGAATTTAAACATCCCCGAAATCATTGATTTGGACATTATCGATAAAAATGTTCGTTCAGAGATTAGATCACTTCATTCAACAAATATAGAAACAAAGCGATCAATTTAAAACAGAGCCCTGTTTAACGTACATACCTACTACTAAAATAATAATTATAACCTAGTCAATGAATAAAACACTAAATTTTAGTGATTCTATTTTTATTTAATATGATACGCCGGTCCTGGTCTGTTTTATTTTTTGAATATAATGGTTTTTCATCAAGTATTGACAGTAAATACATAAAAAGTTTATTATAATTTATCGATTTCTGTTCGAAGGCATGGGTTTTTGTGATGTCTAAATATTCCCTCCCACCCTTCGGATCCATCAATAACTGGGCGTAGCGAGAGCGATTAGCTAATCACTAGTTCTGTCCTAGCCTTTTCTTTCTATCCCTACTATTCTCTTTGAAAAAGAAAGGTTGAGCGACTGAAAAAATCTGTTATGATACCTCCATTGGGAGGATATATGCTCTACATCGGGAGTAGATATGGATAAATAAATCTGTTTTAAGTTATGAGCGCCGCATACACTTAATGAAAAAAAAGTACAATTTACGTTAATAGTAAGAGTATAAAGCATTTGGTTATTTTTGAGGCCTAAATAAGTCACCATTAAATTATTGTAGCAATCTACCCAAAGAAGGTATTTATTTATATGTCGAAAAATGACGCGCTTATTTGACAAGTTTATCAATTTTTATAATGGATGGAAGATTATTCTCCTCGTAGATTTAGGTTTGAAAATATTTTTCACAACAAAGAGCCAGTAACGACGCACGCTTTTTCCGGCGAAGTTTTTCATCAAAATAAATAACACGCGAGGAAACTTGTTTTCTTGAGACATCATAAGAAAACGGGACAGACAATCGCATACATTTTAAATCATTTTATTAGCATCATAATATAATTGTGAACTGAGATGTTAGTCAAGAAACATCAAAAGTTTTCAATCAAGAAAATGAACAATTCCAGGAAATACGAGTGAGTAAGTATCATATAAATAATAAAGTACGAATCCAACACTTTGAGTCGTATCAACGTGTATCGAACTACATTTACTCGCAGTTAAACTTATTGGTATTCTCGGCCAGTTATTTGTTTTCTCACTATGCCATCAAAATAGTATCTATCATCAAACTGTTTTATCACTATACTTAAAAGATAAGGTCGCATGCAGTGGCGGCCAGTCAATGCGGCATTGGATGAATGCACCCCTTATTCTTCATTTATTTATTGTATATAATAAAAAAATTATAACATTTTATTTTATTTTTTAGACAATAAAAACATGAAGATATTAAATTGAGTGAATGGTATAAATGCTAAGTTTGAATATTATTTCATGAAATATAACCGCCCCTGCATATACAAGGTGTGCATTTATCCAATGCCACATTGACCGGCCGCCACTGGTCGAATATAATCTTTTATAACTAAGTAGTTTTCGTTATGTATGTAAATTTTTATGCAATGCCCTTTTTGTGTCTTGTCAGTGAGGCTCAGAGTGTTTCGATTATTTAGCATAATTGTTGTCATCTTTTGGGCGCATAGTAATAAATGGCAGATACAAATTTAATTTAACACCCGAAAATATGATATTATTTAGAATTTCGACTGAAGGCTCTTGATGGAAATATGATGGATTATAATTATAATTTGCCGTAAAATGTTTCAATCGGTAGCATCGTCCCCACAAAACAAAATCTCTCGTCACGAAGGCTTTGATGTTAGAGAAAACAATAGAAGTATGTACACGAATACCAAATAAGCCCCCGGAGAGAAGCTTTTCATTATGTTTTCATTAAAAATTTCCATGTTGCCCATAAAAACACGTCTAATATCCTTTGTTTAGCTATACAAAATTTCCAAAGAACGATATTTTTTCACCCAAGTACTTTTCCTTTGTGTAAAACAAAGAATTTTGGTTGTAAAAAATAAATAGGTACCTAATTATTTCACATACAAAATGTGTGCGAAAACAAAATTTGAAAGCTTTTATAAGCCCTCGAAAGAAAGATAAGTTTAGAATTATACCACATGTACTAAAAAACATTTCGTTCGATTTTTTTTAAATTTAGATATTTTAAAATAAAAAAATAATAAAACACTATTTAGTACTTATTTTACTATTATTTATTAGGATCAGGTCAGGACTAGTTCGCTCATTGCGATAACTTTCAACTGGTAAAAGAATATATATTATATTGATACAGAAGAAGATATCAAGATATTATATTGACACAGTAATACGTTATGGTTAAAAGGGTTCCAATCGTTCGGAGTATTTTTAAATAAATATTTTTTTATTATTCGAACTTAAATATATTGGTTAAATACATTTTGAGCTGCCTGATGTGAATATGTATTGTTGTTCTTTACTAAATTTGCCATGAAATAATTATCGTTAAAAAAAATATTTCTATAAACGAATAATTCATGGACAAAAATAACACTTTTCATTACCTAATAAATTGTAGTCTATGCTTAGTGTTCTTAAAATACGTTTGGCATACTATTATACTTTATTATTTCAATTATAATTAATAATATGGCGTAAATATGTTCTGTACGTGTATTTTTTTCTGAATAGTCTAGCTAGACCAAAATACTCAACCATATTTATTGTTTTCAAACTCAAACTTTTTAGCCTAAGATTCACACCGACTACTCCACAGTCCCAAGAGCCAAGACCTAGCTAGCTCATCATATCAACAATGCGGGTTGTAGTTTTGAGACCCCTGCTCTCTAGAGCAGGGGTCTCTATCTACAAACAGACTTTTACAGTATCTTGAATATATTTTAATAAGTTGTTACAAGTTGAAATTATTTGATTCAATACTGGATGAAAAATACTGATATCCGACGGCGTCAAAATATTATTTATAAAATAATAGGAATCAATACCGTCTTCAAAATGGAAATATAAAGCTCAATAATAAGTCTCCCAGTCCAGTCAACATTATGGGATGTGAAATATTTATGATATAAATTTTATTTATTTTAACTATAACATTTACTATAAACATTGTTTTAATTTGATTGCGTAAGAAAAAAGTACTTTTAACAGCAAATAAATCAACAAATCTTTGGTTCAGCCATGTGTATAAGATTTATGTATTTTTATTGATTCAAAATTTTACACTCACTCGAATTATAAACGAACTAATCATAATCTGATCTTTATCTTAGAAATTAATGTGTGGTTAACATTATTTCATGAACGGCAACGGAAGGTGCTCTGCTGTTCTTCGGGTAGATGTATTTATTGTGCCCGACGGATAGTCGTCCGACTCAAATCTAACATTATGGTTTATACCACAATTGAAACTAATTTAAATAAAACATGCTTAGTACTAATTCCACATTATTTATTAAATGCTTCCCTGAGAAGTGAAGTGAGCCAAGTGTTTTTTTAGAGAATATTGAGTTCGATACGTTATACTATTCTACATGTCTTCAAGTATCATAAAAGTAAAGTAAGCTTAGTAAATACTCACTGCAATAATGTTTTCTTCCTAAAATAAACATATGCAGTCCACAAAAAAACACTAAATAAAAACGTGATTGTACTTCACTTCACCTCTCAAAGGCTCAATTTAATAATAAGCCCGGTTTGGCTCGTCACCAGTTGTTGGGAATTCTTGTGATAAACAATGTGGAATTATTACAAAAAGTATTTTATTTTCTAATTTTTGATAGTATTATGGCTATGGATACAATTAAAAAAATGTTACTATAAGTTCTAAGAAATATCTGAAGACACCATATTACGTTTTTGATGTATAAAAGCAATCATTATGGCTGTCCATAACAAAAAATATTTATAGAAGTTTGTACTTTAATAATTATAAAACTATACCAACAAGTTTTTATAGGCTTTAGATGAGCATCACATCGAAAAAACTCCTATTTCCTGTGTAAGACAACCTATTACCGGTTTTTTAATTAAAATGAGTAATAATTCCTATGTATCGCATTGTATGCAATTCACAATCGAAATAACAAAAACAACAATTTTACACAGAAATGTTGGGTTATATTGTATTTCACTTAAAGTACATATTGTCATTTTGTGAAAGGCCACCAAAGAGTTAGAATGCTATAAAGTATTAAGAATTTTTCTACCAACGTATCTAAAATAAAGTATAAATAAATTAATTTATATGCGAGTCAGCTAATTTTTGATCATTGATACAAAATTTATTTGTTCAAAGCTTATTAAATCAACTTTTAATAGATGTCGAAAAAATACGTTGTTTTGTGGGTCGACTTGTAGATTTTATTAAAATATCATGAAAAAATTATTGATGAGAGTACAAAAAAGATTGGTAAAAGAGTAGTACAACCGTATCGCAGTGTTTCTTCGTATATATTATACAATGCCGTACAATGGATATCCAAAAGTTTAATTACATCCGACGGTCGCGTGGAGAGTTAAAAACTGTTCGGGGAGAGGAATAGAGGGGATGTAAACCCTCATTTCCTTTGGGAATTATTACCTCCCTACGATGCTGTGCTAGTGGTATATCAATGCATCGAGGGTTCCGAGTCAAAAAGGCGTAGTTGAATTAGATTTTATTGATTTAAGATAATGTATGATTCGGGTAGTTAGGTAGCTATATTAATCGACAATATCTACACTGAGTAAAAATTATTGCCTGGTTATGTTTTTGGCATTTGGCAAATTGTATTATACACATCCCTCAATTTATAAATTTAAACAAATATAGCGTAATTCGGGTCATAGATTTTATAAAAAAAAAGCAGAAAATAAAAATCTGCCTTCATTGCGATGTTAACTTGGTGGAAAATTTGAGAGTGGCTCTTTGTAGACGAAACAATCTTCTCTGTGCATCGGTCTCTTTAAAATTCACATACACATTGTGGTACTATGCACAATTATTAATTGGACCACACTACTACAAGAATATAATTTAGGTTTTTTAATCAAATCTTAATGTAAATATAATATTTTTTTATCTATTAATTCAGAGAGGATGTTTGTGTTTCTTCGCAGGGTCATATTTAACTACATACATATATTTATTGTCAACTTGTCAAGTATCAATGCACTGATAATATTTTTAAAAAAATGTAGTGTATTGAGTACACCATAATTATACAGTTACATTGTCAAATATTACGACATATTAGGTTTGACAGTTCCGTGGGTTAAAAAAAGTTATATTTTAATTTTTTTCATATAAGAACTGACGGTTAACACTAATAGCTAGAGTGCAAAATAATTTAAAAGCTAAAAATATTGCTATTTTACGCTTTTTAATAACGTAGTTGTACTAAGAAAATGCCAATCCGTAAAAAAATGTCATATATCCATCAATGATAAGGAAGCTTTTCTAAAAGTATGAGTTTTTTTAGTCATGACACATGCTTAAAATAAAATATGCCAAGCCCAACGGCGTATGGATTTGTATTCGAAAGCATGCACTATTATAATATATTATACTTGTGTCAAAATTTTCTCCAATCGTTACAAAAATGGGAAGTATTAAATAGTGAGTGCAACTTTTTTTGTCCTATATAAGCTTCATTGTATGAAATCTATATATGTACGAAAAATCTATTTTGTAGACTTCAATATATTCAACACATTTTTTGAATATACATAGGTATTAAATGAAATTAATCATGGATTATGTGCAATTATATTCACTGAAATTATTGAGTGTGTAAATTTCATTCCGTGTGCTAATAAAACATTGATATATTTGTGTACATCTATTGCGTTCGATCTATAATACAATATTTAAAATGAAAAGATGAACTTGTACGGCCTCGCGTATACAATAAGATGTTCTGTCGTATTACTTGGTGTATGAAGCTCAGAAAGCAATATTAGATACTTTGGTAAGATGGTTCAAGCGTCGAAATTGAGAGCGATCGGAAGATGGTTTGTTCCAAAAAATGTACATTTTCTCTTTAACAAATTCAAAACTAACTAGCGTATCAGTGATAAAACTATGTGATTCTCAGAAAGAATCGAAAAAGAAAACTGACACTTCTGAAATTGAAAACGAATATAAGCTGAATCTAACTTTAAGATTTCTCTAAAAAATATATTTTCAGTCAACGATCTACAAAAAACAGAAAAAATAACCAATTTTCTTCGATCATTCTAGTTCAACACTGCAGGCCATTTTTAATTTTTGTATGATATTAACATTTTTTCATTTCAACAAACAATACGCTAGCAATAAAGAATAACTAATCAAATGCGTAAGCTCTTTAATATAGCTGTAAAGTGCGGTTGTTATGGTGATGAAAGACAGCGCCAGTGTGGCCATTAGCAATAACAATGCGGGTTTAAATGTTTCAAGGGTCGACAAACAATACTCACTTCACATACAGTAAAAAAATGGACACAATATATCTGAATTTATCGTTAATTCGCGATAAACTATTTTTCGGTAATTACCGGTGACTTTTTGTAATTAGCGGTGACGAAATTACAGCTCCACCGAGTACAACTTATGGGTGTTCATCAGCGGGTTTTCAGGGTAACGGAGTCCATTTGGTTGATATAACGTTATATAATTACCTTAGATAGACTTTAAGGCATTTGCAGCATAACGACATTTCCAAGCCAGTTCCTACTTGTTTTTTTTTTGTTTTCGACGTAAGAAGGGTCTGGTTATTTCACTCTCTTAATTCTGAAATGCTGACAAAGTTAAGCCACTGGATATGTATATTATTATATTTTACCATTTTCAATTATTATCTACATATCTAACATGATTATTATTGTGATTTTTAAATTCGATTACTTAACGGTCTTTTAAATATGTGAATAGTTGAATAAATTTTGAAGACATACAAGATTTCTCGCTTTCTGTTCATAGCATTTCATTGTATAACATCTATCGGAGATTGTGATTCTGCTTACAAAACAGTTTTCCTGCTACCGTTATTACGTTGTCTACCTTAGCACATTCAGCGTATGTATTCACAGTCCATCGGTCTAAATAATACACTATGTTTGATTGAAAATTTAAATTAATAATTTAATTTGTTGATTCTGTTCATCAAACGTGCTTGCAAACTTGTCGAAAAATTAATTAATTTTCAGTTATGTCACAACCAGAAAACATGGCAAATAATGGCGTAAAATTTAGAATTATATAAAAATGATTAGCTATCAATCGTGTGGCTATTTGTTAGTTCCAAATACATTCGAATTGATGGCACATCGATCGAATAGAACATGTTTTTTCAATGATTTTAACGATATTCGTTTGTTCTCTGTTTCAAGTTTTTACACTGTGAGTCGATGTTGTTATTTAGAGCACAGAGAAAAATCTTTCTGTCATTAAAAGATTAACAATATGTAGTAAGATTCGCATACACATTCTTGAAATAATTATGAATAATGTCTATATAAAAAAAACATTGGATTAATATTACATACATTATTGTAAGTAGTGACTTTTATAAAACCAATATGATTTTTAAACTGCGTAATTAAAAAATACAATACGTTAATGCAACGATGGACAAAAATAAATGTCTATCAAATCGCACAAAATAACAAGTTCATTGATTTCAATTAAAATTTTGTTGCAATAACTTTGGTAACATGAAATTCAAATGATTGCTAATTGTATTCTAAAAACCTGGAATTGACAATATCACGCAGGAAATAAGTATTAAAATACTTGTTTTGTGAAATAATGCTTGATTTTGGTTGAAGTTATTATTTGAAGGATATTGGTAAGTAAGTATGTTTGAACTGTGGTCTACAAACCTATATATTTTTTATATAAATATATATTATATATCTAATAATCCTCGAAAAGAGGAAAAAAAGAGGAGATTTATCTCTGATTTTTAACAATATCTATATGAATAGTGGACGTCAACACAAATCAATATAATTCCCATAAAAAATAAAGTTTTTGTTTTTCAGATATCTTCTGATAAAACAAAAAAGTTTTTTTTAGAATATTTTCTGAGAAATGCTTATGAAAACTCGATAAGCGGCTATAATGCTTTTGGAAATCGAATTTCGGCCGGAGCCACGTTATACGGAAAATCTTACCTAGCGAGATTTTCACCAGGCGGACTTTCTGGGGGAGGGGTTGGAAAATCCAAGCACGTTTGTAAAGAAAACTCTACGGCCACTGTAAAGAAACTGATATACTTTGGGCCAGCTACTGTTGAAAATATTAAAGGGATGAAACCGTTGCAATATAATATATTTTATAAAATGTATTTTCCTTCGACAGCATCATCCGCCAAAAAAGCTTCAATTTGATTCGTGTAATTTCACAATGTAAATATTTTTTTTTATATATATTTAGACAAGTAGATAAAAACCCAGATTATATCGCCAAATTCGGTCGACATCATGTAAAGGTTATTAAATAAAAAATACATTACTTCATGGAACTCATTTTTACAACTGTCCTTTTCTAAGAAAAAGCTTTAATTTGTATTACTTTGGTTATTTTTACAGCTTAGACGAATTGATTTAATACATGGATATGTAGGCAAGGCCGACTAGTAGCGTGTGCAAAGAGTGCGGCACACGCAGGCGCACAAGCGCCGCACTAAGATTTTAGCACTATCCACTCATTTGGATCTAGTTTTTCAAGGCGCAGAAGGCGCCTCGCACACAGGCACAGAAATCGCCGAGCCGGCCCTGTTTGTAGGCTTTTACTCACTCAACTTTCTTTTAATTATTTAGTAATGATACAGTACTTCATTCTTGATATCGCACGTTAAAGTAGCAAATGCTATAATTTTGCTATATCCAGCGATTGCAGATGTATCATTCGTAAACTATATTTACATACATGAAAAACTTGAATTATGTAAAAAAATAGATCAAATTTCTTCTTTATAATATAGCAGCAACTATGATGACAATAAGTTTAATATTTAATTTGAAGAATAATAATTCGTTATTCAGTGTTCCCAAGTTATCGCTTGCAACTACAAGATTTGTTCGAAGATCTAAGATCCCGTACTCGACGACGAAAATATTATTCAATGATCACTTTTAGGCTGTTCACTGTCAATATTTGGTGGAAAGGCATTATATTAATAAAAACACAATATCCCTTTGTACTTCATTCCACTTTATAAATTAGTTCAGGACCGATCTCGCTCATTGCGAGCATGGGCATGAATTAATTTTCTATTTGAATGTTTACTATCAAAAAAGGAAATTTAATACTGTAAACTGAATTTCTTTTTACTTATTATAGTGTAGCTCTTCTGGAAAAGTAGCTTGGGTAAGTAAGTGCTAATTCAATCAAATAATAATCTTTCCCTAACAATTTTCTTCACAATTCGTGTTCTTTTCAGTCAATTTTATAATTCCGTATCGCGTGCAAGAACATTATAAATATGTGTAAATTTGTATGTATGTACAATGTAAAAAAGATAACTTGGTTTGTATTTCGAGTAGTGTTATATTTTATTTCATGTGTATGTTTATATTAAGCTTGATCGAAGATATCCAAATAGCTTAAATACACCACATTCTTTACTTACTGTAAACGGTATGTATTTATTTTGAAATAGTAACGGAATATTTTTTTAACTAAAATAAGATTGTTCAAATCGTCCTTCTCCCAATATTATAATAATTCGAGCAATAATATGATATTTTATTGTATGTTCCAATGAATAGAGAAATGACGTAAATTGGCACATCCATTCACACAATTTGACACATTTATATCTATTGATTAAGTGGAGCGCTTTTATGAAATTAGATCCTAATAAAACACCTTTTGTTGAAATTATGGGTCACGCCATTGTGACAATTTTGTTTATCTATTCTACATTTGAGATCTTTTGGGCGAGGTAAATCAACACTTGGCAATTCGAATAAATTAACAATCAAACTGTCGAACTTCTTGAATTTTATACAATTCCTTGAAGCCATTGTGTGGCAATCAAAGAAAATATTATTATTGATCCAACATAAAATATTTACTTGCAAATAGAAATTTGGAGACACGGAACAAGAACATATCTGTATTTTGCTCTAAAAGTAGTAAGCTAATGAAAAAAATATCGTTTTGACTAACACAAAATTAAGTAAAAGTTTTATCCGCCTTTACATTGAACACAAAACCATATAAAGTTATTTAAAACATGTTTGTTCCAAGTGTTGAGTATATACAGTGGCGGATTACACAATGAGCGCACGAAGCGCGCGCTTGGGGCCTCAAAATAACATAATATATGTTTTATAAAACCTATATAATATTTTAAATTCAGTTTTAGTAATTCTAAAATAGTACCTCCAAAATTAAGTTTAATTAATAATTAGCCTCTCAAGTGCTTAATCCGTTAGTATGTAGACATCTAAAAGAGCATCTTAATATAATCTGCATCATATGCTCAATCATTCTCTCTCTCTCTCTTTGTAGAAGGTAAAGGAATACAAATGAGTCTTTAATGTATAAGAAGTTCGCAAGTTGCTATCTCTTTATACCAATTTCAGAATAGATGAAGAGTAAGTGGGCAAGAATAAGCCACAGTACCACGAAGTAAAATATTTCAATGCAATGGAAAAAATAATATTCAGCAAACGAAAACCTGGCTGAAGTTGGAAGGATTGTGTAAAACCTATGAGCTATAGAGCAGCGTTTCTCAACCGGGGGCCATGTGGCCCCCTTGGGAGCCACAGCATACTCCAAGGGGGCCACAGAAGAAAATATTAGTTTTGGGGAGCCACAACAGACTTTAGGGGGGCCACGGCCACTCAAAATATAATGAACTAAAATTTATATTAAAATCATATCGACTGTGGAAAGGAAAAAGGACGTAACCTACACATATCAAATTTTACAGGAGGCGCTAAAAACGTGTTTTGATTATTTTGTGACATATGCAAATTACGAATTAAACAACCTTGAATTGCACGGAGACTTTTAAAGTGGTGTTTAATTGACATAATCTAATATTAATTAAAGAAATCGTCCAGGAAAAACCGTTATTTCAGTGTTTTTTCTTAGTTTAAATTTTTTACAAGATCATCTTTTTCAAACTTAAAAGCTAAATTTAGATACTAATTCGGCATTTTCAGTTTTCATCCTTTTGATAGAATGTGTGTCAAGTTGTATACATTGTGATTATCGAAAAAAACCTGTTTTGAAAAATTGAGGGTTACGTCCTTTTTCCTTTCCACAGTCGATATATAATACAGTAGGAAAATAATACATTGCAGCAGAAATAATGAATTTATTAAACATACTCTTTACTATTTTTCCAATGATATTTAAGGATACCATAATAACTGCATCCAAAAGTTAGTGTCGACAATATTGTATTGATTACTCTCCACGTGGACTCGTGGACTCTTGTCCACGGATTTCTTTCATCATCCCATGATATTATGAAACTCGTGTGCGTTAAATATGTTTTGCTTCACTAATGCTTACTATCCATTTTATACAAAACACGACTAACCTAAAAATTGACTAACCTAAAACGACGTGTAAGATTTTTGATGACGACAAAATTAGTTAAGATAATTTAATGCTCTTTGCTAAAAATCTTAATACATACACTAAAGGTGTAACAATTGAACAAGGAATTAAGATTTTTTACGAATAAAAGATATAACTCTTCAATTGTTGAAAGTATTGAAGTTTTACTTTGATAAATAATCATGTACTATTTTTTTTTAATTCCCTGCGCGATTCATCGTCAACAATTAATATTGTGATAAACAGTAAATTTCATAAAATCCCTTTAACTTCAAGAATATTTTTTAATCAGCTTGATGCGAATACCAAAACGCCAATACTTAAGACCAAAACTAATCATTGGCAAAGCTTTGTCCCTTCGCTTAGTGGCTAGTGTCCTTAGGGCCCTCAATGGGGCTGCAAGTCAAGTACCGCCCCGGGCGGCAGGACCCCTTTCTACACCATTGCATATCATGCCAAAATTTCTTGCGTAGAAGGTATTAAGTAATTGAAGTCTAACACCCAATCTATGGGAGTGGCTGGTAAAGTACGTGATACAAGGTTTGTAACCTTATTCTCTTACAGAAAATTCTTCTTACCGAATAATAAAGTGCATTGATAATCTTTACATTAAAGTTAAAGGCGCAACAGAAATTCTACATAATGGGTGTAAAGTCTCATGTGAGGAGAATTCTTTGACTACCTTCTTCTCGGCCAGACCCTTCATTCTTAAGGCCCATAGAACTGTGGTGCACAGTATTGCTACGTACGCTGCTATGCAAATTTGGTAAAATTGATGGGAAATTAAAGACAGGCAATCTTATAAATTCTTTCAAAATTTAAAAATGATAATGGAGCCCAATTTTCTCGACTCCAAATTTTCGGATAGGCCAATTTATAACTAACCATGATCACTTCACTGCCAAGCTCTCCCAGGTCGGGTGATTAGTAAATAGCTTCAGAATGCTGATCGCATTTTTTGAGAATGTCCAAAAATGAACAACGAACAGGAAGAACTGCTCAAGATTATACGACCACAGTCGTATCTGGTGGTCCTGTTGGTCATGCCAACTTAGTTGCATCTAGGAAAAATTACAAAACATTCAAAGAGTTCACGGCATCTTATGAAAAACGAATTAATTTCATAAAAACTCTTTTGATAACGTTATTTTATTTTATTTCGCATTCTGCACCCTACAGTGCATGCAAACTAGTTATAAGAAATTTATGGATAAAAAATTAACACGAATAACGCTGCAGAATACGCCCCCGTAAGAATAGTGTGAACCACAGCAGGCTGTGATGGGTGAAACGTTGGGTACCCTATGGCTTTTCAAAAAAAGTAATATTATAAATTATTTTATAAACATATTTTTTTAACAAACAATTTTACTGTAATAAAAATAATAAAACATTTTTAGTACTTTTTCCACATAAAATTTATTAGATCAGGACCGGTTTCGCTCATGATGAGCATTTTCAACTGATAATCAACTGATATCAGTTGACAATGCTCATCATGAGCGAAACCGGTCCTGATCTAATAAATTTAATGTGGAAAAAATACTATAAATGTTTTATTTTTTTTATTATAATGCCATTCCACCAAGTATTAACAGTGAACACCTTAAAAGTGATCAATTTTATTGTATTGTATTTTTTAAAAATTAATGTACCCACATTTTTTTTCATTTTTCCGAGCCCCGAAAATTGTATTACTAGGGGTAGGGGGGCCACAGAAAAATATGAGACTCAAAAGGGGGCCACGGGCTTAAAAAGGTTGAGAAACTATGCTATAGAGTATGAAAATGGAATGAAGTGTTTTGGGTTATTATTTTGCAAAGAATAAAACGGTTTTTCCATTAATTCGCATTGATTTACTACCAAATGAAGTTTTTTTAAACAATCAACATGTCACAAAATGTAATAAAACACAACTTGTCTTAGGTATATAGATTTATTTTGCGACGAATCTATATCGTATTTTTTGATGAGCTTGTCAAGTTTGAAGGAGTAAAACCAGTAGGAAAAATATTTGAGAAAAGCTTTGTAAAATAAATTCGTTGGTACTAAATACTTAAGCCCTTCGCTTTTTCATGTGCTATCCTTTGTTCGCATTGTTCCTTTGTTTTCCTAGCAGCTCAAATGTTTTCGAATATTGTCGTATCAACTGTGCTTACCTCGATATTCAATTGAGCATGCGTTATTAGTTTAAGGTAAAAACATATGCTGTAGAAATACGAAGTATTCTGAGTTTTGAGTAGAATTGTTATTCTTTTAATTTGTAGGTACCAGATCGGTCATTGATTTCTTCCCTATTTTTTTTGTTTTTTTTTACATTCGTCCGAAGTTAAAAAAATCACAATTTTCAACAATTAAATCAATAAAAAAAACGTGCAATTAAAATTTTGAGAATGGTCAACGCTTAGATCCTAGAAAAAGGAGTGGTATTTTTTCACGTTACATGTGTAAGTTTATATTTTTTATTTTTGTAAAATCCGTCGGGTAAATTAATTTCCATATAATGCTTTTAAATTTTATGATCAGTATTTTGAATATATGTATCTACTTGAAAATTAAGTTATAAGTCAAAAGGTGGCAAGGCTCATTTCCAGGTGCCAGATCGGCAGCCTGGCCCCACCACACCACTGATTATAGCACCGAAAGTACTTTTATAGTATAATCATGGCTTTATTGTAAAATAATGAAAATACGACTGAAAAAATAACAATGTTTCAATTCTTGTAATATAAGTAATATATAATATTCACATATGTGTGTAAATTTAGTATACGTGATGTAGCGAAACAGAATTTACGAATTAATTCGAAATTATTTGTCAATTGCCACTTGCCAGGCCGGGTGCCGCCCTTTACGTTAACAGTTAATGGACGTGGTCTCCGAAGTGCCTCAACACTGCAACTTCTTTTTCCGGCCGATGGGACTACGATGACCCCTTAAGACCACTGTGTAATGTCCATTGGAGTTGACTTGACGAAACTAAAAGATGTTGACGTATCATGGAAAGAGGAAGAGTGCTCGACGGTTGACATGAGATGTTTGAATTGCCCCAAGGTAGTCATAGCTAAGGCCATACCTCCACGTACGGAGTGAATGTCACCGAAAAACAACTCTACATAAAATTGAGGAGCTCAATAAAACTTCAGCTCCCAATGCGGAGCACATGGCTTATATATTTTATCAAAAATCGATAAATCGATTGAACCTGTGAGATCCGCCACGGACTCGGCAACGAATTTACTTGCAGTCAATTTTTGATCAATCACTCTTTGCTAAAGGAAATATAAATACAAGTAATTTGTAAATATTTCTGCTAAAATTATTTAAGAATAACGTTTCATCGTAATCCTATTTGCTAGAATGTCTGTTGTTAAATATCATAATGTGTTGAATAATTATATTTAAAATGCTCGGTGACGATTTGTTAAAGAAAAATGTATTTCTTTGTAAATATCTTCAGACAGTGGCTAAGCCACTTACGATTTGGTCAATAGCTATGATGAAAAAAATATGTTTTATAATTTTGCCAAGCACTTCAGTAGTGGTAATAAATATTTTGAACAAGACTATTTACAAAAACTTTGATCCTACATAATAAATCAAAGAAGGAATGAAAAAGTATCGGATTAGTTTTTAAATATTAAATGTTTCCCAATCTGTATAATACAGTTTGACGGAAATTGGCAGTAAAGTTTTAGACTAATCTTATGTAAATAATACTCCTCGCCTACTGTGGCCTAGTTGGTTAGACCTTGCTCTACCGATCACGCTCACTCTAGCCTTATCCCTCTTTCCCTACTACTCAATTTGAAAAAAAAAGTGAGTAACAAAACAGTTCTCGTAGAAAAAAAACTTTTCCTCCGTTAGGAGGCCATATGCTCCACATTGGGAGCGGCCGTGGATTAAAAAATGAATTATTTCAATTTCACATTAATATAAAAGGCATGAGTGATTATGATGTCGTGATTTTTCGCTTAAAATATATGGCGCTCTGGTAAATGTTGTTGTCCAATATTTGCATCGTTTTTAGAATTAAACCTATGCATATGGAGACGTTAATAAAATACTTCACTATGTTATTATTATTAGACATTTTATGTGAGAACATCAATGAATACTTTTTCTTGAACATGTTGACTTTTAATCACGTAGAGCAGTCCACGTGACGTATATGCCAATAAGAACCTTAACGGAAGTCATTTTTCAAGAGCTGTTTGTATTTCAATCGGCTAAATTCTCTTTATATAGATTGACGAAGTCCTTTGGGACTAGAAAAGAGCTACTAATAATATTATCGCTCTACTGGTATTGATGTGTAGGAACCGTAATTATGCTATTACCGACAAAAATCTATTTATGTAACTTTCCGTACGAAAATTCAAAACTTGGGCACTTTGGGCACAAAGGACGAACACCCAAAAGTGTGGAGCATTCGGCTACATGAGTAGTATATTACATATGTTGGAAATACAATGCCTATGTATATCATATCTGTATTTATTTGTGAGGATAAATAGACATTTTCAATCGATTTAAGGATTTCTGTCCGAAATAATGAATGTCCGTAAAGTCTAAATTAATCACTTGTCCGATCCTCAAAATGGGACGTAGCGAGAGCTATATGCCAAACAATCAATGTGCCCCCAAGTTGCGCGCGCGCTTCGCCGCGCAGCACATTGGAAAGCCCCGCGCACTCGATGCTTGTTGGCGCGTGCTTCAAAATCTGTATTTTTTTAATTGGAAAAACCTTAACTGACAATTGGATAATTCAACAAGAATTAATTTTTCATCTATATATAAATTTATCTATATAGTATAAAATATAAGGATTAGTTCTAAGCAACGACGTGAAAAACTAGAAAATGTATAAAATAAATTCATTGATTGTTTCATTTAGCTTATTTTCTTAATTTGTGGTTGATTTTAGTTTAAGTAAAAAATATAATGAGTTCTGTTATTTCTTATGTGTTGTTTATTACACTTATTAGTAAAAAACATACTTATAAATTACCAAAAAAACATTTTTTTTAATCTGCATATTATATTTTTAATACACTTTTTTTATAACAAAATTATGCCGAGAATTTGTTGCAATGGCCTGCGCAGCCTTTGAATTATCCGCCCAGCTAACCTTTCGTCTTAGAAGGAACTTTGCCATCAATAGTATTGTCCTGGACTGTCACTGAAAAAATAATTCGAGCAACTGTGTATCCAGCAGTTCTCGTATAGAAAAATGTTCCACATAAGAAGCGGATACGGATAAAAAAAAGAATAAAAAACAGCTTGGTTGTGTACATGAATTTAAATAGTGTCCATATTTACTTGGGTAAATCATTAAATAATCATGTTAATTTATAACCATATTCGAGACAGAAAATCGATTTTAAATGTTTGTTTTCAATTTATTATGTTTGGAACCACAAGTTTTACTAATAACATAACGTGTCAAATAGGATTACTTCTCATTTGAGTAGGATTATAGGTCGAAACAATGTTGGTGGTAGCTGTATGGCTACCTGGAACTATTTCCGCCACGTTTCTCTGAAATATCCTCAAACAGAATAGAAACATTAAATGTTTTCGAGCACACACGCATGCTGGTGACAATACAAGAGTTGTGGGGACTGTCACAATAATGCGGTCTTAGTATTATTAAGTACTACTACAATTGTCCAGAATAGTGATGCACAATCATGTGAGAAATATATTTATATTTCGTTTACTTCAAGTAGATTTCTTTACAAAGAAAAAGCACAAAAATAAATGTTCATAATGAATTTATTTTCCTTGAGATAACTTGTAGAGTTTTGCAAAAGTCACATATTCAAAGTATATATAAGTAATTTGAACGATTCAAATTTAATGTTGAAATTCCACCGAGCACCTTCAGTCGAAATCTTAAATTATATATAAGTGATGTATATATTTTGATTCACTAAATATAATTTCATTGAAAATTTATTTACAAGTAACTCGAGATTAACTTAATGAGAAATGACATCACAAATAGCCACATGTAAAAGATCCCAAATTTTAAACAAATAAAACGAAATTTGATATCGACATCGCCGGTACGTCAGATCCGTCCATTTCCCATGGTATACCACAAAACCACATTGCCAACGTTCAAATCACCGTCATTACCAACGTTCCCTCTGAGCTGCGCGCGCGCGCTCATTCTGGGTTGGCGCGTACTACAAGACAGTTATTCAATTAATATTTGATCGGTCCGCGCAGCCTTTGAAATTTCCGCGCAGCTAACCTCTTGTCTTGATCTCATTGGATTGTCTGTCTGTAATGCACAGCACCATAGCAGTCTTAAGTTCCAAGCAGTGTCGTAGAAAAAACAGCAAAAAAGACCGGGCCGTTAAATCCCAGCCGCTCCTAACAAATTGTATGGCGGCTATACGTAGATCAACTCTCCAATTTATGAGCTTATTTTTCGTTGAATATAACATGTATGTTTGAAAGATTTCTTATATGGATATTCTATGATTCTTTGGTGTTATTAATTTACAATTTACGATACATCGGAAGGGTCTTATATGCAAATTAAGTAATGATTGTAAGAAATATAGCGAATGGCAAGAAATGCGATGTGTGGTAAAACAAATAAAATTTAATTTCCCACTATTAAATATCACAGTTATATAAAATATTGATTATAAATTACATAAAACAACAGTAACAAGCGGAATCCATATTATATTATATACGATTTTGACGCCTATTGTGATATTATGAAATAAATGCTGCGTCTTATCATATAATAATGGCAATATACCAAGTAAATGATGATTTAATCAATAATAATATTTAAAAAATAATGAAGTGAAATGTGCTACCCTAGTTTGACTTACTGATTTTTGATTACTGATATGACTTGAGAAATCCTATGGAAAGATTGAGTAACGAACCAGTGTGCACAAATACATTTTGAGATTAATTATTAATTGATTAAAATCCCAATAATGACGTTGATTTTTTTAATGAACTATCCAACCTCATATTCTGTATTGAAATATTGTAAAAAAAATAATTTTAATAAAATGATTTGCCTTCTTTGTTTGCTTTTGTTCTCCGAGATTTTTCTTCAAAAACCTTAGAAAATGTGATTTTTCTTATTTTGAAAAATATGTAATTGAAAAGATATATAATTACAATATAAATATGTATTTTCTACAATATATCAGAAACAAATGGCTTCATAATGATGTGATATTACTTTGAAAATTATGACGCCGGCCCGCTTATCTGAAAAAAGTACCTGTTTTCAGCTCCATAGCATGGCTTTCACTATAGGGGGCTTTGACAGAACGCATACACAGCCGTAATCTCTCTGCCCGCGCAACGTGCGCAACAAGTATACTAAGTTAATTTTGACAGATTCTCAGGTTCCGTAAATGCGGCATCATTTTCGTGAATTGAAACAGTGTACTATAAAAAAAGTGAATAAAATGAAAGGTTCAGCATCACCGATTTAAGTCGCTTTGTAAAGCTCTAACATTGCTATTGTACTTCAAGGACGGGGTTTATATTTTCAGTTGGTAATCGAAGATATTATAAAATAGGTTACAATATGATAATATTCAAGCTTATACGTGTATTTTTTTGGAAACATAAGTGGGTGGGTTCCTGAGAGTGTATTGTTGGCATAATGTGCGAATTTGGTATAATCAACATTGCCCGATCCGTTTTTATGTTAGTTGTTGCTATTGTCAATTCAAGTACATACCTACATACTTTGTTATCTTTAAAGATTAATTATAAAGTTAAAAATGACAAAAGATTTTTTTAAATAGATAGTGCCATTAGATTTTAAATCTGAAATATTCTCCGATATAGTTCATTGAATATCGATATTTTTATTATCTGGAATCAAATAATTATTTTCATTTGTCAATATCTGAAATATTGACAACTTTTTTATTTGACAATAGTTGCATAGCAAAGTGCATCACAATTACTGGAAAAACAATTCCTCTGATTGTTGTGACGATGTCACATTTTCTCCCATTGTACGTAGTTTGAAGAACTAAAATTTAATATTGAAATTCCATCAAGCTTCAGACGAGACCTTAATTTTTTTGATTCGTTTTTAAATGTATAGTATATAAACGTATTCTGAATAAATTTATACATTCTAACATTTCTCTAAAAACGAACTCTCACGTCCTTATCAAAGAACTTTATCTGTAAGTTTTAAAAGTATAAAACTAAGAGAAAGTGTCAGAGTAATCAATAAGTCTAAGTAAAAGGTAAAACGTTACAGATTAAGATCTTGTACGGTTGTTTGGGTCGGGAGTCGGGACCGCCCTTATTACTCGAGAAGGTACATAAAGTGACGATAGAAAACTGAAAATAAATCTGATTATTCATTTGGAGCAAAGGTCCTCAAAGTTTCCAAGAAACGGAACGAATTATTTAAAAACACTTGTGAGGCCGGACGAATAATATTATTGTTCTGGACTCCTATTTCGTATATGTATATATAAACAAAAATCAGCCGGACATCGCTTACGTGACCACTGACTTAACTTAACATATTAAGTATGCTGATGTTATGCCGCTGATTTAACTAACAATAATAGTTATACTAGATATAAGTATATCGAATAGTATTTCCAAAATATTGTTAGTTAATAAAAGTGAATCAGTTATTTCAAATTTTGTAAATAATTCCAGTTGAAAAATATACGGCAAAAATATTTCGTTGCTTAATATTTACCCATGGTAGAAAATATTTGTTTTCATAAATATAGGTACTTCCAATTCCAAGTAAAGAAGCCATTTCATGAGCATGTTTAACTATATTTTGATAAACCTCAAGTGAAAGTTCTATGTAGAATTCAATAAAATTATCATCACGATAAAATCTTATCTCATGATCTTTCAACTTTAAAATATTTGGCGCATTAGCATGGGCTGTAATGCTTAATATATTTTTAAAATTAAAAAAAAATGCTTTTGCTTCCAGGTTCTTTTGCAAATCTATTCATTCAAACTGCATATTTACGGAAACAGCGTCCGGGTTACACGAAATGATAGCTTGGATTCAATTAAAATTTATTTGATGTTTCTTAAATCCGGAGAAACACTTAACATTGTTAATATTCCATATGAAGAAAAAAAATACAGATTTAACATAACACTCGCGGGACAAATCAAAAAGTCGCGAGGGCCACAATTGGCCCGCGGGACACACTTTGTGAACTCCTACACTAGATCAATTAATTCCTTGACAGATTTAGAATTAAGCTTTTTTGATCCACTTTACACTTGATTTTGTTCATTTCCAACATTCAAATGAAAAGTGGTAAGTTACCAGTTATGTCTTAGCTTAATTTAAAGACAAATAATACAATCGCTCAGTAAATTCAAAGACCAGGTACTATGGTGATCTTAGTTTGCAAGAGTCAATATTTATAACCTCGAAAGCAATTTAATTATACTGAAATCTTTCATGATATTTTTTTATCCATTTCCGCTCCCAATCTGGAGCATATGGCCTCGTAATGGAGGAGTTTCAACAGATTTTTTTCTGCAAGAACTGCTTGTTACACAGTCGTCCAACCTTAAATTTTTCGAAGAGAGTAGCAGAGATAGAAAGCATAGAGTAAAGACAGGATTAGTAGTTGGCTAATCACTCTCGCTTCACTTCGTTATTTTAGGATTGGAATGGTGGGGGGAATTTTCAGACATCACAAACATCCATATTTTCGAACATAAATCGATAAATCGATTGAAAATTGCTATCCGTACTGGGTTTCGAGTCCGTGAGGTTCGGCATGGAAGCCAACGAAGTTTACCACTGTGCCGTGGACCTGACATGACATTTAAAGCGCGATAAACCATTTGTGTACACTGTACACCAATCAATACGCAATCGTTAAAAAATATATATAAAAAAAATGCTACAGTTAATTTATGTATAAAAATATGCTAAAGGAAAGTTACTGCCTGAAGCCAGGCTTCGTTTCCGATTTTCTTTTTCGCGGTGCACTTTCAACAAGCTCGTGGTGAACCAGTGCTACGAGGTGCACCGGTTAAGAACCACTGCTCTACGCACTTAAAACTTACAAAATTTATCGAAAATATTATTTATAGCACTATTTCGTTGTGTACAAAATGTAACGTAAGTTGACGAGCAATCAAAATAATTAAACAATATATATTTTGACTGATTTAAAATGTTGATTGCAATATGTACGCACGCCAAAAATTTTGTATGATCAATAACAATGCAACTATCTATTTCCTGCCAAAGCTATTGTGTATATTTATACATTTTGAAATCAAAATAATATATCAATTAAAGCGCCACGTGGTCATTTAAAACGAGGAGCACGCTTATCAATGCCTACTTAACGTGCATCTCAAATTGCATTTCCGTTCAGCGTTACAACAAAGGAAAATATGATCATTTATAGATGGTTGTTGCAATTATCCTTTAATGGTATGTATGCATTTAAGGTTGCCAAGAATGAAAGAAATTAAATCCCATGCAACAGAAACCATTTTAAAAAAATACTTCGCGTATCTACAACCATTCCGTTTAGTCGGGGCAGAAAAAATAATATTTAATTTTATTGAATTGACATTTAATTGGTAGAACTCCATTATATTCAGAGATTTACATGTGAATGAAAGGTGAAAGAGGAGTCAAATCTTATACCAAGATTAACAACTTAAGACAAACGCTTTAAAGCATCATTAGATATCACATAGTTATATGTGATGGGAAATCTTGAGCGAGAGAAGGAAATACAAAAACATTTTGAAATGTTGAAGTCGAGTTTGTTTTTTATAGACCAATTCAAAATAGCATTCATATTCTGTTGCAGAATAGTACAGTCAGACTCATTACTGATACGTAAAAACAGTTTTAAATCATCAGCAATGAGCAGATACTTTATTCCACGTATACATTCTATAATATCTATATATATAAAAGAAAGTGGGGTTTGTTACACCACGTATATCTTGGCTATAACATGGCTGATTTTAATGATCTTTGATTTATTAAATTCGTATCCGCCTAGAATAGCAGAATAAGCATTAAAACATCGGAAAAATATCACGGGAAAGAAATTATGAAGAAAATTAATATTCTCATACAGTTTTCAAATGGCGAACACCTTGAAATAATGAAAATGTCGTTTGTATGCAGATTTCATCCGCTAGGTGGCAATTTTTCCAAAATTCATTTGTTTTTGCTTCTTTTGCATACGATTGACTTCTAAATAATTTTAAATTTAGAGTATGGATTAGAATAAAACAAATCGATGATATAAAATGAAAACGAAATAAAATCGGATAATGTTGAAATAAGGTTATGTTTTTAATTAGGTATGATAATTTTTTTGACAAAAATATTACGCTGTTTGCACGAACGTTGCTCTACTTTGGGATGCCACGTTATTACACTTGGAAAGCTACATCGAAGAAATTTTAACGTCGAAAGCAAGGCGATGCGGTTCCTGCTCATCCGAATGACTACTGATGCTCTTGGTCGCATGTACACAGTTCATCCGAAAAATGACGAATGCTTCTACTTGCATGTCAACGGCTCAATTTGCTTGAAAATGATACTCATTACAATCGCTGAATAAATTGTTTCTGAATCTCCAAGTCAGATACGCACATTATTTTCTATCATTATTTTGACATGCTTCCCATCGAATCCCCGTGAACTGTGGAACAAGTACAAGGATGACATGTCCGAATACATTTTGCATCGAATTCGTGTCAGTTTGGGGAATCCTGATCTCGAGGTGAATGAAGAGATACATAACCAGGCTTTGCTTTAGATCGAAGACATGTGTTACCTCATGTGCGGCAGTTTGGTAGTCAAGTTAGGAATGCCAACGCCAGATCGTGGAATGAACGACGCTTTCAATCGAGAATTGGAACGTGAACGTGAATATGATCGAGATGTATTGAACCAATCAGTTTGAACGAATGTACCACTGTTGAACCCTCAACAGAAGGAAATTAGCGATACGTTAATGAAGGTAATTGATGATTGAAATGGTGGCTTATTTTTCCTCGATGCGCCCGGTGGAGCTGGGAAGACATTCTTCATGTCATTGATTATGGCCACTGTTCATGCGAGATAAAAAATTGCTGTAACAGTTTCTTCTTCTGGAATAGCAGCCACGTAGATAGATCAACCGCTGCCGATGAAATAAACGCTTGCCTCAAATAATTGACAAACATGCGAGTTGCATTGCTAAACGATCCATCTGCCGAAGATTTCTCCAAGCAATTGCTGACTATCTATTTATTCATTGTTCAAAATTAAAATTACAGTACATGACATAACAGCTGACGCCAATTCGCCATGTACTTGAAAAATATAATAAGACAAAATATAAAATAAAACTACATAATATATCAGAATCAAAATCAACATAAAAAATCAAGAAATAAAATAGTGAAATTTTACAAACAGTTCACAAATACTATCACTAAAAATGTCCACTTCTTTAGGCAATGCGTTGATCAATCTAAGGGCCCTTGGAACTGGTGATTTAAACCTCTTAAGCGAGGTATAAGTTTTTAGAAATAAAAGTTTTTGCTCATAGTTACGCCCACGCAAGAATAAATTGGGAGCATATAAATTAATAGTCATGAGAATTTGAGGATTATTAACTCGGCCCCGAAGGAGAAGAGAAAAATGATTTAAGCTTGAAAACGATCTTCGACTATCGTCGGTAACGACCGTGTTCCTGTTGACAAATCGAACAGATTGATTTCGTTTCCGCCGAATTTTAACAATTTCGTCTCAACGAAGGACGGCTTCATCAAAAAAATGTTCCCAAACGTCTAATCACAAAAATCACAATTGGTTGATTGAATGAGTAATTCTTGCGGCGAAGAACAAAGATGTGGATCATTTAAACTTCACAATTCAAAATCAAATCGTTGGTCCACTACATTCCTTCAAATCTAGCGAACTTTCGCAAGGTGCGCGAAACATTCTTGCGCAGACTGTACATATAACATATTCTTTCAACCAAAAAATAATTATTTCTGCTTCTCTATGATAGTGTCATCAGAAATAGTTTGTAGTATCGACCAAACTATTTTTTTTTCGTTTATTAGAGATTCGCGCCGCAGCACACCCAGCATCGCCTCGCGGCACACCGCTTGCGGAGCACTGCTTTAAACGACTGAAAAACTGACATGCAATATTGCGAAACACTCACCAATGACCAAAGTTTTGGTAGCAAGTAAAATCATCACCTGGGATGAATGGACAATGGCGCACAAATGCGCATTGGAAGCACTCAATCAAAGTATGAAATATCTGTGCAATGACTCAAGATGTTTTATAGGCGCAATGATTCTACTATCTGGCGATTTCCACCAAACACTACCAGTCATTACAAGATTTACCGCTTCCGATGAAATAAACGCTTACCTCAAATCACGACTCTGGCGCTATGTAAAGAATCTTCAGCTGACGACAAACATGCGAGTTGCATTGCTAAACGATCTATCTGCCGAAGCAATTGCTGACTATCGGTAACGGGGGTGTTCCTGTCGACGAATCGAACGGATTGATTTTGTTTCCGCCGAATTTTCGCAATTTCACTTCATTCAACAAAATGTTCCCGAAAATCTAATCACAAAAATCACAATTGGTTGAATGAACGAGCAATTCTTGCGGCAAAGAACAAAAATGTGGATCATTTAAACTTCACAATTCAAAATCAAATCGTTGGTCCACTGCATTCCTTTAAATCTATCGACCGTGTAACAAACGAAGACGAAGCAACCAACTATCCAACTTAATTTTTAAACTTATTGGATCTGCCTGGCTTGCCACCGCGCAATTTACAACTGAAGGTTGACTCGGTAGTCATCATGCTTCAAGTTATCAAGTTAACAGAACATTTATTTACTTTTAAGGTGTTCACTGTCAATACTTGGTGGAATGGCAATATAATAAAAATAATAAAACATTTTTAGTACTTTTTCCACATAAAATTTATTTGATCAGGACCGGTTTCGCTCATCGCGAGCATTATTAACTGATGATAATGCTCAGATGATAATAACTCAGTTGATAATGCTCGCGATGAGCGAAACCGGTCCTGATCAAATAAATTTTATTTAGTGGGAAAAGTACTAAAAATGTTTTATTATTTTTATTACAACATTTATTGATTCTGAGGCGGTACGAAGTTCGTCGGGTCAGCTAGTTATTAATAAAGACTAGCTGTAAGCCCGTTGCCCAGCAACGTGAGATTTTTGTTGCATAGTATTTAATTTTGTTTTATTTTATGGTATTTTGTTTTATTTTATGTTATTTTATTTTATGGTATTTTATTTTATTTTATTTAATTTAATTTTATTTTATTTTTATAGTTAGCAGAAATGTTTAAGTTTGCTAACAACCATTTTTCGTAGTAGCAGAAATTTCGTAAATTATTGAATTTTTAGAATAATATTTAAGTTTGCTAACAACCATTTTTCGTAGTAGCAGAAATTTCGTAAACTATTTAATTTTTGGAAAAATGTTTAAGTTTGCTAACAACCATTTTTCGTAGTAGTAGAAATTTTGTAAAATATTTTATTTTTGAAATAATGTTTAAGTTTGTTAACAACCATTTTTCGTAGTAGCCGAAATTTCGTAAATTATTTAATTTTTGGAATAATGTTTATGTTTGCTAACAACCATTTTTCGTAGGAGCAGAAATTTCGTAAATTATTTAATATTTGGAATAATGTCCAAGTTTGCTGACAACCATTTTTCGTAGTAGCCGAAATTTCGTAAATTATTTAATTTTTGGAATAATGTTTAAGTTTGCTTACAACCACTTTTCGTAGTAGCCGAAATTTCGTAAATTATTTAATTTTTGAAATAATGTTTAAGTTTGCTAACAACCATTTTTCGTAGTAGCAGAAATTTCGCAAATTATTTAATTTTTGGAAGTATGTTTAAGTTTGCTAACAACCATTTTTCGTTGTAGCCGAGATTTCGTAAATTATTTAATTTTTGGAATAATGTTTGTTTGCTAACAACCATTTTTCGTAGTAGCAGAAATTTCGTAAAATATTCAATTTTTGGAATGTTTATGTTTGCTAACAACCATTTTTCGTAGTAGCCGAAATTTCGTAAATTATTTAATTTTTGGAACAATATTTATGTTTGCTAACAACCATTTTTCGTAGGAGCAGAAATTTCGTAAATTATTTAATATTTGGAATAATGTCCAAGTTTGCTGACAACCATTTTTCGTAGTAGCCGAAATTTCGTAAATTATTTAATTTTTGGAATAATGTTTAAGTTTGCTTACAACCACTTTTCGTAGTAGCCGAAATTTCGTAAATTATTTAATTTTTGAAATAATGTTTAAGTTTGCTAACAACCATTTTTCGTAGTAGCAGAAATTTCGTAAAATATTCAATTTTTGGAATGTTTATGTTTGCTAACAACCATTTTTCGTAGTAGCAGAAATTTCGTAAATTATTAAATATTTGGAATAATGTTCAAGTTTGCTAACAACCATTTTTCATAGTACCATAAATCGACCTCAGCGCATATATCGACAGCCCTGCAGTTTTTAAATTGCAAATTATTGAATTTTTGGAATAATGTTCAAGTTTGCTAACAATCATTTTTCGTAGTATATATATTTTATTCAACTAATTTTCAAATACGCTAACAAATACATTTCGTAAAAGAAGAAAAAGACCCGAGGACATCAGTACGCACACATTTGTGAAAAGTGAGTGAAAAGTGAAAAGTAAAAAGTGAAAAGTGATTATTTTATCGGCTATTAATATATAGAATAGATATGCTGTGTTTCAAATAAAAAACAAACGTTTCAAAATTCGAACGCAATACAATATATATAATGTTATTTCATCACTTCCGACAGATCCCCGTTGACCCCAGAGGTAAAGTCTTCAACTCATTTTCTAAAGACCGTGTTTCGAATCCCAGCACTTCTTTTGTATTTGTATGAGAATTCAATTTTTCATCGAATAACAGTGTAAAAATATGTCTTTAGTATGAATTAAAAAATGGTGACAGTGGGGCTAGGGTGGAGGAAGGGGAGAGGCAGGGGGAGGGGAAATCGCGGACAAAATGAATGAATGGCGATAGCGGGCAGGGGGGGGGGGGAAGGAGACCGTCTTTCTTGACGTCATCGAAAAGGTGAAATCGCGACCATAGTTCGAATAAAAAAATGGAGACAGCGCGGCTTGGCAGGAGGAGGGGGAGGGGAAGGGGAGGGGAAATCGAGGACATCTTACACTCACTCACTCAGACAAACAAACAAACAGACATTATCGACTATTAATATATAGATAAGAAATAAAATTGGGCCAAGATTTGATCCCTGAGATACGCCGGAATATGTTGGAAAGACGTTTGATATGCACCCAGCGTAATCAACATATTGGCGTCGATTTGACAAATAGGAAACAAAAAAACTAATCATCTTATTTGAGCATCCTAAAGCACTCAATTTATCCAAGAGAATATCATGGTCTACACGCTCAAATGGTTTAGAAATATCCGTATAAATAGCATCACCCTGACAGTGAGAATCCAAAGATTGCGAAATATAATCAGTATACACAATTAGATTGGTCGTAGATGAACGTGCTGATCTAAAACCATGTTGAGAATCAGTTAATTGACAATAAACATGCATATAAATATACCTATGTAAAATAGATTCAAAAAGTTTAGCTGGTGCTGATAAAATTGTGATTTCAGACAGAGAGCCTTTTTTGTGGACTGATCTTATGCAAGTCAAGCTCCAGCATTTTGGAAAAGTGAAGGTACTTAAACTTAAATTTAACAGATACAATAGAGGTGCATTTAAAATAGATTTCCAGCCTTTGAGCAACCATGGAGGAATACCATCAAGACCCACTGAAGCTTTTGGGTAAAGACGAGAGAAAGCATACCGCATATCGGACTCATTACGATTATTGATATCAAGTAGGCCAAGAAGAATGTACAGACTCCGATTGGGAAGGGATGTATTTTGGTGGAATTTTAAAGTAAACTGATTTAAAATGCATAGCAAAACCTTCAGCAATATTGTGAGCAATATGGTGACCATTCAATACACTACCACCCAGAGACATGGATGAAAGCTGAGCAGAAGAGTCACTTATTTGGCGGACATAGTTCCAGAATGTTTTAGGTTCTGAATTTATGTTCATACCGATGTGGTTAATGTAAATTTTGTAATCGCTTTTAATGAGTTCGTGAACTTTTCTGCGCAGCTCAGAAAAATATTAAAATCATTCGGACATTTATAGCATTTCCATTTTTTATGAGATGGGCTGGAGAAGGCTCTGAGAGGGGGGATCTCGTGCTCCGTGTTAAGCAATAAATATAATTATTTCCAAATTAAGTCAGTAACTAACAGCAATATCTATGGATGGTTTAATTGTATTGTAGTATGAAACGTAAGACTTTGTTGTCTCTTAATTTTTTTCGTAAAATACATTTATTTCGGGTGCTTAATAAAAGGGGCCTAGTAGTTTTTGTGTATTATCTAACTATGCCTAAAAACGTTTGATATAATATTGCTTCCAGATTTTATAAGAGGTTGGGCATTTTAAAACATCTGAAACATCTTCTAAGTTTGATCCTGATAATGTGATATTATTTTATTTTGGGTTTGTACAATTTTTAACCTGGAAAATGCGCAGGAAAGTGTTAACAAATTAGCCGCGCCGGGTGACACCAATCCCAGGTAGACCGATTCTTTTTTTATTTAAATAAAAACTACTAAATTTTGCAATCTTTTAATGCGGCCCTCGTCTGAGCTTTCACGACTAGATGAATATTTTTTTTCAAGCTTTAGAATAAAATTTACTAATTTAACAATACAAGAGGTGTTAATATAATAATTATTTTAACACAAAAATATTATTGTGACAGATATGACAAACACATTTATCGTTTGCATAAGTAAAAAAGTATTTTTTTTCCATTCTTCGTTAAAGCACGGTTCGCCAGACCAACTTTTCTTCTTACTGGTAAGTTATTCGATCTCGCTACGCCCCGTCATTCAAATTAGATTGGTGGGAAGAAATTTTAGACTGGTCAGTCATCCATACTTTCGAACAGAATCCATAAATCAATTTAGCCCTCGAGAGGTGAAGTGAGCCAACTATTAAAATGATAAAACGTTTCTTTCGGACTTTTAACACTTCCCATACGGTGCTAAAAAATTCTTTCGAAATGTTTCTGGTCCAAGTGAAAAATATGTTTTTGTCTAAAAATGTACGTCCTGGGTTTTTACCGTCCATCAAAGGGTGGTAATTATTTAAAAATGTTTTTTCACTTGATTCTCTAAGGGCCAGCAACATATCGGAAGCATTTTTTTAAGCACCGAAGGGGAAATGTTAACTACAATCACGTCTTTATTTGTTGTGTTGGTGGATATTATATATTTATATTTTTACGGTGATCACACTATTGCAATGTGTATAAAATGAGGTTACTTAACTTTTCCGATACTTTTTGTTTTAAATACCACTTGGCTCACTTCACCTCCAATGGACCCAATAAAAACATAATTTATAAAACTGCTTGTACTGGGGCTCGAACTCGTGAGCCCCGTATCCGAAGTCAACGACTATGAGCACTCGACCACGGACGCGTAGTTTTAGCAAGTCACAACTATTAGTCCACGAATTGTACTATATAATTATATTTTAGGAAATAATGAGAGATCGATGACTGATAAAAGTTCTGTAAAATAATATATTCCATTAAGGGGTAGCCCTTGATTTTTTTTAAATTGGTAGTGATGAGTAATAATTTATGCCGAATACATTTTATTTATTTGCAAATACCGCTGGATACAAAATGACCGCCGAATGTTTGAAACAGTGCGCGGTGCGTATCTCTAATTAGAGTTTTGCCCAAAACGTGGGGAGGAGGGTGGAGCACCCGTGTGGAGTAGGAGGTGAAATAAATTTATGTAAATTCTCCTTAATTGCCGGCGGCAGCCACTGCTATTTGAATAAATACCGAAAGCGAAAGTGCGCCGGACTCCCTGCCGCACGACTTTTGTTCAATTACTTTATTTAAAGTTTATGTTTTCGTGTATTTTTTTTACTTAATATTACAAATCATTATTCAAGATGGATCAGTCATACTATTTGAAGGCAAAGAAGTCAACATCGAAGTTTGGTGACGCGGGCTGAAATCGAGCATTTTGACTCCATATCGAGCTTCACAAAAGAAATGTTTTTACATGAACTGGTTTGTTCAGAAATATTGCAATTTTTTAATAAAAAAGAAGTTGCCAACCTTTTAATTAGTACCGAATTAGTACCCTCATGTCTTTGTTGGTGGTACAATTTATATACAGGCCACCAAAGCAGTAAAAACTCAATTAAGCAGAAATGCTATATGCAATACGAAGATCGTATTACGAACTCCAGTCGTGTATTTGAATTCAGAACTTATTTGTTGCTCTCTTGATTACCAGCGCATTTAAAAAAGTGTCCCACGGTTTCAAAGAACGGTGTGGAATTTGAAGTATCTTGCAGTGGCATATCTTAAAACGTAAAGCTCACAAATTCCCTTAGAAATGTATTTTTTTAAATATGGATTAAAAAAACATTTTTAACAGTTGAAAAAGTACTTAACATCAACCATATACGCTTGAATTGCAATTATTGAGCCGTAAGGATCAAGTTAATTTTTTCGACTACCACTGTTAAAGATGGACGTATTTTTTTCCTTCAATGCAGGAAAAAGACTTTTGTATAATCTCTATTATCCTAAAAAAAATTCTCCTCTGTTTTGCAATGTTTGTAAAATATCTTATTTCAAGATAAATATAGAGATCGATTTATTCATACCGACGCTCAAGTTTGTTTTAAGCGTCGCTTCGTGTTTTGCAATATTATGTATTATTTGTTAACTCGTTGGGTGCTAACGACACGCCTAGCGTCTCGGTCAATGTATTCAAACATGCCACAATTTGCTTTGGAGTGATTTTATTATTATTTCATTGTTTTGCAACAAAAAATAATAATATCGAATCGGTAGTGTGGCCTGCATAAGTGTTTTTTCTTTTTGTTTTTTCACATAAAGGTTGGCTTACACTTTCGCTTAGAATACGTTTACTACATAAGTTTCAAATTTTAATTTTCATTATTTACTGTTCTTCATTTTACATTCTTTAAGATTCTTTGAGTATTGAAGTGTTCTGTCTAGAATTTTATACATAAAAAGATACAAATATATTTTTTTAAAAGAAGTGAGTCCGTGGTAAAATATACCCCAGAAGGAATATGTGCAACTAAACGGAAAGACCTCTGAGACGTTCTGACGATTTCGTCGGAAATTTCATGGCTGGAGTGGCAACGATGGTCAAATGCATACTTGGCATGGCTACGATAATCAAATGCATACGTCCCATGTAGAAAAAAAACATTAAGATGTTATAAAAAATAGGGATTCATTTATTTCAAACAATGATACTAAATTCTTATTAAATGTGCAATTTTTAAAATTCAACTAAAATGTCATTTTATACAGGCAGTTATTGAAAAATTAGTATGTCCCCCTCCAAAACAAAAAAATAAAAGAGTCCATCTTCCTATTTTCTGCAAAAAATAACCAGATAGAAAAACCAAAAGAAGATGGTGCAAATATTGTTGGAATGAAAAAAGGAGAGAAAAGCCTCTCTTTTTTTGTCCGGAATATCCAAATGAACCGGGTTTGATCCATGTTTTCGGTTATATCACCAACAAATGCTAAGTATTGCTTAATACAATAATATTGCTTTGTGGAAGTTATTTTTTTACCTATTTTTTACTATTATGTTATATTCAATTTACATATATGTTTACAAAAAATGTAATTTTACTCACGTAAATGAAAGTAATTGTATGCTATTTTTTAATATTGATAAATGTATCTATTGTTTGCTATGTATTTATGTATACAATATTATATAAATCAAAAAGATAACATGCAATTAATTTATTTACAAAAATCTTGCATTGTAAACGCTCCTTTATGCAGGCGACGGTTATTCCTAAGTACCATAAATTATCCGGTGACCGGGGCGTATTCCTGATATTTGCGAACGAGATTATTATTATTATTAATATTACAAAATCAGCATACTACAATGCATACTCCACTAAAGTCCGCATTGAGTGTGTTAATCAAAGGTCACGACGAACCATTGGGTAATGTTTTTAGGACTGATTCGGAAAGACGAGAAGTGTTAATTCATTTTAATTTGAACCAATTTCAACAGATGGCGTCGAGCGTAGTAATCCATAAATAAAAATTAGTAGTTATATGATCTCCTAATAATATTCGAAAAAATATATCACTAATTAAATAACTAGTTACTGGAAGTGATAACATTTCATTCCTTAGTTAGGATATAAAATAACATGTTTCAATATTTTTTGCGAATAAATAAAATTACATTATTTAGGACGATTATTTTACTACGCCTCACAATTAGAGGTAATTAATACTCACCCAATTTAATGAAAAATCATTCCAATATATCAGTACTTCACAAACTGGGGGCAGCAGGTTTTCTCTGGGGGCCACCGCAGAACATGATTTGCATTCAGGGGGGCCGCGGATTATTTTTTCAGGCTTTAGGGGCCGATGTATAAAAAAGTTTGGGAAGCACTGCAATATATCACAAACTGAATACTAATATTATACGCAGTGGCGGATTAAGCACATGGGAGGCCCCAGCCGCAACAATATTTGGAGGCCCTGTTTTTCGTAAGTCATAAAAACGTCAGAAAATTAAAAAAATAAAAAAAAAGGTAAATGGGTTATATTATATAAGCTATTTTTGAGGCCCCTAAGATTCGGAGGCCTTCATTGGCTTATAGGGTAATCCACCACTATACGAATAAATTATGAATTAAAATATTGAAATTTATGGGCCTCTACTTTGAAGGTCACTGCCTTGACTGACACACGAGGTTGTTATAGTTCATAGTTAGTGGGGACTTTATACTTAAATATTACAAAAATATGATCAAATTCATTTTAATTCTGGAAATTCTGAGGGTATGGAAATGTAGATTGCGTTATAAAAACAAATTTTATATCGGATTATATATTAAGAATATAGGACATTACCTGAAATAACCCCCCTTATTTAAAATGAGTATTTTATTTTCGAGGAAACGTGGTATCGTAGATACGATACTCGTGCGGGATAACCTCACGCCCCTGGTGCGCGGACAGGCACTCAATTAAAATATTGTTACTATACAACGTTTTCGTGGCTGTCACTGTTCTGTTACATTATTCTTGTTTGTCATGTTAACAAACAAAACAACAATGATTGTTGGAATGGAGCCTTTTTAATGAAATTCACTGCAACTATGAATAACATTAAAAATAACGTTAACAACATTTGCGATTTCTATCTCCTACTAATTTGCATAAAATACACTTAGTTTGAATGAGTTGTAACTTTTATCTATATTTATGGCCAATTAAGTAATCAGAGAATATTTTTTTTGTTGATTTTATCATTATTATGCTTTGTTATTAGCCATTGCGAATTACGTTTTAATTAATTGAACGCAAACAAGTCCATATTGGTAATAAAATAAACATTATATTTTCTAAAACAAATGTATCTTTGTCTTCATCGTTTGAGCTGTGCCCATAGTTATTCGTGTTAATTTCGATTCAGAGAAAAAAAATGTCCGGTGTAGATATCTAAGTTTTGTTGTTCATTAGAAGTAGTATTCTATGAATATTGTTTTCTATCATATATGATCTCGATTTTTTACCGATGGTCATTTATCAGAGTAACGTTTGACATCATTCATTCATTTTCCTATCACTATTCAAACATCTAGTCTGGATAAAACCTGCAACGGCTTCAACAACACTAGAAGATAACCACCAACACAAGTTCTTCCCTAGTAAACAATAAAAAATAAAATTTTGCACATCATTAATTTAAAATTTGACACCTTGAAGTAAAGAAAGAAAGGAAAAATGGCGCGAGAAATCAAAATAATCAATTGCTTTATACTTACAGAAGGAAATAAAGAAATAGTTAAAACAGCACTTTGGTCTTTGACATTTGGCACTGTTTTGATGAATGATATCCTAATATTTGATCAATAATTCGAGTATTCTTCGTTCATGGTATAAATACGATTAAACTATGCAATGGAATAATGAGTAACAATCAATGTAATTCGGCGTCTCACGATACCTCAATAGGATTAATTTTGTTTATTTAAACACTGTAATAGGTAATTGCTCAAAAAACCAACAATTGTATCTGTTGAACACCAAATATGAAAAAAATGCTTCTAAGATGAAATTCATACATTTTATTATTCGCATAAATTGGAATGAACTGTTTTTTTATAAATTAAATTGTGTATAAGTACGACGAGTTCTCTTATTATAGACACTGCCATTTTTATAAAGTATAGTTTTACTTAAACAAAAAATTGCACATTTTCTTAATGGCTGTCAATGTTAATATTTGATAAACTCATTTGCGGCTTCAATTGTCAAATTTAATCCAGTGTCGTACATCCCTTTGTGGATCATGTTACACGCAGTCCAGTTACTAGGTACATCAATACGTACAAGCATAAGCTATTTAAAAGCATTGGTGGCGCAGATAGTGTACATATTAAATTATTTATTTGATTTCAAAATATTAACATCAGTATTTATTTATTACATAGTGGCAAATGAATTGTTTAAGTATAGAAGAAGTTTTAATAAATAGCCTAAAATCAGAATATTATACAATTTTGAGCTTCTAGAGGGGTACATTCACATTGCAAGATTATAAAGACACAATTGGATTCTTAATATTTCAACCATTCGCTAATTACCAATAATATCTAGTTGATATTTATTTGTAATTTTTAGTGATACCTCATAAATGCAATGCAAATATTACAAATTTGCCTGGGGTCACTTTGTAAGCCGTCGCACATCGAACCTATTTTCGATGTTTCGGTACTCGACTGTTAAAAAACGATTCATGCTTTCTGAACATGAAATTATTCAAAACATTAAAGCCCTGGATGCTTGACGTTAAGACTATTTAAAATTTATGTGAAATGGCGAATAAAGTCATATTTGTATATTATCAGTGAAACTAAAATAATAATACATATGTACTTGCGTATTTTTGTTTCTGTTTGCATTTGCCATTTGCGGAGTTGTCACATCAACATATGTTTCTTCTGTGTGTGCGCGTTTGTCTTTTGCGTGCTTGTATACATTATATGACGTTAATCACTAAAGAATTATGTGAAATCAGTCACAGTTCCAATTTGCTCTTTTGAAAGATTGCCATTCCTTTTATTGTAAATGCAGTTGTAATGCAAAAACATACCGAAAACAGTTTTTTGTCAACACCTTTACAACACCTCCGATGTAAAACGAAATTCAATGTTGTCATAATGTTTTTTTGTTTTGCTATCGAAATAATTTATAGATAAAAAAAAACCTTCACATCTCTTTACGAGCCGGCCATTAAACATTACATCTAATAAAAGATTTGGATAACATGCACCACAATAGTTGGGGCCAATAAAAGAGCCATTTGTACTGCTGATATATTCTATTTTGTAAATAAATACCCTTTAACGAAATTACGACTGATGTTAGCTGACAACGAGAGGGTTAAATATGTCACCAAAAACAAGAATTTATCGATCTCACTATAAAATAACATAAACTTAGCTGTAACGTTTATACAATGGAACCCCGATTTATCGTTTTTAACGCCCCCCTTAACATGATAAATGTGGACTTCTTTGACAGTATTCATTTATTTTGCCTGAACTATGTATATACAAAATAACTTAAAATGCGGAAAAACGCAGAATGTGAGTACAAAAATAGGGATTCCAGTTTTAATCAATTGTTTTTGTTTCAAAATTTAATACCGATAATTTATAATAATATTTTAATATTATTGTGTATGACAGTGCTTCCCAACCTTTTTCGTTCCACGGCCCCCTAAATCTAAAAAAAATAATCAGCGGCCCTCGTTTCAAGCACAGAAACTCATTTTTTCTTTTTTAGCTCACCGAGGAATTTGAAATCTGTGATTTGATATACTTTTTCCTCGGATTGTCACAGAAACTCGGTTTTTTTTAGCTCACCGAGGAATTTGAAATCTGCGATTTGGTATACTTTTTCCTCAGATTGTCACAGAAACTCGTTTTTTTTTAGCTAACCGACGAATTCGAAATCCTCGATTTGCTATACTTTTCCCCCAGAATCCAATCCGGCGGCCCCCTTAAGAAATTCCGCGGCCCCCAATATGGAAAACACCGATTTGATAGACTTAAATATATAGATTTTTGTATTTTCTACTGAATTTCGCAGCCCACAGGTTGGGAAGCACTGGTGTATGATGCTAAGGCGATTGAAGCAAGAGCTTTAAAATATTAATTTTATGAAAGTACCTATCGGAATTATGTATTGTTTTATTATTTTTAATTGATTTGTCAGTTACTAAGTGTTATTTTATTTTTATACATATTTTATTATAAGATTTTTATTCCCATTATCTGTGCGAAACATGATTCGCCTCTTTGAGAAGAGTTTTCTAACTAATCTAGCATAAAATAAACTACAGAAAATACGAGTAGGATAGTTATTTTTTCTTGTAACATATAATCTTCAAATTAATAGCCGATAATGTCGGTCCTGCCGTGGAATTCGCCCAATGATAACGATTTATTTTGAACAGCACATTTTTGAAATGTTGTTCTATCCAATGGGAGCGGCTTATTTTAAGCCGCGCGTGAATGTTCTCATATCGCCACGTTTGAAAATTCGATATTTCTTGGTGTAGAGCTGAAGTATTGTATCACCATAGATTATAATTGTCGAAAATTTTCGAATAATCAAAGATTTTAATTCGACTATTGCAAACTATGATTATAGAGCTATCGAAATGAATCGTTTGATCGTGTGAGTCGATGTGAGACTAATATTCTTTGAAGCGGATTTGATCAATTTAATCATAATGATGAATCTTTTTACGTCTGACCTTGAAAATCTTTTTGAATTCTTTAATACATTAAGAATATTCGAATTATGATATGAATATATCATTGAATAATATTTTGTTTTTTTTCATACACTTTCGCAACTGATTTTTTATTGAAAAATTGCATTTGATTTTTTGATTGTTATCTATATATTAATAGTCGATAAAATAATAATCACAAAAATGTCCGTACTGATGTCCTCGGGCATTTTTGTTCTTCTACGAAATGTATTTGTTAGCGTACTTGAAAATTAGTTGAATAAAATATATATTTTACTACGAAAAATGGTTGTTAGCAAACTTAAACATTATTCCAAAAATTAAATAATTTACGAGGTCTATTTCTGCTACTACGAAAAATGATTGTTAGCAAACTTAAACATTATTCCAAAAATTAAATAATTGACGAGGTCTATTTCTGCTTCTACGAAAAATAGTTGTTAGCAAACTTAAACATTATTCCAAAAATTAAGTAATTTACGAGGTCTATTTCTGCTACTACGAAAAATGGTTGTTAGCAAACTTAAACATTATTCCAAAAATAAAATAATTAGCGAGGTCTATTTCTGCTACTACGAAAAATGATTGTTAGCAAACTTAAACATTATTCCAAAAATTAGGTAATTTACGAGGTCTATTTCTGCAACTACGAAAAATACTTACAGCTAGTTATTATTATTTCACACGTAAATACGTTTTTTTTAATTGGTTATATTTATTTATAAATATAATTGAATTTGTGGTGGAGACAATAAATTTTTGAAATAATTTTGAATATCTTGTAGAATAATTTATTGTTCATGGATAATATATAATATTTCAACAGTAAACACAAAGTAAGTAAGTAAGAATTATCTCCGTCGAAGTCGAGTTGTGTTATTTTAAGTTTTCTTAAACGTTTATCAGCAAAACGGTGTCGGTCCGCGAAAAAGTTGTAGTTTCTTTACTATAAAACAATGATAATGTAAAAATGGCGATATCTAATTTTGTATGTAATGTTCGTATTATAAAATATGTTACAGTATTCTAGTTAAAACTACATGTTTGCAAGTGTAATTACATTTTTTCTAATTCATGCAGTGAAATTCTATCACACAATCGAGTTACAATTTCACTGCTCGGCATATTTGACAGTAACACACTGCCTTATCCAATCTAGCCACACATAACTCAACAATTGAAGCATATGGCTGAATACAGAGTTTTAGGTCTTTTATCGATTGGGATTGAATATTTCATCAGATTATAGTCTTTGGTCATAGCCAAATTTAGTTTTAAGAGTTTGAAGAATAATATAGTTTTACTAGTGACCGTCGCCAAAAATATATTTTCTTTGTAAAAATATATAAATTATAAAAAAAAATATGCTTGGATCAAAACGTCTGCGAAAATGTAGTTTCATTTATGTTACATATCTGCTGTAACGTATTATATAATAAATGTATGTATTACAAGCAAATGTCAAGAAACGACACTGAAACTATTATTATATTATGACAGATATTTTCTATGAACAAACAAATAAGAAAGTTTATCACTAAGATTCTTATTTTAACCATCATTATTTAACACGTGAGTCGCTAGCGGTCCGCGTGTTAAAAAGGGTTGACTACCACTGGCTTAGATGTACTGTTGCGTTTATTTGCTTTGCAGCACAGTAACCGCAGGGACAATAATTACGTCATTATCAATCAGCAGGTTTCTATACCAAACCGAGTACTAAATCTATCCCAACCGGTGGTAGGCACTGTATCAATGTTTGGTCCAAAAGACGACAATGAGGCCGTGTTGCTTAGCCTAATTAACTCAACTTGAATTGTTCAAATTAAATATTGAAATTTCACCACGCATCTTCAGTCGAAATCTTAAACTAATTAACTAGGCTTTAATTATAATTTTAAGAGTTTTTAATACAAGATTGATATTAAATTAGGACATTTAAATATATATATATAATTGTTATGCTACAAAACTATTTGTAATAAATAAAAGCTCAAAATCAAATAGTGGGCAAAATTCTCTCACAGTGTGTTTGTCAATCCACGAATCCTTAGAATGAAAGTGCGAAAAACAAACCAGTTTGAATATATCTAAATGAGACATTTTTTTCAACAACTGAAAAAAGTAGTTATAATTGTGAAAAACTCATAAATTTACTACAAACAATAGCTAAATACTATATTTTTTTGATTAAAATAAACAGGAAGAGAACATTGTCGCCCGCTGTGGTCTAGTTGGTTAAAGTTTACTCTACCGACCAGGTGGGTAAACCAGGTTCGATTATCGGTAAGGTAAATGTCAAATTTAAATTTGATACCTGAGACATGGGTGTTAGAGATGTCAATTTACCTTGACTTTATCTCGAGTGACTTACATTACTAAAATTCTCATCGAGTTTTTTACCGTATGATATTTCCACTTTAAAGTATTTTACGCATTGGTATTAGCTGTAATGCCAAATATTTTCTTTCAATAATAATAAAAAAAAAATGAAAAAACCGTCAGTTACAGCGTTTTTAATATACCATCCAATCACCGTTTGTATTTTTTCTTTGATTAAATATTGGATTTGTTACTTTTCAGGGAATCACAATTTTTGATACACGTAAATATTATAAAAAAAATCCATCTTCTTGATCGTTTTACGGTACATTGTGTTGAATGTGTTTTTTCTGAACGATTAAGCATCTTATTCAGTCATTAGAATATAGAAAAATAGTGTTAAAATTTCGCAGATGATCTGATAAAAAAATATTTTTTACAATTCATCATTTTAGCGAGGTAGTTGCGCCTTTGTTTAGTGTGTGCTTAGATGCATGGAAAGCCGTTTTGGAAAGTTTCGAAATGCAGTAGCGCGCAGTTTGCAGTCGTGTTGTACAAATGCTGCTTAATGCACAATGTATAAATAATATAGAACCCTGTGTGTGGCTTTAACGCTACTGTTACGCTCATAATGACAAAGTAGACAAAGCTCTCTGTCAGCGGCAGTATCAGTGGCGTGCTTGATATCGACGTTGACTGATAAAATGATCAGTTCAAAGGTTGATTGACAAAATATGCATAATTAAATTTTAAAACCATTTATCCAAACTACTAAAGTTGTGAATGTAGCTGGGTAAAATTTTTCCTCGAAACTGCTAAACAGTAATTTTGTAGCCCCTGCACACCGATAGGTTTTATTCGTTTAACACTTTAATTTGGCTACCAACTAGGGATTCTGAAGTCTCGGAGTTTTCAAAGTCCCGGACCGAGGCGTGATAAAGTCAAAGTATTGGGACATCCGGGACTCGGGCTTTTATTTCTCTTTCAATAAAATTATGATATTATTATGTATGTATGTATTTATGTATTAAATACACTTGGTGCTTTTTGAATGTAGGCACTGGTAAATTTTGCGTTTTTTTAATACAATGTTTAATAATTATTAGTTTTCTTATGTAATGGATGTGTGCAATGCTTATCGCTATTTTTTACTAAGAGGGATGATAACGATATATGTAATGAAAAAATATCAACGACGCCGCCGTCAGGAGTAAATTTATGACCGTAACTTCACAGTACGGTTTTAAGACCTTTTTTTTGTACTATTGAGACATTGTTACCTTTGTGAAATAGTTTAAAAACATTTGTACATAGAACAACATCAGGTATGAACATTTAATTTTAATATTTTGTAATTTGCTTTTGCAACAGTTATACTACAATTAAAAAACACATAATATTTGAAACTTCTACGAAATTGTAAATCCCAAACACCTGTTTTCAGATCAGATCCCTTTTATATTATATATGCATACTTAATTTTGATAAAACACCGGGTAAGTGTCACGTCCCGACCACGTCGTGTTCGTTTTTTTGGGGCTCCCTTCTTACATCTGTTTTTATTCAATACACATCAGCCCTTCTGAGGGTTTCTTAAACACAAGAATTGTTTTTTTTCAAAATTAAAATGTTTATGTTATTAGCACATTATAAATCACAGTCACAATCACAGTCCAAAAATATCCCGGGACTTAAGACAGCAAAAATCCCGACAAGTCCCGAGACTTTTTCCCAGAACGTCTCGACACAGAATCCCTACTGTCTACACTCTACTATGTATCTAAAATATTGGTCTTGGATGGGATGTAAAAAATGAGCTTTCACTCAGTGATCTTAAGTGCAAGAGTGTGCATATTTTGATCAATTAAATAATTACCAATGAATGAAATTACTTATCGTTGTATTAATACTATTTATAATTACGTAGTAAAATAAGGTGTTTTTTTTTCATCAAATCTTTGTGGAAAACAACTGGGATCGTGTTTTATGCTCATCCTGGTTTCGAATTAAATTTTCCGTTCATTGAATTGTATACCGATAAATAGTTTGTTAAATTTTTCAAACCATCGTTTTAAGTTTAAATAAGTTTAAAATATTCAGTACAGCAATGAACAATTTGTTTATTGTATTTTGAAAACGCAGAAGCTAAAAACATTATCGATTGCAACGCTGAATTCGTTTTTCAAATAAATAACGCTATCAAAAACCGCTGAAATCATGTCCTGCATAATTGATGACACTCGCGTGAACGCACAACTCAGTGGAATAGTTTAATTTTTAATCAATTGTATAAATATAGTCCTTTAAATTTATACCCATTCAGCATACTGCCAACGTAGATAGAGAGCAAAGCTTTTTATCAAAATTTGAATTTCTTTTCAATGCCAATTGTTGTTTACAACTTTTCAATTTGTATAAATAGCATTGTTAAATTATATTTCTTATCAGTTGACAATACTCGCAATGAGCGAAACCGGTCCTGACTTATTACATAAAGTGGAATGAAGTGCAAAAGAATATTGTGATTTTATTAATATAATTAAACTATATGATTAATATTCTTTGCTCTAAGAATGGCAGTCTTTAAAAACACAGAAAGCATTCGATCGAGAGAGAGGCACTTTTCGGTTGAATAGTCACTTTAAAAAAAATGATGCAATAAAAAGAATGACCAGTAAATTATTCATTTGATTGAATAAAAACACATATTTTGGCATGAGCGTTAGCAATTTGAATCAATATGTGTTATATATTAAGTATGTAGCTGGAATAGGAATTTGAATAAGCTTAATAAATAATTTATCACCACATAATGACACTCAATAGTTGACCAAACAAAGAGCAGCTTTTAAAACTAGAATTCAACACTCGAAAACTTAAAGCTACCCTCGGAATAACGATTGTTTCCCCACACAGAGAGCTGAACAAACGTAAGCGGTAAATAAATACCCCTAAATGCTCCTTCATTATGCGAATAATAGCTGCTAAGTCACACCCCATAACTTTAAACCAGGCAATATTACAAAACTAGACATCCTCAATTATGATGCAAGTGAATCTTCATGGGGAACTCTAGGGTGAGTTTTAAATCTCGGTTTTGTTAGTTTCGTGAATAGGCGTTCAGGAAATCGCTAGTAGCAACATGTACAAAAGGGGATTCAAAGAGTAAGCGCAAATAATAACATTATTAAAGTCGGGCACCCTTCTAAATGTTTAGTTAGTTGAATATTATTTGTCAGGGATAGTAAAATAAAGGGAGCAATATTTCAAAGCAGAATAATAAAAATGCACCGTCAATTTTTTTTTAATCGTTGTGCTCTTTATCAAGTAGTAATTAATAAAATCAATAAATAATCATTCATTCAGTCAGTATTTGATTGAAAGATTTGTTTATATTGCACAAAAAAATACGTTTAAATACAATGTTTATCAAGTGACATGTTAGTTAAACAAATAAACATGTAAAAAACATGTAAAAAGACTAAAAGACATGTAAAAAAAAAATCAGAGCTTAATAAATGGATCGTCGAAGACTGTCTGAATTATAACATACGGATCTTAGACGAAAGAGCTTATCAACTTTACTATACTATTATATTCAGGGGTGGGCCGGATGGGGCTCGGAAGGGCTTGTGCGAGCCTCTTGTTCAATTTGATAAGGCCAGCAAGCCCTTTGTCAATTTAACAGAAAACAATATTCTCAGATCAAATTAGTATATAACTGCAATTTCTGACTTATATATTATTATCTACGACAGCTTCAGTATGCACTGTGGTACATTTTTAGCCATTTACATTGATTAGTTTACGGTAAATTGTATATTGTTACATATTATGAGTGTATAAGTTAATTTCAGTTTTATAGTATAAATAGTGAATGTTTTACGAACATTGCTAAAAACATTATCTGTGAAAGACTATCGCTAATCCAAAAGCTTATAGTACTTTGATTAAACATTTACTTTATTATGCTTTTTAAATTCATAAAATCATACAACAAATCACATAACAAAGTTTACACATAGTTTTCTTTAATATTGCATTTGAAGGGTATGATTTCTGGTAGCTACCGAAACATTACAGAAGTAGGGTTCCAATTCTACATATACGATTCGCCCCAGGGTGCCCACCAATTTGTGATTGATGCCTTATCAAAAAACTTTTCGTCCCTTTATTTGTAGCGACAAAAATTGCTTTTATATTATCTATTGCCATGGGACATATTCGGAGAGGATGTTGCGTGGTTCTTATGTCATTCTTGGTAAATGATGTGATTCAATTCTTCAGGGATAAAAGTAAAGACCGCAATTTTCCACGTTAGTATTATTTTATCCGTCATATTGAGCTGATAATATCATCGAGTTACAGAAACGACATTTTAGAAATAATAAAAATCATGTATTATAAACAAAAAGACTAATGAAAATATCAAAGTTAAAGAAAGCTGCGTGAAATAAAGTCGAGCGATTGTTTAAAATATAGCTCGTTTATTGTATTGATTTTTTCCCCTTTATTCTTTTATAATTACTCTCTCTAAAAAATGAAAGGTATTTTTTTTGTTGATTTTTTGAACATTTTAGGGTGAGTGCCGTAGCTTGAATTGATGATTTTTTCAAACAATAAATGCTTGATCAGGCTGAGATTGAAAATTGTAATATTATATAAAATTCCATTGTATTTGCATTTCATAGGATAAAAAAAACAAATGTAATAACTCCATTCTAATAAAATAAAAATATCAAAGTTGATTCCACATGAGTTATGTTGATGATTTATTATTTGAACGATAGTGTGATACCGAAATATTACGCCTAGTTATGAACAATATTTAATAAGTCTCGTAGAACTAAATACATTGGTACTTTAAGTTTAAATAATGATTAAAACAGCGCTATCACTTTTAAACAAGTATACCGTATACGTACTAATTGTTACAGCAGTCGAATGTAATTTAATATATTTAAAAGTATGCAATGAAGCCTAAAATAATATCAATGTTTGAAAAGTTTTTATTATTCTTTTCACTTAAATTCCATGTTTTAAACGTTATACCGACGCCGACGTAGATAATATATGTCAGAAATTGCATTCAGATATTGATTTAATCCGAGAATATTGTTTTTCATATATAACTAGGGGGTCGCCAGCCTAAGTGAAATTTAGCAAGGGGATCGCTTGAGCCCTCCCACCCCGAGAAACCTCCAGCCCACCTTTGGTTTTATGGCATAAAAATCTCACGGACTATATTTTTGTCTTTCATTGACGTTATTTATATTCTCTCACATTTTCTTCAATTAATGGATTGGAGTCGTTTCTGAATCGCGGTTCGTTCGTGAAGAATGAGGGTGGACATGCTAATCATTGAACAACTTATAAGACTTTGCCATAGAAATGAAAATAATAAATAATACAAGTCTCTTCATTTTGATAAATAATCCTATATATTACAAAGCCATATAACAATATAATATTAATTAATATATTCGTATTCGTTATAATCTTTTTGCGATTTACAGCTATGCCAATCTTATTTTTTATAATTGTCGGTTTACTTGTTCGAGCTAACTACTAGTTAGTTCCAAATGACCGTCATCAGGACAAAGCTTAAGCTTTTAACACGTTGGATCCCGGAGCTGTGATTTAACGTGATAAGCAAGCTCAGCGTAGATACCCCGAACCGTGTTTTCACGTGATGCGCTATGTATTCAAATAGAGCAATAACTTTGGTATTTAGCAACAATCTATATATTAATAGCCGATAATGATGGCTGTCTGAATGAATGAATGGTTTTCTGATTGAATGTAGGTTCGGGATTTCGCTTTTTTTTCTTCATTAGTATTCACGATGACGTATAGAAAGATGTTACAAATGAAATACTGCAGGGCTGTCGATATATGTCTCGGGGTCTTCTTCTTTTTCTACGAAATATGTTTGTTTGCATACTTGAAACATTTGAATTATTCTAAAAAATATATTATATAAAATATAAATACTTCAGGGCTATCGATATTAGATAAAGTATAGGAAAGCTCAATTATGAGTTTTACGGATATATTTATTTATATTATTTGTTTATTTATATTTTGAAAACTTTTGGTTGAAAACATGCATTAAGAATATTCTAATTATTACGGTATGGATATTTTATAGACTATTTCGACTTAAATTCAAACATGACGTTGTTATATTTATACTTTTCCGTATTATTTTTAGTGAAAGTTGGCAACACTATCGCAAATTTCAATGCCACATTAATCATCAATTTCAAAAAAGAGTTATTCACTGCTGTTACTGTGTGTTGCAAAATATAATCATTTTTAGGGTGTTTATAAATACTTTGTAACCAATACTTGGTAAAAAGGCATTATATTAGAAAGTTAAAATACTCATTTGTACTAATTTCACTTTAATCACAGTAGATCCGAACCGGTTTCGCTAATGATGAGCATTATCAACTGATAAGAGATTGCAATATTTATGTTATTTATATAAAACAAATTACACCGTAATTTTATTTTGCTCATTTAAGTAAATCGCATAAATAAAAAGTCACATAAAAGCGAAATCGCGTCAAAAGAGGACTAGGTGTATAAGATTTTTATTGGGGAGGAGGGACATGGAGGTTTTTAAAGCGTCTAAGTGGGGCGTGACACAAATAAGGTTGAGAAACACTGGTCTATATGGTTTATGTTTCTTTCGCGACTCGACACCCCTGCTACATCAAAAGTTTATTGTCACAATATTTTTTTTATTTATACTAAAACTATAAATGAAATAATGTCATTTTTTTGCTATGGATCGAATTCTTTTTTAACCTTTTGAGCAGAAAGTTTTCTCCTAATAAATTTGGTTTGGACGTAAATTTTGATTATTTACAGTTCAGTAAAATCCTGTTTTTACGTGCCCGGAATTTACCGCTATTTGGGTTTTGGGCACTCGGTTGCAAAATTATGTTTTTCATCCATTTACTGTAAAAAAAATAAGAGGTCGCTGCTTGAGCATGCCTCAGGATTCCTGCTCATTATGTACAGAAAACTATTAGTGGAATAGTATAACAACGAATGCCTTCTTATACTAGGATGTTTTTAAATTCTTTTTACCTAGATTTTATAAATTATACGAATGTTTGCAAATAAGTAACTTAAGAATTTTTATTATTAATTAATGGATGTCGCTTTAGACCACGGTTTCCCAACCAGGGGGTCGCGAAAGGTTTTCTGGGGGGTCGCCTACTTTTTTCTATTTTGGAGTTGAACAACAAAGTATAGCAAATCGAGGATTTCAAATTCTTCGAGAGGGGGGGGGGGGTGGTCGCCTAGTCACACGGCTTTTATAAAAACGGGTTGCCACCCAAAAAAGGTTGGGAACCTATGCCTTAGGCAGTTTCATTAAACTTTAACATTATTTGAAAGTAAAAAGGTTATAAATAAGTAGGGGTTAAAAGTTACGTATTTGAACTTTCAGTGGCTTAATCCACACTTTAGGAACTGGTGACATAGAATCTTATAGTAAGAGTAACTAGTTGTAAGTAAATTATTATTTGTACTGTTTTCAGTAATACAACATTTTGATTAAATCTTATATACTGATTGAAAAATTAGCACGGTGTAATATCCAAAAATAAAGTAAGGATTTTAAGCCCCCTAGGTAGAACGATAATTTTCCTATGTGGTTATTTCCCAAATTTAAAATTAATTGTCCGAGGGGTAAAAAAATTATGAACAGGAAAATTAAATTACAAAATTGCGAATTGTGTTGTGCTCGTTGCATTTTCTTATATTTCCCCTACTGGTTTACATTGTAGAACAATTAGAAAGAGGATCCTAACAAGTAAATTTTGTTTGTTAGCTAATAAATTCGGAAAGGATGGGGTGCGCGACAAACTGTGAAAATCAGCCATGACATGTGTTCACGGGACATGAACTAACTACTCAACCCTCGCCTCTAATTATTACGCAAGACTCCATGCGTAATACAAAGCAATAAAACATTTTAGTTTAAAAAAATAACTAAGCACGGTGACATGAGTAAAAAGTGAAGCTCAAGCGGCATGGTTCAGTCAAACCATTTATTGGTCTAACAGCATAAAAAAACATTAGAGTTTTTTTACTTCTTCTTTTTTTTTTAAATATTTTTTTATTGAAAAAATTATTTGACATTACAGGTTACGCCAATGCGTCAAATACTTTTAAGTTGAAAGATCATACGAGATATACTCGATGAGAATTTTTAAAAGTCACATGAGATAAACTCAAGGAGAATTGACTTCACAAACACCCATGTCTTAGATCTCAAATTAAAATTGTATGTTGTAATTGTATTCTTAAAACTATAATTACCTATGTATGCGATAGCTGCAACAGAGAAGGTTTCGGTGTGTATTTTTGTCGCTTTAAAACGAGGTTGTGTCAACCAATATTTTGTAGAAATAACATTTTACTTAGTAAAATTCAAACTCTACTCGTTTACCATGAATAAAAAAAAATACAGCCGTCAAAATCCTGGCCTGATTTAGGACTATTTCTGCATCACGCCATCGTCAAAACTATACATATTATCATTCACATTGACATTCATATTTTGAGTTAAGTATTCCTGGAGGTTTTTAAAGTTTTATGGGTTGCATACTACTACATCGTCACCGCTCACCACCTACCGTACTGGAAGAATTTGATAAGTAGCAAATTTATAGTTCTGTGTAAACAGCAAATGAAAATTTTGAGATATTAGGATAAAGCCAATGATGCAATCAGCTGATAGATAATTTATGTTGCATAAATAATTATACTATCGAAATAGACCAGGCGTAGAGAACCTGCGGCCTTTTGGCTACTCTTGCGCGGCCTTCGGCCAATTTTGTAATGCTGTAAATTTATATAAATTCGTAAATTCCCGACATATTCTAACCGTAAATTCCTGTTTCCGGCCAAAGATACCCTAGTTAATGTTTACTGCGGCCTTATGTCGAATCAGAAAAATGAATGCGGCCTTTAGAGAAGAAAAGATTCCACACCTCTGCTATAGACATTAAAACATGTTATAAAGCTTATTTAAGATATTTTTTAAATATAAATCGACCGAAAACTGTTCTTTTGGATTAGATCTGGCAGGAATGCCGTTTTGTCAAGCACAACAATATAAAAACGAAGATTCACTCGAAATTTCTTATTATTTGACGGAGATATTAAATAGAATTGAGAAATAAAGGGAAAATTCGAAAATAAATTGTTATCTTTTGTTTGATCTTTTATTTTCCGTTTCGTTTTGTTGTCTGCAAGTAGTGGATAAATAATTGTGCGGCTTCGGAGTTTCGATCCGATTCAACCCGACGAATTTTCCTCATCGAAGCGCTAACAACTTGACATAAACATAACTCCCTCCCAAGTAAGGTTGTCAATTGACTTTGGCATGTTATATTTAAAAAAATAAATTAACGACATAAGCCTAGGTACCACCCTTAAACTGTAAATTGAATCTTTCATTAATTTAAAAACGAGATATTTTGTGTAATGTTATAATGAGAATAACTGAAATAATAATCAATATTTTTTAAGAAACAGCAGTGGATTGCCAATACGTTAACAAGAAGCTCGCTTAATTTCAAAGAAATTCTCGGTGTTCTGAAAGAGTATTTCTTTCATCACTCCTATGCAATTATATGCAACACTGAAATAAGCAATCGATTGTTACTTACACCTTTAATATGTAACAATATGTAATTTACCGTAAACTTATCAATGTTAAAAGCTAAATACTGAAGCTGTCGTAGATAATATAAAAGTCAGAAATTGCAATTATATACCAATTTGATCTGAGAATATTGTTTTCTCTTGAATTAACAAAGGGTTCGCGCAAGCTCATCTGAGCCCCATCCAGCCCACCCTCGGAACATACTGTGTATAGGGCAAAACATACAATTATTAGCCACTTAAGGATTTTTTCAACTATGTTCTTGATTTTTGGACACGTATCATTAGAAAGTTGAAATAAAAAAGTATCATATGTTAAATTGCTTATTTATTGATGATAATCAATTATCGAAACATGTAAAAAAATATATTTTGCACTTGCAAAAAAATAAACCAAGAAAAAGGCAGAAATCTACAATTATTGGCCACTTTTTTCAATTATCGAAAACCAAAAGATACAATTATTGGCCATACCAAAAATTGCAGTTAAAAATGATAAAAAATTAAATAATAACTAATGATGTAATGTTATGTTCCCACATCAATAAAAAGTGTAAAATTACGTGATTAATGCAACTTTAATTTAATTTTAATGTAAAAATCATATCTTTTCATTAAATCGAGCTGAATGGACTTAAATTTCAAAATCGGAAATACCTATGTTAAAAAATGTATGTTATCAAAATTTTATAATGCAAGTTCGTCATTATCATTTAAGTGATTAATACATTCATCTAATGATCAGTCTGAATAACTGATGTCATATGGTTCAAAAATTTTATAATCAATGTTCTATCTATGGGGATGCCACTGGGGAGAGCTTTAACGGTGTTCAACAATATTACTTCGGATGTCGACATATTCCACGTAGACGTGGGTGAGTTCCGACTAGGGCTTCCAATTAACCGGACTTTTCAACTAACCGGCTTTCGGTTTTTTTCTATCAAAAAAACCGGTTAACCGGTTTAAACCGAAATATAACGTATTTTGATAAGGTAGGTATGCAAAAAAAAAATTTTTTGTAGAATTTTTTAAATATTTGTCATAAATACTCTAATTTTAATGGAAAATCGATATTTATCTTATAGATGGAATACAGAAGGCATAATATATATATATATATATATATATATATATACAGCAATGACAATCAAATGTGGAAAAATATTTTGTGGTAAAATGTCAAATAAAAAAATAGAGCTTGACAATAAAACTCATAATTGAGAATAACAAGCACTACAATAATTAAATTTATATACTATAAAAAATATTAAATTATTTGAAAAAGTCATTTCTATTCACAACATGGACAACTTTGATACAAGTAGATTTTTTATACAATTCATATGCATGTTATGTAAATTGTTTCCGCTTCTACGCAGTAAATTCATTGTTAAAGATATTTCTTTTTGAAAAAAAAATCACAAATAAGAAAAGAGTATTTTTGATAAAACGCGGTTAACCGAGTGAAATAAACCGGTTTTCGGTTTTTTTCAAAACATGCGATTCGGTTTAAGCAGGTTCGGAAGCCCTAGTTCCGACGAATACTATTTTTTATGTATTAAAGTAGAGTTCGTCGGAGCTTACTCAGTTGACTTCCTTGCCACTTTTTTTTACTGCTTTTAATATTAAATTATACTAATTTTTTTTCTCCATTGTAAAAGTTTTAAATTTATAATTTGTCAACCTTGTACAATGCTAATCACATAAATAAATAAAATAAAATCAATTATTAAAAAAAATTGTTCCGTCATTACTAATATTTTTGTTCTGTATTTAATGATCATGCAGATATATTGGTTTTCTTGTCAATTCCTTACAATTGCTTTTTGCCCTTTCGCTTCAATTTGTTTCATCTTTGATTCAGTCTTTATTTAATTAATAATCACTTGATTATTTAAAGGTTTTGGTTTTTCCATTACTTATCTTTGATATTCAAACACAATAAGAGGATCAAAAACTATTCCGCTGGCTGAATAGGTAAATATAACTGTAGTGTTTCCTTTTGATGATGTTTTCTCTATTACGTGAAAAATGTTTTGATTATTGGCCATCAAATCCACAATTACTGGCCAAGTGGCCAACCTTATATAGGATTGTCGAAAAAATCTGATAAATACATAGGTGATTAATAGTACTCCCAAAATACTATTTTCGAAATAAAATTGAACATTTTACCTATTAGTCACATATTGTATTATTGGCCAGCCAGGCCAATAATAGAAATTCCGCAAAAAATCAAACTAATTATTGGCCACCACCATTATAACTTTTTACAAAAAAATTATCCAATTCAGTCAGTGAATGATTTATAAATACATTAAAGACAAACTACTCAAATCAATTTTCAATTCATTTAATGAAAATATAAACGTTAAATTTAACTTTACACTGAGGTCAAATTCTTATGATTTTTACAACAAATCTCACTTGTTTCACGGCAACGCTTCAACAGTAAGCTTAAAATCAGATTTTAGGTTATTTGAAAATGCTTTAAATGACAGTTATCTGCTATACCAACGGAGGAATACTTAATGAACTTCCTTATTAAGTCAACGAGTGGTAATTTTAGTTTCATATCTTATAAAACTAGATTTAATCTGCAAGTGGCCAATAATTGAACCTGGCCAATAATAATAAAAATAATAAAACATTTTTAGTACTTTTTCCACATAAAATTTATTAGATCAGGACCGGTTTCGCTCATCGCGAGCATTATCAACTGATAAGAAAAATACATAAACAGTGATATTTATACAAAATTAAATTGAAATAAAAAGGTGTAAGCAACTATTAACAATTTAAAGGATTAGCAAATTACATTATAATTACACAAAATTAAAATGCTTAACACCCATAACAATTAAAAAATCATCATCAAAGAATAATAAATCTAAGTGGCAAACGATATCAATTATAAACACAATTAAAATTTGGGAAATTTTTACACAAAGTGAAACACTACATTACTAAAGTAAATATCCTAATGATGATTTGGTGTTTTTCCCGTTTTCAAGCAATGATGTACTTCAACAAAATCAGCAGTAATGAAGATTCTGAAAAAGACATTTTAAAAACCATATCAATTCTTACAAAAGGAATAAATTTTGAAAAACATATAAATAATATAGAAGAGCAGTTAACATAGGCTAGAATTATGTTAATGAAACGGATATAACAAGGGTGATGATGCAAATACAAGCTGTTCATTTAATAAATTAGAGTCCGGCAAGAATTTATGTCTATTTATTTCTAAAATCTCTTGTTTATCAAGTTTTAAAGATTTACTGTTTACATGCAGGATTTTAAAGTTTTTAGAGATATCAAATGTATGCTTATTTAGGAACAAATGGTTCCCAAATGAAGATAATTCATTCCCTTTACGTGAGCAGGCTAGATGTTCTTTAAATCTGATATTAAAAGCTCTGAAAAAAGAGAGACAACTTAATCAATTCTTAAAACTTATAAATAACGTTAACCCGCATATTCAATTTACAATGGAGTTGGGGTTGAATAAAATAAACTTTTTGGATTTAACGATCGAGATTATTAATAATCGGCATTGTTTCAGTATATTTAGAAAAGATTCATACAGCGATAACATCATTAACAATTCTTCCAGACATCATATCTCGCATAAATTAGCAACCTTTCATTGCTTTATTCATCGTCTCTTGTTGATTCCGATGACTAAAGCTAGTTATGATCTTGAGTTAAATACGATAAAACAAATTGCGTTGAATAATGGTTATGATTCGGATTTAATAGATCGTCTTTTATTTAAAAAACACAAAAAACTAGCTTTGCTAAATGTAAGCTCTAGTTTGGTGATTAATGCACCAGCTGTTGAGAAACAATGGGTGAAATTGAGCTACTTGGGTAGTGTTTCAGAAAAGATTTCAAGGAAATTCAACAAAAACCTTTTTAATGTCACTTTTTATAATTCTTTTAACTTACAACGCATTTTAGTAAATTCTAAAGATAAACTCAACATTCTTAACCAAAGTGGCATATATTTAATTGATTGTGATTCTTGTGGAGCCAGATATATTGGTCAAACGGGAAGAGCTTTTAATATCAGATTTAAAGAACATCTAGCCTGCTCACGTAAAGGGAATGAATTAACTTCATTTGGGAACCATTTGTTCCTAAATAAGCATACATTTGATATCTCTAAAAACTTTAAAATCCTGCATGTAAACAGTAAATCTTTAAAACTTGATAAACAAGAGATTTTAGAAATAAATAGACATAAATTCTTGCCGGACTCTAATTTATTAAATGAACAGCTTGTATTTGCATCATCACCCTTGTTATATCCGTTTCATTAACATAATTCTAGCCTATGTTAACTGCTCTTCTATATTATTTATATGTTTTTCAAAATTTATTCCTTTTGTAAGAATTGATATGGTTTTTAAAATGTCTTTTTCAGAATCTTCATTACTGCTGATTTTGTTGAAGTACATCATTGCTTGAAAACGGGAAAAACACCAAATCATCATTAGGATATTTACTTTAGTAATGTAGTGTTTCACTTTGTGTAAAAATTTCCCAAATTTTAATTGTGTTTATAATTGATATCGTTTGCCACTTAGATTTATTATTCTTTGATGATGATTTTTTAATTGTTATGGGTGTTAAGCATTTTAATTTTGTGTAATTATAATGTAATTTGCTAATCCTTTAAATTGTTAATAGTTGCTTACACCTTTTTATTTCAATTTAATTTTGTATAAATATCACTGTTTATGTATTTTTCTTATCAGTTGATAATGCTCGCGATGAGCGAAACCGGTCCTGATCTAATAAATTTTATGTGAAAAAAGTACTAAAAATGTTTTATTATTTTTATTATAATGCCATTCCACCAAGTATTGACAGTGAACACCTTAAAACTGGCCAATAATAGTAGGTTTTACCCTACATCATTTCAGTTTCGTTTCATATTTCGAAATTAGATATTCAATATCGATATCGATATCGACTGTGGAAAGGAAAAAGGACGTAACCCACACATATAAAATTTTACAGGAGGCGCAAAAATCGTGTTTTGATGATTTTGGACCATATGCAAATTATGAATTATACGCAACCTTGAAGTGCACGGAGACTTCTAAACTGGTATTAAATTGACATAATCTAATATTAATTAAAGAAATTGTCTAAAAAAACACCTTTATTTCAGTCTTTTTTCTTAGTTTTAATTTTTTACAAGGTCATCTTTTTCAAACTTAAAAGTTAAATTTAGATACTAATTCGGCATTTGTAGCTTGCATCCTTTTGATAGAACGTTTATCAAGTTTGATACATTGTGATTATTGAAAAAAACCTGTTTTGAAAAAACTGTGGGTTGCGTCCTTTTTCCTTTCCACAGTCGATATACATATTAAATATTCCACAAATTAGATGTGTTAATTGTATCTGACTTGCGATATAAACACGCATTAATTAAATAACGAAACAGCATGGATGTTATCTGTCAAAATTCATGACATTCTTGGGTAACAAAAATAATTTTATACTAACAAATAAAAGGTTTTATACTCTGAATACAAAATGAGTTAAGTATTGATAATCAGATATATTAAGACAAATACTATATATTGAAATAATTTTCTCATGGCTATCAACCCTCGCAGTGGCTTATCCAAGCGTTCTTCATTTAATTGCATCCGTCTCGATTATCGCAACCCCTGAATTATATTATTGTTGTAGTCTGGCTGTAGTAGCTACATTTGTAACGATGCTCAGTGACGCAGCGCTGAATCGGTCCTGGCGGCGAGTAGAAGAAGCCATATCCATAATCGGTCGCTAATGCACCTCTCTGTATTACCGACACAATATTTTCTCTATCTAATATCGACGCTTCTGTCAAAATGTTTCGTGGCCACACCGAATTTCTTTATTGTGTGATTTAAAAAATATAACCGTGTTTAAATTATAAACACATTACAGCGTTTTAGATAGCTCTTCTTGCGAAGTTCCAAAGCAAACGGCATCATCTACATCTCTTTGTTAACATATTGTGTTACTTTCGATTTTAAATTCATTTTCATAAATGATTTCTTTTATTTTATGTATTGAATTAAAAAAAACAAAAAGGTATAGCATAAATTCGTTAAATTTTTTTTACCTTGTTTTCCGATTAAACCAAAATTATCAGTTTTTTTATTGCTCACTTTAATGCAGTGGCGGATCCAGAAATTGTCCCATTTAATTTGAAAATAAACATGATACATAAATAATACATTAAAAAATAGATTATCTTAAAATAATATTTATACACCCAATCCCTTTTTTATGCGATTTTGAATTTACACGATTTTTTTAGAGGGCACCGTTACTTTTTTATGCGATTTTTTTTTCGATTTTTTTTACAGAAGAAATGATGACCTTGCTCTAAAACATGTTTAAATACAATGCATTTATTAAAGTCGTTGAAGCACGTTTCCCAGTCATAAATCTTAGAGAGTTTCTCTGTAAAATAAATGCACTCCAGATGTCTAAATATTATAATAATTACAAAATAATAAATACGAACCGAATATGGAAATATTATTTTTTAATTAAAAAAAACATTTATATGGTGATGTTTAAGGCACGTACCAAATAAACAACTGCATTAAGAAATAAAATATTTTACACCTACGTATTTCAAAAAATCACTTTCAACGTCGGGTCAGCAAAACAAATCCAATGGAATAGTAATTAGCTCAGATCAAAAATCTAGGAAAAACAGCCTTTAAATAAACGAGTCCGAGTCCAAAATTCAATACAATAGAGACAGCAGCGAATAACGCCTATAAATGAATACAATTATCTAATTACACAGAATATATATCTGTTTCTCATTGTATTTTTATAATTATAAAGAAATTCAATTTTAAATGTAAAAAAAACATTTTTTGCGTGAATTTGAAGAACAAATTTTGTTTTTTCATTCATTTTTGATACTTTTTTACGCGATATTTTGATTTTCGGAACCGATTTATCAAATTATATGAAAGTGAAGATTTTTTTAGGCGCCACTTTCTGGAACCAATGTATCAAGTAAAAAAAGAGTTGGATGTATATAAAAATAATCAATACATAATTAAGTATGTATTCTACAAAACATAGTTACAAAACAATCAAAGAGCCAATTCACAATAAAGTTTTACTAAATTAGAAAAATATATTTTTTCAAGGGTGGAGGGGGGCATGGCCCCCATGGCCTTCCTTACTAGTCTGCATTTTTAACCATTTCTACTCCCAATGTGAAGTATATGTACTTCTCATATAGTTAATCTAAGCAGATTTTATTCTACGAAAAATCTCTTGTTACTCAGTTTCTCAACCGTTCTTTTTTGAATAGAGTAGGAATAGTTTAAAGTAAAAGCATGACTAACAATTAGCTAATTGCTCTGGCGACGAACAGTTTTAGAAGCACGTGTGTGGAAGTAAAATGTAGACATCGAAAACATCCATTCATTCAATCAGAAATCCATTGAAAAATGAAAGTGCCCGAACTAAGATTCAAATCCGTCACCACCACAACTGAAGACAATGACGTTGACCACATGACGTCCTTGAAGGGGGTAAACCAGGGATGGGCTGGAGGGGGCTTTGGGGGGCTAGCGCGAGCCCCTTGTTAAATTTTGGCACGGCCGGCGAGCCCCTTGTTAAGATAAGAAAATCATTCGTCTTAGACCAAATCTGTATCTAACTGCAATTTCTATAGATGGTTAAATTGTATTATGAACCAAAATATTGTTGACCTTTCAGTTTTTTCATAAAAAAAACATTGACTTTGGCTGCATAATAAAAAAAAGACTCTAGCTGTTTATTGTCTATTGTCTGACAATGTTGAAAAATACCGATGTTGGATGATATATTGTTAACAGATGTCCAACGTTTTATTTTTATGAACCTACAATACTTTCACATTTACTTAAGGAGTGCATATATTTTTCATTTTACTTTTACGACCTTTACCGTAATTATTTTGCATAGTTTTGAGATTTTTTTCTTATATTTTATTAAAGCCTTCTTCTTGGAACTACGAAAATATTATATATGTTTGTTAGTGGATAAACCCCAGCAGACACATTGAGACTTTAGTTCAGCAAAGCTATATTATGGTGGGCTGAATTTTTGAAAATTCATTACTTGCTTGGTAACTATAGTAATAGAGACGGAATTAAACGGAATTCGTCATTATTTTTTTTAATTTTTGCTATAGTAAAAATAAAAATTCCAATTTACTGCGTATTAATAAATATTATTATTCGTATTATGGAGAGTGATACTCAAGAAACATCAGCTGATGAGGAATTATGTAGAATTTAATCATTAAATTGCCGAGGTGACTGTTTTATATTTTTTATGTTTGTGTTTCTCCGTGGTAATTTTTTCGTTAAGCATTTCGAGCACGTGGAAGACTAAGGGGAAACATATGTTTGAACTAGTCTCGCTACCAAAGTCCACGCTTTTCAAATCCTCATCAGATAAGTTAATATAAATAAAGAAAGGTGTGACAACAACATTTTTTGAGACACATGGGGAGCTGAAGATGATTAATATAGAGCGCAAAAACTCCATGTTAATTTTTTCACATTGCTTAGTTTTTTACATCTTATAAACTAAGCCCGATCACTGAATCGAATGGAGTGACAGTTTGCATAAAGTTAAATATGTTTATTACAGAGAAGTCAGTGTTGACCTGCATGTGTATTCCCTAGCAATAGAAATTTATATTTTATGATGCTCAGCTTAGAAATGGGAGGAAGACATATATATCCTAGGACAAGTAATACCTTCGCGAAGAAACTAATTTATCCTCGTCTTTCACCATTTTGATTTCTTTTTATCTGTTCACTATATTTCTTCAGTCTTCACGAATTGTGAAAATGTTGAAGCATAAACTAAATAATATGTTGGACTTCTGTTATTCATCTTCTAAAGCGAATTGGATATAAATGATTTTTGTAACTAGATATATCAAAAAATATACCACATACAAACCTCAGTGCTTTATTAGTTTGTGAAAATAGATATTTCTACTTATTTAACGGCAAAACTGAAAAAAGTGGATTTCTGTGACTTATCCACACATTGAGATTATTAAGCCAACTGAAAGCAGAAATCCACGATTTGAGAAATTTTGTTCGTCCAAATTTGTAATCGAACCTACGTTTGTCAGAGCCGCAAAAACCTTTCGTACTGAAAATGTTTTCAATAATTCTATTAGCAGTATAGAAGCTTAGCGAGGTTTTGGGATTGAGAATAATACAATTATGTTCGCATCAGTATTTTATTGTGAAATATTTAAGAATACATGTTGTAACAAAAAGTCAATTAAATGTAACATAAAGCTACACAGTGCGACCAGAAACGCAAATGTGAGCTGGTAAAGTTTTGGCATCCGTATTTTGGGATAATAAATATGTTTTATGTTTTAATTTCGAATGAAACATTCAATGGTCGCAAAAAAACAAACGGGCCGATTGTGGCTCGCGGGCCATGGAATATGCATCGGGTACTATCTTATGGCGCAGCGGTAAGCGTTGTGAGCTTCCGTGCCGGACCTCACGGGTTCGAGTCGCAGCACGAAACAGTATTTTTTCGATCGATTTTCGGATCGGAGGCATGGGTGTTTGTGATGTCTAAAAATTCCTATCCTTTCGATCCTTCAATTCAATAGTGCGTAACGAAAGCAATTAGTAAGTCAGTAGTCCTGTCTTAGCCATATCCTTCAATCCCTACTACTTTTTTTGGAAAAGAGAGGTTGGTCAACTGATTAAAAAACAGTTCTCGTAAAAAAAAGTTCTGTTGAGATACATCCGTTAGGAGGCCATATACTCCACATTGGGAGCGGACATAGATAAAAAAAATATGTATGAGATTTACCGAGCCCCTTGATAAGATATTAGCAGCCCACCGCTGGGGTAAACTATTAAGAAACATTCCCTTTGAATACCGATTGTGGGTGTTTAGTCGATCAATTGTTGCCGTGAATTATTTTAGAATTATACGAATGTGAATATTTCTTTTGTTACTAAAAAATAGTTTTTTTAATGCTAGATATGCAATAATGAAATCGTTATTTTAATCGTATGCGTTTATTTGTCACAAAACTGGCCATTTCATACAATTATACTTTCGACCACGAAACATACAGGCAAATGCTTTGTATCGATTTCATGACGCATCCTATTTAGTATTTGCTATCGAGCTTAGGCATAATTTGAGACACTGTGATGATCGATGATATGCGGCAATATGCTGGAATTCAGACAATAGTGGGCGGTCTTCGTGTCGCACATCCTGAGCCTGATTAGAGCATCTGTATCGCCTTGATGGGCAGACGTGGTAGCAGTGGCGGATTATCCTATAAGCAAATGAGGCGCGCGCTTGGGGCCTTCGAATCTTACGGGCCTCAAAAATAGCTTATATAATATATCTCATATACTTTTTGTTCAGATCTGTATATATTTTTACTATTTTAGTTGGAATTTTTTGACATATTTATGTTATCCGAAAAACAGGGCCTCCCAATTTTATTGCGCCTGGGGCCTCCCTTGTGCTTAATCCGCCACTGTCTACATAATTACCTTGATAGTTCTATTGAATATGTCTGCTGAAAACCAACATCATTTCCAAAAAAAAATGCTAACTCTTATGAAGAAAAAATACTCTTCAGTAATAAAATTAGTAATAAAAAATACTCTTCAGTAATAAAATCAGTAATAAAATTAGTAATATTTTTGAATATTGCATATTTATAGAGGTGCTGATAATTTTATTGTTATGCCATATATTCGATATCGTTGTCGTTATAGCAGTGATATCCAACCTGGAAGCGTGGACTTTAGCAAAGGGAGGCGCGAACAATGCAAAATATGTATTTAGCATTTAAAACGTGTTTGTATTACCATATGAAATAAAGGATGGGGAGGCGCGAAGATATTTTTTTTCTCCAAAGGGAGGCGAAGTCACATAAAGGTTAGAAACCACTGCGTTATAGTGTAAATTTAACATAAGAGTTTCATCATCTTCGCTGTGATAACTAATAGTATTTCAGCAATGGGCTGCCAAAACGTTAACGAGGGCATCGCTTGTTTCAGAGTTACATATTCGCTTTGTTTCAGTCTAGGGAAGAGTGAATTTTTAATCACTTGCATACAACTATAAATGATAATAAAGCAATGGAATGTTACTAAATCAATATACTTAAAAATATGCAATATATCATAAAATAAATAATATTAACGGCTAAAAATGAAATTGCATATCTACCTCAGATTGCAAGAATAAAAATTTCATTATTAACTATAGCTCTGTTCTTCTGCGTACTTCTGACGGTTTGCTGGAGGGTTTGCGAACCGTCAGAAGTACGCAGAAGAACCGAGCTATTGTATTAATATTATTTACTCTTCTTTTCAATCCAATTCTACCTTTCAAAAACTATACTTAAACTTTCATAGATAATATAATATATTTCAGAAATTGCAGTTAGGTATTGGTTTGTTTCGAGAATATTGTTTATTTTATTTATTTAACAAATATCAACTCACACGAGCCCCTCCGTGCCCACTTCTGTAGTGTATCGAATACAAAAGTCAAAACTATGTATTTGTGAGTGTAGCGGTCTACAGCGACACCTTTAATTAAGACAAATTATTATGTGACTTATTTACAAAAATTCGTGTAGTTTTGTAAATAGTGCGTTTCGATTGAGTTTCTTGAGTTGAGGAGGTCATTGCTGTGTTATTTTTTACTAATAAATTGTATTTGATTATAATAATTAAGAATGCTTAACTTAACCGGGATGTTTTAAAAATCTTATTAGGCTAGATTATAACATTTACATGATTTTTTGTAAATAAGTCATAATTAATATTTTTTCTTAATTATTGGTGTCGCTGTAAACTACTACACTCACATTTGAAATTAAATATCTTAACACGTTGAGTGACAATGAGACATTTTGAAATTTATAACTGATTCAAAGATAATTTACAGAACATATTATCTGCTCAAACTATTTTTCTATGATTGGTTAATAAGGATCTTTTTTGTTTGGGCTCTCTCAAAGGAGTAAAACGTATTTTACCCCTTTGAAAGTTTGCTACAAATATCTTCTTTGTAATTACTGATTATCTTTACGCTATAATTAAATGTGATCAATTGGGCAAAAAGAATGGTATACTATTAAATATTAACTATAAGCCATTATTTGTTTCATTAATGGATGACGAGGGCTTAGCAGTCATTGATACTAAATTGAACATATGAAGATTTTAAGAACGTATGATTTGATAGGTACAGAAAACCTTTATGGAAGTATGGCATAAAGTATAAATGCTACCGGCTTATTAATAGGCAGGATTTAAAAGTAAATTATAGGGTTCAAATCCGCCGTGGCTCATTTAAAATCGTCATACACGGTAGAAATTCAGTTCAGATCGATTCACCGGCATTTGAGACAACAGTTTTACTTCTGAAATACTTATATATTAGTATACATCTCTGCAAATTACAATGTTTATATTTGTCACTTTAAGCTATTTTTAATTACTAATTCAATTTCATCCATCTCGACAAAAATTGAAAAATTTCTTATATTCTGAATAATGGTTAAATTATTAAGCCTTTTCTGTGCTGGGAATTTGTCTCAAGTAGACGTTATCAGTTTGCATCAGTCGATATGTAATCGGTGACGTTATAGTGGAGATAGTTTAATACCTAATGCTAGCATTCAATTAAATTCAAATAATTGCTTAAATTGTTTACAGTATGGTTGGAAAATTAATAAAACATAGCATTTAATTGAACTATCTCTTGTTGAGGGATTACCGCAACTTTATTGAATAGATGGGTTGTCACAAGATTTACGAAGGATGAAGACCGAGCTAAATTGAGGAGACTGTTTGAAGCGGCCCAGGTTCACTCCAGACTGTAGCGTCAGAAAAAAAGGGAAATACTTCCAAAACATGAATTTAAAATTGAAAGCAAAAGTATACATTTAAAAATAAAATTAAAACATCAAGATGGCGTACTTTGAAAAATTGTATTTGTACGAGCACAACTGTTATTTTTTTGAATGATTATTTCTTTATACGGAGGCGGGAAATCGTTTGAAAAAAGTAGTTAGATATGCAATGTTCAAAGGGGATTTCCTTGCTTTTTGATTCTTTCCGAGGGGATGATGCGAGGCGGGATGTAGTAAAACATAGAGCATCTCTGAATTATTCCGAAAACAATTCTGACGTATTTATTATATTACACACACTGACACGCGAAGGGTAGCCATTGACAATAATGTCACAAAACGATATAATTGAAATTATTGTATACTTTACATATTGTTAGTATGATTCATAAACTATGCAATATTCAGTTAGTTTACTTCTTTCGTTTTAAAAAGAGAGGTCACGAAGTCGATATTAATAAAAACAAAATTAATCGATAAAGAAATGGAACAGTTATACAATATGTTATTTAAAAAACACTCATTGCAAAATAAAATTAGTGAATCGGTCAATAAATCTTAATAAAAGGTGAGTAAAAAGCTTCAGATTCTGAGATTGTGACATGTGTAGTATAATTATCAATACTTACCATGTAAGACTTTGTAAGAATTATTTATACATGACAATCTGACATGGGAAATGAGTAACTTGGGAGTGTATCGAGAACTTCCAGTCGATTACCCTCACCAAATCTTTTTTTTTGTGAAACGAAAAACAATAACTCACTGTGCAATTGTAATTGGATTCTACACGAGTCAGTTTTGTTTTAGAAGTTGTCCAGTCATTTCAATTTATTCTTTCATGAACGACGTATGTTTAATTATTACACATTTAAAAATCCCTATTTAGTTTAACTCTTTGGATATGGTAAAATAATTGCAAAGAAAATTTTAAGCAAAGGGTCGGATCAACTATTTGGGCAATCTTATTTCGCCGTATAAAAGTAGGCGGACCTGCAAAGCGGCTCGGATCAAAGGTGTGTCGAAATTTCTTGTCCCATTCTACAACACATTCTATTGGAGAAGGATTAACACATTCACGGCCTCGCCAACATCTTGTTGTAAAGGTGTACACACTGGTTATAATCAGTGGCGGTTCTAGGTACTGGGCTAGGTGGGTTAAGCCCGACCTGCATTTTTCACACAAAACTTTAGATGGCTGAATAAAAATGAACAGCAATTCGGCCGCTGAACAAAATAAAAACATTTATAAGCGTAACTAACCTTTACCAAATGAATATAATATCTTTGTTTAAATTTTCCTCTGTCAATATAAGACAATGCCATGTCTACCTACAATAATATTCTCGATTGTTTTGTATTACAATTTTAAGCTGAGCCGGCATAAAAAAAACTATAACCCTATAAATAATTCATAGAGAACATTCAACGTGACGTCAGTCTGGCAACACCTATGTACATATTACGGGTCAGGGACTAACGCTTTCCAGCCCGCAATCATAGACAATATTTCTTTACACTGGAACGCAATCTAGCACGATTCGATTTTGTTTGTATTTGTATGTAAGGAAACGTCATCAAACTCACAGGACTGTGTTTCAAATTTACTGGCTTCTGTCATTCATTGGGGGCTAAAAACGATTTAGCCCATGGCCCATACAAAAATACCAAGATCTTTGTATTTTATAAAAGTGACAGGTATCGAATCTCAGTGACAGTTCTGTATTGCTTTTTTTACTTGTTATTTCACTTTGAAAGAGACAAATTTAAGGTCACGTATTATTATTTCTTACTTATAATAGCATTGATTGTATTATATAGTAATTTATGCTTTGCAGTAGTGTCGTAACATTTGTTAATTTGCTTGTAGACTAATCCCTGTATTGTAGTATAAATAAATTAGAATGAATTGCGTAGATTATTTGATGGAGCATCCATTTCATTTGGCTTCGCTGGAAGATAAAACAGAAATTAAGAGACTAGGACCGAACCAGCCATCCGAATTTAATTTTGTTTTGAAAAGCCATAAGCAAAATAGGAAATTTAATATAGAATGGTTCTCAAAAAAACCTTGGCTTACCGTGAGCATTTTAAAAAATTCACTGTATTGTTTTTACTGCGTATTATTTAAAGGCGACAGTGTTTGGACTAATAGCGGTTTTTCTGACTTAAAGCACTTGCCCGACGCGTTAAAAAAACATGAAAATAGTAGTCAATCCGCATTTGATTTTAATTTTTTTAATAAAGTCAATATTATGAGTGCAATTGATAGCGGATATGCTGCATCGGTTCGCAGACATAACGAAACGGTCACAAAAAACCGCATGATTCTAAGTAGATTAATTGATATTTTAAAATTTTGTGGAGGCCATAATTTGGCTCTCCGAGGTCATGACGAAAGGAAAGAATTAAGTAATGCCGGGATTTTCTTAGGTCTTGTTTCCTTTACAAGACAAATTGATTCCGTTTTTGACGACTACATGAAAAGTGCGACGGTTGTACAAAATACATCTAAATTAATTCAAAACGAAATTTTTATGAGCATCAGCAACGTGTATTTAGAGCTTATAAAAAACGAAGTTTCCAATACAAACTTTGTAGTACTCCAGGCCAATGAAACAACGGATGTGTCTAATAAATCTCAATTAGTTATAATTTTACGATACATTAAAAATAATACCCCAGTAGAGCGATTTCTGGAATTTTCGACATCCAGGACATGTCGGCAAAAGGATTGGCTGAAGTAATTCGCAGTGCAATTGAAATTTACGCACTAAAAGATAAATTAATTGCACAAACTTATGACGGGGCTGCCGTGATGAGTGGATCAAAGGGTGGTGTTTAAACAATAATAAGGCAAGACTATCAGTACGCACATTTTGTTCATTGTTACGCGCATATTTTAAATCTAGCTTTTAAAACTGTTTTCAAAAAAAAGGTCTGCCTAGAACTGTAGAAACTCGATGAAATTTTAAATCATGCGTCGTACAATAGGTTTATGAAAATAATGATAATTTAGTACAAGCGTTCGAAATTATACAAATTGAAAAATGGGACAACCTAACCACCCGGGAAGCCAATGGACTTTTGCGATTACTTAAAGACGAAGAGTTTATTTATTTTTTAGACATTTTTTATAAAATATTTTCGTACGTCGATATTTTTTATAAAATTTTGCAATCCCGGGAATGTACAGGCGGATACGTAGCGGATAACATCTTAAAAACTTAACATTCATTAGCTCGGTTAATACTATTAGAAATAATACAAATGTAGATATGTCGGATATAAATATTTTTAATTCAACAAAAAGATTCCGGACGACTCGAACTTCGCTTGATATCGTCTTTGGAAAGGAAAAAGGACGTAACCCACAGTTTTTTCAAAACAGATTTTTTCTATTATCACATTGTATCAAACATGATACACGTTCTATCAAAAGGATGCAAGCTGCAAATGCCGAATTAGTTTCTAAATTTAGCTTTAAAGTTTGACAAAGATGAATTTGTAAAGAATTAAAACCAAGAAAAAAGTCTGAATTAAAGGTTTTCCTAGACAATTTCTGTAATTAATATTAGATTATGTCAATTTAACACCAGTTTAAAAGTCTACGTGCACTTCAAGGTTGTGTATAATTCATAATTTGCATATTGCCAAAAATCATCAAAACACGTTTTTTGGCGCCTCCTGTAAAATTTTATATGTGTGGGTTACGTCCTTTTTCCTTTCCACAGTCGATATAATTGCGGTAGAAATTTGCGATATTATTACTAATCAGATAAAAGCTAGGTTTTCTAAATATGAACTTATTACCGCGTTTGATATTGTCAATCCTAAAAACTTCGTTGCTTATAGAACTACTTTTCCATCGAAAAATTTGAGCGTTTTAAAAAGCTACTATAATTTTATTGACATCGTTTTACTAAAAACAGAACTGACTTTTATCTATAATAACAATTTTTTTGAAAAATTAACATCCGTTTCCGAATTTTATAAATTTTTAGTCGATAATAATTTAGATTTTTTTGAGACGAAAAAGATTGTCGCAATTGTGCTAACAACCCCGGTAACAAGCGCTGAGTCGGAAAGGTGCTTTAGTACGCTTAAAAATGTAAAAACTTTTAAATCCAGTACGATGGGTCAATCGCGCTTAAATTCACTAGCCGTTTTATCAATAGAGAAAGAATATATTATGAACGTTCCAACTATTAATGATAAAGTAATTGTCGACTTTGCTTCTCAAAAAATCGTCGGGCAGAGTATTTATTTAAGTAAAAGACATTATCTTTTAATGCGTAATTTTCAATATTTTCAACTTATATTTTGGCTGAAGATTTTTTTTTTATTTTGGCTGAATTAAGTGATATTTTATTTTATTTTTGAATGAATTTATTTACTTTTTTGTAATATAAATATATTTATTTTATTGTTTTGCTTACTGAAAAGCGTTTTTTTGTTATTTTATTATTTTTTATAACAACGTATTCTTAGACATGCATGACTTCTAACAAGTGCATATAGGCCTTTCGGAGATAACTGTCTCTAAAATCCAGTTAACGCTTTGAGTGCAATACCTCCATGCATATGGTCTTCCATTTAAATATAATAATGAGTACCAAACATGACCATATTGTATAAGGTGAAGTGGAAACATGCACTAAAATTTTTTTTAGCCCACCCAAGAATTTAGGTCACGAACCGCCACTGGTTATAATAATAATAATAATATAATTCCCTATAAGAGTTGTGCCGCTATAATTTATTAGTCAGAGCTTTTCAACCGTCTCGTTTGGGACTAAATACAATATATTTTTATATTGTGTTCACTCCCAATGCTGAGGACTTAATTAAATTAGTTCAACAAAATGTGCATTTTACTCTACGATTTATTTTCAAGCGAAACAAAAATAAAAATATGGGAATAGAAAAAACTAGTAATTAGCATTTCTCTCTTCTTGTGTCACATTTTCTAGATCAAATAAAGTGGATGACGTGAAATTATTTGATACAGAAGTGCAATCCGAAAACTACAAGTGTATGGTTTTTTGGCTAAATAAAATTAACAGTAAATACTACTAATGGTATTTGGAAGACTGATTGTTACGCTTGTATCGCCAAAAATCTAAGCTCAGAACCTTATAGTGCTTGGGTTGTGAAAGAAACAACGCTTTCAGCTTAGTAAATTACAAGTTTTCAACTGAAAAACCAAAACATATTTAGGCCTTTGAATATGAAAAGTGAAGTGAGCACACTAGAAAAATGTTGACACTTTTGTATTAGAGTTAAAAGTAGAATTACGTTTTCACTTACTTTTATACTATTTTCGGAAAGTAACAAAATTAAAATGTGTATTTAATAAGCTTACTTCACTTTTACGATACTTTAAGACATGTAGAATATTATAACGCCTCGAATTTATTTTTTCCTAAAATATTACATGGCTCACTTCACTTCTCATGGAGTCATCTCATTTGACGGTTTATGTATTTTAAATTAAGTTTATTCTATTTTCAACTAATTAATTAATCGTGCTCATTTGGTGTGTACTTCTTCAAACATGGAAAGCGACGAGTGATTTACTTTAGCGATCAGATGGTTCTGGCGGTAGGCGGAATGATAGTCTAACACCAGCCCTTGAATATCAACGCAATGCTACATAACTATACAAATAAAAACACTTTTATTTAATAAGATCCGGAACGGTTTCATTTCTTTCTAGCATTATCAACTGATAAGAATATACAATATTACTGTGTTATTTATACAACACAATATAAAATTGATATGCTGTAACAATGAATTGGCATTGAAAGGAATTTACAAATAATGTTACAAAATATGAATAAATGACACTAATTTGACTAACATTAAAATGTGTATTTCGTCTAAAACATAATTTATGGTGTCACTTTAGTTATTTATTTTATTAATATAAAATATAATATTTTAATTATGTTATGATAAACATATGTCATGTAAGGTCTCGAGGTGATCGATTGGTTAGTCCAAGGGTCGGCAATCTTTTTTTGTAAAAGTGCCAAATATTTTACGAGGGGATTAGTCTGAGCCGCACTTGGGTCACATGCTTTGCAACGAAAATCTTACGCGGGCCGCAGGTTACCGACGCCTGGGTTAGTCTATTAGTGGATCTGAGCTGACGTACTACTCGGTTGCGGAATCGCAGGTTCGATCCTTAGTCAGATAAGTTGATACAATGATTTTTCAGTAGGTGTGTAAATTCTTAAATCAAGATAAAATCTCAAAAACTGCTCGTAGAATGAACGAATAGGAATAGCAAACAAATACCTATATTTTCGTGTTCATTGCTTTTTTTTTTACTTTGGTCCAAAAATAGAGATTGAGTGGTTAAAAAATAACCTTACTCTCTTTCAAATTTCCTGTATATAAACCAGGGCTTCGAACCGCAACGGAACCTAAAACCTAACACCGTTAAAACCGTTATTTTTACCAGAACGAAAAGCGGAACCGAACCGAAAAAAAAATCGGTTTTTTTTCGGTTCACGCTAGTATAGGGTTTTAAGATTTTCAAATTCCTCGGTGAGCTAAAAAAAAAAACGAATCACGAAGATATAATATTTTGGACAGATCGGTAAATTTCTGAGCTTTTGGATTCGAGCTGCACCGAAAACCATTAAAATCGTTTGACATGACTGGTCCCGGGAAGTTAGGCGAGGGACAGAGAAGTCCGACCCTCACCGTAACGTCTCGGTTTGGTAACTCAGTTCAGCTTTTAAAAATTAGGAATTAATATGGGAAAAATCAAAATCAAATTAAACACAGCGCTCATGATCAGTAAAGGATGGTATTCGACCAGTTTATTTAAATCAAATACAGGTTCATAAATTTAGACAATTCGCACAGGCCAGCTACACAGGAGTGCGCTTAAAAAAATACATTCAGATTTCATATCGTTTAATTTGATTCTTGCGAATCAAGAATCCTGACATTAAACGAAGTTTGGTTTGCGACCGGAGGCTTCAGGGGCCGTTCTTTAAGACTGAAGGTCTGATGAAGTTACATTTTTCAATCACAAGTGGATTTCCTTTACACAATTCTAATAGGAATTTTTGTTAAATTTTCCTTCCTTCTTTCGTCAATGATAACATGTAATAATAATTTAGTAGTAAAATCAGGGTAACGAGAGTAATGAATTTATAGCCCACACGCGTACTACGTACGTGTGGACGTTGTTAAAAATCTCATAACTAATATTTATACTTCTGCGTTCTTTGGTGTCTCAACGATCACAACAAAGATTCAATTAATGTTTCTAATGAGAATTTCTTTCCTAACTACATTTGTGAAGTGAGATCCTACGATTCTCACATACTGCCCTTAGGGGTGAGATGTGCTCGGACCGTCTGTGTGACTAGTGTCGTCCACGACGTCTTCCTTGACAAACAGGGTCATCGGATTCATTTCTAAATTTTTCCCGGCGTCGAAGCCGAGTTAACTGATTCGACTTACAAATTCGCCGATTATTTCCAATTGGAATTACTTATAATTATCTGATTCGCCAATGTGCAATGACGTGCGTGCGATACTCTCACAACGAGCTTACGAGGTCTGTTCGTGGGGAGGATTTCTATATTCTCCGCCACCCGCTGTGTGCGTCCACTTCCAGTGGACGCAGGCCCTCTGAGCCCAAGCACTCATACAATGTTGACGCTTGTATCGAAACAAGATCGCGACCTCCCGTACGCCGGCCACTCACATTGACAGAATCGCCTAGGAAGTGTCTTACTCTACATGTTTGGTTTTTGTTCGAGTATCAGGAGGCAGTGGCGGAGGCCAGACCCCCGTCCGAGGTTGGCTCCTGACGCAACGTCTAACCGATGAAGGCGTCGCTATCAAGCGGCGGAATCCAATTGGACGAACTGGATTTTGGGTGATTTCTATTGTACTGTCTTGCCGTTCTATCGACAGGACTGGAATCCCTGACACGGTGCGCGGGTTAAGGCGGACTTTCGTCCCCGGCATTACACGTCCGTTGCGCCTTATCATCCGGACTTATCATCGAAGTGAATTTTTCAAAATTTTAATTATTTATCGAGCTACAGCGATTTTAAACTAAGCAACTAAGCTGGTCCGACCAGAACAAATCGAAACACAAAACTTTAAACGCGTTTTCTCGAAACTACTTGTTTCAAGCTGGCGTGCATAATATCTCAAGTTCTACCAAACCGATTTATTTTAAATATTGTGTAATCTTTTTCTATATATCCTTCTATGGCCCGTAGCAGATTTGAATTTGATTTTTTTTTTAAACGGGCTTTTTTTTATTTCTCCGAGGTACGGGCGATAGCGACATTGTTATTAATTAAGAATCCGTTAAATTTTTGTTTGGAATCATGCACGCCAGGACACTCCTTGCTAAAGGTCGAAAAAACACCCGAAATTGGTTTACACCTGTTAGCGGAGTTTATCTCAACAGAAGTATTTCTACGAGAACTGCTTGTTACTCAGATGCTCAACCTCTCTTTTTTCAAAGAGAGTAAGAATAGAAGGAAAGGGCTAAGACAGGACTAGTGGTTAGCTAATCGCTCTCGATACGCCTCATTCATGGGATAGGAGGGGGGAATTCAAAACATCACATACATCCATGCCTTCGAACCGAAATTCATAAATCGATTGAAAAATCAATTTATAAAACTGCCCGTACTGGGATTCGAACCCGTGCCCACTGTATCCGTAGCCAGCGACGTTGACCACTCAACCATACAGGCGGCAATCGATCATTTACTTTTGCCTAAATCTCTTTTTTAATGATTGAATTTTCACAGTTTTTTACGCTATGGCATATATTTTTTCATGGAAATAGTAAAAGTTTCAAGCCTGCATAGCAGAAAGTTTACATTTGCTTTAAAAATGCTTTACATCGTAGCCGTTCTAAAATGATTGTATGTCTACTGAGATTTGATGTCTTAGAAAGGATTGCAGAAAAAAATTCGTGAAATAAAGTCTGGTAGAATTTTCGATCAATTGAATATAATGATCGTACAACCATTGTTTATTTGTTATTTGGTAATACTATTTATCCAATGAAATATGCTTAACCATTTTTTCTTGTTTTGTACTAGTATTGCGTTTGGAAATCTATTTCGGTCCACTTCAATATTTATTTTGAAGGGTCAAAGAAAACTCATACAACGTACTGTTGGCCTTTAATGACTTTGATGATTTTGGGTGTGATACAATTATCCTTCACCCTCGGCGATAGAAATTTGGCACAATTTTTGCTGTCGTAATCAATTTATATTAAAAACTTCCTCTTTTACCTAGATATTTGACATCATAACTTATGTGGAGATAGACCATCACTCGCTTTTCAATATGATGTAGAAAATGTTTAAATGTGTTGCACCGTATAAAGCCATTCCAAATTTTTTTGGAAAATCCATTTTGGCCCGCGGAACACCTACTCTGGCTCCGCGGAACATAGATTGGGAAACCGTGGCCTAGGACGCCAAATAGCCTCGCACTATATATATACTATATACTATAAAAACAGAAAATCATATCGCATCTATTTTGCGTATTATATTAGTATCATAGTATTTTGCCTATTACACTACAAAATTTGAGACTAGAATTGCAAGATTTTGGTTTCAAACAAAATAATGATAAATGACCCTGTTAAATTTTAAAAATATTTTTTGATATATTATTAAGAGTAAGAGTAGCTGAAAAAAAAACGGCGGAACTGAGGGATGCTGGCATGTCATGGGAGGAAGCAAAGCAATTGGCGGGAGACAGGGAAACATGGAGGTGCCGCGTGACGGCTATATGCTCCACATGCGGAAAGAACATGGCCAAAGAAGAAGTAGTTGAAAATATAAGAGTATACATTTATTTATTTTATTTTGCCTGGTATTATAAAAATAGAAACAATTTACACGAAAAGGGTGGCCCACAAAATATTTTTGAAATAAAAATTGTTCCTTTGACGAAAAAGTTTGTGAACTCTCGGTATAAAGTTATATCTAAGCCAGTGATGTCCAACACGCGGCCCGCAGGCCACATGCGGCTCAGTTAAAGTTTTTTCGCAGCCCTATTGGAGTTTACAGAATCTACAAATATATTTTGCATTTTGTTATTCATAAATCAAACTAAACAAAGCAGTGACGTGAATTTGCAAATTCAAAGTTAATTAAAGCATTCAATGACAGATTCTCATACATGCAAAAGTATGGGGAAATGTTCACGATATTTTATGCTCCATTTAACGTAAATTTGCAGCTGGAATCTGCACCTGCAAATTTACAAAAGGAGTTAATAGATTTGACAATCAAGCATCAAGCTAAAATGCATGTTTGAGGAAAATAAACGTGACTTTGATCAGAATATATACCCTCGAGAATAAATTTCCAAAATTATAAAAAGTGGCAATGTGCATAATAGCTGCATTTGGGACCACGTATCGCTGCGAGTCGTTCTTTTAAAAATTGAAAATCGAATAAATTACCAGTCAATATAAAAAAATATAGTGTATAATAGTATTAAAAAAACAAGTGTCACATTAATTATTAGGTAAATAAAATGTTTTAATAACTTTTTGGCCTTTTTTTAACAAAAAATGTATCATGATTTATGTTAATTATTAATTAATAAATTGTTTTTAGTACGTTTGTTTTTTATGCGGCCCACCATATACCGGTAATATTTTATTTGGCCCATCAAACGATTTCTGCTGGACAACGCTGATCTAAACGATAGCTGAGAATTTAAAGAAAACAAAACAAAGTGCAAATATTAGACCATCGCTATACCGTAACATTAGCATTAGATAATGCATCCGCATCGCTCTGGTATCGTCAACAGGTGAAATTTGTTTTCGCATTTTTTGTTGTTAAACAAAATATGTATTATCACATTGATTTGTAAGCGTAATATTTTTAAATATTCATTTTGTCTTAGCCCTTTGCTAATACAGTTGATATATATTTTTTTCTTTTTTCTAGCGTGAAATAAAAAAACTTCCCTTGTTCTCTTCTCTTGCACAATCACGTGCTCAATGCGACACAGCGTCGAGATTATTCGGTGCTCACAATTAATGGTAGCGTCCGAAAAGGAAAACCTATTGTGACTGGTGATAGCAGCATGTTTCACTACCGCCTAATCAGTCCTTTTGAATATTTTTTTTTTGTCAGGGATAGCGAGTACGTGCATTTTTCCTGGTTGGATAACACAAATCCTCTTTGTTTTACTTCAATTTTCAGTCAAAACAGTGCTGGTTTTGGATTTTCATACGAATGTCCTTTTTTTTATTAATTAACTCAGTGTTTCCAAACTTTATGTTACTACGCCTCCCTATGAAAATATTTTTTTTCGCTCCTCCCCATATTTTATTTCATATCGACTGTGGAAAGGAAAAAGAACGTAACCGGCACATATCAAATTTTACAGGAGGCGCAAAAAACGTGTTTTGATGATTTTGGGCCATATGCAAATTATGAATTATACACAACCTTGAAGTGCACGGAGACTTTAAAACTGTTGTTAATTTGACATATTCTAATATTAATTAAAGAAACTGTCCAGGGAAAACCTTTATTTCAGTCTTTTTTCTTGGTTTTAGTTTTTTACAAGGTCATTTTTTCAAACTAAAAAGCTAAATTTAGATACTAATTCGGCATTTGCAGCTTGCATCCTTTTGATAGAACGTGTATCAAGTTGTATACATTGTGATTATTGAAAAAAAGCTGTTTTGAAAAAAACTAAGGGTTACGTCCGTTTTCCTTTCCACAGTCGATATAATAATAAAAGACATGTTTTAAAGGGTAAGTACACTTTTAATCTGTTTGAAGCGCGCCTCCCAGGTCAGAAATCGCTGATTTAACTATTACACATAGTGCTACAATAGATTTGATTTTGTATTATATATAAGCTACCCGGTTTCATATTTTTTGATTTGGAATGGAACAATTGAAAAATATTTATGAAAAAAAGTATCGTGTATTTGTTATAGAAAAAAAGCTCATTTGTACTAATTCACAATTTTATTTCATACAATCAGAACCTTAATCGGTCTAGACGAGAATTATCAACTGATTATCGAGCATTGACGCTCATGCGGAGCATAATTGAAAATAAGTATTTTTTTTAATACAATGCCTTTCTACCAAGTATTGACAATAAACACCCCTTTAGTGTTTTACTTTTCATTTTCAGTTATAATTTAAAGGGCTTTATACTGCTAATTTATAAACCATTATAAAGTTGGTTTGATATCAGATAATCAAATGCAAGGGGCAGCACTTTTTCTTAGCTGCCAATTTCTCAAAAATTTCCCCATCTCAGATTAAACCATAAGTTCCCAATCTTTTTCGGGCGTCGACCCCTTTTTATAAAAGCCATGTGACTAGGCGACCCCCCCCCCCCCCCGAGGAATTTGAAATCCTCGATTTGCTAAACATTTTCCCCGGATTGTCTCCGAAACTCCTTTTTTTTTTAAGCTCACCGGGGAATTTGAAATCGTCGATTTCAAAATCGAAAAAAGTTGGCGGCCCCTAGGTTGGGAGCCCGTAGATTAAACTATAATACAATAAATGAAAAGCGCACTGATCGAGTTGAATAATATTTGTGATACGTAAATAGAAACGTATGAAATTGTAATTAAGTTTGAAGAGTATTTGAAACTCACATGTGATCAGTTTTGACCAGGCATGCCCGCGGCCCACATGTGACCCTATTGAAGGTTTCGTGTGACCTTTTCGAGGTTTTTAAATTTATGATAATGGCAATGATATATCTAAATTAAACGATCAACATTGGCTTTAAAGTTTTTTTAACAAATATAACAATGAAATGAAATTAATTTAATCAAAAAATAAACAGAATTTTATCAAAATGTACTTTATGAAAAACAACTACTGTTAAGGAATAAAATTCATTTCAAATTATTAAATAAATTTACTAGTAATAGAAAAGTCTATTCAAAGTATGGTAATGAAGTTATAAAAAAAGTTGTAATTCTGAGACGTTTGTTTAATATTTGTATACAAATGTCACATTATTATAAAAGTTAAAAATATTTATGTGTTTCCCATCAGAGGCATGTATTATTTTACTTGGCCTACCAAGTGATTTCAGTTGGGCATCCCAGGATTTGACCACACTTGAAGGCGACCTGAAAAAAAATAGTTATATAATATTTTTAAACTATTTTCGTTTGAATTCAATATAACTTTGTTCGCTTTAACTGATAAAATTGATAGATCATTTTTTTTCTTCATTAAATTCGTAATTTTCTTCTTTCGAGGCCTTTAGTGGTCCGCAGGATTCAAATTTGTGAGTTTGGTGGTTGATAAGGTCTGTAAGGATGGCACCCGCTGGTTTGTTTTATGTGAGTTAATTGATCATCTATATCAGTGTTTCTCATTTTTTTTTCTCCCTTTTGAGTGTGTTTATTTTTCTATGGCCCCCATACCATTGTTTTGTCTTCCCATAAAAATTGCAATTTCAAGAGATCTTCAGGAATTTGCGGATTTCCAAAATAATGAGCGTGGGACTTCTTTTTAAGCTCTTCCCAGAATTTTGAATTCAAAATCATTAAAATAGGCATTTCGTAAAATTTTCCCAAGGGCCTCCTAAACTGCCGCCCGCTGTGGGCTAGTTGGTTAGAGCTTGCTCTACCGACCAGGTGGGTCTGGGTTCGATTCCCGGTAAGGTCAATGGCAAATTGAATTTTTTCAATTTTAATTTGAGATCTAAGACATGGGTGTTTATGAAGTCAATTCTCTTTGAGTTAATCTCATGTGACTTTCAAAAATTCTCATCGAGTATATGTCGTATGATCTTTCAACTTCAAAATATTTGACGCATTGGCGTAAGCTGTATTGTCAAATATTTTGTTTAAATTTAAAAATAAAAACTAAAAAAACTAAACTGTGCTGAGGCTCGCCAAAACAAAAAAAATCTCTGTGGCCCCCTGGAGTAACCCTGATCTATATACTATATAAACATTGATATTATTCATTTCATTTCCCCCCGAACATAAAAACATATACATAATATACATATTATTTGTATCATAATATTCCTTCCTATTAATTTAAGACATAAAGCAAATTATTTTGTTGTAAATATTATGAAACTTAGTTTTATTGCCACAAACTATTTGTTTTTAAGTACAACAAAACATACAATACATAGATTTACATACAACTGCAAATAATACAATTAAGATAATTATGGGCGAGTATGAACGCACTATATTATTTGGCACTTGATCAGAAAACTACCATGTCATTGTTAGTTCCCAAATATTGTTGGCAAATATTAAGCCTGAAAGCTTTAACAATAATATTTTCAACCCGTCCATTAGATGCGGGAATGTCATCTGTCCGAATTTCATGGGGTAAAATCACTGCAAATTTTATTACCGAATAAATATTGTTTTTTTTTTGTTTTATTACAGAAAATATGACCTAAAAATATCTATTTATCAAGAAAAGATATTTTTTTTTTTAAACCATGTCCGCTCCCAATGTGGAGCATATGGACTCCTAATGGAGTTTATCTCAACAGAAGTATTTCTACGAGAACTGCTTGTTACTCAGTTGCTCAACCTCTCTTTTCCAAAGAGAGTAGGGATAGAAGGATAGGGCTAGACAGGATTAGTGGTAAGCTAATCGCTCTCGATACGCCCGTTCGTAGGATAGGATGGGTGAAAGGGGAGAATTGAAGACATCACATACATCCATGCCTTTGAACAGAAATTCATAAATCGATTGAAAAATCAATTTATAAAAACTGTCCGTACCGGGATTTGAACCCGGGCCCTCCATAGCCAAAGCCAACTACGTTGACCACTCGACCACACAGGCGGCAGAGATATTTACTATATAATATTTAAGGGTCAGACAACACTGATTGGAGTAAAATATCCAGTGATGTGTACAATTCTCTCAATGTGATGGGTCTCTCTCGAGTCTCGCCAGTGTCCAATTATCTGATAAACTAAAAGAATGAAAAACGACAGTCTTAATTTCGATAAACTTTTAAAGAAAATGACAAAATTTTGTTATTCTCTGGGTCATAAGCGAATATTTTTTAATGTCCTACTACAGAACCCGACCGAAATCCCTTATTAATAAACTCCGCACAGTTTCGGGCACAGATTAATAATACTTGATTTATGATGACCATTCGAATATTGATGTTCCCATTATCTGAAATACGTATTATATGGCGCTGTCTGATGCTGTGTATGAACTGGACGATTGATATATAATACAAGGACGTAATTTTAGCTAGAAAAAGTATTCAACTTGTAACCTGCTGTATGGCCAAGCCAGTGCAGCATGGTGAAAACGGGCATTTTTTTTATTCAATTTCAAATTTCCCTCCAAGTGACCATAATTTTTTTTTGCTTTTTTTTATATCATGGTTTGACATTGTCAATAGCTGTCGTTGCTAAAAGATCATTCAGCATACTAAAAGAAAATCACCGATTGAAAAATGATTCTACATATGATGAAATACAATTTTGAATTATCTTAATATTCTTCCCATTAAATAAAAAAGATAATTATCTAGATCAGCCACACTCAACCTGCGGCCCAGTAAGCTCTTATGTGCGGCCCAAAATAATTATAATTATCAAATATTTTACATGCAAAAACCGCAGTACTGGCGTGCCGGCTCGACTAGTGACTGTATTTTACGTCAAATCAGTCGCTAGTCGCGACGCCATTGTACATCATACATACATATGTACAGGGGTGGGCTGGAGGGGCTTGGAGGGGCTCGCGCGAGCCCCTTGTTAATTTTTTGCTAAGGCCGGCGAGCCCCTTGTTAAGTTAAGAGAAAACAATTTTCTCAGATCAAATTAGTACATAACTGCAATTTCTGACTCATATATTACCTACGACAGCTAAAGTGTACCTACTAGTACATTTATAGCCATTGACACTGATCAGTTTACAGTAAATTGCATATTGTTACATTTTATAAGTGTATTAAGAAACAATCAATTTCATTTAAGCATTGCATATAATTGCATAGGAGTGATAAAAAAAATTCACTCCTTCCTCGGGACACCGATAATTTCTTTGAGATTATGCGAGCCCTTTGTTATCGTATTAGCAGCCCACCGCTGAATATGTAAGCAGCTATAGCAGTATGTGCTATATTTACAGTTTACTATAAATATATTGCGGCCCACCGCTCACGCATAGAAGCAAAAATTGGAATGCGGCCCGGAGGAAAAAAAGGTTGAGTAGTAAATCTAGATAGTAAGAATAAAATAATTACAGGGAAAAATTAAAGGATAACTGATATTTGAGGCCAATTGACTAATTAGTAAAATGTTAAAACTTTTTTCTTGGATTTCGTCTTAACTTGGTGTTTTGGTGGATTGCATATTTTTATTTTACGGAGATAACTATTGCAATGTGTTTTAACCAGGGCTGTGGAGTCGTATAAAAAAAGACGACTCCGACTCTATTTATTCAATAAATTCATTTTAACTTATATAATATTTTTGTGCGACTGAGCAACAATTATCATCCAATTATTATCAAAAATTATCATCCTACTGAAATGTTTTGATTCTTACAAAGTAAGAGTGATTGTCTTTTTTATTCGTTTCAAAAAATAATTTTACTGCTGGCAGTGAATAACCCTCGATGTTCGCACAAAATGATCCCCATTGTTGTGTAGATTGTTAAACGTAGAGAGAGAACAGGCACCCTTCTTTATGGCCCTCTATAATTTCGATCAGAACCAATTTTATCGAAAAGTATTAATTGCTGTGGAAGATCACGTATTGTCGATAGATGTCTCTGCAAAATCGAATGTAATCGACCGAATGTTAGCGATATACCTTCATACTTTTTCTAATATTGAAGTCATAAGATCATAAATTGCAGCAAATAATAATTTACAATAAACGATACACAAGGTACTTTAATAGTAATATTTTTATCAACTTTTAATAATTTTACGGAATTACCTATTTCAAATTGTAATAAAACCACTACTAGGGTTGTTTTTAATAATTAATGAACACCGTCGAGTTTTAAAACAGTGACAAAAAACGATTTATTGACAAAAAAATAAAATAATCATTTAAAAACTTCTCAGTTGATTAAATAATTCTAGACATTTTTTTTTATTCGATAAACTTGTTTTTTTCCCTTTCTGCATCACACCGAAGATGATATCTCCTCAATGATACAGTTGAGATACATTTTTTTAGATACAATTTGATAGGCAACAATTAGTAATAATTAAAAATATATAGATATTAATAAAGGTTAATTAAATACATAGAATTGGTATAACTATAAGTAAAAAAAATAAAAAACAATAATAAGCAAGAATAATAGTTAATGGCACTAATAAAATAACTTTTAATTTTGAAACAGATGTGATTAAGGATTGAATGGTGAGGGGCAGGGAAGGTAAACGTTTTCTCCAAAAGAAGTAGCAAATTTTTTGAAGTGACCGAAAATTTCTGGAGACGAAACTAGATCTGGATGCCCGATAGGACCAACATGGTTATTCCTACATAATGAAAACAATATACCTCTTTCTACGGACTTAATCGGACGATTCCATATAATTCCATATAAAATTACTAAGTCTCAAATTTCCAAATAAATATAGCAAGATAAAACGCTTGTAGCGTCTTATTGAATTGACTATTTAAAAAAAAAATAACGCTATTCTTTTTGAAGACTAAAGAACCAAACCAAACGCCAATAGATGTCACTGTCAGAAAACATTTAAGCTTTTTACTCGCTCTAAGCCAGGGGTTACCAACCTTTTTGGACCCTAGAGCGCAATCCAAAATATTGGTGGGGCGGCGTGCACCACATTTTTACAAAATCTCAAAACCCAGGAATTCACTGATTTGCCCAAAATATCTCCGTGACTCGTTTTTTTAGCTCACCGAGGAATTTGAAAATCTCAAAACCCTAGGAATTTAACGATTTGATAAATTAGTAGGCGGGCGCATCGGAATCAGTCGGCGGGTCCGTGGGTTTTTTAAGGGTTTTTAATTTTGACTTTGTAACATGCATAAAAATAGCAAAAAATATTCGTAGTGGACCCTTTACATCGTGGAAGAATAATAAAGGTTTAGTATTTTCGATGGATTCGGCGGTAACTTTGTGGAAGTTCATTTTAATATAAAATTTAAAATAACTTTGATTATTCCACGTATTGTGTTACTAATAATAGTGACACGTGTTTTGCCTCTTTCAGATTCATCTTCATTATTGTTGTCTGTTCGTATCCTCCCCTCCTTGCTTCCCATTTTTATAATATATCATGTTAAAATACAAAAATAATTCTCACATTATAACAATAAACAACCTTTGTGATACCTCTGAAAGAGGCGCTATTTTCCAACGTGCTGGGCGCTTGGTCGAATATTTAATGCCGCTAGCTTCGATGTCGATGCTCACGGATCGACTTTCAGTTCCAACATTTTAATATATTTTTTAAACGATTTAGGGATTTGTGCTCGAGAGCGTGGATATATGCGATGCTTACCCTACACTTCTTAACCATCAAGTATTTAAAAAAAAAAAAAACAGTAGCAATTACCTAACTACTAATTTTGATCCAGTATATTTTTTTTATACTGACTCTCTTACAGAAAAGAAAGGTTCAGTAACTGAGAAACAAGTAGTTCTCGTAGAAAATTAAGCTTCAAAAAGAGTAAATTTTCTCCACATTGGGAGTGGACATGGTTAAAACTTCCAACATTATTAAATTTTATTCATACTAAAATGTATGATTATGGTTCTAAATATGATGACTACAATGAGATGTAATAATAATGCCTGAATATTGTATAGAAACATAAACTCACCCTAAAAATAATACACCCCTACACTTAGCTCTATAAAATGGCATAATTGAGTTAGGCTCTCGATAGCCGAAAAATGGCTCCTCTCCAAGCAATCGAGTTATTTGTTATTACTGTCACTTTTCTTTATTTCGCCGACTGGTAACTTCTAACTACCTTTAGGCTCTTTAACCCCTGCTTTGATACCCTTTTCTGACTGCTACCGTGGATTAATGTCAATTTTTCATGCTGGGGTTATTTTTTGTCGGTGTTGTTCGCACTAAAAAGCTATTTAAATAATGTTTTGTATAAAAACAAATATAAATACATATTCTATAGATTCCATAGCGTTCACTTTCCTTATCAAAATATACTAATGCTTATAAATAGTTGTTACATTATAAGTTAATTTAGTAACTAGTCCAAAATAAACTAGTATCTTAAAAGATAGCCTTTCTAGCAATAATTGACGATTAAAATTGGAAGGAATCCATCACTTCATCATTAAAAATTGATATTGAAAATGTATTTAAAATTATGCATAACCACTTCAAAACACACATGAAATTGAGGTTTTAAGAATTTTCCTCTAAAATTGTTCTCATTATGTACTCTTTTACGTTGTTTAAACGGAAACTTAATCTATAAAATAATTCTACGAGAAGTGGCGGAATTGGCAGTTATTATTTCATTTCAAATCATGTTTTTCATACATGTAGTCGGATCGATATCGAGACACCAATGAATTATCATACGCCTTAGATTTTAATGACAAAAAAGAGTGTTGCGACATTTCATTTAATTTGAACATACATATTATTTATAATATTGTTGTTTATACAATTGGTGATTTAAGACAGACTTACTTTCATTTTTTAACGCTATGGTTTTTTAAATGGTACAAGGCATGACATTGCTATCCACACGTATCAGCATTGGCTATGTAATTAATAAAGTATATAAGTTCTGTAAATTAAAATATTGACTACTGTTCATACATAAGACCAGTGTGTTCCAACTATATTTTGTTGTGGAACCGATTTTTATTGTGCATTGCGTCCCTGAAATATGTTTTTAAATAGGCATGGAATAATCATGTTTCCATGTCAAGTGTTGACATTTTTCTTGTCCCAGAAATAATTACAACCGCCTCATGGATACGTTGTCACTCTTCATTCAATACGAACTATTGTAACTTAATAATTCTTTATTACAGTCAATTCACACATTAATATGAAATACACATAGAATAAATAGCTTGAAATATTTTTTTACGCGGAACCCGGAAATATTTTAGTTGGGAAGTAATAAATTCGATATTTCTCTTTTTCAATTGACAAACAGAAAGCTCCACTTAAAACGTGTACGCAAAAATTTATGATGGATATTTAAATTTTATAGAATTTTCGGTGGCTTAATTTTTAAATTAATCTTTTTTGAATCTAGTTTATAAAATATGTCGACGGATATAGTGTTTTAATGTTAAATCACATAGTTGCTAATAAAATTAAAGCTGACCATTTACAATTTGTACTCCTTTTATGAAATTCGACATCATCGTTTTAGATTAATATTATATACTTATTGTTTTTTAGGCGCTAAAATTATAAAAGATTTTTTTTTCATTTATTATTAACGTGTAATATTTTTTTGCGGCTTGCTAACATAAGTTTTTTTGGTTCTCAGTTTAGAATTGTCCTGACAAGACGAAATGTGAGTCATGATTGTGCTCGCTGTTAGTTTTCACAAAGAAACAGTGTCCAGTCGTTACGAGGCTCATATTCTCTTAGGTATGTTCGGGTCTGTGCAATGTTAGCCTAGCATTAATAATGCTTTACTTTTCATGCAACGCTGTTGTTTGTAGAGCATTACCCTTTCTTCTGGTTACGAAATATCATATAACTACAACACTATTATTAAATAAAAAATTCGGGTTCGTGGTCAAGTGGTTAACGTCGCAAGCTTCGTTTGCGCTGGCCACGAGATCAAATCTCAGTACGGACAGTAAGATAAATATATTTTTAAATCGTTTTATGTTTGAATGAATAGACACCTGTGATATGTATTTAGAAATCTCTTCCGATACAAAAAGACAGTGTATAAAAAAAACGATAACAAAATGGAGTTCAACATTTTCGAAAGTGGTCGTGCAGCTGAGGAACAAGCAGTCCTCGTAGAAAAGCTTATATCGAAATAACCTCCAAAACGAATACATTCGTTTCACAAGGGGAGTCGACATTAAAATATATGCTAACCTATTTATTAACTAATAAAAAATGTTGGCTACCAATGTTTGCATAGCAATGACTTTTTTTGAATATCTGACCACTCAATTGTTTATTTGGGTTAATCAAATGCTTGACAGAACTTTTATGTTTATGATTGATAATGAAATAAGTTTATAAATTCAATTTGCACGCGTCTAATTATAATTTAGATTATATAGTAAGTATCTGGTAAGTGGGTATGATGTGTAACTAGATCAAATTTAATTTAATTGATTGACATTATATTTATTAGAACCTTATTGAATTTGTTTCCCACCACCACCTTGTGCGTATATGCAGCCAACGTTTTATGGCCGCCTTTCACAACACTATCGACAGAAAAAGTCTACCTCTCAACAATAAATGGCCCGAGCATAGCTGCACGGGACTGATTTTGAACCATGCACGAAACAAGTTCGTGGATAAAACGTATTCTTTATAGAGAATTTATTTAACGAGACAGTATGCCGCTATTTTTAATGCCATTTATTATTCAGAAAATTGTAAAAAAAAAATATTTCCACCCATATAATATAAATTATCTATCTCAGAGAGGTAAAGTAAGTTTATATATTTTTCACCAAAAAACGTTGTGACGCTGGCGTGGTGCCGAAATAGCATTATCAATTAATCAGTCAAAATGCATATTTTTTATCAAGCTTTATAATTTTGCTATTTTATACTTTATAATTTCATATATGTACATAGTTTCCGGTGAAATTTGTCGTTAAATTATTTTATGGACAAATACATTCAGGGGGAGTTTTCTTACATGTGTTTTTGGCAATGTCAGCTTTTAATATGAGGCATATTGACTCCTAATGGAGCTTTTTGCAGAAGAAGTTGTTCTATGAGAAATACTTGTTTACTTTTAGGGTGTTCACTGTCAATACTTGGTGGAAAGGCATTATTTTAATAAAAACAATAATCCTTTGTACTTCATTCCACTTTATTTAATATGTCAGGACCGGTTTCGCTCATTGCGAGCGACATTCAGTTGACAATGCTATTAAATAAAGTGGAATGAAGTACAAAGGATTATTGTTTTTATTAAATACTTGTTTTCCAGTCGCTAAGTATCAATTTTTTTCAGGGTGACCAAAGATATGATAATGACAAATGAATCTCCTAATTGATTGAAAAATCAATTAAAGAAACTTTCCGTAATGTGCGAGCGCCACATTTGAAGCCGATGACGTTGACCACACGACCGCGGACCTGGATTATTACGTATATATCAGAAAGGTTTTACAAATTAATGCTAATCTAATCAGTGGGAAAAATATTTTTTTAACAATTATAACGGATTATAGCTACTTATATTTGAATTACTTAAAGACTTATTGATGCTAGATTTTTTTATGTCTGGGTCAGTGGAAAATAAAGAAAATATAAAATATGCACGTGTTATATATAGAAGTAGTCGTTTACCACTCCGCAATCGACCAACATCAAATATGTATTAAACAACAAAAAAACATAGCACTGTCAAATAAACAACCTTCGTATTGCGAAAAAATAAACTATTTATAAAATGATCAACGAAGCTTGAGTGATAAATTGTGTCAATTATTTTTCATGAAAAATTTGACCTTTTTATTCTAACGCCACGGGCTTAATTTACCTAAATTGAATATGAATATGTATAAAAAAATTCAAACCCAGTTTTTATTGTGCCAAAAAAAAAACTTTTTTTACAAGTGAATAACAAATAAGAAACTGAGAGCAAATTAAGCGCCAGTAGTATTCCAAGGCTTTGATATTCGTTTAAGCGGGTTAATTTGGGCAACTAAGCTAGAAGACATGTGTCATTCGTGAATTAACGATGTTAAACAACATAATATGTTTAATAAATAAGACTCACTTGTCCACTTTCATTGAAGTGTCACGAATCCAGTGGCGTAGCAGAGTCGTACAATGCACTCCATGCATTTCGCCCAGCGAACAAAGGGGACCAGATGTTCACACTATCGTCATAGCATATATACATATACATAGATTATTATTTTGCGCTGTACAAGCGTGCTATTATGTTACATACATACTTGACATATGAATCATCTCTGACCCACTACCATATATGATGGAACCAGCGGAATAGCCAACTCATAGCAGAGTTATATAATGCACGAGAAATTTCTAAATATGCCACTGCGCGAATCACTTCCTCTTGTACTCTAACACTTCTTTATCAATATCAGGCAAATTGAAAAAAAACGGATTGCTTGAAAAGCATCCTTCGTTTGTTTTTATGACGTAATGATATGGAGTGTCGATTTGCGACTAAGTTACCGACTTTTGTACGTACACAATATTATTATGTATTGCATGGATCGGATAGTATAGGCAAAGCCTACGATAAAAAGTTGTCGATGCACGTTTATGTTTAAAAAATTCTCACTCATTTAGATATTAAAAACAATTTCAAATAAATACTTTCATTATCTGATCAAATAATGATGTTTTTTTTTGTCATCAATCAATGCTTTTGGATTAATCTGTGCCTTAACTATAACTGTGAATTCTTACTTACCTCGTTATCAAATCCACCTGTCTGAGAAATTCTCACGTATGTACATAATTTTTGTACTTGTATAATAAAAAAGTGAAGTGACCATGAAGTCATATTTTTTTTTATAAAAAAATGATTTACAATATGTAATGCAATTAGAATTTTTTAAAAAGGCAATTATTATATATTTACAATAATGAATTTCGTCCGTGTTCGATTACTCCTTCTAAGAATTATATAAAATCTATCTAAATTTTTCATAGTTAACTCGGACTGGTTTAAGGGTTGAACGGTATCACTTTTTATAAACACCGAAAGAAATCAAAATATAACGAGATTTGATTATTTCATTAATATCGTATTTAAAACATGAAACTTGAAGTATATTAAACAAAACTCATTCATTCAATACTCAATATTGAATAAAAAAATATTAATAAATCCTTGCTAAAAATTAAACTAACTACAAGCTAACTGCTTACAAACATTTGGTGCGAAATAACATTTATGTTTTTGCAATATAACAAATCTTTGGTTACCCCATAACGAGAAGTGACCAAACAAAAAGGCAAGTCTGCGTCCAATAAAACCAGTTTGGAGAAATGGAACAGAATTATTATTTTTATTTCCATTACAGCATTGCTATATCGATTGTCGTTTATAAAATTAATATCCAACGAGTAATTAATATTGCTTATATTACTGACTTGCGCTATTTTTTCCCATATTAAAGATCAAACATTTTATCGCCGGTATTGTTCATAACAGTTGGAGAAGTTTTGTCAAATACAATTACGAAATTAGTTGCTTGGCGAATAAGTATTTGGTCAGACACATGTTATCTATCGATCTTTTCATTCGTAGGCTATGGATTAAAGCTGCATTGATTGCAATAATAAAAACGTAACATATTTTTAACGAGATTTTCTAGTTACCGCTGAACTGTTCTACTTTATTGATTTTGATTGTTTTAAGCAAGGTAATTTAGCAATCTCTTTCAAATATCACTATTCTTCTTAACTTATATTGGCTCTCTATGTGAGGCTAATTTCCACCACCTTGATTATCTGTCACCCGCCAATAACTTTGCTTTCTCCCATGGTGTTAAAGCGTTCTTTAGTTTTGTCGAGTCCACCGATCAAAGGAAGAAACGAGCAGTTTCGAGGCTCTTCGGAGACAGACACGCCACTTGACCCAGTCAGTTTTAACGTTTTTTTATTACTACTCCCGTAACAGAAAGCTGGTTTGTCTGCCAACTAATCTTCAAATTTATGAATATTTACTAACCAACTAGGTATTATATATACATAATTTAATTTGATATATTTAAATATAAGTCTCATAAATGTGCACTGCATTGAAACACGAATGCCACGTTTCGATATAAATCCAATTAGATTAAATGTTATCTACTCGCTGTCTTTAGAATGTATTTCCAAAATTCGACACTCCTCAAAGCTTTTATGTACATCAATCGTTTTGTTCGACAACAAATTCCAATGGCGTCCCATAAAGCGTTTGATACAATTTGGAAATAACGGATTCAGAAAATTGTTTTCAAGTGTATAAAACTGTGTTAGACTATAACCAATTGCAAAGATTTTTTTATCGTAAAGACATTTGAATTACTTGCATATAGAAATTATTCCATGGCAGACTGCATATTGAAAAATACTTAAAACTGCATTCAAGTTTTGTTTTTATTATACATTTAGTTACGCGGTTCTTTTCGAAGGTCAACAAGAAAATTGTTCCATCTCGGAGACGGTTAAGGAGCATTGAGATACTGATATAACTACGTACATCTATAGCGAACTTTAATGTTTAAATTTCTTGTATAAAAGCGCATCATTCCATATTTTCGTATACAGTTCAATTTATATATTTCGTTCGGCAATAGTGTGGTTTGGTAATCATCAAAATGGCTTTTAAGGTAAATAAAATATAATATAATATAATATGCACTCATTTAAATGCAATATGAATCATTATAATGTGGCTAAAACATTCATTGCATTTGGTTTGACAAAAGTGGTTCTTGTGCAAATAAATCCATAATTCACATTCTTCTTATGAAGTTTTACGAGATAAATAGCAATTCAATCAATTTCTTTGAGAAGTTGACGGCTCGTAATGTATGCTCATGTGTCAATTTTGGGTCAAAATCTATTGGAAAACCATAAATTTATCTAACCTATTTTTGTCACCTGATAGTCAGTGGCGGATTAAGCACACGAGAAGCCTCAGGCGCAATAAAATTTGGAGGCTGGATTGGGAATGGTATAGTTTACACAATACAAGCTAGTTTTCAGGCCCCTAAGATTCGGAGGCTCCAAGCGCACGCCTCATTCGTTTATAGGGTAATCCACCACTGCTGAAAGTTGTAGTACTGACTACTGAATACATGTATTTTAATTTTTCAATAGATTTTCTATATTGTTTGTAAAACAGTGGTCATAATCAAATACTAAACGTCATAAAGATACAATTTTTATTTGGATACGGTGTTTAAATAGAATATTTTTTTAGTCTGAAAAAAATCTATGTTTTATTTCAGATCCTTTCTGTGGTATTATTAGTAGTTGCTGTCCACGCTGACGTGAATATGTTGGTCAACAGTCCGCATGTCGTCGAAAATTTCGCCCCAGCTGAATATAACTTTGAATATTCTGTCAACGATGCAAAAACTGGAGATGTAAAGAACCAAAAAGAAGTCCGCCACGGAGATAGCGTTCAAGGATCGTATTCTCTGCTTGAGGCTGATGGAACACGGCGCGTTGTTGAATACACTGCTGACGAAGAGACAGGATTTAATGCTGTTGTCCACCGAGAACCACCCACACACACAATTGCATTCACGCCAAATTTGGTGAAAACTGGAGCACAAAGTTTCCCAGGACACCAGCTATAAAAAGAAATAAAACAAAAATTACCATAATTTCACCGCTCGGTATTCATTTTTCAAAGATTTCTTTCTTGAAAGGTTTGTGCGTTTCCTTTTTCACACATGTAATATTTACAAAAAAATATAAATTTAAATTATAATAAAATATTTTTTTTATTTCATATAACTGTAATATTACTTTGGTTAATTATTATGTTATAATTATTTGTCTGTCTGGCTGTAATGCAAAGGTAAGCAAAACACAACATACACAAACTGTCTGCGTGTCGTGTGTATTGTACGAATCGAGAGAATATTGACAAGTGGCACTGTACATTGGTATCATAAACATATGTATTACCGTTTCCGCCTCCAATGTGAAGTATTTGGATTACTAATGGAGTTTAACTCAACAGAATATTTCATGTGAGAACTTTTTGTTACTCAGTTGCCAACAATCTCTTTTTTGAACAGTTGGAATAGAAGAGTATGGCTCGTATAGAACTGGTAGTTCCCTTATTGATCTCGCCAGGGCCGGCGCCACCATACGGGTGAAATAGGTAACCGCCTAAGTGTATTCATTGTTACCTTTATTTTGCCAAAATTCTATACTTAAAGCATTCTAGTCCTTCGTGTTGCGAAAAATCCATAAATCGATTGTAAATCCAACTAGTGAAACAATCCGTACTGGGGCTCGAGTTTGTGAGCACTGCGGCCTTAGCGACGTTGACAACTCAACTTCAGAACCGGATTTTTGTTTTGTTTCATAATTATATAACATTTAATTTGTCAGTGTGTAACAACTCGACAGACGACATCTTTAGATTAGACTTGTTTGTTTTTTTTAGTTTTTAGTAGATTGGTAGGTATTACCAATTATTTTTAGGAAAGGCATTATTTTTAAAAACAAAAAAAATACTTCTTGTTAAACAATACTTCCACATATTTTAATAAAGACCAGTACCGGTTAGCATTAGCATAACAAAATAAATAAATATACCGGTCCACCTTTTTATTAAAATATATGGGATTAGTAGAGCTTTAAAATTCGTATACTTTGTTGATTTTTGTGTGAATCCTTTGTCTTCCACGTGATCAATATTTCCTATAAATTCATAATTTTGAGAAACACCTAGATAACGATAAATCCAATTAATGACAAGAAAGCGACTATGAGCCGTAACTTTACTCAAACGCGATAGACTGGCTTTCCAATACAATACGGAATATAAGGGGAAAAAAGCACAGTACGTACATGCATGTATGCTACATAATATACTTTCTACTAGACCTCCGATATAAAAAAATAAGGGGAAAAAACATCAAAATATTATACCGTTGAGCCAGTGGTTCTTAACCTAGAGTGCGCGCACCCCTTGGGGTGCGAAAAAGCATTTACTGTGTGCGGGTGAAGTTTCTAGTGTGACATACACATATATATAAAAAATGTATACTAAATGTATTACAAATACGTAAATAAATTTTAAAGGAGATGCGAGAAAATATTTTCAGATTCAAGGGGGTGCGAGTCACTAAAAAGGTTAAGATCTACTGCTTTGAGCCAATACAGAATGCATACATAGATCGTACTAGCGTCAGATGATAAATCAAAATATGCTCTGGATCATAAAAACTCACGAAATCATTGAACATTTACTATGATTCATGTTTCAATTATTTGCAATATTCGTTATATTATAACGATATTGTTAATGGTATTAAATGTAGGTCTGCCAATATTCAGTCAACCGCAAAAAAATAGTACTGAAAAATTAAAACATATACAATAAATGATTAATGTTGTATGGTAGAGTGGAAGGGATGAAATGGTAAATATGACCTTTATGAAAAATGGTTCATTTTATTATTGAAGTCCCAGTTAAGTTTTACTTATTTTACCAGACAACAGTCAAACAGCGAAATGACACTAAAAGTATTAATATATGTATTTATAATTGTAAGTAACAGGCAGACTGAGAACACATATTGACTTGTGATTCAATCCTTATTGCATTCTCCGCGAGTAATTTGTTTTCTCATCGTTACACTGCGACAAGATTATTAATGTGTTAAGGATATTTGCTTTTTTTTCAAAATTGAATTGCTTTTTCTCGTTGTATATATTTTATATAAATGAATTTAATCAGCACTGTTCAGCTAGTATATTTTTTTTTTGTCATTGTTTCACTGCACTATGTATAAAAAAAATATAATAGAATTTAAATTTTAGGAGATGGGCAGTTTTGATGTTTTTCGATTAGTATAAAAAATATATAGAAAAGCTTTCATATAAATATATGAAAAAGTCAATCTCGATCAACTCGAGGAAAAATACATTACTTGCAGCCATGCCAAAGATATCAAATTTTGTATATGTATAACTTTATCCAATAGCTTATTGTTAATTTTATTATATTCAGGGCTCTTCATTCACATGTAACGCGATGGAACGGCGTTTCGGCACCATTTTCTCGGTATTTTTAATGATTCAAATCAATATTCGCAAAAAAAAAACTTTGTTTTTGTTCCCGGAAACCATTGGCTGTTTGTCCCTATTTATTGTTCATTTTGAATGTGGTGTGACGGGTACCGTAACTCTCAAAGGTTAATGTCATAATACAAAAGAATACCAGGTCCACAGACTTACTCTGTGACCGAGTCGGGTTCGGGCGGGTAAGCGCAATTGAGATTCGGGCCCGGGCCCGGGCCCGTGTGAGGATTTTTTTCTTCAGAAAAATATTTCAGGCTTGTGCTATGCCTGCCATGATGATTTTAATTATTACCAGTTCTATAGAGAATCGTAAATTGTTGTAAATTTTTAAAAAACGGGTTTTTTTCGGTCTGTTGAGCATAAATCCGGGCTTCGGGTAACAATTGTGGTATTATACTCGGGCCCGGGCTGGGTCGGCCTGAGTCTTTCGGGCTCTGGTCGGGTAATTTTGTAAAACTTCGGCCCGTGCAAACCTCTAATGTATAGCAATGCAAGCGAAATAAAACGATGAAATTATAAAAACAAATCAGCATGCTTAAAAAATAGTTTGTGTGCGCTCAGCACGATGTCATCGTAATAATACGATGTTGAATTATCTCGAAAGCTTTCATGGCATTGTTTCTGAACTAATACAGATTTTAAACGCCAAATGAGAATCTTAAGAAAAACGTACATAAGATACTGTCAGTGTGCGTGAGCTTGTTGGACCCACAAATCATATTCTAATTTTTCTACCACCCTATTCTCCAATGATAATCCCATCAAAGAATTTTTTATAAAAAAACAATTTTCTCCTAGAAATTTGCTGGCAGATCCATCAAATCGTCTAAATTTGGAAGACATAATAAATGAGTCTATTGCTACCATCACTTCTACCAATTGCTATACATATTATATGATGTATGTATATCGACTGTGGAAAGGAAAAAGGACGTAACTCACACATATCAAATTGTACAGGAGGCGCAAAAAACGTGTTTTGATGATTTTGGGCCATATGCAAATTATGAATTATACACAACCTTGAAGTGCACGGAGACTTCAAAACTGTTGTTAATTTGACATATTCTAATATTAATTTAAGAAATTGTTCATGAAAAACTTTTATTTATGTCTTTTTTCTTGGTTTTAATTTTTTAAAAGGTCATCTTTTTCAAACTTAAAAGCTAAATTTAGATACTAATTCGGCATTTTTAGATTGCATTCTTTTGATAGAACGTGTGTCATGTTTGATACATTGTGATTATCGAAAAAAACCTGTTTTAAAAAAACTGTGGGTTACGTCCTTTTTCCTTTCCACAGTCGATATGTAACTACCTGCAGCCGCCGCAAAAGAATATTTATAAATTTAATTCATGTTCATACCAGTTACACATATGTGCGTAAATAAAGTATGCAATTGTCTAACTTGATTTGTAAAATGTTAAATTTGGCGTGTAAAACATGTACAAAGAAAGCTACACTCTATTCCATTTTTTATTATTTTTGGATTGTCATTTGCCGCCCAAAATATGGAAAAATGAACTTCGTATTTTGAAGCATCTTTGAATAAACGTTTTTTAAGATTACGTTTTTCTGCTTTAAAAAAATACTACTCATAAAGGATGAAAGAAACTTAACTAAAGTAAACATAAAACGCTTGCATTGATTACTCCATTACAGCTCTCCTGTTTCTCAATTATTGTATCTCAATCTGTGTAAAAATCATATTTTCTGTCACGCAATAAAATTTACGCCTTTTTAACCAGGGCTCGGGACAGTGGAGTCGTCGTCGTGAAAAATGAGCGGCTCGATTTTTTTTTGAAAAATATATTTAATGATGTGTTATTAAACAAAATATTCAAAAGTGCTAAAATTTCATGCTTGGCTGACTAAAGATGATCTGATGGTATACATATATACAAGTTAAAATGAAATTATTGAAAACTTTCCTCGGAGTCGGAGTCGTTAATTATTTTAAAGCTGGATTCGGAGTCGAAGTCGTCAATCAATTTAAAGCTGGATTCGGAGTCGGAGTCGTCTTTTTTACACGCGACTCCACAGCCCTGTTTTTAACGGCCTGTTTGACTTTTGATGTAACCACGCTTGCGCGTCACATTTCACTCCCGTATTATATATATACAGACCAATGGTTTTAATTATTTGGTACAACCAGTTGATGACAAGCATAGCAGTCTTAAGTTCCAAGCAGTGTCGTAGAAAAAACAGCAAAAAATACCGGGCCGTTAAATCCCAACCTCCTCTAACAAATTGTATGGCGGTTATACGTAGATCAACTCTAAATTCCAGTTTATGAGCTTATTTTTCGTTGAATATAACATGTATGTTTGAAAGATTTCTTGTAAGGATATTCTATGATTCTTTGGTGTTATTAATTTACAATTTACGATACATCGGAAGGGTCGTATATGGAAATTAAGTAATGATTGTAAGAAATATAGCGAATGGCAAGAAATGCGATGTGTGGTAAAACAAATAAAATTTAACTTCCCACTATTAAATATCACAATTATATAAAATATTACTTTCGATGGTTTCGGCGGTAACTTTGTGGAAGTTCATTTTAATAGAAATTTTTATTAACTTTGATTATTCCACGTATTGTGTTACTAATTGTGACACGTGTTTCGCCAAGATTGATTCTAACATTTTAAATTATAAAATTACAAAATGGAGGCTTGTGTTTTTCCTATAAGAGGAGCAAGGAGGGGGGTGTAGAATCGAAATAAAACAAACAGCCTCTGAAGATGCCTCTGAAAGAGGCGAAACACGTGTCACAATTAGTAACACAATACGTGGAATAATCAAAGTTCATAAAAATTTCTATTATATAAAATATTGATTATAAATAACATAAAACAACAGTAACAAGCGGAATCCATATAATATTATATACGATTTTGACGCCTATTGTGATATTATGAAATAAATGCTGCGTCTTATCATATAATAATGGCAATATACCAAGTAAATGATGATTTAATCAATAATAATATTTAAAAAATAATGAAGTGAAATGTGCTACCCTAGTTTGACTTACTGATTTTTGATTACTGATATGACTTGAGAAATCATATGGAAAGATTGAGTAACGAACCAGTGTGCACAAATAAATTTTGAGATTAAAATTTAATTCATTAAAATCCCAATAATGACGTTGATTTTTTAATGAACTATCCAACCTCATATTCTGTATTGAAATATTGTAAAAAAAATAATTTTAATAAAATGATTTACCTTCTCTGTTTGCTTTTGTTCTCCGAGATTTTTCATCAAAAACCTTAGAAAATGTGATTTTTTTTTATTTTGAAAAATATGTAATTGAAAAGATGTATTTCCTACATTATATCAGAAACAAATGGCTTCATAATGATGTAATATTACTTTGAAAATTTTGACGCCGGCCCGCTTATCTGAAAAAAGTACCTGTTTTCAACTCCATAGCATGGCTTTCACTATAGGGGGTTTTGTGACAAGTCATCTTCGTGCTGATAGTTGGTGATTTTCGCTACAATTTTTCGAACCAGAAAACTTTCCTCGTAAAAAAAATAATTATGGAAATTTAAACTAATAAACGTACGAGAAAAAATATTTTTTACCAATCATTTTATTACATATTCAAATATCACATTGGACTAGGTTAAGTAAAAGTGTCACAGACACTGTCAAAAAAAACTGCGTCTCGATGCGATTGTTTTTTAAGCGTATTAGAAAAAAATTAAAAGCCCGAGGCCTTATTGAAATACGTTGTTAAAGATCAAAGTCAAGATACTCTAAGTGGGAGAGTCGGTATAAAAGCTTAGTTAATATTGTCATCAAGTACAGTTTGCATCAAACAGTTGATTCAAAACAAACAAAATGGCATTCAAAGTAAGTGGTGATAAATCGATTTTTTTAATCAATGATTTGATTTTAAGGAGCCAAATTCATTACATTTCTTAAAAATCATTTTATGTTATAAACATATCAGATTTCACAACTTAATCTTGAAACAATTCACATATTGCGCAAATCAAATTCTGTGACGTATAGCAACGAAAAAAATACTGCACAAGATTTATTAGATTATTAAAAACTTTTATTATTATGTTGCAACATTTCTTGTTAATTGCTGGAAAAATATTTACCAGTCTGCCGTTATTAAATGTCTTTCTAAAATATTTAAATAATATATGTCTGTAAACTGTCACTGATTTGTTGATCAATAATAACAAAGTTTTTATTTTAGGAAAATTAAAAAAAAATAAAAAATCAAAAGCTTTCAAAAATATATTATACTAAGTAATATTGAAAGCCATTTTTATAAAAAAAATATTGTAACTAATACATTCATAATTAACTTTATACTACTTTAATATCAAATAGAAAATAACAATAGAGCTATAAAGAAATCTTTAAAATAGTATATTCGTAGACAGTTTTGAATATCCATATTGCATATTGTACTGATTTACACACCCCGTCAATACATTTCCGTATTTAAGATGGACCTAAATTTAATTTCAGATCCTTGCTTTCGCCTGTTTCTTGGCTGCCGCCCAAGCCGGTATCTTGGCCCCAGTTGCCCACTACGCATCTGCCCCAGCCCACTACGCCCAGGAAGCGTACGCTCCAGCAGAATACAACTTCGAATACTCCGTCCATGACGAGCACACCGGAGACATCAAGAGCCAAAAAGAAGTCCGTCACGGAGACGCCGTCCAAGGATCATACTCCCTCATCGAAGCCGATGGCTCTCGTCGCGTAGTAGAATATACAGCCGATGACCACAGCGGATTCAACGCCGTCGTCCATAACGAACCCGGACAGCACGCCGCCTACAAACCCATCATCAAGGTCGTCGCCCCAGTTGCTCACTACGCCGCCCCCGCCTACCAGTCATACGCTCATGCCGCCCCTGTTCAATCTTACTATCACTGAAAAGTATTATCAGTAAATTTTGACCAACTTGCAAAGCCATATTTTAAGAATTATTATCGAATAAATTATTATTTATTTTAAACTTAATTTTGTAACCATTTTTTATTTTTTGTATGCCATGTGTTTTTTTTAAAATTATAATTATGTCACACCTTGAGAAAAGTGAAGCCCAGACTTCCAGACTGCTGAAATTATCATGCGTATGACTTAATTGAAATGGTGCAGAGATCTAATTCACACAAGACTACTTTAAATTTTGTTTGTTCCTAAGTAAATACACCCTAAGTAAATATTTCAAAGAAAGAAAATTATTATTGGTCGCACTGTCTGCAGTGTAAGTTTAATTTTTGTTATCAATTTAGTGTTTGTTCCCAAAAAAAGTTTGCCAAAAAGATGCGAATTATGAAAGCCATATCGGATGAAATAACATTACATTTACTAACTTATTTTAAGCATATAATATATGTTATGCAAACAAAATGTGTAGTAAAGTATTATCAATAATTATAGATTATCATTAATTTAATTTAAAAAATATACTTTGTATGACTGGAGTCGTCAAAGATTATATCAGAATCCACAAATCTTTAAACCTATGTGGCTCATGAACAGTTTGAAAATGGATAATTTTTCTCTACTGCGAAAAGAATAAAGATGAGAATCGCTAAAGCGGTACGGTCTTTGTTTAGAGTGTGTTAGTGCACCGTGCACTTCCGATATGGATATTTTTCTTCTAAGAAATAGTTTTGAGTGAGCCACTTAAAGTCTCTTTTGAACAATTTTAGGAATGAATAATGGACGTATCACGTAATAAATGACTTCTGGTTAGTAAGTCGCTCTCATTTGCTTCGTTAAAAAATATGGACTGGATTGGGTCATATCCACATATCCATACATTTAACACATTCATGAACGCGAATACAAATCCATACATCAATAAATGAAAGCTTCCATTCCAGAATTGAAGACTCCACACCGAAAAGATTAATTATCGATTACCTTGACCCCAAGACCAGTGGTCGGCAAAGTGTGGTACGCGAGAAAATTTTGACGGTCCGCAGAGAAATCTGACATTATTTTAATTTTATAATCCTACCACCAGAAAAAAATCATCTAAATCTCGGAACACATCGAAGTACTATAATTTATACATGCAATTCGACACAAAGCAATCAATTCTCAAATATTTGATGCACTTTGAGAAAAAAATGGGTTCACAGTATAGTCATCTTCTTCGTCATGCTCAAGTGAGATGGCTGTCGAGGGGCAGAATATTGACCCGAATTCGCCTTCGAATTGGTTCGCCTTGCGGGAAGAAGTTAAATTATTTTTCCAATGACAACATAGTCCGAAGCTTCATAAATTGTTATCTGACGTTGAATGGTTTGCAAAGCTTGCGTATCTTGCAGATATTGTTTCCTGTTAACTGAACTAAATATCCCTACAAGGAGAATTTATGGACGTGTTTACACTACGAAGTAAAATGGATGCTTTTCAAAAAATATATTAATGTGGAAAACACGATTGGTTGAAGACGATTTGAAAATGTTTTCAACTTTTGAATAACAGAAGAGGAAGGGAGAATGATATCAACTATCAAGTGGTAGCCCTGGCTTAAAAGTACTTCTTTTATTTTGCTCATTATTTCAGCTTCATCGATCTTTCATCCGACGACACTCTCAAAATTAAATTTCATTCATCCTTATCAATACCTCAGTTTTGGCTATCCACAAAAAGTGAATACCCTTTGCTTAGTAAAGAGGCGATTAATTTTCTAATTCAATTCTCCACAAAATATTTGAGCGAAAAGACCGTTTCATCGATCTCGGTTTAAAATACATACATTTATCCGTCTTGCAGTAACAGCATTGGAGCCAAATATAAATTTTATCATTTGAAATATCCAGGAACATCCATCACATTAAAAAACAATAAAGCTTTTATAATTTAATTACAATTAAAACTTTTATTTTTTGAACTAGTTGCATTTTAGACGCATTTAATCACTTTTATTTAGATATATATTATTTAACACAAAATTCCAGTTAGTGGTCCACTGGATTAAAATTGTGAATTTAGTAGTTTGTGAGTCTTTGGCTAAGTTTGCCGACCGCTGCACTAGACCACAGAGATAGTTTTCATATAAATAAGCTCAAAAGAACAAGTGAAACAATAACTTTTTTATAAATTATGCGTTTTAAATCTTATTAGAAATAAAAAACGACCAAAAGTGATGAAAGTAGTTTATTAAAACCACTATTTTTATATGTATACTGTATACCTCTGATTATCTGGACTTACTAGTGACGAAAGTAATGCGGATAATCGAAACAATTACAATTGATAAGGAAAAATTTTCAGAGTGTATATTTTTTATAAAGATATTCTTCTTCTTCTTTGACCATGTTCGCTCCCTATGTGGAGCATATGGCCGCCACGCGGCACCTCCATGTTTCCCTGTCTCCCGCCAGTAGCTTTGCTTCCTCCCATGACATGCCAGCATCTCTCAGTTCCGCCGAGTACATCCTATGGATAGTACCCGACGGACGTCCAGGACGCCGGAATCCCACCGGTCGAAAGAAGAGGCAGGCAGGATTGAGGCTTTCCGGAGGCATCCGCAGCACGTGACCCAGCCAGTTCCAACGTCTCTCCATAACCACTGACGTGACGGGACGCTGTCTTGTACGCTCCCTTATCTCTGAATTCCTCACAAAATCAAACCACCTCACCCCCATTATCCGACGCAAGCATCTGTTCTCGAAGCTCAGTATACGGTTTTTCTGAGTCTTCGTCAGGTGCCATGATTCGCAACCGTAAAGCATTACCGGCAGAATGCAAGCGTTGAACAAGTGGCATTTGGTTTTAATCGAGTACAGCTGTGTGTCCCAGACAGTCCGCATTGAGTTGAATGTGGCTCCAGCCATTCCTAAACGAATGGCGAGCTCGTTTTTTGTACTACCGTCTTCGGGGATATGTACGCCGAGGTATCTGAAGCTGTCAACCCTCTCGATGATCTGTCCCGCGCTGGTAAGGGTCCTATCAGAGTCATGACAGGTTTGGTTACACATCACATTGGTCTTACTAGTATTATTTTTTAGACCAATGCGACCTGAGTTAGTTCCTAACCCATCAATAGTCTCCTGGATGCCCTCAATGGATTTATCGAATATTACAGCATCATCGGCATATTCAAGGTCACACAGCTTCAGACCGGGACCAACAGCCACACCTCGATCAGGCGGAATTGACCTGCGAAGTATGAAGTCAAGGATAATAATAAACAGGAACGGTGCAAGAACGCACCCCTGTCTCACTCCGGTAGTGACCCCGAACCATTCGGTATTTGAGTCACCGATTCTCACACAACATGCACTATTCTCATGTAAGGATTTGATAATGGCCACAATCTTTGGCGGAATCCCGTAGGCATCCAGTATCCTCCACAAAGAGGGTCTGTGCGGACTATCAAATGCCTTCTCATAGTCGACGAAACAACAAGCAAGAGCACTGTTAAATTCATTGCTCTGCTGGAGGAGACATCGAAGATTGTGTATTTGGTCCGCACACGACCTTCCAGGGAGGAAGCCCGCTTGATTTTTCCTAAGTATTTTCATAATGGGACCTCTTATTCTCGCCAAGAGAATGTGTGCCATTACCTTCCCAGGAATACTGAGAAGAGTTATGCCTCGGTAATTGTTACAGCTGAGGGGATCACCTTTTTTGTGGAGTGCTAACACCTCACCGTCCACCCAGTCCCTAGGACAACGCTCACCGTCCCACACCCTGGCCATCAGGTGATAGAGAGGATGTAGGACGGCGTTAAGACCACATTTCAGAAATTCCGAATGTATTCCGTCTCCACCCGGTGCTTTGCCGTTTTTAAGCCTCTTCACTGCCAAGATGATTTCGGCATGTGTGGGCGTACGGTCTGAAATACCGGACACTCGGGGGAGGTCCATAGATGTAGCCTCTTCGGTTACGTCAAAAGGGTCCTGGGGGGGCGGTCGGTTCAGCACCTCGCAGAAATGATCCTTCCAAATCTTTTTAACGCTTTCTGCGTTTGACTCTATTGCTCCATCAGGGCCGCGAATTGGCCCGGGAGTCGGTGGTCGCTTTCCGCAGACCTCGCGCGTGATTTTAAATAACTTCTTGGTATCATTTCTGCGGGCCGCCACCTCAGCTGTCTCAATTTGCCGATCCAAGAATCGGCGCTTGTCAAGTCGCGCAGACTTCTTGACAACTTTGTCCTGATTACGATAATCAGCGCGACGTTCTTCAAATTTTTCAGGGTCAGCTTCACTGTCCTTCAGTGCTTTTAGCCTGGCCCGCTCTTCAATTCTCCTCCACGTATTTTCGGACATCCATTTTGGTTGCCCCTCCCTCCGGAATCCGAGAACATCTTCGGCCGATGATGCAATAGCACGTTTGATACAGCACCAGTCCGCCTCAATGCGATCGGACCCGGATATAGGTCGCACGGAGACACGATCTATTTCCTTCCTTACAGCAATCTCGAATTTTAGTCTAGTATTTACGTTTTCTAGCTTCTCGATGTCGATCTTTTTCCGCGCTGGATTTTGAGCTATGCGACTTAGTTTCAGGCGGATTTTGCCGACAAGTAGTTCGTGGTCGCTATAAATGTCGGCACCTCGATATGTGCGAACATCGAGAAGTTCAAATCTATGTTTCGTGCTGTAAAGAAGATGGTCAATCTGCGTCTTCGTGCGACCATCAGGAGAGGTCCATGTGTATTTATGGATGTCTTTATGCGGGAAGATAGTTCCGCCAATGGTGAGCTCATTCATGATAGCGAATTCAATCAGTCTCCCACCATTGTCGTTTGCGGTGCCCAGACCATGCCGTCCCATCACTGAGGGCCCGAGAGCCGGATCAGCCCCTACTCGCGAATTATAATCCCCCATTACTATCACGCGATCCCTACGGGGGATTGCTGCAACTGCCGCGTGAAGGGAGTCGTAGAAGGCGTCCTTTGCTTGCTCGTTGGCGTCCTCAGTGGGGGCATAGCACTGAAAGACAGTCACAGAGCTGTCACTAGTCCTGAAGGTGGCACGTATCAATCTCTCAGAGATCGGTTCCCATTTCACAAGGCAACGGGCCGCTCTCCCAGACATCAGTATTGCCACCCCCTGGCGATGATATTGACTCTGGCCAGAAAATATCAACGTGCACCCCTCCAACAGCTTCTTTCCTGCGCCTTTCCAGCGTATCTCGCTCAGTCCTAATATGTCAAGGCCATACTTTCGCAAGATACGGGTAGCATGCAGGTCCTTTCCAGAAGTGCGCATGGTACGGACGTTGTACGCACCAATGCGCATAATGTACTTGTTGGAGAGGATTTTTTCTTCTCGGTCCATGGTTGTGCTGGGTTGTCTACTTTGGCTTCCGGGTGTCCGAGGCGCTTGTGGCGGTGTTCTAATCAGTGTTGGGTTTAAGGATGCAAGGTGATTAACCCTGCGCTCCCGAGGCCTGGGTCACAAGGGCTCTAGGGGTCGGCTCAACCCTGGTTTTTCTGTCGGGGATTTCCTTCCCTTAGCCAGTAGCCCAGTTTTGAGGCGCCGGACGTTCGCCTTGCGACCCCTGCTGTTAGCTACAACATTGTTGCATTGCCCGATGGACGCCACGGGGAGGCCAGCAGATGGGACTTGCTGGTGTGCGGCATTTCCCACCATTTTAGTGTAGGCACGTCAACTGGCATTGACATGCCCACGTGGGACCCCCAGCCATTGACCACCAAGATATACGTAAACTCAATTATTATCTTAGATTACTGGAATGACATTGGAGGAAGCACTGGCGGGGGACAGAGAATCTTGGAGGAATCATGTGGTAGCCATATTCTTCAACTAGGAAGCGGATATGGAAAAAAGCTATTCGTGTTTTTTTAAGCTGACAAATCGCGAATAATTTTAAGACACATATATAAAAATTACAAAGTCTATTTTGCGTAAGAAAATATTTCCCCTGCTTATCGATCGTCAATAAAATCAAATTAGTCCATATCGCCATCAAAAGCTTTTAACTTAGTGATACATTTATTTATTATATTTAAACGATACACTTATTTACGAAGCGTCAAGTTCTTCCATGCACTTGAACGTATAAAGATGACAAAAGGCGAAACCCGAGTCGTTAGTGTCAAAACTTGTGTGAATGTTAAAAAATTTAGCAATTCGAATATAATAATGAAAATCCACATCTTTAATTTGATCATAAATACGTGCATGGCAGAAAATTCGAAAAAATTCTTCATTTCGAACAATCTGAATAATCGTAAAACTGGATAATTGAGGTTTTTCTGAAGTCATTTAATTCTCGTTCGAGGCACAAAGCTCGCTTTTTGAAAAAAAATGTAAATATGTTTGTTTTCACGTGCCAAGTTAACCATGTGCCCCCCTTCTCGATTTGTTTGCGCTAAAAGTTTTTGCCTCGAGACCTCTAATTAATTCATATTAGTAGAATTTAACGATATGGATTAGAGAAATTTCACAAAGGTAATATTTTTAAATATTCAAATCAATCTTAAACAATAGTTTAATTCATATTTTCGTCAATGACGATTATTGATTTTCCTGTCTAAAATCGTCGTAGGTATTATGAAATTATTACATTTTCCAGTCTTGGTGCAAATGAGTGCAACATTTGAAAAATTGTGGATGGATTGTTTTGACTATTTTAAAAATGTTGACTTTTTGGTTGATTGCTGTTTTTTTTTACGAAATAATATCCGTACAATTGTATTTGTATTTGATATGCATTTTTTGAAGAGATATAGTAATCTTGATTTACTTCATTATTATTGCTGCTAATTATGATTTATGAAATAAATACATAAAAAATAACCATTTTTTTCATTCATTGTACATATTATAATAACAAGTTATAAACTATCCGTTCCAGGACAATCCTGAATTTATTTGAAAACAATTTACCTTTGATAAATTTACTGGAAACAGGTCAAAAACTACATTTAATTAATTTCAAGTATCGTATTGGTTAAGTAAAAGTGTCGCGCGTATTGTCAAAATTGAAACCGCGGTTCGCCATTATTGTGTTTAATGAGTATGAAATAATTCAATGGCCGGAGGCTTCAATAAAATAGTAACTGAAAGATCAATATCAAAATTTTCAAAGTGGGAGACGTCGATATATAAGCCTGGCAAGCATTATCATCATGTACAGTTTGCATCAAACAGTAAATCCAAATCAATAACAATGGCTTTCAAAGTAAGTGATAATTGATTGTGTATTTCATTCATCATGCTTAAGCATGATTCAGTGCATCTATAGTAAAATTTACCAAGATAAAATCAATATTTTCTTTCCAGCTATGAATGTTTATTTTTTTAATGGTCCGTAGATTGCAATACACACATAATTTCGATTAAAACTGCGCTTCATACCGTAAAAGACATTATATTGACACCAATCGTATACTCCCGTTGAAATGAATAGTTTTATAATATTAAGTTTTTCATGATTAGGATGCATCCGTAATAAATTTGCAGTAAATTATTTTTGTAGATTTTTACCGTCGCACATAATCGAAATTAATCTAAAATTACGGATTCAAATTTATTTCCCAGCTTTTAACATTTCGTTATATATTAAGTATATTCAGAAAATTGCTAAAAGAGCTTTTTTTATTTTTTTGTCTCCATCGTATTACCAGTATAATATCATATTTTACTCACAGGTTTGTGAATTTAAATTATTTTGAAATCTCGAGAAGTGAAGTGAGCCATGTAGTAAAAGTGGTAAAACTTTTTTATTGTATTTTTAAGTATAATACTTACACGTTTGACTCTAAGATTGGTGTTTTATTATTTAATAGAGATACTACTATTACAACGTGTATGTACTGAGCTAACTTCACGTTTACGGTACTTTAAGCTTAAGACATGTAGAATATAATAACTAACTCATTTTTTCCTAAAATACTAGTTGGCTCTATTCACCTTTCTGAACTCATTTGATAAATCTATTATTAAGTATCATATATTAAATAGCACGCAGCTTCGAAGAGTATTCTGACAAAATTATTAATTATTAAAACCATTGATATCTCGTTTTTAGCTTTCAAATTAAACCGTACAAAAGGAGTATAAACTGTAGCGGCCGGTCAATGTGGCAATTGATCATTGCACCCCTTCTAAATGCAGGGTCGGCTATATTTCATGAAATAATATTCAAAAATAACATTTATACCATTCCCTCATTTTAAATTCAATAAAATAAAATATGTTTTTTAATAAAATAAGATATTTTTTTCTAAAATATTTATTATAGACAATAAATACATGTAGAACTTAAATGAGTGAATGGTATAAATGTTCAGTTTGAATACTATTTCATGAAATATAACCGCCCCTGCATATACAAGGGGTGCATTGATCGAATGCCACATTGACCGGCCGCCACTGGGTATAAATGCATATGGATACTTAAATGTAGGTAATAAAACAAAATACATTATTTAAACACAGAGCGAACACATAGATCCAAATTATATTTAGGTAATTTTGAAAGGTTTTCAATTAATATAAACAATTTTCATTTCCCTTGTAGATTTAGATGTAAGTTTGGTAACTAAGAAATCATATTGAACGATCAATGTAATATATTATTATGTTCATATATTTTTTTTGTACAATTTTATTCTAAAACAGATTGCATATAACACTGATGTCTGACAATATGCTTAAATCATTGTATTTAAGATAAACCTGAATAAACTGACTTATTTTATTACAGATCCTTGCTTTCGCCTGTTTCTTGGCTGCCGCTCAAGCCGGTATCTTGGCCCCAGTTGCCCACTACGCATCTGCCCCAGCCCACTACGCCCAGGAAGCGTACGCTCCAGCAGAATACAACTTCGAATACTCCGTCCATGACGAGCACACCGGAGACATCAAGAGCCAAAAAGAAGTCCGTCACGGAGACGCCGTCCAAGGATCATACTCCCTCATCGAAGCCGATGGCTCTCGTCGCGTAGTAGAATATACAGCCGATGACCACAGCGGATTCAACGCCGTCGTCCATAACGAACCCGGACAGCACGCCGCCTACAAGCCCATCGTCAAGGTTGTCGCTCCAGTTGCCCACTACGCAGCCCCTGCCTACCAATCTTACGCTCATGCTGCCCCTGCTCATTCTTACTACCATTAAGGATTCAACATGATTTTTGAACACCTCGACCTTAGATTAAGTAGCACTATTGAATAAATTATTATTTATTTTCAAATAAATTTTGTGTTTTTTTTTTATTTTCTGAAAATCTATGTTCTTTTCTAAAAACTGCAATAAGAAATAATCTAAAACGATTGCACCTCAGACTATAATTATGATTATAAAAATAAACCTACGTAACAAAGTCACTTCATAGAAATGATACCAATAGAATTGCTGATCTTCTGATCTTCTTGCTGGAATTTAAAAGTGATTGCTGTACATCACGACATCATTTTCTTTCAATATATGTACATCAAAAAGAAAATATTTAGATGCTTTTCTTAGATGCTTTTATATTGAATTACTTGTCTGACCATTGTTTCAATAGTTGCTTAAAAAATGGTTTTGACAATGTTTATAAAAAAATGAAAATCTCACAAAAATAATTATTGGCTTTTACCAAATCGTCTCCTATTGCAATTATTATTTATTTTAATTTTAATTAGAATGTATGACACAAAAGAACTCTTGGTTTGATGAGTTTATTATACAGGGCTTAAGAATCAATCCTTTAAAATAGTTTTTGATCATAAGCTCAAATTGATGCCGCACAAATACTGAAAAAAAACTTTTTATTTTCATATGAAAATGATTGATGAAGCATTCCTTCTAAAAGATTAGGAAAATTCGAGCATTATTGTTATAGAAAAAAAAGTATTTCGCCATGAAAATATTTTTTTTTTTTTTGTATAATAACATTAGAAGTTATCTGTACAAAACAGTATTATATTTGATAACGTTCTTCAATTCCGAAAAAAAATCCGTATAAATAGCAATATGTCATTACTCTATTATTTTCATTAGAGGGATACGACAGTTAGCTGTTTGTCGAGCTATATAATTGTACATCGATCTGTGATATTTCTTATTAAATATCGACAGTAGAAAGGAAAAAGAACGTAACCCACACATAACAAATTTTACAGGAGACACGAAAAACGCTTTTTAATGATTTTGGGTCAAAGGCAAATTATGAAATATACACAACCTTGAATTGCACAGAGACTGATAAACTGGTTTGAAATTGACTTTATCTAATATTAATTTAGCTAATTTTCCAAAAAATAACCTTTTTTATTACTTTTTCATAATTGCAATTTTTGCAGGCTCTTTATTTTTTCAAGCATAAAAGCTAATTTCCAACTTACATTCTTTTTATAGAACGTGTATCAAGTTGTATTCATTGTGATTATCGAACAAAAGCTGTTTTGAAAAAAGTGTGGGTTACGTCCTTTTTCCTTTCCAAAGTTGAAATATAGATGTGTCAAATGATCTTCCAAAAAAATAGTTGAAAGCAGGGTTGAGCATCTGTTTGTTGAAATGCCTTTATACTAGACTCAGCGAGAAAATCGGACACTTAGAAATGATTACTCTTTTCTGAATTATCCGAAAGTTATTTCATTTCTGTTTTTGTCGTGCCTGCCTGATAAGGCAGTGGTAAAGTGGAAAAATAAATATCTGCGGTTCAATACTATGTAATTCCATTTTCCATAATTGATTCGTTATCCCTACTCTGTTTGCAACTGCCTTGCGATGGTTTTCATATTTTTTATAGATGCAGTTTTGTTACAATAATTTAAAAATATGTGACAATTTTTACTGCAAAATACGATTATTTAGATCCGTTTTTTTGCTAAGATAAAATGTCCACTTTAAAGCACTAAGTACTGTCTGCGATCTTACTTTAGATAAGGTTGTCCATTATTTTTTAATACAGTTTCAGCACATATCGCCACAATGACATTGTAATACTTGAAACCGGGTTAAGCCGAAACTGGTTAAAAACTAGTCGAAAAGTTTTTAAAATATACAATAACCTGTTATTTATCTTGGTATATTTAAAAAAAACATATTTAATTTGACATAATAATTGAAAGATATTTCGCTATCATATAGTCAGTATATTGTTTATTTGAAATAACGCGATGCCGCTTAACTATTAACTATTTCATTTAATTCTTATGGAACTCAATACTTGATATTTTTGATGCGATATTCATAAGCTTCTTTGTTTTAAAATAACTTTATTCTTTCTTTAATCTTCTAAAACAGGGTATAAAAAAATAGTTTAAAAAAATAGGAATGAATTTATGAATATTAAAAGTTTACTTATAAAATGACATATATAGTTAATTATTTTTAAGTTACATTTGTGGTCTTCAGTGGCATTAAGGTATTCACGGCGTTTGTATGTAGCAGACACCAGTGGCCTTACGGTACTGAAGCGGTTAATAGCCTCTAAGTCAGGGGTGGCGAACCTTTTTCGCAAGTGGGTCAAATTTGAATTTTTAAAAAAAAACATGTCGCGGGTCACAGATTGAGTAATTAAGGCTTTAAATAAAAACAATCATTTCTAAAAGTTCAATCGGGTTAGATAATTTCTCACGCGGTTCACTGCGTGATCCGCGGGTCCCTTGTTCGCCATCCCTGCTCTAAGTTATGCAATGCATTTTTCAATAATATTTTTTTGTATTTATTCCAAATTTTCTAATAAATATTTAAATAATAATATTTGTATGTGTATAAAAAAGTGTTGTATTTACACTAGTATAGTAGACAAAAAAAACTATATGTTATATAACTGTAAGAGTGGAAAATAATTGCAGACATAGTATGTCGGAAATGATGCAAGTCTTATCGCAGAGTCGTCTATTGAATTCGGTTGAGCTTTCGTCCACGCAGTTGCCTGGTCAACGACAAGAGTCTTTAGTAGAAACATTCATGTTACAATATTAAATCGTTTAATATGTAAAAAAAAGTGTTTGTGTCCGAAAAGCATCGTTGTCTTTGATATTTTCATAATTTATCACTGACTTATCATTACATTCAGCAAAAATAGCGCAGACGGAGGGAGCGACTACCAACATAACTAACTACATGTCCTAACCTAACGCTAGAGCAGGTTTTCTTATCTTCTTAGAAGTTGACTACCTTATAATCAGTTTTCGCTGGAAATCGATTTAGATGCTCCTAATAAACTGATCACTGAAAGTATTGATTAATAAAACAGTATTATTGTACATATTATTATTTTTTGTTTGTATTGTAGGTACCATACACATTCGACTGTAGAAAAGAAAAAGGACGTAACCCAAAGAACTATCAAAGAAGCTTTTTTTTCAATAACCACAATGTATGAAACTTGATACACGTTTTTTCAAAAGGATGTAAGCTTAAAATGTCGAATTAGTATCTAAATTTAGCTTTTAAGTTTGAAAAAAGATGAGTTTGTGAAAATTGAAATCAAGAAAAATGACTAAAAAAATGTTTTTTGCAGAGAACTTTTGAAATTAATGTTAGATTTTGTCAATTAAACACCACTTTAGAAGTGCACTTCTAGGTTGTGTATATTTCATAATTTGCATATGGCCCAAAATCATCAAAACACGTTTTTTGTGCCTCCTGTAAAATTTGTTATGTGTGGGTTTCGTCCTTTTTCGTTTCCACAGTCGATTATGTTATTATAAATATGATGCAATCGATTAAATATGAAAAATCCCTGAAATAAATATGCGTGTTTGACCAGGGGTTCTTAACCTTATTGTGGTGATGGGCGCATTTCACACTCAGGATAACATAGTTCACAATAGTGGCGGGCACACACCAGACTCCTTAAAAACACGGTTTCAGTAATAATTGTGAATTGTTTTAACCATGTCCACTCCTTTTGTGGAGCATGTGGACTCTTAGTGGAGTTTATCTCAACAGAAGTGTTTTTTAGTTTTTAAAGTTTTAAGAGATATCAAGATAGATTTTAAAGTTTTTAGAGATATCAAATGCATGCTTAATAATAGATATTTAATTGATTGTGATTCTTGTGGAGCCAGGTATATTGGTCAAACGGGAAGAGCTTTTAATATCAGATTTAACATCTAGCCTGCTCACGTAAAGGGAATGAATTATCTTCATTTGGGAACCATTTGTTCCTAAATAAGCATACATTTGATATCTCTAAAAACTTTGAAATCCTGCATGTTAACAATAAATCTTTAAAACTTGATAAACAAGAGATCTTAGAAATAAATAGACATAAATTCTTGCCGGACTCTAATTTATTAAATGAACAGCTTGTATTTGCATCATCACCCTTGTTATATCCGTTTCATTAACATAATTCTAGCCTATTATATTTCCTTTTTTGTACTGTTTTATTTCTTTAGAATTTAATTTTCTCAGTTTGCTTTTATTTTGTAAGAATTGATATTGCCTTTATTCTTTTCGCAGGAATCAATTTTGCGGGATTGTACTCTACTGGATTTTCCAAACTCAATTTGGCTGACAGACATTAAAATTTATTTATTATATATACTAATTGTTGGTTTTTACATTGGTAATGATAATTCATACCTAATTGGTTTTTGTCTTAATAGTTTCATTGCTAAGTGGTCTTCAACTTTTTATTTATAGTTTATTTTCCTTGTATTTTACTTCAATTCTTTTGCTAGGTTGTAATACCAATTGTTTGTCATACCTTGTTTTTATCACTTAAATTTTTACTGTTTTATTGTTTTTCTTATCAGTTGACAATGCTCATCATGAGCGAAACCGGTCCTGATCTAATAAATTTTATGTGGAAAAAGTACTAAAAATGTTTTATTATTTTTATTTTAATTTTATTTGTAGTTGCATCCTTCGTAAGGGCGCGTGAAAACCGTCCCGCGGGCGAATGTGTGCCAGCGGGCACAGGGTTAAGATCCCCTAGTGTTCGACGATAATTTAAATTAGTAAAATGACCGCTAAACAGTAAGTCGTCTAAGGTTTATTCATAAAAAAATACTAAGGGTCAAGGCTGATACCGACGAAGTTTGGTCTTGTACTTAGTAAAAGTAAAAGTGTCGCTCGTTATGACAAAAATTAAGTCGCGCCTCGCCGTGATTATGTTAAATATTTATGAAATAATTTAATAGCCGTCGGCTTTAAAGAAAAAATTAATATCAAAATCAACCAATTCAAAGTGGGAGATATTGGTATAAAAGCTTGGTAAATATTGTAATTAAATACAGTTTATATCAAACAGTACATTTAAATCAATCAAAATGGCATTCAAAGTAAGTGATGATGTATGAAGGCTTTCTGCATTTTAGTTGAACGTCTTTTAGTGTAATTATAATATTTCTTATGCAATTGTAATATGTGTATAAGGAAAACACAGTTTTTTACAGTTCCGATTTAGATACTATTGAACTTCTAAAGTATCTTGTAGTTACTTTGAGTAACATTATACAAAAAAAAATATAGTATTCTGCATAATAGTAATCATTGTTTGAAAAAACCCAGTTTTTCATAATATTATAAGCCCAGTTTTGTAATAAAATTTTCGTTTCATTAAATATATACAAATTATTATTAACAATACTGCTTGTTGTCTTGAAAAAGGACTGTAATTAATTGTCATATATTTTTTCAGATCCTTGCTTTCGCCTGTTTCTTGGCCGCCGCTCAAGCCGGTATCTTGGCCCCAGTTGCCCACTACGCATCTGCCCCAGCCCACTACGCCCAGGAAGCTTACGCTCCAGCAGAATACAACTTCGAATACTCCGTCCATGACGAACACACCGGAGACATCAAGAGCCAGAAGGAAGTCCGTCACGGAGACAACGTTCAAGGATCATACTCCCTCATCGAAGCTGATGGCTCTCGTCGCGTAGTCGAATACACCGCCGATGAACACAACGGATTCAACGCCGTCGTTCACAAAGAACCAGGACAGCACGCCGCCTACAAACCCATCGTCAAGGTTGTCGCCCCAGTTGCTCACTACGCCGCCCCCGCCTACCAATCATACGCTCATGCCGCCCCTGCTCATTCTTACTACCATTAAGCAGTAAATCTGTTTATTTTTGACCACCATGCAAAACCCTATTTTAAGTAACAATATTAAATAAAAGTATTTATTCTGAAAACAGTTTTCTGATTTATTTTTTTACAAACCAATAAACACATTATGAACAAAATTAAATTTGTCATAAGAATTCTTCTTCTTTTATAGTGTTTCCCATTTTTAGTCGACTCTTATTTTCGAAAAAACCGACACTTCAAAATAAAAATAACACTCTATTAATAAATTATCAAGAGTTTATCGAAATGAATAATAAGAAGCTCTTGAAACTCAATGTTGTTTAATTATGACTTATGGGAAATATGTAAGTGCAGGGCTTTTTACCCTGTAACGCGGCGGAACGGTGTTCCGGCAACTTTTTTTCTCGAAATTTTAATAAACGTTCGTATAATTTAATTTTAAAGTTTCGTCAATTTTCTTTATTACTCGTCGGACCACCTTTGATACTTTTTGATCCTTCAAAATACGCTGATCAATGGTTAATAAGAGGAAGACATTCGACACAAAAAAAAGAAATAGGGACCATTTACCTGACGAAGATTGGGAGAAACTGTGGAAATCATTGTAATTGGAATGTAATTTTGGATAGCGTTTTTAATAAATTACATATTTCTTAAATGTTATGTTACATAATGAATGTAATGTTCTTTGTTTAATTTTCATTTGAAATTCCTAAAATAAATATAAAAATATGTATATTTTGTTTTATTTTCTATGTATTCTATGAAAAGCCGTCTTTAATTCTATCAACATGGTATATATAATAAATAATATACCTTCTTAGAAAACGCTCGAAAAAAGTGCGTTCCGGCACCTTTTTTTTCAAAAAAAAGCACTGTACAAGTGTATAATAATATTGATTATTTAGCATACGTCAAAAGACTTAAATTATTTTATCGTAACGTACAATTTTACAGTTTATACATAAAAAAAAATCAGGACAATTCAACTTTTTTCTCCGAAAGATGGCCACAGAAAGAAGATAGTGATATGACTCGTAATTTCTCTTTGAGTGAACTTATCTAATTTTGAGAAATTCGTAAGTGAAACGCAATGCTGTATTCGACGAAACGCCCAGCAAGCGATGTTAGGAATTAGAAAAGAAGCTCAGCTTTACGAAATTATGCGTTTATTAGGAATCTGCAATTTGGAACACTTTATTTAAATTCACACAAAAATTTTACAAATGGGATTTAAATTACAACAATCAACACCACCGAAATGAATAGAAATGACGTTACATAGAAAAAAAACAAAACCACATTTAACAATTTTTTTCCGCCCGCCGGACGGAGCAACTAGAGCAGTGGTGAGCAAGGATATCCTTTTCGCCAGCAATGGCTTTGGACTCAGTGATGCATTTATTTCTTATATAAACACGAAACTTTCATTTACTAAGCGTCAGTTCAAGTTCATCCGTGCACTTGAACGCCTGAAGATGCTGAAAGGCGAAACCCGGGTCGTTAGTGACAAAATCTGTGAGAATGTACATAGTTTGAACGATTCAAATTTAAAATATGATATCATAAAACTTTATATTTTTTTACTTTTTTGTTTTCATTGGTAGTTGAATTATGAGTTAGTTTATAATACGTCGTCTCTCAAAGTAAGCGTCTATATTAAAAAACGTATATTATAAACAAATATATCGAAGAAATTAATATGGAAAATAAAATATGTATTAAAATCTGTAACAGCAATTTTATCATTTATGTCTAGAGTCCAACAGCCTATTCAGCAAAATATGACATTATTGTGTAAAAAAAATAATGATGTGTTACGGTTACCAACCTTTCCGGATTGGCCAGATTCGATCCGGGAAAACTACCTACAGCATTACTGTAAACTTTCAGCGTCGTTTATAGTAATATTAATTAAGTTAAGAGAGACGACGTAACATTTTTAATGTCGGAAAATATGAACTATTTGTTAATTTATCGTTCTACTGCATAAACCACAATTCGTCACATTTTTCCAAATATCTTAATATTATTTGAGCTATGTCAATATATGTAAAATGTTTACTACATACCACAAAAAACCCACCTTTCTTTTCGACAGCTTAGTTATTCAATGTAAATTACCTAATAAAAAGTTTGTACATGGTGATTTCAATAAAAACAGAAATATTTATCATTTGGCAAATGGCTCATTTATCATTTAAGATACCATATATTGGTTTGTAAAAAAATAAAAAATCAGAAATAGATATCAAAATAAATAATATTTTATTGAATAATAACTACTTAAAATATAGTTTTGCATGGGGGTCAAAAATTTACAAATTTACTCCTTAATGGTAGTAAGATTGAACAGGGGCGGCATGAGCGTATGACTGGTAGGCGGGGGCGGCGTAGTGAGCAACTGGGGCGACGACCTTGATGATGGGTTTGTAGGCGGCGTGCTGTCCTGGTTCGTTATGGACGATGGCGTTGAATCCGCTGTGGTCATCGGCAGTGTATTCGACTACGCGACGAGAGCCATCGGCTTCGATGAGGGAGTATGATCCTTGAACGTTGTCTCCGTGACGGACTTCCTTCTGGCTCTTGATGTCTCCGGTGTGCTCGTCATGGACGGAGTATTCGAAGTTGTATTCTGCTGGAGCGTAAGCTTCCTGGGCGTAGTGGGCTGGGGCAGATGCGTAGTGGGCAACTGGGGCCAAGATACCGGCTTGAGCGGCGGCCAAGAAACAGGCGAAAGCAAGGATCTGCAAAAAATATGTGCCAATTAGTTACAATTCTTTTTAAAGAGCACATTCAGTATTCAGTCATATATATTATTGATGACTCCATAGTCAATTTTTTTATACTTATCTAACGACTTATATTGTAATGCTTTTCGTTTAAAACAACTTGAAGCCTTTATTTTTTTAATTTAAGATTTCGACTGAAGGTGCTTGGTGGAATTTCAATATTAAATTTGAATCGTTCAAACTATGTACATTCTCACAGATTTTGTCACTAACGACCCGGGTTTCGCCTTTCGGCATCTTCAGGCATTCAAGTGCACGGATGAACTTGAACTGACGTTTAGTAAATGAAAGTTTCGTGTTTATATCTATATATTAATAGCCGATAATGTCCGTCTGAGTGTAAGGTGTCCTCGACCTTCCAGTCTCCACTTTTTTAAATAAAATAAAATCTATAATAATCACTTTTTACTTTTCACTTTTCACAAATGTGTGCGTACTGATGTCATCGGGTCTTTTTCTTCTTTTACGAAATTTATTTGTTAGCGTATTTGAAAATTATTTGAATAAAATATATATTTTTTTTTTTTTTTTTTTAATCCATATCCGCTCCCTATACGGAGCATATGGTCACCACGAAGCTCCTCCACAATTCTCTGTCTCCAGCCAGTCTCCTCGCCTCCTCCCAGGTCATCCCAGCGTCTCGTAACTCCGCCGAGTACATCCTGTGGATAGTCATCAGTGGCCTTCCACGACGCCGGGATCCATCCGGCCGGAAGAAGAGACAGGCAGGGTTCAGGCTCTCTTCAGGCATCCTCAACACGTGTCCAAGCCAGGTCCACCGCCGTTTCTTTATTTTTGACGTGATAAGAGGCTGGTTAGTCCGTTCTCTTATCTCCGTGTTCCTGACAAAGTCAGACCATTTCACCCCTAGCATTCGTCGCAGGCATCTGTTTTCGAAGCACAGTATACGGTTACTCTGCGCTTTCGTAAGGTGCCATGATTCGCAACCGTAAAGCAGCACTGTTAAGATACATGCGTTGAATAGGAGGCACTTGGTTCTTGGCAAAATATATATACTACGAAAAATGATTGTTAGCAAACGTGAACATTATTCCAAAAATTCAATAATTTGCAATTTAAAAACTGCAGGGCTGTCGATATATGCGCAAAATTAAATAATTTACGAAATTTCTGCTCCTACGAAAAATGGTTGTTAGCAAACTTGGACATTATTCCAAATATTAAATAATTTACGAAATTTCTGCTCCAACGAAAAATGGTTGTTAGCAAACTTGAACATTATTCCAAAAATTCAATAATTTACAAAATTTCTGCTACTACGAAAAATGGTTGTTAGCAAACTTCAACATTATTCCAAAAATTAAATAATTTACGAAATTTCTGCTACTACGAAAAATGGTTGTTAGCAAACTTGGACATTATTCCAAAAATTCAATAATTTACGAAATTTCTGCTCCTACGAAAAATGGTTGTTAGCAAACTTGAACATTATTCCAAAAATTCAATAATTTACGAAATTTCTGCTACTACGAAAAATGGTTGTTAGCAAACTTAAACTTTATTCCAAAAATTGAATATTTTACGAAATTTATGCTACTACGAAAAATGGTTGTTAGCAAACTTGAACATTATTCCAAATATTAAATAATTTACGAAATTTATGCTACTACGAAAAATGGTTGTTAGCAAACTTAAACATTATTCTAAAAATTAAATATTTTACGAAATTTCTGCTACTACGAAAAATGGTTGTTAGCAAACTTGAACATTATTCCAAATATTAAATAATTTACGAAATTTCTGCTCCTACGAAAAATGGTTGTTAGCAAACTTAAACTTTATTCCAAAAATTCAATAATTTACGAAATTTCGGCTACTACGAAAAATGGTTGTTAGCAAACTTAAACTTTATACCAAAAATTGAATATTTTACGAAATTTATGCTACTACGAAAAATGGTTGTTAGCAAACTTAAAAATTATTCCAAAAATTAAATATTTTACGAAATTTCTGCTCCTACGAAAAATGGTTGTTAGCAAACTTGAACATTATTCCAAAAATTCAATAATTTACGAAATTCCTGCTACTACGAAAAATGGTTGTTAGCAAACTTGAACATTATTCCAAAAATTCAATAATTTACGAAATTTCTGCTACTACGAAAAATGGTTGTTAGCAAACTTAAACTTTATTCCAAAAATTCAATAATTTACGAAATTTCGGCTACTACGAAAAATGGTTGTTAGCAAACTTAAACTTTATTCCAAAAATTGAATATTTTACGAAATTTATGCTACTACGAAAAATGGTTGTTAGCAAACTTAAAAATTATTCCAAAAATTAAATATTTTACGAAATTTATGCTACTACGAAAAATGGTTGTTAGCAAACTTTTTTTTTATTCCAAAAATTCAATAATTCACGAAATTTCTGCTCCTACGAAAAATGGTTGTTAGCAAACTTGAAAATTATTCCAAAAATTAAATATTTTACGAAATTTATGCTACTACGAAAAATGGTTGTTAGCAAACTTGAACATTATTCCAAATATTACATAATTTACGAAATTTCTGCTCCTACGAAAAATGGTTGTCAGCAAACTTGAACATTATTCCAAAAATTCAATAATTTACGAAATTTCTGCTACTACGAAAAATGGTTGTTAGCAAACTTAAACATTATTCTTAAATATTATTATTATAATGCAACAAAAATCTCACGTTGATGGGGAACAGGCTTACAGCTAGTTTTAGCTACCTTTTTTTTTTTCACAGTAGTAACAAAATATTATATTAGACGCACTAAAATATATGAAACTGAAAAAAATTATGCCAACGAGCACTTACTTTGAAAGCCATTTTGTTGGATTTTGATATGCAGGTTGATACAAACTGTATTTGATGACGATATGTGCCAGGCTTTTATACCAACCTCCCCCACTTGGAATATCTTGATTTTGAGCTTTCAGATAATATTTTTCAAAAGCCTCCGGCCGTTTATTTATTTGATACGTGTCGCGACGAGGTTTTAATTTTGACAAAATGTGCGACACTTTTACTTAACCAGCTTCAATGTTTGAATTAATTTATTTAGACCTTGACCCACCTGGGGTGATTTTGTCAACGTTAAGTATCCAAAAATGAATTTGATGTCATATTTCAATCAGATTAAATATCATGATAATTAGTGCAGTTTCTAAACCAAAATAGTGATTACTTAGTAACAGTATTATAAAACACGTTTCGTTGTGCAACATGGATTATGTAGGTGGTCTCTAGGGCATCCAATCCCGTTCAATATTTTGATCCCGAAATTCCGGGATTGAGATGGCCGCGATCCCGGAATTTCGGGATTGAGAAATTTTGAGGAAAACCCGATAATTTACACGAAACTGGTAAATCGTTGAGCTAAAAAAAAAAACGAGGTTTTGCGAGATTCTAGGAAAAAGTATACCAAAAATAAAGGGGATCAATCCCGAAATCCCGGGATTGGATACCCTAGTGGTCTCTGTTGCACATCTGTTTCCAGTGAAGGGAAAGTATTACAGTATACAATTTTTTTATAACCATTACATCAATATTTAATAAAACCGTTACATAAAATAAATATTATATATGTCAAGAGATCATCGTTGTTGGTTTCGGTTGCAGCGATTGTGAACTAGAAATAAAATATGAACAATTTTATAAATTATTTTTTTCAATCGATTTTTGGATTTTCGTTCGATGGCACGAATATCTGAAAAATTCTTTCCACCCATCCGATCCTTAAAACAACAAAGCCTGTTCTCCGATTGAAACGTCAAAATACAGTCAATTCTATTTTAATGCGGTAGATGCGTTCCACGATATATCGCATAAAAATAGACTTGACTTCCATAGAAAAAAGTGGGGGTTCGTTCTGTGAATTTTAAAATCCGCATAATTTTGAATCAGCGAGTTAAAATAAATCGCATAAAAAGAGGATTGACTGTATTTATGCATATAGGTTAAGCACATGAGAAACGAGCACAGGAATAGTTTGAACCTTGCTGAGTAGAAGTTTTCATCCTTCTCGGTTATCTTTTCATTAGCAATCTTCCACCAGCACCAATCCAGAGACCTTGAACTCCTGTTTGTTCAGCGGTATTTATAAAAAGTATTGTACATGACAAGCCCATAAAAATCACTATATTAGTAATTACAAAAAAATCTGTTTAATATAGCCATAAGTTCACCTACTTATTTGGGTGTAATTATCAGTCATTAACATCTACCAATTAGAACAAAACTGGCCAACCCACGGCCCTTGACGCTTATTTGTGCGGCCCGCGGTCGAATATGACGAATATTTTTTTTAAAGTATTGGGTACTTTAGAATGTATTTTAAATCACATTTAAGTAATTAAAACCAATAATGTTTCTAATGAAATGCACAGATTCTGTTGACGTGTCTGATTTTTTGTCGGTTCAATGCGTGTTTTCTATTCATATCTGTATGTAGATTTTTGTTTTACAATAACCCTGATTGAATGCTTCCAGATTACCTCTGCATCCAAATTATCTATTGTACTTACAAACATATCGAAAAGTGTGAAATTCGTAGTAATAAAAAAATGTTTTTGTTTGTATAATGTATGTATGTATGTGAAGCTCTTGGGAAAATTTGAGGTCGTCAATGCAGCCCGGGGTGCAATTTGGACTGACCAGGCTTGAATTAAAACGAAATTCCGGTTAATTGAATCAATACATTTAAAATCAGAGTACATTTTACATTTTTTTTAAATTGTGTCGTATTATATAATAATATCGGCCCAACTAGGGTATCCAATCCCGGAGCCTTTTTCCAATCCCGGATTTAGGGATTGATTTATTTTGAATCCCGGGATTGAGATTTTCTCACCGAGGAATTTGAAATCCTCAATTCGCTATACTTTTTCCTGGAATCTCACGGAAACTCGTTTTTTTTTAGCTCACCGAGGAATTTGAAACTGCAAACGACATATGCAGAACAGAGAATAACAAAATTCGGAGACGTTGTATATTTATTTTTCAATTACATGCTTAATCCAATGATATATTTTTTAAACAAGTTTTTTGATAGAAATTAGTGAAAAATTTCTCAGAAAATGAATCCCTTTCGATAAAAATAATCTTCTATGGGTTGAGGCCTACCCACACTTCGTATAACTCTTCTGGATATTGTATACAATTAAACTTTGATTGAAACAAAAAAAAATCACAGTTAATTTTATGAAGGATTCCCTAACATGGGGTAGCTATATATTGTCTGGCAATTTGGCAAATGGCTATTTCGTGTGGGCGCTGCTTAAGGATCGGAAATCGATGTTTCGCAGCCGATCTGAGGTGGTTTTTTTGTATGGGAAATCGAATTTTTCATAGATTTTGTCCGACGTTTGACGTCCGCACGGTGCATTCCCAAATTTGGTTTGCTAATTTTCCATAGACTTTTTTTTCTTCGAAAAAATCTTTTTAGCATACACCTTTGTGAAAAATCTACTGTCAATTTTATTTTATTTCAAATAAATCCAATGCTAAATATCTAGATAAAAAGAGACTTTTATGTAGTGTAGCCACAGAAAACCTTAATTCCTAGCGCTACTTAGGCCTGATAGAAGATGAGAAAATCCATATGATAGTGGTGTAAGTTGTCTCGATGGACCACTATTTTATTTTTATAACCAAGTCTGCTTCCGCAAATAATATTAACTCATCACAAAGAGTATATCGACAAAAGGTGTCCTATATTTGAAATAGACTTTTGGTTTGTCAGACAACCTCTCACTCGTATCATTTAGATATATCGAGGTGGTACTGTATTAAATGTACATATAATAAATACCGACTTCGGAGAAGGTCGACCTCATTTTTCCCTTTTTTTAGTTAGGTGAAGTTAACCAAAAGCCCTAGAAGCTTAATACTTTTATGAAAAAACGATACAGTGCCAAGGTGAGACACGTTTTTTTTAATTGGGCTGACATAACATATGGGCGTAGTGAATATTTAAAATAAATGCCTACTTACTATATTCAAAAGTTTAGTCAACTGAATCATTATTAAACAAAAAAAATGAGGTGATATGAGACATTATATCAGTTATAATAAACGTTGCTGTCATATTCGATTTAAGGGCGTTGGGTCACTACACATTATCAATTTAGCAAAGCTATTTTCAAACGATAGACAAAACTATGAGAAATTCTAAGCATGCTAAAATCGGGAACTCGTCATCAGAGCACATAGCCACCACACGGCTCCTCCTAAATACTCCATCCTCTTCCAGCCTTTTTGCTTTCTCCCAGTTCATCCCAACCTGCTGAAGTTCTACCGAGTACATTCTATGAATGGTCATCAGTAACCTTCTACGACGACGGGATCCATCCGGTTGGTAGTAGAGACAATCACAGTTCATATTCTCTTTGGGCATCGGCAACACGTGTCCACGGCAAGTCCATCGTCGTTTTTTATTTTAGGCGTAATAATGGATTAGTTAGTCGATTGTGTTATCTCCGCGATCCTGACAAAGTCATACCACAGTACTCCTAGTAATCGTCGCAGGCATCTGTTTTCAATGCACAGTATACGCCATACGGTTATTCTGTGTTTCCGTCAAGTACCAGGCTCGCATCTATATATATTTTATCATATACATTGCTTAAAATAACAGAACACTTTTTTGTACTAATTATACATTATTTATTTAAAGACCGGCTTCGCTCATCGTATTATCGACTGATGACAATATAAATCGTTTAGTTTAGTTTAGTTTTTTTTACCCTAAAAGTTTTACAGAACATTTAGAAAACAAATGAAAACATTAAAAAAATATCTAAAGCAATCATTATGCGAAAGATGAATCTTTTAATGGCGTTTTTTTGTCAATAGCATTCTCTAATGCTAGCGATTATCAATTAAACTCAATTAAACTTAACAGATAGTTTAATTAATTAAACTACTGAATTTAATGAATTACTCGCATATGTAAACATTTTTAGAAAGCATAATAATCATAAAACATACAGTAATTGACTGATGTACAAAATGATTAACTATGTTTTCTTCTTTCTTAATAATGGCTTAAATATCCTCCAGTCGAAGCGTAAGAATTATATCATTCCTCGGATCGATCCAACGCTTTCAGGAAGTTGTATCGTTTATTGAATTCCTAGCATATATGATTTATTTTAACCCTAAGCTAACCATGTTTTCGTCGGAAGTTTTATTCCGTTGTGATTTTAAAATTAGTCTTTTCTTGAACATTCTCATTTGACCCATTATCTCTAATAAAGATATCGTTTCATTTCATTTACTAAAATAAATACATGCTGTCATATTTTTCATGTAAATTATTCATTCAAAAAGTAAATTACAATCTTTGAAAAGAATGTGTACAAGTAAATCAAAACGAATGATCAGACTGGCAAACCGAAAGAATTGAAAAATCACTCATCGGATTTTCATGAGGTTTATTTATGAGAATATTTTATTTTACAGTATTTATGCAAAAGCAGTTTTTTATATTGACGCAATGTAATCAGAGGTATCAAAACTAGTGTATTCTGAGATAATCAAAAGGTGTGACTGAGCACTATTTTTACAGACTACGGTTTTTGTTGAACATTTTCAATGTATACAAACGTACAATTTCAATGTACTCATTAGCAAAAAAAAAATACGTACGGATGGTATATTATAATGTTAAATGTTTTTAGTGGACAAATTTACTAACAGGCTGTACAAGATTGATCTGCATGTGTAAAGAAAGACACGTTCGCTATACTGATGATTAATTTCTTACTTTCTCAATTCGGATGCATTTCAGTTATTCAATGTGTTTTCGTATAATGTTTATGGGATGAAAATATTTCATTTACACTCAAATTAAGGTATTCCATTTGAGAGTGAATTGAATTCCTTCGATGGATATTTACTCACGATCTATCTGTTTTTGCTAAATACCTGAACAACACTCCCTGTCTGATGTGTGAATGCTCACATTTTCAATCCGAGTGTATTGTTACATTGGATACATACACGTTAAATAAATTAAAACTCATTCGTGTTAACTTGAAACAATAATTTATTTATATCTAATTAAAAGGAGGGCAGTCATAATATTGGATGATGAGTGGGTATGGGTTTAATGATAGTAAGATTGGACTGGAGCAGCGTAGTGTGCGACTGGAGCGATAACCTTAACCGAAGGCTTGTAAGCGGCGTGCTGTCCGGGTTCGTTGTGGACGACGGCGTTGAATCCGGCGTGCTCATCGGCGGTGTATTCGACTACTCGACGGGAGCCATCGGCTTCGATGAGGGAATAAGATCCTTGAACTTGGTCTCCGTGACGGACTTCTTTTTGGCTCTTGATGTCTCCGGTGTGCTCGTCATGTACGGAGTATTCGAAATTGTATTCGACTGGGGCGTAGGATTCCTGATGAGGAGCATAGTGGGCGACTGGGGCGGCCACTTTGTAGACGGGAGCAGCGTAGTGAGCCACCGGTGCCAGGATGCCGGCCTGAGCGGCGGCCACGAAACATGCGAAAGCGAGTACCTGGAAAGTACAATTGAATCTAAACTTAGTATGTTATCAAGACGAAACGTATCAACCAAAGAAAATAATTCTATCAATATTGACTAGATATTTTTATCTCAAGCACATATTAAATGTATTAATAATAGGAAAATAGTTTTTGAAGCCCATGTTGGTCGCATGGACTTTTAATGTAGCTTGTATCAGCAGTAATTGAACAGTAATTGTTCAACGGCAACTACTTCACTTAATCAAGTTACTACTAGCCATCCGCTGAACTTATTTTTTCAAGTGAAAATAATTAAAAGATAAGGACTGCTGGTCAGTGATGGAACTCACAAGCACAAGTCTCAGTACCAACAGCATTGTTTAGTCGCAATAAATTTATCGATGTCTAAAAATACTCTGCCACTTTTTCAATCCTAAGTAGCGAGGACGATTATCCAACCATTAGACCTGTCCTAACTCCTATCTTTATGTTCCTTTGCTCTTTCAAAATAGAAGTTAAGCAACTGAGCAACAAGCAGTTCTCGTAGAAAAACTTCAGTTGAGATAGTTCCATTAGATGGCCATATGCTCCAAATAAGGAGCGGACATGGATTCAAAAAAAGAAAACTATTGAATTATAAGCGTTTAAACTAATATATGTATCACAATTCCAATCGATTTTAGGATTTATCTGCGTCTCGGCAAAATTGTTAACGTCGTTGGCTTCGGTTGCGGTGCTCACGGGTTGGAATCCCAATTTGGGTATTTTGATTTTTAATTGTTAAATGGATTTCTATTTAGCGAGAAAGATTTGTTAACCAACAGCCCCGATGACAGTAACCAAGTAAGAAGCAGTTCGCGTAGGAAAATTTCTATCGATTGTTTTGACTCTATTATGAGCCATATACTCCATATTGGGGGTGAACATGCCTGAGGAAATAATGTTTATCACGATGTATTTCATAGTGGAAACCGATTAAAAAAAATAGATTCTACCGAATATAGAAATATCCGAATATAAAACAGCCTAACAAACACATTCTTTAACAAGTCACACAACATTTTAATCCAGGATGAAAATATGTAAATTAATTATTTTTTCCACATGATGTCAAATTGCACTTAAATAGTTATTATTAGGGAATCCAATCCCGGGATCCGGGATCCCGTACAGTTTTCGATAGATTTCAATCCCGGGATTAGAAAACACAATACCGAAACTTTCGGGATTGATTTTAAAACAGAAACGTGTTGGTTTTCAAGTCGGCAGTTCAAGTATATGCAATGAACAATGCCCAATTTTATTATTAATATAACGAATTTTGCGATAACGCACGAGTTTACGATAAGAGCGAGTCGAAGCCGAAAAGGTAACTTGATCCCAATTATTAAATTCCTTCAATGCATTATACGCACGTGTACTGTATTTGAATGCATTTGTCAACAATATTTATTGTTTGTTATTATAAAGCTTCATATTCCGATATGTTTTTAATTTATTTTTCGCTTTGTTTTCTACATCAATGAATGTTACCAGATATCAATGGTGTTTGTTTTGCGAATTTATTGTTCATAAACATTCATTTTGTACCTAAACCGAAACCTTTGATTAAATGGCGAATCAATCGATGCTTTGGTATTGTAGGAATATTTTAATATTTGAATTACGTCTATTTACTTCAATAAAATTATTAAGAATGTATGTATATAGACAACAGTTTTAGAAATCTTCATTCTTGCGGTCTGAACGAGGTAATTGCTTTTTTCAGTTATCGAAATTAACCATTTTAAGTAATATTTCGTATTTTTGCATATATATACAAGTTAGTTTGATAATGATTTCGCTTATTTTTTACGAGTAATTAAAAAATCCACTCATTCACCTCTACATCGCGAATAACTGAGATTAAGAGAGCTTTTTGGTAACGTATTGGCAGCTTACAGCTGGTAATATAATAAAGATTTTTTTAAAAAAAAAAATTTTCACCAATAGTATCATTTTTTTTATTTTTTTTTTTTAAATTACTGATCCCGGGACCAGTCCCGGGATCCCGGGATAGAACAATTCTAATCCCAAAATCCCGGGATCAACGTTTTGGCTCGGGATTGGATTCCCTAGTTATTATGTAAAATATTCTTACTTTGAAAGCCATATTGAATGATTTATGATTTACTGTTTGCAACAAACTGTACTAGTTGATAATTTGTATGTGCTTTTTATACCGACATAAATCCCACTTTGTATATATGTCCCAAATTTAACCTTCTAATTACTGTACGTCAATTTGTTTTAATTATTCACGTACAGCATGTTTACAAAATAATTGTTTATTTTGATGAAGTGTAATAACATTCTGTCAGTACTGTAACCCAGTGGTCAACGCTGCATGAATTTCGTTTTTTAGGGCCACGGGAATGAGTCCTAGAATGGTATCATTGATTTATAAATTACTATCCAAAAACTTACAATCCCAAAAATGGGTAGTAGAGACAGCAGCCAACTAACTTTATATCATGGTCTTATTGTATTATGTTCTTTGATCTTAAACAAGAGTGACTTACTTTCAACCAGTTCTAATAATAATTTATTTAACAATTAAATGGTTACGATAGCAGTGGCGGTTCGTGATCTAGAGGTTGGGCAAGAGAAAATTTTAGCATTGTATACTATTTACGAAATTGTGTATGTTTCCACTTCACCTTATACATTAATCTATAATACAAGCAAATTAACAAATATTACGACACTACTACAAAGCATAAATTATTGTTTAATAAAATCAAAGCTAATGTAAGTAAGAAATAATAGAATAGTAAAAACTGGATTTCAAATTCGTCTCCTTCAAAGTGAACTAACACGTACAAAAAGCCGTACGGAGGAACTGTCATCAACTGTAATACAATACAACGAGATTGGTATTTGTGTTTGTATGTATGGGCTAATCTAATGTAGCCCCTGACGTCTGACAGCAGCCTGAAACTTTGAAGCACATTCGTGTATGTTTATATGACGTTCCCGTATGGCCAATGCAAATAAAATCTAATCGTGCTTGATTGCGCCCCAGTGTAAACAAAGTACTCGGGCTATATTAAAGTTAGTCCGAGCTTTTGTTATTATTATTAATACGTAGGTGTCGCCAAACTGACGTCACGTTGCCTGTTCTGTATGAAGTATGTATAGGGTTATTGATTTTGTTATGCCGGCTCAGTTTAAAATTGTAATACAAAACACAATCGAGAGTATCATTGTTGATATACATAGCATTGTCTTACATTGACAGAGGAGAATCAAAAAAAGATATTGAATTAATTTGGGAAAGGTAAGTTACGTTTAGAAATGTATTTATTTTGTTCAGCGGCCGAATTGCTGTTCATTTTTATTCAGCCATCTAAAGTTTTTTTTCTACACATTTTGGGTGAAAAATGCAGGTCGGGCTAAGCTCACCTAGCCCAGTACCTAGAACCACCACTGTACGATAGCCAATACAAGATGAACAAAATATACTTTACCAATGCAGTAAAAAATGTTATGTGATGACTTCATGAAAGAAAATTATTTATTTTAGTACTTTGTCGTAGTAGGATACTTTACATCTCGGTATTTAGTTATAGATGAATCTATATTAGATTAAATTATAAATCGGATTGAAAAACAATATTGCAACATTGCAAACATTTAAAATTTGGTTGAAATGACTCAACTCTAAAACAAAGCCTAAAATGGCGACATATATTTTTTATGCAGCACGTATTAAATAACCAGTGTTCTCTATCTTGCCTGAAAATTAAAACATATTACACAAGTAACAAAAAACTTGATTTATAGCGTTACGTAGACCTACGAGAAGATATGTTGATTTAGATTCGTAGGATAGCGGTGCAAGTATTATATTATCACCAATGTTAATATTTAGTGCTTGGTATTTTAAGCCTGGTCGAAAAAAATAATTTCATAGTTTGATAGCTTAAAACATTCATATGTGGTAGCCAGTTCGACATTGAAAAAATATAATACATGCTTTGTGTAATATAATCTATAACATAATAACAAAAACAGTTACTTTTCTAATTTAAGTGACATATCATAATTATAGTAAGTTTTTGGTCTTTATTTTTGTTATCGAAAAAATATTTGCCTCACTACTTGACTAAGAAATGAAAGGTATAAATTTTATCTTTCGCGAGTCAAAAAAAGAAAACCAGGAACAAATTTCTTGGTTCCGATACTGAACTTATTATGTGACGGAAAAATACGTATATTTAAATTGTATCGTTATTTTTCACATTAAATTTACACATCACAGTTTTGCTTTAAACTATATTTAACAAATTATCATCTAGTTTTTGACGCACAATCAGTAAGTAGGGAAATCTTTTTTATTCTATCTTCTTACATATCTAATTGAGTGGTCGCTTTGTATTATTACGATATTTAAAAAAAACACCGAACGTTTGAAACACTAAAAAAATGTGAGAACTTGTTCTTTTTATATCTATTTTGGACAGTGAACTATTTATTATCTGTATTCTTTTGCCGTCGTGGGATTCATCAACTGTTGAAATGTTTTTTTTTTACTTGAAAATATTTGACATTTTCCCCAGCAAAGATCTTGATATGCATTTCTAGTGTATAGTTTTTCCATTCTTTCAACTTCAAAATATTTCACGCAGTGGCGTAAGCTGTAATGTCAAATATTTAAAAAAAAAAAAAAACGAAAAAAAAATATGCATTTCCAATGTTGAAATACCAACAAGAATCCTCGATAAAAACAGATTACTTTATTTACAACTATAGTTACGTTGGTAAAGAGTAGAAAAATATTCACCACAATATAGCTTTAGTAAATATTTTCATCTAATCAATTGGTTTAACTTTTTGTATCTTTGAAGTATAATTAATATGTATAGTTTTAAGCGATAATAATTCGTAATGATTCTCTTGGGCAATATTTTTTTAAAAATTAAAGAGACCAACTGGAAAGTATTTTCAACTGCCGTTTCATATCACATATATAAAGTTTAAGATTTCGACCGAAGGTGCTTGGTGGAATTTAAATATTAAATTTGAATCGTTCAAATTATGTACATTCACACAATTTTTTTCACTAACGACCAGGGTTTCGCCTTTCGGCATCTTTAGGCGTTTAAGTACATGGATGAACTTGAACTGACAGTGACAAAACTTGTGTGAATGTACATAATTTGAACGATTCAAATTTAATATATGTAAAAGTTAAAAAAATATTAAATCACTGATCCATCACAGGTACAAATTTTAAATAAGTTGATCAGTATTCATAGAAACAAGATATACATTATCCTCTTAATATATTAATTTCATTTATAAATTAAGCATTAAGCACGTGTTTGTAATAACTTGTGTAAAAAAAATGATCAGAAATTTAAGGTATGTAAGATGAATGGACGGAATGTGTGTAATATAATTGTTTCCATCCCATTCCCAATGGTAGACACCAATCTTTGCGCAGTAATTTTGTACGCCTTTATGAATAATGTATAAATTCAGATATAAACATATTCTGTGTACATCTTTTTTTCTTAATTTAATCTGTGTTACTGTAAATTTTATCTGTACTTTTAACTTTTCATTGATTTAGAGTTAATCGTTAAATTATCTGAAAAATATACAAACATAAGAACACAAAAATTCAAATAAAAAAAATCATATCTGAGCATTGAAATAATTTATTTTTAAAATTTCCTACTTAAAACTAGACTTCATTTTGATTTTGATTGCTTGGGGTCGACTCCTTAATGATGATAGTAAGATTGAACAGGGGCGGCATGAGCGTAGCTTTGGTAAGATGGGGCAGCGTAGTGGGCGACTGGGGCAGCGGCGTAGTGGGCGACTGGGGCGGCAGCGTAAGCGACTGGAGCAGCGACCTTCAACACGGACTTGTAAGCGGGAACGGCGTGCTGTGTGGGTTCACGGTGGACGACGGCGTTGAATCCGCTGTGGTCATCGGCGGTGTAATCGACGGTACGGCGGGTTCCGTCGGCTTCGATCAGGGAGTATGATCCTTGGACGGCGTCTCCGTGACGGACTTCCTTCTGGCTCTTGATGTCACCGGTGTGCTCATCGTGGACGGAGTATTCGAAGTTGTATTCGGCGGGGGCATCGGCGTATTGCTCAACGTGTCCAGCGGAGTAGTGAGCTACTGGCGCACTGGCGTAGTGAGCCACTGGAGCGGCAGCGTAGTGGGCTACGGGGGCAGCTGCGTAGTGAGCAACGGGAGCGGCGGCGTAGTGGGAGATGGGAGCGATGATTCCGGCTTGGGCAGCAGCCACGAAACAAACGAGGGCTAGAAACTGTAAAAAATATATATATATTAAATTTTTGACTCTATTATAAAACGACATACGCTTTAAATGTCGTATTTTGGTTCATAAAACTTTGCTTAGTCGAAAGAATGATTATTCTGTAATTGCTTCTGAGAGTTTTTGAATTGTTATTAGATGTATGTTGCTTAGTGATTGAGGTCTAATTTGAATATCGAATAAGCATTTTTAAATAATGTCCAGTCACTGCAATACCCAGAAGTTAATTTTAAAATTGATTTGTAATACAAATTAAATATTTCAAAGAAACGCTTTTTTACAAAAGAATGTAGTAAAAATGTCTTGCTATGTAAATATTTAATGTATGTTTGCGAGTTTTGTTTTTGTGCAAATCTGTCCAAAGAAAAACGAATAATGACTATACAGACACGAAAATTGTTTGGCAGTAATCCGTAATAGTTTATCAGTAAATTTCATATTATTATGTGAAACTAAAACGTACTTTGGTTGCCATTTTGATGGATTAGTTATTACTGTTTAAGACAAACTGTACTAAGTGAGATAAATCATCTGTCTTTTATAGTAGAGCAATATTTTGAATGGCCTCCCTCCTATTTTTTAATGTCGGACCGAAGGTGAACAAACACGTTTTAGATAGTATTGTTTCAGCATTTCATTTTGTCAACTACCATTGACGGTGTCGCTTGTACAGTTAATCAAATATAATTTACCATATACTATGGAATCAATATATCAATTTACTCTTATATTAAAATATTTCATTTTCAACGAACAATTTTTTCAGATATGCTTCATTTTAAAAACATTAGTGATCCTTACATAATGGTTTACTATCTATTTACTACATTTAGGATTTAAGCCATTAAAAATAATTAAACGCTAAATCAGAATAATAGGTTTTCCTAAAATTAATAAAATGTGTGTTTTAAGATTTAATCAATTTGTTTGTATACTAAATAACCTTGTATTAGTAATCCTACATTACTGTAAAATTCTATCAAGTCTAATTAATAAATATGTGTCAAAGTGAAATTTTCTAATTAATGTATAAGTAATTTAAATAAGATATTGCTGATTATTAAGTGACTTTTCATTCCATAATTACTAATTACAGATTAAATTTACAGAGAAAGAGCGAGATTTTACGTTCATTTTTATTTAACTTTAACTCTATAATATATAGCTCTATAATAATAACTTCAATTTATCAACGATAGCTAAATTTTAAAATGATATAACATCCATTAGGTATTGTGTTGAAACAAATAGTTTTGGAAGAATACACTCATCTGAATTCATTTGATTACATTAAAACGTCCAAATTAATAAAAATAACGAAAAAAACACTGAAAAGTAAAGATTTATGGGTAATATTTTTTTTTGTATTTTTAATTATAAATATTGATTTTATCTCCTTCTAATCTTGTTTTATTGGTGTAGAATTACTTTACTGTATTTAAATGTATTCGCATCAACTTTCCTGAGCTGATTCATTAATTGCAGAATTGCTATAAAACAAATTTAGTGGATGTTTAACACTTTTCCATATTTTTTAAAACATTAAACTCAATTAATTTAGAATTATTTTCATTATGTACACTTCAGACCAAGAATTTTATGGAAATGTATATAATGAAAATAATTCTTAATTAACGTTGAATTTCCATCAAGCACCTTCAGTCGAAATTTTAAATTAAACTCATTTATTAAGTAAAAAAATGTGGAAAAATATTGGATAGCCAATGTGCGAAATTAATTCTTTTGATTTGATTTAAAATTTAGGCCCTCATTTTAATTTTTATGTATGTATACATTTCAAAGTCCAATTAAAAATTTCAGTAAATAAATAAATTAAGTGTGTATAAACGATAACAAAAATGCTATTTTTTTACACTGACCTTCCCCCTGATTGATTTTGATATTAATTATTCATTAACTCAGAATTTAACTGTTCTTTTATTATTTTACACTGGTAATAAATTATCGATTAATAGAATAATGGATCAATTCAAATAGCTTAAGGGTAAAAAATAACAAATTGATTTGTAACCATTGTATATATTGCCAGCTTCGTGGTCTATTGGTCAGTTAGGATGACCATTAAAGGTTACCAGGCAGACAGATTTATAAATTGATTTTTCAATCGATTTATAGATTTCTATTAAAAGTAAAAGATGTTTTAAATTCTATTCCATTAACTCCATACTAAAAGCGGGGATAGCGGTAACGATTGTATAACCATTAATCTTAGCGTACCTAATCCCTATATGCTTACCATCTTCGAAGGTTGAACAACTGATTAACAAGAAGTTCTCGTAGAAAATTCCGTTGGGATACGGACTATTGAGAACCCATGTACTCAACATTTAAAGAAGACATGATAAAAAATAAAAGTTTAATTGACATAATAAACAACACGTCAACTTTAAGGATTCTTTAGTCTCAGTTTTTTTTAAGTCCTGGGACGCGCGACATATAATTTTCATGTCCCGGGTGGTTCTCGCGTCGTACTAAATTTGTGCTTACTATTACTTAAAAATAGTTGTATGCATGAAGTACAGAAGCATTATTTTAATATATGTATAGGCAATTGTTTTTTTGTAAATATCATGTGCGACAGAGACTATTTTTTCTTAAAACAATTAATGAACATTGTTTTTAAATAATGTATTTATCAATAATAAACATATGCAACGTATACATACTTTGTGTTTTTATATTTTATGAGAGTCTGGTATTATTTGATAAAGATGAGTATCAGATTCAGTTTACAAAAAAATTTTGGAAATATTCCTATGCTCGATATATAAATACAGATAAAACAGTGTGGGCCAAAGTTTGCAACTCTTATTGGGTAACTTTGTGCCATACCACAAATATATTTACAATAATTACTAAAATCTCAGGAATTTTAAATCCTTTCTCTACGACTTTAGTCGTAGGCTAAAAACGTAGAACCATTTTTTTAAAGAACAGTAATACAAATTTAAAACACAAGTTTTTTAAAATATCATAGATACCCAACTGATAACTGCCAAATTTCACAATATAGCAAATATGATGCATTATAATTTATATTTTTACCTCCATAAGGCTACACAATACCATTGCTATGCAAAGAAACATACAGGTGGTACAGGTATGACCATAAAATTATAACGGCCTAATTTAAAACTTTGTTTCTTATAGTGAGTGGGCCTACGGTAGACCAATGGATCGCTAACCGTAATGACTGTATGGAATTTGCTTGATTTTTTAGAAAACGCTTCTTCCTTTGAAGAATAACACTTTGTAGTTTTATCGTTTTTATCGCAAAGTAACATCTGTCAAACAAACGAATAATTGTAATTTTATATTTGATTAAATAAAAAAAGACTTTTTAGTTGCTTTCCACTTTGGAAATGAAAATAGGTTATTAAACTATATTTGTTTCAAATAAATAAAAGTCACTAAATACAAATTCAGCAAATATGATGCTTTATTTACGTGTCCCGAGAAACGAGACTCGAAAAGAGTTGATTTTATTTAAATTCATTATCTGGTTGTCTCGAAAAAGGATCCTTAGACGGCATGTTCGATTAAATATGGATGTAATGAAAAATATGCTTCAAACATGATGAAAAGTGTAGACTTTCCAGTAGTGATTTTAAATGGTTGAAAGAACCAAACCACTTCTTTTGTAATCTAAAATCCACGTTCTTTCCCAATGTTGAGTCCTAATGGACATATATTTCAACAGTTTTTTTTTACCCGAACTGGTTGTTTATCAGTTGCTCAACCACGTTGGACATCACAAATATATGTATATCTTCAGGTTGGCTAAAAAATAGTTGCATTTAATATCAATATCGACTTCTGCACAGAATATTATTGCGTATGAAAACGGAATCGGTGTTTCACATGCCAATGGCTTCCAAAAATAAAATCAAAATTCATCAATAATAAACCATATAAAATTTAAATCATTTAAATATTTTTTTTTTTTTTTTCTTTTAAGGTGTGCATTGTCAACTCAGTGTGGATAGCATTCTTCGCATGAATTCCACATTCATTATACATATGGAATTAGTGCAAAAGAGTGTGCTATTATTTTAATACTATTTATCGTTTGCTAATGTGAGGTAATTTTTTTTTCAATATTTAGAATTTGAAAAAATATGAGGAAATTGGAAATCTTACGATAATAGAGTTTTTCTAAGTCAGTCGAAATCAACCTGAGGAAGAGATACATCACTAGCACCTACGTCCAAAATCTCAAATTACAATTTAAAAACTTCAAAATTTTACATTGACCTCACTGGGAATTGAACCCAGACCAGTCTAATCACTACGAATAATTTATTATCAACTTAGCCATAGTGGCAAAAAATGATCTGATTCGAAGAAGAATTTGTTAAAATATATGTAGTGAAGGAAAACCTATAAGAAAGCAGTAGATATAATTGAATAAAACTCATGAAATAGGCTAGAAATAATTTATTTACAGCATTGCTACTTAAATTTAATGTAGTTCAGGGTTGTAAGCGGTTGATACTAATGATGGTAATAAGACTGGGCTGGAGCGGCGTGAGCATAACTCTGGTAAGCTGGGGCGGTGTATTGAGCAACTGGGGCAGATGCGTAGTGAGCGACTGGGGCAGCGGCGTAGTGGGCGACTGGGGCGGCAGCGTAGGCGACTGGGGCAGCGACCTTCAACACGGGGTTGTAAGCGGGAACGGCGTGCTGTGTGGGTTCACGGTGGACGACGGCGTTGAATCCGCTGTGGTCATCGGCGGTGTAATCGACGGTACGACGGGTTCCGTCGGCTTCGATCAGGGAGTATGATCCTTGGACGGCGTCTCCGTGACGGACTTCCTTTTGGCTCTTGATGTCACCGGTGTGCTCATCGTGGACGGAGTATTCGAAGTTGTATTCGGCGGGGGCATCGGCGTATTGCTCAACGTGTCCAGCGGAGTAGTGAGCTACTGGGGCACTGGCGTAATGAGCCACTGGAGCGGCAGCGTAGTGGGCTACGGGGGCAGCTGCGTAGTGAGCAACGGGAGCGGCGGCGTAGTGGGAGGTGGGAGCGATGATTCCGGCTTGGGCAGCAGCCACGAAGCATGCAAAGGCAAAAATCTGTAAAAAAAATAATGCCATGATTTTGAATTCATAAATACAATGAAAAAAATATAATTATTGTATTATCTGCTTAAAGTATTTTCCCACATAAACAACTTATCTATAAATTAGATAAACTATGATTGGATGGAAATACTAATGATATTTTACGTGCTATTAGGAAGCACATTATCGTACTTTGAATGCCATGTTGTATGTTGTTGATAGCTGCTCGAGACAAACTGTGATTTTACTGAGTAAGAAGCTGTCTTTTATTTCCTGTAGCTTGCTTACAGCCTCCCCTCTTACTATTGCACCTTACTGTATTTAAATGTATTCGTATCAACTTTCCTGAGCTGATTCATTAATTGCAGAATTGCTGTGAAGGTAAAGGTCAAAATGAAAAATACACGTTCGCAAAATCTACTTTCTTTATATGTTTCTGTACTATTGAAAATAATAAAAGTGATATTCGTTTATTGTTTCGGTTACTATAGATCAGTGTCTGCCGAACTGTGTGCCGCGGCATACTACTGTGCCGCATGAAGTCTCAGGTGTGCCGCTGTGGAAGAAACTTTAAAAATGTTAATTATAATGCTTATTCGTTTAAATTTTCTTAAATTTAAAATAAATTTGACATCTACACATTCAATCAAATATTTTTCACGTTCATACATAGTGGTCAACGCGACAAATTTTCCAGTTTCTTTTTTAAAGGTACATTTCTTTTATCAAAGCACTTTTATTTGGTGTGCCGCCGTACAAGTCCTATTCACCAGTGTGCCGTGAAGTAAAAAAGTTTGGCAGACACTGCTATAGATACTGAAGTTCTGTTTGATTTTTTAAATGTTATTGTTTAGTACATGGTTGATTGCTGAATTATTGTATTATTCCATAATCAGAACTATGCTCAAATAGAAGGTTTTTACGTCTATTTATACCAACTTTTATTAAAGAAAATTTTCTTTTTCTATTTGAGATTTTTGGAATATTGAATCCAAAATGTTACCCGATTGTTTATTTTCGATATTTTTTACACTTTTTCGTATATAAGTAATAGTTTAAGCAAAAGCTTGCATCTATGAGTCAACCCAATGATTTTTGGCTGAGAAAAAAAAATGGTGATTTAGTTTAATCAATTGGTTACTATCGATATAGTGTTTAGTAGCACAAGTCATTCTGTATACGTTGTTTAGATCTCCAAAATATGCTTGAATATAGATATTAATTAAAATTTACTTTGAAAAGCACGATTAACTCCAACAAAATGATAAATACTATCTTAAATAAATTGAATAGTATTGAAACATTACATAATGATTGAAATCTGTGATTGCAATTATTTCACGATGGCCATTTTTATGTTTTGATTGTTAGACGTTAAGTGACCATATATATTTTTTATTATTTTCGGGACAGATGGACCTGACAACTTTCTTTTGTATGGTAACGATATATGAACATAAAATAACAACTTGTAATTTAACTAAAAAAACTGCATGATCTATCGGATAGATAGGATAGATTCTATCCTATGGACGATTGGTGAACGGGTTATTAAATTAACATGTGTATTTATATTAAAAAGCATGAAAGGACATGATTTTTGATATCTTTCTAGCTATCTATTCTTAGTATGTTGCGTAATGAGAGCAATAAGCTAACAACCCTCGAGTCTCTTTTACAACAACCGAGTACGCGGCCGAGCGTTCTTGGCCGATTATCGTTCGATTCAACAATACTTGTCAAAGCCCTGCTGTGACAAACTTAAAACATTTATTTATTTAATTAACATTGTACAAGGTTGACAAATTATAAATTTAAAACTTTTACAATGGAGAAAAAAAAATAGTATAATCTTCTATATATTAATAGCCGATAAAATAAGTTTTCACTTTTCACTTTTTACTTTTCACAAATGTGTGCCGTACTGATGTCCTCGGGTCTTTTTCTTCTTTTACGAAATTTCTTCATTACGCTGAAGAAGCACATAGTTTTAAATGTGAAAAAACGCTAAACTTTATTTCACATTTTTTTTCTGCCGCGGGCCGGATTCGAAACGTGGAACTTTGCAATATGAACGAAACGTCTTACCGCTGAGGTAAAGGGCAAACTTTCGGATGCGACCAAATTAGATTATATATATTAAGCATTCGAAAAAAGAACTATTTCAAACATGACTTTGATTGTTTGTTTGTATTGAAAATTCAAAAATAGAATATTTGAAATACTTAGTGTGGCCAATTCAAAAAAAATGATTCCGAGATATTTTTCTTTTTCTACGAAATATATTTGCACATTATATATTGCATTATATGTTTGCACACTTGAAACCTTTGCAGGGCTGTCGATATATGCGCCGAGGTCGATTTATGGTACTATGAAAAATGATTGTTAGCAAACTTGAACATTATTCCAAAGATTTAATAATTTACGAAATTTCTGCTACTACGAAAAATGGTTGTTAGCAAACTTAAACATTATTCCAAAATATAATAATTTACGAAATTTCTGCTACTACGAAAAATGGTTGTTAGCAAACTTAAACATTATTCCAAAATATAATAATTTACCATATTTCTGCTACTACGAAAAATGATTGTTAGCAAACTTGAACATTATTCCAAATGTTTAATAATTTTCGAAATTTCTGCTACTACGAAAAATGGTTGTTAGCAAACTTAAACATTATTCCAAAAATTAGAAAATATACGAAATTTCTGCTACTACGAAAAATGATTGTTAGCAAACTTCAACATTATTCCAAAAATTAGAAAATATACGAAATTTCTGCTACTACGAAAAATGATTGTTAGCAAACTTCAACATTATTCCAAAATATAATAATTTACGAAATTTCTGTTACTACGAAAAATGGTTGTTAGCAAACTTAAAGATTATTCCAAAAATTCAATTATTTACGAAATTTCTGCTACTACGAAAAATGGTTGTTAGCAAACTTAAACTTTATTCTTAAATATTATTATTATAATGCAACAAAAATCTCACGTTGCTGGGCAACGGGCTTATCTATATATTAATAGCCGATAATGTCCGTCTGAGTGTAAGATGTCCTCGATTTCCCCTCCCCCTGCCCCTCCCCCTCCTCCTCCTGCCAAGCCGCGCTGTCACTTTTTATTCATACTTAAGACATATTTTTCCAATATACACTGTTACTTATGATTTTCCTCGATTTCCTCTCCTCCTCCCCCTCCCCCTCACCAGCCTCGATGTCGCCATTTTTTATTCCTACCTTTTCGATGACGTCATTATATACTATTATTTGATGGAACATATCAAATCGCTGAAAAATTGAATTCTCATACAAAAAAGCACCTTGGTCTGGATTCGAAACACGGTCCTTGAATTATGAGTTGAGAGCTTTACCACTCGGGTAAACAAACAACTGCCAGATACGATAAAATTACATTATATATATTGTATTACGTTCGAATTTTGAAACTTTTGTTTTTTATTTGAAACACAGCATATATATCCTAATTTTTGCACGTTCATTAATTCCAACGTACCCGAAAGGTAAAGCGCTAGATTGGTAAGCTGATGGTCAGTGGTTCGAGTCTGACCCCGAGCGTTTTTTTTTTGGTTTATAACATTTTTTTTTAAACACAGTACATCTTGATCGTATGAAAATAATAAAATCCGATTGATAAGCGTGATAAGTTTTTCAAAAAATAAATACCTATATATTAATATTCGATAAAATAATCACAATTAAAAATTTACAACGTCTATTTCTGCTACTACGAAAAATGGTTGTTAGCAAACTTAAACATTATTCCAAAAATTCAATAATTTACGAAATTTCTGCTACTACGAAAAATGGTTGTTAGCAAACTTAAAAGTTATTCCAAAATATAATAATTTACGAAATTTCTGCTATTACGAAAAATGGTTGTTAGCAAACTTAAACATTATTCCAAATATTAAATAATTTACGAAATTTCTGCTACTACGAAAAATGGTTGTTAGCAAACTCAAACATTATTTCAAATATTAAATAATTTACGAAATTTCTGCTCCTACGAAAAATGGTTGTTAGCAAACTCAAACATTATTTCAAATATTAAATAATTTACGAAATTTCGGCTACTACGAAAAATGGTTGTTAGCAAACTTGAACATTATTCTAAATATTAAATAATTTACGAAATTTCTGCTCCTACGAAAAATGGTTGTTAGCAAACTTGAACATTATTCCAAAAATTAAATAATTTACGAAATTTCGGCTACTACGAAAAATGGTTGTTAGCAAACTTGAACATTATTCCAAATATTAAATAATTTACGAAATTTCTGCTACTACGAAAAATGGTTGTTAGCAAACTCAAACATTATTTCAAATATTAAATAATTTACGAAATTTCTGCTTCTACGAAAAATGGTTGTAAGCAAACTTAAACATAATTCCAAAACTTAAATAATTTACGAAATTTCTGCTACTGCGAAAAATGATTGATAGCAAACTTGAACATTATTCCAAAAATTCAATAATTTACGAAATTTCTGCTACTACGAAAAATGGTTGTTAGCAAACTTGAACATTATTCCAAATATTAAATAATTTACGAAATTTCTACTCCTACGAAAAATGGTTGTTAGCAAACATGAACATTATTCTAAATATTAAATAATTTACGAAATTTCGGCTACTACGAAATATGGTTGTTAGCATACTTAAACATTATTTCAAATATTAAATATTTTACGAAATTTCTGCTTCTACGAAAAATGGTTGTTAGCAAACTTGAACATTATTCCAAATATTAAATAATTTACTAAATTTCTGCTCCTACGAAAAATGGTTGTTAGCAAACTTGAACTTTATTCCGAAAATTCAATAATTTACGATATTTCGGCTATTACGAAAAATGGTTGTTAGCAAACTTGAACTTTATTCCAAAAATTCAATAATTTACGATATTTCGGCTACTACGAAAAATGGTTGTTAGCAAACTTAAACATTATTTCAAATATTAAATATTTTACGAAATTTCTACTCCTACGAAAAATGGTTGTTAGCAAACATGAACATTATTCTAAATATTAAATAATTTACGAAATTTCGGCTACTACGAAAAATGGTTGTTAGCATACTTAAACATTATTTCAAATATTAAATATTTTACGAAATTTCTGCTTCTACGAAAAATGGTTGTTAGCAAACTTGAACATTATTCCAAAAATTCAATAATTTACGAAATTTCTGCTACTACGAAAAATGGTTGTTAGCAAACTTGAACATTATTCCAAATATTAAATAATTTACTAAATTTCTGCTCCTACGAAAAATGGTTGTTAGCAAACTTAAACATTATTCCAAAAATTGAATATTTTACGAAATTTATGCTTCTACGAAAAATGGTTGTTAGCAAACTTAAACTTTATTCCAAAAATTCAATAATTCACGAAATTTCTGCTACTACGAAAAATGGTTGTTAGCAAACTTAAACATTATTCCAAAAATTGAATATTTTACGAAATTTATGCTTCTACGAAAAATGGTTGTTAGCAAACTTAAACATTACTCCAAAAATTAAATATTTTACGAAATTTCTGCTACTACGAAAAATGGTTGTTAGCAAACATAAACATTATTCCAAAAATTAAATAATTTACGAAATTTTTGCTAACTATAAAAATAAAATAAAATAAATAAAAATTAAATGAAATAAAATAAAATAAAATAAAATAAAATAAAATAAAATACCATAAAATAAAATAACATAAAATAAAATTAAAATTAATACTATGCAACAAAAATCTCACGTTGCTGGGCAACGGGCTTACAGCTAGTTTATATATTAATAGCCGATAAAATAATCACTCGCTTTTCACTTTTTACTTTTCACAAATGTGTGCGTACTGATGTCCTCGGGTCTTTTTCTTCTTTTACGAAATGTATTTGTTAGCGTATTTGAAAATTAGTTGAAAAAAATAAAATAAAATAAAATAAAATAAAATAAAATAAAATAAAATAAAATAAAATAACATAAAATAAAATAAAATAAAATACCATAAAATAAATAAAATTAAATACTTTGCAACAAAAATCTCACGTTGCTGGGCAACGGGCTTACAGCTAGTTTAATATTAAACGCAAAAAAAAAAGTGGCAAGGAAGTCAACTGAGTAAGCTCCGACGAACTCTACTTTGATACATAAAAAATAGTATTCGTCATGAGCGACGGCGTGCTTCAGGTACATCTTATCGGTCTAGAAATTAGAAAGGGTTTTTGTACACTCGCTCATATAAAATCATTCGTCCGATCACTCGGCTAAATCCCGTGTGTCACGTTCAGATTGTATTGGATTCGGCCGAGTTCACTCTCTCGGCCGCTTACTCGGTTGGTCAAAAAGAGGAATGTGTTTCTTTTTATCCTCATCCTTAAAGTGGCTTTTTGATGTCTGCGACAGCGACCCACGACCGAGTTGTGAGTATCACGGCGTCGCCTCTGTTACCTAACATATTTTTTTAAGTCAGCGACATGCCATGAAAAATAGCCAACGCAATAGGATCATGGGTATAACTTTTAGAAAAAGTACAAGATAATTGTGATGACGACTTATTGCATTATCATCATTTTTTTATAAAAGGTAGTTCAATGCAGCCTCTATTTAAAAGTATTCTATTAAAAAGCATCTCACAAGAGATATGTATACTTATTTTTATAATATACTGATTTTAAGTATTCATCTAATGGAAAAACGTTCACATTGTCGCAGAAATCGAAAAACCACCATTTTATTCTTACTGTATTAGATCTTGATCGATTGAATAGCAAGTAGTTTATGTAAGAACTACTTTTACTAATATAATTCAATTAATTTTCAAAATTTGCCCCATAAGCTACCTGACATAAAATTTTTGATGAAAAAAGTATATTCGGTTTACTTTTAAGAAGCTCACTGTCAATATTTGATGGAAAAATATTATATTCAAAATTGTATGCACTGTTTTGAACTTATTGTGTAAATAGCACAAAATATTACTTTATTTTTTAAAATTTCTCTCAGACAAGCTTAATAACTAATGTTCGTAAAATGTTTCAATAGTTTTGTCATTTTATTACTATATACTGGTGTGAAATATATTAATTATTAAATTACCTCAACAGGAATTGATTAAAATAACTGGTTATAAGTCTATAATTTACCCTTTATTTTACAAAAGGGTAAAAAAATATATTTACCTATTTAGAAAGCGATAACAGGTAACCTATTTGTTATTTCTATGCTTAATGTTCTGTATCAGAAAGGTGGTGAGTTTGGAAGCCTGAGAAAAATCGTTCATAATTTTCAATACAAATATAAATTGATAGGATATTATTAAATGAATGTCTCCATTTCGACATAAAAATGCGTAACTGCAGAACCATGTAGACAAAATCCCGACAGCGTTTACCACTCAGCAACAGAACGCGATACAATATTTAAATTATACGACATTCAATCGGTCTTTTTCATAAAATTATATACGTGTACATTTTGGTGAAACTCTATTTAACAAAAACAGTAAATATTTAAATTATAGTATAAGAAATTTTCAAATTGATGAATAATCAGATAAAAAGAAACGTAAAATCATTAATGTCAATTCGTGAATCAAAACATTTTCTAATGATTCTATACACAATACACTATGTCTAAGATAATTTATTTTTTAATCTAACCACCTGTGTGGTCGAGTGGTCAACGGTGTTGGCTTCGGCTACAGAGGGCCCGGGTTCAAATCCCGGTACGGATAGTTTTATAAATTGATTTTTCAATCAATTTATGAATTTCTGTTCAAAGGCATGGATATATGTGATGTCTTGAATTCCTCCCTCTCACCCATCCTATCCTATGAACGGGGCGTATCGAGAGCGATTAGCTTACCACTAATCCTGTCTTAGCCCTATCCTCCTATCCCTACTCTCTTTGTAAAAAGAGAGGTTGATCAACTGAGTAACAAACAGTTCTCGTAGAAAACACTTCTGTTGAGATAAACTCCATTAGGAGTCCATATGCTCCACATTGGGAGCGGACATGGTTTAAAAAAAAATTGTAATATTATTTGACTCTAACTGTTTTACACATAATCGACATAAATCAAGACAGATGGAATATTGCAAAATGAACAATTTTCCTGCCGTTTTCTTTTAAATTATAATTATATAATATGTGAGTGTTTTGATATTGTCAGTTATGTCTTTCCAATGTCAAGTCAAATAAAAAGATAATTACGATTTTGGCTTCAAATAATTTATTTACAGCTTTACTGCTTAAAACTAAACATTGATTTGAAATTATGATTGGTAAATTTTAATGATGGTAGTAAGACTGGGCAGGGGCTGCATGAGCATAGGCTGGGGCGGCATAGGCGACTGGGGCAGAAGCGTAGTGAGCTACTGGGGCAGCGGCGTAGTGGGCGACTGGGGCGGCAGCGTAGGCGACTGGGGCAGCGACTTTCAACACGGGGTTGTAAGCGGGAACGGCGTGCTGTGTGGGTTCACGGTGGACGACGGCGTTGAATCCGCTGTGGTCATCGGCGGTGTAATCGACGGTACGACGGGTTCCGTCGGCTTCGATCAGGGAGTATGATCCTTGGACGGCGTCTCCGTGACGGACTTCCTTCTGGCTCTTGATGTCACCGGTGTGCTCATCATGGACGGAGTATTCAAAGTTGTATTCGGCGGGGGCATCGGCGTATTGCTCAACGTGTCCAGCGGAGTAGTGAGCTACTGGGGCAGCGGCGTAGTGGGCGACTGGGGCGGCAGCGTAGTGGGCTACGGGGGCAGCTGCGTAGTGAGCAACGGGAGCGGTGGCGTAGTGGGAGATGGGAGCAATTACTCCAGCTTGGGCTACTGCCGCGAAGCAAGCGAAGACAAAGAACTGTAAACATAATATTCTTTATGAGTAAAAAATAAAATATCAATGATATCCTTAATTTTTAGGCAGTGCAGAATACAAAGATCTAATTATATTTATAATATTTTTTAAATGATGAAACATGATATTGATGAGATGGAGTTAAGCACAAAATAGTGAATCCTTTTTTGAGGACTAAACTTAATAATTCAAAAATAAAAGTTGGCAACGGAAAATTGTGGAAAATTTGTAAAGATAGTTAAATAATAAAAAAAAATAGTAGAAAAAAATCTCCAACGTCTATCTACGTAGAACGAAAAAAAAATATGATCGAGGAACTACTTAATTTATATCAACTTAAATTAACAAAAAGTCGTTTCTTATTTAATATAATTCAACATGCTTAATCGAAATACGATAAATATGAAAAGGACACCGACCAAAACATATAAAAAGGATCATAAAGACACTGAAGAAAGAAAATAAGAGGAGAAAACGATCAATAAACAACATCAAAATACATTAGAAAAAAGACAAGTAGAGCAAGAGCTCTTCTCTCTGTTAAATATGAAAGACGCCAATCAGATTTATACAACGATTCTTTACGTTTAATTTTCACATGAATTTGAATTTCAAATATTTCGCCAAATGATTCAGATTTATGAAATAAATCACAAATCTTAAATCACAAAGTGAAAATAATATTTAAATGTTGCCCTAATATTGTAGCACTGATAAATTTAACAGTCTTAAATGTGACGTACTTTGAATGCCATTTTGGGTTCTGTCGATAACTGTTTGGAACAAACTGTAACGTTGTTAAATAAAAACCGGCCTTTTATAGCAAACACACAGCCTCCCTCTCAGAACATTGCATTTGTAAACAGACGCACGGTAAGAAATTTTGATTGTTTTGCAGATTGATCAAGGTGTTAAAGGTCGTATTTTTAATTGTTTTCAAATCAATATTGGCTGCTGTAATAATAATGATACCAATCGTTCACTTAATCATTTTTTAGGTGTTAACCGTCAATTTGTGTTGGAGTGACTTTGCGTTTTGTAATCAATTCCCAATTGTAGAATAAAATGAGTTTATTTTTCAATAAAAAATATTATGTTTATTTTAGTGTTTCAGTTAGTATCTTAGTATCAGTTGACAATGCTCACCATGAGCGAAACCGGTCTTGATCCAGTAAATTTTATGTGGAAAAAGTACTAAAAATGTTTTATTATTTTAATTTTAATTTAAATATTTCGGTTCAGCAGTTAGCATTGTGTGCTTCGGTGCCAGACCTTACGGGTTCGAATCCCAGTACAAACAGCATTGTTTCGATCGATTTTTCATTTCTGCGCGAAGACATAGGTGTTTGTGATGTCCCTCTCACCATTTCCGATCCTTTAACAACTGGTCGTACCGAGAGTCCTATCCTAGCCACATCCTTATATCCCTACTACTCTATTTGAAAAAAAAGAAGGGTTGAGTGACTGAGTAACAAACAGTTCCCGTTGAAAAACGTCTGTTGAGACATCTTCATTAGGAAGTCATATGCTCCACATTGGAAGCGGACATGGATAAAAAAACAGTTTACATAAAATTATTTATTATGAAAAAAAAACATTTTTTATTTGTTGATCAACCAATCAACTTGATAACTAATTAAAACTTTCACGTAGTATATTTGGATTTTAAATATTTAACAAGATCACTTCATAGTTAAAACCGAACTTTTTGAATGTATTATATATACACATAAAAATGTTAACACGACTTATTTTTTAAACGTCAAAAAATAATCTTCCTTTCGTTCTGTCTGGTGATACTTATTAAACAGACGATGCCATTTATCACAGTATGTAACACAGCAAGTGGAGTAAGTAATCAAATTTAATTTTATATTAAACATGAACTTCCACAGCGTGAACGCCGAATCTAGCATGCGCCTAGTTGTAGTATTGAGGTTCCGATGTGTATCTAGTTATCCCAGTGATAACTTCAAGTTACCAATTCAAAAACAATATCAATGAATGTATCTACGCAATTTTACTGTTAAGTGTTGCATTCAATTTTTTTAATATCTCAATAATTCATTACGTAGACTAAGCTTTCAGTAATTTATTAAAATTACAAAATCGACTTTCAATTTTATATCACTGTTACTTTGAGTTGGCGATATCTTCATCAATTAATAATATATATTATTTGAAGTTGTTTTTACCCATGTAAGCTCCCAATGTAGAGCATATGGTCTGGAGGTATCTGAAAAGCATTTTTCGCAAGAGAACTGCTCAGTTGCTCAATTCTCTTTTTTCCGAAGAGAGTAAGGGAAATAAAGAATACAGCATGGACAGGACTAGCAGTTGGTTAATCTCTTTTGCTTGTCGGTTATTTTAGAATCGGAATGGCAGGGGGGAAGTTTTCAGACATCATTGTCATTCATACCTTCAAACAGAAGTCGATAAATCGATTGCAAAAATGCTGCTCGTACTGGGATTCAATCCCGTGAGGTCCAACATGGAAGCCAATGACGTTGATCACTGTTGTCTTTGCAAAAAAAATCATCGTTGAAATGAACACACTCATTGAGAAATTACTATTCATCAATTTTCTCAAACGATTAATTATTTGTATTTGATATATTTAAATCAGGATACTTTAAAAATGTTCAGAGTGCTAAAATTTCATTAAATATACTGGTGCGCTAAAAGTAAAAGTTTAAATAAGCGATTGTTTTAACTTTTATAATTTAAGATTTCGACTGAAGGTGCTTCGATTGTTTTGACATTTCGGAAAAAAAAACCTGTGGAATAAAAATGTTATCAAATCTATTCTTTTACACCTAATTTTATTCAATGATAAACTTTGTTCAACCAAATATAGTACGCGGATCATTAAAAAAACAGTTCATTTAGAAAGATAAGCAAATCAGTATTTTGATAAATTTTCGTTGATGTTGCAAAAGAGATACATTAGTAGTCTTATTTAAAAAAAAAATATGAACTTACATAAGCTATAATATTTAATATATAAGTCAAATATTTAAAATAAATTAAAATGCATTTAATATTTAAAAAATGAATACATTATAAAATATCACAAAAATTCGAAGTATACAAAATGTATATACCGACGTAAATCAAGAAAAACGTTTTCCACGTGATAAGGAGATATTTGTTATAAAACAAATGCGTTTTATTTTCACACGATGGTTATTGCTAGTTTTTTTTCACTTTAATTATTATATTGGTCCATTAGAGGTGAAGTGAGCCAAATGGTATTTTAGAAAAAAAGATAGATGCGCTGTAATATATTACACGTCTTTAAGTGTCGTAAAAGTGTAGTAATCTCAGTTAATCACATTGCAATAGTGTTATCCCCGTAAAATAAAAATATGCAATCCACCAAAACACCAAATAAAGACATGAAGTACTTTAAGTCTTAAAGAACTAAAAAGCTGTTTTTTTTATATTTCACAGTAAGTAGTGGAGAAAATTCGTTTATTTAGTGGTGGGATGAGTAGTTTTTTTTTCTAATCTGCCCAAACTCAAGATTCTGCTATGTGCATGGTCATTGTCTTTCTGACATTATTTCTCTCCTAAAGCATGGACATGTAGTGAGTGAATCAGTGGTATAAATACGGCTCCAAAGTAATAAATTATAGAACGTGTAGTTTTATAAAAAAAAATGACAATGACCTGACCTCCACCTGGGTGACATTTGAATTTGTATCGCTCTTTGTACCAAGAAACGAGCTAAAAAAATAATTAATATGAAAACATGTTAAGAATCTTGAGCCAAATAAAAATATTTATCTTTATTGAAGTAAAGTTGAAATCAAGAAAAATAGCTAAAATTAGCTATTTGAATAACGTTAATAGCTAAGGGCCATGTGTTGCTCATAACTGATCTAGTCTATTTGAGTATATATGACAAAATTTCTCATTTAAAACTTTTTTGTTTTGTAGAAAACCGCCTTATTTTTATTTTCTGGTACTATTGTCCAAGGTGAACCTTGGCCGCCTCAAAATTAAAATTCTACTTAACGTTTAAATACACACAGTAAAAGATAATTTTTACTATAAAAAATGATTTTAATTGTAATATAGACGGTATAGTTTGTAGCGCAACGGTCAAAGTAGTTGGCTTCCATGGCGTATCTCACAAGTTCGTGTCTCAGTATGAACAGCATTTTTTACAGCAATCGATTTATCGATTTCTATTTTTTTCATTTCAATTAAATATGAATAATATGTTCATATGTGTGATAGATGTGAGCATTATTCCACCAGTGGATAAATATTTAGTTATGAATACATTTATTCCATAAGTATTATCTACTAAAGAGTTTCTCAACCGTTGTGGCCTCCCACAACGTGTTCCAAGGGGGACACAGATTTTTTTCTAGGGGAGTCACAGTAGAGTTTAAGAGGGCCATGGGAAAATTTTCCGAAATCCGTAAATTGTTTTAGAAATTGGAATGTCTGAAAAGAGATAAAAAAACGTCACAATGTCCATTTTGGGAAATCCTTAAATTTCTGGGATTTTGGATTCGAAATGCTAAAAAAAATCTCAAAAAGTGTTCGATTTGGAAAATCCAAAATTTAAATACGCTTTTGCGTGCAGTTTTATACGAACATATATTTAACATCAAAGTTTTATTCGACCTACGAGATTTTCGACTAAAACGAAAACCTTTGGAAAGAATTAATCACGTCAGTCGAGGACTTACTGTATATTTAATTCACAGACAAACTTAACAGAACAATTACATATATTTTTTATTGCACATCTTTTTAATCATCATAATGAACACAAAAATACAAATAAAAGGCATCATGTCTGAGGATTGAAATAATTTATTTTTAAAATATCCTACTTAAAACTAGACATTATTTTGATTTCGATTGCTTGGGCTCGACTCTTTAATGATGGTAGTAAGATTGGACAGGGGCGGCATGAGCGTAGCTTTGGTAAGCTGGGGCAGCGTAGTGGGCGACGGGGGCAGCGGCGTAGTGGGCCACTGGGGCGGCAGCGTAGGCGACGGGGGCAGCAACCTTCAATACGGGTTTGTAGGCGGGAACGACGTGCTGGGTGGGTTCACGGTGGACGACGGCGTTGAATCCGCTGTGGTCATCGGCGGTGTAATCGACGGTACGGCGGGTTCCGTCGGCTTCGATCAGGGAGTATGATCCTTGGACGGCGTCTCCGTGACGGACTTCCTTTTGGCTCTTGATGTCACCGGTGTGCTCATCGTGGACGGAGTATTCGAAGTTGTATTCGGCGGGGGCATCGGCGTATTGCTCAACGTGTCCAGCGGAGTAGTGAGCTACTGGGGCAGCGGCGTAGTGGGCGACTGGGGCGGCAGCATAATGGGCTACGGGGGCAGCTGCGTAGTGAGCAACGGGAGCGGCGGCGTAGTGGGAGATGGGAGCGATGACTCCAGCTCGGGCAGCAGCCACGAAGCATGCGAAGGCGAAAATCTGAAAAAAAAAAAAATAAAGACTTGCATATTTTTATAAATCTACGAATCCACAAACTAATGAGAATTCCATTATTTGTGTTATCATGGAAAAATCATTTTGGTTTCACTTTTCAGAGCCAACATTATGATTGACCTTTTAACTGATTTTCACTATTTTTATAAACGTATAAATAAAAGCTCCATGTTAACTAAAATTTCACATTTAATTTGATATTTTTGTTACTTTACATGTATCACAAAGAAAACAAGCGTTGTTAAAAAAGTATATAAATGACTCATCAATCTTGAATTCTTTTTTTTAAATTTGTATTTACACATTCACATTTTATATTTACGTTTAAATTTATTTTTTTATATGTCACATATTGCAGAATGTACTTTTTTTAAATCTACATATCAGTATAAAATCTTAGTATTTACATACTTTGAAAGCCATTTTGTGTTCTGTCGATAACTGTTTGAGACAAACTGTAACATTGTTCAACTAAACGCTGCCTTTATAGTAAAAATGTTTCGTGCAGCCTCCCTCCCTGATTTTGAATTTCTGTACTGATTCATATAGAAGCAATCGCGATTGCTTTCCTTGGAGATTTATTGATTGATCTTGAACGTAAAAGTCGTATTTTATTTTTACATGTCAGTGTTGCCATGTCAATTGGTATTAATAATATTTTTTTTATTGTTGTATATAAAAATTGTTTAATTCTTCGTTTTGATTAAAATAATAAATATGTTGGTATTAAAAGATCAATTGGTCGCTCTTATGGCGCAACGGTTAGCGATGTGGGCTTCCGTGCCAGATCTCACGGGTTCGAGTCTTAGTACGAATAGCATTTTTTCGATCGGTTTATAGATTTCTTTTTAAAGTTATGGGTGTTTGTGATGGCTAAAATCACTCTCCCGCCCTTTCCTATCCTTAATAACTGGGTCTAGCAAGAGCGATTAGTTAACCGCTAGTCCGATCCTAGCCTTATCCTTATATACCTACTACTCAATTTGAAAAGAGAGGTTGAGCAACTGAGTAACAGACAGTTCTCGTCGAAAAACGTCTCTATTCTGTTGAGATACCTCCATTAGGAGGTCATGTGCTCCACATTTTGAGCAGAAATGGATAAAAACAGCAAAAATTTACTACAATTATTACTAAAAGATGTTTGATTGATCATTTTCTCGTTTTTTTCAATATATCAAGTTCTCGAAATATTAAAATTACGACATTAGTAAAGTTAAAAAGGGGAAATCGGGGAAATCATACAGACGGACGGACGGACGGACGGACATTATCGACTATTATGTATTGATATTAAAAGAAGCGTATTCCGTTAGATTAATAAAAAATCACCATTTTATATCTTGGAATAAAAATTTCATTAAAATGCATAGTATTATTGTACTTGAGTCCTGTCATTCATTTTGAATTTACAATTAAAAGGTAATTTAAATATAATAATCTGTCATATTTTATTAGATTTCAACAAAATACGTGTACTTAAAGAATTGTCTCATCAGCTAAGTATGCTTTATATCAGTGCTTCCCAACCTGTGGGCCGCGAAATTCAGTAGAAAGTACAAAAATCTATATATTTAAGTCTACCAAACTGGTGTTTCCCAAATTAGGGGCCGCGGAATTTTTTAAGGTGGCCGCCGGATTGGATTGGATAGAAATTGGATTCTGGGGTAAAAGTATAGCAAATCGCAGATTTCAAATTCCTCGGTGAGCTAAAAAAAAACGAGTTACGGAGACAATTGAGGAGGGCCAAGGATTATTTTTTTTAGATTTAGGGGGCCGTGGAACGAAAAAGGTGGGAAGCACTGCTTTATATCACAATGATTAGTTCCAGTAAAATGCAATTGAAGAATTGAAAGTTATAAAACGTAGAATGATCGACAACAAAATATAGTGATTTCAGACGGAAAATATATTAGTAAATTTTGTCGGAGCTTTTGAGATAAGCGCCGTCAATAGTATAATTATAATTCTTTAAGCTTAAGACAAATGCTTATTAATTTACTCTTTTTTTACATTGCAGAGACACTGTCGTCAAAAATAAAATACACGAATTAATCAAGTAACGTTATTTGTATATTAGAGATACTTGTTTTTCTCCGCTAGATTCTGATAAATCTTTAAAAAATCATCATTATATGGAATTGTGTTGTTATTTGTCAATATTTAACTGCAGTCTCCAACATACATATTGTTCACCGGAACTTCTGATTCGGCTACCCTGAATTAGCGAAGGTTTATCCTTTGCTAATTAAGTTACATAAAAAATAGGTGAATCATAATAATAAAAATGAATTTGGCTTGAAATAATTTATTTATAGTACAATATTTATATTTAAATTTCTAGCATTAGTTCGTATTAAAAGTGGCCGTCCCTAATGGTAATAGGACTGGGCTGGAGCAGCATGAGCATAAGATTGGTAAGCTGGAGTGGCGTATTGGGCAACTGGGGCAGCAGCGTAATGGGCAACGGGAGCGGCGGCGTAGTGGGCGACTGGGGCGGCAGCGTAAGCGACTGGAGCAGCTACCTTCAACACGGGGTTGTAAGCGGGAACGGCGTGCTGTGTGGGTTCACGGTGGACGACGGCGTTGAATCCGCTGTGGTCATCGGCGGTGTAATCTACGGTACGGCGGGTTCCGTCGGCTTCGATCAGGGAGTATGATCCTTGGACGGCGTCTCCGTGACGGACTTCCTTTTGGCTCTTGATGTCACCGGTGTGCTCATCGTGGACGGAGTATTCGAAGTTGTATTCGGCGGGGGCATCGGCGTATTGCTCAACGTGTCCAGCGGAGTAGTGAGCTACTGGGGCACTGGCGTAGTGAGCCACTGGAGCGGCAGCGTAGTGGGCTACGGGGGCAGCTGCGTAGTGAGCAACGGGAGCGGCGGCGTAGTGGGAGATGGGAGCGATGATTCCGGCTTGGGCAGCAGCCACGAAGCATGCAAAGGCAAAAATCTGTAAAAAAAATAATGCCATGATTTTGAATTCATAAATACAAGAAGGGACTTATTTTGAATTCTTATTTTGAAACAAAAATAGATTTTTCATCTTTTATTACTATTTTCACTATTTGCTTACTTTCCTTGATTTTATTTGTGTCTCATAAAAATAATGTGTAAAACACAGTAAACAAGTAAGAATATTCAAAATTTAGAGCATATTTTTCAATAAATAACTAATAATAAAAAATGATATGTTATCACATAATATCGTTTTAAATGATTTTCTAAGTTATGATTTTATATCATATTGTAGAATGTACTATTTTTTAATCTACATTTCAGTATAAAGTCTTAGTATTTACATACTTTGAAAGCCATTTTGTGTTCTGTCGATAACTGTTTGAGACAAACTGTAACATTATTCAACAAAACGCTGCCTTTATAGTAAAAACTATCACGCTTCCCTCTCTCAATACTGATTTAATAAACTGATGTATAGGAAAGAAATTTCATTTTGTTTTGCTCCGGTTATTTACAAACTGATCTTGAACGTGAAGGTCGTGTTTTTTTACGCAAAGCGTAAATTAGTTTTTTAAGTATTGCTTATTGACATTGATTCAAAGAAATATGTAATGCTAAAGGTTTATATTTTTTATTTGTTAATATGACGGTTTTGTGAACTATCGCATTCCAAAATCGATAGTTTTTACTTATTTTTCGATCTATGGCCACAATATATTATAATTAATCAAACTTTGTGACTGTCCAAATTCCAAATTTAACTTTCTTCAAATTATTGAAATTCCGTTACTTAGATTTGTCTACGTTTTTCGGTAACTTGAGAATATTCGAGGAAATAAAAGAATTATTAATGATCGTAACTTTAAAGTTTTCACTTGAAATGTGTATTTAAAAATAAATAAATATCGAGGTCAGATATGATTCGTGAAAAAATTGAGTTTTAATTTTTGCACGCATATACAATTGATTTCTATTTTTAGTAAAAGTTGCTTTTATATAAGGGTAAATAAATTATGTAAATAAAAAAATCTGCCTAATCAATGAAAAATCACGCAGTCGGTAAGCAAATATAATATATGCGGGAATTAACAATTTAATTCACTAGATAAGTCCGAGGACAATAAAAAAAATATGCGTAGGACATTTAATATATCTCTGAGATACTTCAGTATTTTTTTTTTATTACTTTTTCATTTGTAAATATTGCATTAGGATAAATTTCATAACTATCACTTTTTAGTGTGTTCGGTGAAACTTTGCCATGATATTTTCTGGCTCTGTCGATTAATAATTTCGAAAATTAGGCGACAATATCAATTTGTCTTGTTCACAACATTTATCAACCCTTTTGGTGATTTTTTAAAGAATAGATCTAAAAAAATATGGAGAATTCAAAAAAGAAAAGAAAATATAGTCATAACCTTCATTATTGATCGACTCGTGGCTAATAATCTCTTAGTCAAAATACATATTGTAGGACTACCTTGAAACAGTAATTTTTCTATTCTTGTTATTATTTTTATTTATAAAACTCAAAATTTATAATGAAAAATCGAATAACCATAAATAGTCTCATATACCTGGAATTTAATAACGTAATATTATTTATTTTCCTTTATTTATTTAAGTGTCGCCTTAAGTTGATTATTATATCTTATTTAACTAGGTATAACACAATTATTTCTAGACTGCCCCAGCAAACTTTTTTGAATGTAATGCTAAAAATATTTTCATTCTAAAATCGATAAATAAAATTTGACACCATCTTTTCAGCGCCTTAAAATATTTGCTTAACCCTGAATCATTGATATCACTTTTTTAGCATGCTTGTGACAAAGCATATATTTTAAATATAACAAATTATCTACGTTTTTCGATAACATGAACGTATTATAATTTAAGACTTTTGGAATAAAGATTTTATTAAAAAATAATCCACTAAACACATAATGTATTTTTACCAAGATTTGACAGACAACACGTTAAACTTGATTTATGATTCAATCTTGTAAATGCTGTGCTAAATTTAGTATGTCTTACAAACTCATTATTTTTCGTTCCTTTAATAAGATTTCGCTTTATATATAAAAATGAGAAATTTATTTTTACATTGTGATTATATCTTCAAAGCTATTTTCAATCATTTTAGACTATTGTTTTGAGTTATTAAAGAAATATAAATAAGATTACCGTTATTTACAGTTACTAGCTGTAAGCCCGTTGCTCAGCAACGTGAGATTTTTGTTGCATAGTATTTAATTTAATTTAATTTTATGTTATTTTATGGTATTTAATTTTATTTAATTTAATTTAATTTAATTTAATTTAATTTAATTTTATTTTATTTTATTTTATTTTATTTTATTTTATTTTATTTTATTTTATTTTATTTTATTTTATTTTATTTTATTTTATTTTATTTTATTTTATTTTATTTTATTTTATTTTATTTTATTTTATTTTATTTTATTTTATTTTATTTTATTTTATTTTATTTTAATTTATTTTATTTTTATAGTTAGCATAAATTTCGTAAAATATTCAATTTTTGGAATAAAGTTTAAGTTTGCTAACAACCATTTTTCGTAGTAGCCGAAATTTCGTAAATTATTGAATTTTTGGAATAATGTTCAAGTTTGCTAACAACCATTTTTCGTTGGAGCAGAAATTTCGTAAATTATTGAATATTTGGAATAATGTCCAAGTTTGCTAACAACCATTTTTCGTAGGAGCAGAAATTTCGTAAATTATTGAATTTTTGGAATAATGTTCAAGTTTGCTAACAACCATTTTTCGTAGGAGCAGAAATTTCGTAAATTATTTAATATTTGGAATAATGTTTAAGTTTGCTAACAACAATTTTTCGTAGTAGCAGAAACTTCGGAAATTACTTAATTTTTAGAATAATGTTCAAGTTTGCTGACAACTATTTTTCGTAGTAGCAGAAATTTCGTAAATTATTGAATTTTTGGAATAATGTTCAGGTTTGCTAACAACCATTTTTCGTAGGAGCAGAAATTTCGTAAATTATTTAATATTTGGAATAATGTTTAAGTTTGCTAACAACCATTTTTCGTAGTAGCCGAAATTTCGTAAATTATTGAATTTTTGGAATAAAGTTTAAGTTTGCTAACAACCATTTTTCGTAGTAGCAGAAATTTCGTAAATTATTGAATTTTTGGAATAATGTTCAAGTTTGCTAACAACCATTTTTCGTAGGAGCAGAAATTTCGTAAATTATTTAATATTTGGAATAATGTTCAAGTTTGCTAACAACCATTTTTCGTAGTAGCTTAAATTTCGTAAAATATTCAATTTTTGGAATAAAGTTTAAGTTTGCTAACAACCATTTTTCGTAGTAGCAGAAATTTCGTAAAATATTTAATTTTTGGAATAATTTTTAAGTTTGCTAACAACCATTTTTCGTAGTAGCATAAATTTCGTAAAATATTCAATTTTTGGAATAAAGTTTAAGTTTGCTAACAACCATTTTTCGTAGTAGCATAAATTACGTAAAATATTTAATTTTTGGAATAATTTTTAAAGTTTGCTAACAACCATTTTTCGTAGTAGCATAAATTTCGTAAAATATTTAATTTTTGAAATAATTTTTAAGTTTGCTAACAACCATTTTTCGTAGTAGCATAAATTTCGTAAAATATTCAATTTTTGGAATAAAGTTTAAGTTTGCTAACAACCATTTTTCGTAGTAGCATAAATTTCGTAAAATATTTAATTTTTGGAATAATTTTTAAGTTTGCTAACAACCATTTTTCGTAGTAGCATAAATTTCGTAAAATATTCAATTTTTGGAATAAAGTTTAAGTTTGCTAACAACCATTTTTCGTAGTAGCCGAAATTTCGTAAATTATTGAATTTTTGGAATAAAGTTTAAGTTTGCTAACAACCATTTTTCGTAGTAGCTTAAATTTCGTAAAATATTCAATTTTTGGAATAAAGTTTAAGTTTGCTAACAACCATTTTTCGTAGTAGCAGAAATTTCGTAAATTATTGAATTTTTGGAATAATGTTCAAGTTTGCTAACAACCATTTTTCGTAGGAGCAGAAATTTCGTAAATTATTGAATTTTTGGAATAATGTTCAAGTTTGCTAACAACCATTTTTCGTAGTAGCAGGAATTTCGTAAATTATTGAATTTTTGGAATAATGTTCAAGTTTGCTAACAACCATTTTTCGTAGGAGCAGAAATTTCGTAAAATATTTAATTTTTGGAATAATTTTTAAGTTTGCTAACAACCATTTTTCGTAGTAGCATAAATTTCGTAAAATATTCAATTTTTGGTATAAAGTTTAAGTTTGCTAACAACCATTTTTCGTAGTAGCCGAAATTTCGTAAATTATTGAATTTTTGGAATAAAGTTTAAGTTTGCTAACAACCATTTTTCGTAGGAGCAGAAATTTCGTAAATTATTGAATTTTTGGAATAAAGTTTAAGTTTGCTAACAACCATTTTTCGTAGTAGCAGAAATTTCGTAAAATATTTAATTTTTAGAATAATGTTTAAGTTTGCTAACAACCATTTTTCGTAGTAGCATAAATTTCGTAAATTATTCAATATTTGGAATAATGTTTAAGTTTGCTAACAACCATTTTTCGTAGTAGCATAAATTTCGTAAAATATTCAATTTTTGGAATAAAGTTTAACAACCATTTTTCGTAGTAGCAGAAATTTCGTAAATTATTGAATTTTCGGAATAATGTCCAAGTTTGCTAACAACCATTTTTCGTAGTAGCAGAAATTTCGTAAATTATTGAATTTTTGGAATAATGTTCAAGTTTGCTAACAACCATTTTTCGTTGGAGCAGAAATTTCGTAAATTATTTAATATTTGGAATAATGTCCAAGTTTGCTAACAACCATTTTTCGTAGGAGCAGAAATTTCGTAAATTATTTAATTTTGCGCATATATCGACAGCCCTGCAGTTTTTTAATTGTAAATTATTTAATATTTGGAATAATGTTCAAGTTTGCTAACAACCATTTTTCGTAGTAGCAGAAATTTCGTAAATTATTTAATTTTTGGAATAATGTTGAAGTTTGCTAACAACCATTTTTCGTAGTAGCAGAAATTTCGTAAATTATTAAATCTTTGGAATAATGTTCAAGTTTGCTAACAATCATTTTTCATAGTACCATAAATCGACCTCGGCGCATATATCGACAGCCCTGCAGTTTTTAAATTGCAAATTATTGAATTTTTGGAATAATGTTCACGTTTGCTAACAATCATTTTTCGTAGTATATATATTTTATTCAAATAATTTTCAAATACGCTAACAAATAAATTTCGTAAAAGAAGAAAAAGACCCGATGACATCAGTACGCACACATTTGTGAAAAGTGAAAAGTAAAAAGTGATTATTATAGATTTTATTTTATTTAAAAAAGTGGAGACTGGAAGGTCGAGGACGTCCTTACACTCAGACGGACATTATCGGCTATTAATATATAGATAGTAATTAAAGTAAATTTGCTTGTTGGTAGATGCAAGTTTTTATAATTGCCTTCAATCTACTGATTAGTCTTTAGTTATAGACAAAAATATGTATTTTTGATTAGTTTGTGCTTCTGACCATTTTTATCAGTAAATTAAAATAATAATTTGTATGAAACATTACCTAAACGTTGAGTCTGGATCAGTGGCGGCCGGTTAATGTGGCATTGGATCAATGCACCCCTTGTATATGCAGGGGCGGTTATATTTCATGAAATAATATTCATATATAACATTTAAACCATTCACTCACTTTTAATTCTTTATGTATTTTATTGTCTATAATAAATATTTTAGAAAATTTTATTTTATTTTATTTTAAACAATAAATACACGAAGAATTTAAAATGATTGAATGGTATAAATGTTATATTTGAATATTATTTCATGAAATATAACCGCCCCTACATAAACAAAGGGTCCATTGATCCAATGCCACATTGACCGGCCGCCACTGGTCTGGATAAGTAAAGGGATTATAACATAGAAAAGATGGATCATAAGTGAGAAAAATTTGTTCGCTTGAAATAATTTATTTACAGCATTGCTACTTAAATCTATGGCGTTGGTATAAATCAAAGGTAGTCGGTTCTAATGATGGTAATAGGACTGGGCTGGGGCGGCATGAGCATAACTCTGGTAAGCTGGGGCGGCGTATTGAGCAACTGGGGCGGATGCGTAGTGAGCTACTGGGGCAGCGGCGTAGTGGGCGACTGGGGCGGCAGCGTAGGCGACTGGGGCAGCGACCTTCAACACGGGGTTGTAAGCGGGAACGGCGTGCTGTGTGGGTTCACGGTGGACGACGGCGTTGAATCCGCTGTGGTCATCGGCGGTGTATTCGACGGTACGACGTGTTCCGTCGGCTTCGATCAAGGAGTATGATCCTTGGACAGCGTCTCCGTGACGGACTTCCTTCTGGCTCTTGATGTCACCGGTGTGCTCATCATGGACGGAGTATTCGAAGTTGTATTCGGCGGGGGCATCGGCGTATTGCTCAACGTGACCAGCGGAGTACTGAGCTACTGGGGCGGCGTAGTGACCCAATGGAGCGGAAGCGTATTGAGCTACTGGGGCAGCGGCGTAGTGAGCCACTGGAGCGGCAGCGTAGTGTGCTACGGGGGCAGCTGCGTAGTGAGCTACGGGTGCGGCAGCGTAGTGGGAGACTGGAGCAATGATTCCAGCTTTGGCCACAGCCACGAAGCAAGCGAGGGCGAAAATCTGTAAACCAAAATATAAATATCGATTTTTAAATAATTCTTCATATAAGCATTGATTCTAATGGAATAATTTTAAAATACATATTTATAAAATAATTTTTCGTGTTTTTTTATTTGAAATTAAAACAATCGATTTTCCAGAACGTAAAAATACAGATAATTTCTTGGATACTTCAATTTCGGTATTTTATTTAAGAGGTGGGTTATATTAACACGTATAATTTTTTGAAATTTTTACCAGAAAAAAAATCCCAGAAAAAACATACATTTTTTGAAAATATAATAGGAATTAAATAAATATTATATGTATATATACATTTGTCATGTCATTTAAACGTAAAATTGTAAAAGAATATACATTTTTTTAAATATTGTTTAAAGCAAATCCATAAATAATAATAAAGCGTTTCTTGTTAGATTATTTAAATTTACTGAACTTTTAAAAGCACGAGATATAATAATCATGATTGAAATTATTTGTTAACGTACTTTGAATGCCATTTTGTGTTATGTCGATAACTGTTTGAGACAAACTGTGATTTTAATGAATGAACGCTGCCTTTTATATGAAATCATGTTTACAATATCGACTCCCTCTTATATGCCATTCACGGCATCTCGTACTTGAACGGTCTCGAAGGAACTGATACATTTTTTTTTAAATATTTACATAGGTACATCCTGTATTCGAAATTTATTTTTAGTTGAATATCGTAAGAACTCTTTTAAGTATTATTACTTGACCTTATGGTTAATTATTTAAGACATTTTAGAAATTCACAATAAGTGCACTAATTTTATACTAAAGAAAACTTTTTTCCAAACATAGTAGCTTCGAATAGAGTATACCAGCATTAAGGTAAGTTACAATCAAATGTTGTTATTTAGTTGCATACTCAACTCAACAACTACGGGGATTGCAATGATACAAGGATGAGACTCTCTTCAAAAAAGAAAGAAGTTGAGCAAATCACAACAAGTCGCAAGCAGTTTCCGTAGCAAAAACTTCTGTTGGAATGCCTCCACTAAGAGCTCACATGCACATTGGAACCGAACATGGATTAAAAAAAACTACGAAAGTACAAGTAGTTATCAAACCGCTCCTTCATTAAGCCGTTTTTAGTATGGGATAAAATATATCCATCTCATTGGGTTGCGGTTAGGGTCTCCAATCCCGGGATCCCGTCCAATTCCAGGGTTGAGGATAAGATATTAAATACCTAAATAAAGCTCAAACATTATTTAATTTTGGAAATTTTGCAAATTCCCAGATTGAGCGAAAGTTCCCATTTTGAAAATCGGTGAGCAAAATTTGTTGAAATTTTTATCCCTTTTTTTGCAGATTGTTTTAAAATCTCTCGAGCCCGAATCCCGAATCTTTCCATGGTTTTATCGCGAATGATCAATTACGGGATCCCGGAATTGGAAAAAAATTGTGATTGCAATGGATTACAATGTATTTGTTATAGCCTAGTACAGAGGTGGGGAACCTTTTCTTCTCTAAAGGCCGCATTCATTTTTCTGATTTGACAAAAGGCCGCAATAAACATAGGACGGGATTGATTAATATTTAATCTCTTACTCTAATTTTCCTCTACACTTTTTCCCCAGATATCTCCAAACCTCGTTTTTTGCAGAATTGGTCAGAAGGCCGCACCAGAGTGGCCAAAAGGCCGCGGGTTCCCCACCTCTGGCCTAGTATATATTAGTATAGCCTATAAGTACTCGTTGGAGTGAATAATTAAAAAAAATATTTTTACATAAGTGCTTGTATGATTTTTATCACATTCGTTTTGGTCGTGATTGACATAGACATTTTCAACATTAATTATTTGAGTATTTTAAATACTTTTTAACACTAATGTATATATGTATAATCAAAATCTTACAATGGCATATTTTTAACCAAGGTCTAGAACCATGTCCATTTTCATTGTGCCATTCTGTTTGGTTATTCAATGCGGCGAAAATATGTACCAATGTTCTATAATGAGTATTTAACCCAAATTATTAGTCATGGTGTAATTGGTTATTATGAACCGCCCGGTCATAAGTGATTTGAAAGGTCATACTAAAAATATATTTGAAGGTAAGAATTTGGATAATTAATTTATATTATATCACATCCGGTCATGATTATTAATAAGTTAATTGATAAACTTTAGATTAGGTAAATTACGATTAATCTTTAATGAATCAACTTCCTAGATGCAGATTGATAAAATATTTAAAAAATATCTTTTTTGACGTAAAAATATGTCACAGTACTTTTATAATCTAGTTAATTAAGTGAATTTTTAGTAAGAAACATCCACCGTTATCCCCCATCGCCAAATCAGAAAAGTGTTTTATTGCACTAAAAAATGTAATGATAGAATTTAATGTCCAAAATTGACAGAGTTTTAATTTAAAGATGAAATGAAATGGGTTGACAAAACGATATTCGATTATTATTATATTTTTAACAACATATGTTTTGACATTATTGAGAAATTTGGTGATAACTTTGTAGAAATACATTGTTAATATTAAATTTAATTTGATAACTTATTTAATTTGATAACTTATTGTCTTTGAATATTTCGAAACCAAAATATATTTTAAAACTAAAAATACAAACAGTTTTCAAATAATATTTGAGTAAACAATATTATGCCTATTTTTATAATTTTACGGATGCTTAATTATTTTTGACTATTTTTTACAACAATCAAAAATTGAGGAGGTAAGTTTATTCACGAGCCTAATAATATTGACACTTAAGGTTAGCTATTTAATTTACTATTAACTGTAAAACTTAAGACCATCAATGATATTTGTATTTGAAAAATATTACCAATCTAACATAATATAAATAATATAATATCTTTAGATATTTAATGTAAAAAATCTAACATGGCCATACTTCTAGATATTTCTTGTATGCGTATAATGAAATCTTTATTTTTACGTCAATTGTATGAATCGCTTCTATTCTAAGCCATGTTGCATTCAAAAGATTTAATCCGCAACCAAAATTTAAATACATTGGACATTTATTGACTTTTTAATTTGAATTTTCAGTCATAATTGCTGTGATTTTTTCATACCTTCGTATTGCACTACCTTATTCTGGAAAAGGGAGGATCAAGAAATCGATACTCTGTTCATCTTTCTACATTTTCCGGTTTAAAAAAAACGAAAGTAACATGTATTGTTAACGCTTGGTTAACCATCCATATAATGCTCTAAGTGTAAGTGGATGTCTAATGTCTCAGATAATGTTAGTGTTGTGCATCCGGATGCATTTGATGCTGTTGGCGTGGCCACCCCAACCAAAAAACTCGTTTATATAAATTCTACTTATTGTCGACACATATAAGCAAAATTCGCGACTTTTGTGTGTGAAATCGTAAAAAAAATATTCATGGGAAGAAAGGATATTATATTTAGTAAGCCGTATAAACTTACAAATTAAACTCATTCATGTTTTCTAATGTGTTTAAATGAAAAAAAGATTTAAACTGCTATAGGAACTTTAAGATGCAAAAACAGGTATAATTTTAAGACTAAAGGTAAACATATAATATATTTAAGTACAGTAAAACAACGATTATCCTTATCTCGATTATATAAATATCTGATTATCCGAAATTGAATTTTATTTTTTCGCCATCTTTTGAACTTTGCTTGTTTCCCGGCGGCCAAGTATTCCTCTCTCCAGCCACCTGGTTTTAAGAATGTAAATACAATTAATAAGAAATCTTCCAGTTTTATACGATCATAAAAACATGGCATGGATGAGTGGTGAAAAATTTAAACGATGGTATGAAAAACAATTCATTTCAGAAGTGAAAATTTTTCAAAAGTATACAGATACAAGGGGAAATGTGTTCGACAATGCAACGTAGCATCCGTCAATAGAATGTTTAAATCAGATTGACGAAATGTTTACAATACAATTTCTACCACCAAACGCCAAGTCTGTAATACATTCGATGGATCAAGAAGTAATATAAACAAGCGCTTATATCGAAAATAGACAATTTGAAGGCGATTGTTAGCAGGCAAAAATAATGAACAATCGATTAAATGTTTCCACAAGAAGATTAATTTTAAGGAATGTTGCAGTAGAGAGTTGGGATTCTATAGATGTGTCGACATTCAAAAAAGTAATGAGTTCCAGTAATAGTAATGCAGATCTGCTGATGCGGTTAATGCGAAAAAGAAAATGTCCTACATAGGGTCTCCAAACACGGGACCCTGTTACATTTTGCGATCCCGAAATCCCGGGATTATGATTAGGGATTGGGGATAAGATGTGAAAAACCAGCCAATTTTTTTAAAATCCGCTAGCGAGCTAAGAAAAACGTCCTATATTTTTTCATTTTTCAAATCCGTAAATTCCTGGCTTTTTTAAATCGTCCAGCAAGTTGAAGAATTCTAAATCCACCATTGAACTACAAAATAAAAATGGTTTCACTTTTTTCGTACATTATTTTAAAATCTCTCAATTCCTGAATTTTTTCCCAGTGATCGATCCCGAAAACCCACATCCGGGATTTATAGTAAATTATCAATCCCGGGATTTCGAGAGTCGGAGATTTCGGTGTCACAAAAAGGGTTCGGGATTGGATGCCCTAGTCCCAGTGTGGTAAGATTTTGATCAAAATATGTAATCCAGGATTTAATTCAATTTTCTAACGAAGAGGAAATAATTAATGAAATATTTAACATACCCTTAAAAAAAGACAACACTGAGAAATTGATGAGGAGTAGGAAGAAAATGATGAACCTAAGAATTATGATTTTTTTAGTACTTAGGTCTCGCCATGAAATGGTTTGAGAGCCAGAAAGAATGTAACCTAACACAATTTGTATGCCTCAAAAGTATACGAGATTTGGCGACTTCTAAAAGAAAAGCTTATTCAAAACAAAATTCAATCATTGATTACTTATTTTGAAAACGGATTCTACCGAACATGATTCTCCCGAACACGAACACTCCGGAATTTCCGGTTATTCCCACTACCCTCATTCCCAATTAATGCGGATAATTGAGGTTATACTGTACTTAGTGAATTAAGGATCAACTTGCACGCATAGAGTTCCAACACGTAATCTAAAATAATGGATCACTCATAATAAATATGTACTTATGAGGTGAGCAATGCGAATAAATCTATCAACCAGCGGCCATCTATTTTTATAACCGCTTGTGAGCATCGAACACATTGGACATGTAGACGTAGCACACGTGTACCTACCTAAGTACCTCTCATCGAAGATTATACAAACATTGCGTTTCTTCCTTTTTAAATATTAAGTTATTATATTATTTAGATATAAAAAATAAGAAAACGGAAAATTGATATTCATGGAGTTTATTTACAATATTTCCTACTTAAAACTATTTTTCGGGCAGTTGTCGTTGTTGAATCCTAATGATGGTAGTAAGACTGGGCAGGGGCGGCATGAGCGTAGGCGGGGGCAGCATATGCGACTGGGGCAGCGGCGTAGTGAGCGACTGGGGCAGCGGCGTAATGAGCAACTGGAGCAGCAGCGTAGGCCACTGGAGCAGCTACCTTCAACACGGGCTTGTAGGCGGGGACTACGTGCTGGGTGGGTTCACGGTGGACGACGGCGTTGAATCCGCTGTGGTCATCGGCGGTGTATTCTACGGTACGACGGGTTCCGTCAGCTTCGATCAGAGAGTATGATCCTTGGACGGCGTCTCCGTGACGGACTTCTTTCTGGCTCTTGATATCACCGGTGTGCTCGTCATGGACGGAGTATTCGAAGTTGTATTCGGCGGGGGCATCGGCGTATTGCTCAACATGACCGGCGGAGTACTGGGCTACTGGGGCAGCGTAGTGAGCCACTGGGGCAGCAGCGTAATGGGCAACTGGGGCAGCAGCGTAGTGAGCAACTGGAGCAGCAGCGTAGTGTGCTACGGGGGCAGCTGCATAGTGAGCGACAGGAGCAGCGGCATAATGAGAGACTGGAGGAATGACTCCAGCTTGGGCTACAGCCACGAAGCAAACGAGGGCGAAGAACTAAAAAAAACAGAAAAATGAAAAACTGTTGTACCGAAAATCACCAAAGAGTACATTATCGCGAGAAAAACATCCATAACAATAACCGTAGTGGGGATAGAAGGATAAGGCTAGAACAGGACAAGTAGTTAAGCTGTCGCTACGCCCAGTTGTTGTAGGATCGGAAATGGTGGGAGGGACATCAAAAACAAACATATAGTATATATTTTACATATACATTATAGTACATATTTTATTTAAAACCCTCCAGAGACGAGAGCTTTTTCCGATAAAAAAATATTTTCTAAGCCATATTGAATTCACGGATAACTTTTATTCCTATCCAAAATTAAAAAAAAAAAAAAAACGCAAAGTCGTTGTATAGAAACCCCGCATGACTATATGGTCATGCCCATCCTTTTATTACCGTGTAATATTGAGTACGGACAGTAGTAAGGACAAAAGTTACCGTATGGGCTTGCAAACATTCGGGGTTGAAATATAGCTAAACGTGATTTTTTTTAAAATATTTACAATTTGACCTCTTTAGATCAACATAATTTCAAAACAAATATATTAGCAAAATAACTGTAAATAATTTTATGTTTTTATAAAAAAATATCTAACAGTTTCAAAAAGTAAATTAAAAAAAACGGAAATTCAAAAAATCACATGTGCTTTTGGAGACCGTTCCTGTTCGCACGGCTGATGACATACTGTAGTCCGTACCCTTCTTAACCAAATATGAGCGAAAGCAACGATATTCAGGTAGAAAAAGTATGAATAGTGGGATCAATCGACAACGGTGTTTTGTGTGACCATATGGTGACGCTCGTCCTTGGAGGGTTAAACAAATACATAGTATATATTTTATTTTAATAAAATAGTGAAAATTCGATTTGCATGACACTTAATCAATTTTACTATATAAAAAAACAGCAACGTATTTATAAAACATGTTTTGATATTCTTAAATTTTTAATGTTTTTTTTTTAATTGTCAGATATTGTATATTGACAGAAATTACTGCACAGTGAATATTCTAGTGATACATATTTATTATGAATTAATGGATATAACGTACTCTGTATGCCATTTCGATAGATTGCTAATACAAGACAAACTGTACCTGTCGAGAAGTTGAAACTGTCTTTTATAGTTGGTGCCCTCGCCTGAGAAGTTGTACTCACTGCTCCATTTTTTTTTTCGCTAACGCCCTCTGGCAAAATTCGTTTTATTTGTTTACTCGACACTAACAGGTCACGCTTAAGCCAGCCTTTCATTTAATGCACCGGTCGTAATTTTTTTCGCGATTGTATTAAAGGTTTGCAAATAGTGCCAACATTAGACAGTGTTGCTAAATTGATTACGAAACAACCTGTACGGTCCCCAATTAAGTGTATTTTTGAGGAATTTAGGATTTTTTTGTATTGAATCTATTTTTTTTTATAAAGATAAATGGCAATCACAGTTTTTGGTATTATTTGCAAACACGGCTTGTTTCAAAATAATTAAAAAATGAAACTTTGATTTTATTTTGAAAAACATTTTGATGAATTTTTAGTCTTACATTGATTACTTTGGAATAATAATTTGGATGTTGTCAAGCCACGTTTGAGACTGATTTCTAAAAATACTTTCAAAAAAATATTTTTATGTATAAATTACATTCATGGTTCATGTATCAACAACTTTGGAACGAACCGGGTTTGCAAGTAATACCTTCAAGTACCTAATTAATGTCTGCTCGTTGTACCAATGACTATCACATTAGAAGTAAAGTATTGTTGATTCTTGACCATAAGTTTGCACGTTGTCACTGAACATATTTGTAACCAGATACACTAAACTTTTTTTACACGATTTCGAAATAACACAGTTCAGATAAAAAAAGGAAAAAAATAGCATTCTTTGAAAAATGTACTTTGGAATTTCTTACATCCCTCGCATGTACTTACTACGCAGTAATATGCGCAGAGAGGTATGCGGAAGTGATTTTTTTTTATCTTTGATTTTCTTAATATAAAATTAAGGTACAATAAGCAATAATTCATTTTACTTTTTGATATCCTGAATTGATTTTTATACAAGGAAACCTATCCACCATTTTTTTTTTATTTTAGTACATTTGTTTACGGTATCACGTGGGACGTATCTACCGCGTAAATGGGAAGTTCAGTGAACGTTTGATTTGGAGTATTAAAAAAAAATGATCGCTTAAAAAAGTGGGATGAGTGTATTTGCATCTTAAAATTATAAACTAAATAATAATGTACGTAATTTGTACTTTCCGATGATAATGATGACAATGGACAACTGACCACTTTCTCTCTCGCTGTTCCACATTGCCGTGTGAGCAATGCTTTAGTGTCAGAGTAATTTCGCGCCAAAACCTGTTCCGTCATGACACAATTTACGTAACGGACGCCGATCTGCCATAACGAGAGCACTTTTGCTGATAATGTATACCTACTTCACGTGAGTCGTATCTGACTTAGTTTATAAAGAAAGTTGATGGATTTTTTTATGGCACATTCAATTCTCTTTTAAGACAGGATTTTGTTCCATAAGGTTCGGTGATTCGTCAGTACATAGATAAATTTTCCACACAACGATATTTCTTGTCTATTTTAAACAATAATAAATTAGTATATACAATATCAAATATATTTTACTTCAAATCAGTGCTTTCTTTTTTAAAAAAGGTGGCAGTACTCTATTTTTGACAAGTTTTTTTTCTAATTTATGTCCGTTCCTAATATGGAGAATATGTATAATCAACAGTTTTTACTCAGTTGCTCAGCCTCTCTTTTTTCAAAAGAGAGTAAGGAAAGGGCTAAAACAGAAGTAGTGTTAAATTAATCGGTCTCGCTTTACCCAATTTATTTTATGATTGCAAGGGTGAGAGGATTCTTTTTAGATATCACAGATACCTATGTCGTCGAACTGAAATCGACTATAAAACTACTGTTCGTACAGAAACACGAATTTATTAGTTCCGTCACGGAAGCCTCGCCTTCCTCTGAGTGACCACCGATCAAAGTATTTTAAAGGATTCAAAACAATGGCGCTACGACGAGAAAAAGCAAAATAAAATATAAACAATTGAAATATTGATTTGAAACATTAAAAATGCCAATAAAAAGGGTGCCGGAACGCCGTTCTACCGCGTTACATGGGAAAGAAAGCACTGCTTCAAATTAACACGTGAAAAGTCTTCGTCTCCCGACATCCTTAACGTTTAATTGGTAAATTGAAAACAGCAGTAAACCTTATCATATCACAATAATAAATACGTTATTTTAAAGTATACCAACCCAACTAAGTATAGTGCTATGATTATGTTGGCCATGAAGGTATTACGAAAGGTTGATTAGTGTCCGAACACTTATTAATCTGATAATAGGACCACTGTGATTTTGGTGGTAGCGTATTTGGTGATTTGTGTTTTATTAAGTTTAATTAAAAAGTCCTAAATAGTATTTCTATATTTTATTCTTGCTACGTTCAATTAATTTCAAAGTATGAATCAGGGTAGATGAAATCAAACTCTAAATTACAGGCGTATAGTAACGTTACTAATGAATTTATCTGTTTATACAGTAGTATAATTCGCCAATTGTATTGTTCCCTTACCGATGATTTAATAATTTGCATACTATGAGGACTTTCATTTTTTTAACGTTGAGGTTTATACAATAGTGTCCTTCTAAAGTACCAAAACGGATAACATAACAACGGACTTAGGTTCACTGTGTTACGGTGTTTGTGCTAGACAAATATATTTTTTAAAAAATGAAGAGTCATAGATCTATTTTCATTAAATTGCTTTTATATATTCTTGGAAAGAATTTGGTTGTAAAATACGCTAGTTGCAAAGCTGTCCCGAGAGAGTTTCAGGCACACAAATTGTCCAGCGTGTAAAGCCAATACTCATATTGTCATAAATTTAATATTGTAGCCACATATAAGTTGTTATATAATATGCATATAAATACACAATCCACGATAAGTCCACGTGAGCTGACTTCAATAAAGATTGCTCACCTGATTCACCGCATATACATATTTATATATCTAATATATAAAAATGAATGTTTGTTTGTTCGTGCTCTATGGGTTGCCAAACCGCTGATCCGATTGCAATAAAACTTCTACAAACTTTTTGCTTGCACTCGCGTGAAGTTTACAGACATTAAAATTAACTTACAGTAGGTCTTACATATAAAAATCAATGTCTGTATGTCTGCCATACCGTTCATGCAACTTACGCGAAGGATATAGGCGTAGTGTAATTAAACTACAGTAGGCGCGGGTGTCTCGTATCATAGACAATCGGCAGCAAACGTCAAACAGACAGAAAAATAAAAATGCACTTCAATAAACACAAACACTTTCTTTCTTTGAGTGGCATTGCAAAGCTTGCCGGGAACCGGCTAGTATATATATATAAAGAAAAGGTGGGCAGTCAACAGGTCAAACTAAAATTTAGTTTTAATAATGCAATATTAGAAAAAACATCAGTAAAAACAATTATTATTTGAAATACTTCAAAAAAAATGCGTAAATAGTTTTTGTACAATTTAAAAAATATTATCGACAACGAAACTATTAATGTAATAAAAACATCTTTGATAACCGTAAACATGAGGTAATAATTTTGAATTTTCTTTAAAATATATCTCGATATACCTTGTGAATTCCCGAAGAATAAAATGTTGGAAAAGAATTAGTAACCGTTTGTAAATTGTTCAACTCAGACTGAAAAGAACAGAGCTATAATATGATCTCTATGAGCAGTGAAGAAAATATAAAAAATAAAGTAAAAATATTAATATAATACTATATTGTAAGTCTGATAAATAATAATTATATAATGTAATATTAAAAAGGGTGTTTTTCGTTCATATATATATCGACTGTGGAAAGGGAAAAGGACGTAACCCACAGTTTTTCAAAGCAGCTTTTTTCGATAATCACAATGTATCAAACTTGATACACATTCTATTAAATAGATGCAAGCTACAATTGCCGAATTAGTATCTAACTTTAACTTTTTTGTTTGAAAAAAATGACCTTGTAAAAAATTAAAACCAAGAAAAAAGACTGAAATAAAGGTTTTTCCTCGATAATTTCATTAATTAATATTAGATTATGTCAATTAAACACCAGTTTAGAAGTCTCCGTGCACTCCAAGGTTGTGTATAATTCATTATTAGCATATGGCCCAAAATCATCAAAACACGTTTTTAACGCCTCCTGTAAAATTGGATATGTGTGGGTTAGGTCCTTTTTCCTTTCCAAAGTCGATTTATTTAATGTTTATTCTTTGGTCACATTCGGTGCATATGGCCGCCTCGCTGAATCACCATGTTCCCCGTTTCCGTCGGTCGTCCAGAATGCCTGAACCCTCCGGAGCCATCATCAGTATGAGACTCAGCCAGTTCCAACGTCTCTTCGTGACCATTAAAGTTACAAAGCGCTGCCTTGTACATTCTTCAATCTCTACGCTTGATAATGAAATGAAATTATACGAAATTAAATCGAATTGAAATTAAATCGAATATGTGAACATCGGACCCTAAAGTGAGAAATAGTCCGCTTATAAACATTAATATCAGCCTCTCATGTATTGCGATGTTTTTGTGTATTTTTCAAATAAAATCTAACATTGGCTGGTTTGTGATTTATTTTTCTCAGTGTCACAATTGAGCAGACGTAATTTCTCATGACATATTGAGCGCGTAAATTTGAGGGTGCGAGTGACGTCTTAATCAAACGGTTCGCGTCTAGTGACAAGTGAACGGGCGTGTTTACTCAGTGGCATGTGGTTGGCGATCCAATAATAACACAATGAAATGCGATAAAGGGAGAAAATCAAAGACGAGATATAACATGACGGAGAAGTGAAGAAACTATCGATCTGGCTGCAAAGGATCAAAGTTTCTCAACAGAGTTTCGAGAACAGATATAAATTGGACTGCTAAACATAACGTAATCTCAGGATCGCCTCGATCTTTTTTCATGTACATACATGTTTTGTTTCTATTTTTAAAAAATAGATCATTATGAGGTTGTTGCTGAAAAATTTCAAAATTTGCCTCAGTCAATGTGTTATGTAGAGTTTTTGGCACCAATAAAGAACTTTTTTAACATGTTAAATAAAAAAAATATTAATAAAAATAATAAAAAAATTTTAGTACTTTTTCCACATAAAATTTATTAGATCAGGACCGGTTTCGCTCATCGCGAGCATTATCAGTTGATAATGCTCGCGATGAGCGAAACCGGTCCTGATCTAATAAATTTTATGTGGAAAAAGTACTAAAAATGTTTTATTATTTTTATTATAATGCCATTCCACCAATTATTGACAGTGAACACCTTAAAAGTGAAAAAAAATATTGATTAAATAATGTTAGCCTTACGAGGTTCATGCGTTAATTAATTATGTCAGTCATTTTTACTGTCATTGTCACGCTATGTGGTATGTATGTATGTTTATTTAGACAAACGTCATATTATGTTGAATATAAAAAAAAAACAATTAATAAATCAATGAGAAAAATTCCAACGATAATTTGATTATTGCGGCTACTACCTTTTGTGTACTTTTTTTCTTAATTGATTCTGTTTCAATTGCAAATCTCGCACCACTCGTCTATTGATGACAATTTATGCTAGGTGAATTTTTGACATAGTTGCATAATAATCCCTCAAAATTAATAAATACTTAAATACTTACGCATAAACAAAATATTAATCCAAATTTATTAAAATGTTTTGATAGTCTTGGAAAAATATTTCAACCGTAAACTCTAATATATGCAATTATGTTTTATGATATTGAAGCAAAACTATGTTTAATTTAATTTAGCTTACACGGAGATAACGATGAGTAGAACAGCGTCGATAAAGAAAAATATAGTATGTGAGAAAGAAAGAAATACAAAGGAGACAAGGCTAGTCGAAGTAAGAAATGATATCAGTTAGCAAATGGTTCCCTATACGTCAAAATTTTACATATCGTATACAAGGTACGAAGAAAAAAATTTGGCACTGACCCGTAAAATTAAAAGTATTCGATTAGGGATTCGAGTCTTCGTTGATAATGCTCGCCGTGAGCGTACCGGTCCTGATCTTGCAAAATAAAAGCTCAACTATACAAAAGAATATTGTGTTTTTTTTAATTGCTTTGTTATGTATCTAACACTAGGTATTATAAATATATTTATACCACATGATATTTTCGTTTGTCATTATTTATGAATTGTAATTCTTATTCAGCAAGCTAGACTCGTATCTGAGCTTAAGATTAGCGTCAGTATTATTCATTTTACGGAAACAATATTCGCAAAGATTGAGAGCAATGCTATATTATGCATGTACCGAACACGTAACAAAAGCAGCATGTTATAGCATAGCTCAATAAGGAAAGGTGATCTGAAGGTCTTTCTGGGAAAATTTCGTTCGAGGGCCACCGAAAGTGAACCGAAAGTGGAGCAGGTATTGTGTGTCAAGTAGCAAAAGAAGCAAGATAGCGGCGCGCATATTTACGAATACTCAGCCAATGCACATACTTGGACATCTCTCACTTGATATTATTATATGCAGAGGTGGCAGATAAAATAGTCAAATCATAAATAATAAGTTTTTAAATTCGTATTTTTTCTAAGCATAAAAAGGGGGCCGTTCCTCATGTAACGTGGTGGGACGGCGTTTCGGCACCTTTCAACGTTTCAAATTAATATTCGCAAATTTTTCACTCTAATTTTGCTTTGAAAACGTTAAATTTTTTTATGGAAACCAAACTATTTGAAGTTCCTTGTTTAATGTGACGTACCCGGTACCGTTACATTCACAAATTAATGTAATAATACAAAACAATACCAGGTTCATAGACTTACTCTGAGACCAGAACCAGTGGCTTATATTGTTTTAACGATTTCTGTTCGAAGTCATGGGTAGATTAAAATAATCGCTCCCGTTCTTCGAATCCTAAAATTGACTGAATATAGCTAGAACAATTAGTTAGTCACTAGTCCTATAATATAAATAACCATTATATCCTTACTACTACGCTCTTAGGTTGAGCGACTGAGTGACAAACAGTTTTCGTAAAAAAAACTTTCGTTATTACCTCTATAAGGAAGCCATATGCTCCACATTGAGAACGGACAATTATTTGAATAAAAGCTCGACAAAAATATATTCCGGTATATTATTTTTTACTTATGTGACTTGAAATCAGACAGTTTTTTTGTATTACACATACATATATATGTATTTCAACCAGCTGTATTTTTTTCATTAATTTATTAATCTCATGTAGGCTTTATTCTAATTGAAATCGCAACAATCGAATATAACATTTTGAATTTCGGCCCGCGCAGACCTCTAATGCCTATGCATTTGTTTTTATTGCATGATATCATACCTGCTGATTTAAACAAGTTTAAATTATCACGCTTATAATTGGTAAACACGTCAATAATTTATTAGATCACAATGTTTTACAATCGTTTACGAACATATTTTTTAACCAAATCTCTTCCTCGAGAAATTGAATGCTACCATCATTCATTCTTCTTATTAAAAACCAAACCCACACCTTTATCGTTAATTTTTATCTGCATTCAATACAAGAATAAATTATTTCTTGAGCCATGTTTCTTATTTTAATTTAGAAAGTAGGCCTCTTGCTACGAGTCACCAATGGTGGGCATATTTTTTTATTAAATGCAATGTGATAAATACTCGCAACAATACAAGGAAAGCTGCTTTTATTTATGGCTTAATCGACAGAACCTATAACAAATAAATGTACGAATTCACAGATACTCTAGTATTTCAATTTCATCAGACAATTCGATTATATCAGATAATTTGATTATACTACTTAAACGAACGTTATTTACTGTAATTTTTAAATACTGTCATTAAACCTAATTTATATTTTATCTATTCTCCATCAATCTCAGTGATTTAAGAAACTGTTTGTATTAAATACTATTTTCAGGTAGAAAATAACACATTTACTTCTAAAAGATTGTTTGGAATAATCAACTAATTAGTTAAAAATGACAATTTATTAAGGATATTTTTCCTTATTAAAATTGGTGTTTGACAATAAATTAATTTGAATTCAACATATAATAAAAATATTAATAAATATACCACCAGAGGCAAGTATCACACATTTAACGCATGCATTCTTTCGGTGCTGTTTTTCGAGCATGGAACTTCGAAAAAACAATAGAAGCAGTTTGAAATTTCGACTGAAGGTGCTTGATGGAAATTTTATGTCACGTTTGAATTATTTTTATTCTGTACACTTCCATAATTTATTTTGTCGATAACGACCCGGGTTTCGTTTTTCAGCATTTTCTGGTATTATCTAGTGCACGAATGCTATTGAACAAGTGCCGAAAGGCGAAACCCGGGTCGTTATCGACAAAATAAATTATGGAAGTGTACAGAATAAAAATAATTCAAATAGATGCAGAAGGCAGCGGAACTCACATCTGGTCAAGATTTTTTTCTAATCCATGTCCGCCCTCGATATGAAGAATATGGCTTCTTAATGGAGATTTTTCGACATGAGTTTTTTACGAGAACTGTTTGTTACTTAGTTGCTCAAACTCTCTCTTTTTTCAAAGCGAGTAAAGATAGAAGGACACGTCTAGAAACAAAAGTAGCAGTCAACTTGTAGTTTGCTTCATTTATTTTAGGATTGGAAGACTTGGAGGACTTTTTTAGACATCACAAACGCCTATACCTTCGAACGGAAATCTATTGAAGAGAATGCTGTTCGTACTGAGACTTGAATCTGTGAGATTCGTCAAGAAAGCTTCCTCTTCCCCTGAGTGACTACCAATCAACGTATTTTAAATGATTGAAAAGTGTCGAAGATGCTACGACGAGTTAAAGCAAAGTAAAATTTAAAAAATCCAATATTGATCTGAAAAATTAAAAATTCCAACAATGCAAACAAGTGCCAGAACGCCGTTTCACCAGAACGCCGTTTACATGAGAAAAAAAAAAGCACTGAATAGAAGAATTATACTAGTGTACTTCAAAAATTACCAAACAATACTATACATTTACAACCTCGTTAGATTTAGTATATCTTATAAAATATGGTAATTTAAAAGAAGAAGAAAGATTTAATTTGTGATTGCATGATTTTTTGCAATCCAATGACCGACGTTTATTATTACGTGTATCATTATCAATTCCTACTTCAGACTGTATTATGTATTGAGGTAACACAAGGGCGGATAATTTGTTTCTTATTAAAATGACTCATGTTACCCAGAATCGATCTTAATGTGACCATGTGTATCTTTGCATTAAATAATAATTAAAAAATGAGTAGAAAATTACACACTATAAATTAAACCATTTGAAAGAAACTCGCTTTAACTTTGTAATCCAATAACGATTTCGACAATTCAAATTCGTTGGGTTCGATTACGGTACTCGTGGATTCGAATCCCAGTTTCATAAGTTCATTTTTCAATAAATTTATAGATATGTTTGTGATGCATAAAGTTGACTACCTCTCATCCTATTCTAAAAACATATAATCACTGGTCCTGCCTTATCTCTATAATTTTACCACTAAAGAAGTTGAACAAGTTAGCAGTGGCGTTTTAAGCAAACAAGAGGTCCCAGGAGCAATAAATTGTGGAGACCTTATTTTTCGGATAGCATAAAAATGACAAAAAAAACAAGGGCCGCTGGTTGAGTATGGCTGCCCTAGACTCACGCCTCGTTCGCTTATAGCAGTGCTTCCCAACCAGGGGTCCACAGGTTTTTCGCGAAATTTTTCATTCTTTCAACATTCTTTGTGATAAAATATGAACATGTGAAATAAAAAAAAATCGGCGGTCCATTTTATTGTTTCTGATCAATTGCACTCTTTCTAAAAAATATGTTTATTTCATAAGACTGTCATAACTTTAATACCATGAAATAACCTTAATAAATGGTGGTGAAATTTCTTTTTTAAATGCATTTATTTTTTTACCATATTTTTTTTTGAAGATACTGAATTATTTAGCCCAAAAATATTTTACTTGTCTATTGTCATTACATTGCTTTCTATCAAAACCGCCCACTGTCCTTTCTAAATGATTTAACACCGCACTTGATTTGGCAAAGGCATTCATTGTCTCGTGTCGCATAATAATATAATCCAGACGGAATATGTACTGTTACGTAACAAATTATACCGATAATTTTTCTTATTCAAGTTTTGAAATATGAATCGAAAATGCTGTTGAGAAATAAAGCAAAACTGACACTTGGAATCGAATTGAATCTTTGTCCATCGAATATTTTTCCGACGGCCCAACATGAACCGTCAAAATTTATGTTTACCAAAATGGCGAACAAAAAAAGTAGTAAACCTGGCGAACACTCCGTGCAACAAATTTTCTTTGTGAAGTAGCACTAGACTCTTTAAGGCGATATTCAATGGTGCTATATCACCAAAGTTTTGATAAAAACGTTAAAGATACTATTAGCTTCAAATATTACGTTTCTATTTGGAAACCGTGTCCACTTGTTTACAGTATATCTTGTTTTAAAAACATGGTATAGCGAGTAAAGAAAAAATCTATCATAAATCTTTCTTTTCTTACCTTGTCACTTGATTAAAAAAAACTCTCGTTAAACAACTTTTCCTCAGATGTTCTATAAAAAACCCATAATATCTTAAGTTAGAAAAATGACTTAAAAATCCAATGTCAAAATATTTTTGTTGACAAAAATGCGTATTCTTATAATAAATACCTCTCGTATTTAATTATATCTGAATACAAAATTCAGCGACCCATATCATAATAATTAAGATTTTAATGTGTGCCAATGCCCTAAAAAGATAGTTAATCTCTTAAGAAGTAAGTCACAAAATTTTAAGCTATTTCGTCATCATGTTTTAGTCTCAAAAATATCTTTAAATATACATTAATCATATGTAAATAGTTCTTGTTGAATTTATAGCATTAAACTAAGGGTGACATTTACTGATATATAAAATTACAAAAGTACTCCAACTTATGAAGTAGTTTTTTTTTATCAAAGAATTTTATTGCTTTCGATTATTATTATTGAGTATGATAACGAATGTGTCTTAACACGAAAAAAATAAATTATAGCACTCACTTAGCTGGGTGTCAGAACGAATCATCAGTATTTGCGCGGTAAAACTGTTTCGTGATCCACGCAATAATTTGGTGATTTAAACGTTTCTTTAACTATTGATTTATTGAAGCTCTATTAAAACGTGTACATGATTTAAATTGCTTTGATGTCGCATGCCAACGTTCTGGAAAGTATTTAATTATAATGTAAATAAGATGAATCAGATGATGTAGTAACAATCGTTACAAAACAATAAAGCGTGATCTAATATAAATGAGTCAAATAATTTAAATCGACTACTTATGTCTAAATTTCGCAATAGTTTTCGTAGAGCGATTTCATTTATGACAGATTAGTACTAATCTGTAGTAGAATTCGATTCGGTTTTGGTTCACTTCGAGACTAGGCACAATCATGGGAAGGGCGAAATTGATAATAGTTTATTTAATTATATCAATTACTGTTGTTATTCGTGTAATTGATTTGTTTTGCATGCTACCATTTGTTTTAAATATGGGCATAAAGAATAATTTAAAACATTTTTTTGATTATTAAAACAATGATTGACAATTTTACAATATGTACGTCAATTAAATGATTTAGAAATTTTCTTGATACTTTATGGTGAAATAAACCGGTCATTTAGGTTCAATGGCACGAATGTCCTTTTTGTTTCACTGTACAATTGAGCTAATAAAAGTCTTCCCATGTAATCAACTGTTTAACAGATAATAGAAAAGTTTTCGGTAGAAAACTATCGATTGATCGTTTGTATGTGTTTATTGTTTCTCACCATATTCGATTACTTCGTGTGTTCAATACTAAAAATAACTTGAAATCGTATTGAATTAAGATACGTTTCTTTAATCACAATGACTCAAAATCGGGATGGGGTTAAGTGTATTGGCTCACAATGGCGGATTACCCCATAAGCGCAAGAGGCGCGCGCTTGGTAATTCCGAATTTTAAGGGCCTCAAAAATGCCTTTTCGTTTCCAAATATTTTTTAGATTTCAACGTTTATTTATTTTACATGTAAAAACTGTATTTTACATGTACTTTTAATTCAGAATATTTATTGCAAGAAGTGAGGCCCTAGCATTTCTACCTAATTTCGGTAGTCTTTTTTTAAATACCGAAAGTCAACTAAAAAATACTAAGTCACACGAACGTTAAGAAAAACACCACTAATTTAGGTGACTCATGAATAGAGCCATATTAATTCATCCATATGAAATCATATCCTGCATACGCCTAAAAAGCCAACCATGCGATAAACTAATAACAAGTCGTCGTTGTTTTGTCAAAACCTTTTTATTGTGTCGAACAACTAATATGCTATCTTGCACACATTCAACAATTTTTAGCGAGTCTACTCAACAACTCTTTGTAGATTATAATCTTAGAAAAGCTTACATAAACATAGACTTACAACAAGTCCTCGTTGTTTCGTCAACATCGTTTTATTATGTCGAAGAAGTTATTTGCCAAATAAGTCTATCATGGCTATCTTAAAAAGCCGACCATGTAAAGGACTAACATGAGGTCCTCTTATAATCTGAAAATGTTACAATGAAGAATTATAAACAATTTTTTTTAACAACTCCTCGTATATAATATATCATAGGATAGACAAAGTAAGCCCTTTTTGCTTTGACATAATCTTTTTATGAGGTCAAACAAGTGATAAGCTGTAATATTAATCAAATATACTTTTGTTATATTCCTGCTTACTCCTTAAATGAAAACCATGTGATTGGCTAACAGGTAGTCTTCTTTTAATCTGTTTTTTGTTCAACAATTTTAAGCGATTGTATTCAACAATTTCTCATTTAGAGTATATCTTAGAAAAGCATTGAGAGGGCTAGACCAACAACAAGTCTTCGTTGTTCTGTGAAAGTTTTTGTACTATGCCAAAAAAGTGATAATATATAGAAACACAACGATTATATCTTACATAATACTAAGACGTAGACTAACAACTAGGGCATCCAATCCTATATTGAAATTTTGAGCAAATCCCGAAAATTGACATGAAATTGGCAAATCGAGGATTTCAAATTCCTCGGTGAGCTAAAAAAAAATAACTAGTTTCTGTGAAAACCTGAGGAAAAAGTATACCAAGCCGAGGATTTAAAATTCCTCAAAATCCCGTACTTCCATACTCTTAAAAAGCCGGCCATGTGATGGACTGACAGGTAGTTCTTTTTATTATGTGAAAATCGAAGTTGACGAGTCAAATGCCGGCATTATGTTAAGTCATATTAATTAACTACTTTGGAATATGTGAGACTGTGGTAACGATAGTGTATTAAGTTTGAAATAATAAAAGTTTATTTGGGCAAACTTATGTTTTACATAATAATTGTCTACTAGGTTAGTTATGTTGTTTCTGGAGGGTCCGAGCGGCCATTAATGCAATGACCCTGTACTCAAAAACGAGAAAGAAAGTAAATAACTTTTAACTGGACTGAGGTTACTTGCTTGTTGCAAGTTACGGCATTTTTCGCACGTCATAGTATGTGCATTTCGCGAATAAATTGCGACCCATATTTTTTTGTGAAAATACGATTAGCTATAAAACAGCCAAACTTTATTATTGTGTGATTGTTCGACTTTATTAATTTAATAGTATTATTGAGTAGGTAATGGATTTAGTACTATAAGCATGATCTCTTCAAAATGCCGACGGTCGAATTTCAATTTTACGTTGCGATATCATACGAAAAGAAAAATGATAACATCTCTTTGAAGCTCTGTAGCTCCTCTTGTCACAAACTATCTTTTCAGCATTGCCTATTTCTAGCTCTTAGAGATTTGTTTGCATCCTGTGTTCGGGCGGTAAGGGCTATAAATTCGCACCGGTTACCACGTTGAGGAAAATAAGAAAACAATAAATTATATTCATAAATATTTCGTCTTATGGAATTTCAACCGTACAGTTAAGTGTTCAAATTATATAATGAAACGTTTTTTTTTATCGAATTACCATTCTTTAAAATTTGTACAACTCGATTTGTACTTCATAATAACACACTTAAAAATATTGTTTCAAATTGATTAATTTTTAAAAGCACTGTTCTACTTTAACCAAAAAAAAACATTTCATTGCACACTTGTGAGTCTAGGCGCTATAAATAAATACTCAATTGCAATAGAAATATTCAGTATCAATTATATTTTTTTTTACACTAACAAGGCCGTTACTAAAATTATTTGACAATTAGCTAATTTGTTTGTACAATATTAATAAAAATTCCAATACCAATCGTAACATAAATCTCCACACCGTGTTAAATTATGAATAAAAAATATTTTTCTAACTCTAATGTCAATGATCTTTATGAAAAAAAAAATCTGCCAACCGAAAATTGAAATCGTGAGAATTGATTTTTAGGAGCAGAGTTGTGAAAAAGTGAAGCTTTGTTTAGTTTACAAGTTCAAGGAAGTAAGATAGGATACATTAAAAAACCATTTATTTGATTTTTAATAGATATAAGTAAATCAATCACGAAAATATTTTTTGTGCCTTGTATTAATAAACGTTTACACAAGTAAAAGTACTCTTCATTCTTAACCCTTTATTATTTATTAGTAATAAGTATATAATTAGTCTAGTCTGGTATGATAAGGTTAAGAAAACTGCACCAGACTGCCAAGAAGCCAATGGAGAAAGTATCACCGCTTTCAAGCAGATAGCTGATTCCCTCATGAAGAAGTAAGAAGCTCCTAAGAACATCTAAGACCTGTTCCAATCTCGCCTAACTCTTTATTATCACTGTAAGTTATTGTCAAAATGCATCAACACAATAATCAAGAAATTGTTTAAAATATATATTTTTTTAAATTATAAATATAATAAATATGTCTACATTAAAAAAAAAATAGAAACAAATTTCAGTGTATTCGTAAACGTTGCGATGGTCTGATGATGCTTCTCAAAGAAGCGAAACACTTGTCACATTCTGTAACACAACAAGTGGAATAACTAAATCATTTATATCATGCAGTTCGATCATCATAAAAAGTTAATTCAAAAGGGCATAACACAGAAATGTCTACATCAGTAGATATCAATCAGACGTCTTATCTACTATTTTTTTTAATGAGAAAGAGCACTCACGACGAAATTGATATGACGATACTCACGGGCTTGTTTTCCAGTACTCTCGACTTCCAATATTTCCACAACTTGATTACTTTTACATTTTATTCAAACAAAATAGGTTAGAAGCTGAGTAATAAGCAATTCTCGAAGGAAAAAAATATCGAGATCAGTTCCATTGAAGTTCAAATACTTAAAGAGTTAGGAGTAAATAAGGTTAAAAACTTGTACGATGAAAATCAAACACACAAAATAAACCAAAGAGTTATCTATATATTAATAGCCGATAATGTCTGTCCGACCAGATTTCACACCTTCCAGTCTCCACTTTTTTATTCATACTAAATCTATATATCAATAGTCGATAAAATAATCACTCGCTTTTCACTTTTCACAAATGTGTGTCTCGAGTCTTTTTCTTCTTCTACGAAATGTATTTGTTTGCGTACTTGAAAATTAATAGTTAATGAAATAAAATAAAATAAAATAAAATAAAATAAATTAAAATGAAATAAAATGAAATGAAATAAAATAAAATAAAATAAAATAAAATAAAATAAAATGAAATGAAATAAAATAAAATAAAATAAAATAAAATAAAATAAAATGAAATGAAATAAAATAAAATAAAATAAAATAAAATAAAATAAAATAAAATAAACTAAAATAAAATAAAATAAAATAAAATAAAATAAAATAAAATAAAATAAAATAAAATAAAATAAAATAAAATAAAATAAAATAAAATAAAATAAAATAAAATAAAATAAAATAAAATAAAATAAAATAAAATAAATTAGCTGTTTGCAAACTTAAACATTATTCCAAAATTTAAATAATTTACGAAATTTCTGCTACTACGAAAAATGGTTGTTAGCAAACATAAACATTATTCTAAAAATTAAATATTTTACGAAATTTCTGCTACTATAAAAAATGGTTGTTAGCAAACTTAAACATTATTCCAAAAATAAAATAATTTACGACATTTCGGCTACTACGAAAAATGGTTGTTAGCAAACTTAAACATTATTCCAAAAATTCAATTATTTACGAAATTTCTGCTACTACGAAAAATGGTTATTAGCAAACGTAAACATTATTCTAAAAATTAAATAATTTACTAAATTTCTGCTACTACGAAAAATGTTTGTTAGCAAACTTAAACATTATTCCAAAAATTAAATAATTTACGACATTTCGGCTACTACGAAAAATGGTTGTTAGCAAACTTAAACATTATTCTAAAAATTAAATAATTTACGAAATTTCTGCTACTACGAAAAATGGTTATTAGCAAACGTAAACATTATTCTAAAAATTAAATAATTTACTAAATTTCTGCTACTACGAAAAATGTTTGTTAGCAAACTTAAACATTATTCCAAACATTAAATAATTTACGACATTTCGGCTACTACGAAAAATGGTTGTTAGCAAACTTAAACATTATTCAAAAAATTAAATAATTTGCGAAATTTCTGCTACTACGAAAAATTAATTAAATAAAAAAAAGTAATTAAAATATGTAGTAGTAATTGAAACGTAATACAAGTACATACTTTAGTCCCAAGGTTCTTTTACATGCGGAGCAAAATGCCCCTAAAATCAGAATTTGATACGTATATTGTATCTATGAGATACAAATTGACACAATAATATTTTTCGCTGTCAATTTATTATTCTGTCTGTATATACTTTAGCTTCTAGGAAATGTTGAATCATTAGTAATATTATTGGAGTTTAATGTACAGCGACAAATAGACCAGAACCAATTGTGAATCGTATCAGGATAACTCGCGCATTCATAGATTAGTATTTCATTATAAATTTGACAATGGTCCTTAAAAAAAATTAACTGATAAAAGTGGATTTGAATATAAATTTACTTTAAAGCTTTTTCAGATTTGTTTCGGTCGCGGTCCTCTCTAGTTTTAATCTCAATACGAAGAGTTGTATTGCTTAATATAATACAATAATGTATTCATATTAGAAATCATTGATGTTTGTGATGTCTGAGAATAACTTTCACCAATCCAATATAAAAAATTGTGCATAACGAGAGAGGTTAACTCACCACTTGTCCTGTCAACCCTAATATTTTTTTTAGAAAAAAAACATAAAACTTAAACTGTTTTCTTCAATTCGGAATAAGAGTCGGAGTCAGGACACTTTTAAATAATTGTCAAAGCCGTGGTTTTTTTCACGACTCAATCCCGACAAAACAGAGAGAAGTTGGGCGACTGAATAGATTTTTATAAAACAGCTTCTTTTGAGGTCTTCCATTAGGAAGCGAGATGTTATACATTGGAAGCGATTTTTTTAAAATATTTAAATTATGCTTATCTCCACAGAAGTTTTTCTACAAGAACTGTTTGGTGTTAACCCGCTAGATCTTTATTTTTCGGAGATAGTAAGGATAAAAGAGCGGAGCTTGAACAGAACAAGTGATTGACTAATCGCTCTCACGAGACGTCAGACGGCTAGGTGTGGATCGGTGGGAAGGAATTTAAGCATTACAGACATCCATGCCTTCGAACATAAATTTATCAAAAATGTTCTTACCAAAGTATTCTTTGAATATGCATTTTCCATACCCACAATTTTTATAACTTGGGTTTTTATGTATTCTGAAGAAAAAGAGATTGTAGGTCAGCATAGCTGTGAAGTTATGATGTATTGGGTGGAGTTGAAGTCGTAAGAGACGAGTGACTGCGACTCCTTTTGCTTTGATTAATATTGAAATCATGCATTTTGAGAGATATGAAAAAATACGCAAATTCTTTAATATAATATAAAATCTTGTAAAGTAGGATAATTTGTAAATGCCGAAGTCGGAGTTAGATTGCTGTATTTTTACGACTCCACAGTCCTGATTGCTAGTCAAACGTTTAATGGTGTTATAATCGTGCACATTCATCCATAGAACAGCTGATATAGAAAGAGCCAACTTTATTTTCAATATGAATCTTTAATTTTGTTTTCATAATTTAGTACCTATATTTATAATACAACAGCATACATTTATTTTGAATTTACATAAACCCTCTCTATGCGTTTCAAGCGAAACAAAGACATTTAACAGGTAGCACCATCACCTGATATACCTTAATTGTATTTGTTTATCACTTTTAAGGTGTTCACTGTCAATACTTGGTGGAATGGCATTATAATAAAAATAATAAAACATTTTTAGTACTTTTTCCACATAAAATTTATTAGATCAGGACCGGTTTCGCTCATCGCGAGCATTATCAACTGATAAGAAAAATACAAAAACAGTGATATTTATACAAATTTAAATTGAAATAAAAAGGTGTAAGCAACTATTAACAATTTAAAGGATTAGCAAATTACATTATAATTACACAAAATTAAAATGCTTAACACCCATAACAATTAAAAACTCATCATCAAAGAATAATAAATCTAAGTGGCAAACGATATCAATTATAAACACAATTAAAATTTGGGAAATTTTTACACAAAGTGAAACACTACATTACTAAAGTAAATATCCTAATGATGATTTGGTGTTTTTCTTGCTTGGAAACGGGAAAAACAGTTAGTTAGTTTGTATTAGATTTTTGATACATACAATATTTGATGATGTTCGAAATAAAAATCACTTAATAACCTAATTCTGTGGCGTGCGCAAACATTAATCTTTTTAATTAAAATAAAAGTAAATAAAAAAAAATATGCATTTTCAAGCAACAAAAAGTCAGTCCTGACTGCTGACAATCATTATAATTTTTTAAAACTTTTTTTTTTGCCTTTACAAGAAGTTATTAAATAATAAAAGATGTTTGATTATAAATCAAAAGATCTTTCGGAGGTAATACGATTTAGTTGGATTCCTTGATTCAAAAAGTTTACAGTGCCACGTAAAGAGCGGGTGAATTAAAAATCATTAATGTTATTCCACTATCCAAATAATCCTACTGCATTGTAGTTTCTGCAGGCATTGCGAATGCATAACGTGCGTGCCAAACGTAGGACGTACGGAAATATTGCTGGCTGATAAATCTATATATTAATAGCCGATAAAATAAGTTTTCACTTTTCACTTTTTACTTTTCACAAATGTGTGCGTACTGATGTCCACTTCGCCCAATGATAGCGATTTATTTTGAACATATTTTGAACATCACATTTTTCGGCCAATTGGAATGGACGTCTTTTTATATTCAAAATTCAAATTTCCTGGCTTAGAACTAAAGCATCGTAATTAATATTGAGAGAACTTTATTTCAAAATTTGCATGGCTACGAAGTTTTTTAAATAATCAAATGAACTGATTCGATTTTTTGAAGCTATAATTATAGGGCTAGGACTGATTTGACAGATTTTGTTCAGTGTCATCCATCTTCTATATGATTGTCACCGATTTCCCCTCCCCCTCCTCATCCCCAGCCCGACTGTCGACATTTTTTTTATTCATACTAGAAGTATTTTTTCATTACGCTGAAGAAGCACATAGTTTTAAATGTGAAAAAACGCTAAACTTTATTTCACATTTTATTTCTGCCGCGGGTCGGATTCGAAACGTGGAACTTTGCAATATGAACGGAACGTCTTACCGCTGAGGTAAAGGGCAAACTTTCAGGTGCGACAAAATTAGATTATATATATTAAGCATTCGAAAAAAGAACTATTTCAAACTTGACTTTGTTTGTTTGTATTGAAAATTCAAAAATAGAATATGTCAAATACTTAGTGTGGCCAATTCAAAAAAAATGATTCCAAGATATTTTTCTTTTTCTAGGAAATATATTTGTTTGCACACTTGAAACCTTTGCAGGGCTGTCGATATATGCGCCGAGGTCGATTTATGGTACTACGAAAAATGATTGTTAGCAAACTTGAACATTATTCCAAAGATTTAATAATTTACGAAAAATGGTTGTTAGCAAACTTAAACATTATTCCAAGATATAATAATTTACGAAATTTCTGCTACCACGAAAAATGGTTGTTAGCAAACTTCAACATTATTCCAAAGATTTAATAATTTACGAAATTTCTGCTACTACGAAAAATGGTTGTTATCAAACTTAAACATTATTCCAAAATATAATAATTTACGATATTTCTGCTACTACGAAAAATGATTGTTAGCAAACTTGAACATTATTCCAAATATTAAATAATTTACGAAATTTCTGCTACTACGAAAAATGATTGTTAGCAAACTTGGACATTATTCCAAATATTAAATAATTTACGAAATTTCTGCTCCTACGAAAAATGGTTGTTAGCAAACTTGAACATTATTTCAAAAATTAAATAATTTACGAAATTTCTGCTCCTACGAAAAATGGTTGTTAGCAAACTTGAACATTATTTCAAAAATTAAATAATTTACGAAATTTCTGCTCCTACGAAAAATGGTTGTTAGCAAACTTAAAATTTATTCCAAAAATTGAATAATTTACGAAATTTCTGCTACTACGAAAAATGGTTGTTAGCAAACTTAAACATTATTCCAAAATATAATAATTTACGATATTTCTGCTACTACGAAAAATGATTGTTAGCAAACTTGAACATTATTCCAAATATTAAATAATTTACGAAATTTCTGCTACTACGAAAAATGATTGTTAGCAAACTTGGACATTATTCCAAATATTAAATAATTTACGAAATTTCTGCTCCTACGAAAAATGGTTGTTAGCAAACTTGAACATTATTTCAAAAATTAAATAATTTACGAAATTTCTGCTCCTACGAAAAATGGTTGTTAGCAAACTTGAACATTATTCCAAATATTAAATCATTTACGAAATTTCTGCTCCTACGAAAAATGGTTGTTAGCAAACTTGAACATTATTCCAAATATTAAATAATTTACGAAATTTCTGCTCCTACGAAAAATGGTTGTTAGCAAACTTGAACATTATTCCAAATATTAAATAATTTACGAAATTTCTGCTCCTACGAAAAATGGTTGTTAGCAAACTTAAACATTATTTCAAAAATTAAATAATTTACGAAATTTCTGCTACTACGAAAAATGGTTGTTAGCAAACTTGAACATTGTTTCAAAAATTAAATAATTTAAGACATTTCGGCTACTACGAAAAATGGTTGTTAGCAAACTTAAACATTATTTCAAAAATTAAATAATTTACGAAATTTCTGCTACTACGAAAAATGGTTGTTAGCAAACTTGAACATTATTCTAAATATTAAATAATTTACGAAATTTCTGCTCCTACGAAAAATGGTTGTTAGCAAACTTGAACATTATTCCAAAAATTAAATATAAACGAAATTTCGGCTACTACGAAAAATGGTTGTTAGCAAACTTAAACATTATTCCAAAAATTAAATAATTTACGAAATTTCTAATAAAAATAAAATAAATAAAAATAAAATACAATAAAATAAAATAAATTAAAATTAAATTAAATAAAATTAAATAAAATTAAATTAAATTAAATAAAATAAAATAAAATAAAATAAAATAAAATAACATAAAATAATATAAAATTAAATTAAATTAAATACTTTGCAACAAAAATCTCACGTTGCTGGGCAACGGGCTTACAGCTAGTATTATTTAAATACTGTCACTTTTAAGGTGTTCACTGTCAATACTTGATGGAAAGGGATATTCAAAAAATAAAACACTCATTTAATTTTACTTTTATTTTATAATATATGGTCAGGGCCGGTTTTGCTCATAGCGAGCCACAAAGTATCTGACATTCAATGTACAAACCAACAGCAAGAGTAAATTCATGTTATGAGTTCACTTATAATGAATTCTATATCTTTGTGTTCTATTTTAGTTCACGCAACTTAGTCTCGAAGAATATTCTTCGGACATTCCTCACATTTCATAACACGATTTACGTTGCGGAATATACGCTGTAAGAAGGCTGTTAGGTGTGACATCTAACATAGTAGCGGATGTGGCGGTGGGTGCGACATTGAGTAGCCTAGGACGTTGATCAAGTGCTTATTGTGAACGCCACTGTAAAACTATTAAGTATGAATGAATAACGTAATTGGCATACGGTATTCGCAGATGCCTAAAGCATGACAACTTGTTGAATAAATTATTTTCATGTAAGACGTAGTAAAATTACTATTAACTAAATCTAGACCAGACGTCTCGGTATTTAATGCGAAGAAAATAAAAGTGCTAGCATCAATCTCACACGATGTCACAAATAAAAAATCGCTTGATTGCTCGCATAATTGAAATGACACGCACTCGGTAAAACAAGATATTAAAGTTAAATATTAATTTGTTAACTTTCTTGTGGTAATATATTTTATCTGGGTGAACAAATCATTGTTCTAACCATAGTATTGACGATGAACTGATTGATATTTCTGTTAAAAATATTTAATAATTCTCGTGAAACCAAATACCTACTCTGCATTTTTTCACTCAGTCGAATTAATCGTGTTTATTTTAAGTCTTAAATTATATTAAGTTGTTTGCGTTGTTGACCCTTTTAAAAACCATTTATTTTTAAAAGACTTCAATTTGGTTCAAATGTACCATTATAGTTGAGATGATTAAGAAGAAAATTTTGAGATTTGTCTTCTTAATGGTTGTAAGTTGTTGGGATATTAACCAGTCTATTCGTTAACTGAATCTTTCGAATGCATATTCGTTGAATATACTGGAATAAAAATGAAGCTGGTCACGACTATAATTTTTAAAAGGTTTCTTTTTGTGAGTCTCGATAAATAACAGTTGTATCTTATAAGGTTTTTAATCAGCCTCCAAACTTGTGATGATAATGCTATTGTTCAAAGGTTAAGATTTCGACATATAGTTTGTCGACGTACTAACTTAACTAAGACTTATTCTTAGTTGTAAATTGTAGATTATGTCAGAACGTACTATTTTAAGAATCGAAATGATCGGAAGGAAATGTTAACATCACAAACATTTATGACGTTGATATAAATCCACACATTTGAACGCAAACCGTTTGAAAAATCAATATTTAATATATTTTTTTTGTTCAAAAGCTTCGACTTCAGGTCCGCTTTGCATGTAATAACTATTATCTAATATAAATCAATTTACTTAAGTTTCTACGTCTTATTTTTTAATAACAACATTGATGTTACACAAACACACAGAGCTCGTGTTTAGGGCACGAAATAAAAGGGGCACCCTATTTATTTTCATTCATTCACATTTTTACGTATTTAAACTTTAACTAGCTGTAAGCCCGTTGCCCAGCAACGTGAGATTTTTGTTGCATAGTATTTAATTTAATGTTATTTTATTTTATGGTATTTAATTTAATTTAATTTAATTTAATTTAATTTAATTTAATTTTATTTTATTCTATGTTATTTTATTTTATTTTATTTTATTTTATTTTATTTTATTTTATTTTATTTTATTTTATTTTATTTTATTTTATTTTATTTTATTTTATTTTAATTTACTTTATTTTTATAGTTAGCAGAAATTTCGTAAATTATTTAATATTTGGAATAATGTTTAAGTTTGCTAACAACAATTTTTCGTAGTAGCAGAAACTTCGGAAATTACTTAATTTTTAGAATAATGTTCAAGTTTGCTGACAACTATTTTTCGTAGTAGCTGAAATTTCGTAAATTATTGATTTTTTGGAATAAAGTTTAAGTTTGCTAACAACCATTTTTCGTAGTAGCAGAAATTTCGTAAATTATTGAATTTTTGGAATAATGTTCAAGTTTGCTAACAACCATTTTTCGTAGGAGCAGAAATTTCGTAAATTATGTAATATTTGGAATAATGTTCAAGTTTGCTAACAACCATTTTTCGTAGTAGCATAAATTTCGTAAAATATTTAATTTTTCGAATAATGTTCAAGTTGCTAACAACCATATTTCGTAGGAGCAGAAATTTCGTGAATTATTGAATTTTTGGAATAAAAAAAAAGTTTGCTAACAACCATTTTTCGTAGTAGCCGAAATTTCGTAAATTATTGATTTTTTGGAATAAAGTTTAAGTTTGATAACAACCATTTTTCGTAGTAGCAGAAATTTCGTAAATTATTGAATTTTTGGAATAATGTTCAAGTTTGCTAACAACCATTTTTCGTAGGAGCAGAAATTTCGTAAATTATGTAATATTTGGAATAATGTTCAAGTTTGCTAACAACCATTTTTCGTAGTAGCATAAATTTCGTAAAATATTCAATTTTTGGAATAAAGTTTAAGTTTGCTAACAACCATTTTTCGTAGTAGCAGAAATTTCGTAAATTATTGAATTTTTGGAATAATGTTCAAGTTTGCTAACAACCATTTTTCGTAGGAGCAGAAATTTCGTAAATTATTTAATATTTGGAATAATGTTCAAGTTTGCTAACAACCATTTTTCGTAGTAGCATAAATTTCGTAAAATATTCAATTTTTGGAATAAAGTTTAAGTTTGCTAACAACCATTTTTCGTAGTAGCCGAAATTTCGTAAATTATTGAATTTTTGGAATAAAGTTTAAGTTTGCTAACAACCATTTTTCGTAGTAGCAGAAATTTCGTAAATTATTGAATTTTTGGAATAATGTTCAAGTTTGCTAACAACCATTTTTCGTAGTAGCAGGAATTTCGTAAATTATTGAATTTTTGGAATAATGTTCAAGTTTGCTAACAACCATTTTTCGTAGGAGCAGAAATTTCATAAAATATTTAATTTTTGGAATAATTTTTAAGTTTGCTAACAACCATTTTTCGTAGTAGCATAAATTTCGTAAAATATTCAATTTTTGGAATAAAGTTTAAGTTTACTAACAACCATTTTTCATAGTAGCCGAAATTTCGTAAATTATTGAATTTTTGGAATAAAGTTTAAGTTTGCTAACAACCATTTTTCGTAGGAGCAGAAATTTCGTAAATTATTGAATTTTCGGAATAATGTTCAAGTTTGCTAACAACCATTTTTCGTAGTAGCATAAATTTCGTAAATTATTTAATATGTGGAATAATGTTTAAGTTTGCTAACAACCATTTTTCGTAGTAGCATACATTTCGTAAAATATTCAATTTTTGGAATAAAGTTTAAGTTTGCTAACAACCATTTTTCGTAGTAGCAGAAATTTCGTAAATTATTGAAGTTTTGGAATAATGTTCAAGTTTGCTAACAACCATTTTTCGTAGTAGCATAAATTTCGTAAAATATTCAATTTTTGGAATAAAGTTTAAGTTTGCTAACAACCATTTTTCGTAGTAGCCGAAATTTCGTAAATTATTGAATTTTTGGAATAAAGTTTAAGTTTGCTAACAACCATTTTTCGTAGTAGCAGAAATTTCGTAAATTATTGAATTTTTGGAATAATGTTCAAGTTTGCTAACAACCATTTTTCGTAGTAGCAGGAACTTCGTAAATTATTGAATTTTTGGAATAATGTTCAAGTTTGCTAACAACCATTTTTCGTAGGAGCAGAAATTTCATAAAATATTTAATTTTTGGAATAATTTTTAAGTTTGCTAACAACCATTTTTCGTAGTAGCATAAATTTCGTAAAATATTCAATTTTTGGAATAAAGTTTAAGTTTACTAACAACCATTTTTCATACATAGTAGCCGAAATTTCGTAAATTATTGAATTTTTGGAATAAAGTTTAAGTTTGCTAACAACCATTTTTCGTAGTAGCATAAATTTCGTAAAATATTCAATTTTTGGAATAAAGTTTAAGTTTGCTAACAACCATTTTTCGTAGTAGCATAAATTTCGTAAAATATTCAATTTTTGGAATAAAGTTTAAGTTTGCTAACAACCATTTTTCGTAGTAGCAGAAATCTCGTAAATTATTGAATTTTTGGAATAATGTTCAAGTTTGCTAACAACCATTTTTCGTAGGAGCAGAAATTTCGTAAATTATTGAATTTTTGGAATAATGTCCAAGTTTGCTAACAACCATTTTTAGTAGGAGCAGAAATTTCGTAAATTATTGAATTTTTGGAATAATGTCCAAGTTTGCTAACAACCATTTTTCGTAGTAGCAGAAATTTCGTAAATTATTGAATTTTTGGAATAATGTTCAAGTTTGCTAACAACCATTTTTCGTTGGAGCAGAAATTTCGTAAATTATTTAATATTTGGAATAATGTCCAAGTTTGCTAACAACCATTTTTCGTAGTAGCAGAAATTTTGTAAAATATTTAATTTTTAGAATAATGTTTAAGTTTGCTAACAACCATTTTTCGTAGTAGCATAAATTTCGTAAATTATTTAATATGTGGAATAATGTTTAAGTTTGCTAACAACCATTTTTCGTAGTAGCATAAATTTCGTAAAATATTTAATTTTTGGAATAATGTTAAAGTTTGCTAACAATCATCTTTCGTAGTAGCAGAAATTTTGTAAATTACTTAATTTTTGGAATAATGTTTAAGTTTGCCAACAATTATTTTTCGGAATTTAAATTATTTAACAATTATTTCCAATAAAAATCAAAAGATCAAATCCAATTTTTCAATAAAAAATCAGTTGCACATTTTGTCCAAGTGTATGAAAAAAGCAAAATATTATTCTATGATATATCCATATCATAATTTGAATATTCTTAATGTATTAAAGAATTCTAACAGATTTTCAAGGTCAGACGTGAAATGATTCATCATTATGATTCAATTGATCAAATCCGCTCCAAAAAATATTAGTCTCACATCGACTCACACGATCAAACGATTCTTTCGATAGCCCTATAATCATAGTTTGCAATAGTCGAATTAAAGTCTTTGATTATTCGAATATTATGATGTATGGTGATACTATACTTTAGCTCTACACCAAGAAATATCGAATTTTCAAACGTGGCGATATCAGAACATTCACGTGCTGTTTAAAATAAGCCGCTTCCATTGGATAGAACAACATTTCAAAAATGTGCTGTTCAGAATAAATCGAAATCATTGGTCTGTACCTTACTGCGGACGTTTTACAGACGGACCTTATCGACTATTAATGTTAAGATTAGTGATTTGTTCATCAGTGTCTTTTCATTTTTATATGGGGAACTGTGGAGCCTAGCTCCAATCTCCCTTTCATCTTTGGTTTTGGTTTTTTTTTTTTTTAATGTTGTGGACCCAGGTTTTTTATTCTATTTATTTTTTTAGAATTGTTTTGTTTTGGGTTTATCTATTGTGCTTTTTTTATACAGAGTGATAAGGGGGTGGGGGAGAGGAAAAAGAAAGGTCGCATATATGCGGGGAGGGGGAGTGAAGGGTAAGAGGAGGTTACAATTTACAGTTATATAATATAAAAAAGAAAGTTTATTTTCTTCTTTTCGGCCGCGCGATTTCTTAAGTTTCAGTTTATATATAAAGTTATTTTAACATTTTGGACCCCCGCAGAAATGGTATTTATAGTCACAGAACGTCACTTTATGAAAATCCGATAAGAGGACATTTCAAAAACTTTTAAAATGTAATTAAGAAGATGTGGCATCAAAACAAAATGAATAATTTCATTTCAAAAATATTCTTGACGTATTAATTATTACAAATAATAAAAAATAAGTATTTTTGTGGTGCCCCTCCGCCCTTCACAAAACTATCAGTACTTCAGAGGCACCAACGTCATTTGAGATCATCTCGGAGACTTTAAAAGTGCTCCGTCCCCGTATGTTGTGATTAGTGACAAAAATTGGCTGAAAATTCACCTTCATCAGAACTACGAAAATATTAATAATAGCGTTCGTGTTTTTTCACTATTATTTCATATTTTGGATTGGTTCTTTTAAATATTTTCTTATCTTACTTTCAGCAAATGTAAACGGTTGATAAATTGTAATTTTCGTGTATAATTCCCCAAAACTATATAAAATATGGCTCTCGGGCATGGGATTGTCTTTACATGATTTAAGTCACCAGAAGTTGTAGAAATTGTTTCATGAACAGACGCTGTGTAAAAACTTTGCATTATTTTTTTCAAAATGTAGAGAAAATTTTGGATACCAACCATTTTGACACATTATTATTAAAATTTAGGGAATTTGTAAACAATATTTTAGATTTTAACATTCACGATAATAAAAATCGAATTGTATTGATTTTGGCCCAAACACACATAACATGTTGTTCACATCCAACAATCAAAAATAAATCAATACGCATGGTTAATAAAAACTAATAAATTAATCGAAAATAATTATCACGCCGATAAAATTCGCACAATAATTAAGTATGCCAAGGTTTTATAAAAAAAATATTTGGCTTAAAAGTCAACTAGATAGTATTATTTGTCTACAAAAAATATCAAACCTTAACCTTACACTCATTTGACAATCTAAATAACACATTTTAAAAAAACACCAAGACTTATTAGCGTGATACAAAAAAATGTAATTATCTAAGTGTATTAAAATAAAATTAGTATAGCTTATACTGTTAAACTTAAAGATATTTAAGTATTCCAACTATAATTTTCATTATTTACTCATAAATTAAAATGCTTACTAATAAAGGATTGCTTTTGATTATTTTATAAGAAATTAATTTTAAAGCTTTACTATTTACTACATATGTTTATAAAGTTTTCTACATATATTGATTGCTATAGTAATCTGAACAGCTGTAGTAATTGGACATTTCAATTTTAAACATCCAAAATAAGAGTTGCATAGCATTTTTGTTGGTGAGAAGGTCAAAAATATACTTTAGTGTATCTATTTCTAAATGACTGCCGTTTTAGTTATTTACCACTAGATGGAAAAACTCAATAAAATTACATTTTTTGCAATGTCACATCAAAATAGCAAAAAGGTGTGTTTGTAAACCACTAAGAAACAGTAATATGTTGTTGAAACGTCACTGGTGACGTGTGTTCAATTACTGTTAAAGTACATATGACCCTTTCGATGGTTTCGGTGGTAAAGTTGTGGAAGTTCATTTTAATATAAAATGTAAAATAACTTTGATTATTCCACGTATTGTGCTACTAACTGTGACACGTGTTTCGCCTCTTTCAGAGGCATCTTCAGACTTACTGTCGCAAAGTTTGCTTACGTAATGAAGCAAGAAACACGTGTCACAGTTAGTAGCACAATACGTGGAATAATCAAAGTTATTTTAAAATTTATATTACATATGTCCCATTATCATGACTTTCCACATTTTTCAGTCAAATACGAATATCTTAAAAAACCTAAAGTTTCTTTAATTTGTATCTTAATTTCCTTAAAGTTCATTAAATTATACATCTCTACATACATCTCATGTTACTAATATGCTTATATTTTTGGAGTTATGGTCTGTTTAAGGAAAGCATTTCATTCATCCTGTCATAATTTTTCATCTCATTCATATGAATGTGCACTTGTAGTTTTTAAAAATTCAAATTAAAAATAAAAATAAAAAAATACGTGCACAACGTTTAAAACGTATCATAAAGGTTGCGTTCACTATGAAATAAAGATTTAGTTATTCGCATTAAAACCTTAAGTCTTAATTAGATTGATAAATTGAATAATGTATTGTGTAGATATGAGAAATATTGATGTCGTATTTTCGAAAACTTTGTAGGATATTAAATTCCATTTCTTAACTTTTTTATCTAAAATCTCACTATTTTTGCACTAGAAAATTCTATAAAATACTTTGTTTTTGTTTGTTTTTTTTCCATTTTCGTAATTATATTAGGAGAAAATGCTTCGAAATGAACACCTGAAAGAAAGCTTTCAACGATTTGTGTGATATTTATGAGTACTTGACAATACATAACATAATGTCATAAAATTGCAAAAATATTTTTATGGCAAAAGGGCCCATTTGCAATTAACCGTTTTCAATAAAAAAAAATTCAAACATATTAAACGAACAATGTGTTATACCACTAAAAAAAATATTTGTCACACTAAATTTTTTTCTCTCTCCTCAACATTCTTGAAATCGGCAGATGGCCCTTACTGCCAAATGACTACCCACTTATAATAATTAGAATACTGACATTTTATATGGTAAATCGAAAAACCGTATTAGTCCAGAGACTGTAGTGAATAGCGCACAGTTAAAATACTTGTAACTTACGCACATACAAATTGCTGGAGTTAAATTGCATATATTGATTAATTGATTTGACATTTACTTGGTAGAACTCCATTTATAACAGATTAAAAATAACAAAGTATTTTAGTTCTACAGTTTAATAATTTTATTCGTTGATAGCTATTTCGTATAGCGTAAGCCGAAATAGCTATCAACGAATAAAATTATTAAACTGTAGAACTAAAATACTATGTTATTTTTAATCTGTTGCATATATTGAGGCTTATCGTTTTCAGTAGAGTAAATGTACTATAAATATCATACCGGTATGTTCAACGCACTCTATTTCACTGGTGGCCAATTATTTTCTACAATTATTCTCGGCTTGAAATGAAAATTGTGAGACTCATTAATGATAGTAAGATTATAAAATAGGCACATGAGGTGCGGCAAAGAACGCTAATAAGCGAGTAGTAGAATCTAAAAGTGGCAAACGTCGTATGTGTAGTGTGTACTCATTATTAAATGCAAGAGTAACCATAGAATTTTATATCATTTTACTCTTACGAAGTGATTTATAATTATTTATTCATAAAATTATATTTTTTTTTAAACCATGTCCGCTCCCAATGTGGAGCATATGGACTCCTAATGGAGTTTATCTCAACAGAAGTGTTTCTACGAGAACTGCTTGTTACTCAGTTGCTCAACCTCTCTTTTTTCAAAGAGAGTAGGGATAGAAGGATTGGGCTAGGACATGATTAGTGGTAAGCTAATCGCTGTCGATACGCCCCGTTCATAGGATAGGAAAGGTGAGAGGGGGGAATTCAAAACATCACATACATCCATGCCTTCGAACAGAAATTCATAAATCGATTGAAAAATCAATTTATAAAACTGTCCGTACCGGGATTTGAACCCGGGCCCTCTGTAGCCGAAGCCATCACCGTTGACCACTCGAATACACAGGCGACAGGTTTTTCTTTTTTTTTTTCAAATAATATACTCATTTTTAATAATTATATTTATGTTTAATATGATAATGACCGGTTTCACTCATGACGAGCATTATAGAATTATAAAAGAATACGATATTATATATACTGAACAAAATAAAATGATTGGGGTGTAACAAACAATCGGTAATTGATTGTGTAATCAACAATGTAGCACAAATACCACCGCCACCGCCAAAATTATAGCTGAAAGGATTTTTATCGACTTATATTTACTAACATAGAAAAAAAACATTTTAACAATCCACTTCAATGTTATATTTATTTTATTCATTCAAATGAATTTTAACGCGTAAATGTCAATTCAATGAATACATAGAATATCTCTCCTGTTCGATCACTTCACAGAGAGAGATTGACTCCCTACCCTACCGACTAGCACTTTCCTGGCCACATAATAATGTATATGTTTATCTTCTTAGAAAAGATTTTTTTAATGAGAATTTTAACAAATACCCGAACAAAATAACTTATGTTGTCGTTATCGATGGTAGAATAGTATATTAATAAAAAAAGAACATAGATCAACTGAGCCGTTTGCAAATCCTAGCGAGGTGGATTTTTCCATTTAGACCATTTAGACTGAATCTTTCAAAAAATCTCTTCAAAGATGTCACTGTCGCCGTCACCCCCCCCCCAAAAACGATAAAGATAAGACGTGGGAAACCTTTGGCCATTTAAGTTATCGAGTGTGGACTTTTAACCGAATTCAAAATTTTGTTCGATTGCTTTTATTAAATAAGAACATATTGTACACACATACATTTAAAAGTATAGTAAATGCTTGACTTGGTAAACTGCATTGATGTAAGCATTTTTATTGATGATAAAACCAAAATTCCACTATATAATAAAGTAGGTTTATCAATCGTGTTTTGGGGTGAAAATAAACGGCACGAGTTTTTATAAAAACTTAAATAATTCAGAAGTTTAATTAAATTTGGCGGTGCCTAGTGGTTCCGTGCCGGATCTCATAGGCTCGAGTCCCAGTACGAACAGCATTGATTTTTACTGATATATCGATTTCTGTTCGAAGGTATGGATGTTTGTGATGTCTAAAAATTCCCTCCCACCCATTCAGATCTTTTAATAGTCAGAAGTAGTGAGAGCAAATATTTAACCACTAGCCCTGTCCTAGCTTTATTCTTCCTTCCTACTATGTACTCTCTTTGAAAAAGAGAGGTTGAGCGACTGAGAAACAAAAAGTTATCGTAGAAACGCTTCTGTTAAGATACTTTCATTCTAAGGCTATATGCTCCACATCGGGAGCGGAAATGGATAAAATAAAATAAAAAAATAATTATCTATAAATAAATTCTACGTGTTATATAAAAATACAAGCATGGAATTTGGATATACGTCGAATCATAAGAAGAAAAATTGCTGCAGCGATGCCTCAATGTCAACAATGTCAATATAGTATCGTGTTCGTCATATGAATTTTTTTTTGATTTTAGCAATTATTCCCAAGAGAGACTTAGCCAAATATTTGAATTTCACTATTGGCCAAAAGTGTTGTCTGTTATTTCGAGATTTTACTGTATAACATATTATAGTTACTCAAATGCGGCCTTTCGACATGTAAAAGTTCCATACCACTCAGTCGTTATAATATTGACTGAAACTGAAAATCATATACAAACTTACAAGTAGCCAAGCTATAAAGCAACACTTGCAGGAATTTTTATTCCTTGCAAAAACTTACCCAATAGTGATTAGTGTAAACATAACAAATGTAACATGTATTATAAAAACAGTAGAGTCCAAACTTGCATACTAAAATAAGTAGAACATATTTAAGTAGCTACGTTACCTGTGTAGTATTAGAATGTAATTTACAAGGTAAGTCTTTATTAACGTGCACACATCTGACATATTCATAATTATTAGCGTATTGTTAAGCACACAAAATCAATCACAACGTGCTAAATTTACTGCGGCATTATTAATGCCAAACGTTTGGTATGTGTGTTTATGACATGCTTTTTACCATGGAAATAATCCAAATATTCAAGGGAACAATGGTAAATGTTATTCCATTTTTCATCCGGCTTATAATAAATACGGATAAAGTATAAGGACTATGGTTTCCAGTCGAATATTCGTAATTTGGACATTTGAATATTTGAAAAATTATTCGTTGATGTTATCAAACAGATGCGAAATTGATGAACGTTATAATTTCTCAAGATTTGTTTGCATAAATGAACTACAATACTTCGTTTATCAACAATTTATTGAAATTATAATAAAATACATTATTACGATACACTATTATACAAACTAGTATCAACCGATCCATAGATGAAACGAAGATTGAAAATGAATGTAAAATTATTTTTTTATTTTGTAATAACAATACAAATAAGTGACATAATAGTATGTAAGCAAATGAGACATGCTTTTTAACAGCTATAATTTGACACTATTATCTAAAAATCAAAAAGGCTCCTTCACACAAACTTGAGCAGTTTTCTAATCATTCCAAGATGTTAATCAAGTTGGTTTCCCACCATGATCTGTTTTTTATATACAGGCAATGTTTCATAGCCTTTATTCACAGCGTTATCGGTACAAAAATGAGCCTACCCCTCCTCCTCTCACACATTCATGACATGAACCGTTCACTTAATGTGCTTGAAAAAAATAAAAACGAATGTAACGGCCATTTAATCTAGTTGATATTACGGCTTAATGAATATGTATATTTATAATAACATAATATGTAAAACATTTTTTCCATTAACTACACTATGTAAATCTTGATCAGGACCGGTTTTTCTCATCCCGAGTATTATAGCGAGAGAGAATACTAGCCTAGCTAAGGAAATTACTACAAATTCATTCACCCAAATACCACTGGAAATTATTGATTGATATTACATTATTTGTAATTATCAGTGAATTACGATTATTCAATTATCAGTAATACCCTCACACGTTACGCTTAGTTCCTTCAAAAATAATCAAAAGTTCTTTTAAAAATCCTGCGCTTCTCACTAAAAGCGGACTCGGCTTCAAATACAAATAATTTATGTAACGGAAAAATTTGACCTTCCTTTTCACAACTTCACAGTCCGGTTTTTAAATCAAAGAGACATTTTCTTCCGCGGCTAAGCTAAAAATATTTGTTGGACAGTGTGGTTGTACTCTTATGTGCTTTTGATTTGCATACAAGTAATACTACATTTGTGTTGCAAGTTAAAACATTATTTATGGCACATATAACAATAATAAAAAAACGGCCACACCTCCGACAAGCCTCCAACCGGCAACACCCACGCAAAGAAATTAGGTTGACATATTATGCCCAATATATTACAATAAATTACGATTTTGTACGAACTACCAACCATTAAATTATATATAAAATATAATTGTTATATTCCGTTCATTCAATCAGTAAGATTTTATCACATATTGTTATGTCAGGTATTTGATCTAAATCAGAGTCCCTGGTAAAAATCGTAAAAATATTTGTAAAATATTGCTAATCTAAAAAATGGATAAACGGTAGTATACGACGTACAATATTCTCACCTAGCTCTCATTGCAATACCAGACGAATATATCAATACCGATATTTCGATGTTTACATTACATCCCGGTATTGAGATCCCAATAATCTAAATCGTTATTTCATATCAATTCATTGCCTAGACTGCCTAGAGAAGTGAAAATTTGCAGAAACTTTTAATTTTAATTTTATTTGACATTGCTAATTTTATTAAGTGCATGGTGAATTGACGTCAGCTGTAATGCCATGCACTGTACTTCTGATTTGAGACGATAAACAATATAAAATACCATCATTAAAAGATATATCATAATAAAAGTAATAAAAGATTTTTGATACTTTTTCCGCATAAAATTTATTAGATCAGGACCGGTTTCGCTCATCGCGAGCATTATCAGCTGATAAGAAAAATACATAAACAGTTATATTTATACAAATTTAAATTGAAATAAAAAGGTGTAAGCAACTATTAACAATTTAAAGGATTAACAAATTACATTATAATTACACAAAATTAAAATGCTTAACACCCATAACGATTCAAAAATCATCATCAAAGAATAATAAATCTAAGTCGCAAACGATGTCAATTATAAACACAATTAAAATTTGGGAAATTTTTAAACAAAGTGAAACTCTACATTACTAAAGTAAATATCCTAATGATGATTTGGTGTTTTTCCCGCTTCCAAGTAATGATGTACTTCAACAAAATCAGCAGTAATGAAGATTCTGAAAAAGACATTTTTAAAAACCATATCAATTCTTACAAAAGAAATGAATTTTAAAAACATATAAATAATATAGAAGAGCGGTTAATATAGGCTAGAATTAGATTAATGAAACGGATATAACAAAGGTGATGATGCAAATACAACCTGTTCGTTTAATAAATTAGAGTTAGGTTAGAATTTATGTCTATTTATTTCTAAGATATCTTGTTTATCAAGTTTTAAAGATTTATTGTTGACACGCTAGATTTCTAAGTTTTTAGGGATATCAAATTTATGCTTATTTAGGAACAAATGGTTCCCAAATGAAGATAATTCATTCCCTTTACGGGAGCAGGCTAAATGTTCTTTAAATCTGATATTAAAAGCTCTTCCCGTTTGACCAATATACCTGGCTCCACAAGAATCGCAATCAATTAAATAAATGCCACTTTGGTTAAGAATATTAAGTTTATCTTTAGAATTTACTAAAATGCGTTGCAAGCTAAAAGAATTATAAAAAGTGACATTAAAAAAGTTTTTGTTGAATTTCTGAAATTTCTTAAACTTTGCTGTTTCTCAACAGTTTCTCAATAACTTTTTTTAGGGTAGCCACATTACAACTTTGGGGGCCACGGGAAATTTTTTTGAAATCCGTACATTGTGATGTTTTAGAAATTGGAATGTCTGAGAAGACCTAAAAAAAGTCTCGCGGCATTCATTTTGGGAGATTCCCAATTTTTTAATTTCAAGCACTGGGAAGACCTACGAAAAAAAAATGGTGCTTTCCCTTTCGGGTCCTAAAATTTCTTATAAAACTTGTACTTCAGTAGTGCAAAACATGTATGGGGGGGGGGGGGGCACAGAAAAATAAGACACTCAAAAAGGGCCAGAGGCACAAAAAGGTTGTGAAACACTGACATTTACCGAGCCCCTTGTTAAGATATTGGCAGCCCACCGCCGGATATAATGGAGTTTATCTCATCGAAAGCTTTACTCTACATATTTGGAAAAAGAGAGTAGAGATAGATATGTGAAATTGTTTATTTTTATTATTAACTTCGCTGGGAGATGGAACCATCTGGGCTAGGGTGAAACTAGACCACAAAAGCCAAAAATATAGTTTGAAAAATTGTCTGGTCACCATTTTTTCTTTTAAATTGGAATATACGCCCCAAAGAATTTCCTTTGCTTCTGTAGTTTGCATGTTACCTCAAAATAAACAGGAAAATAATAATAGAAAATTTAAATTAACTTTGATTATTCCACGTATTGTGTTACTAACTGTGACACGTGTTTTGCCTCTTTCAGAGGCATCTTCAGACTTACAATCGCAAAGTTTGCTTAAGTAATGAAGCAAGATTGATTCTAACATTTTAAAATTATGAAATTACAAAATGGAGTTTTGGGTTTTTTTTCCTTTTAAGAGGAGCAAGGAGGGGGGTGTAGAATCGAAACAAAGCAAACTTTGCGATAGTAAGTCTGAAGATGCCTCTGAAAGAGGCGAAACACGTGTCACAGTTAGTAACACAATACGTGGAATAATCAAAGTTAATTTTAATTTTCTATTAAAATGAACTTCCACAAAGTTACCGCCGAAACCATCGAAAGTAGGAAAATAATACATACATATTATTGTTTTATAAAAATGTCTGATATAGTGATTTAAATTGGAGCAAAACCCGACCAGACAGTTTTTTAGTATCTCAGCGAGAGCAAAAAGTGAAAGTCATGCATCGCATTAAGAAATAAAAGAATAAACGAAAACGATAAAAAATCTTTGACCGATAAAAATAACCTTGGTTGCGGTCAATGATTACTTTAATCAAAATGACAACGCCTTTATTTATTGGATTAATTTATGGCACAATCATTTGTAATTCATAAAATTTTACACAAAAATGACAATCAAATGAATAAAATCAATACTTTTGGAACTTTTTGGATAGTTACATTCCAAGAAGGTCGAAACGCCCGAATAAAATCATTAAAAAAGTAATTGAATTATTTGTGATCGGTGGTCGAGTGGTCGAGTGGTCAACGTCGTTGGTACTCGCAGATTAGAATTTCAGTACACACACACTTTGAACTAAAATACGTCTAAAGTGGCGCCATTGCGTGCTACTAAGCCTAAGAAAACAATTCAAGTAGCATTTTAATTCATTAAGCTATGATCGGAGTCGGAATCGTCTTATTTCTTAACAACCACACAATCCTGCATAAACTATTCTCCACCGGATTCGCGATTTTTAAATTTTTCAGTTGTCGTGACACTCGTGACTCATGTAGGGGCCTAATTAAAGCAAAAAACGGCTTAAAATAAATGTGTTTATTTGATACTAAACTCTTTATCATCAATTTGGCAGTTCTTTTGGCCGAGATAATGGATGTAGCAATTAGTTGTATTCAATTATTAATTTATATTCCGTATCTCACGTAAGCCTGCAACTTCATAATTGAAAAGTGTTTATGTTCATAGGGACTATTTAGTTTATTAAGTTAGGCATCATTTAAAAATTTATATATATAAAAAAAATACAAGAAAGTTAATACATATATACCCACATTCGAATCTTTTTAAATATATAATTTAACCATATGCCAACCAAGTTACTAGTTGCATCATAATATTATACAAAAGGAAATATGTGCCACAGGTAAAAACCGTTTTGTAGATCAAACCGATTAAATAAATTACTCAATTATCTTGAATGTCCCGTTTATATGATTTCCTTTTTAGTGTTCATACGAATCAACTTCTGTGCAATATAAAAAAATGCTCACAACTTAGTAGTACATTTTAATGCAGTAACCCCTATAATTAAACTTCCGAATTCCATGCACGAAAGTCTACGATTCGATTTACATATTATTTGTTGCACCTGGTATTTTGTATGGCTCGTATTTAAGCCGCCGCGAAATCGCTCCAGATAATATTTTTAAAAAATGTCGAATCAGTCTTGCATATTTGGGAATATTGTATTTATTCCCGAAATGAACAGTAGGAATTCGAAATTTAAAAAAAAAGAAAAAAAAAGTCGAATGTGCAGTAATTTTTTCGCACATAAAGTGTTGAAAAATCGACGCAATCAAAATTTTTTTGAACATCTGACTGTATAATAGATTTTATTCTGACCGCTTAAAAAAAAATCTAACCGTTAGTATTTTTATTCTGACCGTTAACATTTTTATTCTGACCAAAAATTGAATTTTATTATGACCAAAAGATGATTTAAATTCTGACCAGAAATCGATTTAAATTCTGACCATTTATTTTGTTGCCATTTTATATTCGGATCCACGGCAAACAGTCTAAAGACAAAATAAAATGTTAATGGCAAAATGTCTACACGACAAAATGTTTACGCGGCAAATGATTTACAGTCAAAAAGATTATTTATTTATAAATTACTTTCAATTTTATTGTTTTAATCATTCTGCATAAACAATTAACTAAATATGAATAGCTGAATAAATTGAGTTGCCACACCAAGAAAATATCTTTAATTTGGAGAACGCTGAAGCAAAAATAAATAATTACTAGGTATTGTAAATTTACGTAGAGCTGGCACGAAAAAAATATTTATTTTTATAAATTGCTTTCACAATTAACGTTTTAAACATTCTGCATATAAAAAAATAACTAAATCTAAGTAGATGTGCAAGGAATTGTTTCCTAATCACTTTTTCTACGCCAGGTTTTTAAAATTGAATCTAAAGTGGGGGGGGGGGGGAATTAGGGCCTCCCATTCTAGGATCCCGTCCAATTTTATGATCCCAAAATCGCTGTATTGTGATAGTACTAAGCCCGGGATTTCGGGTTTGAGATCAAGAAGCGCAAAATTCTCGAAAAGTTGATGAAAATAGGCAACCAGAGAACATTTTTGAAATCCGCGCGAGAGCTAAAAAAAGGTTACGATTTTTCTTAATTTTGGCAAATACGCAAATTTCTTCAAGTTTTTTCAATTCGGCCACCGAGTAATAAATGTATGTGAACATCAAAACCATTCATTTCATTGAAAGCAATCATTTAAACCGCTGAAACCTTAAATCCATTAAATCAATATTCATTACAACTCATCTCAATTAATTCACACATCAGAAATGATATATTTTTTTCAACAATTTTTCATTATCATAGAGGGAAAAACTCGAGCTTCGCAGTGTTAAATTTTGACATTTTTGTTGAAATAAGATAAGGTAGATACCGAACATATTCAGTGAAAATGTATATATATTATAAAAAAAATATGTATTATTTTATCATCTTTCTATATGATTATTTGAAATGTTCGCTTATTCTCAGAAAAATTCTATGATTGTATAATAGTGACAAATTAAACTCATAATTATCATATAAGTCATAAACAATACTTGTACTTCAAACTAGGTCACACGTATAAAGACGACGTCAGAATCAAATAAGACAATGATACAAATTTAGGTCAGAGATATACATACATAATATGTAGTTAGAATTTAAACAAAACCCGTTAAATATTACAATAGGTATACAATTACCTCACTGTCTAAGAAACACCAACTGAGTATTCATGTGATATGTCGGAAAATTGTAATATACTTTAGGGGTTTTCTCTTACGGTGTTACCTTCCACCCTTTCCGATACTTAAGTAACTGGTCGCTGCGAGAGCGATTAGTTAACCATTAGTCCTGTCCTGGTCTTATCCTTCATTCCCTACTACTCTCTTTAAAAAATAGAGGTTGAGCGACTGAGTAACAAACAGTTCTCTTATAAAAACTTCTGTTAAGATACCTCCATTAGTAGGCCATATCCTTTACATTGGTAGTGAACATTGATAAAAAAATCAGGGACCGGATTGAAATTTTCGGAGGGCCGGATCCATCTGGCAGGTCGTAGTTTGGGAACCGCTGTATTAGACAAAAATAATATTCAACATTTTTTTGATAACTTTTGATTGTTTTTTGCATTGTTTTTAACAACCACATGTTATAAAGTAACATAGTCAATATTGAATAAAAACTGAATTGAACACGGCAGCAGGTAAGTTGATCCAATTATTTTGAGAGAAATATTTCCAGATCGACCATACGGTCATGCAACTAGTTTCCCAATCTTAGGTTACACACCTTACCACTTTAATGATATTTAATTAATGTACATACTTTTGCATTGACTCTCCTATCATGCCCAGTTCAACTTACAAAGTAACCTAGTATCAATACTATCATACATGTTTTTTTTTCTGTTGAAAATGAGTAGTTTTTAGAACAATACTTTAACGTTTTGACTGGGCTTAGCAATCAGGAAGCTATTTAATTTATTTAAATTCAAAGTATTTTTAACACAATTGAGTTAAGTTGTGTTTTATCAAACATCGCAGCTTTCAATTTAGAAAATAATAAATAGGTTCCATACAGTGTTTATGTTATTATATTACAAACCCTAAGAACGGAGTGTAGTGGGAGTGATTAATAAATCAGTAGTCTTGCCTTAGACCTATCCTTCTATTAGAAATTATTGGGATTAAACAACTGATTAACAAAAAGTTCACGTAAAAAAACTTCTATGGAGAAAAGCTCTTTTATGAAACTATACATTCCACACTAAGAGTGAACATGAAAATATTAATATTATGCTTCCTGATTTGGCGCATTAATATTTTTTTGAAATTATCTACCACTTAAAAAAACTAAAAAAACACAGGTGTGGCAGTAGCAATTTAGCGCGTGGCTGCGTGGCTAAGATATAAAAATATTACATTATATTATTTTTTATCCATGTCCGCTCCCAATGTACAGCATATGTCCTCCTAATGGAGGTATCTCGACAGAAGTTTTTCTAAGAGAACTGCTCGTTACTAATTTGCTCAACCTCTCTGATTTCAAAGAGAGTAGGGATAGAAAAGATTGGGTTAGGAAAATATTAGTGGTTAGGTAATCGCTCTTGCTATTTCCTTATTTTTTAAGGATATAATGCTTGGAAGGGAAGAATTCGAGACATCACATACATCCGAACCTTCGAACATAAATCCAATTTGATTGATTAAATAATCAATCTATAAAAACTCTCCGTCCGGCAGTGGTTTCCTACCTTTAAGTTACTGCGCCTCTCTTTGAAGAAAAAAATGTCTTCACGCCTACCCATCCTTTATTTCATATAGTAATAAAGACACGTTTTAAAGGGTAAATATAAATTTTGGACTGTTCGCGCCACCCAGGTTGGAAATCGCTGCCGTACGGGATTCAAACCCATGACCTCCGTGTTCTAACCCAACGACGTTGACCACTGGACAACGCAGCCGGCAAATATTATTATGTTACTTAAATAATTTTTGATAAACGTTATGTAGGTCAAGTTTAAAGTAAGAGGAAAGTTGCTGTGCGAATATTTGATGTCGACCGAAAACAAGTCAACGTTAGTTCACTGCTATGAGAGGTATGTCGGCTTACCGATTGATTATATTATATTACATACATATAGGTGGCGTAATGTCGATCGAGAAAAATCGACACTTAGTATATTGGCGTTGCGAATCTGATCCATTTTACGTAATTTATCCTCAATATGGCATAGCAATAATTTGATGCTTGGGAAAAACCGGTTGAAATATAGCTATTTGGTTTTTGTTTTTTATGAAATAATGTCATATTCACGCATTCTTATAATGTAAAACACATCGCTATAGTGGTATATTATTGTTTAAATGGTTGGAAAAAATGGGAGTTTTTTTATCTGATCGGTGACCATCACAAACCAGCTCTTCACATACAATATACTGGCTTAAACGGTCGTCAATCTCAAACCAGCTCTTCACATACAATATACTGGCTTAAACGGTCGTCAATCTCAACCCATGTTTCATTTGGTTAAATGCAATGGTAAAAGTCATACAGACTTCAAATAGCACTTTCAGCATAAGATATTTTTACAAAAAAAAACTTTACTAGTCCTTTAAACTTTTTTTTTTTAGATTGAAGAGATGGAACATCGCGCTTAGAATAACCGTGTAGGTAGTTAAATGTAGCCGACACGCCATATTCTTTTATATTTACCTCTACGTACCTATGTGTGTACATGGAAGCTCGAAAAGGGATGGTTCGGGCAATACCAGGGGTACTGTTTTTGACTGAATTTGTCAACAACTCGAAGATAATAGAAGGTATTAGGTCTTTAATAAAAAGGCGAGAATGAATCTGGCTGAAACACTTTTTGCTGCGGATGCCTCAACGTAATCTGAATCTGTCCTGCCTCTTCTGCCGATCCCGCCACCCCGGGATTCCGCTGATGTCCATCCATATGATGTACTCGGCGAATACATGAGACATTGGGACCCGAGATAAAGCGATAGAGCTGGCGGGGGACAGAGCGTCTCGGAGGCGATGTGTGCTGTAGGTAATGTACTTTGAGTAGGGAGTAAGTATTACTGTAAAAATATGGCATAGACAAGTTCATTTTTTGATATATCATTTGGTTTATAATTTTCCATGCGTGTTATTTTTTAAATTTTGTGTAAAATTTTTGGGTACTAAAAACCTGTATTATAAAAAAAGACTATCAGAATTTTTCGAATTTATAAATGTTATTTATAAAGTCCAAATGTGCTTTTAACCGAAAGAATGTCTGCTGTCGAACGACGCCACATTTAAGAATTTGGATGTCCGAATGAGGTATATTTAAATATGTGTGAGAATTTAGTTTGATCTTCGTATAATATCCAAACGGTATTTATAATATATGCTGTTATAATAATCTTTTGGTAAGATACTATCATGTGGTTGAGATTTTAACACGGCGGAAATTGTATCCATTACTCGATTACGAATTTTGCATTTCATGACTCAAGAAGCAATATAATACGAGTTGTCCTTAATAAAGTTATAGATCGTATAACATTTCAAATTACACGCGGGTTTTATTGCTAAACTCTTGTTTGCCTGGTGAATATATCCAACTGCATTCTCTTTCATGCTACATTTTAGTAGTGTGATATTTAACGAGACTAAAAAATCATTATTTCACATTTAATTTACCATTATAGTCTCCGAACAAGAAAGGTTAAGGAAGTGACTAACAACTAGTCGACTTTAAAACATCATTGTTGAGATTCTTCATAAGAGTACATATCGCTGGTAATTTTCTACAACCTAGCATCTCAAAAAGTACACGTTTTCAGGAGACAAAAAAATTTACTGTATATAAATCGCTATAAAACACCTCTGGAATGATTCTGTTCTCAATGTCTTTGAGAAAGTTAATAAAGAAGGAAGCAAAGACGTATCCATCAATGCCGTTCTCTCTTTCGAGCCAAGCACAGCACACGGCCATATTGTCTGCCCAAGTTTTTTTTATCAGGTCAAATAAGGATGAAATATATATTTTTTAATATGAGTTAAAGGAATATACATATACATATGTGTGTATTGAAATTCTGAATTCATTACACTTAAAAACTTAAAACTAACAAAAGTTGAGATGCGTGCTTGCATAATATTAACGACGATATGCTCCAAATTAAAAGTAGATATAGTTGAAAAAAATATAATAACCAAACAAACAATTTTATTTTTGTATTGAAAATAAATTTCCCTAAAGCAATCATTAGAATAAATTGAATGCCTTTAATTAAGATAATATTTTGTTGCAGGCTGAATTCATAAAAAATACCGTATATATTTTTTTAAATCGTCAATTGAAATGTGTTAAAAATATACGTGAGATTTTTCTTAACGTAACAGTCTGATTTTAATGCAATTCATTTCCTTTATTTTTTATAATGGCCACTCACTAAATCAACCTCACTCTGCGTGCAAATATTTTTACAACGTCACAAAAGAAGCTTTCAAAAAATATGTGAAATCATCCGTAAAATGCGGAGGTTCTATACCAAAAGCGACGTTAAAATATCTCAAATCGGTTCGTAGAGAAACATAAAAAGCTAAACTAATTTGGGTGTGCGCTGAGAGGTCCGCTACAATCACGCCATTACTGACAGGGAAGCCATTTTATCAAGCGTTTTCAACACAAAATGGAGGTACTTTTGTCCTTCTCAAATTTATAGAGAATGCTGTTTCTTTTTCATTCACTCTCGCTTATTCGCGTAGCTTTTATGCTGGGAAAGTTTTCCGCGAGCTTTTGAAAGCTTTTAGCGACGCCACTGCACGGAAGTGAGCACTTACTGATCCGCTGCCACTGAATTTAGGGTGCCCAAAAACACTCAGCTTACACACAATACTTTTTTTTAACTCATAATAATAAAAAAAAAAAAAAATGTCGAAACAGAAGTGGCTGACATTCTTGACGTCTCCTAATGTTTCGTGCATAGCGTGAATATATTAACAACTCGACATAACTCTGCTTTCGAAATAGCATGCACAGTGGCTGATATTCATTATTCACATCACAAATAATTGAATACATCTATCTAAACAGCAAACACTTTGCTCACAGGAAACTTACAGATTTACAGTTTGTTTTGTACAGGTTTTGTACAAAACAAAGAATAAATAATATTTTTTGACTTTCAGCATATTCATCACATGAACGTAATAATCACCTTCAGAGGTTTGTAACAGAATCATCTAGTTTCAAAAAGCACTCTTAAAGTTTTGACTAAATGACACAAGACATACTTTCGATGAATAAAAGTATTAACAATAAAGAATTATTATTAAATAATATTTAAATAGAACAGGTTGCTCGCCACTGCTTAAGGTATTTACAATGGTTTAACCCACCCTAACTGATGCAACACATTATTTAATCATTTTTTAACGTAAATGTTATTTGTAGTATCATTATTGTTTGTTTGTTTTTCTGTCCTCCCCTCCTTACTTCCGTTTTTATTTTTATAATATGTCAGAATATTTAAATTAAAATCATCCATACTTAACCCTCCAGAGACGAGAGCTTTTTTCCGATAAAAAAAATATTTTCTAAGCCATATTGAAGTCACGGATAACTTTTATTCCTATCCAAAATTAAAAAAAAAAAAAACGCAAAGTCGTTGTATAGAAACCCCGCATGACTATATGATCATGCTCATCCTTTTACTACCGTGTAATATTGAGTACGGACAGTAGTAAGGACAAAAGTGACCGTATGGGCTTGCAAACATTCGGGGTTGAAATATAGCTAAACGTGATTTTTTTAAAAATATTTACAATTTGACCTCTTTAGATCAACATAATTTCAAAACAAATATATTAGCAAAATAACTGTAAATAATTTTATGTTTTTATAAAAAAATATCTAACAGTTTCAAAAAGTAAATTAAAAAAAACGGAAATTCAAAAAATCACATGTGCTTTTGGAGACCGTTCCTGTTCCTACGGCTGATGACTTACTGTAGTCCGTACCTTTCTTAACCAAATATGAGCAAAAGCAACGATATTCAGGTAGAAAAAGTATGAATAGTGGGATCAATAGACAACGGTGTTTTGTGTGACCATATGGTGACGCTCGTCCTTGGAGGGTTAAACAAGCATTGTGAAAGTAAGATTGTCTGAGCATGCCTCTGAAAGAGGCGAAACACATGTCACAGTTGGTAGCACAATACGTGGAATAATCTAAGTCATTTAAAAAATTACATATATGACACAAAACATTTTTGCACACATCCTAAGCATTAAATCTATTATTTTTTTACGATTGTCTTCGTATGTCTTAACAAACGTGATACAACCTTTCAGTTTATATGCAGATAACGTGTAACAAAAAATACCTTCATCAATATAATATGTAGAATCGGTTTTGAAGCTCACTGTCAAATTTTGATTTGAATTTAACCTATCACCTGTACGAATGAGTTGTTTTTGCTACTCGCTTTGCTAAAATTACACTTGATTAAAATCCAGTGAAGGCTCATTTTATATTATACACACACACTAAAATACGAACAATCGCTGACAACAATTGATAAATTAATAACTAATTAAAAAAGAAAATTCGATAGAAGACTTCGTATTATATTTTAAAAAATATTAAAACCGAGAGCTAAATCAATAGAGAAACATTTATAACCTTTATCTGAAAAAAAACCGATATGAGCTTCGCTGAATGAATTACATTGTATCTTTTGGTATCATCATAACTAGGGAATCCAATCCCGAGCCAAAATGTTGATCCCGGGATTTCGGGATTCAAATTTTTCAATCCCGGGATCAGTACATTTTTTTAAGAAATAAATATATATTTTTTTTTGTGAAAAATAAATTAAACAATTTATTCTACATTATATTACCAGCTGTGGGCTGCCGACATGCTACCTAAAAGCTCTCTTAATCTCAGTTATTCGCGATGTACAGGTGAATGAGTGGATTTTTAAATTACTCTTTAAAAATTATGCGCCATAGTTATTAAACGAACTTAATATGCATACATACATTATGTAAAAATACGCAATATAACTTAAAATAATTAATGCCGACAGCTGATAAAATTATCTACCTACTTCAGACTGCAAGAGCAAAGATTTCTGAAATTGTCGTGTATTTTTAATGATCCAGTGTCAATTTTATGAACAATAGAAAAATCAATTTAGTTATCGTCACACTAGATTTGACAGATAATATTAATGATAACAAACAACATAAAACTTCTTCATAGAGGAAAGCCGAAGTGGCATTAAAATAAATAACAAGTCAATTAACATTGCAATATACACTATGCAGGTAAAGAAACAAAAAACATTTCATACTAAAAAATAACGTCTTATCGCCAAACGTGTCCTTTTACAGTAATCTATAATATGCTGTAGAATTTAATATTTTTTGGATTCATTAAAACATAATTTATTACCATAAATGACTTCAAGTATATCATTTTATTGATATCGTCGGCAGAATTTATTTTCGAATATGATATCTTGATTGTGCATTGTGAAACAATGGAACATTGTTTATTATATTTGAAGATAAGACAGTCTGTCTATAGATTGCGTTTTATTTTACGACGCCAAGACAATTCTGTTCTATACGAAAATCAATCTCGAAAATTTCGGGATCATGCCTTTTAATCCCGGGATTGAAATGTATCGAAAATTGTACGGGATCCCGGGATCCCGAATCCCGGGATTGGATTCCCTAATCATAGCACTGCGGTAGTTTTGCAAAGAGTATTTAAAAAATCTCAATATTAATCATACAAAATATCATATCCGTCGGCGATATTAATAATTTCTGCCTCTGTTTTATTTGATTTAAAGTTTATTTCGTGAATTCTTGACAAATTAAATATGCTATTATTTTGTGTTGGTAATCAATACGCAAAATATTAATTTCTAAATACGCTCAAAAATACTGTAAAATCTCTGTGGCACCTATTGACTATTTACCAAAATATCGTGAAATTGTTAACTGAATTGCCTAAGTATATATCCTGAGTTTGTCGCATATCTGCGTTTCTTGAACGCTTCCTTAGTGTTCCAGAATGAGATTCCGTGATATTTTTCAAAGAGTTATTCATTGTACACGATTAAAAACGACCAACTTAGTGTACTCAGATTTACAGCGGCCATATTATAGTTTGTATGAATAGCGGCATCTGATTGGCTAATATGATTTTGAATGTTTTTTGAAATGCAGTTCTTCAACGTAGTGGTATTCGGTTATTACTAGATTGATTTATAACAGCAGTCAACATATTTGAAATTTAAGCGTTATTTTAAGGTCTACCAACCCAAACAAATTATAAAGAACTCTCACAAAATTATTTCGATTGCCGTTAATTAAGGTGTTGAACATTAGTGGCTGGGCTTTGTGGCGTCCGACACTAATGAATCTGAAAAAAGAAGCGCTGGACTTACTTTTTATAACTAATAAATTAAAAGGAAGTATTCAGTTTATCAATAGTCATAATAACTTTTAAGCAAAAGAATTTTAAAATGTTATATTTACTCATAAATTTTGACAACCCTAATACGCCATGAACAAACCCTTTCTTTTCACTACCCAACCCTCATAGATTTTGATAAAATGTATTCAAAACTGCATAAAGCTTCTCTGGGAAACTTTGGAAACATTTTAACGAAGATTTATTTAAAACATCAAATATATACAATGTTTTTGAAAGCTCTTTTTTTAAGTGCATACTATGATGCAACGCAATACGATTATAAAGATAATTTAAAACAAACAAAATAGCCATGTGTAATACAGTATTTCTGTGAATTGAGTAATGAGCAATGTATTATTAACAGATGTTACAGTGTGAAAATTTCGACTGTTGCATAAATATAAAAATCCAATAAAGATTTTCAAAATTTATGACAGTATATTTTATGGTCAATATTTTTTAAGGTTATTCTAAAATTCGCGCTTAATTCTCTTTTATCACTTGTACAAGGGCCGTCAAACTTAAGATAATTTGAGGGCTGTATTATTTTATTGTTTCTTCCCGAGTCACTATGCATTCTATTATAAATACAAACCATTTTGAATTGAGAAATAAACTGATTTACGACCATTCAAATATAGTTTCATAAAAACAATTCACCCCCTTACACTCAGTGGCGGATTATCATATAAGCGAATGAGGCCCGCGCTGGGGGCCTCCGAGTTTTAATGGTCTCAAAAATAGCTTATATTTTATAACGCATATACTTTTTGTTAAGATTTTAATTCGTTTTTTTTTTATTTTGCATGGATTTTTTGATCACTTTTTCAAAATTAAAATATTTACAAAATTCTAATCTTTATAAATTAATAAATCCTCTCTAATGCAGTTATAACTTACGTTATATGATTTCTTTACAAGAGCATTAGTTCAGTTGATGAACCATAATAATAAATATTTGTTCAAAAGCATTTATATTTTAGTTGTGCTTGTGTACAGCGGACTAATTTTTGCAGTAGAATATTTCATTATTAGTTAAAAGCTATCCTGATTTAATTATTGCGGCAAGCTGATAGTACTCCGGGATTATAAAATAGAAACCTTAAAATGCGGACATCGCTTTCATGCGCACGGCTAATGGATTTTTCATTCTACTAAATGCAATTAAATACATCACATATTCTACGTAAATGGAAAATTGCATTAGTGGCATAATATGGGGAATGCATGACATCAAATAGAGGCGGTAGAGTAACAAACCACACCACTCAAAGCCCACCCGTTTATTAGGAGTGGTGTAAAAAAAGTACTATGAAATCAAAAAGCCCTGACATTTTCCTGAATAGAATCTCTTTTTTAGCTCTAAAACCCCAATTTACAAAGTATACAAATATACCTTTAATCTACTTTTTAATAATGAAACCTTTCACTCGTAAGTAGAAAGGTTGTGGATATTTTTTTATTTTTCTTTATTCTCCGTGCGCTCTGCGCAATAGAAGTAAGTTGACTGCACAAGCACTTTTTATTTATCAATGTTTGAATGTGGTCACCAATAAAACTGACTTTATCTCAAAAACCACTGAATCTTATTAGAGTAAAATACTTTTTTGCAAAACACAAACAAATATTTTATTCGATAATGTTTAAAGTGATGAATATGACAGTAAATATATTTTTTAATACGATGTAAAGAAGCAATGATCTATGTCCCGTTATAATATATACACAGGCTGATATAAACGGAATATTTCGTTGCCCGTCAGTATCCACATTGCTTAATTTTTGCTTTTTATTGAAAAAAAATAAAAGATCACTGCTTAAGCAAGCCAGTGGCTTTAAGAAGTTTTTTACAGATAAATTGTACACGTTGGATCCCGGAGCCGTGTTTTCACGTGATAAACTAGCCGAGCCTTGAGTCCCGGAACCGTGTTTTCACGTGATGGGCTATGCTTTAAAATAGAGCCATCATTGTGGTATCAAGCAACATTTTGAATAGAAGACTCAGTATCATCATTATAACAGATACTCTGTCATTTAATTATTACTTTTATTAAAAATAGTAACTGATTTTACCAACCAAAATTTAAGGATATCAAAACGCATTTGATGCGTCCATTTGTCCTTCTGAAGATTACATGATGGTGCAGTTACTGAGTTCATTTTCAATTTTTGCTTTAAATATTCTATAAAAAGGATGTCAAAAAGCATTACTAAAAATATTTTGTTGCTAATAACAGCAAGATAAAATAAATAAGCCCAATTGAACCAGCAAGGTGGACGCCAAGCAAAAAATGGAGTAAGACTCAGTACATGTTCAAACATTGTAATATGGCTTTCCATAGCAGAAAAATCTAGCAATAATACCATATATAATTGAATAGTAATAGTCTTTCAAACCACCCAAAAAGGTTTCATTTGATTTGACTTTGTGGTTTCACAGCTATAGCCTTTTTACATAGCCGACACAATTTTACTTGATTTGGGCCGGAGCCAAAAGTGTTAAGCTATAATAGAAAGAATTCCAATTAAGCTAGATTCTATCAATTACACGAATGTGCGTAAATAAGTCATTTACTATTTTTTCTTAATTATAGTTGTCACTGTAGACCGGTACACACACCCTTAATGTCATTCAATTGGGAAACGAAAATATGAATTCAGTATCAATATCAGCACTCTCCGTTTACTGTAACGTTCTGGCCGTCATCATTTTGAAGATGTATGGACCAATGATCCTACCAGCCCTCTGAAGCACACCAGACAGTATTTTTTTGTAGATGTCTCACGTAGACGGCGTCTCAATTATGGATTGTGGATTTTCTTTACTCCAAGTGCGGCAATTTAACTTATTGAAGAATCTATGAAACCGAAAATGAGCCTCATCGCCTCAAAGTTTTGTGGTTTTCTGAACCACTATTTTAAAAATAAAATTGCACACTTTGCAAGCGTTTTTCTGACGTTTATTCATTGTATAATGGCAAGCCAAGCTGAGAACAAATTAGCTGTCATCTGTCAAATTGGCTGTCGCTGGAAAAGACGTTTTGCTTATTAGAGAAAAACACTCGTTATCTATATATTAATAGTCGATAATGTCCGTCCGTCCGTCCGTCCGTCCGTCCGTCTGTCTGGCCGTCTGTCTGTATGATTTTCTTTGATTTCCCCTCTCCCTCACTCTCCTCATCCCATCTGTCACCATTTTTTTATTCATACTAAAGACATATTTTTCCAATCTATATATTAATAGTCGATAAAATAATCACAAATAATCAATATTCACAAATGTGTCCGAACTGATGTCCTCGGGTCTTTTTCTTCTTCTACGAAATATATTTGTTAGCGTACTTGAAACTTGAACTTGAACATTAATCCAAAAATTTTATAATTTACAATTTTAAAACTGCAGGGCTGTCGATATATGCGCCGAGGTCGATTTCTGCTGCTATGAAAAATGATTGTTAGCAAACTTGAGCATTATATTAATAAAAACAATAATCCTTTGTACTTCATTCCACTTTATTTAATATGTCAGGACCGGTTTCGCTCATTGCGAGCATTGTCAACTGATAAGAAATATAATTTAACAATGCTATTTATACAAAATTGAAAAGTTATACACAACAGTTGGCATTGAAAAGAAATTGCCAATTACATTAAAGTGATTCTAAAATAACACAAAATTAAAATGTTCAACACAACTAACATATAATTAAAAAGTCATCCCAGATTCATAAATTCAGAATGCGATTGAAAGTAATTACAAACATAATTAAAATTTGGGAAATTTTTGACAAAGTGATAAAATGTTACAATAATAAAGTGAATATGCTTAATGACTTTATTATTGTAACATTTTATCACTTTGTCAAAAATTTCCCAAATTTTAATTATGTTTGTAATTACTTTCAATCGCATTCTGAATTTATGAATCTGGGATGACTTTTTAATTATATGTTAGTTGTGTTGAACATTTTAATTTTGTGTTATTTTAGAATCACTTTAATGTAATTGGCAATTTCTTTTCAATGCCAACTGTTGTGTATAACTTTTCAATTTTGTATAAATAGCATTGTTAAATTATATTTCTTATCAGTTGACAATGCTCGCAATGAGCGAAACCGGTCCTGACATATTAAATAAAGTGGAATGAAGTACAAAGGATTATTGTTTTTATTAATATAATGCCTTTCCACCAAGTATTGACAGTGAACACCCTAAAAGTGAACTTGAGCATTATTCCAAAGATTTAATAATTTACGAAATTTCTGCTGCTACGAAAAATAGTTGTTAGCAAACTTAAACATTATTCCAAAAATTCAATAATTTACGAAATTTCTGCTACTACGAAAAATAGTTAGCAAACTTAAACATTATTCCAAAAATTAAATAATTTAAAATTTAAATACTGCAGGGCAGGGCTGTCGATATATGTCCCGAGATATATTTCTTTTACTATCGGAATTTCTGGCTTATTCAATAAATAGGTTTGTAATTTATTTTTCACGCCAGTAAATTTTCTGACTACTTAAAAATGCAACAAAAATCCCCCCGTTGAGGTCAATGGGCTTACAGCTAGTATAGTATAAAAAACGGGAGTGAACCTTAAACTCTCTCGTTTTAAATGAGACAATAAGGTGTAGATATTTATTGAAATTCAAAATAAAATTATGATTCGTTATATTGAAGTCATTACAATTTGCAATATGTATGTTATTGTAAATCAATGTAATACGATCGCGAAATTTATCATACTCGCTTGTCCTTCAGGGTTGGGCAAGTTGGTTTCCCACCACCACCCGTTGTGTATAGTCAGCCAACGTTTTATCAGGGTTGGGCAGCAAACGACAAATATCCATGGACCACGAGGCAGATAAAGGATCCACGCATGACTCGACTCTTTTTTTACACGATTTTGAAATAAAGCTGTTAAAACTAAAAAGAACAAATAATATATTTTTTCATGAATAGTTCGTTCTAACACGACACCCAGACACAACAAACATAAAAGCGGACAGCAGGTTTCTTAATTAAAAAAAAAGCATCAACAAAAACATTAATTAATTTATTTTTAATTGAAAACATTAATAACAAACAAAGGGCTTCATTAGATCCCAACACACTAGACGTGTCAGACATTTCTTGCTATGAAATTGATTTATGTCCAGTTCCTCATAGAAATTCCCGTATATAATCAAGTAGCGACGAATAGTATTATTTTTTTTTATTTAAAAAAAATATAATAAATAATATTTCGTGTTATTTCCTAATTGTGCTTTAAAAATGAATTGTGCTTTATCACTTTTTCCAACCTTGTACAAACCGTTGGTACCTACCTATATTATGTTTTTGCCATATTCAAACGCGTGCTGCCATCTAGCGGCTAAAATAGTAACTAAACAAATAACGGCAGCATTCGTCGTAACTATGTGTAGGGCACTACCTTATCATGAACGATTTTAAACTACTATGTATATATTTTTTTTCAAAAGATGGCAGTGTAATTGTAATCTGCAAAAAAATATTACTTAAATAATAATTTGACGTAACTGTGTATATTATATTTCTAAAAGAAGTAAATCTAAGATTTTTCAGACGTAGGTACCCAAAAATCTTAAATGTTATGTCTTCTTTTTAATCATGAAGTAATTAATGCAGAGTTTTTTTGGTTTAAAAAAAGGTGCGGGTACTCACTTCTTGTCAAACATTTTACGAAAGATTTTATATCTAATCCATGTCCGTTCCCGATGTGAAGCATATAGATTACTAACGGAAGTATTGTAACAGAAGTTTTTTTACGAGAACTGCTTGTTATTTAGTTTCTCAACATCTTTTTTTTTCGATTTTTTTAGCCAAAATGTATAATTTTTCTTCAAACGCATTGAAAGATCGATGTTTATTTGCTAATTTATATGCAGTTCAATTGTTTTCTGTTATTCCCCTTTGGCGAGACAATGATTTAAAATTAAACGTTCCACCGCGTTACGTGGGAAAAAAAGTACTGAATTTAATGAATGTAATTTTAGTTAGATGCCTTCAGAGAACCTTAATATGTACACTGCTTTTCTTGATTATTCTTTAGAACACGGGCTCCCAACCCCTAAGGGGCACGACCCCGAAGGGGATCGCGACGGGTTTTCTGTGGGATCGCCAACTTAAGCAGTCAATTAAAATTACCTTACTAAAAATGCCTTTTTTTCAATTGCATCGGGCTCGCGGATCACATGACTTCTATAAAAAGGGGTCGCCACCCGAAAAAGGTTGGGAACCTATGCTTTAGAACAATGTGCCGTATATCAGTGTCCCGCAAATAGAGGTCCTCGAATCCAGTGCCGTCGCGAGGTTATTTGGTGCCCTAGGGCCTTGGCAACGTTCATTGAATTCGTTCGATAAATTATTATAAAAAACGCACACACCTACAAGAGAAAAATAATTTGATAATTATAAATAAACTCTTTATTTTTCAGTTTCAAAAAAATATTATCAACTGTTTTTTTTTTCAATTTAAATTTTAAAAAGTTTGTAACCAAATAATAAAATACCCAAAAATACAATTCAATTGTTTGTCTCAACGAAAAACGAAAAACGAAACATATTATAATTTATATTCTAAGATTTGCTACATCGAGCATATATTATAGACAAGCTGACCCAACGAACTTCGTACCGCCTCAGAATCAATAAGTGTTGTGTTAACTTGATAACTACCATAACTACCGAGCCAGCCTTTAGTTGTAAATTCTGCAGTGGCAAGCCAGGCAGATCCAATGAGCTTAAAAATTCTGTTGGATAGTTGGTTGCTTCGTCTTCGTTTGTTACACGGTCGATACGTTTGAAGGAATGTAGTGGACCAATGATTTGATTTTGAATTGTGAAGTTTAAATGATCCACATCTTTGTTCTTCGCCGCAAGAATTGCTCGTTCACTCAACCAATTGTGATTTTTGTGATTAGATATTCGGGAAAATTTTGTTGATGAAGCCGTCCTTTGTTGAGACGAAATTGCCAAAATTCGGCGGAAACGAAATCAATCCGTTCGATTTGTCAACAGGAACACTGTCGTTACCGATGATAGTCGAAGATCGGTTTCAAGCTTAAAGCATTTTTCTCTTCTCCTTCGGGGCCGAGTTAATAATCCTCAAATTCTCATGACTATTAATTTACATGCACCCAATTTATTTTTACGCGAGCGAAACTGTGAGCAAAAACTTTTATTTCTAAAAACTTATACCTCGCTTAGGAGGTATGAGTCACCAGTTCCAAGAGCCGTTCGATTGATCAACGCATTGCCTAGAGAAGTGCATATTTTTAGTGATAGTATTTGTGAACTGTTTGTAAAGCTTTACACTTTTATTTTTTGATTTTTTATGTTGATTTTGATGCATTATGTAGTTTTATTTTATATTTTGTCTTATTATATGTTTCAAGTACATGGCGAATTGGCGTCAGCTGTTACGTCATGCACTGTAATTTTAATTTTTAACAATAAATAAATAAATAAATAGATAGTCAGCAATTGCTTGGAGAAATCTTCGGCAGATGGATCGTTTAGCAATGCAACTCGCATGTTTGTCGTCAGCTGAAGTTTCTTCACATCATTGGCGGATCCAAGGGGGAGGCCATGGGGGCCATGGCCCTCCCCTGAAGAGAATTTATTTTCCATTTTTCTAATTGATTAACACTTTAATAGCTCTTTAATTGTTCAGTTTACAATGTTTTTATAGAATACGTACTTAATTATGTATCGACTATTTTTGTATAGGTAAATTATTTTTAAATCGTCTATTTTTTTATGTATTGTTGATTTTTAAATTGAATGGCCCCCTCCTGGGACAATTTCTGGATCCGCCACTGCTTCACATAGCGCCAGAGTCAATGATTTGAGCGTTTATTTCATCGGCAGCGGTCGGTCTTGGAATGACTGGTAGTGTTTGGCGAAATCGCCGGATAGTAGAATCATTGCGTCTCAAAAGATCTTGAGTCATTGCACAGATTTTTCTTAGTTCGATTAAGTGCTTCCAATGCGCATTTGTGCGCCATTGTCCATTCATCCCAGGTGATGAGTGTTTTATAGCGTTTTCACGATTGTAAAAAAAAGTCTTTTATGGAAGATGTGTTCATACGTTTTATTTTAATTCTAAAATCTAATAAATACTGCTTAAAGCAATAATTATAATAAAAAAAGGATTAGACGTCCGCCTGTATTTATTTAAAATAATCGACGCATTTATGCGTCTGGTTGGTAAAAAATATTATCATTCTATTCGACTTACATTTATTTATCTGTAAAAAAATTAGCATGGAGCTAGTGATGTGTCTTATCCTAAATATATTTTACAATAATTGCATCTCAACCAAAATGCAAATTCAAATATAGTCTGCTGACATAATAATTGTCTAACAATAAGTAATAAAGTGATGTCACTTATTTTTTTTAAAATTCAACAATTCTTTCTTTGGCTGTTACTATTTCAATATTTTATTAGCTATAAATGTCTAATAAAAGCTAAAAATAAATTCAAATGCTAGTGTTAATAATAGTATTTTTCATTTTGTTAATATTTAATGCAATTTTGAAAAAATAAATAAGTTGATCGAGATGAATCAATTTAATGTGAGAAAAAAAATGTCGCTGTTTAAGGACGCCACTGGCCCCCTGTTCATTATATGAGTAGGTATACGCACATAGTCACACAGTCACAATTTTGGAAAACAAGCATTTTTAGTTTTTTACAATTTTTCTCAGCTTAATGAAAAAATAAATATATATAATTTTTATAAAATACTTCAACAATAAAACAAACAACTATTTTGGGTTGTATTTTCAATACATAGTTACAAAATAATACAGACTTTTAATATGGAGTTTTGGTAGAACACATCTGTTTTTCTTTTTTCCACTCTTCTTTGATCTTTGCTTCTCTTTAGTGAAATGTGGCTGAAATTTTTTTATTTTATTTTCTATCTAAACATAAAAATCACATTACGAAGACGAGAAACCGTCATTCAAAGTACGATTTCAAACAAACAATTAATTGCAGCGTGACCGGGCTGTTGCCACATTGTGAGTGGCTTGAACGTACCTAAGAAGGTATGATTTATACCATATTTTTCCGTGGGTCCCATGCAAGTTTTTTTATAAAAGCATATATAAAAAAATTTCGAGACTCGGGACACAATTATTTCGGCCTTCGGGATTGATGATTGCTCGCTGGCAGTTGTCGAAGACGCGAGCATTTTTTTAGCTCTTGCCGGAATTTCAATTTCAAAAACCCGGGATCGCCATAAATGTGGAACATTCTTTTTTTACCTCTCTCACGGAGTTTTTAAATTTAAAACCCTTTAAGCCTGGGAGATTACGGATTTTCCTGTGACCCCCCAAAACTGTGGCGATGCTTCCCTAAAACTTTTTATCTCTGTGGCCCCCTTGGAATATGCGATGGCCGCTGGTTGATAAACCGTGATTTATACTATGGCTAGGACTTTGGTACTAATAAAAAAGAAATTCAATGTTCAACCTAAAGGACTTCTGTTTGATGAAATCAAAATCTCGAAAAAAAGTTTACAGTGTGTTTATGTTATTCATCTCATTTACATTTTTTTTAAATCCATTTCAGCTTCCAATGTGGAGCATATGGCCTCATTGTGGTGGTATCTCAAAAGATTTTGTTTCTATGAGCTTGTTACCCAGTTGCTCAACGTCTCTTTTTTCCGAAGAGAGTAGGGATAGAAAGGATAGGGCTACAGCAGAAATGGTGGAATTTATTTTAGGATTGGAATGATGAGGGAAGGGATTTTTCAGACATCACAAACATCCATGCCTTTGAACAGAAATCAATAATCGATTGAAAAAATGCTGTTCGTACTGGAATTCGAGCCCGTGACGGCCGGCATGGAAGCCAACGACGTTGACCACTGTGCCATAGACCCAACAAAATATTAGTGGGATAGTGTAATAAGGAATGCCTCAGTATAATCAACTCGGTTTTATCAATTACACGAATGTTTGCAATATTTGCACCTAACCATTTTTCTTACTAAGAGATGTCGCTGATGACCGTTTCACTCACCCTTAACGCTACTGTTTTACGGGATAGGTCCATTGTTGGCCATACATTTTTAGCGGGAGCGACACGAGTATTCTTTAAAGATAGTGATTTTTATATTAGAAATATATAATATTTATTATGTTTGAAATAAATAGATGCGAATATTATAAGGTGAAAAATATCAAAGTATTTTAGTTCTACAGATATTATTGTATATATTATTGAAAACTATTTAAGCCTTAGAACTAGAGGGCGTAAGCCAAAATCTTAACAATCATATATTATATAATAGTTTAGAACTTGTTATTACAATTGGGTTGTACCAAGTAAATGCCAATTCAATCAATACTATGGGAAACCTGCCGATTAAAATAAATAACTATTTATGCATTCAATGGCATGTGTACGCACAATATAAATGACATCTCAAGTATTTGTTTATATCGTTCATCTGTAAAACCGCAGCAAATCCAAAAGAAGCTTAATTTTTTTTTGACCACCGTTTATTTATATTATGTTGACTGTACACTAGAATAAATTTGCGCGGAAAGTGGTCACCAGATAACAAGAGCCAGCTCCTTTTTATTATGATTCCCATTATTTTCATGCGCGTCGGGAAACTAGACCCTTAAAATTCAGCCCTCAATTTATTATTTCTGGAGCTCTGCATCATGAAGAACTCCAAAAAACCTTTGTTTCGCACTAACAAGAAATGTTCCAATTTTTGTTATCGCATACAAATTAATGAAATCATTCCACTGGCCTGGTTCCATCAGATAACTGCGACTCAATTCGCGAATCATTTTTGCCATATCCGCCCTGAATGTTTGCTGGTTTCTTTGGTTTGGTGGAGAAGCCCAAAAGCTCTTTTCTTCTTAGAGGATAATAAGAATTAACAATATAATGACTATGCCAAGTTTTGGCTAGTAATGAACGATTCGTTTTGCCTGGTATCATATGATCGCATTGGTAATGGTAATACCAAAAAGGTCCATGCCTTTGGACATAGACATTGACATGAGTGGATAAAAATATCGATAATTTGTAAAATTCAATGGCCTATCATTGTGGCAAAAGATGAAGGGTCTATATTACCTTTTTAAATGTAAAATGAATCAGTGTCTCATAGACCGTTATGGCGTTCATCCGTAATAATCACCATAGCGCGGTGGTCATTTTTTACAAATAAATGGTACATTTGAAATTTTATCAAGTTATTTTTTAGTCTGTAAAACAGTGCGGTACTTAGTTGCTACTTAAACAAATCACTATGAATAATATTGTCTTTAACTGAAAATATACACTAAATACTTTGACGCTAATTTAGTCAAAACGTAATTGACTACATAACATAACTATTTCATCCGCTTGTGTCAATTATTATGTGCTCATGTTTTTATGTAACATGAAAGATCATTTTTTTAATTACTAAAAGTTTCTGAAATATATTTTTGCCCTATTTTCAAAATATCATTGATAAAGCTACGATACTAAAAAATATGGTTTTAAAAGGGCAAATGTTTAGTCAAACTTCAAAATTTATTTAAATTTCCACAGACCGTTTCTATCAATTTTCATTGTACCAATATTATAGCTTTTTTTTGATAAACACAATATATGTATGTATACAACTTGATACACGTTCTGTAAAAAATATGTAAGCTGAAAATGCCCCAATAGTAAATTTAGCTTTCAAGTTTAAAAAAAGAAGGGTTTGTGAAAATTGCTAGCAGGAAAGGGGACTTAAAAAAGGTTTTCTTGAACAATTTATTGAATTTATATTATATTATACTAAGTCAATTAAAAACTAGTTTATGCACCGTGCACTTCAAGGTTGTATATATTTCATAATTTTCCTTTGGCCCAAAATCACCAAAAAAAGTTTTTTGTGTCTCTTGTAAATTTTTTTATGTGTAGGTACATCCTTATTCTTTTCTAAAGTCGACTTGTATTTCGTTTGCGTACCACAACAAAGATAAAAATAAACGGCAACGCGTCTATCGACACAAAACATTAACACATAAGTAAAGGAGCCAATGAAAGAAAAAACAATTTTGGTAGGCTTAAATTTATGCATAGCAAAAACGGTGCGTTGCACATTTTCTGATTTATTCACTGTAAAAACAGAACCAAATAGTGAGCAAGTTGGGTCGGGCTCCACATCCACATGTAACGAACTCTGAATTAAATAAAGCGTTATATCTTATTGCTTCACCTTCCACAATAATAATAAAGTATTTATCATTTTCACTGCCCTTTGTTACGATATTCCAGAAACACTCAACAAATATTCATTGATTTAATTATTACATTTTTTCCAGGATGTAAATGACACTCTGATCAAATATTCAATATTTAAAATCTACAACCTTAATAAGTATTTACAGTCAGAGTAGGATTTAGACGAAAGGAGACCCCCTGCCCTCCATTCTCAAGAGTAGAGGAATATGTAACAAAAGTGTTAATTTAAGCCATAGGTTCCCAAAGTTGGCCCCTTAGGAAGGAACTAACGGTTGCTGTAGTTCTGACTATGCACGTGGGAATAGAACCGCTGATTAATATAACGATTCCCGCATAACGCTACATGAGTGAATCCAATGCGACTAACACAGATATCACCTTATAGTGACACTAAAAAAAATATGTATATACTAGGGCTTGTTGGTTTTCAAAAACCGGTTTTAAAAAGCGGTATATTGCTAAATTTGCGACATTAGAAAACCGGTTTTATCAACTTTGTAACCGGTTGTAACTCCAACTCTTAAAAAACCATGACGAAGTCAATAAATAGATTTCTAGAGGAACCACAAAAAAAAACTTCAAATTTAATAACATTAAATGCCGAATTTTCCATATACGAGTCTACAAACAAAAGGACAAAAAAATGAATCTTTTATTTGATGTCTTAAAGACCATATGTCCTACATCATTACCGAAATCAGGACATTTTATTAAAAATATTAGATCAATCACTAAGTGATCGATCAGTGTTTGTGTTTTCTTAAATCATATGTTTTGAAGAGTAACACCAAATAATTTATTGTTGTGTATAATAATAATGTATCAAAATAAATAAAATAAAAAAGAATTTTAAACTTTTTTTCGCTATTTTAATTGAATTATCCATTTTTTGTAAAACTTCGAAAACCGGATAAAACGCGTTTTCAAACAGTATTGGCATTCGAAAACCGGTTTTTTTTAAAGTCGATGTTTGTATAAGCCCTGGTATATACATACTAATATTATCAATGCAAGAGTAAGACAAAACATTAATATTATTAGACAAACATTATATTTATTTATTTTGTATCCATGATCGCTCTCAATGTGGAGCATATGGCCTCGTGATGAAGGTATCTCAACAAATTTTCCTTCCCATCTTTCCGATCCTTAATTAAATGGGCGTAGCAAGAGCGACAAGTTAATCACTTTTCCTGTCTTAGCCCTATTCTTCTATCGCTACTAATTTCTTTGGAATAGAAGGCTTGAGCGACTGAGTAACAAAAATTTATCGTAGAAAAATTTCTGTTGATATACCTCCATTGGTAGGTCATATGCTCCACATTGCGAGCAGGCAAGGATTAAAAAAAATTAGTACATACAACATAAATTATAAACAAAAATAACAGTAAGAAAATATCATTACTTCTAGTAGTGTAGTGCTCTCTTACCACAGTCGTCCAATTTCCGCACCAACAAGTTTCTTATTCTGTTTATTGAATTGCTTTTGGAAACACGATATTTGTTGTTTTTTCGTGTGGTGCATATGCGAGTAAATCAGAAGGTTTTCCAACTCGTGAGCAGGCCACATACAGCTGTCCTTGTGAGAAGCATAGAATATTTTCAAAATTTAGTGCACACACTTGCGGCGATTTTTTCAGTGCTTTTTTGATGGTCTTTGCAAATGCTAGTCGCAACGGAAACTGCAAACATTTAAATTCGAATGGCATATCTGTCGGAATTATTGAGATGCGTGGCAAACGTACATCGTCTCCTTTAAATTTTTCATTTAAAATTGTAGCTTAGATGATACTATTCATTATTTTTTCACTGAAAGCCTGGTACCGTTGCAAAGTCGTGGTGGATTTATATTTCGGATAAGAATGATAGGTACGCCAATTTTCAGTGTTAAAACGTGCGGTAGAATGCCTTACAAATCAAGTCAGTTTAAGAATTCAGTTGGATAATTGGCAACTTCGTCTTGATTCATTCATAATATCGGTGGACTTATACGTTGTCTCTTCGCCTGGTATTTTTGTGGGTCATAGTAAATTCGTCCCATTTAATAAGTTGATATTATGCAATATTGTTTCGTGATCCAACGCTTTGGCTTGTGATTGATTGCATGCATAATTTTATCATATCAGTTGTTCTGAAACCAATTTTGGAAGATTTGTTTGAACGAATGTACCCGATTTGTCGACTTCAAAATGTGTTTCTCGTTGCAAATCACGATCAAAACTAAGCTAAACTATATGAAATACACACATTTTTAATTCAGAAACCTATTCGGGTATCCGCACAATTACTCACTAAAGTTTTTATCGCAATTGGATTAACGGTATAGGAGCGTATAGGTAACAAACAAACAAACATTCATTTTTATATATATAGAAGATAATACATTAAAGGTTTTATGAATATCATCCTTCCAACCGTATGATAAAGTTGTACCTTATAATACCTACCGGTACTTGGTATGCACCGTGTCCCGGAATAGCAGGTCCCAATAAGCGGTTAAAAATATTTTTTTGATAATTGTTGCTATACCGGTACTCGATAGTGACATATTCGTGCAGGAATCTTTAGGCACTAAGCGATGTTGGATTCTGTGCCGGATCTAATGGGTTCGAGTCCAAGAACAAACAGCATTTTATCAATGGATTTCTGTTTGAAGGCATGAGTTTTTGTGATGTCTAAAAATTCCCTCCCACCCTTTCCGATAATTTAATAAGTGGTCGTAGCGAGACAGCTTAGTTATTCACTAGTCCTGTCCTAGCCTTGTCTTAATATTTCCACTACTTCTATTACGGGGCCATATGCTCCAAATTGGGAGCAGACATGGATTAAAAAAAGTATCTTTAAGTGTCACATATAGAAGACGTATTTACGTGAGTAAATTAGATTTTTGCATGCATGGTGAATTAAGATATTTTTATTGATTTTCACTGAAGACGATAGTAACATTACAGTTGCGTTCTGTTGGCGAGTGGTGCAGGGCCCATGACATATTTAAAACACTCTATCATATAATAATAAAACGAGATGCTAGCAGTTAAAAAGAACAAATTATTTCGCTTTCAAAGAAGTCGGCTTTTAAAGAAACGATGATACATTTTATTCAGAGCTCTTTTACGAAAACCTCTCTTTATGTGCGAAGTCAATGGTTTCTTGGAATTCTTTTCAATTTTTTATTTGAAATGATGAAAGTATTTTAAAACATTTTGTAACGTAAAACGCTAAATGCGATGATAAAAAATAAATAATACGAGTCAAAGTGCGACGTGAGTGCACGTTTAGTTAAGTACCGCATTATTTTGAAGTAATTACCTATAATTTATTATTATTTAAATATATATAGTAAATATGAGCCTCTGTGAGCTGAAATGAGCTAATTCATAGTTTAGAAAAAATGATGAGTGAGAATTATGTGTATATTTTACATGTCTTAAAGTATCGTAAAAGTAAAGAGAGATTAGTAAATATACACTGCATTAGTGTTATCTCGTTATTGTACTTAAAAGTAAAATGGAAAATTTTAACATTTTACTATTTGACTCACTTGACTTCTTGGTGGCTTATATATGAACTTAAAATATTTGAATTACATATATATATACAATATACGTATTAGGTAAAGTCAAAAGAAATGTCATTTTTTATTTGGAGAAAAAAAATATTTTAACGAAAGCTGCGCAATATTAATAAATTAAGTAATTTCCTTTATTATTTATAATCACCCTCCACAGATCAGGTAGCTTTGTAATGCTTATTTCGTAAAATTCGGCCGGTTTTACATTAAAATAAGAGTCCAAATGATTTTTTACTTGTTCCACAGAAGTAATATTTTTATCCTGAAGAGAGTGTTCCGAAGATTTGAAAAGATGATTTTCTGAAGGTGCAATTCACTACGAATTATTAAAACCTGGCCAAACTGTCACAGCAGAGCTATACTGAGCACAGTTAGATAGGTCAAATAAAAAAAATGACAATTCTTTTGACTTTACCTATTATATAAACATTATATCTATACATACATTATATAAACTATATATACATGTAGTTATAGATTTTAATATTATAATTATATATTATAAGTAAGTAATACCATGTCCGTTCCCAATGTGGAGCATATGGACTCCTAAATTCTAATGGAGTTTATCTCAACAGAAGTGCTTCTACGAGAACTGCTTGTTACTCAATTGCTCAACCTCTCTTTTTCCAAAGAGAGTAGGAATAGAAGGATAGGGCTAGGACAGGACTAGTGGTTATCTAGTCGCTCTCCATACGCCTCGGTCATAGAGTAGGATAGGAGGGGGGAATTCAAGACATCATATACATCCATGGCTTCGAACAGAAATTCATAAATCGATTGAAAAATCAATTTATAAAACTGTCCGTACTGGGATTCGGACCCGTGACCCCGTAACCGAAGCACAACGACGTTGACCACTCGACCCCACAGGCGGCAATTATATATTAGCATATGTTAAATTATAAAGGTCAATAATTAATATTTAAAAGTTTACATGTAGTACAGTAAAATTAATTTTTATTTTTTTAATTTCTGCAAACATAGTGATATTATTTTTTTATTATCGCATGAAAGCATATTATCACCTTTTTGACAAAGCTGGAACGGTTCAAGAACGCATGAAAATAGCTACCACAATATAAAAAGAAATCACGATACATAGATACGTTTACAAAGAACTTCACCCCGTGCTAATTAATTCGGAGTACGCATTTTATTAAAACTAATTTCACTTTTTAATAACCTTTGTAAAAAAATCCCGATCCCGATCCTGCCGACCCTAATAAATTATGAACCAATCGAATAATAACGACAATTACTGGTCCGATTGTATTGTTAAATGTACGTGCCCTCAAATTCAGATAGTCACAGAGCCGCATGAGTGCATGTAATCCTACAGGATCGAATTGGGGCATCAGCCGTTATTAATAATAATAACATGGCGAGGTTTACAAAGCTTCTAAATTTAATGGCTTACAATGTAAACCTGCCTTCACAATAACAATGCAAAACGACAACGGCCGATATGTAACAAGATCGGTAATTGAATAAATCAAATAATTATGCAAAACGTATTTTGTGATAAGGTTGTCCTATAAATCGTGTCTATCAAAAAATGACAATTTTTAGGGCAATTTTTGATCTTCTTTTTCTTCATATTGCTTCATTAAATTTATCAAGTTGTTGACAGTATTTACAAAATAACGGTTTGTAATTAAGTTATTTTTTGTTAAGATCGTAATATTTAGTTTCATAAAAATAGTTCTCTCTTCACTTTTACAAAAGTAACAAATATACCCTTTAGAAAATAAAGTACTACCATAATACTTAACAGTAATTAACTGGGCGGTAACTTTGTGGAAGTTCATTTTAATATAAAATAACTTAGATTATTCCACGTATTGTGTTACAAACTGTGACACGTGTTTCGCCTCTTTCAGAGACATCCTCACACAACTAATTTCGTGAATGCTTGCTTAAGTACGAATGATTTTAATTTTACTATTCTGATATATTATAAAAAAAAAAATGGGAAGCAAGGAGGGGATGATAGAAAAACAAACAAACGATAATGGTAATACAAATGACATTTACATTAAGAAATTATTAACTAATGAGTTCCATCAATTAAGACGGGTTAAACCGTTAGAAAATATATTTAACAGTGGCGAACCACCTATTTTTTCAAGATATTATTTAATAATATTTCTTTATTGTTAATACTTTTATTTATTTCTAAAAATTCTAAACTATTCATTTTTAAGCCTTTTTTATTTACTCGATGGAGTATTTCTACGTTACTATTATGATTAAAATTATGTTCGTTTTCGATAAGATGATTGGCAAACTCTGAAAAATTGTTACTTTTTAGACACATTATATTTTCTTTAATTCTAATATTAAAGTTTCTACCTAGAAAACATAAACGTATTTTTTTGCATATTTTCGTCAATCATGGTTTCTTTAAAATTTAGTACATTTCTGTTGTTTTTGGAACCTTAGTGAATTGGCCAGACAATATAAATATTAAAGTTTTGCTTAGATAAATTTAAATCAATTGCTGTTTTGTTTTATTGTTTAAAAATTAAAAGTACAGTACATGACATAACAGCTGACGCCAATTTGCCACATACTTGACAAATATAATGAAACAAAATATAAAATAAAACTACATAATACATCAAAATCAACATACAAAATCAAAAAATAAAATTTAGCGAACAGTTCACAAATACTGTCACTAAAAATGTCCACTTCTCTAGGCAATGCGTTGATTAGTCGAACGGCCCTAGGAACTGGTGACTCATACCTCCTAAGCGAAGTATAAGTTTTTAGAAACAAAAGTTCTTGGTCATAGTTTCGCCCACGTAAGAATAAACTCTTGTAACTCTACTCTCTTTGGAAAAAGAGAGGTTGAGCAACTGAGTAACAAGCAGTTCTCGTAGAAGCACTTCTGTTGAGATAAACTCCATTAGAATTTAGGAGTCCATATGCTCCACATTGGGAGCGGACATGGAAAAAAAAATTGGGAGCATGTAAAGCAATAGTCATGAGAATTTCAAGATTATTAACTCGGCCCCGAAGGAGAAGAGAAAAATGCTTTAAACTTGAAAACGATCTTCGAGCTTCAAGAGAGTGAAATGATAACATTCCTAAAAGAAATTTGGTAGGGTAGTATTCGTTTTAAGAATTATCAAAGGGGAAGAATTATTTTTTTTTGAAATAATAATATCTTTGTAAATAATAACTGTTTGCTGTTTCGTGAAATTATTCAAATAAAATACAAATTGAACAATATAAGTCTCGTTTTCACAAAGGACGCATAAATTCATCTAAATGGAAAATGTATCCCTGACTGGTTTAAATCGAACGCAAGCTCTGTTGCGTTTCCAGGTTATCTGGATCGAGTCCCGATGATTCCCCGTCGTACTATTATATTAGAATATAATTCTTGTAAGCCGATTACCAAATCAAACAACTGACAATTCGATCAAACATTTAATTATTGTCTTTCACGCTCTAAAGTTATTATAATTCGTAAATAATATTTTTTTCTATAGACTGTAACTAAAATTTAGTTCTCATATAGATATAGACATTAACAATAAAGCACATCTCAAGTATGATTCGGTCCTTTTTTACGCGGGTGATATCGTTATCAACCATCAAATAAAATAAAATGTATTACAAATAACTGGGAATTTATTCCCAGGATTCCTAAGTATTTTTACTATCTGAAAATTTAAGGTTTCCTGTACATTTTAGATTATGGTTTAATTATGTTTTATATATAGATATGTAAATATGAAGTAGACTAAGTAGATACCTCACGTTCATCCCACCCCGGTGACTACGGATTTGTCAAAACGCAATCGATTTTATTTGTTAATATTTTTCCTGGATATGCCTAGATATCCTAGAAATCATCATAATGTGATTATTTCACTATTATCGTGAAATATTACTTTGTATTCCTCAGGCAGGTCGTCCATGGAAATTAAGATTCTCTTTTGCAACAAAAACCAAATGTATTTTTTTACCTAGTGATACTTTTTGTAATTAATCAAATGACGTTTATTTTGTTTTTTTATCATGTTTATATTATTAATAATGTCAAGTTTCGTATTTTAAATTGCTTTTTCTAGTTTTCCCTTAAATCGCGACTATAGCCTTCACCTGTACCTAAAGACTTAATCACCTTTGCTTTATTCACTATGGCTTGGTACTTAACTGTGCCTTGTAATGTAACGTTAATTTGTTTTCAATACATTTTGTTTCTTTTTCTTAGAAATAGTTAGAACTGAACAAAGACAATAAACAGCTCAAATAAAAATAAGTAAGGTGATATAGTGAAGGGATTTCCTACGATATCACCTTACTGTGCCCGCAGGCGCGGAAGTGCCCGCAAACGTCTTCCCACACATTACAGACCATTTATTATTAAAAAAATTTTTTTTTTTGGATATGTATTCTTTTTAACCATGTCACTCATAGTGTAGAGCATAGTTTCTCAACCTTTTTAAGCCCGTGGCCCCCTTTGAGTCTCAAAATTTTCCGTGGCCCCCCTATCCATAGTAATAAAATTCTCGGGGCTCGGGAAATATGAAAAAATATACATTTATTTTTAAAAAAATACAACACAAAATTTTGTACACAAATTATTATTTAAAAATTTAAGATTTTGACTGAAGGTGCTTGATGGAATTTCAATAAATTTGAATCGTTCAAATTATGTACATTCTCACAGATTTTGTCACTAACGACCCGGGTTTCGCCTTTTGGCATCTTCAGGCGTTCATGTACACGGATGAACTTGAACTGACGCTTAGTAAATGAATGTTTCGTGTTTATATAAGAAATTTATGGATACTATATGTCCTATTTTCTTTGATGTGGAAACTTCTTAAAGCTTTCTAAATTATTCAAATGGTTTTTTCTTTCATTCCCATGTGTTTTGTATAAAATGGATATAAGTATTAGCGAAGCAAAACATATTAAGCACATGAGTTTCATATTGTCACGGGGTGATGAAAGAAATCCGTGGACAAGATAGTCAATACAATATTGTCGACACTTACTTTTAGATGCAGTTATTAAGGTATCCCTAAATACCATTGGAAAATAATAGAATAAGTATGTATAATACATACATTATTTCTGCTGCAATGTATAATTGTCCTACTGTATTCTATTTCATTTTAATACAAAATTTTAGTTCATTATATTTTGGGTGGCCGTGGCCCCCCTTAAGTCTGTTGTGGCTCCCCAAAACTGAAATTTTCTTCTGTGGCCCCCTTGGAACATGCTGTGGCCCCCCAGGGGGCCACATGGCTCCCGGTTGAGAAACGCTGGTGTAGAGCATGCAGGATTCTAATGAAACTTGTCTTAACGAACGTTTTTCTAAGAGAACTGTCTGTTATTCAGTTTCTAAAATCCTCATCGTTTTGATATAAAGACCAGGTTAGCTAATCGGACTCACTAAGCCCGGATTTTAGGATCGGATAAGTGGGAGGGAATTTAAGGCATCTATATCACTTATGACATATATTTTTGTCTTTCAACAGAAATGCATAAAATCGATTAAATCAGACTTTCATTGTAATCGTTTAACCGAATCTCTGCCGCAAGCGAGTTTATTCGATTCTCGAGTTTATTCGCTCTACAATTCCGTGTTTAAGGGGCCATCCATACAAAATGAGCGAATTAATACGCTCTACCTTATACTTGATTGACAAGACACCAGTACCTCTCTATACGGTAAGTGTTTGTGATTTACTATTATTATATGTCCAAAAAGTACATATTTATTAGGTTTTTTTTTAAAAGAAAATCACGGCCCTCCATGCACGGCCATATTAATACCGCACGGCACAGATCAGGTTAATAAATATAGTCTTAAGCAACTTAGGCTTTTTGATATCCTAGTGGGCTAAATTTTATTCGATGGGTAGGTGAATTTTTTAAATTACAACTATGTTTTCTCATTAAAACTGGGTTTTCCATTCGGTGCAGAATTGCTATATATGAAAGACTAGTATTAAAAATTTGCATTATAATCGAAATGTACATTTTCTTGCAATTGGGAAGATAGAATTATTCTCTGGAAAATAGAGCACCCGCATTAGTAGATCTGATGCTTTTCACTCGCCCTTAAAAATGCATTTATCGTAAGTTTACTATAAAAGTGTTTTGATAAATAAAAACAGTATTCAAAAATAGACTCGCGTTGGCCGTTTTTTAAAGGATCCTTAAAAGTGATATATCTAGGTTTCACTGTATTTCATCATGTTATTAAAAGAGATTTAATACTAAATGACCTAAATAGTATTACATTATTACATAATACTGCGTACATGTTCCAAAAATATTTAATAGAAGTGCACCACACATCGTTGGGTTTTGGGGAAAGGCAACTAAACGGATTATGGTTTGGTTAAGTTTGCGAAAAATACGGGAGAACGCTGGTGAGTCGGAAAACAGGATTTATCTCATACATTATTAGAAATAGAATATCTTGTTTACCAGTGTTCCGCAAATGGGGTTCGCCGGCAACGTGAATGGGATATGTGAGTTGCTTAGTCAAATCATACATTTCGATATATATATTTTTTAAATACATATTGAACTATTTTATTTAATATAATAACATCTGTGACCAAACCCGAACGCGTTTTTTTTTTACTTTTAAAACTTTATTACTCGAAAAAGTCTCTACTTTTTACTACTCTTTAGTCTGTTCTAAAATTTTATTTTTCTTTTATTTCTTATGTTAGTAGACGTGAAATCACAAATTATGCTTAGTTATAAATATAAATATCCAATATTCACACTAATACTTCGGTTTGTTAAAGCATTAACAAAATTGTGATATTCGTTATTAAACCGTTAATTCAAACGTTCGTCAAGAGTATTTAATATTTTATTTTATAATATTAATAATTTATCGAGTCAAAAAAGATGAGTAAATAGAAATCAATTTTTAGTTCGGTTTTGGCTACGAATCATAATTCTAAACCAAACTCACTGTCAAATTCTGGAAGTATCAATCCCGATTTGGAATCTCTTCGTATTTGTAAAGTATTCACCAACAGAAGAAGATTAACTGATTCGAATATGGTTCACTGAGCGAAAAACTCTACAACTAGTAATTTTGCTTTCGTCGTCATATTTTTGTGTAATAAAAGTTTTCAGTTATGATTATAATAAACCACAAAACAAATTACTTAAGTTTTGAGGCATGTATTCGCACGACCCATTTAAAAACTATAAAACTGAGTAAGATTAATTAATTGTAGTTGTAATATTTATTTAATTTAAGTATTTATTATGTTTTAGAAAATTTAATTTTGCCCTTTGTATCTTTCTAAATTACATCACTTTATTTATAACTGTAATTTTTTTTTTCATAGTGGGTTCGCGAAACTTCAAACTATTTGTAGGGGCTCCGTGGCAACAAAAAGGTTACGGAACACTGATGTACACTACAATTTCTCATAAAAAATCATACCATCAAAAAAAAAATATTAAAATGAACGAAATAAGACGTGAAGGACCAAGATTTCTAAATAAATTATATCTTATACGTAATATGAATTGCATTCAATATCTTATAACTTAACGTGGTTAATTAGATGATAATTTGTCAAGTGTTAACTGCTTCTAAAATAGCAACAGAAGGTGCTGAATACAACTAAAAGAAGTAAATACAAAATTTATATCTTTCAGATTTTGTACATTTCCATATTAATATTCTGCGTTGTGACCCGGGCTTCGCCTTTGGTTTGTATGACGATTTGTCATTTCAAAAAATGCGACCCAACTGCATTGTTTGTTATAGGGCTCTGGCAAGGATTGCAGCATGGTCACTTTTATAGATTGATTTCCCAGACGATTTATGGAATTGTATTTCAAGGTATATATATATATATATATATGTATGTATATGTATGTATAATATCTGATGTCCCTCCCGCTCCCAGCCATCTGACACTAAAACTCTACAGCAAAAGACATAACCCTGTCACTACTCCTTACCTGCTAATATTTTTATATTTATTTTTATATTATTATTATAGAAAAACTTGTATTTAGATGAGATCAATTAGAAGTTTAAGTGCCCCACTTCGGTAGAGGACGTGTATGGTTCTTAAATGCAGTGGTAATAATATCCCTTTTTATATGTTACCGATATAAACCGTTTATTAACTATCAGTTCGAGTTTTTCCGTGTGCTTTAATTTCTGAACATGATTAAACCTGGATAATGACAAAAGCAGTGAACAAAATTTAAATGATTCAAATTTGATCAAAATTAGTGTTGTTCATTCAAAACAAGGCAGGGCTGTGAAGTCGTGTAAAAAAAATATGACTCCGACCCCAAAGAATTTTTTAAATCATTTAATTTTAGCTTGTATATAAATACATACACATGTTATGTATACCATCAGACCATCTTTAGTCAGCCTAGCACGCAATGTCAAAACTATGCACAATTGTGGTTTGAATACACATGATGAAGTATTTTTTTATAAATGGGTCGGAGTCTTTGATGGCATTTTTCCGATTCCGAATCCACAGCCTTGATTTATACAATTATGTTTTGGAACTAAAAGCCATTCTATTTAAATAACATTATCCAAAAATCAATTTCTATAAGCTCATCTATAAAATGGTTTTCAGTAAATCCCCCAAGTTCAACGTTATGTTTCAATCTAAACTATTACATCGCCATCTTTGCTATTGTGCTTACCAAACTCTACTTTGTTCGGCTAACAATTACTTCTGCCCCTAAACCTCTATAAGTGCTATAAAAGCGCGGATTTTTAGTGGGTCATCGTGCCACATCGAATTTATTTGATTAACTGCATTGCATTCGTGGTATCAAGTGTATTTCTTTTTTAAAATAATTACTACATACTGTATTGTATCGTATACCGCAAAACCTTATAAACCGCTTTAATCGAATAAAAAATAAAATTATGTACATATACTTTCTTTTTGCCATAGTTTTTTAGCCAAAGCAACACATACAAGACAATATTCATACTGATGGTATTATATAAAAAAAAATATCCGATGTAAGTAATGAATAATTCTATTACTCTGTGTGCTAGCAATCTTTTTGGATTTAAATTGAGGCAAAGTAAGTCATTTGAAAACACAATAATGTTAGTTGCAATTGGAGCGAGTCCATGAGAAATGTCGGCAGTACTTTTGTTTCAAGCAAATTTCTTTTAGAAATGCTATCGTTTCACTCTCTCGAAGCTCTCTTGCTCGTTTTCGACTTTTAAAAATTTATCATATTTTTCGGGGTCCATCATGAAATTCTCAAGATTATTGTAAACTTACATGTTCTCAATTTTTATCTACGTAGTTTAAATCAAAACCAATCATCTAACAAGTTAGATCATTTTAGGGTGTTCACTGTCAATACTTGGTAGAAAGGCATTATATTAATAAAAACACAATATTCCTGTGTACTTTATTCCACTTTATTTAAAAGGTCAGGACCGGTTTCGCTCATTGCGAGCATTGTCAACTGAACAAGTAAGAACTTATTCTTCGCTTCGTTCATATGACACGCAAGCTTCAAGGGATTGTTGACTGATCAAATTCATTGCTAGCAGGCCCGAGCATGGCAGGCGATTTTAGCGGCGGCCAAAACAAACGAGAAAAGTTGTTTTCTTCATTTATACATAATACAATAATTCGATGTGAGATTTCTTCATTACATATTGCATATATACAGTTGATTTACATCTTAATTTTGATTTCCTCGCATAGGGGCTAGAATAAATTTATCTCGTTGGTAATGTGCCACGGCCGCCCCAAAAGAATAATTATTTACGATTATTATTGTCTTTACCTAGAACCACAATAATAGGTTAGGTACCGCTATTTTTGAAAACGCCGAATAGATTGGTTTGAGAAAGAGAGATTTCCCTGATTATCGCAGTAGCCAGAAGACGATGTAATAATTTATTTTCTTCATTTAGTATTACTTATTAATAATTACCCATAAGCAATGTCTACCACTCTTTCTGTTGCCTTGCCTGACTTGAATAGAGAGTCAAGTTAGTATATATTGAGTTAGTAGTCTGTTATCTTAATCTGTATTGATTGTTATTATTTCGACACGCATTACGTATTATCCTGTTTCTGCGAATAACATTTTACAAGAGAACTTCTCAAAAATTCAAAACGCAAAGATACCTCAGTTAATTGTGTTTCTAATAATATACCAGATTCCAGCAGTGTGTGTTTGCTTGAGAGAGTTGAAAATTGTTTCCCTCACTAAGTTTTTGGTCCGATACGAGCCCTTACCCTTTAACCGTTTGAGGACCAAACAAATTAAGCTTTATTGTAGAATCGAAAAAAACAGACAGTTTACGTTACACACGTAGCAAAAATATATTAGTTCGATCTGAGAATATTGATTTCTTTTAAATTAACAAGGGGGCTCGCCGGCCTTGGTAAAATTTAACAAGGGGTCCGCGCGAGCCCCTCCGAACGCCTTCCAGCCCCCCCCTGCCTTACCAGTCAAGTTACAAACTATTTGTTTGTACCAATCATTTGGTAAAATATCCATGTTTAGTTTGGTGATATTACTATTTTTTTTATGTCGAAATAAAACATTTTTATAAGTTACTAAGTATTTTTTTCCTACGCCAATATGACTTTCACTTTATTGACAAGAGAAGTAAAGTCGTTCAAAAAATATTGAACACATTTTAATTATTTATTTAAATCCTTAGGGCCAGGGAATATGAGAGCTATGTTTCAATTCACGAATGCTTAAAACGTTGTATTTATACAAAGTTTCCTAATCTTCTAAAATATTTTAACAATAGAGAATCCATTACTGGTAACAACATAACATCTTTTTTTTCAATGATTTTTTCAATAATGGTGTAGTTTTTTTTATTATCATATTACCTATTTCAAGATTATCTCGCCACCAACATAATTTCGGATAACGTTATGTAGGATAAAAATCACTTCTAATTTTTCAATATTTAAATGGTTTCGGATGATATTGTATTGCTTTTTCATTTTGCATATCCAAGATACAAAAGCGACGAACTTTATTGCTGTTTTTTGTTTCCTTTTTACCAGTACATATCATAAAATTATTCTTAAATGTGTCATACAATTGTGTCAACGGCCGGTCAATGTGGCATTTGATCAATGCACCCCTTGTATGTGCAGGGGCGGCTATTTATCATGAAATAATATTCATAAATACGGCCGCCACTTGTGTCATACATATAGATGTACAAAAAAACCTAATAACTCATCGGAAATAAGGAAGTAGCTAACGAGGTACGCAATAAAAAATCAACAATAGAATCATTCGGTTGTTATGCGGGATCAAGATTTGTACGATGCCGGAATTATACGGTAGCGCGTGCCGAGGGCAAACTAACAAATCTAATTGAAAATAAAAACATCAGGTTGGCATTAGAATCCACTGATGACACGTGTCAAACACAATAAAACACAAACGCTCGCACGCACATGCCATTAATGCAAGATGCTGCCGTTCGATTATATAGCGTTGATACTAGAGCTTATCAGTTTTCAAAAACCGTTTTTTTTTGCAAAATTTGCGACATTCGAAAACCAGTTTTTTAACTTCGTAACCGGTTGTGCCGAATTTCCCATAAATGAGTCTTTAAACAAAAGGACAGAGAATTTGGATATTTTATTTGATGGCTTAAGACCATATGCCCCACATCATTACCCAGCGAAGGGGTATTTTCGATATCAAGACATTCTGTTTCAAAACGATCAGTTTTTAGGACGCTTTGTGTTTTCTTAAATCATATTTTCTGAAGATCAACACCAAATATTTTCTTGTTGTGTACATATTATAAATAAACATCATAAAAAATGAACTTTTTCTCGCTATTTTAATTGAATTATCCATGTTTTGTAAAACTTCGAAATCCGGATAAAACCGGTTTTCAAACAATATTCACATTCGAAAACCGGTTTTTTCAAAAGTCGGTTTTTGTATAAGCCCTAGTTGATACATTACAGCCAAGATCTTCCGCTATTTGGCCAAGTCCGCTTCTCCTTCGAAAATATCGACGAATCCAAAATTGTATGTGTGTGTGTGTGTGTAAAGTGTTAAAATACAATACAATTTCAGTCAATCTTGCTGTACTAGCAATATTGGTATCTATTTTTAATAGCATTAATGCAAGATATTGATATAATTTAAGATTCAGTCCAGAGTAAGATTCAGTCAGTTCAAGTTCATCCGTACACTTGAACGCATGAAGATGCCGAAAGGCGAAACCCGAGTCGTTAGTGACAAAACTTGTGTGAATGTACATAATTTGAACGATTCCAATTTTAATATTGAAAATTCCACCAAGCACCTTTAGTCGAAATCTTAATTTATAACAATAATATTTGTTGTTCTGTATACATATATCCAATTACAGATAGACAGATAAATCAAGACAGTCAAATCAATATTGTAATTACCTATAACTATTTATTTCCAAACCATGCCCGATCCCAAAGCAGAGCGCATTGGCTCCTTAGCGAAATTTGTTTTACTAGTTGAACTGGAACCTATTCTTTCTGAGAGGAAAATGAAAATAGGTCTTATTACTCAGTCCCGTTTTAAAAACTGATACTTTTACTTTTAAATTTACTTTTATTTCTATGTTTTTATTTATTAATTATTTACGAATTTTACTCTTCAAAAACATATTTGATCGAGGTTATAAAACTTCAAATTTGAAAATCCGTACAAAAGAACATCGCACTCTAAATTACACTACGCGGCGCAGCGCTTTTTAATTGGTTACCACAACACGTGCCAAGTCACGTGGCAAGGACCACGTGCCACCGCTTTGGGCCGATTTGGGTCGCACTTTTATATTTTGCAGTTTAATACAACCTGCGATTCCTATATTAAATGGGACTTACTTATATTTACATTATAATCTGTATCCAAAAACAAAAAAAAAATGAAGCAAAAAGCACCAACTAACTTTTAAAACTACTGCATTGAGTGAGACAATTTAAAAATGTATTTGACATAATTTTCTGCATCTAAAATAATTTGGAGATCATTTAATAACACATGTCGGGGGTCGAATATTAAAACATTCGATATTAAATATATTCGGCTATTTTTTTATATTAGTATACCTGATAATTTATTCGAATACTATTCGTTCAATTTATGTATGTGCATCAAAATCACTGGCTCGATAATCAACGTCATTCAGCGTCACATTACATATTTCCTAATTTAATTTAACATACATACTACTTAGTAAGGACACAAATAGTATTTGACAAAAATTATAAGTCTCGTCATGAATATCTTTATATTATTCTAATACATTCAAACGCATGCTATTTGTATTTAAAATTTAATATTCGAATACTTATTTTCATAAAATATTTTGAATAGCTAATATTTATGTATCATAGTTTTTGGCACACTGCGGCTCTCAACATATTTTTTTTAGTGCTGTCATATTTATTAAATGATAATTTACTTAATAAACGGGTCAAATAAAAATATTAATTATAAATTATAAAAGGTAACATTTTTAGTTATCGGCTAAGGTTTCGACTAGTGGTTTTTATTTATGCATGCAAATGAAAACAGCAACATTCATGCCTACTCGGTAGTGGATTAATTTTGACAATTAGCATTTATTGAAAAAAATATTTTGTTGAAATTATTGCCATAGATCTGATATATCTTATAATAAGAATATAATAAAGTTCAAACCCTCCTATTATTTCGATATGTTTGCCAACAATGTAAAAAATATTACTCATAATAATGCCATCCTTTGTTAAAAGTCGGCAGAGTGCCGAAACGCCAATTTCGTAAATATTTATCTTACAATCAAAACAATATTTCACGGCCATCATTTTAACAATTGAACACCCTTCTGCACCAACCCCTTTTAGCTCACCGATAACATTTAAGAGTGGTTGCACTAACGATTTAAACTTTAAAAATATCCCCTAATTAAACCATCAGTGGCGGATTGAATCTTTATCAACGAATTGAGGCGTATTCATAAAATAAAAAAAAGATCAGTCCACTGTGCAGTGTTAGTATTAAACGACGATTTTATGTTTCGCACTAATTTATAAATTTATATTTTATTTAATTGATCCTGTATTTCCGATCAAGTTCTATAATGGTACTATATAGTCAGCTGACCACCTATTGCAATCAATATAAGCGAAATAAAATTTTAAATATTGCCATTGAATCTATCAGTCTCAGCTCAGATTTCCGTACGTGCGGAATTTAAATTCTATGCTTTTGTTGGTTTGTTCAATTCATGTACGATAACATATTATGTTAATTAATGACTGATTGGATAGGTACATTGTTTTTTTCATATTTTGACAAAGTATGCAAAATTTCAAAAGAAAGATTTAAACACTATAAATAAAACTTATAATTCGGATGTGAAATGGTCAACAAGCGATTTAGACTCAAATAAAACTTATAAAGTCGATTCTCATATCGGATTAGTTCATTCGATTCGTATCACTGCATAGCGAAATCCAACAACATGCGGTTCAATTTTAATACAGTTTCATATGATTCATTTATTTTCCCACTCTGTCAGTTATCAACGAATCCGTGTTTACATGGAAAGACAAGTATTCTTATAAATGCGAATGAGCAACTATCGTTCACTATAAATTTAAGTCGTTTGGATTTATACGTTCGCGAACATAGTACGTATACTTTTTACATACAGTTAAAATCAAAATACTTTTTGTATTGAAAAAAATACACTTAGGACAGTTAATATAATTTGAAGTGTAAGTAAGATAGCGACGTCACTGAACTAGTGTTGTTACCCACCCTTTTTTAACACTAAAGTGAATTGAAAAAAAAACATACACACTTTCATTTTATCGCTAGAGCAGATGCTAATAATCAAAAAGTATTGCTGACTTATTATTAAATGCTTGTATATTTTTTGCAAATATAATAACAGCCTTAAAGATATAACCTAACATAAATTTAGTTTAATAAATATTTGTCATCGGGTTATCTCTGTAACTGTCTATGCATGGATAATCTTTTTGTCAATTAATTTAAAGAAGTGCTCATTAACGCCGTTAACACACTGGTGCGAAAGTGGAACGGAAGCGGACCGGTGCGAAGCACAACCTTATGATAGTACGCTCCGCTCTCGTTCCGTTTCCGCGTCTGTGTGCTAGTGGCATTACACGGTAATTAAAAAATTACAGCAAAATAATAAAAATGTAAACATATCAAAAAATTCAGATCTACGTAAATATAAGGAATTGCTTAATTTTAAGATGTCAGAGACAGGATTAATGTATTATAGTATACATTAAGGATATGATGTTAGAGTTACTCAGATGATATTATAGTGTTCTTTCGAAGCCAGTATATTCAAATATAATAAAATCGATCAAAAAAAATATCTGACAATAGTGGGAAGCCGAACCAGCTAGGAACCAATTTCTTATAACCCTTGCAGAACTTAATTATTAGTTTGCTTAACAATGGAGTTCTTCCAAGTAAATACCCGTTTAATCTAAATTCATTCATTTCTTTTTTATTCTATTATATAACCACCGCATGTTCGTTTTATCTGGTAAAATGATAAATTATTTTATTTTTCTCAATTGGATGGTATTTAAATATCGTACTTTTTTCATAAGCTATCTGATATCTGAAAACCTCAGTATATTTTTAGTATAAAAGTTCATTTGTAGTATTTCAGAAAATATTATTGATGTAGTGAAATCTTATATTTTTCTATTCAGCAGTAATTGGGGGCTTATGAAAAAAATGTAAAAAGCTTCTATAAGTACTCAATTAAATACGGAGGGCTTAAATGAGCCCGATGCTCTTTAACCCTCCTAAAACCGAGTAGCGTTGATACATGCACAATGTTTATAGTTTATTGTAAGCAAAACTAGTTGAAAATAAATCGAAGCCTTTGGAAAAAGAATGGGACGATAAAGTTCATAAATGATCTTATGCTGCTTATTTCTGAACACAACGCCACGCTAACATGCTTACCGTATTTCAGGTATATTTTTTTTACTGCTTGCTTATCAGAATCAAACTATTACCTGATTCACGTAAATAAACATAAACGACATTATAAATATTACCTGCAGCTGTTTTATTCCTCAAGCCTCTCTAGTCACTTTTCATAGTCTTAGACATCAATTAGCTATTTCTCTAAAATTAATGAACTTGGAATACTTCTCTCAGCTGTTAATTGTACCTGTACGTATTTGTTCGCATACATACTATCTCACCAGGCAGGAATTATAAAGCAAACTTTGTTAAAATCATGACATCCAAAATATTTAATGAATGACAAAAAAATGGTTCTAAGATCTACATTGAACTAAAAATTGTTTTTAGTTTAAATTTTATCAATACATAACGAAAATTATTAACGCCAAAGAGATACCATTAAAAGACATGCGTGACGGATACTAATATAATACCTTGAAATATTATTTTCATATATAATACTATTTGATCTGTAAATTTTGATTTTAAATTTGTACAAAATGAAGTTCTTATAGATCCGGGAGGATACAGGTTGGCCACCCCCAACTAGACATTTACTGCACATAAATCTTTAGATGCATTGTGTCCATTGTAAGAGAAGCAATGCTAGTTATTTACGGTTACAATCAATATTTTTTATTCATTTCATAGTGGTTCTTTTAAGCGCAAATTTATATGTTCGGCTTTCTAAATTAACTTAAACTGATATTTCTAACGTAAGCGTGGAAGAATTTAAGTCAATAATGAGAGATTAAAAAACTTATAAAACCCTTTTCCAGAAAACTTATTTATCAGTCTGTCGGTATTTGAAACTGACACTGTTTTTGTTTATCTGTCACTCAATTGAAACAGCTGAACAAGATAGTACAAATACTAAAAAAATAAATGGCTTAAATTTCAAACACTTTTTTTGGCAACGACTCGGGCTTCGCCTTTCAATATCTTCAAGCACTTCACTGATTTGAATCACTGATCTATTAAAATTAATTCAGTACACTATCAATAACTTCTTGGCTCACGGATAATATTTTTTCTTAATTATTCTTATATTAGGGGTACCCAAAAGAAATCCATTTTTTTTGCATGCCTTGTTTGAGATCAGTTTGTCTCCGGACACCGTGAAGTGAACATCTCTGTGAGTTTTATTTTCTATAGTACTATTTCTCTGCTTTTTTTTTGGTTTTTAAGTATTTTTTTTTATTTGAGGTAAAATGAGCAAGCTTGAAGCAACAAAGGAACATTTACGACACTGCATGCTCCTTTTTTTTGATCAAGGCTGAAATGCAAAAAAAAACGGCCGAACATCTCATTAAAATTTATGGAGCGGTAATAACACCTAACAGATGTCAGTTTTGGTTTTGGCGATTTAAATCGGGCGATAGAAGCTTGAAAGATTTGCCGAAATCGGGAAGACCATTGAAATTTGACGATGACATGCTGAAGGCCATAGTGGAATCTGATCCTCGTCTAAGTATCGAGGAATTATCACATAGACTTAATATTCCGTGGTCCACAGTGCAAAGACACTTAAAAACAATGGGAAAAGTTAACAGAATGCAAATCGAAAAGAAGTGCTTCTTCTTCACGACAATGCACGCCCACACAAGGCATTGATGACCCTTGAAAAACTTTCTGAACTGAATATTGAAGTTTTTAATCATCCTCCATATTAAAACAGATTAAAAATAACATTTAAGTATTTTAGTTCTACAGTTTTTGTAGAAAAAACTGTAGAACTAAAATACTTTGTTATTTTTAATCTGTTATAAATGGAGTTCTACCAAGTAAATGCCAAATCAATTAATCCTCCATATTCACCAGATCTCGCGCCATCTGATTATTATCTGTTGAAGTCCTTAGAGCATTCACTAAGAGAAAAAAATCAATAGTGTGAAAGATGTAGAAAACCATTTAAATTTGTTTTTTGGGATTGAAAAGTTGCCTGAAAACAAACGGCAAACAGTCCACAATAATAATGCCGATTATATTTTAGAATTACTATGTGCCTGTAAAAATACATCAATAAAATTTTATTGTATTTGAAAAAAATGGATTTCTTTCGGGTACCCTAATATATAAACGGTGTAAACTATTTACTAACTGTCAGTTAATATTTACCCGTATATAATATGCCTGAAAATCGCGAAAGGTGAAACCCGGGTCGTAAGTGACAAAAATTATGGAAGTATTTTCATAATAAAAATCAAATTTTCATCGTAATTTTCATCATACTTTCTAAGTCGATATCATATAATTATACTTAAGTGTTATCGTGTTAATATTCGAACTATTGAATTACTTTTTGTCTATTTTGCGGTGGAAAAAATAGGAAAAAACAAACGCTAGTATTTCTGCACACCCTCACAATAAATTACTTTTGAATATTACATATGAGCCAGATAATTTTTAGCACAGATCACAGTATAAGCACGCAGATAAAAATGAATTTCTTCCGTAAATAAACTGTTGGCGTGTTATAACAAGAGTCTCTCGGTTACTTTGGTATCTGTGTGAATAAATAAATATATATGCCATGACATAAACCACTTTATTTAACAATAAAAATACGTTCCTCATTTACACGTTTTTTGTTGTTGCGCGATTTTTTACGCTTTTACGATATTTTTTTTCTTCAGAAAATGTTTTTACTATGGAAATGATGAGCCTGCGCTTAAAAAAGTGGTAACCCTGCGCAAAACTATGTGATGTGATGAGTGATGACTATGCTCTGAATCTTGTTTCAATACATTTATTGAATTCTTAAAAGGCATGTTTCGGCTATAGATTTTATCCAAACTAAATATGAATTGAGTCTACAAAATAAATGCACTCGTGAGGTCCAAATATTATAAATGCAACTTAATAAATATTAACCGAAGATGGAAATATTACTTTTGCATTAAAAAACAGTCACATGGTAAAGATTTAGGCACGTACCAAATAATAATAGATTGTCTGAGGATGCCTCTGAAAGAGGCGAAGCACGTGTCACAGTTTGTAGCACGATACGTGGAATAATCTAAGTTATTTTATATTAAAATTAGCATTCACAAAGTCACCACCAAGTCCATCGAAAGTATTATATTTATCATACTGCTAACTGGAGTGATTTTTTGTTTATAAGTTTTTTTATATGGAATTATTTTTTTAAGACAATATAATAATCACGTATGTTATGTTTTCAATAGCATTGACAAATGAAAATAAACATAAACATTTAAATAATTAAGTTCCCGAAAAAGCAATGCGTCGTTGACTTCAGTTGTGACGGTTACAGACTAAGGCTTGTCGGTTTTCAAAAACCGGGTATGAAAACCCGGTTTCTTAACAAAATTTGCAGCATTCGAAAGACGGTTTTTTAATATTTAAAAATATATTAATTAATTTATTAAAAAATATTTTAATTTTAAGCTGCCATAGTAAAAAATGAAATATGCAGTTGAATAGTCAGTATAGATCAGTGTCTGCCAAACATTTTGACTATACGCGGCACACCAAATAAAAATGCCTTTAAACAAAATTTTCCTTATTAAGAATTTTATATTTATTTCGTCCATATTACATATTTTTGGAAAAGGTTTTTTATTGCATTAATAACATTTTTTAAAATAGTTATTTTGTTTTTATCGGAACGAAATAAAATTGACATTCTTATATAAAGTTGTTTTCAGTGATTATATTGTTGATAATTCTTGATAATTAATCTAATAAAAAAATACAAAGAGAAAATGGTTCGTTCCTGAAAAAGAAACTTTGTCTGTGACATTTACAAAAAAAAAGATTAATTCTTTCTGTAATTTTACAATTCAAATGCCAACCGAGGCATATAAGCACCCTTGTTCGCATCGTTTTTAATGTTAAATAGGAAACGAAAAAAAAACAAATTACTTTAGGGATGGAATTTAAATAACAGAGTACCGCATAAATGTACTTATTCTCAACGACCTACCCAAAAACAATTATTATTTCTTGAATAGACTTGAGGGGACTGACAGATGCTGTGAAACAAAGCATGTGTATAAGACGGATAAATTATAGATTTTCCAGACACGTTTAAGAGTGGATTTATTTCTGACATTTAACAACTTTCGTCTCATGGTTTAAATATAATGATGTGAAACATATTATGTATATCAGTATAAATGCTAAAAATTGAAATAATTATTCATTTTGGGATAAGCCTAATCCCCGCTACAGTACAGATAAATTATTATGTTTACAAGACTGTGGTATACATTTCTATTTCAGATGCTCAACATAATTGTTATACGATTGGCGTAAAGATAACTGGCTGCTGGCTGTTGCTAAGCTTCGTGTTGATGACTGTATTACCCGTTGATATCTCGGGAGATACGTTTCTGACATTGCCGCGATTAACGAAATTTTGACAATAAACAAATCAATTTATAGTATAGAAAATACTTAATATAAAATTAAGAATAACTTTGATTATTCCACGTATTGTGCTACTAATTGTGACACGTGTTTCGCCTCTTTCAGAGGTATCTTCAGACTTACTAACGCAAAGTTTGCTTAAGTAATGAAGCAAGATTGATTCTAACATTTTTAAATTAGAAACTACAAAATGGAGTTTGGGCTTTTTTTCCTTTTAAAGGAAGTGAGGAGGGGGCGAAAGAATCGAAATAAAACAAATCAAATGGGAAAAAAGAAGTATTTTTAAATAATATTCTTAATAGGAAAGTTTGTTCGCCATTACTTACATTGTTTCCAATTAATAGAGTAATCACCAACCTATCTGATTGATTATAGCTCATTAGTTTAATAGTTTTAATGTTTAACGTCATTAGCAGTATGATTATATTTGTTTGCTTTGTTTCGATTCTATAACCCCCTCCTTGCTTCCCTTAAAAGGAAAAAAAAACCAAACTCCATTTTGTAATTTCATAATTTTAAAATATTAGAATCAATCTTGCTTCATTACTTAAGCAAACTTTGCGATAGTAAGTCTGAAGATGCCTCTGAAAGAGGCGAAACACGTGTCACAGTTAGTAGCACAATACGTGGAATAATCAAAGTTATTATAAATTTTATATTAAAATGAGCTTCCACAAAGTTACCGCCAAAACCATCAAAAGTATGGAAAATACTTTATTTACAAAATAAATGTCGTGCATAAATGATTTTCATTTTGTTCCGCGTTTCAATCATTTTCCTTGCTTAGACTGTGTACGTTAAACATTGTAATCTTCAACTAATACAATCAAATACCATTCATACACGACTGGGTGACTTCATTTCATACTTTTCAGTGTTTCTAATATCTTTCATTGTTTTAATCTGTTACCACCTCTTTCAGTTTTGTAAACGAGATGGGAAAATAAAAGGCCTTGAAGACAATTACTACTGGGTTTCATAGACATTCATAGACAGTAAGACGTAAGTGGTTTTCGTTGATAAGAATACTACTTACTTCAGTTGGAAAATCAGTTCATAGAGCTTCAAGTTCCAGAGAATGTCACGTCGCATTATCTAACACTAAAAGCAAGAGCGAGGCAAAATTATTAGTCAACTGAGCCAAATATCAACTATACAACGATTCAAATTTCTTTTGAGAGTATTTTTTTTTAATTTAAAGAATGTAGGCAGGTGAATTGTTATTAACTTGATTATGGTACTTCTAAGCTCGCTTTTGTTTAAAAGGTCCTCAATCTGATTGAGATACGTTCGCTGAGATCACCTCTTCCAACACTAAGTTTTAAACCGAAAACCGACTTCTGCGCGTGGGACACGATGTTTCAAACGCACTATATGTGGAATTTTGTGGAAGAGCCACACCAGAGAGGTCAAAAAGACGCAATTTGCCGACCACTGACCTAAGCCATACGGCGTACTTAGCCAAAAAACTAGTAAATTGTACTTAGAATAACATTTCATGGCGATAGGATTTTCAGATTGATACATCAACAAAGGTTTGGATTTGAAATTTTCGAATGCATTTCCCCGAGAATAAGAATAAGACGACCCTTAAATGCTTTTCATTTTAGTCTACTCTGCAATAAACCCCAGCTGCCGACATTTTGATACTGCCTGCGACACTCACGTGTGTCGCGATACAGCGTTTGAGATTCACTGCACGACAAAATAATTAAGAAAAATTAGTGATATATAGAACATATTTTATATTCCTTTGGCACGGATTAATCATTATACTGTAAATTATGATTTAATTTTATTGTTCAAAATGAGTTCTCAAATTGTTGATTTTTAGAATATGCGTAAAAAAAGATTGTAAATAATTACAAATCAATGAAGCCGAAGTCTTTATTGCATTATGTAATCTATCGACAGTGTCGTGCGGCTTACGGGGGATTTTTAATGAGAAGATATCACAATAATGAAAAAAGAGATGACTATTTTCTTCAATGGAACATAATCCGTGAAAAAAATACAATAGATTCACAAGGGTGACAGAGTAGTTTACTAGAGTTCGCGTTTACTCATTATCTTGCAGAATCGTTTTAAAAAATCTTCAAATTATTAAAAAAGATTTAATAATAATTATTTAAAATTAGCCAAATAAATATAAGTTGGCTCTGTGGCGCTGTGGCGCTGTAGTCAACGTCGTTGTCTTCGGTTGCGGTGCTTGCGAACTACATACTGTCAATCAATTTATCGGTTTCTGATCGAAGGCATGGGTGTTTGTGATGTTAAAAAATCTCTCCCACCGTTCCAATACCAAAATTTGGGGCATAGCGAGAGCGATTAGCTTACGCTACTCTATCCTAGCTTAATTCTTTATATCTCTACTATTAAAATAAAGAGGTTAAGCAACTGCGTAGCCATGAGTTGTCGTAGAAAACTTTTGTTGAGATACCTTCATTAGGCCATATACTCCACATTGGGAGCCAACATAGATTAATACATATCAGATATACCTACTCTAGAGCGGGCCTGAACTACGGCCAAGTGTGTATCTCAGCCTATACGTACAAGTGCAACTTTATGGCTATAAACCGCCTTTTATTCAAGGAATTTCATTCATGGTAAAGGCAGCTGATTACGTCTTCAGAAAACATCCTAAGAGATAATAACATAAAAATTGAGTTAGAAATATATGATAAAAGGTGCATATGTTAACTCTCGAGCCACCATAGCTCTAGCTATAGTATCAGTAACTGGGTGACTTAAAGTAAGCACTTCAACGTTAAAGTCACATTCCAAACTGTTTTTTACCATATCCGCTCCCAATGTGGAGCATATTGACTCCTAATGGAGTTTATCTCAACATCAGGACTAGTGGTTAGCTAATCGCTCTCGATAAGTGGAAGATAAGGCAGTGGAAATTCAAGACATCACATACATCCATGCCATCCAGGCGGCTGTTCCTGATATAAATTGATCACTTTTAGGGTGTTCACTCTAAATACTTGGTAGAAATGCATTAAGGCTATTAAAAAAAACACAATATTCTTTTGTATTTTTTCCCCCCACTTTTATTTACCAAGATCAGGACCGGTTTCGCTCATGACGAGCTTTATCAAATGATGGGTATTATCAGTCGATAATGCTTGCCATGGTCGAAAACGGTCTTGATCTTGGTAAATAAAATTTGGGAAATAAGTACAAAGGAATATAGTGTTTTTCTATATATATGAATTGATAGTCAAATTTATTGAACACTCACAATTATGATTTATAAACGATTTTTCCGTTTTTCCCATTGAAAGCTTTGTGAAACCCTTGATAGCGATATTTCAAGTCACTTAGCTGAAAACATGCAAGAAACAGAGATGTAAAGATTTATTTTACCCACACTAGTAAAAAATTTGATCCGAAACTGAAAGCTTTTCAGGTTCCATATCAATATCGACTGTGGAAAGGAAAAATGACGTAACCCACAGTTTTTCCAAAACAGTTTTTTTTCGATTATCACAATGTATCAATCTTGATACACGTTTTATCAAAAGGATGCAAGCTGCAAATGCCGAATTACTATCTAAATTTAGCTTTTAAGTTTGAAAAAGATGACCTCGTGAGAAAATAAAACCAAGAAAAAATACTGAAATAAAGGTTTTTCCTGGATAATTTCTTTAATTAATATTAGTTTGTGTCAACTAAACACCAGTTTAGAAGTCTCCGTGCAATTCAAGGTTATGTATAATTCATAATTTGCATATGGCCCAAAATCATCAAAACACGTTTTTTGCGCCTACTGTAAAATTTGATACGTGTGGGTTACGTCCTTTTTCCTTTCCACAGTCGATATGTATATTTCGTTAACGAAAGGGATAAATCAGTTCTAGGGCTACTGGTGGTACTTGTGCTTATTTCGTGCACCTGTTTTAGGGTCGGACTTAGGTTTCTCTCCTATTAATTTTATTAATTTAAATAAAAACAAATTTTTCATCCGTACCAGAACGTGTTTTTTTACCCCCAAGCTTGCAGAATATAACATATCGACAAGTGTTCACGGATTAGGGATGTTTGTCTACCCTTATTCTATTTAGCTTTCTAACTGCTTACACCGGCAAGGGATTTGCGGAGATTCGATACAGACCACCCGAACAAGACTACAAGTATTATACAATGCTTTAAAAGCCCACCCTTAAATAGGGGAGGAATTGAAAAACTGCGCGTGGTTCGCCAAGAAATAGGGTAAATGTGGTTTGATGGCACAAGACTAGATTTTTGGTATATGAAACATAGCACAGAATTTTTTAGCTTAGCTTACCATCATATTTACGGGCCAAGTAGTCTAAAAGTTCTTATCTTTTCTAACACTGATATTTAAAATCTATATATTAATAGTCGATAATGTCCGTCCGACCGTCCATCCGTCTGTATGATGTCCCCGATTTCCTCTCCCCCTGCCCCTCTTCGTCCCCAGCCCCGCTGTCGCCATTTTTTTATTCATACTAAAGAAATATTTTTCCAATACACTGTTATTTGACAAAACAAATCAAATCGCTGAAAAATTGAATTCTCATACAAAAAAGCGCCTCGGTCAGGATTCGAAACATCCACCTTGGATTATGAGTTGAGATCGTTACCGCTCGGGTGGTGGGTGGTTCGAATCTAATCTTGAGCTTTTTTTTTGGGTTTATAACAATTTGTTTTTTGAAAACTTTCTTTTTAAAACAGTACATCTTGATCGTACGAAAATAAATGCTATCAAAATAACAAAATCCGATTGACTAGCGAAATAAGTTTTTCAAAAAATAAATATAAGACACAATTTTTAATTTTTAGCGTACTTGAAAATTAGTTGAATAAAATAGAGTTCTATTTCTGAATTAGTTTATTTTATTTTATTTATTATTTCTGAAATAAAGGTCTATTTCTGCTACTACGAAGAATGATTGTTAGCAAACTTAAACATTATTCCAAAAATTGAATAATTGAATAAAAAATAAATTAAATTAAATTAAATTAAAAATAAAATGATTGTTAGCAAATTTAAACACTATTTTTATTTTATTTATTATTTCTGAAATAAAGGTCTATTTCTGCTACTACGAAGAATGATTGTTAGCAAAATTAAACATTATTCCAAAAATTAAATTAAAAATACAATGATTGTTAGCAAACTTAAACATTATTCCAAAAATTAAATAATTGAATTAAAAATTAAAATTAAATTAAATTTAAAATAAAATGATTGTAAGGAAACGTAAACATTATTCCAAAAAATAAATAATTTACAATTTAAATACTGCAGTGCTGTCGATAAATGCCCCGAGGTCGATTTCTGCTACTACGAAAAATGAATGTTAGCAAACTTAAACATTATTCTAAAAATTATATTATGTACTATTTAAATACTGCAGGTCAGGGCTGTCAATATATGCCCCGAGATATATTTCTTTTACTTTTAGAATTTCTGGCTTATTCAATAAATAGGTTTGTAATTTATTCTTCAGGTCAGTAAATTTTCTGACTACTTAAAAATGCAACAAAAATCTCCCCGTTGAGGTCAGCGGGCTTACAGCTAGTATTTATTATTCTTCATGTTATAGTCAAATTCAATCAAACTCAATATGTACATATGTACATATGTGTGTATTGGTTGAGCTTTGTATTTGCATATTCGATTGACACAAGCTCTGACAGTAACTAAATGTTTATTATATTCAGTAATGTATCACTTAACCAAATGCAAGCTTTGCTTGTACTCAATCTAAAACATATGGACATTCAATCGAATAGTTTTTTTACTGTACGTATTAATAAATAGTTTTGGTGTTTTCATTGTAAATAAATAAGTTTTTTCACTAATAACATTTTGCTCCGTTTTTTTAATGGTAGAGATGATTCAAATAGTACTGAAAATTGATTTTCATTAAGCCTTTAGCATCGTATAATTTTATATTTATTATTCACTATTTAAAAAAATACTAATTTGCCGTTATTTATTTTTTCCTTGAAAAAAGTTGTAACATCGATGTTAAAATCTAACTATATAATGAGAAAATGTTCTTTTTAATGTTAACCAAAAATAAAACACAGTTTTGAGTACCTTCCGAGGGGTTTATTTTCAGTAAATATTTTATGAGTATTTATTATATTTTTTTCTAAATGCATAAAACATAACATCACAATAATTTAAATAAATACACACATTTCTACCGACTATCTTTACATAGTCGCAATTATTATAACATCGCTAAATTAATACATTTTATCATATTTAAGTAGAAATCGACGATTATACTTTATTTATTGACACAATTATTTTTCCACAGAAAAGGATGCAGAGAGAATTCTATTATATAATTGCAAGTTCTTACAGCAAAAATTATCATTTTATGATACAAGTGTCTTAGATAAATTATTTACAATAATATTTAAAAGCAGTTCAAGTCATCTAATAGGATTGGATTGTATTAGACACAAAAATGACTTAAACTTGATAATTATTAAAATACGAAATAAATATAATTCTATATTAGGAAAATTTAATTGAAATCTTAATAAATATAACAGCAAGTCAATGGACGATAAGATACCAGATATATTCTATACTACTAAAAATACGTATTCCATTCCATAAATATTATATATAATAATATTCATGCCATCGGTGATTCACGTTGTGGATTCAGTGATGGCACGTCAATACAAGATCAATGGATTCATTGCCGGATTTTTAACGAGCAAAAAGTTATTGCGTCGGTAACAGTGACAGAATTTCCTGAATGATTTTCAATACTTTGATATATTTCAGATTTATAAAAGTACACAGCAAAAAAATATGACGGGAAAAATTATGAGCTTCTTTGAGTAGAGATCTATTCGCTCTCTTTGTTATTATAACGCCATGTATTTATTATACTTTGAAACCGAGTCGCATTTAGGGCCGACGGATCCAACTGATGCGTACGATACGACCACCGTATCGTTTTTAGAAGTGACTTAGTCAGTTGCTAATCGACAGGGCCAGAAATCAGATCAACTGATTTCCATTCGCAATACGCTTCAATACTACTCCCAGACTTTTTTAGTTAGCACTATGCCACTGGTTATCGGCGTTGAAAAGCTTGCATATGCAACTTCCACATAAACGTCATAAAAAGTAAGGTGAGATAAATATTTAGAAAAAAATACACTTTGCTTTCAATTAAAACATTGAAGGACCGTTATAATTTTAAGTTAAATTTACAAGCATTCAATTTTTTTTCTTAGAGAATAGCAAAGACTTATTTTTAATTAATCAGTATTACTTTCTTAATTCTATACGATATGTTTTGATATCAGTTATAAACACTTTTTTTTAAATTCTTCGTATTTGATTATGTGAATTAGTTAATAATCGTATGAATGAATTCTATAAAATAGTGTAAATTTCAACTAAAAACTGTATGCTCTACACCAGGCATGCACCACCTTTTTCTTCTAGTGTGTTCCATAAAAACAAAATTTTATAAATTTGGGCCGCAAGGAAAAAATATGAAAAAAACACTCATTCCTCTGATACACGGGGATGCTTTCCATTAAAAATTGATTTACATTAAAAAATATAAATATATTTTATTAAAAGAAACAAAACATTCAAAGGTCGCAAAAAACAAAACGAAGCGCCGCGAGTTGTGCATCACTGCTCTAAACTAAGCATTTATAATTTTATTAAGTTACACTAAGCAGTGAAATCAAATTTTAAAACTTTACTATTTTACATATTTTAGTTTTATTTGTATAGGGTAAATACAGTACTCCCTGCAGTTATATAATATAATATCGAAAGCCTAGGGTGTTAAGGTGTCACATTTTGATTTTTGTTTTGTCCTTGTTGGATGAAACATGAAAAAGACGATGATAGTATATTGCGATTTTCAATGATATTTCCCTAGCAATATTTCAAACATAAACATAACCATTTTAATATTGATTATAGTCAGTGGTGTAGCGGGGCCGGGTCGGGCCGGGCCGGCGACCTGGCACCTGAAAATGAGCCAGAGTGCCGCCCTGCACCCTTTTCGACTTGTAACTTAATTTTTAAGTATATACATATATTCAAAATACTGTTCATCAAATTTAAAATCATTAATATCAAAATTGATCTACCCGACGGATTTTACAAAAATTAAAATTAAAAATGTACAAATGTAACGTGAAGAAATTAATTAATTTAGTTTAATTACGTTAATTGCGCGTTTTTTTACTGATTAAATTGTAAAAATTGGTTTTTTTAACTTCAGACGGATATAAAAAAAAACAAAAAAATAGGGAAGTAGTCAATTACCGACCTGGTACCTATGTATTTACCACTACACCACTGATTTATAGTCTTATAAATCATCTTAAGAAATATAAAAAGAATGTCATGAACTCTTGAACAGTAAATTTATAGAGTATAATAACAATAATTTGGCGTTCTTCTGTACATTTTAAGGAATATGGTGTTACAAAGGTGATGCACAACCTTTTGACAGTATAGTAAATTTATTTTTGTTCTATTTGCTTAACATCACTCAATAAGTTCGTAAGACACTACAACAACTTTTATACAATATTTGACTTTATTCATCAACATTCTCCTTCAAGAGTGATACATTCACTCTAACACTTTTCTAACATTTCAATGCCTTTTTTGTAGAACGATTTATCTCTTTGCCTCATACCAGGCTACCAGCTGACACGGCTTTGATCCATGTTTTATCATTTGTCACACACATACCGCATGAAACAATCATTTTTATTGCGCTGAAACAGCTCCAATCTGAATTGTTGACGATTGTGAGCAAACGCGGTACTCACTTCGAACTGCGCTGTCTTATGGACATATGTTGAGGAATAGTGGTGAATACGCTGCCTTTTAATGTCTTTGAGTTGTCAGTTATCTTAAACAAGTTCAATTTACGATCCGCCAGAACTATTGCGTAGACTTTTTTCTGTAACAACTGCCGAATTTAGGCGACCAGAGCGTTCAGCATCATCGGTGTTTGTACGGCCACGGTAATATAAGTGAGCCACTTCTCTACCATTTGTCTCAATGGAAGAGAGTCTGAAAAACACTTTTCAAGCCATTGCTTTGCTTGAACGGTATTTCTCATTAAAAAACAATACTTTCTCAACACACGAAATTTAGAATGTTTCATTGTTTTTAAAATTGAAAAAGTAGCGTCATTAAAACCACTGAATCTTGTGAACTAAACGTCAGATTGTTGTGAAATTTTGACACGTATTATTGGAAGGTTGGAACTTGGCTATAGTTATATGGATTATTCAATAGTGGTAACATCTATATGTCATCTTAAGAACTTATTGAGTGATGGATTGGAAGCCAAAAGTTGTGTGGGCTATTAATACTATTATGTTATCTCTCCCGAGTCAAGACATACATCACAATACTTTTAATTTAATAGCCAGATTCTTATATCAAGTCTGCACATACTATTGAAGCAAACAAAATTGTTTTGCTTCCAAAAAGATTTGCACAGCGCCCAAAATTTTAAAAAACTTTTTGTGAAAAGCTTAGGTTAAAGTACGTTTCATGAAAATAGTAATCTAAAAAAGTGCACGAGACTTGCATACAATGTAACACGTTCTTGTTGTTGAGAGTTTCAACTGGAATCGATAAAGACATAAATAATAATGATGTTTTTGGTGACCGAATATAAATAATTTGGAAACACATTATTTAATCCGCAGACAGCAATAAATACTTACTGGTCGTGACTCGTGACATACGCATCACTGTGTTACAATTTTGCACTCCAGACTGACTAAAAATCTATTTGATATTCATAATATTTGTTGTTTATAAGTGAGTATTATGTGTACATTAAATGGATATTCGGTTCAATTCATTCAGGGTGTAGGTAATTTGTTGTTATTTTCTCCCGGGGTTATAGCCTGCTGAGGAAGCGTTCGGCAAGCAGAGCAGGATGGGCAATCGCTTACAGGGCCACCGGGTGATCCGTTGCGGGACTGGTCGGATTCTTTATCTGAAAAAAAGTACGCATTATTGAGAGACTGTTTTAGCAACGTAAAATATCTTGCAAAATCCAACGTTTATAAACAAAGGCTTCCATTAACATCAACAAAAAACTTATCGAGCCTATCTCGTATGATCGTTCAACTTCAAAACATTAGTCGCATTGGCATTTCTTTCAATATAAAAAAATAAATAAACCAAGAATACATCAAACCGGTACTTCGCTGGATGGATATAATATCACAAGACATGAGGTCAGCGACTGGTATAGGAAGATGAAGGAACAAGTGAAGTGGGATGGATTGATTGAAGCGACCAAGGTTCACCCCAGATTGTAGCGCAAAGGAAAAATGAAAAAAATACATTCATGCTGTCCGACTCAGATTCATAACTCTTTTCAAAAATGAAACTCTTATGAAACTGTCCGTACTGGGGCTTGAAATCGTGAGAGCCGCAATTGAGACCATTTAAGATTACCAGTGATTAGATTTCTCTCTCGGAATTATTGAAATGATAAATAAAAAAGTAGGTGTTGTTATAAAAGCATCAGCAAACAGTAGTTATTGGCTACACAAGATAGCAAAGCGTTGGTTCTCATTGACCCTGAAAATTGTCAAGTATATAGAAAACAACATTACTTGTAAGGGTGGTTACATTGTCTTCACAGGACTCAAACTAGATTGCATGTGAACGAAGGGAGTTTTGGTGTAGTATGGAATACAAAGAAATTTAAACGTAATTTGTCTGGACGATAAATATATTGACCCTGCGATTAGTTTTCCGTGTAGGTTTTAACGCATACCTGTATTATAAATATTTTATTTTGATTTGCACATCCCAAAAGGGATATTTTTATAATCAATATGTTTCATTCATAATTGATACTCGCTAACTCGTCTTTGAGGTGTTCATGTCGAAAAATTAAATTTTATGTGGAATAAGTACTAAAAATGTTTTATTATTTTTATTATAATGCCATTCCACCAAGTATTGACAGTGAACACCTTAAAAGTGGTTTAAGCAATAAGTTACTGCTTTTTTATATAAAAACCTAAATTTTACAAAATTTTGAATTAGACATACGTATACGAAAATAAATTCTTTCCCCTTTTATATTATATAATGGCCAAAGCTTTAATTTAAAAAAACACTGAATATTTCAGATCAAACAAAAAATAAACAATTTAAAAGCACCTCGAATAATTGATGTATGAATTTTAATTGGCGTTAAAACGAATAAGCCAATCAATTTACGCGTTGAAGGACCAGTGAAACGTTTTTTACTTTCATAATTGTTAAAATGTACAAGTTGGTGATATAAACAAGCTTTCATGTAGACATTATTATTATTGTTAATTATTTAAAGCATTAAATACACACTTGTAATAATTCCAATTTTATTTAATATTATCAAGACCGGTTTTGCTCATAAAGAGTAGTATCAGCTGGTAAGAGAATACAGCAGTACAATGATATTTAAAAAAAAAACAAAATGAAATTAATTACGGTGTAATAAACAATACTTGCATTAACTCGGTAAGTATTTCGAGAATTATCTTTGGTAAGTATTTTTGCAATAATAATATCAGTTTTGGGATGTTACAATACTTGATGAAAAGAAATTATATTTTTAATAAATACTCATTTTTACTAATTCCACTCTTTTTTAATATGATCAGGACCGGCTTCACTCGCGACGGGCATTATCAACTGATAAGAGAATACAATATTACATTGTTATTTATACAAAACAAAATAAAACATTATTAACGGCATCAGCGAGCATGAGAATCCGTCTGATATTTGATTGCTATGTTTAAATGATAGTATTGCCATTCATTTTGTATTTCCTACACCCACCCTCATCCACAACACGGGAGACAGTATTCTAGTTGCGCCACTGTAACCAACGCACCGCCATTTTGTTTGATGTGCTTTTGAAAATTCACAAAGAGAGAATTCCCCGCGCAAACGGCTCATCCTGTTCCACATTCAAATTCGCCAATTGAATGGCTGCCGCGCTTATCATTATTTGCTGTGTAAACGCCACCATTGAATGAAGCTATTGATACAAATACCTACACAGTTATTTGGAAGTCATTAGAGGAACAACTTTGGTGTGCGTCTGCACGGAACTTCACCTCATACAAATATAAGTTATATCTGCTTCATAAATAATATCACGAGTAGCAGTCCTGTTTTTTTTATACTAGTAAACATGTTATCTCTAATTGTAGTATGTACTTTAAGAAGTAAGCGAAGCTTATCATAATGCAAGTTGTTTTACTACATCTTTATTAATTTAACCTTTCTTTTAAAGAGAGAGTAAGGGTCAAAATACAAAAGCAACATTTAGCAGCCGCAACCGACAGTCTGCATCTCGGTGATCTACGTTTTCTCACATAGTAAAACTCATATTGGGCTTACACGCGGCAGCATTCTGCAGTCAACTCAATATATGGAGTATACGCTTGTCTGTTGCCTACAGCGGCAAGAAAATGCTGCCCGTGTATTTTGACCCTAAGATTAGAAGAATGAGACCAGAGCAGAATTTGTGGTTAGATAACCGCTCTCTGTGGTCGAGTGATCAACGCCGTTGTCAAATCAGAAAATGAAACAACATAAAGTATTATAATATTTAAGTGTATATGTAGCACTTATCTTCACTCATGGTTTTTTCGAATTTTATAATTATTATACAATTTCTTTCACAATATTTCAATCATTGATACACCGGATCAGAATACGTGAGTAAACAAACAGCGAAGCTAGAACGTTAATTTAATTATGATCAATTCAAACATTTTGTAGCTTCACTCATCTCAATAAAATAAGCGTCTTGCACTGATAGAAATTAATACCAATCAAATAAAAACCTTATTTTTAGTAATTATTCACCACATAAATGTTTATCTGATCTAAGCTAAGGTAAAAAATTACCGATAAACATTCTGAATAAAATTAATCACGAAATGTTACCCACGCATATCTCTTATTTGCAAAAGCAAAAGACAAACACAAGCAAACGTGTACAGGGATGTTAATTATCTAACTGTAATTATCACCCTTCCATCGGTTCGGTACAATCTGTAACTACTGATTTTATTGAGACTTTGTTACACGTAAATCAGATTACTATGCACAATTTTACCTGCGCAAAATTGGTAAAATAGATAAGTTTATTTTATATGCAACATAAAGTTAAATCAAACAATTAAATATAAAATCGCACTATTCCACACACAATTTATAGAATAATCAAAAATACTTTTTAATAATAAAAGCTCTGTCTCAAAATGCTTCTCAAAGCTGTGAAACACATGTCACAATAAGTTACAAAACAAAAGGAATAGTCACTTTTAAGGTGTTCACTGTCAATACTTGGTGGAATGGCATTATAATAAAAATAATAAAACATTTTTAGTACTTTTTCCACATAAAATTTATTAGATCAGGACCGGTTTCGCTCATGATGAGCATTGTCAACTGATAAGAAAAAACAATAAAACAGTGATATTTATACAAAAGTTAAGTGATAAAAACAAGGTATGACAAACAATTGGTATTACAACCTAGCAAAAGAATTGAAGTAAAATACAAGGAAAATAAACTATAAATAAAAAGTTGAAGACCACTTAGCAATGAAACTATTATGACAAAAACCAATTAGGTATGAATTATCATTACCAAAGTAAAAACCAACAATTAGTGTATATAATATACGTCTCTTGTTGATTCCGATGACTAAAGCTAGTTATGATCTTGAGTTAAATACGATAAAACAAATTGCGATGAATAATGGTTATGATTCGGATTTAATAGATCGTCTTTTATTTAAAAAACATAAAAAACTAGCTTTGCTAAATGTTAGCTCTAGTTTGTTGATTAATGCACCAGCTGTTGAGAAACAGTGGTTGAAATTGAGCTACTTGGGTAGTGTTTCAGAAAAGATTTCAAGGAAATTCAACAAAAACCTTTTTAATGTCACTTTTTATAATTCTTTTAACTTACAACGCATTTTAGTAAATTCTATAGATAAACTCAACATTCTTAACCAAAGTGGCATATATTTAATTGATTGTGATTCTTGTGGAGCCAGGTATATTGGTCAAACGGGAAGAGCTTTTAATATCAGATTTAAAGAACATCTAGCCTGCTCACGTAAAGGGAATGAATTATCTTCATTTGGGAACCATTTATTCCTAAATAAGCATACATTTGATATCTCTAAAAACTTTAAAATCTTGCATGTTAACAATAAATCTTTAAAACTTGATAAACAAGAGATCTTAGAAATAAATCGACATAAATTCTTGCCGGACTCTAATTTATTAAATGAACAGCTTGTATTTGCATCATCACCCTTGTTATATCCGTTTCATTAACATAATTCTAGCCTATTACATTTCCTTTTTTTTTTTTGTACTGTTTTATTTCTTTAGAATTTTAATATGAATTTTAATTTTCTCAGTTTGTTTTTATTTTGTAAGAATTGATATTGCCTTTATTATTTTCGCAGGAATCAATTTTGCGGGATTAAACTCTACTGGATTTTCCAAACTCAATTTGGTTGACAGACATTAAGATTATTTATTATATACACTAATTGTTGGTTTTTACTTTGGTAATGATAATTCATACCTAATTGGTTTTTGTCATAATAGTTTCATTGCTAAGTGGTCTTCAACTTTTTATTTATAGTTTATTTTCCTTGTATTTTACTTCAATTCTTTTGCTAGGTTGTAATACCAATTGTTTGTCATACCTTGTTTTTATCACTTAACTTTTGTATAAATATCACTGTTTTATTGTTTTTTCTTATCAGTTGACAATGCTCATCATGAGCGAAACCGGTCCTGATCTAATAAATTTTATGTGGAAAAGTACTAAAAATGTTTTATTATTTTTATTAAAAGGAATAGTACAATTATTAATGCTATAGTATTAAAGGGAAGGTTGCACCATAAGTAATTCACCTAAAATCATCCTTTCTGACATCTAGTAGGGAATGATGGTATGCTTCATACAAAAGCTTTTACCTTTTGACGCGAACTAGCGCCATAGAATTCTATATTTTTTGCGATCTTTGTCTATGAGTTTTGTATACAAACAGTATCTGTCAAAAAGAGATTTGATGTCGGCCATTACCGTCAGAGATTACCGTCTCCATCTAAATATAGGGGGCTATGTGTCGGCTCATATAAATGTAGCTTCGCAAGCTTAGACAGTCATGAATTAGCGAGTATCACATGAAAGTACATTTGCATCGATATGAGATAAAATGCATCGTAAATATTCATCACAACATACTTATCTTTTCCCATCGAAAATGTATTATGACGCAATTATCAATGCTGTTCGGTAGGAACTGTATTTACGGATAAAAGAATAAACAATATAATATACAAAAATAAACGGCGTTAACTGAATTTTCGATAAGAAAATGAAGCTTGTTGTAAAACATATTTACCGAAGATATAAATCCTTCGGAGATAAATCCTCCACAAGACTAAATTGAACCTAGCGTTACTATAACCTCGAGTGCAGAGCGATTCTTAGGTTATTCGATCATGTTTATCTAGAAGAATTACCAAAGAAACTAGAAAACACTAACTCGACAAAAATTCATTTATACTGTAAAAGCTGTCCTTGTGCCGACGGTGTATAAAGTAAAACTATTAACTATAAAACAAAAACCTTTTTTTTCAGACACTTAGATTGAATGTTATATAGAAGTCAGGTAAGTGGAATCGGAGTCGTGGTGTTTAAGTCGTAAAAAATTGACCCCGACTACTTTTTTATTGATAAAAATTAAATGAAAAAAAGTTATACCTAAGTATGTATTTTCGTGAATATTAAAATGTACGCAGACTGCATATCACAAATTTGGTATTTTTTTTTATATCGGAGTCGGCCTATTTGTAAATGCCGGAGTTTTTCTTCGCCACTCCACAGCCCAAAAATATGATTTGATATATAAAAAAGCTTGCAACGGCCGGGAATCGAGCCCGGGCCGCCCGCGTGGTAGGCGAGCGTTCTACCACTGATGTGGCTTAAATCGATAGCAGCTGTTCAGTTTGTCTACCATATATAATCTATTTTGTTACAATTTCTCTTTTGCGAAATAGGTTTTTCTCTGTATTATGCCGGATTGTGGAGTTTCGCATTTTATAAATGATTCCCAACATTGATGCCGTCAGTCTTTTCTGCAGTGCTTGTATCAACCGAGGATTATCAGCTTGTCCAACTATTGCCAGCTGTAATTGCATGCAAAGTGCTAAAATTAGGTTGGAATAATGTCGGATACGCGTATATCATATCGACTGTGGAAAAGAAAAAGGACGTAACCCACACATATCAAATTGTACAGGAGGCGCTGAAAACGTGTTTTGATGATTATGTGACATATGAAAATTATGAATTATACACAACCTTGAAGTGCACGGATACTTCTAAACTAGTGTTTAATTGACATAACCTAATATTAATTAAATAAATTGTCTCGGAAAAACTTTTATTTCAGTGTTTTTTCTTGGTTTTAATTCTTTACAAGGTCATCTTTTTCAAACTTACAAGCTAAATTTAGATACTTATTCGGCATTTTCAGCTTCCATCCTTTTGATAGAACGTGTGTCAAGTTGTATACATTGTTATTATTGGAAAAAAGCTGTTTTGGGAAATTGAGGGTTACGTCCTTTTTCCTTTCCACAGTCGATATGAAATAAGCTGTCGGAAATTATAAAATTAGATTATATTATATATATTTATATTATATACAAATATAAAATTAGGTTATATTATATATATTTATAGTACATATATAAAAATAGGTTATAAGTCGGTACCAAAACAATGACGCAAGAAGTTCAGTTGTCAGTAGAATAATTATCTTTGCAATAGACTGCAATAGACTTACTTAGGTATGCTTGTATAGATATCGTAGTATGTGTGTATCGCATACGAGACAATACATACACAAGTTATTCTACCTGCTTACAAGCAACTTACGGATGACATATAACAAAATTATGTCTAATTATAAAACTATCAATTGGGTATATATTTTAAGTCTATCTAGAAAATTAACGAAAGCTCGTAAAATTATAATAAATATACCAAAGATTAAAAAAATTAATGATATATAAGCCATCGATTCATTTGTCTAACATTTTTGGGTTTATTTGCTAAAAAATCGTATTATATAGCTTTGATATTGACCGCTTTTTTTAATCCAAATAAAGTACTAATAACGTATTAAACCAAAAAATTTACGAAACGTATAAATATGATGAATCCTTGAACTATCTGTGAGTTTTTAAATCAGTGTCAAAAAACAAACCGTTAATATTCTGGATTGTAATAACGAAAGCCTTTTTTTTTTTGCTTTTTTTTTAAATAATGAAGTTGATAATCGACTTAAAAATAAAAAAATATTTTTCTGACTACCTTTAGATTTATTACGACAAATATGAATACTTTTTACATCGTAATTCGACAATGACTTTAGCGTGACTCTTACCCTTAATGAAAATCCATGAAAAGGCTACGGAAGCCATTATAACTAGGGTATCCAATCCCGGAGCCTTTTCCCAATCCCGGGATTTCGGGAATGATTAATCTTCAATCCCGGGATTGGGATTAGCTCTACTTTGAATTCCTTGATTTGGTATACTTTTTACCCAGATTATCTCCGAAAGTCGTTTTTTTAGCTCACCGAGTAATTTGAAATCCTCGATTTGGTATACTTTTTCCAAAACTTAATTTTTCAAAAATCAGTTTTCGGGTTTTGCTCAAGATTTCTCAATCCCGAAATCCCGGGATCGCAACCATGTCAGTCCCGGGATTTCGGGATCAGAAAATTGGACGGGATCCCGGGATTGGATACCCTAATTATAACTGCATTAAATATATAATGGTTAATAATAGAGGTACATACATATATATATGCATGGTTTGAACAAGTATTATGTATATTTGATAGATTCGGCCGTAACTTTGTGGAAGTTTATAATTAATATACAATTAACTTGTGACTCGTGTTTCGCCTCTTTGAGATCATCATCAGACTGTCGCAACGTTTACGAATAAACTTAAATAAAGCAGTTCAAGTCATCCAAAAATTAGGATGTGTGTACACAAAAATTATTTAAACTTAATAATTATTAAAATACAAAATAATTATAATTCTATATCAGGAAAAATAAATTTAAATAAATCGTCTGGTATCAAAAGCAGATCTGTTCCATGCATCATGTATGGATCATCAGACTATCGCAACGTTTACGAATAAACTAAAAAATATATAAATTATAAAATAAAAGCCGAGTTCGTCCTTTTCTACTGGAAGCGGGGAGGGGGTAAAATACAAAAATTGATAGTACTAATTAAAATCTAATTACTTTCATTATTTGTGGTAAATTAAATCCCAATGGAAATAAATTTAACAATGGTGATCCACCTTTCTTATTTGAAATGTTATAGTTGTAGAACAGCAAGTGGAATGACAAAGATATTAAATTAAATTTGATATTAATTATTATGTAATTTAGTTAATTTAGTGAAGTTAGTGTTATTACAAAAAGTTATCAAATATCATATAAAGCAGGCATGGGCAACCTTTCCTAGGTCTAGAGCCAAATTATAATTCTGTCTCCGAGTCAAGGGCCGGACCATATTATTAAACATAATAAAGTAATATTAAATTAAATAAGACACGTTGCTATTTCTTATATGGTGGTGATCATGGACAAGTAGAGTGGAGCCACTGCAAGCACCCGTGTCATCTCCATTATTTAATCCCTCCTTAGAACTATTAATTTCTTTCTGTAATACTTCGCCGAGATGAATCAGGGCCGGACAAAATAGCTCAGCAGGCCGGTGGTTGCCCAAATATGATATAAAGCATTATAACCTTGAACAAAATACTTTGCCATTATTTATCCATATCTGGTTTTACCATGTAAATGTCGCCCGCTGTGGTCTAGTTAGCAAAAGCTTGCTATATTGATCAGGTGGGTCTGGGTTCGATTCCCAGTAAAGTCAATCTTAAAATTAGATTGTTTTCAATTTTAATTTGAGACCTAAGTGTTGACATAAAGACGTGGGTGTTTGTAGGGACGATTATTAATCATCGAGATGATCTCGAATGAATTTCAAAAAATAGTCTCATCGAGTTTATCTCGTATGATACTTCAACTTTAAAATATTTGGCGCATTGGCCTTAGTGCAAAATGCCGAATATTTGTTTGGTAATTTTAAAAACTCAAAAATTTGGGACCTCCGAATCTTAGGGGTCTCAAATTTTTATTATTATTAATGTCTGCTCACAATGTGGAGCATATGGCCTTTATAGATTAAGTTTTTCTACGAGAACTGTTTGTTCACTCAACCCCTCTTATTCAAGGAGAGTAGTAGGGATATAAGGATAAGGCCAAGACAGGACTAATTGTTGACTAACCGTTCTCGCTACAGCTTTACTTTTATTAAAGCCTTACTCCCAACTACTCCTTATTAAAGGAATTTTTAGACATCACAAACACCCTGTCAAAAAATGTTGTTCTTACTGGGAGTCGAACTCGTGACGTCCGGCACGAAAGCTCTCAACGTTAACCGCTGCGTCATAGGACCCAACATAATCAATTTAATCTTAAAATCTTCAAAAAAATATAAATTTTAATTTAATTTAAAAAAAATCGTAGCCACATTTACTGAAAAAGTACATACATTATTAAAAAGGTAGCTGCTTTTTTCTCTTGTAAAGGTTTTTGATTATGTTGATATCACTAAATATTGATTAAATAAGTGGCTCTGTGGTCGAGTGGTGAATGTCGCGGTAAGTGTTGCGGTGCTAACGAGTTTCAGTACGGATATTTTTTCAATCGATTTAGATATTTATGTTTCAAAAAATGAATATCTGTGATGTCTAACAGTTCTTGTGGAAAATTTTGTTGAAATAAATTGCAGTCTTTATACTTCACATTGGGAGCGGGCATGTATTTGAATTATTATACCATGCTTTGCAAATTTTTGTCCGTCTGCCCCAAATTAATTATTATATTACGCATGATATGTTTTACAGTTGCTTAAAAATTGTCTTTAAGCTCTAAGCAATCTAGGGGATTTTTTTTCAACTAGCCTTTAATTATTTAATATCTAAAATGATACAGTCGGTGTATTAATCATCGGTCATATTAAAATAAACACAACGAAATATTGTTTCACGTTATTTTTTACTCTCTTTTTAGAAACTGTTCGAATGTTAAAATTACTTCGAATACATATTGAATTACCTCTAGCTTCCAAAATATTTCTTGCCGCCATGGCATCTTGTCTGTAAAAATCTGAGCCACGATCCTGCCTCTCGAGCGACAGCCTGGCAACACTCCAAAGTGTATCACGTTGAAATCCATGATGTGGACTGCTTCTAGTTGCATCCCGTTGGTATCCCCTGACATCTTGGCGGTCTCTGAAGAATACAGACCTCTCGTACTGGTGATTGAGTTGAGGAATATCATGGTGTGTAGTTTGTGATGCAGGAATTTGCTCGTCATAAGATGCGGTGCGTCGGATTGATGCAGGGATGGTCTGCGAAAGAGGAGGACTCGAGTCACATTCCACTTTAAGCGTTACAGGAGACGTCGAGTGCAGTGCTGTGAGAGAGTGAGTGGATGTAGGAGTCGGAGAACGCTCCGATGTACCACCTGATGGGATTCGCTCCTGAAATCAAAATGATAATATTTTTTTATCACGGAAATAGTTCCAACGATGGTTTGATGCTGAAAAAGCTATCAACTTTATAACGTTACTAATGTAAATCTGAAAATAAAGCTATTATATTTTTAACCATGTTATAAAGAATTTATACCAATTAATTGTCATTTCAATCGATCAATAAGTAAACAGTATTTTTATTGTGTTATATTTTGGTTATATGCATAAAAGTTTCAGTTAAAAATTCTCGTCATGAGCAATATCGGTCCTGGAATTAGTACGAGAGAGTGTTTACAAATTATTTATTCATTATGTATTTTTTTCAACTTGAGAGGGCAATTTCGTCCAACCATCCTTATATGCATAAACAAAAAACCCTCAAATTAAATCATAAAATACATAAATGACAACCAGTCTATTCCCGTCTATTCTTCGACAAAATAGGAAATGAAATTTGTTTGGCTACAATATTAAAAGTATACTAGCTGTTAACCCGTTGACCTCAACGGGGGATTTTTGTTGCATTTTTAAGTAGTCATAAAGTAAAAGAAATATATCTCGGGGCATATATCAACAGCCCTGCAGTATTTAAATAGTAAATTATTTAGTTTTTGGAATAATGTTTAGGTTTGCTAACAATCATTTTTCGTAGTAGCAGAAATAAACTTCGGGGCATATATCGACAGCCCTGCAGTATTTAAATTGTAAATTATTTAATTTTTGGAATAATGTTTAAGTTTGCTAACAACAATTTTTCGTAGTAGCAGAAATAGACCTCGGGGAATATATCGACAGCCCTGCAGTATTTAAATTGTAAATTATTTAGTTTTTAGAATATTTTTTAAGTTTGCTAACAATTATTTTTCGTAGTAGAAGATTTTAAAAAGAAGTTAAAAAGATTTTCAAGGCCGTTCGCAAAATATAACCATACCTTTCAATAATCGAATCAATGATACTGATCAAAATCTGTCAAATCAGCTCCAAAAAATCTTCGCCCAGCCCTACAATTATAGCTTTAAAAATCGAGTCAGTATCTTTGATTATTTAAAAACTTCGTAGCGATGCAAACTTTCAAATAAAGTTCTCTCAATATTATTACGATGCGTCAGTTCTAAGCCAGAAAATTTGAATTTTGAATATAAAAAACGTCCATTCCAATTGGACATTTTTGATACTTTCTTTATTTTTAGTTATAAAAAGTTAAAAAAACAGAAATTCACTCTATAAATATAACAATAAAATATTCCAAATAAAAAGAAAACGAAGCTACTAACTTATTTATATATAAATATATCTATATTTACTATGTCCGCTCCTAATATGGAGCATATGTGCTCCTAATGGAGTTTATCCCAACAGAAGTGTTCCTACGACAACTGCTTGTTACTCAGTTGCTCAAACTCTCTTTTTCTAAAGAGAGTACGAATAGAAAGATGAGGCTAGGACAGGACTAGTTCGCCCATACGCCCAGTTCATGGGATAGGATGGGTGGGAGGGGGGAATCCAATACATCACATACATCCATGCCTTCGAACAGAAATTCATAAATCGATTGAAAAATCAATTTATAAAACTGTCCGTACTGGAATTCGAACCCGTGACCTCTTCAACCAAAGCCAACGACGTTAACCACACAAGGAGCACATAGATTTTTATATTTACCAACATTAATATTGTTAATTCTTTCATTGAAAATTCTTTGAATTAATAACTATAGTCTAATCCTAATGTTTAAGTTACAATTTGATAAAGTATGTTTAAAAGTTGATATACCAACACATTTTTTAGTTAAATGTATAATATATGAGTATCAATACGATAATAAAATCATGTAAAAATAATGTGTATGTGAATTTTCAATATTAAATACCTATATGAACGATATTTTTTTTCAATACAATCAAAGATATCGGCCCTATCAGGATACAGCACAATTTTTCTAAATAAATAAGCCAAAATACGTATTAAATGATAAACTGTTCAAACACAATAAATACATGTGCGAAAAGTTCTCTGTGCGGAATATTCCGTGTTCGGAGAGTTCGTGTTCGGAGCTTTCTTGTTCGGAGTGTTCGTGTTCGGAAGAATCGAGTTAGGTAGAATCCGTTTACCAATGTGGATAGTACCCGACGGACGTCCGAGTCGTCGGAATCCCACCGGTCGAAAGAAGAGGCAGGCAGGATTGAGACTTTCCGGAAGCATCCGTAGCACGTGACCCAGCCAGTTCCAACGTCTGTCCATAACCACTGACGTGACGCTGTCTTGTACGCTCCCTTATCTCTGAATTCATCACAAAACCAAACCACCATGAATTTGTTAAATATAATTTGTTAAATATTAAATATTATGAATCGTCGCTTTGTACTGAATATATTATGATACAAAATGTATTAATTAAAAAAACAAAAAGCATTGCTTAGCGCAATTCAAACACGGCGGTGACTCGTCATTGATTGTCATATTTTATGACATAGTCTGGAATAGTAATGTAGAAAATATGTTAGGGTATAGAATCAGTGAAGCCCTAAACTTTTTTTCTTAACATTTTATGGTTCTAATATTTTTGCGTATCTGTACATTTTCGAGTGTACATATGTACATATGTCATAAATTGTTAAAAATATATATAATTTACATTACAACACAATTAATACCTGGCTTGCACAAATTATGTTATAGTCAGTGGTGTAGTGGGGCCAGGTTGGTCCAGGTCGGTGACCTGGCACCTGAAAATGAGCTAGGGCGCCGACCTGCCACCTTTTTCACTTGTTACTTAGTTTTCAGGTACATACATATATTCAAAAATAATACATATTTCCTTTTGATTTAATGGTGAAAACTTGTTTTTTTTATAACCTCGGACGGATATTAAAAAAAATAAATAGGGAGGAAGTCAATGACCGACCTAGTACTTATTTATTTACCACTGGTTATAGTAAAGTTACAAAAAAAATTACACTGGCTATTAATTAAAGATTATACTGGTTACATGATCATTTTAACACAATTAATTGAACTAAAACTTTTAAATATCTGCCATTTGTCATCACAAAAAGGGTTGTGGGAGCTTGGTCTAAAAAATCTCGTTACATGTCAGTATATCAATTGATTACCGCTAGCCGTTGAACCGTTAAGACGTGTCAAGTGTCGTAGACCTTTTATTTCTTCGTTTTTTGTGTGTTTGGTGTCTAAGCATATATTAAACCAAATCCGAGATCAGCGAACTGATGGTCATTGTTAAGGATCAAAGTATTATGATCCAAAAGTTGATAAATAAAGTGAATAGTATCGAATCAATGTTGAAAGATTCTAATAAATTTAAGCAAAGTGAGTCGACAATTCCGAACAGCTCATGCGTAAGCAAAACGAACACTAATGAGGTGCAATTAGATACAGCATCATTACCAACTAATGATGCCCGAGTGCAGGTACCTGCCAAAATTCAAACTCGAGCACAGACAAAACGGCGTGACACCGATACAAAAAAAAGATCTACAGAAGACTCTGGGAAGCTCCAAAATGCAGCCCCTCTCATCTCGGAAGCTGAAACAACTCCTAAGCCAGCCGCCGAGCCGCCATTCGAGGAAGTATGGGTAGTCAGAGAGATGACACTAGTTTAAAAAGCTATCATTTTTATCCGTTCCACCCAGAAACCACCGCCGACACTTTGACCAATTATCTTGATAAACTTAAACCTGCTAATTTCACAGTAGTGAAACCAAAGTCGAAGGGTGACTACGCGTCTTTTAAGGTAGGAATCCCTTCTAATATATCGGGACTTATATTAAAGGCCAAAAATTGGCCACGTCACTCATTTATTAAAGAATGGGTGTCAAAAGTGGAAACACCTCGATTACCGTCAAGTTGACGCAAATCAAGAATGAAATTATCGTTTTACTACCAGAATGTTCGCGGCTTGAAGACAAAATGCGAAGAATTTTTCGGCAATGTTTTGGTTGACGACTATGATTTTTTTTTTTTTTTTTTTTTTAATTTATTTATTTTTTATTGTTAAAAATCAAAATTACAGTACATGACATAACAGCTGACGCCAATTCGCCATGCACTTGAAAAATATAATAAGACAAAACATAAAATAAAAATACACAGTACATCAAATTCAACATAAAAAATCAAGAAATACAAAAGAAAAATTTATCAAACAGTTCACAAATACCATCACCAAAAATGTCCACTTCTCTAGGCAATGCGTTGATTAGTCGAACGGCCCTTGGAACTGGTGACTCATACCTCCTAAGCGAGGTATAAGTTTTTAGAAATAAAAGTTTTTGCTCATTGTTTCGCCCACGTAAGAATAAATTGGGAGCATGTAAATTAATAGTCATGAGAATTTCAGGATTATTAACTCGGCCCCGAAGAAGAAGAGAAAAATGCTTTAAGCTTGAAAACGATCTTCGAGCTTCAAGTGAGTGAAATGATAACATTCCCAAAAGAAATTTGGTGGGGTAGTATTCCTTTAAGGAATTATCAAAGGGGAAGAATTTAAATTTTTTGAAATAATAATATCTTAGAAATTTCTTATGGATTCTCTCCAATTTCAGCTTGTATGAACTTTCATATGGGCTCCAAATGATGGATCCATATTCAAGCTTACTTAAGACCAAAGAAACATAAAGCGTCCGAAACACAGTTGGGTTTTCAAATGGTTTGCTTTGTCTAACAATAAACCCAAGAAGTTTGCTTGCACGCAGTGCAATAGAAGTTATATGTGAATGAAAGGTGAAAGAGGAGTCAAATCTTATACCAAGATCAACAACTTCAGACAAACGCTTTAAAGCATCATTAGATATCACATAGTTATATGTGATGGGTAATCTTGAGCGAGAGAAGGAAATACAAAAACATTTTGAAATGTTGAAGTCGAGTTTGTTTTTTATAGACCAATTTAAAATATTATTCATATTTTGTTGCAGAATAGTACAGTCAGACTCATTACTGATACGTAAAAACAGTTTTAAATCATCAGCAAAGAGTAGATACTTTATTCCACGTATACATTCTATAATATCGTTAATAAAAATAAGAAATAAAATTGGGCCAAGATTAGATCCTTGAGGAACCCCGGAATATGTTGGAAAGACGTTTGATATGAACCCAGCGTAATCAACATATTGGCGTCGATTTGACAAATAGGAAACAAAAAAACTAATCATCCTGTTTGAGCATCCTACAGCACTCAATTTATCCAAGAGAATATCATGGTCAACACGGTCAAATGCTTTAGAAATATCCGTATAAATAGCATCAACCTGACAGTTAGAATCCAAAGATTGCGAAATATAATCAGTATACACAATTAGATTGGTTGTAGTTGAACGTGCTGATCTAAAACCATGTTGAGAATCAGTTAATTGACAATCAACATGCATATAAATATACCTATGTATAATAGATTCAAAAAGTTTAGCCGGTGCTGATAAAATTGCTACTGGACGAAAATTTGTGATTTCAGAAAGAGAGCCTTTTTTGTGGACTGGTCTTATGCGAGTCAAGCTCCAGCATTTTGGAAAAGTGAAGGTACTTAAACTTAAATTGAAAAGATACAATAGAGGTGTACTTAAAATAGATTTGCAGCCTTTGAGCAACCATGGGGGAATACCATCAGGACCCACTGAAGCTTTTGGGTAAAGACGAGAGAAGGCATACCGCATATCGGACACATTAAGATTATTGATATCAAGAGTAGGCCAAGAAGAATGTACTGACTCCGATTGGAAAGGGATGTATTTTGGTGGAGTTTTAGAGTAAACTGATTTAAAATACATAGCAAAACCCTCAGCAATAGCCAGGTGACCATTCAATACACTACCATCGAGAGACATGGATGAAAGCTGAGCAGAAGAGTCACGTATTTGGCGGACATAGTTCCAGAAAGTTTTAGGTTCTGAATTTATGTTCATACCGATGTTGTTTATATAAATTTTGTAATCGCTTTTAATGAGTTCGTGAACTCTTCTGCGCAGCTCAGAAAAAATATTATAATCATTCGGACATTTATAGCATTTCCATTTTTTATGGCACTTATTTTTTTTGATAATACATTTAATAACATTTTTTGAAAACCATTTCGGAAAGTCCCGTTTTGAGCCCGAGTTAACATTTTTATCAAAAAAAAATTGCAAGACATCATTAATTTTATTATAAAATACACTGACAGCCTTGTCAATATCGCTGATCAAGTACATATCGTCCCACTCAATGCCGTGCATTGTGTTGAACATGTGCAATAAGTCACCACGGCGAAAATTCCATGAAGCTCTTTTTCTAGTGCTATCAGGAAAATCTTCAATCACATCACTTTGATCGCGGTGATAACCGGATAATTTCTTTTTAAAAATAGGAAACTCAATTACTAAAGCCGGATGATAAATGTCCTCAGGGACAAGAGGATCATCACTTGCATACACAGAGATACAACAATCTACATCAGCCAGTACCAAGTCTAAAATTCGTGACTTTGCATTCCTAATCTGTGAGAACTGTTTAAGATTCACACAGCTCAAAAAGTGAGCAAACTCCAATTCTACCCTGGGCGCTGACGAATACAAATTGAAATCACCAATGATAGCAATAGAGTTTCGTACAGGTAAATTTTGAAGGAAGTTAAAAATCTGTTCATATGTTTCTATGGAGCATTTAGGCGGAAAATAAATGCAACAAATTGTGTGATGTGATACACCACATATCACATCAACAACAACTGCATCAACGTTAATGCACGGATTGCACTCAATCCTAGCAACACTATCAACGCTGTCAGTGCGTATGGCAATTAAAACACCACCACCTCTTTGGCCATATCTCCGATCTTGACGAAAAACAATATATTTACTACCAAAGAGCTCAGCATCATAGACAGAATCATTAAGCCACGTCTCACTCAGGCAAACAACTGGATAGCTAACCGCCAAAAGAGCGTTCCGTAGCTCAACAGACTTAGTCCGTAGACCCCTTACATTCTGGTAGTAAATTTTTAACATTTTAAATCGACTATTTTTATGATACAGTCATATTTTTTTATTTATAATTGATGGCTTGATTTGCCATTCTTTAATTATTGAGTTGAGTGGCCAAATGCTAGGACATAAAAATAGTTTAATTTTCGATATAGGAACCTCACTTTAAACGAAGAATATTTCGCTTTCGTTAACAGTTTTCTTACTGTTACTTTATCGGGTACACTCTCACTTAAAAAATTTATAAGTCCGTCCTCAGTTGTATCAGGATGAAGAGACCAAACATGAATGGAAGCTGTACGCTCAATACCAGAGCAAGCCGAACTGCCAACTCTCGTTCCACATATCTGTGTTGGTGATGATGTCATGATATCATGATATCATAGCGTTAACGAAAACATGGCTAAATAGCAGTGTTTTAAGCCGCGAATATTTTGGTAGTCAGTATAACATATTTAGAAGGGATCGAGACTCCAGGGCAGGCCACAGGCAGGGTGGGGGTTGTCTTTTGGGTGTCAGAAATATGAAAGGGTTGCAGGCTGAACGCTTTCATGTTTTAGAGACATCTAATGAGGATTTTTGGGTCAAACTAACGTGTGCCGGAGACACTACCTATATTTGTGTCTTATATTTTCCTCCATCGAGTACTCTGGAGGTATACAAATAATTTTTTGATATGGTTCATTCTAATTTTGGCTTACTTAGTGGCAGAAGAATCATTGTGATGAGGGATTTTAATCTTGTTTCTGCACGCAGTGGTTACAGTCAGTAATGACCTGGAATTTCTGTGTTCAGTTTTTGGACTATCTCAGTACAATGATGTATTCAACTACAACGGTGGACTATTAGACAAGATTTTTAGTAACAGTAGTTTTTTAATTTCACGGTGTATGTCCCCGCTTGTGCGGGAGGATATATATCACCCTTCTTTAGTTTTTCTATATGATGTTCATAAGGCTTTCAAACCTCTCATACCAAATTACCCTCGCATGATACTAATCTGTGGAGGGGGTGGAATTTTGAGAACGGTGACTTTGGAAAGCTCTACTCTTTAATGAGTGAAGTGGACTGGAGTGAGATTTATGAATATTGTGATGGTTAATCATTTTTACGTGTCTTTGTATAATATTTTCGATGCATGTTTCACAAGGAAGTCACCATGTCGTGGTATAAGGCGATATCCGAGGTGGTTTTGTGGAAAGATTATCGGGGACATTAAAATAAAGCATTTATATCATAAAGCCTGGAAGGCTTCTAAGAGTCCTAGAGACTATCAAATTTTTAGTAAATGTCGATCTAAGCTGAGACAAAATATTCGATTAGCCTACCGAACATATTTGAAAAGGATGGAAGATTGCATACGCGAAAATCCAATTTATTTTTGGAATTATATCAAATCTATCAGAAACGATGGTGGATTCGCTGAGACAATAAATTGGAAGGGTCATGAAGTGGCAGGTCTGGGGGTGGCAGAAGCATTTGCTGGCCATTTCAGATCTGTATACTCAAATGATATACCACACCTTAATATTGAATCAATTTTGAAAAGTCGTACAAATGATGCCCAATGCATTGATGCCATGCAAATCGATGAATCAGATTTAATTTTTTTTACCAAAAAACTTAAAAACACCCGCTCGCTTGGTCCCGACAGGGTGCCTACATGTTTTTTAAAAGGATGTATTGACCTCATCAAAAGTCCTTTGTGTTATATATTTATCTAAGATTACACCAATTTTTAAAGATGGCGCAGAATCATCAGTGAAAAATTATAGACCGGTGGCTGTTCTCTCAGCGCCAGCTAAGGTTCTTGAGATGATTATGCATCATATGATTTTAAAAAGGATTGAACCATTTATAATTAATGAGCAGCATGGGTTCAGAGTCGGAAGATCAACCGACACAAACTTGATGGTGTTTACGGATTACGTGTCGACGGCGTTAGATAAAGGACTGCAAGTTGACTGTTCTTACAATGATTTCTCGAAGGCATTGGACAGGGTCGATCATGACATTCTTTTGGAAAAACTCCAATTGATCGGTTTGTCTGATGGTTTTGTTAGGCTTTTTGGTAGTTATTTTAGGAACAGAAAACAATACGTATCGTATGGGCTTTTCGAATCACTGCCGTTTTGCACGTACTCTGGTGTTCCGCAGGGTTCAAACCTGGGGCCATTGCTGTTCACTATTTTCATAAATGATATAGTAAACGTCATTAAAAATTCTATATTCTTGTTATTCGCTGATGATTTGAAACTTTTTTTGAAGGTTGTCACCTTAGATGATTGTCATCGTCTTTAGTCTGATATAGATAATATAATAGATTGGGGGCGGTGTAACAAACTCGATTTCAATATTGATAAATGCAATCTTTTATCCTTTACAAGAGTGTCGCGAGTGCTATTTTTCCGTTATTCAATGAATGGCCGAATTCTCTCGCGAATTTCATCAGTCAAAGATCTTGGTGTACAATTTGAGAGCAAACTAACATTCAATAATCACATAAAGATTACTTGCAAAAAAGCATTACAAATGTTGGGCTTTGTCATCCGTACCACCGGAGTATTTTCGGGAGTTTAAATTCTAATATTAATGTACAACGCTTTGGTTCGAAGCAGACTTAAGAGTGGGTCAATTGTTTGGGCCCCAAGATGCTCGAAATATACCCTTATGGTGGAGAAAATTCAGAAGAAATTTTTGAGACTTCTCTATATGAGGGTGTATGGATATTACCCATGGCTTTATCCAACTGACTTTCTCTTAGGCATGCTTAACTTCAATAGCTTGAACGTTCGAAGAGAAATGTATCTAGCCATATATTTGTTTCGACTTATACGAGGCCAAAATGAGAATTCCACCATTCTTGAGAATGTGAATCTAAATGTTCCTGATTATTTTTTAAGAAATCGTGGACATGAATTGTTTGTTCTCCCAAAGTGTAGAACCAGCCTGCCAATGGGGATGCCACTGAGGAGAGCTTTAACGGTGTTCAACAATATTGCTTCGGATGTCGACATATTCCACGTAGACGTGGGTGAGTTCCGACGAATACTATTTTTTATGTATTAAAGTAGAGTTCCTTGCCAATTTTTTTTTCTACTGCTTTTAATATTAAATTGTACTATTTTTTTTTCTCTATTGTTAAAGTTTTCAATTAATAATTTGTCAACCTTGTGCAATGTTAATTAAATAAATAAAAAATTATTGAAAGCTAATCCCTAAAAATAGAGCACTAAATAGACAAGAAAAGAATACAATATACATACTCTATGTTAAAGCAAAATGTTACTGTCACATTTTTGATATTGTAAGTACAGTACAACAAACTACCGATTTTATTAAATCAATAAATAACAATAACAAAAGTCGTTATATTTTAATCATTTGCAGCTTTTGTGTGTTTTAAAAGTAGAATTCTTATTCGAGTATGAGTTGATATATAAATCGACGAACAAACACCTTTATAAGCAATATAAAATAAAATAACTTGTATAATTGTATAATGATTATTAAAATGAACTTCCACAAAGTTACCACCGAAAACCATCGAAAGTATCTTTATAATCATTGTTTTCAGCATACCGTGATGCCGAAATTGCTAACTAATATATTTTCATCGTCTAAAATTTAAATCTCTCAATGCTTTGCTCTTCTTATCGTAACGTGTATCATAAATTATTAGTTAATATCTTTTTTTATACAAAAATACTGAAATTCAGTGTTGAACGGACTCTAATACAACAGCATATATGTATACAATTGCGCAAATGATGATGCACACAACGACGATTTTTGGATTTCCGTTTGAAGGCACAGATGTCTGTGAAGTTTAAAATATCTTCTTACCCATCATATCCTCAAAACCAGCGTAGCGATAGTGATATGCTAACAACCAGTTCTGTCTTAGTCTTATTCCCTTCCTAAACTCATTGAAAAGGAGAGTTTGAATTATCGGTTCTCGTAGAAAACGCATGTTAAAATAAACTCTATTAGGAGCAACTTGCTCTCTAAGACGAAGGATTAGCTGCGCGGAAAAATGAAAAACTGAGCAGACCAATTCAACACGTGCGCGGGAAAATTTCTACGATTTCTGTAATATATAATACCTTCATTGAAATTTCTTTTGTGTTTAGATAGTAGTATTTTAGTGCCCGCGGCACATATGACCGATCCTACCCCTTATCTCGAACGCCACTGTTAAAGGGTCATATTATAGAAACAATCACGTAATGTTTGTGTATTATAATTACAGAGAGACAGGTTCTCTATAGCCGATTGTCATATCTGATGAAAAAATATAAATGTCGTTAATAAATAATAACTATGGATTTTCCCAGCGGTGAATTTTTAATGATCAAGTGTACTGCTGCGTATTCACTGATATTAAAAGTTTTCCCCCTGCAAAGTAACGTTGTTTACCCATATAAAATTCTTGACTCTATTAATAAAATCTCGTCTCTGATATTGTAAGTATGTATTGTATCTATACATATCTTCACAGATAAATAGCTGCCTGTGTGGTCGAGTGGTCAACGTCGTTGGCTTCGGTTACGGAGGTCACGGGTTTGAATCCCAGTACGGACAGTTTTATAAATTGATTTTGCAATCGATTTATGAACTTATATTCGAAGGCATGGATGTATGTGATGTCTTGAATTCCCCCCTCCCATCCTATCCTATGAACGGGGTGTATGGAGAGCGACTAGCTAACCACTAGTCCTGTCGTTGCCCTATCCTTCTATTCCCACTCTCTTTGGAAAAAGAGACGTTGAGCGACTGAGTAACAAGCAGTTCTCGTAGAAACACTTCTGTTGAAATAAACTCCATTAAGAGTCCATATGCTTCACATTGGGAGCGGACATGATAAATATATATTTATATCATAGATCTTACATAGAGTCACCATAAAATGACCAAACCGAATAAATGCTAGCATGTATAAAATGTCAAAACTTGCTTTTATAATGTAATGAAAATGTCGTACAACTTCGATCAAAGCAAAGTATCTCATAGCGATATTGTATAACATAAAGTCAAAGTTTTCACTATCGATTATTTTTTAAGGTATAAAATTTGACAATTTGTCATTTCACTGGTTGTATAACTAAGTGTTTTACGTTTTTCGCCTCTTTGAGAAGACATGAAGTCTAGATTAAGGCCTCCAATTCAAGGATCCCGACCACTTTTACGATCCCGTAATCTAGGATTGTCTTAATACTAATCCTGGGAATATAAGATGGAGTTTAAAAAATGAAAAGCTCTCGCGCTTCTGAATAATTTTACAATCTCTCAAGAGAGTTTCAGTCAGGATTTCCTTATTTGGCATATGAATTATTATGAGGTAATTAAACATCCCAACCTACCTTCCTTGAAAAGATTTTAAGTGAATAGTAATTATGACCTAATAAATGGATTGTCAATTACCTATATTAGATATATTCTTAACAGGCATAAAATCAACGTTGGATTACATTTTTCAACTTTGCAAATGCCTCCAACAGAAATCGATACCCCGCTGAAGGAAGGTCGGGGAAGCCAAAGACGTTTACCACTGCGCTTCGGACATACCATTTTTTAATTCACTATTACTATTTACATATTATTTTTAACCCCTACATTATCGACACACATGACATTACATAATATGAAAGAATATTTGAACCTTGTTTATTTGAATATTTCCAATTAAAATACTTTAAAAGTTACATACTATTTATTCCTATTAAAAACGTATGGAAAAGGAAATCGCTTGGACAATTCAATTTGCCTTATTTGATTACAAAACAGAAATAATTAATCGGAGTCAATTAATATACGCCATACGGGATCGATGACATTTATTTTTTTTACAAAGCTCCAGCTGACGAGTGACGAATATGGATTTTTAGCCGAAAAACTTGTACTAGAAATCAAAATATAATTTATATGGCAGTCGAGTAGCCGAGTGATCAACGCTCTTGGATTTGCGCTATATTCTGTTGTGAGTAGGGCATCCAATCCCGGGATCCCGTTTAATTTTCTGATCCCGAAATTCCGGGATTGAGATGGCCGCGATCCCGAAATTTTGAGCAAATTCTCGAATTTTACACGAAATTGGCAAATTGAAGATTTCAAATTCCTCGGTGAGCTAAAAAAAAAAAAAAAAACGAGTTTTGGTGAGATTCTGGGAAAAAGTATACCAAATCGGAGATTTCAAATTCCTCGGTGAGCTAAAAATGAGCTAAAAAAAAAAAACGAGTTTTCGTGAGATTCTGGGAAAAAGTATACCAAATCGGGGATTTAAAATTCCTCGGTGAGCTAAAAAAAAAAAAACGAGTTTCTGTGAGATTCTGGGAAAAAGTATAGCAAATTGAGGATTTCAAATTCCTCGGTGAGAAAATTTCAATCCCGAAATCCCGGGATTGGAAAAAGGGTTCGGGATTGGATACCCTAGTTGTGAGGTTACGGCCATGAATCCCAATTAGTTACTGCATTATTTTTATATCTATATATGAGTTGTGACTAAAGGCTTAGACTTCTGTGCTGTTTACATTCCTTTTTACTTACCTAAAGTAAAAGCTCTTAGAGTAGAAAGTCAAATTGACCTCAATGGAATATACAACGTTTTGGATACGAAAATGATCTGGAAAATATTATTTAATCTACAAAGAAGGATTCGAGAAAATAAATCGGTGAATGTTCTGACGTTCAAATCCTTGAGAATTTTAAGAAAAATATGACCTCTTGATTTGACTTGATATAACGATTGAAAATTCTTCGCCTATCAAGTATTTTAGGATGACAATGTAATAAAATATTTCTTGGGCTCGTCAAGAGGCTAAGTAGTAAAGATTGGTGCTTATTTCGCGTACTCTGTAACCTATTTAAGCCCAAGAAACTGGCTGATAAAGCCGGTCGCTCTGTGCCGTTATGATATCTAAAGCTTAACGCAAGACAACAAAGTAATTCTACTCTAAAATAAACTTTTTTGACACAATAAAGAATGTTTGAGTAAGGCATATCCGTAATTCTTCCGAACGCGAATTATTCTTCCGAACAGAATATTCCGAACACGAATTCTCCGAACAAGAATACTCCGTAAACAGATTCTTTCGTACACAGAACTTTCCGTGCATAATAATAAAACGTAACAAGGAAAGAAGTTACATTAATTTTGGTGCGTCACTTTGAATGGACTAACGGTTTAGCTGCTTAAAAACGATCAGTTTTAGTTATTAACAAAAAGATAATTTTACACCACGATAATGCAAGACGTTCTGTGTACGGAGTATTCTATGTACGGAAGGTTCTGTGTACGGAGGAGTCTGTGTTCGGAAAATCGGTGTACGGAGTCTTCTTGTTCGGATAATTCGTGCTCGAAAGAATCCGTTCTCCCATATTGAGATGGCAAGATTCAGATGAGCAGGTCGCGAGATCTATATATCACTGCACGTTGTATGCCATGGATATCCGACACTTAATGTCTAGGTGGCTCTCGCTTTCAAAATTATTCAAAGTCCGTTAATGTATCCTCCTGAAATTATCTGGAACGAGATGCATGAAAATCATAGAGTAGCCCATGTGTACAAATTATACACATGATACTTAATATCAATTATATTTAGGTGACTGAAATGTTTGCACTATTTTTTTTTCTTCTCAAGCACTAGCGTTGTGAAAGGCGGTTATGTTACGTTGGCTGCATACACGGAACAGGGAAACCAACTTTAAAAATAAACCACTCATGAACCAGTGCGGTTCTTACCACCAACTTATGCGAATAAAATAAAATTATACGGAATTTTGCTAACAATTGATATCAATAGGTTGAGCTGATGTAGTGAAAATATGGTATGGCGTGGCAATTTTTGAATACGTAATTGAAGAGATATTATGAATTATTTTGTTATTTTCTCGGCTTTTGAGTACATTTGCGTCGATTTACAGATTTGAAAATGTCGCGATTGATTTTATTGTTGACAGAATATAACAATATTCCGTATGTATGTTGGCAACAGTACGTATGAATCAGTAAATAACTTCTGTGATTGTGTTTGAACTTTGTCATGCACGAACGCAACGTTGGTGCTGAAAAAAAGCTTCCCAACCTAGCTCACTTATAAATGGATCGCGTTTCAATGGTGGTATAGATACGATCATTAAAACCTTTGGCTGGAGGATTTCGAGCCAAACCCTATAGCTCGTGTCCTGGCATAATAATTGAAATAAAATTGACTTTTTCATTTCACTGATAAATATTTATTCAAAGATAATGTATAATATAGATAATGCCAATTCGCAACGAACTTTAAACTGGAAAATTAAACGAGTAATCTCGAGATCAACTGAAGGGAAAATACACCGCAAGCAGCCATATATGTTTGATATGCATATTACCCGCCTGATCACTTGGGCAAAGGTCTTGCGTATTTGTATCAAAGAGGATATATACATGTAAAGTTTTAATACCTCTAAGTTAAAAAAGTGAGCAGAATTTGACCAAAATAGAGGAAATTAGTGCTATTATCAAAGCAGATCCAATACTAACGGGGATTAAGATTTTTCAAAGACTATCTATGCATCCAGTAACAGTTTACTTATATCATTTAAAGTTACATGTATCAAAAATTTCAACGTTGGAAAACATTTTATATTTTAATCTTGTTGTTCGTGAAGACTTATAAGACAACTTATAAATTAATGTTAACTTCACGACGATTTTTTTAAAAAATAAACTCAAAAAAAGCAAATAACAACATATTACATTATATAACAAACAGCGACTATTTTCTTTGACGGGTCTTATGGCGCAACGGTTAGGGTTGTGGGCTTCCGTGTCGGATCCCTAAGGAGAGAATTTTTTTTATCGATGTCTATAAATTCCCTTCCACCCTTTCCTATCTTTTACTAACCGGACCTAGCGAGAGCAAATGTATAACCACTAGTCCTGTCATAGTCTTATCGTTCTTTCCCTACTACTTACTCTCTTTGAAAAAGATAGGATGAGTGACTGAGTAACAAACAGTTCTCGTAAAAAAACTTCTGTTGAGATACCTCCAATAGGAGGCCATATGCTCCACATAGGGAGCGAACATAGATAAAAAAATCTTTGAAGAATCATATACTTATAAGTTTATATGTTTATAACTATGTCGCAACACATTCGACAGAACTTGACGAAATGTATGTTTGGTAAAATAATAAAACTAATGAGGTGACTTTGATTCGAGTTTTGAAATTCTAGAATTGGTACGAAGAATCCAGGCAGTTAAACTCAGTGAAAAACTCACTCAAGAAACGAATTTGATTTTGTTTCTTCGAGCACCTTTAGTCAATATCATAGATTGTATTTTTGTTTGCTATTTCGTACTTAAATAGTATGTTGATATTGCGAATGAATACATTTAAGATGTGAACGGGTTCGGTATTTTACCATGGTTATTAAAAACTGCGTGTCGTGATGTTAAGCAATATAAAATTAAAGCTTGTGATATTTTTTTACCAGTGATTGCAACGTGGAAACATTTTTTTCAAATATTCCACGAATTCATGTCCTCTCCCAATGTTGGGCTAGTGAAGTTTATCCCGACGGATGTATTTCAACAAAGAATTTATTTTTAGAAAAGTGTAAAAATACAAGCTTTTGAGCAGAATACTATAATCGAATAAAAAAATCTATCATTAAAATAGTTTTCGTCTTCTTTATCCATATTTCGGTTTTCTAGAATATCCGTTTTACGGATTAGTACCATGTCGAAAAGAAACATAAGGACGAATAAAAATATTGTTATCCTATTAGAGTTGTTATGTTATACCTGTGTATGGGTATACGGTACGCATTCGTCACCGATTCAGTTACATAATGTATTATGGAAATAAAAACGTAACTACTGATGCAAATACGATAAAAAAAATCCCTTGCCACTTCAAGCTTATCTGATCTTTAATTATTTATTTAGCATTGGCTACCTACTCGATAGAGGCTATGAATAGTTAGGCACTCACGATATTGTATCGTTCATACGGGATACTAGCAATATTGGAACAAATCAAAGCATTTAGCAATCGAAAATTCTTTTTAAATTCTCAAGTCAATTTTAATAAGCACACCATCGATATTTTTCACATGTATCCACCACAAACATAAATAGGATAGGGGGATACATTATAATAAGCAGCGCAGACACAAATCAATTAATTAATCTTTACGTACGGGAACTCGGAACTCGCGACGTACCAACCTAAAACGTTGAGCAATCGGATACAGGACCAGAAAATATAATAATGTAACTATGGAATACAATTATACTAATCAATTGTTCATTACAAATTAAAATGTAAAATATAAGTATTTTTCTCTAAGAAGGTTTTTATTAAAAACGAAACGGTTATATATTTACAATCATCAACTGATAATGCTCTTGATGAATGAAACCAGTCCTGATATTTATTTCATGTTTATAGTTAGAACAAAAAAGCGGTTGAACGTTAACGTGGTATGAACAATGTAAATAAAAAAAGATTTTTAAATTTAACAATGGTTTTTCACATGCCTTTAGAATGTTTACAGAGAGCAAAAAAATGATTGATTTTTTATACACCTGTCGACATTTTAGCTGGAAAGAATAAAGAGTCAACGTTACCCCTCAATAGAGCAAGTAGCACTTGATGTTAAATTGTACACCAGTTCAACTGAGACTTTTCCAGCGAGATCGATGTTCAGAACCACCCAAATACTACAGTAAACCCCCTTTCACATGAAAGCAGTGCTTTTGAAATTACACTTCAGTGCTAATAAAATTTCGTAAAAAGCTGATAGATTCGACAATAAAACTTAATTCTTTTCTGTGTGTTATGTTTAAGTTCACTTTTAAATAATCCAATCTGGTGCGTTGAAGTACAGTGGAAGGGAGAATTCTATTACTCTGCTCGAAGTAAAAGGTCACCGGTTGACATTTAAAGAATAAAAAGTCATCATTTTTACCGTGGGCTATGTCTTTCTTGCCAATGGGATACTGCGTTTGTCAAAACCAGTCATAACTAACCATGTCAACAGAGACATATAAAATAGTTTTCAAAATAAAACAATTAGTATTTATAGGCCAACGAAGGCCAGAAGCCGAAAAACCATATTCAGTTTTGAGAATATAATATGCTTGCGTCGGTTATTGAGCGGAAGAAACCCGGAGGTTAGGAAACGTGTCGCAGCACCCCGTTACTCCAGTGCTGACTCCTTAAAAATACGTTAGAACTGGCTGGGTAACGTGCTACGGATGCCTCCGGAGAGCTTCAACTCTGCTTGCCTCTTTATTTGACCGGTAGGATTGCAGACATTGCAGCGTCTTTGCACTATCCACATAACATACTCGGCGAAACTGAAGGCTACTGCAAAATACAAAGGAATCGGCAGGTAACCAACTAGATAACAACGCATCATCGCTTCAATAACTTCTGTTGATCTAATCAAGGTTTGAAACCGAAACCATCTGACTGCCAGAGTTAAGTTTTTACCGCTCGACTCCGGAGGTCGACATCTTATAAGAAATACTTCTAAACATATCTCTCACAAACAGATTTATGCTCTAATTTAAGATTTCGACTGAAGGAAGGCGAAACCCGGGTCGTTAATGACAAAATTTGTGAGAATGTACATAGTTTGAACGATTCAAATTTAAGATTTATGCTCTATTAGGAAATCATATGGCCCACATTGGCACCGGATATGGAAAAAATAAGATGTCACGTTTCAGGCTTTGAAAACAGCAAAGGTATTATCCAGCGGTGGGCTGCCAATACGTAAACAAGGGGCTCGCGGAATCTCGAAGTAATTTTAAGTGTTCTTAGGAAGGAGTGAATTTTCTCATCGCTCCTATGCAATTACACACAATACTTAAATAAGCAATCGATTTTTACTTAATACAAGTATAATATGTAACAATATGCAATTTACCATAAACTTATCAATGTAAATATCTAAAAATGTACTATTCTGTATACTGAAGCTGTCATAGGTAATATATAAATTAGAAATTGCAGCTATAAACTAATTTACTAAAAACTAAGCGAGCCCACAGGTATTATCTTTATAAAGTCACCGATTTTACAGGAGGAGCGTTGAAATCTTTTACATTAACTAGTAATTAATGTAAAATATGACAAAACCTTGAAAAATCCAGCAAGTTTTCCATGTTCATACAATAATAGTGAAACGAATGCTGTTCATATTAATGTCGATTCTGTTATAATGGTTGATTCCAGCTTTTTGTGGTTTACCGACGATAAAAGCTGAAATTTATTATCAACATCAAAAATTAATCTTAAAAATTGTTTAATTGCATGTTATTGAATTCACTCGTGTTATCAACCAGTTAATGTAAAAAAGGAAATGTTGAATTGAATAATTTAAGTAGGTACTTAAAAATAAAAAAAAACCTATTTAAATCGTTTGTTAAAAGAATTTTTGGACACAATTTAAAGAGATAATATTATACTACAATCGGCCATAATAACAGTTTCTGAAAATCTAGAAAGCGTAATGTTTCTATGTTTAATATTATACTAGAAATTAACTTTCACAAAGTTACCGCCGAATCTATCGAAGTTATTATAACTTTAGTAATAAAAATAAAACATTGTTCATGATATAAAAGATTTTGACCGACTTAAAAACTGTTATATAAACATCATATGTCGAAAATAATGATTTTAAAAAAAGTTTTGATATCTAAAAAAAGAAGCTTTTATATTATGTATGTATTGATAAAATATGAAACCTTTTTTAAAAATGTGTAGTGCCCCTGAATGAAATTCCCGTTTTCCACCCCATATTGTTATGTCATGACATATTTTTATTTTACATGGAATTAAATATGTCGTCAGTATTAGGGCATCCAATCCCAGACCCTGTCTGTGATCCCGGGATTTCGTTATTGACAATTTTCTTAATCCTGGGATTGAACATTCATTTCTTAATCCGAAATCCGATTTCCCAAAATGAAAAAAAATCAGGAGCTTTATTTAAAAAAAATTAAAAGCCCTCGCGCAATTTTCTCAATTTTTTCAATCCAAAAATTAGACAAGATCCCGGGATTGGAAGCCTTAGTCAGTACGGTATTACTTCCAAACATCGAATCACTCATATATAAATGGTGTGAGCTTTTATTATTTTATAACATGTTCATAGGTCAAAAGTTTGAAATAAAATCGCTGAGCTTTGGTACTTGTATTATCAAAACATATCAAATATACTAAACACTAGATACAAAAAAATATTATTAAAACAATTTTGAAAGGAAAAATGCGAGGAAGATCGGCATTGAGCAGCTCTGTCCCGAGCCATGATTAGGAGGCACAAATTTCTTTGTTTTCTCAGTCGTTATTGCGCTGTAGAACACATCCTAACCGAGTTGTGAAAAAAAATATGTCAGTTTTTATTTGATATCAGTAATTATGAAGTGCTTTAAGATAGAAGTTAAAACTGATCCACTGGTCTTGTAGCCGTAGCTGGTCAATACTGTGAATAATGTTAAGACTTTTTCCACAGTTCTTTTAACCATGGGTGGGCTGGAGGGGTCTCGCTTTGCCAAACACTTTGACAAACTTTTTGTTTGCACTTTCGGGAAGGCTATATGTATATTAAAATTAACTCACAGTAGGTCTTATATATAAATATCAATGTTTGTATGTCTACCGTTCTTGCAATTCAACTGTCAACCGTCTACTTACGATCAAACAGCATTAAGACAGCTCAAATTTGACGTTCGATTGTTTGTTTGAAAACTTTAAAAAATAAATATATTTCAAGTCTGTCAAATCGTGTGGTCTACATCATGACATTCCGTTTAAATGTGTTCCGTGCATTAGGTGTGATTGATTTTTCGTATTGTATGCGTTGGCACACCGCTCATCCGATTTCAAAAAAGCTTTGACAAACTCTTTGCTTGCACTTACGCGAAGTTTATAGGAATAAAAATCACTTTTTGTATGTCCGCCATACCGTTCATACAACTTGCGCGAAGGTTATAGGCGCAGTACAATTAAATAACAGTAGGTGGCGCGTGCGTCGTACCATAGACGCACAGCAGCAAACGTCAAGCGTCAAACAGACAGAAAAAGAAGACATACACTTCAATAAGCACAATTAAAACAAAAACACTGTCTTTCCTTGAGTGACATTGTAACGTTTACTGGGAACCGGCTAATAATTATTGATTTAATAAAAACACAATAATCCTTTGCACTTTACTCAAGGCCAGGACCGGTTTCGTTCATTGCGAGCATTTTCAACTGATCAGTTTCTGACCTTTTAAATGAAGTGGAATAAAGAACAACGGAATAATGAGTTTTTATAAATATAATACCTTTCCACCAAGTATTGACAGTGAAGACCCTAAAAGTGATATTATAATTATCTTTGAGAACGAATCGATGTTCATTTAGTGTTTCTGACATATATTAAACATGCAATTGGATCGAAAATAAAATAACTTATTTCTGTGTCCAATCTCAGAACTATTTACTCTTGCGATCTAGTGTAGATTAATACATTTTTCAGCTTTTGATATTAATTAAATATGATTGTAACATAGTATATGTAGTAACATTCGTTAACTGCAGTTAACATACGCATAACTGTATAAGAGTAATAAAAAAATCACCCCTTTTCGGGAACACTACGGATAGCTTTGAGATTCAGCGAGCCCCTTGTTAAAGTATTGGCAACCCACCGCTGCTTATAACCTAATACTGTCTTACAGCTAGTTCTTTTTAATCAACAACACCAATTGAGTCTGAATACTTCAGATCGCTGTCGGGCATCGTTAAAAGGGAGAAAATGTAAATTTCATGACTATGCATATAGAAGGGGCAGGCCTGTTCAACCCTTGGACAACGAAGCGTAAAAAATCGTCATTCACTCTCAATTCAAATAATGAATGACAATTTTTTAGTGTAGTTTACATATTGTTTGAAAAAGCGCGTTGCATGGCTCTCATTTTTTAAAACGTAAATGCTAATGATGACTTAGATTTATGACTTCACCTTTTAGCTAAAGAAAAACTCTATTGAAGTGTCACAAAGCATAGGTAATGACGGATCAACATCAGGTCACTGATGGTAATTAAAAAAAACACTTTTTAAGTTAGAATGGCAAATTACTAATTAGTGATAGCTTTTTTTAAGATAGGATTTGATTTAGTACTGTAGCTAAAATAGATGCATAATAGAATTATGTGTTCGACATATTTTTGAAAGAAAAGGTGCACAAATATGAAAACTTTTCAAATCAAATGAAAAATTTTCTATTAAAAAATGAATGCAATAAATTTGAATGACTAATCATGTTGCCCGCATGCCGTTTAAAGTCGTACAATGCTTTTTTAATCCATATCCGCTCCCAATGTAGAGCATATGGCCACCTAATGAAGGTATCTAAACATAAGTTTTTCCACAAGAACTGTTTGTTTCTCAGTCGCTCAACTTCTCTTTTTCCGAAGAGAGAAGTAGGGATAGAAAAGAGAGGGAAGAACATGACTAGTGGTTGGCTAATCCCTCTCGCTACACCCTCTTATTTTAGGTATTGGTGGAAGGGGAGGGGGTTAGACATCACAAACATCCATGCCTTCGAGCAAAAATGGAAAAATCTATTGAAAAAATGCTGTTCGTGCTGGGATTCGAAGCCGTGACGCCCGGCATGGAAACCAACGACGTTGAACATTTTGCCCCGGACCCGACAATATAAATAATAAACATACCTACGGCTAAATTGTACAATGCGAATTAAAAAATATAAAATTTTCAAGTGAAAAAAATACAATATTTTTCTATTAACAATATTTATAGATAAAAAAAATTAAGGCTTCTAGAATATAATTTTATTATTCATAATTCATCGTCCATAATTCGAATAAAATAAGAAAAGAGATTTTTAAAAAACTGGTAAAATTGTGAGTGGAAATTTTGTGGACCACCTCGGGCGGCAAAACCGTTTGCTGCGACACTGCGAGACATCTTATGCATAATCATTTTTTATGTAATGCATAATGTATGTTTATATCTATCGATATATTATAACTTTCATTTAAATCTCAGCTGTCTAGTGGCTAACGCACATATTGTATACATACATAGATGTTCATGAAAGAAGCAATCGCCCTCGCTACCGCGATAAAATAATTCTAACCCCTCTTCTAAATAATTACAAAATAATTCAAATGCTAAACATATGAAACCGCTCTCCAGATATTGAAGCCGTTCGGTTTCGCAACAATAGGTTAAGCGTTAAATGGTCTTTTTTCACATTTTTCTATCTGATTTCCGAAGAACTTGTCAGACTTTAAAAAACATTTAAAACGAAACGACACGTGACACATTTTTAGCCTTTGCTGGGGGAAAGGCATTTCGATTTTATTTTGAAGAGGACGGAAAAAGTTCGCGATGCTAAATCAACACTCGGTCGCTCGTTTCGGGTACAAGGGGGCCATTGTCGGATTTAATAACAAAGCCTACTCATTTAATGAGATTTAATTTATAAGCAACGTGTGTAGCGCTCTTAACTGTTTGCTTAACCTGCTACAAAAGAGACAAATGAATATTTAAGCAGGTATATCTGTGAATACAAGGGTTGTCAACAGTCGTACATGATAACTTATTTATTTTTACACATAATCAATTCATCAGTGACAAAGAATCGTATAGTAGTTTCAAATTATGGCCAGGAGTATCCCGAAAGAATTAACATAACTTAATTGCAGTTAAATACTACATTAAATATCGGAAAGTATATAAAGTTCATCTGTACCATCTTAGAAATTAAACAACTCGGTTATTTAAGAGTTCTGTGAGGTTGAACAAACATAGAAAATATCTCTCAATATGTATAAGTAATCAATACAAAACTCATTCAAATAATTATATTAGTAATATATATATGTTTAGTTCGATTTATTACTCACTTCAACTTATATTTTCCATTCAAATTCTAATTTCTACCTGTCTATAAGGCATAAAATACCAATGTGTCTTATTCTACAAAAATATTGTAATACAGAAACAAAATATAAAATTTACTGAAAACTCTGTTATTCTACTGATTGTAATCAATTACTATCGGTGTTATTACAAAATTAGTTTCAAATGAAAAATGAATTAATAAAAAGTTACCGCCGAATAAATTGAAAATTTTAGCCCACACTTAATTAAACCTTCCACCACCATCAAAACTAATTTGATTTTTTAACCTTATTAACGTTATGGAATTTCACCGCTTGAATGGCAATTCAGTCGATAAATTATTCATGATATCAAACATTTATTTATTACATAGACTTTTCTATTTCCCTTTTTTTTATGTGACTGTATTAAAATATTCTGTTTGACATTGAAACACTTTTTGGTCGTTTTTTCTTACTAATAAAACTTTTATTTTGAGTTTATTTTATTTTGCGATTAAAATTGATTGCTACATGAGAGCTGTATTAAATATAATGACTTTTTATTACTGTTGAAATCTCTAATAAAACTGGAATTGTACAAGATCATTTCCGAATGTCAGTAGTCAGCAACCCTAATGCGTGTTGTAATTTCAATTTAACAGTGTCTATAAGAACAAGGAGAGGGGTATTAAACGGAGAAGCTTTGCAAATTCCAGTTATACTAGAGCCATTATCAATATTGCGTAATTCGTTAATGAATGGGATATCATTGTTGCGTTCGCCAACATTATATCCATCCTCTACCACACTGATACTCACATTTACTAATTCATTGCGATGTTATATTTTAATAATTAAATACCAAACGACAAGACGTTTGGAATATGAAAGTTAATACAAAACAACTAAATTTGTATTTAAAAATTCGACGTGGTTTATTCTCGTTTTATTCTTTCGTGCTTTTCTTCTTTAGTTATTCTTTTGCGATTGGAAAATTATGCAATGATAGTTGGGCACAACATGTATTACTTTATATTAGTTTACTTATTATTTCACATGACATATTATTACCGGGCATTGAAATAGATAAATTATTGATTCAAGTGTATTCCACACATTTACATTCCACAAAAAAACCGTTAGCATGGCAAAAATGGTTTTTTCGAACATTTTATTAAAAAACTTAGATGATAAATTAAATGTTTTAAGACCACCGTTGCTCAGTTGGTAAAATTAGTAAACCATTAATACAGTGAAACCTCGTATCTACGTTTTTAAGAGACTGTAATAAACAATCGAAAAATGCGGGAAACCGATAATGTGGGAAATCTTCAAATAAAACTAAAATAAATGTTTTATTTTTAAAAGACCTTTTTTATTTATCGACACTTTTTAGTAAAGAATAAATGTAGATATAATATACTTTTGAATTGCCTAACACATACCTAATTGGTTATTTTCAGTTTGGCACCTAAGTTTAAACTGAGACCTGTTTACTCCTGAAAAGTTTACTCCTTTTGTTCTGTCAATTTCTTTTCTCCTGGTTTTTTTTCATTTTTTTTAATTGTTTTCAGTTTCTCAGATAGAGTTCTAGTTTCTTTCGCTTAGACATTTTAGTTGTGCGTTAGAAAAAATCACGAAACGAGATTCGAGGCAAGACTACATATTTATGATCGAAATGAGAAATATTCAACAGAAACGGTCAATCGGGATAATATTTGTGACGACACCATAATATTTAGACGATAGATCAAGGAAATTGGTAAATCGAGGAATGATAAATGCGGGATTATTTAACATCGTTCTTATGAGTGTTTAACCGGGACCATGAAAAATAAACGATCCAATCGGGAAAACGAATAATGCGAGAACGGTAGATCGGGGCTCCACTATACTCAATTTTTAATGGACAATATCCACAACGAATGCAAATAGTTTTTAAAATAAAAATGGTGCAATTTCAACAAACGTATTCGTTGTATTGAAAATATAATCACAGTGGTTTAAAATTTTGAAAAAAATCTATAACGGTTTTATTATCACAAAAGATAAAAATAAATAAGTGAAAGAGGTAAAGATTTCTCGTTACATAATTTAAGCTCTGTATACATGTAAATATCATGTAAAATAATTTACCATGAAAATATAAAGAAGAGCTTAGTTATCATCTGCTGTAAATTGAGTCGAGAGTTCAATATTTGACGTTGAGGAGGCTATGAATCCGTTTTAACCCTTTTATCATTTGAGTCCACATTCCCTCTATGAAGCTTCCAATTCATAACAATGAAGCTAAAATTAATAAACCAACATCGTGACGATACACATTTACAGCATGTTACTCTCTCTCTCTTAACCCTATACAGACTAGTATTTTCATTTACTTTTCAAGTATATGTTTTTACTTTTAAAACACAAGATGTACATGTTTAATTAAATAGAAGAAAATTTCTTATTATTTTATACACCCTGCTCAACATAAGCTCGAAATACATTATGAACGAGAACCAGTCATTAAAAATGATTACCGAAGAACGGTGTAAGCAACTAACAAAAAAGCATAATATATTTACGATACAGAGCAGCTAGATACCAAGATTAAATATCAAAAGATTTTCTTCGTTTTCTCAATTCGAAATTAATACAAACGCAGAGTGTTCCTAGAACTTGTATTATTTACACAGCCTCACAACTTTCAATTATTGAAAACATTTTACACTTGAGATAATTTATTCACAGTTAAGTTAGTATTGTCTGGCAACGCTTGGTGGAAAAGGCATTCTTTTGTACTAATTTCACAAAGATTAATTTTTGAATATTATTTTATTTTGATATTTTTGCTTGATATGGTTTCGATCAATCTTTTTCAGAAACCTCGTGGCCGTTGGATTGAAAAAAAAACATATTTTCCCGCTTTAACCGAGAGCAGTTTAGAACCATATTAACTTTATTTAAAATTATAAATTATAGTGGGAAAATTCTTAATTCGTAAATATTATATTTAAGTACGTGACATATCTTATTAAATTGTTTTTATGAGATTGTAAATGTGTAGCTTTTATTTGTAAAGAATCTTAAAGTCACTTTTATCCAGATATCGAATCCTACATACATAACTAAATGCACGTTTTATTTTTTTAATTACAAGGTTTTCATTGTGCAGTAGGTTTTTCTAATAGGCTTTAATTAACATAATGACAAAAACTGATGATGATGCCCCTGAAAGCCGTAATCACCTTTCTTATTTTAAGTAGTTACAATATGTATAATTCAACATTATAATTGTTATTGAAATGTCTACACCCCAAAAAAGCCTACGAATATTATCATTATAACACTTATGCTGAATTCTCAACCCCTTTGAGAGCATTCATTCAACCCCGTTTGAGCGGAATACACAAAACACTCTATTACGAACCACTTCACTTTCAAGTCTCTAAGCTGGTTAATTTATACTCTACGGCCTCCTAGGCCAAAGAAATCTTTCTGCATTGAGATTGTCTATTTATTATCTATTAAAATATATTTTTTTCATCAAATTCATAGACAGCTCACAATTTGAAGCATAGTATGGAATCCTTATTTAGAATCTCATCGGAAACTGTTTCAAGATAATTGATTGTAATTTAGCCACTCAATCATGAAAATTGTAGCAATATAGACTTGGGTCAAGGATGCACAACCTGCGGTCTGCTTGATTTTTTGCGTGGCCCTAAAATGTTTTATGTTGTAGTTCAAATATACAATTTTTTTAGTATTTCATTGAATTTATTAAAATTTTATTAAATATGTTTACTAACGAAAAAAAATATTGGATTTTGCAAATATTTTGTCAAATTCTAAAGAATTAGTTTAAAATTTACAAAGACAAAGATCGCATTAACTTTTGAATTAATAAACACAAATCGTCTTCTCAAATATTAACAATATAAGCATTTGTAAATAGGTACACATAATCTTCTTATTGCACGGTTTTGAAATAACACAGTAAAATTTAATTGAACATATCTTTCATTTATCATTTATTCATTTTTTATGCGGTCTTTTTACTAGTAATTAGCGTACATCATAATTTGTTTTTGCGGCCACCTAGACAAAAAAAGGTTGTGCATGCTTGGTTTGGGTCAAGACTTGCAGTAAGCTAGGTAATTGCTTTCCCTGCGCTCCGTTTTAATAATCTGATGGGTGGGAGGGGAATGTACACATCACAAAAATGTCGTTGAAAAAAACTCACAAGAGCGTTAAAAACTTGGCTACTATGTTGTCATAATATTATATATAGGCATAAATTATTGGTCATTTATAATTCTCACTCCAAATTTTAATACAATACGCATGACTTGTTTAATTGACTGACCGCAAAAAAATTTTACCTTATAAAATATTAGGTAAACCGAAAAGTAATCGCCGTGATTTTAGTGCGCATTTTGAAATCAGTTTGCGCTTGGTTACCATTGGGTAAGTACATTAAGATTGGTATTATTTTAAAGCTCACTTTATCCTGTTTCGGTTTCAATACATTTTTTTTTTATTTTCACCCATAGAAAAACGCCTCAGCCGGAGATCGAAGAGATGCAGTTGCGGCGTGTGTTATTGTTTTTGTTTGACAAGGGGTTGAAAGCCAAGAAATCATTTGCGAAACATAACTATGGAGATATTTTTAAGTTGCGTAAGTGTCGACTGTGGCTTAAAAAGTTTTCCAAAATTCAAAAATATTTAAAAATTGGGAAAATCGATGACGAAGTGCTGAAATCATTAGTGGAATCCGATCCTCGTAAAACAATCAAAGAATTATCTCAAGACATCGGCTGTTCTGGTCAAATGTAAAAAATCACTTACAACTGTTGGGAAAGAAACATAGACGAGGATTTTGGTGATAGCATGATCTATCGCAGTCGGCCTGGATCAACGAGTGATTATTTGTTTTTCTTTGCTTAGCAGGTATGAAATCGATCCATTTCTAGGAAGGATAGTTATTAGAGACGAGAAATGGATTATTTATAACTCTCTTAATGGTAAAAAAACAATAGTTATCACTATGGGAAGCACCGTTTTCAACCTCTCGACCAGATATGACATTAAAAAAAATCTTTTGCGTATCTGGTGGGATATTTCAGGGATGATTTATTATGAATTACTAAAACCTGGTAAAACAATCACATCGGAGCTTTATTGTGCGCAAATGGACAGATTTAAGGAAGAATTAATTAAAAAAAAAAAACGGTCAATGTTAGTGAATAATCAACGGCAAATGTCACAACACGATAACGCGAGGCTGCACACCGCAAAAATCACCGAAGAAAAAATTAAAGAGCTCAACCTAGAACTGCTGTCTCATCCACTTTACTCTCCTGATATTGCTTCATCAGATTATCATTTATTTCCAAGTATGGCACATTCGTTTCGAAACAAAATTTTAATTCTAAAATCCAAGTCCGAAATCATCTAGATTCCTTTTTTATTTCATAGGAGCCTGAATTTTACAAAAGAGGCATCAAAAAGTTGCCTAAATTATGGAGAGACGTTGTAAGTAATGAGGAAAATTGTTTAACTAAATAAATAATGTGTAGTTTTTTTGTAAATATCTTTTTCCATTGTCCTAAAAACACTTTACTTAATATATATAATGATATTTGTTTATTAAGTAAGGCTATTTTAATTAATTGTAAAGTTTGGCTTAACATTTATGTAAAATATTGGCTATTTCTGAATATTTCATAGACTTACAATTATATCAATAATTTATGGCATTAAATTGAGTAACTGGGCTCAAAAATGCTAAAACTATTTTGATATATAACTGATAATTACTCATTTAATTTACTGACGAACAAAAATGACCAGCGACCAAATAAATACAGATTAAATAACACATGGATTCATTATATGACATTATTTAATGTTTACATCATGGTCAGTGAGAATAACAATTATATCGACACTCGGGATTTTTGATTAATAATTAAATAGAGTGAATAAAATCGTACCACGTTAGATAATCAATTAGCCAGAAAACTGATTGGTATTATCAAAGTATTAACAAGATTTTAATGAATAATATAACATCATAATATTCATTTTAACATCAAAGTATCGCCCAGTGGAACTATATGATTCACCCTTCTGTAAAAGGGGTACTAGAATTGATACTCCTGGGATTTGACCCCTTAGGTGACGATTAAAGGTTATTCTTTGGCAGTAGTGGATTAAACATGACCAATATAGGGTTGAGCTCGCTCTTCATAATTGATACCCATATAGAAATCATTTTAATGATAAAAATAATCTTTCGAATGAAATGTCACAGAATCATTATGTATCTTTTTTTGTAATATTTGATATTTTTTATAATACATAATATCTGTATTCTCGGGCCTGTAAAAGCTTTTTTTAGGATATTAGATTTTAGAAGAGTTATTTCAATAAGTATCACAAATATTTTTTGGAAATAGAGATTTTACTCTTCTAACAATCTCATAATTTATCTGACACTTTTTCTCCGTGAGAATGATGCAGCTTGGTGTATTATCTTCTTAAATCAACATCGAACGAAAAAAAAGTTGTCTACTTCACCACAGGATAGTTGTTACATATAACACCCCTGCTGTGGCCCAGTTGGTTAGAGCTTGCTCTACCGATCACGCAGGTCTGGGTTCGATTCCCGGTCAGATTACAGTGAATTTGAGAATTATTCAATTCAAAATTGTGATCGAAGACTGGGTGTTTGTGATGTCAATTCACATCATTTTATCTCCTCCCATTCTTCTGATCCTTTAACTAACTGGCTATAGCAATAGCGATTAGCCAATTACTAATTCTGTTCTAGCCTTATCCTTCTTTCCCTACTACACACTTTGAAAAAAGTGAGGTTGAGCGACTGAGTAACAAAAAGCTCTCGTAGAAAAAACTTTTGTTAAGATACTTCCATTAGGAGGCCATATGCTCCACATTGGGAGGCGGACATGGATTAAAAAAATGTAAAAAAAATAATCTTATTTTATTACGAAAACTCTTGATTTAACAGTTGTAATCGCGTTTAAAATAGCGTTTCATTTAATCTACATTAATTTTGTGCAAATCCATCTCACGATGATGTCAACTTCATTGCAGTTTTATTTGTTACAGCTATGATTGAAAACATTCGCTTTTTCTTTGAAAGATTAATCACGTTATATTTATCAGGGTCAACAATGTGAAACTACGATTTTTACTCTCATAAATCAGTAGTGAGTAACACTTACGATATGTCTTATTTGTTGTTATTAAATTCATAAAGTAACATAATATACCTTATCATTGAAAGTAAAATGGTATACTCGTCTGCTTTTTTCGCAATTGTTTATTACAGCCCTGCTAAAATGACCGTAGGGCGCATACTTGGATATTGAATTTGACTGTGCTTTGTTACTTTACATGGATAAAGCAGGTCATAATAGATTAATACTAAACTACTAAGTATACAAAGAGATAAATTTCTGGTAGGATTATGAAAACGTACTGCAGATAAACAAATACCTGCTTATTTTTTAATGATACTGAATGAGTATATATTGTGATATACGTGTGTTTTATTTCAATCACATTAAAAATGTCGACATTTGATCATTTTGTTATGTTATCTTTGTTTTAAATAGATGCAAACACCACGTAAATCAGGTTTAGGTTTAATATGACCATACTTTTGGGTATTTATTTTATATTTGCCTATATTAAAAACTATTTAACGTTCTTTCTATTCAGTTGTACTGTACGCCGTTCAAATCCCAATACAGACAATATCATAAATTTATGTGATAAGTGATTTTTGAATCTTTGTCCAAAAATAGTGCTCCCCTTCCCAGTTTTCAGTAACTCGACCCAAAAGTTTTTGGTGAAGATAAAAATATTAAAATCAGATTAGAAAATAACTATCATTGAGCTGAGAAGTGTTATCTTTATGTCTCGTTTCAGGGATCAGGTCTGTAAATATTCATAATTTTAAAGTCAGTTTATTCTATTCAAATTCCTAGCCACTGCAGCTGATCATAACAAACGACCAAGTACGCTGATCACTAGACCAGCGTTTCCCAGATGGTGGATCACGGCCCGGTGCTGGGGCGCTAATTTCCTAAAATAATGCCTTTTGACACAACCTACATACAAGTGTGAAGCAGGCTTTTCAACATTGGTTTTTTTTTAAAAAATAAATATTGAAACCGATTGGAAGTCGAATCGGATCTAAGAATAAAGCTATCATCTTTTTCTCGACGCCTGGAGTTTTAAGTTAACATGAAACAGCAGGACACCTCTCATTAATAAATTATTGGTACATTTAATTTCTTTATAGGTTTATCTGAGTAAATTATTTTGCATTATAACATATAAAGACTGTATGGACATAAATATGCTGTTTTATTTTACCTATAGGTCGGTATCAAAGGCCATAACAAATTTAGTGGGTCGCGAAAGAGAAATATTAAAATAACCGGGTCTCGGAAAAAAGTTTGGGAAACGCTGCACTACACTAAATTACCATTGACCTTGATTGATGTACAATCAATAATATTATAGCGTATATGATTACTTATTACAATATGCAAATACAGACTGCTAGACGACATAATTTTTACCCAAAGTATTAAAGTCATGTCACCGTCAATCAGATTGATAAATTAAATAACTCACGAAGAATCTTTTATAAATTAAATCGTGAGTCGTCTCTTTTAGTTACGCATCGATACGATTCATATGAGCGCATATTAGAGCTAAATAAACTTAAATTAAAACCTTCCATTTGCGCCCGTGAATTATTTTCTGTACAGTTACTACTTTGTTTCTCGTGGCAAAAAAAAACCTGTTTCTATCCCCTGCTCTACAAAGCCCGTTACAAGTTAGAAGTAGGGGCATGCTGAAGTCTAAGCACGTTCTTAATAGATACTTACATCCAGATCGTTCTATTTGTTACAGACGAAATTGCGCTTCAAGTAAAATAAGTCTTATTCGCAGGCACTTGAAAGTAGGCATCTGGTGGAATGGAAAGATTTTCTTTTATAAATAACACCACTGAAACAATCTTTTTAGTTCACGTGAATAGATAAACAGTTTCGTATTTCCACCATTCGGAACGAATCTATGTGGTTTCAATATCAATTTGTACGCAACGACTAAATTTTAATTTTGTTTTTATCCATTTTGGGAGATATTCGTTTATATTTTTACATTTATATTGTCGGTCATAATATATATATTTATTTATACTTAAATGAATCTAATTTATGCGAGCTTTAAGGCATATTTGAATTATATTATAATTAGCATTTTTTGAAAGATTTGTTATGTTTTTATTATGTATAAATTTATAAAGATCTCACGGACTCCTAATGGACCATCTCAACATGAGCTGTTTGACTAGAATTGATTAAAACTCACTCGCACACCCTATCTTTTCGGATAAAGTAAGTAAGTAAGAATAAATTCAAAAACGATCAATAAATAATGAGAATTCCGGTCCAGGAAAATTCCAAAAATCAATAACATTAACATAACACATAACCTGCAGTATATTGAATGAACACCCAAATCCAAATCATTAAATCCTCTGCTTTCATTCATTTATAAAATAGTGAACATACATAATTAATTGTTTCTATTTTTTTAAAATGAGTGCGACCTTGTTAGCTACGGATCTATACGCTTATTGAAAAATCATTGAATAAATTTAATATTACTATTCTGAAAGTCAAAAACTTTATTTATATACTAATATATTTATGTCAAATACTATTCTTATAGATTTTGATAAATATTTTAAGCGATTATAGTCGCCAATATTTTGTTTTTTATAAGTGATTTTTGGTGTTGTTAAATTAAAATATTTGCGCACCACGCAACTTAATTTATGTATTAACGTGTTAAAATTTAAACGTATACCAATGCTTTACGATGTCTGCATTTACACCGAAGACTATATTCCACTCTCGCGTTAGCTTCATACATTGCTTTACGGGGCGTAATTTCTTTATCGTTGAGAAAAACACTTTCCAAAAATGAGACGAGCACTGCCATACAAATAGGTGTCTGCGAAAGATATCCCACTTAACGGTAAAATATTAGATATACCAATATTTTTGGTCTATTTTTAAACTTTAATAATATGATCGCTTTCACAGATCGAAAGTGACAAATTTATATTGTGAAACCTCTATAATTCATATCATAAAGGCAAAACAAAGATTGAAAGCATATCCATGCTTAAAAATATCTATTTATAATAATTTATTAGGTACTCAAATGGGTTCGGTTGATTGTTCTAAGCGGCTTACATAAATGTCTTTCTTTATATTAATAATTTGATTTAAAGGCTGGTCGGAGACGCCATCAAAGTAAGTAAAATAAAATAGCTTTAATATTTTGGAAAAGAATAGAATAAAGTCAGTATTAAATGGACTCTAAATGAATCGGGACTGCACAAAATGCACTCAAATAACCGGAAAGCGGAAATTCTGAAAACGCGAAATCGCTGTTTTACTGCATTTAAAAAAAATAAATGTAAATTTATTATTATCGTATAAGCAGTGGTGAAGTGGGGCTAGGTCGGCGACCTGGCACCGGAAAATGAGCTTTGCCACCTTTTTGACTTGTAACTTTATTTTCAAGTACATACATATATTCAAAAAACTGTTCATAAAAATTAAACGCATTATATCAAAATTGATCTACCCAACGGATTTAACGAAAATAAATGTACACATGTAACGTGAAGAAATACCACTCCTCTTTCGAGAAAAAAATGCGCGTTTTTTTATTGATTTAATTGTTAAAACTCGTGGTTTTTTAACTTCGAACGGATATAAAATCAAAATAAAAAATAGGGTTGAAATCAATGACCGACCTGGTACCTAATTATTTACCACTACACCGTATAATACAACACCATTTTTATTTATTTAATATTATTTTAGTCCCAAGAACCTTTCAAGTCAGGTCCGTGGTCGAGTGTTCAACATAGGTGTCTTGGATTACAACGGTCATGGGCTCGAATTGCACTAAGGGATGTTTCACAAATTGATTTTTTTGTTGATTTATGGATTTACGTATTTGTGTGATATCTCAAATTCCTTCCCACCCACGCTTTCCTAAAATAAGACGTAACGACAGCGATTTTCTAACCACTTGTCTTAACCCTATCTTTATACCCCTTCTGTCAACGAAAAAAGAGAAGTCGAGTCGCTGAGTAACGAGCACTTCTCGTAAAAACATTTCTGTTGATATAAATTTAATTAGAAATACATATGCTTCGCGGTTAAAAAAAGTTTCAATAAATAAAATTGTTAAAAATAAATCATCTTTAAATTCAGTGGCGCTTGTTTTTACATTATAAAAATAAATAGCTTTAAGCAATAAGCTCTATTTTAGGCTTAATACAAGCAATTGCATTTCTATATTTCGACAACGATAACGATATTGGCTATGTAATCTATTTTATCAGTGGCGCGACACATTTAGGTATGGATTTTTTTTTTTAAATGAAGAAATATTAATTTACGCTTTGACTAATTTTTTTAAATATTTTCACTTATTTGGTAATATTTATCATCCATGACGGCTGCCTGAAGCATAATAATATGCTAGATTATGAGTAAATATTATGTTCATTTAACCATTTGAGCGGCGAGTTATTTTTCACTAAATTATTTTATTTTAAATTACTTGAAATTATTTGTACTATTGCTACATACAATTTCTTTTGAATTCGGATCAATCTGGGTAGAATATTACTTTTTATTTCAAAGAATACATTTTCTTGAATTTTAAAATGCATAGTTAAAAATGTAAAATAAAATAATTCGTTTTTGTTTTTAACTATGTTTCTAGAAGATATTTCTTGAAATTTGGGACTAGATCTTTTTTGCTTTCATCTTTGGGCTTGTGGCTCTTTGCTGAAGTCGATTCCATGAAGAGAATCGACCTGAAATGGAATATTACGCTCAATATTATCAGGTTTATTATTTGTTTACAAATATTATCATTAAAAATGTTTATTTGCAAAAAATAGTAGAAATAATGTGACTGCTCGAAAATCTCTGATAGATGTGTGTAGTATATATATGTCTGAAGAAATAGCAATGATTCAATAAAATTAATAAAAACACAATATTCCTTTGTACTTTATTCCACTTTATTGAAAAGGTCAGGACCGGTTTCGCTCATTGCGAGCATTGTCAACTGATAAGAAATATATATAAACAGTGCTATTTATACAAAAATAATTTTAAATGAAAAGGTGTAACAACAATTAATATTGAAAAGAAATTACCAATTACATTATAATTGTAGCATTTTATCACTTTGTCAAAAATTTTCGAAATTGTAATTATGTATGTATGTATTATTAATCTTGGATGACTTCTCAATTATATGTTAGATGTGTTAAACATTTTAATTTTGTGTTATTTTAGAATCACTTATAATGTAATTAGTAATTTCTTTTCAATGTCAATTGTTGTTTACACCTTTTCATTTAAATTTATTTTTGAATAAATGGCATTGTTAAATTATATTTATTATCAGTTGACAATGCTCGCAATGATCGAAACCGGTTCTGACCTTTTAAATAAAGTGGAATAAATTACAAAAGAATATTGTGTTTTTATTGATATAATGCCTTTCCACTAAGTATTGACAGTGAACACCCTAAAAGTGATTCAATAAAAATGGCAATAAATATTAGGCAATACTCTAGGGTAGAGAGAGCATCACAACATTCACAAAATAAATGTTTTTGTGAATTTTTCTAATAAAATTATCCCTTATCCTCTTTTTTCGGAGATGATATCGAAAAGAAGATGGATTTAACAAAAGAAATAATCATTAATTCAAAAGTCGTTTTCTCTTTAGGAGAAGTTAAGAAAACACCACGGCATGTTATGCTTTTTGGGTGAATTAATTGCAAATCAACTAATAAAAGATTTCAGTCCGAAATCTGAACCCGATTACTCGGCTACGGGATTCATACATAATATCTTCAACATTGCTAAAACGTTACTCTTAATCCTTGATAAAAAGACATTTAATTTATAAAAATAAAGCTTATTATTCTGATTCCACAGTTTTTATAGTAATCAGGATCGGTTTCGCTCATCTATTTTTTTTTAAATAATAATATAGAATAAATGTTGAAATAATTGGATTCTAGTATTGAAAGAAATTTATGTGATGTTTACCTGATGAATTAATACCTACGTATTTAAATGTGTGACTCAGTGTTCTTTTGACGGCCATATTTAATGTTTTGAATAAAAATATATAGTTTTATTATAAACTGACGTCTTATTATTTATTGTAGTGTCTTGCCCAAAGAAACACCAATTCTTTTGTGCTCAGTCCACCACTGGGTACGCTGCCTTGTTTATTCGAAGTAAATTCCCAAGCCGGCAATTGGATGGGCATAATAGGCAATAGAATGCCAATCCGCGTCACATCCCACTACGTGACTGCCAACCGTCCGACGATACTTCCTCCCGCCAACTTATCTCAGATACACTCTCACCACTCTTTCACTGCAAAGCCTTCCTCAACCCTCTGAGTAGCCGTATATAAACCCTTTACAAAGTCTGCAATTGCTAGTTTATTTTATATTACTGTAACTTTTAAAATAGTTTCACGATTCCAAGGAACCACCAATCAAAACAAGGTGACCTTCCTAAGCAATATTTACACAATACATATTTTAATATGTAATAATAGCTTATGTAAGCCCTAAAACTTATACTCAATCAGCTGGTTATCATGTCCCCTCGCAAGGCTTTAAAGACGCGAAATCATCATGGATGCATTTCCGAAGACATTAATATACGAGAACCGTTTGTTATTTTTATCGCAAAGCCTCTCGTTTAAAGTATCATAAAGATATGGCAAGGAAAGAACTAGTACTGAGTTAATCACTTTAGGTAAGTGCTACTTAACTGCTGGCCCATGTACCAGTTTCTGTCCGCGCTCAACAATGTAAATATACGGTTACTTTTGTACATTTAACTTATTTATTTTATAAGCATAATGAGGCCGGTCATCAAATTAATCTGAAAAAGTGTTCTGCTTAGGGTGATAAATACTAAACCCTTTTTATAATAATCAAGACTGGTTCAATGGTCTCGATCATTTTCAACTGATGTCAAAATCATCATTATACATAAATGCGAATCGGGCAAAAAAAATGTTTCGTTTTAATAAAAAGTATTTCCAAGAATTAACAAATAAGTTAACATAAATTACAAAAACAGTATGTTAATATTGAAGTTGATTCGGTTGTCGTCTATGTGGAAAACTTTTTTTACGCATTGTTGAATAAATTACATATCTTAAATATGTCAGTCATATTTTATTGGCTATCATTCACTCATACAATATTTCATAAATGTATTTTATATGAACCCTTTGTCATGTCTACAGGCATTCCTTGTTTCATACATTTATGTTTTCATACATTAGTTTTATTAAAAGTAATAGCGATACAACACTATTTGTATCCTCAACCTTAAAAGTGATATTTCACCATAATCATATTTCATTAAAATATTGAAAAGAAATTTTCTACGCATAGAACTCATGGTACGTATCCATGGACGAACAAATATAGATATGGTAGAAAACTATTAATTTTTGAAAATCACATAAGGAAAAACATCAATTATATATTGCATTTTTTTAACCCACTGAAATAAACAAATTCGATAAATGAAACTTTAAAACACACCTTTTCTTCATTTTCGCAAGCAATAAAAAAACATCTGCTACAGAATGCAGTTTTCATGCTGACTAATTCTTTCTTTTCCGTTGTTTCTCAAGCAACTAAAACTTTAAAGATTACTTCTATCGAAAACAAATAAATAACGATACTGTTCCACAAAAGTTCAATCCGCAGACAATTCATCGCTGGATTTTTCAATCTCAAAATCTTATTTAACTAGAAAGATATTCAAGCCTTCGAACACACATCAAAAAAATCAGTTTATGAACCACCGTGCCAAGATTTGACCGAGTGAAAACTGAAACCAAAGCCAACGGTGTCAGCTGTGTCCTGAGAATGTCTAAATTTCTTTCCACCCATCCAATCGTAAACACGGTGTCGTAATAAAGGCGATTAGAAAACCACTAGCCCTATTCTTGCCCTATCTTAAATTTCTACAAAATATATACTATTGTTACATAATAAGTATGTTTGCTCTAAATTTGGTATAATATGGTCAAACAACCATCTAATTTACGTTGCTATTACGACAATAGCTGATATTTATTGATAACAAATCATTATAACTAAAAGTTTACCAGCATTATGCATGTGCTTATTGCATAAAATTTCTGTATTAAGTGACGCAAAATTGAATACGTTTATTACCTTAAAATCACAATTGAATAATTAAAAAAGAGTCAAACCTTGTTGATAACTTAAAACTAGTCCCCCCCCTTATTCCAAAATTTTGTCCACTAAAATTTAATTGACTAAATTTTCTCTTTTACGAACAATTTATAAACTCGTAATTTGCTATTCGTTAACCATTCGCCAAGATTTCTAATGACCCGGCGTAGAATAAAATGTAAACGTCACAGAAATCATTTCTTTGGACTGGAAGTCCATTAATTTTCCTAAAAAAGAGATTCAAGCACTTGACCCCACAACCAAAGGTTCAGGTGGATTTAAAAGCTTGGCTACAATATCGGAAGGGTATTTCCATATTATTATGCCTGCTTCTGTTTTAAAAAAAAATGTATAATTTACGTCGGCAGTAATAGAAAAAATATCTTAAAAATTTGTAAGGCCATTTAAATATGTTAAAAAGCTGGGATTTTAACACTCTATTCAAAGAATTCATTTATATGTTTAAGATGTCAAAATTGACTTGCCTGTTTTACAAGTATACCAAGTCTAATAATGGATGGAAGCGTATTCTTCTTATAGATGTAGGTTTCAAAATATGTTTCAGTGCCAGAGCCAAAAACGAGTACATCTGTACACTTCATATAACATTTTTAGTATAATAAAGTACTTGCAAACTCAGCTAGTCAACAACCATCAAAAGTTTTTACTCGAGAAAAGGTAGAAATTAAGGAAAAAAGTGTGTGTCGGCTAATATGTATCTACTAGTAACAAAGCGTTCCTGTTTATTATTATCTTTGACTTCATACTTCGCATGTCAATTCCGCCTGATCGAGGTGTAGCTGTTGGTCCCGGTCTGAAGCTGTGTGACCTTGAATATTCCGATGATGCTGTCATATTCGATAAATCCATTGAGGGCATCCAGGAGACTATTGATGGGTTAGGAACTAACTCAGGTCGCATTGGTCTAAAAAATAATACTAGCAAGACCAATGTGATGTGTAACCAAACCTGTCATGACTCTGATAGGACCCTTACCAGCGCGGGACAGATCATCGAGAGAGTTGACAGCTTCAGATACCTCGGCGTACATATCCCCGAAGACGGTAGTACAAAAAACGAGCTCGCCATTCGTTTAGGAATGGCTGGAGCCCACATTCAACTCAATGCAGACTGTCTGGGACACACAGCTGTACTCGATTAAAACCAAATGCCACTCTTTCAACGCTTGCATTCTGCCGGTACTGCTTTACGGTAGCGAATCATGGCACGTGACGAAGACTCAAAAAAAAAAACCTGTATACTTAGCTTCACGAAACATATGCTTGCGTCGGATAATGGGGGTGAGGTGGTTTGATTTTGTGAGGAATTCAGAGATAAGGGAGCGTACAAGACAGCGTCCCGTCACGTCAGTGGCTATGGAGAGACGTTGGAACTGGCTGCTCACGTGCTGCGGATGCCTCCGGAAAGCCTCAATCCTGCCTGCCTCTTCTTTCGACCGGTGGGATTCCAGCGTCCCGGACGTCCGTCGGGTACTTTTCATAGGATGTACTCGGCGGAACTGAGGGATGCTGGCATGTCATGGGAGGAAGCAAAGCTATTGGCGGGAGAAAGGGAAACATGGAGGTGCCGCGTGGCGGCCATATGCTCCACATAAGGATCGAACATGGCCAAAGAAGAAGTTACAAAGCGCGAATTAAAATCTTTGAGTCGTACACACGAGTTATAAAATAATATCATGATTGACATAGCTTATAATAATATTCTTATGTCGTTAATAAATCAAAGTTTAAGTTTGTTTTTATAACAGTTAAAATGATATATATCCGACGACGAATCGGCTGCATATAAGTAACGCCCTGGGGAGATCTTTATCGAAAGCGACAGAACGTGAACAGAGACATATTGGGTTAATTTTGTTTGTAAAACATGTCCCCATACAAAATAAATGACTTGACATTCGTAATAAAACTTTGAGCATACTTCATGATGTATTATATGATATTTGTTTACAATTAAGATAAGATGATATTAAACTTGCTAGATATCGCTTTGATTTTATAATTATATGAAATTTAAAAAAAAAATAGTTTTAAATCTTAGAAGTTTATCGATTTGTGTCAAGCAATGCCAGTTAGTTTATTTCAAGATGAAACGTAATAATGTGATGGAATTTTTAATATAAGGGTGATAGTTATTTACTATAGAATTACTGTCCAATCATAATGAAGATTATCTCAGCAGAATTTTGTTTCGAAAACTGCTTATAATTTAATTGCTCAACCACTGTTTTTTTATATGCAATATATATATTTATAAAAATCCTTGTTCAATACTTACCAAAAATTGTTTTCATTTAATATATTGTATATTTCATCTGTGTAGTCTAATAATAAGACTTTACACTATACATCGAATAGGTCTGGGCTTAATGTCCTGCAAGGTACATTTATCAAATTTAGAGTATATTATAAAAATTCTTATCCAGTTTACGTAATACGTCTTTTCAATATCAACAATATTTGGCGCATTGATTAGGAGCAATAATTTCAGATATTTACAAAAAAAACATTCGTGACTTGGGTGATAATTTTTTACAAATGGCTGGGCTAAAACCGTTTTGGTTATTCATTTCATCTGTCTTTCGTCTTGAAATTGAAAGCTAGCCACTATTTTGTTGAAACTGTTTTACAAATCCACTAAAAGAAATCAATATGGTACTCACATGTCCCAACGCGAATAAAAGAGAATTAAAGTTTTCTAGAAACGATTTCCCGATCTCAATGGTCCTTGAAAAGTGTCATTACTTCTCGCTACATAATTTTCAAAATAAAAGAACATTTAGACCCCCTTTCAGACAAATTTTGTTAGAAAACACTTGTTTTGATATATGTATATAACAGGGTAAGCTTATAAGTTCAAAAAGAATTCCATTTTTTTATATACTACTAAGTGGGTTGTTTTTTTATGTTTTTGAGGAAACTGACGAAAAAAAATACAAGGAAATCATAAATTAGGGTCATATTTCTGTGTTGCCCATATAAAACTATTCAGATGCAATAATATTATTTGAAAGTGTGGTTGTGAGTCATCGAAGCTAGTCGTTCAATTTACCTTAAAATTGGCATAGTCCTAACTGCTCTCTTAATTTTTTAAACCATTAATGACGTCAATTACGGGAAATAAAAACGTCAAAACAGGTACTTAATGTGCTAAAATTAAAGGAAGCTGTAATAATTTCACGCAAATAGCGGGTCAACGCGAATTCTGTGCAATTAAATTGTGATTTCATTTTAAAACTAATTACACAAAGGCTTTCAGTGCTGACTGTTTCAGTTTAAAGTATACATATAAAAAAATTAAATTGTCAGTGTGAATATTTTTAATTTATCACGATTTCCCAAAAATTCAATTATAGAAGTAGATGTATTATAATGCATTTTTAATGATTTATCCTCTTTCATCTCTAATAGGCCCAATCGAGGTTTTCGGGAAATAAAAGCGGCAATTTTCGTAAGCCTTTTTATCGTGTTATGATTTTTTAATTTCAGTAAGTGTGTATTAATAATGATTTCAGATTTCAGTTGGCTGTAGTAGAAATTAAATAATATTGTTGTTTCAAAAACATCGTTTATTATTTCATTAATAGAAACATATTCAGATCATTTTTGCGGATATTTGATTGATGCTTTAATCGGAACCACAAAAATTGGGGGCGATTTTCGATCGGCGGTAAAATGTCGAAGGGGTAGCTTGATGATATTAAAGCCACCCTCTGTGTTGTGACAATGTTAGGCACTTTCACAATTCAAGTTAGCTTACCCACCCTGTCTAAACAATTCATTTCAATCATTATAAAAGGTTATCCCATATGTCTTTTTCGGATTATATTACATGGGACGAATCCAGGAAAGTAAAAAGGGTTTTATATTATACATATATGTATATTACCAATGGATATGGTTTTACAATCAAGCAAATGTTTTTGATAAGTACGAAAAAGGAAAAAAATATTATAAAAGTGTGTATTGCGCGTCTTCTCAAGCAAAAATATACACTTAATATTTTGGGGAATTCAACAGACCCCTTTCCTCCCAAAATTTGTTTCGCACTGGTATTAGTTATTTTTTCTTCTCTGTTTCAGATAAATCAAGAAAATCAAATTTTATTTTTTATAATATGCTGTTCACAGTTTTAATAAATGTATGTATATGCTATGATTATAAAAAAAGCCAAATGTAATCTGAAGACGTCTCGACGAAGCATGTGTCATACCAATTACACAACGAGTAAAATAACAACATTAGCAATTCAATATTATTTACAATGTTCCCGATAAGGTGTGCGCGTGTGCGCGCGCACACCTACGCAAAATGTGCCCGCATACATTTTTCCATCCCCGCACAAGGGTACGCATAGAAACATTGTAAACATAAATTTGTTTCACCAAATTTTTATATTTGCGCACATTTTTTATTTTGTTGAAAATGTACTACTCACAGAAGTTGATGGTCCGCACAAACAATAGAAAATTAGAGGGAACGTTGATTATATATTTAGCAAAAATAATTCTAACTATAAATAATATAAATTTTTGCTAATGAAAAATAGCAGGTTATTTAATTTCATTTAATAATTATAATATATAGACGATAGCTATTTTGGAATCACGATATCGCCATAAATGTGCTTAATCAAATTTTGTTTACCTAAAGCCTTTGCATACCCAGCTAGACTAGGTGGTCACTATTTTATGTAATCTTACATTTTTAGTATTATATAATTATCCGTTTTCATGAGGAATAAGCAAACAAAGTGTATATAATTTATTTGTAAACAAATCTATTTTCCATTATATAAGTCCATCTACGCTCCCAATGCCTCCGAATGGATATATCTCAACATATTTTTTTTTTCTACGAGAACTGTTTTTTACATACCAGCTAAATGCCTCTTTCAACTCTTAGACCTGTTTACGTAATATGTAATAATGTGTAATAAATTGAAATTTTTGAGCTGGTTTGGGTAATGGTGGCGTATTATAAAATGGATTTCTACCAAGGAAATCCAATATCAATTGGACTAATAGGTTTGTGTACGCTTCTGCTAATTCCAGTGTTTGACATTTAAATATGTTCAGATGTTTTTTTTTTATAATTCAAAACAACTTTTGTAAATATATATTCACTAATTCACAGCAGAGAATTGAAATGTCTTCTATTCCTTTCAGATGTTTTTTTTTTATAATTCAAAACAACTTTTGTAAATATATATTCACTAATTCACAGCAGAGAATTGAAATGTCTTCTATTCCTTTCAGTTGTTGAAATAATTGGATCTTCCATTTGATGTTTAATTCTAACATTAGACAAACCTCACTTGCAACGTATTAATTAATTGTGAGCATTTGTAATCGGTCACATTAAGTCGTATTTTAATTAATTTCGCACACAAAAACGTATCACGTTTATAAATTATACATCATAACAAATTAATCTCACATAAAATATTTAAATAAATTAGATTACGATTAATCTTCCAGCAACAAAATAAATTAAATACAATAATAATTTTTAAAAATAACCTACAGTAAAAATCTACAAAAAGCATAGTTACATATTTATTATCGTTTATTTAACTTGAACAGTTTATGAGTAATGTTTAATTTTTAAATTCAATCACGATATTTTTTCCTATTTGCCCGCGTTAAAATGGGTGGAGAAAAAACGCCTACTGGTAACTTTTTTATGGATTTATGAATCAAGTTGACTTGTTGATAATAGGCGCTATCATAATTTTTATATAGTAATAAATAATACTTCAGTTAAATTTTTATTAACATTTCTTAAAATAGCTGCAATAAGAGGCTTAAATCTCCGCACAAGTTATGAGATTTGCATCGCAATCGTTCACAAGCTGGAGAAGGAACTGGGATTAATAATGAATACGCAATGTTTATTAAGATTTTTTCCTAAAAACAATTAAAAAGATATTCGGCGAGATAATAACAATAATAAGATGCCGTATTAAACAATTATTTAAATAAAACTGCTGAAATTGAAGCTGAATTGTGTTTTCGGATGCCTTTCTTTTCAAATTAACGTGGCCGCTGGCTTAATTCGGAACTAAAATTGTCAGTAAAGGGCTAGTAACTTACAAACGTTCACCAACGAGTGTCATGAAAGTTATTTTTATCAGTAATGCTGTATAAGTAAATATGAAAGACTATCAAATGTTTCGGAAATATGACAACTTATATAGGCCGATTCTTTTTTAGGCAGTATTTATAACAGAAGTTTTTTTTCATCACCATCGGTATATTTTTACCCTTCCCAAAAAGAAAGGATGCCTGAGTGAGTAAAAATAAACTTTTTTTGGACAACTTCCGTTAAGATACGAAATATAAAATACATTTTGCTCAGCATTAGCAATGGACTCGATTTGTAAATATATACTGACATAGGTGTGTTATTCTTGTTTTAAAATAATATAAATATATTGTTTTGACTGGTTTCGTAATTTTATATAGCGATAAGAACCGATTTCACTGATTGGCCTTGATCATTTCACAAAAAAAATGTTTTGATTTTTCTAATAAAATGCTTTTCTACCAATAATTGAGAATTCATAACATGAAAGCGGTATTAAGAGACGTCAAAATAAATAATTTATGTTTTTTTACTCCTAACCCAGGGGTTCACAAGGTGTGTGTGTTCCCGCGTGACTTTGTGATGTCTCACGAGATTTGTTTTCGATCTAAATATATTTTTTCACGCGGAATATTAAAAATTACTTTAAAAACATTTACTAACAATAATGAATGGTCCGGAATGTTGGTAGTTTTTAAACGTGCCCATCAAATGGCTTCTTTTTGGAAGTATATGTTTCTTTTTGTGAGCAAAGAAATTTTACAATGAGCTTAATAATCATACTTAAAAATCAAAATTAGCAGCTAACCATGAAGAAAAAAAGTATGGCCGCCAAATATTTCAAAATCGTCCCTGTGCCGAAAAAGTTTTTTGCCTCTGCTCTAGACAGATGATCAAATATTGTAGAACCAACGAATTAATACTTCTCCATAAAACGCTTCAAAGAGACAATGTGAGACTATAAATATTAATGTTTGCCTCTTGATCGCCGACAGATGATTCAGCAAATGTGGCAGGGCTGTCTGTTAGGTGTATTAACCGTGTTTACGGGCTTGTATTACTTAATTATTGTTTGATATTTACTCGTGAAGATTAAATTAATATCGACGTTGAAATTACTACTTGTACGAAGTGGATGTAAGTACATTGCGTCGAAGAGTGGGAGACACTGAAAGACAACACAACGCCATTCTGTGGAGAGAAGTCGTGCGTGACGTTTATAATCATTTTAATGCTTTGTATATTGAATGAATTATAACAGAAAACAGATAAAAAACATAAATAACAAATAAATAAAATTATTTTTACGAAAAGTTTTAATAATATATTTTAAATGTGTGTGACTTTGTATTTAACGATATGTATCACAAAACCAAAAGTATCACTGTGTACAGGTTTTACACGCCAAACTCAACATTTTACAAATCGAATTCAACAATTTATTGTATTTTGTAAAAAAAAAACAGAATTTTAAGAAATACGTACATATAATATGATAATACAAAAGATAATGTCAGTGGGAAAAAACCATTAATCATACTCGAGAAGTGCGTGAGCTTATTGGACCCACAAATCATACTCTAATTTTCTACCACCCTATTCTCCAATGATGAATCCTATGGAAGAAGCTTTTTCAAACATTAAATTTTCAGCTATAAATTTGCTGGCGGATCCATCAAATCGTCTAAATTTGGAAGAAGTAATAAATGAGTCTATTGCTACCATCACTTCTGCAAATTGATATAAATATTATATGAATATGTACATGAAACTACCTGCAGCTGCCGCAAAAGAACATTTATAATAAAAATAATAAAACATTTTTAGTACTTTTTCCACATAAAATTTATTAGATCAGGACCGGTTTCGCTCATGATGAGCATTGTCAACTGATAAGAAAAACAATAAAACAGTGATATTTATACAAATTTTAAGTGATAAAAACAAGGTATGACAAACAATTGGTATTACAACCTAGCAAAAGAATTGAAGTAAAATACAAGGAAAATAAACTATAAATAAAAAGTTGAAGACCACTTAGAAATGAAACTATTATGACAAAAACCAATTAGGTATGATTGGTTATTGGTAATTGGTTTTTGTCATAATAGTTTCATTTCTAAGTGGTCTTCAACTTTTTATTTATAGTTTATTTTCCTTGTATTTTACTTCAATTCTTTTGCTAGGTTGTAATACCAATTGTTTGTCATACCTTGTTTTTATCACTTAAAATTTGTATAAATATCACTGTTTTATTGTTTTTCTTATCAGTTGACAATGCTCATCATGAGCGAAACCGGTCCTGATCTAATAAATTTTATGTGGAAAAAGTACTAAAAATGTTTTATTATTTTTATTATAATGCCATTCCACCAAGTATTGACAGTGAACACCTTAAAAGTGAACATTTATAAATTTAGTTTACTTATCTTTATTGTTCATACATGTATACATGTGTGTATGCATTACATAAATATGTGCGTAAATAAATTATCCATTTTTTTAACTTGATTTTATAAAATGTTAAATTTGGCGCGAACCTGTATAGTGGTTGAAACATTAAGAAGTGGCACGGATACAAATGGTTAATAAAAGTCTGAATATAAAATTGTGAAAAGGAATACATTGTGAAGAATCTACATAACGGTGGCATTATATTATATTGCAATGTATTCAGTCAGCCAAGATTACCTTTTTACCACTATCTTCATTAATGTCTGATTAAAGGAAAAATTTGTCATCTCTGGTTCTACGGCACAGAAAAACGGTTTAACCTAAAAATATATATACGCATCGACTGATTCTTTTATGCTCTGTCTACGATTAGTTTTTAAGCGTAAATTTTATAAGAATTACCGCAAGCTCAATAATTAAGCTTACGGAAAGAAAAGTAGACTATTTGAATTGATTTTTTTTAAAAAATTAAATGAAACTATCAGTGATACTTGATCGTTGAATAATTATAGAATTCAAAGAAAGTCCTACAAACTTTTTATTAAATCACGTTAAATTTTAACTACTAGCATTTATTAGCGTTCATGCGTTCGTTTACTACTTTTTTTAAACAATTTTGGTCTACTTTTGTACCTGTGTCTCCTATGCTCAACAATTTACCGTTCATTTTTTAAATTTTGTTACCGAAGAGTGAAGACTCAATTTGTTTTATTTAATGCATGTCCGCTTTCAGTGTGGAGCATACGGCCTCTTAATAGAAGTATCTCAACAGATTTTTTTCTGCGAGAATTGTATGTTACTCGGTTGCTCTGCATCTCTTTTTTGCACAAAGCAGTGAGAATATAATGACAGGACCAGTGTTCGGTTGAAAGGGTGCGAGGGAATATTTAGGCATTACAAACACCCATGCCTTCGAACAGAAATCAATAGATTGATTGAATAAACGCTGTTCGTAGTGGGACACGAACCCGTGAGATCCGTCACGGAACCCGGTGACGTTGGCCACTGCAGCACGAACGCGACTCGATACTTAACGATTATTTATCGTGGTAGAAAATATGTAGGTAAAATTAAATGACACAATAACCAGAAGGAAGAAAACGGGTTTCAAATTTCATCTCGATAAGAACGTGATTTTCCAAAGAATTTATGTATTATGCTTACTGTTCACTGAATTAAAAAAGACAACTAAATTACAATTTAAATCAGGAACACATATTTGGATGACATGATAATTTTTTCGTCGTAGATGGCTTTGTTTAAATAAACCTAGTTAAATTGTGATATTATATCCATATATGTGAGCTTTTGATATTGCCGTTGTTAACAATGTTATTAGATTAATAAAAACGTAATTTTTTTAAGCGGCATTGAGCCTTCAATCACCTGAATAAATTGTAATATCCGTTGCTTAACAGTTATCTAGTGTTATTTGATGACAAATTATAAACACTGATTAGAATATTCAATTAAAATTATTTTAAATGCTTACTTAGATCGTAAATAATTATATATACGTTTTGAAAGTTATATATTGTACAACGAATATTTTATTTAACAGAGTTGTTTCTTCCGTGCTAATTACTGAGTTCAAACACACCCAACTAACGACGTGATGCTTTCTACAAATAGCCTTCTGCTTACATTACCAACTAATTAACCGAAAGTTTTCCTATCGTTATTTAAATTTCTTCATCGCTGGGGAAATGTTTCGTTCGAGAGAAAAGATTCTTTTATGGAGACGATCTCACGATTAAATTTGAAATGATTTTTTTTAACCTGGTTTTCTGTTTAAACAACGTATGAAAGCTGCATATCACAGACACGTTATTGCAATAAATCATCAATATTTTTTTTGTTATGATAATTTAAATATCATTTAAATTCCACGTATTCATTTTAAAAATGAATCCACGTGGTTTCTAAAAATGAATACTAATTTTCCGCTACTCGTCACTGTATTCATAACATGTCGACTTTGGAAAAGAAAAAGGACGTAACCAACAGTTTTTTCAAACTAGCTTTTTTCGCTTATCATAATGTATTCAACTTAATACACGTTCTATCAAAAGAGTGTAAGCTCCAAATGCCGAACTAGTATCTAAATTGAGCTTTTAAGTTTGAAACAAGTTGGGCTTGTGAAAATTTATACCAAGAAAAAAGACTAAAAAAAGGTTTTTCCCAAACAATTTCTGAAATTAATATTAGATTATGTCAATTAAACACCAGTTTTGAAGTCTCCGTGCACTTCAGGGTTATTTTTTTATTATAATTTACATACGGCCGAATATCATCAAAACACATTTTTGTGCCTCCTGTAAAATTTGCCATGTGTGTGTTACGTACTTTTTCCTTTCCACAGTCGATATTTCGACTCGATTTCTGGGTGGCAATACAAAGGGCTGCATACCAAGACTACCTTAGGAAGATTTCTGTTATTTGTAAATAGAACTCGACGAAAGCGACTACTAAATCCCTATTCGAACATTGACCGTAAATCTTGGTTTCTATTGGGACTCGATCGTATCGTGTTCCGAAACATACTTGTACGAATCCTCAATACAGAAAATGGATGCGATCAAAAAATATAAATAACGCAAGGTGATTTGATTATCTGATGCTAGTTATATATATTCTGAAAAGCGTAAAAGTACTTTGCCACTGTTGCGACGTCGATAAGTATTTTTCAGGCTTTTAAGCTTTTGATTAATTATCTAGACAAAACTTTGATCAATTTGAGGAAAATAATGACTCAGACTAAGTGTTATTTGTCAAAGATTTCTTTCACATGTCTACATTATCGATTTACGATATATGTTTAAGTTTCTATGAAATCATTTGTATACTATGTATATATTAAATATATATCAGTGGTTCCACTTGGCTTCACTCGCTATTTGTAGTATCTAAGATTACCAAAAGCTAACTGTATTCACCTTAAATAAATAAACAAAAGTTTGTTGTTCTGAATTCAGTTTTGGCTTTTTCCAAACCTTGGTCCAAACGGTTGGCGGGTGACTGGGAGGATCTTGAAAGTGCTGTGTGGCTCGTTATATGAAACAGATGTGGTCGACGACATAGAGTATCAAAGGACATAGATCATACTAGGTATTGGCGTAGAATCATTTTTTTAGGAAATACAAGTCTCAAAATTAAAAAACAGCTAGCTGATAGTGTTAGACCTGCTTTTTACTGTAAAAACTCTTTAGGCAAATTATTAATTAATAATAAAGATAAAATACATTACTTAAATAAATCCGGGATTTATAGATTGCAATGCTCTTGTTGTACAAAGTTTTATATCGGCAAAACAGAAAGAACATTGAACATCCGAGTTTTAGAACATATGGCAGCCTTTAGATTGAAAAAAGACACGTCTACTTTTGCTAATCACTTAATTTCGGAAGGACACGTGTTCAATCAGGAACAAGGGATAAAAATGTTACACCCAAATACGGACAGTCATAAGCTCTTTTTCCAAGAAATTTTAGAAATCAACAAAGCACAGTTGCAAAATCTTCCGCTTTTAAACGAAATATCAAACTTTTCCACATCTCCTCTTCTATACCCTATATAACCATAAAATCATATAATCATAAAACCTTTGCCGACAAACAAATTATATAATTCTTGAAACTGCTCACTACACAAATCTGTTGGCATTCCCATGGGCTCATCCTTTCGCCAGCAATGGCTTTGGACTCAGTGATGCATTTATGTCTTATATAAGCACGAAACTTTCATTTGCTAAGTGTCAGTTCAAGTTCATCCGTGCACTTGAATGCCTGAAGATGCCGAAAGGCGAAACCCGGGTCGTTAGTGACAAAATTTGTGAGAATGTACATAGTTTGAACGATTCAAATTTAATATTGAAATTCCACCAAGCACCTTCAGTCGAAATCTTAAATCTGTTTTTAAGCTTGTGCTATTACGTATTATAAGATGCGTTTTTGTAATTAGAACGCCAAAGGGTCCTAAAAATTAATAGATATGTAATACACAATAATATATAGTTCGCTGCATTAAAATATTAACAAAAAAACCTTTACTTGTGTGGCATGAAAAAATCTTATATATCTCATTTACATTTGATTATCCTGCTTTTTTTAAAAATATCCAAGGAATTTGTAAACGTTTACCATTAAGATGGACGAAATATTTCCGTAACGTGCTTTCAAAAATATTATGCCAAAATTATTTTTTAATTGACGTGACTAACTGCATGTGTTGAATATATTAATATAGTACATGGTATTGTTCTTAAAATAGTTGAGTATAGTTTTAAGCCTATTTGGTGGTCTCAAAAATATAATATAAACAACTCATCAATTAACATTTCATATATTTTTTGTTTCAACCCGATAAGAGTCAGCAAGTATTTTACAATATAATCCCCAAATTACATTTACGTCGCTAGACACATTTTTGTCAGAGAAAAGATTGCAATACAATTAAATCATTAAATTGACTGTTTTGTATTTAAAAATTAAACACTTTCAGAATAATATAAAATATAATATTTGAGAAAGCTCAGTTGCTTAAAAATTTCACGAAAAAAATGTATAGCCTACACCAGCGGTCGGCAATCTTTTTTGAGACTGGGTTAAAAAAAATGGTGAGTGGCTAAAGGTTAAAAATATTTTTCTACCATTTATTCTTTCAAAAAATCATTTTTAGAAAGTAATGCATATATTTATGTATATGTAATACATAATATATTTGCATGATATATAAGTGTAAATACAAAACACACATATACTACTGTTATGGGTGGCTTCCTTGGTCTTCTTAAATAAGTAATTTTATAAAAAAAATATTTTCATAATTTCTTGACGGGTAACTCAAAATGCGAAGTGGGTAAATTCGATTACCCGCGGGTAGTAAGTTGCCGACCACTGGCATACACAATATAATATAATCTATTAAGGGTAGATTATTATTTATATAGGTAGTTGACTAATGTAAAAAATGAATCGTTTTGGCAAGACTTTAGCGGCCATTTTAAGCCACAGTAAGCCTTTTCCAACATTGTTTTTATGGACTGGACTTTATTAACTGCATAACATCGGATATTGTATTTTTTTTATTATTCCGTCAATACCTACCATCACCATCATCATAACCACTAATATTACCACCACTGAACACACACCTCACAGCTAACATCAACGTCACAGTGGCAAAGAGGATGAGAGGTTTAGTCTCGATACCTTATAAATGATGAAAAGATACTTACTCTATATCAAATGTTTATTAACCTTTTATGAGTGTAATATTTACGAGAGTAAGGCGTTATTCAATCATCGACTGTAATATTATTTTGCATCATAAGAAGATGAGAGTTCGTTGATCATTATTTTTTTTCACTGCCTAATAGAATATCGAAAAGTAAAAAAATGGAAAAGAAAAGTATCGAAAACACAGTTATTATTTAAAATTACAAAAATATTTTTTTTTCTAATATATAAATAATAAAGTATTAAAATGATACATTTCAAAATACTTTTAAAATTAGTTATATATTTCTTGACTGTGAATATTTTACATCCTCAAAGGCCATATTCATTTGAATCGTTCAAACTATGTATAATGTTCATAATTATTCTATGCTTGGAACTGTTATTAGTTATTACTGTATAGTGTATACTGTAAATGCTCTCTTAGGAAATATACTGTAAATAGAAAGTATACTGTAAATGCTCTCTTAGGCTCTCTCCGCTTACTTCTTGGAAGTGGATCTTTGAAAATTATACTAACAAGCACCTCATTAGACAAGTATAACACAGCATTTCAATTAATTGGTTCATGTATATTATAAAAACAGAGCAAGACAATTTTTTACAGCAAAACATTTGAAAATTGAATTCTCAGGTACTGTTTCGAATTTTTAACAAACGCAAATTTATCGCAAATACCTGCATGTCTTATTCACTTAGTGGTCAATTTCGCGTTGGTTCTGCAAGGGTGCCACTGTTGGGCTTTCGTTCAACCTGTTCAAAAAAATCTTTCATATGGATGTGTGCACAACTGGCACTTCTTGGTGAAAAGGCATTATATGCAATAAAAAAACACTCTAGTACTACTTCCAGTTTTATGTATTAAGATTGAGACCGGTTTCGCTCATCAAGAGCATTTTAAAACTAAGTTGAAGGCTTTGCGCGATAAATGTATACTTTTTGATAATTTGAAACTATATCTGAGAATTCAGTAAATGTTTTTTTGCGATGATTTACTGTTAAAATTTGTATTGCTTTGACTTGTTCACATATGTATAAAAAACATAATATATTTCAAACCATGTCCGCTCCCAATGTGGAGCATATGGACTCCTAATGGAGTTTATCTCAACAGAAGTGTTTCTACGAGAACTGCTTGTTACTCAGTTGCTCAACCTCTCTTATTCCAAAGAGAGTAGGGATTGAAGGATAGGGCTAGGACAGGATTAGTGGTAAGCTAATCGCTCTCGATACGCCCCGTTCATAGGATAGGATGGGTGAGAGGGGGGGAATTCAAGACATCACATACATCCATGCCTTTGAACAGAAATTCATAAATCGATTGAAAAATCAATTAATAAAACTGTCCGTACTGGGATTTGAACCCGGGCCCTGCGTAGCTGAAGCCAACAACGTTGACCACTTGACCACACAGGCGGCAGGAAATATATTATAAGTGATTTTTAGCAATCAAATTGTATTTATAATTTGTTGCAAATGAACAAAAGAATTTTGTGAGAAGTTAAATATTTGTAGAAAAAATCTATAGTCATATAATATTGAGCTTAAAATACCATGTCGGTGCGATCCCCTTCCTGAAATCAACGTCAGTAGAGCGCGACATGTCCACAGATGAAAGCAAACAAAGATCTAGGACCTTTTGACTTAAAAGTGAAAATTAGTTCGTTTATTTTCACTTTTATAATTTAGTGTTGTAGAATTCAAAACACTTTTAGTGAAAGTTTGCAATGATACTCAGTTTAGTATTTTTTTTCAACTATGCCCACTTCTAATATAGATCATACGGACTGCTCCAACTGCAAATGAACAATTTTTACAACAGTTGTGTTTGATATACACTGGATAAATTATTTTAGGAAAAGAAAAAAAAAGAACGGTGGAGCTAGGAAGAATTAGTTTTCCGCTAACACCTCTCGTTACGGATTATTTGTTGGTTCTTGTAGGTGGGAAAGAATAAAATAATACTTTCGATGGTTTCGGCGGTAACTTTGTGGAAGTTCATTTTAATAGAAAATTTAAATTAACTTTGATTATTCCACGTATTGTGTAACTAACTGTGACACGTGTTTCGCCTCTTTCAGAGGCATCTTCAGACTTACTATCGCAAAGTTCGAAATAAAGCAAACAGATAATGATACTGTTTGCTTTATTTCGATTCTACACCCCCCTCCTTGCTCCTCTTAAAAGGAAAAAAAACCCAATCCATTTTGTAATTTTATAATTTTAAAATGTTAGAATCAATCTTGCTTCATTACTTAAGCAAACTTTGCGATAGTAAGTCTGAAGATGCCTCTGAAAGAGGCGAAACACGTGTCACAGTTAGTTACACAATACGTGGAATAATCAAAGTTAATTTAAATTTTCTATTAAGAATAAAATAGTTTGCAAAACTGTAAAATCGCTTTATACATAAAACATTTTGATTTTGAATACGATACCAAATGCGCGAATAAGCAGTGTATTAAAATCGTTGACTGTCGTTTTGATAGTCATATCAAAATAAACATGATTACATAATTTTCTACTATTTTTATTTTGTATTTATATTAAATTGAATAGCCTTATATTTCACTGTTGTATCTATATAGTATTTTGTTTGTCAAAAATATGTATTTAAATCAAATCGACACAGAGTTTCATCATAAAAATCATTTAGAAATTCGTAGAATAACTTATTTTGAATTTTGATCAAAACAGGTTTATGTTAATTACCAATTAGTCAAAAATTAAAATTAATGATAGCTTTGAATCTGTGATTACATATTTATGATCTGGTTGGTGAAAGGTTCGGGCGCATGTCAAATAACATAAGCTTTACTTTTTTTAAATGGCGTTTGTTTTATAACAATGTAATTTGTGATCGTATTTCATCCTCAGTTTCTTTTTTTTAACCATAAAAACCTCGATATAATGAACTAACATATGAGATGAAATGTTTGTTAATGCTAAAAGTCATTTGTAGGTGTTATTAGTGCTTTTTTGTTCATAAAATTACACGCATTTAAAATATTATACAATATTTAAAATGTGACTAATGAATGATTTAGCTTGACGTGTGTCCATTATTGACTTGCACACGCTAATACTGCTTTAAAGGGTGTCATTGTCATAACGTACCGATCAAGCGAATAACATTGTTTAACCTTCGTCTACCGGGACCAGGGCTGTGGAGTCGGAGTCTGAATCTAATGACTCAAACCTATCTTACAAAAAAAAAAATTTAATGATGTTTATTCAGTCCACGACAGTCCATAGTGTTGACACCACATTCTAAAGATGATCTGATGATATACATATGTACATATGTTAAAATTAAATGATTGTAAAAAATCTTTAGAGTTTGAGTCGCCTTTTTTTACCCGACTCCACAGCCCTGGCCGAGACATTGAAAATAAGATCGAGTACCAAAACGTTACCCCAAACAAATTTGCGAAATAACGAAGTAAAAATTAAGGTTATAAAAGTTTGTTGTTTAAATATTTATGTTAAGCGTGTTCTATAAAATTGAAAACACATTTTGGCTTATTCGATAATCCAAATGCAGAATCGGCCATACGTATAGTCCAGGGGCTTTTAATCTTATTGCGTTAAAAGGTGCATTTGGGACTCCGGATAAATGATTTAAGTAACATATGTTACAATTACTAAAATTAATCAATTTATTATAATCAATCGGAAAATTTACAATTTATTTGAATTTATGTCGCTGCGGGGCATGTACAAAATTTACAGAGATAAAATACAATAAGGAGAACAAAAATATCTCAAAAAATAACAAAGCCCAATCCATAAGTTATCGATCAAAATAATAATACGTTTCATTTTCATAACAAAAAAAAACTGTAATGTTTTGTAACATTTTACATTCGAATAAAATATTATACGAATGACTAAAAAACCCAAGATTAATTTATTCAATATTTATTTATTTACAACGGAAAACATTTAGTGTTTCAAGTTACAGAAAAAAGTGATAAATATAAAAAAACTTCAGTTTTCACTACTAAAATATCTAAATATGTACATAATTGCGCGAAATCACAAAAGTGATAACAGTTTAATGGTAAATAAAAAGCTGTTTACAGTGGTAGATATTAGAGTTATAAATTAGAAATACGAAAGTTTACTTGCTTTTTAGTATGCCTAAGAATAGTGCAAATACCTTTTTTGCATTTTTAACAAAATATTTTGTGTTTTCTATCGCGTGTTTTTGGGGGAACGAACATCTACTTAATTTTTGTCTAGAAGATTTGGGTAGATAAACATTATTATAATTGTTGTTTACATTCACATTTACTTTTTCTTCGGTGTCAGTAGTGGATAAAAATGTGTCCACGGTATATGTATTGCTTTATTCGTAATGTTTCCTAGTAATTTGCGATTGAAAGTGAATACATAACTTAACTGTCAAGTACAAAAAAACACGTAAAATCAATGGATTTCGACTGAAGGTGATTGGTGGAATTTTAATATTAAATTTGAATCATTCAAACTGAACATCATAGTCCGTCCTTACACTTGAACGCCTGAAGATGCCGAAAGGCGAAACCCGGGTCGTTAATGACTGTGAAAATTTAGAAAAAATTGTGAATGTACAGAATTTGAACGATTCAAATTTAATATTGTGATATTATAAACAACTAGCTGTAAGCCCGTTGACCTCAAAGTTTAAGTAGTCAGAAATTCTAAAAATAAAATAAATATATTTCGGGGCATATATGGACAGCCCTGCAGTATTTAAATTGTATATTATTTAATTTTTGGAATAATTTTTAAGTTTGCTAACAATTATTTTTCGTAGTAGCAGTAATCGACCTCGGGGCATATATCGACAGCCCTACAGTATTTTATTTGTAAATTATCTATTTTTTGGAGTAAAGTTTAAGTTTGCTAACAAATATATTTCGTAGAAGAAGAAATAAACACTTCTTTTTTTCAAAAACTCTTTCTCCTAAAAAAATACACTGCACGAAAAATATATGCAGTTTTAATTATTTTGGATTTTTTAGAATAATTCAACTGTTTATGTATGCGTATTTTGGAATGTTTAGAATAAATTCAAATGTGCTTTATAATATATATGTTTTAATTTAGTAGCCTCTGACAGTATCGGATTTGCCCCAGATGTAGCGTGTTTCGCTCATCATCCAAAATTATGGGATCGATCCACGGTCGCGGTGCTTTTTTGTATGAGAATTCAAATTTTCAGCGATTTTCACGACACGAAATTTGTTCCGTCAAATAACAGTGTATTGGAAAAATATTTCTTTAGTATGAATAAAAAAATGGCAACAGCGAGGCTGCGGAGGAAGAAAGGGAGGAGCAGGGGGAGGGGAAATCGGGGATAATCAGACAATCATACGGACATTATCGACTATTAATATATAGATATTTATTTGTTCTTATGTACATATATTTATATTTATCTGTCTCAAGATTGACGTTTTACCTGACAATACTAAATAAAATATAAAAAAAGTATAAATATTTTGTTAAACTGTGGGACTTTAATTAAAGTAAAGATACACATTATTTGTTTGTATTTCTTTATTTATTATGTCACACGAGTTGATTGTTTCCTATTTACATTTATGTTTCTAGCGTGACATTTTGCGACTGATCGACACTCTTGTATGTACTCGTGTTTATTTAATTGATGGTAATCGAATGACGGTCTAAAACCACCCTCACTCACCCTCTTATAAAAGAATATTCAAATCGGCGGAAAGTGAAAGGCGGCTTTGCTATTGTATAGTATCTAGTAATTTTATATTATAACAATATTTGTATAAAAATTTTAAATGACATCGTAATAATATCTTTTTTTTATATTCTGGTTAACCGTTGCTTTTTTTTACATAGTATTGTATTTTAAAATTGTTTCATGATACTTTTATAAAAAAAAAAGAAATGCACCCGAAGAGCACCAATGAGAAGATGTTGGTATGATATTAAAAAAAAGTCGAAATTTAAAAATATATTATGTGAGCATGTATAATATGCCTTCACTTTTATTTGAAAATGGTTGCATTATTCTGTCTCAGTGCTATAATTTATCCAGTTGTGTATCCGGAGCGTTCGTCCTATTTAATCGCGATGTCCACAAATTAATTGATTTACGTTTACTTCGTCCCACTCTCCACTAATTCGATCCCAGGATCGGAGAGTAGCGAGAACAATTATATAACTACTTGTCTTTTGCAAGCCCTACGCGCCTATAAATTTGCGTTTTCTGAATAATAAAAGTTGAGTGACTGAATAACAACCAGTTCGCGTAAAAACAGCATCTGTTGATAATTAGCTAAAGTGCGTAAATTACAAAGATTTTCATCACGTTTGTTTGCCAGTGTTGATATTTAATTAATTTATTTTATTATGTATCACAACGTAGGAAAAAAATCATCATGGTTGTCTGCCAAACGCCGCTTGTTGTGTGCAAGCATTGTTATTATTACACGGCCACCTTCCACAACACAGCTTATAAAAAAATAGGTTACTCGAAGAAGTAAATTGTAAATATTCTGCCTATCTCAGTAACCTACGTCACGTTTATATTAAGTACCTTGTGGCTATTTTGTGTACTGTATGGAGCACTGCTAACAAAGAGTTGAATAATTAATACAAAAAATTCAAATTGGGGTAACCTTAAGATAAATAAAAAAAAACCCCGTTAACTTTACCTTGGTTGTAGTCAATTCAGTATGGGCTATTGAACTCGTGTGAGGACGAACCGCAGCGAACAATATTTTTAGGAAACATTGCGGAGCGTATAATATATAGTTATTATTTGAACAACTAAAAGACTACATTGGAATATATGTACATTCAACTTTGTTTTTATCTCAGCAATATGTATATGCATACATAAGTGTAACTTATGTATTTAATTCAAATATGTGATTAAAATGTAATATGAATCGAATTCAGAATTTAAAAAATGTAAGTACTCTGTCTACGACGTAGGCACAAGGCATCGTCATAATAATAATTTACATTCATGTCGGTCCTTTGATTAATGTTAGCTGCGAAACACCAAACACTTATTGAGAAATTGTTCACTTTAATCAAGACCAGTTTCGTTCAGTGAGGGAATGCTTGGAATGTTCTTTTAACTAGTTTAACTGGCACTGAAAATAAAAAAAATTATCACCGTTACAACTATTTTTAATATTTATATAATTTAAGATTTCGACTGAAGGTGCTTCTGTGGAATTTCAATATTAAATTTAAAACGTTCAAATTATGTACATTCACACAAGTCTTGTACTAACGGCCCGGGTTTCGCCTTTCGGCATCCTCAGGCGTTCAAGTCAAGTTTATCCGTGCACTTGAACGCCTGAAGATGCTGAAAGGCGAAACCCGGGTCGTTAGTGACAAAACTTGTGCGAATGTGCATAATTTGAACGATTCAAATTTAATATGTATATACATTTATCAATCATCAAAAAAATATGCCCCATATATACTTAAATAACAATGTAAAAAAACTTACGACAGTATTTCTTAAAATAAAAAGTCATAATCCAAACGTCAACGATAGACTCTTACAATTGTTGAAAATTTTGTTCGCTGTAACGCCACTGAATTCCGTAGGGGAGGTATCCAGTGCTTTGTAGATATTATGGATGATGATGATAGGGAGAAACTTGAAACGGTACTCCATTTATTATTTAACTGAATTTAATAGAGTTTTATAAACTGAGCGATGGGGTGGGCACACACACCAGCACGCGAGCGAGGCAAACAATCAAAACGTCATTATAAAATTAAATGTAATGTAATCAATTCTGTCAGTGCGTAACGAAATTACAATACTTCAGAAATTAGAGATCGCAATATAAGGTAGAAATTCAATACACATTATCGCTGCGAAATATTACATTAACAACAGTGGCGGTTCCTGACTTGAAATCTTGGGTGGGCTAGAGAAAAGCATAGCATTGTATACTATTTACGAAATTTTGCATGCTTCCACTTCATCTTATACATTAATCTACAAGCAAATTAACAAATACTACGACACTACTGCAAAGCATAAATTACTATATAATACAATCAATGCTAATGTAAGTAAGAAATAATAATACGTGACCTTAAATTTGTCTCTTTCAAAGTGAAATAACAAGTAAAAAAAGCAATACAGAACTGTCACTGAGATTCGATACCTGTCACTTTCATAAAATACAAAGATATTGGTATGTTTGTATGGGCCATGGACTAATTCCAATTTAGCCCCCGATGAATGACAGAAGCCAGTAAATTTGAAATACAGTCCTGTGTGTTTGATGACGTTTCCGTACATACAAATACAAACAAAATCGAATCGTGCTAGATTGCGTTCCAGTGTAAAGAAATATTGTCTATGGTTTTGGGCTGGAAAGCGGTAGCCCCTGACCAATAGCATGTACATAGGTGTTGCCAGACTGACGTCACGTTGAAGGTTCTCTATGAATTATTTATAGGGTTATTGTTTTTTTTATGCCGGCTCAGCTTAAAATTGTAATAAAAAACAATCGAGAATATTATTGTAGGTAGACATGCCATTGTCTTATATTGATAGAGGAAAATTTAAACAAAGATATTATATTCATTTGGGGAAGGTTAGTGACGCTTATAAATCTATTTATTTTGTTCAGCGGCCGAATTGCTGTTCATTTTTATTCAGCCATCTAAAGTTTTGGGTGAAAAATGCAGGTCGGGCTTAGCCCACCTAGCCCAGTACCTAGAACCGCCACTGATTAACAATACCAAGGGTACAATTAATATTGGTTGGAGTCGTTAACAACATTTCGTATTCCATTTTGGGCGTTTGATTATAACTTTGTGACGTTATCGAGGGTGACTTGCAAAGTGTTTTAAAAACGAAATATGTTTTTATATATCAATCACGACTGCTCCCAGTATAGAGTGTATAGAGATTTATTGATAGCTGAACATATGATATAGATTTTAGAATGAGAAAGGCTATTTAATAGCTTCGTTTTCGCGACCGTTTATTGTGATGCGAAACAATACAAATATCATTCTTACAACCATTATTTTGTTAACAAATCTATAAAAAGGTTGAATTATAACAGTGTCAACTGTTTCGACTGGGACTATACAACTGAGTTTGTCAAAAGCAAGTTTGCTCTCAGAGAGGGCGAGCAATATAAATTAGTGTATACTTGCAAGTGCCTGTTTTTTTCACACATTGTCAAAATATTTAGAATTTTACGGGAAAAATCTGCTCAGAATTTTTCACATTAAAGTTATACATCAGAATCACATCAGAATATATTTTCACATTAAAGTTAAACTAATGAAAATGGCCATTTATTTACTGATAAAGGGTTAATTGAGAGGGTGAAATCTTTTGAAAATTTCAAAGATGTTTGTTAAGGTATTAAAATAAAATGTTTTTCGCTTACCCCATCTATTCTACTGGGTGAAGTCCAGGCAGCTCTAGGCGAATCATTCGCAGCTCTGATGTTCATGTCTTCATCTTCCGTTGTCTCGATGTCAACGGTTTCATCGTCACTTAGTTCTCTTACTCCTCGCAAATCAACTCCGGCTCCAACCAGCGCGCCGGCTTGCACAGGCCTAAAAGCCGATTGGTGGAATACAGGCTTAGACTCTTGTCCGAGAGTTGCATTTCTATGAAATGACAACAATGGCGACTCTGACGCAGTATGCCCAAATAATAACGGAGATCCACGCTTGAGCCACGGTAATGTGTAAGGAGAAAATGGAAATTGGTGGTGCTGTTTCGCTGCTTGGCTTTGATGCCAAACGTAATCCATAACCAAACTTCTGGAAAGCGGCAGGGAAATATCAGAGAACGGAGGCACTCTTGGAATCGGCGCAGTGAGAGTCGGAGACGGGCTTGTGACTGAAAAATTGATTCCTTCAGATACTGGATTCGCACTTTCACTGACTGTTTTTTGCATTTTGGGTGGAGTGACACTTGAAGTGTTTCTTTCTGACGAGATGGAAGGCGTCGAGGTCATGAGACGTTTACGAGTTCCCCCATTGAACATTGCTTTGACATCTTCCCACGCGTGAGTAATTTCATCAGGCGGATTCCCACTCAGTTTCATATGCCTTCGCCATGAATTGAAATTGGCCGCATCAGGTTGGACATACTTATCTCCCGGACCTGTCCTATGCGAATGGAATATAAATTTGTTTGGAGAAAAAAACAATCCGCACAATGTACATTTGATACATTTCGCTCTCGATGAATTATATCGTGAAGGTAAGAAAGCGCCTCGGCAGCCCCACGCGCATTCGTGATGAACGGAAAACGCAAAGTCGTCGGGAAGTCTAGGTGGAGCGTTATCTCCGAGAAACGACTTGCAAAGCCTCTCCGCTTCTCGCCTGGTGATCATACCACATCTTCTGGAAGAGACGGGCATAGCTCCTGCTCTCCGCAGTATTTCCAATTGAACAGGCGTACACTGGACGCATGTGATACCGAGAGCCACTCGTCTGTTATGAATTTCATTGTAACTGAACTGCTTCAGGAGAGTATTAGAAATTTGGGCAAGACATAATCGTTCTTGAGCGTCGATTACTAATGAAACTATAGGTATACCGTATAAGAGCACTGTCCCGACCTGAAAAACGAAAAAAAAATACATTAAAAAACAATTGTGTGTATGTTTCTAGCATATATAATACATTAAGCAAATCATACAAGCAAAAACAGAAGGCTGAGTAATGAATGAATGCAGTGGCGGATTACCCCATAAGCGCAAGAGGCGCGCGCTTGGGGTCTCCAAATTTTAGGGGCTTAAAAAATAGCATAAATCATACAAATCCTTATATTTTAATTTCAATTTTCATTATTATTCTACGAATATTTTTGGAACATTTTTATGTTATTCTAAAAACAGGGCCTCCAATATTTATTGCGCCTAGGGCCTCCAAAGTGATTAATCCACCACTGAATGAATGTACCTGCATTCATATAAAAGTATAGTTAGTACATAATACATCCATAAACTCTTTGTCAAATTTTAAATCATTCGATTACTTCCTGCAGCAAATAGATTGTGAATCGGGCAAGGCAGATTATACAATAGTACCGCATGATTAAACTACATTTTTAGCAATTTTTACCACAACTGCTGTTTTATAAACTTTTAACAAACCTGATTAGGCTTAGAACTATAATGCTGATGTGAGCTCACGTGACTTTTTTGCTCACGGTTTTTAAGTCCAGGCATCGACGAGGTATCCATCCTTCTGAAATGTAAAATTAGTAAAGGTTAATTTAGTTTAAATTAAAAGTAGCGCATATTTTCATCACAAGATTTCGGCGATAAATTTGTGGATGTTCATTTTCAATGTATAACTAAATTTGTTATTCCACTTGTGAGACGTAACTATCGTAGGGTTCACGAATAAATTAAAAAATATTTTCAATTCTAAAGTGAAAATCGGGGCTTTATCCTTTTCCACTGAACGCAGGAAGGAGGTAAGGATACGTGAGAAGATCTTCAAGAAAAGTCTATACGTGGTAAAATAAAATACTCTGGCACTTAAATGATGCCTGTTCGACCGCATTAAATTAGTATTTTATGCCGAGGTGAGATTATAATCCCGAATTGAGTTTTCTCGTTACTTGGTAGAATTGAAATACTGCTTAACGACAAAAAAGCATTCTTTTATAAATGTGAATCTTTCCTTCGTTCAGCTGTCATATGAGTGCTTGAATAAATAAATGAAGCGCCCGTCTAACAATAATCCGAGGAATCGTATTTCCATTCGATCATTTTATTTAAAGTTTAGATTGAAAGCAATGTCTTCGAGTTCAGTAGTAATTCGTTCATTGGATTAAATCCCCAAGAAGCGAAATCCGAGTAGCTGGCACTAATGTTACAAATTTTAATCATTAAACCGAGTACGATTTACACTCTTAGTAAATGCAAAGTACTTACGAAATATCATGGTTTCTTATAATATGATCACTAATCTAATTATTTATGGCAGGGGTCACCAAACTTTTTGAGAGACCGGCCTGTTTACATTTAAAAAATATAAGGGGATGGACGACAAATAAATGGAATCAACGGTGCAATTGAAAACAATGTAAAGCTGAGAACCTTTTCTTCGAATCACTTCTTCGCATCAGCTCATATATCTTCAATTCTCCTAACAACAGTCAGATAAACTTACAGCCATAAAATCATTCACTTTTTCAGGACATATTATGTCTTCAACAAGGACCGAAAAAAATCGTTCTGCAAAATAACCGCTATAATACCTACGTATATACATATATATCAGACGGTGTGCTAGTAACAATTTTCATTATTATATTTCTATGTTTCTAGATGAGAGAATTGTGAGTTTATTGTAAATGAATAAAACAGATAGATTGAGAGATGTGGGTTGAAACCATTTACTTTTGTCCTATGAAGTTCAAAGTTATAAGAAAAACTGAAATTCTTAATTTGATGTAGACAACTGTTAGAAATAACCATTTCAACTATTTTCACCTTCAATACTAAAGTATGTGAACTCATCAGTGTCTTTGAAAGAAATTTATCTAAACTACTCGGCCACTGGCTCGGCCTTTTAAATTTCAAAGTGTTAATACTTTCAAGATTGCATACAAAAATAATTACTTTATGATTAAGCCGAGTAATAGTAACTCGACGTTTCAAAATATTTTCATGTTTTTTTATCAATGCTTTTAACACATCCCCTACGATGCTAAAAAATACTTCCGATATGTTGCTGGCCCTTAAAGAACTAAGTGAAAAAACATGCTTGAACACTTAACGCTCTTTTATGCACGGTAAAAACCCAGGATGTGTATTTAAAAAAAAACATGTTTTCACTTGGTTCCTGAGGGGCCAGCAACATATCGGAAGCATTTCTTAGCACCGTAGGGGTAGTTTTAATAAAATAATAAATTGTATGTTGCACTCTTATTGATTTCAAAACGTCGAGCCACCAATCACAGCACAAAAGTCAAAGTCACGGGTAAAATTTAAGTAATTATAATGTTTCATTTTGTAGGTAACTCGAAATTTTCTATACATGTGTTGTTCCATACAATAAATAGAATACTAGGCTTCGTTATGGTATGGGCCTGTTTAATTATAGTGGGCGGACAGAATAGTCGAGGGCGGAGGCGGGACGGGGCGGGCCCCGAGGGACCTCTAGGCAAGAGGTGGTAATTCAATTTGACACTCCACGACCCGCCGTACAATACCTCTAATGCGCTTACGATGAAATATTGTCCATATTCTTATATGATTAAAAAATTAATAAAGTAAATTGTATTTATTTTATATTTTTGTTTCGACTGATTCGGCAGCACTCCTTAATCCATATCAATCCATATTACATTTCACATTAAAAAATACTCGGAAATAATGTTTTCATATATTTTTGTGTACATTTCATCCCAGTTTGTCTGCATCGTCATTATAGGATACATTATCATTTCTATTTTCAATAATATAAGAAATTTGAGTAGAATTATGTTGGAAATTTTCTTCGGTTACTTAAAAAAAATATTTTTGATTTTTTTAAATCCATGTTCGCTCCCAATGTGGAGCATATGGCTTCCTCGTGAGGGTGTTTAGACACAAGTTTTTAAACGATTGTGAATCAATTACTCAACCTCACCTTTAACGAAGGGAAATAAGGGTAGAGATAGGACAGGACTGGTGGTTAGCTAGTCGCTTTGGCTACACCTTGTTAATTTAGGATTGCAAGGGTAGAAGGGAGTTTTTAGAGATTACAGACTTCTTTTCCTTTAGACAGAAATCGATAAAGAAAGAGTGTTCGTACTGGGGTTTAAGCCGATGAGATCCGTCACGGAAGCTAACGCGATTTACCACTCCGCTACTGATTTTTCGATTTTACTCAAGTTAAAAGAATATCCTGATGTCGAGTTAGTTATCCACCTTATTTTACTTTTCTTTTATAACTAATAAGAAAGTATGCTTTCATAAATATGTATTATTATAAAAAAAATCACCATAATTATTAATTATCCCATGTAATTAAGGTGCAAAATATAAATCGATATACATTTCATATACATGTAAATCAGTGGTTAGATTGACTGTACTCGATGTTATAGTTAATAGAGAAAAAGCGTTAAGCAAACCGTACGTCTAGCAAATTAATTTGAGGTCGTCGCATTAGGTTTACTGTATTATACACCCTCCCAACAAGTGATGCCTGACGCGTCAAAACGTCGGGTAGATTGAATACGCATTGCCCTAGCCCGACGGGTGATTTTAAGTAAAAATAATAATTATTAATAGAAATATTTTATTATTTTCGTAAAATACTGAATGCTTAATTTAATAAAACTTATTAATGTTGTAATAGCTTTGATTTACTCGTACGGAGTCAGTTAAAATGTTAATTATAACGACTACAGTATGGAACATAAATAGTATAATTACTGTAACATATATTTAGTATAAATCCGTGAAATATGAAATATGTTTTCATTATAGTATCAAAACAATTTTTACTTCGCTTAATATTAATTGTTTTTGAAATATAATGCAAATCACACGGAGTGATAAACATTAATTAAAGTTCTTTGAGAAGTTTCATAGTTTCATCTATCGGTTGATTTGTATTGTCTCTGGTCCCTACAAAGAGAATTTACTTTAATTTCAGCTTCTGCTATCAAGCTATTAAATCTGCTGTCAAGCATTCTAGTCAATTAAATTTAGATAATTTAAATCAAATATTTGGCATAATAGGTATGAGTGGTTGTGACTTTTTTTAAATTGTTTTTAAAAAATCTCATCGAGTTTATTTATCCCATGTGTTTTTTCTAATATCTTGGAACTTTTCTATTTTCGTGTTTTATTAGCTGTCATGCCAAATATTATACTTTTAAAAACTTCACTATCAAATATACAAAATCTATATATATAAAACAAAGTGGGGTTGGTTACACCACGTATATCTCGAGAATGGCAGCACGGATTTTAATGATCTTTGATTTATTAAATTCGTCTTCGCCTAGAATAGCAGAATAAGCATTAAAACATCGAAAAAATATCACGGGAAAGAAATTATGAATACAATAAATGTTTTCATACATTTCGTTATTTTCGAACGTTGCAAATCGAACATTACGTTGTAATGTGACTTGAAATTTTTGAGAGAAATATTACACAGGTTTTGGATATCTCAAGAGATGGAAGGGACATCGTGAAAAATGTGCGTAAACAGCTTCGTTTACTGTCTCATAGTGATAGTGAATAATTTTTGTTACCTTTGATTTTTAAAAAGTATTTTTTAAGTAAAATTAGGATTCAATAAGCGATTTTTATGAAAGGAAACCTATCTACCACAAATTTTAAATCTCTATCTCTATTCTCTATATATATAAAAAATCTCGTGTCACGGTGTTTGTGGCCAAACTCCTACGAAACGGCTTGACCGATTTTTATGATTTTTTTTATGTATATTTGTTAGATATGAGAATAGGTTGTAAAGTATATTTCATCCCGCTAGATGAAGGGAGTCCCTATCCAGATTTTTTTTTCAATATTCCCTACATCCGTCATTCGAATTTAAAACAATTGAAATGGACGTCTTTTCAAATTTCCTGGCTTAGAACTGAAACATCGTAATAATATTGAGAGAACTTTATTTAAAATTTGCATCGCTACGACGTTTTTAAATAATCAAATATACTGATTCGATTTTTTTAAGCTATAATTATAGGGCTGGGAGCTGATTTGACAGATTTTGTTCAGTGTCATTGATTCGATTATTGGAAGGTAAGGTTATATTTTGCATCCGGCCTTGAAAATCTTTTTAATTTCTTATATGCATTAGGAATATTCCAATGACGGTATGGATATTTTATAGAAATATATTTCTACTTTAATTTTAACATCTTCTACTACGAGAAATAGTTGTTAGCAAACTTAAACATTATTCTAAAAATGAAATAATTTACGAAATTTCTGCTACTACGAAAAATGGTTGTTATCAAACTTCAACATTATTCCAATAATTAATAGGCCATTAGAATTAAAATGTTTGCAGTTTCCGGTGCGAATCGCATTTGGACAATCGCTACAAGTGTGGACTGAATTTTAAAAATCCATGCTTCTCACATGAACAGCTGTATCTGGCCTGCTCACGCATTGAAAAACCTTAAGATCTATTCATATACGCACCAGACAAAAAAACAATATATATCCAAAAGCACTTCAATAAACATAATTAAAACACTAACACTTTCTTTCTTCGAGTGGCATTGCAACGCATGCCGGGTCAGCTAGTAAGAAATAAATATTATATATCGAAGGTGTACGAACATATTGCATTCATTTAAAATTTCGACTGAAGGTGCTTGATGGAAATTTAATAATAATTTAGAATTAGTTTTATTTTGTACACTTCCATTAAATCTTTGGTCGAACACGACCCGGGTTTCGCCTCTCGGCATCTTCCGGTGTTGATCAGTGTGCGAATGCACTCCAACTAACAGACAGCGGCAAGTTTGTATTGTCTATATACAAACACACAAGTACATTCGCTCTATCTATATATTAATAGTCGATAATGTCCGTTTGTTTGTAAGGCGTCCCCGATTTCACACCTTCCAGTCTCCACTTTTTTTAATAAAATAAAATAATATAAAATAAAATAAAATATCTATACATATATTAATAGCCGATAATGTCCGTTTGTTTGTAAGGCGTCCCAGATTTCACACCTTCCAGTCTCCACTTTTTTAAATAAAATAAAATAAAATAAAATAATATAAAATAAAATAAAATAATATAAAATAAAATAAAATAAAATAAAATAAAATAAAATAAAATAAAATAAAATAAAATAAAATAAAATAAAATAAAATAAAATAAAATAAAATAAAATAAAATAAAATAAAATAAAATAAAATAAAATAAAATAAAATAAAATAAAATAAAATAAAGTAAATTAAAATTAAATTAAAATAAAATAAAATAAAATAAAGTAAATTAAAATTAAATTAAATTAAACTAAATAAAATTAAACACAATGCAACAAAAATCTCACGTTGCTGGGCAACGGGCTTACAGCTAGTACGTATTGTTAACCCAATTAATAGCGAGAATTTATGATATGAATTATTGTAGTGAATTAAGTGGGTAGATTATAATATTGGTCATAATGAATTGCCAGACAATAAAATGTAAACGTGAAAAATAAATATAATACCAAAATAAAACAAAATAAAATAGAATATTTTTTTGTGAGTTTATAAAACGACATATTAGAATTAATTGATATTAATTATTTAAAGGGGTACAACAAAAATAATTATAAATTATAATGCATTGAGTCAGCAGTCACATTAAAAACGCATTTTTTTATCTATAGATACTAGGTACATAATTTAATTACTCATCGATATCAAATGTTAGCCTTTGTAATGTACATAAACGATTCTCGGAAGTGTTGAAGACACATGCGATTATCACAGAACTTGTTTGCATGATTAATCCATGCTTTCTTTCCTTTGACATATAAGATTAAGTTTTTTGATGCATTATATGTATATTAGGTGACTTCAAATAAATAATAAAACCCTAAAACGCATTTGATATTTAAAATTTAATTATTCGTTGTACAATCTTTCTAAAATAACAGTAACATCTTATGTCAATTCCCACTCAACTCACGCCTTCTTAATATTAAATTTGTTCCCGCTTCGCAAATCCTCATCTTACTTTAAATATTCAAATTAAAGTTCCAATTCCGAATACAGGCATCTACGTTACGAGAGTGCTGTGTGTTGTCTCTTCGCCAGTTGTAAGCAACATTTTATTCATTTTACATTTTCAGTGTCGCTTTGAGCCTATTCACTCGCTAGTTTTAGCGATGTAACGTTTGTGTAAGGTTCCATTACTTAATATGAAGACGATATTATAAATCACAACCACACTTATTGATACATAAATAATAACGTAGGTAAGAGCTCGAATCCCCTAATAGAATCCCCTGTTTTTTCTTATCAATTATTGTTTGCTACCAGTCAAAAATAAGTGATTCCTTTTATACAAATAAATAATTTCATTTGTCAACATCAAAATCATCAAATATCCATAAAAAAAATCATGGAACATTTTTTCAGTAAAAAGGCTCCGCAGATATTTTTACACTAGTCAAAAACAACTGTTTACGACTTTAATACTAGTCTTTTTTGTGCTTCAATGCATGATTACACTGATAAAAATGTATGCTGAGTGAAATGTATAAATTTTTAGCTATCGTAATACTCTAGGAACATCAAGATGACGGCAGTATGCTGGTATATTCCGTGATCCCGTATAAACCGAATTCGGGCACGAATTTTGTTTTTTGATTAAAAAAATACATTTTCAATGGTAATCATACTATGGCCGATGGGTGTACAGAACTAAACTTCATCGTAACTTCTTTTAAACATGGCATTTATCGACGACGGTACTAAAAACGCCAGCTTTGATGTAAATTAACAAAAGCGACCGGAAATGGCCTGATTCAGAAAAGCACTTCAAGGACATTTTTTTGCGTACGAATTCGAATTTATATATTTGTATATGTATTCCTAGAATAATGAGAATGGATTCATATGCACTTACAATACAACTTGTGGAATTACAATAAGGCAGAAAAATATTATATGTGAAGTAAATACGTTCGTATGAGAAAAAAACGTTGGCGAACACTGTATTATACAATCATTGTTATTTCTGCCATCCCTCGTTAATTTCATCCCGTTTTAACCGTCAAGATTCACGTAGCTTCGTCTCTCTCGGAAGCAATTTTGCGACTCTTCGAAGCGATGACAAACGTCATTACGAGTTAATAAAAATCTCATTTCGGCGAATTGTCTACTTAGGAATTACATACTTCATACTTGAGCCGGCGAAGTTGCGCTCCAAGTCTGCGTCTGTGTGTGACGAGTCGTGTCGGAAAAGCGTTGTGTGCGTTAGTGTACCTTTTATTATTTAGTAACGTTCCTTTTTTGAATTAAATTCGATGGAACGAAAACTTCAGGTAAATTTGTATTTTATTATGGTAAAAAATAAAGTATGGCGTCTTTATTAGACAAGTATATAAATATGTATGTTATTCGGCCACTTACATTTTATAGATTTACTGATAGAAAACTAACATTTGTAAAGTCAAAAGACGTTCGTGTGATAAATAGATATTTTTTAGTTAAGTGTACAAGAGATGTACCTAATGAGTCTTTAGTGGAATCTTTGATTCAGGCGAATTCACTAAGACAAGCGAAAGTACTGTTAAAGCCTTTTTTGGATTCACTTACCCCTGTTGATCAACGGTCACCAAACTAAGGCCCGCGGGCTGGATCCGACCCTCCTAAGATTTCTTTCCGGCCCCTGATTTTTATTTTATGAATATTTTACACATGCGAAATATCGATCTCTGAAGAGTTCCAATACGATTCCAAAATAATATTTTTCGTCCAACGCTCCAACGTTTTTGAAAAAAAATCATCTGGTCCGTCTCTCAAAAAGTTTGGTGACCCCTGCAGTGTAGATCATTTTTACACTTGCGGATCGGTAAACAAGGGAAAAAAATCGCGGACCACTAATAATGAAATAAAAATGGTTTTTTTAATCTTATATTGTTACAAATGGACATAACTATACAACTGTTTCCAGTTGACAATGCTCGCAATGAGCGGAACCGGCCTTGACCTTTTAAATAAAGTGGAATTAAGTACAAAGGAATATTTTTTTATTATTAATATAATGCCTTTCCACCGAGTATTCACAGTGAAAACACTAAAAGTGAAAACAAGTATGTATTATGAAATTATTGATATATTTAGGTAGGGTTTTGCATCTGGGCTCACTATCGAAGAGCAAATATTTATGACTGTCGATTCTGAAAAAACCAGCGACCGTCGAGTTGCACACAGAAAAAAATAATTCAACAGAATAAGTATCCGCAATAAACTAAACATTACAAATTTGAAGCCGGATTTTAGAAGTGTGAGTAATGTGTAACCGCACAAAAATGTCCCAGAAACAAAATACGGAGCCGCATTATTGATGTATTCTTATTTAACAATAACCAGAAATACAAGAAAACGTGCAGGCGATAAAAAATCTTATATATTTAATATTTTTGTATGGCGAATTTCTTGAAATTTGGCATACTGTTTGCGGCCCGGCGGAAAGTCTCTGCGGCCCAGCACTGAGCCGCGGACCACCAGTTGGGGAGCACTGGTGTAGATGATCCAGATTCTAACTTAACACAGCACGCAAGAATTCAGAAAAAAGCTTTAGACTTACCCAACACGACGAATGATAGTTTATCACCAGTCACCAGTGAAGAGTTGGAAAGGATTTTTAAAAAATTTTAATGTTGCTAAATCTCTAGGATCTCTAGGAACCTCTTGCTGCCTGTGTGATCAACGTTTTTGGCTTCGGCTACGGAGGGCCCGGGTTCAAATCCCGGTACGGACAGTTTTATAAATTGATTTTTCAATCGATTTATGCATTTCTGTTCAAAGGCATGGATGTATGTGATGTCTTGAATTCCCCCCTCTCACCCAGCCTATCCTATGAACGGGGCATATCGAGAGCGATTAGCTTACCACTAATCCTGTCCTAGCCCTATCCTTCTATCCCTTCTCTCTTTGGAAAAAGAGAGGTTGAGCAACTGAGTAACAAGCAGTTCTCGTAGAAACACTTCTGTTGAGATAAACTCCATTAGGAGTCCATATGCTACACATTGGGAGCGGACATGGTTAAAAAAAAAATCTTTAGGCCTCGACAGAATTAATGCTGAGTTGTGCAAAAGATCATGGGATATCGGACCACATGAGTTTACTTATCTATGTCAAAGTTAGTTTTCCTTCTTGCTGGAAGTCTGGACTTTTGATCGTCTTTCCTAAGCGCTGTAAAAAAATACCAACCGATCCAAAAGCTTACTGGCTTAAAGCTAAGATTGACGTCTTTGATATGTACATTTCTTCTAATAACCCAATATCTGCTAATCAGTTTGGATTCGGATCAAATATTTCGGTAGATGATGCTACCAATCATTTACTTAAGTGGTAGCATGTTTGTCTTTCAAATATATATTGGCCATTCTACTTGATGTATCAGGTATTAGGCATTCGGAAGTGCATGCTGGCTAATGATTTTAACTAAGCCGAAGCTTTGACTTTTTTTAAATTATCGTGAGCTATTTTACAAAACGAGAAAAACGGAAATTCTTAAATACGCACCAACAAGCATATGCTGATGATGCAATAATGCTTATTCAGGGTAACAACAGAAGCACTCTCGATCAGCTGCCAACTGATTGTTTAAGGTAAGTAGATGCATGGGGAGACTACAACAAACTAAAATTTACACCCCATAAGACATGTAGCGTAGTGCTTAAAGGAAAACTGACACAAAAACCGATTATTAAATTTAATACAACAACAGTTCAAGCAGTTCTGTTGGGCAATATTCATATGTAGATGTATGTCATACGACAAGACATATGTCAAATACTTCTTTAGGGATAACAGTTTTTCCTTATTGCCATTGGCATTTACTTGGTAGAACTCAATCGTAATACGGCGAATTGGCTTAGTCACTTTGTCATAATTTACCTTTAGCTTAAACTTGAAACCGGCTATATGTGCTTTCTTGGGTTAAACTTATGTTAGACACAAAAATAGAGTCAAATCACAGTAGTAAAATTAAGTTACGATTAAGGATATGATATGATCACCTAACCGTCTCACTCTCTCTCACTGCACAACAGTGCTTGCATAAATATAGTGCAGTTATATAACATTATTGTAAAATAACTGATTTCCCTAATATGTCAAAAAGAAGTGGATGTGAAATTTTAAATGCGATCATTAAGTAGAAATTCTGCAATTATTTCAAAAAGGAATGGCTTTCCGAAATTGTTGAAACAGAAATGCATTCGCAGACAGAAAAAAATGGTGATTCATTTGTTAGCTACAAACAGATGATTGTGTCAAACGCATCATAATATTCTTCGAAGCAAATATGCAAGGAGATTTAAAATTTATGAAAAAGTGGAATGAATGGAGGCTGTATCTTTTAAAAAAGCATGTGAATCAAAAAGTTAACCGGCTCAGTTTTTCCCGATTTTAAAGATTCTCTGAAAGAAAATTGATTAAGTGACATGCTATTGCTCAGGCCTCAATAGAAAGAGATTCATATTTTGAATACGGAAAAGATAAATTAAACAGCCTAATAATAAGATATACTAAATTTTTGTGATTTAAAATTTATAGCAGCCGAAAAAATGAGGACTGGTTTCATTCAAACATTTGCTAATTTTTTAAACTTTGCGCGCATTAATAAACATAAATTTAATAATATTTCAGCTTTCTTGGATATTTGTGGGATCTTTAAGGCATCGAGCGCTGAATGTGAGCGAGGATTTAGTGCGACGGACTCGATTAAATCAAAATTAAGAAGCAGAATGGAAGTAGATAACTTAAAATGCTTATTTCAAATAAAGTCATAAATTTTATCTAGAAAAAAATGATAATATAAATTTGGAAAATGTAAATAGACAGGAGAGAGGAAAAATGATTAGAGAATAAGTTTGAATGTTAATTTTATAAATATTTCGTTATTTTTGTGTCCAAATTAAGCTCATCAATAGTGTACACGTTATATTACATTGGCCATATCAAAGATATTTTTTTGATGTAAATTTTAACTCATCTTTTTGTTTCCAAGGCAAATAAATATCAAGTTAAGTGTTGCGTTTTCAAGAAATATAGAAATAATTGGTTGTCTGAGTGGGCTCTACTGGTATAAAGTATATTTTCCCTGAAAATCTTCTACTCGGAGAAGTTGATGATCCGCACAATCAAAAGAAAAATTAGAGGAAATGTTGTCGTGGAATCGGGTAAAAAAGTACAACTCCGACTCTGGCTTCAAATTAAAAACCGACTCCGAATCCCAATTGATTTTTTCAATCATTTCCGTTAAACTTACATATAATATATAATGCATACCATCAGATCATTTTTAGTCGTCAGCCTTTGCATGCAATGGCAATACACATCACTATTTTTTTTTAAATGGGTCTTTTCCGACTCCGACTCTGTTTCCGTAAAAACACTTTCTGACTCCGACTCTACAGCCCTGCTAGTAATAATATGTCAATTTATTTGTTACAAAATTACTTTTAAATTTAATTACAACACCAATCAAACCTTCAAGTCTCTTAATTTAAATCAAAGTTCCACCGTTTCGCAACAAGAAGCATTGTTTTCGCCACTTGCATCCGACAGACTCCCTATTTGTATTTCAATTATTATAAGGGGGTGGAGTGAATAAGTGTATCAACTTGAACGTAAGCTGAAAGTACAATCACCCCCCGCGTTGTGATTGGAGCCAACATTGCGCAAATTAGGATCGCTCCTTGAATTGTTTTTAATATTATCGGCGTCATTTTTTTGCATTACGATTAAGATTTTCTTTTTTCTCATAAGACTTTATTTCATTTTGGTTCTTAATTTTAACGCTTGACGATAAAGATTATTTTTTCTAAATTCATTTGCATTACAAAATTGTATTTTAATTGCAATATTCTTTTAAAATGTTTACGTACGAACAGTATATCCACCAAAAGTTTCAAAAGTCGAGTTAACCAGAGCACATTTTTATCCCAATCGTTGTGAGTGACATTTTTGATAGTGTCATCAGTGGCGCATTACCCTGTAAGCAATTGAGGAGCGCGCTTCTAGCCTCCGAATTTTAGGGGCATCAAAATAGCTTATATAACTTACGAATATACTTTTTGTGCCAATTTTTATTATTTTACTTTATTTTGAATTTTTTCAAGTTTTCATGTTATCCGAAAAACAGGGCCTCCAAATTTTATTGCGTTTGGGGCCTTCCTAAGCTTAATCTGCCACTGATCTTTATGGATTATGCATTAGGAGACTTCTCATCACTTATGTCGTATTTGGCACTCAAAAGCGGCGGAAACCAAGATTCTCTATTTACATAATATCTTTAAAAAAATATTTTCGTAAGATTGAAACGTGCTCTTCGCCATGCAGCAAAAAAATAGCGTTGATGAACACCTGGAAGTCCTCTGAGTTTGGAAGCAAACATTATTAAAAATATTAATCGCCTGAGACATGTGTGAAAACTAAGTTTTTCTAAAAATAAGTGTGTTCAATATAATTTAAGCACGTTAGTTTTTTTAATGATATAGAACCTCGAAATCAACGTCAAATAAGTAACAATAGTTGGCAAAAAAGCTTCTTTGGTTTGTGAGGAGGAAAAATGGATTACGAGTCCGTATAAATATCAAACACTTTTTTAAAAAGATTCTAATAGCCACTGCTCTCAAACGTGATACCTTTAGATTACTCCATGAGGTGTGTGGGAAAAAACGACTGGCGCCTTATCTAAAAGCCGCCGGAAAAAATGTTTAAAATTTCGAGTGGCCACGTACAAAATATCAAAACGCATAAATTCAATTCGAAACACATTTTTTTGAATTTCAGATTAGTTATAATAATCAAGTGACATTTTCTAACAAAGTAAATAAACAAAATGTTTGGTTTTCTTCGAAATAAATTCGGTTTTTGGAATATTGGAAGACATAAAAAGGCATTTCATTTTTAATAGGAATATTAATTAATTGAAACATCGTTTCGACGGGTCATAAATTTACTCGACTGCCAATATAAATTACTGCTGATATAACAATTTCCATTCGATTTATTACAAAGTGGTTTTATTAAAATATATTTTAATTAAGGTTGGAAGGCAAGCAACATTACAGCAGCCTGTGAGGCTGTGGGTGAAATGAAATGTCACCCTTTGCAGAAAAATACTCTTTTTGTGACACATTTTATTTAATCGCAAGAATATTTTAACAGAATTTATCTTGTAGATTTACCGAAAAAAACATTTAATATCAGTATTACTTCATTTGTGTTTTCGATAATGGGGGTGAGGTGGTTTGATTTTGTGAGGAATTCAGAGATAATGGATCGTACAAGACAGCGTCCCGTCACGTCAGTGGTTATGGAGAGACGTTGGAACTGGCTGGGTCACGTGCTGCGGATGCCTCCGGAAAGCCTCAATCCTGCCTGCCTCTTCTTTCGACCGGTGGGATTCCGGCGTCCCGGACGTCCGTCGGGTACTATCCATAGGATGTACTCGGCGGAACTGAGGGATGCTGGCATGTCATGGGAGGAAGCAAAGCTATTGGCGGGAGACAGGGAAACATGGAGGTGCCGTGTGGCGGCCATATGCTCCACATAGGGAACATGGCCAAAGAAGTTTTCGAAGGATCAGCTTAAGCATCAAATGGCCAAACGTATACAACGATTATTGGTTCACTTTCATATAAAATACAAAGTTATCTAAAAAATCATTTTGATAATAACGATGTTTTTTGTATTCATTTGAAAATGTTGTATTTTCTTATTTGTATTGTATAAGTTAGCCGCGGGTATTTTTATTATTTATATTATCGGATCCATGGCAGGGGCGGGCTGGAGGGGGATCGGGGGGCTCGCGCGATCCCCTTGTTAAATTTTGGCCCAGCTGGCGAGCCCCTTGTTAAGTTGAGAAAATCATTACTTAATTGCTTTTTTCCTTAACTTTAACTTAAGACTTCCTTCGCCTTTTCTTAACTTTTTCGTAAAATAAATTTGTTTCGGCTGAATAATAAAAGAGACCCCTGCCGGTTTTTTGTCTATTGTATAACAATGCCGATGTTTGATATTTTATTGCTCCGATATCCGGTGTCCCATTTTTATGAACCTACTTTCTAATGTACTTAACACGTGAAAGTCTTTTTCATAAGCCTACTGAAATCTTTTGTTGATTTATAGATTTTTTTTCGTCCATATCTTGAATAGATCTACGTTTGTCAGAGCCCCAAACAATCTCTTGGGTTACAAAAATATTGTTAATTCTTTATCAATGTAATATAGAAGAAGCTGAACGAGGTTTAAGTTTTGCGAATAACATAGTTACGAGTAAAGAAGAAAACTTTTAATCAAGCATGTGTTATTTTTGATGATGACTAAAATCAACTTTAAGGTTTTCACTATCAATCCTTGGCGTAAAGCAGGCATGCACAAACTTTTTCATCTATCAGGCTGCAAAAAAAAAAATTAAAGTATGCTCAATCCTCGTTTAACACGCGGTTACGTTTCACGTAAAGCAGCCGTGAATATATATATATATAGATAAATGAAAGATAATTTCCATTGCATTCGGCCGTGTTATTTTGAAACCGTGGAAAAGAGGATTCGGTGTACGTACATACTTTTTTTATTTTGAAATATTAAGCAATACGTGTAATTCAAATAATTTAATTCAAAAGTTGATACGACCTTTGCCTTTGTAAAATCTTAACTAATTTCTTAGGATATGTAGTATCTATTAAGCTGCAAAATCAATTAGCCTATTTCTATGAACCGATTTATTCTGCATCGTCAACGAAAAATCTCGCCTACATATTTAGGTATATTAAATTAAATAATTTACTTAAAAAATATGTGCTATATTTTTATTAAAAAAATAAACATTTTAGGGCCACAAAAAAACAGCTGGCCCGCATGCCACGGGGTACGCCATATTCCTGATGTAAAAGCATTATGGCCGAGATTTAGCGAGCCCCTTGTTAGAATATTGGCAGCCCACCCCTGGTCCATGGCAAAGTGATCAACGTCTTTAGTTTCCATGCCAAGCCTCACGGGTTCAAATCCCAGTACGAACAGCATTTTTTCAAACGATTTTTCGATTTCTATTCGAAAGCATGAATGTTTCTGATGTTAGAAAATTCCCACCAATTTCTCATTAAGTGATTTGTCAACCACTTGTCCTTTTCTACTTTATCCTTTCTATCCCACTACTCTTTAAAAGAGGGGTTGAGCGAGTTACAAACAGTTCTCGCTTAAAACTGCTGTTGCGATACCTTCATTAGGAGGCCATTTGCTCCCCATTGGGAGGAGCGGATATGGGTTTAAAAAACAAATGTAAGCTACAATCAGAGATTGTCTAGTGCAGCGGTAGGCTGCCGACAAGTTGACAAGGGGCTCACTTATTCTCTGATCTATTTGTGGTAATCTGAGTAAAAAGCGATTTTTTATTTGATGATCACTCTTATATAAGTAAACACGATAATTTCTGAGGCAATCGAATGTATACTACTTTATAATTAAACTATCGTACATAATATATATGTGTCAGAAATTGTATTTTAGTACTGATTCGATTTGGGAATATTGTTTTGTTTCTCTTTAACAAAGGGCTCGGGTGCCTGAGTCTAATTTAAAAAGGGGCCCCCTCCAGTCCAGTAAATCTAATTTTAGATGTAAGTAGTGCTTTTCGGTCCGGCCACTTTTTGCTTAGATCACATTGGACATCTCCGGTGCCCTGTGACGTAGAGCTTACAAATACCATAAATCACAATACTTTCTATGGATTCGGCGGTAACTTTGTGAAAGTTCATTTTGATATAAAATAAAATAACTTTGATTATTCCACGTTTTATACGTGGAATAATTTAAGTGGAAAACCCATCCACAAGATTACTTACTACTAACGTGATAATATTATATACTTACACTTTTGCCGACGACGTCATTAAACTTTTTTTCTTCAAAATTTATAAATTATTGTTTTTTGTTTATTTTACTATCACTTCACAAATATAATTCAATGATATGCTCCTTTTCAGCACTTATATTTTTTAGTAAGTTAATGTATCGGCTAGTTAATTGATTCTTTAATTTTCATGCATGAAAATTTGTCATATCGTTTACAGACATATATATTCCATTTGTATCACTTGAAAAACTTTATTAAACATAACTTTATGGAAAATAAAAACACGAAACAAGTAATGTATATGATCATTTTTAATTTGTTGTTTTTTTAGATATATTTTCAATCATGAACAGACACATGAGGAAATCATAAAAGTGTCAGTCAATGTCAACCGTAAAGTTGTGGATTGATTTCAATCGCCAAAGTTTTTTTTCACTTTCCCCGGTTGTCACCGTGCAGTTAGTTACCTTTTACCGGAACCGACTTGATAAGACACACTTCCGTTACTGACTCGACTACCTCTCGCGTATCGATGGGCGGCGAGCTTCGTGAGCTCCGCCCCGAAAGCTCTCGACCAACCGGGTTTCGAATTTTTCGGTGGGCAGAGCTTTTGCATGAAGCATTCAGTACAATACAAAATCACAACCGAATATAACTTTTGATCTCTCCAGTCATATTGTGTCCACAAAAAACGTCGAAAGTATTCATTTTTTTGTACGAAAAAAGATTTATTTTAATTTTATGTACACTGAAAAGCTGATATAGCAATCATTACTGGGGTTATTATAAATTCTCAATACATAGTACTTTTTTGAACCTACCGAGAAATACGCTGACATTTATTATTAACTTAGTCAAATATAAAAATCCTAAGATTATTCCCGTATACTGTGGTTAAACTTTTGACCTCCGCGGGCGACTTCATACTGAAATTAGTTACTACTTACTACTAACAGTTGAAGTAATTCAAAGCACACAATTTAACATGTATGAAAGAGAAACAGAATTAATAGATAATAAAAGACACACTCAATTCTTGTTTCGAAGCATCAGGCGGGTGACTTGGAACGGCTACTCAGTCGACGTCTTGAGAATCCGTTCATTTGTCACCACATAATTGTTTATTGTTTCAAATCAGAATGACAGAACATGGCATTACAGCTAACGCCAATTCACCATGCAATTGACAAATATAATTAAAATTAAAAAAAAAAACAATACATAATACATGAAAAACCATTAAAACACGTTACACCCCTACATATTAAGCGGACCCTACATCACTATTGTACAGTAGCAAAGCCCCCTATAGTGAAAGCCATGCTATGGAGCTGAAAATAAGTACTTTTTTTCAGATAAGCGGGCCGGCGTCATAATTTTCAAAGTAATATCACATCATTATGAAGCCATTTGTTTCTGATATATTGTAGGAAATACATATTTATATTGTAATTATATATCTTTTCAATTACATATTTTTCAAAATAAGAAAAAATCACATTTTCTAAGGTTTTTGAAGAAAAATCTCGGAGAACAAAAGCAAACAAAGAAGGCAAATCATTTTATTAAAATTATTTTTTTTACAATATTTCAATACAGAATATGAGGTTGGATAATTCATTAAAAAAATCAACGTCATTATTGGGATTTTAATGAATTAATAATTAATCTCAAAATTTATTTGTGCACACTGGTTCGTTACTCAATCTTTCCATAGGATTTCTCAAGTCATATCAGTAATCAAAAATCAATAAGTCAAACAAGGGTAGCACATTTCACTTCATTATTTTTAAATATTATTATTGATTAAATCATCATTTACTTGGTATATTGCCATTATTATATGATAAGACGGAGCATTTATTTCATAATATCACAATAGGCGTCAAAATCGTATATAATATAATATGGATTCCGCTTGTTACTATTGTTTTATGTTATTTATAATCAATATTTTATATAACTGTGATATTTAATAGTGGAAAGTTAAATTTTATTTGTTTTACCACACATCGCATTTCTTGCCATTCGCTATATTTCTTACAATCATTACTTAATTTGCATATATGACCCTTCCGATGTATCGTAAATTGTAAATTAATAACACCAAAGAATCACAGAATATCCATACAAGAAATCTTTCAAACATACATGTTATATTCAACGAAAAATGAGCTCATAAATTGGAATTTAGAGTTGATCTATGTATAACCGTCATACAATTTGTTAGGAGCGGCTGGGATTTAACGGCCCGATCTTTTTGCTGTTTTTTCTACGACACTGCTTGGAACTTAAGACTGCTATGACAGTAGTGATTGAAGGGATTGAAGGAAGCCAGGGACTGTGAGTGAGCTTCATTCAGTCAGTCCATGTCGACAATCTGAATGACTGATCAGCCTTTCAGACAATATTGTTGAGAATTTTGTACCAACAAGCAATGAATGCCGCCGAGATTGCTCACCGTTGTGAACATTCTTGGGCCTGCGAAAGTAATTCTTGTTGTCATCGACGGCATTTTTCTATCATCTCCAGCAACAAAACCAAATGAGTGTTTTTTGCCTCGAATTCATTATTATTTATTCATATTACACCACACTACACGACATCTCGTTGTTATCTGAGATAACGAACTACGTTAATAAAGATTGTCAGTCTGGTTGATAAGTGTTAGGTTTCTCTGTGCTACGCTCGAAATTGTAAATTTTTACGATTCATTCGGAATGAAATTCGATCGATGTGTAACAACCAATTTAGCCATCACCCAGTTATGTCTCTAGTCACCTTTCTCTAGTGTCATCTTAAACCTATTAAATAGCATGCTCCCAATATTTACTATTTGAAAATTAATATGAACATCATTTTATGTTTTTAATCGTAACAATCGGTGGCGGTTCTCGAACTAAAATCTTGGGTGGGCTAGAGAAAAGTTTAGCATTGTATACTATTTACGAAATTGTGTATGTTTCTTCACCTTGTACATTAATCTACAAGCAAATTAACAAATATTACGACATTACTGCAAAGCATAAATTATTTTATAATAAAATCAAAGCTTATGTTAGTAAGAAATAATAGCATAGTAAAAACTGGACCCCAAATTCGTCTCCTACAAAGTGAACTAACATGTCATACAATACAACGAGATTGGTATTTGTGTTTGTATGTATGGGCAAATCTAATGTAGCCCCTGACGTCTGACAGCAGCCTGAAACTTTGAAGCACAGCCGTGTACGTTTAGATGACGTTTCCGTATGGCCAATGTGAATAAAATACAAAAAAATCTAATCGCGCTTGATTGCGCCCCAGAGTAAACAAAGTACTCGGGCTATATTATAGTTAGCCCGAACTTTTGTTATTATTATTAATACGTAGGTGTCGCCAGACTGACGTCACGTTGCCTGTTTTGTATGAAGTATGTATAGGTTTATTCCTTTTTTTATGCCGGATCAGTTTAAAATTGTAATACAAAACACAATCGAGAGTATTAATGTAGGTAGACATAGCATTGTCTTATATTGAGAGAGGAAAATCGAAAGATTTTGTATTAATTTGGGAAAGGTTAGTTACGTTTAGAAATGTATTTATTTTGTTCAGCGGCTGAATTGCTGTTCAAGTTTTTTTTCTACACATTTTGGTTGAAAAATGCAGGTCGGGCTAAGCCCACCTAGCCCAGTACCTAGAACCGCCACTGGTAACAATACTTACGAGTTACGGGTAACTTTTATTGTGGATTTGTGAGAATTAAAAATAAAATCTTCACATTGAATATTAAAAATTTATATTTTTAACTATTCAGTGAAGCTTTTTAGGTCTGTATGCAAGTGGTCTATGTCATTGGCTTCGGTTGCGGTGTTTGCGATTGAATTTTTTTTTTCAATCGATTTATGGATTTCTAAATTACTTTTCACCCATCCGATCCCTAAAACGGGACATAGCGAAATCGGTTACTAGTCCAGTTGTCTAGCAGCGGTGGGCTGCTAAAATTTTAACAAGGGGTATTTAATCTGAGATCTATTCGAAGTGTTCCGGAGAAGGAGTTGATTTTTGATCACTCTTCCTAAGATGATTAGCAATAATTATGAAAACATTATTTCACTTAATATGCTTTTATTGAGTAATCATATGCTGCTATAGAGTTATTTTTTTAAAAAAACTGAAGATAGCTTTTAGTATGCACCAGAAATAAATGCATTTTACGAGAAATTTCCAAATGCAACAAACTCTTTTGTTTCATAATACATATAAACCAACTACGTCAATTAATGTTGATCTAAGAACATTTTTTTACTTTAACAAAAGGCTCTCCGGCTTCGGTGCGAGCCCCTACGAGCCCCCTCCATGAGTTTACATTTATTTGTTTATTTATTTGATTAACATTGTACAAGGTTGACAAATTATAAATTTAAAACTTTTACAATGGAGAAAAAAAAAATAGTATAATTTAATATTAAAAGCAGTAAAAAAAAAAGTGCCGAGGAAGTCAACTGAGTAAGCTCCGACGAACTCTACTTTAATACATAAAACATAGTATTCGTCGGAACTCACCCACGTCTACACGTCGTCACCCGAATCATTACACCTTTGATATTTAATACTTTTTACTGCTATAAGATTCACTCAATACCAATAGACTACTCTGGGTTCAGATTTTACTGCTATAAGATTTATTATCAGCAAATTGAACACAAATTTGGTTTTTAGCAAAAATCAAACGCATTTTGAGGCAATCTGTTAAGTTCTAATGGTGATCATAACAAAAATCTATTCTTCTAATAAATAATTAAATTTCACTAATTTAGCCAAAATATCCACTAAGCTGTTGCGAATTGCGAAATTAACCATTTTTTTTATTATTTAATTAAGCCGTAATTTAAAAAACAAATGGAATTTTTGATAAGTCAGAGGGTGCGCCAGGGCCACAGTGTGGCTCATTGGCGCCTAGGGCAAGAATAAATTGTTGCGTCAGATATTGGTATTTCTTATTTTAATAAAATTTCCTGACTTCGTGAAATCTTGTGCCTTAACAAATATTCTAAGCCGAAGAAAAAGGTGTAATAAAAATAGTTTCAGACGATACATATTTACTTAACAATATCATCATGAATTATTTAATGATCCTGTGTGATCTTACTTTAGAAATTATTGTCTGTTCCGCTGTTCCACTTGCAACTTAATAGACTCTCGCTGAATCTATCTGCCAATTATTATTGCGGATAAAAATTAACATACTTTTCACGCTGACGTGTCAAAAAGCAATAATTGATTACATTCTCACAATAGAAAGAGCTGAATTAATTAATGCCAATGTGACAGTTTTATGGGGGAAATATTCGATTCAGTTAGCATAAGGGGCGCTTGTATTAGGCGTGATATGTTATGCTAAAAACCAAACCTAACTAGCTCGCCCCCTGGTCCTTGCCAGTAGCGTTATTTCCAAACAGTGATGTTTGTGCGACTATCAAGAAATTGGTTGCACGATCAAATTGATATGACAAAATATTAATTCATTACGTCAGTTCGAATAATTAAAAATAAAATATGTAAGAATAAGACAGTGTGAGGATTTTTTTTTTGTGGTAAAAAAAATATTTAGCCGTTTTATATATCGAAATAAACGATGATTACATACAAAAATGAATGCTCTAGCACACGGGTTTCCAACCTGGGGTCGCCAACTTTTTTCGATTTTGAAATCGAGGATTTCAAATTCCTCGGAGGGGGGGGGGGTCGCCTAGTCACATGGCTTTTATAAAAAGGGGTCGCCACCTGAAAAAGGTTGGGAACCTATCATAATGCTTTGAACGATTATTTTTTAACCACATTGCCTTCCTCATCCTCTCCTACAAAGAGAAGTCGAATGATTAATAACGAACAGTTATTTTAAAAACAACTTCTGTTGAGATGCATTTTGTGGAGTCCATATTATTATATTGAAACACATTGACAGCGTACATGGTTGGAAAAAATTACCAATGACCTTGAACATAAGCAATGTCTAGTTAGTTTATTATTTAATACGCAATATATGCGATTTGTTTTTTAAAGCGGTGCTATCAATAATATTAATAAAAACACAATATTCCTTTGTACTCTATTCCACTTTATTTTGTATAAAGTACTAAGGAATATTGTGTTTTTATTAATATAATGCCTTTCCACCAGCATTGACAGTGAACACCCTAAAAGTGATATATCAATAATACATCATATATGTGTATTTTATACTATCTGTACGCCACTGATATAAAGAATTACAACATTACCACCGACGAGTGTCAATTTAGTCACACTAAAATGATTACAGTACAAAAAGATTTCGTAATTTAGCGATTGGATTCGACACCAGCGCTGATTATAAAAATATTGTAGTCGAAAATCTGCAATTCAAATCATTTTGAAAATATTTACTTATGGAAAGGTTATCACCATCGTGAACACAATTGCATTTTGGTAATTACCAGAACTTTAATGGAATGAAGTTAAAAATGTGAAAGGTTTTGCAGTGTAAGGAAGGTCTGATGACTAATGAATCACATGTAGCATTCTTCTTCTTCTTGGCTTCTCACATGGCTTCCAATGTTGCTCTTATGAACACAACTTCAATTTATTCATATAAGTAAACCACGTTTTATTAAAAGTTGTTTTATTGGTTTTAAAATGACCAGGATCGGTTCCGCACATAGGAAGAGCGCACTTCAGTAATTAGTATTATTATTACCATTGCTAGTTGCAAATAATGTATTCATTTATTTTAGTATAAAATACACAATGCGTCAGGTTCTGCCAGCATTTGTGACATAATTCAGCGATTCACCGTATCAAATTGATATCATAACAGGATACAATTTAGTTTGATTTTGTCCATCTGTTAACTCAATATGTCGACACTGTATAATAACCACTAAAAAGGGGGAAGATCGTTTAATTAATGGTAAATTTTATGCCAACACATGCCCCTCAATGCCAGTTTATGACGACCAATGAATTCTGTACAAACACTAAGGTTTAAAAGAAGATTATTTAAAAGAACACTTTTTATTTATTTTAAATTTCCTGATTGATATTTTTTTAACTAGTTGCTTCAATGATTCTGCTTTACTAACCGAGAAGGAAAACAATATAATTTTATAATTAAAGGAAACAGACGTCAAACTTTATCTTCTTTTTTATTGGACTAACTGATTTCACTTCATATTTCACTTCTTGGTATAGTTATTTTTTTTACTAATGGAAAAATATCGACAACAACATCGGTGCAATTCCAGTAAATGCATTTTTGCTCGGAGGCATGGATATTTTTGATTTCTGCAATTCCATCCCACCCATATACGATCCTAAAAACGGGCCAAGCGAAAGTTATATGCTAACCGCTAGTCCTTTCCTATCATTATTCTCCTATACCTACTATGTTCGAAAAATAACGTTTGAGAAACTTAGTAACCAACCAGCAGTTCTCTGAAAAAAAACTCTTGTTAAGATGACCTCCACTAGGGGTCGATATGATCTACATTGTATGCGGACATGCTAAAAAAACACTAAAATATTTAGATCTACAATAATTATATGAACTAGCTGTAAGCCTGCTGACCTCAACGGGGGGATTTTTTGTTGCATTTCAGAAAATTTACTGGCGTGAAAAATAAATTACAAACCTATTTATTGGATAAGCCAGAAATTCTAAAAGTAAAAGAAATCTATCTCGGGGCATATATCGAAAGCCCTGCCCTGGAGTATTTAAATTGTATATAATATATTTTTTAGAATAATTGAAATGTTCAATTTTGCTAACAATTACGCTTATTTTGCTAACGAAGTAGAAGAAATAGACCTCGGGGTATATATCGACAGCCCTGCAGTATTAAAATTGTATATTATTTAATTTTTGGAATAATATTTAAGTTTGCTAACAATCGTTTTTCGTAGTAGCAGAAATCGACCTCGGGGCATATATCGACAGCCCTGCAGTATTTAAATTGTATATTATTTAATTTTTGGAATACTATTTAAGTTTGCTAACAATCATTTTTCGTAGTAGCAGAAATCGACCTCGGGGCATATATCGACAGCCCTGCAGTATTTCAATGGTAAATTATTTAATTTTTGGAATAATTTTTTAATTTGCTAACAATCATTTTTCGTAGTAGAATAAATCGACCTCGGGGCAATCGGGGACAATCATACAGACGGACGGACATTATCAACTATTTATATATAGACTAGCTGTAAGCCCGTTGCCCAGCAACTTGAGATTTTTGTTGCATTTTTAAGTAGTCAGAAAATTTACTGGCGTGAAAAATAAATTACAAACCTATTTATTGAATAAGCCAGAAATTCTGATAGTAAAAGAAATATATCTCGGGGCATATATCGACAGCCCTGCCCTGCAGTATTTAAATTGAAAATTATTTAATTATTGGAATAATGGTTAAGTTTGCTAACAACCATTTTTCGTAGTAGCAAAAATAGACCTCGTAAATTACTTATTTTTTGGAATAATGTTTGAATTTGCTAACAATCATTTTTCGTAGTAGCATAAATCGACCTCGTAAATTATTTAATTTATAGAATTAAAAGCAAAAGTAGACCTCGTAAATTGCTTAATTTTTGGAATAATGTTTGAATTTGCTAACAATCATTTTTCGTAGTAGCATAAATCGACCTCGTAAATTATTTAATTTATAGAATTATGTTTATGTTTGCTAACAACCATTTTTCGTAGTAGCAAAAATAGACCTCGTAAATTGCTTAATTTTTGGAATAATGTTTAAATTTGCTTACCATTTTTCGTAGTAGTAGAAATTTCGTAAATTATTCAATTTTTGGAATAATGTTTAAGTTTGCTAACAACCATTTTTCGCAGTAGCAGAAATTTCGTAAATTATTGAATTTTTAGAATAATGTTTAAGTTTGCTAACAACCATTTTTCGTATTAGCAGAAATTTCGTAAATTACTTAATTTTTGGAATAATGTTTAAGTTTGCTAACAACCATTTTTCGTAGTAGCAGAAATTTCGTAAATTATTTAATTTTTGGAATAATGTTTAAGTTTGCTAACAACCATTTTTCGTAGTAGCCGAAATGTCGTAAATTATTTAATTTTTGGAATAATGTTTAAGTTTGCTAACAACCATTTTTCGTAGTAGCCGAAATGTCGTAAATTATTTAATTTTTGGAATAATGTTTAAGTTTGCTAACAACCATTTTTCGTAGTAGCAGAAATTTCGTGAATTATCGAATTTTTGCAGTAGTAGCAGAACAGATGTCGTAAATTTTTTTTTTTTGGACATCAGTACGCATACATTTGTGGGTTGTGATTTGTGATTATTTTATCGACTATTAATTTTGTTATAACTAGATTTAAACTGCTTTTTGTTCATATACATAATATATTATATACAACTGTAATATAATTATAATATATACAGGTTCATAATATATAAATAAACCAATGTGTAAATAGGTTTAGTTTTACAACTTAACCATTGTTGAAGATAACTTAAAGTTTCAATACCTAGCTATCAATGAATTTATATAAATCTTATAAAACTATTTATATTATTTATTATTCTATATTTTTACCTGTTAAAATGAAGTTCTACCAAGTTAATGCCAATTGAATCAATAATTATTGTTAATAATAATCTTCGATTGGTTATTGGCTTGATGATTGATTTGTTATTACATATTTTTTATAATAACGGAGAATTTCAACAAAAGGTGTTTAACGGGAAGGGATTTAATTCAGTTGCTTAACATATTATTATCTTCTTTGGGGGTGGAGTCGATTAATATATATGATTAGAAATAGGCTAGTAGTAAGATAATCTTACTTTCTATGTCGTTGTTACGATCGAAAGAAAGTAGTGAAAACATCATATTTTAGCATCATATAGGGCCGCAACTTGGACTCAACTCAGGACTTGAACTCGCAACCAATTAGAACTTAAGCCCACTTGGCTACGACGAACGACAAGTACATACTGTTCCTAAGAGCTAACATATTGTTACTGTTGAAATTAATGATACTCAATTTATATAATATAAGATAGCTCAAAAACCACAATTCTAAGATAATTGTGTTTGAACATCTGTCTGTACTGTATTAATGAATATGTAGTATATTCTTATGATGCTAAATTTATAAATTCAATATTTTAAAAATTAGCATATTACGATCCACACGGAATTTATTACGTTTTTTTAATGTAATAAAAGTAAAATAGTTATATTTTCTCATTGCATAAAAAAGTAAAACATAAAAATTCAAAATTTTAAGTTATTTCCTTATTAAATTCTTGATTTTTTTATATGTTAGTTTAATTGTATAAGTATACAACAGTTAACATTACAGTTCTAAAAATAGATTGCTGAATTAAACAATAATGAATCAACTTTGTATGAAAAAATAATATTTATGATAAGTAATAGAATCGCACATTAATAGTCATGTTACAAAGTAAAATACAAACAACATTTGTACACTATTTCTATAATATATTTATTTACATAATAACAAACGGAAATGGCATCGCGAAAAAAAACAATGCTTTTTCAACACGGGTAACGTTTTGAGCAATAAATTTTATCGTCTTTATAAAAAAATATTCGCAATTAATTGGAACAAAGGGAAAGTGAACATAAAATAGCCATAAAATCCGGCGCGTGACTTTTTTATGGGACGAAAAATAACCTTTTTAAATTCTAAATTGAAGTTATTCGTGTATTAATTAGAATTTACTTGGTTTGGATGTGTTGATTTTATACACATACTTTGCACCAGAATGAACAAAAAGGAAAAATGTGTTGTTGTTATGTTACTGTCATAGGCAGAACCCGAGATGGACAGAAATCAAAATGTTTGAAGTGACAGATATTGTTATTTTTTTGTAATAATTCTACTATTTTATGAAATGATCTGTACCGCTTTCGCTCATCACACATGTTTTCCGACGACGCTCCGATGAATTTTCCAATAGTTCGCTATTCACTTATACTCGCTTATTAATAAATAAATAGGTGGATCCAGTGGTGTAGTGGTAAATAAATAGGTACTAGGTCGGTCATTGATTTCTCCCCTTTTTTGTTTTTTTTTTTTAAAAGTCCGAAGTTAAAAAACCACAAGTTTTAACAATAAAATCAATAAAAAAACGATTTTAAATATATGTATGTACTTAAAAAATAAATTACAAGTCAAAAGGGTGGCAGGGCGCCTTTCTTGTTTTCAGGTGCCAGGTCGCCGACCTGGCCCACTACACCACTGGGTGGATCCATATTTAACTCAATACGGTCTGTCTAGGACGGCAGTCGCCAACTTTTCGGACTAAGCCCACAATTTTAAATCTCGTGGGCCACTTACGTAATTGGTATAAAGATTCTCAGATTGTAAGCTTGAGGGATGTTAGCAAGCCATGGGCGGAAACAAAGCTATCAGTGAGAGACAGGGAATCATGGAGGCAGCGTTGGGCCGCCATTATGTTAACAAGAGGCTCGCTCAATCTCAGAGCTATTCGCGGTGATCTGAGAAAGGGGTATATTTTTTATCACTCTCGAGCAATTGTAAGAAATAATCGATTGTAATTGAATACACTTATATTATTTAACGATATACAATGTACCGTAAACTAATCAATATAAATAATTGAATATAATATATCATTCAGTAATTGCAGCAGCTATGTACTCACTTGATCTGAGATCTGAGAATATTATCAAAATTTACTTGTTTTTTTATGTTTTTTTAATAAACTAATCTTTCTCTTTCAAATTTTAGAATTTTCTGCTTAATAAACTAAAATTAGCATCAACTTTAAATTAATTAACCCTCCAAGGACGAGCGTGACCATATGGTAACAGTAAACACCGTTGTCTATTGATCCCACTATTCATCCTTTTCTACCTGAATATCGTTGCTTTTACTCATATTTGGTTAAGAAGAGTACATACTACAGTAAGTCATCAGCCGCGGGGACAAAACGGCCACCAAAAGCGCAGGCGATTTTTTGAATTTCCGTTTTTTTTTACTTTTTGAAACTGTTAGTTATTTTTTTATCAAAACATCAAATTATTTACAGCTATTTTGATAATATATTTGTATTGAAATTATGTTGATCTAAAGAGGTGAAATTGTAAATATTTAAAAAAAAAAACACATTTAGCTATACTTTCGATGGTTTCGGCGGTAACTTTGTGGAAGTTCATTTTAATAGAAAATTTAAATTAACTTTGATTATTCCACGTATTGTGTAACTAACTGTGACACGTGTTTTGCCTCTTTCAGAGGCATCTTCAGACTTACTATCGCAAAGTTTGCTTAAGTAATGAAGCAAGATTGATTCTAACATTTTAAAATTATAAAATTACAAAATGGATTGGGTTTTTTTTTCCTTTTAAGAGGAGCAAGGAGGGGGGTGTAGAATCGAAATAAAGCAAACAGATAATGATACTAATTTTACTAATGAGTTGTAAACAATCAGAATGGGATTTTTCCTTTTTAATGGAAGCAAAGAGGGGATTATAAAATCGAAACAGTGCAAACAAATTTAATCATACTACTAATGACGTTAAACATTACAAACTATTAAAACTAATGAGCTACAGTCAATCATCTAGGTTTGTGATTACTCTATTAATTGGAAACAATTTGAGTAACGGGGAACCGCCTGTGCTATTAAGAATATTATTTAATAATATTTCTTTTTTGTTAAGAGTTTTATTAATTTCTAAAAATTCTAAGCTATTCATCTTTAAACCCTTTTTATTTACTCGGTGGAGTATTTCTAAATTACAAATCTGATTAAAATTATGATTATTTTCTATTAAATGATTGGCAAACTCAGAAAAATTGTTACTTTTTAGACATCTTATATGTTCTTTAATTCTAATATTAAAGTTTCTACCTGTCTGTCCAACATAAGACGCTTGACAGTCTCCACAAGAGAGTCGATAGATACCACTCTGTGACGATGAATCTACGCGATCTTTACTGTTCAATAAAATTTTTCCTAAATTATTTACTGTATAAAACGCGGGTTCTATATTGTCTGGCAAAAATTTAACTATCTTTGACGAGATGTCTCCTAAATAAATAATTCTACGCCAGTTTTTAATATTATCGTTTGCTTTCTTCTCTCCTGAAAAAATATTATTTACTATGAGTTGTTTAACTTGCTTACGTTTAAGTAAGTTAACTACTACTTCTGTGTTGTAACCATTATTTACAGCTATCTGTTTAATAATGTTTAACTCTAATTCAAAGTTGACTTTAGTGAGAGGGATGTTAACTAATCTATTAATCATTGCATGGAATGATGAGAGTTTTTGCGACCACGGGTGAATTGATTGATGGTGAATGACGACATCTGTATAAGTAGGCTTTCTGTAAATGGCAAATTCTAATCTGTTTTCTTTATTGTTATGTCAAGAAAATTTAAGGTTTTTTGTTGCTCGATTTCTAGTGTGAATTTAATATTTGTATGCAATGAATTTATATGACGTAAAAAGGTATCTAACTGTCTATCTGTTCCTGTCCAAATGCAAAAGATATCGTCTACATAACGATACCAAGTTTTTATATTTTTAAGTAACGTGTGATTTGACTTAAAGAGATTATTCTCAAAATAATCCATAAAAATATCCGCGAGCAAAGGTGAAATAGGACCACCCATAGGTAATCCTACCGATTGTTTGTAAAATTGCCAGACAATATAGAACCCGCGTTTTATACAGTAAATAATTTAGGAAAAATTTTATTGAACAGTAAAGATCGCGTAGATTCATCGTCACAGAGTGGTATCTATCGACTCTCTTGTGGAGACTGTCAAGCGTCTTATGTTGGACAGACAGGTAGAAACTTTAATATTAGAATTAAAGAACATATAAGATGTCTAAAAAGTAACAATTTTTCTGAGTTTGCCAATCATTTAATAGAAAATAATCATAATTTTAATCAGATTTGTAATTTAGAAATACTCCACCGAGTAAATAAAAAGGGTTTAAAGATGAATAGCTTAGAATTTTTAGAAATTAATAAAACTCTTAACAAAAAAGAAATATTATTAAATAATATTCTTAATAGCACAGGCGGTTCCCCGTTACTCAAATTGTTTCCAATTAATAGAGTAATCACAAACCTAGATGATTGACTGTAGCTCATTAGTTTTAATAGTTTGTAATGTTTAACGTCATTAGTAGTATGATTAAATTTGTTTGCACTGTTTCGATTTTATAATCCCCTCTTTGCTTCCATTAAAAAGGAAAAATCCCATTCTGATTGTTTACAACTCATTAGTAAAATTAGTATCATTATCTGTTTGCTTTATTTCGATTCTACACCCCCCTCCTTGCTCCTCTTAAAAGGAAAAAAAAAACCCAATCCATTTTGTAATTTTATAATTTTAAAATGTTAGAATCAATCTTGCTTCATTACTTAAGCAAACTTTGCGATAGTAAGTCTGAAGATGCCTCTGAAAGAGGCGAAACACGTGTCACAGTTAGTTACACAATACGTGGAATAATCAAAGTTAATTTAAATTTTCTACATTTAGCTATATTTCAACCCCGAATGTTTGCGAGCCCATACGGTCACTTTTGTCCTTACAACTGTCCGTACACAATATTACACGGTAATAAAAGGATGATCGTGATCATATAGTCATGCGGGGTTTCTATACAACGACTTGGCGTTTTTTTTTTTTAAATCTTATTACAAATAAAAGTTATCCGTGACTTCAAATATTTTTTTTATCGAAAAAAAGCTCTCGTCTCTGGAGGGTTTTAACAGTCAAATTTTCACCAAGAAGCAATGTCAATCGGTTTTTAGGTGCCCAGAGGCAACTGATTCTTCCTTTGATAAGAATCTACGATCAAGTATATTCTTCCAATACAAACCAGTCTCATCTACATTGAATATTTAACATTGACAATTTGACATTTCTCGATCTTCAATAATTTTGGACAATGAGGAAATAAAGTCTTTTCCAGCAGCTCTATCCGCATCACCGATTCTCCAATGAATTTAATATTATGTAAATAATAATAATAAATTTGGCGAACCAGCCGTTACTTGCCGAAACAAAACATTTTTGCATTATCGCCAACAAATCTAAAAAGAACGGTTTTCTACAAATGTGCGAAAGTAGAGGTCCGCTTGTACATATAAAAAAATAAAACACTCATTTGCACTAATTCCATTTTTAATTTATATGAACAGGACTGGTTTTTCTCATGAGGAGCATTATATTCCACACAGGGAGCGAATATGGTCTAATTTCGAAGACGATATTTCTTTGAAGCTTCAGTCATATTAATAATATTTTTAATATGTTACGTATGTCCAGTGGTGTGCTGCTATGGGCTCGCACTGGCTCGCACCGGCTCTGCCGAGCCGGTTCCAAAAGTAATTTCGGTTCGGAGAGCCGGTTCCTAAAATACTAAAATAATTTACCATTTTTAAATCATGTCTCAGAAGTTGACGACAGCAAATAAGAATAAGGCGAATAAGACTCGTCACGGTTATTATACATTCCTGGCAAAATGCCTCTAAGGCAAATCAGTAAATTCTTGGGATTTTCGATTTGAAAATTCTCGGAAGAGCTTTAAAAAAAAGTCACGCTGATGATTTGGGCAAATCGGTTAATTCTCGGGATTTTGGATTCGAAAACGCCCCGCACTGGAAATTTACATGAAATTGATTGAAAATCCCAAAATCGCCGACCAAGCGGCCGTGCGAGCCGGTTGATAAAATTTTAGCAGCACACCACTGCGTATGTGTGTAATATAATATTTGTAAACCAATAAAAACGTATCATTTAAACGTTTCATTTTTTGCGTCAACAGCATGCAAAATGCGTATTCTGGTTTAAGGGTAAAATATGATAAGAAGCACTGTGCTACAATTTAATACTTTATACACGTGAACTAAGCACCGAACACAGCTTTGTTTCACAAGTGAAAAATCAAACTTTGTCATGGCTAGTGGCGGTTATAGGTACTGGGCAAGATGGTTTCGGCTCGATCTGAAGATTTCAGAAAAAATGTGTAAAAAAATCTTAACTTAAGCAACAGAAGCTTTCATTGGGTATTCCACTTACTGCCAGCCACGAGTAACGCCTTTAACGCAGGAGGCGCTCAACAACATTGACAATGGCAATGAATAAATATAGGGCAAGTAAACATTGGTCGGGGCCAAATAGCCATACAAGAATTGCGTCATTGGAATTTTCTAAGCTCCATTGATATTCTTTTGATACAATAACCGTTTTTATTAGATGGACACACTTCAGGGTTTGATAGTAACACATTAGTGATAGAAAAGTGATGCCCATCAGACGGCACATTTACATCGATCGTTGTTTTAAATCCAAAAATCTATGGTTAGCTAGTTTCGCATCTATCGACTCCAATCTGTGTCATTGCCGAAATAAAACTGGACTATTATTCGATTGTAGCTTTATCCGCCTATTTTAAATACTCAGACCCGTTAAACATACACCTAGCGTACTAAGAAGGGGTATTGAGAACGCTTGGCGAAGAATAAATCATTATCGGAGCAGATGAAAATACATAGTCATTAGTCACCTATGTGGAGCCCACGAATCATAACAGCACAAAGACACGCAATGTGTGACCCAGCCGTCAAAGACTTTGTAAGTCAATTTGATCTGCTCATCTTAAGCGATCGCCATCATTTGACTATATTGATATATAATTGGGGTATTCTAAAACAGTGTTTGAGTGCAAAAAATGAGAAGCTCTAGAGCAGTGATTCCCAAACTTATTATGCTCGTGGACCCCTTTCAAAGCAAAAATCGGACCGTGGACCCTCAAGTGAAATAATAATTTTAGTTTTAAGCCTAGCAGTTAATGCCTTGAATGGTGATTTTTCTATTCATGTTCCAATGTGGAGCAAATGGTCCGTAATTGCGGTATGTCAACAGAAGTTTTTTCTCGAGAACTGTTTCTTACTAAGTTGCTCAACCCCCTTTTTTCAAAGAGAGTTAGGATAAAAGAATAAGGCTAGGACATGACTGGTGGTTAACAAATATTAACTCTTATGGCAACCTATTGACCTCACGCTTGTTTTTAACTATTTATGTTGTAAACAATACTACTAAGCAACTCCATAAAGAGTAACCTTAACCTTAGTAAAGCCTCCACAAGGATAGGCTATCAACGAGTCCTTGTTGTTCCATTAAAATCTATTTATGAGGTAGAACAAGTGATTATATTAACCAAAAAGGTCTATCCTGCATACTCTTAAAAAGCCAACCGTGTGATAGACTAACAACAAGTTCTCGTTGTTTTGTGAAAAACATTTTTGAGTAGAGCAAGTGATACGATATCTTGCATATTCATAAAAACCAACCATGTGATTGACTGACAGGTAGTCCTAATTAAATCATTTTTTTATTGTACTCAACAACTTCTCATTTATAGTATATCTTATAAAATTCTGAGAGGGATAGACTAACAACAAGTCCTCGTTGCTCTGTGAAAGTCTTTTGACGATACCAAAAAAGTGATAAGATATGTAAACCAAATAATGACATCTTGCATTCTCTCAAAAGGCCAACCATGATATTGACTGACAGCTAGTCCTCTATAAATCTTTTTCTAATAAACAACTGTACCAATGCATACTTTTATCTAAAAAAAACTCTATCAAAATCATTGTATTTATCAAGTAAGTTATACGGTATAGAAAGCAAACAGTTACTTAAAACTAAAAAAGTCAACCATGTGATAAACTCTGAGTTACTCTGTCAAAATCATTGAATATGAATAGAAAGCAAAGAGTTACTTAAAAAGCCAACAGCTTGTCCTCGTTGTTACGCACTATACACTAACAAAAAGTCGTCATTGGTTAATCAAATTGTTTTTTATAATGATGAAAAGTAGTCAGGGAAAAACTAACATAAGCAAGCTATCGTTGCTCCGTCAATATCTTCGAATTGTAACACACCATCCTACCTGTTTGGATGAAGAATAATCGAATCCTTTGGCGAGGGGGGGTTTATACTTAAATTTATATCATACTACGCATGCGCGAAAAAAGATTGTTGATCTCCTTGGTTACGTTCATTACGTTCATTTTGGACGTCTTGCTGTTTGCAAAACTCATTTTGCCATTTGCTGTTTTTCGAAGGTCATGAAATACATTTAAATTTTTTTTTTTGACGGAGCACCGACGACTTACTGTTACTTTTTCCCTGTAATGCTTTTCATTCACAACCTGTCGTCGGCAATTTATACACGAATTTATAAGTGCCCAATCTCGGGATCCCGGGACTGGGATAATAGGATCACAAAAAGGCTCCGGGATTGGACACGTACTATAATTATATTTTACTCAGGACGTAAAATTTTTTATCATTTTATTTATTTTAACTTTCATTACAATAAACAAGGTGTTAGGAATATTTATTCTTCCGCAGACCCCCTGACCTTGTCCACGCACCCCCAAATGACTTTTAATTTGTCACGGACCCCTTCAGTGGTTTCACGTTTCCGTGACATGAAAAAGGTTGGAAAGCACTGTTCTAGAGGATATCACCAGTGGTGTAGTGGTAAATGAATAGGTACCAGGTCGGTCATTGATTTCTTCCCTATTGTTTTTTTTATATCCGTCAGAAGTTTAAAAAATCCCAAGTTTTAACAATTAATTAAATCAATAAAAAAACGCGCAATTATTTTTTTACTAAAAAGAAGGGTGGTATTTCTTCACGTTACATCTGTACATTTATTTTCGTAAAATCCGTTGGGTAGATCAATTTTGATATAATGCGTTTATATTTTATGAACAGTTTTTTGAATATATGTATGTACTTGAAAATAAAGTTATAAGTCAAAAAGGTGGCAGGGTGGCGCCCTGGCTCATTTTCAGATGCCTGTTTCAGACCTGGCCCCACTACACCACTGGATATCACCGGGAGCGACCACAATGTTGTAGTTTTTAACGTCGATCGTTTCTCTGACGACCCACCAAAGATGGAATGCATTGCACTCAGTTTCAAAGGTCCAAGCTCAATTGGGAAATTTCAATACTCTATTAAGAATACATTTTAACGAATCGGCAAAGAAACTTGATGAAACTCCTCATCAAGTAGCTTTAATGTTAAAGACAAAATGTTAAGCTTGATAAATCCTAATAAATTTGGATTTTTTCTTAATCATATGAACGTAGATGTGAGTGGTTGAGTGGTCAACGTTGTTGGCTTTGATTAACCTGCTCACGAGTTTGAATCCCAGTTTTCAACTGATTTATGGATTTCCATTCAAAAGCATGGGAGTCTTTGATGTTTAAAACATTCCCAATCACCCATTCTGTGTTCTCCAAAAAAATCTTGTACAAAAAAAAGCAATAGTGATAAAGTTCGTACTTGGTTCAGTCTTTTGGCAATAAAATCCAGATTATGTATGAACATGAAATTATGATGCTGTCTGAAAAATGGCAAAGGGCATAGCAGTCTTAAGTTCCAAGCAGTGTCGTAGAAAAAACAGCAAAAAAGACCGGGCCGTTAAATCCCAGCCGCTCCTAACAAATTGTATGGCGGTTATACGTAGATCAACTCTGAATTCCAATTTATGAGCTTATTTTTCGTTGAATATAATAACATGTATGTTTGAAAGATTTCTTGTATGGATATTCTGTGATTCTTTGGTGTTATTAATTTACAATTTACGATACATCGGAAGGGTCATTTATGCAAATTAAGTAATGATTGTAAGAAATATAGCAAATGGCAAGAAATGCGATGTGTGGTAAAACAAATAAAATTTAACTTCCCACTATTAAATATCACAGTTATATAAAATATTGATTATAAATAACATAAAACAACAGTAACAAGGGGAATACATATTATATTATATACGATTTTGACGCCTATTGTGATATTATGAAATAAATGCTTCGTCTTATCTTATAATAATGGCAATATACCAAGTAAATGATGATTTAATCAATAATAATATTTAAAAATAATGAAGTGAAATGTGCTACCCTAGTTTGACTTACTGATGTTTGATTACTGATATGACTTGAGAAATCCTATGGAAAGATTGAGTAACGAACCAGTGTGCACAAATAAATTTTGAGATTAATTATTAATTCATTAAAATCCCAATAATGACGTTGATTTTTTTAATGAACTATCCAACCTCATATTCTGTATTGAAATATTGTAAAAAAAAATAATTTTAATAAAATGATTTGCCTTCTTTGTTTGCTTTTCTTCTCCGAGATTTTTCTTCAAAAACCTTAGAAAATGTGATTTCTTCTTATTTTGAAAAATATGTAATTGAAAAGATATATAATTACAATATAAATATGTATTTCCTACAATATATCAGAAACAAATGGCTTCATAATAATGTGATATTACTTTGAAAATTATGACGCCGGCCCGCTTATCTGAAAAAAAGTACGTGTTTTCAGCTCCATAGCATGGCTTTCACTATAGGGGGCTTTGCGAAAGGTCATTGATACAAATAGACAATACATTAAAGAATAAAAATCTTTCGTTCCATCTGAAAATTTTATTTAAAAAAATTCACAATTCCTTAGTTACCAATCTTAATGACTACATAATATAGCAGCGGTCGGCAAACTTTTCGGGCTCACGAACCACTAAATTCACAATTTTAATCCAGTGGACCACTAACTGGCCTTTTGTATTAGATATTATATTGTATTGAAATAAAAGTGATCAAATTCGTCTAAAAATGCACCTGATTCATAAAATAAAACTATTAATTATAATTGAATTATAAAAGCTTTATTTATTTTTAATGTGATGGATGTTCCTGGATATTTGAAATGATAAAATTTATATTTGGCTCCAATGATGTAACTGCAAATCGGAGAGCTGAATGTATTTCAAGCTGAGGTCGATACTAGGGTATCCAATCCCGCAGCCTTTTTCCAATCCCGGGATTGAGATTTTCTCACCGAGGAATTTGAAATCGTCAATTCGCTATACCTTTTCCTTGGATTCTCACAGAACCTCGTTTTTTTTTTTTTAGCTCACCGAGGAATTTGAAATCTTGAATTTGCCAATTTCGTGTAAATTTTCGGGATTTGCTCAAAATTTCTCAATCCCGAAATCCCGGGATCGCGGCCATCTCAATCCCGGAATTTCGGGATCAGAAAATTGAACGGGATTGGATGCCCTAGTCGATACTCGATTGTTATGAAAAGGCCTTTTCGCATAAATATATTGAGGATAATTGAATTGGAATTTTCATCAGAAGGATTAGAAAATTGAAATAATGTCAGATTTCTCTGCGGACCACCAAAATTTTCTCGCGGACCGCACTTTGCCGACAGCTGTAATATAGGCAGGGATGGGCTGGAGGGGGCTCGGAGGGGCTCGCGCGAGCCCTTTGTTGCATTTCACTAATACCGGCGAGCCCCTTGTTAATTTAAGAGAACACAATATTCTCCGATCGAATTTGTAGATAACTGCAATTTCTGACTTATATATTATCTACGACGGCTTCAGTATATACAGTAGTACATTTGTAGCCATTTACATTGATTAGTTTACGGTAAATTGCATATTGTTACATATCGACTGTGTCAAGTTGTATACATTGTGATTATCGAAAAAAAGCTGTTTTGGAAAGTTGAGGGTTACGTCCTTTTTCCTTTCCACAGTCGATATTATAAGTGTATTAAGTAACAATCGATTGCTTATTTAAGTATTGCATATAATTGCATAAGAATGATAAAAAAAATCACTCCTTCCCCAGAACACTGAGAATTGCTTTGAAATTAAGCGAGCCCTTTGTCAGCTTATTGGCAGCCCACCGCTGAATATAAGACAAGTTTGCTCTCAACAATATGTCAGATAGGACATTATGTTTCAAGCGTAACTCCGTTATTAGTAGGAATAAAAGAAGAAAAGGGCTGTTTGTGTATTTTTTAAGGAGTTCTTCTCTACTGAAAAACAACTCCTTTGGACCCTTTTGACGTAACCAAAGAAGCTACATCTATGGACCTCCTCTGAGTGTCCGCTATTTCAGACCGTACGCCCACACATGCCGAAATCATATTGGCAGTGAAGAGGCTTAAAAACGGCAAAGCACCGGGTGGAGACGGCATACATTCGGAATTTCTGAAATGTGGTCTTAACGCCGTCTTACATCCTCTCTATCACCTGATGGCCAGGGTGTGGGACGGTGAGCGTTGTTCTAGGGACTGGGTGGACGGTTAGGTGTTAGCACTCTACAAAAAAGGTGATCCCCTCGGCTGTAACAATTACCGAGGCATAACTTTTCTCAGTATACCTGGGAAGGTAACGGCACACATTCTCTTGGCGAGAATAAGAGGTCCCATTATGAAAATACTTAGAAAAAATCAAGCGGGCTTCCTCCCTGGAAGATCGTGTGCTGACCAAATACACAATCTTCGATGCCTCCTCCAGCAGAGCAATGAATTTAACAGTGCTCTTGCTTGTTGTTTCGTCGACTATGAGAAGGCATTTGATAGTCCGCACAGACCCTCTTTGTGGAGGATACTGGATGCCTACGAGATTCCGCCAAAGATTGTGGCCATTATCAAATCCCTACATGAGAATAGTGCATGTTGTGTGAGAATCGGTGACTCAAATACCGAATGGTTCGGGGTCACAACCGGAGTGAGACAGGGGTGCGTTCTTGCACCGTTCCTGTTTATTATTATCATTGACTTCATACTTCGCAGGTCAATTCCGCCTGATCGAGGTGTAGCTGTTGGTCCCGGTCTGAAGCTGTGTGACCTTGACCATATTCCGATGATGCCGTCATATTCGATAAATCCATTGAGGGCATCCAGGAGACTATTGATGGGTTAGGAACTAACTCAGGTCGTATTGGTATAAAAATTAATACTAGTAAGACCAATGTGATGTGTAACCAAACCTGCCATGACTCTGATAGGACCCTTACCAGCCCGGTACAGATCATCGAGAGGGTTGACAGCTTCAGATACCTCGGCGTACATATCCCTGAAGGCGGTAGTACAAAAAACGAGCTCGCCATTCGTTTAGGAGTGGCTGGAGCCACATTCAACTCAATGCGGACTGTCTGGGACACACAGCTGTACTCGATTAAAACCAAATGCCACTTGTTCAACGCTTGCATTCTGCCGGTAATGCTTTACGGTTGCGAATCATGGCACCTGACGAAGACTCAGAAAAACCGTATACTGAGCTTCGAGAACAGATGCTTGCGTCGGATAATGGGGGTGAGGTGGTTTGATTTTGTGAGGAACTCAGAGATAAGGGATCGTACAAAACAGCATCCCGTCACGTCAGTGGTTATGGAGAGACGTTGGAACTGGCTGGGTCACGTGCTGCAGATGCCTCCGGAAAGCCTCAATCCTGCCTGCCTCTTCTTTCGACTGGTGGGATTCCGGCGTCCCGGACTTCAGTCGGGTACTATCCATAGGTTGTACTCGGCGGAACTGAGGGATGCTGGCATGTCATCGGAGGAAGCAAAGCTATTGGCGGGAGACAGGGAAACATGAAGGTGCTGCGTGGCGGCCATATGCCCCACATAGGGAGCGAACATGGCTAAAGAAGAGAAGAAGAAGAAAAACAACACACAATCGTATCACGGCTAAATACTTAAAATCGTATTAATCTCATTCTTATGAAATTCATATTAAGCTGGTAAAATTTTGACCGCAACGTTTGCATGTCAGCCAAATACTCGATGAAATAAGTAAATACCGAGAGTATAATCACAATCATATTATAAATTAACTGGGTACCAAACCAAATGTAAAATTAAAAAAAGTTTTTTCGTGTAGGTACTCACTTAAACATTGGAAGAGTTTAGCCGAATTCACTATTTATTTTTATGGAAGACCGTTTTGTAATACAACTTTAATACAAAATATGGGTAGTTTGCATAAGACACCATTGCTTCACATGGAAGTCTGATGGAAAGTCGCATGGAAAAGTGTTGACAAGATTTTGGGAGTTTAAAAAATGAAATAAGAATGCTCTTAACTGAACATGCGTTTGAATTGGTTTATCAATTCAATAGAGCAGATGGACATTTTTTAAAAAAATGGCGTATATTGAAGATTTTTTTGGGTATTTACTTGAATTGAACACAGCCTGCGAAATATATCAATATTTTTTAAGAGCAAGGTAAAACCGATGCTACTATTCTCCAATTGAATTAATGGAGATTGCATTAAAGAAATTTCAACTCCTTTTTTAATTAACACAATATTTTGGTAATCAGCATCATTATTGTTGCTGATTACCAAATTTGATTGAAAGCTCATTGAAATTGTCTGTTTGAAATTATTTGTGTCTCAAAAAAAATTGAGTTTGATTTCATATTTTTGTTCGCTTTCTTAAACGGCGTATTGCAAGAAATAGTCTGCGACTGGATTTTTTTCCCAGGGTTAGTTTACTGTAGGCACAGCCACCTCATAACAGAGTCACGCAGTGCACGAGGGCCCAGCAAAAAGGGGGACCCAAATTTTTACGTCAATATAACAATTGCCTTGCCTTACCTTGCGTGATGTTTGCATGAGGTCCCAAAATTGCTAGCTACGCCACTGGACACAGAGTACAGCTGTGATCATGTGATGTGCCTAATGATAGTGGCATTGTGTTTAAAAATAAAGCAACAAAATAATGTTTTTTACGATTTATTTATCAACATTTTATGTTATAAGTTCAGATATACAATTGAGTACAATATAAGACAAATGAATCTCATTATTCAATAACACTGCCCTCTCTCTATTAAACACATACATTATTTTTAAACTTATAACATTCACACAATCAATGACCGACTATTATTTCTTTAAAATATCAACATTTATTTATATAGAAACATGTATGCATAGGTAACATTTTTATTTATACAAATTGAAAAAAATAATAAGACAGAAGCCAAAGAATCAAGCAAATCAAGCAAAAAGGAAAAGCCAATCCTAATCGAAATAAATACATTTTTCAAAATACTGCCAAAAACAATTATCCAGCAAAAGCGTGAGGGGCACCAGATCGAGACTGAATTATTATTGATAAAAAAATCAAACCGGTCAGTTATAAAAGAGCTTTTGGCGTCATATCACTTTCTCTATTTTTCAAGATTTGGTATGGTAGAAATCTTTGAATACACCACTGACATACATACATATCATTGGATACAAATTCAGAAATCAATTCATGAAAATGCTTTGCTGATAAGTTCTCTTGTTTGTGAAATGAATACGCATAAAAGATCTAGATCAGGATGGGGAAACCACGGATTATTAGGTTTTGTTAATTTCGTCCAATTGACTTGAGTCGAAATTAAGTTAAGTAATAAAAATATTGATGAAAATTGAAGGTACATGAATGCCGACTAGTTAGCTTAAGCATACAGCATTCTGATATGGTAAGGTAGTAAGAAAATAATTTTTGAAGCATATTAAGTTCACAGATACCCTTTATTTCAAGCAAAATAGTAAAATAAATCGTAAAGCCGTTGTATAGAAAAGCAGCATGACCATAAAGTCACGCTCGTCCTTATGAAATATTGTGGGTTATAGGTTGAGCGTGACCGCATAGTCACACAAACATTCGGCGATGAAATATAACTAAGCGTGAAATATTTAAAAAAAATACAATTTGACCTCTTTTGATCAGGGTCTTTCAATGGGGGGCTACGAAGATTATTTTTTTAGGGGAACCACAGCACCAGATTAGGAGGGGGGGGCAAGGGCAAGTTTTCTGAAATCTTGTGTTTTAGAAATTGGAAAGACTGATAAGAGCTAAAATAAAAGGTGTTAGTGTTCATTTTGGGAATTCCGCAAATTCCTAGGATTATGGACTCGAAATTCTTGGAAGAGCTAAAAAAAACCAAAAATTCCTTATAACACTTATTCTTCAATAGTACAGGTATGGGGGCCACGGGCTCAAAAAACGTTGAGAAACACTGCTTTAGATCAACATAATTTCAATAAAAATATAAAATAAATGTAAATAATTTAAAGCTTTAATAAAATAATAACTAACCATGTCAAGAAGTCCACTTTATTTACATAAATTAAAAAAATTGCATGTGCTTTTGGTAGTTGTGTCCCGGAGCTGATGAAAGTCAGTATTCTTTTTAAGCATAATTGAGTGAAGGCAATGATATTTAGGTAGAAAAGGCATGAATACAGAGATCAATAGACAACGGTGTTTACTGTCACGCTCATCTTTGGAGGGTTAATGACAGTAGAACATAATATTGTATACTTGGTGTGGTGAATTAAAAAAATGATTTTTAAAGAGAACAAAAGTTTTGAAACATCTGTTGCGTTATAACAATCCCTGTAGTTGAATTGTTGATATAAGTATATTATATTTGCCTGCACATTATAAAATCTGCCATTCTTGAATCGTCAACATAGCTAAGTAATAGAATCGAAAACCTAACAACATAATTTAACTGTCAATAATACTTGAATCGTCAACGTAACAGCATAATTAAATCGGCTACGTAACATAATTTTACTAGGTCGTCCACACAATAACATAATTATATCATCAACATTAAAACATAATTGAATCGCATCTCCAACTTTTATTCAATGATTTGAAATTTCCATTGTCAAAATATTATCTATGCATATTAAGAAAAAAGACAGAAATAGAAAATACTAAGATTGTTTTTTCTCATTAAATACATTCGCAAATGATTTTATAGAGCTTCTGCATTAAGCACATCCGTCCATCCATCACATCGGGAAGCTTTAAACATTGTTTTATAATTAATATTACACACAATAAGATCTTAGCTATGACTATATAATTAGAGCTAGGTATTGTCTTTTTCATATGCCAGATTACATAAGAGTTAGTCAATAATAAATGTTGATAAACTTCACACAAAGAATACATCACGAGTACAAAAAATAAATAAATGGAGTTTTTTTTACTATCACAATTTCATAAAATAGTTCAATCATTTCGCACGAAGCGTTATAAAGTCAATACAATTGTGAATATTAATATCCAATTTATTCAGTTCACTGGGCCATTTAAAAAAAAATGATGTACTGTTTTGTTAATTTTTGGATAGCAGATTTTTGATATGCAACAATAAAAATTTTAGATTTATTGCATAATATAGAAATATCAATTTTTTTTGTGACTAATTTTCATTATCTTAAATAAAAATCATTCACGATTGAACACAAACATTTTTTTTCATTTCTCCCGATAAATATCAGAAAACAAAACATGCACCGAACGGATATCAGATATTTCTTTGTCTGAAGTCCACCAAAGAAAACCAACATTGCCAAAAGATAAATTTTAAGAATTTAAAAAGATAAATTTTTTAATATTTATTAATATGGCACAAAATATATAAGATGTTTTGAGCATTTATACAAATAATAAATATAGCACAAATATTTATATTCAAATTAAAAACTTTATTCGGAAAAAAATAGGCACCAATTTCCAGGATGGCAATATCCGAATTACCAATTTTATATTGGATAAATTTAATATTTTTTCTCTGGTCACCTTCAATGAAAAGACAAAGGAGATGTAATAAAACTAATATATTTTGTAGATATATCACAAATCTTATTCAAAGTGAATGAAAATGTTCAAATTACTGATAAAATCTAGCTAGTTTGAGTTTTGAAAACATCTCAGATAGTTAAGGCATTTCTCATAATACTATTCTGTGAACAATATATTTTTGTGATTATTTTAAATATTTTATTTCAACTATTTTATTAAAAAAACGATTAGCGGAATATTAATAAAAGGAATGCCTTTATAAACTGCACCATTTAATGAGTTTTCTCATTAGTAGATGATAACAAGTCAAAGAACTTGGATCCTTTTACTAACCCTTAAAAATGAAATTGGTTTCGCTCAGCTTTTTTATTGATTTCATTATATTTTAATCATAATAAATACTTATTGAGTGCATTTAGTGTTTATATTTTGAGAAAAAAGATTTAGTGGTGTGGCATGAATGATTTTATTAAATAATAATAATAAAATAGTTCAAATAATCGACTCCTGAAACACAAAAAGCTAAACTAAAATGCACCGTTATTAATAAAAGTGATAAATACTTTACTAAAGGGGTTTCTTAAATGCAATAGGATAGAAGAGCAGGCAATGTTAATTTTCATACAATTAAAAAAAATAGATAAAAATCATGTAGTGATTTATTGACTAAATCAATCGATTGAATGATCAATGATAGAAGATTTACAACAAGCTAACAATAATAGTTAATCAGTGTTCGGGCAAATGTGCATACCTGCAGTTTATTCAGTATTTAAAAATATAAATAATAAATCCATTCATTTATAATCAGCATCTTGGTAAGTTACAAAAGTCTTGAATGACGTCTTTTTTGATAATACAGTGAAACCCTGATTTTACATGGCTGGAATTAAAAAAAATAATAAATTATTATTTAACTTAATAAATAACTATTTTCATTAATAACTCGCTTTTAAAAAGTAAAGAAGGTAAGTAAATTTAGAAGGCGAAAAAAAGAGATGAAACCTTTGATTTGTGGTATTGAAAGAGTTTTATATAAGCAACCTAAAAATATGCATCAAACCAATTTTAAATACAAATCTCCCTCTTTTCCTGTCTACGCTTACCTTCTATTTAAAAAAGGTCGATCCGTTCAAAAACGTTTGATCGGAGTTTCACTGTCAATTTATTAGCGTGTAAATTAAAGTTTTCGTTAAGAACTGTTACAAATCTTTTTGACAGTAACAGATAACTGCAGGTAGACAACAGCAATATGCCGAGAAGGAAGAGTTTTATGATTATTAATCGAAGATATTCATAAAGAAGTCTTATAGTTTAACATAAATATCATAAATTTTCCATTCAAATTCAAACTCATCTATTCAAAAACTTTGATTTTTTCATGTAAGCGTAAAAATTGTACAGCGTGTGTTTCAGATTGATGTTTCAAAGGATTGGATAAAACCATATTTACAAATAATGTTTTCTGTAACAATGATTTGAAAATAAATGTGAATTTTAAATATGAATGGTTCAAAAATCAAGGGTGAAAAATTCTTCTCAGGTATGACGATGCACAATTTTTTTTTAAGAAGCATATCGTTGAAGCCAATTTTTATTTCAATTCTTCGAGACGTACTAGTAAAATATGATATATCTGTATCTCCTATTTCTGTTCTGACTTCATCTGTCAAATTGAACTTGTTCAGATATGATATTTTTGGTTCAAATTTTGGAGGCGTGCAACGTAAAAAATAATAAGGCATCCGATAGAGCAAGTTTCCCAACCCAACGTCGAGATGAAATATTCCATAACGACACAACGGTTACTGACAAAAAGCTATTAAAAAAATTAATTAAAGCGAAATATTTACGTGATATAGTTGGAAATATTTTTTATAATTTCAAAGAGTATATATATATTTTATAAAGTTTATTAAAATATGTAATAAAATGAAGGAATCGCTCCTATTTAGTCTAAAATTTATTTTACACTTTGTAATATTTAACATTGAATCATTATTCACTATTTCAATTTGAATACGGTTAGCTATCTGTGATATTTTAAATTTTACAAGATAGGGGAACGTGACCGTTTTTGAAAACTTATTGTTAAACACGGATGAAAAAGGTTTACGGGATAGTTATTGTACGATTATATCTTTAGAAATAGTTATTTTCATCGATTAATATCTAATAAAACACAGAAATATCATTACAAAGTTTGAAGAGTTCGATATATCTGATTGACATCGATAAAGTGATGGAACAATGTTCTCTCTGTTATTTGTTAAAGGTTACACGTTTGCATTTATAACCAAGGCAGCGTATCAGCGGAATTAGAGATTTTTTTATTACATATACAAAATAGACATATTTAATTGATCAACGTCCAATAGGAAAATGAAAACATTCAGAGAAGAAAAATGTATGCATATTTTTACATTATAAATAAGTGACTTATATCAAAACCAAAAATATATTACAACTTTAAGATAGTGAAGTTTTCTTTAATTCATATCAATGTAGAAACGTCTCTATCTAATTCAACTGATTAAGTAAAACTTATCATCGTCATAAGTTTTCTAGCACTAAACGTCTCAAAAGATAGCAAAGTATGATTACCAGCCCCTCGCTGTGGAACTCTTTCAGTTCGGTTGACATAAATTGGACATCGGATTAAACATACAAATTGACAGTGGATATTTTGTTTGGTGATGGTGGTACTTTACTTTTACAAATCATAAAATTCAGTTGATACTGTATCTTCTTTGTAAACAGGAAAAGTGACGTTTAGTGCAAAAGACTGTAAGGTGACAAAAGTCCGTTGTCCGCATGAAGTTTCCGACTAAGTCACTATGATATTGTAACATATGTGAAGATTGCATTTACTCCTGCAAGCTTCTTCGTGTGTTATATGTAGTCGAAAACGAAAATATATTACAACTTTGAGGAAACTTCTATATTCAATATTATCATAACTATCAACCGACCGTACCCGACATTTTCTTATAAGTCTGTATATAAATTCTAAGTTAAAATTTACTGTTACAACTTATTAATCGGCATCTCTGTAAATGAGATCGAGCGCCTACAATAGTAAACTTATGAAATCTCATATTTTTTCATATAATTTTATCATATATCTTTCTCAAAATTCAAATATCAACAACATATTTGGAAAAACCTTACCAATAACGCCTTCGTGTCACCATTGAAAAGCTATCAACACTGTCTGTCTATGAAACCTAGCGTTTTTCTCGTCTTTTTGAACAGGCGTCAAGTCGCAGGTGATTCGATTTATCACTCAGATAAGGCAAAGCTTCCGAGATATTATTTACAGGGAAATGTGCCAAAGATTTATTTATACATTGCCTTCCGTGACATGCGTCTTATTCTCTTCCCGGCGGAATAATCCCAAAAAATCAAGTCTGTGTTGCGAAAGGCATTCAGTCAAGTTAAAAATTAGTCCACGTAAAAATTGGCCACATCTACGAAAAAATCGGCCTGCTGGAAAAGGTTTTAAAAATGAGAGATATGACCGAACTGTGCGGCGCGGTGTTATCCCACCGCAATCTTCGACAGCGCATCATATGAGCGCTTACATCGCCTCGTTCTTGTAGAACGAATTGTAAAAAAAATACAGTAATTTCAACAGATTTTGTTTAATGTAGCACGGTAGTTGGAGTACCTGATTTTGATAAACACTTCATGAAAATCTCAATATGTATTCCGCGTGGGAACTAGATTTGTCTTTTCTATCAATTTTGTTGCGGTCGCACGCATTAAACAACGAATGCAGTGGTGGAAAAACAACTCGATGGAGATGAAATAAAAAAAAACCATGCGTTTGACACTGTAGTGAAATGAATTTTTAGCTTGTCGCGGTTCGTATCGTTTGCGAATAAGACGCGTATCGAAATACAATATAGTAATAAATATCCTTTCTAACCCGCTGCTCTCTCTCATCTGTTGATTTAAAACAGATTGGTCATCTGAATCCGAGGTTATCGCGAGACCAGGCAATATATCTGCTATCACAGAGTCGAGATTGAATTGATATTTTGAGAGGAAAATCATGCCTGAACATATTCACCGTTGCGACTCTGCCGATTACATTTATAATGTGGTTTTTTTCAATTTAAAATTGGAGCTTTATCAGAAACAGCGATATCCATTATGAGAGATGGTACAAAAATATCATAACAAATGATAGTGATTAATAGCGTAGAATCACTCGATTAAAAAAGGAAATTAACTAAAAAAACAAACAGTATTTTAGAAAATCAACAATTTATTACATCAAAAAAAATATCACCCCCATAATAAGAATCAAGCGCTAACTGGTAAAACTGACAGTTTTAATTTGCTCTGCAGACATCTGCCAGATTGATTCAAAAAATATTTCAATGTCAAACAGAACTGCCCGTGATTAAATTTCAATTCTATGACGAATAAAAGATTTATAATTGATCAATTTACATAATGTATTAGAGACAATACAAGAGAGAAGGTACCTATATTGAAAAAATTAAAATTTAATTTAATTAATTATTTTATGGCAGATCACATTTCAGTATGCCTGTAATATTGGTAAAAATCATTTTTTGTAATCTAGTAAAATAATAAAAATACAAATAAAAATATTTCTTATTTGTAAAGAAATATGATTTTAATTTACAAGGTATGCCATTTTCGCAAATATAAGATATGCTATTGTAAATAATCATTGATTTCAATTATTTGCATACGAAAAGGTTTAAAAAATCATTCACAACTTTCATCCATATATAAGAAAGAAAAAAAATGTATATGAAACAATGAAGTAATGTTACACTATTTGAATATTTGTTATAGAGTGGATTTTTGGGACAGTTAAGCCGGCAAAGAGTACTTTTTGTGTAACAAAAAAATGCACTTTATTATTTACTATAGGTAAAAAAAATACTTAATTGTACAAACAAAATAAAATAATATTATAGATTTAATACGTAATAACACTAAAATCCAAACACGATATTGAATTAAAAAATAAGACATGATCAGAGACCGATACAGATATCACAAAACTATTTTTGTAATGGCATTTTACATGCAATATCTATGAAAAAAATACTAGAATTATAAAAATATTACACTAGTACAAAAATTATAAACAAAGAGGGACCCAAATGTATAAAATTTAAAAAAATATACATTGCTTATGCAATAATAACTATTTACATTAAATATGATAAGCAATATTTATGGCAATATAACAAAATAATCAGACGAGCAATTTTTACAATCATAGTAAAAATAAAGAAAAACAATTTTATTTTTGTTAAAATAAAAAATGTATGCATCAAATGAGAAAATTTACTCATTTTTTTATATCAAATGTTGGTTAACGTATTTTGAAAGATTTTCAAACACAATAATAATTAAACACAACAGAAATCTGCATTTCCAAAATATGTCTTTCTCAACCTTTAAAAAAGTGAATATTATTATCATTCTTCATAAGTTTAGGTGATAGACAATTATCTCCGATTCCGTTATTCATTCAGTTAGGAAACATTAATGAAAAATATTCAACTTCCCATACTTAATTTTTTTCCTATTCTGTTTTTTCACCGATCCATGAAAATATTACAGTCTGTGTTCATGTACTATACTGTATTCATGTACTATACTGTTGAAAAAAATCACGCAGCACAAATAACATTATATTATATCTTCCATAACAGGAAATAATATTTTCGATTTGTCAATGCGGAATAGTGAACAGCAGTTAACATTAATAAAATTATGTCGACCCGGTCAGAATAACTCTGACAAAATATTTTCTGCCTTATCTGTGTATAACATATACATACATATATATATTCCCATCTAAAAATGACAATTTGAAATATTTTTACATTCAGAGTTTTAAAGGAAAACCGAATAGAATAATGTGATAAAATAGTTATGTAAAAATATTATTTAATGACTGCGATAGCAAAAAGCACATTTTTACCAAATGTGTTTTATTCAAAATATAACAATGCATCATCGAGTTGAAAGACAGAAGATATTAATTTTCTCATACTGTAATAGTAAATAAAAATACAATCGTGACAACTGTTTGTGTTTTATGAATAAATTTAAAAACGTAATGCAGGCACGTATTAAATGAATTAATTAAATATATATTTATGGCATCGTTAATACAACCTTGCATATTTTTGGTTATATAGCAGGGAATCATTAAGATATTGAACATGACGATATCTCTTATCATAAAATAATGCAATGTAAATATATTTAATATAAACTTATCAGCGGACACAACTTCAGACATGTCAATCGAAAAGTTCAACAAAAACAACAAATTAATTTTAGCTGCACAGATATTTGTCTCACGGTTTTGATTATTTTATAGTTAACACGTGAATAAAGATGAGTAGAGTTAGCAGTTAAGAAAAGATAAACAATCAGTAAGTCTGTTATCTGCGTTAGCTTGTTGAGTATAATGAGCAGCGGTGGCAACCGTCGGCTTCTTACGAAGAGTGAACCGTCTACGGCAAGGGTACGGTGACCTGCACATACGAAACGGGGAAATATCCGGTGCGGCCATTTACACTACCTTCATACCAGTTATCGTCCACTTTGTTAACAAGGGTGATGACATCGTTTTCCTGAAATGTAGAAATTCAATTTTTATCACAACATTTAAAGTATCTGAATTGAAAAATTAGTAAACTTGCACACCTTCAGATTGAGGGAAATGCCATTAATTTAGAATTATTGAAGACCGTATCGAAGCCGTCTCTCTACCTCCTTTACGGCGGTACAATCATTATAAGTATTTTTTCCTTTTTTAATTAACACTGTACTTAAAAAAAAATAGAGTACACCGACACAAAGATATGGACAAGCCCGTCTCGCGAGGATTTACAGAGATGTCTGAATGCAGCGCTGCAATGTACAATGACACATTTGTCCACTCAGAATTCAGCAGCAACATGTTAAAAACTTGAAAAGGCCCTCCAAGATTTTATTAACAGGGCATTAAGGCCCACGTTAAGAAACACTGACATAGATGAATTTTGGAACATGAAATGATTGCAAAAATGAAGTCTCCCGAGCATAAAACTATTTGATTAAAATAGAAAATATTGCTAAATTATAATGCCGATAGTTACTTTAAAGCCGAGTTCTCCGGGGTTTTCAGGATCAAAATCATAGAGAGCCGTGCAGCAAGGCCCTTTGTTGGGAGTGGCCGGCACCATTGGAGTTCTAGCTGGAGACTTCATCGGAGACGGAAGAGGTGATGCTGCATCAAGTAATTCACACATTTTACTTAACAACCTAACACAGTATTGAACATTCAAATTGAAAAATGTAGCTACGCAATATTGATTACTTCACCGTTACTGTTTAACTCGCTCTCAAAAAAAAATTATAACAGTCCAGATTTAGACATAAGAGGTTTGAATCGTTTTAAACAACTATGTAAAAATAAACAAAAATAATATGCACAAAAGGTAGCAACATTTTTCAATCTAAAGATTTCAACTATTGACATTGGAAAACTTCTTTAAAAGAAATTATCAACATCAGCGATCTATCTATTTTTTCATGCAACAGTTTGAAGCGTATTAACAATATTGATGGGTCATCGACACAAAAACATCTACAAATTGGCATATTTTCAGAATAGAAGAACATATGTTTGTTTCGGGATAATTAGAATTTAGTAAAACAGAATTATGAACATTCATGAATATTCAACCGTCAATATTTTTGATGAAAAAGCATTTGAGATAAAAATGATGTCAATGAATCAAAAAATCTATACAGTTATGCAGTTGTGAGTTTCTTGCATTTCAAAAAGCCACATCTATTTTATATATTTTAAATATATTTTCTTCATACAAATAAATTAATTTCTTGTGGAGGTATAACATTGTGTTACAAATAACTGACTGTAATAAAACTAATTTGATGAAGATACATTTTTATGTAACTGATCCATTGATTTATGCCTTAAAGCAGTGGTTTCCAACCTTCATGTTACTGCGCCTCCCTTTGAAGAAAAAAATATCTTTGCGCCTTCCCATCCTTTATTTCATATAGAAATAAAGACACGTTTTAAAGGGTAAATAAATATTTTGGACTGTTCGCGCCTCCCTTTGGGATAGTCCACGCCTCCCAGGTTGGAAATCGCTACCTTAAAGAGTTTCCATATCTGATAATGGTAATTATGCGACAACTACGTAATATGTTTTTCCAGACACCGTACAATAAATTAGCGCTACCGGGTGATCAGAAGCAATCGCTTTACTGCATCACAAAAAACATGATCAATCTATCAATCAATTAACAATTTGCATCCTCATACAAAAAAAAAATATCCCTTAGTAGTCAGTGATACTGTATGAGAATTGGTACAAATTGATATTTTTTAATAGGGTATTAAAAAAAATACAAAATATTAGTATGTTAGCATTAACAAACACAAAACAAAATATTAATCAAGTTAAACCAACCTACTGCCTATTTCCAGTTAAAGAAATACAAAAGCACAGAAAAATCTATTACTTTTCCACCATTCACTGTAATGTTTTAAGACCAATGATTTTAAAAAGAAGTCATTAGGCCCGGTTTGTTACAAAACATATATTATCAGTAAACTACTAGAAACCATCTTTTCAAAATATAAAGATAAAATAAATCTGTGAGCCCCACAATCCATTGAAAATATGAATCTTCATACGTAAAGAGTAAACAAATGGAAGCATAACTCATAAACATGTAAGCTTTAAATTCAGCATTATTAGTGTAAATTTTATGAAAATCTTAATGTGCAAATCGAAAGACATAGTTATGTTGGCAATATACCACCACCGTTTTGGAAATATGTCAAAGCCATACTGACAAAAATATTAAATTGTAAAATAGTTATTTCTCAGTTGTCGTCAAGGGTAGGTTTTGACGACAGGTAATCTAAAATTGATCATTATACCTTTTTGACTGTGGCACTGGTGTCGACAGAAGAATGATGTTTTGTTTTTGTGGAAAACATGCACTCACAGATATAGTATTTTAAATAAGTCGCAGTTGGTTTCAAGTTCAAAGTATTGCCTTAGGTAGTTTTGGCAGAATGAAGAATAAATAAATTCTTACGGCTTTATTTTACTTATGGTAATGTCGTACACCCAAAAGTGTTTATATGCGGTGTAGCTAGGTACGACAACGTTACCATAACTAAAATAAAGCTGAAGGATTTTGTTATCGATAACTAATCTAAATACGGTATAATAACACATGCCTTAAAATAAAAACTAGCAAGTGTTCAATATAATAACAAACTATACCTACATAGAATAAAATAGATACAGGAAGTAAGATTTTCTTAGTCAAAAATATTGAAATTGTAGCTATTAGAAAAATGAAAATAGTAGAAACGGAATATATATATGTATATTTCGTATCGCGAACATTGCCAATTATGAAGGACCACTTAACGTCTACCACTTTATTCTCAAAGCGATACAACATATTATTTGTGATGTTAAGAAATTTTTTATGAATCTCAAATTAGTAAACCACTTTAGAAATCAAAAGTTTAATATTCTTTCACCAACCACCAAACAGAACAAACTCCTGGGACGGAGACAGCAGACAACATGCGTTATCTTTTAATATTCATTAAAATATTGACACTTATTTTTAATGAAAAAGGGAATAAAACTCTGGATGCTGTTTTTATTTTATAGTGACAATATTATACTATAATGAAGGGAACAATCCGTTACCTAGAGTCTAAGAAAATTAGTCATTTGATACTAATATAACAGATAATAATAAATTCTATATTATCAATCTTCAGTGAAAAGATATAAGAACATACATGAAAACCCATGTTAACTACCCACATATCTATATATCAGAGCTGGTTTTGGCTCCCCATTCTCCATTTTTTCCATTCCGTGTTTCTCCGAAAATACGATATCCTCCGAAAATAAGCACTAGTGATTTTCAAGATTATTGGAACATAAACCCTCCTCCGTTTAACCCATGATAAAATAAATCCAAAAAGAGCTATTCTTTCGAGTACAAACAAAGAATCGTGGAGGACTCTTGAGGCGTAAATCTTGTGGCTTTCTGCAAAGAGATGCTGGATATCCGAATGGTTCAAAACTGACAAGCAGGGTACGATAACCTTTGTCGGAAGATCGGTCAGGGAATTGAGAAGAAGCGCGAGATTGGATCGGGTCGGCAATCGTTATTTCCTGAGCTAGAATATTTTATTTTGATTGCTGACCGGAGAGCAATGGCTTTAGTTGCGCGCAAGGCTGATATTCAAATATTTGCACTAGCAGAGAATTCAAAGCATCGACACACTGACTGGATAACTTTTTTCAAAGACATGAACTGTCTCTAAGAAGATTGACAACAATGTTTAAGCTGGAAGATAATGAAGTCGTTTATAGTGCTCTTGCATTTAAGCTTATTGTTGGTGGTATCAAATTTTCAAAATACAAACTGTCTAACACGATAGCAACGGAATTTAGCTCTCGGAACAAATAAAAATTCTTACCGAGAGGAGAATTGATCAAATGATTCCCGCAGGAATGACTGTTTATCTACAGGCACTTAATATTGCAATAAACAAGGCATTCATTATCATTCATTAGCATGGAAATCAATGAATACATTGAAAACAGAATGAAGAGAAATTTCAAATTTTACGATCAAACTTTCTCATTATAATTAATTTATTCTGAATGATATAAGTATCTCAATGTTTTTTTTCAGGCAGAGATTTCTCAATGTATAAAAAAATTACCTAACAATTTACTCAAACAAATATCTTACCTTTATATCTTGTTTATATTTTGAAGTTAAAAAAATCAAATGTCAGTTATCGCCAACGTTTCAGTTGTTACAACTGTATTAAAAAACCTAAACAGAGCTTAACTATATTCAACGTTAATACATATATATATAAAAATGAATGTTGGTTAACTTTCGGTTGCTATGGATTTGAATACCGCTGATCCGATTGCAATAAAACTTCGACAATAATTTAGCTTGCAATTCCGGGAAGGTTATAGGCGTATTAAAATTAACTAACAGTGTCGAAAAACTAAAATATTCGTAGATTTCAATGTTTTTTACCGTTCAATCGACCGAGTATTCCAAAACGAAAATGGCCGCCGTTTGAATCTTGACACCGATTTGTATTGATTTGACAATTCAAATTTGATGTTCGATTGTTTCGATTTCATATCTGTCAAATCTATGGTCTAAGTTTTGACATTACATTTAAATGTGTTTCGTGCATTAGGTGTGATTGTTTGTTATTTATGCGATGTTCTTAGATTAGTTTTATTTGAAATTAGAAACTGTACTCTTTTCACTTAAATTAATACTATACTATTTATATATAGAACGTCAAAAAAATATTTCGTGATATTTTACAGCAAAAGTACATTGTGAATTATATTACATAACGTTAGTAAGCCATTATTTTATGGTTATTTTTAAATGCATGTGAATAAAGATATTATGCGCAAACTGCCACGTACATAATTCCTGTGTCCACTGTCAATACTTGATGGAAAAGCATTCTATATTTATATTAAACGGTTTTTCTCTTATTAAATGTTCTTATATAATCTCGAATGCGAAATTATTAACAAAGAGAGTTTTGAGTGATTATTTTCATAATGTTCAACGAATATTGTACTATTTAAGATTTCGACTGAAGGTGCTTGGTGGAATTTCAATATTAAATTTGAATCATTCAAATTATGTACATTCTCACAGATTTCGTCACTAACGACCCGGGTTTCGCCTTTCGTCGTCTTCAGACATTCAAGTGCACGGATGAACTTGAACTGACGCTTAGTAAACGAATGTTTCGTGTTTATATAATGTGCAATTTCTTTTTTATGTTTTGTCAACTATTATATGTAAATGCTAAGAGTATTTTGATGGTTATGCATGCATTGATTACACGTTTTAGATTTGAAAGTCTTTTTTAACGAGGTTTTAATCTATTAGGTGTGTCAAGTCATATAAATATATATCTTATATTCTGAAATTCATATTTTTAAGGTTCCCACATACTACAGATTATTAACAGTAATAACACAATAACATTAATTTATGTTTTTTACTATTTATATTTGTTTAAGGCAGTTTTTTTAGTGAGACACATCTTTTTAGAAACGGTAATCATAGAATAATAATTGTTTGTTTGTTCGTACTTTATGCGTTGCCACACCGCTCGCCCGATTGCAATAAAACTTTTACAAACTTTTTGCTTGCACTTCCGGAAAGGTTATAAATCTTATATATAAAAATCAATGTTTGTATGTCTGCCATACAGTTCATTTTGACAAGTATGCCTGCACTTGCGTGAAGGTTATAGTACAATTAAATTACAGTAGGTGGCGTGTGTGCTGTACCATAAACGATCAGCAGCAAACGTCAAACAGACAGAAAAAGAAAGCATGCACTTCAATATACACAATTAAAACACAAACACTTTCTTTCTTCGAGTGGCATTGCAACGCTTGCCCGGTACCGGGTAGTTACTTTATAAATTTTTTTTCATCAGTTTTTAATAAAAGAAAATATTGGTGAATATCTATAAAATGGGTAGTCATCTGGTATTTTGTAATATTCCTTTACCGATTTGATGTTATGCGGGGTGCCTAGTCTATTTTACACTACTCTATTACAAGACATAATTACTAGAAACATAATTTTATGACACTAAAATTTATCCCACAGATTCATCCCGATCAATCAAAATATATGAAATACAGTAAAGAACCAGCCGATCAAAAGAAAATACTTTTGTAAACAGAGAACATAATAAATTAACTTATCTCTCACACTCTAAAGATATTTTAATATAAGCTAGGTTTAAGTAATTTCATACTAAAGGGTGAGTTTACAGGTTGAGATTCTGATTCAGTGACATCTATTAACCATCCTTAGTTTCGCCGTACCGGTACGGCAAGGTATTTTGTCTCCGATTACCTGTTTTCATATATTTTATTGAATTACATTTATTTCTTCGTATGTGGATACCGTTGTAAATTAACAAAATAATTTTGTAAAAACGTTAGTATTTGTAAACAAGCATCCATATAATATTGAATGTAAAATTCCATTTCGGCTCGAATACCTGTTGAATATTCACAACTTGAAATAAGAAATATTCTTCCCAGATTGACTCGCACCAACAAAAAAATCTTTTTATATTTTTGTGTGTACTAATAGTAATTGTAATCAAAATATTTAAAAAGCCTTATTTAGCAACAAAAAAACTCTAACACTTTGAGCGGTGTTGTTGTCTTTTAGTTTTTGCCATTCTCGCAATTTTTAATTAATTGTCATTATTTCTTCACATATGGATACTACACCGAATCCTTTTTTTGCACGATACATTGGTTCCAGAAACTGACGCGTAAAAAAACCTTATTTGCATATAATTTGATAAATAGGTTCCAAAAATCAAAATGTATGTAAAACTAAAGTTTTTTTTGTTTACATATTTACCATTAATTTCTTAATTTGATACTTAAATACAATGAGAAACAGATACATACGTGTACATGCATAATTGTATTAACTTTTTAATTTATCTCATTTGCGTATTTATGAACGAAAGTATTGAATTTTGCTCTGATTTGTTTGATAAAATGATGTTTTTCCTAGATTCTTGATTTGAGTTGATTTTTATTACATTGTAATGATTTGTTTTGATGATCTGACGGTTAATTATTTCTCTTTGCAATAACGGACGGACTTCTATTGTGCATTTATTTAGTAGATTTAATACATATTTAGCTCTCTGCGTTTGGATAAAATTTATGACCAAAGTGTGCTATTTAACGAATTCACATAATTTTAATAAGATTCAGTACAAATTCATCAATCCAAGATTTTGAAAATGTTCACTGTTTCTTCTGTAATAAAAATTTTTGGTTGGAAAAAATTACATAACAAGTAAATCGCGTTAAAAAAAGAAACAGCGCCGTCCAAAAAACTCACGTAGAATCAAAATCGCGTAAAAAGAGGACTGGGTCATTCATCGGTAATTATTTGTAATATTTGTTTCAAACGAGCAAAACTATCGCTATGAAAAAAGATTTAAAGCTGTCACATAATCAATGTCAACAGAACCACACGCCCTCAGAAGATCTTAAAAAAGATCCAGGACCAAATTTGAATTGAAAACTTTTAGATTTGTGAATAATAATGAAAATTAATGATAATTGCTTGGTAAAATAAATTTAAAAATTTTGATTTATTTTTCGTGTGGTAACAGAAAAAAATGCAATATATTGGAATTGAAATTATTATTAGAAAATATCTCACTACTCAAAGGGTTATTAGTATTATTGAAGTAGCATTAAAGCAAATTACCAAGGCACCAATTATTTCTAATACTAAATCATTTAAAATGAAATCAAAGAGAATTTAAGCTACACAGGATCAACCAGAGGATAAATGACAGTAACGAAATATAGCTGATTCGTAATATATATTCGCGTATTCCATATATCTTCACTGTCTCAAATTAAAAACCTGCGATGATAAATATATTTTGCTATTACCTAATATGTTACAGACTAATTCATTGTGGACTAGTTAATACAATATACAATAATTAATGCTGTCTTTTGTGTTGAAACATATTTAGCAAAGTTACCATTGGTGGAGCGCTGTGTATTCTGAGAGTTTCCTCCAGGAAAGAGTTCCAGATTGTTGGGTTTGTGAACTGGAGATCCTCCGTCTGATCCCCCTACACGCCCACAACACAACCCAACATCATAACATGTATCTCCCTCGGATTGATAAATTTCTTACTTATGCATTTATAAATATATCATAATCTCAAAGAATTTTACCCTGTCCATTATCATTTGGATTAAATAGACAATTGTAGCAACAGACATGACAACAAATATTTTTATTAAAGAGGAAAGAGGACAACCTCAAGACTTAAGTTAAGAGTGTACAGATTGTTTTTGCCTTTAAAATCAATTGTTTATCTAATCGCTAAAAAAGATCCACTACATGATTCATTAATGTATAAATATCATTGTCATATAGGCTCAAGTGACCGAGTGTAAAATAGTAATTTTTTCAAGAGAACCATTTAAACATTAGTAATTGTATTTAATTTTCCAATGTACTTTTCATACTTTTATATATTTAAATATATTTTTCAGTACAGCATGTTGGACATTTTTCCCTGACAAATATGCTTGCAGGACGTCAAATAGTTCTTTAGTTCATCACTTTATCTTGTATGACGACAAAAATTTCATTTATTTCAGATTTAAATTGCACAGAATATTTTATTTAAAATTTGTTGTGAAATATAACAAAAGTTGAACTTTTATATTGAATCGAGTGTTAGAGAGATTAACGCATATTAAAAATGGTTATCGTAAGTAATTTTGCATTCAGTTATTTATTTGCGTGATAAAAATTTTCACTCGTGATTCTCTTTTAGATTTGGCAAAATCAGATGTGAAGAAAGAAAAAAAAATACAATATTGAGCATCAAATAAATATCAATAACATTTATGAAAAGAAATAGAGAGATCAATAGAAGAGTTTCACAATATAAGAAGGGATCGACATCAATAAACACACATCAATGCATTTCTTATCTTTATATTGGAAACCATTTGACACAAATTACTATACATGCCCTGGATTTCTTGTAATAGAATGTATGGGAAGCTGGCATGTGAAAGAATGCTTTTTAGAAATGAATATGACATATTAGGTAACCTTTGACTAAATTTAGATAAAGTGTCATTATTCTGTATTTTGATGCTAAACAAAACCTCAAAACTAATAAATCACCCTTCTGAAAAAGGAATGAATGATACTGACATTTAATAATACATTCTTAAAAGAAGGCTCAATAGGCTTATTCTTGTGCAATTGGAGATCTATAAACAATTGGTCAGGTACGTTTAACACCTTTATGTCAAACATAATAATTATAGCAGCAAACATGTCCATAAGTTGGCGGTAAAAGTAACTAATATTTTAACATTTAATTTGAATAGAATCTATATTATAAAATAGTCTCCTAATGGAGTCTATTTGAACAGAAGTTATTTTAGGAGAACTGCTTATTTCTCAGTTGTTCAACCTTACCTTTTCAGAGAGAGTAAGAATAAAGGAATGGGACTAGGACAGGACTAGTTGTTAGCTAGGCGCTATCGATATGTCGGGCTTATTTTAGGATCAGATGGATGGAATTGAATTTAAACATCGAAGACGTCCATACCTTGGAACGCAAATCGACAAATCAATTGAAAAAATAATTTATGAAACTCTCAGTACTGGAATTCGAGCCAGTGAACACCGCAATTGAAGACAATGGTGTTAACCACTCGGCTACATGTCGCAGTATACTGAGTGAACAGATCTAATCTGACAATGGAAATTTGAAAGAATTAAAATTGAATCCAGGTAGAAAAAATACATAAGTCATGCTGATGCTACCAATATTATTGACAGTTCACCTCAAAGCGGTGAACAGAGATGTGTTTTTTCGCTCAAAATACAAACCTAATAAACATCTGAGGTTAGATTATTTTAGGCATGAAGGTGTTGCACATTACTGACCTGTTGCTTAATCAGCTCTCACTAGACGAAAATAAACCTACAAATAGATGAGTAAGATTTTTTAGGATGGAAAATTTAATACGAATTTGTCAATTAATACAGAGTAATTTTTCAACTCAAATAAAACAAAATTATTTTCAAAAGTCACCAATTATGTTCGTATGAAAGATTTACAAAATGGACTGATAATTGAATGGTTTTTTACAGTGATTTTCTCTGTTTATAATAATGAAACATACTTAAACTATTTCACCGACAGCTGAAGGGAAATCTGTGATGTTTCGATCTTAGATAATAATATTTGTAAAATACCATCCAATCGTAGCAATTATGAAGTACAATGCATTAATTGATGCAGGATTATAATATAATGAAAAAGTCATCGATGAGAGGAAAATTATTTGAAGGATTACCCAGCGCTCCAGATGCGTTGTCAGAAATTACAACGGCAGGTGAATTATCGACAGTTGTATACGATCATTTTCAAGCTGATAAATTTCTTAGAGTGACATACCATGATAGAGTAAAAGCCGTCAGCTTCAAGGTGCATATTTGGTAAAAATACAAATGAAAATTATTATTATTAATGCACAACAATCGATGACTGCTAAAAGTGTAGAGAATTATTCTTGGACCCGAGGTGCCATGGTATTGATTTGTTTAAATGATAATAATGTTTATAATAAATAAAAAAAAACTAAAGAAAACTAAGAAAAAGTTTCAATAAGACCAAGAATAATTTTTTTGAAAAATTAAGTGTTCAATAATGATAAATTAATCAAAGATGTCATAAAGAAACATAATTATTTATTCTTATAATGTGAGATGTTTTTTTAATTCGGTGCGTTTCAGGAAAACAATTTACATTTGCACTAAAATGAGAAATTTATTATATTGGGTTTGTTACCTGCATGTGTGGAATGATATCAAACAGGTACATTTAGTGACACAAAAAGAACTCGTTAAAGAATAATATTGTATATTTTTTTCATTATCCGTATGTTTAAACCTAGGAAGCAAGCAGAGGAAAGCTCTTAAAATATAATTTTATTTCAAGATCCAAAAGCAGATATGAAGAAGTAATTAAAACTCACAATAGACCCACCACCGAGACAGAAAAAAAATTACACGAATTTCACAGAAACATTTTTTGAATAATGTGAATATTTAACAGCAGATACTAAGGCAGCATTAGAGAAGTGTTTGAGAGTTTAGAAGGCAATCAAATGACTGCAGTAGAATAATAATTGAATTTGAAAATATATTAAATGTTGCGTGACATATACTCAAATAGCTGCAGGGCAGATGGGATATTATATTCCTTACAATTAAAAATGAAGACATAAAATAATTCATATAATAAAAAAAAAAAACCATAACAAATCATCACCTGCCCACGGGTCCAAGTTAACGGTGCGTTTCGGCTCAGGCCTACGAGCGGGCGGTCTATCCCAAGCCGAATTGAAAGGATCGTCACCGCCGGACGTCCCATTGCTATTGACATTATTCCTCCTCTCATTAAAAGACGAAGAACTAGATGTCATTCTACCGGTTTGACCTCCGGTATGAATTGCCCATCCTGGCTGTTTGGAAGCCAAATTACCGCTGGAAGAGCTGTGTCGCAGATTGCTCTGATTCAAGCTGTTAGTGGATAGGTTGCCGCTGGAGCCATGGGTGCTCCCGATGATCGGGAAGGGAGGGGGAGGGCGACCGTTGTTGTGATAGACGGAAGTGGAGGGGGGAGGCATCATGAAGTTGTTCGAACCGTCTGTGGAGATACCATCGATGTTCAGGTCGGCCAGAGTCTTGGGAACGAATTCCATCTTGGGCCGAGACGCCGCTTCGTCCGTTCTGGAATTTCAAAATACACGTCAAAATCATACCAAAATTCTTGAAAGACCAAACATGAAAACACAAATAAATATTTTTTTGAAATATCTATATTTATGTTTCACATGTTTGTTAAAGGTGGGCAACTGGAACAGATTGTCTATGTTAAAAATAAATTGATTACATGTATCGACTGCGCCATACGTTGCTCGCAGTCGACTTGACAGCTCTTGAGCAAGTTGACCAAACCAAACCTATTTTTTTTTCAATCTTATCTCTCTTTACAGCCCTGTTTTAACATAGTGCCCGAAGTGCCCGAAGTGCCTCAATTCTCTTTTACTGGGAGTAAAATAAATAAATTTAATCAATTGCTTTGAATTACATTTTACATGTAATATTTAACACATATAGGTCCGCAGATTTGCATACTAAAACATGCGCGGGAGCCGGCCGAATTTTGGGGAAATGGAACTTTTTTTGCGCTCACGTTTAAATTGCGATAACTATTTAACCGATTGATGTATATTTTTTTTTCTTTCAGAAAAGCGTTCGTATGGTTTTATACATATAAAAATATGATAAAATCAGTGTTTCTCAACCGAGGGTTTCATATAAAGAGTCTTAATAACTTAAAAATAAAGTTATTTAGTAAGAAATGGCTATAAAGAGTTGCAATAATATACACTAATTTAAAATAAAGTTACTGGTTACTAACCCCCCCCCCCCCCATTTCCTTCTTCTCAGCAACGACAACTATTTTAGTTTTTTTGAGATATTGTAAAACCGAAAATAAACATCTGTTCTATATCGTAAGGTTTTATTCGGAACTCTCAGATATTTTTAAATAATTCTTGTTATATTTCAATTATTTAAATATTTTAAATCTTTGAGAATCGTTTGTTTTTGTTAGAATGGTGCAGGTATATGCTATTAATGAATGGTGGCCATTCATATGTGTAATAATTATGAAGCATTAGGGTCACATTTTTTTCACAGCAGAGCCATAAACTTTACAGAAAAAATAGCTCCTTGTCAACAGCGTCTCGAAAAGGGCATTAAGAATTACATAATTTATTGCTATTGGCAAACCAAACATATATTGAGTAAAAGCGGTGCTTTGTTGGAAGTAAAATAATGATTTCATTTCTTTGAATTTAGGATTGACTTTCCAACAAGAATTAGTTGCAAAATGTCTACAAAAGAAAAAAAGGATACAGATGTAAAATGAATCTGAGACAATGGATCTGTGTTATATAATTATTGTCATGACTAATTTCACTTTCATAAAAATCCCGTAGAACAAACACTTATTTTTTTGTAAAGAATTGTGAAGCGGCCAAAGAAGCAATAAATAAACTTATCCGAAAATTTAACCCATATTTATATACGTAAACGAAGCAAAAGATCTAACAAAAAAAGATGCATTTTTCCATGAAAATAATATTACACCAAACGTTAAACGTTATACAAAAAATATTATTTACAATGTGATACTGTGGAATTACTTCTATATTTACGATTAAAAAAAAAAATATTTTTAATATATTTGTTTGACATTATCAATTTCAATATCACTGGCAACCTTGATGTTAAATGTGAAGAAAAAAAATCATCACACAAAGTACCTTTTTTTTGTGTAAACTTACACTCGGCAAAACGAACAGATATGTTCGCGCGGACTCCTGCGCACTGAAAGTGAGATGCACACATATGTTCGCCCGGACTCCTAAGTGTTAAGTATACTTGATGGAGCCATCTAAGATCCAGGTGCACAAGATGGAATGCTATTCCTGTGCGTGTTATTTGTTGAAGTGTTCAGTTTTAACCCTTTGATTAGTGAATGAATTTATTATCATATACATCACGGGAGTGATCATATACATCATAAGTTGATTAATTAATTTTCTCATTTTTTTTACTACACAAGTTAATTTTGAAGTTTTTATTAGGTAATCCCGGAATTAATATCGTTTTTTCAATACGCAACTTTGACTCGGTATGTTTGAGGAGCAAACATTCAAAAAGTGTTTTGTCACACAAATACAAAGCTTGGAAAATGATGATTTAAGTGTTGCAAAAGTGACGGTTTGTTTGAATGTGTCAACTTTATGATTTCATTTTAATGTGAAAAAAAACCTTTTTGAACACTAATTTTGATTTCCATTCATAGGTTTTATTATGGGTTATCAGAATTGATATAAAACGCCATTTTTCAAAATTTGTGACAAAACACTTTTGAATGTTTGCTCCTCGTTTGGGTCTGTTGACCAGTAAAGACGCGTGTTATTATTTTTCTCTTCTTTGTGATTCTTTACCGTTCTTTTAAATAAAAAAAAATCAATTCTACCTCATCTACAAAAAAAGGCAGAGACGTGTCCTTAGGAAACACATTTAAGAAGCTGTATGCTGTTTTTGTTTCATTCAAAAAAAAAAACTGCAACAGAAGCAACGGAATCCATTTGTGAGATTCACGGTGATATACTGGACATAAGAAAGTGCCAACGATGGTTCAGAAAATTTCGATCGGGCAATCTCGATTTGAAAAATGAGTCTCGAAGTGGACGGCACAGTCTAGTGGATGAAGCAGCCCTAAAGGCGGAAATTGAAGCAGATCCGACGATGGCCATTGATCAATTATCCAAGAAGGTCGGCACATCACGATCAAACACTCATCGCTATCTAAAGAAACGGGGGAAAGTTCACATAGAAGGCATTTGGGTTCCTCACACGCTAACTGATCACAACAAAGCGCAGCGCCTCAGCATATGCAAAATACTGCAAGAAAGGCAACATTCTACCCTGTTTCTTCACGACCTTATCACCGGAGACGAAAAATGGGTGCTGTATCATGATATTAAAAGAAAAAACAATGGTTAAATGGTGGTCAAACACCAATTTCAACCCCAAAACCAGGACTACATCCTCGGAAAGCCCTATTGTGTGTATGGTGGGATTCGAAAGGTGTGATTTATTATGAGATGTTAAAACAAGAACAAACTGTTACTGCATTTCTCTATTGTGATCAGATGGACAAGTTGAATACAAAGTTACAAGAAATTAGACCTGCTCTTATGAATAGAAGGAATGTTATTCTTCAACACGAGATTGTCCGTCCGCACGTTGCTGACATTACACGAAAAAAGACCCAGGACCTTGGCTGGGATCTTTTATTGCATCCACCCTATTCTCCAGACTTGGCACCAAGTGACTATCACTTGTTTCGTTCTTTAGAAACGCAATTAAGGAACAAAAAATACGACAATATTGAAGAACTAAAATCAGGTCTCTCGGAGTTCTTCGAATCTAAACCAAAGACCTTTTATGAGAAAGGAATTTTAGATCTTGAAAATAGATCTTGAGAACACTGGTAATTACTTTGCTTAAAAAAATAATAAATAATTCAAAAAATCAAATTTGAGTTTTACTGTAAAAAACGACATTAATTCCGGGATTACCTAATATTATTGCTATAACCTTTTCTGTTTACATTATAAATTATGGTTCTCAACATTTTACAAAAACAAAGTTTTTCAAATATTTTTTTAAATATTTCATGAATTTTTTCTCACTAAAAAACGAATATTTATAAATATCTATAATTTATAACAAGTAAAAATGATGACAAATATATTTGAGTTGTCAATAAATCATAATTTAATCGAAAATACAAATGCGGCAGAGAAAAATTTGAATAAAGCCATGCGGCCGCACATACGCGACGATACTCTATATCACGGGTCGTCAACCTGGTCCGTACCGCCCACTAGAGTGTGGTTGAGGCTTCCGTGGTGGGCAATCTTCCCGAATGAGGATGAGGTTGATATAATTTATCAAGAAGAGCTGTTGGAACTGAAATATGAGAAGGAGAGCAAAAATATTTTCAATATTTGCGGGAAAAAAGTCTGGTTTGTATTCAAACGTGTGGGAAACAATGAAAGATATTTTAATACCCTTTCCCACATCTTATCTTGTTGAATCGGGTTTCAATAACATCATGACAAAACAAATAAATAGTCTGAAAATCACTGAAAGAGGAGACCTTCGGTTGTTTTTAACGGGAATTGAACCAGACTTAAAATATTTAGTCTCACAGCATCAGGCTCAAGGTTCTCATTGATTATTGAATTTGATTTTTAACACAGGTTTTTCAAAACAGGTTTTTTTTCGATAATCACAATGTATCAAACTTGATACACGTTCAATCAAAAAGATGCAAGCTGCGAATGCCGAATTAGTTATATTAATTAGCTTTTAACCCTTTGTACGCCAACGTCAAACCCGTGAGTCGCATGCGTATTGACTCCATACGCCAATGTCTCACCGGTGAGTCGCGATGTTTTTTCGTTGAAAACAAAAAAAAATTTAATACATAAAAATTATTATGCTAGCATCCTCTATGTTTGAACCCAATAACGTTCTTAAAGTTTAAAATTTCTAGATCTTTGGGTATTATTTTTAAATAAATATAACAGATGTCGCTAGGGCTGTCGTTGGAAGTATTCTATACGCGTCAAAGAGAATCGTAATTTGATACGTATTTGTCACAACACCTCATAAAAAAATCTTGTATGTATAATTAGTAGGGAAATTTCATATATGGCTACAGAATGGCTACAGGGTTGTCAAATGCAGAATTATTTTATTGTAAAAAAAAAATCAAAATAAATTATTTTTGACTCGTTATTCTTGCCACATGTGTTTCGCGATTTTGTGCAGTATCTTTGAACTGAAGGGGGGTCATTTCTTTCATTTGAAAATCACAAAGCACCGTGACGAATCTTCAAATTTTACCCTATTATATTACACATGTGCAACTCAATATGGGTTCGGGTCATTGGTCTAATAAAGTGAAAAAATAAATTTTTGCAATTTTGCAATTTAAATCCATATGCAGCTTCTTTCAGAGGACACAAAGAAGTCAGAAGAATTAGAATTCAAACACATGCAAACTATTTAGGCTTTTGTGTTGTATTTTTATCATATGGTAAAAATAATGAAATACTTCAGTCTTCGGTGGTACGTCTTCCAATCATCACTGTTTCGTATTTGATTGGCATTGTCTTGTCTCGATTTTTTGTTTGAAATTGATATTTTTCCATCGCGATTTTATAGATTGCAATGCTCTTGTTGTACAAAGTTTTATATCGGCAAAACAGAATGTTCAATGTTCTTTCTGTTTTGCCGATATAAAACTTTGTACAACAAGAGCAATGCAATCTATAAATCTCGGATTTATTTAAGTAATGTATTTTATCTTTATTATTAATTAATAATTTTTGCTAAGAAAGAACATTGAACATCCGAGTTTTAGAACATATGGCAGCCTTTAGATTGAAAAAAGACACGTCTGCTTTTGCTAATCACTTAATTTCGGAAGGACACGTGTTCAATCAGGAACAAGGGATAAAAATGTTACACCCAAATACGGACAGTCATAAGCTCTTTTTCCAAGAAATTTTAGAAATCAACAAAGCACAGTTGCAAAGTCTTCCGATTTTAAACGAAATATCAAACTTTCCCACATCTCCTCTTCTATACCCTATATAACCATAAAATCATATAATCATAAAACCTTTGCCGACAAACAAATTATATAATTCTTGAAACTGCTCACTACACAAATCTGTTGGCATTCCCATGGGCTCATCCTTTTCGCCAGCAATGGCTTTGGACTCAGTGATGCATTTATACCTTATATAAACACGAAACTTTTATTTGCTAAGCGTCAGTTCAAGTTCATCCGTGCACTTGAATGCCTGAAGATGCCGAAAGGCGAAACCCGGGTCGTTAGTGACAAAATTTGTGAGAATGTACATAGTTTGAACGATTCAAATTTAATATTGAAATTCCACCAAGCACCTTCAGTCGAAATCTTCAATAAAATGTTGGTTATAAAAACTTATTTTTTCAAATCTCTTAAATTTCTTATATTTTTTTTTCACTCATATAATGGATTGAAATATAGCGATGTTGGTGGGCGGTAAGGAAATTTTACTATGAAAAATAAGCAAAAGTAGGCGGTAGGCATAAAAACGTTGGCGACCCCTGCTCTATATGGATCTATCGATACTGATCAAAGGTTTAATTTCAATTGTGTCTAGTTTTTTTTATTGCAAGTTATGTGATTCAGCGGATGGCGTAACATTACTTTCCGTCCGGAAATGAATATATAATATATTGCATCCCCAACGGAAACTCATCATAAAGTAAATGTGTTAAATTTTTCTGTTGCACACGTGGTATTTAATTAGATTTTTTCTTATACTTTGATAATTTGTAGTATCACCACAAACAAAAATATAAAAAACATTTTTTTTGGATACGGATCAATTTGGGAAGAAAAGTATAAAAATGTAGAGTAAACTAATTCTTTATTACTGTTAAATATTTTTCTAGAAGCTATCTCTGTGATTTTGTGTCTAGATCTTTTTTTGCTCTCATCTGTGTACATGTGACACTCTACAGCAGCGTTTCTCAACCGGGGGCCATGTGGCCCCCTTGGGAGCCACAGCATACTCCAAGGGGGGCACAGAAGAGAAAATCAGTTTTGGTGAGCCATAGCAGACTTTAGGGGGGCCACGGCTACAATATAATGAACTAAAATTTATATTAAAATGAAATGTAATACAGTAGGACAATAATACATTGCAGCAGAAATAATGTATTTATTATACATAATTTTTACTATGTTTTCAATGATATTTAAGAATATCATAATAACTGCATCTAAAAGGAAGTGTTGACAATATTGTATTGACTATCTTGTCGACGGGTTTCTTTCATCACCCTATGATATTATGAAACTCATATGCGTTAAATATGTTTCGCTTTACTAATGCTACAACCCATTTTATACAAAACACATAGACATGAAATAAAAATCATTTGAATAATTCAAAAAGCTTTAAGAAGTTTCCGCAGCAAAAAAAAATAGGATTTATAGTATTCAGTGAAAAATTGGACACTGGTTTAATTAATAGTTTCTTACGAAATTTTCAAATTAATTTCAAAAGCTAGAAAAACGCCTTATATTTCCAAATCTTTGATTTTGCAATTTCAAGAGTTATGAATCAGAGTGAAAATGCAATTATTCAGGTGTTTTCTTTGAGAAATTCTGTTCAGTATCAAGACGTACAGTCTGAGTAAGAATGTTTCAAGCACCTTACGAAAATTCAATTTTGTATTTTAAAATGTCTTTAAAGAACATCAATGAATTATATTTCCTCATTTTCGACCACTTTTCCTACTTAAAACTACACTGAAATTAAAACTTGAAAAAATCCTAAGACGGACAATAGATTTCAAAAGGAAACATCACTATATACTTTCCACAGTGCTACGTTTTTGGCCTTATGCTGTGGAACCTTTTATTTGATGATTTTATATCTTTTTTCTTCACCTGACTGCAATATTTTTACCAACGCAGACGATTTCTTAATAAACGCGAGTGCAAATAGTCATGCAGGTATATAAGTAACAGTAAAGGAAGCACTTTCATAAATCTTAGCTTGGTGCAACGCCAATAAGCTCTCGAAACAACTAAAGTTATCTTCCTTGAGAGTGGAATCGGTTTCACAAACTTAAGCCTTCCATTATACGAATGAGAACAACCACGGTAAAAGTTACTGAAAAAATAACACACCTTTGGTCGATTCCGGACGACATACTTTTCTTTGCATATCATGCCAAAACTTCTTGCATAGCAGGTATTAAGTAATTGAAGCCTAACACCCAATCCATTGGAGTGGCTGGTAAACTACGTGATAGAAGCTTTGTAACCTTATTCTCATACAGAAAATTCTTCTTAGCGGATAATGCAGTGCATTAATAGCCCTTATAAAAGCATACAAAACTACTTCAACAAATGCATTGCTGGTTCTGCTTGGTAAACTTTTGTTAAATCTTTACATTAAAGTTCAAGGTGCTACAGTAGTGCTACATAATGGGTGTCAAGTCCCAGGTGAGGAGAATTCTTTGATTTCTTACTACTCGACCAGACTCTTCATTCTTAAGGCCCATAGATCTGTGGTGCACAGTATCGCTACAGACTAAAGATTCCAACAATTCGTCATTTTCAACTATCCGGATATCGAATAGTAAAACTGAAACTATTCGGATATCCGGATAGTTTCAGTAAGTATGAAAATAACAAAACATTACTACATATATAAATTTATGTACTAAAATAATACATTAAAAACGAGTTCATTTGTACTATAAGTCATTTATTCAGATTTTAACAATTCATATTTTAAAAATAAGAGAGCATTAAATGTATCATATTTTAAATTTGATCTTAATTTAGTTTTAATTTGTCCTGCTGTTGAAAATACTCGCTCCGTTGCTATTGATGTTGGTTTTATTGTTAGAAGTGTTTTAAACAACCACTCCAACTTTTCCGTCCTTTTTTAAATTGATCTAAGTATTTAAAATCTTTTTTCAGATTATTTGTATAGTCATTTGTATTCAGTCGGTTTCAGCGAGAGATAAAATAGAATTACGCATTTCATGTTGCAAGTTGCATTTATTATATTTTCTCATAAAATGAGTTCATACTTCCGAGCGTCTTGACATGGCTAAAATTTTATACAAAATCATTAAAATTTCAATATGTAGACAGTGGTCTCGATTGCTTGGTTTTCAGTGATGAATTGTAGAACTCGCACGCAAATGACGATGTTTCACGATCAAAGTTTCACGATCAACTGATCCTGACTAAATTCTTTCTCACTTCTGTAATGCCTTAGATAGAGACAATACACATTTCAATACTATTCCATCATATTAAAATATTAAAAATTTGCAGCTGCATTAGATTACTGCAACGGCATTTTTTGAATGAATGAAATTTTGGCATTTAAGGTTTTTTTTGCCTCGAGTCCGAGCTGATTCGTCGAACTTTTAAGTATTAAGATAACAAGATAAGATATTCATGATACCCGAGAAGGTAATAAAAAACACTACTACTAAGTAATGGTTTCTCCCAGGTAGTAAATACCCCATATCATCTTTCGTCGATTTTGTAAAATATGTCATTAAAAATTATAACGGATACTATCCGGATATTTCCCCAAATATCCGGGTATCTATATAGACTGGTGGTCCCGTTGGCCATGCCGACTAAGTTGCATCTAGAGAAAATTACAAAGCATTCAAAGAGCTCACGGCGTCTTATGAAAAACGAATTGAATTCATTTCATAAAAACTCTTGATATATTTTATTTTATTTAGCATTCTACACCCTGTAGTGCATGCAAACTAGTTTTTAGAAATTTATGGAAAACAAATAAACACGAATAACGCTGCAAAATACGCCCCCGTAAGAATATAGTGAACCATAGCTGGCTGTGATGGGTACAACGTTAGGTACCATTGGAATTTAAAAAAAATGTAATATTATAAACTATTTTGTAAACATATATTTTTTTCAACAAATAATTTTATATTGTATTTTTTAAAAATAAATGTACCTACATTTTCATTTTTCCGAGCCCTGAGAATTTATTACTATGGGTAAGGGGGGCCACGGAAAAATATGAGACTCAAAAAGGGGCCACGAGCTTAAAAAGGTTGAGAAACTATGCTCTACAGACGTCGATTTCAAGAAGGAAATCGATCCCAAATGGTATTTTACGCTCAATATTATATGGGAGCCGGTAAATTGCTCGAAAGCAAATTGCTCAAATGCAATTCCTCAAATGGAAATTGCTCGAATAACAAGTTCCTCGAATAACTAATTCCTCGAACGTCAAATGCACGAATTACAAATTGCTCGAAATTTTTTATAAAAGCTTGAAACATTATTTACTCATTCTTCAAAAAAATATTTATGCAAGACGGGAAATAAAAACCATAAATCAAAAAAAAGTCATAATAAAAAAAAAATGTTCACTCAGCCACACATCCAAATGTAAATAATAATAAAAATGTAAATAGTATTTTTTTATCCTAACTTTTTTTGTTTTAAGATTTTTCACGACTTTTTCTACGAATTTCATTTTTATGTCGTGCGATACTTGTTTAGAGAGTGAAATATAAAAATAATTTTCGTAAGTATTTATTTTAACCTTGTTCGCTCCAAATGTGGATTATATGACCTCTTAATGGAGTTAATCTCAACGGAAGTGTTTCTACGAGAACTGCTTGTTAATTAGTTACTCAAACTGTTTCTATATTTTTCCAGAACACATAGAAGACTAGGTCTAAGACAGAACAAACAGTTAGCTTATCACTATCTCTACGCCCAATTTTTAGTAAGAATGGGTGAGAGGGTTTCAAGAAATTACATATATGTGTGCCTTTAAACAGAAATCCATAAATAGTTTGAAAAATAATTGATTGAAAAGTGTACGTATTAAGATTCAAGCCCGTGACCTCCGAAAACAAAACCAACGACCTTTTCCACTCGACTACTGGCAACTGAATAATAAAATATTTTTTTATTATGACTTCTTTTTGATTTATGGTTTTTATTTCCCGACTTGCATAAATATTTTTTTAAAGAATGAGTAATTAATGTTTAAGCTTTTATAAAACTTTCATAAAAAATTTCGAGCAATTTGTAATTCGAGCATTTGATGTTCGAGGAATTGGTTATTCAAGGAACTTGTTATTCGAGCAATTTCCATTTGAGGAATTGCATTCTAGCAATTTACCGGGAACCATATTATATGACTGCCAATTTGTCAACCTTTTTTAAAAAATCTTTTATTCATTTGCAACGCATCATATCAATAATGCGGCAGACGAAAATCACTGATGGATGTGTCTAGTAACCATATATGAAGAAATAACAAAAATTCAAAAAAAAAATAATATGAATGGCAATAGATAATAGATGACAAGTTACTTGAACGTACCGGTACGGCAATACTCATCAAAAGGTTAAATATGTTAATGCTAGTGTTTGGTTGAAATCTGTAACTTCTCCCGGTGCTTCAAATGTGTGCCGGGTATTATTATGTATTGTACATTCACACAAGTTTTGTCACTAATGACCCTCGCCTTTCAGCATCTTCTGGCGTTCAAGTGCACGGATGAACTTGAACTTTCATGAATATAAAATTTAATTTTTTTAAATAATTAACTTTCAAAAAGTTACTCCCGAATCTATGAAGATGTTAACTGCTAATTGAATGTGGCTCAAAATTTATTTTTTATTGAAAAAATGCTCTAGTCTCTGGAGTGTTAACATAAATACAATAAAATGATTTTTGTAACTGCATTGCTGGAAACTTGTTAAAGCGAAAATTAGATCACTGTGGGTAGGGGGCAGTGTTCCCTCTAAGCTGGGGCCACGCAGCAGCTTGAAATCCCCCGCGCACTCATTCCAGATTGACGCACACTTCGTTAAAACTATTAACAAATAATATATTTTTTTAATTGGAATAACTCTAGTTAACTGAAATAAATAAGAAATTGAACATTTAGGTAATTTAACTAAAATGTAATTATTATCTTTTATCAGAACAAGAAATTGATTTCAATTGAGTATGTAATATAGGGATTAGTTTTATAGAACAACGCGAAAAACTAGAAAATTTTAACCATAAATATTGTACCAAACGATTCTTACTTCTCGTGCAGGTTCCCGACGAGCACATTAAGGATCTCGATGCATTGCTGGTGGTACTCTAACAGACCTTCTGCAAATGATGTCAGCTGCGCCAACTGCTCCACCTTGAACGTTAAAAATTAAATTTTATTTATGGTCATAGATAATTCTGAAATTTAGCTTTAAATGAATGATGTATTTCACCGATTTCCTGAATGTTGCATTAACCTTTAAACGCCTGGCGTGATTATGGTACATTTCGCTATCGGATTACACTGATTTATGATAATAATATTCAAAATATGAATATTAGCTTGCTTAAATGATGACTTTGAGATACCGATCCATAATTTTATTTTCAGTTTCGATAAATATTGAGTAACATAAACATCTGCGTTACAAGGTCGACTCTTGGAATATGCGTTGTGTTAGGCGAACCGTAATACAACAGCTTTATCCACACCATACAACATATTTCAGTGGGGATACAGATTCTTTTTCCATACCTAGAGAATTCTCTATTTCTTTGTAATTTTATGGTTTAATTTTTAAAAGTTTTGTCTAATTTTTATCGTTTTAATTCTTTAACTTTAATGCTAAAGCGTAAATAAAGCTTTTGTTAATTATAAACAATCTTTTATTATGCTAATGCTTTTTATTTTACCCACATGGGCTGACTAGTTTTAGAGATATAATTATTTTTATAAAAGTTACAGGTCGTGCAAATATTTGGCAAAAAGTCCACGGGCGTTTAAAGGTTAATTAAGTCATTCCAAAAGAAGTCCATTATTTTTATTTTCAATTTAAACTCTATTTTTTATTTATTTTGTACACAAGTACAAAATGTAAAATATAATCACCAACGCGTTTTAAATGAACATGTACGGTCGATGTTGAAGACGATAGTTCCTGTGATAATTTTTTGGTTGATCTGATTCAATTTAAGATTGTAGCTTATTTTCATCAACATTTGCGATTTCGGGTCACCTGTACCTTTCTGTCGCCCGATTTGAAGCGTCAAAAAAAAAATTGACATCTTTTTATTGTTAAGACTAGTCCATAAATTTCATTGATGGTGTTTGTGGCCTCGGTCGCATTCAAACCCTGATCAAAAGAAACCGTTGTACAATTTTGAATTAATTCTTCATCGGTTTCGGGCTTTGATATTTTTACACTCAACAATAAAATAAGATTTATGACAAAACGAAGCTGATGAACCATACGACAAGAAACAAATCTTAGAAAGATGTTTCCTTCACCGTGTCTGGAAACAAACGGAACTCAAACAAAAGCGTGCGAAAATAATGGACTTCTTTCAGGATTACCCATTAATGCCCAGCTATATATATTTAGAAAATATTATACTTGAAAAATATCCAGAGGTAAGAACTTTGCACTAGCGATCAGGTTGGTCTGTAATTGTCTGTAATTGTCTGCTAGCGAGATCTAATTATCTATTATTTAAATTTGAGGTCTCAGACATGGGTGTATATGATGTCATTCAGAGCTTAGCTTAAATTCAAAAACAACTTATAAGATACGTTTTTTGACAGAGACCATAAAATCAAAGGAACCGATATTGTTTTCTAATAACTAAAATTATAAAACTATTAAACAAATGAAAATTGAACAAACCTCATTATCGAGTAGATTGAACATCCCCAGCTGTGCGAGATGAAGAGATTCGGCAAACTTCTCTTCGGCTTGCCGTATCTCATCATCTGAAATATGGGAACCTGATCAAACAAGAATCCGTCATCGGACCGAGTGAAAGCACATGTCGACATTGTTCACGATAGACATACATATTTTCAGCAATGTCATATTTGGATACATACAAATCCAATGAATAGAAACATACACAAATGCAAAACAAATTTTAAAATTTAATAAATAAATATTTAAATAAGACAAATGTGTATAGAATGTATTTTAATGATTTTTTCAATACAGTTGTATGTACGTATACACGCAAAGCATTTTTTGCCACCACGTGTAAGTTTTAAATAGACCCGATTTAACATTGACAGACACGTTGTGTGTAATTGTTGAAAAATCAAAATTTGATAAAGGAAAATTTTTTTTTAAAATAAAACATGTCGTAGATATCAGAATGTTACAAAAGCAAAATAAAACACAAATAATATGTGGTTAAAAACAAAACAAAGAAATGTTAAAACATTTATGGGAATAAACAAAATACAGACCAAAAACACAGGGTAAATGAGGGGAGAGGAGTATCGGTCGCCGTAATTATTTTTTGAAAATTCCAAAAATTCATTCGTGGGACGTGAAGAAAATGGCGGGAGTGTCGTGTCAGCCATATGTACAGGTGAGTTTCGAGATCCCATTGACAAAAATTGGCAGGGGACATGTAAAAAAATGAGGATGACAAAAAAGATTAATAAAAATGATGGTGGAATGATAAATTAACTCATTGCAAAAACAATATAATAGACTAACTGCGGTTGCACAATTTGATACGTTTTCTTGTTTGTCGGTATAGTATATAACACGGGTGGCCAAACTTTTGAACTGAAAATACTGTTATCAGCGGTAGCGGTCTACTCACACTGTTTTTTTCTCATGTTCACATCTCATGACGATCAATTTAAGATATTTTCATAAAAAAAGCATCCACTGAAGGTGTAGAACAAAGATTAAAAAATTTGAAAAAAATCAAGTATAATAGATTTCTATAAATATGTTATTTTTTCACTATCTAATCACTAGTGCAGATTCAAAATAGTTTTACTTTTCATATAATGCATTGTCTAATTTAGTTCTGAGTGAGCTCAGCCCTTTTGAACCAATGAATATTTGTAGCCATCATTAACTTTACCAGAAATTGTGAACAAGGAATCATATTTCAATATATATACACATATTTGTTACGAGTATACGGGTGGTAAAATATCATGAATAATTTACTGGTTAAAAATTTTAAAATAGCTTCATAGACTAATTATAGTAGCATGTTTTCTCTGATTGGTGGTAAATTATTAACTATTATACCACATTAAATTTGAATCGTTCAAACTATGTACATTCTCACAGATTTTGTCACTAACGACCCGGGTTTCGCCTTTCGGCATCTTCAGGCATTCAAGTGCACGGATGAACTTGAACTGACGTTTAGTAAATGAAAGTTTCGTGTTTATATAAGAAATAAATGCATCACTGAGTCCAAAGCCATTGCTGGCGAAAAGGTTATAAGCTCATGGGAATGCCAACAGATTTGAATAGTAAGTAGTTTCAAGAATTATATTACTTGTTTGTCGGCAAAGGTTTTATGATTATATAGGGTATAGAAGTGGAGATGCCGGAAAGTTTAGTATTTCATTTAAAATCGGAAGACTTTGCAGCTGTGCTCTATTTATTTCCAAAATTTCCTGGAAAAAGAGCTTATGACTGTCCGTATTTGGGTGTAACATTTTTATCCCTTGTTCCTGATTGAACACGTGTCCTTCCAAAATTAAGTGATTTGCTAATCACTTAATTTCGGATAATTAACTCATTCCCATGAGCTTATAACCTTTTCGCCAGCAATGGCTTTGGACTCAGTGATGCATTTATTTCTTTTATAAACACGAAACTTTCATTTACTAAACGTCAGTTCAAGTTCATCCGTGCACTTGAATGCCTGAAGATGCCGAAAGGCGAAACCCGGGTCGTTAGTGACAAAATTTGTGAGAATGTACATAGTTTGAACGATTCAAATTTAATATTGAAATTCCACCAAGCACCTTCAGCCGAAATCTTAAATTATACTACATTTTGATTCCGTGTAGTCTTATTTTGAAGGACTCTTAAATTGTACCCATTGAAACCTTGATGTTTGTTTGTCAATAAATCAATTATAATATTTATAAAACGACAGTTACCAAATTGTATGCAACACAACAAACAGTCAGTTAGTTAAAGTAAAAATACAGTAAATGAATAAATGATAATAGCCAAAAGGAAAAGCGTATATTTTAACACAAAATTTTCAGAAAAAGCGTTACAGGAACTGTTTTTATAAAATCAATTAAAATTAATAGCTAGATTACTAAATATTGTAAAAAAAATATTGATCGTTGACCAAGATGGCTTCCCACATGGATGGTACAGTTACTAAAATCAACAATAAGTGATAAAAAATTTAAATAAATTTAAAGGATTTCTTCATTTTAAATTATTTTTAGAAACACTGTGTTTTTAATTTGGTCCACCTGATGTTTCTAAGCTTTCTTATAATTAAAACATGCAGTGGTTTTGAAACATTGGATGATCAATACAAAAGAGTATTCCAAATATTGAATTTATAAAACTGCAGAAGCCTAAAATCTTAGCAACGCTCTATTGTGTCGATTCTAAGGGTGAAACGGATAATAGACAAAAATTGACAATAGGAATATCGAAGAAAAGTTTTATCCTGATTAATAAAGTAACATAAATATTACATATCGTCACAATACTGGTAGAAGAAGTTGGTAGGTAAATAAACGTTAGTTCAGAGTAAACAGGAAATAAAAACATGAGCTTTTATAATAAATACTTACAGTATCAAAATATAAATGGATTTTTGCCAATCTGACACACATACAGACTAGAACAATTTTATTAATGCCTGACTAAAAATCGACATTAATATACATAATTGTAAATAACATAAATTGCTGTTTTAGCCAAACTGGGACAGTAAAGACCAGTGGGACCAGTGGGACTAGTGCACCAGTCAAAGAAGTGATATCCAAAAACACCAATTAGCGTTAATCTTATTTTTATCGATTTTGTTGTTCGTCAACTTCTTTCTACCAGTACGGTTAAAATTATTCACGGAAACGGTATTAGTAGGATCAAGTAATTATAATGAGAAATGTAAATATTTGACAATTATACGCCACCTTTAGTTTTAACCGAACCGTCTCAAGTAAATTAGCCACTATGCACGAGTACTATAATAGAAGGGAAACAGAAAACTTGTGACAATACAACCCCCATAAAAATAGTCACCCGTTTCTAAACATACCCTGTCTCCGTGGACCCTGATTATGCGCAGGGCTGCCATATGGACCAATCACTGATGGAAAACGACAAATCGTTAAGTTATATCAACTACACTTCCGCAGGGATCATGGGATTTCACTGACAACCCCATACTATACATGAAATATTTTAGGATAGTTTAGACACAGAAATAAGTTAATCAAACAGTCTGTTGTCAGGAATAGCATTAGACATTCAACAAATTTAATATTGTCGAGGCAATTCTCGGTGGACGGACATTATAAGAAACAATAAAAAAAATATGTATGTTACATATCATATTGGCCTTTGGTGTCTAGCGGTAAAGGCTGTTCTTTAACGATCACCGACTACGTTTAAGTTCCAGCGAGGCTGATGTAAATTTTTTATTGGATGTCTTGGACAAGGATGTTTGTGACGTCGTTTCTCCTCGAGGCGTTCTCTCTCAAGTGACAGTAAAAATCTTCAGCTATGTGATTTTAAATCTTATAAATATCTGGCACCTTGTCCATTGATAGCTTTAGTGCCCAGTATTTTTAAATTCACCGGATTTCCTCAGATAATAAAAAAAATCAATTGATAATAGTGATAACAGTTGAAAATTGTCACCAAATATTGAAAATGTTTTTCAATAATTCACAACAAATATGAATCTTAACATAAATTGTTTTTATTAGACCCAATTGTCATGCAGTCATTCAATGTTCTCTCTTTCAGAGAGACCATTGAGATGGACCTAATGCAAGATAAGTTCAATACAACATCACAGACATTTGTGACTTAAATAAATGAATAAAATTAAACTGATATTAATCTGCTAATACAACTACTTGGTACATTTATTTCACTTCTTAAACATCTACAGACTGGTGTAGAATGAATGATCCATTAATTGATTCCTCATCATCACACAAATCTGTTAAATCACACAATGTAGTATACAGGCTGATACATGAATGTAACCAAGCAGCTAATAAGCACTGCTAAAACAGTATTAACAAAAGTAAATATTTATTATAATTAGATTGAAAATTATAGCCCATTTATCTATAAGCTTATCAATAGACTTCTTTTAATAGCTATAAGCTAAATAATCATATTTTAAATTATTTTCAGCATCAATGGTGTAGTTAAAAATCAGATTATTTATATGATAAATATAATTAGGTTCAACTTCTAAGTTTGCATTGCAATTCTTTTATGTATAAAAAATGTTATAAAAAATAGTTAGAAAAACTACAGTGATACTTAATAAAAACCAGAACATATGTGAGAAAGTGTTTTCTAGAAAGAAGAATTGAAATTCACTGGCAGTAAATAGATTTAATGATATCTGGTCCATGATATGCATTTAAGATTGGGAAGCAATGTTATTGTGTATGTTTTTAATAACTCTGTACACATTTTCTTAATGTCAAAACAGCAATGAGTTAAACCGTCGCCATACAATAAATCTAATATTCGAATCACATCATGAAACCTGGCGAGTTTATTACAAATAACCCTAACAAACTATGGCATGTTTTATTGTAATAAAAAGTGAATACTCTCCCATTACATGAGGTGCCTGAAATAGAATACACATTAGAAGCAAAGAATCCTTTCAACACGAGAGAAAAGAAAAAATGTTTAATCTTTCGCTAATACACAGTTTCATTTATATTGTTTGTTTATTTATAAAATACCTAACTGGAAAAACTTTTATTATCACTTATCAGTTAAGGATGTTGAAAAGTGTCAGATTCTGTGACATCACAGAATAAGAAAAAATCTCAAAACATTCGTGTAATTGATTAAATTAAGCATGCTAGAATTACGAAAACATCTCAGTTGATTCAAGTATTCCACGTAATTCTTTATCAGGGCCTGTAGCTGAGTAGTCAATGTTGATGTTTTCGGTGATAGTGTTAACAGGTTTGAACCTAGCATAGACAGTTTTCTGTGAATCAATTTATGTAATGGTGTTCAAAGGCATGGATATTTGTGGTGTCTCAATTCCATCTCACACACATTAGATACTAAAAAGCGATAGTGACCAGCGCTTTTTATGCCCTAGCCCCATCCTTCTACGACTACTCTCTCCGAGAAAGAAGTAATAAGGCGTGCTTGCAGAATATCTAATGCGGAGAAAAGCTCCATAAGGAGTCCAATGCTCCGAACAGGGGCATGGTTAAAATATTTAAATTTTCCCGTTTTCAAAATTCACCTAGTCTCGTTTTATTTTGTTTTGAGATATTCACAAAAAATTTAAAATTATCAAAAATACATTAATTTATCTAAACAAAAACGAAATATTTATTTTTGAAAATAATATAATAAATAGCGTAATTTAACCGAATCTTTTATATACTTTTACTTTATATAGCTAATGAAGTGTTCAAAACGCAACTATTACGGTTCGTGCCTCAAAGATGCCTCAATTACTAAAGAAGATTACACAATTCTAGTTGGCCTGATTATATCAATGACATAAACATTTGTAAAAAATCCAAATACTAATTATTTTTCTCATTCCAAAATGTCACCGTCTCAGAAAAAGAAATTTCTCAGCTACTTTGCTTTTGGGAAGAAGGTTACTAAATATATTTACAGCAATGCAATCACCCTCCTTAAATTAAAACATTTTTTAACAGAGAACTAGGTAAACTTTCAACCGACTTTAATTTAATTATTTAATGGTACACAATATTTTTCATAATATATAAGATAATATCTACTTGTGATAAAGAGTCAGTGAGAAGTGAAGTGAAAAAAAGGAATTTATTTTAGGAAAAAAAGAGCTCAATGCATTATAATATTCTAAATGTTTTAAGTATCATAAAAGTGAAGTGAGCTTAGAAAACACTGCAATGGTGTTTTCTTATATAATAAAAATATGCAATCCACAAAAACACAAATTAAAAAGGTACTTAAAAGTTCGATATAAAATTTTTACTATTTTGCTACTTGGCACATTTCACTTTTCGAGGGCTCATATCTAATAGGTAGATATCAATATTTTAAAATCCTAAAATAGGACAAGGTGTTAACAGATAAATGTTACTAAAGTGACTAATCTCTGAATTGAAAATTTCTTCAAATTTTACTTTTTTTACGGATATACTTTCATCTTCTTACATTCCTTATAATGAAGACTATATATATGATAGAATATGTCAATTACCTTTTGCTTGCCTTCTTCGTTTGCAGTCAAAATCGAGCCGCCTGCCTTGCAATTTTTTCCGATGGTGCTGGGGATAGAATACGAACCGTGGTTACTGTTTGCACAAAACATTGAAGAAATGCGCCAGCAAAATTTTATAACAGCACAGTAAACACAAACATACACACACTCCTCTATCTGTGTATCATGCGATCGATGGCGGATGATATCATGATTTGTTAAAACTTATAGGAACACAGATAATTTTACAAATAAAACCTAAATTTTGTCAAATTTTTGATTTAAAAAAATTATCTGACAATGCGTTGAAATTGACCAATTTCACTTATTAGCAAGAGTTGTAAATCAGTTTTGGTATAATTCTGATTGGAGAAATGGAGATAAAATTATGACGTAGTAAATAGAAGATGGACTTGAGTGCACCACATGGCCTTTTGAAATGCAGAGCACGGTTTCGAGCAACATGTCAATCAACTGAAGATGAGAGGCGTCGCACAAATGTGGTCACCGAAATCATCACATAACAAACGTTTATTCGAAAGCACCCAGACATACTGACAACAAATAATAATACAGTATCACAGGAAATGCTAAAGTGAAGTCTTTAACTTCTTGTATTTGTGAGGTTCGTAACGACGAGCGGTCTACATCTACCCGCGCGAGACTGATGTTTGTTCTACGAACGTAAATGTTGCATACAGTGTAAATGTCACCAAGTACATGGCACCAACATTATGTATTATTCGCCACTGGATGACCAATACAGAGAGGTTTTTTTTTTACAAAAACATAACAACTTCGCGATCTATGATACATTGTGATCAAGTGAAAAATTTTCCACTTCTATTGTCAATTCAAAATTAGAACTTACCATGACTTCTTTTAAGTCTTTCGTTTGTAGATGATGCAGGGGTTCAAGGAAGTTTTGCTTGATGTTGTCATCGAGGGAATATTTGACATCAGCCATTTGCTTCATCGACTCTCCCATTTCGATCAGACTTTGGGCTAAAATTAAAGACAGTGTTATTTTTACCGAATAAAAATGAAATGCTGTCACATCATGAGGATACAGTTATTAAACCATAATAAATATATGAAAAAATGTAATTCTCAGTAGTAGTAAGTGATTTTCTTTAGTGATATTAATACAAATGCGCATCAACAATCCTGAATGGAATGACTGCATTAATATTAACCACTGGTATCATAAATTACACATTCCACAATTTTTGTTAAAAGGTAATCATTTTAAGGTGTCTTCTTCTCAATTCTTGGTGAATGCATAATAACTGCAGAAAAAAAAACTCAACCTTCATAAATGAATTCGACTCAATGATTGTAAATCAAAGTGTAAGCTTACAGAAAATAGAATCCTCTCCGAGTTTCTTCCCGTATAGCAGCATGCAGTCTCCGAGGACTCCTTCCGGTTGAGGATACGTGTTGCTCTTTGCCTGCCCTGACAGCTTGGAAATACCTTTTACGGCAGCCATTTTAGCCCGGGCTGTAGGATTTGGTTGTAGAAATTCTTTTGTTTTCACTTGCAACTCTTCGACAAGCTCCACAGTTACATCGGTTTTCTAGTTATATTAAAAAAATACATTCTTAATAATTTTTCATCACCAGAGTTTTTTACGAGAACTGCATGTTAGTCAGTTGCTCGACCTCCCTTTTTTAAAGAGAGTAAGGATAGACAGATAGAGCTGGTACAGGACTAGTGGTTAACTAATCGCTCTCACTTTGCCCTGTTAATTTTAAGATTTTAAAGTGAGACAAATAGATATCACAAATACCAACGCCTTTGAACAGAAATCGATCATGTAGATCTAATCTTAGTTCTGATAATTCTTTTTCTACTGTTATTACTTTTCCGGATGATTATAATTTCATAATATTTTCAACGTCTTTCGGGATAAAAAATCAAAAGTTTTCGACGGAAAATAAAAATAAATAATAAAATACTAAACATGTCAAGGAAAAAGGTCTCGGAACGCCGTTCTACCACGTGACATACGGAAAAAAGCACTGCTATTGTGGATTATAATCATTTCAACATGACAGTACTGAAAAACTCCTTAAATCATTTTTTTTTTTAAATTACTGTATTTTAAAGAATATTTTTGTATATTCAGACTAAGTTCATAAATTTGTAGTGAAATAAAAAATATAAAAAAAACTATTCATACCCTCTCCATATCCATAAAGTCCAAGTCCAGCTTGGTACCCTCGGCACCGCCCATTTTTTCTGTGACATACTGGAACCAAAAGAAAATTACATTTATTGCAATGTTTATCAACCTACTAAAATAGTGTAACACGTCAAACAAAAACTATATTAATTTGAGCCCATGAGAGGTGAAGTGAGCCAAGTGATATTTTAAAAATAATTGTTGTGGGTGCCTTATAATATTCTAGGTGTCTTAAAGTATCGTAAAAGTGAAGTGAGCTCAGTAAATAAACACTGCAATAGTGTTATCACACTGAAATAAAAAAATGCAATCCACTAAGCATGTCGAAACCTTGGCCCTCGGGCCACATGTGAGCCTTATTGGAGGTTTCGTGTGGCCCTTTCAACTTTTTCAAATTTTCATACATTTTGTATTTTATTATTGGAAAATACATTTTTAAAAATGTGTTACTGAATTTGTGACAAATTTTTGGAATTTTTTCTTGGATTTCGCATTTTGTCGCCAGACTTTCATTTGTAGTAATGCTAATTTTAGAGAATCCAAAAAAAGGTAGAACCATAAATTTAGAGAACTAGATAATTTTATGATTAATAAGTAAGTATTCGGGTTTGAGTCTCAGTAGAAAAGCATTTTTTCAATCAATTTCTGTTCGAAGGCATGGGGTGTTTTTGATGTCCAAAAATTTCCTACCACCCTTCCGATCCTTCAATAACTGGGTGTAGCGAGAGCGATTAGCTATCCACTAGTCCTGTCCTAGCCTTATCCTTCTATGCCTACTAAACTTTTTGGAAAAGAGAAGTTAAGCGACTGAGTAACAAACAGTTCTCGTAGAAAAGGGTAAGGTGTTTGTTTATTCTATTATTAATATAAAAAATGTCATATGGACTCTTATGGAGTTTATCTCAACAGAAGTGTTTCTACGAGAACTGCATGTAACTTAGTTGCTCAACCTCTCTTTTTCCAAAGAGAGTAGGAATAGGAGGACAGGGCTAGGACAGGACTGGTTAGCTAATCGCTCTCGATACCCCCCGTTCATAGGATAGGATGAGTGGCAGGGGGGAATTCAAGACATCACATACATCCATGCCTTCGAACAGAAATTCATAAATCAATTTATAAAACTGTCCATACTAGGATTCAAACCCGTGACCTCCGTGACCGAAGCCAACGACGTTGACCACTCGACCACACAAGCATATTATTATTAATGTTTAAAATATTTATGTGTGACCCTCGGGGAAATGCATTGTTTTATTTGGCCCACCAAGTGATTTCAGTTAGGCACCCATGCACTAAAACATCAAGTTAAGTCGTGACCAACGTTCCCTCGCCGTGCAGCAGTTGAATGAAGCCCCCGCGCACTCATTTCGGGTTGGCGCGCACTACAAGACAGTTATTCAATTAATATTTGATCGGTCCGTGCAGCCTTTGAAAATTCCGCGCAGCTAACTTCTTGGCTTAGGAAGCATTGATCGTGACTAGGGAATCCAATCCCGAGCCAAAATGTTGATCCCGGGATTTCGGGATTAGAATTATTCGATCCCGGGATCAGTGTATTTTTTTTAAGAAATAAAAATGATAATATTGGTGAAAAAATATGGTGAAAAATAAATTAAACAATTTATTCTATATTATATAACCAGCTGTGGCCTGCCAATACCGTACCAAAAAGCTCTCTTAATCTCAGTTATTCGCGATGTACAGATGAATGAATGGATTTTTTAATAACTCGTAAAAAAAATATGCGCCATAATTATTAAACGAACTTAATATGCATACATTATGTAAAAATACGCAATATAACGTAAAATGATTAATGTCGATAGCTGAAAAAAGTATCTACCTACTTCAGACTGCAAGATTGAAGAGTTAAAAAATACAAACATAAAAATGAAATACTAAGTAATTTAAATATTATTTAAAACTATGCCCATAGTTTCGCCATTTAGTATACGGTTTTATTGTGCAAAGAACCAATAAAACTTATCTATATATTAATAGCCGATAAGGTCCGTTAGTTAGGGTGAGTGTAAGGTGTCCTCGACCTCCCAGTCTCCACTTTTTTAAATAAAATAAAATAAAATAATATAAAATAAAATAAAATAAATTAAAATAAAATAAAATAAAATAAAATAAAATTAAATTAAATTAAATTAAATTAAAATTAAATTAAATTAAAATTAAATTAAATTAAACTAAATAAAATTAAACACAATGCAACAAAAATCTCCCGTTGCTGGGCAACGGGCTTACAGCTAGTCTATAAATTAATAGTCGATAATGTTCGTTTGAAGGATGTCCACAGTAAGGTACAGACCAATGATAACGATTTATTTTGGACAGCACATTTTTGAAATGTTGTTCTATCCAATGGAAGCGGCTTATTTTAAACAGCACGTGAATGTTCTGATATCGCCACGTTTGAAAAATCGATATTTCTTGGTGTAGAGCTGAATTAAGTATCACCATAGATCATAATATTCGAAAATTTTCAAATAATCAAAGACTTTTATTCGACTATTGCAAACTATGATTACAGGGCTATCGAAATGAATCGTTTGATTGTGTGAGTCGATGTGAGACTAATATTCTTTGGAGCGGATTTGATCAATTGAATCATAATGATTAATCTGTTCACTTCTTACCTTGAAACTCTTTTTGAATTTTTTAATACATTAAGAATATTCGAATTATGATATGGATATATCATAGAATAACATTTTGCTTTTTTGGAAAATATGTGCAACTGATTTTTTATTGAAGAAATTGCATTTGATTTGTTGATTTTTATTCGAAATAATTGAAAATTCGAAAAATAGTTGTTAGCAAACTTAAACATTATTCCAAAAATTAAATAATTTACGAAATTTCTGCTACTACGAAAAATGGTTGTAAGCAAACTTAAACATTATTCCAAAATATAATAATTTACGAAATTTCTGCTACTACGAAAAATGATTGTTAGCAAATATAAACATTATGCCAAAAATTAAATATTTACGAAATTTCTGGTACTACGAAAAATGGTTGTTAGCAAACTTAAACATTTTTCTTAAATATTATTATTATAATGCAACAAAAATCTCACGTTGCTGGGCAACGGGCTTACAGCTAGTATTTATAATTACCATATCCGGCGACAAGTGCTTTTGTAGAAAGATCATTTTTTTACAATGAAAATAATAATAACATTCAACAGAAATAATCAAAGTGAGAATAGATTTTCAACTCTTGCAATAATATTAGTTGAAAAATCTTTTAGACAATATATTAAACGAAATGCGGTTATTAATGACTTTTGTAAAATCGAATAAAATAATTTTTCAAATAAAAGAAAAAAAAATAAAAAATCAAAGTTACATATTGTTCTCCTCTCCTCTTCGCACGCCACTGATATTTATCATACTGTTCATATAGAAACTGACCAAAATAAACTTTAGTTGACACGTGTTTTATCACAAAGCTAACGTACATATAAAAATAGAACAATAAATCACGCAAAACAAATGCTGCCATTGATATCTGATAACATTCATTAAAATATTGATAAGAAAAAATATTGAAATTTGAAGCTTAACAATAAATATCGTTTTTGTTATCTTCAAATGCATTCAACTATAATTGACTAAAGTATGCTTGGTTTCAAATTACCTTTTCTTCAGCGGTAATTGTTATCGCAAATGATTTAAAATGGGCTTTTTTTATTATGTGCGTGAACATCCGTTCGACTTGAAAACCAACACATTTCTGTTTGATAAGTAAACCAATCCCGAAATTTTCGGGATCATATCTTCTAATCCCGGGATTGAAATCTATCGAAAAATGGACGGGATCCCGGGATTGGATTCTCTAGTCGTGACTGTACATAAAAGTCCAATAGAAAATTTTACCATTTTAGTACTTTGCTCTCTTCACCTCTCGAGAGCTCATTTAAAACCAATGTTTATTTAAAAACTATAAATAAATAATTATTCACTAACAGACTAAACAGTATGTGGCTGTGTTTAAATGGGTGCTAACCCCCTTATAGTGAAATTTCTGGAGTATATTATAGGATACCGTGTTATAAGAAAAGCATAATTTTAGCAATCAATTAGTTACAAGTTTTACGTATATGACCTTGTTGTGTAACGCGAATGTGTCGTATAGACGTACATAGCTACAATTTTAGCGCTGATCCATCATCTATCAGTTTTGAACACGAGTACAGAGGTACTCGCAGAGCTAGTTCAATTCAAACAGAATTGGCATCGAGATAGTGTGTCGTCCATACAATTCGCGCTACTTTAAAGTCATTAAACGGTCCATTACGATTACGCTACACATTGCACGCGCCTGGACTCACATCGGAAGAAACATTGGCTACTATAATACATAAACAATAACCTAATGATGGTAGTGGAAATTTTATCGAATGCACGTTATAATAAGAAGGAAATTACACCAGAAAATATATTAACCCTTAAATTCATGATTTAACATTTTCAGTTGAAATACATACATATCTTATCATTGAAATGTATTATATTCTAAAGCTAAACGGAAGAGAAAAAAATATCAAAAAACATTTGCACACCATTTTATTTAAGAAAAAATGCATATTGCATATTACGCAACAGCAAGTTCATCCGTGCACTTGAACGCCTGAAGATGCTGAAAGGCGAAACTCGGGTCGTTAGTGACAAAGCTTGTGTGAATGTATAATACATAGTTTGAACGATTCAAATTCAACATTAAAATTCCACCAAGCACCTTCAGTCGAAATCTTAAAGTAATATTTTTGCATAAAAATAATAAAAAAGTATATATTTTGCTTGAAAAAAAATGCATTTAAAGTATAAAATTAAATGCTTTTATAAAAAAAATCATAGTAACGACGATTCACCCTGACGAAAAAATCACACATGTAAAATTGAAATAAACCTAATTTGTGATCAGTACTATCTATCGTCTTTTTTTAGTTTTATTATTGAACAGTGATCATTAGTCACGGGCGAATAGTAAATACTTTTATTTCACTAAAAGTACATAATTAAAATAAATTGTGTCATATATCTGCAACATAATGCATTTAAAGGGTTAATTTAATGGCGGTGGCATTTTATTATTCAACCACGAATAAGTAAAGAAATGAAAGGAATCGCGTCATTGCGTGGCGGTAATAGCCGCATACGACATAATATTGAGAATATAAAAAATGAAAAAACACGCGACATAACAAAAACGCACGTGCAACACCCACATAATATAGTAGGTATTCGTATCAAAAGACGAAATGCAAAACCAATGCGAGGAAAATCAATTGCGACAAATAATTGCAATATTGGTATAACCATAACCGAAACTGAGATAAACGGTATAACAGCTGTTTTTTTCAGTGCCGAAATAGAGGTATTCACCAATTGTAATTATATTATATGTAGGTAAAACTAATCTAGATCCTTTTTATGCGCATGATTATATTTTCCGGTATTGGGCTATATGTAGGCCGTAACTAGGGCATCCAATCCCGGGATCCCGTTCAATTTTCTGATCCCGAAATTCCGGTATTGAGATGGCCGCGATCCCGGGATTTCGGGATTGAGAAATTTTGAGGAAAACCCGATAATTTATTCCTCGGTGAGCTAAAAAAAAAAAAACTAGTTTCGGTGAGATTCTGGGAAAAAGTATACCAAATCGGAGATTTCGAATTCCTCAGTGAGCTAAAAAAAAAAAAAAGTGAGGTTCTGTGAGAATCTGAGAAAAAAAATAACGAATTGAGGATTTCAAATTTCTCGGTAAGAAAATCACTATCCCGGGATCCCGAAAAATAGGGGATAAGAAAAAGGCTCCGGGATTGGATACCCTAGCCGTAACCAATGCTAACTCTAAGACAGGGGAGGGCAAACTTTTCGGATGAAGGGTCAAATTCAGGAATTCAAAATGAGCGGCGGGCCGCAAGTAAAATACCATTTTTATATCTACACCACTTATTATAATGAAAAAAAAAAACAATCTAATGAGAGGAATGGAACTGTTTTACGTCTTTAAACATTTTTTTAAATTCAGGTGCTAATTTTGTAATTGAGATTTTTTAAACGGCTTTTTGTAAATGTTCATCGGTGATGTTTGATCGTAAAGAGGTTCATGATTGAAAATATGTCCAAAACATGTTGATCTAAAAATAACGAATATTATTTTCATTTTCAATCTTTTTTTAAAAAGGCGTTAAAAGATAAAAACTTTTTTTTTTCAAAAATACAATATTGCTCGCGGGCTAAAAGGGCAGAAAAATACGCGGCGAACCACATGCGGCCCGTGCCTGCTCTAAGGGTCCCCATTCATGATCATTCCGAAATGCAAAACCGTCGGGTAATAAACCGATTAAATGCGAAATTAATCGTTTGGGTGATGGCAGGATTTTTAGATACCATTGATGAGAGAAATCATCATTCCAACGCGTAACCAAATAAAAACACTCTTAATAAGTAAACTGCCGTAGTCTGCATTTTGGCTAATTTTAGTTATGAATGAAGCTTAAACAATTTCATGTTTTCCATCGTCGGAGAAAACTGCGGTTTTATTTGAAATATATTTCACGAGACACCCAAAACTTCATTATAATTTTAAATACAATGACTAGAAATTGCAAATATAGCACTCCAGTAACTACAATATCCGGAATAAGTACAAAAGTGTTCCATTGATTGTTTCATAATGTCATGATTATTATTTCCAATTGCAAACAAACAGCAATGATGACCTCGGAAATAAAAAATATATTAAATTCGCAGAAATCTTTGGAAAAATACATTCTTGTTACTAAATCCTCTTGAAATTCATGCATTTGAGCTCCCGTTTCATTTGAAATCGATATTGATATACATAATTAAACATTATATTAAAGATTTCTGTTTTTATGACTTTATTTAAATACCAATTTAAGTCAAATGTGAAACTACTCTGATCGATGAGGTATATAATTAGCTAACTTCTCGATTTTATTTGATTTTCCATTACGATTAAGCATATGTACTTGCTTAAATTTAAATGCACGGCTCAAAGGAATGTTTTGTTCCTTGAAAAAATAATAAATTTTACATACGACAACTCACCTAAATAATAGCGAAAATTGTCGATGTCAACACACTTCAGCAGTCATAAATATGCTATTTTACGTTTTGTTTGGCGCCATTTACATGACTTATTGTTTTTACCTTCCAGGGGTGTACTTAAATAAAATTGGTCATTATAAATATTATAAATATATTATGTGTCGAGTCAAATTTGTTTTAATATTTTTTTAGACAAAAAAAAATCGATTTATTTTAAGATTATTTATCTAGCTTGTAGTGTAAGTGCACTGCATTTATTATAGTAAAGTAGCACATAAGACATTATTATTGGTTTATATTATGCATGACTATAATAATACACAGTATAATATACAGTATGAGTATAATAAATACCCTAAAAAATAATGAATCACTCTTTTGTTCTTATTCTAAACTTAATCAAAACAGGTTTCAAGATTTCACCGCGAGCATTTTCAACTGAAAAAATTATATACAAGTCGAAAATGCTCGTGATGACTTGAACAGGTCCTGATAAAAATAAATTAATTGTGAAATAAGCACAAAATAGTGTTCTATTATTTTTCAATATAATGCATTTATTTTTCGGTTTACATATGAAAAGGTCATTAAAATTATATCGCACCTGAGGCCCCTCAATTGCTTCATTCGCCACTGGATACACGCATACAAAATGGCTTTTGCATTATACCATGCTGATTTTATAATATTGTTCTGTTTCGCAAAAAAATAATGAAACATAATGAAATCACTTGACTCGATAGTTTCGCAGTATCGATTTTTTGCAATATGGAATAATAATATAAACATGCCAAACCGAATTACCGAGATTGGCGACTGATTCCCGTACACCTTTTATCGGTATTATACATAGTTGCATACAAAATGTGACTCGTGCATTAAATTATCCACTCCATTTCAAACCAGTCGTCGTGCTGTCTGCTTGTGTCTGTGTATTGTGTCGTAGTTTAGTTTCAACTGATTATTTATTTAGTTTCATCATGGAAGACGAGCTCCTCCTTATTTCAACGGCTGTTTGTTTGTTAAAAATAAGCGGCCAAAAATAATGGATGAAAAAATGGCTACGTGAGCGAAAATTTCTCTCACATGTAAATTTATTGAACGAGTTAACCCTTGAGCCCTCCGATTGGAGGAATTATATTAGGATGGACGAAAAAACCGATTAACCGGGACGTCTGACAACCCCAGCGTTAGGTGACGTCTGTTCGTTATACCTTCTGTTGTTTTTAATAAGAAATATTATTTGTATGTCCTAATTTCACATTATTTTAATAAAGATTTTGACCGGCTTCGTTACACAATATAAAATATTTTTTTAAGATTAACTTACTGTTGAACCTTCAATTATTTACACACAGAATGATTGTATCTTTTTTCATAATATATACGTCCAATTCTGATGGAATAGATTTACTAGAACTTGATTATAGAGTACTAGAATTGTATATTTAATATTGTTTTATAATATACTTGCAATTCAAACTACGTATTATTTAATTTTAAAAAGTATATACATATACCTACTCCTGATGAAATATATGAAATCCTATATATGAAATCCCATAATGAAATCCTGTCATTCTGCAAAACATTTTGATTTGTTTCGTTTTCTTTGTAATTTTACCATTTCATGTTGTGTTTGTGACCTCATTAAGTTAAAAGGGGGCAATTACGAGGTGAGTTAGTGACGTTCTACACGTTTGAATATCGGGTTTTCGTCCACCAACGAACATAATTCACTCGATTTTAACTTTAATGGTCTTAGTTTATAGCATGAGCTGAACTTTTAATGGAAAAATAGGATTTTTCGCGTATGTCAGTGTCCAGCATAAGACAAGAGGTTAGCTGCGCGGAAAATTCAAAAGCTGCGCGGGCCGATCCAAAAACCGCGCGGCATAATTTGTCATATTTTATATAAAAAAAAGTGTTTTGTTGTGATTTGATTTGCATAATAGATAATATTTTCATTTGATTATTTTTTTATAATAGCAGTATTAAAATGAAATTTCCAATTATAAAATATTAGTGCAGTATTTTAATATTCAATAATTGCGAACGGTCAAGTGGTTAATACCAAAAAGTTCCGCCGAAAAATACTATTCGATTGTATTTTATTAACACATAAGAATGTCATATTAGACGGCATTTTTATAAAATCGAAAACAAATATAAAAGTATTAAGAAAAAAACACAATATTCCTTCGTACTAGATTGTCAATTGTCAACTGATCGCTCGCCATGAGAGAAACCGGTCCTGATCTTAATAAATAAATGTGGAAAGTAAATACAAATGAATATTGTGTTTTTTCGTAATATAATGCCTATCCATCAAGTATTGACAGTGAACACCCTAAAAGTGAAATATAAAAGTATTGATTCAATTGTAAGTAGGTACCTAAAAATAAATTCAACGCGGTCGTATATTCTATATAAGATAACATGATCCGTAAAATGAAATCAGAATTTAATGGACCGCCAAAGATCAACTCTTCTCATTTCCAAAAATAAGCAAACATAATTTCCTTCATTTCCTTTCCATATTGAAATACAGTGACGTATCGAGAATTTTCAATTTACAAATAAACACCGGGTAACATTATTGTATTATCAGTCAATTTTATAATTACCTAGAATTGCCAGTAAAAATAAAAACAACAATCAAAACAAAATGATAGCAGTGGCTCAACTTTCATTCAAATGCAAATTGCCAAAAGACTTAATAATTTATAAAAAAAAACCTGTCATTTATTATTTTTAGGGGTCATTGTTACATAAAACAAACAAAGCAGTTGTTTGTAATATTCCTACATTTTAAGTAAAAATCAGGACCGGTGTCGCTTATTACGAGTAGTTTTAACATCGATTGATACGCAGAAATGAATAATATTTAAATTACATACATTAAATTAATTCGTAAAGAGATAAATTATTCACCTATTTTGTTTGAAGCCCTCCTATACTGTTAAAGTTAATTAATTTGCGTTAGAGCAATGACACGATTCCCAAAAACAAAAAACGCGTAAGCGGATTTCGTGATAACAAGAAATTAAACAAGACAAGACAGTGATAACAAAAAAAGGCTTCATCGGATTCTGACATGTTAGACGTGTCGGATATTTCTAGGGATAAAATCGATTTATGTCGAGTCCCTGTGTATAATTAAATAGCGTTGAATATTATTATTTTTTATTAATTAAAATACACGTTCTGAATAATATTTTGTGAAATTTACTAAGTGGGTCTTCATTATTACCCTTTTACTCGATTTCTTACACCACAGTGTTGTTCTTTTTCAAGTAACATAGTAGTTTAAGTTCAGGGAACCAATCTTTAATTTTTATTGGAATTTGATGATTTTGTATTATAGAACATTTTATAATGTCATACAATTAATATATTCGAAATAATTACCTTATATCCAAACGCAAAATAAGGCAGAACTCTCAGAAAATCGATTTCGGAGAGGTCGCCATTCGGACAGACGGCACAGAGTCCTCTTTCATCAACATGCTATTGCTAAATAACTGTTTTGTAGGACATCGGAATTTAATAGGACACTACTTTTCGAAACCTACGATATTCTAATGAATGAAAAAAGTAATGGAAGAATACGATGTGCCAACATTACGGGAAACAGCAAGTATGTAACGCTTTCGCTATTTTTGACACATCGTGAAACTAAAGTAAATAATTTTCAACTATAATAAAATTTTAATTGTGGGCTTTTATATATATACGCTACAGTTTAGGATTGAGTATCAAATACATGAATGAGCTGTTTTAAAACATGCAGGCCGATGATTTGACGTGTGTAAAGCCACGCCCAGCCGTGCACGCAAAAATAGATCTTCTAAAAAAGTGCAAAGAACCAAACAATAATTTTCACATTTTGTTTGCGGGCGACGAAAACATTGGATATCAAAAAATTGGTACCTTCAAAATTTGGAGTAATATTGGAGAAGAAAGCTGTGAATCCATGCAACAGGTACAGTATAGTAAAGCGCTATCGACCGCGGTACACAAGAAAACAAAAGATAGAAGAAATACCTACTCCTGAAGAAATACCAGAAGCAAACATTCGACAATAGCGAATAATGGTTAAGAGTCACCCATTATTAATTCTGGTTAATATCGCATAGTATTGACCGAACGCAAACAACGAATAAAAGAAAAACAGAACTTGAAAATGGCTTATTAAAAAAAAATAAGAGACTGGTATTAATATGTATTGATTCGATTTTATGCCTGTCTCGTAACGTCTGCAGTTATATTGATATGTTAATATTATGAAGTCGTGGAACATTATATTTATTGAATATAAAGATATCTGTGTAGCATTTAAAAAGTAATGACTCATAATTTTATTAAACACTAACATGGTAACTTAAACTTGTACTTACTTATTTGAATGCGATTTATTAAATCTTCATTTAACTAAAAAAATATGTATGGTGGTAAATAAAAGACAGTTCTAAGTCAAGGACAGAGATATAGGGCAAAAATGGGTTTTTAGTCAACCTATTATGATGAAACAAAAAGCTGTGAGAGGAAAATTCGTGATTATTTTACGCATCGTGGATGGAAGGGTGGGAAGGAAAAGTATGTAGTGAAAGAATGAAATGTAACGTTGTGAGACTACCCATTATTCATTTCGAAGTCGTAAGGAGAGACAGGGATAAAATACGCGAGAGGGTTGGTGAAATGGGGGCCGGTGTCGTGGAAAACGGGAAAAGTTCAAAATGTTTTGACAGCGAGAAAAAAATGTATGATACTAAAATCGTTAACTATTTTAAATTATGAAAGCAAAATAAGATAATCTACTTTTTTCGGATATGAATTTCTGGCACCGATAAAGGGGTACATAGTAAATTTTAATATAAATTTAAAAACCAAAAACAAATTGATAATGGAAATGAGAAATTTACCACCAACTTTCGATAAAAAATATAATTAAACACTACCAATTTTCTTTCAAGGAATGCTTAGAAAGATAAAGGTCCTATATACTCATACAAATACGTTATTATTTACATTTTCAGTGTGTTGACACTGTTAACTTCCAATAATACTCGGTTGATCGCTATTATATTTATAAAAAATAAAGCGCATATTTTATACTCATTATACACTTTATAAAATTATCAGGACCGGTTTCACTCGTCACGAACATTTTTAACTAATGTTTGAAATGATTATTTTATAAAATGGCGGAATTAAAACAAAAAAACTGTGTTTTATTTTTATGGTGAAATGTTTATTGTGCGAGACTGACGCTGAACAATTTACGTTCATATACAAGATTTGATTATTAAAACAATTTACAATCGATCTATACAATATGTAACTGTCATATGATTCCATCCCGTTTATAGCTGTACAGTAGATGTCTGCAAGAACACATACCGTACAAATACAGTGGAAACCCAATACAGACATATATCTCATTTATCGTAAAGTCCCGGCAAACAAGAACAGAGTAATCACTCATTTATCGTCACTTCTTGCGATGACCTAAAAGAACGATAGATCAGGGTTCAAATTATTAATTACAAACTGAGAGAAACAAATAATAAGGTGTGCAAAAATCGACTTTCAAAGTCAAATGATTATTTTTAAATATTTTTTTTTTATTGATTCTATAACAAAACTTGCCTGAATGACCGTTGTCTAAAACGAGTCTAAATTAAGCTAATACGAGTCTAAATGGCGTGACAACTTATCGAATGCTCAAAAGATATAGAACTGATTGCTCACCTAAATAGTATACATATTATGTTAATTTTGACTTGTAATCATTGGTGTAGTGGGGCCAGGTCGGCGACCTGGCACTTGAAAATGAGCCAGGGCTCCGCCCTGCCACTTATTTGACATGTAACTTATTTAAAAAAAAAAAAGATTAATTTAATTATTAAAACTTGTTGTTTTTTATCTTCGCACGGATATAAAAAAATAGGGAAGGAATCAATGACCGACCTGGAACCTATTTATTTATCACTACACCACTACGGTTGTGATATTACTAAACAGCATCCCATCTCATGTCGGATTGTGACATTCTATTTGGATAATACAACGTAATCATCACATTCAACAAAATCAGCTTTGATCAGTATAGCGGTTTGCAAGTGACAAAATACAATTCGATAATTTCAGACATCATTACGATTAATTGCAGTATGCCGAAATAACATTTAACTATATAAAATAATTCCTATGTAACCAAATACTTTGCTATTTTTGACTTAATTCATCAGCTGATAATGCTCGTCATTAGCGAAAGCGCTCCTGATCATCTATATATATAAAACAAAGTGGGGTTTGCAACACCACGTATATCTCGATAATGGCGGCATGGATTTTAATGATCTTTAATTTATTAAATTCGTATCCGCCTAGAATAGCAGAATAAGCATTAAAACATCGGAAAAATATCAAGGCAAAGAAATTATCAAGAAAATAAATGTTTTCATACATTTTGTTTTTTGAAATTTCCAAATCGAACGCGGAACATGACGTTGTATACTGTTTACGGTTAATCCACTAGGTGGCGTTGATTGGATTATACTTTGACAGTTGACTTAATGTTGAGTTAATTATTACGCATAACGTTTTAAATATTATTTTTTCATTGATTTGAATAGAATACATCAACTCGGCTCGCGATTAAAATACACTGAACTCCATTTCAAACGATTTCAAAATAACACGGTGCAAAAAAAGAGAAAAAATCGACCATTCATTTAAAATTTTTGACAGAAATATTACACAGGTTTTGGATATCTCTAGAGATGAAAGCAACGTCGTACAAAATGTGCGAAAACGGCTTCTTCTATTGTCTCATAGTGATAGTGAATAATTGTTGTAACCTTTGATTTTTAAAAAGTATTTTTTAAATAAAATTAAGATTCAATAAGCAATAATGAATTTTATTTTTTGACATCCCGAATTGATTTTTATACAAGGAAACATATCTACCACAAATTTTAATTTTTTTTATATTTGTTTACACGTTTTCTTTACTCGGTAACGCGTTGAGCGTATTTACCGTGTAAATGTGGAGTTCAGTGTAAATGTCTTATACGGAAAAGGGAGAACATATCGATTTTTATTTTTTTTAAACTATGCTCGCTTCAGATGCTGTAGTGTATTTTTTTTAATTACAAGTTGTAGATAATCGATCTTTATTATTAATATAAATACTTTATTGAATAGTAAAGGAAAGTGCTGATAAAATTAAGATTGTTTTATTAAATAAATCAATTCTTCCATAGATAAAAATGTTCTTTAAAGTTTGTTTAAATCTATCTATCTATATATATATAGAACAAAGTGGGGTTAATGACACCACGTATTAACTCATATCAATATATCTATCTTCTTCTGTCGTCTGTCTGTCTATCTATCTTCTATCTATATATATAAAAATCTCGTGTCACGGTGTTTGTGGCAAAACTCCTCCGAAACGGCTTGACCGATTTTTATGATTTTTTAAATGTGTATTTATTAGATATGAGAATAGGTTGTAAGGTATATTTCATCCCGCTAGGTGAAGGGTGTCCCTATCCAGATTTTTTTTTCAATATTTCTGACATCCGTCGTTCGAATTTAAAACAGAATGAAATTATTTATGTTGTTGAATGACAGATGGCGCAGCAACTTGAGTCCAAAATAAGCAAGTTGTTTATGATTCCTTAGTTACGTTTGATACGTGCCATGGTTACGTCAAACAATCTGATCGTCAAACAAACAATTTTTTTACAATCACGGGTATTGTAAACAATTATCAAGTGAATTTGTAATAGTCGTCATAAAGCATTTCTTTCGCTGTCAAACAATTATGCCACCCAAACGACTACCTATTAGTTGATCTAGACCTCAAGCACGAAAGAAAACGGCATCACGAGCTTCAGAAACAGACGAGCATGTTTGGAAACCGTTCGATCTCGCACTCCCAAGTCCGATCGTCTGATACAATGATCTGCAAACAACCTTTTTGACCGTGATTTACAACGAGAAACACAATTTGATGTTGACAAATTGGGTACATTCGTTCAAACAAATCTTCCGAAATTGGTCCCAGAACAACGCATAGCGTATGACAGAATTATGCATGCAATCAATCACAAGCCAAAACGTTGGATCACGAAACAATATTGCATTGGCAATCGCTTCATCTACAATTGCAGCAACTCTTTTAGATGGTGGTCAAACAGCGCATTCAGCAAAGAAATTGCCTTTGAACACCAACATGCAATACCAAAAAAAAAGGTCCTGATTGATGTAGTACTTTATTCATATAAACTCATTAAATGGGACGAATTTATAGGGCGCACAAAAAGGCAAAGGAAAATCTTCACTATAGGAACACTAAAAGATTTGAGAGGAAATGAACAGGTCTTTGGTGGCGCACCTTTTTTATTGTTTGGTGATTTTCGACAAACTTTACCAGTTATACCACGTTCAACAGCTGCTGATGAATCAAGTGCATGTCTCAAATCATCAGTTTTATGGTGACATGTGCAGAAATTGACTTTGAAAGCTAATATGCGTGTAGAATTACAATATGACGCATCCGCTGAACGTTTCAAAAAACAATTGTCGGAAATTGGGAATGTAATAATAGAAATCGATGAATCCACACAATGTATGACATTACGACCAAGCTTTTGTAAAATTACAGAAACCATAAGCAAATTTATGCACAAATTTTTCCAAAATATCGCACAGAATTACAAAAATCATCAGTGGCTCAGTGAACGTGTAATATTAGCAGTCAAAAACTACGATGAAAATGCCATCAACTTTAGGATTCCAAACGAAATACCAGACAAAGAAACAACGTATAAGTCCATCGATACTATAAATTGATCAAGACGAAGTTGTCAATTATCCAACTGAATTCTTAAACTCACTTGATTTGCCAGGCATGCTACCGCACGTTTTAACACTGAAAATTGGCGTACCTATCATTCTTTTTCGAAATATAAATCCACCACGTCTTTGCAACGGTACCAGGCTTTCAGTGAAAAATTAATGAACAATATCATCTTAGCTTCAATTTGAAACGGAAAATTTTAAGGATACGATGTACTGTTGCCAAGCATCTCAATAATTCCGACAGGTAGGCCATTAGAATTAAAATGTTTGCAGTTTCCGGTGCGACTCGCATTTGGACAATCGGTACAAGTGTGTGGATTAAATTTAAAAAATCCATGCTTCACACATGGACAGCTGTATCTGGCCTGCTCACGCGTTGAAAAACCTTCAGATCTATTCATATACGCACCAGACAAAAAAACAAAATATATCCAAAAGCACTTCAATAAACATAATTAAAAAAAAAACACATTCTTTCTTTGAGTGGCATTGCAACGCATGCCGGGTCAGCTAGTATTATATAAAATTGGAATTAGTACAAATAAGTATTTTATTTTTTGAATTTGATGCCTTTCCACCAAGTATTGACAGAGAAGACCCTGAAATTTATAGAACGATAGAGCTAGGACAGGACGAGTGGTTAGTTAATCATGTTTTACTCAGTTTTTTTTAGATCGGACAGGTGGGAGGAAATTTTAGAAATCAAACATTCATACCGTCGAACAGAAATCCATCATTCGGTTAAAATGAAATTGCCCGTCGGGATTCGAGCCAGTGAACATCGAGACCGAAACCAAATGCGTTGACCACTCGACCACGGACCCGGTATATATATATATATATGTATGAAATATGTCCAATATAGAATCTTATAAGATATTGAAAAACCAATACTATATAATAAAAAGCTTGAGAATAATCGTAGCAGGAAAATGGGTAGTCACAATTATTGAAGTGAGGGAAGTGGGTGGGACATCGGCGCCCTATTCCCGTGCCACGGTTGTTGCCTCAGAATGTGGGTTACTAAGACGTTCAAGGATGTACATATTCACGCAGCGCATATTCAAAAAGTTGCCAGTGTAACTTAAGGACGAGTCTGGAATGTCGACCAAGGCTAACAGACAGTCCGGTGTGATTATAAATAATAATTAAAAAGGTTCAACAATAATCAAAAACCAGCATTGCTATTTTTGGGCTAATGTTGAAAATTAATTAATTTCAAATAATAAGTTTATTTGTGAGAAGTTCTTAACATTTTAACATTAGGTAAATTTCAATCGTTTATCATTAATTGTATAATATCGAATGTGGAAAGGAAAAAGGACGTAACCCACACATGCGCAAAATACGTGTTTTTATGATTTTGGGCCATATGCAAATTATGAATTATACACAACCTTGAAGTGCACGGAGACCTCTAAGCTGGTGTTTAATTTACATAATCTAATATTTAATGAATGAAATTGTCCATGAAAAACCTTTATTTCAGTCTTGGTTTTATTTTTTTACAGGGTCATCTTTTTCAAACGTAAAAACTAAATTTAGATACTAATTCGGCATTCGCAGATATCATCCTTTTAATAGAACGTATATCAAGTTTGATACATTGTGATTATCGAAAAAAACCTGTTTTGAAAATACTGTGGATTACGTTCTTTTTCCTTTCCACAGTCGATAGGTCGATAGTTATTTGTTACACCGTGTTAATATTCTAAATTAATTTTGTCTAAATAGCTCTGTATCCATTTGCATTTAAATCAGCTGATAATACCCGTGGTGAGTAAAACCGGTAAAAAGTATTTTTGGATAAAAATCTAACACAAAACCTACATATTTAATATTTTTGTTATATTTTCGGTAATCACAAATCGGTAAGCAAAGTTTTGACTCCTAATTTCTTGACCAGCCAATTCATAACCGCCCGCGGTCACTTCGCTGTCAAGCTCTTAGCCGGTTAGTAAAAAATCCAAATTGTAAATACGGGAATATAATTCAAGTTGCTGATCACATCATTTGGGAATGTCCAGACTAGAACAACGAATGGAAGAAAAAGCTTAAGACGATACGACTATCAGTCGGATCTGTCGGCCCTGTCGGTCATGCCGACTTGGTTATAAGTAGGGAATCCAATCCCGAGCCAAAATGTTGATACCGGGATTTCGGGATTAGAATTTTTCGATCCCGGGATCCCGGGACTGGTCCCGTGATCAGTATATTTTTAAAAAAAATAAAAAATGATAATATTGGTGAAAAATAAATTTAAAAAATTATTCTATATTATATTACCGGCTGTAAGCTGCCAAATGCCAATACGTTACCAAAAAGCTCTCTTAATCTCAGTTATTTGCGATGTAGAGGTGAATGAGTGGATTTTTTATTTACTCGTAAAAAATAAGCGAAATCATTATTTAATACTTTCGATGGTTTCGGCGGTAACTTTGTGGAAGTTCATTTTAATAGAAAATTTAAATTAACTTTGATTATTCCACGTATTGTTTAACTAACTGTGACACGTGTTTCGCCTCTTTCAGAGGCATCTTCAGACTTACTATCGCAAAGTTTGCTTAAGTAATGAAACAAGATTGATTCTAACATTTTAAAATTATAAAATTACAAAATGGATTGGGTTTTTTTCCTTTTAAGAGGAGCAAGGAGGGGGGTGTAGAATCGAAATAAAGCAAACAGATAATGATACTAATTTTACTAATGAGTTGTAAACAATCAGAATGGGATTTTTCCATTAAAAAGGATACGATAGTAAGTCTGAAGATGCCTCTGAAAGAGGCGAAACACGTGTCACAGTTAGTTACACAATACGTGGAATAATCAAAGTTAATTTAAATTTTCTATTAAATCATTATTTAACTAACTTGACCCATTAACGCCCAAAAGAAAAGCTTTTTTATGTTTTTTATTTAGAGTTTATGGGAAAATACAAACACTAGAAAAAGAAATCAAAAAACAATTTTCATCGGACATAATCGATACAAAGGCTTCTTCGAGTCTTGTATAGTTATTTTGTCTCGTAAAAACGTGATGGGTTGCCATTGTAGTCTTTCATCAAAATCAAAACGAAAAGACTAGCGAAGTTTTGACGGCTAAACGCCCACTGTACTCGCTGGAGTACAGGGCAATAAAATGCAACATAGCACACGGTAGATGAAAAATATTGTCATACTAAAAATATATTATGTTTAAGTAGTACCTAAGTAAACATAATAATGGGGAACAATTAGAAATGTATTATTATTTTTACTAAGAAATAATTCAAACATCTAACCTAAAAAATCTTGTTTTAAACCAATATTTCGTTGATAAACTATTGACATTTATCTACGCATTTTTGCCAATCTGTATTTTTTTACAGTTTACTACTATCATATAGTTTCATAAATGACGCTTAGAATATGTGTACTCAAGCGAGTACGGTTGGCGGTAATGGGTTAATATGCAAAAATACGAAATATAACTTAAAATGGTTAATTTCGATAGCTGAAAAAAGCAATTACCTACTTCAGACTGCAAGAATGAAGATTTCTAAAATTGTTGTCTATATACATACATTCTTTATAATTTTATTGAAGTAAATAGACGTAATTTAAATATTAAAATATTCATAGAGTACCAAAGCATCGATTGTTTCGCCATTTAATCAAAGGTTTCGGTTTACGGTACAAAATGAATGTTTATGAACAATAAATTCCGCAAAACAAACACCATTGATATCTGGTAACATTCATTGATGTAGAGAACAAAGCGAAAAAAATATTGCAATATGAAGCTTTATAATAACAAACAATAAATATTGTCGACAAATGCATTCAAATACAGTACAAGTGCGTATAATGCATTGAAGAAATTTCATAATTGGCATCAAGTGAACTTTTCGGCTGCGATTCGCTCTTATCGTAAACTCTTATCGCAAAGATAAAGTCTTAATAATAAAATTGGGCATCGTTTATTGCATATGCTTGAACTGCCGACTTGAAAACCAACACGTTTCTGTTTTAAAATCAATCCCGAAAGATTCGGTATCATGCCTTCTAATCCCGGGATTGGATTCTCTAGTTATAAGTCTAAGGCAAATTATAAGGAATTCACCGCGTCTTATGAAAAGACAATGGGACTCGATGCATAAAAGCTTTTTTTTTTAAATTTATTTATCATTCTGCACACTGTAGTCCATGCAACCAAATCTTGAGGAATTTCTTCTCGGGACAAAACTAGCAAAAAAATGAAAAAGAATAATATTGTTACGCTACGGAAAATGTAAGAAAAGTGTGAATCCTCGAAGAGGGTGGTGGTGGATGCAACATTGAATACACTAGGGATTAATTAAACAATAAACAATAATAGCTTGTTTTGACACATTTGGGGACTTAAATGGCAGATCTTTGTATTTTTGCTCCAAATCAGAATCACTTATCAAGTCAATAAATTTTCATATCCACTTGAGCATATTACTTGTATAGCTGTCACGGAAATGGATTCCAAACCCAGGAATCATCCTTACTTTTTTTCGTAAAATATAGCATTAAAGTATTTTTCAAGCTGAGTGGATGTCCAGAAGGGTTTTCGGATTAGTTACATTCCGCTTATCAAAGCATAAAAACTTTTATAGTATGAGTGACAAATCACTGATTTCTAGAATCACACAAGAATATTTTCAGAAAAAGAGAGAAAGAAAGAGCAACCATCAAAGAGTAATATTGAGCAATGGACAAAATACGCCACGTCATCTTTTGCTTCAATATGAAAGGAAAATCTTTCTAAATGGATTTTTCTAGCTATCTTAGCCCTGTGGTAATATTCTTCAGCTTTCGATATTGAGAAAAAATAAAACACGCACATGAAAGTACACAACACATTATTGTTTAATGATTTTTACTTCGCATATATGTATTAAAGCAGTTTCAGAGCTTTACATACACCAGGTCTGGGCAAACTGTGTCCTGGAGCGTACTTTTTTACGGCCTGAGAACTATTATAATATATCGACTGTGGAAAGGAAAAAGGACTAACCCACAATTCAAAACAGCTTTTATTTAAAAATTACAATGTATACAACTTAATACACGTTCTATCAAAAGGATGTAAACTGAAAATGCCGAATAAGTATCTTAATTTAGCTTTTAAGTTTGAAAAATAACAGCCTGCGAAAATTGCGATTATGAAAAAGTAATAAAAAAAGGCTTTTATTGGAAAATGATTTAAATTTATATTAGTCAATTTAAAATCAGTTTAATCAGTGTCTGTGCACTTCAAAGTCGTGTATACTTCATAATTTGCCTTTGACCCAAAATCATCAAAAAAACTTTTTTCGTGTCTCCTGTAAAATTTGTTATGTGTGGGTTACGTCCTTTTTCCTTTCCACAGTCGATATGTAGACATATTTCTGAAAAACGTTTATTTTTTCAAATCAAATCAATCGTGTTAAACGATAAATAACAGTTTCATTTTTACTATTGTCAAAATTTATTTTTTATAATAATAAATTGTTGGCTTTGCTTGCGATGCTGATAATTTTTCAATCGATTAATGGTTTTTTTTAAGGTGTTCAATACTTTGTGGAATGGCATTAAGTCAATGAAGAAACACTTTTTTACTGAGTCTACATTTATTGTATATGACCAGGAACGGTTTCGCTCATGACGAGCATTTTCAACTGACGTTTTATGAATGTCTGTTCGCAGACATGACTGTCTGTGTGATGTCTAAAACTCCAAAAAACGATAGACCGATTAGCTAATCACTAGCTTAATCCCAGTCTTATCATAACATCCCTACTCTGAAAAAAGAAAGGTTGATCTTGGCTCAGTAACAAGCAGTTCAGTTTATATAATTTCCATAGAAAATTTAAATTAACTTTGATTATTCCACGTATTATATTATATAATTTCCATTCAGAGTACATTTGCTCCATTGTGAGCGGACATGGTAAAAAAATATTGCATAAATTATGAAGAATGAAAAAACTAGCCAAAATCCATAAATTTCTTTTGATCAGGTTTTTTAACATTTCCTCCTTAAAAAGATAAATCCCAACAAGGAAAAAACATCACTTTCAGACTTGCTTGTATACATTGCTATGATGCAGGATAAAATGTATTGCTCAATTTGCAGCGTTATTCATTTGCTGCCAAACCATGGTCGTAGGAAAGAGATTCTTGGGTATATACGAAAAAAAAGATGAAATGAAATCTCCCTGCATCACTGAACTTAATATTGTGCGGATGCTGCGCAAAAACGTTAAGTCAAAAATACTATGATAGTTTTTAGATAATTATGTTAGAAATTATTGGTTTAAAACGCAATTTACCTAATTTTTTCGCTTAAGGGGGTATTCTAGTATAGAACAATAAAAAATCGATTCTTTCTTTTTTATATTTTTCTAGAGTTTAGACATTTGAGAGTATGTCCTCAAAGGGATCTGTATATGGCCCGTTGCTTATTTAGCTAAAATAAATACAATTTTAAAAAAATTTGAAACTGTTAAAAAACGTCAATCATGTCTAGGACACCACCTTTTTTGGACCCCTCGCTTTACCAGCCGTTAACTTTTCGAGTTTTGTATTTATTTATTTTTTGAATTTTCTTTGTTTATTTTTACAGAGCTCCAAAAAACACCAGTAATTTGTGCCTCTACACTAGAATTCCCCCTTAAGATCTTTTGCCGATTATGGATCATACATATTTTTAATGTTTTTTTTATTGTCTTCATAATTACTCCACAATGACTTTATTCAATATAAAATAACTTAGATTATTCCACGTATTGTCTTACAAACTGTGACACGTGTTTCGCCTCTTTTAGAAGCATCCTCAGACATACTTGCTTTCATAAATGTTTGCTTAAGTACGAATGATTTTAATTTGACTATTCTGATATATTATAATAAAAATAAAATAAAAATGGGAAGAAAGGAGGGGATGATAGAAAAACAAACCATAATGGAAATAAAAATGACATTTACATTAAGAAATGGTTAACTAATGAGTTGCATCAATTAGGACGGGTTAAGTCGTTAGAAAATAAATTTAGCAGTGGCGAACCACCTGTTTTATTCAAGATATTATTTAATAATATTTCTTCATCGTTAATACTTATATTTATTTATAAAATTACAAACTATTTGTAACCTTTTTATTTACTCGGTGGAGTATTTCTACGTTACTGACTAAAATTATGTTTGTTTTTTATTAGATGATTGGTAAAAATTGTTAATTTTTAGACACCTTATATGTTTTTTAATTCTAATATTAAAGTTTCTACCTGTCTGCCCTACATAAGAAGCTTGGCAGTCTCTAAGATATATCAGGATAGTAAAATTAAAATCATTCGTACCTAAGCAAGCATTTGTGAAAGTAAGTATGTCTGAGGATGCCTCTTAAAGAGGCGAAACACGTTTCACATTTTGTAGCACAATACGTGGAATAATCTAAGTTATTTTATATTAAAATGAACATCCACAAAGTTACCGCCGAATCCATCGAAAGTCTTTATTCAATCGTTAGTATAATAAATACGCAAAATAAATTCGTATGTTTTTTTTTTAATAAATATTGAAGAATAACATTGTTTACTTTATTAAACTTTTGTAAGTCATCATTCTCAGTTATAACATATGTTTCAGCTTTCGTTATTGTAATGTGTATTTTTTATCTGTACATTGTTTGTATCTTGATGCAGAAAATGGTTAAATTTAAAAAAATATATTTAATTTCCTTCAGTAATAATAAAATGAAACTTCTAAGCTTGGAATCTGACGGAAGCTTTACAGATTTATCGTTATGGCTTTGAATGTTGAATGTTATGTTAATTTTGTTCGTCACTTAAGACAGCCTCAGATTTTGTCTTTCTTCTGATTTCGTAGTCAAAATTCTCGGTTCAAATTTATATTCTTGGTTTGCCTTGCGTGACACTTATCGCTGCATTTAGTGCATAGTTTCTTAACCTTTTTGGGCCCGTGGCCCCTTTTGAGTCTCATATATTTCCGTGGTCCCCATACACGTACAAATAAGTTTTTCGAGACTCGGGAATTGACTATGGAGCGTTCATCTAACAATATTATGTTATCATTAACTCAAAACAGCCAAACTTGGACTTAGTGCATTTCTGCAGTTTGCAGATGATATAGACGGGGGGTGCATCCCCGGCTATGTCGGGGGTGGAAGCTAGTATCGTAGACAGTCTGAAGTGCGTTCTAAAGTAAACAAGTTGCTTTCAATTCCTTTGAGATTATTTTTTTGTGAACCCAATGAAGGTACACGCAATTTAACAGATGTACAGTTTAAATTTAACATCACCGATACAGCATTATCAATTACGTCACGATACAATGTAGGTGATTTGAGTATCTCGGTGACGAAATTTCTAATCATTTGTTGTTTATTACTTTTAAGGTGTACACAGTATATTCTTGGTGGAAAAACATAATTTTTGTAGTAATTTTACATCATTTAAAACAGATCAGAACCGTTTTTAATTGTCGCGATCATTATCAACCAACGTAAGCTTAAATCGTTACAGGGTTATTCATATAAAATATATTAAAACTAATTACAAGGATACAAGCAAATTTTAAAATAAATATGGATATTTTTTTGCATTTTCAAAACCAGCATTTGGTTGTCAAAATACCATGATCCCAGTTTTAGTCAAAGGAGTAGTAGATATTCCAACCCCTATTTGCAACAGACTAAGGACTAATGCAGTCCAAAAACTCGTACCAGGTTACAGACACATCTGGGCTAGTCTTCGTCGACGTAGAATTCGGTAGGCGTAGAGGGAGAGCGAAGGGTGAAAAATCGGGTGTCAGCTGTGAAAAGCGAATGGAGGGGAGGTCTCATGGAAAGGGATCGATAACAAACCGAGACCAGAATGAAATCCTACTCAATTCTCTTCCCCCTCCTCCACGAGCACGCATCTAAGAAAGACTTCACGGTCAGGAAAATGAATTTTGGTTCCATATATTATATATGAACAAACGACTAGCACGCAAAAGTTGCAGTACTTTTTAATTGTATTCACAATAAAACAAATATTAGTCTTGCTATATAAATAATCAGACACTCCATTTAGTGGTTTTACAAAAATAAAATTAAGTCTTATCATAAATTTAAGGTGTATATAAATAATGGTCGGTACCGGTTTCAGTTACCGGAACTAATTTAAATAAAAACATATGTTATATTATTACATTTTTTTGCATGATCAAAAATCAGAATTTTACTGTCGTGAACAAGCCAGAAGTTGTGAAGTAAAATTGTTTCTCTAACGGCAAAACGTTCTTATTGCAATTTGAAAATTAAAATTAAAATTCAGATTCATAAAAAATATAATAACTTATTTTCAGAAAGAATCGACAAGAAAAAATTGACAATATTGAAAGTGAAAATGACTAACCTAAATCTAACAATGTGAAGAAACCTAACTCTTATAAGATTTTCCTAAAAACTATACTTTGTGTCGTCACCCCACATTTTTTTCTTTCTCTGTCGCAATACTTTAATCACTTGTATTTAATCACCTCATTCTCAAGCAAACAACATACAGTTGACCATAAGTGAACACCGGTTGCGGAAGAAGAAGACGCACTCTATTGAAAGTTTGACCCCGTGCCTTATTTATTATCATCCTTTAGCTAACTTAACCGAGAACTTTCGCCTATAAATTTGAAAGAGAACAGTAACATCCGACGACGTATCCAAGTGACTTTCGGAAAAAAAAAATAGTACCCTTCCTATGGTGCCCTTTCTGTCACCAATGATTACTTCAACTAATTATCATTAAAAATCCTAACAATCGACCTGGTACCAATTACATAAACCAGTTTTTGTGACATATTTTTCAAGAACATGAAGTTAATTGCTGTTGAGCAAGAATAAGACTCGGATGGGTGACCCCGCTTGGACACACTGAGTTTCATTGTATGCAATTTAAAATGTAAAAATAGAACATAAAAAAAGATTTTATCTCAGATTTAAATAAAAACCATTCTTAAATAAATAGTACGTAAGTAAAATTTTTACACAGTAAATGACAGTCGTTGCAAAATACAAAAGACGCTTTCAAAATAAAAATTCCCGGCAGCGCGATTTAAAATTAACTGGTTCCGTTACAGGACTATTTCACGAATAAAGAAGTAAACAAAGAAACATTATCCGCTAGTAATATATTGATAACGTGACGATAGTTTTCTTTTTGGAAATATGAAGAAAAAATCTGAAAGTGTTTCATGATTTATCTTATCTCATTGAACGCAAAATACGCATTAATGTCGTGACAAGGTACATCCGTGAAGTATGACAATCATCGTTACTACAAGACGCTTTCCAGTTGTTCGGTAGATTCGGCGGTAACTTTGTGTAAATTAATTTTTAATATAAATTAAATATCGCATTATTTCACTGACTGTGTTACAAATTGTGACAAGTGTTCCGTTTCTATGAGAAGCATCTTCAGACTAACTCTCGTAAAGTTATAATAACAAATGAATAACTCATTTCCCTTATTTACCGAGTCTGTGATAGAGCGGTCAGCGTCGTTGGCGTCGGTTCCGGTGCACGCCGGTCGGCACCGGTTCGAATCCAGTTGAGGTTGAAGTTTCATTTTCAATCGATTAATAGATTTCTGTTCGAATGCATAGTTGTCTGTGATGTCTTAAGCAGAGCCCAACAAGGGGAATCAGTTAATATGAGTCCATATGCTCCGCATTGGGAGCGGACAAGGTTAATAAAAATTCCAGTGGTTCTGTGAGCCGAGTCCAGCACGCTTATTATCAATTCATAAGTTTGATTCATAAAATAAAGAACAAACTGACCATGTTATAAAATGTAGGTCGCTGAAATACAGTACTTTCCTCGTAAACAAAGAACGTTTGGTCACCGTACTGAAGCAAGTAAAAAATTAAAAATAGTGTAAAAACCCTAATCTTACAAATCATACAATATTGTTTCAATCTTGTGTATATAGTTCATTTTACGACTGATTAATAATAAAGATAAGATAACATAATCAGCTAATAATACGATAAACAGTTCAAAACAAAATATATTTTTTTATGTATGTACATAAAAAACATCTGTATAATGGATAGTTAGTACTAGGGCTTGCAATACCGGTTAACCGGTTTACCGGTAAATCATCCAAAACGCACCATCGGTAATTACCGAAAAATATTTTAGCGCGAATCAAGGATAAATACAATCATATTATAGCGAAAGTTTATTCTAGATATCCATAATAAATTAAGGGATTCTCTTTTTCAACTCTGGCAACATTAAAAGACAGATTTTTAGTGGTCTTACTGGTGTCAGATGTCATCACTATCACTCTGCAACTGATCCTACATATTTTTTTAGGACTCGGGACAAAGTATATTTGAAAAGCATACGTATTTTGGTACAAATTCTTCTTTGTTTGCATATATTGCATTTTTGTTTATTTGCAAAATACAAGTTTTTAAATATTTATTGTATACAACAAATATTTTTAAAATAAACATTTTGTTTTGTATGGTAATGGATAAAACATACCGTTAAGATACCGTTTTTAGTAAAAGTACGTGGCATACAGTTATATTTTAATCATCTAATCTATATACATAGATGTATTTTTTTCATTTACCGGTAAATAATGGGTAAAATTATTTACCGTTTACCGGTAATTTCAATTCGACAGTAAATTGCAAGCCCTAGTGAGTACTAAACAAACATACATAATAAAGCTTCAAATAACAAAACATAACTTAAGGTGATTTTTCAACTAACCTAAAGTCGTCAATTAGCGACATTGACGTTTAAAAAATCGATTAATAACAGCTGTGAATATTATAGTCGCAATTGATACGCCTATCAACCAAATATAAGTATTTAGGGCTAATTAAAATAAAAAATTGAACAGACAATCTTTCATCAAAAAAAAACTAAGCATGCGGAAAAATAAACAGCTCACTGATTTACCAGCTTTTTATTGTAAAAACTAGCCGGGTAAATTATTAGTCAATTATAAAGATTGAGTAATCTTATTTAAATAAATCCGGGATGTGTAGACTGCAATGCTTCTGTTGCACAAATTCTATATCGGAAAAATTGAAAGAACTTTGCCAACCACTTGATGTTGAGAGCCACTCGTTAAACGCGGATGAAGGGGTTAAAATGCTACACCCAAATACGATCGGACAAAGATTATTTTTCAAGGAAATTTTAGAAACTTACAGGGCACAGTTAAATTGTTTGCCATATTAAATGAGCAGGAAAATCTGCCAAATTCCCCAGTCTCGTGTCCTATATGTAAGTTAACATAATTATAAATTTTCTAGCAAACAAAATAAATATCATTCTTGAAATTACCCACCATTCAGATTTATAGGCATTCCTTTTGTAGGGTTATCCATTTCGCCAGGAATGGCTTTTAACTTAGCGACACATTTATTTCTTACTAGCTGACCCGACGAACTTCGTACCGCCTCAGAATCAATAAATGTTGTAATAAAAATAATAAAACATTTTTAGTACTTTTCCCACTAAATAAAATTTATTTGATCAGGACCGGTTTCGCTCATCGCGAGCATTATCAACTGAGTTATTATCATCTGAGCATTATCATCAGTTTATAATGCTCGCGATGAGCGAAACCGGTCCTGATCAAGTAAATTTTATGTGGAAAAAGTACTAAAAATGTTTTATTATTTTTATTATATTGCCATTCCACCAAGTATTGACAGTGAACACCTTAAAAGTGAATAAATGTTCTGTTAACTTGATAACTTGAAGCATGATGACTACCGAGTCAACCTTCAGTTGTAAATTGCGCGGTGGCAAGCCAGGCAGATCCAATAAGTTTAAAAATTGAGTTGGATAGTTGGTTGCTTCGTCGTCGATAGATTTAAAGGAATGCAGTGGACCAACGGTTTGATTTTGAATTGTGAAGTTTAAATGATCCACATCTTTGTTCTTTGCCGCAAGAATTGCTCGTTCATTCAACCAATTGTGATTTTTGTGATAAGATGTTCGGGAACATTTTGTTGAATGAAGTGAAATTGCAAAAAATCGGCGGAAACAAAATCAATCCGTTCGATTCGTCGACAGGAACACCCCCGTTACCGATAGTCAGCAATTGTTTCGGCAGATAGATCGTTTAGCAATGCAACTCGCATGTTTGTCGTCAGCTGAAGATTCTTTACATAGCGCCAGAGTCGTGATTTGAGGTAAGCGTTTATTTCATCGGAAGCGGTAAATCTTGGAATGACTGGTAGTGTTTGGTGGAAATCGCCAGATAGTAGAATCATTGCGCCTATAAAACATCTTGAGTCATTGCACAGATATTTCATACTTTGATTGAGTGCTTCCAATGCGCATTTGTGCGCCATTGTCCATTCATCCCAGGTGATGATTTTACTTGCTACCAAAACTTTGGTCATTGGTGAGTGTTTCGCAATATTGCATGTCAGTTTTTCAGTCGTTTAAAGCAGTGCTCCGCAAGCGGTGTGCCGCGAGGCGATGCTGGGTGTGCTGCGGCGCGAATCTCTAATAAACGAAAAAAAAATAGTTTGGTCGATACTACAAACTATTTCTGATGACACTATCATAGAGAAGCAGAAATAATTATTTTTTGGTTGAAAGAATATGTTATATGTACAGTCTGCGCAAGAATGTTTCGCGCACCTTGCGAAAGTTCGCTAGATTTGAAGGAATGTAGTGGACCAACGATTTGATTTTGAATTGTGAAGTTTAAATGATTCACATCTTTGTTCTTCGCCGCAAGAATTACTCATTCAATCAACCAATTGTGATTTTTGTGATTAGACGTTTGGGAACATTTTTTTGATGAAGCCGTCCTTCGTTGAGACGAAATTGTTAAAATTTTGCGGAAACGAAATCAATCTGTTCGATTTGTCAAGAGGAACACGGTCGTTACCGACGATAGTCGAAGATCGTTTTCAAGCTTAAATCATTTTTCTCTTCTCCTTCGGGGCCGAGTTAATAATCTTCAAATTCTCATGACTATTAATTTACATGCTCCCAATTTATTCTTACGTGGGCGTAACTATGAGCAAAAACTTTTTATTTCTAAAAACTTATACCTCGCTTAAGAGGTATGAGTCAATAGTTCCAAGGGCCGTTAGATTGATCAACGTATTGCCTTTAGAAGTGGACATTAAGTGGACAGAAATCTTCGGCAGATGGATCGTTTAGCAATGCAACTCGCATGTTTGTCAATTATTTGAGGCAAGCGTTTATTTCATCGGCAGCGGTTGATCTATCTACGTGGCTGCTATTCCAGAAGAAGAAACTGCTACAGCAATTATTTATCTAGCAAGAACAGTGGCCATAATCAATGACATGAAGAATGTCTTCCCAGCTCCACCGGGCGCATCGAGGAAAAATAAGCCACCATTTCCATCATCAATTACCTTCATTAACGTATCGCTAATTTCCTTCTGTTGAGGGTTCAACAGTGGTACATTCGTTCAAACTGATTGGTTCAATGCATCTCGATCACATTCACGTTCACGTTCCAATTCTCGATTGAAAGCGTCGTTCATTCCACGATCTGGCGTTGGCATTCCTAACTTGACTACCAAACTGCCGCACATGAGGTAACACATGTCTTCGATCTAAAGCAAAGCCTGGTTATGTATCTCTTCATTCACCTCGAGATCGAGATTCCCCAAACTGACACGAATTCGATGCAAAATGTATTCGGACATGTCATGCTTGTACTTGTTCCACAGTTCACGGGGATTCGATGGGAAGCATGTCAAAATAATGATAGAAAATAATGTGCGTATCTGACTTGGAGATTCAGAAACAATTTCTTCAGCAATTGTAATGAGTATCATTTTCAAGCAAATTGAGCTGTTGACATGCAAGTAGAAGCATACGTCATTTTTCGGATGAACTGTGTAAACGCGACCAAGAGCATCAGTAATCATTCTGATGAGCAGGAACCGCATCGCCTTGCTTTCGACGTTGAAATTTCTTCGATGTAGCTTTCCAAGTGTAATAACGTGGTATCTCAAAGTAGAGCAACGTTTGTGCAAACAGCGTAATATTGTTGTCAAAAAAAATATCACACCTAATTATAAACATAACCTTATTTCAATATTATCCGATTTTATTTCGTTTTCATTTTATATCATCGATTTGTTTTATTCTAATCCATACTCTAAATTTAAAATTATTTAGAAGTCAATCGTATGCAAAAGAAGCAGAAACAAATGAATTTTGGAAAAATTGCCACCTAGCGGATGAAATCTGCATACAAACGACATTTTTATTATTTCAAGGTGTTCGCCATTTGAAAACTGTATGAGAATATTAATTTTCTTGATAATTTCTTTCCCGTGATATTTTTCCGATGTTTTGATGCTTATTCTGCTATTCTAGGCGGATACGAATTTAATAAAACAAAGATCATTGAAATCCAAGCTGTAATTCTCGAGATATACGTGGTGTAACAAACCCCACTTTCTTTTATATATATAGATATAAACACGATATATTTATTTACTAAACGTCAGTTCCGAACGCCTGAAGATGACGAAAAGTGAAACCCGGGTCGTTAATGGCAAAACTTGTGTGAATGTACATTATTTGAACGATTCAAATTTAATATTGAAATTCCACCAAGTTTTACGGATATGTAGCGCAAAAGCGACACGGCTCTATCAGTGAACGCATCGAATTTCTGGACCAGCCAATTCATAACTGGCCACGGTTACTTCGCTGCCAAGCTCTTTCAGCTTGGCCGGTTAGTAAATAGCCCTGAATGTAAATGCGGATATATGATTCAGGATGCTGATCACATCCTTTGGGAATGTCCAGACTTAAATAACGAACGGGAAAAATTGCTCAAGACGATACGACTATCTGTCGGATCTGTCGGCCCCGTCGGTCATGCCGACTTGGTTGCATCGAAGGCAAATTATAGGGCATTTAAAGAATTCTCCGCGTCATTTGGAAAAAAAGTTGAGTTAAATAGATAAAATCTCATGTTTTCAACTGCACTTAATTATTAATTAACTTTTAATTTCTGCACACTGTAGTGCATGCAACCAAGTCTTGAAGAATTTCTTCTCGGGACATTTCTGGCAAAATTTTGAACACGACTAACGTTGTTACGCTACGGAATACACCCTATAAAAAGAGTGTGAAGCCGTAGCGGGTGGTGGTGGGTACAACGTTGAGTACCCTAGGGAAATTTAGAACGCATCGCACGGGTGAGGAATTCACTGACAAGACTGTTACTATGCACATAGGGTTTCCAACCCCGGACCTTTTTTGTGATCCCAGGATTTCGGCATTGACAATTTTGCAATCCCGGAATCCTGGGATTGAACACTCAACATAAAATCGTGTATAAATTGGGATTCGGGATTGAGAAAATTTTTGATCGGCGATTTTGAAATCATGGGATTTTTCAAACAATTTCATGTCGGTTTCAAAGACCCAGATATTTGCGGATTTCCCAAAATTACCAGCGTGGGACCTTTTTTTAGCTCTTCCAAGAATTTTAGAATTTAAAATCCCAGGAAATTACGGATTGGATTTACCAAAAATAGCAGCGCAACATTTTTTTTAGCTCTTCCGTGTTTCGTTTTCTCAATCCCGACATCCCGGGATTTCGGAATGACAGAATTGGATGGGATCGTGGGATTAGATACCCTATATGCAACAATTTTTTTCATCATGCAGTAGGGATAATTCAATCAACATGATCCTAAAATATACTATGTTACCACTGAAATATAGACATATGTATATCCAAATGTGAAAACACCTCTATGAACGAATAATACTCGAATATCAAAAATGCGTTAAATATAATATTCAGATACATACTATAGAATATTTAATTGGTGTCCGTACGCTACGTCCTCTTTTCAGTTACGAGACCGACATCACCTTTAACAAAGATTTAACATATTTACATGGACCAATCCATGCCATTGACTGGCTTTGGCAGCATCGATCTGCCGTGGTTGATGAAGGAATTGAAATAAGTTTGACATTTGAAATAAAATCACATTGAAATGTCAAATGTTATCACAATACGCGTCACCAATGCAACGCGAAGAGATAACAAACAGTAAAGACAAAAATAGTCCCGTATGTCGTACATAAGGATTACAATACCGGTTACACTGAAACCGGGATCTCGGTATTGAGACTATTGTTTTTTCAAAACAATAATACGAATTTTACAAATGTAAAATACCGGTATTTTGGAAAAAAATGACAAATTTGAAAAGTTCACATAATTTATTTAGACTTAAATTTTAAGAAACGTAAAAAAAATATTCCTTGCTTTGAGTTGTAGGTTATGCATTGATTTTTGCAAAAGTTGTAACTATAAACGATTTCTCGATTACGATAAATTTGTAATTGTATTTTATAATTATGTTTAAAGCATTCACTTATATTCATCAATGTAATTGTTTTTTTCTGAACGGTATTGCGATCCCAGTTGGTAGTATTTATTGTCGTTATTTTTGCTTACAGTATTAAATACGAAATAACGACATTTATGCATTCGTACGGTATTCCAAACCTTATTCGGAAACAACTAATGTGTGAAAAATTCATTGTTTTCGTGGTGAGCAGGACGGAAACTATTGATGCGTGGGTGAATGAGAAGGCAAATAAAAAAATATTTTAATACAGAATACACCGCATACAGGTATTTCACGTTTCATCATTTAATCAGAATAATCTTAAATGTTGGTTTATTTTCAAACATTTATTATCCTGTAATCTGCCGGTTTTGTAGCCGGGTTTATTAAACTCTCTTCGAAGTCCGTATTCGTTGCTATTCGCGTACGGGATCACGGGTTCGAATCAAACATAAAACAATCTCACAGAATGTTTTTTCAATCGATTATATACTTACACTCGTTGCCACCCACCTCCAGCCCGATATATTAAAAGGGGCGTAAATAGAACGATGACATCTACGTTTTCTTTCAAAGACTGGCCAATCTATCCCAACCCTTTCTGAAAAATGATCAAGCGACCAACTACAAATAAAATGTTTATCTTAAAAAATATATATATATATTTAACCCCATGTATGTACTCGGAAATCAGTATTTTGAGATCGATTCCATAACCATTGATTATCCTAGTCATGTGAGCAGACAAAAATGTTTACGGTATAAATCAGTAGAGGGTTACATGCGGCCTTTTGATTTGATCAAAATATTCACTTTGATCAAAAAAGTATACGCAAGCGCTTGGAGTAAGAGCGTAATCAATATATTATATGTTCGACAGTCGAAAAAGGGGGGGGTTTCAACGTTTCCTTTACGGCGGCCTATGTTGAATCCGATAAATGGATGCGGCCTTTAGAAATGAAAAAGTTCCCCACCCCTGGTATAGATACTTAAATACTAAACAAATTAACCTCAGCAAGTTTACTAGCAATATGGTAAGAAGAAAAATTGCAGGCACAATATTATTTGAACAGCCCCTCCTACCCATCCTATCCTATGAACGGGGCGTATCGAGAGCGATTAGCTAACCACTATTCCTGTTCTAGCCCTTTCCTTCTATTCCTACTCTCTTTGGAAAAAGATAGGTTGAGCAACTGAGTAACAAGCAGTTCTCGTAGAAACACCTCTGTTGAGATAAACTCCATTAGGAGTCCATATGCTCTACATTGGGAGCGGATATGGTAAAAAAAAAAAATGACACCAAGCTAAAGATGTTAAGTTCATTTAATTAAGACTTTTTTTAAGATGTTCACTGTCGCTTTTTGGTGAAAAAATAATATAATAAAAATAAAGTTTTTTGTATTTATTTAATATTTTTAATAATTTACAGAACTGGTTTCACTTATCAACTGAAAAACAGAAATTGATACAAAAGTGTTATATTTTTTAATAATATGTATATGGCTTTCTATCCAAGAGTTGTCGTATTTTAATCTCGATGATGGCAATATTCTTTCTTTGTGGACAGAACAAAGGGTGGTTGCTTTTCAACCAGTAGTTATACCAATATTAAAAACTAGGTGGTAAATTTAAATAACATGTATAAACATTTTTACTTTTAATACAGATCATACACGAAAGAACGAATGCATTATAAAGAAAATATAACCATAATAAATGTAAATGTAAATAGCAAGCGCCGTTAAACGTCGACTGAAGGCTCAAATTATATTAGCGCAGTATATATAACAGACGACTCCCGGCCGTTTTATACAATTAGCACTACACTGCACTACGCCGGTCACCTAGAGTGATTGCATAATACGAAATGCAATTAAGGGGACAAGCATAGCGGTTAAGGTAGAACAGTGTTCCGCAAACATTTATTCGAAAGACCGCCAAGTATAGGGTTTCTCGTTTCCAAAAATTGTGCGGTTTCCGGGATAGCGGGAAATAATTACACCGATTTCCCGGAAAACTTAGACATAACGGTACGGACAAACAAACAAATCCACAAGGCTAAAAATTAAATCATAAGGGTAAAAGATAATCATTGATACATCAACAAAATATAGAACAGATATTTACTAATATGTTTATTAATATTACAATGATTGTAAATAACTTTTCAAAAAACATAAAATATTATCGGTTAAATTTTCACAAAGTTTTTTAATAAACGAACCAGCCCCAGAAAAAGCTTTTTACTTCTACAGATGTGCGTGGGATAGATAATAGATCTTTCGATGGATTCGGCGGTAACTTTGTGAAAGTTCATTTAATATAAAATAACTCAGATTATTCCACGTATTGTGCTACAAACTGTGACACGTGGTTCGTCTCTTTCAGAGGCATCATCGGACAATCTTACTTTCACAAATGCTTGTTTAAGTACGAATGATTTTAATTTTACTATTCTGATATATTATAAAAATAACCCTTTCGACTTTAACCCTTCCTAATTGATGCTACTCATTAGTTAATCATTTAGTATCGTAAATGTCATTTGTAGTATCATTATTGTATGTTTGTTTTTCCACCACCCACTCCTTTCCTCCCGTTTTTATTTTTATACTAGCTGACCCAACGAACTTCGTACCGCCTCAGAATCAATTAGTGTTGTGTTAACTTGATAAATTGAAACATGATGACTACCGAGCCAACCTTTAGTTGTAAATTGGGCGGTGGCAAGCCAAGCAGATCCGATGAGTTTAAAAATTCAGTTGGATAGTTGGATAGTTGGTTGCTTCGTCTTCGCTTGTTACACGGTCGACAGATTTGAAGGAATGTAGTGGACCAACGATTTGATTTTGAATTGTGAAGTTTAAATGATCCACATTTTTGTTCTTCGCCGCAAGAATAGCTCGTTCACTCAACCAATTGTGGTTTTTGTGATTAGATGTTCGGGAAAATTTTGTTGATGAAACCCTCCTTCGTTGAGACGAAATTGCTAAAATTCGGCGGAAACGTAATCAATCCGTTCGATTCGTCAACAGGAACACGGTTGTTCCCGACGATAGTCAGCAATTGCTTGGAGAAATCTTCGGCAGATGGATCGTTTAGCAATGAAACTCGCATGTTTGTCGTCAGCTGAAGTTTCTTCACATAGCGCCAGAGTCAATGATTTGAGACAAGCGTTTATTTCATCGGCAGCGATCGATCTTGGAATGACTGGTAGTATTTGGCAGAAATCGCCAGATAGTAGAATCATTGCGCCTCCAAAAGATCTCGAGTCATTGCACAGATCTATCATATTTCGATTGAGTGCTTCCAATGCGCATTTGTGCGCTATTGTCCATTCATCCCAGGTGATGATTGTATTTGCTACCAACAATTTGGCCATTGCTAAGTTGTTCACTGTCAATACTTGGTGGAATGGCATTATAATAAAAATAATAAAACATTTTTAGTACTTTTTCCACATAAAATTTATTAGATAAGGACCGGTTTCGCTCATCGCGAGCATTATCAACTGATAAGAAAAATACATAAACAGTGATATTTATACAAATTTAAATTGAAATAAAAAGGTGTAAGCAACTATTAACAATTTAATGGATTAGCAAATTACATTATAATTACACAAAATTAAAATGCTTAACACCCATAACAATTTAAAAAAAAATCATCATCAAAGAATAATAAATCTAAGTGGCAAACGATATCAATTATAAACACAATTAAAATTTGGGAAATTTTACACAAAGTGAAACACTACATTACTAAAGTAAATATCCTAATGATGATTTGGTGTTTTTCCCGTTTTCAAGCAATGATGTACTTCAACAAAATCAGCAGTAATGAAGATTCTGAAAAAGACATTTTTAAAAACCATATCAATTCTTACAAAAGGAATAAATTTTGAAAAACATATAAATAATATAGAAGAGCAGTTAACATAGGCTAGAATTATGTTAATGAAACGGATATAACAAGGGTGATGATGCAAATACAAGCTGTTCATTTAATAAATTAGAGTCCGGCAAGAATTTATGTCTATTTATTTCTAAGATCTCTTGTTTATCAAGTTTTAAAGATTTATTGTTTACATGCAGGATTTTAAAGTTTTTAGAGATATCAAATGTATGCTTATTTAGGAACAAATGGTTCCCAAATGAAGATAATTCATTCCCTTTACGTGAGCAGGCTAGATGTTCTTTAAATCTGATATTAAAAGCTCTTCCCGTTTGACCAATATACCTGGCTCCACAAGAATCACAATCAATTAAATATATGCCACTTTGGTTAAGAATGTTGAGTTTATCTTTAGAATTTACTAAAATGCGTTGTAAGTTAAAAGAATTATAAAAAGTGACATTAAAAAGGTTTTTGTTGAATTTCCTTGAAATCTTTTCTGAAACACTACCCAAGTAGCTCAATTTCACCCATTGTTTCTCAACAGCTGGTGCATTAATCACCAAACTAGAGCTTACATTTAGCAAAGCTAGTTTTTTGTGTTTTTTAAATAAAAGACGATCTATTAAATCCGAATCATAACCATTATTCAACGCAATTTGTTTTATCGTATTTAACTCAAGATCATAACTAGCTTTAGTCATCGGAATCAACAAGAGACGATGAATAAAGCAATGAAAGGTTGCTAATTTATGCGAGATATGATGTCTGGAAGAATTGTTAATGATGTTATCGCTGTATGAATCTTTTCTAAATATACTGAAACAATGCCGATTATTAATAATCTCGATCGTTAAATCCAAAAAGTTTATTTTATTCAACCCCAACTCCATTGTAAATTGAATATGCGGGTTAACGTTATTTATAAGTTTTAAGAATTGATTAAGTTGTCTCTCTGTACCTCCCCAAAGTACTAAGATGTCATCTACGTATCTATACCAGTATACTATACCAGTTTAACTTACAACGCATTTTAGTAAATTCTAAAGATAAACTCAACATTCTTAACCAAAGTGGCATATATTTAATTGATTGTGATTCTTGTGGAGCCAGGTATATTGGTCAAACGGGAAGAGCTTTTAATATCAGATTTAAAGAACATCTAGCCTGCTCACGTAAAGGGAATGAATTATCTTCATTTGGGAACCATTTGTTCCTAAATAAGCATACATTTGATATCTCTAAAAACTTTAAAATCCTGCATGTAAACAATAAATCTTTAAAACTTGATAAACAAGAGATCTTAGAAATAAATAGACATAAATTCTTGCCGGACTCTAATTTATTAAATGAACAGCTTGTATTTGCATCATCACCCTTGTTATATCCGTTTCATTAACATAATTCTAGCCTATGTTAACTGCTCTTCTATATTATTTATATGTTTTTCAAAATTTATTCCTTTTGTAAGAATTGATATGGTTTTTAAAAATGTCTTTTTCAGAATCTTCATTACTGCTGATTTTGTTGAAGTACATCATTGCTTGAAAACGGGAAAAACACCAAATCATCATTAGGATATTTACTTTAGTAATGTAGTGTTTCACTTTGTGTAAAATTTCCCAAATTTTAATTGTGTTTATAATTGATATCGTTTGCCACTTAGATTTATTATTCTTTGATGATGATTTTTTTTTAATTGTTATGGGTGTTAAGCATTTTAATTTTGTGTAATTATAATGTAATTTGCTAATCCTTTAAATTGTTAATAGTTGCTTACACCTTTTTATTTCAATTTAAATTTGTATAAATATCACTGTTTATGTATTTTTCTTATCAGTTGATAATGCTCGCGATGAGCGAAACCGGTCCTGATCTAATAAATTTTATGTGGAAAAAGTACTAAAAATGTTTTATTATTTTTATTACATTGCTAAGTGTTTCGCAATCTTGTATGTCGGGTTTTCAGTGGTTTGAAGGTTTAACGGCAATTTCAACGCTGAATAAGCCGTTCGGAATCCTTCTATCTACGTGGCCGCTATTCCAGAAGAAGAAACTGCTACAGCAATTTTATATCTCGCATGAACAGTGGCCATAATCAATGACATGAGGAATGTCTTTACAGCTCCACCGGGCGCATCGAGGAAAAATAAGCCACCATTTCCATCATCAATTGCCTTCATTAACGTATCGTACATTTCCTTCTGTTGAGGGTTCAACAGTGGTACATTCGTTCAAACTGATTGGTTCAATGCATCTCGATCATATTCACGTTCACGTTCTGATTCTCGATTGAAAGCGTCGTTCATTCCACGATCTGGCGTTGGCATTCCTAACTTGACTAACAAACTGCCGCATATAAGGCAACACATGTCTTCGATCAAAAGCAAAGCCTGGTTATGTATCTCTTCATTCATCTCCAGATCGGGATTCCCTGAACTGACACGAATTCGATCTAAAATTTATTCGGACATGTCATCCTTGTACTTTTTCCACAGTTCACGGGAATTTGATGGGAAGCATGTCAAAATAATGATAGAAAATAATGTGCGTATCTGACTTGGAGATTCAGAAACAATTTCTTCAGCGATTTTCATGTCTCAGTGAGTATCATTTTCAAGAAAATTGAGCTGTTGACATGCAAGTAGAAGCATTCGTCATTTGTCGTTTGAAAACTGTATGAGAATATTAATTTTCTTCATAATTTCTTCTCCGTGATATTTTTCCGATGTTTTAATGCTTATTCTGCTATTCTAGGCGGAGACGAATTTAATAAATCAAAGATCATTAAAATCATCCAAGCCTTTCTTGAGATATACGTGGTGTAAATAACCCGACTTTGTTTTATATATATAGATAGAAGATAGATTTATAATCTATTAGAATAGTAAGGAAAAATTGCCTTTCGAAATTCTGGAAAACCGGGATCACGGGTACCGAGAGAGAACCCTTAGCCAAGTATCCTAAAATAGTTGCAATGAATTGGCAATACAATCTAGTCGCATTTTTGAATAATCTCACTGAAGATTATATGGAATCGATAATTACATATCTTTAGCATCACGATAACGATGTGTCGTAAATACATAAAATAATTATCGAATGAAATATATTAAAATATTAGTTGATTTATTTGCCATACTACAAATATTTTCCACCATGTGTAATCCCAATATGTACATACTTTTAATTGATTAATGGAGCAAAATCGGTTATTTAACGAGAACGTTTCGTTATTCAATCGCTCAACTTCACTTTTTGGGATGACTAGAATGGGTATAAAGGAATACTAGTATAACAGATTAAAATAACAAAGTATTTTAGCTCTACAGTTTTTAATAATTTTATTCGTTGATCTATAGTTGAACTATAGTTCTGACGATGGCGTAAGCCGAAATATCTATCAACGAATAAAATTATTAAAAACTGTAGAGCTAAAATACTTTGTTATTTTAATCTGTTATAAATGGAGTTCTACCAAGTAAATGCCAAATCAATTAATGAATACTAGTATCACTAACGATGAGAGGTAAATGAAAAAATCAATGCTATACAATAAATGGCATATATGCCTTTAACGACATATTATCAGTAAATGCATTCAAACCCGAGGACAACGCAACCGAACGGGACGAACGCTCTAAATTGTATAATACTCGGTCAAAGTACAGGCTTCTTAATATAATTATATTTGGTATTTTCCACATAAGTAATCGAATGTATGTAAATTCTGGAAATATGTGCAAATATTACTTGGTTATACCGTTTGGCAAACTCTTTACACACGCCTGTCAATAAAACTTCATTCGCACTTTTCAATTAAATTAAGATTTGTGGAAAAGCTCGTTTCTCAACTAATGAATTTAGGATTTTTCAAAAAAAAAACCGAGCCATGTCTCGGCAACATGTCTATCAAACTAATAAACTCACGAATATAAATATGAGTGGCTATATGGGCAGTGGATTTTCAATATTCCGATCATGCATGACATTGCATAACTACGATTGATTGGATTGGCATTTAAATGTTCGACAGAAATCTGTCGGATTATAGCAAAGAATAGAAAAATATTTATTGACAGAGGGTTTTTATTTTACTACATTTTATCTATTTTAAAACGACATCCTTTTCTGGTAAAATAAATAATTTAATCTCATAAACTAGTTTCATTCATTGACTGCATTTAAAAATTCCAACAAATCCATAATTACACTAATCGCATTGTGAAGCGATAAGATAAGAGCTAATAGTCTATTGAGTAATGTGAATTTGTCTTTTTGAAATTCAAAAATCTATAAATACTATGTCTGCATGGCGTAACATTCCTCCTAAATGTGGTGTATTGGAGGTTCCTGTTGAATACATTATCAAAATATTCTAAATACAGCGGGTTCTCTACTTACGCTGATAAGAATTTAAAAAAAAAACAATTATGTACGTTTGTTTCATATATCGAATTATGTGGATTTTGTAACTAAATAATTGAAATAATGCTTTAATATGGAAGATATAGGAATGTGGCGATAAGAAGCACAAGATTATGATTCTGATTGATTTACGAAAGTCCATACAGCGATGCATGATGCAATTGCCTGTTATAAACGTATTTATTACAAGAAAAAAGATTTGTCGTACAAACATCACTGGATAAATATTTTAATAAATTAAATCAAAAAGATTCCGGTCTTGACCTATTAAATAAAGTGGAATACAGAAAAATTAATATTGTATTTTTATTAATATAATGCCTTTCCACCAAGTATTGACAGTGAACACCCTCAAAGAAATCAAAAAGACACAAATATATCACCCGTAGAACCTGAGGGTACTATAATGGAACAGTACATAGGAATGCAGTTTTAGTTACAATCACTGTTGGGTTCGTTATGTTTTATATATGTGATAAAAAAATAATTATGTAGGGCAATGTGTAATTATAATATTCTTATTTACAAGATGTTATATCCCATGATATGAAACTGGAAGTACAATTTACACATTCAATTTATATCGGAGAGTTAGTATTCCTTCGGAACGCATTAACCGCGTAAGTTGAGTAACTGCTGTAACTTTCTTTTTCTAGGCAATATTTTATCCGTACCAGGTTAACATGTATGTACCTTGAAAAGCCGTCACACAAAGTATGTGCCTATACTGAGTCACCGCGACACGAGCGTTAGTTCAGGGGTTTTTCGCCGAAGAAGATTTCCCGCACGGGAAGAATTTTGTCCAGGTTGCGCATATTCCACACACTCAGTCCTCGTATAACAGGGCACTTCCACGTCACGGTGGAAGAATTGCGACACATTTTTTTAGGGCACTGTTTTAGAAAAACGCATCAGTTAAAAGTAAGACTTACATGATTTGAACATCGACTACGTGTTTTTTTTCATCAGGAAAATAAACAAAAGCTTGAGATTGGCTAATATTTATATTTTTCCAAGAAAATGATCAGTATGACGTAAAGGAGTTTAAAATTCAAGAAGAAATTGAAACTTGATACCGAGCCATGAAATATTTAAAGATATAGACGCTAAAAGAAGGCAATAGGTTTATTCCTAAAATGTTTAAGTGTACTCCAGTCATGAAAACATAAAATCTATCTTGAAACGTCCTCTGAAAATACGATTGAAAGTGGGAATGCTGAAGGATGGTTGATATTTAAAAAGTATTTTTTATTCAGAACGAGTTTTTTTTTTGAATAATTTATAAGGGCAGAAAAAAAAACTTCGAATTATTTTTTTGAAAGGCACACCTATTTTCTATTAATTTAAATCCTCGTATAATACTGATTTGAAGATTGCATAACACAGTGTTTTTGCGGAACTATTATATATAATCGTCTTAAACAAGGTCCTAGTATATCACTTTTAGGGTGTTCACTGTCAAATACTTGGTGGAAAGGCATTATATTTAAAAAAAAAAAAAACAATACAACTTTGTAAATTCTTTTCAATACCAATTTTTTTATTTCATTTTGTTTTGCATAAACAACACTGTAAAATTGTATTTTCTTAACAGTTGATAATATCCTTTTCATAAGCGAAACGAAACGAGTATATATTATGGATATTTGAAATGCACCTTTTGATGCATAGCTGACTATCTTGGAAAAAGATATTCTGAATAATGATAAACGGGGAATGAAGCAAAAAATATTAGGAGCCACTGTGAAGCAAATAAATTTCTGCTACGCGGAATATAATAATAAGCAGTATCAGTAGGGTTTTCATTTTCGAATATTTTATCACTTTCATGTTTTTCTATACATTTAAAAAATATATATAATATGGCGATGAAAGGTGACTTGAATAATTTACACACATAGTATAAAATGAGTTATTAATTGTTAAATGAAATATTATTATTTTTAACCATGCTGAAACTCGATGATTCAATTATAAAACGTGTTCGAATGTACACTAACCTGATTGGCCTTGTTGATCTGCTTTTTGAAACCGGCGAACGCCATGATGACTAGTAATGGATGATATTTATCCTGCTCCTCCGCCCACCTACCTCCTTATGGTAACACCTCACTGAATCAGGTTACCGAGGGCAATAACCCTGTAATAAAAAAACAAACAAGGGTAAATAATGATCGTTAGATAAAAATTAACGCATATAACGTCACAAGTGTCGTTGGTTCAGAAATACAAATCTATATCCTTCCAATGATATTTGTTTTCTAGAAAATTTAGATATTACTGTACGACTACTGCTTGAAGTCGTAGCTATAGATTTACACTAGGGCATAGGTTCCCAACCCTTTTCGGGTGGCGACCCCTTTTTATAAAAGCCATGCGACTCGCGGCCCCGATGCAATTGAAAGAGGCATTTTTTTTTTCAATAAGGTAATTTTAGTTGACTTTAGTTATAGTTTTTTTGTTCAAATTAAAAATCGAAAAAAGTTGGCGACCTTTAGGTTGGGAACCCGTGCACTAGAGCATCCAGTCCCGGGATTCCGGAATTGACCATTCAGCATAAAATCGTGTATTAATTCGGGATTCAGGATTGAGAAATTTTTGGGAAGCGTTTGGAAAAGCGGGAAGGGAATTTGCGGAATTCCCAAAACGAAACGACGCGAGATCTTTTTTTTAGTTCTTCCCTGAATTTTCGAATCCAAAAACCCAAAAATTCCCGAAATGAAAAGACGCGGAACCTTTTTTCTCTCACACTTTCTCAATCCCGGGATAAGAGGCCCTAAATAACACAACCTTAAGTCTTAACAATTTTCAGACTCTGATTTGTTAACCTACACCCTTCGAATTTCTTAGTGTTAATAAATATGTATGCCAATAAAAACGCATACTTGTTTTATTATAAACAATTTGATATTATCATTATCATTGAAGGGCAATTCGTTAAATTGCTAAGTTAGATTAATTGTTGAATGTCCACATTTGAATTGATTGTTTGGTTGCATGGTAAATTTTCACAGTAGAGAAATCTTTTTTAATTACATCAATATGCATAATCTTCCTTTGGTGAATATCAGATTTTTATATTGTTTGTGGTGGTTTATGTTGCTTTTTGTTCCTCGGTTTTCTTGTAAACAACGCATTTTTCATTGTTCGTTACCAGCTTTTTTAAAAACGGACAAGCAAATCGTAGATGTTGATACGTTGAGTTCATGCAAGTTCTTTAAATTCAAGAGGTCTCATTGATCGAGAATTTTACGTATCCAAGTTATTTTAAATGTGTTTATATATTGAATCTCTAGCGACCCAGCATGTAACACTTTTTGATTTTTCGACGCGTTTTTTCTTTGAGGAAATATTATGAGAAAATAAGTTTTTGATTTTTCATTTTTCGATCGAGGGCACTAAAATCTGCCCATCGATGATACACTTCTGTACAGAATGACACTCGAAGGATCAAAACTATCCAACGATGAACTATCAAAATATACCAAAGTATGTACTTTAAATGTAACTTATTCCATCTATCAAGATCCACAATTATTTAGCTGCCAACATAATATTATATTTGCGTTAAAAGTTTAAGAAAATATAACCGTGAACGGTAACTCATGTAACTGCTACAAAAAAGTCCAACTAATAATAAAGTTAATGGTTGAATGAAGCATACATAATTGACATAAAAGCAGCCAGAATGAGTAGTGAAAATTTCAAATCGCTAATGTTTGCCTTTTGGAAGGATCTTGTAACGAATATAAAAACTCATGTATTTTCTGTTTTTAATTGAAGATTTAAATAAAAACTTCATGATTTTAAAACAATAGTGTTGGCCTGCAGTCAAGTTCAACTAAAATACATTCGGGGCACATGACTGTGGCCCTAACTAGGGCATCCAATTTCGGGATTGAGAAATTTTGAGAAAAACCCAAAAATTGACACGAAGTTTGGCAAATGGCAAATTCTTCGGTGAGCTAAAAAAAAACGAGTTTCTGTGAGAATCTGGGAAAAAGTATACCAAATCGAGGATTTCAAATTTCTCGGTGAGCTATAAAAAAAACGAGTTTCTGCGAGAATCTGGGAAAAAGTATATCAAATCGGGGATTTCAAATTCTTCGGTGAGCTAAAAAAAAAACGAGTTTCTGTGAGAATCTGGGAAAAAGTATACCAAATCGAGGATTTCAAATTCCTCGGTGAGCTAAAAAAAACAAAACGAGTTTCTGAGAGAATCTCGGAAAAAGTATAGCGAATCGAAGATTTCAAATTTCTCAGTGAGAAAATCTCAATCCCGGGATCCTGGGATTCAAAATTAATCAATCCCGGGATTGGATGCCCTAGCCCTAACATGCGGGGCAGTAATAACAGTAAAGAAGACATTTCTGATTGTGATGAAAAATTGGCTTTACATTTTTTTTAATGATAAATCCATTTTGTAAAATACCGAAGTTCACAATATACAATATTATCAAAATTACTGGCCCGAATTTTAAAATCTAATGACTTATTAGGTAAACTGATCGCTCGGCAAAGATGTTATATTTTTTAAATGGTGACAGTTGCGTGTCATGAAACATGAATACATATTTTCCGAAGATATCACTGCAAAATATTATACTAAATTTTAGAAACAAATTTATCGTAAATTAATATTATACATCATTTTTGTATTTTTCAATTTTTGAAAAACAGTTTGAATTTAAAGATATTTCAAATAAAAAAGGAATAATTGAAAATAGGTTTAGTTTATCATTCTTTCGAACTATGTCAGAGAAGATTTCATACTAAAAGTTAAGTTATAGAGTCCCAGACACGATAAAGATTAAGTTAAATAAGTTGTGTCAAATATCTATATATTAACTAGCTGACCCGGCATGAGTTGCAATGCCACTCAAAGAAAGAAAGTGTTTGTGTTTTAATTCTGTTTATTGAAGTGCTTTTGGATATCTTTTGTTTTTCCGTCTGGTGCGTATACGAATAGATCTGAAGGTTTTCCAACAGGTGAGTAACAGTACATTGTCCCCTTTAAATTTTCCATTTAAAATTGAAGCTTAGATGATACTGTTCATTAATTTTTCACTGAAAGCCTGGTACCGTTGCAAAGTCGTGGTGGATTTATATTTCGGATAAGAATGATAGGTACGCCAATTTTCAGTGTTAAAACGTGCGGTAGCATGCCTGGCAAATCAATTGAGTTTAAGAATTCAGTTGGATAATTGACAACTTCGTCTTGATCAATTTATAGTATCGATGGACTTATACGTTGTTTCTTTGCCTGGTATTTCGATTGGAATCCTGAAGTTGATGGCATTACCATCGTTTTTTTGACTGCTAATATAACACATTCACTAAGCCACTGATGATTTTTGTAATTCTGTGCGATATTTGGGAAAACTTTGTGCATCAATTCGCTTACGGTTCCTATAATTTTACAGAAGCTTGGTGGTAATGTGTGGATTCATCGATTTCTATTTTTCATTACCAATATCTGACAATTGTTTTTTGAAACGTTCAGTGGATGCATCATATTGTAATTTTACACGCATATTAGCTTTCAAAGTCAATTTCTGCACATGTCACCATAAAAATGATGATTTGAGACATGCATCACCTGTTCGTTTCCTCTCAAATCTTTTATTGTACATATAGTAAAGATTTTCCAATGACTTTTTGTGCGCCATAGTAAATTCGTCCCATTTAATGAGTTGATATGATTAAAGTACTTCATCAATCATGACTTTTTTTTTGATACTGCATGTTGGTGTTCAAAGGCAATTTTTTGCTGAATGCGCTGTTTGACCACCATCCAAAAGATTTGCTGCAATTACAGATGAAGCGATTGCCAACAATACTATTTCGTGATCCCTCGTTTTGGCTTGTGTTTGATTGCATGCATAATTCTGTCTTACGCTATGCGTTGTTCTGGGACCAATTTCGGAAGATTTGTTTGAACGAATGTACCCAATTTGTCGACATCAAATTGTGTTTCTCGTTCCTAATCACGGTCAAAAGGGTTGTTTGCATATCATTGTATCAGAAGATCGGGCTTGAGCAGTGAGAGCTAGAACGGTTTCCAAACTTGCTCGTCTGTTTCTGAAGCTCGTGATGCCGCTTTCTTTCGTGCTTGAGGTCTAGATCAACTAATAGCAAGTCTTTTAGGTGGCAAAATTGTTTGACAGCGAAAGAAATGCTTTGTGACGACTATTAAAAATTCACTTGATAATTGTTTACAATACCCTTTGATTGTTTGACGTAACCATGGCACGTATCAAACTAAAAAAGACTTAAGTTGCTGCGCACTTAGCGCCATCTGTCATTCAACAACTTTAATAATTTCGTACGAACGACGGACGTCAAAAATATTGAAAAAAAACTCGGGATCAGGACATCCTTCACCTAGCGGGATGAAATATACTTTAAACCCTATTCTACTATCTAACAAATATACATTAAAAAAATCATAAAAATCGGTCTAGCCTATATAGAGATAGAGATGATTTTTAGAACAATTGAAATTCGTGTCCTATGGCGCAGCGGTTAGCGTTGCGGGCTACCGTCCCGGATCACACGGATTCGAGTCCCAGTACAATCAGCATTTTTTCGACTGATTTATCGATTTCTGTTCAAAGGCATGGGTGTTTGTGATGTCTAATTCCCTCCCACCCTTTCCGATCCTTTAATGGCTAGGCGTAGCGAGTGCGATTAGTTAACCACTAGTCCTGTCTTAACCTTATCCTTCTATCCTTACTACTCATTTGAAAAAGATAGGTTGAACAACTGAGTAACAAACAGACCTTGAAGAAAAAACTTCTGTCAACTTGTTGATATACCCCATTAGGAGGCTATATGCTCCACATTGGGAACGGACATCGGAAACAAAATGATTCTTAATGAAGAAAAACTGGCTGTTATGTAAATTATTTTCGATGGATTTGGCGGTAACGTTGACGAAATTCATTTGTAATACACAACTCATAGCAATAACTGAATTATTCCATTGGTTGTTTAATGAGGTGTGACACGTGTTTATCTTATTTGAAAATAACTTTACTTACTGTATCGAAAGATGTTTGACTATAACGTAGACATTGAATCAAATGAATCACTTATATTACAATATTATGAGGTGACAATGAGGTGTGACACGTGTTTATCTTATTTGAAAATAACTTTACTTACTGTATCGAAAGATGTTTGACTATAACGTAGACATTGAATCAAATGAATCACTCATATTACAATATTATATTATCAAAGTGGTTTTCTTTCTCTTGCTTGGGGCGCAGAAGGGGATAGAAAGGAAGCGCACAATAAACATAATTATTACTTCTGTGTAAAAGAATTCCACCCACCTAGTTGTACATAAACTATTATTTAACAAGATGGCACTTTTTAAACTGGTTTAAGATTCATTCGGGCACCTTTGAGACACTCTTGGAAGTCAGTGAGGGACCGAGAATTAAGACAGATTTTCAAAATAAGTATTCATTTTTAAAAAAAAGGGGGGGGGATGGGGTGGAGGATAAGAACTTACTATAGTAAGTCTGAAGATGCCTCTGAAAGAGGCGAAACACGTGTCACAGTTAGTTACACAATACGTGGAATAATCAAAGTTAATTTAAATTTTCTATTAAAATGAACTTCCACAAAGTTACCGCCGAAACCATCGAAAGTATGAACTCACTATCCGATTGCTATGATATAATTTCAATAGTTTTTAATTAAAATCAAATAAAGACAGTTTATATAATGAACATTTTATAACGCCAATGTATATCGCCAACAATTTATCCGCATACTTTCGACGAACACTTATATATTACATACATTTTCGTTATAAATTAATTTTTCTGTATATAGATATTAAAACTAAAATAATGTCGATCTATTTTTTAATCCGCTGCCAGTGTGGAGCATATGGTTTTCTAATGGAGGTATCTTAACTTAATATATAATAGTTTATTTAGTCTTTCTAGTTACGAAAACTGTGCTCGATGTACTTTTTTTAAGAAAGTTGGTACATAAGGATTGGTATACGACAAGAATAGTAGTTAACTAACAGCTCTCGCTACGTCATTTAATGCTTGGAATGATGAGTGGGAATTATCGGGTCCGTGTTGCAATGGTGAATTTTGTTGGGTTCCGTGACGGGTCTCACAGGTTTAAGTCCCAGTGCGAACAGGGATTTTTCAATCGATTTCCGTTCGGTGGCATTGGTGTTGAAATAAAATCAAACCGTAATACACAAAATAAAAATTATTGCAAAATTAATGCAACAATTATTATTAAAATTTCCACCGTATCAAGAGATTTGAGCGTGCTGCGTTTCCAACAACATGAAAATGACGTTTGACACTCCCAAAATGAACGTGTTTACCGATTTGTGGCGGTTATATAAATATATTCAATCGATAGTTTTCATTCACTTTACGTCTCTTCTGTAGTCCCATTTTTATCTCACACTGATATATTTAACGAAGCTTAGCAACAAAAAGACAAGCGGATGATATTACAAAATATTTATTTTATTTTAATTATTTATTTAGTTGTGATTTTAATCAACAGCTAAACACCATTTTTCTTCAAATCTAAAATTAAAATGTAAGTAGGTACAAGATTTTTGCGAAAATTCTATAAAATGTGATGGTCAATTTATCAAAATATGATATACTTTTCCATGCAGCAAAAAAAAATGTAAAGTTGATCGAATTTCATATGCTCCATTGAATTTAGAATTAATGAACTACAAGCCACTTTTTTTCCTCATACTCTTGCAAATATACTATACAAAAAATAAAGAAAAGCTTATGACTCAAATTCCATATACTTCCGGTCGCGGTATCATAAATCAATGCGTTTCACTTGAACAGTAAAAAAACAAGAAAAAATCTCCAAAAACTCATTGAATCTATTCAAATATGTATCAATAGCTCAGGCACAATTCGGAATAACAAAGCTTTTTAAATGCAACAATAAAATGGTACAAATGCTAATAATAAATACAATATTCTCACTAAATTGAGACTAGCGATAAACTATTAATTAGAATGCAAATCAAAGGAAGTATTTAATTATTAAGGTTGTAAGATTCGTAATGTAGAAAGTGTTTAAAAAAAATCACATACATTTCAAAAATATATTTGAATTCAATTTGTATAAATTTAGTCTTGATATCTTGCTGATAATGATACTGTTATTTATATAATATAATTTGTAACACAGATAATTCATTAGTATGTTATTTAAAATCGGCACCATCAGCGATAAATAATAATATAAATTACCTTTAACAAGCTGGAGGTGGTTGTATCCAATCAGATAATTAATGGGACACTATTGATTTCACTCTGCGGCTTGTCTTGTACAATAATTAATGATATATGTTCACTTTACGATAGCTGTAAGAAAAATAAATTGCGTCGATTCGTTTTTGCCGTGAATCAAAACCACGAAGACAAAGAAACCAGGATAATGATATAAAATAAATGTATATATTATAGAACTCGATATCACATGTAAAATAAAAAAAAAAAAAAAAAACTAAAGATCATGATAAAAATTACTACGATATCTTTTGAGGCTTTCATTTCCAAAAAAATAAAAAGTTTTATAAAAGTTATAATTTATCGAACATATTCTATTTCATGAAACCAATTTGAATATTCCCGAAATCAATTTATCGTGTTATAAATATAATACTAACATTATACTAATACGAAAAACGTATACAGTAATAGAAAGAAATGCCTCTACAGTGAGAAATATAAATGTGATTAAAATAAAAACATAGAGCTTAGTGACGATGAACTAGAATTATACATCAAATTTTAAGAAATCACAATTGTAAAAGCTTCGCGTTAAGCAGCAAGGTCTACAGCGATCTACTGCCGACAGTATTGTCGCGGCGCGGCGTAGAGTCGTAGAGCTATACCCCACAAAGTACGAGCTTCGTAGCGTCTCGACGCTGTCTGCCAAGTGACTCAGCGAATGCCCCGATCCCTCTCTTCGCCCCCTCGCCGAATGAAGCACACGTCAATAGTCAACATTTTTTCGGCGAACACATTCAAGTAATTATAAAACGTGTTATACAAGTATTGATGTTTTAGAGTAATTCATTTAGAATTATCATTTACCTGTTAGATAATAAACTATTTAGAATCATAATACATATTTAGTATATGTGTATACGCCACTGTTAAGATTATTCTGATCTCGAAATAGCTCGACAAATACTTAATTTAGGTGGAATTATATACATCGCTACTTTTACCATATTGTCATAAATTTTATTATTTGTTGTCCAATATATGATTAAACTTCGGTTCGGTCATGTAATAAATACAATCATACATATCACAAAATATAATTATAAATAAAAAATACTATAAAAGGGGGCCATTTAATAAATTATTTACCAAATGAATTAGACTTTGAAAGTTACAGTCTTAAGGAAATGCGATTGTCTATACGATTCTGTTTGGAATTCCACTGAGTAAAGGTTTTGTTAAGTTTCAATAAATGGATTCCTATCGAAAATTATCACGGTAAGTCGGCTAAATTGTATTACATACAAATATAAAATTCAATTGATGTACTGGAACAAAGAAATTTTACTGAATTATAAGTCCGTAGAAACAAAAACCAGGTTCAGCAACACGCTCGCAAATCACTAGTTCGTGACGTTTCGTGTAGGCGGAACATGCGCAGGACGGAATGCGCGGAGGTGGACCAATGCGCACAATGACGACCGTACCTATTACGTAATCGAAAGAAGCGTAGAAAAGCATAGAATTATGTACTATCTACAACACAACCCTACGGTTTACTGAAAATATGACCGAAATATTTTTCAAACGTGATGATTTTTTTTCGCGATATAGCATTATTACATCGACAGTCAAAAATGATGTGACTATCCTATTGAATTAAAATGATGACGTACGAAACACGCGTAAGTCTGACAATTGTACATTGTCAAAACTGAAATAATACTGGGATCCGTAGTATTTTTTTAATAGTGTAATAGTCCGTCAAAAATGTAAAGATCGCTAAAGGTTAAAAAATATTATGAAAGGGTTAGTTAGACTATTAAATTTACGTTTAAATCACTTATGCATGACATAAGTCGTTCATTTTCTATACGCATGCATGTTAAATTTGTCAGTTTTGAGTTTTTTGATGTAATGAACTCATAATTTCAATACACATACATTCCTTTTACTCGTATCACAAATTTTTACATGCTTTATATAACCTAATAGAAAAACGTTGCCAAATTATATGATCATGAGCTAAGTTAACATGAAGGAGAAGGTGGCATGGATGAAAAAGTCGTCGGTTATAAACGTCGTATAAAATATCCGTTTTTTTTTTTACAAAATTGCAAGACTTCATTATATCAAGTTTTTGTTCACGACAGGTGTTGGATAAACTGATATTTTTTATCAAATTAATCTGTAAAATTATATGTTGATAACGTTATTATAAAAAAATATATATATAATATAAATTAACAGATTATTTCATAGGATGAAGTGCGCACATTATCGGGAAAAAAATATGGAAAACGCCAGATCACGAAAGAGTATGTAGTTGTTACAACTAAATTTCTGTGTCGTCGTCATTGTTCAAATTAAAAGTATTTATGATTGATACAACAATATCATTTTAAATAATATTAATAAGTTTGTACTACTACGCGTATGATTTTACAGTGTCTTTTTGTTAGATTTTTAAAAAATCTTGGTCAATTTTCATCGAATTGCATTGATAATAAGACCACATACATATGTATGACGAACGATCGCGTTAATCAAAACAGATAGCAAGCACTAAATAAAACCATGTAAAAAATGTTATGTAAGAGATTGATGAAATGAGTCCATGGCCCTCACAGTATTACAGAATATTAAGAAAAAAATCTTAAAATTAAAATGCATCATTAAAAGGCTCATCAAATCTATAATATAAAACTGAAAATATTTATAAGGCCTTAGCAGATTAAAGTATTTAAATATATTGCGAACAATTTTATGAAAATGTGTGATGACATTTTAAATTCGATTTCCGTATTCCATTTTCTTACACGGACGGAGGAACTTGCTATGTTGGAAAGTTGCATTCGAGGAACTTTTTTTATAAAACAGAGGCGAAGCACATTTTGTAACAAAAAGTGAAATTACAAAGTTATCGCCGAATCCATCGAAAATATTTTATTATTATAATTAAAAATGTCTGTAGAAATTAAATAGATATGTCAAACAATAAAATGAAAATTTGAATTCAGTCGAAAGGCCGCACTTTTGCGATAACACATTAGTCAAAAATATTGGACATGAAATCGTAGAAAATGATCAAAACTTTAATAAAATTTACATAATTAGCAACTACACCAAAAATAGGTTAAAGTAAGGTAATTTGTTGATAGTTTGTATTTTAACTTTTAAGCGATTTAAAAACGTTTATTTTTACAATTATGAATTACCCGACATAAAAAAATAAGCCGTGTTCCAGTAACATTTCCAGATTTGAGAAGTGTTTCGTTGCGCAATAAGTTTGGGAAACCCTGTTATAAGACAGTTATTAGGCAAAAGAGATTATCCCGATTTCCCAAGTGTTAATTTTTTCATTGAATAAATATTCTTGAAAATGGAATCATGCGGCAAATGCTAAATTATTATAGAAATTCAGCTGTAAATTTTAAAAAGAAAACCATCGATAGATAAAAAAAGTATTAACGGTAGTAAAGTATACTAGCTGTAAGCCCGTTGACCTCAACTGGGGGATTTTTGTTGCATTTTTAAGCAGTCAGAAAATTTACTGGCGTGAAAAATAAATAACAAACCTACTTATTGAATAAGCCAGAAATTCTGATGGTAAAAGTAATATATCTCGGGGCATATATCGACAACCCTGCCCTGCAATATTTAAATTGTAAATTATTAAATTTTTGGAATAATGTTTAAGTTTGCTTACAATTATTTTTCGTAGTAGCAGAAATTTTGTAAATTATTGAAATTTTGGAATAATGTTTAAGTGTGATAACAATCATTTTTCGTAGTAGCAGAAATAGACCACGTAAATTATTCAATTTTTAGAATGATGTTTAAGTTTGCTAACAACCATTTTTCGTAGTAGCATAAATTTCGTAAATTATTAAATCTTTGGAATAATGTTCAAGTTTGCTAAGAATTATTTTTCATAGTAGCATAAATCGATCTCGGCGCATATATCAACAGCCCTGCAGTTTTTAAATTGGAAGTTATTGAAATTTTGGAATAATGTTTAAGTTTGCTAACAACCATTTTTCGAAGTAGTAGAAATATACCTCGTGGCATATATCGACAGCCCTGCAGTATTTAAATTTTAAATTATTTAATTTTTGGAATAATGTTTAAGTTTGCTAACAACCATTTTTCGTGGTAGAAGAAATTTCGTAAATTATTAAATCTTTGGAATAATGTTCAAGTTTGCTAAGAATCATTTTTCATAGTAGCATGAATCGACCTCGGCGCATATATCGACAGCCCTGCAGTTTTTAAATTGTAAATTATTGAATTTTTGGAATAATGTTTAAGTTTGCTAACAACCATTTTTCATAGTAGCAGAAATTTCTTATATTATTGAATTTTTGGAACAATGTTTAAGTTTGCTAACAATTATTTTTCGTAGTAGAAGATTCTAAAATAAAAGTCTAAATATAGTTCTATGAAATATCCATACCATCATTAGAATATTCCTAATGCATGTAAGAAATTTAAAAGATTTTCAAGGCCGGATGCAAAATAAACCCATACCTTCCAATAATCGAATCAATGACACTGATCAAAATCTGTCAAATCAGCTCCAAAAAATCTTTAAATTGTAAATTATTTTATTTTTAGAATAATGTTTAATTTTGCTAACAACTATTTCTCGTTGTAGAAGATGTTAAAATTAAAGTCGAAATATATTTCTATAAAATATCCCTACCGTCGTTAGAATATTCCTAAGCATGTAAGAAATTAAAAAGATTTTCAAGGCCGGATGCAAAATATAACCTTACCTTCCAATAATCGAATCAATGACACTGAAAAAATCTATCAAATCAGCTCCCAATCCTATAATTATAGCTTCAAAAAATCGAATCAGTACATTTGATTATTTAAAAAACTTCGTAGCCATGCAAACTTTCAAATAAAGTTCTCTCAATATTATTACGATGCTTCAGTTCTAAGCCAGGAAATTTGAATTTTGAATATAAAAAGACGTTCTAATTGGACGAACGAAATATGCGATTCAAAATAAAACGTTAGCATTGGTCAAAAAATGTGCTGTTCAATATAAACCGCTATCATTGGGCGAAGTGGACATCAGGACGGACACATTTGTGATTATTTTATCGGCTATTAATGTTAAGATTTTATTAATAATTTTAATTCTTTGATGAATTTCGATTGCGACGGCTGCGATACTATTCGACGCTAAATGTTGAACAAAATTACATAACGGAAATCCAGCAGACGGATCGCTGGCTAAGTCTTCATCCCAATGACGCAAGACGCTGTGCTATGCGAATCAAACTCATGTGGTCTGACCTCTTTTCAAACACTCGGCCAACATTCTGTGAGGTCTACGTCGTACAGATTCGCTACAATTACTCTACGATAAGGTTTCTAAGGTTCCACGTGACATCAAACTCACGCCTAATAAAACGCATTCAATTTTGTATACACCCAATCCCTTGTTTACGCGAAACATTGGTTCCAGAAACTGACACGTAAAAAAACCTCATTTTCGTATAATTTAACAAATTGGTTCCAAAAATCAAAATATCAAAAATGTACGAAAAACTAAAATTTTGTTCTTGAAATTCGCGCAAATAAGTTTATTTTACATATCAACGAAAAACAGAGTTATATATCTTTTTTATATATCTCCTGCGCATATTTTTTAACAAAAGCGTTGAATTTCGCTCTAACTTGTTTGATAAAATGCTGTTTTTTTCCTAGATTCTTGATCTGAGTCGATTATTATTACATTTAATTTGTGTTGATGATCTGACGGTTAATTATTTCTCTTTAAAATAACGGATAGACTTCTAGGGTGCATCTATTTAGTGGATTTAATACATATTCAGCTTTCTGTATTTGAATAAAATTTAAGGCCAAAACGTGCTATTTTACGAATTCAATTAATGTATTTTAACGAGATTCAGAACAAAGTCATCAATCCAAGAGTTTGCGAAAGTTCACCGTTTCTTCTGTAAAAAAAAAAAAATTGGAAGGAAAAAATAGCCGGTGTCGTCCAAAAAACACGCGTAAAATCGAAAACGCGTAAAAAGGGAATGGGTGTATTTAGATTGTATATTCAAATCTACGAAAGTTCAATTCTCACTTCTAGGGGTCCTTAAAAATGATGGTTGAACAACGTGGGAGAAGATAGAGTGAACTAGATTGGATAATGTGCCTTGTAGGGAGAAAAAACTTTGCAAGAAATGTCTCGGATCCCCATGAACATGGATGGTTTTTATCTGCAGCTATTGAGTACATAATCACATATTGTTCAGCCTGGGCGTGGACTATTGCAAAGGGAGGCGCGAACAGTCCAAAATATTTATTTACTCTTTAAATCGTCGAAATAAAGGAAGGGGAGGCGCGAAGATATTTTTTTTCAAAGGGAGGCGCAGTTACGTAAAGGTTGGAAACCACTGCTTTAAATTGTACGTTCAAATCATTTAATTTAAAAAGAATTAAAAATATTGTATGTAGTAATGCCAAAAGTAATGAATAGATTCAAAATTCTTGCGTAACTGATTAACTCTCAATAGCCTATTTGTATGTGTGACTTGTGTGTTTATATCAGGGATGCCCAACTGAAATCACCTGGGCCAAATAAAATAATGAATGTCTCTGATGGGCCACACAAAAATATTTAAGCTTTAAAAATAATATGACATGTAAATTGATAATAATAACATCGCAATTAAAATAATTTTGCTATTTCTTTCAATTCTTGAACCATTTATTTTAATTATAATATTTTCAAACTAATAAAAACTAATAAAACTAATAAAAAAATGCAAAATGTACATAAATCTGAAAACCTCGAAAGGGCCACACAAAACTTTCAATAGGGCCACATGAGGCCCGCGGGCTAAGGTTTAGGCATGCCTGGTCTAAGTACTCCCATTGACAGTTATTGTAAAAATGTAAGCCGGCATGTTGTCCATCGATTTACAGTGTCCACGATGTCGACGCGATGTATTTTTCCTCTTTCCCGAAATTCAGCGCTGTTGGTCGGGTTCGGGTTACGTATGTATGTATGTATACAATACAAACACCGTGACCGAAATATTCACAGCGTTATCTTTGAGGCGAGAACTATGTGATTCAATTATATTATATTCTATTAAGCCCAAGATAAACACCAAATATATGTAAATATTTTAATAACAGATATTTTCACATGACAATGGTGTCAGAACTTCGTGAATAATTTGCAAATTGTAAATCTGACATTTTTTTAGTATTAAATAAATAAACTTGACAGAATGTGTAATTCATTACAAAAATGGCAGAAACGAAAGAGTATGTTGAAAGGCATACCTAGGAAAACTTTGTTGATGATGGGTCGTTTGGGAATTCAAAATAAAAAGGGAGCCGCACGTAAAGCTCACTGAAATGCTGAATTTTTCCTTCAATACAAGCGTAAGTTCAAGTTTATCCGTGTACTTGAGAATGCTTGAATATTCCGAAAGGCGAAACCCTGTTGAGAAATTTTGAGGAAAACCCTATAATTTACATGAAATTGGTAAATCGGTGAGCTAAAAAAAAAAACGAGGTTTTGCGAGATTCTGGGGAAAAGTATACCAAATTGGAGATTTCAAATTCCTCGGTGAACTAAAAAAAAAAAAAACGAGTTTTGGTGAGATTCTGATAAAAGGTATACCAAATCGGAGATTTCAAATTCCTCGGTGAACTAAAAAAACGAATTGAGGATTTCAAATTTCTCGGTAAGAAAATCACAATCCCTGGATCCCGAAATCCCAATCCCGGGATCCCGACAAATAGGGGATCAATCCCGAAATCCCGGGATTGGAAAAAGGCTCCGGGATTGGATACCCTAACTACGATATGATACCGATAAAGCTACAATAGCTATATCAGCTGCATTAAAAACCGCGACAATGTAATGTGGAAATTTCATCATGTGTTTTCCTATATTTATGTGAGTGAGTAGTATAACATTTTCGTCGGATTTGGCGGTAACTTAATGGAAATTCATAAATAATTTAAAATTAAATTTGATAACTTTGCTATTCATATACTTGTTTTACGAATGGGTATAATTGTTTCACAACAACAGATTATACCATCAAGACATAATATAACATCAAATAACAAATTTTCCAATTAACCCTCTGGTGTTACAAACATTATGTTTATACATAGTATTGGTAATAATTTATCAAATCTTTGAATATCCGAAAATTAAAAAAAACGTAATGGAATATTCCTATATTTGTTATCAACACAAAAACAACCTTTATTTACCACTATGATAACACTGATTAGCGATAGAAATATTTTCTAAAATTGAATTGTTGAACTTTTAGATAATTTAAGCTTATGACTCTAAATATAATGTATTTTATAGATGATGAAATAGGAAAATTAATTGTTGCCGCCAACAATATTTGAGCATATTATTTTAATTTATGACGTCTAAAACGAACAAATTTTCAGAAGGCGTGGAAATATTGAAAAGCCGAGACACATAATTCATTCATTATTTTGTACTAATCTAAATTTGATTAATTATTCACATATGAAATGCTATTTCCAAAATGCATTGTAAATATATTAAAGTCAAAAAAGAAAATATCCATTTGTACTAATTCCCACTTTTATTTGTTAAGATTAGGACCGGTTTAGCTAATGAAGACTATTATCGCCCTTTCCAAAAAGTATTGGCAGTGAACACCCTAAAAGTGATATTCAAGTCATATACGAAAATATTATAATCAATGTTTTCACGTACCTATTTAGCAAGTAATTATTTTTTAACCGGATTTAATGATGAGCATATCGCCTGAAATATTATAGGTCAAGTGGAATAACGGTCATACATTATTTTCATACACTTTTTGAAAAGCAACAGCCGAATAGATCGTTTTTTTTTATTTTAATTTACCGAGATTTCAGAAAGCAGCGTGTACAATGATTGGTGCACAATAATATAGTAATAATATGATTGATACCCTCTGATTTGTAGCACTGGCGAAATATCGAATAAAAAAACTAGGCCAATAGTTTCTGTATCCATAGCAGTTGTGTAAAAATGTGCTAAAAAATAAATTAAACAATCATATTTGTTGTGTGTCGTTTAATTTACGTGACAGTTAATTTATTGCAATATGTAGTAAAAGAAAAGTCTAATCAATGAAACTTTTCTGAATGGAAAAAAGATTACAGTCTTAGTTTCCCGCCATACAGTTACGTAATTCTGCTAAAACAAATACAATGTGAGATAATTGGGTAGTCGTTTTATAGAACTACACTATTTTCAATATGGCTACTCAGTTCAAAATACAATCGACACCTTAATCAATTACTATATGTTGTTAAAATATAGCAAATATTTCAACCATGGAGACTAAAAATATCAAAAATGGACGAATTTTGTTGACAAAAGATTCCAATAAAGCCCGACTTCTCGTGGTGCGCGACCCATAGTAGAGCGCATGCGTGAAGCTCGGGTAAAAGCTTCGATTTTCCCATCCCCGATACAAAGCGACGAGAACGGAAGGTCACAGGGACCCTATAGCAGGAGAGCCTTGGGACGTTTTGATATGAATGTGTCGATAAGCTTAATATTTTATCAACAAATAAAAATAATAATAATATAACGAAAAATTATTCTACTTTCGATGGTTTCGGCGGTAACTTTGTGGAAGTTCATTTTAATAGAAAATTTAAATTAACTTTGATTATTCCACGTATTGTGTTACTAACTGTGACACGTGTTTCGCCTCTTTCAGGGGCATCTTCAGACTTACTATCGTAAAGTGTGCTTGAGTAATTACTTAAGCAAACTTTGCGATAGTAAGTCTGAAGATGCCTCTGAAAGAGGCGAAACACGTGTCACAGTTAGTAACACAATACGTGGAATAATCAAAGTTAATTTAAATTTTCTATAAAAATTATTCTATTAATAACTCAAATTTATTATTCAATTAAAAATATATTTATTCTTCACTAAATTTAGAAATAAACTAAATTCAAGAAATGCAACACTCTTTTATACTTATTATTATTATTATTATATGCTTTTTCTTAACTTGCTTTGTTAGTCACCCAGAACCAAGTTGTTTTGAAGATGTTTTGAAATGTCAAAATTTAACATAAACGTCAGTAGTTTTGAAATGATATCGCGCTCTTGCGGAAGCATTAATCGGTCTCGATGCAATTTAATATTATAGCGCTATATTTATATTATAAGATTATGCTATAAAACGATAAGGTGTTATGGAATATAAGTGCAGGGTATCGAATCTTTAACTGTCGATTAAACATAAAAATGCAGTGACATTTGTGTCGATAAAACAGTTATCTGTTTTGCCAATGGAACATTACAGAATTCGATAAATATTTTCGCTGCCTAAAATTTAGGTGATATTATATTGTATATTAAGTTTTAGATAAATATTTTCACCCGTATTATATTTATTTGATACTAGCTGACCCAACGAACTTCGTAACGCCTCAGAATCAAGTGTCGTGTTAACTTGATAACCTAAAACATGATGACTATCGAGCAAACCTTTAGTTTTAAATTGTGCGGTGGCAAGCCAGGCAGATCCAATGAGTTTAAAAATTCAGTTGGATAGTTGGATAGTTGGTTGCTTCGTCTTCGTTTGTTACACGGTTGATAGATTTGAAGGAATGTAGTAGACCAACGATTTGATTTTAAATTATGAAGTTTAAATGATCCACATCTTTGTTCTTCGCCGCAAGAATTGCTCGTTCACTCAACCAATTGTGATTTTTGTGATTAGATTTTTGGGAACATTTTGTTGATAAAGCCGTCCTTCGTCGAGACGAAATTGCTAAAATTCAGAGGAAACGAAATCAATCCGTTCGATTCGTCAACAGGAACAAGGTCGTTACCGACGATAGTCGAAGATCGTTTTCAAGCTTAAAGCATTTTTGTCTTCTCCTTCGGGGCCGAGTTAATAATCCTCAAATTCTCATGACTATAAATTTACATGCTCCCAATTTATTCTTACGTGGGCAAAACTATGAGCAAAAACTTTTATTTCTAAAAACTTATACCTCGCTAAAGAGGTATGAGTCACCAGTTCCAAGGGCCGTTAGATTGATCAACGCATTGCCTAGAGAAGTGGACATTTTTAGTGATGATTTTATTTCTTGATTTTGATGTATTATGTAGTTTTATTTTATATTTTGTCTTATTATATGTTTCAAGTACATGGCGAATTGACGTCAGCTGTTATGTCATGTACTGTATTTTATTTTTTAACAATAAATAAATAAATAGATAGTCGGCAATTGCTTGGAGAAATCTTCGGCAGATGGATCGTTTAGCAATAGCATAAAGCATTTTTCTCTTCTCCTTCGGGGCCGAGTTAATAATCCTCAAATTATCATGACTATTAATTTACATGCTCCCAATTTATTCTGACGTGGGCGAAACTATGAGCAAAAACTTTTATTTCTAACAACTTATACCTCGCTAAAGAGGTACGAGTCACCAGTTTCAAGGGCTGTTAGATTGATCAACGCATTGCCTAGAAAAGTGGACATTTTTAGTGATAATTTTATTTCTTGATTTTGATGTATGATGTAGTTTTATTTTATATTTTGTCTTATTATATGTTACAAGTACATGGCGAATTGGCGTCAGCTGTTATGTCATGCACTGTTATTTTAATTTTTAACAATAAATAAATAAATAGATAGTCGGCGATTGCTTGGAGAAATCTTCGGCAGATGGATCGTTTAGCAATGCAACTCGCATATTTTTCGTCAACTGAAGTTTATTCACATAGCGCCAGAGTCAATGATTTGAGGCAAACGTTTATTTCATTGGCAGCGGTCGATCTTGGAATGACTGGTAGTGTTTGGCGGAAATAGCCAGATAGTAGAATCATTGCGCCTCCAAAAGATCTTGAGTCATTGCACAGATCTTTCATATTTCGATTGAGTGCTTCCAATGCGCATTTCTGCGCCATAGTCCATTCATCCCAGGTGATGATTGTATTTGCTACCAAAAAATTTGCCATTGCTGAGTGTTTCGCAATCTTGCATGTCGGTTTTTCAGTGGTTTAAGGTTTAACGGCAATTTCAACGCTGAATAAGCCGTACGGCATCCTTCTATCTACGTGGCCGCTATTCCGGAAGAAGAAACTGCTACAGCAATTTTTTTATCTCGCACGAACAGAGGCTATAATCAATGACATGAGGAATGTCTTCACAGCTCCACCGGGCGCATCGAGGAAAAATAAGGCACCATTTCCATCATCAATTAACTTCATTAACGTATCGTACATTTCCTTCTATTGAGGGTTCAACAGTGGTACATTCGTTCAAACTGATTGGTTCAATGCATCTCGATCATATTCACGTACACGTTCCGATTCTCGATTGAAAGCGTCGTTCATTCCACGATCTGGCGTTGGCATTCCTAACTTGACTTACAAACTGCCGCACATAAGGTAACACATGTCTTCGATCAAAAGCAAAGCCTGGTTATGTATCTCTTCATTCATCCCGAGATCGGGATTCCCTGAACTGACACGAATTTGATGTAAAATGTATTCGGACATGTCATCCTTGTACTTGTTCCACAGTTCACGGGGGTTCGATGGGAAGCATGTCAAAATAATGATATAAAATAATGTGCGTATCTGACGTGCGATTGTCAAGTCCCAAAGAGTATCATTTTCAAGCAAATTGAGCTGTTGACATGCAAGTAGAAGCATTCGTCATTTTTCGGATGAACTGTGTAAATGCGACCAAGAGCATCAGTAGTCATTCGGATGATCAGGAACCGCATCGCCTTGCTTTCGGCATTAAAATTTCTTCGATGTTTAATTATCATACCTTATTACATAAACATAACCTTATTTCAATATTATTCGATTTCCTTTCGTTTTCATTTCATATCATCGATTTTTTTATTCTAATCCATACTCTAAATTTAAAATTCTTTAAAAGTCAATCGTATCCAAAAGAAGCAGAAACAAATGAATTTTGGAAACATTGCCATCTAGCGGATGAAATCTGCATACAACGACATTTTCATTATTTCGAGCTGGTCGTCATTTGAAAACTGTATGGAGAATATTAATTTTCTTCATAATTTCTTTCCCGTGATATTTTATCGATGTTTTAATGCTTATTCTGCTATTCTAGGCGAAGACGAATTTTATAAATCAAAGATCATTAAAATCCGTGCTGCTATTCTCGAGATATACGTGGTGTAACAAACCCCACTTTGTTTTATATATATAGATAATATTGTACATTAAGTGTTAGAAAAATATTTTCGCTCGCTTTAAATTTACTTGACATTATATTGTACATTATGCCTAAGATAAATATTTTCGCCCGCCTGTATTTTTTTTGATATTATATTGTACATTAAGTTTTAGATATTTTTTTCGCCGCGCGCTTTTACTTTTAGTCATATGAGACAATTATTCCGAAATTAATAACTCTAATCTACCGTCGACTACTAGCGATAGTAGAATGTGAGAGATGGTTTGTTTCCCACTTCTCTGGAGAGTCAACGATCCGTCTTACTGTGCTGAAGAGTGTCATGTGGTCAGGATGTTGCTCAGACGAGGGAATAATTTTGAGGGAATAGATATCGTAATTATTTTTATCTTTTTAGTACATTTAAATAAAAGCTTATTTTTAAAAACTTTTTTATTATAATTTATTCTAAATTTATTTAATATGATCTGGGCCAGTTTCGCTCATGACGAGAATTTTCATTAACCGAAAATGCTTGCATCACCGAAACTGGCCCTGAATTCAATGCCTCTAAGACAAGAGGTTAGCGAACAATTAAAAGGCTGCGCGCAGCATAATTTGTCATATTTGATATAAAAAATGTGTTTTTTGTGTTTTAATTTGGATACTTAATAATATTATCATTTGATAATTTATAAAAAAATAAGAAATAACAGAACTCATTTTTTTTAAATAAAAAATAATCAAGCACAAATTATGAAAATAAGCAGAAAGAAACAAATATAATAAAACATTGATTTTTAAATTTAAAATATTTAAATGTACAGAATATTCTGTGTAAGATTCTTGTTCGGAAAAAAACACCGAACCGTTAAAAATATTGTGAAAACGGTGCAGCGTTGTTCTATTAATGTAATTTCAAAAGCTTACTGGAAAATTATCATTAAGTATGCATTCATATCTTCAACATTTGGCAGTTATCAAAGTAAAGAGGTGGGATAGCTTGGTTAACGATGTTCAATAGTATTTGGCCCGACTAGAACGACACAAAAAATATTAATATTGGACTTTACATTTTCCATCAATTGTAAATACAACAAATGTTTGTAAAAGGATTCGATTTCGTTAATTATTATCCTAACAGTCGGTCATAGACCTATGCATAGTCATAAAAAAGAGGATTATGTGTACTTAATTACATGTGTTTTTATTGTGAAATATTTATAAATACCTGTTGTATTTATAATTTAAATGTTAATGAGACATAAAATATAAAATAACTTAGATTATTCCACTTATTGTGCTACAAACTGTGACACGTCTTTCGCCTCTTTCAGAGGCATCTTCGGACAGACTACTTTCGCAAATGCTTGCTTAAGTACTTAAAAATAAATATACAGTTCATTCTGGGATTGACGTCCGACGACAACATCGCCACAGAACATCGACCATTCGGCTACACACCGCACCTATGATATTTCGCCATGAAAGAAAACTAATTTAACACCACCAAATATTAAAGCAGTAGGTAAATAAATGAAATTTAATGGTACACACCGTGAATTGGCTCTAATATTATATTCGATTTAATTGACATTTACTAGGTAGAACTTTATTATAATAAGGTAAAACATAATAATATATTTTAGTTCTACATTTTTTTTAACAATTTCGGTTAAAGTAACCTTACCAATAGATTTATAGATTGACTTGGCATTTTCTTGGTAGAACTCCATTATAATAGGGTAAAAATAGCAACGTACTTAGTTATACAGTTTTTATATTTATTAGTTAATAGTTGTTTCGGCTACCGCCGACATTCTAACGATGGCGGAAGTCGAAATAGCTAACAACTAAAAATTATAAAAACTGTAGAACTAAATACTTTGCTATTTTTACCCTATTACTTACCAATAGATATAGCCTTATAATAGATACACAATATATTTTCTCATATGTTAGAACATCGTAACTTTTTCAATTTGAATCGTTCAAATTGTGCAAATTTATATATTTTTTGTAAGTAACGACTCGGGTTTCGCCTCTTGACATCTTCGGGCATTCATATGCACGGATGAACTTAAGCTGACGCTTGGCATTTTTTTTTATATTGAGTCATACGGAATGTATTTTTTCAAAGAATATGTTTTTAACCAACTGTGTTAATATCTGTGCTAAATGTAACGTTTGTATGATAAAAAACCGGGTTTCTTCAACGTTATTCTTTTACTAAATATCTTCATTTTTACGTAGAACGCTTTTGCAAATAAAATAAAGTTTTGTAAATACTGCACTTAGTTTATCTATACATTTGATAAAACATTTGCATGCAATGCTTAGTGCATTCTGTCCAATAAACTTTTCATCCATAAGCGGAGAGCTTTTAGCGAATGCTGTCAAGAGCTATGCCGTTTGAAGTTTAAGTGTATTACACATATCGGAACCACGCGGCCTTTTGTTGTATATGGTCATATATGTACATAATATGAGCATGTGGATCTTTTGTCCCGTCATTGCTAAAAGCTTGGCCTAATTTCATTGACTATATTAAAAAGCTCTCCGACCTTGCGTATATCAATGAGATATCGGTAAATACACTAAATGTTAAGAAATGATTGTACGTCGAGTACTAGGACATCCGATTCTGGACCCTTTTGATGATCCCGGGATTTCTGGACTCACAATTTTTAGATCCCGGGATTGATCAACATCAACAACATTAGAGCTTGCTTGAGATTCTCGGATAATTTCGAGGATCACAATTATTTTGGGATGCGGGCTTTCGGGATCTCGGGATTGATCACTGGACGAATTTTTAACTCGAACACCTTTTTTTTTTAACTCGTTGACTTGAAAAAGTTGGGAATAGACAGACTTTTTTTTTAGCTCGCTCCTAATATAATTAGCGAATTGACGGCCTCCGCAGATATTTCAAAATGTGAGAAATTTTTTCAGGTCATTTCTCAGAAAAGTTGAAAATTGAGATATTTTACAACCATTCAGAAGCGTTAGACCTTTCTTTTTTAGGTCCATCCTTTAAGAAAGTTACCATTCCAGCGTAAAAAAAATAACAGATTAAATTGAGTTTTCACTTGTCGAAATTCCATTGTATAACAATGTAGTTTTAATATGATAACATTCAAAAAAAAATCATTGGTCCAAATTAATAACCATTTAAAAGATAAGTTAACTCGAGGAAATAAATCGTCGGTGTTCGGCCAAAAAACTTTCAGTCAAAAAATGGGTGTTTTGAGTTATGAATGCAGAACGATAGATTAAAACATTCTGTATCATATGAAAAAACAAACACACCTAGATTCCATTTATTTATTTTGTTATTTAAAAAAGTAATACGGCCTAAGTCAATTCCGATGACAGTTAAGACTGGTAGAAAGCTTCAACTAACTTGAAGATGTCCAGATGTTGGTGAATTGTTGTTTATTCCGTTGACTTAATGTTTATGGTCGAGCTTTGTTGACAGTTCGCTCTTTTGTTTTATCCTGTGTTTTGGATTTAATTGTATATTATATCATTATTTATACATCATGTACCAATTTACGTCGAAATAAAATGGTTTTTCTGGGAGCTGTCGATTAAAATAGGAATAAATGTAAAAGGTAAGTCACTTAATTTAACATAACCTCATAATGACGTTTGCTTCACAATTGCTTGTTTTTGTATTGACGGTGCGTTCCTTTGTTGTAATTACTAGTAATTTGAATGGCACTGTTAACAGCGTACGTTTATTTTATATTCCAGATGAAAAATCTAGTGATGTAGATACCAATCCCTTGGAGAACTCTACTATACCGTTTAACGAAGAAAACAAAAATTCCGTGAGGCATGCATTACACAAGTGGAATATAGGAAGTGTATTAACCCATCATACATTATAGTGAAGCAGGTTTGTACGACAATACTTTGATTCATCCCTTCGTTATTGGTTAAACATTGGTATAGCCTCAAGAAGATTCCAGTAATATGAAAAATTATGAATTTAAGCCTACACTTGCATACATCTTTATGGTAACGTTATTGATGTTTATGAATATAATTCCAGAAATTTGACTGAAAAACATCACGGTGATTTGGAGAATATGCCATTAATGGCTCATGTGATATAGACAAAGGACTATAGGTTAACTGAACAAATACGATTGATATTGGTAAACACTTATATTTGACTATAATTATATCAACACATATTCAATCTATCTCTTTCAACTCTTCAAATTTGTCTTCGGTTGCTCGTTGGATACACCAAAGGACTATTCTAGTTATGATCTCTTGGTTTATAGTTGTCCCTTGTCCTATTTTTATTAATTTCTATATTTAATATGTTTGAGTGGCGGATTAAGCACATGGTAGGCCCCAGGCGCAATACAATTCGAAGGCCCTTTTTTCAGATACATAGATAAAAATCTAAACAAAAATTACATGGTTTATATTATATAAGCTATTTTTGAGGCCTTTTGATCCGGAGGCCCCAAGCGCGCGCCTTATTTGCTTATAGGATAATCCGCCACTGCCTATGCTTATGCAAAATTATCATAATTTAAGATAAATAATTACTTACATAATATAAAAAAGTAAACAATAATTGACTGCAACTTAAATCAAATTGAATAACATAACATTTAATTTAGGATGTCGGTTGAATTGCTTGATGTTATTTCAATATCAGATTTGAACGATTCAAAATTAATGCTGTGTTTATTTTGTTATTTTACAGAAATCATTCAGCAACGAATCAATGAGGATATGGCAAACAATCTAATCTATAATGAAGGTTGCCAATCAACGGCAGATATCTGATAAAGTTTTGCGTGTAACTCCAATCATGGCTCTATTTCATTCCCTTGTTACAGAAAATAACAACATTATAGTACAAGTAATTGCACCCCGACCTAAACGTTTGAATAAACGTAAACCTGTAGGATGGAAATGCAATGTACAAAAAAAGAAAATATTTGATGGCTCTATGTATACTTTCATAGATTTCCAAGATTCTAAGCTGTCGATTTTTATCTTATAATTATTAACTTGATGGAGTATTTCTACATTATGTATTATTTGTATTTAATTCTAACACAAAATAGTCTACCTGTCAGCCTTACATAAGTAACTTTAATAAAAAATGTGGAATTGATACAAAAAAATGTTTTATTTTTTGAGACAATTGTTTTTCAAAATGAGAATTTTAATTTGAATTCCATCACATATACAATCAGTCATTAGTAATAATATATTATTACAATCCTATATAAGTAAGTATATTCATGAAGTCTTTATTCAAAATAACTTGAGAATTTAGTTGAGTCGTATGAAAGTGAGGTTATATGATTGAGAATGTAAAATTTTATACTTTTATCAATCAAAAATCATAAAATTCGAATTGTATTATGAATTGTATCATAGATGGATGCTATTTATATTACATTTATATGACTTCTTATTCCTCTGTCATTACTGCGTAAATTTGACAGTTCACTTTTTGACAACCGTAAAAAGACCAAAAGTGGACAGGTAAAAGACTTAAAGTTTTCTTTTTGTTGGCAATTTCGAAAAACTTAATTTTATAACAATAAAATGAACTTAATTATCATCAAATCGGATTCTCAAATAATTGAGTAATATCATAAAATTGTCAGTTCAACAATTAAAGGTTCAGGTGTAGAAATAGAGAGGTTTCAATTTCATGAAAATCTTAAAAGTCGAATATCTCGAAACAAGGTTTTACGACTTAAAGCTTTTTGGCTGAACACCAACGAAATGAAATGCACGCGGATAAGCACATGCAAAATCATTTTCAGGCGCACGTTCAAACTGATGCAGCTGTGCTACCACGTGACATTTAGAGAATCTGTTTTACAAAGAATGACCCGTGCATTCAAACATGGACGTAGGTATAACATTACCAGAATATTTTTTAAAACTTTCATCAAAGATTTCCCGTTAAATAAATTGTAAAAATCAATAAGCCTTAACCGTTTTGACGGAATTGGCATTTACTTGGTTGAACTCCATTGTAATAAGTTCAACATTTTCAATATATTTTATTTGCACTAGTTCTAACGTGGGCGCAAAGCCGGAATAGCTAATAACTATTTTTTTAAAAATGTATAACTAAAATACATTGCTATTTTTGACAATATGTTACAATTCCCCGAAAAATAGCATTAATTTGCACGAGAAATTTCGCCCCTTGCTCACTGCTTCTTTTTTTTCTGCATACATGTACCCTCCCAACTCAACAAAATAGTCAATAATACGAGTTGAACCCAATTTACCCCAGTTTTCACTGTTTTAAATTTATTTGTCCGTCTAAAATATTTGATTAAATTATATTCGACAATTGTATTCATTTATTTGAAAAAAGTTCCTTTATTACAATGTCAAGCAGCAAAAATATTCTATACTTTCAAAAGCGTTTATCATACTTCCAGAATTAAAAAACAGTGGGAAGGGGAAGCAATATATCATAATATAATTTCCGGTACATCAGATAACCGAGTTCAATGGCGATATAAAAAAAAATAAGCGAAATATTTACAGAAAATTGTGGAATAAACGATAAGATCATTATTATCAAAATAAGAAAAAACATTTACAAAATAATTAACCTTCTCACCGCGTATGACCGCTATGCATGTCCTAGCGAACATGCCCTAAGCGCGCGTGACACGTATAGATTAGGGTATCCAATCCCGGAGTCTTTTTCCAATCCCGGGATTTCGGGATTGATAACCTATTTTTCGGGATCCCGGGATTGTGATTTTCTTACCGAGAAATTTGAAATCCTCAATTCGTTATACTTTTTCCCAGAATCTCACCGAAACTCGTTTTTTTTTTTAGCTCAACGAGGAATTTGAAATCTCCGATTTGGTATACTATTTCCCAGAATCTCACAAAACCTCATTTTTTTTTTTTTTAGCTCACCGAGGAATTTGAAATCACCGATTTACCAATTTCGTGTAAATTATCGGGTTTTCCTCAAAATTTATCAATCCCGGGATCGCGGCCATCAGAGGGGATCAGAAAATTGAACGGGATCCCGGATCCCGGGATTGGATGCCCTAGTATAGATGTCATAGAAATTTCAAACCATATATAAGAACTATTTATTGTGTTAAAATTGTATAACTTGGTTGAAAATATTATTAAATGTATATTTTACCAAATTCAATAGATGGCATTAGTCAAAAAAGATTCAATATGAGGGGTATAAAAGCATAACCGCCACTATCCATACCTGACCGTTTTTGAGATAATGATTGATTAATGATCCTTTACTCACTCTCTATGCCCTACAAACTTCAAACCAGTGAAAATTCGTCTCCAAATCATTCAAAATCGACATCAAAAGTGTTGATTAAATGCATAACCGCCTCTATTACACAGTGAAGTTCAAAAGCGCCACATTCGAAATTGACCAATCACGATACAGTAAACACATACTAGCGCAAATCGTATATTGCCGCCGTGCTTCGTTGCCATACAAACGATTTGTGTTCGCTTTGCAAATAATTCAAAACTTATCATAGAAAATGGATGTTAATGTATCACCTGTGCCTAAAACCAGTGCAAGAAAGCGCGAAGTAAACAGGGATCAGTGGAAACGGAACATACAAAAGCGCAAAAGGTAATAATTATTCACTTTATAAAACTGATTTTAACTGTCATTTGTTAACACATTAAGCGCCGAGCCCTGGATCAATTTTTAATAAAATATTTTTTTTTATAGATACTCACCGAAGACATTGCCAGATCTACGATTAATTGGGAATTGTCATCACAAAAACAACAAAAAGCTTAAGTGTAATGAAATTGGATCGCAAGATATTAGAAAATTTCGCAATGCATTTGATTCGAAACATGAAAAAGCATATCAAGATGCATTCATTTTGAAATTTTTAAAAGTTAAATCGCCTCGATGATTTTTTTGTCGTTGTCTACAACAGTGCTTCTCAACTTTTTTCATTCCGCAGCCCCCGAAATCTGAAAAAAATAGTCCGCGGCCCTCAATACAAACCATGTTCTGCGGCGGCCCCCGGAGAAATTCCGCGGCCCCCAATCTGGGAATCACTGATCTACAACTTTGTTTATTTGACAATAATTAATTATCGTTACACTATCTCATTTCATCAACACATAATTATTTTTTTGTTCTTGAAATTGTTACTTCTGTTTACTCTCACGACTAATGTTTTGATACTTTTTTTTTCAATATTTTTAATTTTAGGCACCATTTTATAATGCAAATAAATATTTTTTTTCCTTGAAAAATTAATAGTTTTTATAACCTTAACTTTTTTTTTAAATTTTAACATTTCAAATTAAGTAAGCTCAAAAATTGGTGTATTTTTGCGTTTTGTTAGCTTGTAATATATTTTTTAAAAATTTTGTTTGTATAATATACTTTTAACCTGTTTATTTTGTTTTTTTTTATGAAGAATATAAAATAATAAATATTGTAATCATATTTATTACTTTGTTTTGGTCTCGAAGTGGTTAAATCGATAAATCACGCATGGTGAATCCGCCACATACACAAACTTTCAACAACAAAACCGCCACTTTGCAAATTTGAGCTGCAAAACCTCCTCTATTGAAAAAATGATTGTCTTTTTTGAAGTAACGAAACTAAAATTGCTTGATATAAAATTACCAAACTAAAAACAAATCTAAAAGGATGTGAATATAATTCGAAATCGTTCAAAAAAATGTAAAGGGAACATTTAAATCGTTTTTTTCGATTACTGAACAATTTGCATTTGTGCTTGTAGGCGGTTATGCTTTTATACCCCTCATATAGGCTAAAATAAATTATTTCTGGAACACGCCGTGAACATACGTCACCAATGCGAGATTTTGGATAATGTAAATAAGCGATCGAGTGCGGGTGAAATTGATATTCTTCCGAGAATTTATTATTATAAGCATATGGTATGGTGGTGGCGCAGTGGCAATTAACATATTTGATTAGTTGAAAAAATATTACAACCTATATTTATAGTCGAAAACCCGATAACAAAATCCGCAAAAAAGCAGCCGCGTACAGGGCATGCTCGCTAAATTTGGTGACGCGGGCAAAGGGTTAAGAGCATAATATGATGTTGAATGTTAACTTGAATATAAAGTAAAGCAGAATATTCAACAGAATCAGAACTTACCTAGTTGAATCACATTTCAATATAAATTTTCACTTCTTAGATAAAATTGTTTAATTACTAAAATTAGATGCCCAATCAAAGAAATAAATTTTGCTTTTTCAAATTATGTACATTCACACAGATTTTGTCACTAACGACCCGTGTTTCGCCTTTCGGCATCTTCAGGCGTTCAAGTGCACGGATGAACTTGAACTGACTAAATTTAAGATTGAAATTCCACCAAGCACTTTCAGTCGAAATCTTAAATTATAAATAAATTTTGCATTTAAACTTTTTATAGTATTTAAAATGTATAAGTTTAATACATAATGGAAGGTGCTTGGTGTAATTTCAATATTGAATTTGATTTGTTCAAATTTAAAATTACATGACTTACAAGCTATCATTACAATAATTTCAATGGATTCGGCGGTAACTTTGTGGAAGTTCATTTTAATATAACATAACTTGGAGATTTATTCCACGTATTGTGCTACAAACTGTGGCGGGTGTTTCGCCTCTTTCAAAGGTATTCTCAGACAGATTAACTTTCACACCCACCGACCGATTTTGATGCGCCCGCTAACTAATTTGGGCAAATCGGTAAATTCCTGGGTTTTTAGATTTGAAAATTCTTGGAAGAACAAAAAAATAAACGAGTCACGCTGGTATTTTGGGCAAATCAGTAAATTCATGGGTTTTTGGATTTGAAAATTCTTGGAAGAGTTAAAAAAAAAACGAGCCACGCTTATTATTTCGGCAAAACGAACATATGTCCCGGTTTGACTTGCAAGAAATCTGTGGTCCCCGCCGCACTTCCAATATTTTAGAATGCGCTCTAGGGTCCAAAAAAGTTGGTAGCCCTTGTATTACAGGGCTGTGTCGTGTGAAAAATATTCGTGTATTTGATAGAATTTATGCGTCGACTCATCACATTATAAATTAAAAATACTTTTCGATTATTATTTTTATAATATCTATATCGAGTTGCTTTATCTCGAATAAAACTATATATTAAATTAGACTCGTTGATATACAAATACGCTCGATTTCACTTTTCATATTTTAGATACATTCGGCGGTAACTTTGTAGAAATAATATTTTAGATACAATTAAATTTGGTTGCGTGCGTTCAGATTTCAAAATTATCAAAAAAATACTTAAAATAACTCAATAATTATTGCAAACGAAAGGCGAGCGTCACTGTCGGTGGATTCCATCCAGCAAGCATTGGGAGCGAAGATCGTTGAAAAATAACTTATGAATGTTTTTTATTAAAAAAAAAAATTGTTGCTTATTGTTTCTCTTTAATAACATTTCCAATCAATTTCAACACAATCCAATTGAAATTAAGCTATTATTTAGAAATGCCTAGTAAATTCTACGCACAAAAAAAATATAATAATTTACTTCGTCTTTGCATAAAATATTGAGAAAATAATTGCAACCAACATTTTAAATAACGTTTTTTAAAGAGGCGAACCACGTGTCAGGTCTTCCACAAAAATTTCCGCTGAATCCATCGAAAAAAAAAAACAAATAAATACACTCTTTAACCTTACACGGGATTTAATACACGTATAAGCGTATTGCGCGAGAACTATTTTAGAGCAGTGTTTTTCTATTTCGTGATACTTGCGGACAGGTAAAAAAGTAAGAGTTAGATTGTAAATGTAATAATATGCCAGCAGAAACGGTACCAGTATGCAGGACCAACGGTTGGAAAACACTGCTATTTTAAAGACGCAGTCATGACATTAGAATTAAACCGTTTAATTAAAAGGTCAACCTGCAGATCAAAACGAGACGGCGAGCTAGGACCCACCCGCCTACTTTACACTTTCTACGAATAATTATGTTTTTACTGGCTTAACGGACGAAATAGAATTCAACGAAACACGTGTCTCTTACGGCAACACAAAAAGCAATACATTTATGAATATATAAATTAATCAACTTTTATTCCTTAAACAAATGACTTCAATAATTCACGGAATATTTTGAGTAAAAATGGATTCAATAATCTACGAAATGAATGTCATTCATTTTATGTCATATAGAGAAAGATTTATCCACCATTTCCGCCCGTGGATCATATGGACTCTTAATAGAGTTTATCTCAATATAAGTGTTTCTATGAGATCTGCTTGTTAGTCAGATTCTCAGCCCCTCATTTTTCAGAGAGAGTAGGGATAGAAGAAATAGGGATATATCAGGACTAGTATTTAGCTAACCACTCTCGCTTCAACCCGTTTTTAATATATATTAAGTAGTAGAGGAGAATTCAAGAAAGGTACACCCACCCATGCATTCGAACGGAAATGTAGAAATCGATTTAAAAATCGTTTTTTAAAACTGTCAGTACTGGGCTTTGGATCCGTAACCTATGTAACATTGACCACTTGATGACGCAGCCGACAGTAAGATTAAGGGGAACACTTTCATTATTTAAAAATTAAAAACATTTTCATGCATACATATGTGTTCCACAAACCACGCATGGAAAATGTGAGAGCCTTTTTTTACCTCGCTGCTCCAAAAATGTAGCGAATCGACAGAAATTCCTCAGAAAGGGTTGCGAATCGAGAGATTGTACAATCAGAAGCCTGAGTGTTTTTTAGCTCCATCCTTTTAAAGACTGCCAGTGACCAGCGCAAAATTATTTTTTTAGCGGACAAAAGGGATTTCTCACTAGTTATAGTAAATCCTGAAATCCAGGATTAGTATTAGGACATTCCTAGGATCACGGGGTCGCAAAATTGTTCGGGATCCCGGAATTGGAAGCCCTATTGTTCACTGTCAATACTGGGTGAAAAGGCATTATATTTTTTAAAAAGTAGTCACTTGGGGTAATTCCACTTTTATTCAATAAGATTTCGCTGTGGGCTAAACCTGTACTGATTGGAATTAATATAGTCGAGTAGTTTATTTTTTGATTTCTTTACGCCAAAATTATCATTATTCATGTTTTGTCGCTTGATTAGCACAAGTCGAATTTAAAATGAAATACTACTGAAAACATATGTTGTTCACAAAAATTACACGGTTACAAGAGTAACGCATTTTTTAAATTTGGATAATATCACATACAATATATGTACATATTTTATACTATGAAGTATGTAAATAAATATATTTGACACATACAAATTGTTTTGTACGTCTGGTAGTCGAATTTATAAATATCATGCCGTTATCGACCGATAGGGTAATTTGAATGCATTTATAATTTTAAAAAGATTCGATAATGTTTTTGTCAACTCGTCACTTACTGGGATCATTGTTTTGCTCTTATCAAATGGTGCGTTTGTGGGCGGTGAGATATGGCATCCGAATCGATAAGCTTACATTTTTGTACCATTTTGATTTATATACCGCTATATCAGTGATGCCCACTATTTGTTTCGCGGAATCCATGTTTGAAAGGGAAATTGTAATAAGGTCTAATAATCTCATTCAAAAAATGATACGTGAATTAATCTCTATCTCTATATATATAAAAAATCTCGTGTCACGGTGTTTGTCTCCAAACTCCTCCGAAACGACTTGACCAATTTTTATAATTTTTTTTATGTATATTTGCTAGATATGAGAATCAAATGTAAACTATATTTCATCCCGCTAGGTGAAAGGTGTCCCGATCCAGATTTTTTTTTCAATATTCCTGACAATTCGTCGTTCCAATTTAAAACAATTGAAATGGACGTCTTTAAATTCAAATTTCCTGGCTTAGAACTGAAGCATCGTTATAATATTGAGAGAACTTTATTTGAAAGTTTGCATCGCTACGACGTTTTTTAAATAATCGAATATACTAATTCGATTTTTTGAAGCCATAATTATAGGGCTGGGAAAAGACTTTTTGGAGCTGATTTGACAGATTTTGATCAGTGACGTCATTGATTCGATTATTGGAGGTATGGTTATATTGCAATACTGCAAGGTTGTCAATATATTATGTCCCGAGATCTACTTCTTCTTCTACGAAATATATTTGTTAGCAAACTTAAAACATTTCAAATATTCTAAAAAATATGTTATTTACAATTTAAATACTGAAGGACTGTCGTTATATATCGCGAGATCTTTTTCTTTTTCTACGAAATATATTCGTTAGAAAACTTATAAATTTCAAAAAGGCATTGGAAAATCTTCACTATATGTACACTAAAAGATTTGAGAGGAAATGAACAGGTCTTTGGTGGCGAACCTTTTTTATTGTCTGGTGTTTTTCGACATATCCCCGAAGACGGTAGTACAAAAAACGAGCTCGCCATTCGTTTAGGAATGGCTGGAGCCACATTCAACTCAATGCGGACTGTCTGGGACACACAGCTGTACTCGATTAAAACCAAATGCCACTTGTTCAACGCTTGCATTCTGCCGGTAATGCTTTACGGTTGCGAATCATGGCACCTGACGAAGACTCAGAAAAACCGTATACTGAGCTTCGAGAACAGATGCTTGCGTCGGATAATGGGGGTGAGGTGGTTTGATTTTGTGAGGAATTCAGAGATAAGGGAGCGTACAAGACAGCGTCCCGTCACGTCAGTGGTTATGGAGAGACGTTGGAACTGGCTGGGTCACGTGCTGCGGATGCCTCCGGAAAGCCTCAATCCTGCCTGCCTTTTCTTTCGACCGGTGGGATTCCGGCGTCCTGGACGTCCGTCGGGTACTATCCATAGGATGTACTCGGCGGAACTGAGGGATGCTGGCATGTCATGGGAGGAAGCAAAGCTTTTGGCGGGAGACAGGGAAACATGGAGGTGCCGCGTGGCGGCCATATGCTCCACATAGGGAGCGAACATGGTCAAAGAAAGAAGAAGTTTTTCGACAAACTCTACCAGTTATACCACGTTCAACAGCTGCTGATGAATCAAGTGCATGTCTCAAATCATCAGTTTTATGGTGACATGTGCAGAAATTGACTTTGAAAGCTAATATGCGTGTAGAATTACAATATGATGCATCCGCTGAACGTTTCAAAAAACAATTGTCAGATATTGGTAATGAAAAATAGAAATCGATGAATCCACACATTACCACCATTCTGTTAAATTACAGGAACCTTAAGCGAATTGATGCACAAAATTTTCCCAAATATCGCACAGAATTACAAAAATCATCAGTGGGCTTAGTGAATATGTTATATTAGCAGTCAAAAACAACGATGGTAATGCCATCAAATTCAGGATTCCAAACGAAATACCAGGCAAAGAAACTACGTATAAGTCCATCGATACTATAAATTGATCAAGACGAAGTTGTCAATTATCCAACTGAATTCTTAAACTCACTTGATTTGCCAGGCATGCTACCGCACGTTTTAACACTGAAAATTGTCGTACCTATCATTCTTCTCCGAAATATAAATCCACCACGACTTTGCAACGGTACCAGGCTTTCAGTGAAAAATTAATGAACAGTATCATCTAAGCTTCAATTTTAAATGGAAAATTTAAAGGAAACGATGTACTGTTGCCAAGCATTCTAATAACTCAGACAGATAGGCCATTAGAATTAAAATCTTTGCAGTTTCTGGTGCGACTCGCATTTGGACAATCGCTACAAGTGTGTAGACTAAATGTTAAAAATCCATGCTTCACACATGGACAGCTGTATCTGGTCTGCTCACGCGTTGAAAAACCTTAAGATCTATTCATATACGCACCAGACAGAAAAACAAAATATATCCAAAAGCACTTCAATAAACATAATTAAAACACAAACACTTTCTTTCTTTGAGTGGCATTGCAACGCATGCCGGGTCAGCTAGTATATATATAAGATTATTGATGCATTAAGGATAGTTTTCATTATTTTTATCAAACTGTACCTGGCCATTAAATTTATTTTGTGAAAATCACTAGCAATCTACTTTAAACTAATTCCTCCCTTATGCGAACGTCTGTTTTAATTTAGTATTAATTTTTTCATGATTGATTTATTTGGTCTTTAATAATTGATCTTTCAGTGCAAAGCATAGAATATAAATAAAACATAGAAATAATCATGATTTTTTTTTTATAATTTTCCTACAAGGAGGATGAACCATTAGAATGTAGCAAAATATTGTACATTATGTCGTAAATGTATAGGAAATAATGATACAGTTAAATAACTGCACATGTGGGCATAAAAGAACACAGACCCATGGTTCTAGAAAAAATTAAAAATTTTCTTCAATTCAATAATTGTGCGTATACGCTGTGAACAAATAGGGCATCCAAACACCCGCCCAAATGCATTACCCGGATCCTGGATATTTTTATAAACTAACGGGGTAACCGGTTTTCAGAAGGAACATATGCATTTTCATATAGGGAATTCGAACATAAAATAATTAACCCTTACCTTATTTTGATAATGTGCAGCAATCCTAAATTTGTTGAAATTCTGCAAAAAAAAGCAATACATATATATTTTATATAAGTGACACTAAATTGACTATAATTAAAATATTTATTACTTTTAAACATAATTTCAAAACTCAGCAAAGAATAATTATATTAAAGTGGAGACTAACGATAAATTCAAGCTTAATTTGAATCTAGGATTTCTTTACAAAATAATTTTTAATGCTTCTTAAATAAAATTAATAACTATACGATGATTTAACTACTTCCGGGTAACACAGTCAAGTACTGAACTTTTTTATATATTTTTTATTCTTTTGTATGTAAGAATTGATATGGTTTATTAAATTCTCCACAGAATATTATAGAGTCCACATGGCCATTGTCAGAAGAAATAAATTCTTGTTGATCCTATATATTTAGCCGGGTCAGTGGTCGAGTGATCAAAGTCGTTAGTTTTGATTGAGGTGCTACCGGATTCGAATTCCTGTACACACACTTTCGTAAATGAACTTTCCAATCGATTTTTGAAATTCTGTTCAAAAGCATGAATATATTCGATACCAAGCTCCATAAGTAGTCAATTTGCTTCTTATTAGGAGGAGACATTGTTAAAATTTTATATATAAATATTTACTAGTGCATCTAATGCCGGATCCTGTCTGTGATCCCGGGATTCCGGGATCCCATAGAGGAGTACCAGACACCTCTTTTAACCATACCTGCTCTCGATCTGGAGCATTTGCTTGTTACCCGGTTGCTTAACCTGTCTTTTTTTAAAAAAAAAAAGTAGGGAAAGAAGTATACAGGGCTAGGGTGAGACTAGTGGTTATGTAACAACTTTCGCTACATAGCGTTTTTTATGATAAGTTGGCGGGAATTTTAGGAATCACATAAATTCATGTCTAAGACTATATATACTGCGCCAAAAATCTATGAAAATACTAGTACTGGGATTCGCACCCGTGAGCTCCGCACGGGAAGCCAACGAACCCAGCAATGCCGAACAGATAGTTGAGTCTATACGTTTATTTGTTTTTATAAATTTATCAATCAAGAAAACCTGTGATAGCAACATATTAAGCAGCGTACACAGTATTTTCATGGATCTGTAGCGCACAACGGTCCACAACCCCGCTCGGGGAGTCACCACAAAGGTATTCAATCGGGATTGAACACTCAACGTAAAATCGTGTATAAATTGGGATTGAGTTCAAATGTTTGGTCGGCGATTTTCAAATCATGGGATTTTTCTAACAATTTTATGTCGATTCCGAAAACCCAGAAATTTGCGGATTTTCCAAAATTACCAGCGTGGGATGGTTTCGAATCCAAAATCACAGGATATTACAGATTAACAAAAAATAACAACGCGACATCTTTTTTTAGCACTTCCGTGTTTCATTTTCTCGGGATTGGTACTATCTCAATTCCGGGATTTCAGGATCACAGACTTGAACGGGATCCCGGGATTGGGTACCATAGTCACCACTTAAATTTGTGCAGATGCGTGATGCGTTGCTAATTCGCGAACATAGTGAGAAGCGAGTGCCTTTCCAGCATTCGAGCATTCGAGTGTAGGTCGTAAGCGTTATTTATTCTATGCGCACCAAAATCAATAAGCTTACAATCGATGGCATGAAAACATCGGCAATAAATACAATGGGATCAGATGTAACCAAATAAACATACCAATTACCAGGTCAGTCGTCAAACAATGATATTGTTAAATAACGGGGTAAATTCTGCATTTAACAAATATTGTAGAGATGCAACGGTAAGTTTTACACCCAGTTATTAGATACATTACATCTTTTTGTTGCAATATTACCAGCTTTTAGCCGACTGTGTGGTCGAGTGGCCAACATCGTTGGCTTCGGTTACTGCGATCACGGGTTCGAATCCCAGTAAGGACAGTTTTTATAAATTGATTTTCAATTGATTTATGAATATCTGTCCAAAAGCATGGATGTATGTGATGTCATGAATTTTCTCCCACACGTACTATACTAAAAACGGGAGTAACGAGAGCGATTAATTGACCACTATTTCTGTCAAAGTCTTTCTATTCTAATTATTTTTGAAAAAAGAGAGGTTGGGCAACTGAGTAACAAACAGTTCTCCTAAAAAAATAACATGTTGAGAAACTTCAATAGGAGTCCACATGCTCCACATTGGGAGCGGACATGGTTAAAAAAACCAACAACAATTTACGAAAAGTATAATTTGGCTGAATATAATCTTTCATGTGGATATATAAATTATATGTGGTGAAATTCTGTAAAGAAATTTTGCATATATTTAAGTAAATCTCCATCATTGTAAGTAAAACGAGTAAAGCATTTAGTTCCACATGAATAATGGTATATCACGCCACCGTCGGAACGAGTTCATGATTCACTATTAAGGTGTATTTTTTTTTATTAAAAATAATAAAATATTATTTATTAGTTCATGATAAGCAAAACCGGTCCTGATCCCAATAAATAATTTTGGAATAAGTACTAAAGTGTATATAAATCAAACATAATTAAATTTGATAACTTTGTTAATCCCATCGATGTGTTACAAAATGTGATACAAGTGGAATATAACTTTATAAGGGAGAAAGTTTTTAAACTGCATTTGTAAGAATCATGAAAATGTTCCAAATATAAGAGCGTCGATAGCATAATCGGTATGGAATACGAAAATGAGAAAAATTAACGAAGCTTTTAAACGAATTGAAAGTACACTCATTCCTCTATTTACACGGTACCCATTTTACGCGGTTTCACTTTTACCCGTTCAGGAAAAAATCACATTTGAAAACTACTCAATCAATTTACTTTGAATTTTGTTTTCTTTATGTCGCAAATAATTATGTATTTTTGTATGGAATACGGAAATGAGAAAAATTAACAAAGCTTTTAAACTAATTGAAAGTACACTCATCCCTCTATTTACGCGGTACCCATTTTACGCGGTTTCACTTTTACGCGGTTAGGAAAAAATCACATTTGAAAACTACTCAATCAATTTACTTTGAATTTTGTTTTCTTTATGTCGCAAATAATTATGTATTTTTGTATGGAATACGGAAATGAGAAAAATTAACGAAGCTTTTAAACTAATTGAAAGTACACTCATCCCTCTATTTACGCGGTACCCATTTTACGCTGTTTCACTTTTACGCGGTCAGGAAAAAATCACATTTGAAAACTATTCAATCAATTTTCTATGAATTTTGTTTTCTTTATGTCGTAAATAAATATGTATTTTTACCCCCAGGAATGTCTATTCGTATTTTAAAGAAGAAAAGAAGCACAATCTCTTTGGATATAAAGATTCAAATTCTGGATTCCCTCCAGATTGGTGATAGTTTTGCATTTCTTGCAAAAACTTATGAAATTAATGAATCTACTGTCCGTACAATTAAAAAAAACGAAATACTGTCAGAAGAAGTGTCGCCTCTGGATCCCTTATTAGTTCTAAATGTACCTCATACGTTAGAGATCCCATAATGGAAAAAATGTAAAAAGCCTTAATGATATGGATAGAATATCACACACAAAAAAGAGTACCAATTGATACTAACGCAATTAAAGAAAAATCTAAAAGAATTTATAAGTTTCTATCAGAAAATAATCAGTCTATATCATAGGTTCCCAACCTTTTTCGGGTGGCGACCCCTTTTTATAAAAGCCGTGTGACTAGCGACCCCCCTCCCAGGAATTTAAAATCCTCGATTTACTTTTTGCCCGGATTCTCTCCGAAACTCTTTTTTTTAGCTCTTGGCAAACCCCAGATTGGGAACCCGCGGTTTATATCATCTGACGAAAAAAAATATATTTTACAGCGAGCACGGGATGGTTAGAAAAATTTAAAAAAACATACTCATTACACAATCTCAAGATAAAGGGTGAGGCTGCTTCCGCCGACGAAAATGCAGCTAAGATATTTTTACCACAGTTTCTGAAGATAGTAAGCGAAAATTGTTATACCCCGCATTAAGTTTTCAATGCTGATGAAACAGGACTTAACTGGGAAAAAATGCCCAGTAGAACATTTATTGCAAAATCTGAGAAAACGGCCATTGGTTTTAAAGCTGCTAAAGATAGAGTAACGTTAATGTTTTGTGGTAATGCTTCAGGAGATTGCATGATGAAACCTCTTTTAATTATCGATTTACGCGGATGTTTATTTTCTGGAACCTATCTTCCGTTTTTGTATGAGCTTGAAATCTCGATTTACGCGGTTTTGATTTACGTTTTCTCTTGGAACGTATCTATCGCGTAATTCGAGGGATAAGTGTATTATATTGTGCTTATCAGTATGTATACGTGAACATATGTTATGTAGCTTTAAAAAGTTTTGTACCGCCTATCATAAACTTTTGTTAAATTTCACAACAACTAGAAAATTATTTATAGACAATTGAAGGGAACCCGAGCTTTATCTATTATTAGATTGATCACAAGACTCACAGGACAACGCATACAACCTAGTACGGAAATGTGGCTGGATCAGGCTTAAGGTACATTAAAATCATTATTTTGACAAAATGCTCAATTGTTTTTAATATTTGACAGCTTATGAATGCCACTGCGCCAAATATTTCGTAATTGAAAGATTGTACGAAATAACCTCGATCGGAATTTCTATATGTCACTCGAGATCAACTCGAGGAGAAGAGACGTCACAAAAATCTTTGTTCCAAATCCCAATCCAATAAATTTGACATTGACCTTAACGGGACTTGCACCCGGACCTGCCGGATTGCTGTGGACAAGCCCTTAACATACAAAACCTTTATTTAACACATTATATTATAAGTAGGTACAGTAGGAAAAAATCTTTCCACACCTACCAATATTTTCCCCCTCACACCCTCTTAATTTTTAAATAACGGGTGGGGCGGGAGCGATTATTTAAACATTAGTACAGTCCTTCTATCCCTACTATCTTTCGAAAAGATAGATTAAGTAAAAGATTAACAATAGTTCTCGTAGAAAAAACTTTCGTAGAGATGCTTCCATTAGGAGATACATTGAGAGCGGACATGGAAAAAATAGATAGGTACTTATACTTCTACAGCAGTGATTCCCAAACTTATTATACTCACGGACCCCTTCATGGAGAAAAATTTGACCACGGACCACCAAGTGAAATAACATAATTTCATAAGAGAAATAAATTTTAATTTGATACATTGAATGGTAAATGGTGTTAATAAAATATAAATAAAACATTTTGATATTTAAGGAAGTATTTACAACAATTGATAATTTTTATAATTTTTGAAATTGAAGTAAAACATTTTTTTCAATGCGACAGGTGAATTTGGTGAGATGATATCAGATCATTTATGTTTGGCTTTATGTAACAATCGTAAGTATCCACGAGAACTAATTTCTAGTCGGGTTCTTTTTCTTGTTATAAGGTTCATAACAGCACTAAATCCACGTTCTACTAAATGAGAGGACGGGAAAGCAATCAACAGCTTCTGTGCAGTGACCCACCCATAAAGTAGTATATAAAATTTGTATCCGTTTTTGCAACCAGAATTTGTGGTAGCCTTGTAAAAACATTGGTTTAAGTTCCTCATTTGTAGATAATTCAATTAATTGCTCCTGTAACAATATGGATTCATCATAACTAAGTTTAGAATGTCTTCAAATCTTCGGCTGAGATCAGAATGAAGAGCCGCTAAGTGTTCACAATAAGCAAGCAAATCTTCACTTCGCTTTTCCAATTTCGAAAGATTAGGAAACTGAGAGCATTCTCCTCTCCCCAAGTTTTGTTTGTATAGATATTTTTTTGCAATAAACGCAGATATTATGCTTTTAGTTTTGATTAAATTAAGTTCATCGCCTTGTAGCTTCAAATTTGTTTCATTCAATTTGGAAATTAAGTAAGTCATGTAAGCAATGTCATTTTTTGAATTTATTAAATTTAATCTCAAATCATTGTCTTTAATTTCCATGAATTCTAACACTGAATAAAAGAGTGCATACAATCGATCCAATCATGCAATCTTTGACAACCAACGAACATCTCTGTGAAAAAGTAAATGGTTATACTTAGTCTTTGTCATTTTCTAAGTAAAATATGGCCGCGGTTGACTTGTTTGCAGGGTGTAATATTTGCCCATACTTGTTTTTTGAATGTGTAAATTTTACTCAAAACCTAAAAATTATCATCAAATTATTTATTGCTATTTATTTTAACTTTCATATCCTGAAAATGTGCTACAAATATTATTTCAAATCGAACCTTTCGCAGACCCCCTGACGTTGTCCACGCACCCCCAAATTAATTTTGACCGGTCACGGACCCCCTGAGCGGTCACATGGACCCCTGGGGGTCTGTAGGAACCACTTTGGGAACCACTGTTCTACAGTCAAGAGGTAGAAAATACGGATATTTTTCCAATAATTCCACAATTTCCGATCAAATATGAAAATTTTCCCAAAGGGTCTGTTATGTTAAAAACTAAATAAACTTTTTAAAGCAGGATCGCTTAAGACAGTGCTTCCTTAACAGACGCCAGGGACCCCTAGGAGCCCGCAGAATACTTACGGGGTTTGCAAAGTATTTCAGTTAATTTACATGACATTGATCCAAATATTGATTTGTTATGTAAAAACATGCAACCGCATCCATCTCATCAAATTGTTTTCGTTAGCTTCATATAAGTGTAGTTTTTTTGTTTATTTAATTTAAGTAAGTTCCTATTTATTGTAATAAAATATAAACATGTTTGTATTGATAGTGTTAATTGTGCCAAATAATGATCTTGACGACAAACATTTTTTTTCGGGTGGTCCGTGGATTATTTTTTAGATTTAAAGGCCGTGGCATGAAAAAGTTTGAGATGTACTGGCTTAAAATGCCTAAAGCACTAAACCAAACGAGTCGAGTGTTAACGTAACGTTAACTTCAGCAAGTGTTCTTTTATTTTTTTTTCATTTCAATCTATGTAAACATGTTTATATTGTTATATTAAGTTATAAAAGAACACAAAAAATTACCTAGTTCATAAAATAAAACCGTTAATTGCAACCAATTATTAAAGCTCAATTGTACAGAAATTGTAAAAACAGACGAATTAAATATGGTTCCACATTTCTCTGCTAACCCCCGAAATTCTTTCGCGGACCACCCTTTTGCCGACCGCTGGTGCAGAAGTTGTACCGGAACAGTTTTTTTCCTTTGTCTAGTTTTAATATGTTTAAACTTCATATTCAAACAAACGAAAAGGAACCAATTAATTGTTAGGCGAATGATTCCAAAAATACGCTACCTGTGTTACACTCACTGTGTTACTAAACCATCGCTTGATATGATATAACCTAATGGACTGCTGAGGTTAAGCTGACCATCGAATGATCAAATTTGATTAAGAATTTGCGTATGTGACATATCCACGTAACAAAGGCCCTTCCAGTAGCATGACATTCAAAGGCCACATGCTAAGTGCACAATATCACAAACATCCACTATTGATAGTCAAACTGTAGAACACACGTACTCATAACATAGCGAGGCTGTTGGAATATAGAAGTATTAAGATAAATCGGGTCCTATGGCGCAGCGGTTAGCGTTGTGGCCTTTCGTGCCAGACCCCACGGGTTCGAGTCCCAGTACGAACAACATTTTATCAATCGTTTTATCGATTTCCGTTCGAAGACATGGGTTTTTTGTGATGTCCATCCCAATCTTCCGATCCTTAACCGGGCGTAACGCGAGCGAATAGTTAACCACTAGTCCAGTCCTAGCCTTATCCTTCTACCCCTTTGCACTTTGTCAAAAATTTCCCAAATTTTAATTATGTTTGTAATTACTTTCAATCGCATTCTGAATTTATTAATCTGGGATGACTTTTTAATTATATGTTAGATGTGTTGAACATTTTAATTTTGTGTTATTTTAGAATCACTTTAATGTAATTGGCAATTTATTTTCAATGCCAATTGTTGTGTATAACTTTTCAATTTTGTATAAATAGCATTGTTTAATTATATTTCTTATCAGTTGACAATGCTCGCAATGAGCGAAACCGGTCCTGACATATTACATAAATGTGGAATGAAGTACAAAGGATTATTGTGTTTTTATTAAAATTATCCTTCTACCCCTACTACTCTCTTTGAAAAAGAGATGTTGAGCGACTGAGTTATAAACAGTTCTCGTATAAAAATTTCTGTTGAGATACCCCACTAGGCCATATACTCCGCATAGGGAGCGGAAATGGATTTAAACAAAAATCCTCTGAATTAACAAAAAAATGAAGGCGCGCATTGCAGCAGACATTGTCTGACGTTAACTAATCGCTCTTACTGCCACGAACACCCATGCATTCGAACAGAAATCGATAAATCGATCGAAAAAATGCTGTTCGTACCAGGACTCGAACCCGTGAGATCCGGCACGGAAGCCTACAACGCTACCCGCTGCACCATAGGACCTGGCAAGAAATATCATAAGTTATATTTTTTTAAAAATGTCTATTCGACGCAATCCTGGTGAAATCCAAGCTGTCTTTACCTGGCAATGGGATTTCCCATCAGAAAAGTTCCACAAGGCAAAACATCTTCGCTTATGAAATCAATTACTTACTAACCTAAATTTTACGAAAAGTCTTATTTCTATGATTTCTGAAAAAATCTTGTCGAACAATTTGTTTTATTATTAAATTAAATTATGGATGCCAAAGTTTGGAGATCACTTATGCTTTGACCTATTGGCTGACAAAATGTATTACATAACCGCTTACTTTAATTTCTCTACCAAACACAGATCACTATTTCATACTTGAAGCGCTTCACATTCGAAACGATTTGAACGTTTAAAAAAAACAGCTTTAAACGCTACGCACCTACGACTGACTGATCGACGCTCTTGGACGTACGAATCGTTCGTCGTATTCGAATGCGATAACCACGGGTTCGAATCCCCGTACGGGCCATTTCATAATCCAATTGTTCAATAGATTTGTGGTTTTTTGTTGGAAAGGTATCTGTAATGTTTAAATTTCTATTATTATTTAACTATTTTTATTTTATTAAACAATTATGGGATATGATGGGTGGATAGCTTTTTCGACTTAACGCATTCGTTAGAACTAGTTCCAAATTAAAGCCAAAATACAATATCTATTAACAAAATACATTTATTTTAATCCTTTTTACGTTCCCTCTCACCTACCCAACTAAAAAAACAGGACATTGCTACTAATCCTTCAATCTTTATCTCCACAGAAGAAAATGAGAAACAACCAATGTCGAGCTGCTCTATTGCGAGTAGGGTATCTAATCCTGGAGCCTTTTTGTAATCCCGGGATTTCGGAATTGACTAATTTTCAATCCAATAACTCACTGTGTATATGCACACATTTCAAGACAAATTTATGCACTCGGAAAATTACATAAATCTTCTATTATTGGCTTTATTGGAAAAATATCCAAAGAACCAGAATTTGGTAAGCGAAACGAGAATCGAATAAATCGTCTTTTGATAATACATACACACTTTTGAAATTTATCAATGAGATGAATTTTAAAAACTTGGTATTTAAAAAAAAAGCAAAAAAAATACCTATCATCAGCCTACCTATCATCAGTGTTTTTTTGAAAAGCTGCAAAATAAGGCCGACTTTATCATTGTCGGATATCAAACATTTGAAACGACAGTTGGCGCAAATTGGGTAGTACATCTAAAAGATGTTAGGGCATTGGCACACGCAGTTCGTTTGGACATTAGCCACGCTGAAAAAGCTATGCGGGAATTTATCAATGAAAAGGGGTTGACGAGCGTCGGGTAATGGCGAATCAGTCGAGGAGCAGTGTGCCGCGTGGGCGACGCTTATCGATCGATTACGTCACACAAAAGGCCGACGAAGTTGCGAAAAGGCAGGATAAGGACGCTACGCTCGGCAATTTGATACCTCTACACCAGCGGTCACCAAACTACGGCCCGCCGAAGATTTTCATCCGACCCGCGAAAAGTTATGGATTTTTGCATAGAAATTATTCACATAAGAAATATAAATTTTCATGAATTCACTTTTTTCAATCAATTTAGTTGTGAATTCACGAAAACTATTTATTTCAAATCATCAATTGTCATACAACTATCTGGTAGGGCAGGGTATCCCAAACAATGTTCCGTGGAGCCAACGTAGGTGTTCCGCGGGGCCAGAGTAGGCGTTCCGCCAAAAAAAATGGAACGGTTTATACGTATATTTTTATTTTATATGAATTACCCATGACAAAAAATTTGCTTAGTATTCCGTCAAAATTTCCGAACATCCCAGAATAAGTTTGGAAAACCCTGTGGTAGGGGACTCAAAGTGAAGGAAGTTGGATAGAAATTGGAGGCGAAACGACCAGATGTTCGTTTACTCGAAAATCTCTCGAATATTCTCATTTGCATATTGAAATTCTAACAAGTGCAAACATTTGTTTTCATTCTTAATATTATGTAACCACATAAAATGAAATAGTATTCTGGTTGGGTTCCAATAAGAATTTGTTTGTCATCCGGCCCCCTTCGTTATTAAAAAGTTCAATCCGGCCTGCTTCTCAAAAAGTCTGGTGACCCCTGCTCTACACCAAGGGTCTCCAACCTTTTTACCCTGGGATCGACTTTTCAATCTTAAGTTTTCTCGCGATCGACTTCTAACATTATTCTTATAAGAAAATTTATTTAGGGTTTTTTCTTCTCTTAAAACTTAGAAATGTTGATTTTATATGCGAACTACATATCATTAGATAAATATGTGCTTTCAAAATAATTCAACTTTTGTATATTTAAATTACATATTTTTTCGAAATTCACGGAAGCTTTCGGGATCGATCAAATTATGCGTCGATCGCGATCTACCGGTTGGACACCTATGCTCTACACGATGTTTTTAAGGGAAAAAACCACCCGATAAGAGGAAACAAAACATGAACTACATTTCATACAACTCGAAATTATCCCAATAATATTTCTTATTCGCAGTGGAATAATCATACATGTATATCGTCTGTGGAAAGGAAAAATGACGTAATCCACACATATCAAATTTTACAGGAGGCGCTAAAAACGTGTTTTGATGATTTTGTGACATATGCAAATTATGAATTATACACAACCTTGAAGTGCACGGATACTTCTAAACTGGTGTTTAATTGACATAACCTAACATCAATTAAAGAAATTGTCTCGGAAAAACCTTTATTTCAGTGTTTTTTTCTTGGTTTTAATTTTTTACAAGGTCATCTTTTTCAAACTTAAAAGCTAAATTTAGAAACTTATTCGGGATTTTCAGCTTCCATCCTTTTGATAGAATGTGTGTCAAGTTGTATACATTGTGATTATCAAAAAAAGCTGTTTTGGAAAATCGAGGGTTACGTCCTTTTTCCTTTCCAGAGTCGATATGTTTTCATAATCTATCTGGCGTATACCGACTGTTTTTTTAAGAATAATTTACTGACGAAGTTAAGTGTTACGCCAAATGACATACATTGTTAACCCTTCGATTAAATAAATAGCAAATTATCATTATTTTTTTTATGAAGATAATAACAAGTAATATTCGAATATCCGAACATTCAAAAAGAGCCGACTGGCTGTCTACATTGGATTTCGATTTCTATCAACGAACAATACCTATTGCAAGCCCACAGAACAGCATCAATGGCGGTCGGTGGAAATGGCACTACCTTTTGTTTTGAACAATGCAGCATGGTCTAAAACAGTGGTCTGCAAGAATTTATTGCAGAGATTAAGAATATCTATCTCCGATTTACAAGGCCACTGTATAGTTAGATTTTTTTTAACTTCATATTTCTCTACAAAGTCATGTTCAACTATATGAGCAAGAAAACTAAACAGATAAATCTATTTGACAATGCCGATGTATTATTGTTTTCAGATTTAGGGGTTCGTGGCATGAAAAAGGTTGGGAAGCACTGAACTAGACCACGGCGGGCGACAAAATTATAACAAACAAAGTAACTAGGTAATAATAAGCAATTGTTTAATGGCGGTAATAAAACTACTTTCGATAACAAAGCTAAGGGCATGTTCGCTGGGACATGCATAGCGATCATACGCGGTGAGAAGGTTAAATCTACACGTTCAGTTATTTGAATGAGCAAATAACGTGGAATTCAACGCTTTGCTACGAATCTTGTTTACTGCGTTTATAACGAAATGAAAATAATGTTTATAATGAAATCTGACACTCAGTTTCTTAACTACTAAATTTTGTCAATAAATGATCGATGAATCAATGAGACTAATTGGGCTCCGATCCCATGGACCCCCATTTACATTTCGAGAATCCCCATTTTTTTCTCCCTGGCATAGACCCTGCACGTCGAAATCGACCCCTAGGGATCCATATAGACCAATTTGGAAATCATTGGCTAAGGTGTGTGTTAATTGCATTTAGCAATCAGTTGTCAAATCAGAGTTACCTAATTGTAGCACTGCCATTAGTATGTACCGGAATACAAATATGTGAAATTGTTTACATAGTTTTCGATAATATATATGAGGGGTATAAAAGCATAATTGTTCAGTAATCTAAAAAAACGTTTTAAATGTTCTCTTTACATATTTTTGACCGATTTTGAATTGTATTCACATCCTCTTAGATTTGTCTTTAGTTTGGTAATTATAAAATCAAGCAATTTTAGTTACGTTACTTCAAAAAGGACAATTATTTTTTCGATAGAGGAGGTTTTGCAGCTCAATTTGTGAAAGTGGCGGAATGCACTTCACCATACGTGATTTATCGATTTAACCATTTCGAGACCAATACTACAAATTAAAGTGATAAATATGATTCAAATATTTATTTTTTTCTATTTTTCATAAAGGAACATAAAATAAACAGTTAAAAATTTATAATACGCAAACCAAAATAATAAAAAAAATGAATATAACAATTTTACAAGCTAACAAAGCGCAAATTACATCAATTTTTTGAACTTTTATTCTTAGACACTCTGTCTCCGCCACGTTTATCTTGGAAAATTTTGCCAGAAATCAGGAAAGTTGCTTGGGGCCTCCCATTATCCCATAGACTTTTGTTCAGATTTTTATTATTTAACATTGAATTTTCTGATGTTCTTATGTTATCCGAAAAATAAGGCCCCCAAATTTGAATGCACCTGGGACCTCCCATGTGCTTAATCCGCCACTGATGCATATAACACTTTTAACAAACTTGCTGTACTACTAACAGTCGTGTGAAATTCCTCACGTATAATGTAGTATGCGTTTGCTGCATCGCCTCGGTATTTTCTTTTGGAAAGTGTCATCGTGCAATTTAACTTTCAAATATTTAAAAATGAATGAATCTTGATATGCTTTTTCACGTTTCGCACAAAAGGTATTATGAAACTTTCGAATATCTTGCGGTCCAATTTCATTACACTTCTTTATCTCCAAGTATCTTTTTGTTGTTTTGGTGATGACAATTCCTAATTACTCTTTTTTCTTTTTTAATCCATGTCCGCTCCCAATGTGGAGCATACGACCTCCTAATGGAGGTATCTCAAACAGCTTAACACGATTTTTAGTTGACACAGCATTTAGTTGATTATTTGTGCGGGCTGTATAGTGATGTGATCGGAAGATCGTATAATGCAATATCATAAAAGCTTCAGCGTTTCTGTCCTCTTAATTTAGGAATCATAGTATGTGACATTATCTAAGAAGTTTTCTAGCCGGCAGAAATAATTTCATTCACATTTCATTTTTTTATATATTTCAAATATGTAATTGTTTTGTTTAGGGACACCCAACCTTATTCGTTGCAATACCCAATTTCACGAACGTTCAGATTATAATTAGGTCGGCAGAATTTCAAGTGAGAAGAGCCAAGTTGTCAAGGAAACATGATAGCAACGGTATCAGAGAGCCGTAAATATATGGGTTAGTAGGATAAAAAAAAAAACGTAAAAAGTTCAAGAGTCGATGTCTGAATAGCCGCAAACGTATACGCAAAGAGCCTCGGTTTGTCACCCCTGGTCTGAGTCAAAAGGTATTATTTGAAAAAATATGCATTGAAGTAGTGTTGACGCTCTTTTTTAATTATGTAGGTATATACAATATGTACATGATATCGTAAAATTATTGAGATGAATTTTTACGAACCGATTACTAAACAGGCTAAAAGTATTGAAGCATATTAATTACATCAACGAACACAAGAAGGTAGTCTAGTTTTATTATGGGATGAGGGGTTTAGTTACAACCCTAACAACAAAAATGTCGTCCAAGTGCAAGTGAAAATATTACACGAAAAATAATCAACGCACATGTCATCTTGTATTTAAAATAAGACTTTCAGAGAACTTCACAAAATTAAAAGCAATAATCTAGCTATTTACAATTCACCCTCTGGAGCTCTAGCTCCTCTTCTCCTTTCTATTCTATTCTACTCCTGCGTGGGAATTCCTTATCGGTTTGGGAGCCCTTAATTTAATGTGTATAGCAAGGTCAATCTTATCATTACAGACCTACTCGTTTAAGAAAAGCTTTCAGCACAAAATACTTTCAATAAACTTGACATTAAAATACATAAGTCGGAAAATCGTCCTGAAGACACTTATTAAATACTCGTTGGTTCAAATTTTACAAGGGGTAGCTCGCGCCTCTCCCACGGGTTGAAAATCTAGTAACTAAACATACGCACAAAGAGGATGCGGAGGCGGGGGCGAATCGGGTTGCGAAGAATGCGTTCGAAGCAAAGTAGAGGTCGAGGCGGGGCCAACCGCCGAAGGTCGCGACCTATTTATGTCCAATGATGCTGCAGAACAATCTCAATAATTTTAAAAAAATATAGGTCGGCAAACAGCATGTCATAACCCACCAATCAACAAAAATTTGTGGGTTACGACATATTATTATATCTATGTCTGTTGAAATATATAATGAAAAGAAGCATATGAACCTTTATGGTCTCTCACGAAACGTATACGACGAAAACTTACGTTTCGGCCATATTCGGACTAAATATCAATAAAAAACCATCGTAACATACAAAATACCACAAAAGGAAATCACATTTTAATGTTTTCCAAATACAGAAAAACCTCGACACACCGGACATCGGTTTTTTTCTGTGTTACTGTTTATTGATCTCATACGTTATTTTTTCGATTTTGCAACACATTTGTGGAGAATGTTTGTTAGAAATTAACGGTACATAAAAAATAATAAATACCTATTACTTACAAAGTCAACAGTGTGGGAAAATAGCATATTACATTTACACATCTATAGCAAAATAACCATTTTGATCGACTCCTGAGTAACGAATCGAAGTCGCTCGCATTTTACGACGTAGACTTTTCGAAATACCAGGGCTCCGACCATATTTTTTTAGGCTTAGTCGTATGCAGCGGCGCTACTTTTGCCATTAGTGATTGGAATACATTTTTTTTAAAGTACTCGAAGTTATTGGCTTTTTTCAAATACGACTCTGGTTAAAACAGTCAGACTCCACGGTCCTTATAAAAACACCATAACTCCGCGACTCCAACTTCGAACTTCGCAGCACAAAAATATTTTATTTAAAAGATATAAATGTGCGTAAATTATACATGCAGTGTTAAACTACCTATCGAAATACAACTACCATCAGAAACAATGTAAAATTTTAACCAATTTTCTATTCAGCCAGTGGAAAATCGCATAGTGCCATGTGTCGGTCAGCGCAAACAAAGCGTCCAACCGATGAGGCATTGAGTACTCTGCTAATTGTGACAGCACGTTGACGGTAAAGCTACCCCCGCCCCCATAACCAACGGATTAAACGGTCGCTTGATTTTCCCTAATTTTCTTTAAATTTAAAATGGGTATCATTTAATTATATTGGGGAGGTTTTTTTTAAAATCAATGTTCGCTTCCAATGAAGATATATCAACTGAAGTTTTTCTAGGAGAACTGCTTGTTTCTCAGTTACTTAACATATCTTTGTTTCAAATGGATTCAGGTTGCTGATAACATACTTTGACATGAACAGTGAGCGGGATTAATTGATTAAAACGTAGACTCAACTTACTCGTGTAATCAGTCGTACGTGTTGTCTGTTGTGTAGTTTTTTTAATTCGATAAACTCATTTTCTATATCATACTCTATAATAATCATTACCATATCTGCTGTAAACTATATGTAAAGCACACAATAAACAACATACAGTAAAGAATATTAATAAATAGATCTCGAGAATAATAGGCCAATGAAATGCAGTGCCAAAAGTGACACTGACTGAGATTGATATTATACTTTTTAATAAAATGTTTTTTTTTACATTTATTTTTTGTTTGTTAAAATATAAAAAATATAATATATTTATATATATAAATATAAATATTCTTAAAAATAGGTGGTGCCCGCCGCCTTGTCAATATTAAAGAATGCGCTCTAGGGTCCAAAAAGGTTGGAAACCTCTGGTTTAATCCATTAAAACACAATATATTTAACAAATTTCGAAAATGAATAATAAAAAAGTTTATTTAGTATATTAATCACCAGACTTTCCGGTTCATTAGCGGTCGCGTCTACTCCAAATACTTTATATGAAATTTGTAAAATCCATTTCCTACGACGACGCTTCTTCCTTTACAGTTCAAAATTACTACGCCAAGATGTCGCTGCAAACTTTCTTCATTACCCGCAACTACGACAGCGCTGTACATTTTCGGCCGAGATAAAGAAAAACCTAGCTCGGCTAGTTTTCTGCGTGAGATGCAGTGTCGGCTAGGGTATCCAATCCCAAAGCCTTTTTCCAATCCCGGGATTTCGGGATTGATTAATTTTCAATTGGGATTTGCTCACCGAGGAATTTGAAATCCTCAATTCGCCATACTTTTTCCCCGGATTATCTCAAAATTCGTTTTTTTTTTAGCTCACCGAGGAAATTAAAATCCTCGATTTGGTATACTTTTTTCCCGATTGTCACAGAACTTCGTTTTTTTTTTAGCTCACTGAGGAATTTGAAAACCTCGATTTGGTATTTTTTTCCCAGATTGTCACAACCTCGTTTTTTTAGCTCACCGAGGAATCTGAAATTCTCGATTTGCCTATTTCGTGTTAATTTTCGGGATTTGCTCAAAATTTCTCAACCGGGATTGATACGGCTGCGATCCCGGGATTTTGGGATCAGAAAATTGAACGGGATCCCGAATCCCGGGATTGGATGCCCTATTGTCGGCACCGAGTTTCAAATCGAACCAATTTTGTCATGTCAGTCATGTAATGTACTTTTCATTTTTAAACAATAAATAAATACATAATTTTAGATCTTATAGTTATATAAATAATCTTTAAAAGTTAAATAAAACCGTCCTTTTAAAGCAGTGTTTCCCAAAGTTTTTCATGCCAAGGTACCTTAAATCTGAAAATATTATCCACGGATCCTCCGAAACAAAAAAATTTTTAGTCGTTAAAATCTGTCTTTGTGCGTTTATTATTACTATTAAATACATACATTAGGGCATCCAATCCCGGGATCCGGGATCCGGGATCCGGGATCAATTTTCTGATCCTGAAATCCCGGGATTGACACGGCTGCGATCCCGGAACGTCGGGATTGAGAAATTTTGAGCAAATCCCGAAAATTGACACGAAATTGGAAAATCGAGGATTTTAAATTCCTCGGTGAGCTAAAAATAAAAACGAGGTTTTGAGATAATCTAAAAGTATAGCGAATTGAGGATTTAAAATTCTTCGGTAAGTTAATCCCAGTCCCGGGATCCCGGGATTGGATACCCTAATACATACATATTTATATTTTATCACATTTTTTTTAAACTACGCATAAAGCTGACAAAAAAAGGGATGGATACGGATGCATGTTCTTACATAACAAATCAATATATGGTTCAATGCCAATCTTCCAACGTCCCTGTTGAAAGGCATGCCCAATACTTATTTTTTTTTAGGTAATGATGATTTTTTTTCTCATATAGAAGTGTATGTAGTTGTAAAAGGGATAATGATCACCATAGTTTCTTTTGCAATAGACGTCCATTCTTGCTTTCGTAATTTTTTCATCGAATTACGATTTAAGAAAATTAACTGAAAACTTTCGCGGACCACCGCAGAAAACCTGCGGAACCTGTTTGGGAAGCTCTGCTTTAAAGGGATCAAAAAAAATCTGATTAAAATTTTAGTTGTATGTATTTTGAACACGGTTTTAATGCATACCCCGAACTGGGCTTCCTTGGATTCGCGGAATTAAGTAAATAGCACAAAAGTATTATTAAAAACATTCATGTGCAATTATTTCAAAGATACATTCAACATAATCCTCGTTCGGTTTGCACATACTATGATTCTGCGGGATGTTTAAAGAATTTTACTCGGACCTTTTTTTATCGATTGAGATAAAAAATAAAATTTATGTGTTTATCAAAATATATGATTCATTTTGTTTTCGTTTTACGCAATGAAACGTGCTATACAATTTCAGGCGAATGAAATAGAAGAACACCAAATATTTGCGTACAAGAAAAAACGATAAAATTAATTCGTATTTATATGAACAGAATTTGTTTTTTTCATTTTTATCAGATTCATCAATCAATTTCCTTAAGAACCGAGTGAAAAAACATGTTTTAACACTTACGGCCCTTTGGTAGACGGTAAAAACCCGGGACTTATGTTTAAAAAAAACAAGTATTTTTACCACCGTATTGTTAAAAACAATTTAAGAATTCAATTGTTATTTCTCAAAATAACAAAGAATATTCAGTTTCCTTAAATCGTTATGACTAAATTGTCATGGCGCCAGAAATCCCAGACAACCACTGAAAAGTCTGCAGAGAATGGGAAATTATTATGTAATCGTACAAAGGAAAAAGTCGGCGAATAAAATGGTTACATCCATCCAGGTTTTCTTTAAAATCCTACATGAGAAATTGTCGTCACTATTTTACCAAAATGCATTTTTTTATGAATCAACCGAAAGAAAGCTAGCATTTATTTTAGAATATTCAAAGAAACATCTTACATATTACATTTTGTAGTATTTTCCAGTGCTGTTGAGTCTGATTCGGGAGTCGGAATAGTCGGAGGAAAATGATTTAAAGATATAAATTATAAGTCTATTCATCATATTGGTTGATGAAATTTTTACTTATTCTGGTAACTAGAATGATCCGATGGCGTACAGATATGTAAATTAAACGTAAATTATTGAAAAAATCAATTCCCCTGCCCTGGTATTTTCAGTGTTTTTGCTTCATTGACTATTTATGTCGAATCGTATTTTATAACTCGTAAATTAACATGTTTACAAAAACTGCCTATGTACGCCAGGTGTCACCAAACTTTTTGAGAAACGGGTTGAATGATTTGTTTTCAAATGTGGGGGCAGATGAACAATATTCTTGTTGGAACCATATTAGCAAATGTAATTGCACTTTCATAAAAACATGTAAAAGCAATCGTTAAAGTATATCGGAAATTATCTGAAGATATACATACATACACATTATATGTATGTTATATAATTTACACATATTTAATTATAAATTTGAGGTGTCAATTTGTAAATATTTTTGTAGGTTTAAGTCAGTTATATCCGATAGATTTAATATTTTCCAGTTCAGAAAAGTTTTTTTCTCATAAATATGGACTACCAAAAATTTACATTAATTTTCGAGATGTTTTTTAATTTAGGGTAATTTCTTAGAAACAATCATAAAATGAAATGAGATTTTCATTTTTGAACATTGTCTTCAACCCATCATTGGCATGGAGATCGATGTATTCCAATTGAATATAAAAACCAGAGGCTTTCTTTAAAGAGGCACAGTTTGGTGGTCACTGATCTATATACAATATTCTTAACATTTTTTCTATCTATCTGTTCAATTTGCATATAAGCGATTATAGTTGCAAGGGAAATTCGGTTGATCAATGCATTGTTAGAGAGTTGATTATTCTCACCAATTAACTTTGTGTAAGTATTTTTTGTTTTCATTGAATATGTATGTAAATAATATTTACTGATCTCTTTTCTATTTTATATATTCTAAAAAATTGTGTTCCATTGTTACACTGTTTTTTTAACAAAATTGCCATACTGATACTGTCTCCATAATATTAATGTTTTTTTCGCGAAAAATGCAAAACTGCCAAAACTAAGAATAAATAAAAAAATATATGGACGAAATATTTAGTTAGTTACTAGGCGGTAAAATGCATATTCGCGCGTCAACGTATGATTGTATGCACGACACAGACCGCCGCCCGGATGGGTGTGTGTTTGCCAAACGCACGCACACACAGCAACGACAATGGAATGCGTTCGCGCTATTGGAAAAAACAGCCGCGAATATGTGTGGAATTCACGTAATTGGGGGATCACTACAATTAAGAACAAGACTTCTCAAAATCAATTTAGCACAGTATTAAGAGCGAAATATTTCTTTATCTAAGAGCATTATTGCATTTTGAAAAAATATAACATCTTGGCTGGTATCAATATGCGTACAATGCCAGGGTTGTGTAGAATAATCTTCAACGGGTAAACTTTTAGCAGAAAAAGTAGGCCACCGCTACTTAATCGATATACCAGATGCAATTCTCATCTCACCACGTTACATGGACACCAGTGCCGTGCCAAGAGCGCGCTAAAAACATACCACCCGTCAATAGCATTTTTATATTACTAAATATATCGACTGTGGAAAGGAAAAAGGACGTAACCTTCAATCATTCAGAACAGCTTTTTTTCGATAATCACAATTTATACAACTTGACACACATTCTATCAAAAGGATGGAAACTGAAAATGCCGAATAAGTATCTAAATTTAGCTTTTAAATTTGAAAAAGATGACCTTGTAAAAAATTTAAACCAAGAAAAAACACTGAAATAAAGGTTTTTCCGAGACGATTTCTTCAATTAATATTAGGTTATGTCAATTAAACACCAGTTTAGAAGTCTCCGTGCACTTCAAGGTTGTGTATAATTCATAATTTGCATATGTCACAAAATCATCAAAACACGTTTTTAGCGCCTCCTGTAAAATTTGATATCTGTGGGTTACGTTCTTTTTCCTTTCCACAGTCGATATGTATATGAGAATATAAAAGAATGAATAAAGATTTATAAACAATCAAACTGAACTTTACATATTTTATTATATAACATAACATGTGCAAATTTTACGTCACTATTGTTCACCATTTGGAAGGATTTAAGGTGGAAACAAACTGCCAACACGCCACGCCCCAATGACGCGGTCATACCCGATGCAAGCCGTGCACACTTGTAACACGATACGACACTCAGCTTACGGGAGTGAAGTTAAACGTCTGGTGTCGTGACTAGGGAATCCAATCCCGGGATCCCGTACAGTTTTCGATACATTTCAATCCCGGGATTAGAAGACATAATCCCGAAACTTCGGGATTGATTTTAAAACATAAACGTGTTGGTTTTCAAGTCGGCAGTTCAAGCATATGCAATAAGCGATAACCAATTGTATTACTAAGACTTTATCTTTGCGATAAGACTTACGATAAGAGCGTGTCGCAGCCGAAAAGGTACCATGATGCCAATTATTAAATTTCTTCAATGCATTATACGCATGGCGAAACAATCGATGCTTTGGTGCTCTAGGAATATTTAAATGACGTCTATTTACTTCAATAAAATTATTACATTTTAAGTTATATTTCGTATTTTTGCATATTAAGTTAGTTTAATAATGATTTCGCTTATTTTTTACGAGTCATTAAAAAATCCACTCATTCACCTCTAAATCGCAAATAACTGAGATTAATAGAGCTTTTTGATAACGTATTGGCAGCTTACAGCTGGTAATATAATAAAAAATATTTTTTTAAATTTATTTTTCACCAATATTATCATTATTTATTTTTAAAAAAAGTGTACTGATCCCGGGATCGAAAAATTCTAATCCCGAAATCCCGGGATCAACATTTTGGCTCGGGATTGGATTCCCTAGTCGTGACCTCTCTCGTAATACAAACTATGGACATACTTTCCAATGGATTCGATGACGACGAAAATATGTTATATTTATTTGTTAACCCTTTGGCTACGGGCGAAATTTCGTGTGTATATGCGAAAAAAACGGGTAAGAAAATGGGAATTTTCCAGTATTTTGGGAAAACTAATGTAAATCTCAAATTTTTAAATATATTTTGTCATTTTTTTTTAAAACGTGTTAAGATCTATATTGTTTACGCGAATTTATAGTAAATTAAATAATATCTGACTTATTATAAATAATAATAAGGGATGAAATCAAAAAAAAAGTTTTTCTCATACTTAAAATTTGACTTTCACCCCAAATATATATTGTATAAGAGAATAAAATCTTTTCACCAATTATGATAACCAATAGTATAAATTGTCCTTAGTGTCATAATAAAAAAATGACGAAGAATTTTGGATCGAAAATGACCAGATCCACCTTTTCCTGAACGGAGAAAAACAGTTTTGATTATTAGGTCATATTTTATCCCTTAATTGTTTTGAAACTAAGAGGTTTTTAGCGACATTAAATATTTAATTTTGTTCTTTTGAATCAGTACTCCAATATTACGGCGATATTTTTTTTTTCTCTTAACTGAATTTGGACGTATTTGATCCCATACTCCTCATAATAATACAATTTTGAAAAAAGAATTGGGCGTCACGTAAGATCGTATAGCGTCTTACGTTTTTGTCTCAAATTACATGTATATCGTCTGTGGAAAGGAAAAATGACGTAATCCACACATATCAAATTTTACAGGAGGCGCTAAAAACGTGTTTTGATGATTTTGTGACATATGCAAATTATGAATTATACACAACCTTGAAGTGCACTGAGACTTCTAAACTGGTGTTTAATTGACATAACCTAATATTTATTAAAGAAATTTTCTCGGAAAAACTTTTATTTCAGTGTTTTTTCTTGGTTTTAATTTTTTACAAGGTCATCTTTTTCAAACTTAAAAGCTAAATTTAGATACTTATTCGGCATTTTAAGCTTCCATCCTTTTGATAGAATGTGTGACAAATTGTATACATTGTGATTATCGAAAAAAAGCTGTTTTTGAAAATTGAGGGTTACGTCCTTTTTCCTTTCCGCAGTCGATATGTTACTGATAACATTATAAGCTATATAATTTATGTTATGATTATTTTACAAAACGAAATCATGTTATCTTTATGTAAAATCACTTAAAAATTACCTGGACTATTATTGTATCACTAAAAAACAATTACGTTTTTTTTCTTAAAAGATTATTTTGTTTCGCAACAAAAAAAACACTAACATGCTTTATTTATTGTCCTCAATGTAAATCGGATGCAAACCTTTATCAATCTTTAAGGAAATACTAGCTGTAAGCCCGTTGCTCAGCAACGTGAGATTTTTGTTGCGTTGTGTTTAATTTTATTTACTTTAATTTTATTTTATTTTATTTTAATTTATTTTATTTTATTTTTATATTTTTTATTTTATTTTATTTTCTTTTATTTTTATTTTATTTTATTTTCTTTTATTTAATTTTATTTAATTTTATTTTATTTTATTTTATTTTATTTTATTTTATCTATATATTATTAACTATTAATTTTCAAGTACGCAAACAAAATACATTTCGTAGAAGAAGAAAAAGACTCGAGGACATCAGTACGCACACATTTGTGAAAAGTGAGTGATTATTTTATCGACTATTAATATATAGATTTAGTATGAATAAAAAAGTGGAGACTAGAAGGTGTGAAATCGGGGACACCCTACACTCACTCAAACAAACGGACTTTATCGGCTATTAATATATAGACTAGCTGTAAGCCCGTTGCCCAGCAACGGGAGATTTTTGTTGCATTGTGTTTAATTTTATCTTAACATTAATAGCCGATAAGGTCCGTCTGTAAGGACGTCCGCAGTAAGGTACAGACCAATGATTTCGATTTATTCTGAACAGCACATTTTTGAAATGTTGTTCTATCCAATGGGAGCGGCTTATTTTAAACCGGGCGTGAATATTCTGATATCGCCACGTTTGAAAATTTGATATTTCTTGGTGTAGAGCTAAAGTATTGTATCACCATACATCATAATATTCGAATAATCAAAGACTTTAATTCGACTATTGCAAACTATGATTATAGGGCTATCGAAATGAATCGTCTGATCGTGTGAGTCGATGTGAGACTAATATTTTTTGGAGCGGATTTGATCAATTGAATCATAATGATGAATCTTTTCACGTCTGACCTTGAAAATCTGTTAGAATTCTTTAATCTATATATTAATAGCCGATAAGGTCTGAGTGTCAGTATGTTTGGACGTCCATTTCACACCTTCCATTTCTCCACTTTTTTATTCATACTAAATTTATATATTAAAAGTCGATAAAATAATCACTCGCTTTTCACTTTTCACAAATGTGTGCGTACTGATGATGTCCTCGAGACATCTTCTTCTTCTACGAAATGTATTTTGTTTGCGTACATTTTCAAATTAATAGATAATGAAATGAAATAAAATATAATTCAATAATTTGCAATTTAAAAACTGCAGGGCTGTCGATATATGCGCCGTGGTCGATTTATGGTACTATGAAAAATGATTGTTAGCAAACTTGAACATTATTCTAAATATTAAATAATTTACGAAATTTCTGCTCCTACGAAAAATGGTTGTTAGCAAACTTGAACATTATTCTAAATATTAAATAATTTACGCAATTTCGGCTACTACGAAAAATGGTTGTTAGCAAACTTGAACATTATTCCAAAAATTCAATAATTTACGAAATTTCTGCTTCTACGAAAAATGGTTGTTAGCAAACTTAAACTTTATTCCAAAAATTGAATATTTTACGAAGTTTATGCTACTACGAAAAATGGTTGTTAGTAAACTTAAACATTATTCCAAATATTAAATAATTTACGAAATTTATGCTACTACAAAAAATGGTTGTTAGCAAACTTGAACTTTATTCCAAAAATTCAATAATTTACGAAATTTCTGCTACTACGAAAAATGGTTGTTAGCAAACTTAAACTTTATTCCAAAAGTTCAATAATTTACGAAATTTATGCTACTACGAAAAATGGTTGTTAGCAAACTTAAACATTATTCCAAATATTAAATAATTTACGAAATTTATGCTACTACGAAAAATGGTTGTTAGCAAACTCAAACTTTATTCCAAAAATTGAATATTTTACGAAATTTATGCTACTACGAAAAATGGTTGTTAGCAAACTTAAACTTTATTCCAAAAGTTGAATTTTTTACGAAATTTATGCTACTACGAAAAATGGTTGTTAGCAAACTTAAACATTATTCCAAATATTAAATAATTTACGAAATTTATGCTACTACGAAAAATGGTTGTTAGTAAACTTAAACATTATTCCAAAAATTCAATAATTTACAAAATTTCTGCTTCTACGAAAAATGGTTGTTAGCAAACTTGAACATTATTCCAAAAATTGAATATTTTACGAAATTTATGCTACTACGAAAAATGGTTGTTAGCAAACTTAAACATTATTCCAAATATTAAATAATTTACGAAATTTATGCTACTACGAAAAATGGTTGTTAGCAAACTTAAACATTATTCCAAAAATTAAATATTTTACGAAATTTCTGCTACTACGAAAAATGGTTGTTAGCAAACTTAAACTTTATTCCAAAAGTTCAATAATTTACGAAATTTATGCTACTACGAAAAATGGTTGTTAGCAAACTTAAACATTATTCCAAATATTAAATAATTTACGAAATTTATGCTACTACGAAAAATGGTTGTTAGTAAACTTAAACATTATTCCAAAAATTCAATAATTTACGAAATTTCTGCTTCTACGAAAAATGGTTGTTAGCAAACTTAAACTTTATTCCAAAAGTTCAATAATTTACGAAATTTATGCTACTACGAAAAATGGTTGTTAGCAAACTTAAACACTATTCCAAATATTAAATAATTTACGAAATTTATGCTACTACGAAAAATGGTTGTAAGCAAACTTGAACATTATTCCAAAAATTCAATAATTTACGAAATTTCTGCTACTACGAAAAATGGTTGTTAGCAAACTTAAACTTTATTCCAAAAATTGAATATTTTACGAAATTTATGCTACTACGAAAAATGGTTGTTAGCAAACTTAAACATTATTCCAAAAATTGAATATTTTACGAAATTTATGCTACTACGAAAAATGGTTGTTAGCAAACTTAAACTTTATTCCAAAAATTGAATATTTTACGAAATTTATGCTACTACGAAAAATGGTTGTTAGCAAACTTAAACTTTATTACAAAAGTTCAATAATTTACGAAATTTATGCTACTACGAAAAATGGTTGTTAGCAAACTTAAACATTATTCCAAATATTAAATAATTTACGAAATTTATTCTACTACGAAAAATGGTTGTTAGCAAACTCAAACTTTATTCCAAAAATTGAATATGTTACGAAATTTATGCTACTACGAGAAATGGTTGTTAGCAAACTTAAACTTTATTCCAAAAGTTGAATTTTTTACGAAATTTATGCTACTACGAAAAATGGTTGTTAGCAAACTTAAACTTTATTCCAAAAATTGAATATTTTACGAAATTTATGCTACTACGAAAAATGGTTGTTAGCAAACTTAAACATTATTCCAAAAATTAAATATTTTACGAAATTTCTGCTACTACGAAAAATGGTTGTTAGAAAACTTGAACATTATTCCAAATATTAAATAATTTACGAAATTTCTGCTCCTACGAAAAATGGTTGTAAGCAAACTTGAACATTATTCAAAATATTAAATAATTTACGAAATTTCTGCTCCTACGAAAAATGGTTGTTAGCAAACTTGAACATTATTCCAAAAATTCAATAATTTACGAAATTTCTGCTACTACGAAAAATGGTTGTTAGCAAACTTAAACATTATTCCAAATATTAAATAATTTACGAAATTTATGCTACTACGAAAAATGGTTGTTAGCAAACTTAAACTTTATTCCAAAAATTGAATATTTTACGAAATTTATGCTACTACGAAAAATGGTTGTTAGCAAACTTAAACTTTATTCCAAAAAGTCAATAATTTACGAAATTTCGGCTACTACGAAATATGGTTGTTAGCAAACTTAAACTTTATTCCAAAAATTGAATATTTTACGAAATTTATGCTACTACGAAAAATGGTTGTTAGCAAACTTAAAAATTATCCCAAAAATTAATTATTTTACGAAATTTATGCTACTACGAAAAATGGTTGTTAGCAAACTTAAACTTTATTCCAAATATTAAATAATTTACGAAATTTCTGCTTACTATAAAAATAAAATAAATTAAAATAAAATAAAATAACATAAAATAAAATAAAATAACATAAAATAAAATAAAATAAAATAAAATAAAATAAAATAAAATAAAATAAAATAAAATAAAATAAAATAAAATAAAATAAAATAAAATAACACAACATAACATAACATAAAATAAAATAAAATAAAATAAAATAAAGTAAAATAAAATAAAATACAATGCAACAAAACACAATGCAACAAAAATCTCACGTTGCTGGGCAACGGGCTTACAGCTAGTTTAGTTTAATTTAATTTTATTTTATTTTATTATATTTTATTTTATTTTATTTTATTTTATTTTATTTTATTTTATTCAAAAAAGTGGAGACTGGAAGGTGTGAAATGTGGTCGGACAGACATTATCGGCTATTAATATATAGAATAGCTGTAAGCCCGTTGCCCAGCAACGTGAGATTTTTGTTGCATTGTGTTTGATTTTATTTTTTTTTATTTTATTTTATTTTATTTTATTTTATTTTAATTTTTTTTTTTTTATTATTTAAAAAAGTGGAGACTGATAGGTCGAGGACACCTTACACCCACTCACTCAGACAAACATACGGACCTTATCGGCTATTAATATATAGAATACTTTAACCGTTTCAGCAGGGGTGGGCTGGAGGCGGCTCGCAGGGGCCCAGGCGAGCCCTTTGATAATTGTAAGTTGGATCAGCGAGCCCCTTGTTAAATTATGAAAAACAATATTGTATGGCTCAATCAGTACTTAACTGCAATTTATGACCCTTATTTTTATTATCTACAACGTTTTTTCAACGTTTGACTGAAAGAAATAGTACCTATTTCTGCGTCCATCTTACAACTCTTCACTCTTGCAATCTGAGGTATGTAATTTCATTTTTCAACTATAGATATTAATAATTTTACGGTATATTGCATAATTAACATAATTTAAGTATAGTAAAAATTAATTGTTTTAATATATATTGTGTAAAATTGTAGGTATAAGATTGATAAAGAAATCCGCCCATTGAACAGAACACTGCGAATATGTCTGTGATTAGGCGTACCTTTTGCTAGCGTATTGGCAGCCCACCGATGCGTTTTACCATCCTTTCAACAGTTTTATTACATGGCTGTCAATCGGATGAAAAATGACTCATACTTCGGCTTTAAATTGAAAGCGACTAAGACTCCGACTCCGAATTGATATTTACATATATCGATGGCTTGGTTCCATACTGCTACAATTAAAAATTCTTAGCATTGAGATATGGTTGGCTGACCAATATTTTGACACATCTAAACTGAGTTGTAGAAAAGTGATATTTATTGTCTGTCTCATATCTTTAGTGAATCATTTTGTTATTTATCTCAATTCAATTCAAATTTATTGTAACTTTGACAAAACCATAAAATGATATTTCGAATCGTATATATTATATATGTATCCGAGATATTGTTTATATTTCTTTATTTCCATTATGCAAACTTCCGCCGACCGGGAGAAAACTAGTATTTTTTTTCTATATGTTTTTTTTGTGAATCTATAGAAGAGATGTATTCAAATATAATGGGGAAATATAACTCAAAGCATCACATTTTTGATTATCGTTTTATAAAACTAGGACATCGATATATATATTTCGCGGGATTTTTTAGTCCAACAAGATAATATATTATGTTTTCATGTAATGCTCATTTCCAAAAGAACTGTTATAAACGCTTTGATTTTATATGCAGTTATCGGATTTCATCTTATTTGAATGTATTCTAGTATCTTATTAGCATTTTTATTTATTTCAATGATTATCATGATCAACAATCGAGCATTAAAAAAAGATTGATGTAAGAAATGGCTTCAACTGATATTAGGTGACAATGCTCAAGTCCTAAAAACTCGTCAAATATAATGGGCAAGGGTGAAGTGTCATTACAATTTTACTAAAATCTGTCCACAATTGTAATTATCACTGTGTGATTTTCTTCAACCATTAGAATGATTTGGGATTATGGGTATTTTACCAAGGCTGTGGAGTCAGAGTCGCGGAGTCGCGGTATTTTGACCGGAGTCGGAGTCGTGAAAAATGAGTGGCTCAAATTTGTTTTGAAAAATATTTTTAATGAAGTGTATTCAAACGAAATAGTACAAAGTGTTGCCATTTCATGCTTGGCTGACTACAGATGATCTGATAGTATACATATTATATAATTAAGATAAAATGAAAAATTTGAAAAATTTCCTCGGAGTCGGAGTCGTTCACTATTTTAAAGCTGGAATTGGAGTCGCCTTTTTTTACACGACTCCACAGCCCTGTACATATTATACATATTTATTATATGAAAAAAACTTTCAAAATATGAAACGTCTAACTTTCACTGTCGACGAAAACAAACTGAGGTAAAACTCTCCACATCTGAAATATCCAGATTTCAAGCAGTGATTTTTACAAAAATAATGAAAGTACTTTTATTACGAAGTGAATCCCCAATATCTTGAGCCATGTAAATTTTATGAAATGCATAATTCTGTTCCACAAGACCTCGGATAAATTCTTGAAATATTATTTATATTTATCTCTTTATGTGTCATTGTATTTGGTGCATGCTTAGCCGAAATCATCATATGCACTTCACACCAGCGATTTTCAAACTAGAACTTTTTTTTTTTTTTTAATTACGTGAAAAATATGAAATGCAAATTCTTTTGATGTAACTGATTTTTTTGTTGACTCAATGCGTGCTTTTTTCACATCTAGTTGTGGTATTGTTTTTTGACAATTACCCTGATTGAATGCTTTCAAATTACCTGTGCATTCATATTATTTATTGTACTAAAAATATCAATAGGTATGAAATTCGTTGTAAAAAAAAAACATTTTTTTTATTGTATAATGTTTGCATGTATGTGCGGTCCTTAGGAAAATTTAATTTTAACGTATACGTATTGTAACTTGAATTTTCGTATATTTCTATATAAATATTTCATTTTATTTATTCATATTATGAAGGTTGGGGAAGCCGCCAATACTTTTTTTGAGACGTTGTTAGATACACCTACCGAACATATTTGAAAAGGATGGAAGATTGCATATGCGAAAATCCATTTTTTTTTTGGAATCATATCAAATCTATTAGAAACGATGGTGGATTCGCTGAGACAATGAATTGGAAGGGTCATGAAGTGGCAGGTCAAGGGGTGGCAGAAGCATTTGCTGGCCATTTCAGATCTGTATACTCAAATGATATACCACGTCTTAATATTGAATCAATTTTGAAAAGTCGTACAAATGGTGCCCAAAGCATTGATGCCATGAAAATCGATGAATCAGATTTTTTTTTTACCAAAAAACTTAAAAACACCCGCTCGCTTGGTCCCGACAGGGTGCCTACATGTTTTTTAAATAGATGTATTGACCTCATAAAAAGTCCTTTGTGTTATATATTTAATCTCGTTATGAAATCAGGCATTTTCCCTGAAATATGGAAAATATCTAAGATTACAACAATTTTTAAGAATGGCGCAAAATCATCAGTGGAAAATTATAGACCGGTGGCTGTTCTCTTTAGCGCCAGCTAAAGTTCTTGAGATGATTATGCATCATCTATATATATAAAAGAAAGTGGGGTTTGTTACACCACGTATATCTCGAGAATAACAGCTCGGATTTTAATGATCTTTGTTTTATTAAATTCGTATCCGCCTAGAATAGCAGAATAAGCATTAAAACATCGGAAAAATATCACGGCAAAGAAATTATGAAGAAAATTAATATTCTCATACAGTTTTCAAATGGCGAACACCTTGAAATAATGAAAATGTCGTTTGTATGCAGATTTCATCCGCTAGGTGGCAATTTTTCCAAAATTCATTTGTTTCTGCTTCTTTTGCATACGATTGACTTCTAAATAATTTTAAATTTAGAGTATGGATTAGAATAAAACAAATCGATGATATAATATGAAAACGAAATAAAATCGGATAATGTTGAAATAAGGTTATGTTTTTAATTAGGTATGATAAATTTTTTGACAAAAATATTACGCTGTTTGCACGAACGTTGCTCTACTTTGAGATGCCACGTTATTACACTTGGAAAGCTACATCGAAGAAATTTTAGCGTCGAAAGCAAGGCGATGCGGTTCCTGCTCATCCGAATGACTACTGATGCTCTTGGACGCATGTACACAGTTCATCCGAAAAATGACGAATGCTTCTACTTGCATGTCAACAGCTCAATTTGCTTGAAAATGATACTCATTACAATCGCTGAAGAAATTGTTTCTGAATCTCCAAGTCAGATACGCACATTATTTTCTATCATTATTTTGACATGCTTCCCATCGAATCCCCGTGAACTGTGAAACAAGTACAAGGATGACATGTCCGAATACATTTTGCATCGAATTCGTGTCAGTTTGGGGAATCCCGATCTCGAGGTGAATGAAGAGATACATAACCAGGCTTTGCTTTAGATCGAAGACATGTGTTACCTCATGTGCGGCAGCTTGGTAGTCAAGTTAGGAATGCCAACGCCAGATCGTGGAATGAACGACGCTTTCAATCGAGAATTGGAACGTGAACGTGAATATGATCGAGATGCATTGAACCAATCAGTTTGAACGAATGTACCACTGTTGAACCCTCAACAGAAGGAAATTAGCGATACGTTAATGAAGGTAATTGATGATGGAAATGGTGGCTTATTTTTCCTCGATGCGCCCGGTGGAGCTGGGAAGACATTCTTCATGTCATTGATTATGGCCACTGTTCATGCGAGATAAAAAAAATTGCTGTAGCAGTTTCTTCTTCTGGAATAGCAGCCACGTAGATAGATCAACCGCTGCCGATGAAATAAACGCTTGCCTCAAATAATTGACAAACATGCGAGTTGCATTGCTAAACGATCCATCTGCCGAAGATTTCTCCAAGCAATTGCTGACTATCTATTTATTCATTGTTCAAAATTAAAATCACAGTACATGACATAACAGCTGACGCCAATTCGCCATGTACTTGAAAAATATAAAAATAAAACTACATAATATATCAGAATCAAAATCAACATAAAAAATCAAGAAATAAAATAGTGAAATTTTACAAACAGTTCACAAATACTATCACTAAAAATGTCCACTTCTCTAGGCAATGCGTTGATCAATCTAACGGCCCTTGGAACTGGTGATTTAAACCTCTTAAGCGAGGTATAAGTTTTTAGAAATAAAAGTTTTTGCTCATAGTTACGCCCACGTAAGAATAAATTGGGAGCATGTAAATTAATAGTCATGAGAATTTGAGGATTATTAACTCGGCCCCGAAGGAGAAGAGAAAAATGATTGAAGCTTGAAAACGATCTTCGACTATCGTCGGTAACGACCGTGTTCCTGTTGACAAATCGAACAGATTGATTTCGTTTCCGCCGAATTTTAACAATTTCGTCTCAACGAAGGACGGCTTCATCAAAAAAATGTTCCCAAACGTCTAATCACAAAAATCACAATTGGTTGATTGAATGAGTAATTCTTGCGGCGAAGAACAAAGATGTGGATCATTTAAACTTCACAATTCAAAATCAAATCGTTGGTCCACAACATTCCTTCAAATCTAGCGAACTTTCGCAAGGTGCGCGAAACATTCTTGCGCAGACTGTACATATAACATATTCTTTCAACCAAAAAATAATTATTTCTGCTTCTCTATGATAGTGTCATCAGAAATAGTTTGTAGTATCGACCAAACTATTTTTTTTTCGTTTATTAGAGATTCGCGCCGCAGCACACCCAGCATCGCCTCGCGGCACACCGCTTGCGGAGCACTGGTTTAAACGACTGAAAAACTGACATGTAATATTGCGAAACACTCACCAATGACCAAAGTTTTGGTAGCAAGTAAAATCATCACCTGGGATGAATGGACAATGGCGCACAAATGCGCATTGGAAGCACTCAATCAAAGTATGAAATATCTGTGCAATGACTCAAGATGTTTTATAGGCGCAATGATTCTACTATCTGGCGATTTCCACCAAACACTACCAGTCATTCCAAGATTTACCGCTTCCGATGAAATAAACGCTTACCTCAAATCACGACTCTGGCGCTATGTAAAGAAAATTCAGCTGACGACAAACATGCGAGTTGCATTGCTAAACGATCTATCTGCCGAAGCAATTGCTGACTATCGCTAACGGGGGTGTTCCTGTCGACGAATCGAACGGATTGATTTTGTTTCCGCCGAATTTTTGCAATTTCACTTCATTCAACAAAATGTTCCCGAACATCTAATCACAAAAATCACAATTGGTTGAATGAACGAGCAATTCTCGCGGCAAAGAACACAGATGTGGATCATTTAAACTTCACAATTCAAAATCAAATCGTTGGTCCACTGCATTCCTTTAAATCTATCGACCGTGTTAGAAACGAAGACGAAGCAACCAACTATCCAACTTAATTTTTAAACTTATTGGATCTGCCTGGCTTGCCACCGCGCAATTTACAACTGAAGGTTGACTCGGTAGTCATCATGCTTCAAGTTATCAAGTTAACAGAACATTTATTCACTTTTAAGGTGTTCACTGTCAATACTTGGTGGAATGGCAATATAATAAAAATAATAAAACATTTTTTGTACTTTTTCCACATAAAATTTATTTGATCAGGACCGGTTTCGCTCATCGCGAGCATTATTAACTGATGATAATGCTCAGATGATAATAACTCAGTTGATAATGCTCGCGATGAGCGAAACCGGTCCTGATCAAATAAATTTTATTCAGTGGGAAAAGTACTAAAAATGTTTTATTATTTTTATTACAACATTTATTGATTCTGAGGCGTTACGAAGTTCGTCGGGTCAGCTAGTATGATTATAAAAAGGATTGAACCATTTATAATTAATGAGCACTGAAATAAGTTGACTGTTCTTACAATGATTTCTCAAAGGCATTTGACAGGGTCGATCATGACATTCTTTTGGAAAAACTCCAATTGATCGGTTTGTCTGATGGTTTTGTTAGGCTTTTTGGTAGTTATTTTAGGAAAAGAAAACGATACGTATCGTATGGGGTTTTCGAATCAATGCCGTTTTGCACATACTCTGGTGTTCCGCAGGTTTCAAACCTGGGGCCATTGCTGTTCACTATTTTCATAAATGATATAGCAAACGTTATTAAAAATTCTATGTTCTTGTTATTCGCTGATGATTTGAAACTTTTTTTGAAGGTTGTCACCTTAGATGATTGTCATCGTCTTCAGTCTGATATAGATAATATAATAGATTGGGGGCGGTGTAACAAACTCGATTTCAATATTGATAAATGCAATCTTTTATCCTTTACAAGAGGGTCGCGGGTGTTATTTTTCCGTTATTCAATGAATGGCCGAATTCTCTCGCGAATTTCATGAGTCAAAGATCTTGGCGTACAATTTGAGAGCAAACTAACATTCAATAATCACATTAAGATTAATTGCAAAAAATCATTGCAAATGTTGGGCTTTATCATCCGTACCACCAGAGCCTTTTCGGGAGTTAAAATTCTAATATTAATGTACAACGCTTTGGTTCGAAGCAGACTTGAGAGTGGGTCAATTGTTTGGGTCCCAAGATGCTCGAAATATACCCTTATGGTGGAGAAGATTCAGAAGAAATTTTTGAGACTTCTCTATATTAGGGTGTATGAACGTTAGAAGAGAAATGTATCTGGCCATATATTTCTTTCGACTTATACGAGGCCAAAATGAGAATTCCACCATTCTTGAGAATGTGAATCTAAATGTTCCTGATTATTTTTTGAGAAATCGTGGACATGAATTGTTTGTTCTCCCAAGGTGTAGAACCAGCCTGCCAACGGGGATGCCACTGGGGAGAGCTTTAACGGTGTTCAACAATATTGCTTCGGATGTCGACATATTCCACGTAGACGTGGGTGAGTTCCGACGAATACTATTTTTTATGTATTAAAGTAGAGTTCGTCGGAGCTTACTCAGTTGACTTCCTTGCCACTTTTTTTTTTACTGCTTTTAATATTGAATTATACTATTTTTTTTTCTCCATTGTAAAAGTTTTAAATTTATAATTTGTCAACCTTGTACAATGCTAATTAAATAAATAAATAAATACAGTAAAAATCATTTATTTTTATTCATGTCAGCTTTCAACCTTTTTTTTCTACGAGAACCGCCTCAGATGTTCAAGCAATCTTTTTTGAAGAGAAAACGGATAGAAAGAATAGGGTTACGACAGTAATTACAGGTCAGCTAATTACTCTCACTACGCCCTGTAATTTTAGAATTGGAAGGGTAAGAAGGAATCTTCAGACATCACAAACATCCTTGCCTTAGAAAACAAAGATAAATTGTTTGAAATGTGATTCGAACCAAGCGTCTCGGAAGTAAATGACGTTGACCACTGCACTACAGAACCGAATCACAAATTTAATTTACTATTTTTAAAATAAATTTACCTAGAAGTATAGCAGTTTTGTCGGGTCCTACAGCGCAGTGGTAAGTAGGGCATCCAATCCCGGGATCCCGTTCAATTTTCTGATCCCGAAATTCCGGGATTGAGATGGCCGCGATTCCGGGATTTCGGGATTGGCAAATTCAAGATTTCAAATTCCTCGTTGAGATAAAAAAAAAAAAAACGATTTTCTGTGAGATTCTGGGAAAAGTATACCAAATCGGAGATTTCATATTCCTCGGTGAGCTAAAAAAAAAAAAAACGCGTTTCTGTGAGATTTTGGGAAAAAGTACCAAATCGGAGATTTCAAATTCTTCGTTGAGCTAAAAAAAAAAAAACGAGTTTCTGTGAGATTCTGGGAAAAAGTATACCAAATCGGAGATTTCGAATTCCTCGGTGAGCTAAAAAAAAAACGAGGTTCTGTGAAAATCCAAGGAAAAAGTATAGCGAATTGAGGATTTTAAATTCCTCGGTGAGAAAATCTTAATCCCGAAATCCCGGGATTGGATACCCTAGTGGTAAGCGTTTTTGGCTTCCGCGCCGAATCTCACAAACTCGAGTCCCAGTACAAACAGCATTTTTTCGATTGATTTATCGATTTCTGTTCGAAAGCATGGGTGTTTGTGATGTCTAAAAAATCTCTCTCACCCTTCCAATCCTTCAATATCTGGGTGTAGTGAGAGCGATTAGCTAAACACTAGTCCTCGTAACAAACAGTTCTGGTAGAAAAAGTAATGTTGAAATACCTTCATTAAGAGGTCATATGCTCTACATTGGGTCCGCTCCTATTGAAAGCGAACATGGATTAATAAAAAAAATAGCAGTACAAATACATTGCGACTCTATGTATACACTAGCTGGCCCGACGAACTTCGTACCGCCTCAGAATCAATACATGTTGTGTTAACTTGATAACTTGAAACATGATGACTACCGAGCCAACCTTTAGTTGTAAATTGTGCGGTGGCAAGCCAGGCAGATCCAATGAGTTTAAAAATTCAGTTGGATAGTTGGTTGCTTCGTCTTTGTTTGTTACACGGTCGATAGATTTGAAGGAATGTAGTGGAACGATTTGATTTTGAATTGTAAAGTTTAAATGATCCACACCTTTGTTCTTCGCCGCAAGAATTGCTCGTTCACTCAACCAATTGTGATTTTTGTGATTAGATGTTTGGGAACATTTTGTTGATGAAGCCGTCCTTCGTTGAGACGAAATTACTAAAATTCGGCGGAAACGAAACCAATCCGTTCGATTCGTCAACAGGAACACGGTCGTTACCGACGATAGTGGAAGATCGTTTTCTAGCTTAAAGCATGTTTCTCTTCTCCTTCGGGGCCGAGTTAATAATCCTCAAATTCTCATGACTTATTTTACATGCTCCCAATATATTCTTACGTGGGCAAAACTATGAGCAAAAACTTTTATTTCTAAAAACTTATACATCGCTTAAGAGGTATGAGTCGCCATTTCCAAGGGCCGTTAGATTGATCAACGCATTGCCTAGAAAAGTGGACATTTTTAGTGATTTAGTATTTGTGAACTGTTTGTAAAATTTTACTATTTTATTTCTTGATTTTTTATGTTGATTTTGATGTATTATGTAGTTTTATTTTATATTTTATCTTATTATATTTTTCAAGTACATGGCAAATTGGCGTCAGCTGTTATGTTATGTACTGTAATTTTAATTTTTAACAATAAATAAATAAATAGTCAGCAATTGCTTGGAGAAATCTTCGGCAGATGGATCGTTTAGCAATGCAACTCGCATGTTTGTCGTCAGCTGAAATTTCTTCACATAGCGCCAGAGTCAATGATTTGAGGCAAGCGTTTATTTCATCGGCAGCGGTCGATCTTGTAATGACTGGTAGTGCTTGGCGGAAATCGCCAGATAGTACAATCATTGCGCCTCCAAAAGATCTTGAGTCATTGCACAGATCTTTCATAGTTCGATTGAGTGCTTCCAATGCGCATTTGTGCGCCATTGTCCATTCATCCCAGGTGATGAAATTTGCCATTGCCGAGTGTTTCGCCTTCTATCTACGTGGCCGCTATTCCAGAAGAAGAAACTGCTACAGCAATTTTTTTATCTCGCACGAACAGTGGCCATAATCAATGATATGAGGAATGTCTTTCCAACTCCACTGGGCGCATCGAGGAAAAATAAGCCACCATTTCCATCATCAATTACTTTCATCAACGTATCGTCCATTTCCTTATGTTGAGGGTTCAACAGTGGTACATTCGTTCAAACTGATTGGTTCAATGCATCTCGATCATATTCACGTCCACGTTCACGTCCGCTTCTCGATTGAAAGCGTCGTTCATTCCACGATCTGGCGTTGGCATTCCTAACTTGACTAACAAATTGCCGCACATAAGGTAACACATGTCTTCGATCAAAATCAAAGCCTGGTTATGTATCTCTTTATTCATCTCGAGATCGGGATTCCCTGAACTGACACGAATTCGATTCAGAAACAATTTTTTCAGCAATTGTCATGTCCCAATGAGTATCATTTTCAAGCAAATCAAGCTGTTGACATGCAAGTAGAAGCATTCGTCATTTTTCGAATGAACTGTGTAAATTCAACTAAGAGCATCAGTAGTCAGAAACAATTTTTTCAGCAATTTTCATGTCCCAATGAGTATCATTTTCAAGCAAATCAAGTTGTTGACATGCAAGTAGAAGCATTCCTCATTTTTCGGATGAACTGTGTAAATTCAACCAAGAGCATCAGTAGTCATTCGGATGATCAGGAATCGCATCGCCTTGCTTTCGACGTTAAAATTTCTTCGATGTAGCTTTCCAAGTGTAATAACGTGATATCTCAGAGTAGAGCAAACAGTTATCATACCTAATTATAAACATAACCTTATTTCAATATTATCCGATTTTCTTTCGTTTTCATTTCATATCATCGATTTTTTTATTCTAATCCATACTCTAAATTTAAAATTATTTAAAAGTCAATCGTATGCAAAAGAAGCAGAAACAAATGAATTTTGGAAACATTTCCATCTAGCGGACGAAATTTGCATACAACGACATTTTCATATTTCAAGCTGTCAATATTCATTTTATTCATAATTTCTTTGCCGTGATATTTTTCCGATGTTTCAATGCTTATTCTGCTATTCTAGGCGGATACGAATTTAATAAATCAAAGATCATTAAAATCAGCCTCGTTATAGCCAAGTTATACGTGGTGTAACCAACCCCACTTTGTTTTATATAGATAGATATTGACTATAGCCGTACGAAATCAATCACACCACTTCCCCCGTCCGATAATAAATATTATTGAGGAGTATTCATGTCGATAAAATAAATTTTAAGATATCACCAGTGCATATTTCGTTTTATAAAACATTCAACCTGACGTTTTTATTGTTGCGAAATGCATATACAGTGAAACCCCGATTCTACGTTTTCCAAGGGACCGGGAAAAATCAACGAATAATGCGGGAAACCGATAATGCGGGAAATCTTCATAGTACCAAAAATGTTTAATTTTCAATCATTTATTCAACTATTTATGAGTGAAAAAAGATATTATCAACAAAATGGTCAATCGGGATCGTAATTAGGACAAAATGATAATATTTAGATTATTGATCGAGGAAATCGGTAAATCGGGGAATGATTAACGTGGAATTATTAAACATTGTTATTACGAAGTCTTAGTCGAGTAAAAAATAAACGATGCATGCAAAAAAAACGAAGATAGCGAGAACGGAAGATCGGGGTTCCACTGTAAAAAACGCAAAACGAAATACGACGCAAGACTATTTATGAGAAATATTCAACGAAAACGGTCAATCGGGATAATATTTGTGACGGGACCAAAATATTTAAACGATAGATCGAGGAAAACGGTAAATCGGGGAACGATTAATGCGGGATTATTTAACATTGTTCTTATGGGTGTTAGGCCGGGACTACGAAAAATAAACGATTAATGCGGGAAAACGAACAATGCGAGAACGGTAGATCGGGGTTCCACTGTATTTTACTCGCGCAGCTCTTTCCAAAATATTTTGATTGCGGCCAATTCAATCAATACAGCAGGAATTAAAACAAATTGTCAATTTTCCACGTGTATTACGTAACAAAAGAAGATCTTTTCATAAACTATACATCTGTTAAAAAAAATAGATAGATAATAAAATCTGGATAGGAACACCCATCATCATCATCAGTGTCATTTCATCTTATACGGGGAACTGTGGAGCCGAGCTCCAATCTCCCTTTCATCTAAGGTTAAATATATATATTTTTTTCTTCTAATTTAGATGTTGTGGGCCCATTTCATTTAATTTATTCTATTTACTTTTTTTAGAATGCTTTGGGTTTGTCTGTTATTTTTTTTTTTTTTTTGTACATTTGATTAAAAAAAAGAAAGGAATGGGGAGAGAAAAGGTAACATATATAGGAAAAAAGTGGAGGGAAGGGAGCAAAGGTAACAATTTAGAGTAGGGTAATCCGATGTGTTTTTTTCACCAGCCGTGTGATTGCGGCAACCAGGCATGTCAGTGGTGGGATCGGAGGGGATCTAGGGTGGTTTTAGGAGGAGGATTTTCCTTGGCCGCGCTATGTCAGTGTGGGGGTACTCAACGTAGTCGTTGAGTAGGGCTTTGATGGTGTCGTTTGGGTGGTCCGTCATGTCACAGTAGAATATTTTCGACAGCTTCATGACGTGATCGAGAATTGGCTCTGTGTTAGTGTCTCTATGTAACGTGGTGCCTCGCACGAACCAGGGAGCGCCTGTGATCATGCGAAGCGCCTTGTTTTGTATTTTCTGTAGTGTCTGGATGCGTTTCATGCCTGCGTGTGCCCATATTGGACACGCGTAGGTCATGATTGGTCGTGTTATCGCGGTGTACAGAAGTAGCTTGCTTTTTAGAGCGAGTTTACTTCTGTGTCCTATCATGGGGTAGAGTTGGCCCATGATACTTGATGCCTGTTTTTTTTTTTTGCAGTTATGTGACTGCAGAAATTAAGTCGCGAGTCTAGGGTGAGACCAAGGTATTTAACCGTTTTGGCCCACTGGATGTTTGTGTTGTGCATCCGGATGCATTGAATATTCTTACCATGTCTGTTAGTTCTGCGACTGAAGGTCACTGCAGTACTTTTCTCTGGGTTAATTTTAATGCGCCATTTGGCGCACCAGGCGAGTATGTCCGCGCTTGCCTTTTGTACAAGCGCGGTGGCTCTGTTTCTATTTAGCGATCTTGCTAGGATAGCTGTATCGTCGGCGTATTGTGCAATGATTGTTTCATTGCTACCGGGTATGTATGTTGGAATAGGAATATCATGAGTATAAAGGTTGTACAACAGGGGTGATAAGGCGGATCCCTGTGGTACACCAGCTGTCGGCGTTCGCGTCGTCGATTTTTCGCCGTTAACTTTCACGCGGAAAGTTCTGTTAGACATGAATGAGTTTATTAATTTAATCATCGGTTGTTCGAGGCCGGCCTCTGAAAGTTTAACGACCATACCTTCGAGCCAAACCTTGTCAAAGGCTTTGGCTATATCTAGAAACAGGCCTGTGGTGAAACATCGGCGATTAAAGCCTTCTGTAATGTATTCTACGACTCTTAGTAATTGGTGGTTTGTGGAATGTTTGCTTCGGAAGCCGTGTTGCTCATTTGGTATAAGTTTTTTTTTCCGATACAAATTCTTCCAGTCGGGATTTAATTACGCGTTCCAGGAGCTTACCCATTGACGGGAGTAAGCTGATGGGTCCGTGGTTTTCTGGGATTGCCGGTGGTTTGCCTGGCTTTGGAATTAGAATGATGTCGGCGGCTTTCCATGCGGTTGGAAAATGTTGGACGGATAGACATGCGTTTATGATCGATGTGAGTGCTTTGACACCGTTCTCGGGAAGGTTTTTAAGCGCGTTGTGTTTTATATCATCAATGCCTGGGGCTTTACGATTCAATAAAAGTTTAATTCGAGTTTCTATCTCGCCCGTGGTTGCGGGTTCGATAGATGTCGCGGATGGAGATGTTGTTATCTCTTCAGTGATTTTAATGTATTTAGCGGATATGTTTTCTATGCGGTTTTTAAGCGCGAGGTCGTTGGGGTCGAATGCATTCGGAGAGAATTGTTTCTCGAGTGATTCCGCGAAGGTTTCTGCTTTTTCCGCGGCTGTATACACCGGGCCATTCCTTCCGTTAAGCGGTTGAATGGGGCATTTTTTGTGTCTGATTGCTTTACTGAGGGTCCAGAAGGGGTCGCCTCCCTTTTCCAAACTCATGAGATATGTGTTATAAGAAGAATCCCTGTGTTCTTTTAACGCCATTTTAATCTCCGCGATGAGTCGGTTTTTGTGCGTTCTCGCTATCGGATTGGCATGTCGTTGCCATTCCTTTGCTGCACGGTTTTTTTCCCTGATTAGATTTTTAATTCTGATGGGGATATCGGGTCTGTAATCGTTCGCGGGAACGATGGTTGTGGCGGATTCAGTCGCGGCGCGTATTGAATCCGTTAGATCGATAATTGCTTTGTCAATGGCCGCCGCGCTGGTGAGATTGTTTGGGCTGTGAAGGTTGCTTGCGATGTGCGTGCTGTAGTCTTCCCAGGATACTTTGGTCCTGGTATTGTTCGGCACGATTGCGAGAGGATCGAGAGGGTCGCCGAGGTATAGGAGGACCGGCCGGTGGTCTGAGTTTAGTTCGTCAACGACTCTTATTTGCGGTGTATGCGACATCGCGATTAGTAGGGCAAAATCGAGCACATCTGTTGTGTTCGATCCTGCGTGGTATATCGTTGGCTCGAAGGGAGCTGCTATAACAGAGTTGTTATCGAGTGCAAATTTGTGTACCATCTTTCCGCGGGCTGTTGTTCGGCGGCTATTCCAGGCTGAATGTTTTGCGTTGAAGTCTCCTGCTATAACGGTAGCAGGGATGTCGTTCGACAGCAGACTGTCTAGGTCTGCTGTGTTCAGGCGATAGTTACCTGAACGGCAATAAATTGATGATAATTTAATTTTGCCGGCGTTTTTTGTGTTAACGCATATCGCGGTTGATTCTAGCGGGCAAGTTATAGGTCGGGTTTGTTGAAGGATGGCACAGTGGTCTATGTGTGATTTTACTATGATTGCGGTTCCGCCGCCTCGCGCGTGCAGTCGATCGGTTCGGTGCGTAATGTAGTTCGCAAATTTAAGCGATGTCGCGGGCTTAAGGTGCGTTTCATTAACGAGTAGGGCGTCAATGTCGTGTGTATGAAGGAAATTTTGCACTTCAATTTTATCATGTTTAATTGTTCCGTTGGCGTTCCAGAACGCTATCTGTAGTGAGGTGGGTCGTGTTTTAGCGCGAGCCATAGTGGTGCTGGGCGTTGGTCGTTTGTAGTTTTTCGCAAACTCGAAGAAGCGTAGCTTGGCTGTTTGTGATGGACTCCTGGAGAGTTCTCACGAGCTCGTCCAGGATCTGGTCTCGCACAGCTTCGCATGGAAGGGAGGGTGTTGGGAGGTTGGAACTTACGTGCCTGGTTGTCGGTCTCAGCTCTGTGTTGTTGGCAACTGTTGCTGCCCACGTCCTGTTCTGATGTCTTGGTTGGTAATGGAAGTTCTGTGAGGTCTTTTGCGTGTTGTTGTTTTGTCGGACTTCCCATGGGGGATGTGGCCATGAGCTGGCTCGGTAGACTGGTTTCCCAGCTCGAGGGTGTTTCGGGCATCCTCTATAGTTGGCGGGGTGAGGCCCGGTGCAGTTGGCACATGTGGCTGGTCCATCTTCTCTGTTTTTTCCGCAGCTGTCTGTACGGTGGTCTTTGCCGCATTTAACGCAGCGGGGAGGGGCGTGGCATCCTGACTGGGAGTGCCCAAACTGTTGGCAGTTATGGCACTGGCCCAATTCAGTTTTTCGTCTCAGCGTTTCTGCTGAGACGTTAATGTGTCCCAGTCTGATGATGCTGAAGGTCTTGCGACCTTCGCTGGTCTTCTCAACGTCCAACAGCACGAGTCTGAGAGGGGTCCTCAGCGGCCCCTTCCTCATGCGCTGTACTGTCAAAACGGGGTGGCCTTCTTCCTTCAGAAGAGTGAAGATCTCATCTTCTTCATAGTCCTCAGGGATTCCTCTAAGGACTATCTTGAGAGTTTTTTCTTCTTGAAGCGGGTAACAGTGGAAGGCGATTTTCCTCTTGTCAAGGTATGCGATCGCCTTCCGATAAATGTCACTGTTATCAGTGTTGAGGCTGATGGTGTCCTTTTGGTCGGTTGCTGAGAATCCTTTCACTCCGGCCAGTTTTAGATCTCTTTCTATAGTGATGAAATCTCTTTTGTGGTGGATAATAATCGGCGGGGTCTGTTCAATTTTTTCTTTTTCTTCTGATGGTGTTTGAGTCTTTTGTGTTTGTGCGGGGGCGGTGGAAGTCGTTTCTTGTTGTGTCGTTGTTTTGTTTTTTTTCACAGTTGGGGTGCGGGCTGTGTTGTTGGCTATTAGTGTGGGCTGGTTTCGAGCGCATTTGGTAGCTTGTCTCGTGCGTCTGGTCGTGATAGTTTTATAGGTGTCTGGATGGGCCTCGTCGCCGTCTTCTGATCTTGTTTTTCTTTTTTTTCGAGGTACTTCTGTCTTTGGAATGGCAGTGTTGACGGTTTTGGTGGTGGTTATGTCGTCGGATTCGTCCATTGAGTTGTCACAAGGCATGTCGTCCCATGCCAAGTCAACTGAGGGTCCATTTCTGTCGAAGATTAGACGTTTGAGGTTTTCCGACTTTTCTTTTTTCCCCGTGTCGGGAGTAAAGGCAATTGTTAAAAGTTGATATAATGTCAACAAAGACTCCACTGATATAAGCCCTTTTCCATCTTTTTCGGAGCGTAATATATCTGTTATTTTAAACAGCAAGGAGTCTTCGCTGGTCTGTTCGGTGATGTTATTTGGGGCTGTTTCTTTTTCATGTTCTTCGTGTGTAAGGTCGGGGCCAGTAAGAGAGGCGGTGCGGCTGTTTGGTGTTGACATGGTGTTGTTGTTGTTGCTGATGATGATAGTTTTCTGTGTAGGTCAGTGTTGAGACTTGTTGAGTCTTGTTGAGATTTGTTGAGACTTGTTGGTATTGGCGATTTTCGTACGGTTTGCAGGTAGGTATCTTATTGCGGTAGTTAGGTATGAGAAGCGGCGGTCGATAATGGTAACAATAATATATTTTTATTTTTTATACGAATTTCGGCAATCGGGAGCGTTATTGACACACGTTGTGCACTGAACGGCTGACAAGTCGTGACTGTAGGAACACCCTTCACCTAGCAGGATGAAATATATTTTACAACCTATTCTCATATCTAACAAATATACATTTAGAAAAATCATAAAAATCGGTCATGCCGTTTCGGAGGAGTTCGGCCACAAACACCGTGACACGAGATTTATATATATATAGATATAGATAGATAGATATATAAATATATATATTTTGTATGATAATTTACTTCTGTCTCAAAGTTGTCCATGTTGTGAACAGAAATGACTCTTTCAGATAATTTAACATCTTTTCGTAATTATCTATACTAGCTGTAAGCCCGTTGCCCAGCAACGTGAGATTTTTGTTGCATAGTATTTAATTTAATTTAATTTTATGTTATTTTATTTTATGGTATTTAATTTTATTTTATTTTATTTTATTTTATTTTATGTTATTTTATTTTATTTTATTTTATTTTATTCCATGTTATTTTATTTTATTTTATTTTATTTTATTTTATTTTATTTTATGTTATTTTATTTAATTTTATTTTATTTTATTTTATTTTATTTTATTTTATTTTATTTTATTTTATTTTATTTTATTTTAATTTATTTTATTTTTATAGTTAGCAGAAATTTCGTAAATTATTTAATATTTGGAATAATATTTAAGTTTGCTAACAACAATTTTTCGTAGTAGCAGAAACTTCGGAAATTACTTAATTTTTAGAATAATGTTCAAGTTTGCTGACAACTATTTTTCGTAGTAGCAGAAATTTCGTAAATTATTGATTTTTTGGAATAAAGTTTAAGTTTGCTAACAACCATTTTTCGTAGTAGCAGAAATTTCGTAAATTATTGAATTTTTGGAATAATGTTCAAGTTTGCTAACAACCATTTTTCGTAGGAGCAGAAATTTCGTAAATTATGTAATATTTGGAATAATGTTCAAGTTTGCTAACAACCATTTTTCGTAGTAGCATAAATTTCGTAAAATATTTAATTTTTGGAATAATGTTCAAGTTTGCTAACAACCATTTTTCGTAGGAGCAGAAATTTCGTGAATTATTGAATTTTTGGAATAAAAAAAAAGTTTGCTAACAACCATTTTTCGTAGTAGCCGAAATTTCGTAAATTATTGAATTTTTGGAATAAAGTTTAAGTTTGCTAACAACCATTTTTCGTAGTAGCAGAAATTTCGTAAATTATTGAATTTTTGGAATAATGTTCAAGTTTGCTAACAACCATTTTTCGTAGGAGCAGAAATTTCGTAAATTATTTAATATTTGGAATAATGTTCAAGTTTGCTAACAATCATTTTTCGTAGTAGCATAAATTTCGTAAAATATTCAATTTTTGGAATAAAGTTTAAGTTTGCTAACAACCATTTTTCGTAGTAGCCGAAATTTCGTAAATTATTGAATTTTTGGAATAATGTTCAAGTTTGCTAACAACCATTTTTCGTAGTAGCATAAATTTCGTAAAATATTTAATTTTTGGAATAATGTTCAAGTTTGCTAACAACCATTTTTCGTAGGAGCAGAAATTTCGTGAATTATTGAATTTTTGGAATAAAAAAAAAGTTTGCTAACAACCATTTTTCGTAGTAGCATAAATTTCGTAAAATATTTAATTTTTGGAATAATTTTTAAGTTTGCTAACAACCATTTTTCGTAGTAGCATAAATTTCGTAAAATATTGAATTTTTGGAATAAAGTTTAAGTTTGCTAACAACCATTTTTCGTAGTAGCCGAAATTTCGTAAAATATTGAATTTTTGGAATAAAGTTTAAGTTTGCTAACAACCATTTTTCGTAGTAGCAGAAATTTCGTAAATTATTGAATTTTTGGAATAATGTTCAAGTTTGCTAACAACCATTTTTCGTAGGAGCAGAAATTTCGTAAATTATTTAATATTTGGAATGTTCAAGTTTGCTAACAACCATTTTTCGTAGTAGCATAAATTTCGTAAAATATTCAATTTTTGGAATAAAGTTTAAGTTTGCTAACAACCATTATTTGTAGTAGCCGAAATTTCGTAAATTATTGAATTTTTGGAATAAAGTTTAAGTTTGCTAACAACCATTTTTCGTAGTAGCAGAAATTTCGTAAATTATTGAAATTTTGGAATAATGTTCAAGTTTGCTAACAACCATTTTTCGTAGTAGCAGGAATTTCGTAAATTATTGAATTTTTGGAATAATGTTCAAGTTTGCTAACAACCATTTTTCGTAGGAGCAGAAATTTCGTAAAATATTTAATTTTTGGAATAATTTTTAAGTTTGCTAACAACCATTTTTCGTAGTAGCATAAATTTCGTAAAATATTCAATTTTTGGTATAAAGTTTAAGTTTGCTAACAACCATTTTTCGTAGTAGCCGAAATTTCGTAAATTATTGAATTTTTGGAATAAAGTTTAAGTTTGCTAACAACCATTTTTCGTAGGAGCAGAAATTTCGTAAATTATTTAATATTTGGAATAATGTTCAAGTTTGCTAACAACCATTTTTCGTAGTAGCAGAAATTTCGTAAAATATTTAATTTTTAGAATAATGTTTAAGTTTGCTAACAACCATTTTTCGTAGTAGCATAAATTTCGTAAATTATTTAATATTTGGAATAATGTTCAAGTTTGCTAACAACCATTTTTCGTAGTAGCATAAATTTCGTAAAATATTCAATTTTTGGAATAAAGTTTAAGTTTGCTAACAACCATTTTTCGTAGTAGCAGAAATTTCGTAAATTATTAAATTTTTGGAATAATGTTCAAGTTTGCTAACAACCATTTTTCGTAGGAGCAGAAATCGACCTCGGCGCATATATCGACAGGCCTGCAGTTTTTAAATTGCAAATTATTGAATTTTTGGAATAATGTTCACGTTTGCTAACAATCATTTTTCGTAGTATATATATTTTATTCAAATAATTTTTAAATACGCTAACAAATAAATTTCGTAAAAGAAGAAAAAGACCCGATGACATCAGTACGCACACATTTGTGAAAAGTGATTATTATAGATTTTATTTTATTTAAAAAAGTGGAGACTGGTAGGTCAGGACACCTTACACTCAGACGGACATTATCGGCTATTAATATATAGATATTAACAGTCGATAATGTCCGTCCGTATGATTGTCCGATTGTTCCCGATTTCCTCTCCCCCTCCTCCTCCCCAGCCTCGCTGTCGCCATTTTTTTATTCATACCAAAGACATATTTTTTCAATACACTGTTGTTTGACGGAACAAATAAAATCGCAGTAGTAGCAGAAATTTCGTAAATTACTTCATTTTTGGAATAATGTTTAAGTTTGCTTACAACCATTTTTCGTAGTAGCATAATAGTAGCAAACTTAAACATTATTTCAAAAATTGAATAATTTACGAAATTCCTGCTACTACGAAAAATGGTTGTTAGCAAACTTAAACATTATTCCAAAAATTCAATAATTTACAAAATTTCTGCTATCTGGATATGGATCTGTCGGCCCCGTCGGTCATGCCAACTTGGTTGCATCTAAGGAAAATTATAGGGCATTTAAAGAATTCTTGGATAAATAGTTGAGTTAAATAGATAAAATCTAATATTTTCAACTGCACTTAATTATTTATTAACTTTTAATTTCTGCACACTGTAGTGCATGCAACTAAGTCTTGAGGAATTTCTTCTCGGGACATTTCTGGCAAAATTTTGAACACGACTAACGTTGTTACGCTACGGAATACACCCTATAAAAGAGTGTGAAGCCGTAGCGGGCGGCGGTGGGTACAACGTGGAGTACCCTAGAGAAAAATGAAAACGGAGTTTATTAATTATGTGTTATTAGATTATACACATATATAATAATAAATATGCATTCAATTGTTCATGCCAGTAAATTTCTGACTTTTCTATAATGCAACAAAAACCTCACGTTGCTGGGCAACGGGCTTACAGCTACGTTAATGAATGCAACTGATGATGGAAATGGTGGGTTATTTTTCCTCGATGCGCCCGGTGAAACTGGGAAGATATTCCTCATGTCATTGATTATAGTGACTGTTCGTGCAAGATCTGAAATTGCTGTAGCAGTTTCTTCTTCTGGCGGCCACGTTGATAGAAGGATGACGAACGGCTCATTTAGTGTTGAAATTGCCGTTAAATCTTTAAACCAGTGCTCCTCAACCTTTTATCTTCCACGACACACCAACGTGTTCTTCAAAATTTCGCGGCACATCACAATTAAAAATATGCATTATATACAGAAATTACATTAGTTTGTGTTTATATACGATACATACCACAAAAGAACCATATGGATAAGATTATTTTTTTTTATTAAAATCTCTTTACCATTTTTATTTATGGACTGTCTTTTCACTTTGAAATCTAAAAAAATCTATTTTTTTTAACACATTGTTTACGGCTATACTTTTTTAAAAATCTGACTTGCCGCGGGTGATAAATAGTCGAGACAAAAGGAGTTTAGATATGCGCTCCGCGCTAAGCAACCGACCTTAATTACGTCAGTAAACTTCAAACTGTGAGGTGCGTATCAATAATACCAACTTTGTTTGAATAAACATAATAATATTTTTTTTCTTTTTTTTCTTTTTTTTAAACCATGTCCGCTCCCAATGTGGAGCATATGGACTCCTAATGGAGTTTATCTCAACAGAAGTGTTTCTACGAGAACTGCTTGTTACTCAGTTACTCAACCTCTCTTTTTTCAAAGAGAGTAAGGATAGAAGAATAGGGCTAGGACAGGATTAGTGGTAAGCTAATCGCTCTCGGTATATATAATGGAAATATATAATATATAATGGAAAAAATATATTAAGACGACGTAAATTAACTGTTTTCATAATATACAGTAAAACTTTTTACTATAAACATCTTAGACTTGCTGATCCACAACCATTTTTTTTAGATAAAATCAATATTTGCAAAATATATTTTTGAACATTTAAAAAAATCCTAGCAGGTGTCCCATTCTGAGCATGCTTTTTTAATTCTCGAATGGTTACATCGGTTCATTTACGTGCATGGGCTGACCTCAGACGGTTGTGATGATTTTTTTTCCTATACGTATTTGTATCCTTGACTCTTCTTAAGAATAAATCATCTCCTATGAAGAGTGATGTCACATCCCCTACACTTGATGGATTTTCAGGGAAAATTTTTAAACCCGGTACACCTTCAAAATCAGGCAAATCCCTAGGAGTATCAAACTCTGCCCAATCCAACGTTATAACTGGGATTTCTGAAGATTCTTTAGATGATGATGATATACGGATTACTCGCGGTCTTGAAGTAGTACATAGCACTGGTCTATCATCGTCTTCACTGTTATCTTCTTGAGCGTCATTATTTTCATCTTCAACGTCACTCGGTATATCGGAAAGACAGTCTTCAAAATTTTCGTCGACAAAAGTATCCTCTCTCCCATCCATTTTAAATAAATAAAAAACTCACACGAGTCCCAAAAACTAATCACAAAAACCGTAAAAACAAATCACTTTTAAGGTGTTTACTGTCAATACTTGGCGGAAAGGCATTATAATAAAAATAATAAAAGATTTTTAGTACTTTTTCCAGCATTATCAACTTCGCTCGCGATGAGCGAAACCGGTCCTGATCTAATAAATTTTATGTGGGAAAAGTACTAAAAATATTTTATTATTTTTATTGTAAAAAAAAAATCACAAATTTGCTTACAAAAATCTCAATAGTAAATATTTTCAAATACACATTACAATATTATACGAATACGGTTTAAAAATCTCTAATGTCTCAAAAACAAATGGAAAAAGTTCACAAATTATTTAGTATAATAAATAATAAAGTTAAATACACTTCATATAACGCTCGTTACACAATAACGCTCGTTAGTATATGTAACACGGTTTAACAAACGCTGCAAAAAATAACTCGGCGCGGAGAATATTGATAGGTAATGCGCTTCGAAAGAATGACGATTCTAGCATCATTTTCATTTAACTATTTAATTGTGTTATTGAACCAACAAAGAATCGATAATCGAAGTGTTGCCTTTGGAGACATCTTCCAATCACACAGTAAAGTAAATATGTCAAGAAATAAGGTGTTTGACATGCGTTTTTTATATATGACGATGAAAAGCATAAAAATGTGCTCACCGCGGCAATACAAAGTTACTGAAACACACGAATTTGTGCACACCGTACGCAACGTGTTAAATAACTAACCCCATAAAAGCTAAGAGTGGGAAATAAGATATTAATTGAAATAAAAAGCTTTCAAGAAAACATGGATTTTTTCAATGCTTTTTAATGATCCCTGGAAGTCAAAAGTTATCAATAATTAATAATTGGTAAAAAAATAATTGTAAATTTAAACTAAAAAAACATTTAATGAATACAACGAATTGTTAATTCTACAACCCTGGTTATCATAAGCTCATTATTAGCTGTTCCAAATGTTAAAAACGGTAAAAACACTTATATTTACGATGTGGGTACATGCTTAGACAAATTTATAAAGAAATAATTCATCTGTACTCTTAAACGATATTTTTAAATATAAAACTGAACTTTCGCAAGGTGCGCGAAACATTCTTGCGCAGACTGTACATATAACATATTCTTTCAACCAAAAAATAATTATTTCTACTTCTCTATGATAGTGTCTAAATAAAGTAAGTAATCTAGTAGTAAATATTATGTAGTATCGACCAAACTATTTTTTTTTTCTTTTATTAGAGATTCGCGCCGCAGCACACCCAGCATAGCCTAGCGGCACACCGCTTGCAGAGCTCTGCTTTAAACGACTGAAAAACTGACATGCAAGATTGCGAAACACTCAGCAATGACCAAAGTTTTGGTAGCAAGTAAAATCATCTCCTGGGATGAATGGACAATGGCGCACAAATGCGCATTGGAAGCACTCAATAAAACTATGAAATATCTGTGCAATGACTCAAGATGTTTTATAGACGCAATGATTGTACTATCTGGCGATTTCCGCCAAACACTACCAGTCATTCCAAGATTGACCGCTGCCGATGAAATAAACGCTTACCTCAAATCACGACTCTGGCGCTATGTAAAGAAACATCAGCTGACGACAAACATGCGAGTTGCATTGCTAAACGATCCATCTGCCGAAGATTTCTCCAAGCAATTGCTGACTATCGGTAACGGGCGTGTTCCTGTCGACGAATCGAACGGATTGATTTTGTTTCCGCCGAATTTTTGCAATACTTCATTCAAGTGTTCCCGAACATCTATCTAATCACAAAAATCACAATTGGTTGAATGAACGAGCAATTCTTGCGGCAAAGAACAAAGATGTGGATCATTTAAACTTCACAATTCAAAATCAAATCGTTGGTCCACTGCATTCCTTCAAATCTATCGACCGTGTAACAAACGAAGACGAAGCAACCAACTATCCAACTTAATTTTTAAACTTATTGGATCTGCCTGGCTTGCCACCGCGCAATTTACAACTGAAGGCTGACTCGGTAGTCATCATGCTTCAAGTTATCAAGTTAACAGAACATTTATTCACTTTTAAGGTGTTCACTGTCAATACTTGGTGGAATGGCATTATTATAAAAATAATAAAACCTTTTTAGTACTTTTTACACATAAAATTTATTTGATCAGGACCGGTTCCGCTCATCGCGAGCATTATCAACTGATGATAATGCTCAGATGATAATAACTCAGTTGATAATGCTCGCGATGAGCGAAACCTGTCCTGATCAACTAAATTTTATGTGGGAAAAGAACTAAAAATGTTTTATTATTTTTATTACAACATTTATTGATTCTGAGGCGGTACGAAGTTCGTCGGGTCAGCTAGTTAATATATAGATATGAAGTTTTATGAACTGCAGGAAGAACGGTAAAGATTGTTTTAAATTTGTAAAATTTTACGGTAGAAAGAAAATTATCTTATAATTGCATGAATAATTTATTGACGCGTCTTGATTAAGAAAAAAGACATCCAATTCCCTTCACAACAGGTGCACCTCTAACGACGAAACCGCACAGTTACGCACACCTTAAGGGTCTCCATTCATGATCATTCCGAAATTCAAAACTGTCGGGTAATAAACCGATTAAATGTGACTTTAATCGTTTGGGTGATGGTAGGATTTTTCTTGCGCATTGACGAGAGAAACCCATCATTCCAACGCGTAACCAAATAAAAACACTCTTAATAAGTAAACTGCCGTAGTCTGCATTTTGGCTAATTTTAGTTATGAATGAAGCTTATACAATTTCATGTTTTCCATCGTCGGAGAAAACTGCGGTTTTATTTGAAATATATTTCACGAGACATCCAAAATTTCATTATAGTTTCAAATACAATGACTAGAAATTGCAAATATAGCACTCCAGTAACAACAATATCCGGAATAAGTACAAAAGTGTTCCATTGATTGTTTCAAAATGTCATGATTATTATTTCCAATTGCAAACAAACAGCAATGATGACCTCGGAAATACAAATTATATTAAATTCGCAGAAATCTTTGGAAAAATACATTCTTGCTACTAAATCCTCTTGCAATTCATGCATTTGAGCTCCCGTTTCATTTGAAATCGATATTGATATACATAATTAAACATTATATTAAAGATTTCTGTTTATATGACATTATTTAATACAAATTTAAGTCAAATGTGAAACTACTCTGATCGATGAGGTATATAATTAGCTGACTTCTCGATTTTATTTGATTTTCCATTATGATTAAGCATATGTAATCAGCTCGAAGGAATGTTTTGTTCCTTGAAAAAATAATAAATTTTACATACGACAACTCACCTAAATAATAGCGAAAATCGGCAATGTCAACACACTTCAGCAGTCATAAATATGCTATTTTACGTTTTGTTTGGCGCCATTTACATGACTTATTGTTTTTACCTTCCAGGGGTGTACTTAAATAAAATTGGTTATATTAAATATTATGAATATATTATGTGTCGAGTCAAATTTGTTTTAATATTTTTTTAGACAAAAAAATCGATTTATTTTAAGATTATTTATCCTAGCTTGTAGTGTAAGTCCACTGCATTTTTTATAGTAAAGTAGCACATAAGACATTATTATTGGTTTATATTATGTATGGCTCATACATAATATAAACTCATACAGTATGGGTATAATAAATACCCTAAAAAATAATGAATCACTCTTTTGTTCTTATTCTAAACTTAATCAAAACAGGTTTCAAGATTTCACCGCGAGCATTTTCAACTGTCACAAGTCGAAAATGCTCGTGATGACTTGAACAAGTCCTGATAAAAATAAATTAATTGTGAAATAAGCACAAAATAGTGTTCTGCTATTTTTCAATATAATGCATTTATTTTTCGGTTTACATATGAAAAGGTCATTAAAATTATATTGCACCTGAGGCCCCTCAATTGCTTCATTCGCCACTGGATACATGCATACAAAATGGCGTTTGCATTATAGACTGCATTCTGTAAATACGCTATTTTTGGCGACAATAATTTATTACCATTGGTGTATGAACTAAGTTTCAAAAATATGTAGGTATATTTGTAATGTCAAAATGATAATTACGAAGTCATTATAGTAAGTAGAAATGAAAATATTTTCTGTTGAAATAAAGCTTGAACATAAAAATGTATTTCCTATCAAACTGATACCATATGATTACTAATCACGATTTTTTTAAATTATGTCCGCTCCCAATGTAGAGCATATGGACTATTTATTTAGTTAATCTCACCTGAAGAGTTTCTTCGAGAACTGTTTGTTGTTTAGTTGCTCGACCACTTTTTTTTCCAAATATAGTAGGGATAGAAAGATAGGCCTATGGTAGGATTAGTGGATAGCTAATCGCTCTCGATACGCCCCGTTTTTTATAATAGTATGAGTGGTAGGGGGAATACGTTCATGCTTTCGTACAGAAATCCATAAGCTGATTGAAAGATCAATCAATAACCCGTGACATCCTTATTCTAAGCCAACGATGTTGACTACTCGACCACGTAGGATCATTATTGGTGTATAGTAGTTTTGAACAATAATTTATTGAGTTTCATTTACACTTTATTCAAAAAGCTCTCGTTCATTATTAGTATTGATTTAAATTAACGGAAAGCATTACAACTTTCCGAAAGGAATTTGAAATCTCCGATTTGGTATACTTTTTCCCAGAATCTCACGAAAACTCGTTTTTTTTTTTTTTTTAGCTCACCGAGGAATTTGAAATCTCCGATTTGCCAATTTCGTGTAAATTTCGAGAATTTGCTCAAAATTTCTCAATCCCGAAATCCCGGGATCGCAGCCATCTCAATCCCGGAATTTCGGGATCAGATAATTGAACGGGATCCCGGGATTGGATGCCCTAGTCTGTTCGTTATACCTTCTGTTGTTTTCATAAGAAATATTATTTGTATGTACTAATTTCACATTATTTTAATAAAGATTGTGACCGGCTTCGTTACACAATATAAAATTAAGTATTTTTTTAAGATTAACTTACTGTTGAACCTTCAATTATTTACTCACAGAATGATTGTATCTTTTTGCATTATGCAAATATTTATTAATATATACGTCCAATTCTGATGGAATAGATTTACTAGAACTTGATTATAGAGTACTAGAATTGTATATTTAATATTGTTTTATAATATACTTGCAATTCAAACTACATATTATTTAATTTTAAAAAGTATATACATATACCTACATTTGGACGTGGTGAACTTCCGAACTGTTCGAAATCCTGTCATTCTGCAAAACATTTTGATTTGTTTTGTTTTCTTTGTAATTTTACCATTTCATGCTGTGTTTGTGACATCATTAACTTAAAAAGGGGCAATTTAGAGGTAAGTTATTATCGTTTGACGTCTTCGAATATCCAAATTTCGTCGTCAAACGAACATAATTCACTCGATTTTGACTTTAATGGTCTTGGTTTATAGCATGAGCTGAACTTTTAATGGGAAAATATCATTTTTCGGGCTCGTCAGTGTTCACCATAATACCTAAATAGAATATATTCTAAAACACAAAAATAAAAATAAATATTACACCACGAGGTGTCACCATAATAACTATTGCAAGCACAGACTGAAGTAAACATACGGCAAATTTCTGCAAGATGAGCGATCATAGATTTGGCAGACATTCAAATTTAAAAAAAATCATCAACGTGGAGTGCCTCAGACTCGCAGAATCGCAATAAGTTTATTCGTTATATAGCAGGGGTTGCCAAACTTTTGATCACTACGATCGACTATTATTTAAATTATAGACGGCGGTCTACCAAAATCGTATGTGTTAGGACAGGCATGGGCAACCTTTCCTAGGTCTGGGCCAAATTATCATTCAGTCTCCGAGTCAAGGGCCGGACCAAATTATTAAACATAATAAAGTAATATTAAATTAAATAAAACACGTTGCTACTTCTTATATATTTTTTTGTTTATATAATAAACGAAATAATATAAATATTATATAATGATTACAAAATTTAGTGTGAAGATTGGCCTTGTACTTGAATTACGAGACTATCAATATTGGCGTTGGTATTGCTAAAGGATAATCATGGCCAAACAATATAGCTCGGCGGGCCGGACCCGGCACACGGGCCGGTGGTTGCCCAGGTGGTTAGGTGATCATAAGAAAAGTACGTGTGTACATATTGACAGGCGGGGCGACTAAATAGTTACACGCGATCGACCAGTCGATCGCGGTCTCCGCTTTAGCCACTCCTTTTATATAGCGATAGATTTTTAATTTAAATAATAAAAAAAACCACCATTGGCCAGGAATCGACACAATGAGACAAATATAAGCTGGTGCACCGCTTGCATAGCTTAAAAGTGTAACATTCATACAAATGACACACAATAATTTAAATGTGTAATTGAAAACATCCTTTCTCTTCGCAATCTCATGGAAATCGATGAACATTAAGAGGTAGTGAGGCTGTAAAGCGTGATGGTTTAAGATTATTGGACGGTTATCGACAATTTTACAAATGCGCAGACAAACCACAAGGCAATTTTCTCTGGTAGTTATTTTTCATTTAAAAAAAATTGTTCTGTTAAGATATTAAAAATTATGTCCGACGATAATTTTGATATTTATATTTTTAGTTTATTGATAGAGAGAAATGTTTCTTATTTTTAAAAAAATACTTACTAAATTATATGAATGACAACTATCAATATAGATATCCCACGTAGATCTTGACCATGTCCAAAACCCGCACCTCGCTATCAACGGGATTCGGGTAATTATATGCATGTTACGGACTACTGATTACTCGATAAAGAATTGATAATGGAAGACGAGTACTATAATCAATTATAACTTATGACCTTTAATCATTCTTTAAAATCGACAAAGCTAAACACGCACAATCAAGTCTACAATCTTCGCCACTGCTACTGCAAATAAAGAGATAACGGAAGGAATGGCTCGCTCGAGACCGTGGACCCCAATTGATTTTAATAAACTTTAAATATTAATCATGTAACTTTTTATATCAAATTAATGGAGCTTTAGATTCTAGGGCGCGCAGACGTCAAAGTGCTTCGAGTCTCTTTTATCACTGATGTTTTAAGTGACGAGAAGAACGACCGCTGCAAGAAAATGCATGGATTTTATTGTAACTTTTAAGTGAGCGACTACGCACACCTCTCGCGAAACGGGCACTTATTTTGGTGCACTGTGTGAACGCAGATAAACCAATGACGGTAACAAACGGCACGCAATATAAAAATAAATAAAAACAAAGATTATTTATGAAAAACCCTGAATGTTCGACATGCTCCTCCCACATATAATTGAATAATTATTTTTCCAATGGCAATTTATTCAAACCTTGTAATAAGACGACAAAGTAAGACAAAATTAACATATGTAGTAAAATCTATTAAAGGTAAAATTACTACATTATATCTTTGTACGCGATAGATACAATTTTATACCCTTATTATTGGCTTTCAATGTACTTGTGTAAGCCATGAAATTGGTTTATAACAAATATCACAGACACAATTGTCCGAAATCGTATTGTGAAACGAAAAAAGTAAACAATCGGCGAAATGTTTTTTATTTTATTTGTCGTCGCCATGCTATGCCCGTTCCTAATTTGGATCATATGGACTCCTAATGAAGCATATTTCGACAAAATTTGTTCTGCGAGACTGCTCGCTTAAGTTCAGATTATTTTGTTATGATTTGACATATTAGCATAAACGAATAGTCGGATCAATATGTTGTCCAACAAGAGCCATTTCACCCCAAAATTACGAAACCGATGAGAATACACGTAACCAATAAATAAATAAAACCACTGTCGCTTTATTCATTTCATACAGTAGATCAGGGTTACCCAAACTATGTTCCGTGGGACCTAAATAGGTGTCCCACGAAAATTTGAAATGGCAATATACGCTAAAACACATCCAAGCATTTTCTACTTCATATTAAAAATCGAGTGATGGTAAATCTTCACTGACTGCAGAGATTTTAAATCACTTAGAGCTTTATTTACTCATATTTTTATTTGACACTTTTTAAAAATAATTAGTCAATAAATAATAAGTGTTTTTTTTTCAATGTTTGTACTATTATCAACTCGACCTAAAAAATAAGCTGTGTTCCGGTAACATTTCCAGATTTGCGAAGTGTTTCATAGCAAAATAAGTTTGGGAAACCTTGCAGTAGATGATGCTCAGCGTAACGCTATTACAATAGAACCTTGATATAGATCACGGGTTCCCAACCTATGGGTCGTGACGGGTTTTCTGTGAGTCGCCAACTTTTTTCGATTTTGAATTTGAACAACAAAACTAAAACTAGTCAAATAAAATTATGCCTTTTTCAATTGCATCGGGGCCGCGGGTCACATAGCTTTTATAAAAAGGGGTCGCCACCCGAAAAGGTTGAGAACCTATGATATGATAGAGGACATTTAAAATTTTCATGCCTGATTTTAATAACATTTTTCTTCTAGCTATGGAAACTTCACTGATCTTTTATATAACTATATAAATTTATTATATATTGGAAAAGGGCGCATTGATAAAATCAACATTATGATATAGCGGACTTTTCATTGGATACGCTCTCCCTCGGCCACAGTATTCAGTCATATATTATACTAGCTGACCCAACGAACTTCGTACCGCCTCAGAATCAATAAATGTTGTGTTAACTTTTTAGCTGAATTAAATTCAGTTTTTTATTAAGGTAAAATGAATACTCAAAATGAATTAAGTTCAATAAATGTGCAAAAATAAAAATGGAAATATTTTAATTACATTGAAATTAACCCTTCCCTCACTATGCAAAAAAAAGCACAAGCTCCTGAGCTGTGTATCCGTTACATATCAGACAAACAGGAGTGAATCATGGCAATTATATTTAGTGCTGCTGTAGTAGTGTTAGGCCTGGTTAATAACTGATTAACAACTGCATATAGATTGTAAAATTTAAAAAAATATATTGATTTCATACAATTACATATACATATATATAATATATACATATGATATAAACTATATATACATATTTAAATATAGCTGTCATTATAGCTAATGCCAATGAGTCAATTTTTTTTTGAAAATGAAAGATCATACGAGATTCCTTCGATGAAAAATTTCTCTCGAGATGCACTCGAGGAGAATTGAAATCGGTAAGGCCAGTAAATTGAAAAAATCTTACATTGACCATACAGGGACTTGAACCCAGACCCACCTAATCGATGGAGCCAAGCTCTTACCAACTAGACCACAGAAGGCGACTAAAAAATAATTGATAGCAACATTTATTGGATAATATCTATTTTATCATAGAATCATTTTTAATGCAAAATTTCTCTTATACTTGTAGTCTTGTACCAATAATACGCATTGTAAACAAATACGTTCTGTTTCTCACTTTATTCTTATAATAAATAGATAAATTTAATTTAATATTTTTTAAAAAATGCGCGAATTTTAAGAACAATTTTTGTTTTTTTATACACGTTTGATACTTTTTTACGCGATATTTTGATTTTTGGAACCGATTAATCAAATTATATGAAAGTGAGGTTTTTTTACGCGCCACTTTCTAGAACCAATGTATCGCGTAAAAAAGGATTGAGTGTATTACTCAATAAGTTCGTAGTATAAAATATAGATTGCGCCACTCTTGAAAAATCTATATGATTTTTAGAAAGTACCAACCTTCAAATAATACGTGTCAAAAATTCGTAACAATCTGTATGAATGAATTTTACAGTGGTTTTAGTGACGCTTCTTTTGTAATTTTCAAAACAATGGAAATATCTGATATTTCCTGATATTTTGATTAAAATTGATTGCTGTTCTACAAATCGATCAATTCTAGCTGTGATGATGGATCGACCTCGTTAATGGATGCTGAGAAAGGCTTGGAAAATGTTTTAAGAAACAAAAAAACCGTGTTTTGAAAACAATAATCTAAAAACAGACATCATGCACCACAGACGGTACTCATTGTAAAAAGATGAATGACGGGCGCAAATGTATACCCATGAAAATATAATAATATTACAGTGACCATTCAAATTATAAACCTTTGCTACTGCAAAATTGTTTCACCAGTGGCGGCCTGTCAATGTGGCATTGGATCAATACACCCCTTGTATATGCAGGGGGCGGTTATATTTCAATTATAATATTAAAAAATAACATTTATACCATTCACTCATGTTAAATTCTTTATGTATTTGTTGTCTATAATAAATACATATTAAAAAATGTCTATAATAAAATAAATATATAGATAGTAAATATATAAAGAATGAAAAATGAGTGAATGGTATAAATGTTATGTTTGAATATTATTTCATGAAATATAAACAACCCCTGAATATACAAGGGGTGCATTGATCCATTGCCCGGCCGCCACTGTGTTTATCACATATCACACAGATTTTTATCATATCAAAAATTTGGAGATGAAGTACTTGTTCTATTGGGCCGCAACAAATGCTATTTCGGGCCGCGGTTTGTGCACCCCTGCCTTAGAAGAATAAAAAAAACTGCACTGGTATCAATCCCCCCCCCCCTACTCCCTCGTTTGTACATTAATATAATCATTAAAAAACCGATCTAAAAATCGATTGGATAAATTAAACAATTTTTGTTGCCATTATCAATTTTATTTGGCACTTGTTCAGTGTCGAAACTAGAACATAAGGACCTTTTTGAACTAATGTATGGTAAAAAATCAAAAGATCGTAATGTAACATAATTTTTCGAAATGAACATTATAAAACTTGGTTTACCATTAATAAAATGGAAATTTAATACAATCACCAATACTTTAGTTTTAGAGGATTCAAAAAGTAATAAAACCCATATCAGTATTTTACTAATTATCCCACTAATATTGTAGTCAGAACATTAATTGTGCTAAAATAACTCTAAATTAAACAAACAAATATTAACTCAATATTCATTACATAAATAAATATATCTATTTTACAGTGATTATCGGGTAGGTGGGTTAATTGAACAATTCATCGGTTATCTACGCAAAGAACCGAAAAAGGAATCTTGAAAACACGTATTCGCTCTTCGATAAGTAGCTTTCACATTTCATAACAATATTATTGGACTAGTTTATTTCGCACTAAATATAAATGTTTGTTACCAATTGATTATTGAAAACGAATGTTTGTATAACTAGTTTTAAATTATTAATAACGTAACATAGTAGATATTAAATTAATAATAACGATCCAACTTTATATGGCTTTAATTAGTTGTCAAAACTTCAAGGCCACGAACGTTATCAAATTTGAAAATTTTGACACTTACCTTTGAGAACTCTAATATCCACAATTTAGTTTAAAGCACAGTAGGAAGTTGTTATCCTGTGTCACTCAATTATCTCGATTTAATTGTATTATTAGTAGACTTTTACTACAAGTTCGACCGACTAACAACTGTTTTACAACCCGAAAATAGCGATAATGGAAAATGTTACCATGATAATGAGACTAACATGCGATTTCTACAATTTATTATTATCTCGTGATAAAAAAAAAATGTTAACGGATACTATTCTGAGGATAAATCGTTTCTCTGTTTCTGTTGTAATTTAGTTGACATTTGACTTAAAATTAAATAATAACGTTATATTACACATTTTGCTTATTTCTAGTATATTTATTGATTTATTTTATTATACTTATAGACTGACTGCATTTGCAATGTTAGATATATTCATACGAATTTGTTTTCAATATTAGTAATTATCAACTCGCGTTTTTTGTTTTGCAGTCACTTGAGATTGATCTTGTATACATTTTTATTCTTAATTTTATTATTATTTTATTAAGTACAAAATTTATCGAAAAAAATGCTCAAAACTTTTTATTTTTCATGATATTTGAAATGAGAAATATTTGTATCACTTATTAAAAAAATAACAGTTCATATTGTTTTTTAATACAACAATAAAATCAATCGAAAATCTACACATTAAAATTCGCGGAAAGCTGCATAACTGTATCGAACATAAATTATTCAGTATTTGATAACTGAAATAGAATTTTTTTCAATTGATTAAGTGCCTGATCGTAAATTATTTTTTAAAAATCTAAGCTTGCTTGCATCAAAATATTATTACAAAAAAATGAATTCTTGTGTGAATCAATCACCGTGACCTGATTTAAGTAAAATTGCAGCTTAAAATACAACAACGTTTGACAAACTATGTGTTGTCAACTCAATGTAACCCAATATCTAGTGAAGACTTAAAAAAATGTTATTTTTTTACGTTTAATCAACAATGTCGACCTATTATCGTCAACTGGTATTTGATAACAAAAAAAATCCATTTAGCTTTCCAACGTGATACAATGTTTAAATATCACGGTCAATTACAAAAAAAAATTCTTTATAGCATTCGGCTTATAATTTTCGTCCCAATAGCAGGGCTTACACTGGGGCGCAGTTGTGCGTGATTAAGTGCGTGTGTTCCTTATGCACTGTGCTATAACCACTTATATTCAAAGCCGGGCATAAAGAACGCAACGCAACCGACCTCTAGTCCGGGTTACTGCCAATGTCCAATTACGATTTGTATGGAGTTTGTATGAAGATCGACTTGCCACTGGTATACACCATTGCATTTAAAGCATGTTTTCTTTCAATTTAATGTATTTTGTTTGAAAATTTGTTGGGGTGTATTATGTGTCTATTAAGGTATCATTATACAAGATTCTTCAAAAACTACCCCACACTTAAAGTAAGTAGTCATTCGTATCAACGTTATAATGTTGATTCCTAAGCCACCGTCTGTAAAGATGAAATGGCGTGCGTTCCTTTATTATTCATCTGTATAATAATATATTGTACATTAAACGTGAACTTCAAACACATTCTAAGTTGTTTAAGGATTACAATCATTGATTAATGATATGATGCATCAAAATATCTATTGAAAGTAACTAAATATCTATATTTATGTTAACAATTAGGTTGACGTTACTACACTATCATAGATTATCGTGCATTATAAATCCATTATTAGTTTTCATCAGTTAATTTATCTATATCCTTGAATTATTTGATTGTTGAACTAGGAACACTGCTCGATCCTAACATGTTCTTCACCGTCATAGCTGGAGACTTCAGTCAAACACACAGCGTGGCAAAGCAGAAGCACGACTGCCTTCAAGAACTGATACATAAATTTGCAAGCGACAACGACCACAATTTTCCACACGGCGTCGAGAACAGCTGACGTTTTAGACTTTGTCATATTATTTGTGGTGACTCACACACCACAAACCCGAGAAGTGAACGAACTAAATTCAAACCATCGGCGTTTCAAGCTATATCTCAGCAATTCACTAGACTCTCTCGCTACAGTGCTGAACAATACTAGGATGAAAATGTTCTGGGAATTTTTACCACATACATTACATATAAACTCGAAAGCCATGTCATTCTTATAAACGTGACAGATAAAGACAATACATTCAATCAGGGGTTACCAACCCCTTACCTGCGGTTTTGAGATTTTCGAATTCTTCGGTGACCTAAAGAAAAAAAACGAGTTTCTGAGATATTTTAGGGGGAAAGTGGGGAATTAAGGATTTCAAGACCAGACATCCTGATTATAATTAAATAAAACTATAAAGAAAACTAATCTGGGGGAAAAAAATTGCAACCAAAGAATGGCGACTTCATGCCAAATCTTCTCACCGTACAGACAAAAATTTCATTCTCGGCTTAATTTATTTATGGAAAATATAATTTCTCGAAAAATATAGTATTTATTTTATATTCCTCACTTGCTACGCCACAGTATTTACCAAAACCTGGTAAGATACTTTTTTTTTTAAATCGTTCTGAATTTTGCAATTTCAAAAACCCAGGAATTCGCGGAATTCTTTTGGAAAATTTTGTGACCTTTTTTATTTTATAGCTTTTGCTCAATATTTTTTTGCACTTTAAAAAGCAGTACTTGTGATAGCAAAGATTTCAAAAGTTTTTGAGCTACTGCTTGAAGCTCACTGCATAGATATTAAACATTATTAAAGAGTAAAAAAGTATTTTATTCCTCCATTTATGGTTTGCACTCTAGGTGGTTGCCTGTTTCGCCCGTATGGTGGCGCCGACTTTGTACGCACGCACACGCATAGACTAGTATCGCACACTCTTTCTCACGCTAAGGAACGCACACCATCCAATCACGCAAAAATACGCCCAGCCGTACAGCCTGTTATTGCTAAAAAAATTGCTACATGATTAGCGTAAGTTGGTTTACAGAAAACAAGTGATATCATTGTATTTGAATAACATCAAAATTCGTGATAACAAACCAAAAGCGATAAAATTAATTGTAATTTAATTCTTAATTACAAAAAAAATACTGTCCAAAAACTGTTAAAGATTGAAATTGTTTATCCATAAAATAATACTATAAGAGCCGTAAAAAAACAATTTCCTTTCGTTCTAAATTCTATTCGTTGAACAACTTACGGTTTGTACCTTTTCTTGTATGGCAACATCTAGAAGCTGATTATCAAAATTTATAAGGCAGCGGTGTTCCAATGATAGTAAAATGTCGTCTCTAGACTTAAATGTCATTTTTGATTATGTGTTTTTGTGATATGTCGAAATTAGAGTGATAATTTTAAGAGATTGGTGGTTGTTTTTTATCGACCGACAGTGCTTGTGAATCATGAATTGCCATCAAGTGCTGAGTGGTGCGTGCAATGCTGGAGACCAATGTTTTGCAGTGGGATCCGTCGAAGGAATACCATTCACGGTACGCAAAAATATGGATCAAATATTTTTTTACAGAGATATAATGAATGTTAGGTGTTATTAAATGTATGGATGTATTTGACACACTATTGTTTTCTTACGTAATTATGTTATACTTTATGTTTCTTAAGCGAACCTTGCATTATATCAAAGATGTCTAGTTGGAATAGATAAGGAGATAATAAATCATTCTTAATTTGGAAAGATCGCAACTATAATAATTTAATGTGTGGCACCGCCCCTTGTCAATTAACTGAAAACCGCCTGACTTTACATAAACGCCGACCTTCCCCTTCATTTTTTTTAAAAATAAATCTTTGACATGTATTTTTTTCGTTCATCCTGACCCCCTAACGTTATATTATGCCATTGCTTCTTTACTATGACAAATACGCGTATTTCAACAATTAATTATTTCTCATGGTGAATTTTTCCACTATAATTAATTAATAGTCAAATTCAGCGATCATTAAATAAATGTCAGTTTCATTTCATAGTGCCATCTACAGTTACACATATTGTTAGTGGTACTTCTGCACTTAATATTTGTATTGGTGTTAATTAAATATTTGTGATTATTAATTACTGTTATACATCATGTTGTGATTTTTGTTTTATTTATTCATGGAATTTTTCCGTTACAAAGTACACCCAAATTAAATTTAAAAAATCATACCATCAGTAAGGAAACTCCAATTTAGTATTTTTTTCGCGGAGCTCTAGTCGGGAGTCATGGTGTCGGGCTTTTTATCCGGATGCGGAGTCGGAAAAATTGAAGAAAAGAATTCAGTTAAATTAAAAAAATATTAGTCTAATTTATCATATGGTGAAATCTAGAATTATTTTAGTATCTAGAATGATCTGATGGTATACAGATATGTAAGTTAAACGGAAAATCAATTCAGAGTTTGTTTTCTGTGGAGTCATGTAAAAAAGGTGACTTCGACCCCAAAGAATTTTTTCTTATATATATATAAGGGTATTATTTTCAAACACGTCCCATCCCAAAATGGTTAAAAAATGTAACTTGAATTTCATTTTGAAAATCAATGTAAGTAGATTTTAAAAGTATTTTTAGTTTTACATTATTTTGGAATGATATTTTGTATGTTATCAAGTCATGTTTGAGATTGCTTTCTAAAAATACTTTCAAAATTATATTTTATCTACTAAATTACACTCATACACATGGTTCATGTTTCAACAGTTTTTGTACGAGTCAGATTTGAAAATAATAGCCTCATATGTATACTATCAGTTTTAGATTAAATATATTTTTTAAATTGGATCCGAGTCGTATGATTTTTCCGACTCTGGGCAAAACCCCCGAATCCGACTCCACAACCCTGATTTAAATCGGTTGTCAGGGTCGGAGTCATTTTTTTACCTGACACCACAGCCCTGGATAGTACTGCATTTTCAAGATGATTTAAAATTTTATGCTCAAAATCAGGTCTGCTACAAAAAAAATATCGATCATATACAGTGGAACCTCGATCTACCGTTCTAGCATTGTTCGTTTCCCCTCATGGATCGTTTTTTTTTCATAGTCCCGGCCAAACACCCATAAGAACAATGTAAAATTATCCCGCATTAATCGTTCCCCAGTTTACTGTTTTCCTCGATATATCGTTTGAATATTTTGGTCCCGTCACAAATATTATCTCGATTGACCGTTTTCGTTGAATATTTCTCATAAATAAGTGTTGCCTCTCATCTCCTGTTTTTTTCAGTAGATCCCAGATCTTTCGTTCTTGATATCTTCGTTTTATTGCATGGAGCGTTTATTTTTTACTCGACCAAGACCCGTAATAACAATGTTTAATAATTTCACGTTAATCATTCACCGATTTACCGATTTCCTCGATCTATCATCTAAATATTATCGTCCTGTCCCAATTACTATCCCGATTGACCGTTTTTGTTACATATATTTCTTTATTGGTTCATAAATAATCTTACATCGCATCTGGTTGCAACTCAAAAGTCAAAACTAAAATTCCTAAATGAAGAAAACTAGAACTCTAACTGAGAAACTGAAAACGATACAAGGCTTTGAAAAAAATCTCAGAGAAAAACGAGTCGACATTGTATTGAAGGGTTTCTATCAAAATTTAAATACCAAACTATAAATAGGCAACGGAGTATGTATTTAAGTTATCTTAAGGTATATTCAAGTTATCTGGAAGTTATTTGAAAATTAAACATTTTTTGGTATTATTTGAAGATTTCCCGCATTATCAGTTTCCCGCATTATTCGTTGATTTATTACGGTCCCTTGGAAAACGTAGAATCGAGGTTTCACTGTAGCAAAATATAACGTCTCTATTAATAAAATACTCTGAAAAAGTCTCTGAAAACCTTTGGAAAACATCAGTACATATATGTGAATAGAATCACTGACATGGAAAGCAAATAGCAAAAAAGCATTGCAATTATGTATTCAATCTGTTTATAAATTTATACAGGCAACTTCTGACATACAAAATTATTTATTTCTAATAAAGGATTTATACCACACCATTGCTTTGACTTGACAACCCTGACACAATAGTCCAGACGTGGGGAACCTGCGGCCTTTTGGCTACTCTGGCGCGGCCTTCTGGCCAATTCTCTAATTCTGTAAATTGTTGTAATTTCGAAAGAAAAATTTAAAGACTAAAAAAAAGGTCCCACACTGATAATTTTGGAAAATCCGCAAATTTCTGAACTTTAGAAATTGGTATGAAGTTGTTTATGGCCAAAAATTCCCTAGTCAATGTTTACTGCGGCCTTCATGTTGAATCAGAAAAATGAATGCGGCCTTTAGAGAAGAAAGGGTTCCCCACCCCTGCAATAGTCCATTGATTGAATTTGTTTTAAAATTTCTACAAATGTGTTTTGCTGTCTAGTGCAGGGTCTCTCACCGGGGGGGACAGAGAATTCATTTTTTAAGAGGAGTCGCAGTACAGCTTAGGGGGGCCACGGGAAAATTTTCCGAAATCCGTAAATTGTTGTGCTTTAGAAATTAGAATAACAGAGAAGAGCTAAAAACAAAAAGTTTTCATAGTGTTAATTTTGGAAAATCCACAAATTCCAAGGATTATGGATCCAAAATCTTGGAATGGGAAGACCTACAAAAAAGTCTCGCGTCTCTTCCTTATGGGTCCCAAAATTCCTTATAACACTTATACATATAAATACTACATATAAATACTACATAACATGTATGGGGGCCACAGAAAAATAAAACACTCAAAAGAGGTCACGTGCCCAAAAAGCTTGAGAAACACTGGTCTAGTGGTTAATTTGATGCATTTGCTCATAAAGGCTGCTTTTTTAGAGATATAGAACATTAAAATGAAATAAAACACACAAACCGTTCTTCTGGCCATGGTATTGACTTTATTGGAAACATAATTTTATGCCATTAATGCAGTTGTTTCCAAACTTGATATTATTACACCTCCTTTTCCAAATAAAATAGTCTTCTCGCGTCCCCACCCTTTATTTCATATTATAAGACACGATTTAGGTTGAAAAACATATTAACTCAATTGAAAGAATAATAAACAGATTTTGTTATAAACATAATATATATTTATTTTTTTGCACACTGAGTTAATCAAATCTTTGGGGCAAATGGATTCTATATTTACGTGAGGTATCAAGATCTTCGATATCATTTGAATAGTGCAACACTTAACTGAATACAAATCAGATGTCAAATTGAATGTTGCTGGAAAGTTTAAAACATCTAAAAATAACACCCTTAATTTATTCATTTAACAATCAAGAATTCTCTCAATATGCAGTATTTTTAGCAATATCATAAAAAAACAAATGGATTTGGTTCAATTTGATTCCAAAACACTGGATTTGGGCAAGAATGTAACGCAAATAATTTTAATTTGGTTCAAATTGATACAAAGTTGTACAGGGAGGAATTCAGATTTACAATCTAATACTCAAATTATTTTTTTTATTAATTATTTTTTTAAATTACTAAAATAATTTTAATTTATTTTTTTTGGCTCTCCCTTTAAATACTACAAACTTTATTTTTGCGAAGATGCTGGTATTTTTTTTGTCCAATATAACAACTAAGGATGGAAATAGTCAGCCTTTGTGGTCTAGTGGTAAAAGCTTTGCTTCATCGATCAGTTGAGTCTGAATTCAAGTACCAACAATGTCAATATCAAATTTGATTTTTTTGCTTAACCCTCTTGGCCCCAGAGCGCCCATCTATCAGCGCACCTAGGTTGTGCTAAAAGCCCCACAGCGCCGATTTGTCAGCGCTCACTTAAATGTCTTAAATAAAAGACAAATGACTTTGTATTATCGTAAAACAAAAAAACACCCATAAGAGTGACTCTTTTTTAATCAAAATTTTATAATAACTAAATCCTCAAAATATTAACAGCTTACCGCCCGTATGTTTCCTATAGAATTTGACCTGGCGGCCGGGCGATTTTGCGAAAAATTCGCAAAAAACTGCCATTCTACTAAATTCACCATAATTTGTAAACCAATTGAGATATCTTCACAAAATTTGATTTGATAGCTTCCAGATACTTTGGCGCATAAATCAATGCCACTTGAGCAATGGTTCTATATCTGTGGGTTGCATACTTATGTGGTGTAGTCAAAAAAACTTAAATCTACTATAAGGTTTTTTTTAAATATGTAAAATCTACTTTTTTATATTGTTTTCTTTGTTTTTATGTTCATATATATTAAAAACTTCATTGGGTATATTATTTATAAGTTAAAAATCGTAAAAAAAGTACGTTTTATGGATAATAACATATTCAATACAAATATCTATTATTTAAGAATTGAGAACCTCTGCCACTGAGTTTGAATAGGTCGCAATATTATCAACCACCCAATTCAAATTTCAAAAATTGTTTTCGACCGCCTTAATGACACTTGCTCCATAGAACTGCAGCATGAAACGCCGCCCGCCCTAGCAATAAATCACAAGGCAATTCGTTGTAAAAAAAAATACTACGATACGTGTGTTCGCACCTCTAAGAGGCCCTACAAGAGCATCTGGGCATCATGTTACCCTGCTAATATTACGTATGTATTTCGTCGTTAATCAGAGAAACAAACCAGAAACGATTTAAACATAAAACTTTTACCAGAACGTAAAATAATACTATGAAAAATCACACCTGAAAAAAATAAACGTCTACCATCTTAGGGGTATTTTTACGAAATATTTTAGTATAATAATGATTTTTTTTGTAGTTAAATATTGCGTCAATGTGTATGCTACCATCTCTCGTTAACATTTGAAATCAAACTCGATTCTAACCAAGTGATTTTTCAATAGAATAGAGTGTATGACGTAGGACTCGTATATGCGTCCACGGTCCGCAACCGTTGGATTTCAAAGACTTAAATACGCGTCCACGGTCGTTAAGCTGTTAATTTAAAGTTTTCAATTTTTGCGTGTTAGCGTGCATTTTTTACCGAAGAGATAATCAGTCGGCGCGACTTTTTAAGTCAAAGATTTGTACATTTACTAAAGGAATGAATGAAATATATGAATATACCGACCTTTGTACATGATTTGGAAATAATAGTGTACCTATCTTTTTTTTTATTTGCAAATTTTATTACTATCATAAAACAAAAATTTCTTTGTCGGTTGAATAAAAGCAATCGACTTAGCCCGACATTACAATTTATTCTCATATCTATTCATAAAATCTGAAAGATGTTTGAAAGCATCGTAAAACAAAAGCTACCCCTGTAATGCACATAAAGTAAAAATTACCCGTCCTCCATTTACTATTAGCATAATAGAATTAATTGGAAATGAATGGATGGACTATAAATCCGGAAATACGGCAGTCGAAAATCGTCGATCTTCTGTTGGCTTTATAAAACTACCCGGCAGGGACGAAAAACAATGCTGCGTATGCAGCACAAACCAGAAAAGAAAGCGATCACGTACAATCTGCAAGAAATGTAAAAAAGGATTGCATCCTGAATGCTTTCCTAAACATAAATGCTGATTTTCGGGTAAATATCTAAAATCCGTTTTTCAACATTTTGTAAAAAACCTTATTGGGAATTAAAATATATCTTTTGTTTACAGATACGTATGTTGCAAAGGCAAAAGAAGATTGAAGTTTTCATTTTTTGGTGCGTTATTTGGGGCTGTAGTAATGTTTTGAAATAAGATTTTTTTCTTCTCTATGCTTTTTATAATTATATAAATATATTTTAATGTTCTTAAATAATGTAATATGGACTTCTTATTGTTGTGAAAATATACCTTAGTATGTAATGATTATGACTATTTTTTTGGTAAATATTTTTTTTAAAGTAATTAGTATTTTTTTTGCGCAAAACAGTGTGGGGCTTTTCGCATATACCACCCGAAAATGCTTGGGGCCAAGGGGTTAAACCAGGGATGCATACCCGCGGTCCCTTTGATTTTTTTTTCATTTAAAAATTATGATATAGTTTATATTTTGCAAGTAAATCATTGAATTTAGTAAACTTGAGCAAGCTTTTTCGTTAATGAAGCAGAATAAACCAGTTGATAGAAATAGGCTTACCGATGATACTTCGAATTTAATTTTGCCCTTGCACCCAGAGCATAAAATGCAACATATCTTGGTTCACGTGAAAAGCTTTAGTATATTGCGTGAAACATTGGGGGACAGTGCGAAATTTTGCAGTGTCACATAGACTCTTACGGGGTCATGTTGAGGAACAGTTGTTCCCTAATGAATGCGCCCTTTAATATTGATTGAATGCAATGGTGCAATGAAAAAAAAATATAGTTATGACAAAATGCAATTCTTCGGCTTCATGCTAAGTTACACAGCTTTTTACTCACATTCAAGTTTGGTTTATAAAAAATAACAAGTTTAGTTTGTACAGAAGTGTTTCTACGAGAACTGGTTTTTATTTAGTTCCTCCACCTCAACTTGTAGTTAACTAATTGTCTCGCTAAGCCTCATTTTATGAAAGTGTCTGTACTGGGATTTGAGCCTGTGCACGTAACTAAAGAGAACCATTTCGACCAACAAAAAAAAGTGTTCTGGAAATATTTGTGTTTTTGTGTACTTACATTTATATATTTGTTTGTTGGTTTGTTGTTTACTAATCTGTTGTATTTACAGTTTACTATCAATATTCTGCAGCACAAAATTCGGTATGTGGACCAAAGGAAAATATGGTTGAGTATTACTGATCTACGGCATTAGATAAGTTTTTACTTCAAGCATATAATCTCTGACTTATGCATAAAAATTGTAATTTTTCATTGTTTAACTATATAAGGAATTTCAGAAAATGTAATCAATTGTATATCGAAAGGATTAAAAATTTGGGAGCAATATTGTATTTATTTAATGGACATATTAAAGGAGTATTGTATTTATCTAATGATAATTCAATCTTCTGACTAAACGTTATAATTTTTCATTTCATTATGATTCCTTGTATATGTTTTTCTAATTTTCACTGTTATAATTATTGTGTACCCGACAGGATCCCATTCCATCTTCTTTAAATTCATACTGATGAGGCATTCGTATGTTCCATTGCAAAAATTATAAGCAAGTGTTGAGTATGGCAAATTTTCTATTGATAGTTTATTGATGTCAAGGCTGAATGTTTTGTTTGCCACATTAGCTATCCACATGTACATTTATATGCGCTTGTCAATGTTGTCACTTAAATGTGTTTCCGATTTGCTTGATAACACAGCTCATGCGTGAAGCTGGTAAATGGTCTAGTAGTCTTTCATCCTTTCATGATGGTAATTTCAAAATATTCCATTTTAAATACATGTATGTTACAGCAATAATGTATTTAAGTAAAAGTACATTTTACTGATGTTTTTTGTGAAAACATCCGAGCATATTATTTCTACCAATACATATATATTTCTACTATCTATATATATATATAAAACAAAGTCGGGTTATTTACACCAAGTATATCTCAAGAAGGGCTTGGCTGATTTTAATGATCTTTGATTTATTAAATTCGTCTCCGCCTAGAATAGCAGAATAAGCATTGAAACATCGAAAAAATATCACGGAGAAGAAATTATGAAGAAAATTAATATTCTCATACAGTTTTCAAATGACGAACAACATGAATTAATGAAAATGTCGTTGTATGCCGATTTCATCCACTAGATGGCAAGTTGTTTCCAAAATTCATTTGTTTCTGCTTCTTTTTTTGCATACGATTGACTTTTAAATATTTTTAAATTTAGAGTATGGATAAGAATAAAAAAAATCGATGATATGAAATGAAAACGAAAGAAAATCGGATAATATTGAAATAAGGTTATGTTTATAATTAGGTATGATAATATTTTTGACAACAATATTACGCTGTTTGCACGCACGTTGCTCTACTCCGAGATGCCACGTTATTACACTTGGAAAGCTACATCGAAGAAATTTTAACCTCAAAAGCAAGGCTATGCGGTTCCTGATCACCCGAATGACTACTGATGCTCTTGGTCGCATTTACACAGTTCATCTGAAAAATGACGAATGTTTCTATTTGCATGTCAACAGCTCAATTTGCTTGAAAATGATACTCATTGGGACATGACAATCGCTGAAGAAATTGTTTCTGAATCTCCAAGTCAGATACACACATTATCTTCTATCATTATTTTGACACACTTCCCATCGAATCCCCGTGAACTGTGGAACAAGTACAAAGATGACATGTCCGAATAAATTTTACATCGAATTTGTGTCAGTTCATTAATCCCGATCTCGGGATGAATGAAGAGATACATAACCAGGCTTTGCTTTTGATCGAAGACATATGTTGCCTTATATGCGGCAGTTTGTTAGCCAAGTTAGGAGTGCCAACGCCAGATCGTGGAATGAACGACGCTTTCAATCGAGAATCGGAACATGCACGTGAATATGATCGAGATGCATTGAACCAATCAGTTTGAACGAATGTACCACTGTTGAACTCTCAATAGAAAGAAATGTACGATACTTTAATAAAGGTAATTGATGATGGAAATGGTAGCTTATTTTTCCTCGATGCGCCCGGTGGAGCTGGGAAGACATTCCTCATGTCATTGATTATGGCCACTGTTCATGCGAGATATAAAATTGCTGTAGCAGTTTCTTCTTCTGGAATAGCGGCCACATAGATAGAAGGATTCCGAACGGCTTAGTCAGCGTTGAAATTGCTGTTAAACCTCCAAACTACTGAAAAACCGACATACGAGATTGCGAAACACTCAGAAATGGCCAAATTTTTGGTAGCAAATACAATCATCACTTGGGATGAAAGGACAATGGCGCATAAATGCGCATTGGAAGCACTCAATTGAACTATGAAAGATAAGTGCAATGAGTCAAGATATTTTGGAGGCGCAATGATTCTACTATCTGGCGATTTCCGCGAAAGACCACCAGTCATTCCAAGATCGACCGCTGCCGATGAAATAAACGCTTGCCTCAAATCATTGACTCTGGCGCTATGTGAAGAAACTTCAGCTGACGACAAACATGCGAGTTGCATTGCTAAACGATCCATCTGCCGAAGATTTCTCCAAGCAATTGCTGATTATCGTCGGTAACGACCGTGTTCCTGTTGACGAATCGAACAGATTGATTTCGTTTCCGCCGAATTTTAGCAATTTCGTCTCAACGAAGGACTGCTCCATCAACAAAATGTTTCCAAACATCTAATCACAAAAATCGCAATTGGTTGAGTGAACGAGCAATTCTTGCGGCGAAGAACAAAGATGTGGATCAAACTTCACAATTCAAAATCAAACCGTTGGTCCACCCACTACATTCTTTCAAATCTATCGACCGTATAACAAACGAAAACGAAGCAACCAACTATCCAATTGAATTTGTAAACTCATTGGATCTGCATGGCTTGCCACTGCACAATTGACAACTAAAGGTTGGCTCGGTAGTCATCATGTTTCAAGTTATCAAGTTAACACAACACTTATTGATTCTGAGGCGGTACGAAGTTCGTTGGGTCAGCTAGTTGAAAATATATTTTTACTCACTTGTCACCGGTGAAACTATTTTATTATTCAAACTGTCATTGAAACTAATTTGTCAGTTGTTATTCAATCCCTGAGTTTGGGCAAAGGCTTCAACTGTTCAGTTGATGAAAAATCTATAAAAAAAATAAATCATAAAAACAAAAAAACCATCTGGAAAAAAATATTTAAAAAAACTTAACAGATATTAATAATATTAATAAAAACAATAATCCTTTGTACTTCATTCCACTTTATTTAATATGTCAGGACCGGTTTCGCTCATTGCGAGCATTGTCAACTGATAAGAAATATAATTTAACAATGCTGTTTATACAAAATTGAAAAGTTATACAAAACAATTGGCATTGAAAAGAAATTGCCAATTACATTAAAGTGATTCTAAAATAACACAAAATTAAAATGTTCAACACATCTAACATATAATTAAAAAGTCATCCCAGATTAATAAATTCAGAATGCGATTGAAAGTAATTACAAACATATGTTTGTAATTACTTTCAATATAATATAATGCCTTTCCACCAAGTATTGACAGTGAACACCCTAAAAGAGATATTAATAATATAATAGACAGTAAAATCGTTACAAAATAAACAGGAATTAATAATACAATCTTTTTTAAGCCTTTTTATTATTACAATACTGTACAGTATTATTATTACAGTATTGCACAGATTTTTACAATTTCATTTTATAAAAGTTTGTCTAGACCAGCGATTTCCAAACTGGGAGGCGCGCCTCCCTGGGGAGGCGTGAGCTATTGCAAAGGGAGGCGCGAAAAGTCCAAAATATTTATTTCCCCTTTAAAACGTGTCTTTATTACTATATGAAATATAGGATGGGGAGGCGCGATAATCTTTTTTTCTTCAAAGGGAGGCGCAGTAACATATAGGTTGGAAGCCACTGGTCTAGACCCAACAGAATGTTTATAAACAATTCAACAAAATTGTAATTCCCTTTCAGGAATCTGTTCGGCAGATATCACATTTTCACTGCCTGACATTATATTTACACTATTGAAATATAGTTTCAAATGTAGAATTTGAATAGCTTGCAATTCTGCTAAATTCTACTATTTATTGGATATTAATGATGGAGCCACACATGATCAAAAAGTGATCTTTCATTTTGAAAAACATTTCTAGTGACATTTTAGGCGAGGGGTCACCAAAATTTTTGAGAAACGTGCCGGATTGAATTTTTAAAAAATGTTAGGGGCCGGACTACAAATTCTTATTGAAACCGAATCAGAATATTAATTTATATATGCTTACATATAATGTAAACAAATGTAGTTCATAATAAAGGCATCCCAAATATAAATTTTTTCATTATGTATGTATTTAAATTCAAAAAATTTTAAACCAAATTGTGCAATATTTGTAAAAAAAAATATTTCTATTAACATGAAATGTAAGAGATTAAAATAACAAAGTATTTTAGCTCTACAGTTTTTAATAATTTTATTCGTTGATAGCTATTTCGGCTTACGCCATCGTCAGAACTAGTTCTGACGTTCTGATAGGACTGATTCAGGATAGTTCTGACGATGGCGTAAGCCGAAATAGCTATCAACGAATAAAATTATTAAAAACTGTAGAGCTAAAATACTTTGTTATTTTAATCTGTTATAAATGGAGTTCTACCAAGTAAATGCCAAATCAATTAATGAAATGTAAGTTCCGATAATCAAAATGTTTGTAATAAATTATCTAAATTTATGCAAAGTCAAAAGTTATTATTTTAATAATTGTTTTTTTTTAATTTATACTATTTTATAACATATACAAAACAATTACTCATTATACTATACATCATAATGAAGACATTATAAAAATAATGAACACTGCAAAGTTAATCTTGGCTGAGATAAATAATATAATCAAGACTACCGTTTTTTATGAAAATATGCCTTGGGATTTTTTTTTGAGCAGTTTCCAAAATGGTCTAGGATTAAAAGGGTTAAGACTTACAAAAAATTCTCATCGAGTTTTTCTCGTATGATCTTTCAACTTTAAAATATTTGGCGCATTGGCATTACTGGTATTGGAATGTATTAGCTGTAAATTAAAAAACACTTCATAGCAACAACTTACTAAGCAAATATTCTAATTCAAAACATATTTTGTCAACTGGACCCTGAACGTCTAGCAACGTGACGACCGGATTTTTTTATCCCCAGTAGTGTTAATTGTTATCCAGGGGTAGTGTTAAGAAAGTTAGAATATTATAACCCATCTTACTAATTTTTTCCTTAAATACCAATTGGCTCCCTTCACTTCTCAGGGGCTCATGAATATACAGTCAATTGACTTTTATGCTAAAAAAATAAAACTTTTGGTCACGTTTCCACTTTATTTATTAAAGATCAGAACCAGTTTCGCTCATCACAATAATTATCGTGTGTTGTGCGAACATTATCACTCGAGAACAACTTTTAATGCGGAAAATATGTTCCATGGAAAATTCACATAAAAAAAACTCATTCCATTAAAAATAAGAAATGGGTTTAATAATTTTTTAAAACCAAATCATCAGTTTTTAGAAAGCTTCCTTTCAAACCATGTGGCCTAATATTTTTAACTATTATTTTGAAAAGGTGGGGCTAGGAGTAATTGTGAGATATTTTATTAGTTTTAGAGACTAACTTCAGATTCTAAGATCTTTTATTTGCAAAATCATTGCATAAAAAAATGCTTAGTCGTAAATAATTTACATTATATGTATATTTTTTTTATAGGCATATGCCGCTGGTTGCAATATCGTGATATTAGCATCTAACTTTGAGCGAGTGCAGATAATACCTGGAGCGGTCCACAACTATGTCCGTATCACATCCCTCGATTGCAGTACAGACACAGGAAAGATCGCGGCCGCTTACAACAGCGAAGTCTGCATCTTTGAACCGACACCGTTGATTCACACAAGCTGTTCGCACGTAAGTAATGAATTTTTTAAATACCTTTGGCTCCTTCCTCTAACATGGTACCTCTACAACATGATGAGCTAAATCTGAGGTTTAACTCCAGGAATGGGCTGGAGGGGGCTCGCAAGCCTCCAAATATTTGTTGAAAATATAAAATGAAACTATAGTATTCCAATCTATATATTAATAATCAAATAATTTTAAAACTCGAAGGAAAACAATCAATAATTTTTAGAATATGCCAACATATTGTTTGTTGAAGACTGTCAAAGATGATAAAAGATGAAACCCAGATCACATTAGTGCTAAATATAGGAAATTGTGCGAAATTCGAACAATTCAAAAGAGTGTTATGTTTAGGGCTTGCAATTTACCGGTTATTTACCAGTGAATGAAAAAAATACACGTATGTAGATTAGTGACTAAAGTATGTGGCTTCCTTTACTAAAATTGGTATCCTAGATTGAAACCTAAATAACTTTAAATACATTTTAGGTGAATGATGCCATACATATATTTTATATGATGTCCTTTTTGTTTTTACTGAAATGTAATGGGAGATCAGATAATCACTTATGCATATGCCACGTCGAGCTTGGTTAATTTGAATTACGACCGTATACTATTTAGTAGGGCTTGTCGGTTTTCAAAAACCAGTTTTTTGGCTAAATTTGTGACATTCGAAAACCGTTTTTTCAACTTCGTAACCGGTTGCGCTGAATTTTCCATAAACGAGTCTATTTATTTGCTTAGTTGTAATACCAATTGTTTGCCATACCTTGTTTTTCTTACTTAACTTTTTACGAAATTGTGTATGTTTCCACTACACCTTATACATTAATCTACAAGCAAATTAACAAATATTACGACACTACTGCAAAGCATAAATTACTATATAATAAAATCAATGCTAATGTACGTAAGAAATAATAGAATAATAATACGGGACCTTAAATTCGTCTCTTTCAAAGTGAAATAACAAGTAAAAAACGCAATACAGAACTGTCACTGAGATTCGATACCTGTCACTTTCATAAAATACAAAGATATTGGTATTTTTGTATGGGCCATGGACTAAATCGTTTTTAGCCCCCAATGAATGACAGAAGCCAGTAAATTTGAAACACAGTCCTGTGCGTTTGATGACGTTTCCGTACATACAAATACAAACAAAATCGAATCGTGCTAGATTGCGTTCCAGTGTAAAGAAATATTGTCTATGATTGCGGGCTGGAAAGCGTTAGCCCCTGACCAATAACATGTACATAGGTGTTGCCAGACTGATGTCACGTTGAATGTTCTCTATGAATTATTTATAGGGTTATTGTTTTTTTTATGCCAGCTCAGCTTAAAATTGTAATACAAAACAATCGAGAATATTATTGTAGGTAGACATGGCATTGTCTTATATTGACAGAGGAAAATTTAAACAAAGATATTATATTCATTTGGGAAAGGTTAGTTACGCTTATAAATGTATTTATTTTGTTCAGCGGCCGAATTGCTGTTCATTTTTATTCAGCCATCTAAAGTTTTGGGTGAAAAATGCAGGTCGGGCTAGCCCAGTATCTAGAACCGCCACTGATAAACATCACTGTTTCATTGTATTTCTTATCAGTTGACAATGCTCAACATGAGCGAAACCGGTCCTGATCCAATAAATTCCATGTGGAAAAAGTACTAAAAATGTTTTATTATTTTTATTAATATACCAACCATTTGAATATGAAATATTATTTAAATGTCGAATATCTGAATATTTGAATATTGATTTAGTGTGAATTCTCATTTGGTGACTAGTGCTGATCCTTACAATACTTAATTTTCAAACAAAAAATGAAAATTTATATGTTTTCTCAATAATTTCACATTCATTTTTGGCAGTTGTGCCGTTATGACCCATAAGCCCCCGCATAGACCAGGCAAGACGTTTTGGCAACATCCCAGAATATTTTATTGATTAAAAATTGTCGACTACTTGCAGACTGAAATGAGTTTGTTGATCCAATTTTTGTTGTGAAATAGCAAGAATTCTTCAATTTTATTTTTTATATGCATTATGCATTTTGATATAGTAATTTTTTTTAATCAATTTTCGTTTAGAAAATAGACATTGTTTAACTTTATTGACTTACTTGACTTCCTCCCACCACTGTTTTCACATTTGTTAATTTTATACAGTAGTAAATGCATTTTATCTACAACTTTTTCTCAGCAGCTGCCCTAGAATTGGGAGAGTTCATTTAAGTATTCCAGAAAATCAATCCCTCTAGATCAGGCACACATAACCTTTTTCTTCAAGCGAGCCTCATAAAAAACAAACGATGAATTCGGGCCGCAAAGAAAAATATTTTTTTTAGTATGCTCAATCATTTTTTTACGCAAGGGATACATACCACGTAAAATAGCCGTGCAAATAAACTACGTAAAAGAGATTATGTATGATTTCATCATAATTACTCTGCTTAAATTGAAACTCTGTGATTTTGAAAAGGGTGAATCCATGGGTTCCAGACCCTCCGGACCCACTCATCGCTATGTTACTACTCTATATGGCGCCATAAATTTTCAGCCTGGTAGTTTACCTAATAAGGCCCGGTAGTTTTTTCTTGTTAGCCACCGAGTTGAGGTGGCCGATGGTCCAGGACTTCTTATTGGGCCATATCTTCTCCCTATGTGGTGCCCATGGGCTCCTTGTCATACGTTAATTGCCTTATTTCATCCCGAGACATGCCATCACAAAATTATTAGTTAATCATTTTGTATTATTAGTTAAGTAGTATTATTTTATAGTGATAAAAACTCACTGCTTCCTAGAATACCGAGAATTGCTTTGATATAAAGCGAGCCCTTTGTAAACGCATTGGCAGCCTACCGCTGGCTGTACTAATTTAGAAAACTTTGAGGGCGTCCGCACAACAAATCATCAAAGTTTTATTGCAATCGGATGAACGGTATAGAAACAGGAACACATAAAGGAAATACCAAATTACCATATTGGCAGCCCATCGTTGTATGTTTTGATTCAAAAACCTTTGCTGGTATCCGCGAAACAACTCACCAAAGCTTTATCGCAATCAGATGAACGGTATAGGAACGAATACGGAACAAACAAACAAATTAACGTATTGGAAGCCCACCGCTGGCTGTACTTGCAGATACCGTTGCAGGTTAATAATGATTTTTATAGTTAAAGAAATTATTTATAGTATATTCGCTAATGCAGTAAGGTTAAAAATATTATTATTTACCCTGTCACAGACGTTCAAAAGTATAAATGAATAATAGAGGTTTCATTGAAATTGTGAGTTTCTATACCATTACACAATATCATGAATTTAATTTAAGATTTCGACTGAAGGTGCTTGGTGGAATTTCAATATTAAATTTGAATCGTTCAAACTATGTACATTCTCACAGATTTTGTCACTAACGACCCGGGTTTCGCCTTTCGGCATCTTCAGGCGTTCAAGTGCACGGATGAACTTGAACTGACGCTTAGTAAATGAAAGTTTCGTGTTTATATAAGATATAAATGCATCACTGAGTCCAAAGCCACTGCTGGCAAAAAGGATAAGCCCATGGGAATGCCAACAGATTTGACTAGTGAGCAGTTTCAAGAATTATATAATTTGTTTGTCGGCAAAGGTTTTATGATTATATGATTTTATGGTTATATAGGGTATAGAAGAGGAGATGTGGGAAAATTTGATATTTCGTTTAAAATCGGAAGATTTTGCAGCTGTGCTTTGTTGATTTCTAAAATTTCTTGGAAAAAGAAATTTCTTTTAGAAATCTTTTAGAAATCTTTTAAATCTTTAGAAATCTTTTAGATCCGTGCACTTGAATGCCTGAAGATGCCGAAAGGCGAAACCCGGGTCGTTAATGACAAAATTTGTGAGAATGTACATAGTTTGAACGATTCAAATTTAATATTGAAATTCCACCAAGCACCTTCAGTCGAAATCTTAAATTAAATTCATGATATTGTGTAATGGTATAGAAACTCACAATTTCAATGAAACCTCTATTATTCATTTATACTTTTGAACGTCTGTGACAGGGTAAATAATAATATTTTTAACCTTACTGCATTAGCGAATATACTATAAATAATTTCTTTAACTATAAAAATCATTATTATTATGCCACTTTAGTGACCATTCGATGCTTAATCTGTTTTCGCGCAAATCTGCATTCATTTGGTAATTTGTAAAACCAATAAAATTGTATGTCATTAGCAAGATTTTAAAATATCAACCTTTTCCTACTTGCAAAATATTTTTTGTGTCACTAACGTGCATGCCAAACTACAGTACAACTCTGGGCAAGTATTTTGTTAAAAATTCATTGAGCAACCTGTTCACAGTAATAATTATTGTAATTAAATGTGACTTGCTTCTTGACTTCAGAAATTTTATATTTGTTTCCAAGTTCTACTAATGTTTTTCCAATAAATGTGAATTATAAGAAAAAAGGTTTGTTTATATGCTTCCTCTTCTTCTTTGATCATATTTGCTCCCTATGTGGAGCGTATGACGGCCACACGGCACCTCTGTGTTTCCCTGTCTCTCGCCAATTGCTTTGCTTCCTCCCTTGACATGCCAGCATCCCTCAGTTCCGTCGGGTAGTATTTATAGGATGTACTCGACGGAATCCCACTGGTCGAAAGAAAAGGCGGACAGGATTAAGGCTTTCCGGAGGCATCCGCAGCACGTGACCCAGTCGCTGTCTTGTACGTTCCCTTATCTCCGAATTCCTCGCAAAATTCAAAATATGTTTATATACCCATCAGAAAAAAGTTCCAATCCTTTCGTTGACTAATATCTTCCTTTCAATCGTAGTGTTAGAAGTGTTAAAATAGAATTCATCGTAGACACTTCCTGGATATCTCCAATAACATCCAGAATGTTAAGATCATTGTCGCAAATCTGAAAATGAATTAAAAAAATATCAATACAAAAAATATTTATCACTTCACTTAGACTAGGGCTTCCAACTAACCGGACTTTCCAACTAACCGGTTTTCGGTTTATTTCTGGCAATAAAACCGGTTAACCGGTTTAAACCGAAATATAACGTATTTTAGGTAGGTAGGTATGCAAAAAAAAAAAAACTTGATTTTTTAAAAATATTTGTCATAAATGCTCCATGTTTAATGGAACGGATAGACAAATAACTAACTTTCATAACTTTATAAATTCATTAGATAAAAATATTAAATTTACTTTAGAAGTCGGAGGCAAAAATATTAACTTTCTTGACCTAAATATTAACATTGAAAATCATTCTCACGAGTTTAAAATATTTCGGAAGCCAACGTTCTCCGACGCTATAATTCATAAAAATTCAATGCACCCATTTGCTTATAAACTAGCCGCTTTTCATTCAGAAATTCATAGACTTGTGAGTGTTCCTTTAAACAAAATAAACTTTAATATCGAATTGAAAATCATCAAACAAATCGCCATTAACAATGGATACGATATGTCTCTTATAGACAATCTTTTATCAAAAAAACAAACTAAACTTGCAGAAAAAATGTTATTTAAAGGTATAGTGTCAAAGGACATAGATCATACTAGGTATTGGCGTAGAATCATTTATTTAGGAAATACAAGTTTTAAAATTAAAAAACAGCTAGCTGATAGTGTTAGACCTGCTTTTTACTGTAAAAACTCTTTAGGAAAATTATTAGTTAAATCCAACCTCATATTATGTATACTTTCAACCATTGAAGTGAGATATCATTTATTCATAAAAAAATCTTAATTTCTTGATCAAACGTTTCACCTTCAGTGTCTTAAGATTTCTGGCAAAGAGCATTGAATTATTTACTTCACTAATTTTTTCGTCATCAAATATTTGACACAACGTTTTAGGTTAGTCGAAATGTTCAATTAGTTCTAGCTTTTGAAATTAATTTGTAAATTTCGTAAAAAAAGGATTAATTAAACTAGTATCTAATTTTTAACTGACTACTATAAGCTTACATTACAAGAATACATTGCTTCCCTTAAAAAGGATAAATCCCAATCTGATTGATTGCAACTCATTAGTATCATTATTTGTTTGCTTTATTTCGATTCTACACCCCCCTCCTTGCTCCTCTTAAAAGGAAAAAAACCCAAAACTCCATTGTGTAATTTCATAATTTTAAAATGTTAGAATCAATCTTGCTTCATTACTTAAGCAAACTTTGCGATAGTAAGTCTGAAGATGCCTCTGAAAGAGGCGAAACACGTGTCACAGTTAATAACACAATACGTGGAATAATCAAAGTTAATTTAAATTTTCTATTAAAATGAACTTCCACAAAGTTACCGCCGAAACCATCGAAAGAATACTATAAGTCCTATTTTCTTTGCTGTGGAAACTTCTTAAAGCTTTTTAAACTATTCAAATGGTTTTTCTTCAATGTCCATGTGTTTTGTATAAAATGTATAATAGCATTAGTGAAGCAAAACATATTAAGCACATGAGTTTCATAATACACCTATACCTCGCTATACGGCCCTCTTCAATTAAGGCACGTTTTCGATTTTCGGACTAAAATGTTTCGCTATAACGGCAAAAAAAATTTTTTTTCGGTGTCGATGTAAGTGTTTTATGTACATACATATTTATTACTGATTGTTACACATTAACTGGAAAAATTGTAAACAATTAGGGACATTTTTGGTACGTAAGTACATATGTATGTATGTACAATTTTTTTTCAATGTGTATTTTTTTTTACTTATTTTATAACTTCATTCATCGAAAAAATTATCGACTTTGGAGACTGTTAAAAAGAGATGCCGAAAATCGGTCACGTTAGAAACTAATCTAGAAGTATTACGTCGTATAGAAGCTGGAGAGAAAATTGTTGAAATTTGCAAGGCAATTGGACTTGCGAAATCTACCATTCAAACTATTTGTGATAAAAAGAAGACATTAAAACATATTTGCAATCTGCTGCATCTTTAAATGTCTCGAGATTAACACGCCAAAAGATAAAATGCATTTTGAATGATAAACCATGTTACATATTTAAAAAATTTGGAACGGATCCCATTGAATTTGTATGAATTTGTATTAGAATAATTGATTCCTTATACGGCTTTTAGCTTTGCGGCCAAGTTTCGTGGAACGTATCTAGGCCGTAAAGCGAGGTATGGGTGTATCATGGGGCAAAGAAATCCGTGGACAAGATAGTCAATATAATTTTGTCCTACTGAATTCTATTTGATTTTAATAAAAATTTTAGTTCATTATGTTTTGGGAGGCCGTGGCTCCCCAAAACTGATATTTTCTTCTGTGGCCCCCGGTTGAGAAACGCTGCTATAGGTCAACATAATTTCAATACAAATATATTAGCAAAAGAAATGTAAATAATTTGATGTTTTGATAAAAAAATAACCATCAGTTTCAAAAAGTCCATTAAAAAAACGGAAATTCAAAAAATCGCATGTACTTTTGGTGGCCGTTTCTGTACCCGCGGCGGATGACTAACTGAAGTTAAATTTGAATCGTTCAAATTATGTACATTCACACAGATTTTGTCACTAACGACCCGGGTTTTGCCTTTCCGCATCTTCAGGCTTTCAAGTGCACGGATGAATTTGAAATGACTGTATGACGGACTGATGGATGACTAACTGAAGTTAGTCATCCACCCTGTCTGTACCCTTCTTAACCAAATATGACTGAAAGCAACGATATTCAGGTAGAAAAAGGATGAATAGTGGGATCAATAGACAACGGTGTTTACTGTGACAATATTGTCCCGCTCGTCCTTGGAGGGTTAATAGTTATTGTGTACAGGATAGAATCTCATATCTTAAATGTTCTTGATGATTTTTTTATAGTACCAACAGATTTTATATTCTTATTATCAACCTAGTTTTGTAGTCCAACATACAACGAGGACTTAAAATGTGATCTCAAAATCATAAGAACTTATTTGTATGATTTCAGGGCTTGGAATACAGGTGGGTGCAAACAGGACGGCTCACCGCGGCTGGTCCTCTTTCAGCTTTATCATGGAACTTGGAGGGTACCCGACTTCTCACGGGTGGTGCCCTGCTGCAGCTCTGGCATCAAGCGGGAGCTCATGATGAAGAGCAACGTTAGTATTACATATTAATTTATTAGAAAAAAACACAAATTTAATTACAACTACGACTATGTGGTAGTCTTCTTTTAAATCTTACCTCATTGCCAACACATGCCAACCACATCAAAACCGAGCATGCTTCCTGTCACCACTCCTGTGCTCACTGCGACTGTTGACCTTGCTGCCAATAATGACCAAAAGACTAAAATCCAACACAAACCACCCATTCCATCAACTTCAATAACTGCCAATATTCTTTTTTTTTTATATCAAATTTATGGAGCCTAAAGTTGTAGGGCGCGCTAGCGTCACAGTTCTTTGAGTCTCCTTAACGATCACTGGAAAACGATGAAGAAAATCCGCAGAAGTCTTATTCCCTGGACTACCCCAACTTCACCAATAAAAACACATATGTGGGACCGAAGTTGGTAGCGCTTTAAGTGTCTGAGTGATTATACTATTTTTTCCGAGCTGTGCGGAAAAGTCCACTAACTCATCAAAAGTGGTTACATAATTTACATTAACCTCATCAGTATTGAACATAAATGCTCGTGCTGCGTGGGCCGAGCCAATCCCTAAAATGACCTTTTTGTATCCGTGGCAGGAAAACAATTACAGATTTAAATGTTCATAAAAACCATTTAATCCTCTGCTCAGAATACCGTTGTAATAGATAAAAATAATCAATATATTTAAACTAATTTTAACTCCATACCAATTATAAAAAAAAATGTCGAGTGACATTCGACATAGGACCCACCAGAATAAAATCGATGTCGAATGAGATTCGATATAGGACCGGTAAGGGTTAAGATAATTTTTAGCTAACATCCTTTTAATAAAACGTGTATCAAGTTGTATATATTATGATATCGAAAAAAAAAACACTTCGTTTTGAAAAACTGTGGGTTACATCATTTTTCCTTTCCACAGTCGATATACATTAAGGCTGAATAAAATCTATGTTTTGGGATTTTGGTATAATTCTCAGTCTAAATAAAAAAGATTTATTGAATTACGACTTCAAATGTAAGGTGCTATAAATATTTTAGCGAAATACTATGAAATTTTGCAAATTTGCAAAAAAAATACCCAGTAATTACTCATAAAGATATATTATCTATGATATTTTATGTTTTTCAGCCAGCACTGTTACATTCGAAATTGGCGGAGGGGACAAGGATAAACCTTCTGGGGAAGAAGAAGACACTGTAAGAAAGTGAAATTGTATTTGTTTTTAAATCTTAAAGTAACTAAGTAAAAAAAAATGTGTTATTTTTTATATCCAAAATATTTCACTACTGTTGCTCTTTCGACTGATGTCCGGACAAAATATATGCAAGTAAACTGGTAATTTTTACAGAGTTGGGTGTGTGTATGGCGGTGTCACACTGCAACTCCAGCATATCACTTGGCGTTCTCTCCAGATGGTACACTATTCGCCACCTCTGGGAAAAATGACCGCCTAGTGAAAATTTGGTACCAAAATAAAAGTAAGCAACATTATTGTAAATGTTTCTTTATCAATTCTCATAATTCAATACTTGTCCACTCTGTATGTAATAAAATATAATGCACTGTATATTTGATACTTCATTTTCAGTAATGTTCTCAGCAAAGAGCAATGAGCAAGCGCAGCTACCGAATACGACAGAGTTAAATTATGGTTTCATTTACGTTGCCCATCCACGAGCTCTCACTCATCTCTCGTGGAGAAAAACTAGCAAATACATGCCCAAGTGAGTCAATTTTATTCAATACCCGTTTTATACATTATTATACCTTAAAAGTGATGAAAGATATAAATAAAATTATTGTCTTTAACCACTTCCCCGGCGAATTATTTTTGCAAAAATGTTTTAAAAAAAAAACTATTTTTATTTTCTTTTAATTTGAAGCATATAAATATTATTTTTATTAAAAATTTTTTTTTAACCCTTCAAAGTCTATTTTTTTATATTTTTTTTTATTAAAGATTTTCCTCCTGAATTTTTATATAAAATATACGAATTCCACAAAGCTAATGCATATAAATTGAATATCGTGAAATTGTATGAAACACGTATTTGCGTGAACGCTGAAAATCGAACAACGATTTTAAAATGTTTATATGGGCGCGCTTCGGTTATTACACGCATTTGCGTGAGCGCCGAAATTGGAACACCTTTTTTTTTTACACGTATTCGTGTGAACGCCGGTGAAGTGGTTAATACAGTCAATCACTCGAGTTTATTTTTCAATCGCTTTATAGATTTGTGTTTGAAGCCATCGATGTCTGTAAAGTCTAAATTCCCTCGACCCATAATCCTTAAAACGGTGCATAACAATAGTGATTAACTAACCATTATACCCTTTAATCTTTACTCTCCATGAAAATAAGAGATTTAACAAACGAGTAACAAGTAGCTCTTGTAAAACAATTACTGTTGAGATAAGTTCTACCAGAAAACCATATGTTTCACATGGGCAGCGGATATGCTTACAAATAAAAATACTAGCCCTTAAATACCCATTAGAAGGCGAACACATTAACACATTAATCGCCAAGCAAGTTTAATCTAAAATAACTCACTACATTGATTGATACCAAAACAACATTGACACTACACAAAAATACATTGATTATTTTTATTTTTATAGTCATCTCATATAAAAATTTCACAGTACGCACGCACGCTTTATATATAGGTCTGCCTACGTCACCGGTGACCCTCATGGCGATCAAAGTGTAAAACTTTACGAACTAATAGAATAATTCCAATAATTTTTTACATATTTATTTTTAGGGGTAGCGTCGGCAACATGTTAGTGACATCGTGCTTAGACAATATCTGTAGAGTGTGGGCTGAGACCCTCCCACCGGAGGAAGGCTGGGGCCCAGGTGGCGGAAGAGCGCAGCCACATGCTGCAAGGCATAGAGCGCATCGGCACAAGCACCGATTTATGCAGAGACTCAAGCATATGAAGTAGATATTTTTTTTAAATGTTCACAACCAAAAAATTTTGTTGTCATGATTCAAGTTCTATCTAGTTTCAACAAACATTACATAGTTTTTATTAACGTACAATTGCAAACAAAATCTGAGTTTCGTGTAGATGCCACGATTAATTCTTTTAAGGTATAAGGAAATGTTTAAATGGTTTTACTACTGGTTCATCAATGCTTGTTAGATACCGGTATTGAAAATTAACCAAAATCGAATTTTGATCGTATAGAACCATCACATATTTTGTTGTAATTATATCACTATTGACAGGTTCCAGAATTGATGATCCTTCGATCATGTTTCATTATAATAAAAATAATAAAACATTTTTAGTACTTTTCCACCTAAAATTTATTGGATCAGGACCGGTTTCGCTCATGGTGAGGATTGTCAACTGATTAGAAATACAATAAAACAGTGATATTTATATAAAGGTTAAGTAAGAAAAATAAGGTATCAATTTCGTTGGATTGAACTCTACTGGAATTTCCACATCTAATTATGGTTGACAGACATTAAGTTTTATTTATATTAAAAATAATAAAACATTTTTAGTACTTTTTCCACAGATTTTCCAAACTCAATTTGGTTGACAGACATTAAGATTATTTATTATATACACTAATTGTTGGTTTTTACTTTGGTAATGATAATTCATACCTAATTGGTTTTTGTCATAATAGTTTCATTGCTAAGTGGTCTTCAACTTTTTATTTATAGTTTATTTTCCTTGTATTTTACTTCAATTCTTTTGCTAGGTTGTAATACCAATTGTTTGTCATACCTTGTTTTTATCACTTAACTTTTGTATAAATATCACTGTTTTATTGTTTTTTCTTATCAGTTGACAATGCTCATCATGAGCGAAACCGGTCCTGATCTAATAAATTTTATGTGGAAAAAGTACTAAAAATGTTTTATTATTTTTATTATAATGCCATTCCACCAAGTATTGACAGTGAACACCTTAAAAGTTTTATTTATATATTACTAGCTGACCCAACGAACTTCGTAACGCTTCAGAATCAATAAGTGTTGTGTTAACTTGATAACTTGAAACATGATGACTACCGAGCCAACATTTAGTTGTAAATTGTGTGGTGGCAAGCCAGGCAGGTCCAATGAGTTTAAAATTCAGTTGGATAGTTGGTTGCTTCGTCTTCGTTTGTTCCACGGTCGATAGATTTGAAGGAATGTAGTGGACCAACGATGTGATTTTTAATTGTGAAGCTTAAATGATCCACATCTTTGTTCTTCGCTGCAAGAATTGCTCGTTCACTCAACCAATTGTGATTTTTGTGATTAGATGTTTGGGAACATTTTGTTCCCAAACAAAATCAATACGTTCGATTTGTCAACAGGAACACGGTCGTTACCAACGATAGTCGAAGATCGTTTTCAAACTTAAAGCATTTTTCTCTTCTCTTTCGGGGCCGAGTTAATAATCCTCAAATTCTCATGACTATTAATTTACATGCTTCCAATTTATTCTTATGTGGGCGAAACTATGAGCAAAAACTTTTATTTCTAAAAACTTATACCTCGCTTAAGAGGTATGAGTCACCCGTTCCAAGGGCTCTAAGATTGATCAACGCATTGCCTAAAGTAGTGGACATTTTTAGTGATAGTATTTGTGAACTGTTTGTAAAATTTTACTATTTTATTTCTTGATTTTTTATGTTGATTTTGATGTATTATGTAGTTTATTTTATATTTTGTCTTATTATATTTTCAAGTACATGGCGAATTGGCGTCAGCTGTTATGTCATGTACTGTAATTTTATTTTTTAACAATAAATAAATATATAGTCAGCAATTGCTTGGAGAAATCTTCGGCAGATGGACCGTTTAGCAATGCAACTGGCATATTTGTCAGATTATTTGTTTATTATTTATAGATTAGATATTATTTGTTTGTCGGCATAGGTTTTATGATTATACTAGCTGACCCGGCATGCGTTGCCATGCCACTCGAAGAAAGAAAGTGTTTGTGTTTTAATTATGTTTATTGAAGTGCTTTTAGATATATTTTGTTTTTTTGTCTAGTGCGTATATGAATAGATCTTAAGGTTTTTCAATGTGTGCGCAGGCTAGATACAGTTGTCCATGTGTGAAGCATGAATTTTTTAAATTTAGTCCACACACTTGTAGCGATTGTCCAAATGCGAGTCGCACCGGAAACTGCAAACATTTTAATTCTAATGGCCTATCTGTCGGAATTATTGGAATGCTTGGCAACAGTACATCGTTTCCTTTAAATTTTCCATTTAAAATTGAAGCTTAGATGATACTGTTCATTTATTTTTCACTGAAAGCCTGGTACCGTTGCAAAGTCGTGGTGGATTTATATTTTGGAGAAGAATGATAGGTACGCCAATTTTCAGTGTTAAAACGTGCGGTAGCATGCCTGGCAAATCAAGTGAGCTTAAGAATTCAGTTGGATAATGACAACTTCGTCTTGATCAATTTATAGTATCGATGGACTTATACGTTGTTTCTTTGCCTGGTATTTCGTTTGGAATCCTGAAGTTGATGGCATTACCATCGTTGTTTTTGACTGCTAATATAACACATTCACTAAGCCACTGATGATTTTTGTAATTCTGTGCGATATTTGGGAAAACTTTGTGCATCAATTCGCTTACGGTTCCTGTAATTTTACAAAAGCTTGGTGGTAATGTGTGGATTCATCGATTTTTATTTTTCATTACCAATATCTGACAATTGTTTTTTGAAACGTTCAGCGGATGCATCATATTGTAATTCTACACGCATATTAGCTTTCAAAGTCAATTTCTGCACATGTCACAATAAAACTGATGATTTGAGACATGCACTTGATTCATCAGCAGCTGTTGAACGTGGTATAACTGGTAGAGTTTGTCGAAAAACACCAGACAATAAAAAAGGTTCGCCACCAAAGACCTGTTCATTTCCTCTCAAATCTTTTAGTGTACATATAGTGAAGATTTTCCAATGCCTTTTTGTGCGCCATAGTAAATTGGTCCCATTTAATTGAAGTATATAATAATTTAAAAATTTGCTGGTGATCTATTCTACTATCTAACAAATAAACATTAACCGCTTCAGTACCATAAGGACACTGGTGGCCGCTACATACGAATGGCGTGAATACTTTAATGCCACTGAAGACCACTAATGTAACTTAAAAATAATTAACTGTTTATATCATTTTATAAGTCAACTTTTAATATTCATAAATTCAGTTTTATTTTTTAAAACTATTCATAAATTATTAAAAATATGCGGTAGGTATGTGAGTGAATGTTTTTTAGCTAAAAACATCGCGGTACTGAAAAGGTTAAATATATCGACAGCCCTGCAGTATTTAAATTTAAATTATTGAATTTTTGGAATAATGTTTAAGTTTGCTAACAACTATTTTTCGTAGTAGCAGAAATATACCTCGTGGCATATATCGACAGCCCTGCAGTATTTAAATTGTAAATTATTTAATTTTTGGAATAATGTTTAAGTTTGCTAACAACCATTTTTCGTAGTAGCAGAAATTTCGTAAATTATTGAATTTTTGGAATAATGTTTAAGTTTGCTAACAACTATTTTTCGTAGTAGCAGAAATAGACCTCGTAATTTACTTTAGTTTTGGAATAATGTTTTAGTTTGCTAACAACCATTTTTCATAGTAGCAGAAATTTCGTAAATTATTGAATTTTTGGAATAATGTTTAAGTTTGCTAACAATTATTCTTCGTAGTAGAAGATTTTAAAATAAAAGTCTAAATATAGTTCTATGAAATATCCATACCGCTATTAGAATATTCCTAATGCACGTAAGAAATTAAAAAGATTTTCAACGCCTGATGCAAAATAAACTCATACCTTCCAATAATCGAATCAATGACACTGATCAAAATCTGTCAAATCAGCTCCAAAAAATCTTGAAATTGTAAATTATTTAATTTTTAGAATAATGTTTAAGTTTGCTAACAATCATTTTTCCTAGTAGAAGATTTTATAATAAAAGTCGAAATACAGTTATATAAAATATCCATACTGTCATTAGAATATTCCTAATGCATGTAAGAAATTAAAAATATTTTCAAGGCCAGATGAAAAATATAACCATACCTCCCAATAATCGAATCAATGACGTCACTGATGAAAATCTGTCAAATCAGCTCCAAAAAATCTTTTCCCAGCCCTATAATTATAGCTTCAAAAATTCGAATCAGTATATTCGATTATTTAAAAAACATAGCGATGTAAACTTTCAAATAAAGTTCTCTCAATATTATTACGATGCTTCTGTTCTAAGCCAGGAAATTTGAATTTAAAGACGTCCATTTCAATTGTTTTAAATTGGAACGACGAATTGTCCGGAATATTGAAAAAAAAATCTGGATCGGGACTTCGGGATCCTTTCTGTTTTGCCGATATAAAACTTTGTACAACAAGAGCATTGCAATCTATTGCAATCTATAATTCTTAAAACTACTTACTACTCAAATCTGTTGGCATTCCCATGAGCTTATCCTTTTCGCCAGCAATGGCTTTGGACTCAGTGATGCATTTATTTCTTGTATAAACACGAAACTTTCATTTACTAAGCGTCAGATCAAATTCATCCGTGCGCTTGAATGCCTGAAGATGCCGAAAGGCGAAACCCGGGTCGTTAGTGACAAAATCTGTGAGAATGTACATAGTTTGAACGATTCAAATTTAGAATGACCCACTTATAAACTATTTAAGACGGTATTTTTATATCAAAATACCATTTTTTATTTATTCGACGGGTACTGCAATCCCAATTGGCCATATTATTTTGCTTTATTGAAACTTCTTTTAATACCGGTATTTTATATGAAATACCAATCTACTGGCGTTGATATATTCATTCTGTATTGCAATTGCTACTCCAGGTGCGAATTGTATTATTTTCTAATGTCATTTGATCGAGGGCAAATGTAGTAAGCATTACTGAGAACCATATATGAATAAAACCTCATAACCATAGCCCAAAGTAATCTGTCTTGTGTTATATCTTTACAGAACCTGTTTCCACATCCGTCGGACTGCCCAGTCGTCCAAGCAATCGGGAACTCCCATCCCGACTTTGCCATCCACGTATAGTGTACACGACTTTCACAATAACTATCAATCAAACTCTTCATCAGCAGGTAAATTATTAGGTTTATATCAGTGGTTCTTAACGGGGGCGTTTAGAAGTCTGGGGGGTGTTTTTAATGTTTCAGAATTTGGGGGGCGCTGTAGAATTGCGAGGGGGCGATTGAAGATTTCAAATTTGTGAGGAAAAAAAAAATCGAGTTTCGGAGATATTTTGGGTACAAAGTATACGTAATTGAGGATTTCAAATTCTTCAGTGATGGGGAGCGTTAGATAATTTTGGATAATTTATTTCTGCAAAAGAGGGCGATTCTTTCAATATTAAGAAACACTGGTTTATATTTTCCATTCCTTTGTTTATTGGACTATACTTTTTCCATGTGTGGATAATATGACCACTATGTACCAACTCCAAGATTACCTGTCACCCGTCAATCGCTCTGCTTCCTCCCATGACATGCTAGCAATCTTCAGTTCTGCCAAATATACCTAATGAGAACCCACCGGTCAGAAGTAGGGGCAGACATGCTTAAGGCTTTTCAGAAGCATCGACAGTACATAACTCAACTAGTTCAGCGTCTCAATAAGACCTCCGATGTAAAAGGTCGGTTTCTGATGCGTCCCACAACTCGCATACCGTTATACCGTTGTATGCTAAATCGCACATACCAATTATGTACAAAAAATTGATTTCCATTACATTCTAAAAAATATTAAAAACCAACCAAATATTTTCAAGTAGTTAAGTAATATGCATAACATTCACATTTCCTAATACAAACAAAAAGAAGTTTCCTGAAAAAAAAATCATTGTTATTTACGTGAACAAAATTATAGACATTTTTTCCAGCTCCAATGCTTATCAATACGTGGAAAATATCATTTCTTTATTAGCCATTAATGTAGACCAAGCACATTGAGTTTGTTTGAGACACATATCAGATTTCATGTTGGTTTTTAATACATAAAAACTATAAATGAGTATGGATTTATTTGTGTCATTTTAAAAATAATGGTAATTGGCAAACAGGTCAAAATTTACCCTTTTTTTAACGAGCATAGATGAATCGGTATTTAAACCATTTTAGCATTTCCTTATACGGACAATAGATCGGTGGTCTGAGAGTTAAAGATGTGTGACCAAACCTGTCATGATTTTGACAGGATCCTGACCAGCGCAGAATAGATCACCGAGAAGGTTGACGGCTTCAGATACCTCAGATTGTATATCCTGCAAGATGGTAGCATAAAGAAAGACCTTCTTATTTGCTTAGCGATACTAAATTTATAAAGTATTATACAATATTATTTTTAATCACTTTTATTGCAATTGTTTCTGATCTTTTCCAGGGTTACATTTTCATTTAGCAGCATCAATAAATGCGGAGACCGATATTCCATTAGTTCCATCCATGCGGGCGACCAGCGCTTCAAATGGAAATGTCCCTCGGCCGCACTTTATCCTGCACTGGTTGCACAACAAAGAGATGCATTTCACGTTGCAAGCTGAAACAATTCTACACGATCTCACACGAAAGGTCAGTAGCACAGTATATCTTTAAAATATTAGCATTTTTATGATGACTCAAATAGATCACTTTTAAGGTGTTCACTGTTGATACTTGATGAAAAGCCATTGTATAATATTAAAAAAATAAAACACTCATTTGTACTAATTCCATTTTTATTTTATACGATCAGGACCGGTTTCGGTCATGATGAGCATGATCAGTGGCGGTTCTAGGTACTGGGCTAGGTGGGCTAAGCCCGACCTGCATTTTTCACCCAAAACTTAAGATGGCTGAATAAAAATGAATAGCAATTCGGCCGCTGAACAAAATAAATACATTTATAAGCATAACTAACCTTTCCCAAATGAATACAATATCTTTGTTTTGATTTTCCTCTGTCAATATAAGACAAATGCTATGTCTACCTACAATAATATTCTCGATTGTGTTTTGTATTACAATTTTAAACCGAGCTGGCATAAACAAAAGCAATAACCCTATACACGCTTCATTGAGAACAGGCAACGTGACGTCAGTCTGGCGACTCCTACGTATTAATAATACTCTCTGGTAATAATGATACTCTCTGGCTCGGGCTGTTTATGTTTTAGTCTGAGTTTGGTCTTTACACTGGGGCGCAATCAAGCACGATTAGATTTTTTTTGTATTTGTATTTATGGAAATTCATCTAAACGCACACGACTGTGCTTCAAAGTATCAGGCTACTGTCATATGTTGGGGGCTATATCGAATCAGCCCATGCCCCATACATTCAAACACAAATACCAATATCGTTGTATTGTATGAAAGTGACAGGTATTTTTTTTCAGTGACAGCTCTGTATTGCTTTTTGTACTGGTTAGTTCACTTTGAAAGAGACGAATTTAAGGTCCAGTATTATTATTCTATTATTTCTTACTTAGAATTGATTTTATTTTATAATAATTTATGCTTTGCAGTAGTGTCGTAGTATTTGTTAATTTGCTTGTAGATTCATGTATAAGGTGAAGTGGAAACATACACAGTTTTGTAAATATCATACAATGCTAAACTTTTCTCTAGCCCACCCAAGATTTTAGTTCAGGATCCGCCACTGAACATGATCAAATGATATTACAATATTACAAAGTAAAGTTATTAGTGTGTAACAAACAATTTCTAAAATAAATATAACTAGCTGTAAGCCCGTTGACCTCAACGAGGGGATTTTTGTTGCATTTTTAAGTAGTCAGAAAATTTACTGGCTTGAAAAATAAATTACAAACCTATTTATTGAATAAGCCAGAAATTCTAAAAGTAAAAGAATTATATCTCGGGGCATATATCGACAGCCCTGCTCTGCAGTATTTAAGTTGTATATAATATAATTTTTATAATAATTGAAATGTTTAAGTTTGCTAACAAATATATTTCGTAGAAGAATAAACATACCTCGGGATGTATATCGACAGCCCTGCAGTATTTAAATTGTAAATTATTTAATTTTTGGAATAATGTTTAAGTTTGCTAACAACTATTTTTCATATATATATATATATAAATAAATATTTAATTAAATTATTATTTATAATTGAGCAGCCCTATACTTTACACAGCGCTGCAGTTTGAAATCTTGGAATTTTCAGAATAATTCAAATTCGTTTAGTGCAAGGTTTCACCCACAGATGTCATTATTAGTTCACTAAAAATGCTTTTGTATCATTTGCTTTGTATTATTTAAATTATATAGAGCTTTTATCTCACCATCCTCAATTGGCTTCGTGGATCAGTGGATAAGCTGTCTGAACTTTGCGCATGAAAATCGAGCCATGGTATCGATTCCCCAGCTTGACAGAATATTTTTGGTTAGTACGAAAATTAATTGTTTTTACACAATATAATGAAATAAAAATGTCATGACTTCAAAAATTCACACATAGACGTCATAGAAAAATGAAGAAATGAATGAATGGTGACAGCGTGGCAGGACAGGGAGGGGGGAGGGGACCGTCTTTCTTGGCGTCATTGAAAAGGCGAAATCGCGACCATGTTAGTATGAATAAAAAAATGGCGACAGCGGGGCATGGGGAGGTGGGGAGTTGAAAATGTATAATGAAATAAGTGGCATTAATTTCGAGTACACCTATTATTTAGATTCACAGAAATCTCAGTTAAGTAAATAAATATCACTTTGGTGAAAAATATTAAGTTTATCCTTAAAATTATCCAACACTCTACTTAAGTTCAGTGTGTTATAAAAGGTAACATTGATAAATTTTTTTATAAATTTTACTGTACCTAAGTAACTTTCAACTACTGTTTTTTAACAACATGTTCATCAGCCACCAAGCTAGAACCATTACATTTATCAAATCAAGTTTCTTAGTTTTTGTTAAATCAAAACCGATCAATTACGTCCGTATCATAATCGTTGTTAGATGCAATTTGTTTAATAGTATCTTATTCTGAATCATAGCTTAAATAAATAAAAATGCTGAAAGTATGATTATCTTATCTTATCTTATCTTATATATATATAAAAATGAATTTTTGTATGTTTGCAAAAACTTTGGCGTCTATGGATTCCAACGCCACAGGTCCGATTGCGATAAAACTTCGACAATAATTTAGCTTGCACTTCCGGGAAGATTAAAGGCATATTAAAATTAACTTTAAGTGTCGGAAAACTAAAATATTCGTAGATTTCAATGTTTTTTACCGTTCAAACTGCAGTATTCCAAAACAAAAATGGCCGCCGTTCGAATTTGAATTTCGTTTGAACGGCGGCCATTTTGTTTTGATTTAACAATTCAAATTCGATGTTTGATATATTCGATGTTCGATTATTTCGATTTCAGATCTGTCAAATCGTATATGGTCTATAGATGTCCCAAGTTAACTTGACTATGGCAGAATTCGGAACTAAAATCGTCGCCCTAGGTTTGAAATCTTCAATATCCATTAAATAAAAAAAAAACTTTTAGGAATTTATGTCTCATCTTCATCACCGTCGCTAGAATTTATACTGAAATGTGAAAAGACGAATGAAAGTACATAAAATCAGAAAATATGTAAAAAAAAAGGAGGATTAATTTCATGTATATTATTATGTTATATAAAACTATCAAATCATTATTTTATTGTTGATCCCTATATATAATTGTTTGTATGTGTAGAACACTAAACAAAAATTGATATATTTTTTTTGTAATGAAAGAAAATCTCAAAAATATAATATTGATGATTTGGACAATGTTGCGTTATTTGTTATAATAAGAGTTTGTCATTTTGTAATATAAAAAATAAGAATATTTAAAATGAACTTTCGTAAAATTATAAAAAAAACATCATTCGAAGAATTTTGAAAAGCGCCCTGTCGTTAAGTTGGTGACATGCATCTAGAACAGTTTTATCCTAGACTAACACATTCCCTAGCAACTGTCAAACGGAGCAAGTCGTTTGACAACATTGTGAAGTCGTGATTTTATTATTTAAAATAGAGTGAAATAAAGAGATATCAGCTATGTCAAGTACTTCTAAACCAATCCGTGGGAGTGCCCGGGAGGTTATTCTAAAAGTCTCTCAGTTCTGTTAACGGTAAAAATCCGAAAAAGAACCAATAATTCCCATCATCAACCCCGTAGAATGAGCGGCAGCCATGACAGGTAAAATCACTTTTTCAGTGTTGCCAAGTTAGGTTATTATTAATATTTAAATATTTAAAATTGTATTTGGAAGAATCATTTTTTTGTAAAAAAATAAATTTTGAGCAGTCCTTTAAACTAGTATAAGTGTTCATTTTTAATATAAATAATTTATAAAGTTTCTCATAAAACAAATATTTTTTAATTAGATCAAAAATAGCCATGTATTTTAGTTCTACATTTTATTTCTTAATTTAGTTGACATCTAGCTATTTCGCCTTTTTGCCCTTTTCATAACTATTTATAAATTTGAAAGAAACGATAGTTATAATAATGGTGTGAATCAGAAATAGCTATCAACTATTAATATCAACTATTACTTGATTTTTTTAACCTTATTATAATGGAGTTCTTCCAAGTGAATACTAATTCAATCGTATACTTTTAATGCAGGCGTATCATGCAGTACCATATGAAGAATCAAATTTGAGGCAAAAGCGACTAGTCTTACGCCGATTGTTAAACTTTCTACGCCAGGAAAATAAGTCAATAAAAAATATAAAATATATTAAATTTACTACATATTGAATAAATTTATATTAGATTATATTTTACTTTATTATAGAATAGATTAGATTATTAAACGACATTTTATTTCTTTTTAACTATCCGTAGCAATGTTTCAATTAAAATATGTTGAAATGAACATTTGTTTTTATTTATATTTTATATATGAAAGTTTATAAATAAATAAACAATTTTGGTTGAGTATGGCGACATTACTGATGCGATGTCGATTACATTACGATTGCGCCCTCGCGGGCAGTCAAGTTAATTTGGTAGATCTCTACATTTCAACATTACATTCAAATGTGTTTCGTGCATTAGGTGTGGTTGTTTGTTTGTTATTTATGCGCTGTTCTTAGATTAGTTTTATTTGGATTTAGAAACTACTCTTTTCCCTTCAATCAATACTATACTATTTATATACAGAACGTCAAAAAAATATTTCGTGATATTTGACAGCAAAAGTACATTGTGAAGTTTACATACGTTAGTAAGCCATTATTTTATGGTTATTGTTAAAATTTTGTAACTTATGAATAAACTGCTACGTACATAATTCCTGAGTCCACTTTCAATACTTGATGGAAAAGTATTCTATATTTAATTTGTATTAGTTCCACATTTATGAAACGGTTTTTCTCTTATATAATCTCGAATGCGAAATTATTGACAAAGAGAGTTTCAATTGACTATTTTTATGAAATTCAACGAATATTGTACAATTTCTTTTTTATGTTTTGTCAACAATTATATCGACTGTGGAAAGGAAGAAGGGCGTAACCCACACATATCAAATTTTACAGGATGCGCAAAAAAAGTGTTTTGATGATTTTGGGCCATATGCAAATTATGAATTTACAAATACAATCGCATTAGACGTACATCAAAAAGTGCATACTCTATTCGAACGGAGTTCATTTCGCTTCCTAAGAAACGCCCCACTTCTCCGCAAATAAAAAACCCCTCGTTAGAATAATATATTGCTAGAGATGTGAATTTCATAATTTAATAAATTTAACATTCATTTAAAATGCGAACAATATCTTTAAAAAATGTTTATTCTCGTTAGATAGAAATCTAAAAATCTAAAATATTTATATTATCGAATTGAATTATATCAGTAGTACATAGGAGACTATTGATGGGTTAGGAACTAACTCAGGTCGCATTGGTCTAAAATTTAATACTAGTAAGACCAATGTGATGTGCAAAAAACGAGCTCGCCATTCGTTTAGGAATGGCTGGAGCCACATTCAACTCAATGCGGACTGTCTGGGACACACAGCTGTACTCGATTAAAACCAAATGCCACTTGTTCAACGCTTGCATTCTGCTGGTAATGCTTTACGGTTGCGAATCATGGCACCTGACGAAGACTCAGAAAAACCGTATACTGAGCTTCGAGAACAGATGCTTGCGTCGGATAATGGGGGTGAGGTGGTTTAATTTTGTGAGGAATTCAGAGATAAGGGAGCGTACAAGACAGCGTCCCGTCACGTCAGTGGTTATGGAGAGACGTTGGAACTGGCTGGGTCACGTGCTGCGGATGCCTCCAGAAAGCCTCAATCCTGCCTGCCTCTTCTTTCGACCGGTGGGATTCCGGCGTTCTGGATGTCCGTCGGGTACTATCCATAGGATGTACTCGGCAGAACTGAGGGATGCTGGCATGTCATGGGAGGAAGCAAAGCTATTGGCGGGAGACAGGGAAACATGGAGGTGCCGCGTGGCGGCCATATGCTCCACATAGGGAGCGAACATGGCCAAAGAAGAAGAAATTACATTCATGGTTCATGTTTCAACTTTAGATAAGCTGGGTTTGCAAGTAATACCTTCATATTATACGTTCACTTGACAAATGCAAACAATGTCATTATCAAATATCAAACATAATTTATCAAATTGTAATTGCAACATGAGAATTTAATAAATAATTTCAACAATTATTAACAACGAAAAACATGAAAATATAAAAATATCAAGGGCCATCTCTAGCGTGCTTCTGTATATAAACCTTTAGTGCAAGTCACGACTATATGCGATAACCGAATACGTGACGATATATTTAAATACGTATGATACCGTTTAAAACGAATGTACCATGAATTATACAAAACCTTGAAGTGCACGGAGACGTCTAAACTGGTGTTTAATTGACATAATCTAATATAAATTAAAGAAATTTTTTAAGAAAAACCTTTGTTTCAGTCTTTTTTCTTGCTCTTATTTTTAACAAGGTCATCTTTATCAAAATTAAAAGGTAAATTTAGATACTAATTCGGCATTTGTAGCTTGCATCCCTTTGATAGAACGTGTGCCAAGTATGATACATTGTGATTATCAAAAAAATGCTGTTTTGGAAAAACTGTGGGTTACGTTCTTTTTCCTTTCCACAGTCGATATGTAATTGCTAACAGTACTTTGATGCTTATAAATGCATTGATTATGTACGTTTTAGGTTTGGAAGTCTTTTTGAACGTGGTAATGATCGCTTTGTCAAGACATAAAAATAGGTGAAAAAATATACATCTTATAATAATAACTTACAATAACATTAATTTATGTTTTTTACTATTTATATTTATTTAATAATTTGTTTTAGGTAATTTTGTAGTAAGGTTCATCTTTTTAGAAACAGTAATCATTTCGAATACGAAAAAAGACTGAACGTATGAAATAAAAGTCACACAATCATGATCAGAGAATGGAACAAATCATGGAAAGTTATGGAAATGAATGTTTGTTTGTTTGTACTTTATGCGTTGCCACACCGCTCATCCGATTGCAATAAAACTTTGGCAAATGTCTGCCATACAGTTCATTTTGACAATGTATGCTTACACTTGCGCGAAGGTTATAGTACAATTAAATTACAGTAAGTGGCGCGTGTGTTGTACCATGTCAAACAGACAGAAAAGGAAAGCAAGCACTTCAATAAACACATTTTTTTTTAATTAAAAGAAATATTTGACATTACAGCTTACGCCAATGCGTCAAATATTTTAAAGTTGAAAGATCATGCGAGATATACTCGATGAGAATTTTTGAAAGTCACATGAGATTAACTCGCGGAGAATTGACTTCACAAACACCCATGTTTTAGATCTCAAATTAAAATTGAAAAAAATCCAATTTGCCATTGACCTTACCGGGAATCGAACCCAGACCCACCTGATTGGTAGAGCAACCTCTAACCAACTAGACCACAGCGGGCGACAATTAAAACACAAATACTTTCTTTCTTCGAGTGGCATTGCAATGCTTGCCGGGTACCAGCTAGTAGGCGATAAAATAATCACCAATAATCACAAATCACTATGTTCGTACTAATGTCCTCGGGTCTTTTTTTTCTTCTATGAAATATATTTGTTAGCCTACTTGAAAATTAGTTGAATAAAAATATATTGTATATATTTTATATAATAGAGGTCTATTTCTGCTACTACGAAAAATGGTTGTTAGCAAACTTAACCCTCCATAGACGAGAGCTTTTTTCCGATAAAAAAAATATTTTCTAAGCCATATTGAAGTCACGGATAACTTTTATTGCTATCCAAAATTAAAAAAAAAAAAAACGCCAAGTCATAAAAGTAGATAAAAATATTAAATTCACTTTAGAAGTCGGAGGCAAAAATATTAACTTTCTTGACCTAAATATTAACAAAATTAAAATTATTTTCACGATTTTAAAATATATCGGAAACCAACATTTTCGGATGCTGTAATCCATAAAAATTCAATGCACCCATTTTCTTATAAACTAGCCGCTTTTCATTCAGAAATTCATAGACTTGTGAGTGCCCTTTAAATGAAATGAACTTTAATATCGAATTGTAAATCATCAAACAAATTGCCATAAACAATATACAACGATATGTCTCTTATAGACAATCTTTTATCAAAAAAACAAACTAAACTTGCAGAAAAAATGTTATTTAAAGGTATAGTGTCAAAGGGCATCGATCATACTAGGTATTGGCGTAGAATCATTTATTTAGGAAATACAATTCTTAAAATTAAAAAACAGCTAGCTGATAGTGTTAGACCTGCTTTTTACTGTAAAAACTCTTTAGGCAAATTATTAGTTAACAATAAAGATAAAATACATTACTTAAATAAATCCGGGATTTATAGATTGCAATGCTCTTGTACAAAATTTTATATCGGCAAAACAGAAAAGACACTGAACACCCGAGTTTTAGAACATATGGCAGCCTTTAGATTAAAAAAAGACACGTCTACTTTTCCTAATCACTTAATTTCGGAAGGACACGTGTTCAATCAGGAACAAGGGATAAAAATGTTACACCCAAATACGGACAGTCCTAAGCTCTTTTTCCAGGAAATTTTGGAAATAAATAGAGCACAATTGCATAATCTTCCGATTTTAAATGAAATATCAAACCTTCTGGGATCTCCTCTTCTATACCCTATATAAATATAATCATAAAACCTTTGCCGACAAACAAATAAATATAATTCTTGAAACTTCTTACTACTCAAATCTATGGGCATTCCCATGAGCTTATCCTTTTCGCCAGCAATGGCTTTAAATTCAGTGATGCATTTATTTCTTATATAAACACGAAACATTTATTTACTAAGTGTCAGTTCAAGTTCATCCGTGCACTTGAACGCCTGAAGATGCCGAAAGGCGAAACCCGGGTCGTTAGTGACAAAATCTGTGAGAATGTACATAGTTTGAACGATTCAAATCTAAAATTATTTTTTTTTTCCATAGATATTGGAAAAGGAGGAAGCTGATGAAGCAGGTTTGAACGATGGACAAAATCACAACACTCATCACGAAGGCGAAGATTTGAGTGAGTCTCGTCATCACTTTTTTTTACACACTCGCATCACCAGCTTCAACTCATGAGTTTTTCATCGAGGTGATACCAGTCAGATCACTAAGGCATTTGAAAAAAAGTTCTATTCATTCAATATTTCATCAGATTTCAAGAATTTTGCTAAAAAAATAATTTCTGTGACCTGGCCTCGATGTACAAACTACAGTATTTTAATAGAATGTCATTAATTAACATCTCGATGTTTGTTCTTTACATTTCAACACAATTATCATATTTCCTTATATTATATGGATTGCCTGACGTTTTTGTACTTTTAATGTTTTGTCATTTTTTAAATATTTGAATTGTTCATGCATTTTAATTGAAATTCTTCAACACTTATTCTCTGTAGACGTTGTTACTGAGTTTTAGCAGAGAACTGTGAACTGTTCTCATAAGAGAGATATTTTAAAACAAGTTTTATTTGAAAAATATATGACGTTTGACTTTATCGACTGAATAGAAACACAACATTTTTGCGAAAGTGAGTTTTAATTTTCAGAACGTAAGCCCGCTAAAGTGACAAAATGTTGCTCTCTAGATGAAAGCAACAGCGACGAGCATCTGCCCCCAGGTTTCCGACTCATTTCCGCCTTATGTATTATATTACGCACCCGTCACGTGCCGAGATTGTACCACGCTTCTGTTCATTGCGTTGTATTATTTATAATGACCTGCACAGATTCTTTTTTCCAATGTAGTGATTTATGTTGTTAATTCGCATGGACAATTCATTGTACTTGTTTCCGAGTGTTTAATGTACAATTTATTGTATTAGAGTGATACATTTCATTTTTTATAATGAATTTCATAATAGATGCGACAAAATTTTCAAAATGGGGTGGATACTGTAAGTTTTTTTTTTGAACTCGACATCTGATGGGAAATCATGATATTTGAGTAGCTTGAAGATATTTATCATTTTTTTTTGTTACCATGTCCGCTCCCAATGTGGAACATATAGAATCCAAATAGAACTTATCTCAACACAAGATTTTCTTCAGAAGCTGCTTGTTACACAGTCGCTCAGCCCCTACTTTTGGAGAAAACAGGAAGGTTAAGGTTGGGGTAAAAATAGTGGTTAGCTAATCACTTTCGCTATGCCTCTGTACAGACATCACAGACATTCATGCATTCAAACAGAAATTCATAAATCAATTGGAAAACTAATTTGTGAAACTTTGCATGCCGGGACTTAAAACTGCTAGCCCTGCAACTGAAGCCAACGACGTTAATCAATAGACCACGGACCCGTATAAAAAGATAAAGCTAGGACAGGACTAGTCATAAGCTCTACACTCCATTTAAGGATCCAATAGGCGGGCGAGAATTCACAAATCACAGATATCGTGTCATCGAACACAAATCTATTTATGAAAGTATCTACAGGGATTTGAGTCCGCCAGCACCGCAACTGAACCCAACGACATTGACGACTCGACTACGACCCAACACGGTTCTATATACACACTGTTTTTGCGGAATCAATTGTTCTGGTATATGTAGGACATAACTGTCAATTAATATTATTATGTTTTTCATTTTGCGAGGTTATATGCATGCTAAAAATATGTAACTATTGCTATTTTTGGTAGATTCACTGCATTGGCTATCTATGAATAATAAAATTAGTTATTCCACAAATGATAAATGCATAAACCATTTCAATTAGATGTACATGTTGCACCACGGACACGAATCTATAAAATGCTCGGGCTTTAATAGAATTAAGCGTAGACGAACAGTTTTCAAAATAATTACGACAGTAGTTGAAGTTTTCAATTGCAAACTGTCTTCCCTATAATAGCAGCATTGGTAATTCTATTTACGTCTCAGTTCAGTCTAAGTAATCTAAGTAATCTAAGTAAAAAAAAAATACCACTGATAAGTCATTATTACCAATACGACTTTAAGCCTCATTTATTCACAATAACTTTCTCACGATATTACATAATTCGCAACTGACAATAAAATGAATAATGCTAAGCTGCACGGATCTATTTACAAACGTATTCGCTGCGTTAGACCCCTTAGTAAATGTTAAAAACACTTTTATTATATAAGGGGTACCGAAAATTAAACCATTATTTTTATTTGACACATATTTATTAACACAAATCTTACATACTACATTTTACATTACAAAATATAATCTCCATCATTGTCTACGACCGTCTGCCATCTCCCAGGTAGTTTCTCGATCCCTTTTTTGTAGAAACTTGCTGGTTTCGACTTGAAGTATGAATCTAAATAATTTTTGACGTCTTGCATATTTTGAATTTTTTTTTCCCGTAACGAATGCTCCATTGACTTAAATAAGTAAAAATCCGAAGGGGCAAGGTCCGGAGAGTATGGGGGATGCTTCAAAACTTCAAAATTTAAATCGGAAATTTTTTCACGGGTCATTTTGGCGGTATGAGGCCGAGCATTGTCGTGTAACAGAATCACGCCCTTTCTATTGACCAAATTTGGTCGTTTTATCATTAATTCTTCTTTTAGTCTTGATAGTTGCTGACAATATACCTCTGCATTAACCGTATCTCCAGGTTTTAGCAGTTCATAATGGATGATTCCACGAATATCCCACCAGACACACAAAAGGACCTTGCGAAGGGTAAGACCAGGCCTAGGGGTGGGGATAGGTACCTGGGATGTTGAAAGCCATTGTTTTTTTCGTGTAACATTATCGTACACAATCCATTTCTCATCGCTGGTCACAATTCGTTCCAAAAATGGATGTAATTTTTGTCGTGACAACAGGGAGTCGCACGTACTCATTCGAACCTCCTTGTTCATCTCGGAGAGCGCGTGCGGAACCCAAACACCCATTCTGTGGGATTTACCGATTTTTTGTAAATGATCTCGCACTGTGGACCATAGAGCATGTAATTTCTGTGACAATTCTTCAATACTTAAACGAGGATCAGCTTCCACTGTGGCCTTCAGTAGATCATCAAAAATAATGGTTTAATTTTCGGTACCCCTTATAAAAATATTTATTTCTTTTCCAATCGTAAAAAAAAAAGTTCTTTATAAACTGTTTGATCAAATGAAATCAAATCACTGCCAAAGTTTTTTAACTGAAAAAAATAAATTCAACAATAAGAGATTTCATGTGCAAAACATGATTTCAAATTATAAATTTTAAAAGTATAAAAGGCATGAATTGGCGATATTGCAATATTGATGTTCAGATATAAATTACCTATACTCAAATAGAAAATGTTAAATGATATCGAAATAATCACATTTATGAATATTATGTACGCGTGGTTTTTAGAACAGTGTTTCTTATCTTTATTTAACCCTTTGCCCCCTTCACATCGCTAAAATTTCAAACTTTCACCACAGTTTATATATATTTCATGCCATGGAATTATTCAAATAAGAGCCAATTTGTATGAAATTATTTTAGAAACAAATAAGAAACACTGGTCTGAACACCAATCTAAGTTGATTTAGGCACAATGTTTTGTATAATTTAAAATGCACAACTTTCAAGTTGTAACAACCAGGGCTGGCTCGTGGTGTGTGCAAAGTGTGCAGTGCACACAGGCTCTGCACTAAGATTTTAGTACTACTCGATCATTTAGTTGAATTTTTGCTAGGCGTCTAAGGTGCAGAAATCTTCGAGCCGGTCCTGGTAAAAACTGACCTTAGTCATAGACAGAATAGGTAATTTGTTACAGATTGCAGAAAAACCAGTATTATTTGGTGATAGTTAGTTATCTATTAATTAATTAATTATTGTTTTGTTTTTTTCAAACAAAAAATATTTTCACTGAAATAGTAACGTAGCGCTGCACGTGCTTTCTACGAGTGTCATGCTTTGATATATTATGTTTTTTTTTCTTCATAATGCACAGGTAGCACGAACCACAGTCACCACAGCCTGTCCAATACTACCTCTATCAACTCAATAACAACCGATGTGACATGTACCCATCTTCCGGATTCCCTGGATGCAAAGATTGAAGCTCTTCTCAGAGATTGGCACCACAGTCCAGATCTGCTCTTCTCCATTCACCCCATAGATGGCAGTTTTCTTATATGGTATGGAATTTGAATACAGTAATCGAAAGAGATGCGTTCCTTGATTTTACTTTGTTGATATAAAGGGTGATTCATTAAGAGGTACTTTTTTCAAAAGACAAAAAAACGTTTATAATTTTTTTTTATTGCATAGTCTTTAATATAATAAATAGACCAATTTTCTACATTTATTTTTTAAATATTATTTCTTTTAAATGTTGGCCGTAACTACGCCTAACATGGTCCATTCGAAAGTTCCAATTTTGGATGACGCGTTTGAGCATTTCGACTGGTATTTGGGTAAAGATGAAAGTAATGTTGGCCTCCAATTCCTCAATCGTAGTCGGTTTAATTATATAGACTTTCGACTTTACGTAGCCCCAAAGAAAAAAGTCTAGAGGTGTTATATCGCAAGATCTAGACGGCCAATTCACTGGTCCGAAGCGTGAAATTATTTGTTCACCGAAATGTTCTCTTAATAAAGCCATGCTTTCAGGCTGTGTGGCAAGTAGCGCCATCTTGTTGAAACCAAGTGTCGTGGAGATTATGGGCTTGAATTTTAGGCACCAAATAGTCCGTTATCATGGAACGATAACGGGCGCCATTCACAGTTACGTTCTGGCCAGCCTCATTCTAAAAAAATATGGACCGATTATTCCACCAGCCCATAAACCACACCAAACCGTTGTTTTTTGTGGACGTAGTGGCAGCTCTTGAACCTCTTCGGGTTGATCTTCAAACCAAATACGGCAATTTTGTTTATTGACATATCCATTAAGCCAGAAATGGGCCTCATCGCTAAACAAAATGTTAGCAAAAGCGCACGAAAAACATTCCTCGCAGAACGCTGATTTGCGTAATACAGCTGAATAATTTGTAGGCGCTGTGCCGGCGTAAGTCTTTCCATTATGAATTGTAAAACAATACTGAACAAAAATAAATTAACACTTGGGCACAACTCACGTGTTATCTATTATCAAATCCCAATAAGAAAAAGTACCTCTAAATGAATCACCCTTTATATTGTTTTTGTTGAACTGTGTTTTTATGAAGCGACCTCTATGCTAACATTTTATACTAATATAATTTAGCAGTGGAATTTAAAAAAAATGTGTGTTTTTTTGTATTAATTTTATGTGCTTGGATATTGGTTTAACCATCATAAAACTTACGTAATTATCATGGCGAGAGAGAATGTCGATATAAGAGAAATCGTGAATGAGGAATTAGACTCTGATCATGATATGCCCAAAGATGAAATGGAGCAAGAGGCCAGTGACCGCATTGCAGATGATGCAGACTCAGAAGAGCCGAGAGCATGTAGAATGGGAACTCACATTCCCATAATTCATGATTTCGATAATTTTCAATCCAGCATGGGATTGATTGACTTTGACGAAAACTCTCCCAAATGTCTATTTTTTGAACATTTTTTACAATGTCACTTTAAAAGTCTGTAAAAGGTTTCGTACATTATCGACAGTTGAAACATCGCGTCACTGACCCTTCGACGCCTGCACTCGAGGCACAAAATTATGTCATCATAGAAGCTACAACATTCGCGTGTGCTGGGTTAATATTCCCATCATTTTTGAACAAATATTTCCCAGTTGGGTAAAAGTGATGGTGATTTCAACGAGACCCCCCACTTTTATGTGGCATGGACAACTGGAAATACTTTGGACATATGTATTTATCCCGTCGTGAATCTATTAAAATAAATATTTTCAAATTTGAATTGTTTGAATTTTGTACTTTTCCATGAGTTTTGTCGCTAACGACCCGGGTTTCGCCTTTCGGCATCTTCAGGCATTCCAAGTGCACGGATGTACTTGAACTGACGCGTAGTAAACAGTTTGTATCGTTTATAAACAAAAATATAAGTAGATCACTAAGTTAAAAGGCTATTAAAATGTAAATTAGCGAAAATTTAATGTATACAATTTTCAATGGATTAAGTGGGTTTGTTATAATTATGGGGATTTTTTGAAAATATTAATGACCAGATAATAACGTAGGAATGTTTAAAATAAATCTAGGGTTTTATCCGACCTATTAATGAGTTGATTTGTTTTTAAGCCCTTGAATTAATATTTAATGATAGCAAGTGCTTGAATTATTAATAAAATGATAATTATTTAAAAGGGGTACAACAATGGAGAATTTGGTAGATAATATTGCTCGTTTAAAATTGACAAACTGTTGAGCTGAGCTCGATTAATCTCTAAGATTTCTTGGTAAAATAATTTAAACTCGCCCCTGTTAGTATCTAACAAATCAATACCTGAGTCAAAATTAAACGTATGGTTTTCAAGAATTAAATGATTGGCAAAGGTGGAAGTATATTTTTTTAAGCGAAAAGCGGCTAAATGCTCAGCCACTCTTATATTTAAGGTTCTAGCAGTTTTACCAATATAAAATTTGGGACAATCACTACACTGCAATCTATAAATCCCAGATTTGTTTTTATAATCTATAACATCTTTATTATTTATCAATAATTTACCTAAAGAGTTCTTGCAATAGAAAGCCGGTCTAACACTTTCTGAGAGCTGCTTCTTCATCTTTAAACTGGTGTGTCCTATGTAATTAATTCTTATAGTCTATTCTTATAGTATATCTTAGTAATTAAATGCCTGAAGATGCCTGAAGATGCCGAAACGCGAAACCCGGGTCGTTAGCGACAAAACTCATGGAAAAGTACAAAATTCAAACAATTCAAATTTGATATTGAAATTCCATCAAGCACCCTCAGTTGAAATATTTTCGACTTTGAAGAACTAAGATTCTTAATATAAATCAATCTATATATTAATAGTTGATAAAATAATCACAAACCACAAATGTGTGCGTACTGATGTCCCAAAATTAAAAAAATTACGATATCTGTTCTGCTACTACTGCAAAAATTCGATAATTCACGAAATTTCTGCTACTATGAAAAATGGTTGTTAGCAAACTTGAACATTATTCCAAATGTTAAATAATTTACGAAATTTCTGCTCCTACGAAAAATGGTTGTTAGCAAAATTGAACATTATTCCAAATATTAAATAATTTACGAAATTTCTGCTACTACGAAAAATGGTTGTTAGCAAACTTGAATATTATTCCAAAAATTCAATAATTTACGAAATTTCTGCTACTTCGAAAAATGGTTGTTAGCAAACTTAAACATTATTCCAAAAATTAAATAATTTACATTTCAGCTACTACGAAAAATGGTTGTTAGCAAACTTAAACATTATTCCAAAAATTCAATAATTTACGAAATTTTTGCTAACTATAAAAATAAAATAAAATAACATAAAATAAAATAAATTGAAATGAAATGAAATAAAATAAAGTAAAATAAAATAATATAAAATAAAATAAAATAAAATAAAATAAATAAAATGAAATAACATAAAATAAAATAACATAAAATAAAATAAAATAAAATACCATAAAATAAAATAAAATTAAATACTATGCAACAAAAATCTCACGTTGCTGGGCAACGGGCTTACAGCTAGTCATCATAAAAGATTTCGATTAAAAGTAACTCTCAATCTCAGAAAGAGTAAGTACTGTGAAATATGGCTACAGGTAATACAAATGATACCTGTGGTGATTTTCCTTAAATGAATCAGCATCCAGTCATTTGACAGTGATCTCTCCAGTCCAGTTCCAAACGGAACGATTTCTAATTTGGCTGTAATTAGCAATAACATATCACTAGCTGTACAAGGCGATCCCGTAAAGAGTACTGGTCAGCTAGTTTTTCATTACAATCATTCATTGTGCAATTTCAGGGTAGTGGAATGGCTTGATGAATTTCATCCAGGTTCATTTCGACAAGCACAAGTGTCATTCAGTACTCGAATTCCTGGAGCCTTTCCGCTTGGTGATGCTACCACTATGTCTACTGCCGCTGCACTCTACCACACTGCCGGATTGCTTCTACATGTCAGACAGCGAGCTGCGAAACCTCAAGATGGACAGCCTGCAGGTGACAAAGTTAAATAGTCTAAATCTCAATTTTTTAGAAAACAAATTCAAATAGGTTAGATGTATATTTAACCCGTATTACTTTGTTCCTAAATCATTATAAATCTCCTGACATTATGTAGACATCCTTTAAGATTTGTAATTATTATTTGTATTGACTTTTTATGGCTGTAGCTGAGTAGTTATGTGCTCGTTTCTACATGTTAATCTATTAATATACGAATTTGAATCTAAAAACGTATTGTGTAAACATAAAAACATATCTATGAAAATTAAACCCTGTCCTATCCAAAACTATGTAGTGAATGATTTACTTATAAACTAATGCTGCTAAATCCATACTTTTTATTTAATAATTCTTGCTTATGATTTTCTTTCATTGTTTAGAAGAGTTTTTATTTCATTTAAAAAGAAATATTTAAAAAACGATAAATTGACAGCCCAATGTATTATTATATAAAAGTTAGTTGAATGCCTGAATGCCTGCTGCAGTGTAAAACTTTTCAGCAAATTTAAAGTTTTGGTTGATATTTTTTCTAGATCCCTTAGTAAATGAAGTTTCAACACCTTTAGCTAGTGTTCAAGAAGAAAAAGAAGAAAACGAATGGCCCCAACCCGGAGATGAAGAAAATCAACAAAACGGATCTCAGAGTAACTTTTTTAAATTATATTTTGCACTTTACAGTTATATGCTGGCTAATGTAAGTGTCACTAATATTGTCAACTTGACGAGAATAGTTTGCCTTGAAGAGCTACACATAAAGTGATATTTTGATTGTACATTCAACCGAATTACAATGCGATGGATTTTCTTTTAGCACAAGCTCAATTTAAAACGAGCACTCGAACCTGAAAGCAATACTACACACGGGCAAAATGTCGCAGCTATGTTTACCACTATTATTTTTTTCTTTATCTACTCCCTGTATAGAGGATATGGTCACCACACGGTTCCTCCAAAATTCCTCACCAGTCTCTGCTTCCTCCCGGGTCTTCCTAGCGTCCCGTAGCTTCGCTCTGTACATCCTGTGGATGGTCATCCGTGGACTTCCACAACGTCAGGATCCATCCAGTTGGTCGAAGAAGCACATATCCAAGCCAGGTCCATCGTCTCTTTTTTATGTTGAACGTAATAAGGGGCCTCTTAGTCTGCTCGCTTATCTCTGTGTTCCTGACAAAGTTAGACCACTGTGCCCTAGTATTTTATGCAGGCGTCAGTTTTCAATGCACAGTATAAGGTTACTCTCGGCTATGTTCTTTCTCACAGCGATGTTGAAATTTAACCGAATTGAGGAAATTGATTCCCCTCAATGTCGATTCTCTTCTGTTACCATTATGCAAAATATTATTTGAATAATTTTACAGATAATGAAAAAGATGGAGACAAGGATAACGATAAAACGGCAGAAGATAGTGAAAACAAAGACGGAGATCTACTGAGCGCTCCGCCGTGTCCTGTCATCTCTATGGTCACAAATCATGCAAACGGGACTCTCAATCTATGGCAACTAACGTTTGCTGATAAGTCAAAATTCTCGCAGGTAAGGGAATCTTAGCCGTTCTTTTTATTTCTAATATTCCTTCAAATGTTTTATTAGAAGCTCATAACAGAGGGAGTATATGCAAAATTGATCATACCGATTTTATCCTCCGAAAAAATATTTCTGGATCGTTAATATAAACATTTTTTTGATTTTATTGACTTACAAATAATAGAAAACTTAAATTAACTTTGATTATTCCACGTATTGTGTTAATAACTGTGACATGTGTTTCGCCTCTTTCAGAGGCATCTTCAGACTTACTATCGCAAAGTTTGCTTAAGTAATGAAGCAAGATTGATTCTAACATTTTAAAATTATGAAATTACAAAATGGAGTTTTGGGTTTTTTTTACTTTTAAGAGGAGCAAGGAGGGGGGTGTAGAATCGAAATAAAGCAAACAAATAATGATACTAATGAGTTGCAATCAATCAGATTGGTATTTTTCCTTTTTAAGGGAAGTAAAGAGGGGATTATAAAATCGAAACAGTGCAAACAAATTTAATCATACTACTAATGATGTTAAACATTACAAACTATTAAACTAATGAGCTGCAATAAATCAGCTAGGCTGGTGATTACTCTATTAATTGGGAACAATTTAAGTAATGGGGAACCACCTGTACTATTAAGAATATTATTTAATAATATTTCTTTTTTGTTGAGTTTTATTAATTTCTAAAAATTCTAAACCATTCATCTTTGACCGCGGATGACTGCTATAGCAGCCCAATCTGAACCGATTTGGATCCGAGCCGCGGTCAAAAGGTTAAACCCTTTTTATTTACTCGGTGGAGTATTTCTAAATTACAAATCTGATTAAAATTATGATTATTTTCTATTAAATGATTGGCAAACTCAGAAAAATTGTTACTTTTTAGACATCTTTTATGTTCTTTAATTCTAATATTAAAGTTTCTACCTGTCTGTCCAACATAAGACGCTTGACAGTCTCCACAAGAGAGTCGATAGATATCTACTTACAAATATCTATTAATTCAAGAGGAAGGAACTAGCCACTTGGTCAACCATTGAAAAATAATAAGATTTATATCAACAATAGTTATCAAAAATAAATATTTAAAGAAATTTGAATGTCAAAATTTAATTTGATAACTTTACTATTCCACTTGTGTTACAAAATGTGACTCGTGTTTCGCTTCTTTGAATTTAATTTTATATAAAAATGAACTTCTACAAAGTTACGAATCCTTCACGAATTTGAACTTTATTTCTGACCATCCTGTGCTTTAAAATAAAGTAAAATTTAAATATTAAACAAAATCTAGTGAGTAACTATACTTTACCTGACATTAACGGGCACGCTCGTCCCATATTATGACCATCGATCACGGAAATAAGTATTAATACCTTTCTTGTATATAATGCGCTAAATTTATCTGTCATTTTTTTATAGGTGTTATCCATTGGACACGCTTCTAGAGCCTCCGGTCACCGATTCAGAGTCAACGACATAACGTGTCATCCCGTACTTCCATTGCTGCTCACAACCAGCCATCATAATATTTCTGGTTCGATTTAATGTGAAAAATATTCATCATACTGAGGATCTGTAAAAATTGGTTCCAAGCTAAACAGAAAACATTTCTCAAAGATAAATATTTTATTTTTATTTCATTATTTTTCAATTAATGGATTTTTATTTACATAATCAGTTACATTACAGATGTATACTCTGGTGATTATATAGTTAGATAGTTACATATATTCCAAATGAGATCCATAATTTCCCATCTAATTTTACACAGTAGTATGATTGCTTTTGCAAAATTATACTGAAATATTTGAATCACCCGTTGACTATTTTAGATACAGCCCCAGGAGGTGCCCTCGCTCCACCGTCGCCTGGATCCATGTCTAAAGAGAATCTTCAACCGGCGGGTGTTCCGCCTAGCCCTTCAGTCTGTTCGCCGGCTGACTCGGGTGGATTCTGCTCTGAGTTAATTCTATGGAGAGTAGATGCAGTTGGACCGCTTTCTAGATCAGGGGGTGTGGGAGAATTGGCAAGAATCAATTCACCGCATCCGTCAGCATTTAGTAATGTTGCTTGGATACCGACACTGTTGCCCAGGTTTGTTCATTAAAATCATTAAAACCAGGGCTGTGTAGTCATTTAAAAGAATGGAAACTGAGAAATCAATCGGGAATTTAACTCCAATTTTCAAAATGTCAAGTGGAATTGTTTCTGTACAATTTTCTATGATTCTTGGTTTTAACATTTATACCTTATTTATATATCGCTACCGTAAAGCAACAGTCGAAAATACTAGTTTCGAAATAATTGAACTGTAAGGTTTAAATAGCTAATTATGGTTTTATTTAGTTTCTTTTACTGTTTATCATCAAGGATAATAGTAGATTTGTTTGTATACTATAATCTGTATCTAGTTATTTTACTAATTTCCCTGACGCTTTGAAGTTACAGGGCAATATCAATAATTGTAATTGTAAGATTTTTCGTTTAAATGGGTCATTTTCTTTTTAAATTAAAATATTTCAGTTCTTCATTAGAAAGGTTTAGCTTTCAGCATTCGATTGGCATACTTCTCTTAAAATCAACGTTTTTTAACTATATCTCACTGTTGCTTTAAAGATAGCAATATGTATCGACAGATGAAAATGTTAGTATTGATAGACATAAACAAAAATGAAACAAGTACATTGTGATAAATTTTACCAAAACCCAAAAAAATACAGTTATAGAAATACTTGGTCTTTCAAATTTGCATACATTCATTTTCGCCACTGATACAGAACCCTTATGCATTCCTTATTTATACTCATACATTAGTTTTATATACTCTAAGTCGTAGCAATGAATTAAAACTGCTATGAAACAATAATTGTTCAATTTTAAAATATTCTGTTGGTCAAAATTTCAGTACAACTCTGGGTAATTTATCAAATTCTCCATCGGCGTGCTTTGTGGCAAGCGACGGAGAGAGTCTTCGAGTGTACCAAGCAGTCATCGATGCCAGAACCCTGCTCGCTGAAGTAGCTACATCTGAACGGAGGCACCGAAGTATGGTTGTAAGTAATTTATATAAAATATTTATATAATATTTAATATAAAATGTATTTATGAATTAGCCTGTATGATGATTTCTTTATACAATATTTAAAGAGGCATTGCATTTATTAGTATTTTTTCTATTTAAATATATTATAAAGCATTTTTGTAGAAATCAATTCATATTTGTATACTCATCACATCTATCAATGATTTTTAGCAGTCACACATATTATACAATATATACACCTATGACATTCCTTCCGGCAGAGAAAACGACACAATTATAGCGCAATATGCAGATGATACGGCTATTTTAGCTAAATCTCGAAATCGACAAAGCGCTGTCACGCATGTTCAATCAGCTGCTGACACAATTGCAGACTGGTGCGACAAATGGCGAATCAAAATTAATACCGAAAAGAGCGCGGCAGTAATGTTTTCCAAGGGTTTTATCAGAAAACCTAATTTTGCTTGCATACGCATGCACAACGCAGAGATCAAGTGGTCTAATTCGGTTAAGTATCTTGGACTCACGCTAGATAATCGACTTAAATTTAATGAACACGCCGCGATTAAAAAACGTCAAGCTAACGCTACAAAGGCAAGGTTGTATTTTATGCTTAACGCGAGGAGCAAACTTACTCTCAAAAGCAAGCTGCTCCTCTACACAGCAATCACTCGACTAATCATGATGTACGCTGCTCCAATATGGACGTATGCTCACCGTAAACATATGAAGACTCTCCAGATTGTCCAAAATAAATCACTGAGACAGATATGTAACGCCCCGTGGTACGTGCGTAACACGCTGCTTCACAGATACTTGAAAATACCTACCGTCCGCGAGTTCGTTCGTGAGATATCTCAAAAGTTTCACAGCGAAGTAGGAAAACATTTTAACCCAACGATATCTAATCTCCACAATTATGATGAGACACTGCCTGAGAATCGTTTTTGACCAAGAGCAATTCCGCTCGACGACCCTCCATAGATCTTATGTCGTCTAAAATTGGCACTTTTAGAACGAAATTAGCATCACGAAAATGACTCTCTTTGTTTGACTTTCTTTGTGCACTGTATGTGTGTGTGTATGTATGTATGCGTATGTGTGTGTACATGTACGGATGCAGTATGGGGAAGCATATAGAATGTGATTTGCAAAATAGTGCATATGGAGTTCCCGTGAACTTCTTATCTCTGTAGCGATCGCGCCCTTCTGTCTGCAAACGATGGTAAGGGGATGCAATTTACAATTCTTTAAAAACTTTATCGATGAAGGAGACTAGAAGAACCTTGACGTTAGCGCGTCCTGGTACTTGAAGCTCCATAAATTTGATATCCAAAAAAAAAAACAAGCAGTCACATAATTTAAATATTTTGTTTGAAATAAACAAGAGAATTAGAAAAAGGTTAATATTTGAAATTGAATTCGTATCCATATAATATTGTGTGTAAAATTCTATTTGGTTCCCTTCCTGGAATCAAAGCCAATAGAAAACTGAGAGAGAGATCACAGATGAACTCAATAAAGATCTTATCTGTACTGGAAGTGAAAATAATGATGAATTATTTAAGATTTCGGCTGAAGGTGCTTGGTAGAATTTCAATATTAAATTTGAATCATTCAAATTAAATGAATTATTTGATTTACATTTTTCACTTTGTCTTTAATGGTCCACATTCATGATCACTCCGAAATGTAGAACCATCGAGTAATAAAACGATTAAATGAGACGTTAATCGTTTTGAGTGATGCAGTGTTTTAAACGGGCACCGACATAGAACAGAGTTCACCACTTCAACCGCCTAAATAAAAACACTCCTAATAAGTAAACTGCCGTAATTTAAATTTTGGCTACTTTGAGTTACGAATGAAGCTTAAACAATTTCATGTTTTCCATCGTTGGATAAAACTGGGTTTTGTTTAAAATATATTTCACGAGACACCCAGAACTTCAGTATTCTTTTAAATACAATGATTAAAAATTACAAAAAAGCACTGACTACAATATCCGGAATAAGTACAAAAGTGTTCCATTGATTGTTTCATATTATGATTATTATGTCCAATTGCAAACAGACAGCAATGACATTGAAAATGAAAAAATATATTAAATATGAATTACAGCTTTAGCTTCGCAGAAATCTTTGGAAAAATATCACTCACTTCAAATTCACTTCAAATTCACGCAACTGACTTCCGTTTCCGTTGAAATCGACAATATCAATAATTGATATAATCAAACATTATAAATTAAAGATTTCTAGTTTTATAATTATATTTTGATAAAAATTTAAGTCTTATGTTTAACTACTCTGAATTGATGAAGTATATAATTATTTAACTTTTCGTTTATGTTTTATTTTGCATTGTAAATAAGCATGCTTGCTTAAGCCTGGACACTGACGAGCCCGAAAAATCAAATTTTCCCATTAAAAGTTCAGCTCATGCTATAAATCAAGACCATTAAAGTCAAAATCGAGTGAATTATGTTCGTTGCCGAGTGATTACCTGATATTCAAATAGGCAAACTGTCACATAAATGCACTAAATTGCAACATTCAATCTTAATGACCCATAAACAACAGTAAAAATGTTTAAATTTCAAAACAAAACATAACATCTTTGCAAACATTTGCGGAACGAAAGGATATCCAATAGGTTGGAAGTTCAACTGGAAATGTAGGTATATCACTTATACCGTATATGTATATATTTTTTAATTCAAATCCAATAATAAGTAGTTTGCATTGCAAGTACATTATAAAACAATATTAATTATGCAATTCTAGTACTCTATAATCAAGTTCTAGTAAATCTACTCCATTAGAATTGGACGTATATATTATGCAAAAAGATACAATCTCTCAATCATTTGAAGGTTCAACAGTTAGTTAATCTTAAAATAATACTGAACATTATATTGTGTTACAGTATTGATTTATATTGTCATCAGTTTATAACGTCTGCGATAAACGAAGCCGGTCACAATTGTTATTCAAATAATGTAAAATTAGTACATAAGAGAAATATTTTTCAATATCTAAAATTTCATCCCCCTATCCGATCTATAAAGCAACGTACAAGGAGAGCGATTAGCTTACCGGTAGTTCTGTCTTAGCAAAATCTCTGTACGATTATGTAGACTCGTAATGAAGTTTATTTTAACAAATTTTTTCTACGACACTTTGTTAATCAGTTGATCAACTCTTAAAAAATATGTAATTTTATATCCATAGATTCCGCATGTAAAAATTCCCCATAAATATATAAAACATTTTCATTATTACCTATCAAATAAAGAAATTATTAACATTGCTTCAGAATCGGGAGATATCTTTTTATCCTTTTGATTTTAACCCTTTGGGTAGTAAGTTTATTTTTACTAAATTAGGATTTTTTGATTCATTTACCATTGATACACACAAAAATATATAAAAAAAATTGTTCATTGATCAGTCTGGTAAGAATATGGAATAATATTTCTTTTATAATTTTACAATGCAAAATTAAAAATGTAAATGTATACAAACATATTATTATTTTTCAACAATTTTCAAGAACCTATTACTTCCAATTTGGGCCTAGATCTTTTTTTGCTTTTTACGGCTACCGATTTTGTGCAAATATGTATTGACCTTTTTACAAATTTGTTTTGTTCATTTGCAACAAATAATAAAAATAACGAGATCGTCAAAATTCACAGATACAAATGTTTTTTACCAATATGTGAAAAAATAATGACAATTCAATTAAAAGCAAGAGAATAGCAATAAGCATTAAGCACTAAAATATTTGTCCGTACGAAGCGGCAATACTCCTCAATGGGTTAAAAATATACTTACCTATTTTTGTTTTGTACTTCGACATTGTTCACAGCTTATGGTAATAAATTAGTCAAAGTGAATTAGTCAGTATAATAAAAATGTATTTTTACGAGTTTGCAAAAAAATAATATTATCCAGAGACGGATGAAGTTCTTGGAATGTGAAATTTTTATATTTCGTACTTACATATTTATATGTAAACTGAAAAAAAAATACATATTTCAAAAAACGATACATTGAGTAATTATGAATTTTTAAGTGTTCAATGTCTCAATAATATTGAAAAATAATAGAACAATTATTTTTTTTATACAATTAATTTATTGTCATCAAGACCAGGAATATGGTATATATTTTTTTCAGTTGAAAATGCTCGTGGTGAAATGTTGAAACCAATTCTGATTGTGATAAATTAAGCGTAGAATAAGAACAAAAGAGAGATTCATCATTTTTTAGGGTATTTATTAAACTCATACATAATATAAACCAATAATAATGTCTTATGTGCTACTTCGCAAAAACAAATACAGCGCATTTACACTACAAGCTAGATAAATAGTCTTAAAATAAAAAGATTTTTTGTCTATAAAAAATATTAAAACAAATTTGACTCGACACATATATTTCTAAATATTTAATATAACCAATTTTATTTAAGTACACCCCTGTAGGTAAAATCGATGGCGCTAAACAATGGGCTATTCATCAAGTCACCAAAGTGTGTTGACCTTGACATATAATTAGATGCTTGCTGCATTTTCGCTAATATTTAGGTCGACTGCCGTATGTAATATTTCTTAATTTTTCATTGAACAAAAAATTATATACCTCATCGATCAGAGTAGTTTCACATTTGACTTAAATAAAATCATAAAAACAGAAATCTGTAACATAATGTTTAATTATGTATATCAATATCGATTTCAAATGAAACGGGAGCTCAAATGCATGAATTTCAAGAGGATTTAGTAACAAGAATGTATTTTTCCAAAGATTTCTGCGAATTTAATATAATTTGTATTTCCGAGGTCATCATTGCTGTTTGTTTGCAATTGGAAAATTTAATCATGACATTTTGAAACAATCAATGGAACACTTTTGTACTTATTCCGGATATTGTAGTTACTGGAGTGCTATATTTGCAATTTCTAGTCATTGTATTTAAAACTATAATGAAGTTTTGGATGTCTCGTGAAATATATTTCAAATAAAACCGCAGTTTTCTCCGACGATGGAAAACATAAAATTGTTTAAGCTTTATTCATAACTAAAATTAGCCAATATGCAGACTACGGCAGTTTACTTATTAAGAGTGTTTTTATTTGGTTACGCGTTGGAATAATGGGTTTCTCTCGTCAATGAACTTTAAAAATCCTACCATTACGCAAACGATTAACGTCACATTTAATCGGTTTATTACCCAACAGTTTTGAATTTCGGAATGATCATGAATGGAGACCCTAAAACCATGACTCGAAAGAATCTTTTGTTCTCTGAAAAATTAAAAATTATTACATAGGCAGTCGACCTAAATAGTAGCGAAAATGCAGCAAGCATCTGATTATATGTCAAGGTCAACACACTTTGGCGAATTGACGAATAGGGCTATTAGGTGTATGGCACCATCGATTTTACTTCCAGGGGTGTGCTTAAATAAAATTGGTCATATTAAATATTTAGAAATATATGTGTCGAGTCAAATTTGTTTTTATTTTTTTAATAGACCAAAAAATCGATTTATTTTAAGATTATTTATCTAGCTTGTAGTGTAAATGCGCGCTGTATTTATTTTTGCGAAGTAGCACATAAGACATTATTATTGGTTTATATTATGTATGAGTTTAATAAATACTCTAAAAAATAATGAATCTCTCTTTTGTTCTTATTCTACGTTTAATTTATCACAATCAGAACTGGTTTCAACATTTCACCACGAGCATTTTCAACTGAAAAAAATATAAACCATATCCCTGGTATTGATGACAGTAAATTGATTGTGTAAAAAAAATAATTGTTCTATTATTTTTCAATATAATTGAGACATTGAACACTTAAAAATTGATAATTACTCAATGTATCGTTTTTCGAAATATGTATTTGTTTTTCGGTTTACATATAAATATGTAAGTACGAAATATGAAAATTTCACATTCCAAGAACTTCATCCGCCCCGGGATACTTATTTTTTGTAGACATACACTATTTGATGGTAGGTGTGTTATTCACTTATTGACATTTTTTCATCAGAGATGCCAGTACTTTACAGGATAGCGAACCTATGGCACGCGAATGTTTTATAACGAAGAGAAAAAAAAAGTGATAATACAAAATAATCAAAAAAGTTTTAGAAATAGTGTACAAAAAATTCAAAGCATTTGAAACTTAGTTACAAATATTTAAACGTGATATAATGATCAGAAATTTCAAGTATTTTCCTAACCTCAAAAAATACATGTTGAATCTGGAAATTCATGAAATGCCGGATGTAGGGAAAATAATTTAACAATTTGAAAATGCTTTAGAAGCAACAAGTATTAAAAGCTACCAACTATGAAACCGATATAAAACATTTGGCATCTAGCATCCAACAGCAAAAATCTCACTAATAATAATGTTTTGAAGGTCCTACATTTTTTTAAATTTAGTCTCTTTTATTTTGCCATTAATTGTCATGTGTCATAAAGTCATTTAAACATTTTTTATTTCTATGGCATGTGGCACGCTTCATATTAACCTTCGAGTACCTATATCTTGAAAAATCACACGGGTTCCGGAGCGGGGTACATTTGTACCCCCCAGAATTTTTCTCATTTAACGAAGTAAAAATTAAAATAATAAATGTCAGCAGTTCGAATGTTGATTTTGAGCATGCCCTGTCAAAATTAAGAGACAATTTGTCTTTTTGAATCATCCATATCATATTGCGTTGACGATACGTCAGGCGTATAGAAGCGGCGAGAGCAGACTGAACTAATCGTAAAGCGACGTCGTTCTCCCGGCGCGGGTGCAGGGTACGATGACATCAGGTGTGTGGAGTTTGCGCTCGGCACACGCACACACTCAAACGCAACGTGTATATGTGACCCAAATACCATTTGTTAACGAAAAACGTGAATATCTATTTTATTTTATACAATTTTTCAGATTTTTTTTTTGCATTGTATTCAGTAGGATATGTTTGTAGATTACAATAAATATCAGCTAGATATTACCGATATTTAACAAATGGTTGGTAAAATAAGAATTAAGGGACACAATTGTACCCCGCTCCGGAACGCGAAGGTTAAATTGAAAAAAAATGGCACTCCTACTCAAAAAGTTTCGCCACCACTAATGTAAGTGATTTTATCTCTGTTTTCGCAAACTCATAAACATACATTTTTATTATACTGACTGTTCACTTTGACTAATTTATTACCATTAACTGTGAACAATGAATGTCAAAGTACAAAACAAAAATAAGTAGGTATATTTTTAACCCTTTGAGGAGTATGGCTGCTTTGTATGGCCAAATATTTTGGTGCTTAATGCTTATTGCTATTCTCTTGGTTTTAATTGAATCATCATTTTTTTTCACATATAGGTAAAAAATATTTGTATCTGTGATTTTTTACGATCGCGTTATTTTTATTATTTGTTGCAAATGAACAAAACAAATTTGTAAAAAGGTTAATACATATTTGTACAAAATCGGTAGCCGTAAAAAGCAAAAAAAGATCTAGGCCCAAATTGGAAGTAATAGGTTCTTGAAAATTGTTGAAAAGTAATAATATGTTTGTATATTAACATTTTTGATTATGCATTGTAAAATTATAAAAGAAATATTCCATATTCTTACCAGACTGACCAATAAACAAAAAAATTGTTTTTATATTTTTGTGTATCAATGGTAAATAAATCAAAAAATCCTAATTTAGTAAAAATAAACTCACTACCCAAAGGGTTAAAATCAAAAGGATAAAGAGATATATGCCGATTCTGAAGCAATGTTAATAATTTCTTAATTTGATAAGTAATAATGAAAATATTATATATATTTATGAGGAATTTTTACATGCGGAATTTATGCATATATAATCGCATACTTTTTTAAGAGAGTTGATCAACTGAGTAACAAAGTGTCATAAAAAACATTTGTTAAAATAAACTTCACTACAAGTCTATATAATCGTACAGAGGTTTTGCTAAGACAGAAATACTGGTAAGCTAATCGCTCTCACTGCACGTTGCTTTATAGATAGGATAGGGGGATAAAATTTTAGATATCGAAAAATATTACTCTTATGTACTAATTTCACATCATTTTAATAATGATTGTGACCGGCTTCGTATATCGCAGACGTTATAAACTGATATTTTGCATAATATATACGTCCAATTCTGATGGAATAGATTTTCTAGAACTTGATTATAGAGTACTAGAATTGCATAATTAATATTGTTTTATAATTGACTTGCAATTCAAACTACTTATTATTGGATTTTAATTAAAAATGTATACATACGGTACATATACCGTATATGTATACATTTTTATGATATACACCCATCCCTCGCTTAACACGGAAGATAGGTTCTGCTAGATCACCGTGTTAAGCGAGACTAACAAATGTATGAAAAAGAGAGGATAGGTTCTTTTTTAGAAATATTAAAGAAATTAGTAGATAGGACTGAAAATTTATTGAAACATTATGAACACAGATAAAAGATATTATTCTATGTCACTCTCACTAGAAGATATTAATATGGGGATTTTTCTTCTTTTTATTGGACGAATGTCATCATCACAACTACTTTCGATTACATTTTCTGTTATGTTCCGTCGACGTTCAAAAAAATCGGTAATCCGCGATAGTTCTTTTTTTTATATTCTTGTAAATTTCCTCATATTTGGCACGTAAGTTCTACTTGGCATTTTCTTCCAAAAATACCCGTTTCGTCAGCATTCTGTCATCTGGTCAGGCGAATAAGACCCTTCTTCGATTATTTTAGCTAATTTTGGAGGATATTCTTCTGCAGCTTTAATGTCGCCAAATCTACTTTCGCCTTTAATTTTGATGTTGTGCAAAAAAAATCACCTTTTAAATTTCTCAAGCCATCCCTTGCTCGCTAAAAATTCTGTGTCTTGATTTATTGCTGTTGTATTGTCTTGATTAATTATGTGATAAAAAATTCTTTTTACCTTTTCTCGTATAGTAGAGCCGTCCAAAGGTAATCCTTTTTGGTTATTATTCTCTATCCAAATCACCAGAGCTTTTTCCATTTTTTCTATGTTTGCATTGCGTATGCGATTCGTATGTTTCGCACTTATTAAAGATCCCTCTATTACACTTGCTCTAATTTTTTCTTCACTTCTTTTAATCGTTCTAATCGTTGCTTCGTTCAAACTATTTTTTTTGCAATCTCAGCCGTACTCAGTCCATCTCCAAGACGTTCCAAAATTTGAATTTTTATCTCCAGAGAAATTATTTTTCTTGTTAATTTTGGCTTCGACATAATAGGTATAGGATACATGTATTATTAAAACTCGATTATTCCAATAGTAAAAATATTAGAAATAAGAAAACTACACCTTGAATATTTGTCAAATTATAAACAACAAATATTTTATCAGCTGCTCGAACTTAACGAGTGATCAACAGAGTGGGCAACGAGAGACTAAATGTCTGATGTATTATTTTCAGGTACTATTTTTTTTACATTTAAAATGTAAAAGATATACCCTAACCGTCCAGATATACCCTAACCGTTATTCTTAGAAATTCCCACAGCCGTGCGCACGTCTGCAAAGCAAGATTTAATCGAAAAAAAAAATTCAACAAAACTTAAACCGTGTTAAAGCGAAACCGTGTTAAGCGAGTATCGTGTTAAGCGAGGGACGGGTGTACCTACATTTCCAATTGAACTTCCAACCTGTTGGAAATCCTTTTGTTCTGCAAATGTTTGCAAGTTGTTATGCATTGTTTTTAAATTTAAGCATTTTTACTTTATTTTATGGGGTCATTTAGTTTGAATGGTGCAATTTAGTGCATATAAGTGACGATTTGCGCATTTGAATATCAGGTAATGGCTTGTCAGTGAACTTAATTCACTCGATTTTGACTTTAATGGTCTTGATTTATAGCATGAGCTGAACTTTTAATGGTAAAATTGGATTTTTCGCGCCTGTCAGTGTCCAGGCTAAGAATTCCACAAATTCATGACATGAAATGTATTTTTTATATTCAAACTTCTTAAAATATTAAATTAAATCTTTATTTCTATATTCAAATAACAGGATTCCATGCTGTCAATCTCAACGGAGTCCTCAATGGAAGCTCCTCACGCCACTCCGCTGCATGACCGAGTGAAGATAGTGTCACAGCAATCCACAGCTCGACCGGGCTGTGTCATACAGTTGGATGCCATCGCTGATGCAACGCACGACTGGCAAAACACACAATTTTTGCATGTGTTCCAAGAACAACTCATCACTGGTTAGTATATCGAATGTGGAAAGGAAAAAGGATGTAACCCACACATTTTACAGGAGGCGCAAAAAACGTGTTTTGATGATTTTGTGACATATGCAAATTATGAATTATACACAATCTTGAGTGCACGGAGACTTCTAAACTGGTGTTTAATTGACATAATCTAATATCAATTAAAGAAATTGTCTAGGAAAAACCTTTATTTCAGTATTTTGTCTTTGTTTTAATTTTTTACAAGGTCATCTTTTTCAATTTAAAAGCTAAATTTAGATACTAATTTGGCATTTGCTGCTTGCTCCCTTTTGATACAACGTGTATCAAGTTTGATACATTGTGATTATCGAAAAAAACATGATTTGAAAAAATTGTGGGTTGCTTCCTTTTTCCTTTCCACAGTCGATATCAACGTAAAAGTCAAAGTAAACTGAGAGAAATGATAAAATCAGGGGATATTTTAAAAAGTAACCTACGTTGACCATATTGACACATCTACTGGCTATAACAGTGATTTTTTTTAAACCATGTCCGCTCCCAACGTGGAGCATATGGACTCCTAATGGAGTTTATCTCAACAGAAGTGTTTCTACGAGAACTGCTTGTTACTCAGTTGCTCAACCTCTCTTTTTCCAAAGAGAGTAGGGATAGAAGGATAGGGCTAGGACAGGATTAGTAGTAAGCTAATTGCTCTCGATACGCCCCGTTCATAGGATAGGATGGGTGATAGGGGGGAATTCAAGACATCACATACATCCATGCCTTTGAACATAAATTCATAAATCGATTGAAAAATAAATTTATAAAAACTGTCCGTTCCGGGATTTGAACCCGGGCCTTCCGTAGCCGAAGCCAACAACGTTGACCACTCGACCATACAGGCGGCATATCAGTGATTCCCAAACTTATAATGCTCACGGACCCCTTCATGGAGAAAAATTTGACCACGGACCCCCAAGTGACATAACATAATTTCATAAGAGAAAAATTATAATTTTTATGTTGATACATTGAATGGTAAATGGTGTTAATAAAATATGAATAAAACATTTGATATTTAAGGAAGTATTTACATCAATTAATAATTTTTATAATTTTTGAAATTTAAATAAAACATTTTTTCAATGCGACGGGTGAATTTGGTAAAATGATATCAGATCATTTATGTTTGGCTTTATGTTTGTTAGTAACAATTGTAAGTCTCCACGAGCACTAATTTCTAGTCGGGTTATTTTTCTTGTAATAAGGTTCATAACAGCACTAAATCCACGTTCTACTAAATAAGAGGACGGGAAAGCAATCAATAGCTTCTGTACAGTGACCCATAAAGTAGTATCTAAAATTTGTATCTGTTTTTGCAGCCAGAATTTGTGGTAGCCTTGTAAAAACATTGGTTTGAGTTCCTCATTTGTAGATTATTCAATTAATTGCTCCTGGTACAATATGGATTCATCATAACTAAGTGAAGAATGTCTTCAAATCTTCGGCTGAGATCAGAATGAAGAGCCGCTCAGTGTTCACCATAAGCAAGCAAATCATCACTTCGCTTTTCCAATTTCGAAAGATTAGGAAACTGAGAGCATTCTCCTCTCCCCAAGTTTTGTTTGTATAGATATTGTTTTGCAATAAACGCAGATATTATGCTTTTAGTTTTGATTAAATTAAGTTCATCGCCTTGTAGCTTCAAATTTGTTTCATTAAATTTGGAAAATAAGTAAGTCATATAAGCTATGTCATTTTTTGAATTAATTCAATTTAATCTCAAATCATTGTCTTTAATTTCCATGAATTCTAACACTGAATAAAAGAGTGCATACAATCGATCCAAACATGCACTCTTTGACAACCAACGAACATCTCTGTGAAAAAGTAAATGGTTATAGTCTTCGTCATTTTCTAAGTAAAATATGGCCGTGGTTGACTTGCTTGCAGGGTGTAATATTTTCCCATACTTGTTTTTTGAATATACAATGTGTACATTTTACTCAAGACCTAAAAATTATCATCAAATTATTTATTGCTATTTATTTTAACTTTCATATCTTGAAAATGTGTTACAAATATTATTTCAAATCAAACCTTTCGCGGACCCCCTGACATTTTCCACGCACCCCCAAATTAATTTTGACCGGCCACGGACCCCCTGAGCGGTCACAGGGACCCCTGGGGGTCTGTAGGAACCACTTTGGGAACCACTGGTCTATATGGTTTGTTACTTTTTAATAAATTACTTTTTAATAAGTTACTTTATTATAATAATTCGTAATTAATTGCACATTTTATCAAAATATATGAAAAAAGGCAAAATGTAACTCCTTATATAAAAATATTCATATCATAATTAGAATATTCGTAATTTGACAAATTTAACATATTCCATTTTTAATTTTTTTTTACAAACAATTGAATTTTTTGAATAATTCCATTTTCAAATGTTTAATATATATGATCTGTTTTTGTCATCTCGGTTAAAGTTGACGTACCTCTGTGGTAAGACATTCCACTGTTAATCGAAAGTTCTGCGTTCAAATCTTACTATAGATGTACCATTTTAACTTGACTGTGGCAGAACTCAGAACTAAAATTGTCGAACGTGTTGACTATGGCAACGTTAATGATGCGATGGTGGTGCCCTCGCGGGCAGTCAAGTTACGCTGGTACATCTATACTATATAATATTTATATATAATATAGAATAAATTGTTTAATTTGTTTTTCACCAATTTTATCAATTTTTATTTCTTAAAAAAAATTATTATAATAAAATTGAAACCGAGAACAGTCCCGGGATCCCGGTATCAAAAAAGTCAAATCCCGGGATCAACATTTTGGTTCGGGATTGGATTCCCTACGTGCGTGTAAGGCACTGAACTGTTTAACCTTTGCCTACCGCTGATATATATTTACTACAATTCGACTCAAATAACGTGATTTTCGATATAAAACATAATAGATAAGGGGTTCAGAATTTACGTATTCCTCAGTAATATAATTACGAATTACTTAAAAAAAATATTTTGTATAATTATTCATCTGGAGAAAAGGAAAAAATATTTTCTCGACAAATCGGGGATTAACTCACCAATACATAAATGTTTTCCAGCAAACTTCGTCTGTGTGCGCGTGTATGCGCACCTGTTTGACCTCGCCTGGTGCGAAAGGGACTATTTTCTATGTCGTATTGTTTACTTCACCAGTTAGAGACTGTCTGGAATGACCCGTATACAGTGGCTCTCAAGCGATTGGTGATTATTTTTTATATCGTAACTCTTAAGTAACAGTGGGATAAGTTTACGAAAATACTAGTTTGGAAATATTTAAGGTCGACAAGAAGATGGCATTTTCGCATATTTATGGAGATTTTAGATATAGCAGCACTAAATTCTTACATATTATAGACTTTGAAGCATCCTGAGTAGAAAAAAAAAATAGAAGTCGCCGATTTTTTTTTATAAGAGAGCTCAGCTTAGAATTGGCCAAACCTAATATTACAAGAAGAAAAAATAGCGTGTTTAAATTTCACAAACTACAAAACGACGCAATTGACATTCTAATGTCACATTATCAGACAATATTACCCGAAACGGCTGTAATAGTTGATATTACAAATAATTCGCAAGAGAGCGTAACATCTTTAGAATCTTGAGCGCCGGTAAATCTTGTAGATTTTGCCCTTATCCAACTAAAAAAAAGCACGTTGGTGTGCAATATTTGCAAAAAACCTGTGTACGACACAAAAAAAAAAAATGATTACGTGTTCAGATTGTGAGAAAGTGACCGCACACTTGACTTTTATATTTAGGCTATTTTGTATGTGTAATGTCAGTTGCATTATTTTTTACATATTTTTCTTTTTATTTTCATAAATTAGTTTTTTTTATGTTCAATTTCTTTTTATATTTTACATGCATTTTTGTTATGAAAATATATATTTGTGGTATTCACACGCATTGTCTTTTTATTCAACGAAAAATATTTGAAACCACTGGTCAACATTTGGCACGCATGTACTTTTGTAATCACGGCCGACCGATACTTCAGTAGCATATAAGTCGTTCGATGCAGTGGTTCTGCCGGCTATTTGCGATGCTTTTTTTCATGTTTTCAGGCACTTTTCAGCAATAATATTACAAAAAATGATAAATTTATGCTTGAAATATCATGAATAAAATCAATATTCATTAATACTCGAATTTTTCTGATTTTTAAATCACTTTTTGATATGTTGTAGAAAATACATATCATCGGAGCGGAGCGTAAGGGATTTTTTAGCATAGTAGGGAAAAGGTTAAACAGACATGAACACAAAATGGAGTATTGCATTAAATGCATTCGCGACTACGTTACTTGATAAGAAACACAATTTATACGAAAATAGAGACGTTCGTCGAGCAGCGTGGGTGGAAATTCATAGAGACTTGATGATGAATTATGATGAATTGGATGGGAAAAAGTCTTCTCAAAATTTTATGCAAATGCACCTATAATAAGTAACTAGCTGTAAGTCCGTTGCCCAGCAACGTGAGATTTTTGTTGCAAAGTATTTAATTTTATATTATTTTATGTTATTTTATTTTATTTTATTTTATTTTATTTTATTTTATTTTATTTTATTTTATTTTATTTAATTTTATTTAATTTTATTTAATTTAATTTTAATTTATTTTATTTTATTGTATTTTATTTTTATTTATTTTATTTTTATTAGAAATTTCGTAAATTATTTAATTTTTGGAATAATGTTTAAGTTTGCTAACAACCATTTTTCGTAGTAGCCGAAATTTCGTTTATATTTAATTTTTGGAATAATGTTCAAGTTTGCTAACAACCATTTTTCGTAGGAGCAGAAATTTCGTAAATTATTTAATATTTAGAATAATGTTCAAGTTTGCTAACAACCATTTTTCGTAGTAGCAGAAATTTCGTAAATTATTTAATTTTTGAAATAATGTTTAAGTTTGCTTACAACCATTTTTCGTAGTAGCCGAAATGTCTTAAATTATTTAATTTTTGAAATAATGTTCAAGTTTGCTAACAACCATTTTTCGTAGTAGCAGAAATTTCGTAAATTATTTAATTTTTGAAATAATGTTTAAGTTTGCTAACAACCATTTTTCGTAGGAGCAGAAATTTCGTAAATTATTTAATATTTGGAATAATGTTCAAGTTTGCTAACAACCATTTTTCGTAGGAGCAGAAATTTCGTAAATTATTTAATATTTGGAATAATGTTCAAGTTTGCTAACAACCATTTTTCGTAGGAGCAGAAATTTCGTAAATGATTTAATATTTGGAATAATGTTCAAGTTTGCTAACAACCATTTTTCGTAGGAGCAGAAATTTCGTAAATTATTTAATTTTTGAAATAATGTTCAAGTTTGCTAACAACCATTTTTCGTAGGAGCAGAAATTTCGTAAATTATTTAATATTTGGAATAATGTCCAAGTTTGCTAACAATCATTTTTCGTAGTAGCAGAAATTTCGTAAATTATTTAATATTTGGAATAATGTTCAAGTTTGCTAACAATCATTTTTCGTAGTAGCAGAAATATCGTAAATTATTATATTTTGGAATAATGTTTAAGTTTGCTAACAACCATTTTTCGTAGTAGCAGAAATTTCGTAAATTATTAAATCTTTGGAATAATGTTGAAGTTTGCTAACAACCATTTTTCGTGGTAGCAGAAATTTCGTAAATTATTATATCTTGGAATAATGTTTAAGTTTGCTAACAACCATTTTTCGTAAATTATTAAATCTTTGGAATAATGTTCAAGTTTGCTAACAATCATTTTTCGTAGTACCATAAATCGACCTCGGCGCATATATCGACAGCCCTGCAAAGGTTTCAAGTGTGCAAACAAATATATTTCGTAGAAAAAGAAAAATATCTTGGAATCATTTTTTTTGAATTGGCCACACTAAGTATTTGACATATTCTATTTTTGAATTTTCAATACAAACAAACAATCAAAGTCAAGTTTGAAATAGTTCTTTTTTCGAATGCTTAATATATATAATCTAATTTTGTCGCACCTGAAAGTTTGCCCTTTACCTCAGCGGTAAGACGTTCCGTTCATATTGCAAAGTTCCACGTTTCGAATCCGACCCGCGGCAGAAATAAAATGTGAAATAAAGTTTAGCGTTTTTTCACATTTAAAACTATGTGCTTCTTCAGCGTAATGAAAAAATACTTCTAGTATGAATAAAAAAAATGTCGACAGTCGGGCTGGGGGGATGAGGAAGGGGAGGGGAAATCGGTGACAATCATATAGAAGATGGATGACACTGAACAAAATCTGTCAAATCAGCTCCTAGCCCTATAATTATAGCTTTAAAAAATCGAATCAGTTCATTTGATTATTTAAAAAACTTCGTAGCCATGCAAATTTTGAAATAAAGTTCTCTCAATATTAATTACGATGCTTTAGTTCTAAGCCAGGAAATTTGAATTTTGAATATAAAAAGACGTCCATTCCAATTGGCCGAAAAATGTGATGTTCAAAATATGTTCAAAATAAATCGCTATCATTGGGCGAAGTGGACATCAGTACGCACACATTTGTGAAAAGTAAAAAGTGAAAACTTATTTTATCGGCTATTAATATATAGATTTTCACTTTTGAAGTATGCAAGCGATAATTACTTTTTTGAAGTAATGCCAACCATAAATGCAGATGATCCCCATCACATTAAAAATGGTATCATATGCGTGTATTGTAAGTTTCCTTGCTTAAACCTTTAAACTCACTTGCACTGTGCGCAATAGGCGTCGCTAGTTGCCCGAGAATTTTTTCGTGTTTTTTTCGCGCGCTGTTGAGACGTCTAAAGAAATCAGTATCTCCAAAACTAGTGAACTATTTTGGATAAAATAAAAAGGGTTCTCAAAAAGAAGGTTTATTCTAAATTTTCATTTTTAACCTTTTCCCTGCCGCAGATTTTTCGAAATGTTTTCTTTCATTGTACTGTAATAAATAGATCACTTAAAAATAATTGGTTTGGTTTATATTGAAGCCAAATGCATAATGAACATGTCAACATTCTAAAAAAACAATAAAGCAATGTATTTTTGATGTTATCACTTTAACAAAATATCTCATACAAATATGTTATGACGTCACTTTCGACACTAGCTGCCATTGTTTGAGAAATTGGAACTCGGCTCCGTACTTATCACAGTATTATACTGTTACTTCAAAATTGCATATCATTAATCACTTGTTTTTACATTTAGGAAACACATAAATTATATAATATCTAGACATTTATGACCGTTTTACCCAAAGCCCAATGCAAAACCGTCTAGACATATGTAAATAACAGTGTGACAGTGTGCCGCCAACTCAAATATATTATGGCAAAACACATTTCTCTGCCCTAAGAATGCACACAATAGTTTGTTTATAATTTTAGTCTCACTTAAAAATAATACAAGAGCATAAAAACATAAAAATAAAGATCGCGAAATTATTCATTTTTATGCAAAAAATGTTACCAGTGCAGTGTTATTATTGAATTGCGATTAGGTAGGTATTGCGCGTGTGCAGAATGATAGCTATGCACTGCGCATGTGCAAGATGTGCCCGCCATCTTTCAAAATACGACCGATCGAAAGGGTTTGAAAAATCGATGTTTATAATATGTAGAACTAATTGTTTTGACAACAGTAAAGAGGTAACACTAAGAGGACAAATCAGGAAATATTTTAATCAAACAATCAGTCCTGTATGTAAAAGATTTCTTGCATTATTGTCAGTTGAAACTTCGCGTCACAGCATCTGTGACGTTAGCAGTGATCGGGTTAATAAGATTTTTTTTACATATTTTATATACTATCAACAAATAAAAGATTATATAATACCGAAGCCCGGACCCGTTCAATAGATTTTTTTTTGCCCTTGGGGGCTAATTACTTTCTAGGTAGAAAAAGATCTGTATTCCCATCGACATATATATGAATGGCGGTGACAAAAACTAATTTATTGCAGTCCGTCCTAGAAAAAACATATTGCGGTAATATTTCAAACGTAAATAATTGCATACGGGTTGCATACTCATTCTGGGTAAAATAATTTTTTATGATAGAAAATCGGTTATTTGATATAGAATTATACATTTTATCGAAAAAGTAATAAATAACAAGCCAAATATAGATGTGCTCCTGTTTATTTTATTTCACAACAAAATTAGAAAACAAAAGATTATTTTTAATCTATAATTACTTATATATTGTTGGCCCTTACAGGACGCAGTAACAGGTTTCCCAGGATGATTTTTTTAGTTAGAATACAATATGTAAAAATCTGCAGCTCTTTTGTAAACATGATTCAAATGAATAGTTAAACCAGAACAGTTAAGCCAGCCAGTGATTCAAAACCATTTCAAGAAAAGTAATTTATTTTCACTCGAATTCTTTTGTTCCTTCAAACTTCTTATTACATGAAAATCAGGTGATTCGCTTCCTAAAACTGATACCTAGTCGACAAATGAAAATAACGATAGACACGATCTTTTTGTGTTAACCTTTTATCAATCTATTTTTAACTAATCGGATTACTTTTCTATGCCAAATAATACATTTTCATTATTTATAATAAAAATACATACTTAAAAACAAAATCAATTTTAAAAACTACAAAATAAATATATTATGTACGCATACCATGGCTCCGTGTTTGAAGAAAGAGTAGGCAGTGTGGACCAAGCTTTAATTATTCAAATTATGTCCAAATGGCGTAGTCAAATTTGTTTAAAATATTTTTCATAAAAATAAAAATCACTTTTTGAAAAAGTTTGCGATCACTGAATGTAGTGAATATAATCGAGCGTGAAATGAATCCCTCAACGCTCACTTATTTTTTATTGATTCTCTCCAGAACTGGGACATATGGGTCGGGGCGTATTTAATGTATTTTCACAGTTAGGCACAAAAAAATATTTCGGTTATGTTTGCATAATATTATTAAATAAATCCTCACGGAACTTGAAACAAAACATCCAGATGTTGACGAAACTCCCGTGAATCTTGTAATCAGAGCATGCATTCTAAGCAAAATCAAGAAAACGAACCGCCAGGATAAATGTATGTTTCGATTTTTATCACATAACTAAACCTTTATGTTTTCTCAATTTATTGTTAAATTAAAATCAGGCGAACAGAAAAAAAACCTTTTTATACTTTCTAAAAAATCGGGAAAATTAACTGAAAGAAAAAAATGTTTTTTTTTCGATTTTTATCATAGAAATGATCAATTTGTCTTTATTACTACATATCCTAAATTTATTATTCAATAAAAATCATTCAGACAAAAAAAACTTCTTTTTAAAAAATAAGTTATATTTTAACTGTCTGCTGATTCTTCATCGCCGAAATCACCGAATAAAAAAATTATTTGTGCACATATTTTAATATTTTATTTTTTAAATGATGCATCAAACATTTGTTATGCCATCTCTGTAGAGAATCTAAAACATTTTTCGCATTGGATGTGTATATTTCAACGCCGCAGTCAGACCGGCGAAAAGACTCGTATACGAGTCATCCGTAGTTTTAAAGGGTAACTCAAAAGACTCGTATACGAGTCATCCGATGCCAATGAGTTAAAATAGATTTTGAATAGCGGCTTATTCTTATCTCGTAAATAGCAGAATGAACAAATAAATAAAAAAAAATTTAAAAAACATTTCTATTGACGGCAAACAATTATTACGCAAGTATTCAAAAAATACAATTCATTTGTATTTTATTTTTTGAATATAATGCCTTTCTTATATTCTTTAGTATATTATTCGCCACAACCATCAGTTTTGGTTGTGGTATACGGTACCATGAGTCATATCCATAATGCACTACCATCAGAATGCATGCGTTGAATAAATTGCTCTAGATTCTGACTGTGAACAACCATAAGATTTTAACCATCCCAGACTTTCACATTGGATTGAAAGTGAATTGAAAGTTCTCACCAAATTTGCTGACAACTTTAATGAATTTTATGCCTGTTTCAAATTTACGAGAAGCTGTCAAAGAAATGTTAACAACACAATAGAGATTTTCGGGCTGAGGAGTATATATTTGGGCTTCGGGTCGGGTTCAGGTAGCAAGTGTGATAATAGACTCGGACCGAGTCGGGCCTGAGTATTTCGGGTTCGGACCGGGTAATTTTGTAAAATTTCGGCCCGTGCAGACCTCTAAAACACAACCAGTTAATACTGAGTTCATCATATTGTCTTGATAATTTCTTGAAAAATCCTTCATAAATGATTTTTTTTCAATAATCAGGAGAACGAGTAACACAGACCCCTCAGCCACCTGGGGAGAAAATTACGAGTACTGGTCTCCATCATGCACCAAGTTTGATGGAGTCGGAGCTTGATGCGATGGTCGATCTTCAACAGTCTGCTGTATTCGAGGAACCTTTCTATATCGTTGTGCTCGAAAGGACACCTCAAGGGACCACCGTTCACATGTGGAGGCTGGTCATCGCTTCTCAGCCCGATAACAGTGGTATTTTAATGAGTTATTTCTCAACAAAAAGATAAATCTGGCATGTTAGAAAGTATAAAAATAACCCATTAAGGATTGAAGTGATGGATGAAAATTGAAACTGTATATGAATTTGAATTGTTCAAATTTTGCATATTTCCACTCATTTTGTCTCATCTTTTGACTTAGTCGTCTGTTAACTAACGATGCAGGTTTAGCCTTTTAGCGTCTTCAGGAATTCAAGTTTTGAAAGGCGAAACCCGGATAATTAGTGACAAAACGTGTGAAAATGTGCAAAATTTAAACAATTTTTTATATGTATAAATTCCACCAAGCACCTTCGGTTGAAATCTTAAATTATGTGTTTATAATATGTGAGATTTTGTAATCTATATGTAGTGATGTTTATCATTATCTTTCCCTCTTTCTAACTTTTATACTCGATAGCCCCTCAAAAAATGGTGTTTAACTCATTATGACTTACTGTAAGTGACACTTGATATACTTGAATCGTAAACATTTTTGATTTCTTAATTCCTTAAGTCTTTGTAATTATTTCAGTTGACGGTCTGACTGAAAGTATGATGTATGTGCCGGATAGTGCATTGGTTCAAGATGCTGATGACACGTTACCAGAAGGAGATGCACGAAAGAGATCTTTCTCTTTTGGTGAAGAAGCTGCTCCTCTTGCTGCTCCATCCTCTCATGTTGTAATCACTACTACTAAGGTTTTTAAATTACTCTATTAACTGACAAATATCAATCCTGCTTTAACCCTTAGAACACGGCAACATTTTTCGAAATGTTTCCTTCTATATAATAATATTTCAGATTCTTGTATTAGAATACATTATACAAATAAACCTGGGATTTACAGATTGCAATGTAATTGTTGCACGAATTTCTATATAGAAAAACAACTTGCACCGTAAAAATTATAAATTTCGGAACACATGACCGACTTTAGTCACTTGATGTCAGAGAATCACTCATTCAATGCGCATGACGGGGCTCAAATGCTACACCCAAACACGGGTGAACATATTTTTTTTTACCAAGTAATTTTAGAAATTAATGAGGCACAGTTAAGTAGTTATGCCAATTTAAATAAGCAGGTGAATCTACCAAATCCCCCACTTTTGTATCCTTATAAATATAATTAAATTTCGTATAATAATATTTAAACATTCCAGCGATCAAAATAAATATAATTCTTGAAAGTACCCACCATTTAAATCTGTAGACATTCCCATGTCATAACATTTTAACGATAGTCCCATTTAATTTTAAAAACCTACTAAGACTATTTACTAAGTAAATTTTTCCCCAGCAATTTAATTTCATTAAAATTAAATCATTAGTAAAGATAATCCATGTCGTCATCAATAACTTTTATGTTATTGATACATTTATTTTTTATAAAAACACGATACATTTATTTACTAAACGTCAGTTCACGTCCATCCATGCACTTGAATGCCTGTAGATGGCGAAAGGCGAAACCCGAGTCGTTTGTGACAAAACTTGTGTGAATGTACATAATTCGAACGATTCAAATTTAATATTGCAAGCACCTCAGTCAAAATCTTAAATGAGACAGTATCAGAATTATTACGTTGAAGAATTCTGTCAATCTGTGTGATATAAATGGCTGGACTGACGCATGACTTAACATTGCAGGTATGTTCCTGCGAACTACCGCTGCCGGAAGGAGTTGAAGTGATCCACGCCAGTCCTGCGGCAGGCCACCTCAGTTCGGCTTCGATTTACCCCGCATGCTTCGCTCCCTACATTATCACCACTGCATGCTCTGATAGCACTATCAGGTTATATTTTCAATTACCTACACTAATTTTATTACAATTGGGTATTTTTTTGCTCGAAAAATGCCTGCGTTTCTTGAAAATTCTCCTGATTTCAAACAGGGTACACATTTATTTTTGACTCAAATAATGGCTTCAAATCAGATTCCTTCTTAGTCTTTCGAGAGCACTGCACCCCCAAAATAATTGCTATTGATTCAAAATGAAACAATTTTCAATGAGATGCGGACATCCCATAGTTTGTTTTTACCTTCCATATAATTTAAATCTGGTCACATACAGATATTGCTAGCAATTCACAAATTATGAGTCATCACATGTCATGCATGATGAGGATATCCTTAAACTGAATTTTGAAAACAGTCGCTTGCAAACACTAGGAGCCAGTGGTTTGAGAATCCAGAAATAAAAGAGCCCTCTTTTACATCCGCAATAAATAATCAATGATGGACTAGGCTCTGCAATGTGCTGCAGATACACAAGGGGTGCTTCTGTTATTCCTTCAGATTGTTTAGATTCTATCATCCTATCCTGAAATGGCATTGATGACCTTCCTTAGGAAAACACGAGGGAATTGGCACGGGCAGAGAAACTTAAGTGCACTGTATTCTGTCCATATGCTCTGGCAAAAGAACTAGAAAATAGTTTTTTTTTCAACTTAGTCAAAAAAATGGAAAAGATATGATCTTTCCCCTGACACATTGAAAATTGTAAAAAAACCCCATAATATTTTTCGCACATATTTTCCCAAATCTCTTGGTAAGCTAAGGGTTAATGTAAGGTTAAAGATAGTTTTGATGAAGGCGTATGCCGTAATAGCTAACATATATAAACTTGTTTCATTATTGCTCTATTAGATTTTGGAAGTGTGATGCAGTAAAGAATGATGCCGGTAAATTTGAGTACAGCTGGTGCGAGTGGGAGATGATTAACAAAGATCAAGAATCTGCCATTGATATTTCAGGTGAGTTTTTTACATTGTATGAAACCCTTTCTTTACCATTTATCAAAGGCAAAGGAATGATAAGTCATTTTGCTTACATTCAGTTGTGTCATTTTATCAATTGTTTAATTTAACCCTTCAGGCACTGATGCCTAAAATAGATTTTCTATAGCACAACGAGCCACAGATGAACAAATAAATATATGTAAAAACTGATTTTTCGTTTTGAAAAGCATTTCTTATGTCATTTTGGACAAATAATTTTGAAACCAGAGGTTGGATTTTTTTTTTATTTAATGTTGTTACTCGCAAGCAGATCTGTGCTTTATCAGCACTATGAAGTAACTCTAAAAAGCTCCGACTATATTATCATTTTTTTTTCAACCGTTTTAAATATCATTTGGATACCATAGATAGATTCATAAAAATAATTCTTTATGTGCTTAGAATGTGTAAAATTCCAAAATTCTTTCATATAAAACTTTGTATTATCATATTAAAAAAAAAAAATATATCAGTCATACAGTTATATCGGTCAAAGTATAAATAACTAAAGCTTCTCTTCTTATCTTATTTTTATAAGAAATTAAGTTATTTGAATGAAATTAAATTATCGGTGAACTTTGCTATATATTAATGGACACCACAACAAAGCATCTTGTTGGCGTATGCACGTCACCTGGACTTTAAAGGTTAATGAATCATATACCTGTTAATAAAAAAAAAACACTGGCTTTAGACATGTGCTGTGAATTATTCTATTTGGTTGATTCCTGGTACCATTTATTGAATGTATCTAGCAGTGGCGGTTCTAGGTACTGGGCTAGGTGGGCTAAGCCCGAACTGCATTTTTCACCCAAAACTTTAGATGGCTGAATAAAAATGAACTGCAATTCGGCCGCTGAACAAAATAAATACATTTATAATCGTAACTAACCTTTCCCAAATTAATACAATATCTTTGTTTTGATTTTCCTATGTCTACCTACAATAATATTTTCGATTGTGTTTTGTATTACAATTTTAAACCAAGCCGGCATAAAAAAAAAACAATAACCCTATACATACTTCATAGAGAACAGGCAACATGACAACTGGCAATACCTACGTATTAATATTAATAACAAAGACTCGGGGATGGGGGGGGTAAATCTTTTAAAGCCCGAGTTCTTTCTTTACACTGGGGCGCAGTCAAGCACAATTAGAATCTTTTTGTATTTGTATTTACGGAAACGTCATCTAAACGCACACGACTGTGATTCAAATTATCAGGCTACTGTCATATGTTACGGGCTAAATCGAATCAGCCCATGCCCTATACATTCAAACACAAATACCAATATCGTTGTATTGTATGAAAGTGACAGGTATTGTCTCTCAGTGACAGCTCTATGTGGCTTTGTGTACTGGTTAGTTCACTTTGAAAGAGACGAATTTAAGGGTCCAGTATTATTATTCTATTATTTCTTACTTACATTATTAGCATTGATTTTATTATATAATAATTTATGCTTTGCAGTAGTGTCGTAATATTAGTTCATTTGCTTGTAGATTAATGTATAAGGTGAAGTGGAAACATACACAATTTCGTAAATAGTATACAATGCTAAACTTTCCTCTAGCCCAATCAAGATTTTAGTTCAGGAACCGCCACTGGTATCTAGTGGCACTAAACGATTCAGTCATGTCATCGGAGAAAGCTACAGTTTTGAGGGCAGTTCATAGAACTTTTAACAGTTTATTTGGATCTTAGAATGCATATACTGTAGATCAGTGGTCGGCAACCTTTTGAGAGACTGGGTAAAAAATATTTTTTTTGCAAAAATAAATTTGGTTAGTGGGTAACAGTTATAATCATTTTTAGAAAATAGCATATACATTTATATATAATACATAATATATTTGCATGATATTGTATGTGTAAATACAAAACACACATATAATATTGTTATTGGTGGCTTCCTTGGTCTCGTAAGTAAATTGATAAAAAAATATTATCACAATTTCTTGGCGGGTAACTCAAAATGTCGAAGTGGGTAATTTAATTACCTACGGGTAGTGGGCTGCCGACCACTGCTGTAGATAATTATTCTCGTGGAACTAAATACTTTTCTATTTTTATCTCATTGTAATGGAATTTCTTCAAGTAAATACCAAGTCAATCAATATAATAATGTATATGCTATCTGCCATAATTATCAACTAATGAAATGTTTGAAAATATAACTCTTGAAATTACCCTATTGACTATTGTCATGATTACTAATCTTATAATTTGTTTTAGGCCAACCATTGAATATAAGCGCAGCATATTCAGGCCGAATTGCATGCGCTTACAAACACGGTAAGTCATTCACTCGTCCTGGGAAACATGGACCAGATGGTTTAACATCGGATCCGGTGCGATACGTAAACCTCTGCGTAGCTGTCTACGAGTGCGAAAGTACTGGAGGCTCGGAGTGGCTGTTGGAAGACACTATTCACTTGAAGAATATACACTTACCAAGGATCAGAGTCGATCCGCATCTCGATCTCAGTTATTTATATGATACAAGGTTTCTGCAGAAAAAACAACGGTTGACACAGGTAACCGTTTATATACAAATATTTAAGTTTCTCAATTGTTTGCTTGTCTTTAAAATAATGCTTTCTTCCATGCCTTCATTCAAATGATAATTATAGGTGCTTCAAACCCTATCTCATGAAGATTTGCGACCCGTTCGCAACGGAGACAATAATCTGAGTTCCGATTCGACTAAATCCTCAGCGGGTCTATTAGCTGTTCCATCCTTCAGCACTCTGCAGTCCCTGAGAAAGAGTATCACTGAAAACGGAAACACATGTCCTCTCACGCAGAAGCATTTAGTTCAACTCGACTGGGTTTCCAAAGAGGATGGTTCACATATTTTGACAGTGGCTGTTGGATCTAAGGTCTTGCTTTTTACTCCGGTTTCCAGTGATCTCGCGCAGGCTAACATGAAGGTTAGTTTAATGAAGTTACAACAATCATATTAAAAATATTTTATTTTGTTAAAAATTACTAATAAAGAGCAAAAAGCTGTTGATTGTTACGTCGTCATTTATATTATGTCATATTAGTAATTTTTATTAAATTTTCATTATTTTTCATATATTAACACACTATAAGCGGGCTTTGGTAATAACTAACTGGTACGTATAGCAGGCGAAAATCAGCGGCAGGTGAAATAAAATCAATTTTGACAATAATCGCTCTATCTTCCAAACCAGGGGTTTTTTTAATGAAATTTAAATGCATACTTACCACATTTAAGTGCTTACTTCTGCATTTGTTTTTCAACGACTAATTTAAGATTTAATTTTTGACACGAATATTCAGACAAATTATCGGCAAATATTTCATCATCACTTTCGTAATTTTCTGAAGACATTTTTTAAGGTTTAAAAAATGGTAAATAAAACACAAACGAATGATTAAGATGTATTTCAAAACTAAATTTAAATCGGGGTTTTTTCAAATTCAATGCACACATGTTATGTTTTTTTCTACACGCATATGTGAAACGGGCTGTGCATAATACGCTTCAAATGCATTTTGACGGCTTACCAAGTCTCGCTTTTTTGTTCACTCGACAGAAGGGTAATCTAGTGTTAGAAGGAAGCAAGTCTATTTTTGGAATCTTCATATGAATTAATATTTACATTCCTAAAACAAACAACCAAATATGTTTTAAGGACTTCAATACAATAGCTGAGATGTCGTCTTTTCTGCTCACACCAAAAGAAATTTAAATGTACGAAGAAGATAGACATATTTTAACACATTCACAGTCGCTTTATCATCAATAATTATCACAACCCATATATTAACAGCTTAATGACCGTGGATGCGTATTTGAGTCTTTGAAAAACAAAGGTTGCTGGCCGGCAGACACATATATGCGTATAGGCGAAGTATCTGGAAGCTAAGAAAATTAAATTTTGTAAAGATATCTCAATTAGCTTACAAATTATAGTGAATTTAGTAAAATTATAATTTTTGCGAATTTTTCGCAAAATTTTATTTCGCCAGGTGAAATTTTATTAAAAAAAACGTGCGGTCGTTAAGCTGTTAATTGCAAGACTATATAATTAAGTATTTCGACTGAGGGTGCTTGATCGAATTTCAATATCAAATTCAAACAATTCAAATTTGCAAGAGTATATGTATGTGATTCATATAATATGAAGTGTTGGTACGTAAAGGAAACGAAGTATTATTATTTTTTTGTTAATGTATGTGTAAGCTGTAAATGTCCTCAAGAGATTGGTATATAATAATCGTATGAAATAGTCGAGTAGATATACCTAATCCAGCTTTAAAGCGGATCCGGCGCAAAAGGTAGAACTACCTTTCCCGCTCAATGTGTGTTAACACTCAGGTAACCGGCAGTTTCGCGACATAATTACGCTTAAACCCGCAAATTTCGCTCATGCAGCCAGTCTCACGCTAATTTATAAAAAAATCATATCTTTTTATTTAACCTTTGGAGGAGTGAGTAAATCTATACTGAACTTACTGTGAGGAGCGAGTTCTTTTAAAATGACAATTGTGTGATTTTTTTCCAATGAATATATGTGTTGACTGCTGGAATGATATTTAAAAAAATATTTAAAAAAAAAAATAGAAGTTAATATTTATAGACTATCCTTGAAAAACTGTTTGCTGAATCCAGGGGTCACAAACCTTACATATTCACAAATACGTTTAAATATAACTTAAAAAATACAAAATACTTCTTGAAAAATGAAAATATAAAAATAAACATAAACTACATTATATAATACCCAGGGCCGGTTCATAACCTGAAGTTTTTTTATGCTAATAAAGTTTAGCCTTTTATACAATCCAGTATTTTTTATTCAGTTTTTCTCAAACGAGCTCATCAAAATAATGGTGAACAGAAAAACATGCATTTCTTGCACTGTCGTGTTAGCCCACTTCTTCATTTTGGACATTCTGGGCGACTTTTGGGAAACAGCTGTGGCATAAATTTTTTATGACTTGTGTTTCAAATATCTTTTGTAAAAAATAGCTGAAAAAATTCCAGCTCGATGTTGTCTCCTTCTACTTTAATTTATTTTTGATTCCGGATTCAAAGCTTGACAAATTTATGAAGCGTTGGAGTGAAAGTAGAACTGTTCCAAATCCTCATTTCTTCCCGACAACGCTTAGTGATAGGTTATGTCTCTGTCTCTTCGTCGTCATCAGATGAAGAAGAATCATATTCCATCGATATCATCATGTTATCGATGCAGTGGTATAGGAAGGAGCCCTGCCGCCCGGGGCAGTCTTTGAATTTTCCGCCCCCAAAATTTCTTCTAATTTTGTTTTCAAATCACTTTTTATCTATGAACTAGGAGTTTTCACTACGGGTGGCTTATTTTCTTTTTATTCAATAAAATTTCTCAAAAAATATCGTATATATTTTTGAAAATGCCGCCCCCAAAAATGTGCCGCCCGGTCTGTCCCTGCCGCACCCACCATCAGTTCACGAGAATTTCATTAAATCGTGGCGTTGTTTTTAGCTTAGTTTGTGATTTTTTTCGCCGAAATAATCCATGACTAGCTTTAACACACTTTTACCAAACCTTAAAATCACGTTAAAATACGATAATATTCGATAGAATCACGTTAGAAGACAAATTTCACCACAAAAACACAATACACTTCAAATCACTTTTGAATACGGTTAGACAGAAAATGCGGTGAAAATAAGTTCGGACAGTTAACAAGCACTTCAAATCACTTAATATGGCAAAAAAACTAAAAAATCACAGTATAACACAGTCTAATACAGTAAAACACAGAAGAAGTGTCAAAAATCGCAAGAAACTTATTAACAATTTTACGCGCGTAATTCTAGAGTTTGCGATGTATGGATCTGTCACGAAAGTCCGTTATAAAGTCATACGGCAACCTGTCAAAAACTAAAAACTTTAATTCTGACTTTTTTAAAGCTGAAATCTTTTTTAAAAGTGTAGAAACGGGCTCGAATGTCTACAGATTGTAATGCAAGTCATATTTGGAGCTTATATACGCTCACAGACAGATAATACTGTGTTAGGTTAAAAGTATGTCCACACTCTTCTAGCGAAAGATTCCGTTGACGTCCATGTACGTCCACATTCCTCCAAAGGTTTTTTTTTTAACCTTATTCGCTCCCAATGTGGAGCATATGGACTCCTAATGGAGTTAATCTCAACAGAAGTGTTTCTACGAGAACTGCTTGTTACTCAGTTGTTCAACCTCTCTCTTTCCGAAGAGAGTAGGGATAGAAGGATAGGGCTAGGACAGGATTAGTGGTAAGCCTATCGCTCTCGATATGCCCCGTTCATAGGATAGGATGGATGAGAGGGTGGAATTCAAGACATCACATACATCCATGTCTTTGAACAGAAATTCATAAATCGATTGAAAAATCAATTTATAAAACTGTCCGTACCGGGATTTGAACCCGGGCCCTCCGTAGCCGAAGCCAACAACGTTGACCACTCGACCACACAGGCAGGCTAAAGGTTAATCCACACATTTCTTTAACACAAAAGGGCTCGGAAGCAAGAACGTACCTATGAAAATAAACAATGAATGCTCTTGTGAACAGCATCTAGCATGTAGCGAGATAAAAAATGAAATCATTCCACTTGTGTTGACTTCATTGAAAAGAACTGAAATTATAATAAATCTTGACACCTTAACCCTTTAGCCGCCAACGTCGAAGTATTCAATGCACATGCGACTCACGGGTGAGACGATGGCGTTCAAAGGGTTAAAGCAAATGCCCATAAACATGTGAGACAATAAATTATGACCCTGACTGATTTTCACGGCATCCAGAAAATCTCAAACTTAAATGCACTTTTTTAATGAAATCATTTTTTTAAATTACATTAGATGAAAACTATATATCGACAACTTACTGTAACTTTTACTTTTAAATTATGCAATAAATCAACGACATGTTCATGTATGGTATGCTTCAAAGCATTCACCCATCATTTTGTAAGCCTACCCAATCTTTAGCAAGTTGCAATAAAAAAACTTGGCGAACACACAAAATAAATAAAAAATGTCGCTTTCTTTGTCTACTCTCTGGTGTTGCGATAAATGGTAGATATTGATGTGCACGATCGATTCCATTCGAAAATACACCTAGGTTTAATATCGGTGGAGCTGATGGAAAGCTTCTGGATTTGGATAACATTCTTTTATTTGACATTAACACCCAGAATTTCGAATTTCTGCGCCATGGAATCATACTTTCATCAAGTGAAACAATTAATTATAAATTTTGCTTTGAAAAGCCGTTCGGAAATAGGGTTGTATTCATAATTATTTGAAAAGTGCAAGAATGTAAGTAACTGCATGAATCTATTTCTGGGCATGGTTATTGAGAAGAAAGGTGTTTCGATCATCGGATTTTTTGACTAATAATCGTTTGTCTTTTCTCACCTGGCCCATTATTATTACTCGAGATTTTTTTTAAACTCTTATAACGTCTCAATCCATTTTTAGGTTTTTATATATGTCTTTATATTTATAGTAATACCTACTAGTCTCTTCTAATATTTTTGGAAAAGATCATCTCCCATAAATAAATTTGCTATTTGCTTGATGTTTTGAGAATCCTCGGGAAAATTCTTAACTCAAAATTGCCACAAAACACTTCATTTATTCTTCTTGGTAAATCATTCTGTCCACCCCCCATGTAGAACATATATATACAGTGAAACCCCGATTCTACGTTTTCCAAGGGACCGGAAAAAATCAACGAATAATGCGGGAAATCTTCAAATAATACCAAAAAGTGTTTAATTTTCAACCAAATCATATATTAATTCACTTTTTTATTAAAGAATATATAAATTTATTCTTTAATTGCTTAATTAATAAATACTAAGTTGCCTATTCGCAGTTGGGTACTTACATTTTGACAGACACCCACCCTTCAAACACCCGTACTTTTCTAAGTTTTTTTGCTATATGACTTTTTTTCAACGCCTTGAATTGTTTTCAGTTTCTCAGCAAGAGTTCTAGTTTTCTTTATTTAGGCGTTTTAGTTTTGACTTTTGAGTTGGAAAAATTCGCGCAACCAGATGCAATGTAAGACGATTTATGAGTTAAAAAGAAATTATCAACAAAAATAGTCAATCGGGATCGTAATTAGGACAGGATGATAATATTTAGATGATAGATCGAAGAAATCGGTAAATCGGGGAATGATTAACGTGGAATTATTAAACATTGTTATTACGAAGTCGAGTAAAAAATAAACGATACATGCAAAAAAACGAAGATAGCGAGAACGGAAGATCGTGGTTCCACTGAAAAAAACGCTAAACGAAATACAAGGCAAGACTATTTATAATAAATATTCAACGAAAACGGTCAATCGGGATAATATTTGTGACGGGACCAAAATATTTAAACGATAGATCGAGGAAAACGGTAAATCAGGGAACGATTAATGCGGGATTATTTAACATTGTTCTTATGGGTGTTTCGCCGGGACTATGAAAAATAAACGATTAATGCGGGAAAACGAACAATGCGAGAACGGTAGATCGGGGTTCCACTGTATATATATATATAAGACCTCCTAATAGAGGTATCTCAACAGAAATTGTTTCTACAATGTCCAGTACACTGGAACTAATCGCATCTCGCGGGTGTCTGCGGAGCGGGGGGGGGGGGTGTAATAGTATCATCTTCACTATCAAATCCAGTCTGATCACAATCATCATTTTGCTCAGCATCACTTGGTGCATCAGACATACAATAATTGTAAATTTCTCTTACAAATGAACTCATTTATTATAAACAAAAAATATTTTTAAAGAAAAAAAATTAAAAAATTGAAATCAAATTTTTAATTTCCACTTTAATCACGTAACTTATACAATATTCTTAAATTTTTAACACTGAATGTAATAAAACGAGCAGAAAATATGTCGCGATCGCGGAAACGAGAATGTGTTGTCTTCGACCGACTTAAATGCACCAAAATATATTTAAATAATATTCCAAAATATAAAATTTAAATTTCCATGCTGTAAAAATAAAAGTCAATTCAAAAATATTTGAATTTAAAGTATTCTGAAGCAATAATTTATTTAAGTATTTCCAGGTAAATCGATACAAAAAAATCTCACCTACGCAGCAAACCCTCTTGAGTAGCATAAGTAAACAAAAAAACTCAAAATCAATTAGTGTTGTCTCAATGGATACCGATTACACGCCCGCATGTGTTAACCTGTGCTAGTGTGGGATCGGGGTTTAACGTAATGCGACAATTTCTGTGCTAGTGCGGGAACGGAGTGGGTCTTGAGTGTTAATACTTCACATTAAAAGATCAACAATTGAATTAGAATTTGTTGCCATGAAAACATAAAAAAATGGACCCGAGTAAGTTTTAACAAAATCTAATTAAATACACACATCAACACAGAATATGTCGACATCCAAACCAATACCATTGTTAAAACATTCTTTAGCGGCATCCCTGCTGATAGGCAGGTTCTAAACCATAGAATAACAAACAATTCATGCCTACGATGTCTCAAAAAATGATTTAGTTTGACATTCTCAAGAATCCAAGAATTCTCATTTTGGCTTTGCATAAAGTGAAAGGAATATGTGCCAGTAAACAGTGTTTATTTTTTGTATCCAGGCAATGAAAGAATCCATGAATGCAAACCGCCCTATACTCCGCAAAGCTTCTTCTCTGGCGGCACCGAATTTCCAAGATGAAATCCGCTGGATGAAATTGCGAGCCATCGACCTGCACACTGCTGATGGCTTACCGCCACTTCCCATGCAAATCTCTTGGGTTAGAGACGGTATCCTTGTTGTGGGAATGGACTCAGAAATGCACGTCTATTCGCAGTGGAAACCTGAGTCAAATAATTGTATGGCAATGACTAATCATCACTTTATGCACCAGGTGAAGTTATATACATTAAAATAGCAGTGTTCTAAAACACCTTAAATTGGTTAGAATAAATAGCTTAACCAGCTTAATGCAAAGTAAAAATGATGCCCTTACCACATGTGGGCAATAATGTTCAATTTGACATTACTATTTTTAAATTTCTATAACTATGTTACTCACAGTGCTTATCAGTATTAACATATAGTAGATATAATAGTAGGCCGCTTAGTGTGACGTTGTACATTATGCTACTCCAACAAATGCTTACTATGAAAATAAACTAGTGTGATCTTAATAAAAATAATAAAAGATTTTTAGTACTTTTTCCACATAAAATTTATTAGATCAGGACCGGTTTCGCTCATCGCGAGCATTATCAATCAGTTGATAATGCTCGCGATGAGCGAATCCGGACCTGATCTAATAAATTTTATGTGGAAAAAGTACTAAAAATCTTTTATTATTTTTATTATAATGCCTTTCCACCAAGTATTGACAGTAAACACCTTAAAAGTGATAGTGTGATCTTATTATCATCAGCGCTGCATGTAGTGTATAGATGCCAAACGCCGCGTCTATGTATTTTTGGGTATTCGAGCGTCCAGAAATTGTGATGTCTTGCCGAAAATGGACTAACTTAGCAAGGAAAAAGATGACTTATCAATCTAATCAGTTAAAAAAACAAAGTTATGTTTGATTCAAAAGAAAAGAATAATAAATTATATAATTTTTCAATGGCAGTTTTATTAGGTCGTCTTCAATTTTTGAAGAGATTAGCAGGGATAGAAGTATAGGGCTACGCCCCTTATTTCTGGATTTAAAGGGCAGGAGGGAATATTTAGCTATAATAAAGGGAATAGGGAATATATCATTTATGCCCATGTCTTAGCTAATACTTTAGCTGGTGATAATCAACGAGTTGCTTAAAATGTTACAATATCCTTCCTATGCATAATGTGTCAATTTTTTAATTTAGGCGTTTTAATTGTATTCAATTCTGTAACCTGTATTGTTGTAGGACTCGGACGACGGCCCAGATACCCGCAACTTACGTGATGAAGACCTCCGTCCGGCAGGTGAAAGCCGACGCCGTCTTGCAAATGTCAGCTCTATGCCTCATCTATCCAGAGTTTCTTCAATCAATCTTCAACTCCTTGACAGAGATTCCAAAAAAAGGAAACCGAATCAGCCAGAACAGCAGGTTTGCACATTATTATTTTATGTTAAAACTTTGAATCAACAATAACGATAAAATATATGCATCCATAAACGTCATATTCGCAATTGAGAAATTGATAGTAGAACACCAACCCTGCTGTCTGCTGTCCCAACCGTCTGATAATTGAAGTTAATACACAATGTATCCAAAAGAATATTTAGGGTAAATTTATCTCCACCAAATGGCGCTTGATTTCATTTACATGGAAGCCGGGTGCTATACTTCTGATACCAAAGAAAATTTCTCACCAGCTGTGTGATAAGGGTAAAATTGTTGAAACACATTCCAATAATTATGAAATAAATAAAGCTATAAAAATAATTACAGTTTAAAAATTATTCTGAAGAACTGAAGTCTTTACTTTGATACTGAGCGTAAATCTCTTGTAACTAATAGAAAATTTAAATTAACTTTGATTATTCCACGTATTGTGTAACTAACTGTGACACGTGTTTCGCCTCTTTCAGAGGCATCTTCAGACTTACTATCGCAAAGTTTGCTTAAGTAATGAAGCAAGATTGATTCTAACATTTTAAAATTATAAAATTACAAAATGGATTGGGTTTTTTTTCCTTTTAAGAGGAGCAAGGAGGGGGGTGTAGAATCGAAATAAAGCAAACAGATAATGATACTAATTTTACTAATGAGTTGTAAACAATCAGAATGGGATTTTTCCATTTTAATGGAAGCAAAGAGGGGATTATAAAATGCAAACAAATTTAATCATACTACTAATGACGTTAAACATTACAAACTATTAAAACTAATGAGCTACAATCAATCATCTAGGTTTGTGATTACTCTATTAATTGGAAACAATTTGAGTAACGGGGAACCGCCTGTGCTATTAAGAATATTATTTAATAATATTTCTTTTTTGTTAAGAGTTTTATTAATTTCTAAAAATTCTAAGCTATTCATCTTTAAACCCTTTTTATTTACTCGGTGGAGTATTTCTAAATTACAAATCTGATTAAAATTATGATTATTTTCTATTAAATGATTGGCAAACTCAGAGAAATTGTTACTTTTTAGACATCGTATATGTTCTTTAATTCTAATATTAAAGTTTCTACCTGTCTGTCCAACATAAGACGCTTGACAGTCTCCACAAGAGAGTCGATAGATACCACTCTGTGACGATGAATCTACGCGATCTTTACTGTTCAATAAAATTTTACCTAAATTATTTACTGTATAAAACGCGGGTTCTATATTGTCTGGCAAAAATTTAACTATCTTTGACGAGATGTCTCCTAAATAAATAATCCTACGCCAGTTTTTAATATTATCGTTTGCTTTCTTCTCTCCTGAAAAAATATTATTTACTATGAGTTGTTTAACTTGCTTACGTTTAAGTAAGTTAACTACTACGTCTGTGTTGTAACCATTATTTACAGCTATCTGTTTAATAATGTTTAACTCTAATTCAAAGTTGACTTTAGTGAGAGGGATGTTAACTAATCTATTAATCATTGCATGGAATGATGAGAGTTTTTGCGACCACGGGTGAATTGATTGATGGTGAATGACGACATCTGTATAAGTAGGCTTTCTGTAAATGGCAAATTCTAATCTGTTGCTATTATTTTTCTTTATTGTTATGTCAAGAAAATTTAAGGTTTTTTGTTGCTCGATTTCTAGTGTGAATTTAATATTTGTATGCAATGAATTTATATGACGTAAAAAGGTATCTAACTGTCTATCTGTTCCTGTCCAAATGCAAAAGATATCGTCTACATAACGATACCAAGTTTTTACATTTTTAAGTAACGTGTGATTTGACTTAAAGAGATTATTCTCAAAATAATCCATAAAAATATCCGCGAGCAAAGGTGAAATAGGACCACCCATAGGTAATCCTACCGATTGTTTGTAAAATTTTTTATTAAACAAAAAATAGTTTTGTTCAATACAAATATTAAAAAGTCTAAGCATTTCTTTAACGACGTTGCTATTAATATCCGAAAAAGTTAAAATTTCGCTGACTATATTTTTGCACTCTTCCGTTGGTACGTTAGTAAATAAATTTGTTACGTCGAATGATACTAATTTACAATTACTAGTTAATTGTATGTCTTTGATTTTTTCTGTGAAGTCTATGCTATTCTTAACTGAAGTACTCTTGTAACTAGATCACAGTGCATATTATTGAATGTGCTACAGTGACTCTTCGTAGGATAGTGTGCTCCCTATGCGGATCGGTATCTCCTGTGATGTGTACCTGCCCCCCCCCCCCACTAACTGTCAAATATCAAAATACGTTTGGATCAAACACTTGGTTAATTTCATTGTATTTTATCATGATACAGCCATTAATGGACTACCTGCCAGACTACGGCCTTTTTGAAGCATCTCGCATCGCATGCCCTGTCTTGCCACAGTATCATCCGAAACAGTTGATGGAACTTCTCAACAGTGGAAAGATAAGATGGGTTAAAGCCATTCTCGCTCATCTAGTCAGGTGGGTGCCGCATGTTATATTTTCAAGTTACATCACATTCCAGTATTGGCTGTCCTCGGCTTTCATACTTCATTTGTTCCTGAAAATGTATATGAATATGCAAAGTAGTTTAACCCATTTTTGCCCAGTGTTCCATTTTTGGAACATTTAGTATTTTTACCCCCACTCCATTGCGTCATGCATAATGGATTGTGGATTGATAAAATCCACATATCCAACATAAAATTCCTGTTCTGTATTTTCCAGCCGATGCAATTTTTTTTTCAAGCATATAGATGTGTCAAAATTTCTGTTTGTGATATTGAGTGGAACCATTTTTAAAAATAGTTTTGTGACAATATTGTGATTTTGTGACAATATTTTAAATGTTCCCAGATGCATCGGCGGTTCTTTCAACTCGAGAAGCTCTGCCGGTGACGACGATAGCATCACGAGACAGGTAAGATGCGGCATCCGCTATTCAGCAGCATGACAAATTTTTATTTCTGTTCATTCAACAACACTATTGATTGGCTTAGTGCACCGGTTCAAATATTAAAATGCCATAATTTATCAGCCTGTCCATTCAAGTCAATTTTAAGTTTGATAAGTCACTCGAATTGGCTCGACACTACTGTCTGTAGTCTTACTTACTTTTTTTCTTCATAATTGGTTGTCTCCCTCTGTATTAGTATTGTGTGTATCGTCATCGTTGTTTTGTTGTTTCAGTAGGTATAATTAATTTTAATTGGTTTTCTTTTGTAGAATCTTAAATTTTAAATCCGTGTGTTTATTTTATCATTTCATATCAGTATTCTTTAAAGCGGTGTGTCTAGAAATAAATTCCTACGCCGGTATAATTATATTTTATGTTTCTTACATGATTAAGTTTATTTATAGTACAAATCTGTAGAAATTTTATGGATGCATGCTGAGTTATTGAAATACGCACAACCCTTATAATACCAGACAGATATATGTATCAGTACCGATATTGCAAATATTGATTCGAGTATTACAGATTGAATGAACATGAGCATTAAAAAAAAATAGTTACAGCCGATCGGGATCACGTGGGAATAAAAAAAATCAAGCATATACTAAATATAATTCAACGATAATAGTAATTGAATTTGAATCGTTCAAATTTTGTTCACTGCCACACGCTTTGTCACAAACAACCCACGTGTTTCGTATTCACATGTTATGACCTTTCGGCGATTATCACATTTAATTACAAAGATCTACAGCAATTGTATTCATTTATGTGATCGCTTCCCCAATTAATTAAACATCAATAAAATCAAACACCATCAATGGCCTTAAACTCGGTGATAGTAGGTTTTACTCTTCTTCTTAGTCGGTTCAAGTTCATCCGTGCACTTCAACGACGATATGCCTTAATGCTATACCCCGGGTTGTTAGTTTCAATATGTGCGGGAGTGTACAAAATTTCAACGATTTAAATTTAATTTAAAAATTCTACCGAGCACCTTTAAAATCTTAAATAATAGATAAAAATTCTAATCAATATGAGATTAGGATCACAAACCAAATTAAATAAATAATCAAAATATTTAAACAATAAAATTATAATGCAAGGCATAAAAAGCACTGCTTGTGTGTGATGAATGCTCTGTGTCTCAACACTCATGCCTGTAAAAAGACAATTTTGACTTGCGGTGTTAAGGACACCTAGGACGGGTAGTGGTGATCTGGTAGCTCATAAATATGCTCTAAAATACATTAAGGCTGCTTTGCATCCTTACCGAAATATCTATATTGAGGAAAAGCATACTTCAAGAACAGGGGTGCCTGATTTGGTGATAATAACAGCAATCCGTGGGTCCGAGTAAATACACAAACTAAATCTATAAATATATATATATGTGGATGTATACATCTACAGATTAACTCTTGTTCACTCATTCAATACTTCTGCTTGTGGAAAATGCCCTTGCAATTACTAAATGAATGAGACGTAGATTTAAATACTGCTGCTGCCTTTTCGTTAAATTTATATTAAATAAAAAACATTGCTTCTCAATTTGCAAGTGACACTGAATCCGAAAATAATCAAACTGACTAAAATCCGGGTTATAACCCGGTGTATGCACTATGAAACTAAAAAATCTATTTCACCTACGGTAGCAGCATTCTGTATTACAGAAAACATTTAAATAAAGGTGATTATTTTATTAACTTCTAAAATTATTTTTCAACCTCTTATTTTCCTGTAACAATTTATTTTTACATAATAATTTAAGCATGTCAAATTGGCACCTTTAAAATATTCTTCATTGTCAATTTTAGTATGATTTCTTTGCTGATATTATTTGTACAAAATTGACAATTATTCCTTACTTTTAACAAGTGTTCACTGCTTATTGAATTTCAAACACATTGATTTGCACTCAGAAACCGATTAAGATGAAAAATAATTCTGCGCCGAAGGTTCAAGAGACACGGTGCTCAGCCGCTTAGTGAAGCAGCAGGCGAGATAACACGCCTAGCACGATAAGTGCACCTAACAAATATATACTCATCCCTCGATTTGCGTTAGGCTTATCTACACTGTTTGCATTGACTCGCACGCCTCTCCGTCATGATTGTACGGTGTCATCGATTATAATTCTGAATTCGGAGATTCCAAAACATGCTAAAATATTGGTTTTACAATCGTGGAAAATTGCTTTTATATATTCTGTATTCTTTTATTTCCAATTATAATTTTTTTGAGCCCTGCAATGCGAATTTTAAAAAAAACAATCCGTTTCATCTCCAGAAAGCAAATAACTTTTTGGTGTTTATGTCGCAATTTAGGATGATTTTTACTTTATGGGACCTATCCTCCATTTTTGTATGTATTAAATATATACCTCAATTGTGCCATATTTCGCGGATCCTATCCACCTTGCAACTTGAGAGATGAGTGTAGCAAATAACGCGCTAGGTAAATTATCAACTGAACATGTTAAAGGGCTGCAGAGTAACAGAAATAACTTCACATTACCGATGCCAAATAATATCAATATGACACATAAGGAGTAATTGAAAATTTTTAACTGGATAATATTCAGTTTTTTTTTTTGCATACCAATAAAACTTAATGTTGCACAACTTTTCTCACCGTACTGAATGATCAGAGCACTGTGTTGAACTGAGACTATTAGTCTGCCATTTTGTGAACTGTGAGCCGTGCAGGATGAGCATGATATGTTTTTTCAGCGCGGCTGGTCACGCTCGCGCACACTATCCGTATCTTTCGCTGCCGGAGCCGCTTCCCCGCTGGATAACGTCAATCAGGTAAGACAACATGCATCCAATTATAACTAATACCGGTCAGATGTCAGATTAAACATTATTTAAAAAAACATATAACCGTGTAAACTTCTAATGTGGAGCTCGCGGGCTCGTAACGTTACTCAGTCACTCGACCTCTATTTTTCTGAGAGCGTACGGATAGAAGGACAGGACAAGTGGTTAACTGATCGCTATCATTACACCCTGTCTAAAGAATCGAAAGGGTCGGAGGGAATTTACACATCTCAAATATTCAAACCTTCAAACCCAAATTCATAAATCGATTGAAAAATCATTTTCTAAAACTTCTTTCTGGAATTTGGCCTCATTAACAACTGCAATCTAAGACAACTACTGGGATACTTATTTACAAGTTTAATGAAAACCGTTCGAGGCACTGATAAACAAACTTAGAGGGTGGATGCTTAAAAAAATACTTTTTTTCTGATAGTTTTTAGGTAATACATACGGTAAGTTAAGCTAAAAACAGTACATACAATATAAAGTAATTCTTATACCACTTTTCAATATGATGGTCCGATGTCTGCAGGAAACTGAACGTTTCAAGAAAATTGTTTTTAGTTACACAGATTGAGATGAAGATTAGTGACACAGTATTTATTTAATTGAAGTCTCCTGACCGAAATTCTATTACTATAAAAACACAGCCAGTAGTACATAAACTTCCGACTGGTGAGATTTAGTCGGAGCGGATGAAGGAGTATTCGGCCAAACTGGATGTAGGTTTATTGTGCTACAATTATCACGGTAACGTTACTAGTTCAGCTATACAAGAACACTATTTCGAGGTGATATTTTTATTTCTGATGAACATTGCCTGTTTCACTTTAAAAAGTTCCTGAAAACATTGTTTCCTGATCATCTCGTAGTTCTGTTTTATATTATTAAGTGGATTAAAAAATTGGAAAAAAAACACTCAAACAATAATTTCAAATTAACAACTAGACAATTACACCGATAGATCTAAATGCATGGTTTTTTTTTGCTAGCTTCTCCATTTTTGGGATCATACCCGATTGGTCATCCAGACTATGGTCCACAAATTCAATCTAAAATGTTTTATTTTAATTGTTTCCATGGACGGTTAAGTATTTAGATCTATGATGCTAAAATACATATAGATGTGTGCACACACATTAAATATATCACTGGATGTTTTTAGATGCAGCTAAAAGTAACTATCGCTTTCGTATTAATCCCTCGCACGTATGTCTATGTTTAATATTCTGTAGGCTTTTCATTAACTATATAAGAACTTAAATAATATAATGTTAAAATAATATATGTTTTCCATTTATATTGATTAATTTTTAGCATTTTAAAAAATATACATAATTTAGTCATGCTGTATGAAAAAAATACTTTCCATATTATTCTGAAACTTTCCAAATTATATTGTAAAAGGAAGTGATTTTTATTTAAAACAAATTATTAGTTTAAATGTAGTATCAAACCTATCCAGACATTTTTCATCGATTGCTTCCCAGTTAAAATTTTACATGGCAAAACTCTTTTTTTACATGGTAGATACCATCCATAAAGAAATAATCTAAAAAAGTGACAGAATTCATAGAATAATTGAAGATTGGTTCCTTGAATTTAAAAACAGTGTTATTTAAAAATTGTGGTATAGAAAATCATGTAAAAATGATAATAATGACAATAAGTAAATTACACAAATTATTATTCATAATAATATGCCCAAATTAAGATTATTTTATTTATTATTTTAATTAAGAACAAAATAATCTATATATTAATAGTCGATAATGTCCGTCCGTCCGTCTCATGTCTCACGTCGTATAATGTCCCCGACTTATTTTTTTATTTTTCACGCCAGTAAATTTTCTGACTACTTAACCCTCGAAGGACGAGCGTCACCATATGGTCACACAAAACACCGTTGTCTATCGATCCTACTATTTATACTTTTTCTTCCTGAATATCGTTGCTTTCGCTCATATTTGGTTAAGAAGGGTACGGACTACAGTTAGACATCAGCCGTAGGAACAGGAACGGTCTCTAAAAGCACATGTGATTTTTTGAATTTCCGTTTTTTTTTAATTTACTTTTTGAAACTGTTAGATATTTTTTTATAAAAACATAAAATTATTTACAGTTATTTTGCTAATATATTTGTTTTGAAATTATGTTGATCTAAAGAGGTCAAATTGTAAATATTTTTAAAAAAATCACGTTTAGCTATATTTCAACCCCGAATGTTTGCAAGCCCATACGGTCACTTTTGTCCTTACTACTGTCCGTACTCAATATTACACGGTAATAAAAGGATGAGCATGACCATATAGTCATGCGGGGTTTCTATACAACGACTTTAAATTTTGGATAGGAATAAAAGTTATCCGTGACTTCAATATGGCTTAGAAAATAATTTTTTTATTGGAAAAAAGCTCTCGTCTCTGGAGGGTTAATGCAACAAAAACACCCCCCCCCTTACAGCTAGTACTTATTATTTCAAAGTCGTGTAAAAAAAGAGTTGAGTATAAATAATAAATCTTACTTACATGCAACCGTTTGTTTTGAAGATTTTCATTTATAATTCGTGGTTTTTTGTGATGCGATAATTAACTTAAAGCAGTGATTTCCAACCTGGGAGGCCTGGACTATTTATTGCAAAAAAAGGCGCGAACAGTCCAAAATATTTGTTTACCCTTTAAAACGTGACTTTATTACTATATGATACATAGGATGGGGAGGCGCGAAGATATTTTTTTCTTCAAAGGGAGGCTCAGTAACATAATGGTTGGAAACCACTGACTTGAAGCATTGAACATTGTCTTTCTGATACTTTATATCGTTAAAATAACATTTCAGCAAATACCCGAAGAGTTACAACTAGATTATGCGGAGATCACTTCTATTCCTCCTCTTCCGCTGTGGACTCTGCTCGTAGCCGATAAAGAGAGACCGGGCCATTTAACTACCAAGCAGGAAGCGAAGGTCTGTGAGATCATTTTACATTTGCACAAATCAATGGTTGTTTCGATTTTTATGTATAAGAGGGAAAGAATTTTATATTTAAAATATTCATTACAGGACTACAATGAACTCTTTGATGGTAATCTTTCCGGTGAAGATGACTTGGATACTTTACTGCAAGAGGATCCTGACAGTCCTCGAAGGGCAGACAGACGACCCTCCATACCGGAAAGACAAGGGCTCTCGCACTTTGGGCCTAGACAAGGTGAAGGGCACTAATATTTAGAATGTTGAAAATCAAAATATAACATAACATTAGAATGAACATAGTTATAAACAGTGTCCAGAAAAAAATAATACATATTACGCTTTGTTTTCTTTGTCACTCCAGCGTGACAATTCTGAAAGCAATAACCCAATCTTAATCATATGAAATTCCTGCAGGCCGTATCTTATCCCGACTTCTGACTCATACCCACCTTCCCGGCCTGAGTTCCTTGGATCAAATGCATCTCCTCGCATTGGCCGATACCGTTTCCACATGCAATACGGACTTTGCTGAGAGATTCGCAATAGATGCAGCCAGAACCGCCATAGCTAAAGAAAACTTGCAGGGTACTCCCCAAGGAGATGATGTTTCAACAGGTAATAAATGTTTGCATTATTTTTTGCCGTGACTGTTAATTGAGTAAGCAGAAGTCCTTTTTTTGTTTTATCTCATTGTTATTTAGTCTCTTTTGGAGAGATTAAGAATAGAAGACTAGGGAAGGACATGCATAGACTAAGTCATTATATCACTTCTCATATAGTTTATAGCTTAAGTTCAGTTACCAAAAGTGTTATATTCTCATTTTTGTTGTTAAATATTTAGAGATTAATCTCTAAGGTATTAGTAATTTTGATAAGCATTTTTGATTTATTGCAGATGCTCTTGATGATTGTGGATTGCGCTTCCTGCTAGCAATGAAGCACTACGGTTACCTTTTAAGATGTCTGCCACTCGCCCAGCGAGCACCTCTTCAAAGAGCTGGCGTGGGGACCTCAAATTTGGTGTGGGCTTTTCACTCTGAGAGTTGTGAACAACTTCTAATGCTAATTCCGTCGTATGCCAAAGCACAACCCAAATGGGCAACGCTAAAAGAACTCGGTAAGTGTTGTGTTGTGGTTCAATTTTGGGTTCCTTATATTTGATCACTCCTAACATTCATAAAGAAGTATTTCAACATAAAAACGATAACTTGCTATGGGTTAGTCATCAATGTCACTTCAGAGAAGATTAGGATTGACATTTTATCAAAACGTAAAAGAGATGTCCATGTCTTGGATACGAATTCATAAATGTATTTAAAAATTTATGTATGAAAATGTCCACCTAACACACTATGAGCGGGCTATGCTAATAGCTCACTGGTGCGTGCAGCGGGCGAAAATCTACAGCAGATTTACAATAATCGCTCTATCTTCTAAGCCAAGGGTTATTTTTTATTGAAATTTTGAATGCATACTAACTATATGTAGCTGTCTACTTCTGCATACTTTTTCAACAAATAATTTAACCCTCCAGAGACGAGATCTTTTTTTCGATAAAATATTTGTTTAGCCATATTGAAATCACGGATTACTTTTATTCCTAATAAATTTAAAAAAAAAAACGCCAAGTCGTTTAGAAACCCCGCATGACTATATGATCATGCTCATCCTTTTGTTATTGTGTAATATTGTGTACGAGTTGTAAGGACAAAAGTGACCGTATGGGCTCGCAAACATTCGGGGTTGAAATATAGCTAAATGTGTGTAAACATAATTTCAATACAAATATATTAGCAAAATAACTGTAAATAGTTTGATGTTTTGATAAAAAAATAACTAAGTTTCAAAAAGTCCATTCAAAAAATCGGAAATTCAAAAAATCGCATGTGCTTTTGGTGGCCGTTTCTGTCCCCGTGGCTGATGACTAACTAAAGTCTGTACCCTTCTTAACCAAATATGAGTAAAAGCAACGATATTCAGGTAGCAAAAGGATGAATAGTAGGATCAATAGACAACGGTCTTTACTGTTACCATATGGTCACGCTCGTCCTTGGAGGGTTAACGTTACATGAGAATATTACAGTTATAACACATTCACTTTCGTAATTTTCTGAAGCCATTTTTTGAAAGATTAAATATATGTAAATAAAATGTACATAGGTTGTCATTCAAAACTAAAATTCCAATACCGATTTTCAATTTAAATCAAGGTGGATTTCAGAAATTCGATCCACACATGTTAAGTTTTTTTCGATACGCACATGTGCAACGCGCGATACATAATACAAGTGCATGGCTTACCAAGTCTCGCTTTTTTGTTCACTCAACAGAAGGGTAACCTAGTGTTAGGAGAAAGCAAGTATATGTTGGTATCGTCATAAGAATTAATATCTACATTCCTAAAACAAACGACCAAATATGTTTTAAAGACTTCATTACAATAGCTGAGATATCGTTTTTCTGCTCACACACCAAAAGAAATTTAAATGCAAGAAGAAGACAGACATACTTTAACACACTCACAGTCCCTTTACCATCAGTAATTATCAAAACCTACAATACAACACACAAAATCTCATAAAAAAATTGCAAGAGTATATGTATGTGATTCATATAATATGAAGTTTCGGTGCGTAAAGGAAGCGAAGTATTATTATTTTTTTGTTGATGTATGTGTAATCTGTAAATGTCCTCAAGAGATTGGTAATATATAATTAAGGTAATATAATAATCATATGAAATAGTCGAGTAGATATACCTAATCCAGCTTTAAAGCGGATCCGGCGCAAAAGGTAGAACTATTTTTCCCGCTGTTAAGCAGCAGTCGAGCGAGTGGATAGAACTACTTTTCCCGCTCAATCTGTGCTAAGAATCAACACATTGAGTAGCATGAAAACCCTAAAAATTACCATTCAGCTACAGTAAAAAATTAGAAAAATACAAACCAAACAGAAAATTTTAAGTCGGATGTTCTTGAAGTTAATTAATTGGGTTACATTTTGATCATTTGAGTTACATGTATGTAAAATATTTAGCTTACGCCTAATTTTGACTCTTGTTTGGAAACATAAGCACTCAATTACTAGATATATATGAAAATAATCACATCGGCAACCTTCAGTTTTAGTTTGATAGAAAGGTGAATTTTTTTAAGGTAATTTTCTTCACTGTTAAAACTTCTTACAGGTGTTGGATGGTGGGTGAGGTCTCCCGCTCTTCTGCGAACTTGCATGGAAAGGGTCGCACAAGCCGCCTATAAAGAACAACAGAACCCAATGGACGCAGCCCTTTACTACCTTGCTATGCGCAAGAAAGCACTCCTCTGGGGACTGTTCCGAAGCAAACGGGATGAAAAAATGACTTCGGTACGGATTGTACAATTCATTTGTGAAACAATTATTTTATTAGTATTTGAAACATGAACTGAATGTGATCCGATCTGATCTGACTGAAAGTTTTGATGTAAATTTTTTTGTTTATAGTTTTTCTCTAACAACTTCAGCGAGGAAAGATGGCGAAAGGCAGCTCTGAAGAATGCATTTGCCCTCATCGGAATTCAGCGATTCGAACATGCGGCCGCTTTCTTTTTACTCGGCGGCGCACTAAAAGATGCTCTTAGGGTCTGTTGTATATATTGTAGTCAGATTTTTTTTGTCATTCGTTATTTTTAATTTTTCTAATTTAATTTTCTACACGGAGCAGTGCATGCAACGATGACTTGAGGAGTTTTTCCTTAGCCATTCATTTCGAACTACAACCAATAAAAAGAGGGTGAAACCAATGTCGGTAAAGGTGGTTACATCCATGAGTGTCAGTTAAATTTCATCATTTCTGATATCGCATCGGTGACGCATCCTATTGATTCATTTACTTTATATATGAAATTTCAGGTTATATTGACTCAACTTAAAGATCTGCAGCTTGCTATGGTTATTGCGAGGCTCTACAATGCTGAGACGCCCATGCCGGACAGCTTCAAGAAGTTACTCTATGAAGAAATTCTTGGGTAATAATCATATATAAAAAAAATTAAAATGCCTTCTCAATGAGTCGTAAACCCTTAACTCGATGGCTGACTCATTTTTTAATTGTTCAAGTAGTTATTTAAAATTTTCTTTAGACATTTTTATTTATTAGCCAAGAAAAATCATCACAAACTAAAAAGGGTTGTTATCCACTATTTTGTTATGTGCGACTTGGGTGCGTATTATATTTTTTGACTCGTATGTTTCAAATGCATCTTTGTGAACAAAATATTTTTCTATTAACTAACTGCATTCTTCTGCAAAATACACCAATGTCATACCTCCTGCATTTTTGCAACGCGATCAGCAATTTTGGGACACCATCGATTACAAGGTGCAACCCTGAATTGAGAGATGCTAAAATAGAAAATATGTTTGAGTTATAATCAAAGAAATAGTTGATCTATTTTCAGCATGCTGAATTAACTATATTTTTCTATTTGGCAATAAATTTGAATTGATTGTGAATTCACTGTAATTATTTTGCACATTTCAGTTGCGATGAAAATGGTGCAAACTATGATGTTCATACGGCCCATCCTGATCCGTTCCTGCGATCGATGGCTCTATGGTTGTTCAGAGATTACTCAGCGAGTCTTGCAACGCTCCTCGAGGCCAGAGTGGGTCGAGAACATGACGCCTACAAAGAAGAATCAACCACTGCCAGTACGGCCGTTTCACTCAGCGCTCAGGCCGATCCTAATGTTTTTAATTTTTATGTCTACCTGAGAACTCATCCGCTGCTTGTCAGACAGTTTGTTGCTACACAGGTAAAAGTGATCGTTTCTCATCGATTTAAATATATGACAGATGAAAAGGATGACAATAGGAAAAGATTATAGTGGATCTGAAAGTGTTGTAATATTTGGAAACAAGTCGGTAGCTGTACAATATTGAGTGTGAAACTCCGTTTCAGGCCGATTCCCTTCGTGGAATTGACGTCAGTAAAGTGTCACATCCACACAGATGAGAGCAAAAAAAGATCTAAGCCCAAATTCAAAATAAAAGCTTCTAGAAAAATATTTAAAAGTAATAATAAAATAGTTTACCTTACACTTTTAATTGTGCGTTTTATAATTCAAAAAAAAATATTTAATTTTTGAAATAATAATTAATATTCTTCCCAGATTGCTCCATGTAAAAAGAATATATATTTTATATTTGTGTGTAGCAATAGTATAAATAATCAAAATATAAGAAAAAACCGAATTTAGTAAAAACTCACTCCTCAAAGGGTTAACAATTTGATACAATTTAAGGGTGGCGGCGTAGGTCTGCTTCAAGAAGGCGAAGAAGGAATTACTCGGCTAGAAAGGCGTCTCTATTTTACCACAGCTCATGGTCACTTCAAGGCGGGATGTCCCGCTTTGGCATTGGAAGTTCTCAGTAAATTGCCATCCAAGATTTTGGAAGATCACGCTCCACCGACTCACAGTCCTGCGAAACAACTTCACAGGAGAGACACGCAAATCGATACTGGTGAACTTGACTGGGGCAACGATACTATAGATGATTTCAACAAAGACACAACACCAGTCAATGGTAAGTCTCTTAATTAGTATTTTGTGAGGATCTCGGAGATAAGATCACGGACTAGGGAGTGCCCTGATATGTCAGGGGCCATGGAAAAGCGTTGAAGAACTGAAGAATGTTGGCATGTCATGAGAGGAAAAAAAACGATAGGCGGTGGTGTTAGTCATATGATCCATTTAGGGAGCGTATACAGACCAAAAACTTTTTTTTGTATCCATGTCCGTTCCCGATTTGGAGCATATGGCCTCCTGATGAAGGTATCTCGACAGAAGTATTTCATACGAGAACTGTTTGTTACTCACTTGTTCAACCTCTTCTTTTAAGATAGGACTAGGGCTAAGACTGGATCATTGCTCTATGCCCTGAGAGTGCAACATATCAATAAATATATCACAGTCAAGCATACTTTCACATACAATTCAATTGTTCAATTGAAAAAATAATGCATGGAACTCTCGGGCATTCAAACTCTTGACCGGGAAATCAAGAAAGACGAATGCCCAAGAATATTTACCACTAGGCAACGAGACTAGTCAAAAGAAATTTATCCTCTATTATTTCAGAGATTAAACCTGCAAAAGCGGAGAGCTTAGATTGGGGAGGAGCCCCATCATTGGATTGGGGATCGTCTCCTAAAGTGATAAGTCCCAAAGGAGACGACGATGATCTTGTTCTTAATTGGGAAGATGAAAAGGGGTAAGTGTCAATCTTCGTATTTATAAAAATTCACTATTTCCAACGACAATCAAAAATCATATTCATAGAACAGTATTTGCAGTATGCCAGTTATTGAAGAAATCTATTCTCACCATAAAATTATTGTAAGTTAAAACATAATGTTGAAATAACACTAATATTTATTTGTATTTCATGGAATAAGAGTTATAGTTAACTGTTTATAATGCAGAATAACTTGGTTACATTAACGTGCTGGTCTCAGAAAGACTGACAAAGATGACTGATCACGTTGTCGTAATGTGAAATGGTCTAATCACCTAGTCCACAAATACAACAAAAAGAAAAATGTCCACAAGGCAGCGTTTACATCCCCATTAAGGAACGGTGCTATATGCCTTTTGGTTTGCTAAAATTTCCGTAATGCTTAATTATCTTTGTATGTTTGGCTACATTTTATTTCTTGTTTGATCATTTTAAGTTCTGACGGGTCAGAGACACCTCCATTGGCAATGAAACTTGATTCTAAAGAAACGGATACCAAAGATAAAATACCTGATAAAATATTGTCCAAGGGAATGAGTGAAGACAAAAAGGGGCTGAATGGATCTGTGGATATAATGGCGCAGCAGCTCAAGTTTGTTGCATGTCTCAAAAATATTAATGGAGGAGGCTGTCGACTTTGGCCACCGGATTCGAAGTTGATGGTAAATTCATATTCATATATGTAGAATTAGAAATACAGGTAGGTCGTCTATTTATGCGGTTTTTTAGTTACGCGGATAAATTAAAAAAAAAAAATCACCCATATCTACATGTTTCATATATCAATTTCTATAGATTTTGTGACTAAAGAATTGGAAAAATGCTTTTATATAATAGTTCAATTATTATATTCCAAGATGTTTGTTAAATTATTTCATCTATAACTGATTGGAAACAATAGTACACCTATCCCTCGATTTACACGGTACTTTTTTTTACACGTTTTCGCTTTTACACGGTTTAAAAAAGTTAACTTGAAAATTTTAATTCTTCATTCATATTCGTAAGTAAAAAACGAGTACATAATTTTTAATTACAAATAATATTTGTAGCCTTATTATGTCGAAAGAAGTAAAAAGAAAAGTTATTTCGTTAGCAAAAAAATAAAAATATTGGATCTTTTACAAAACGGAGAAAGAGTAATAGACGTTGCTAGATAATATAGCATGAATGAAGCTACAATAAGAACCATTAGAAAAAATGAAAACTCAATTAGAAAGAGTGTAGCAGCTGGCACTACGAGTACAAGCACAACTTCATATATCAGAGATATTGCAATGGAAACATGGAGAAGGCATTAATGATTTGGATAGAGGACCAAACTCAAAAACGGATGCCAATTGATACCAATGCTATTACAAATAAAGCATTGCGGATTTATGAAAAAATTAAATAGAAGATATCATCCTCTTCTTTGTCTGAAAAGAAGAATGCTTTCACAGCAAGTCATCAAGTCGAGTCACAGTGATTTGTGATAGTGATGAATGATAAAAACTCCACCGACCGTTGCAATATTTTTTTAATGAATCTTTTGGATTTCATTTTTTTGTTACTCTATAAGCTTTACCTGTATTTAATTAATAAAATAATATGTATGTTTATACTTTTTAATAATTTTGTTTTTTATGTATTTTAGAAAACACCCAAATTATGCGTTTTTCGTGTACTTTTCGATATACACGGTTTTACATTAAAAAATATACAATTTCGATTTACACGTTTTTCTCAGGAACCTATCTACCGTGTAAATCGAGGGATAGGTGTATATCGTAAATTAGTAACAATTTCTTTCCATCTTATTCAGTTTCAAATTTTCCAATCAGGTGGACATCTCCGATACCAGCTCTACATTTGGCTGGAACGCGAAGTGGAAGCTCTCCGACAGTTGTGCGAATATTCTACAGGCAGTGTGTCGGGCCAGAGCGATTCTGAAAATTCTGGACGGCTGAATCTTCCAGATGTTGTCGACGCATTGCTGCAGGCGAGAGACCACTTGGGGATGGGTAGCACTCAGAATAAAGTTCCGACATTACACCAAGTACTTCTCCAAGAGAAAGCAGACTTCGAGGCCAAGGTTCAAAGGGCTGTAAGAAGGAAGCGATGGCTAAAAGGTGATTTTATCTATACATAAGTAAATTTGAATTTGAAACAGGAATAATTATAATATTAGACAAGTTGCTAAATACTGCTCCCTACTGGATCGCGGATAATCACTTTGTATAGCTGTTGATTTGTTATCACCGTCAAAACAGAAACTGTTGTCTCTGATGGTATGTGAAGTCATAAAAACTCAACAACTACGTTGAATTTGGTATAGCAATCCAAAATAAAATATTCATAGACTTGAACCCTTTGCGGTCCATAAAAAAAAAGACATTTTAACTCTTGCGGCTCGGAGACTAGAAAAATACTTGTCAGCCGATGGGGTTCTTTTTTGACCCCAGTGGTTTCCTCATTATTGGCCTTATTCTTATGAATTTCAAAAAAAAAAATAGTCCAAGGGCTTAAAAATATCTCTTTGCATCATTCCTCATACATTTTTTTATAAAAATCTGTGGTTTTTTAATAAATAATCATATTTTAAGTTGCGCGTATAAAAGACGTCATGTCAGCACACATATGAATTGACTACTGAAGAGTGTTCTCAGCGTTCCAAATTATCATACGAACAATCGTTATCGCGGGCGCTAATCAGCTGATAAGCGTTATCGCGTATTTATATAAACTACAAAAGGTCCAAAAAACTATGATATAAGAATACCTTAATTATAAACATTGTATCACCCATATTAAAATAGATATTTACGAAAATGTTGGTATTGGGGTCGCATTTCTTGAGCTTAGAAACGGAAAAGTTAAACTCTCTTGGCCCCTAGCATTTTTGGGTGGTACAGTAACCTCCCGGTTAAGTACGCATATTGAATCAAAGGGTATTGTGCGTACTTAACCGGGAGGTGCGTATTTACGTATTTTTTAATCAATCAAGAGCTTGGATGGATGTGGCAACCTGTTGGAAGTGGTTTAATGAAGTTTTTTTTATCCCGAAATCAAAAAGAGAACAGGAAGGCCAGTTCTTTTGCTTATGGACAATGCACCAGAACATTTTGAGGCATTTAAACGAGATAATGTGGAGGTTGCATTTTTCCCACCTAATTGCACAAGCTGGAAACAGCCATGTGATATGGGAATTATTGCAGCCCTGAAAAAGCGATATAAATATTTGTATCTCAAAGAAGTCCTTAACTATTATGAAATGGATGATGGTTTAAAAAGCATCAAAGCAGTTCAAGGAAAACAGCTTTCAAGGGGTGCAGCTGGTGTTGCATATGGAAATGCAGCACATTTATTAGATGCTGCCAATTTTGTTAAGGAGGCATGGGACGCCATCCCAGCAGAGACAATCGCAAACTCTTTTACCAAAACCGAGATAATGACCCTTACACCCGTTCCTGTTGAGAATTCTGAGAACGAATGGATCAATGAAATCATTTCAATGTTTGCAAAAGTAAGCATTGAAGTTGACGTCAACGATGCTATAAACTTCGAAAGAATTGACGAGGAAAACACTGAAGAATATGTTCAGGAAATTTTCAAAGATGTGGACGATGTTTTGGAAGATGTGAAAGAAGTACCGGATGAAAGCCATTTATCTGACGATTCCGATCTGGAAAACAACGAATGTCTAGTCAAGTTTGAAGGCTTTGACAACTTGTGTGAAATGGCAATAAATATAGAAAATCAGCTTTTATGCCCAGTTCTTAAAAATGCAGCAGGAGCTGATTACAACGATCTTCTATGCTTTTTTGAAAACTTTCAAAAAAAAAAAAAATAGCATCAATTTAAAAAAAAATCAAACAATAAAGACAATGTGCAGTTGACACTTTACGATATGTTTGTACCTAAATAAAAATGTAAATTTGTTAATTGTTATCTTAACTGTTTTCCATTTTATAAAGTAATTGTGTTCAGTTTTCTTTAATTTTTTGCATAATAAATATTGATCCAAGTTTTTTGCCATTTTTCATGCGTACTTAACCGGGATGCGTACCACATTTTTTGCGTACTTAACCGGGAGGTTACTGTATATGCGAAAAGCCCCAGACTGTTTTGCTCGAAAAAAATACTAATTACTTATAATTAAAAAAAAATATATTTACCAAAAAAATATAGAAATAAAAAAAATACAGTCATAATCATTACATGCTGAGGTATATTTTCACAACAATAAGAAGTCCATATTACATTATTTAAAAACATTAAAATATATTTATATAATTATAAAAAGCATAGAGTAGAAAAAAATCGTATTTCAAAACATTACTACAGCCCCAAATAACACACCAAAAAATGAAAACTTCGATCTTCTTTTGCCTTTGCAACATACGTATCTGTAAACAAAAGATATATTTTAATTTCCAATAAGGTTTTTTACAAAATGTTAAAAAACGGATTTTAGATATTTACCCGAAAATCTGCATTTAGCATTTATGTTTAGGAAAGCATTCAGGATGCAATCCTTTTTTACATTTCTTACAGATTGTACGTGATCGCCTTCTTTTCTGGTTTGTGCTGCATACGCAGCATTGTTTTTTCGTTCCTGCCGGGCAGTTTTATAAAGCCAACAGAAGCTCGACGATTTTCGACTGCCGGATTTCCGGATTTATAGTCCATCCATTCATTTCCAATTAATTCTATTATGCTAATAGTAAATTGAAGACGGGTAATTTTTACTTTATGGGCATTACAAGGGTAGCTTTTGTTTCGGTGCGCACTCAAACAAGAGTGCAATAAATGGTGCACTTTTTTAATGGCCTTCAGCGGACCCAAAGACGTGACAAAAGATATTTTGTTTTACGATGCTTTCAAACATCTTTCAAATTTTATGAATACATATGAGAATAAATTGTAACGTTGGGCTAAGTCGATTGCTTTTATTTAACTGATAAAGAAATTTTTGTTTTATGATAGTAATAAAATTTGCAATTCTCAAATATTGCAAATGAAAAAAAAGATAGGTACTCTATTATTTCCAAATCATGTACAAAGGTCCGTATATTCATATATGTCATTCATTCCTATAGTAAATGTACAAATCTCTGACTTAAAAAGTTGCGTCGACTGATTATCTCTTCTGTAAAAAATTCACGCCAACACGCAAAAATTGAAAACTTTCAATTAATATTTTGAGGATTTAGTTATTATAGAATTTTTTGAATTGGGTTTATTCGATTGAAAAAGGGTCACTCTTATGGGTGTTTTTTGTTTTACGATAATACAATGTCAGTTATCTTTTATATAAGTCATTGAAGTGCGCGCTGACAAATCGGCGCTGTGGGGCTTTTAGCACAACCTAGGTGCGCCGATAGATCGGCGCTCTGGGGCCAAGAGGGTTAAGACAAAATTTTTTCTCTCAATTTTTAAATTATTATTTAATAAAAGACTATTATTTATATTTATTTTACTAAAATAGTATACAGAGGCATTATATTTTACATTTTATAATTGGATAATGTATGGTATCTCTCAAAACATTAACCTAAATGGAGACCGGGTTTTCTGGTACATGTCACACAAATATAGTTTGTCTCCTTCCTCCCACCTGGAATTTTCCTATTGGAACATACTAGACAATCTTTATGTTTCCCCTCCGGATTGGCATAAATGAAATGAGGCTTATTGTCTAGTCGTTGCTCCTTGTCTGTAGTGAATACTTGCCAGGTTTTTTTGGGGCTCTAAAATCACCAATGAGGCTCAATAATAATTCCGTACGAAACTTTCTGTGTTTCATCGGCTTCTTTCCTTCTTTTATGGCACATGTTTTGTGCAAAATGTAAGCGTTGATTATGGATACCTCGAAACCTCAGAAAAATAGCTTTCTCCACCATTTCAGGGTTTTCCGGATGAAACGTACTGATCCGCTACATCTACACCTCCCATGTGCTTGTCGTAATTTACTATTACACTAGGTTTCTTCACTTCTTCGTTTTTTCTCGTGGTAGCTAATGGTGTTGGACTCGACATTATACCCTGTCTTACTGCTCGCCGTGTTACTCTTGGCCATCTAGTGACAGCTGTCCTGGATGAATTAGACCATGTACTTAGCATTGCGACTACTCTTCGGTCAAGCCATGCCAAAACAAGAATATTTTTTTTTGTAATGCAATTTGTTCTCCTTTGGCCAGTCTTGGTTTTTTTAATATTTTCTGGCAGCCCTCTCTTGTTCATCATAATTGTCCCAGACAAATAACACTTTTGTTTCAGCAATTCCTTTGCAAGGATTAAATTTGTGTAAAAACGGTCCGTAAATATGTGATACCCAGCAGCCTCAGGTTCCGAGTGTTGTAGATTGTGATATAATTGTAGAACAATCCTGCTTGTAAATGATAAATCTGGTCGAACGAGATCATCGGTGGTAATTTTTCCATAGTATGGAACAAACGAATATATGTAGCTCGTTTTGGAATCTGCCATGACATATACTCGCAAATTCCATTTTGTGGGCTTCTTCGGGTTGTATGCGAGAAACGAAATCCTTCCCTTGAAACCTACTGTGAATTCATCAACCGATATGTTCATATCTGGGATAAAATGTTGTCTAAATTTACCGTCAAGATATGTCGGATAATTGTTTACTTTCTGAATTCTGGTTCTTACAGTCTGACCAGATTGTGGATTTGTCTCCAAATGCAAAGACCAGAAAATTTGCAAAAATCTTCTTTGTGTAAATATTTTTCCGAAAAATGGAATTCTCGAATGGAATGCTCGAGACCAATAGTTTTTTATATCAGCTACTTCTATAAGCCCCATATTTATAATGACTCCTAAAAAGGCCTTTTTCTCAACTTTGACTCAACATCTGACCAATTTTTCCAAATGGATTCCTTCTGCAGTGCCTTTGTCGTATTTATTTGTTTCGCTTGCCAGTTTTTTGATTAATTCTTCTGTGAAAAATAGCACGAAAAATTGTAATGGCGTACTACACGATAGTGGAATTTGAGGACCCGAGACTTTTGGCCAAGGGAAAAAATTATGTCTGGATCATAATTATCATTATTGGTAACATTTTTCCACGGTGGACTAATATTGACAATTGGAGATGTTCTTGATTGAAAATCTGATTCATCGCTGCTGCTGTATACCCTGAAGGTTCGTGGTGCTTGAACAGGAACACTTATTTCTTCATCGTAATCAGAATCTAAGATGTGGGCCCGATTTGATGATCCGGGATCGGTGCTATAGTTCCTTTTCTTTTTTTTTATTGGTGGTTTGCACCACACTATAATCATTCTCTTCACTTTCTTTACCTATTTCTAATTCTTGCAATTCAATATCCAGTTCACGCATATAATCACTGTCGTCGCTGCTTTCAAACTCATTTATATCACTGTTTTTTTTTCAATTTTTGGCATTTTGTATAGTCGTGGGCTTTGCACATAAATATTATGAATATTGTATGATTATGAAAAAAATATCGTAAGCATAATCGGAGATGTTCGCGAGAGCGCGTGTCAAGAGTCACTGCCTTTGTTTAGGATTTACCCGGCAACGGCGGCACACCCTTCGCCTTTGTGTCTAGCAGGTAGGCGAAACACTGTGAAGGATCGTAAAAATCAACATTCCTTTCCAAATACGATACGCAAAAAAAAAATCACATGATTTTAAATCTGAATGGAAAAAAAATGTAGAAATAAAATGTCGAGCCAGACTCGACATAGGACCCACCGGAATAAAATCGATGTCGAGTCAGACTCGACATAGGACCGCAAAGAGTTAAGTGTAGGTGCTATAAATATATTTGCAAAATACTATAAAATTTTGGGAATTTCTACAAAATAGCTCACGTTATGCATAAAGCACGTGCACAATTATCCCGCCAATAAAGCGTTAAATGCCTCATCTTACATTGAAACATTAAGCACTCTTGTACTTATCCACATTTATTTGTTAGGATCAGGACTGGTTTTGCTCATCACAAGCATTTTTAAAAGAATTTCCTTTGCAGTGAAGCATTGACAGTGAACACCTTAAAAGTGATCATATTACATTTCTTTCAGCTAACGAGACTCTCCTACGAACTCTTTTATCATACTGCAGTCTGCAAGGTGCTGGCGGAGGAGGTTTGGCATCTGTGCGAATGGAACTAGTTCTATTACTCCAAGAGTTGCAGCAGGACAAAGGTCATCAACAGCTTCTCAGTCCTCTTCCATTCCCCACTACTCTGCCTCTACTGAGTGCTTCGGTTGCTTGTTCCAAGACAGTGGTTGCCGATCCTGTCAGACATTTACAGGTAATGACAAACCCATGAATAATATTAACACTTCTTAGTCGGGCGCTTCAAAAAATAGACTCAAGCCTGTAGCGGGCGTTTTTTAGTGATTAGCGCACAAATATATCACATTCTTAAAATCAACACAACTTCTAAACCAAACGATATTTTCGATTGAAATTTAAAAACAAATCATACGTGACATCTAATCATTAAAAATAAAATTAGACATTTCGATAGAATCATAATTTCACTATGTTTCAAAGCTGAATATAAAACCTGTTATCAATTTAGTAGATAGCACTCCGCATGTTATAAATATTAAATATTCAAAACATTCTATATAACAAAATAGCATATTTATCAATATTTTATAATTATATAAATAATTATAATATATAATCGCCATTCCTACAACTTTACTACCACTGGAAGTGTAAAATCTAATGCCGTAAAAATTATAGCGTAAATATTCGAGACACATGTGTCACCCTTTTTGTAAATAATAAATAGAACATTCAATGCATAATAACTTATAAGTTTTATTGCTTCTTGTGAAAAAGGGTCACTTGCGGTTGCCGCAGTTTTTTTGAAGAATTAAACTTATGAACCAATCTACGCAACATGTGTATTGGTTGATAATCATATACTAATATATGCATGTATCATTTAAATTTATCATGGTGTATGCTTATATATAAATACAATAACAATTGCATAATCAAACCATAAAAACAATAAAAATACGTCTAAAAAGCAGTGTTTAACTCGTTAAACGACTCGATCTAAACTAGCGATGGAGATCGCAAAATAAATCTATAACACAGTTGATTTTTTGTTTCTTAGCTCAAACTTCCACCCTTATAATCTAGCAAAGAATTAGGACTAATGTTAATTAGTTGCGGCATTTTATTTAACGCCGACAAACAAACCCGTGATATTATGTGTCCCGCAAACAAGCGACGATATAAAAAAACATATTATGCCGTGATCCGCATTCTACCGACAATACGCTAAAAACGACTTTTGCCTCGATCCGCATTCTACGTACAATACGCTAAAAACGACTTTGGTCGTGGTCCGCCCAAGAAGTGTTAAGGGAGTGGCAGATTATAACTCAAATAACTGAATAGTATATTTGATATAACAGCTTATTACTTGTATGCTAGATATTTTTAATTCACTTGAGATAAACTTAAGCAGAAGTTTTTTGAGCTCAACCCTAGATAAATGGCATCACAAACAAAATTTAAATGTTAATTTGTCATTAGAAATCAGTTTTTGACATTGATCCTTACTTTTTTGAAGATGTGCATGCAAAATAACATAACTACTGCACTTATTTTGTTTTCGAATTGACAATAAAAGTCTTGTATCAATAAAATTGGTTTTCATCTTCACAATTAAGTTGTTTTCGAAGAAAATGGTAAAAGTTATCCTCAATAAACAATAAATCCACAATAAAAGAAATTTCTCATTTTTGATCAGTTATCATGTTTTCAAAATGACCAGCTCAAATTAAAATCTGCTTTTATATACCCTGAAGCGCATAAAAAAAATATGTTTTTATTATTATTTTAACCTTTATCCCGGAATTAATGTCGTTTTTTCAATACGCAACTTTGACTCAGTATGTTTGGGTATGTTGACCAGTAAAGACGTGTGTTATTATTTTTCTCTTCTTTGTGGTTCTTTACCTTTCTTTTAAACAAAAAAAATCGATTTTAACCCATCTACAAAAAATGGCAGAGACGTGTCCTTCGGAAACACATTTAAGAAGATGTATACTGTTTTTGTTTCGTTCAAAAAAAAGCTGCAACAGAAGCAACAGAATCCATTTGTAAGATTCACGGTGATATACTGGACATAAGAAAGTGCCAACGATGGTTCAGAAAATTTCGATCGGGCAATCTCGATTTGAAAGATGAGTCTCGAAGTGGACGGCGCAGTCTAGTGGATGAAGCAGCCCTAAAGACGGAAATTGAAGCAGATCCGACGATGACCATGGATAAATTATCCAAGAAGGTCGGCACATCACGATCGAATACTCATCGCTATCTAGAGAATCTGGGGAAAGTTCAAAAATAAGGCATTTAAGTTCCTCACGCGCTAACTGATCACAACAAAGCGCAGTGCCTCAGCATATGCAAAATACTGCAAGAAAAGCAATATTCTTCCCCGTTTCTCTATGACCTTATCACCGGAGACGAAAAATAGATGCTGTATCATGATATTAGCACATTAATTTCGGGCGAGATTCGCGCACCGCTGATACCCTAATGCGGGCAAAAAATCGAGGTCGCGCGTAAAAAACACGTATTTACATAAAATGGCATAACTTTTAAAATATCCAACATATATATATATTTTTTTCGATATGGTACTCACCAAGTATAGCACCACCAGTAAAATCATCGAAAAGTTTTAGAACTTCTTACACTAATTTTTAATTATGTCTAACACTTAAAAATACACATTAAAACAATTACACATACGTTATTTAAATTAAAAATTTTCCTGTTTCTTGAATGTGTTCATTTTTATAAATCTAGGTCATATCAAACCTTATATGCTAGCGAATATGCAATATAATTGCAAATTTATGTGGATTTTGCAAAATAAATAAACATTATTTATTCTAAAAAATGAAGGTAGTTTGTGGTAACTCTGTTTCTTAAATATGTGTTTACTTTTGTAAAATTGTTCAATCGAACCTCAAAAGCAAGACAAAGTCAAATGCTTGTAGAAAAGAATGAGTATAAATACCCTACCCGACGTTAAACATCAGATAACATAAAAGGTAAAAATACCCTTCCCGCATTTAACCATTAGTTGAGATAACGGGTATTAATACCTTTCCCGCATTTAATGTGTTAAAAGAAAAAAACAATGATTAAATCGTAGTCAAACACCAATTTCAACCCCAAAAGCAGGACTACATCCTCGGAAAAACCCTATTGTGTGTGTGGTGGGATTTGAAAGGTGTGATTTTTTATGAGATGTTAAAACAAGAACAAACTGTTACTGCATTTCTCTATTGTGATCAGATGGACAAATTGAATACAAAGTTACAAGAAATTAGACCTGCTCTTATGAATAGAAAGAATGTTATTCTTCAACACGACAATGCTCGTCCGCGCGTTGCCGACATTACACGAAAAAAGACCCAGGACCTTGGCTGGGATGTTTTATTGCATCCACCCTATTCTACGGACATGGCACCAAGTGACTATCACTTGTTTTGTTCTTTAGAAACGGAATTAGGGAACAAAAAATTCGACAGTATTGAAGAACTAAAATCAGGTCTCTCTGAGTTATTCGAATCTAAACCAAAGATCTTTTATGAGAAAGGAATTTTAGATCTTGAAAATAGATGGCAAAGAGTCGTAGACAACACTGGTAACTGGCAACTTTGTTTAAAAAAAATAATAAATAATTCAAAAAATCAAATTTAAGTTTTAATGTAAAAAACGGCATTAATTCCGGGATTACCTAATACAACATACAACCATTTTTTTTTAAAAGGATTTTCTAAAACCATGCAGATTTTATGTTTTGTTTGTAATTTTGTTTCCTTACATTTGTTACACAGTAACTTACACATAAAAGTCATTTTTATCTTTTTTAAATATCTAGAACAATCTGAATTTCTTGATATCATTTCAATTTGATAATATGATTTCGGAGCTTCTCGACATCAATCGTTTTTTGCACTGGTGGTTTTATTATGTGACTTAGCTTAAGGCGGTTTTTGCTGACAAGTAATTAATGATTAATACTATCTTACCTAAGTTTATTATCTCATTAATATTGTTGTTTTCAATATGTCTGAACTAAGGTGGCATCAAATGTTTATAAATGAATGTTTTAGTGAATTATAAGTAGTAAAAATCTCCGAGGCAGAACAGGTGTTTTGTAAAAATTTACAATGTTTTCTTTGTATTGCAGGCTCAAGCCCACGACATGCTGCAGACAATGATCTGTATGGCGACACCTATGCGGAATAACAGTAACCTCAGTACTGTGTTCACGCTTCGAGACCTGGCTGTAGCCCTTTCAGCATGTATCTATCAGAGTCTCTGTGACTCTGACACATTCAGTATCAAGCAGGCGCAACCGCATCAAGATACGTAAGTGTACTCCAATAAAATGCCAATTGCCTTTACTCTCACTTTTAACCAATGCTATTTTTAATGGCAATGGATTAATTGTTTGCTTGATGCTAGTAAACTTTTTACAAAACTGTTCTGCCAAACATGCACGGTCATACATTACCCGGCAACATTTATTTAATTGTCTGCGTTCTGCGAGTGTGAGGGTCTTCACCGCAAGAACTATTTGTTTTATCAATTGTTTGTATTCTTTTCTTGTATTTGTGTTGGTTGTTGTTTTTAAAATACCAATTGTGGTAAAATAAAAATAACCTTGAAGGCACCGAGCTCAAAGTATATGCAAATAAAATTTGTTCTTTGTAAACTTTTCCCCGCCTTCCAGGTTGTGACATGTATTATACTCATTATAAGCAATCGTCTATTGTAAACATTTTTTTTCACAGTGGCGGTATGGAGTCTTTAGCTCGCCTCAGCGGACTATCGACCCACGGTTCTCATCTGATGGGAGGGAGACAGCGGCGGTATTCTTCCACTGAAGAAGCAATGCCGGTAACAACACCACCCAACAAATGGCCCGGTGAGTAGTTTTTTTTCTCTTTAATAATGACTTTTCACCCCTTAAGCCCGTAATGACGTGCATAGGATGCAACAACAATGCTCTGTATTATGATCATTTTTATAATATATAAGTTCACCGATATTCAAATAGCTGAAGTTCTACATTGATAAAATTTTAGTTATTGTTACTTTACCAATAAAATCAATTGATACTTTAAAAATATGTTTTATTTTTATTCAGATAGATGTTTCAAATTTGATTAATTTTAAAAGCACAAAGGATTATTTTTATGAAGCGATATTTCCAAGTATTATTTAAAATGGTGTATAAAATAAATATGTAATACCACGCAACTGAAGGGTTAAATTGAAAGTAATGTATGAAAATAATATTCATTTATAATCTGCATCACTGGTTTTATCTATAATACAATAATCATTGTTTCAGGTGTAACCAATCTTCGTGCGCTGGTAGCCCGTGAAGGAGACGAGGACACTCCTCGTTTAGGAGTTCTATTATGCGAGGCTTTTGTGGCTTGCTTCCTCGCTCTTTTGTTGTATGCGATGCGAGTGTGTGATGGCCACTTACTCTACAGACTGTCTGCAAAAAAGCTTACAGCAGAATCTTGGGCCACTTTGTATGGTGGGGGTGTTCGACGACTGCTGAGGACAGCTGCCACGGGGGTATGTTCCAACACTTAACCTCTATCTAAAATGATCATAGTTTTTCAGTTTTTTTTTTATTATGGAAACTTACTTTCAATGGATGATTGATTGACCGGCTTACAGCGACATAGAATCGCATAAATTCATCAAGAAAAGGTTCAAATTTATTTCTCTAACTTGCTTTGGTGCCATCGCTGCACACATCAATGAATTTGTATATTTATAAAATTGTTAGTACAAATAGCCATCAGGTTGGTCTGAGTTCAAGTCCCAGTAAGGTCAATCAACCTAGTAAATTTGTAATCTTAGACTTGATCATGGGTGTTTACTTCAATACTAGACATACCTCAAGTACCTTCTCGAATTGATCTTGTGAGAGATGCATAAACATTTTCATCATTTTGATCTCGTATGATTTTCTAATTTTAAAAATATTTGGTCCATTGCCATCAGCTATATATGCCAAATATATTTTTCAAATAAAAATTTAAAAAACTAAGTTCCTAAAACAGTTTTTCTAACATACGTATCATTTCTATTTATTTATTGGGGAAATACTGTGCTCCAGAAGTCACAAAGTTTTTCACGTCAGCTGAAATTGTTCAAAAGTTAGGATTTAGGTTAGACCAAAAGGTTTTATTTTGTTAGTAAGTTTGTAACAAAATTTCTTCATTATTAGAGCAATCAGATAACTCTGGAGCGTCCCGAAGGCAGTAGCGTATGGAGTGCTCTTCGCGCTCAGAGAACCAAGCTGAACATTCGACTTCTGGGAACCACTCCTCCGCCCGTCACCGCCAATTGTCCTTCGCAACAATCGGCCAAATTTATCAAGGAAGGCAGAGCCACTTATCGAGAACACTTTGTACCTCCGCTTATGAGTATGATCTCCTATTTGCTCATCAAGGTTAGTTTCCAATTGATAAATAACTTACACCTAATGCCTCAAATGACATGGGTAACTTTATTAAAGTGATGCTATGATAAAATTTGAAATAGTACCAGGGGTTGTGAAACAGTTTCGAAGGGGTAAATATGACTAGCACAATTTTGTATTCAGCCGGTTCGGTGATTCTTCCGAACATGATTCTCCCGAACACGAACACTCCGAACAAGAATGGTCCGAACACGAACTCTCTGAACACCGAATCTTTCGGACTCGGAACCTTCCGCACACAGAACCTTCCTGATATAGAATACTTCGCACACCGAATACTCCGAATATTTAAATATTTTTAATAGAAAAATCATTGCTCTATTGTAACGTGGAATGTTTTATGGCAATTATGCCAAATATTTTTCAGAACGAAAACAAGAAACGTATTTAATTTTCATGTATATAAGCAGCTTATAATTTTATTCGTATTTTGGCTTATGAATTTTAAAAATTGTGTTGTATTATAATTGGGCTGATATTTTTGACTATATTAAAAGGAAATACCATGCATTTAAAATTGCAATTTGACATCCACAGTACTTTGAACATCATTTTATTATCTTACTGATACTCATATATTAAACATTTAATTAAAAAATGTGTAGGTAAATCAAATTTTAAACATACTTCATCAAATTGTAATTTAAACATTAGACTATAGTTATTGATTAAAACAATTTTCGATGAAAGAATTAACAATTTATTGTTAGTAAATATAAAAATCTATGTGCCCCCTGTGTGGTCAAGTGGTCAACGTCGTTGGCTTCGGTTACGGAGGTCACGGGTTCGAATCCCAGTACGGACAGTTTTATAAATTGATTTTTCAATCGATTTATGAATTTCTGTTCGAAGGCATGGATGTATGTGATGTTTTGAATTCCCACCTCCCACCCATCCTATCCTATGAACTGGGCGTATCGAGAGCGATAAGCTAACCACTAGTCCTGTCCTAGCCCTATCCTTCTATTCCTACTCTCTTTTTGAAAAAGAAAGGTTGAGCAACTGAGTAACAAGCAGTTCTCGTAGGAACACTTCTGTTGAGATAAACTCTATTAGGAGTCCATATACTCCACACTGGGTGCGGACATGGTAAATATATATATAAAAATAAATTGGGAGCTTCCTTTTATTTTTATTTGGAATATTTTATTGTTATGTTTATGGAGTAAATTTCTATTTTTTTTAACTTTTCATAATTAAAAATAAAGAATGTAGGTATCACAAATGTTTATTTAATTTTGTATTTTATTTCAGAACAGACAAATTAATTTAAATCAGTGGACTGATTAAAGAGTTTTAATGTACATATGTTTTGATGTTATAAATGTGGCTAAAGTGATATAAAAGTATTTTATTCTTAAATAAAAACTAACACATACATTTTTTTATAAGCAGCTGTTTTGGATTAGAAGTAGTGATAAAAGGAATTTTGTATACGAAAAATAATCTTGTTTTTGTTTTATCTCTTACCTTTCAAAAAATTATCATTTTTTAATACCTGGACGGAGAAAGTTTATTCCGATGACCATTTTTATTGCTTTGTATTGAATATAAGAGTCGGGTTTGTTTCCAATGCCAGATAACCATTGTTTGTACTGAATGATTGTTAAATAAAATAATATTATTTTCGGTAAACAGACCTTCGTAATATCACTTTCAATCTAATGCAACTGCTGACATTCAATTGTATTAAATTAATATAATATATGTATTTGCTTACTTTTAAAATGCTTCAAAAAACAGCATAGTTCAAAATCAAAGGATCTTAATTTACATGTTGAGATGTTAAAAAATAAGCCATAGCGTATTTTGAGGAATCCAGGTAAAAAATAACAATCGTTATGTTGAATATGAGAAAAAAATATATAAAAATGACCACACATAATAGAAACATAAATAATAGTTTCCACTTTGGTAAAGAAATATCTATATATATATAAAAGAAAGTGGGGTTCGTTACACCACGTATATCTCGAGAATAACAGCTCGGATTTTAATGATCTTTGTTTTATTAAATTCGTATCCGCCTAGAATAGCAGAATAAGCCTTAAAACATCGGAAAAATATCACGGGAAAGAAATTATTAAGAAAATAAATGTCTTCATACAATTTGTTTTTTTGAAAAATACAAATGGAACGCGGACATGACGTTGTATGCTGTTTAAATTAAATCTACTAGGTGGCGTTGATTACATTATACTTTGACAGTTGACTGCTACATGCGCCGATTTTCATTAAGTTTTAATTCCGATAAATCATTTTGATGCAAAAATCTATTTATCCAATTATGGTCAAAGACGGGACGCATGGCTAATAGCGGGAATAGTGTATTTTGATTGGTTTATAATGTGGCGCGAAGGATATGCAGTTAATGTTGGTTGATTGGCTATTCTACTATTGGTGACGTACACTGGCAAACCGCGTCATATGCATGACATATGATCTTCGGTTATCTTAAAGAATAGCGTCGTGAAGCATTTGACGCTTAATCGAAATTGCCGCCAACACAGAAATCGTTTGTGAATTATTTGTTTTAATTAATTATACAAATCTAAGAAGCGTTATGATCTTTGATTACTGTCAGAATAAATGAAAAAAAAAATGTATATCCAATCGTACCGACTTCGTCGCGAAATCGTTAATATTGGAAGCTATGTGTAACTACTTTTACATCTTAGTTAAGATACGATTGAATATACATTTATTTTTTTCATTTATTCTGACAGTAATCAAAGATCATAACGCTTCTTAGATTTGTATTATTAATTTTAAAAAATAATTCACAAACGATTTCTGTGTTGGCGGCAATTTCGATTAAACGTCAAATGCTTCATGACACTATTCTTTAAGATAACCTGATCTTCATTACGGTTGTCAAGATCTATTCATCACCTTTACGTGCAATCTGAAATGAATAGAAATTGTTCAACTGCTGCTCCCCGGACAAACATCAAGTGATCGGCACGACGTGACCGTACGTGTCTTCAAACAAAAAATCCGGTCGCTGATGAACTACATTGCTTAGCATCGCATCTTTGGGGATACTCGATGCTGGATGTATTCGATTGATTTGCAAAAACGAAGCTTGCCGTTTGCACGCACGTTGCTCTTCTCTGAGATGCAGGGTTGTGGAGTCAGAGTCGAGGAGTCGCGGTATTTTGGCTTGGCTGACTAAAGATGATCTGATAGTATTACATATATATATATGTTAAAATGAAATTGTAGAAAAATTTCCTCAGAGTCTGAGCTTAATTATTTTTAAGCTGGAGTCGGAGTCGTCTTTTTTTACGCGACTCCACAGCCCTGCTAAGATGGCACATTATTACTCTTGGAACGCTTCATCGAAAAAATTTTAACGTCTAAAGCAAGGCAATGCGGTTCCTGATCATCCGGATGTGCGTTCTACTGATGCTTTTGGTCGCATTAACACAGTGCATCTGTAGAATGACGAATGCTTCTACTTGCGGTTGTTGCTGGTAAATGTTCGTGGGCTGACATCATTTGAATCACTTCGAACTGTCAATGGCGTAGTGTGCCAATATCTCAATTTTCTTGAAAACGATACTCATTGGGACATGACAATCGCTGAAGCAATTTTTACTGAATCTCCAAGTCAGATACGCACATTATTTGTTATAATTATTTTGACATGCTTCCTATCGAATCCATGTGTTTCCTTATGTGCGGCAGTTTGTTAGTCAAGTTAGGAATGCCAACGCCAGATCGTGGAACAAACGACGCTTTCAACCGAGAATCGGAACGTGAACGTGAATATGATCGAGATGCATTGATCAGTTTGAACGAATATACCACTGTTGAATCCTCAACAGAAGGGAATGTACGATACGTTAATGAAGGCAATTGATGATGGAAATGGTGGCTTATTTTTCCTCGATGCGCCGGTGGTGCTGGGAAGATATTCCTCATGTCATTGATTATGGCCACTATTCGTGTGAGATCCGAAATTACTGTAGCAGTTTCTTCGTCTAGAATAGTGGCCACGTAGATAGTAGGATGCCGAGCGGCTTATTCAACGTTGAAATTGCCGTTAAACCTTCAAACCATGGAAAAACTGACATACAACACTCAGCAATGGCCAAATTTTTGGTAGCAAATACAAGTATCACCTGGGATGAATGGAAAATGGCGCACAAATGCGCATTTGAAGCACTCAATCAAACTATGAAAGATCTGTGCAATGACTCAAAATGTTTTAGAGGCGCAAAGATTCTACTATCTGTCGATTTCCGCCAAACTACCAGTCATTCCAAGATTGATGCCGATGAAATAAAAGCTTGCCTCAAATCATCGACTCTGTGGCGCTATCTAAAGAAACTTCAGCTGACGATAATCATGCGAGTTGCATTGCTAAACGATCCATCTGCCGAAGATTTTTCCAAGCAATTGCTGACTATCGTCGGTAACGGCCGTGTTCCTGTTGACGAATCGAATGGATTGATTTCGTTTTCGCCGAATTTTTTCAATTTTGTCTCAACGAAAGACGGCTTCATCAACAAAATGTTCCCGAAAATCTAATCACAAAAATCACAATTGGTTGAGTGAACGAGCAGTTCTTGCGGCAAAGAACAAAGATGTGGATCATTTAAACTTCACAATTCAAAATCAAATCGTTGGTCCACTGCATTCCTTCAAATCTATCGACCGTGTAACAAACGAAGACGAAGCAACCATCTATCCAACTGATTTTTTAAACTCAATGGATCTGCCTGGCTTGCCACAGCACAATTAACAACTAAAGGTTGGCTCGGTAGTCATCATGTTTCAAGTTATCAAGTTAACACAACACTTATTGATTCTGAGGCGATACGAAGTTCGTCGGGTCAGCTAGTTAAATATAAATAAGCAGTAAATTTGTATGTATAATTATTATTGTAGTAATGATTACATACATATAATACACATACACAGGTTTCATTACAAATCTATATATTAATAGCCGATAATGTCCGTATGTTTGTCTGAGTGGGTGTTTGTAAGATGTCCTCGATTTCCCCTCCCCCTGCCCCTCCCCCTCCTCCTCCTGCCAAGCCGCGCTGTCACTTTTTATTCATACTTAAGACATATTTTTCCAATAAACACTGTTACTTATGATTTTCCTCGATTTCCTCTCCTCCTCCCCCTCCCCCTCACCAGCCTCGATGTCGCCATTTTTTATTCCTACCTTTTCGATGACGTCATTATATACTATTATTTGATGGAACATATCAAATCGCTGAAAAATTGAATTCTCATACAAAAAAAGCGCCTTGGTCTGGATTCGAAACACGATCCTTGAATTATGAGTTGAGAGCTTTACCACTCGGGTAAACAAACAGCTGTCAAATACGATAAAATAACATTATATATATTGAATTACGTTCGAATTTTTAAACTTTTGTTTTTTATTTGAAGCAAAACATATATGTTCTAATTTTCGCACGTAGATTTAATTTCGCTCTACCCAAAAGGCAGAGCGCCAGATTCGTAAGCTGATGGTCAGTGGTTCGAGTCTAACCTTAAACGTTTTTTTTTGGGTTTACAACTTTTTTTTTAAACACATTACATCTTGATCGTATGAAAATAATAAAATCCGATTGATAAGCGTGATGAGTTTTTCAAAAAATAAATACCTATATATTAATATTCGATAAAATAATCACAATTAAAAATTTACAACGTCTATTTCTGCTACTACGAAAAATGGTTGTTAGCAAACTTAAACATTATTCCAAAAATTCAATAATTTACGAAATTTCTGCTACTACGAAAAATGGTTGTTAGCAAACTTAAAAGTTATTCCAAAATATAATAATTTACGAAATTTCTGCTATTACGAAAAATGGTCGTTAGCAAACTTAAACATTATTCCAAATATTAAATAATTTACGAAATTTCTGCTACTACGAAAAATGGTTGTTAGCAAACTCAAACATTATTTCAAATATTAAATAATTTACGAAATTTCGGCTACTACGAAAAATGGTTGTTAGCAAACTTAAACATTATTCCAAATATTAAATAATTTACGCAATTTCTGCTCCTACGAAAAATGGTTGTTAGCAAACTTGAACATTATTCTAAATATTAAATAATTTACGAAATTTCTGCTCCTACGAAAAATGGTTGTTAGCAAACTTGAACATTATTCCAAAAATTGAATATTTTACGAAATTTATGCTTCTACGAAAAATGATTGTTAGCAAACTTAAACATTACTCCAAAAATTAAATAATTTACGAAATTTCTGCTACTACGAAAAATGGTTGTTAGCAAACTTAAACATTATTCCAAAAATTAAATAATTTACGAAATTTCTGCTAACTATAAAAATAAAATAAAATAAATAAAAATTAAATGAAATAAAATAAAATAAAATACCATAAAATAAAATAACATAAAATAAAATTAAAATTAATACTATGCAACAAAAATCTCACGTTGCTCGGCAACGGGCTTACAGCTAGTAATAATAATCATGTATGTAACACATTTTATTACATGTACAGGTAGTCCCCGACTTACGACGGTTCGACTTACGACTGAAAAAATAGCCTTTTTTTAAAAATTGGATTGCATCACGGGACACCACAGCAGATGCTTGCGTAAAGTAAAATGACGTAACAATGATAATGCAATGCACATTTGCTCATATGTACAAATTTAACATTAAAAAAATAATATTTAAATGATTTATTTTAATACATCGTCGATGCGCATCAAATGTGATATATGTGACTCGGGGTGCATTCTGAGATAATCGATAAAAACGAAACGGAGAATAACACTTATATTTATGCACAAATTAGGGGAGAATATTTTATTCAGTATTAGAATACATGTACACATTGCAAATATTTACTATTTTGAACAAGAACAGGGACATTTTATTGCGTTTTTTGTACCATTTTTAATATTTTGCTGTCAAAATATCTATATATATAAAAATCTCGTGTCACGGTGTTTGTCTCCAAACTCCTCCGAAACGGCTTGACCGATTTTTATGATTTTTTTTATGTATATTTGCTAGATATGAGAATCAAATGTAAACTATATTTCATCCCGCTAGGTGAAAGGTGTCCCGATCTAGAATTTTTTTTCAATATTTCTGACAATTCGTCGTTCCAATTTCAAACAATTGAAATGGACGACAGATTTTGATCAGTGACGTCATTGAGTCGATTATTGGAGGTATGGTTATATTTTGCATCTGGCCTTGAAAATATTTTTAATTTCTTACTTGCATTAGGAATATTCTGATGACAGTATGGATATTTTATAGAACTGTATTTCGACTTTTATTTTAAAATCTTCTACTAGGAAAAATGATTGTTAGCAATCTTAAACATTATTCTAAAAATTAAATAATTTACAATTTCAAGATTTTTTGGAGCTGATTTGACAGATTTTGATCAGTGACATTGATTCGATTATTGGAAGGTATAGGTTTATTTTGCATTCGGGGTTGAAAATCTTTTTAATTTCTCACATGCATTAGGAATATTCTAATGACGGTATGGATATTTTATAAAACTATATTTAGACTTTTATTTTAAAATCTTCTACTACGAAGAATAATTGTTAGCAAACTTAAACATTATTCCAAAAATTCAATAATTTACGAAATTTCTGCTACTATGAAAAATGGTTGTTAGCAAACTAAAACATTATTCCAAAACTAAAGTAAATTACTAGGTCTATTTCTGCCACTACGAAAAATAGTTGTTAGCAAACTTAAACATTATTCCAAAAATTCAATAATTTACAATTTAAAAACTGCAGGGCTGTCGATATATGCGCCGAGGTCGATTTATGCTACTATGAAAAATGATTCTTAGCAAACTTGAACATTATTCCAAAGATTTAATAATTTACGAAATTTCTGCTACTACGAAAAATGGTTGTTAGCAAACTTAAACATCATTCCAAAAATTAAATAATTTACGTGGTTTATTTCTGCTACTACGAAAAATGATTGTTAGCAAACTAAAACATTATTCCAAAACTAAAGTAAATTACTAGGTCTATGCGTGTAGAATTACAATACGATGCATCCGCTGAACGTTTCAAAAAACAATTGTTAGATATTGGTAATGAAAAATAGAAATCGATGAATCCACACATTACCACCAAGCTTCTGTAAAATTACAGGAACCGTTAGCGAATTGATGCACAAAGTTTTCCCAAATATCGCACAGAATTACAAAAATCATCAGTGGCTTAGTGAATGTGTTATATTAGCAGTCAAAAACAACGATGGTAATGCCATCAACTTCAGGATTCCAAACGAAATACCAGGCAAAGAAACAACGTATAAGTCCATCGATACTATAAATTGATCAAGACGAAGTTGTCAATTATCCAACTGAATTCTTAAACTCACTTGATTTGCCACTCATGCTACCGCACGTTTTAACACTGAAAATTGGCGTACCTATTATTCTTCTCCGAAATATAAATCCACCACAACTTTGCAACGGTACCAGGCTTTCAGTGAAAAATTAATAAACAGTATCATCTAAGCTTCAATTTTAAATGGAAAATTTAAAGGAAACGGTGTACTGTTGCCAAGAATTCCAATAATTCCGACAGATAGGCCATTAGAATTTAAATGTTTGCAGTTTCCGGTGCGACTCGCATTTGGACAATCGCTGTGTGTGGACTAAATTTTAAAAATCCATGCTTCACACATGGACAGCTGTATCTGGCCTGCTCACACGTTGAAAAACCTTAAGATCTATTCATATACGCACCAGACAAAAAAACAAAATATATCCAAAAGCACTTCAATAAACATAATTAAAACACAAACACTTTCTTTCTTTGAGTGGCATTGCAGCGCATGCCGGGTCAGCTAGTTTTATTATAAATAATTCAAATTTGATAACAAGGTAACTAGGCAATAGTTTAGTCACTAGTGTCAAGTTAACAGAATTTAATAATGAGATTCTATGATCACAACATGTACATATGTGAATGTTGTGGACATATTATGACAATGGAATTATTAATCGTGTAAGATATGATTTTTTTATTATAAAATAATTTATTAATTTTCCGTTTTGACAAACATTTATTTGACTCCAGCTGATAATGTTTTTTCTATCTTCCCACAGGGTATCAACCCTTATCTTTAAATCATTACAACACCCAGACTTACAGCACCCATATTTACACAGATCACACAGTCTTACTGTCTGAGGATTTGATATTTATTGGAATAAAAATCTTTAAAAAAACATTGATTTTTTTAATGCATTTTAAGATTCCCTGGATGTTAAAAGTTATCAATAATTAACAACTTATAAAAAAAATAATCGCATATTTAAATTAAAAAATATTTGATGAATACAACAATTTATTAGTTCTACCACCTGGGCTATCATCAGTTCATTATTAGCTGTTAAAAATTGTATCAAATGTAAAACCATTTATAATTGAGATGTGGATACATGCTTTGACATGTTTGTAATGATATTTATTAAGATATAATTCATTTGTGTTCTTTAAAGACATTTTAAAAGGTGGTAAGGTGCGTGAAACATTCTTTAGATTACATACATAGTATGCATACCCAAATCGATAAAATGTTTATTTGTTAGTATAACTTTAACCACTAAATGCTAGAAACATTTTAATAGCCGATGCTGAAAATTCGACTGAAGTGGAAAACTTACGAACTTTTCACTACTTTGGTGCAGTTGCGGAGCACTGCGTTAGAAGGCTGAGAAAAAAGTAGAAAAAACTGTATATTTAGCTAATCAGCAACGACATATTTTGTATGAAATTCGACCTACGACCAATTCGACATACGAACAAAGTTCAGGAACGTACCTCGGTCGTATGTCAAGGACTACCTGTATGTGATAATCTTATATATTATATATAAAAATGAATTTTTGTATGTTTGCAAAAACTTTGGTGTCAAAACTTCAACAATAAATTAACTTGCTCTTCCGGGAAGGACATAGGCGTATTAAAATTAACTTACAGTGTCGAAAAAATTAAATATTCGTATATTTCAATGTTATTTACACTGCAGTATAACAAAACAAAGATGGCCGGCGTTCGAATTTTGACGCCGATTTGAATTACACTGCAGTATAACAAAACAAAAATGACCGGTGTTCGAAATCGGTGGCCATTTTGTTTTTATATATTGACAATTCAAATTTGACATTCGATTGTTATTGATGTATTGAAAATGGAATCCAATGTGAGTGTAATTTGAATAACTTAAAACATCGTCATATTAATTCTATTATAATAATAATCTTCTAATTAATAAATAAAAGAATGTTTGTGTATTCGTATTCCGTGTAAAATTTTGGTGGTCAGCAGAGAAATCTGAATTTTTTTAATCCTACCACCAGAAAAAAGTCTTAAACATGGTAATAGATTTTTGGAGCGAGCATTCAAGATACTAATTTACGCATGAAGCTGAAAGAAAGCCTAATCGATCTTTCACCGACGACACTCTCAAAGTTAAATTTCATTTATTCTTAGCAAGACCTCAGTTTTGGTGTTCTATAAAAAGTAAATTCCCTTTGCTAATTGTTTTGGAATATTTCAAATCTGTCAAATCGTATGGTCAACATTTTTACATTACATTTAAATGTATTAAAATTGAAAATGCAAAATTGTTAACAAAGAGAGTTTTAATTGATTATTTTCATGAAGTCAATTGAATATTGTACAATTTCTTTTTTATATGCTTATGCTTATGCATGCATTGATTATACGTTTTAGGTATGAAAGTCTTTTTGAACTTGGTAATAATCTATAAGCTGTGTCAAGTCATATAAGAGTAGATGAAGAAATATATATCTTATATTCTGGAATTCATATTTTTAAGGTTTTCATATACTACGGATTATTAATAGTAAGAATACAATAACATTAATTTATGTTTTTTACTATTTATATTTATTCAATAATTTGTTTTAGGTAGTTTTGTAGTTAAGGTTCATCTTTTTAGAAACGGTAATAATAAAACAATAATTTTGAATACGAAAAAAGACTGAACGTATGAAATAAAAGTCATACAATCATGATCAGAGAATGGAACAAATCGTGAAAAGTTATGGAAATGAATGTTTGTTTGTTCGTACTTTATGCGTTGCCACACCGCTCATCCGATTGCAATAAAACTTTGACAAACTTTTTGCTTGCACTTCCGGAAAGGTTATAGGTCTTATATAGAAAAATCAATGTTTGTATGTCTGACATACAGTTCATTTTGACAACGTACGCTTACACTTGCGCAAAGGTTATAGTACAATTAAATTACAATAGGTGGCGCGTGTGTTGTACCATAGATAATCGGCAGCAAACGTCAAACAGACAGAAAAACAAAGCATGCACTTCAATAAACACATTTTTTTTAGAAATTAAAAAAACATTTGATATTACAGCTTACGCCAATGCGTCAAATATTTTGAAGTTGAAAGATCATACGAGATATACTCGATGAGAATTTTTGAAAGTCACATGAGATTAACTCGAGGAGAATTGACTTCACAAACACCCATGTCTTAGATCTCAAATTAAAATTGAAAAAAATCCAATTTGCCATTGACCTTACCGGGAATCAAACCCAGACCCACCTGATCGGTAGCAAGCTCTAACAAACTAGACCACAGCGGGCGACAATTAAAACACAAACACTTTCTTTCTTCGAGTGGCATTGCAACGCTTGCTGGGTACCGGCTAGTATATAATATTAAAAAGTTCAAAATCTTTAAAATATGAGCACAATTGCAGAACACAATCTCGGTATAATGCTATTCTTTCCAATGAAATTAACTACCGTCTTTTTCCGAAAATAAGACACCGTCTTAATTTTTTTGATCCGAAATACGAGCTAACGAACTACGAGAAGTGGCAGCATAAAATTAACCCACTTTCTCATAACTGCTTGGGTGCTCCAGGCTTTTTCACTTTCAATGACATAAATTTCTGAAACGCATTCAATCTTGTCTTTCTTGCCCTTAGTTACAAAATACAGGTAACACGTGCACTTTCGTAACCAGCAGAAGGAACGTATATTGACGAGGAACCCTTGTGGTGAACCGTTGTTTGAGATCCTTGGTCTAGAAATACTGCAGTTTCATCCATAGCAATCATGTTGGAGAGTTGGTATTTAGAAAAGTCGATGCCATCAACAAAAAGCTTAAATGCAAGTGCACGTTTAACAACTTCATAGTCTTCCAGTCTGAACATTGTTGTTGATCTTCTTAAGGACAGTTCATGTCGTCGAAGGAAGTTATCCAGCCAGTGTGATGACGCTCTAAATTCTTCTGTGGATGTATCAAATTCTATTGCCATTTCGAGGGCAAATTTTTGGATATCAGCCCTCCGCACAACCAAAGCCATCATGCTCTCATATCAGCAATCCATTCCCAGATGTTTTCTTCCAGCTCAGAAAATAACGGTTGCCAACCTGATCCAACCTTGCGTTTCTTCTCATTTCCCTAGCTCACCAATTGACACAGATTATCGTAGTCTGCTCGCCATTTTCGAACCATACGGAGACCCAACATCTTATTACAGAAGACTACAAGATTAATGTCCCAGGAGTCCTCCACGATTCCCTTTTTGTACTCGATGGAATAGCTCTTTCTTTTTGCACTCATTTTTCGGGGAGGGCTTATATTCCAAAACATCCTGAAAATCGTGCTAGGGCTTATTTTCGGAAAAAGACAGCATATATTATGTGTTTGCTTACTTTTAAAATCATGCAATAAATAAAATCACAAAATTTACATCTAAATAACGAAACTTGACGTGTTGTATCGTCAAAAAACTGTCCACAACGTATGTTGAGGGCTCACTCGTCGCTTGAAGCTTTCAAAATCTTCTTTGCCCGTTTGTTTTGGTGATAGTGGTATTTCTGCACAAGCAGCAACTTGACGGCCACTCAAATTATCAATAAATCTTCAATTATTTTTAAGTGTTTTATTCATTACAGTACATTGGAAGGAAACATTTCGAAAAATGGTACAACAGATACATTTTATTTGTATGTCGAGTTGCTGCCTGGATTAGGTTAAGCGTAACCCCATGCACCAATTAATTATTTGGCTGCTCAATATACTTTGTATAATACACAGAAAATATTGTTTATTGTTTAAAAACTCAAATGTACAGTACATGACATTACAGCTAACGCCAATTCGCCATGTACTTGACAAATATAATGCGACAAAAACTACATAATACATCAAAATCAACATACAAAATCAAGAAATAAAAAAGAAAAACTTCACGAACACTGCCACCAAAAATGTCCAGTTCTCTAGGCAATAAGTTGATCAGTCGAACGGCCCTTGGAACTGGCGACTCATACATCATACGCGAGGAACAATTTTTTAGGAAAAAAAGCCTTTGGTCATAGTTTCGCCCACGTAAGAATAACTGTGCTGTCATATTCGATAAATCCATTGAGGGCATCCAGGAGACTATTGATGGGCTAGGAACTAACTCAGGTCGCATTGGTCTAAAAATTAATATTAGTAAGACCAATGTGATGTGTAACCAAACCTGTCATAACTCTGATAGGACCCTTACCAGCGCGGGACAGATCATCGAGAGGGTTGACAGCTTCAGATAACTCGGCGTACATATCCCCGAAGACGGTAGTAAAAAAACGAGCTCGCCATTCATTCAGGAATGGCTGGAGCCACATTAAACTTAATGCGGACTGTCTGGGACACACAGCTGTACTCGATTAAAACCAAATGCCACTTGTTCAACGCTTGCATTCTGCCGGTAATGCTTTACGGTTGCGAATCATGGCACCTGACGAAGACTCCGAAAACCGTATACTGAGCTTCGAGAACAAATGCTTGCGTCGGATAATGGGGGTTAGGTGGTTTGATTTTGTGAGGAATTCAGAGATAAGGGAGCGTACAAGACAGCGTCCCGTCATGTCAGTGGTTATGGAGAGACGTTGGAACTGGCTGGGTCACGTGCTGGGGATGCCTCCGGAAAGCCTCAACCCTGCCTGCCTCTTCTTTCGACCGATGGGATTCCGGCGTCCCGGACGTCCGTCGGGTACTATCCATAGGATGTACTCGGCGGAACTGAAGGATGCTGGCATGTCATGGGAGGAAGCAAAGCTATTGGCGGGAGACAGGTAGACATGGAGGTGCCGTGTGGCGGCCATATGCTCCACATAGGGAGCGAACATGGCCAAAGAAGAAAGAAAGAAGAAGAATAAATTGGGAGCATGTAAGTTAATAGTCATAAGAATTTCAGGATTATTAACTCGGCCTCGAAGAAAAAGAGAAAAATGCTTAAAGCTTGAAAAAGATCTTCGAGCTTCAAGGGAGTGAAACGATAACATTCCTAAAAGAAATTTGGTGGGGTAGTATTCCTTTAAGGAATTATCAAATATATTAGTTGCTCACGTCTATTCTTACAGTTTGACAACCCCTGATTTAGTATATATTGAATCAGACTTGTAAATTGCTTTGCAATAATACGTCCAGAGGTAAATAATACTAGTTATTACTTGATCCGTATTTTATTCTATTTAATGTTGCCTTTTAGCCAATACCTCAGCCAGACATTGAAGAAACAGACGATTATGATTCGGCTGCATCGGTTGCATCTGACGCTGACGATTCTAAAGCCGAAGAAACAGACGAAGAAGATGTCTTCGGAGATCCCTTGGCTGCAGGTAGCACTCTGCACATGGAAGACAGAACCAGAAGGCGCGACAATACAGAACATTCCGACCCTAACTCGTATTCCTGGAATGTTATGAGGCTAGCTGTTCTAAAAATTGCTCAAGTTCAACTTCAAGAGTTTTTGAATATTGCCGGCATAGAAATGCAAGGTTAATATATTATATTTTTATTACATATCTATTTTATAATAATTAGCCTTCTTAATCATCGCCTCCATTAAATGATTGGTTTACATTACTCAGACTTCCGATTATTGAATCCACTTCAAATCTACGTTGTTATAATCAATAATACATCACAGTTATGAATAGAATGGTAAAAGTAAAAGGAAGTGACTATTGTTGAACAGAACTGGCAGTGAGCAGCCCCCTGGTACACGGAGCTCTGCGATGTTTGTCTCAGTGGCAGACTCAGCTATCGGAACAGCTGGCTGCTAAAGAAGTACCCATTAGATACATTCCTGCCTGCTTTCCCGAAGATCAACTCTCTGGACCACCGATTTATAAATACAGGTGTGTCAAATAAAGCCACACAAATTTCACTAGTGATAGCAATGAATATTTTTCACAAACCTATTTTTGCTCTCTTATACTTTAGTTTTGACAGTTGAAAGGACCTTTCTTATATTTTCAAAAGTTGTAGCAAACAATATAATTTACATTTCTAATTAATTATGACAATAAAAGATATTCTTAACTTTAGATTAAATTATCAAATTTCATTTGGTTCTCAGAGATATCCTTATGATAAAATTGAAATCAATTGTTATATGTTAATTCTGAGGACTCGTTGCCGTGGACTTCTTTTAATTTAACCGTTTGCTGTGCGATTTTTTTATATTATTCAATTATTTTAAATGTGATTTTACCTGAAATATTATTTCATCATCAAAATTTCCTTGTTTATTGTGTGTATAAAATAAATATAAACACCTGGAAAGCGATTGAATACACATTTGCATGCAACGACAAAAAAATCAGCATAAGTAGACATTGTAGTGGCGGTTTAACTTGTGACAATTGAGGGTTATCCTGCTTCTTTCCCACAGTCGAATTGTTATCACCTAATCATCGACATTTTATCTGTAGGTGTTTATTGGAAAAACAGAACACTCCCTTCAATTCGAGCCTGTCAAGCTCTGCCCCCGCAAGAAGGCTTTGGACTTTCCTGGTGAATCAAGAACATGTTCAGGTAATAATTTATGAATTCAATTACACATCTCAAACAACACTAAATCTTGTTGTAAGACAAACACAACTGCTATAGTCCGGCAAATAATTGTTGAAAAATTCAGATGTCACCGTCATTCTCTGCAAAAAAAACTCCACTCTTGAAAAATATTAGTAATGTAAGTGATGTAAGTGAGAATTGTGTTGTATTTTTATGTTTGTTTTCACCCTTAAAGTATAAATAAAAATCCATTTTTGTGAATAGACTCGGTGACTTTTTGTAAAAAAACACTGGCACAATACTGAAGATGGGTGGGGTTTTCAATTCAATTTTATCGATACCGCTATTATAAAAAATTATCTAAATGAGCAAAAAAGTGGCTAATAAGGATCGCAACACCACTCAAATAAATCAATTCTATTACATATTTTATATGCAATACCATTATTGTTTAGAAAAACTGTCCATATTATAAGCAGAAAAAGTTTTAAAAAAAATTGAAAGTACAGTAGAACCCCCTACTGTGACGAGAAAGGGGGGTCATTATAGGGGGTTAGGATTTTCAATTGTATTTTTTCAATTAGAAGGAAATCACTAGATTAAACGTTCCCTTTTTTTTGGAATTTTTTGACGATTTTTTACGATATCCAGCGCGGCGATCAGCGACGAACATTCGTATTTTGAATGAGTCATCTTTCCGCAACGTGCAATAGGGAAGTTCAACACAACAGCTTTTTTATAAAATGCTTTAGCATATGATGAATAAATATAATGTAAATTTATTTCAGGAACATATTTTATTTGTCAAAGATACATAGATATATAATAATATGAAAAAATAATATATAATTAAATATAATTTATATAATTTAATCACTATCCGTATCATCATCTAATATTACGTTCCATCGAGATCGTTTTATCGGTCGCTCAATTTCTTTAAAATTTTTATTATAATTTTCATTATTTTGAATTCCAATGATTGTAGAGTGCTTAACATTGAATTCATCAGCAATTTTGTATATTTTTTCACCCAGTTTTAATCGATCCAGAATTTGGCCTTTTGTATCCAATGAGAACTGTTTCCTCTTCTGTTTATCTTTGGGTTTAATAGTCGACGTGGCTTAAAAAACCAAAAAAAAAACAGATTTTAAATAGAAATAAGATTAAATATCATGAAGAAAAAATAAATGAAAAATCGATGCTAACAGGATCTATCATTGTGAAATTTGATAATTATGAAATTTTAAAATAATTGTGATTTATTGTACATACTCATATACGTACATAGTTTTAATGAAAAAAACATGTGCGTAGATTTACTTGACCATAATACGTTTCCTAGATATGAAAGTAGAAAAAATATTATCTTACTTTATAGTTTGAATACCCCTCGTCGATGAATCACCGTCTATGAATTCCTGGATGACACGTCACATACGTCCTTCAAAACCAATGTCATTATAGGGGATAACGTCACTGTAAGAAAAAGTGTCTCAAAAATAGTACGGGGTTTTATAGTACGGGGTGTCATTATAGGGGGTTCTCCTGTATGATGTAAAAAATACTAGGTCATCAATATTGAAATCTGTCAATTTCGATCAGATCTTCGTACAAATAATTTGGTTTCGGTGCTTTAAAAAGACGTTTGATTGCCAGTATCATTGTTCAAAATTCCACTTCAAAATCATGTGGTGTTCTATTAAAATCAAACTGTGATGAACTATCATGTTCCAATGTGTCCAATGTTAAAAAAAATATTATCTACAAATTTTTCATTATCAACAACGCTTAGCAAAGGACGAAATTATTAACCTCTCACTACAATGAAGTGAAGGCTTGCGTCTTCCGCTGAGTGCTTTTCGACAATAATAACAGTATTTCGCGCACTTGATATTTTTTTCTTCTACCAAATAAGGATACTTTTATCGTTGTTTTCGGAAACTTAATCTGAAATTGAATGTAATGTGAAGCTTGGACTTCCGGCTGGTCCACAGTGTTGATGTGAGTTCGGAAAGTGAAATAGGGTCTTGTTTGCATTCCGTTTTTTTTGGAAATATTTCTTTTCACCAAAAATTATCATTAGTGGAACAGGCGAAGATCGTCTCTTTTATTGATCAAAATGGCAATGAGCTAGTGTGATGAAGGAGAGGGGAGCGATACAGCGAAGATTGCATACTTCCCACTGTCAATCATTCGCCATACGTAATTGTCCGGGGTGCCATCACCAGAGTGGGGGGGGGTTGGCAAAATTCTTATGTTTAAAGAACTCTTAATATAATTAGAGAATTCTTATGTTAAATGTGGAAAAATACAAATTAATCATCGATGAAGGAGTTTTACCAACATTGGAGGAATAATCAACCCACGGGGCAGAGCCAGTATTTTAGGATGATTCCGGCCTTTGTCATCGTGCAAAATCTTTTTCTTTCTATTACAAACAATTTATTTTACAAATAAATGTGTTCATTCTGTTGTTAATTAGGTGACGAATGGCTAGGTAACAGCCCCGATCTTAACATAATAGAAAATGTTTGGGCGATAATGGGCAACAAAATTGCAGACCTTGAGCCCGAAACAATAAATGAATTGAAAAAAGTCATTGAAAATGTTTGGTATAACAAAATAAATTTGTGTAATTCCATGCCAAGGCGAATAACTACTCTAAAAAAAGAAAAGGGTAACGTAATTTGATGTTAATTAAAATTTTATTTGATGCATTTCAATATTCCCTTGATGTTAACAACCAGTTGGTTGTTGATTATCCTACCACCACGTTTCGCGGCTGCCTACCATAATGCAATAACAAGCTAGATAAGAATTTATTCCTCAGTTCCACAGTATCTGACTGGCATCCTGATGGTTGCGCCCATAAGTACAATCCGGCCGTTCAACTAACCTGCCCAGCCCAAATACATGACACTCAAAGTACAGTGATGCGCCATGTTAACGTTTAAACATAACAGTACAAAAAATATCAAACACATTTTTATTTTTAATTATTTATGACAGGGTTTCCCAAACATATTTTGCAATGTTAACAGAACACAGCTTATTTTTTAAATTATGGCAATTCGTGATAGTAAAAATATTGAAAAATTATATCTTATTAAATCACTTATTATTTGTTAATTAGTTATTTTAAAAATGTATAACATAAAAATATAAGTAAATAAAGCACTTAGTGATTCAAAATCTCCGTATGTACCTACATATTTGACGTTTTAAACATCAGTGAAGATTTACCATCACTTGATTTTTAATATAAAATAGAAGATGCTTAAATGTGTTGCAGCGTATATTGCCATTCCAAATTTTTTCAGAACACCTATTTAGGTCCCACGGAACACCAGTGTCCCGCGGAACATAGTTTGGGAAACCCTGATTTATGATATAATGGCGGCATTTCTCACAAAATAATAATTATAATGGCCTGGCAATCAGAATGATAATTTTTTAAATGTATGACCACAATTATTTGAATTTTAGGATATATTCATTCGAGCAGTGTTTGCAAAGCACAGACCGTTCAGTCATCTTGCATCGGAGTATACCCGGGACCACTACGACGGTACGGCCTCCGAATCAAACATGACTTCAGTTCTTCAACATCACCACCAACACCATCACCACGGTGGACATATTGAATCCGACGGAGAGCTCTCTCATCCGGTCAGGATTATTCATAAGGAGCAGGACTCCATATTGGCTTTCTGTTTAAATCAGGTAATGTACATAAAAGAAATCATATCAATATCAATATATTTTTTTTATATATCCATCCAAATGTTAAATATCTTAATTTTCTTCATCTCATAGGTGGGTGGAGGCTTACTGGCAGTATCCAGTCCGCGGGAAGTTCAAGAAATGGATATATCTCTTTTACTCCGCGGAGCAGTTTGCTGGGCGTCTGATGAATGCGAAGTGGATCTATTGGCTCTCACCAAAGACCCTGCGTCACTACCTGACTCCGGATTTCTTCTTATCCAGCATCATAATGATAAGTCAGTGTTTTTATAATTGGATTTATAAAAAAAAAATATCTTGAATTATTATTTAAAATACTAATATTCACCACACTATTGAACTAAAATTCAAATATACTTGATGAATTGAATCAAGAAAGGGCGTTGATGATATTTTCAGAAATATGACTTCATTGCCTGGCAACGTCGGCGGAATGTCTCCCACTCAACCTTCCACTCCTCAGCCTCCGAGTGGACTTGCCGGACAGACGGGACGCGGTGCCAGTGTGGTTAGTTTGTTTATTATAAATTATTTATTCATTTATCACTTTTAAGGTGCTTACTGTCAATACTTGGTGGAAAGGCATTATGTTAAAAAAATAAAACTCTTTTGTACTAATTTCACAGATTTTTAATATGATCAGAACCGGTTTCGCTTATCAAATAAATTAATTATTAAATAAATGCGGAATTAGTACAACAGTGTTAAATTTTTTGGTATTAATCATTTAATAACAATGCCACATTAGATTTCTATTATAAAACTCCATATTACCCTTTAAAATGATAAAAAAATGAATTTCATGCATACAACATGACTCAAATATCATACTCTACAATGTGCAAATAGTTGAAGTTGGAGAAATCAATTGAAATATATCCAATAAATCAATCTTGTCGTGATAGATATGGAATCCTATCAATATCACACACCGTGTACAGTTTCACATTCCGAAAAAAAGTTTGTGATAGTGATGCAAACACAACCATCACTTTAAATTGAATTATAACACATATAATTCACCAACTTGATCTCTATCATTGTCATGTGTTAGGAGTGCAAACGTTATTGATTATAATTCTATAAAAAATGTCATTACATATTACAGTTAGGCGAGAGTGGTGTTCAAGATTTTTTCAGGAAACGAAAGCAGTCGACGGAGTTCACCCCGCCCACAATCGTATGTCACACATTCAACATGACAACTTTTGTTCGCCACTGTATTGTCAAGTGTTGGAACGATTTAAGCCTTGTGTTGATTTTTCAGTTGTTTTTGTCATTGTCTTTGGCACTCTGCGACTGATACATATTTGTTATTTTCTTTTCTTTAATCAATTATCATTTCTTATTTTCGAGCAGATTCCAATGTATTATTTAAAATATGACTACCACCAAATTATTTTAGGTACAGTAATTTCTCACGTAACCCTAGTTCTCAGAACACAAATGCCGAACATATTTGGAGCGATGTTTCACAGACCACGAACGCAGTCGAGTCGGGTGACGTGGACAGACTGACGTGTGTCGGTGTGGTTAACCTTGCAGAATATTACTTTTCATTTTAAAACTTGTCAATATATTACGACTGAACTATTTGCTTAACCTTTCCTTTTGTATCAGCGCACGTTTATAACATACAATTAAGTTAATTTTCTGATTTGAATTCCTATTACACTTTGTAATTGGGCGCCTTTTAACAATCAACCAGCGGGTATCGGGCGTTTTTTTGTGATAAGCGCAAAAATATATGTTTTTCTTAAAATCAACACAACTTCTACACCGTTAGATATTTCGATTGAAGGGAAATATCACTGACATTTAATCTTTTAAAATTATAAACTAAATAAAAAAAAAACAGTTATCAATCTGAAATTTTGAACACGATATATAATACAAACATAATATATTTACCCTTTGCCCTTACCATTTTATTCTAAGATAAATAATAATATATACTTGGAAATCCTACAACTTTACAATAGCTGGAAGTGTGAAATATAGCCGTAAATATTCTACTGAAAGTGACCCTTTTTTATAAGCTTTTTCTTAACTTGCTCTGTTAGTCGCCAAGACGTGACCATCCTGTCGGGATTTTTGAAATGTCAAAATTTAACGCAAACGTCAGAAGTTTTGAAATGATCTCACGCCTTTACGAAAGCATTAATCAGTCTCAATACAATTTAATATTATAGTGCTACAGTTATATTATGAGATATTGCGTTAAAAGAATAAGTCATCATGAAATATAAGTGCTGTGGCGTCAAATCTATAACCATCGATTCATCATCAGAAATGTAGTGACAGTTGTTTCGATAAAACAATTATCTGTTTTATAAATAGAACATTACAGAATTCGAACAGTTCGAAATGAGATGTCAAATTAAATGAACGAGATTGATATTCTATGATTAATGTCGACTTTGGGAGAAACGGTATACATTTAATTCGTTCGATATCGATGCAGATTGGAAAAACATTCATTTTTAATTTGTTAAAAAATCAAATATGTACATCGATATTATGGTAAGATTTCAGAACAAATTTGCGGATTGACGATGAGTAGCAGCACGTTAAGTTAGAAGCTCCACTTTACATACCACCTTTAAATTACCAGTACAATACGACGGGAAAATTGTTCCGATGCCGATATTAACTGGTAACTATTTAAGAACAGAAACCAACAATGGAAAACTGCTGCGTTTTTGGTCATTGATTAGATGTCCATGGTTGGTTCCGTATGATATGCTGTACATGATTGACTCCCAATTTAGACAATTGAAGAACAGCGAAGAATTTTTTGGTGGTATTTAATGCAATTACCACCGGTAAGGGTTAATCAAGTATTCCAGCAACCAGATATATTAGTGTCCAGAAATCATTTATGGTGGAAACTTACATAAGTTGAATGAACGAAAAACATGAGACAACAAGATTGCACCATCTTTGCTAACATTTAAACCAGTAGCCCTTTTTTAAATTTTGTGGCGGCCCTTAAATCTTTTTCTGAAACATAATTTTTTCACGTAAATTTTTTTTTAATAAATGTAAGCAAGCTTTTTCTTCAATGAAGGAGAATAAATCGGTTTATAGAAACAGGGTTACTGATGAAAATTTGGATTTGATTGTGTTGCTTAGTACTGCAAATATGATGTCAAATAAAAAAAATAGTTAAAAATTAACGAAGACCAAGATCGCATTAACTTTTGCATTACATATAAATGAAAAATATTTTTTTTACAATGAAACGATTTTTAATAAGCAAATACTCAATGCATGGCTTATTTTCTACCGTACATAAGATGCAGGGCAGTACAGTTTATTATGCAGTCGTATATATAGAATCAAAACTTTTTGCTGTTAGTCAAGCCTGTGTCGCCCTCAGAAGTCGCTCGACGGATTGCGAATCTTAACAGCTTAACGACCGTGGACGCATATTTGAGTCTTTGAAAAACAAAGGTTGCTGACCGGCGGACACATATATACGTATAGGCGAAGTAAGCTAAGAAAATTAAATTTTGTAAAGATATCTCAATTTGCTTACAAATTATAGTGAATTTAGTAAAATTATAATTTTTGCGAATTTTTCGCAAAATTTTATTTCGCCAGGTGAAATTTTATAAAAAAAAACGTGCGGTCGTTAAGCTGTTAAGTTTAGATTGTATTAAATTAAGTTAAAAGCATCGCGTTATGCCGATGATCTTGCCAAAATGAATAGATTACGTTATTTTTAGTTAAATAATTATAAAGAATATGTAATATTAAGTAATACTGTACTATGGATCAACTCATGAATTGGCCAAAATCTGACACGCAGAGCTTTATGCGACTGTTCGGATCCCTAAGTTAAAATTCAAGTTGAAATGTCAGGGAACTTTTAAATTTTACAATTGATTAATTAAAAAAATGATTTGAACCTAATATTCATTGTATATTGATTTGAATTTAGCATGATATTTACATACGCAACGACTAAAAAGCATAAAACAAATTATAATAAAAATATTTTTAAAAATAAGCTTTTATTTAAATGTACTAAAAAGATAAAAATAATTCCGATATCTATTCCCTCAAAATTATTCCCTCGTCTAAGCAACATCCTGACCACATGACACTCTTCAGCACAGTAAGTCAGATCTTTGACTCTCCAGAGAATTGGGAAACAAACCATCTCTCACATTCTACTATCGCTAGTAGTCGACGGTAGATTAGAGTTATTAATTTCGGAGTAATTGTCTCATATGACTAAAAGTAAAAGCGCGCGTTTACTGTAATGTACTTAACCAAGCTTTGTGAAAGTAAGATTCTTTGAGGATGCCTCTGAAAGATCCGAAACAGTTTTTTTTTCATCCAAATATTACCAATACGCATTGTGCGCAAATTTTGCTATACTGAAACATTCAAAATGTTTTTTTACTATAATTATACAATAATAAATTAATTAATATGAAAACATATTTCAATTAAAGACTGCAATGGGTCAAGTAAGCATTGCACATACATATTCATTACATAAGAAAAATAATAATTATTAATCATTGTAATAAAAAAATGCGATTTTTACCAGTGCGTACTTTCAAAAGGCGCCATGTAATACATAAATACATACATACATGCAAATATTTAATTTTAATAAAATTATAATTGTATTGAAGGGGAAATAAAAGTCTCGAGTCCCGGGATGTCCCGGGACTTTGACTTTATCACGCCTCGAGTCCCGGGACTTTGAAAACCCCGAGACTTCAGAATCCCTAATTGTGAGTGATGGAGGATATAAAACAGTTGTAATAATAAATTATAATTCAAGATAATACATCAACTGAACTGAGTATAGCGATTCAGAGAATTAATACATGAAATATCTTTCCCGATTTCCTATGTAAATGTTCAGTTTAGATAATTGATAGTATTCCATAATTAATATGTACGCTAATTTCACTTGTTCAAATGTTATACATTTTCATAAGTTTTGTCACTAATGACCAATGTTTCGCCTTCCGGCATCTTCAGGTATTCAAGTGCACGGCAATATGTATGCTATTGTATGAAACGTAACTAAAAAATAAGTAATATCTTAACTGATTGTAGATTTATTATGATGCTTCGAATACTTTGGATTCTGCTTTTTGCTACATCGCATACTCTATGCCCTGTTTTATAATTTTTACTGTTTATTATTTCATTATTTCTTCACTATCACTGTCACCTACGGCTGAACAGTTTGACTGTAAAACTGAAAACATAGCAGTTCTTGAAGGTGTATTATTTCTTTGCAGCATTTTGTTTTATCTGAAATCGTCACTTAGAGGCATCCTTTTTGAAAGAATGAAGGCCTAATGTTCATTCTCGATTTAAATCAACACATGCACACACCCGATGTACCTCTCTTTTACCAAAAATTAAAACACATGGTTTTTTTTTTTGCACAGAATTTGCTTTCTGCTATATTTTTCATAATGATTATTGTTCTTTAGATAGGGATTTTCAGGTGGACCGGATTAGTATTGGGATTTATAAAAAAAATACCAGTTACATTGTCGACAAATAATTTGTTATTCCATTCGTTGAATTGACAGTATTATCAATTTTGTCATTACAGCGTTTATTTGGTGAAATGTTATCAACCATATTCATTTATTATCACGAAAATTATATTTCAATGGTTTCAGTGATAATTTTGTTAATCCAATGTCCAATCCAATGAAATGTTGTCGTGTTAGTTACTAGGTGTGACACTCTTTTCAGCTCTTTGAAAATATTTTTTTGAAATAGATGAAACACTCGTCACTCCTGGTAAAACGACTTATCAAATTACAAAGTTTTCAACAATATACCTAAACAATATATCAATAATCTAAATTACCGAAAAATTGTATTTAAATTATCTTAAGTTGAGTTAAATAACCATAAATCTAGACATTGGACCTCGAGGGACAAGGGATCATGCCTGTTGTGTGAAAGGTGGACAGTTTTGTTTTCAAAAAGGATGCCTGTTGCTTATGGAAATCGAAATGTTTGGATATTATAGTAAAATATGTGTATGTTACGTCTATTCCGTTTTCTCTCCTCCCTGTGCTTCTTGCCCCTCGGATTCATTGCGACCTCAGCAGATGAAAGGTCTCCAATTCCCGGGCTGTCACGACCCAAAGTACTGTCGTCTGATAATCCATCGCTCCAAGCTTCTGATGAAACCGGTCAGTTATCGATACAGGATACAGACTATCCGTCCCTCATCTTTTCCCATTTTTTAAAAGTATTCCTCGGTTATTGTTTGGGTTATTTTTAATGATAATTTGCCATCCTGAGTTTATTTTCAGTCAATGGAAGCTTTTATTATTATTATTTGATAAACATAATTATTTTGGTACACAGACATCAACACGCAGGGATCGTTAACTCTGCTGTCTCGCAGTGCCAATCTTAATGGTGAAAAGATTTATTACCATATGATAGATTATTACATTTTATTTCTTTTAGAGGGCAAACACATGTCACATAACATGTTACATGTGAAGTAATCAAAAGATATCAGATTTAAATTTATATTAATACTTTATCGGCGGGCTAATTTAATTGCACACATGCTTTATGCGTAACGCATGCTATTTGTTGCAAATTGCAAAATTTTATGGCATTTCGCTAAAATATTTTTGCGCCTACATTTGAAATCGTAATTCAATAAATCTTTTTTATATTGACTCGGGTGTAACCAAATAATCCATAAAACAGCCGCCATTCACTTCAAACAAATTGTACAGAACATGTCATGTTCTGGAACACAAAATTATATCTTTATAAATATCATTGCAAATATGTCTAAGCACGTATTCACATCTCAAATATAAATGGTTTTACCTTTGATACAATTTTTATCAGATAAAAATGAGCTGATGATAGCCTAGGTCAGAGATGGCGAACCTATGGCACCATGCCCGAGGTGGCACTTTTGAGAATTTGGATGGCACGCGAACAATTTCCAAGATTTTTATTTTTTGTTTTCAAGTTTAAAAAAATAAAGTGTTGATTAAATAATTTGTTAATTGTTAATTTATTCTGTTTTATCAATTTTCTAATGTTTCCCAAGATAAACCACAATCGTTTGAAAAATCATTTTGTTATTTTTTTTTACTGCTTGGGCTCGCCACGCAATCGAGAAATAATATTTGAAGATTGTTGGCACGCGGACCCAAAACGGTTCGCCATCCCTGGCAGAATTAACACATTGTTGTATTCATTAAATAATTTTTAATTTAAATATGCAATTATTTTTTTTATCAATTGTTAATTAATGATAACTTTAATCATCCGGGGAATCTAAAAATGCATTTTAAAAAATCCATGTTTTCTTTAAGGATTTTAATTCCAATAAATATCAAATTTCCCATTGCACTCTTTGCTCTTATACAAGAGCTGTTTCCGCTTAGAAACAAGGAATGGCCCGCCGATAACGCACAGGTAATTCAAAATGGAATATTCTGTTGCTCGCCGATACCAGCATATAATCGATAATCCATAAAAGAGTGTTTTCCGTGACCCGTCTATAAAGTGTTAAAATTCAATTAAATTTCTTGTTTTCAGATTATAATAAATTACCTAATTAAATATGTCAATTAATGAGGGAAAAATCCATTTATTCATATTTCATTTTTTAATTAATTAAAGTACTATACTTTCAAATTAAGCAATAGAAATTCTTCCAAAAAATCGATATGTAAGGTTTTTTGAAAGCACATAAATTTTGATTAAATATTTTCATTAAGATATAGCTGGTTTCACATAGCAATTACACAATACCGGTTACTGGTTAGAAATAAATCTTATCTCGCTCGATCTGTCGGCACTATATTTATTATTATTTTCCACCTGCTGATATCTGTTATTTGTGTAAGTGATACTCAAATTACGTGTGGGGGCAAGCAACAAGCGACAAGTGACAAGTGCCTAAATTCAGAGTTTAATTTCATGTCATCAGTTACTGAGTAGAGTAGGAATTTTATTATAATAATTTCAAATAAATGCATGAGGAATAATGAATAGTAATGCTTACAACAATGCAACAAAACAATAAGACTCCAATGATGGTATCAAAAGGTATGCGACAACTCTCGAAATGAAGAAAGAAGTGCTTCTGACATCTGTAAATCTATATCCATCTTGATAACAGAAAAAGTGTTCATTTATATGCCTCGCTTACTCTTGTTCACCTTAAATTTAATTATTTTTCAGTACAGTAATCAACTTAGGAAACCATGAAAGGTATCTCAATTACACACGAAAATCTGAGTATCACTGATCTATATTATACGTTTCTTAAGTACTTTATTATTGTTTTGTTTTGTATTATTTTAGCTTCTCAAGTGGCAGTAATTCTTTTACTCTTTCTCCCTTTTCTAGGTGCTTTGTAACAATTGTAATTTCATTGTTACTATATTTCCAACAAAAAGCGTAATTTTGATTATTTTAACACTTTTGTTGTATCAAAATGTCATGTCATTGTGCCACACAGCAAGAAAATCCCTTTCAAATATTAAAATAAATGCTAAGACAATTTTAAACCGATACACTGTTTAGGTTATAGATTTTTTATTTATAGTTAATCCTTAACAAAATGTATGATTCCATTTTCAAATACATACATAAATCACTTTTAAGGTGTTCACTGTCAATACTTGGTGGAATGGCATTATAATAAAAATAATAAAACATTTTTAGTACTTTTTAGTACGGTTTCGCTCATGATGAGCGAAACCGGTCCTGATCTAATAAATTTTATGTGGGAAAAGTACTAAAAATGTTTTATTATTTTTATTACATACATAAATACCTTGAATAATGACTAACAGAAAAGAATGTCATTTTTAAGATTTTTCCGATGTTCAGTTGTATCGTTCACAGAAATACTAAAGTCATGTTTAATAAATGTAATATAAATTAGGATGTTAAAGTAAATAGCAAGATGTATTGTGTATCTCTTCTAAGCCAGTATATATAGCTGAGTAAATGCAGGTTTAAACATAGTTCTGACGATGGCGCTCGCCGAAATAGATATAAACAATTGTAGAACTAAATACTTTGATATTTTTACCTTATTACAATGAAGTTCTACCAAGTAAACACCAATTCAATCAATAAAATGTAAACACTTATATAATTATCCTTTATAATAATAGCTTTCGGGGAATTTGTAATTTGAGAATTTTGCATTGAGGAAATTACCTAGAACCATAATTAAGATTGAATTTAGAATTATTTTCATTTTGTACACTTACGTAAAATTCTTGGTCTAACACGACCCGGGTTTCGCCTCTCGGCATCATCCGGTACTAATCAGTGCGCAAATGCACTCGAACTGTCATGTTAGACCAAGAATTTTATGGAAGTGTACAAAATGAAAATAATTCTAAATTAACATTCAATTTCCATCAAGCACCTTCAGTCGAAATTTTAAATTATAAGAGTGAATTGATGTTGTATTAATAAACCAACTAAGATAAGCTTTGTTGTGATGCAACAACTGAAACAGTTTATAACCCAGTGTATTTAGTAGTCATTGTGCTAGGCATGTTTTCAGAACTGTTCAAACCAGCTCTACTACACAAAAATTCATATTGTCAGTTTTACGGGACTACGTGATTAAAATTCATTAATAAACAATCAACCCTGGCCAATTGTCGACTGCGCAGTTTTATCACTATCAGCTGGACCCCTTTAATAGAGTAGTCGGTAAAAACGCCTTGCTCTTTTCAAATGTCACCGAAAGACCTTGAAAAAAGACATTCTTTTCTGGTACATTTATAATTTCAACTGTAATTTGATCCCAAAACAGGTAAAGCGGAATTGCATGGTGCATTCAGTATATTATCGAATTAAGTCTACAAGTTAAACTTTGTATGCTTATCTGCCATTTGAATGTTGTCTGAAGTATATTTTTTCCTTATTTTCTCACTATTATCAAACCACATTTTGCTTTAGCTTCCGGTAGTGTAAAATTTAGCTTGATTGACCCTATTACTTAAACTCGGTGTTGTGATCAAATATACTCCTTTAAAAATCTCACAGGAATAAATAAACTTTATCATTACTAATGACCTTTTGTTGGATTTCAGGTATTAAAACACAAAGTTGACAACATAAAAAGAATGAGCGCCCATCCACTGTTGCCATTATGTGAGTATTCTTATTCAAACACAGTTCTTTTGACCGTCTAGAAATTGATGATAATTATAATAACTATTTGATGACATTAATTTCATAAATGTTAGAGCTTCTTTTAAATAATATTAAAGTTTTTTTATCATATCCTATCCCTATGTGGAACATGTGTACTACTAATGGAGCTCATCTCAGCAAAGCTTTTTTCTACGAAAGGATAAGAGTAGGGCATGACTGATGTTAAGCTAATCGCTTTCAATATGCCGCATTATTGTGATCAAACATGTGGGAAATTCTAGGAATCCATGTCTTTGAAGAGAAATCTCCAATTTGGTTATAAAATCAATTTATGAAACTATCTGTACAGGAATGCAAAGCTGTGAAAACCCCGACCAAATCTAACAAAGTTGACCACTCGACCATGGACCTGACAATTCTGCAGAACGATAATATTCAGTTCAAACGTATCGAGGAGTTTGAATTTTACTTTTTTTTTTAGACCCAATGCGGAGCATATGGCTTCCTAATAGACGTATCTCAACAGGAGTTTTTCTACAAGAACTGTTTGTTACTCATTCGCTCAACCTCTCTTTTTTGGAGAAAGTAGTAGGGATAGAAAGGATGGTCTAGGACAGGACTATTGATTGTCTAATCACTCTCGCTACACCCTTTTATTTTAGGATCGGAATGGTGGGGTGCAATATTCAGATATCACAAACATCCATGCCTTCAAACAGAAATCGAAAAATCGTTTTAAAAAAAAACTGTTTGTACTGTGATTTAAACCCGTGAGGTCCGGCATGGAAGCGAACAGCGTTGACCACTGTGCCATAAACCCGACGAAGACCCGACAAAGCTTATCTACAGTTAATTATAGTTAGTCTCCTCTTGAAAATTTTCCTATTGATTAGTGCGAGCCGGTTGATAAAATTTTAGCAGCACATCATTGCATACGTCAGTGATAGGGCATGTATTATCATGTATTTTTTTTCTATTGCTTTTGATATTAAATTGTACTGTTTTTTTCTTCTTCATTGTAAAAGATTTAAATTTATAATTTGTCAACCTTGTGCAATGTTAATTAAATAAATAAATCCACGAAAATTGACTATCGGTAAATACTGGTATGTGGTCGAGTGATCAACGTTTTTGGGTTTGGTTACGAAAGTCAGAGGTTCGAATCCCAGTACAGACAGTTTTATAAATTTGATTTTTCAATTGATTTATGAATTTCTGTTTGAACGCGTGGATATATGTGATGTATTGAATTCTTCCCTCCCACCCATCGTATCCTAAAAATAGAGCGTAGCGAGAGCGATTAGCTAACCACTAGTCCTGTCCTAGCCCTATACTTCTATTCCTAGTCTATTTGAAAAAGAAAGAATTGTTTAGCAGCTGAGTAACAAGCAGTTTTCATAGAAACATTTCTTTTGAAATAAACTCTGTTAGGACTCTATATGCTCCACCTTGGGAGCGGACATGGTAAAACAAACACCGGTAAATTGGAAAATTTACTTTAATACTTAACTTTAATTACAATTTTCTCAACACCGAGTAATTTTTTTATATTTACAATTTACTATCTAAAAATAAAAACAACAGCAATTCCAAATAGAGTTTATTATGAAAAATAAGAGCAGAATAAATTAAACTTGCTAATCAAAGGGCTAAAATGAGTAATCATGAATATGATATCGAGATAAAGAGGAGTATATTCATACAAATGATCCTGTATGATATAATTTATATCTCTCGGCGTCCGCAGATTTGACCGGTGGTCAAGACGGTTCCGTCCAGATGTGGGAATGGGGTCACACGGCTGCCGTGTGTTCTCCTCGTCCTCCAGGTGCACACGCCAAGGTGACCAGAGTTCGCTTCTCACGCCACGGCAACAAGTTTGGCGTTGCTGACGGAGACGGAAACCTTTCCCTGTGGCAAGTTGGCCTAGCCAGCAATGCCAGTCGGCCATTCTTTGTAAGTTTATTACGCTATTTATAAATACTCTATTTTAATTCTGTTGGTGAAGTGACAATTGTGTATCATATTCTGAATCGAGTGTTTTCATAAGCTCTAGTTAAAAATGTGCAATCATTCATTCATCAGATTTATTTGTTTTAAATTCCCTTCGGAGACATTAATCATTGACAGCAATTATTCAAAAGCCCCTAAAATTGTTTGATACTGTTAGTAATTTTTATATTAACTTAGTAAATATTCAAATGAAAATAAATTTTCTTAAAAATTCTCACCGTCACTTTCGGTCACCGACAGAGAGCGATAAATTGGGTCGAGTCAAACAAAAGGAAATCAACTGCAAATTTACAGAATGGAGATATTGAGCTTCAATGTTTGGACATGTTTTTGGATATTTTATGTTGTGAATTTTCGTGTTTCTCTTAAAATATATATATCCTTACATCATTGATAATTGAGCATAACGGATAATTTTTACCTCCTCTTCCTAACAAAAAAATTATCTTTTGAAGAATTTGCCCACTAAGCAAAATGGAAACAACACAAATAAAACAAACTCTGCCGCATTTCAGTTTTAACACTTTTTAAAGAAAAATTTAGAATATTTTGGACCAGTTCCCAAACATAACTCAAAATATCTAAAAATGACATAAGGTTCCTTTTTGGTTAACTCGACCCAATTGTTATAGTCCATGATTCAAGCTCCAGACCCCCATTCTTTCACCTACTAGTTAATCACTTTTTTTACAAGTCTTCACGTGGCACGGTGAAAAAATATGAAACGGTCTTCGTGCCGTTGTTTGAGCTCATCTCAAAGATACATTCAAACGGTCGGTTGACAATTTTCCTGAGAGAGGGTAACATGCTCCTTCCCAACTCTTAATTTTTTAAAACATCGAGTAATTGAGGAACCAAACTCAATATCTAAAATTTCAACCTATCCGGTGCGGGCTGTGAATTCCTCTCTCCCTTGGTTAAGTGAAGAGCGTTCTGGTGTTTCCTCTTTTATCACGCTCACTTGTACGCAAGTGAAGCTGTGCCATGGAGACTGAGAAACATCCACCGTACACCATATTGATTAAAAGAAGCAAAATATGTAGCACACAAAATATCAATATGAATCTTGTGTTCACCGTCTTATTAACAGCATACGTTTGTATTAGTAATATCGATTCTACCGTCGCAATAATTTTTATTTATTATGTTACCATATTATCTTTTTCTTTGTAAGGTCCACTTCCTCAACAAAGCCTGCCAGCCCTTCTTCGTGAGTTTAGTTTGTTTTGTTATGTTTCATAAATATTTATTGCAAACCTGTTCTCCTGTTTTGTCACCGATCATCTCTTTCAACTATTTGTTGGTGTTTTAGTTTTATTTGCGTTGATTTCATCTGTCATCGTGCCATTGCTTAACGGATGCCTCTAAAATGAATTGAAAACGTAGAATAAATATCATGAATGTGGAAATTTGTCATGATAAACACAACTCGGTGGATGGCGAAAAAACCGTTTACCGTATTGCTGCTAAACAATCAGTCGTTTTGAGTTATTTATTATAATAATATTTCGGACTTTTTATTGTTTTGTGTTGCACTTCAATATTTTCTGTTTCTCTCCATATTATAAAAGAAACATGTTAAAATATTGAGCTTTCTTAAATATAACAGAACATCTGCAGTGGAAAGTTTTCTTCCAGATTAACAAATATCAGATCATACATTTTTCAATAATCTCAGGAGCACCTATATTTATGATCGAATTTTGAAGCTCAGATATATCTGTACAATTTGAACAATTTGTTAAGATATCTACTGGGTGTGATTGATAAATCTTTTGCATACAATTTTAACGACTCAAATTATTCTCACATTGTGTCGGAGAGAAATTATTTAAATTTATTATTTCTTGATTTTCTACACGCAAAGACAGTATTTTAATAATTTTTAAAATGTTAATCAAAAAAGTTTCTTCCCTTTCTATCATTTGGCGGTTAATAAACAAAATATAAATTCTTGCACTCTTGTAACTCATTCACTACGGGCGTACGAATCTGTGAAATATTTGCTCATGAATTTACGTACCTAGGCATGTACTTACAGTAGTTGGTATCGGTTTATATTAATGTTCTTCTATCGGTTCCTGTTTACATTTTGTCAGAACTTTAAAAAGATTGATTATTTTAATATAATATTCATAAAAATATGCGTAAATTATTCACATGAATTTGTTTAAGATCAGCTGAATGATAATAAATATATCAAAAATACTTTTTTTCAAAAACCAAACCTCGTTTCGATGCGAGAGTATACAAGCAACATTTAAATACAAAAATAAATAAATAATATAATAATATTATCATATATTAAGCTGGAATGAGATTAAACATACTTTCGATGGATTCGGCGGTAACTTTGTGGATGTTCATTTTAATATAAAATATAAAAAAAGTTAGATTATTCCACGTATTGTGCCACAAAATGTGACACGTGTTTCGTCTCTTTCAGAAAACTACTTTCGCAATTCGTACTTAAGCAAGCATTTGTGAAAGTAGTTGTCTGAGGATGCCTTTGAAAGAGGCGAAACACGTGTCACAGTTTGTAGCACAATACGTGGAATAATCTAAGTTATTTTATATTGAGGTTAAACATTTTCATTTGAAATACCTTTTTCATAATTTCCATATCGGCCTGATGTTCAGCTCAAAGTGTAACAAAATAAATTCATTCGGTACGTTATCGAATTCCATAGCCCCAAATGGTATTTTGCCAGTCAGCGGACACACGTAATGCGTGATGATTTTCTCTAACCCGAAATCTTTTCAACACAGCTAACTCACATGAGAGGGTATGCCAATTTATATGACGCTCCAAAGTAATTATTTATATATTTTATTGTTGAAAAATAAATATTTCTCTTATTTAGCCTATATTAAATTGTTTTCGACGTATCAAACTACTAATCGCTTTATCAACCATAATTTTAATAATAATTTGGGTATTTGATCGCTTTTCTGTGCTTTGGCTTTTATGAAAATCCGGAAGTCCTGCAGAGCAGCTACGGTCTCTTTGACCAGGCACTACTCCAACGGGGAAACCATGTGAAGCAATACTTTGATTTATAGATTTTCCATCAAAGTATAATAACTTTTTCGCTTTAAAAATCACCTCTATAATATAACATGTACTGCAACTTTTCCTATAAATTCAACTACTGCCGAAAGAAATGGGAAAATTCTCTACCTTTTCCATTTTCTAGTGTTGCTGACAAATCTTCAGCTTGGTCTGTATGAATTTGAAGTATTTTATTGGAAAAAATATCCAGCTTGATTAACTTAAAAACTTTGCTGATCTGTATTTATTTGGGTTTGGTGTTATCGATATATTTTCTATTTTACTTGAAAAACAGGCATAATAACAAACGAAACAAATTTAACACTTTTAGTTTCAAAAAGGTTGATCAATCGCCGTCCCTTGACTATGCTGAAAAGCCTTAAAAATCCGATCTGTCAGTGCAAATTTAATGTTTAAATAATAATAATATTTTTTTATGTTTATTATATAATTATCATTTATCTGGTATGTTTAATGCTAGGTTTTTAAAGTTTTGTAAGCGTTTTCAGCACAGTCTAGGTGAGCCGATACATTGACCCTGTGCAGCTAAAAGGGTAAAATAAAGCTAAAAGAGTATTGTACTAGACCAGGGGTCGGCAACCTATTAAATCGGAAGAGCCAAAAGTTACAATTTACAAAAATTCCCAGTTTTCCCAAGAGCCACTAAAATTTTTCGTTTCAATATTATAGTATTTACTTATATGTACATATAGTTATATATATGTCGTGTATTCGCTGAATATCGTGTATTTAATGTAGAATGTTGATTTAAAATAAACGCCTTAAAATACGGAATAATATTTATTCATTTAAAAGCACAAATATAGATACATATGCAATTACATCAATGGGAGCATTGGTTTGGCATGTCTTTTGAAAGTTCGATTAAATCTGGCTTATAACTTGTTGTTTTAAGTTTCAAGCACGACTCTAGATTTTTATTTGTTAGTTGGCTTCTAATTTTACTTTTTATTATATTCATGCAAGAGAAAGCTTGTTCGCGCGAATATGTCGACCCGAAGATCGTCAGTACTCCATATGCCGACTTCTTCACCTCACTATAGCATTCTGGAAGACTACTCCATGCGCCGAATATGAGGGTCTCAACTCGCGGAATTTCTTTTAGAGCTGTCCACTTATGCTGCGCGATGTGCATGCATTTCTGGACCTCCAACTTTTCCAACTTGCTCTTGAGTTCTGTGAACTTGCTACTCCACAAGTCTTTCAATTTTGAATCTAGCAATTGCATCTGAAGCGATCCAGCATCAATTCCAAATGGCTCAATGTTGATTTCATTTGTATTTGTGTTGGGGAGATTTACTATGAACGCGAGAATGGCAACTTGTGCCGTGTCTTTTATGTCGCAAGACTCATCTATAGCAAGTGATACGGCGATTTAATTATATGCGATTGCCATGATTATAATTATTACATTTGGCGGGATACCTGATTATTTAAAAAAACTACGTCTACTATTTTTCATTTCCCTCCTTTCAAGAATTTGCACAAAATGAAAAACTAATGCTAAAACATTACAAGATAATTAATTGCCTGAATTTTTTTATTTAAATAAAGTTACACGTTAAGGATGAAAATCTCTATTTATTTTTATTCATCAAACGAAAAATATATAAATTCCCAGCGTTTTTAATACTAAAATATGTAATATAACGACGAGTATACTTTAGAGCAGTATTATGATTTATTCCTGGAACCCCAATTTTTTTTATTATTTAAATAAAATATAGCTTATAGTCAAGAATGATATACCGTTTATTTCAATTCGATACCATTGAAAATAAAGAAGTTATTGATTTTTAGCCACAACTGAACTCCCCGGGCCTACTGGCGACGGTGGCTGTTTGGGAGTGAAATGTAATGCAATTGGCTCAACGGACATGTTAAGCGTAGCAATTTGTAATTAACTATTATGAAAATTGAAGCTGTTGAGAAATTAGGCACACAAAAATATATTTTGCTTTTTTTAAGGGTAAATTTTAAAATTTTTAAAAAATTTTAAATGTTATTTTTTTCATATGGAACTGGAGAGCCGCAACTTTACATAGAAAGAGCCGCATGCGGCTCGCGAGCCGCGGGTTGCCGACCCCTGTACTAGACCAAATTTATGACTTGATATCTCTTTCTAATATATGTCCTAGACCGCTGCATTAATTTGCAACGAAAACACGCTTCCGTATGAAGTAGAAAAGATGATTATAATTTATTGATTTGTCTAAATTTTCAGAACTATCAATGCCACAACAAAGGAATCAGCGATTTTGTGTTCCTCGGTTCTTGTAGCTTAGTTGCCACAGGTAAGTAGCTTTGAATATTTTTGATTTATTTCATCGACCTGCATTTTATTAATAATGTACATCATTGCATCTGAGACTTTTTTCAGTTGAAAATCTATCTATCTAATCTATCTAAAAAGTATTTTTTAAATTTTATTATTCAAATTTTTGTTTTAATCTTTCCAGCCGGACATAGTTCTGAAAGCAAAAACATCGCGATTTGGGACTCCCTTATGCCCCAAAAGAAATCACTTGTTGTTGGTGAGCATGTACATATCGTTATTTAAATATACAGATAGACCTCGACTTACGACCGAGATACGTTCCTGAGCTTTGGTCGTATGTCGAATTGGTCGTAAGTCAAATTTCATACAAAATATGTCATCGCTGCACATCAAATATGGTATATGTGACGATTTTACAAAAATTAGCTAAAAATTCAGTTTCTTTCTTTTTTTTCTCCGCTTTCTAAAGTATAAGCCGTGTAGTAATACAACATACTAAATGAGATAGAAAACAAATTATGTGCCATCATTCAAAAATTTGCATTTTAATGTAAACCATGCGATCTTACTGCACATGCATCATAAACAGAAAATTATTTTATAATAAAAAAAAATCATATCCTGTGCACACACGATTAATAATTCTATTCAATTTTTAAAAAATGCTATTTTTTTTTGTTCGTAAGTGCGAATCGTCGTAAGTTGGGGACTACCTGTAGTAAGTTACATATGCGTACTCCAGTGTAAATTCAATCAAAATTTATCTTAATATTATCCATTGTCGCTCATAAATTAAAAAAGATTCGTTTTTACTTATAGCGTTCACGTGCCACGACACGGGAGCAAACTGCATAAGTTATGCTGCTCAGCACGGCTTGATAGTATCGGGAGGAAGGAAAGGAGACGTGTGCGTCCTGGATGCGAGGCAGCGAGTGCCACGCCATCGCTTCACCGCTCACGATACTGCTATCAAATGTATTGCTCTGGGACCCAACGAAGATATATTCGTTACCGGCGCAGCCGATGGAGACATTAAGGTTTTTGTTAAATTCACCTTTTGTCGATAAAGTGTTTGCACACGCTGAATTACAAAATTCACTTTTAACCCATTACCGCCCACCGCACTCGCTCGAGTACACCTATTTCAAGCGTGATATGGTGTATTATTTCTTTTTTTATTTCAAAAGTAACAGCCTATTATACTATATGATAGTAGTAATCTGTAAAAAAATACAATTTGGCAAAAATTCATCGATAAATGGCAATCATCAATCATAAATGGCAATCATTGAAATATTGGTTTAAAACAAGATGATTTAGGTTAGTATAAATAATAGTACATTTTTAATTGTTTCTCATTAGTATGTATACTTAGGCTCTACTTAAACATAATATATTTTTAGTATGACAATATTTTTCATCTACCGTGTGCTATGTTGCATTTTATTGCCCTGTACTCCAGCGAGTACAGTGGGCGTTTAGCCGTCAAAACTGCGCTAGTCTTTTCGTTTTGATTTTGATGTAGTGCGCGAAAAGTGTAATAATTCAGTTCTTTCAAAGACTACAATGGCAACCCATCACGTTTTTACGAGACGAAATAACTATACAAGACTCGAAAAAGCCTTTTTATCGATTATGTCCGATGAAAAGTTTTTTTTTCTCATAAACTCTCAATAAATAATATAAAAAAATAGTTTTCGCACGTGGTTTTCTTTTGGGCATTAATGGGTTAAATAAATAAAAATTGCGTGTTGAGACATTAAAAAATAAGCCATAGCGTATTTTGAAGAATCCAGGTAAAAAAATGACAGTCGTTATGTTGAATATAAGAAAAACAATGTATAGAAATGACCACACAGAAAATCTAAATAAACACTAATTTTTAATGATCATCATCACAAAATTTACATGTAAATAACGAAACTTGACATGTTGAATCGTCAAAAAACTGTCCACAAAAATGAAATTTAAAAAAAACATCCTTCCTGCCCGCAACTGACGAGTTACTAAAGTAGAATCCTTGTCAACCGATTTTGAGTAAATCCATTTAGGTAGAAATAAGATTAATATCGGGATTTATCGGGAATGTTGTGAAGCGTTACCATATGGTCACGCTCGTCCTTTGTGGGCTAATATTAGATGTTATTTAGGAATGACCAATAGTTATATTATTGAAAATTTTCATTGATAAGTATATGTTAATTGATAGTTAATAATGCATTTGACTTGGGAAGAATCAGCTAACAGGCGAGACCCGTCGTCATAAAACAAAAAGGCCTTTTACACTCATCAGACGCACTGCCTTAACCTTTAGAGGAGTGAATAGGTTTTTACAGACCTTACTTTAATTTACTGCCTTTTCTTAACATGACAATTTTGTGACTTTTTCCCAATGAATATTACATATATTTACTTAGAGTAATACTTTATATACATACTTAGAGTATATATATGCTTACAGACAGACACTCCTGTGTTGAGTTTAAACTACTATTATACTCATTTACAGAAAAATGGCGCCGACGTACATGTACGTCCATACTCCTCTAAAGGTTAACCCTCCAGAGATGAGAGCTTTTTTTTTAAGCCATATTAAAGTAACGATAACTTTTATTTCTCACAAAAATTTAAAAAAAAAACACACAAAGTCGTTGTATACAAACTCCGCGTGACTATATGGTCATTCTCATCTTTATATTACAGTGTAATATTGTGTACGGACAGTAGTAAGAACGAGCATGACCGCATGGGCACACAAACATTCAGAGTTGAAATATAGCTAAACGTGAAATTTTTGAAAATATTTACGATTTGAACTCTTTAGAACTTTAGATCATCATAATTTCAACACATATATATTACTAAAGGTGGTGTAAATAATTAAATTTTTTGATAAAATAATTATTAACAGTTTTAAAAAGTCCATTAAAAATAAATGGAAATTCAAAAAATTGCATATGCTTTTGGTAGTCGTTTTTGTCCCCGCTGCTAATGACTAACTAAAGTCCGTATCCTTTTTAACCTAATTTGAGTAAAAGCAACGATATTCAGGTAGAAAAGGATGAATAGTAGGATCAATAGACAGCGGTGTTTACTGTGACCATATGGTCACGCTCGTCCTTGGAGGGTTAATGCATTGACAGAAACTCATTTAAAATATTCGAAAAACAAAATATACATTTGTACTAATTCCCACTTTTATTAAATAAGATTAGGACCGGTTTTTCTCATAACGCGCTTTATCAACTGATCAGTTGATATGAATATTCTTTCTTGACTGAAATCCAGTAATTCGATAGAACTTCGACAAAGTTGAGTTTTAGCATCCTGTCATTCCTAAATGTACTATGTACTCTATCATTTATCAATTTAAAATTTACTATAAATTTTTGCCCAGCTTGTAAATAATTCACAAACCAGGTAACTCATATTAAATGGTTTGACAGTAGTGAAAAGAAATTAAATTATCTATTGGTTTTGTTTATCATGAAATGTTTTTTTTTATTTTTACCCATATTATCGAGTCAAATCGCCCGATTTCACAATCTGACAATATCAATATTCGCAAAACCTATCAATCGCGTACATGCTCATTTCAGGTTTGGGGCTTGAACGCACACGGAATGGTACACTGGTTCCCCGGAGAACACGCACGCAGTTCATTCTTCAAACACATCGGACAAGGAGTCACTCAACTGCTGGTGGACGGACAGTGTCGTCTCTTCTCGTGCGGTGCCGACGGCACTATGAAAGTCAGACAGCTGCCCGAGAGACCTCCGCTGCATCACTACTAGGTTCATAACTATTTCATTTGTCACCCGTTGTCTGCGTTGGGCACACAAACATTTTAATATAGATAACATAATTTCTTGTATAGGAACAAAACGAAAGACTTATAATATTTTTAAACAATCTCGCTCAGAATATTCTAAGTGTTTTTCTCAACCTTTATTGCAATTCAATAAAAGTCATCATCTGTTCAATATGTTGTCCTCACATGGGCAATGTGGTCGCAGACAATAATTTCTGAACGTAATGAATAATATAATGAGATTGATTTTTTACAATGAAATCATAAAATGGTCCATTCTCTCCCGTTTGTTTAGATTAGAATTGTCTGATAAACATGTACATTCAGGCGTTCTAGTGCATGGATGAACTTGAACTGACCTAAAGAGTTAACTAAAAATTGCAAAAATCAACTGTAAGATAACTAAATCTTTTTTCTCTTTTTTTCAGAATTCAAATACGGCTCATTCGTTGTTTGACCGATAAATGTTATATCAGCTTCAGCTAATACTCCCCCTCAACGATGGAAAATAATCTATTCTGTTTTTGTAACGTATATAAAGTATTGCTCTTTTACTCTTAAATCTTCTTGAAGTATTTTGAAACCACGGTTTCTCAAAAAAAAGTACATTCTAATTACGAGTACTCTTTTAGGCCTTAAAAGTAATCATGCGTGCGGCTGTTCTGTAAACAACAAGTGTTTGCAATCGCTTCGCGTGTATTCAATAATATCTTCTAGTTAATTATATCAAAATAAAATATATACTACATTATACCTGTTAAATATATTTACACAGTGTGTTATTTATCGTTTTTATTTTAAATTATTTGCTCGTCCGTCTCACGAAAAGAATGCGGCGGCAGCAAGACGTCACAGCGTATTCTTTACCGGTGCCATTCGGCCGCGGCTGTCAATTTTAATTGTTTCTCACTGAATCGTTTTGCTGTAATGCAATAGCGTTTTTACAAAGTGCATTGATAACTTTTTACGCAGTGTTGCCGCTTTCGCATTACCGTGCGGACTTATTTAAACATTGCAGCCATTTTTATGTATTATTATAGATGTTATAAAATTCATCAAGCAAAGAATAATATATATATAGTGGAAGTATACTGAAATGAAATATTGAACTAGAATTCTATATAATTATTCGTTTAATGACGTTCTCTTTGCCTTAAATATTCAAAAGTGTAAGCGACGACACGCGCGCAACTGCTTAAATCTCTTAAATTCACAATTGGTAGGTTTGTACCTTGCATACTTCACAGTGAGCACTGTCAGTAGTATAAAACGTCGACGTGTACACAAAATCATTAGCAAAAACAAACTACTGCGATAAAATAAATAATATTTGTATGGCATCGTATTAACACTGTGACAATATTTGAAGATTTTTCGTTGTCGTTAAATATAATATTATTATTAGGCACATAAATGAATAAGGCTTAGCGAACATCCCTTTTCGAGTCGCAGACAAAGATGTATTATTTATTGTAACCTGTATAATATATATTATGTTAATGATTGTAAGCAGTGATGTAGTGGTAAATGAATAGCTACCAGGTCGGTCATTGATTTCTTCCCTATTTTTTTTTAATATCAGTCCGAAGTTATAAAAACACGTTTTCACAATTAAATCAATAAAATAATATGTATTTTATTTTAATATATGTATGTACCTGAAAATTAAGTAACAAGTCAAAAAGGTGGCAGGTCGGCGCTTTGGCTCATTTTCAGGTGCCAGGTCGCCGACCTGGTCTGACCTGGCCCCACTACACCACTGATTGTAAGTTATAGTTTTAATTATTTAGATTAATGTTGTTATCATTTTTCAGTAATCTTAGTTATATTTATTCTGATTCCTTATTGTCACGAATCTACAGCTGAAATGTATGTGCATGTGTAAATATGAACAATGTCTATAATCAATATTTTGTGAAAAACATTGTAACAGAATCGAAACACATAAGAGAATGCATCCTTTCATTGAATCATTGAGGCCGGTTCCGTTCAGTGAGAGAGAATTTTTAATCAAAAGTAATTCACACATCCTTTCGATGGATTCGGCGGTAACTTTGTGGAAGTTCATTGTAATGAAAAATAAAATAACTTTCATTATTCCACATTTTGTTACACAATACGTGGAATAATCAAAGTTATTTTATTTTTTATTCACACACCCTATTTGAAATGCTCTATGAGGGGCATGTTATACGGTCAAATTTTTGTAATCTTTGCCGAATGATGACAACCTACCGGTGACGTTCTAGGCTATGTGCCGCCCATAGTGCTGAGATCTATGAATGATATATTTATAGATTTTTTACCATAATATTATTACCATGGAAAATGTTTTTTGTTGGCATTTTTGCAAGACATTGAGGCGTCACATTTATTCTAAACCAAATTCGTGTGTCAAAAATATTCAGTCATTTAAAAAAAACTTTGATCATTTGCCGCCGTTAGCAATTTGCGCAACTGCTTACTTGTCTATGTCGACGGAATGCCCCTGCAACCTGCCGTTCTCACTGTTGACTCAAAAACTGAGATATTTTCTTTCGTGACCTGTCATGAAAAATGTATGAAACGAGCAACTTATCGTGTCACTTATGCTGTTCATATGCGTCAAATCTGTCACAATTGTACTATTACTGTTCACTGAAATATTTCAGTATATAAATATATTTCTCATCGAAACCCAACCTATACTTTTTGTATTCTTTTTTTCTTGTTTGCGTCTTCAGCTGTTATTAGTTGCATTCTTTCATTTTCAAACAACCGTCGTCAATTACACAGTGTTATTTATTATACACGATTTGTTGAAAACTTTTGTCGTGTGAAATGTTGCCGTCGAGCTTCATCGAATAAATTGGACCATATCTTTAATTGAATTTTTGCAATACGCAAGTGAAATAATATAATATTTTCCTTATTGAAATTGGTCTTAATTTTTCAATAAAATGTTAAATATAGATTGTAACTTTTGAACGTCCCACGATAGAATTCCTTCAATATTCAAGTGAGGATATTTTACAACATATTTAAAGTTTTTCTGTTAGTCGCTTTAACTCGTACGCTAAGCGTGCTAATTTCTGCTACAGTACCATCTTTTCAAATCCGGAAATATAGTGTGTATATTTTTATTATTATCAATGATTGTTATAAATGTTTTATTTTTTGATGTTTGTTTAAAGCGTACAATTTCATTCCATTTGAAACGGTGCTATATATTATATTTTTAATTTGTCTTCAGATTGAGATTTAATTTGATTTAGTGCGCCACTTTTTAAATTATCGCCAATTCAAAACCTAAACATTCACCAGGCTTATTCTAGTGCGCTAGACTTCTAAGTTTTATGATAGAATTCGACACTCTGATCCGACAGGCGCGGGAGACACTTTCGACCCAATGTAGTTAATTCCAACATCTGTCAAAAATATTCGCCTCCCTTTTATTCATTGATAAATTTCGGTCAGTCTTGAATTATTGCAAACGTTTCATGTCCAAGCCGTTCTCGACCGCCACTCGCTTGACGTTTCATATTGATTGTGATTATATTTCTTGTTAAATATCAGTGTCAATTCAATATCTGACATCGTAGCCTTTTGTGATTAAATTGACCAATCAAATAAGTACATTTCACATTGTACCAACCTAGTAATTTGTGTGTAAACCGACACAAGAATTATGGCACATTACGGTGTCGAATGCGACTGTTCAGTTGATCTTAGAGAAGTCTAAAACATGACAATAAGCCCCCTCCTGATAAAGTATTTTCAATCACTTTTACATCTATCGGTTCTGAAAAGTTTTATTAAAACCGTGGAATCGGATACGCAATAGTAATAAAATATTATCAGATTCTGTCTGATGATCTTCATTTGAAATATAATTTACACCGCACAGTACGATCAAACTTTTTCTAAAATGAATTCGAGTCCCCTCCCTTACAAACATATTCTTAAATAAAGGTTACATCATACAAGCCTGGGTTGGTAATACTTGAGATTTTTGTGTTATCTATTTATAAATTTATTTTGTAATGCAAATATTATTGATTTCAAATTGATATTTGTAATGTTTACGTTTAGTGTTAATCGACTCGATTATCTCTCATCGCTGTTAAATACTATTCTATGTATATCGTGTTACAGTTTATAGATCATGTAGTATTTATTTCAAACATTGATGTTTATATAATGCTTTATATTGGGGGTGTCCGAAATATTCAAAAGCTACGATGCCGTTCTCAGTTATAAAAATCGAATCAATGTAATGTTTTTCAAAAAAAAATCTTTCAGTTCCATGCCGACTGAGCTAACTTCGAGCTCTACAGATATGTAAACAAAATGTCTGCTTTTCACAAATGTAAAGATATCCTGAGATTAAAATTGGTTACTTTGTTTTTCGATTCGAATCATTCAAATTCGATATTGAATTTCCATCAAGCACACGTCAGTCGATATCTAAATAAATAAATTTGTTGTTTCTCTTTGCGTATACAAAATGTTCACCGTAGAGTTATCGAATCTAAATTTCTGAACGCGGATAATAAGAATGCAAATGCGTGCTTCACCGGGCATGCGGAAAAAAAGTTTTAAACGTTATGTAATCGTATGAAAGATATTAGGCAACTCGATATATGAGGTTCCCGTAGTTTCCATAGAACGCATCCAAAGCTGACGCATCGTTCACACCCTTACTATTGAATACTATTTAGATTAATAGATCTATGTTAAGAATTTATGAAAAAATCTGAAAATTCAAAAAAAATTCTCGTATAATAACATACTTTAAGAGTTTTGAAAGTATGTATAAGTGCCACACAGCCGAGCCTCGGAGTTGTTTGGGGTTTCCCTTTGTATTATAATTTGAATGCTGCAGCCGGTCAAATTGAAATAAACAATTCAATCAAAATTCTGACAAATCCTGAGTTAATGGAATTTTTCATTCGGTTGTTCATTTGTTTCAGAGACCGGTCGCATCCGTCAGATTCCGTTGATTGTTTTGATATTCATAGGCAGAAGCGTCTAATTGTTGCACTGTATTCAATGCGTTCTTTCAACGTGAAATAATTATAATAGCTTATGAAATCAAATATTATATAGTATATAGATAAATATACAAAAATTGAAAAAAATCACCCTGTGAAAGTTTACGAAAAGAGATATAACACATCGGACACGATTCTGGAAAACTTTATTTTGAGGCAATTGTAGTTGTCGAAGAACATTTAAAATGTTCAATGGCCTAGATGACAACGGAAAAGTGTCCACATATTATTTCTTATTTTAAAAGATTAATAAAAAGTGATCGCAGTCTTTTCATTGAATTCAGCAATGCTTTAGAGTCATTCCTTATCGTGTATATTTTAAGAATAAAAAAATATGTCTTTATTCCTTGCGAAATTTTATAATATCAAAGACGTCTCTAAACTAATATTACCGTTAGCTTCTGGGTTGCATTTACATTTACATATCTTATTATATGAAAATTAATTGATGCACGTTGCACTGTAAAAATATCACTAGAAGTGAAGAATCTTCTAAATAACAATCATTTAAAATAATTGAAACCGTTAATCTTGCTGATGGATAATCTTTTGTCAAATTTAACTCACAGTAGTCCCTCGTTAATTCTAGTGTTTTTTTTTAATTTACAAAACTTCTTTGGGGCACTTCTGAACTGCACTTTCTGAATTCATCATCTTTTTATTATAAGATGGCATGTATATAAGGATGTTTCTTTTTATAATTCACTAGACATGTTGCTTAAATTTTCTACACATCCATTTATTTAAAACAAAAATGTGTAATTCATTGTTCAGCCGCACGAAGCATACATTGAATTTTCCGTCGGTTAAGTTTGTGTCCATGAAAATACTACTTTTTCCTCACATCAGTTAAAGAATAGTAAAAAACTAATGATTGCGAGAGATTGCTGTAATAGTAAATAAATTAAAGCCATATAGATTTAATTTAATATGCTAGAATCTAGCTAGATTATAAAGAGGTACACTGCACTGTACAAGATTACTGAAGCGAGTGAAGCAAAATAGTATTTCTTATAAATATTCTTTTTTTTATTAATGTTGTTGGTTTTAATAAAAAAATATGGTTTTTTTTTTCCTCATAAATTTATTTAAGCGTATACAAATAAAGTAGAACCTCGATTTAATGGACAAAGTAACTAGTCAAATTGTTAATGCGACACATGTATAATTCCAAGTGTCACCACCTGTAAACAATGTTTTTCTGCGCATGATAATCATGTCATTATACCATAGACTTGCAACAAACGCGCCCTCGCCAGCAAAAGTCCGTTATATCGAGGTTGTTCTGTGCATAATTCAAAGATGAATTTGACATTATGTTGATAAAATTAATTTCATTTCTTCCATTATATCGTCATAGTAACATTTACAAGGGATACACATATAATTAAATTCAGTCGTGGTTAAACACGAGCTGTTCTCTGTTGTCCACACAATAATAATTGTATAATTATAGCACAAATTATTATCAATTTACAATGATGACTTCAATGCTCTCGCTTTATAAAAAGGCATCTCTGTGAGTTTTGTCTGTGATTGAGAACCCAACCGGGAAAAGCGGATGTGGTGCTTAGATACGGGCATGAAATATGTTTTTTTATGTAACTTACAAACTTCAATCTTTAAAATGTGATGTACACCTTTATACGAGGAAAATGGAAATCCATAAATGTTAATGAAACACCTATTGACTCATCTGTTGCAATAATGAAATATGGTAATAGAGTGAAACCGCATCTATTTCTATAAATATTTTTCTTAATGTATTTTGAACTGTTATTGTGACTTTCAATTGATGTGAAATAGATTTAAATGAAATCAGTCAAGACTGTAACTTTTAACAAGTTTACTGAGGCAATATAATATTATATTTTATTAGTCGCACTCGCGTCGACTCGATAGATGTTGAAATGCAGTTTTAATAAAATTCAAAATCTTAAGTAAACCTGTTTCAATCTTACGACTTCAAAGATGATGGCAGTAAAATGAAAAAAAATGTGTATCAAAAATTCAATGTTTAAACTATGTCATTGTTGCTGAATATTTATTACCAAAAAAATAATTGAAAATATATTTCAATAAAGAGACGTAATAATCGTTTGCAACTTGTTTTATTTCAATATATATTTATTGCTCCATTGTAGTTTTCTTTTTTCAGCAGATACAAAGAAGACGTGAATTTGTAATTCAATAGATATTTTCATAGTATAATATTTTTCGTTGAATAGACAGAATGCGAGTGGTATACCACAAATATGTATTTTCATAACTAAAATACATCTAAAAATCGCCTGAAAACTACTGTAGACCGGTCACTCCAGACAGCATTTACTGGGCCAGGTAAACAATACAACTGAAAAACAAACACACGTGTTTAGAGACAAGGTGCGCTGGCAAGCAAGTCTATCCCTATTTGTCGACAAATTATTTATTTATTTATATTCCCTGACAATTTTTTTATTTATACTCTCTCGCTCCAGATGAGTAATTTTATACATAACAAAAAAAATATTTAATTCGTAATTACATTACGGAGGAATATATAAATTCTGAGCCTTGGACCTATTTATATCCACATTATTTGAGTCGAATTGGCTTTCTTTAGGAATGTCACTGATCACACCTAAGCATGACAAAGAAGATGACTATAATCTGAACCCATTTTTTTCGCAAAGTGCCTCAAATAATCGAGAATTGAGTGCTTTGTGTCGAATTATATTTATAATTTCAATGACATTACATAATACTTTGATGTGTTATGGGATTCAGGTGATTTTTTTCTGATAGTAGGATAAAGGGTAATCTTTAACCCTTGGGCCTCTATCGGCGCATACTTTGGTGTATCATGTAGGAAAGGAATCATTGTGAAACAAAAAAGGGTCGCTAGAAGAACAAATTGTCACTAAAAAAAAACTCATTTAAAAACATTATTTTGCTGATATGAGGGGTATAAAAGCATAACCGCCTCCATGCACAAATGCAAATTGTTCAGTAATCGAAAAAAAATGTTTTAAATGTTCTCTTTACATATTTTTGATCGATTTTGAATTGTATTCACATCCTCTTAGATTTGTCTTTAATTTGGTAATTATATATCAAGCAATTTTAGTTCCGTTACTTCAAAAAAGACAATTATTTTTTCGATAGAGGTGGTTTTGCAGCTCAATTTGTGAAAGTGGCGGATTTGCACTTCACCATACGTGATTTATCGATTTAACCATTTCGAGACCAATAACTACAAAGTAAAGTAGTAAATATGATTCAAATATTTATTATTTTCTATTTTTCATAAAGGAACATAAAATAAACAGTTAAAAAATATATTACGCAAACCAAAATAATAAAAAAATTAAAATTACAAGCTAACAAAACGCAAAAATAAGTCAATTTTTTGAACTTATTAAATTTGAACTTTTATTCTTAGACACTATCGCAGTCTATGAACTCCAGAGCCCAGCAGTGGTAGATTATCTAATAAGCGAATGAAGCGCGCGCTTGAGGCCTCTCATTATCCCATAGACTTTTATTCAGATTTTTATTATTTAACATTGAATTTTCTGATGTTCTTATGTTACCCGAAAAATAAGGCCTCCAAATTTGAATTTACCTGGGACCTCCCATGTGCTTAATCCGCCACTGATGCATAGAATACTTTTGGCAAACTTGCTGTACTACAAAAGGTCGTGTGAACTTCCTCACATATAATCTAGTATGCATTTGCTGCATCGCCTCGGTATTTTCTTTTGGAAAGTGTCGTCGTGTAATTTAACTTTCAAATATTTCAAAATTAATGAATCTTGATATGCTTTTTCACGTTTCGCATAAAAGGTATTATGAAATTTTCGAATATCTTGCGGTCCAATTTCATGACATTTCTTTATCTCTAATTATCTTTTTATTGTTTTGGTGAAGACAATTCCTTATTACTCTTCATTTTTATTTTTTTTAACCATGTCCGCTCCCAATGTGGAGCATATGGCCTCCTAATGGAGTTATCTCAACAGATTTTTTCTACGGGAACTGTTTGTTACTCAGTTGCTCAACCTGTCTTATTCTTAGAGAGTAGTAGAGATAGAAGGATAAAACTAGTGATCATCTAATCGCTCTCGCTACACCCATTTTTTACAGGGGCGGAAAGGGTGGGAGGGAATTTTCAGTCATCAAAAACACATGGGTGTCGACCAAAAAGTGCTGTTCGTACTGGGACTCGTACCCATGAAGTCTAGCACGGAAGCCCACAACCACACCGCTGCTCCATAGGACCCGACAATTACTCTTAGATTCGGCAAACTCTTTGGTGCATATATACGTATATTAAAAAAAGCATTTTATTTAAAATCGATCCAGTTCCCGGCGCTTAAAGTGTTAACAAATGACAGCTAAAAAGAAGCCGGCGGCCATAGTAGATTTGCGATGAGTGTGTGTTTACTGTATCGTGATTGGTGGATTTAGATTGTGGCGCTTTTGAACTTCACTAATGCATAAGAGAGGCGGTTATGCGTTAAATCACCATTTTCGATGTCGATTTTGAATGATTTTGAGGCAAATTTGCTTCGGTTTGAAGTTTGTAGGGCATAAAGAGTAATACAAAGATCATTAATCAATCATTATCTCAAAAACGATAAAGTATGGATAGTGGCGGCTTTGCTTTTATACCCCTCATATAAGCTCTGTTCTTTTGTGTACTTCTGATGGTTTGCAAACTGTTTTCGACTTAGTATCTAAATTTAGCTTTTAAGTTTGAAAAAAAATTGAAACCAAGAAAAAAGACTGAAAAAAAGGTTTTTCCCAGAAAATTTCATTAATTAATATTAGATTATGTCAATTAAACACCAGTTTAGAAGTCTCCGTGCACTTCAATGTTGTGAATATTTCATAATTTGCATATGGCCCAAAATCATCAAAACAGGTTTTTTGTGTCTCCTGTAAAATTTCCTATGTATGGGTTATGTCCTTTTTCCTTTCCACAGTCGATATATATGTGAATATTTTGATAAAATTGCAGTGTGAGGTCATAAAGTATTTTACGTTTAAATCAAAATGGCCGTCTTGTCAGTGCCTGTTCTGTGATTTTGGAAATCCAGAGTCTAGACCAGGCGTGGGGAACCTGCGGCCTTAAGGCCGCATGTGTCCTTTTGGCTACTATGGTGCGGCCTTCTGACCAATTCTGTAATTCTGTAAATTGATGTAAATTCGTAAATTCTTGACAAATTCTGACCGTAAATTCCTATTTCCGGACAAAGATTCCCTAGTCAATGTTTACTGCGGCCTTATGTCGAATCAGAGAAATGAATGCGGCTTTTAGAGAAGAAAAGGTTCCCCACCCCTGGTCTTGGCTGATATAATATGTTACGAGCTGTAAGCCCGTTGCCCTCAACGGAGGGGATTTTTATTGCATTTTGAAATAGCCAGAATTTTTTTTTGTTTTTTCAACCATGTCCGCTTCCAGTGTGGAGCATATGGACTCCTAATGGAGTTTATCTCAACAGAAGTGTTTCTACGAGAACTGCTTGTTACTCAGTTGCTCAACCTCTCTTTTTCCAAAACGAGTAGCGATAGAAGAATAGGGCTAGGACAGGATTAGTGGTAAGCTAATCGCTCTCGATACGCCCCGTTCATAGGATAGGATGGGTGAGAGGGGGGAATTGAAGACATCACATACATCAATGCCTTTGAACAGAAATTCATAAATCGATTGAAATTATATATATAAAAATCTCGTGTCACGGTGTTTGTCTCCAAACTCCTCCGAAACGGCTTGACCAATTTTTATGATTTTTTTTATGTATATTTGCCAGATATGAGAATCAAATGTAAACTATATTTCATCCCGCTAGGTGAAAGGTGTCCCGAAACAGAATTTTTTTTCAATATTCCTGACAATTCGTCGTTTGAATTTTAAATAGAACAAAATTATTTATGTTGTTGAATGACAGATGGCGGTCATCGCAAGAAGTGTCACATAATTTTGAAATTTCATTCGGCACATGTTTTTATCGAATGTTTTAAATTTGTGTAAGATTTATTTTAGTTTATCTATTTGTGTGCGTGTATTATTGTGAACAATGCCAGTAAAACGCATGGGGGCTGATTTGGGTTTTTATGTATATTTGCTAGATATGAGAATCAAATGTAAAACATATTTCATTCCGCTAGGTGAAAGGTGTCCCGATCCATAATTTCAATTCGTCGTTCGAATTTTAAATAGAACAAAATTATTTATGTTGTTGAATGACAGATGGCGCTCATTGCAAGAAGTATCACATAATTTTGAAATTTCATTCAGCATTTGTTTTTATCGAATGTTTTTAAATTTGTGTAAGATTTATTTTAGTTTATCTATTTGTGTGCGTGTATTATTGTGAACAATGCCAGCAAAACGCAAGGGGGCTGATTTGGGCTGTCGAACGAATAAAACAACAAACAAGCGAAATAGTAGAGCAGAAAGAACATACGAACAAATCCAACAAGATAATGAAAATGAGCGTGTGATCATGTCACAATTACGTGCATCTCAATCAGAAGAGGTACGAGCTGAAAGAAATCAACAAAGACGATTGGAACGAAGACAAGCGCTTTTTTTGATTTTTGTAGCCGATTTGACAGATTTTGATCAGTGACGTCATTGATTCGATTATTGGGTATGGTTATATTTTGCATCTGGCCTTGAAAATATTTTTAATTTCCTACATGCATTAAGAATACTTTAATGACAGTATGGATATTTTATAGAACTGTATTTCAACTTTTATTTTAAAATCTTCTACTAGGAAAAATGATTGTTAGCAAACTTAAACATTATTCTAAAAATTAAATAATTTACAATTTCAAGTTTTTTTGGAGCTGATTTGACAGATTTTGATCAGTGTCATTGATTCGTTTATTGGAAGGTATGGGTTTATTTTGCATCCGGCGTTGAAAATCTTTTTAATTTCTTACATGCATTAGGAATATTCTAATGACGGTATGGATATTTTATAGAACTATATTTAGACTTTTATTTTAAAATCTTCTACTACGAAGAATAATTGTTAGCAAACTTAAACATTATTCCAAAAATTAAATAATTTTATAGGTTTCTCGATTTTTTGAAGCTATAATTATAGGGCTGGGCAAAGATTTTTTGGAGCTGATTTGACAGATTTTGATCAGTGTCATTGATTCGATTATTTTAGGTATGGTTATATTTTGCATCCTGCCTTGAAAATCTTTTTTATTTCTTACATGCATTAGGAATATTCTAATAACAGTATGGATATTTTATTGAACTATATTTCGACTTTTATTTTTAAATCTTCTACTACGAAAAATAATTGTTAGAGTTTACATTATTCCAAAAATTAAATAATTTACAATTTAAATACTGCAGGGCTGTCGATATATGCCACGAGGTCTATTTCTGCTACTACGAAAAATGATTGTTAGCAAACTTAAAAATTATTCCAAAAATTAAATAATTTACAATTTAAATACTGCAGGGCTGTCGATATATGCCACAAGGTCTATTTTTTTACTACGAAATATATTTGTAGACTTTTTAGTTGATCTAAAAATTATATTATGTACAATTTAAATACTGCAAGGCTGTCAATATATTATGTCCCGAAATCTACTTCTTCTTCTACGAAATATATTTGTTAGCAAACTTAAAACATTTCAAATATTCTAAAAAATATATTATTTTCAATTTAAATACTGAAGGACTGTCGTTATATATCCCGAGATCTTTTTCTTTTTCTACGAAATATATTTGTTAGCAAACTTAAACATTTCAATTGTTCTAAAAATTATCTCTATCTCTATATAGGCTTGACCGATTTTTATGATTTTTTAAATGTATATTTGTTAGATAGTAGAATAAGTTTTAAAATATATTTAATCTCGCTAGGTGAAGGATGTCCCTATCCCGATTTTTTTTTTCAATATTTTTGACGTCCGTCGTTCGTATTTCAAACAGAACGAAATTATTAGAGTTGTTGAATGACAGATGGCGCTAAGTGCGCAGCAACTTAAGTCTTTTTTAGTTTGATACGTGCCATGGTTACTTCAAACAATAAAAGGGAATTGTAAATAATTATCAAATGAATTTGTAATAGTCGTCACAAAGCATTTCTTTCGCTGTCAAACAATTATGCCACCTAAAAGACTTGCTATTAGTTGATCTAGACCTCAAGCACGAAAGAAAACGGCATCACGAGCTTCAGAAACAGACGAGCAAGTTTGGAAACCGTTCGAGCTCTCACTGCTTAAGCCCGATTGTCTGATACAATGATATGCAAACAACCCTTTTGACCGTGATTAGGAACGAGAAACACAATTTGATGTCGACAAATGGGGTACATTCGTTCAAACAAATCTTCCGAAATTGGTCCCAGAACAACGCATAGCGTAAGACAGAATTATGCATGCAATCAAACACAAGCCAAAACGTTGGATCACGAAATAATATTGTTGGCAATCGCTTCATCTGCAATTGCAGCAAATATTTTGGATGGTGGTCAAACAGCGCATTCAGCAAAAAAATTGCCTTTGAACACCAACATGCAATATCAAAAAAAATCATGATTGATGTAGTACTTTAATCATATCAACTCATTAAATGGGACGAATTTAGTATGGCGCACAAAAAGGCATTGGAAAATCTTCACTATATGTACAATAAAAGATTTGAGAAGAAATGAACAGGTCTTTGGTGGCGAACCTTTTTTATTGTCTGGTGTTTTTCGACAAACTCTACCAGTTATACCACGTTCAACAGCTGCTGATGAATCAAGTGCATGTCTCAAATCATCAGTTTTATGGTGACATGTGCAGAAATTGACTTTGAAAGCTAATATGCGTGTAGAATAACAATATGATGCATCCGCTGAACGTTTCAAAAAACAATTGTCAGATATTGGTAATGAAAAATAGAAATCGATGAATCCACACATTACCACGCACCAGACAAAAAACCAAAATATATCCAAAAGCACTTCAATTAACATAATTAAAACACAAACACTTTCTTTCTTTGAGTGGCATTGCAACGCATGCCGGGTCAGTTAGTCAATGTATAAAACTCTCCGTACCGCCTGTGTGGTCGAGTGGTCAACGTTGTTGGCTTCGGCTACGGATGGCCTGGGTTCAAATCCCGATTTTATATATATATATTTATAAGATTAAAATGAACTTTAAAGGCTACTATATCCAATATCGACAACCCTGCAGTTTTCATATTGTATTTAATATAATGTTTAGAATAATTTAAATTTTTCAAGTATGCAAACAAATATATTTCGTAGAAGAAGAAGTAGATCTCGGGACATATATTGACACCCTTGCAGTATTTAAATTGTAAATAATATAATTTTTGGAATGATGTTCAAGTTTGCTAACGAATATATTTTGTAGTAGCAAAAATCGACCTCGGGGCATATATCGACAGCCCTGCAGTATTTAAATTGTAAATTATTTAATTTTTTGAATAATGTTTAAGTTTGCTAACAATCATTTTTCGTAGTAGCAAAAATCGACCTCAGCCATTGCCGCCTCCATCCAAAGCCGCGTAGAAATAGCGTCACGCAATTTACGTGCTGGCCGGCTTCAGTCTGTTGTTGTCTAGCGATTTACATAGATAAAAATAATAAAACATTTTTAGTACTTTTTCCACATAAAATTTATTAGATCAGTTTGGTTGACATACATTAAGATTTATTTATTATATACACTAATTGTTGGTTTTTACTTTGGTAATGATAATTCATACCTAATTGGTTTTTGTCATAATAGTTTCATTGCTAAGTGGTCTTCAACTTTATATTTATAGTTTATTTTCCTTGTATTTTACTTCAATTCTTTTGCTAGGTTGTAATACCAATTGTTTGTCATACCTTGTTTTTATCACTTAACTTTTGTATAAATATCACTGTTTTATTGTTTTTCTTATCAGTTGACAATGCTCATCATGAGCGAAACCGGTCCTGATCTAATAAATTTTATGTGGAAAAAGTACTAAAAATATTTTATTATAATGCCATTCCACCAAGTATTGACAGTGAACACCTTAAAAGTGATTTACATAGAGTTTGTATGGAAACCCAGTGATTGATTCTGTGTCTCCGCATTAAAAGTTTGTTTTCGTTGAATTAAGTGTATTTGAGTTGAATATATTTAACAGTGTGTTCTGTGACTACTTAGGCATCATTCTACAGTTAAAAGTTCTTCGAAAACTACCCTACACTTATAAAATGTAATGATTTATATAGACGTATAATTTCTGTTACATTACTGCTATGGCCGCCATTTTGATTTTTGTAAACTGTGTTCTGTGCCAATGCCATATAATTGATTAAGTCGTGATATATTGTACATTAAACTTTAAAAATTGAAAAAATGTAGAAATGTAATAGGTTAGAATTTGACATTTGATGTGAAAATCATACATTGAAAATTCAATTTAAATGCTATTATTTGTGACTGAAGACATGTTTTGACATTGTGAATGTGCTTTGCGAGTCGTATCAATGATATAATTTGCTTTAATATAGGGATTATATTAAAATTTCATTAACCTTAAGTTGAAAAATAATGTTGGAATATACTAAGTACTGGCATTCCAAATTGAAAACAGAGTATGTATTCAATTAAACTTATCAAACTCACAGGACTGTGTTTCAAATTTACTGGCTTCTGTCATTCATTGGGGGCTAAAAACAATTTAGCCCATGGGCCATACACAAATACTAATTCACAAATACCAAATCGATGTATTGTATAAAAGTGACAGCTCTCTGTGACAGCTCTGTATTGCTTTTTGTACTTGTTATTTCACTTTGAAAGACAAATTTAAGGTTATTATTTTATTATTTCTCACTTACATTAGCATTGATTTTATTATATAGTAATTTATGCTTTGCAGCAGTGTCGTAGTATTTGTTAATTTGCTTGTAGATTAATGTATAAGATGAAGTGGAAGCATGCAAAATTTCGTAAATAGTATACAATGCTATGCTTTTCTCTAGCCCACCCAAGATTTCAGGTCAGGAACCGCCACTGGTCGTTCAACATATAGTTGGTGCATTTCATGACGATCAATAATAGCTTTTGTATAGAAATTGATTTTTAACCTAATGTAATTTTCTACGTGATGTTTTCAGATGCCTAGACGGTACTGTGTTCCAGGATGCAGTTCAAACTTCAGCTCATCCTTGCTAATTAACAGTGCAGTCTCAACATTTGCTTTTCCGATGGCTGATGTATAATGAAAAAAAATGGATTAGAGCAATTCCACATCAAAATTCGCCTACGGTAGTATGTATCAAACATTTTCATGACAGTTAGGTAACTAGCACATTTGTACTAAAGTGTATCAAATGACAAGCCAGAAATAATGTCGACGAACTAGCAAGTATTCATAGTTTCACGATAGCGTCTGTTTTCGGGAACTAAAATAAAAATATATATAAATTCTAGTTTGTACTATAACGGAGGAATCTTTAAAACAAACAACTGTTGAAGTTTCACTTAGCATTATTTTTATAAAATCGATCAACATTGTTGACAAAAAGGAACACGTCGGCATAGTTAAGGGTTAATGTTTGATAAGTAATGATTTTTTTAACGGGTGTATTCAGCGGTGGGCTGATAATATTTTGACAAGGGACTCGGCAAAAGGCAACATCCGTTAATATTTAAAAAGGCAACAAAGTTCAATATTTCATAATACAATTACTACTGATTTGATTCGAAAATATTGCTTTTTATTAATTTAACAAGGGGTTCGCCTGTCGCAGCCAAATTCAACAAGGGGCTCGCGCGAGCCCCTCCGAGCCCCCTCCAGCCCACCCATGGGTGCATTAAAGAAACACGAGACATAAACTAGATTTCAGAATTCCAGTTCATTACTATGGACAAGACCTCATCAGTGGGTAAATGGAAAAAAAAACCTGCATCAAGATGTAGACAAAGATGAAAAAATACATTATAAGCTCGACATGCCTGGCTAAATCCATTTAATCTTAAACCGAACAAAATCTGTGTCATTCATTTTTATGAGCAACTTCGTAAAATTTTGTTGATAAGCTGTTGAAATCAATGAATGCATTTGTCTGTGTATTGCGGAAAAATATCATAATAAAATGAAGTATAATAAAAAGAGTGCCACTTGTTTTTCCTTCCCACTTCCTCATTTTTATTTTAAAATATATTCAATTTGGTTTAATTTAACATTGTTAAAATAAATCGTAAGTCGATTTGACATATTATCTCTGCATATTATGTCAAAGGGTAAGTATATATTGTCTATGGTATGATGAGCGGTCATAATACATTGTTGCCAGGTCGTGCAACATGGCTTGATAAGTATAAGGGGCTATGCCTCAGCGCATATATCGTCATATCCCTGCAGTATTTAATTGTAAATTATTAAATTTTTGGAATAATGTTCAAGTTTGCTAACAATCATTTTTCGTAGTAGCAGAAATCGACCTCGGCACAAATATCGACAGTCCTGCGGTATTTAAATTGTAAATTATTAAATTTTTGGAATAATGTTCTAGTTTTCTAACAATCATTTTTCGTAGTACATATATATTTTATTCAACTAATTTTCAAGTACGCTAACAAATATATTTCTTAGAAGAAGAAAAAGACCCGAAGACATTATTACGGACATATTTGTGATTATTTTATCAACTATTAATATATAGATTTATTTGAAGCTCTATAGGGGCCCGCACACTGGGATGCCGGAGTCGAGGATACGATGACGTAGGTCAGAGTGTGCCAGATATTGTGTCATGTAAATTGATGCCAAAATTGAGAGGTTGGCGTCCAGTAAGTACGGCACGCCAAAATGGTACGCCGTCATGTACAGGCCGATAGGGGTCTGCACACTGCCGCGCTGTCCTAGAGGTGAGCCATAGATATCGCCTCTCAATCTATGCTCTATTTCGTCGCCTTGGGTATACAAGTTTCCACACGAAAACTAAAACCGCAGGAGAAGCAATTTCAAGCGATGTAACTTTTTGTAGAAAATATATTTTAAATTATTTTAAAGCATAAATATAACTAGAATTAGATGTATATCTAACATATTAATTTTATTTAAATGTCGTTATTCTATTAGCATATTAAGAATAGACGAAACTGAATTCGATGCATTCAAATGTTCTTAAATGTCTGAAAGAAATCTGCAGGTCGAACCTTGGTGCAATAATAATCAAAAATACAATTTCTTTATTTCTCTTAGGTACGCTACATTCGTTGCATGCACTTGGAATACCCGTACAAAATACACGTATGCATCTACATACACTTATGCATCGTCTAATGTTAATAAGCTATAGCAACGTTTTCTGAATTATACATAATTATAACCATTGCTTTTTTTTTGAGATTTTTCCATCCCTATTCGCTTCTCATGTGAAGCATACGGCTTTCTAATGGAGTTATCTCTAAATATGTTAAATGCTTGTTACTCAACCTCACCCTTTTCATGAAATTTATTATAGAAAGATAGGACTAGTACTTAACAAGTCGCTTTTGTTTTGTTCCATTCATTTTAGGATTGGAAGGCTGCGAGGACTAATATAATAAGAGGAATATAGCACAAACACCAATGACTTTGAACATAAAACGATTGAAGAAAAACTGTTCGAATTTGTGAGATCCGTCATGGAAACCTTGTCTTCCTCTGAGTGACTACTGATCAATGTATTTTGAAGGGTAAAAAAGTGTCAAAGGTGCACTGACGGGTTTGATGAACAAAAGTGACAAAACCATCGCAGACGAAATCCATGTGATAGAAAAAGTACACTTAGTCATGCAATATACCCCTGGTTCTGGTCACAGAGTAAGTCTATGAACCCGGTTTAGTTTTGTTTTGTGACAATAATTTATGAGTGTTACGTCACCAGGTACATTATACTCAAAATGTACACAAGATAAGGACTAACAGCCAATATTAGTTTGACACATTTAAAATGTGCCGGAACGCTGTTCCATCACGTTACATGGAAATAAAAGTTGATTGAGTGAGTTAAACGACTATAGCTATTTTACAAGACTTAAAGTTGATTATTAATAAGTCAGATATTTATTAATTTCAATATTTTTTTAAAAAACATATCAAATATATTTATTAACAAATTTTCAGAATCAGAATACTCAATGCCGAAGACGATATTCCTGCACTGAATTTTAGGTCTTCAAACGAACGACCTGTCGCCAAAAATCGTGGCGCCGAAATAGAGCATAGACTGAGAGGCAATATCTATGGCTCACCTGCAGGACAGCGCGGCAGTATGCAGACCCCTATCGGCCTTATGTCGAATCAGCACAATGAATGCAGCCTTTAGATAAGAAAAGGTTCTCCATCCCTGGTTTAAAACCTGGTTCAAAAAGACTTTATAAACCTAAAACGTATAATCAATGCATGCATAGCCATCAAAATACTCTTAGCATTTACATATAATAGTTGACTAAACATAAAAAAAAAATGTACATAAACACGAAACATTCGTTTACTCAGCGTCAGTTCAAGTTCATTCGTGCACTTGAACGCCTGAAGACGCTGAAAGGCGAAACCTGGGTCGTTAGTGACGAAATCTGTGAGAATTTACATAATTTGAACGATTCAAATTTAATATTTAAATTCCACCAAGCACCTTCAGTCGAAATCTTAAATTGTACAATATTCGTTGAACATCATGAAAATAATCACTTAAAACTCTTTTCGTTAATAATTTCGCATTCGAGATTATATAAGAACATTTAATAAGAGAAAAACCGTTTAATATAAATATAGAATGCTTTTCCATCAAGTATTGACAGTGGACACAGGAATTATGTACTGCATTTATTCACATGCATTTAAAAATAACCATAACATAATGACTTACTAACGTTATATAATATAATTCACAATGTACTTTTGCTGTCAAATATCACGAAATATTTTTTTGACGATCTATATATAAATAGTATAGTATTAATTGAAGTGAAAAGAGTACAGTTTCTAATTCCAAATATAACTAATTTAAGAACATCGTATAAATAACAAGCAAATAATGACACCTAATATTAGCACGAAACGCATTTAAATGTAATGTCAAAATTTAGACCATACGATCTCACATATCCGAAATTGAAACAATCGAAAATCAAATTTGAATTGTTAAATCGAAACCAAATTCAAGCAGCGGCCATTTTCGTTTTGGAATACTCGGCCTTGTGAACTGTAAAAATCATTGAAATCTTCGAATATTTTAGTTTTTCGACACTGTTTGTTAATTTTAATACGCCTATGCTACGCCCATTAGAGCAAGTTAATTTATTGTCGAAGTTTTATCGCAATCGGACGTGTGCCGTTTAAACGCATAGACGCCAAAGATTCAAATACATACATACAAAAATTAAAATTCATTTTTATATGTATATAAGATTTATTTTAGTTCCCGAAAACAGACGCTATCGTGAAACTATGAATACTTGCTAGTTCGTCGACATTATTGCTAGCTTGTCATTTGATACACTTAAGTACAAATGTGCTAGTTACCTAACTGTCATGAAAATGTTTGATACATACTACCGTATTGACTGTAGTAGGCGAATTTTGATGTGGAATTGCTCTAATCCATTTTCTTTTAATTATACATCAGCCATCGGAAAAGCAAATGTTGAGACTGCACTGTTACTTAGCAAGGATGAGCTGAAGTTTGAACTGCATCCTGGAACACAGTACCGTCTAGGCATCTGAAAACATCACGTAGAAAATTACATCAGGTTAAAAATCGATTTCTATACAAAAGCTATAATTGATCGTCATGAAATGCACCAACTATATGTTAAACGACCAGTGGCGGTTCCTGACCTGAAATCTTGGGTGGGCTAGAGAAAAGCATAGCATTGTATACTATTTACGAAATTTTGCATGCTTCCACTTCATCTTATACATTAATCTACAAGCAAATTAACAAATACTACGACACTGCTGCAAAGCATAAATTACTATATAATAAAATCAATGCTAATGTAAGTGAGAAATAATAAAATAATAACCTTAAATTTGTCTTTCAAAGTGAAATAACAAGTACAAAAAGCAATACAGAGCTGTCACTTTTATACAATACATCGATTTGGTGTTTGTGTATGGCCCATGGGCTAAATCTTTTTTAGCCCCCAACGAATGACAGAAGCCAGTAAATTTGAAACACAGTCCTGTGAGTTTGATGACGTTTCCGTACATACAAATACAAACAAAATCGAATCGTGCTAGATTGCGTTCCAGTGTAAAGAAATATTGTCTATGATTGCGGGCTGGAAAGCGTTAGCCCCTGACCCGTAATATATACATAGGTGTTGCCAGACTGACGTCACGTTGAATGTTCTCTATGAATTATTTATAGGGTTATTGTTTTTTTTATGCCGGCTCAGCTTAAAATTGTAATACAAAACAATCGAGAATATTTTTGTAGGTAAACATGGCATTGTCTTATATTGACAGAGGAAAATTTAAACAAAGATATTATATTCATTTGGGAAAGGTTAGTTACGCTTATAAATGTATTTATTTTGTTCAGCGGCCGAATTGCCGTTCATTTTTATTCAGCCATCTAAAGTTTTGGGTGAAAAATGCAGGTCGGGCTTAGCCCACCTAGCCCAGTACCTAGAACCGCCACTGTAAACGACAATAATTTTACATATCTAAATCTTCGGTAAATAATTCTAATTGCATGTAATAAGCCATACCAACTACTTCATTAAATATTGCTTTTCAATATAAGTTGAATTGAATACATACTCTGTTTTCAATTTGGAATGCCAGTACTTAGTATATTCCAACATTATTTTTCAACTTAAGGTTAATGAAATTTTAATATAATCCCTATATTAATGCAAATTATATCATTGATACGACTCGCAAAGCACATTCACAATGTCAAAACATGTCTTCAGTCACAAATAATAGCATTTAAATTGAATTTTCAATGTATGATTTTCACATCAAATGTCAAATTCTAACCTATTACATTTCTACATTTTTTCAATTTTTAAAGTTTAATGTACAATATATCACGACTTAATCAATTATATGGCATTGGCACAGAACACAGTTTACAAAAATCAAAATGGCGGCCATAGCAGTAATGTAACAGAAATTATACGTCTATATAAATCATTACATTTTATAAGTGTAGGGTAGTTTTCGAAGAACTTTTAACTGTAGAATGATGCCTAAGTAGTCACAGAACACACTGTTAAATATATTCAACTCAAATACACTTAATTCAACGAAAACAAACTTTTAATGCGGAGACACATAGAATCAATCACTGGGTTTCCATACAAACTCTATGTAAATCGCTAATCGACAACAGACTCAAGACGGACACAACGTAATTTGCGTGATGCTATTTGTACTTGGCTTTGGATGGAGGCGGTAATGACATGACACGATATCCGGCACACTCTGACCTACGTCATTGTATCCTGGACGCCGGCATCCCAGTGTGTGGGCCCTTATTGACATGTATAATATTTTACTATGGCAATTTTTGTCTAAGGCATTGAGTGAGTTGTCTCTGGATTAAACTCATATTTGAATTTAGATGTCACTGGCGTATAAACATAATTTTGTCTTAAGGAGTCGGATAAATTTACACCAAACTTGACCGATAAGAAGAATAAAATGGATGCACGTGTACTTCGCTACGAAAAGATAGATTTTCTTGGAGAAGGGCAGGTAAAGTGAATAATATTTTTAAGCTATTTTATATAATCCTATGTCTTTCGTTATATATAATATTATTTATTGTAATGTATAGCAGTCTGTTGATGACATGTTCCTTTCCCATAGTTGAATTGTTTATTGTGAATATTTCGTGAAATCTGTATTGAAAAACATAATACACTTGTTTAAAATAATCGAATAAGAATATTATTTTCATTAGTACTTTAAATGTTACTGACACATGTAGTTTTAAAACATATCGAAACTTTTTTAACAGTATTTCTCAATGCAGTTTTGATCTTTCTGATTTTTTGATACCAAATTTTTTGACATAGTACATACCTATACTCACGGTCTCCTTTATTTATAGATTTGTGTCAACATAACCAAATAGGGTAAAAGTAGAGTATAGCTCGTCATGGATTATTACGGCGAAAAAATTCACAAACGGCGCCGCGCGGCCATAATGGAAAACAGAGGCGATGTACTGAAAAATATTTCGTATTGGTAAAAGTAGAGTATAGCTCGTTCTTTTTGTTGTTTTAAGTATTGTTTTGTAGGTTTAAAGAATTCTCATATGTTTTTATGATTAAGGATTGAGTTTTTATTTAGTGACCGAGACTTTGAATATTTAAATGAGGCTAGTTTGATTAAAACGTTGTGTCCAATAACTGTGTCACATGTGTCCAATTATTCTAAAATAATGTCCCATTATAATTTTTCACCTTTTTCAGCCAAATACGAATATATAAAGGCACCTTATGTTTCTATATTTTTAATTTTTATATCTATAAAGTTCATTGAATTCCACATCTAAACATATGTAATGTGTTACCTAGATCCTTATATTTTTGGAATTATAGTCTGTTAAGGGAAAGCACTTTCTTAAATGTCCCAGTACTATAGCATTCACCCTGCTTTAATATTTTTTACCGTATTACAACGGAGTTCTACCAAGTAAATTCAATCAATGAATGGAGAGCGCCGCGAATGGAGAACGCCGCGGCGGCCGCCATAATGGAAATCAGAGGCGATGTACTGAAAAATATTTCGTATTTCGCATAATTTATCAGTGTTCTTCGTAGTAATGTGTGGTTTTAACGCGATTATAAAGCTCTCAAAAAATAACTTTAAATCGTGGCGTTGTTTTTAGCTTAGTTTGTGAATTTTTTCGCCGTAATAATCCATGACGAGCTATACTCTATAATTACCCCAAATAGTAACCACTGTCATCGAATATCACGTTACTAGTCAATTATGCTTTCGTTCTCTGAAACCCACGAAAGTTCAATAACATTTACCCTAAATCGATAATGGCAAGATTAATCCAGGGCCGTGGAGTCAGGTGTTTTTTCGGAGGCGGAGTCCGGGAGAAAACAATTTCAAGATGTTGCAACATTATTCATCATATTGACTAGAATGCTCTGATGGTGTACAGATATGTTAGTTGAATGGAAATATTTGAAAAATCAATTCGAAGCCTGAGTCGTCTATTTTTTATCTGACTTCGCAGCCCTGGATTAATTCTCCATGTTTACACTTTTTAAATTTTGTTTTGCAGTTTTCACATGTTATTTACGTCATCATCGCAATTCTGCTTCACTATTTTCAATGACTTTTCAATACAATTAAATTCTTATAATGTAAGTGTACTTGTCTCCTGCTGCATCTTCAAAAGTTGCGTTGATGGTCTGCTGATTGCCCGGCTTTGTTCTTTCGGTAAATATGCTTTACAACATGCTACTCTTTCCCCTGAACATTAATTAACTAAAACTCTCGAAAAATATTGATTTTTATTTTCTACGAGAACTGTTTGTTACTCAGTCGCTCAACCTCACTTTTCTTTTCTTGAATGTGAGTAGTAGGGAAAAAATGATAAGGCTAGAACAGGACTAGTGGTTGACTAATTGCTATTGCTCCACCCAGTTATTTAAGGATCAGAAGGATGGGAGGAGAGGAAATAATGTGAATTGACATCACAAACACCCAGTCTTTGTCCTCAACTTTGAATTGAATAATTCTCAAATTCACTGTGATCTGACCGGGAATCGAACCCAGACCTGAGGGATCGGTAGAGCAAGCTTTAACCAACTGAGCCACAGCAGGAGACATGATTATGAAAAAGAAGGATGTTGTTAAGCATATTTACCGTACTTTCTTTAATTTAATTTTGTTAAATTTATGGACAGACTGAGTGCAGTATGTCAATGACGACTGTGCAACTGACCGGTAACCAACAATTTACAAAAGGTTTTAAGTCTACAGTATAAATAAAAGCGGTGAAGGAATTAACAATTATTTTTGCAATTATTAATTTGACAATTATTTTTCCCACTTGGCAGTTTGCTACGGTTTACAAAGCTCGAGATACACAAACTGATACAATAGTTGCAGTTAAAAAAATCAAATTAGGCAGCCGAGCCGAAGCCAAAGATGGCATCAACCGAACGGCCCTTCGAGAAATTAAATTACTCCAAGAGCTCCACCATGCAAATCTCATTGGCCTTTTAGGTAACGTTACCAACATTCGACATGCTTAATTTTATTGAAATCACAGCAACATCATTCATTGATTGAATTTACTTGGTAGAACTCCGTTGTAATACGGTAAAAAATATTAAAGCAGGGTGAATGCTATAGTACTGGGACATTTAAGAAAGTGCTTTCCCTTAACAGACTATAATTCCAAAAATATAAGGATCTAGGTAACACATTACATATGTTTAGATGTGGAATTCAATGAACTTTATAGATATAAAAATTAAAAATATAGAAACATAAGGTGCCTTTATATATTCGTATTTGGCTGAAAAAGGTGAAAAATTATAATGGGACATTATTTTAGAATAATTGGACACATGTGACACAGTTATTGGACACAACGTTTTAATCAAACTAGCCTCATTTAAATATTCAAAGTCTCGGTCACTAAATAAAAACTCAATCCTTAATCATAAAAACATATGAGAATTCTTTAAACCTACAAAACAATACTTAAAACAACAAAAAGAACAGAATAATAATGAATTGCCGCATTCATTGTAATTATTAAAATTCTTCGTAATTAAAAAAGTCTTTGATACATTTTCAACATATCTGTATGACATATTTTCAGGGGTACATAACATTTTTGTCCATTTTCTTATACTTAATAAATACTTTAGTGAGGAAAATTGTCAGATTAGTATTTTGATAAAATATATCGTCGATGCACATCAAATATGGTCTATGTGACAATTTTACGAAAATGAGTTAAATATACAGTTCTTTTTCTTTTTTTTTCTCCATCTTCTGAAATATGAGCCATGTAATAATTCAAAATATTAAATGAGATAGAAAATAAATCATGTGCCAACATTAAAAATTTTGCATTTAAATATGAACCATGCTTGCTGCACATGCGCCATATTTAATACGTAGCTAGTTCAGGTCAATGGTCACATGGTTCGTATTTTACATCAATGATTTCACTTACCGTTGTCAAGTTGTTCCGGCCTTGTTCGCTTGAAAGTTTATGGAGTGAATATGTGTAGAAAACATACTTTATATCATTGTTTTACTGTGTGTGTGTGACCATTTGGTTTATAAATAAGCGGTAAGTTATTACTTTTTAAATGACCTAATACTAAAATAAAACTACAGCAATATGAGAAACTCATAATATTTGACAAAGCATAGACACTATTTTCTGGCTATGGCATCTGTAAGTAGGTATCTACTATAGGTTTTCACAATATTTTACTTTCTTACTGTCATAGTGTTGTGTACAGTGTAATTTATACTTCATTATGAATGCTTTTTCCAGTAAAGTGCATTTCTCTGACTTACAAGAGAAATATATAAATACATTATCGCTGTCGTTCGCTGACAAGCTGCAAGCAATTTTAAGTGAGTTCCTATTTTTATTACTGTATTGAAATTAGCAGGAAAGTTAGAATGAATTCATATATTTAAAATATCGATTTTGTTCTAGATTGTGCCGACACCACGCACTAGAGGTTGTACGTTTATGTGAGATACGAAATTCAGTATCAGAAGTTAAGGATGTTGAAGTTGTCGAACCATCAACCACCAAAATGTATGACGACATGATGTTATGTCCTGTGACTGGAGAATTTATTCCAATGCTGTCACAATACATTTGCCCCGCGCCATACGAAGATATCCCTGGAAACAGATTGCTGTGTGAATCATCAGGCGAGTGGATATCACAAAATGATATGGATACTTATTTACAAATGGATTCTGACTTTTCATTTGTTCAGAAAATTAAAAATAATCAGAAACGTAGACTCTCGGGGCAAGAGTATGTTGGTTATAAAAAGCATAGCGGAAAATATCAACAAAGCCAATCAAAGCATGCAAAGTCTATGGGAATAAGATGTTTACACAAATTACCCAAGGTGGCAAATTACCAAATTCTTTATGTTGTCATAAAATAACAGAAGAAGATCGCCTGCACATATTTCACAGTTTTTAGAAGTCGATAACTTGGTCGGAGAAAAAAGTATATTTTCTGTGCTTCGTAGTAATCTGAGCTATAAAAAAGCATCGTCTTGAAAGTATAGATATTACGAAGAAGAATTATGAACACTTATGAAATCTTTTAGCTAAGGATGGAAGTAAACACAAAGTGCGCTCCCAATATTATTATAAAAGAAAGAGGTAAGAAATATATGACGGCCTCTATAAACTTATGGTCTATCTACTCATTTGTCTGGAGGATTCGGGTTTGATCCCCGTTGCACCGCCAACATGTTTTACACGTTTTTTTCTGTGTAAATATGGATGCTGCAATTCTGGATGATGTGATGACTTAATGATAAGTGTTAATACCTCATGGGAAGACGGAGAAAACATGTTTGCCAAAACAGAACATGAATATATTATTTTATTATAAAAATGTCATATAACTACACAATTCCATCGTCATAGTATGTCCATAAAGTTGTCATCAATTTATTGATATATAATCTTAAACACTATTTCTGTTAACTTAGACACTAGATTAATGCTTAGTTATCAAATTTGAAATATTTTGACAGCTGGTATTAAAAATGGTTCATGTGACTAAAACTGTGCATATAATATGAACCATGTGCCAAAAATGCAGTAAAATGATATTTTCTCGTTCAAAATAGAATTTTTTTGTAATAAATGTAAACTTATATTGAATAAATATTTTTTTCCCTAATTTCTCCATTGATAGAAGTGTTTTTTTCCGTTTCCTTTTTTTTTAAACAGTTTTTATCGATTATCTCGGAATGCACTTTCGTCACATAGACCATATTTGATATGCATCGATGATATTTTGTTAAATTTGAATCGTTCAAACTATGTACATTCTCACAGATTTTGTCACTAACTGTCACTCGATATTTTGTTTATTTTAATAACATAAAGAAAGTCCACAAACAAACAAAATACCAAAGTGCATAATTATATGATTTTTGATAAGTTTTTTAGAACTATATACGTTAATATTTTTTACTGTATAATGTCATTCATCTTTGGGGAGCGATCCCCTAAACAATTTTAAAAATTGGTAAAACTTCAATATCACAAACGAATGCAGGCGATGGGGTGTCTGTTAAAGCCGTAATTCCTTTATACAATAATGTAGATCAGCCAAATCCATTGAAAATATTTTGTTTTACGATAAGGAATGAAGTCTGTTCATCGACGTCATCGTGCGTGTTCATATCGACGTCATCGTGCTTGTTGTGTCACCTCAACCGAGTTATTATATTATTCTGTTTACAGATGTGTTCGGCCACAAATCAAATGTATCACTAGTATTTGACTTCATGGATACTGATTTAGAAGTCATCATCAAAGACACGTCCATAGTTTTGACACCTTCAAATGTAAAAGCATATATGATTCAAACATTATTAGGTAAAAATAAATTAAAATTGATTCTGAGTATCCTATAGATCACGGGTTCCCAACCTGGGGGTCGCCAAGGTTTTCCTGGGGGGTCGCCAATTTTTTTTAGATTTTAACAATATAGCAAATCGAGGATTCCAAATTCCCCAGTGAGCTAAAAAAAAAGGAGTTTCGGAGACAATCCTGGGAAAAAGTATAGCAAATCGAGGATTTAAAATTCCTCGGTGAGCTAAAAAAAAAAGGAGTTTCGAAGACAATCCTGGGAAAAAGTATAGCAAATCGAGGATTTCAAATTCCTCGGTGAGCTAAAAACAAAAAAAAGGAGCTTCAGAGACAATCTGGGCAAAAAGTAAATCGATGATTTCAAATTCCTGGGGGGGGTCGCTAGTCACACGGCTTTTATAAAAAGCGGTCGCCACCAACGTTTCCTCTAAGCTGCGCAGCAGTTGAGAAGCCCCCGCGCACTCATTCCGGGTTGGCGCGCACTACAAGACAGTTGCTCAATTAATATTTGATCAGTCCGCGCAGCCTTTGAAATTTCCGCGCAGCTAACTCTTCGGCTTAGAGGGAACTTTGGTCGCCACCCGAAAAAGGTTGGGAACCTATGCTATAGATGCTTATAACTACTAAAATATTAAAATATTCCATTTGAGAGGTATTTGGAAATCATATTCAGCATTCTAATTCAAAATGAAAAAATATCTCAATACAGGTTTTATAAAATATATATGCTAATTTGAAGCCCATGAGATTGCAGCCCCCTAGCGCGCGCCCAGTGCGCTTATGGGGTAATCCGCCACTGATTACCGGTATTGCTATCTCTTGTCTTAATTATTCTATTAATAGCCATTTCTTTAACAGAATACCTTACATTCAGAGATTCAATATTAGAGTCCATTTTAAAAGAATATTTGTAAATTGTAGGATTAAAATAAGGAAAATTGGAATTGAAAAAACATGTTCGCTTGTAGTGAAATAATGAAGTTACCGATTTTATCTTTATAAGTTAAATATCCATTGATGATAGACTTAATATAATATATAGGAATTTAAAGTAAAAAATGCATTCCTTCTAAAGTAACATTTAATTTTTTAACTGAAATAATAATCATCTGTATTTTTTCAGGACTAGAATACCTACACAATATTTGGATTTTACATAGGGATTTAAAACCAAATAACTTGCTGGTCAATGGTGCAGGCATACTCAAAATTGGTGATTTCGGTCTCGCTAAGTTTTTTGGTTCGCCGACTAGAATTAATACCCATCAAGTAGTCACAAGATGGTATAGGTATGATCATAAATGTTTTATTTGTACGAGTTAAAATATTTTTATCTTCTTTCTTTTACAGAAGGCCAGTAATGTTGAATCTCAGAAATTTAAAATGAATAGAATTTTTGTTAATTAAACTCATTCATGTTTGATTTTGCCGTTTGTGAATGCAGTATTGTATGATGCATTATAGTAGGATTTATTTGTTCAGAAAAATATTTCAGACTATGTTCCTGTCGTAAGTCAACCGTGATGATTTTAATATTATTACCAGTTATATATATGATTTTAATTATTACTATAGAGAATCGTAAATTTGTGAGACTGAGGAGTATAAATCTGGACTTCGTGTCGGGTTCGGTTAACAAGTGTGATATTAGACTCGGGCCTGAGTCTTTCAGGCTCGGATCGGGTAATTTTGTAAAATTTCGGCCCGTGCAGACCTCTAATTCATAGTTAAATTTAATATAAATTATTGAAAATTTTCAACATCTGGTCAAATAATAGAACTCCAAAAGAGTCACTTTGAATTCATATTAAGATTACAGATAAGACCGTCTTAATACTTTATAGGTGGGTTTTGGAAAATTCTTTTTTTATAGATATGCTATCATCGGCACATTCCGTGCTTTAACCCTTAGAACACGGCAACATTTTTCGAAATTTTTCCTTCCATTGTACCGCAATAAAAAAAATAAGTGTTATACTTAGTAAATTTAATTAATTATACATAGTAAATTAACTTATTTTTAATATTTAAATTTGTAGAAAATATTCACATTTTTTGCAAAAAATGATGTATATTGCGATTTTGGTATAATCCTCAGCAATACAGTGGAATCCCCAATTACACTACCCCGAATTACGCACTGGCTTGAAATATTCGTCGCAAATCTCTTAATTGCACGGTCGCATTCCATTGTCGTTACTAAGAGACAGTCGTCTGTGATGCGCATACAGCCAAATGTTGGCTAGCGTCTGTGTATTCAACACATGCCAGGCTATACACGCATAGCTGGGCGTCTGTGCAGGATATTTATTACAAAAACTAAATATTTCGTCCAAAATATTTTTTTTGCAAAACTAAGGGAAATCTTAGTTTTGCATTTTCCGCGGAAAAAAACCAGTCCCGACTATAGTATAAATGGGGGTTTTACTGTATACGTATTCTTCGGTTTTATTTGAATCAAAATTTAAAAGAGTTCCAATGTAGGCTATATAAATATTTTAGCGCACGGGTTCCCAACCTATGGGTCGTGATCCTGAAGGGGGTCGCGATGGATTTTCCGTGGAGTCGCCTACTTATACAGTCAACTAAAAATGCCTTTTCAATTGCATCGGGGCTGCGTGTCACATGGCTTTTATGAAAAAGGGTCGCCACCTGAAAAAGGTTGGGAGCCTATGTTCTAGCGAAATACTATAAAAGTTTGCGAATCTACTAAAACAGTCCGAGTTAGACTTAGAACGCGTGTGCAATTAGGCTGCCGATAAAGTGTTAAGATTCTAAAAAAAAATGAAGCTACATCTTTTTATTCTCAAGGTCTCCTGAACTTCTATTCGGTGCCCGACAGTATGGAACAGGAGTTGATATGTGGGCTGTAGGATGTATTCTGGCCGAGCTACTTCTTAGGCTTCCATTCTTGCCAGGAGAGTCAGATCTTGATCAAATCACAAAAATATTTCAAGTGTTAGGAACGCCCAATGATGATAACTGGCCGGTATGTTTTTTTTTTATTGTAGATTTTTATCAAAACGTGTCAGCCAAAAAAAAGTGACAGAAATATTGTATTGCATTTTTTTTTAAAAGGCATCTTTATATGATGATAAAAATAAAAAAATACTGCATGACCTTACATGAAAATTTGACAATTTAATTAACCCTTTGATGACTCTTGCCGTACCCGTAGCTTGTCATCTATGGATACTAGACACATCCACCAGTGACTTGGCTGCCACGTTATTTTTATTTTGTGTTGCAAATAAAGAAAAGATTTTTTAAAAAAGGGTAACGTTTGTAAACAAATCGGTAGCCATATAATATTGAGCGTAAAATTCTATTTGGGATCGATTTCTTCCTGGAATCGATGTCTGTAGAGCGGCACATATAGACGGATAAGAGCAAAAAAGATGTTGATGCAAAAGCGAAGTAATAGCTTCTAGGAAAATATTCAAAAGTAAAAGAGAACTAGTTCACTTTAAATTTTTAATTATGAGTTTTATAATTTTTAAAAAATATTTACTAATTATAATAACTTAATATTCTTCCCAGATTGATCCGTATAAAAAAAAAGGTTTTTATATTTTTGTGTGTGGCAATACTACAAATAATCGAAATATAAGAAAAAACCTAATTTAGTAAAAATTAACTCACCACTCACAGGGTTAATAGAACTGTATTATGGTATGGTAAGTATTTGTTTAACAAATTTATTTACACTAATTGTAAGCCCGTTGTCATATAAGATGACAAAAATCGGATCTAAATAAGCCTTTCCTATTGGACAGAACGACCACTTTAAAATGAACCGTTAGCATTGAGTTGCGATATTACGAATTACAAACTAAAAACATTACGTGCTATTAATGTGACGATATTGTCACAACTATCTGTATGCAAATTCTTATGATGGTGTGAACCCAAAAAAGCCATCAACTATATGTTATAATCAGTGGTGTTGTGCTAAATTAAAAAGTGCCAGATGGTTTCTTATTTTGATGAATCTCGATCGTCCTTAAAATATATTCATTTCTATTTTCCTTTAAAACAATAAAAACTCGATGGCCGCCACAAACGAGATATCTCGTAAAATTTTACATGCTCAACACGCCAGAGACGAGTTATCTCGTCAATAACTAATTAAATTAATAATTGCAAATTATAGCCGGCGTGCTAGACTGCTAGGTAATTACTATTAATTATCTACGACAGCTAAAAGGCTAAACAATGTTTTGCAGATTCAATTTCTGCTCTAAGTATCCACAATACTACTATTATCCAATACTATTTGATTTTTTCATTTTAACATTTTCCAAAAATTATATACATGTGTGAATGTGATTTCATTTGCTCAATATTTTTTTCCCTGTGGATTTTATTCTGGTCTCTGTTCTTTAGAAATACTAGTGCCTTGATATTTTAAAACGAAAGTACTGTTCAGGTTGCAATGTTCCAATAGTAGTTTTTTTTGTTGATATTTCCTTATGTTTATGAGCAAATAATTATTCAAAGTACTTAAAAAACCCAGCTCGAAAAATAAGCGCTGAGACGGTGGCCTGACCCCACTACACAAATCCTTTTTATACTTGAGGAGCAAACATTCAAAAAGTGTTTTGTCACACAAATACAAAGCTTGGAAAATGATGATTTAAGTGTTGCAAAAGTGACAGTTTGTATGAATGTGTCAACTTTATGATTTCATTTTAATGTGAAAAAAAACCTTTTTGAACACTAATTTTGATTTGCATTCATAGGTTTTATTATGGGCTATCAGAATTAATATAAAACGCCATTTTTTAAAATTTGTGACAAAACACTTTTTGAATGTTTGCTCCTCACTTATGAAACTGAATACTGTAAAATCTTGGTATAACGGACCAACTGTTACTGTTAAAGCTTAATATCTATTCACATAATCACATTGTATTATGTGTATTTCAAATAAATGCGCGGAAATAAAAATAACAGTATAATATAAAAAATCATTCAACTGTTGAGAAATAAGATGATAGTGCGGGTAACAGTACCTCAGACACCTGTAATCAATATTCAACTTGATTAACTTAGAATCGTTCAAACTATGTACATTCACACAAGTTTTGTCACTGACTGTCAGTTTAAGTTCATCCGTGCACTTGAACACCTGAAGATGCCGAAAGGCGAATTCCGGGTCGTTAGTGACAAAACTTGTGTAAATGTACATAATTTGAACGATTCAAATTTAATATTGAAATTCCACCCATCACCTTCAGTCTAAATCTTAACAGCTTACCGCCCGCGTGTTTTCTATTGAATTTGACCTGGCGGCCGGACGATTTTGCAAAAAATTCGCAAAAAACTGCCATTCTACTAAATTAACCATAATTTGTAAACCAATTGAGATATCTTCACAAAATTTTATTTGATAGCTTCCATATACTTTGGCGCATAAATCAATGCCACTTGAGCAATGGTTCTATATCTGTGGGTTGCATACTTATGTGGTGTAGTCAAAATAACTTAAATCTACTGAAAGGTTTTCTTTTAAATATGTAAAATCTACTTTTTCATATTGTTTTCTTTGTTTTTATGTTCAAATATATAAAAAAAATAATTGGATATACTATTTACAAGGTATGATCAAAAAATCGTAAAAAAAGTATGTTTTATGGATAATAACATATTCAATACAAATATGTATTATTTAAGAATTGAAAACCCCTGCCACTGAGTTTGAATAGGTCGCAATATTATCAACCACCCGATTCAAATTTCAAAAATTGTTTTCGACCGCTATAATGACACTTGCTCCATAAAACTGCAGCATGGCCCGCCTCCTGCCCAAGCAATAAATCACAAGGCAATTCGATGTAAACAAATACTACGATACGTGTGTGCGTATCTCTAAGAGGCCCTACAAGAGCATCTGGGAATCATGTTACCTTGCTAATATTACGGATGTATGTCGTCGCTAATCAGAGAAACAAACCAGAAACGATTTAAACATAAAATCTTTTACCAGAACGTAAAATAATATGTACTATGAAAAATGACACCTGAAAAAAATAAACGTCTACCATCTTAGGGGTATTTTTACGAAATATTTTAGTATAATATTGATTTTGTTTTTGTTAAATATTGCGTCAATGTGTATGCTACCATCTCTCGTTAACATTTAAAATCAAACTCGATCCTAACCAATTGATTTTTCAATAGAATAGAATGTATGACGTAGGACGCGTATATGCGTCCACGGTCCGCAACCGTTGGATTTCAAAGACTTAAATACGCGTCCACGGTCGTTAAGCTGTTAAGTTATTCTTCTTGATTTATAGGTGGTGGTGAGAATGGGTTAATTAAAGAGATTTTCATTTTGCGGTTTTTAAATTAAGAAAAGAAGGAAGACATTCACATTCAAATTAATTGAAGTTACACAAATGGATTAAAAAAAGCTACGAGTGGATGGCATGTGGCTTATCGCATATTAAAACAGACGTAGCTTATCACTGATATTATCGAGGTTTCAATGAATTTAAATGTATGCATACATTATTTACCTTATAGTTTTTAGATTTACCTATTTAAGAAATATTTCAATGAATTCACCACCTTTGATTTTTTTTCAATATTTAATAAATTCTTCTTTCCAGGGAATGTCTGGCCTCCCAGATTATATTGTGTTCAAGACATTCCCGCCGACTCCGTTCAAGCATATATTCACCGCCGCCTCCGATGATATGCTGGATCTCCTTTCTAGCCTTCTGAGCCTTTATCCTCCTAGCAGATGTGAATGTACTCAAGCTCTTCAGATGCCATATTTCAGGTATTGGTCTGTTTTTATAATCTTGCAAAAAAAACCGAGCAAAAGTGATAGGCATTATAGCCGTTACTTTTGCTCTTTGATAAGAATATGATTGCAAAATATAACAACTTTTATAAAAATTGCATCATATTTTGTGCAACATGATTAACCATGTGTAAAATGTACTCGCTTATAAAAAAATGGACACCCATTTTTCTATCCCGAACTGAATAACATTCAGTTCTTGTAGATCAACTTCCGTTGAAGTATAGAGACAAAAATATGCTTCACGTTGGCAGTGAGCATTTTCATTTTAACAAAAAAATCTAGTCGAGTCTAGTTACATTCTACTATATGTATTTTTTTTACTTACATATTATTACAAATATATATTCTTTTTCTCACAGCAATAAGCCGCCACCAACGGTAGGAAGTAAACTACCGCTGCCGTCATCCATATTACAGACAAATTCTGAAAAACCATCATTGAAGAGGAAACTACTTGAAAGTTTAGAAGGCGGAGGGGCGTCGTTAGCAAAAAGACTTCAATTTTAAGCCTAATTAAATAATTATTATCAATAAAGTAGTGATACTTTCTTTTACATGAATAAATTTTTCACTCACCCGCTGCACTTTCTATGCTGTTTCATTTTATTTTTACCGTCTGGTAAAACCAAACTCAAATGTGATTTTTTTGGTTCACCAAAAAAATCTACTAAATTATTTACAGGACCTTTTTGTAAATGGTTTCAAAATAAATGTGATTGTTTTACAGCTTAGTCAAAAAATGACTTCACTTTGAAAATATGTAGGATAAAAAAATATTGAATTTTCTGTAGCATAATTATGAATTGATTTTCTAGTCCTTGGCGTGAAAAATTAGATAAAATGTATAAATCAAGTAAACTGATTAAATTTGTATTTCCATTGGAAACAATTTTGTCAAAATAGTTATATTTCGATTTCACAGGTCACTATCTCAATTGTCTGCATTTGGATAGTCTTTTAATATTTTCACTATTGGTATATGTGATATATATATATCGACTGTGTAAAGGAAAAAGGATGTAACCCACGGTTTTTCAAAACAGTTTTTTTTCGATAATCACAATGAATCCAACTTGATACACGTTCTATCAAAAAGATGTAAGCTGCAAATGCTGAATTAGTATCTAAATTTAGCTTTTAACACTCAAGCAACCGGCAGTTTCACGACAAAGTTACGCTTAAACCCGCACATGCAGTCGGATTCGCGCGTTTTTTCTTTAAAAAATCATATCTTTTTATTTAATCAACACATTTCTTTAAAACAAAAAGGGCTCGGAAGCAAAGAGCCATACCTATGAAGATAAACAATGAATGGTCTTATGAACGAGTATGTCGATAAAAATGCATAATTTCACTGATGTTGGACATCATTGAAAAGAACCGAAAATAATAAAAAATTGACACGCGTAATTAAAGTAAATGCCCATAAACATGTGAAGCAATACATTATGACTCTCAATTGTTTGATTTTTACGGCATCCAGAAAATCTCTTACTGTGTAATATTTGTTTGCGTTGACGTATTATATGTACTTTTTTTTAAATGTTATTTCAAAAGTCATATTGACCTATAAATGATCGACACAAAAAAAATACTTATACGCAGCAAACCCTCTTGAGTAGCATAAAAAAACAAAAACCCGAAATAAATTAGTTTTGCCTTAACGGATACCGATTACACGCCCACGTGTGTAAACCCACACTAGCGCGGGGCCGGGGTTTAACGGATAACGACCATTTCCGCGTTAGTGCGGGGCCGGGGTCTTGAGTGTTAAGTTTGAAAAAAGATGAGCTTGTGAAAATTGAAAACAAGAAAAAATACTGAAATAAAGGTTTTTTTCTAGACAATTTCTTAAATTAGTATTAGATTATGTCAATTCAACACCAGTTTAGAAGTCTCCATGCACTTCATGCTTGTGAATACAGTAAAAGTCCGTTAATTCGAACAAAGATAATTCGTAATTCGAAATTTTCGTAATTTCTCTGTCCCAAATTCGAAATATCGCATATTTCGTGATTTGTAATGTTTTTTGTCAAAATGTACTTACGATTTCTAATAATTTAAAATTTTTGTTGAGGCTTCTGTCACACTAATGTGGTAAACAGATGGTAATAAGAAAGTAGGGATGGAAAACACAAACAAAATCTCAAGGCTACGTCTAATACGAACTTGCCAAGCAAATATGCACCTTATGCATTTTTTATTTGACAGTTATTCTAACATCTTTGGAATGTACCAAGGAATGTGTGCCTCTGTTGTGTCTTCACAACAAACCCATTAGTGTAAGGGAGACCTCTTTATAAAGTGAAGTATTACATGAGAAAAAATCCGTTTTTGATTCGAACGCACATTAGTGCAAGAGAGACATCTATATATCAGGAGGTAGATTTCAAATTTGGTCAAATCCACTTTTTGTCAAACTGAGAAAATGATAGATTTTCATTCCTCTTTCCTAATAAGTTTGTGTTTACTAGCAATATTCTTAAAAATAAGTTTAAAAATCAAGAACTACAAATACACTGTAAAAATGTAAACTTTCGCATGTAATAATAGAGAAAAAAGCATTTTAAAGATGGATTTGACTAGTTTTGTTAGTAACATGTGGATTTGACTACATTCGAAAATTAGGAAGCTGGATTTGGCTAATTTCGACAGGAAACTTCAGAATTTTCAAAGCGTCATTAATATGTAATCAGAGTTGTACAATATAAAATATTAGTAGGAGATATTGAAAAAGCTTAAATTCATATTCAAATTTTATTAAGTAACATAGAATTTTAAAAATAACACACAAAAAAATTTGAATGAAATGGCTAATGCAAGGTTCAAAAACAAATTCTTCCCACAAAATATTATCCTCTTCCAAAGTTTCTTCTTCAGCACTGTTTTCTTTATTCCTTTCCATAACTGTTTTGTAATAAACTAGTTCTTCTTGTTCCATCCAATCATTACCGTAATGTTTTTTAGTAACGAATTGACATGACATCTTTTAATTTTTCTTTTTTATCCTTTACAAATCTTTTTATATACAGTGGAGATATATCTGAGGCAAATTTAGCTGGTTTTGTGATGGTGCGGCGAATACTCGTGTCATTGTGATAATAAAGCTCACCCTTTACTATTACTCCACGTCGGTCCCCTTTTTTCTGGTTAAAATGAACCTTTTGGTTTTCATAATTTCAGTCTTTCTCAACTTTAATGGCTTCTTTTGCTTCTAAGCATTTCGTGCACATATCACTCCTTAGGTGAAAGAAACTTACATTTAATTTTGAGTTGAAAATTTTTCTGAAAAATGACTTTACAATAGCTGTATTGTGTGTTCTGTTATGAAAATTTTGTGCATAGACGCAATGGATAATTCAGAAAGCAGATCAATCCGCCATATTCTAGACCTACAATAGCCCTTTGAATTGTTTAATAAATATCCTTACCGCATCATTCATTGCAGCATTTTTATTGGACTCTTGATCACCGCCACGCTTTTCTAATGCCATTAACCCAGAATATTCCCAGTCGTTTTAACACGCCTCTATCCTTGCCCTTATTAATTGTTAAAGCTTTTAATGTTGCGGCATACAGGTATCACTATCCCATCACTTTTTTGCAGTGCATAAACAATGCTCCTTCCTTTAGAATATCCTTTTTCATTTGTTGTTTTTTTACGAGTAGGATTTTTAACTGAACAATATTTTATTATAAAATTATCTTGATATATTTTGGTAGGCGACTTATAGAAATGTTCACTAAATAATTTCACATCTTGCATGGACACATTAATGCAGTTGTAAGTCAGACTGTTATGCCTGCAGGGGTATCTTTTGGGTAATGTCGTACATGAGTATCTGATACATAAACATTTAAATGAATTCCATATTTGTACCCTCCGTAAACAATGGGTTAATATTAATTATAAAATGTTTATATTAAACCAAACATTCAAATATTTAATCAAAAAAGTGGTGGAAATATATGTATTTTTTTTAACTTCTATGTGCCAACCCTAAACTAAATAATGGTTGAATTTACTGACCTTTTCTTCTTTCATTTAAGCCGTTTATTTTGGCTATCTGCAGTTTTTCTTTTCCTGGCTTGGTGGAAGGGAACCTCCTCTACACATTTTTCTATTATATTTGTAAAAAAATTAATGATTATTATGTAAATTCCTGCTTTATTGACAGCAAAAAACGAGCGTTTGGTCTTTTTGGTCAACTTCCAAATGTGTAGAATTCGGCAAGATGGCGTCTGCCTTTGCGATGATGTGATTGGTTGAAATGGATTTGACACAGTTTGAAAATAAGGCCTCCTGGATTTGCCCACTATCGAAAATTAGTCACATATTTAGAAGATGTTTTCAACGATTTAACATTGGATTTTGCTAGTTTTGAAGATCAGATAATGTCCAGCGCTCTCAAAAGAATAATCTAGCATTGTCAGTTAAAAAAACACAATTTTGGAGTTGACCAGTTTTGAAAATTACCTCCTGATATTAGGTATTTACTAAAACTTTGAATGGTACACTGTTCGTAAGTGACGTCATTCTATTTTATAAAATACATTGAATATCTATAGTGTTTTTTATTCGTATGAGATAAAATAATTGTATATATTTTTTGTTCTTTTTTTTCATTTGAATATGTTCTATTATCGTAATATTGCCAAAAGGGCATTTGCCGCGTTTTTTTTTTTTTTGTGATCGCGTAATTCGTAATTCGATTTTTTTTGGGAAATCTGATCCCTAGAATTTCGAATTAACGGACTTTTACTGTATTACATAATTTGCATATGGCCCAAAATCATCAAAACACGTTTTTTGTGCCTCCCGTAAAATTTGCTATGTGTGGGTTATGTCCTTTTTCCTTTCCACAGTCGATATATATATCATTTTATTTATTATGTAAATTGAAATAAAACAACATTTAATAAAAAAATATCACATGGTCCACTGTGACTTTCAATTTTATTTATACGAAGATAGTATGAAATCACCAATTTTCATTGGACATTTTTGACGTTTGACAACAGCTGTCATGTAATCATAATTAAAATATTCTGAGACCAGATTGATGTTACTACAATAACTTTAAGTTAAAAATTGGTCTATATATATTATATATTCTGCTTCTTTTTAAGTACATTTTGCTCCGTGCTGATATAAAAAATACCATGGCCAAGGAGACAAGATTCAGCGTTGCAACGCTGCGCTTTAAATAACCATAGTTACATTGCATCATACATCAAAGCAGAAATGATTTCAGACAAGAGTGGCATGCGGCTTTAGTCCTTCCCATCGGTTATTTTATACGGCCACCGGTACACGGTTACATTGAAGGTGTTCACTGTCAATACTTATACTTACACAGTGGAAAGTCATATTGTAGAAAGAAAAACACTCAATTGTACGAATTAGTACAAATAAGTGTTTTATTGTTAGAAAACAGTTACATTATCGGTTGAATCACTTTATGATGCTCAATTGCACAATTAAAAATGTTTTGTCGGATTCTACTCTGTATAAATTGTGTATCTATAGATAAGTCAATGACCAGCCGATATTCTCACGTTTTTTAGTTTTAATGTAAATTAGTCACGAATCCATTTATTGGGAATCAAAAAAGGTTGATATCAATCAATCTATAGAAGGTCTTTAAAGTCAAAGAAACAGTCACGATTCGATAAAATGGTGCAGCCGAAGAATGACCAAAGCGAGCTTTGCTCGTCAGTGACGGATGTCCTTGAAATGATCTAAATACAGTGTAACTAAACAAATACTAGTAACATACAAATACTGTTTAAGGCAAATTATCAATTTACAATTATCTCAATCCTTACAGTAATTAAATTATTTTACAGGGTTTTTTGAAATATTAAAAAATGAACAACACTTATGAAACAATAAATTCTCTAGTTACAATAACATTTATGCAGATATATGACAAATTTCGTGAAAATATGTGGATTATTAATAATATAATATTAGTATCTCTAGCTAACAAATTATTAAATACAGCTAAAATACAAAAATAATTATACCTAAACTAGTTCTGACTTAAAGAAATAAGTGGTAACAATCTTCAATCTTTGCTTTCAATATTTTATATCTGAAGCGATGCAGAAATATAGGTGCAGCCCGTCACATTGAATATATAAATTTGCTTTAATTTCATTAAAGATAGCAGCGGTAAATATGTATCCGAAGAAATCGTCAGTCGGGTGGAATCGAAAACGTGCTCGTGCACGTACTAGGTTATCTGTATAATGAAAAAATAATATGGAACAATATTAAATAGTAAGCGAAGCTTCGTATCATATTAATTTAAAATATATTAATAGACATCTCCGAACTATTCAAATATTCTCAGGCACAGTGATTTATTCTATTTCACCGACATACATTTGATTTCCTCATCCGTACCCTATAAAAAAAATCCAATTTGCGCATAACATTCGACACGGGTTCTGCGGTGTCCTTTGCTGGTCAAAAATGACAGTGCCGAATCATACGTCACTTTTCAATTTGGAATTGCTTGTTCATCCATCGTTCAACATAATCGACTCGAAAACTTCCACATCCAATAAACATCAGAGAAGGTTCTAAAGACATGGAATAATTTTCAGATAGAAAAGTAGTGGGAATGATGTAAGTAAAATCCATCACAAGTAGATTTGACCAGAATTTTAAAGCATAACATTATTAATTTACGGTACAAAGTTAAATTTAGGATATAAACAAAAAATTAATATTTTTAAATATAAATATGGATATAGAAAGTTCTTGTACTGCCAGTGAAACTTAAACCTTAGAACAGCGATTTCCAAACTGGAGTCGTGGACTTATCCAAAAGGGAGGCGGGAATTAGCAGAAATTTATTTTTCATAACGGAATATATATAAATAAATAAACTGTTACACTGTAACGTAACAGGAAGACATCTGTGATTGAATGCATATTTAAAACATTATTTTTTTTTAAATTTTGTATACAGTTCAACCGTATTTAAACTTTTTACTCCAATCAAAACAATTGAAAAAGTGGCATGATCCAACGGTCTGGTTTGCAAATGCATAAAGAATAGTAGCTATCGAAATCAAATTCACAAAAAAATGTGTTTGATGTTTTCACCATCAAAAAAATTCTGAGCCAACGCCAATATTGAACCAAACAAAAATCTTTTTCTTGAATATCCGAATGGCCGAAGTGCTACACTTTTCAAATTATACCTCGATTTCTCAAGTTTGCGTTGATACATAATCCATTTGCTGATAAGTCAAGATGATGAATTTACACTAACAACCATTGAAAAGGTAAAATTGGTAGAATCATGCTTTTCAGCACCGGCTGCAATAAAAACCAAATATCGAGCCAGGTTAGTAGTAGAAGAAGAGTTACAAGTGGCACTCTCCCCTATGCCCCTAAGATTTAATAAAATTTATGCTAGCTAATTAACACACAGACCCGACGTAAACACAATTTATTATAAATATATACATTGTATCGTAACAAAACCTAAATATTATTCTGTCAATTGTGTTTTCTTATTTTTTTTGTACTAATATATTTTTTTACCATTTAAAACAGTGATGCACAAACCGCGGCCCTTTTTGAATTTTGTGGCGGCCCATCAATCTTTTTCTCTACATATTTTTTTCACGTAAAACATTTATTTAATAAATGTAAGCAAACTTTTTCTTCAATGGAGGAGAATAATTCGGTTCATAGAAACAGGCCCCTAAATACTATGTCATAATATAAGAAAATAAGTTAATTAACAAAGACCTTCAAGATCGCATTATCTTTTGAATTAAATATAAATGAAACATAAATATTTCACAAAGACACGATTTTTAATGATGGCTTATTTATTTTCACGTTTTCGAAATAACACGGCCAAAATAATGTAATGGAACCTATCAATCATTTATCTAAATTCACTTAATCTTTTTTACACGGTTTTTTTGTAAAGCTGTTTTACATGAAACATACATATGCTCCGTGTAAAAAAGGACTGAGCTTACTTTAATCTTTTTTTTCTTTGCGGCCCGAACCCACGAAAATTTGTTTTATGCAGCCCGCTAGAAGGTAAAGGTTGTGCATCACTGATTTAAAACGTGTCAAATATAATATTAAATAAAAAGTGGACAGGCGCGCTATGGTTTTTTTTTTTTGAAAGAGAGTCGTATTGACATAAAGTTTGGAAACCGCTGGCTTAGAAGGATCCAATTCTTTGACTATAATATATATAGAAAAACAAAAGCTTAGAATTTGAAAATGTCGTTTCAACTAGTAAGTTTGATTGAGGGGAATATTATTTAAGATACAGAATAATACATTTAATAATGCAAATTGTCACTTTATAAATATTGATTTATCATTTTCATCAGAAAGTATGTACACAAAATAATAAAATGTGACTTGTCTTTTACTATATCAATATATTTAGTTATATCTTATGAACTGCGTCACCTGATTTTACAAGTGTATAAAAATTTTATTCAGGTGAATCTAATCTCATTCATCGTTTATTGAATCAAATGTACAAGTTAAATGAAGCAGAATGTTTTTTTTCGAAACGTCTTCGCATCGTTGATCTGTTAGACATTAACTAACAATTATAATAAAAAATACTTACTTCACAAAAGCAAAACGTGCAAGTTTTTCTATATGAACTATAACAGTAGAGAAAGCTTATCGTTTAAATATTTGCATCAGTCCCTTATACGCTTAACATTTATAAATATAAAAATAGTTTAGTTTTAAGAACTGGACAGAATTAATCATCTTGGAGGAATTTATTACAAACATCAATAATTATTTAGTTGAAGGTTCATCTAAAATCATAATATTATATTGATTTTTCAATAGCATACTACTTATTTACATCATTATTAATTACTCGTAATAAATCAATAGTAGGGAAGGTATGGTAGGAATTTTATTGCATTCTCAAATAGCATAACAATAAAATACATAATATAGTAGGTAAAATCACTTTTTGCAACGACACTGACACATGTAAACTTTCTGAAACAAATACACTTCTTCATTGTTAAATTTTGATGACGCCTCACATTTTATGGCAGTATTTGGTTCGAGTAAAATATGACGCAACATTTATGACATTTTAAGATAAATTATACTGCATTAGAAATAATAAAAAAATACAACGGATTCATATACGAAACCCTAGCCACTTTTTAAAAGTTTTAAAAAATATGTAAATTTCATTACTTACATCATACTATGTTACAACTTGTCTTGTGATGAATTTGATTGTTCATTAACATCTGCAACATTATTTTTGTTTTCCACAATCACAGTATTACTGACCCACAATGAATAAACTCTATTAATCAGTGGTCGTCAAACTGCTCTTTACCGCCCACTAGTAGGCTTCCATGGTAGGTGATTTTGGTTTTTGTTTATTTTTTTCTGTTTTTATCAAACTAACTGTATATTATGACCAAGCAGAGGAATTGCCTGAAAATCACCCAAAGAACGTCTCTTTATTTGTTCCCAACGAAAATTATTTGAGATTATCTAATACAGTATATTTTGCAATGATAAATAATGTTTCAACAAAAGAAGGAAACGTCAATTCGATTTCTAGCGTAACTCGCCAAGATTAAAACATTCACATTACTTTGATCGTATTTCATTAGGGGTCATCTATAAATAATTTATTTACAAGAAAAAATGTCTTTTCTTTAAGCCCGCTACGGATGTAGAGCACATGAAATCCTAGTGACAGATGTCAGTCGAGTAAAGTTTTTTATACAAGAATTTGCTAACCACTTGTTTGTTTGATCTCTCTTTATTTTGAAAACAGTAGTCAGTAAGGATAGAGCTAAGATATACTAATAGTCGGGTAATCGTCTCTGTATTTTAAGGCCGAATAGGTGGGAGGGAATTTTATATAGATATCGCAGACAGCCCACGCCTTTGAATACAAATCCATAAATAGATTGAATAATCTTTACGAGCACCGTAGACAAAGACATTGAATTCAAGAGTGTTTCATTTTTTGAATACAGGTGAAAGACATCGAACACTTAGATTTTTTTGACTCTGATTAAATTATCTCTCATTTTTTAATATAAAGCTGATCGTCTTCAGAGTAATGGAGTAAAAATTGTCATGAAATATTTAATTCTTAGAAAGAAATGAATTTAATATGATTGTTTGCGATACCGCTTTTTCTACAACGCTATATCCTGTCGCTGTCGCAAATCATCACGAATTAGAGTATGTACCCGATCTAAGCGAGCGATGTCGTATATAGAAGGCCCCTGATGGAACGATCTAACCAATATGCAGTTTACGGAGAATTAGGATGAATTAGGAATCTCTACTTAAAAATAAAAAATATTGAATAAAAAATAATTTATGATAATTGCAATGTTTTGCATATTCCTACGGATACATTAATTTTAGTAAAATATAATAAGAATTTATAATATCACAATTTGAGTTAGGTACGCATGTACCCTACTGTAATTACAGGGCAGTTTAAGTCGCATTGAGGACGATAATCGTTTGCCAATTTTCATATTTATTTGCGTTAGTCAGTGCGGGATTCTCATCAGACATAAAAATATTAATATAAATCAACAATTCTTCAGGCTTTTCTTGCTGAATTCTGTTTTACTTTTCCAGCGCACTGTGTTATACATGGCATTTTTTATGGTGAAAAAGTGAGCATATTTCAATAGATTGGCTATATGAAAATATGTTTACATATTACTGAACAGTTCTGATACCAATCAAGCAGTAAGACATATGAGGGAAAGAGAATCCAGTTATAGCCTGTCCGTGTAAGATTTCTTTTCCGATGTGACACTAAAAAACTGTTAATACGCATTGAAAGCTACATTTAGTATTTACTTCATTCTGTTGGCAATTCTATTCATATTTTAATACGGAAAATGTAGTCAATAAATTTATGCATTTTGTAAAATCGGACGTAGTCGATCATTTTGGACAGCCTTGAAGAAATTTAATTACCCGATTTTGAAATGGAAACTGAGAATATGATACATTATTGTCTTGACAATCCGATCCTTTTTGGGTGACTTTTTTCTAAGCTCCTCTGATACGACACCGACCAGATGAAAACTTTACACCTGAAAATAATGCTGCAGACGTCTCACGTGAGAAGATTATTTTGAAGTCATATGAGTGTACAGCGGGGAATTCCAATCGAGTTCATACAATTCAAAGGTTTCCTCCGTTGCACTCGCTGCTCCAATGCTGCGGCGGTACAATACAAATAATACATTTCAGATTATAATTATACCTCTAAGTATTTTAATTTTTTTAATGTATTTATGATCAAGTTGATAAATTTTGTAATGAAATAAATATGCCAAGTTACCTGAGTAATTAACGATAATGGGATTAAAAATGTTCAAGTCTTCAATTTGATTGTTCTCGCTGAATCGAATAGAATTGAAATTACGCTTTTATTATGCCCGGTCAATATATTACATAATTCGAGTCGACATTTAAACAAGTTTATGAAAATTCCCTTTAATAAATTTTGTAACAGAAAATACGTGGACAGTGAAGAAAGGCGGTGGCGATTGTTTTTGTGTTTTATATTGAATGAAAGTATTGACCGGGAATTCCATAATTGTGTTGAAACAATTGCCGATACGCAAATATACACCGAGTGTGATAAAATATTGTTCCGCCAATTATATTCACACATTACGTGTTTAATGGTTCATTTGCATTTTCCATTGGAAGCGGTCTACTGCGATGCGATGCGATTCAAGTAACGATAATTTAATGTAAAATACGAAAATAAAAAAATCTATATTCAATCTCCAAGGCGTTGTACAACCTAAATGCTTATAAATACTTTAATAATTAATAAGTACAAAAAGTTCCACAGATAGAAAACCGGCAGATATTGAATTAAATATTTATTAAGCGTTACGACTTAATGTAATAATTTGGAAAAATACCAACAAATAGAATAATAATTTTAGAGCAAAATAAGCTGACGCCGTTCGACTTGTCGGTCTTCGAATGCCTTTTTTTTGCGATATCAAGCATTTCAATATGTTTAGAAAATATTAATACGTTTCACTCGCTTTCAACATTAGCACACTACTCCCTCCGTCTTCATCTCTCGCTCTTCTAATCATGCATTTTACATTTACACATATGACATAAATAATATAGTACAATATTTAAACAGGATGGAATAATAAAAATATATATATATATATTATTGTGTGATATCTATCTTTTATAAAAAAATAAATAATATTAGTCCTTCCGATTCTATAACAATATACAGGACATCGAATTCCTTTTCTTTCAAGCTTCTACACCCCAATTCCATTCTGCAGATATCCCAATGATTAAATTTAACTATCACTGTTTACATTCTTCGGAAGTTTTATGTTGCAAAATGCACTGTTTTTTTCAAAATTTCTTAAGCCACTACCCTCGTTCGGTGAGTTCTGTATATTTCTAGGTAAATGAGTAATCAAGGTCCAAAACAATTACACCGATTTCTTCCTCAAATCCATGAATTTTATCAAAAGTATAAATCACAGTTTAAATGAAATTTTTCTATACGGAATAGACCGATTCAGATAAGAATCTTACTTCATATTGAGTTTAGATCTATTAAACATTATCGACTCCTGAATCTTTAACGAAAAAACATTCCAAGACTCTTTTGCACAATTGAAAAGACGATCACCTATGAATTTGTATTCAGGTCTAAATATAAATAAATTTTATTGTTGCCATTCTTTCCTTTTTTCTACATGTGCTCATCTCTCCATTCGAATTATGCGGACCCCACTCCGTCGAGTCGATCTCTCAACCTCCCTTCTCAGAGAGGGTGAGGATCTTCGTAGAGTTAGAAAAAGACCGTTAGTCAGATAATCTCTCACTTCAGCCCTGTTGTCGGGAAATAAAACGAGTCGCATTTTTTATAATAATCTGAGTAAGAATATGAAAAAAATTAGGGAACTTAGATTGGATGAGAGGAATGTAAAAAAATACTTAGATCTCGAAGACTCAAATATAATTGCCACTGTGAATTCAACAATAATCAAACTTAATAAGAAAAGGAGGCAACATGAATTGTAAGATTTTTCAGTTCAATGATTAAAAATTGCAGAAACAAGTTAAATAGATAAAATCATCACCTCTAGCTAATGACCGGCTTTAACATTGCGTGAATGAGTAGTTAAATTTGATGAGAAAATTGGATATTTTCCTTTTTTTAAACAATTTGATTACTGTTGACATAAAATTTGGTAAAAAATAAATTGAAGAATGTCACCGAGACATAACACGTATATTATAAGTTTAATTAATTTATACTGCTCTTTGGTTTTCAACCGTAACAGTTATTCATACAAAAGCTACGTAACCGAGAACGCAGAGAAAACGAGTGGGCGTATAATTTATCGTAAAACGTTTTTCCACTAGGTTACCAAGAGTTCTAAAGAGAACCTGCGATGCTAAACGAGTTTTCACAAATTAATGGTATCCAAATCTTGACACGGAGCCCTGAGAGGAGGCGAGGGCTCGATGTGAGCCGGGGAAACGTCGGCGGCGGGCTTGTCTTTGTCTCTGTCTTTGCTGTGGTGGTTGTCCCGGTGAGAGGTGGAGGTGAACTTGCCGCCCAGGGACGGGAAGCTGAAGTCGGCGTTTGGCAGCTTGCGCATGATCTTGCCGGAGGTGATGAGGCGACCGAAGCCCTCTTGGTGGGCGAAGGCGTATCCGGAGCGCAGCGAGCGACGAGCCCTCCTGGCCGACGGAGCGCGCAGCGGATCGGCGGACTGGCGAGATCTCACTCGGGCGGCTCGCTGTCGCACTCTGAGGCGGGCCGCGAGACCGGGATGCACGTCCAGTGTGTAGAGGCGCCAAGCGAGGACGGGCACCATCAGGAATATCACCTGTGATGGTTATTATATTTTAATTACCACTCAAAATTCCATATTGTTTTTCAGATACTTCCATTTGCGAAATTGAAAAGTAAATTATTAAAATATCTCACTCACAGTCAAAACACTCGTGAACCAAAATGTCGCCTGACCCATTGCAACGGTCAACGACCCAATGTAAGGTCCTCCGATTACATAGTTGTAGAAATAGTCGAGCACAAAATAGGAAAGCAACGATCCCCATATTGTTATATGGTTGAACACTGTCCAATAGGTTGTGTCTAAGGCAATCTACAAACAAAAAAAATCGTGTAATGATAAGATTAAAATTGCTAATTTGTGACTTTTTTTACTCTTCATCGCTGATGAGCCTTTTTAGAAACATATCAATCTAAGCTTACCTGTGTAGTGTTATCTAGGACAAGAATAGTGGCAACGACACTTCCTAATAACATGTGATCGGACAATATTCTTCCATCGGGTGCCAGGCCATCCTTGTACGTTCCTATAATGTGCGAGACAATTGTTATTCAAAATGGACGGCAGAGGCGATCGCTTTTCAAGACTTTCTCTCCTCAATGAAATACGTAATAATAAATTGCAATGTGCAATGGAATAGATGAGAAATTAAAATAGTCATGCAGTTCTCACCGTAAGGAAGTAAAAAGAGTACCAGCGAGGTGTAGCATCCGTGTAAAGCACTTTTCATAAACTCAGTCTTATTAAAGAGGGAACTGGTAAGGCCGGGAGTGTACAACTTCGGGAACAATAATGAGTTTTTCTCAGAAACGTCTTGTTCGAAAACCCCCAGAGCCAAAACAGGTAATGATGTGTAAAACAGATTGTACACAGATATAAACATAGGATCAAATACAGTCTGAAACAGAAAAACAAATAAACATGAGTAACGGAATTTGTGGAGAATAATTGATGTTATTCTTAAGGTCGCAACTAGAAAAGTTTGGGAACCAGTGATTTCAATCATTGCGTATTACAAATATTCAAGCTAACAAATTATAATTCTACGTAGATCAATTTGATATTTAAATCACTTAACACTTTATCGGTGGGGTATTTCTGATGTGCTTTATTTAGCGTACTTAACGCGGGGTATTTTTTCGGGCGATCTTCCAAAATTTTGTTGTATTTAAAATATTTATAGCGCCTACATTTATTTATATATATATATTTTTTTCCTTATCCGCTCCCTATACGGAGCGTATGGTCACCACACGGTTCCTATAATACTCTCTATCCCTCACACGTCTCTTTTCTTTCTCCCAGGTCATCCTAGCGTTCCTTAGCTCTGCCGACTACAACATGCAAATGGTCAGTGGCCTTCCACAACAACGGGATCTATCCAGTTGGTAAAAGGCAGGGTTAAAACTCTCACGACTTCAAATCGGAAAATTCGGTGTAATCCAAAAAAAGATTATTTTTTTTAATTGGAAGGGGTAAATTAATCTCTTTGAGTACTTTTGTCATAGTTAATTCAAAAAAGGATGCTTAACCATTAAAAAAAACCAAAAGGGCCCTTTTACACTTGTCTGGCTCATAACTAAGTGCATTATGCAGAACAGTCAAAAAAAATATCAGCTGATGTTACGTGTGTGAATATTTTGTATAAAATTAAATATTTTAAATAAATCTATTATGTATAATACTCATTTTGTTTTTATTTCAAAATATTTACAGGTAATATTTTTTAAAAACACGATGAATCGAAGTATTATTTTCTGCAACTTGTTAAAATGTTAACTTAGAAGCACGGAATGATCTGTGTCCCGCCAATAATGCACAGGCTCTTAGAAACGAAACTTTTCTTTTCCCACCGATAACACCAAATCCTTAAAAACACGTCATTTTTCGTGACCTGCCTGCAGTGTGGTGACAATCTATACATTAAATCTAAAATAAATTTGTCACACCGTACAAGGCACATTTCTGTTTTACCCTATCACTGATTTATTTTCTATAAAATAAGGTTAATTGAATATTTCTTAATATATTTCATTTGTTTTCTACCAATCTGAAGAAAGTTTATGATTATTTTCAAAGATTTATCTATAAGTTTTGCTTCGGTTTCTTTATTGAACCCTTCTGAGGTCATGTGGTTTTCATGTGGACATTGATTCCATCCAAGACCGTCAAATAGAAATTGATTTTTACGCTAAATATTCTATGACAACAGATTTGTTTACAAATTTTGAGCTTTTCCCAAATCTTTTATAATAATAAAAAATTACACAACAAAAATAGCTGATAGATTAGTGTAGCTTTCAGAATAAATAATGATAATTCTATAAAAATTGGAAATGGTTAATAAGTGATTTATTTAATATTTTGCCGCAATGATTTAAAGCCTTCAAATAAATTTTATTGACGAATAAGGTTTTTAATAATTTACCTTTTGTTATAGTTTTGGAATACTACTAATTTTGTTTTAATTTGTATTAAGGAAATAATAATGGGGGTTCTTGATATTTAGTTATTTATTATCGAAATTCAAAATCGTATAATTCTGGTATATTAACAGTTTTAATAAATGGGGTCATATCTTGACAGCTTACCGCCCGCGTGTTTTCTATTGAATTTGACCTGGTAGCCGGACGATTTTGCAAAAAATTCGCAAAAAACTGCTATTCTACTAAATTCACCATAATTTGTAAACCAATTGAGATATCTTCACAAAATTTTATTTGATAGCTTCCAGATACTTTGGCGCATAAATAAATGCCACTTGAGCAATGGTTCTATATCTGTGGGTTGCATACTTATGTGGTGTAGTCAAAATAACTTAAATCTACTGAAAGGTTTTCTTTTAAATATGTAAAATCTACTTTTTCATATTGTTTTCTTTGTTTTTATGTTCAAATATATAAAAATATTAATTTGATATACTATTTACAAGGTATGATCAAAAAATCGTGAAAAAAGTACGTTTTATGGATAATAACATATTCAATACAAATATGTATTATTTAAGAATTGAGAACCCCTGCCACTGAGTTTGAATAGGTCGCAATATTATCAACCACCCGATTCAAATTTCAAAAATTGTTTTCGACCGCTATAATGACACTTGCTCCATAAAACTGCAGCATGGCCCGCCTCCTGCCCAAGCAATAAATCACAAGGCAATTCGATGTAAACAAATACTACGATACGTGTGTGCGTATCTCTAAGAGGCCCTACAAGAGCATCTGGGAATCATGTTACCCTGCTAATATTACGGATGTATGTCGTCACTAATCAGAGAAACAAACCAGAAACAATTTAAACATAAAATCTTTTACCAGAATGTAAAATAATACTATGAAAAATGACACCTGAAAAAAATAAACGTCTACCATCTTAGGGGTATTTTTACGAAATATTTTAGTATAATATTGATTTTTTTTTTGTTAAATATTGCGTCAAATTGTATGCTACCATCTCTCGTTAACATTAAAAATCAAACTCGATCCTAACCAATTGATTTTTCAATAGAATAGAATGTATGACGTAGGACGCGTATATGCGTCCACGGTCCGCAACCGTTGGATTTCAAAGACTTAAATACGCGTCCACGGTCGTTAAGCTGCTAATATTAATATTATAAGTTTTTGAATTTATTTCATAAGAGTAAGCATACGATATAAAGAAAAACATGTCCTCACCTGTGCACTGAATCCGCAAAAGAAAGCAAACCAGAAATGACAGAGCGTAAATGCAAAGTTCTTGTAGAAGAAGTAACTGAGAAACTTGCACATGCGGTAATAAGACCATCGGCCATGAACGAGTAGAAGTCTCTCCAGAAATCGGAACTGGGCGATGGAGTAATCGCTCGCCAGAACCGCTTGCAGACCTTCCTGTCCAGATATGCCCACCCCGATGTGAGCCGCTGAAATAATAACATAATATTAAAAAAGTTGACAAGTCATGTCACAGCATTAAACTTATTTTTATTCCATACTATTCCAGTACTTCATATCGAGCAGAATATTTTTTACGTGAACACTAGTTGCTTAGTGAGTAACCCCTCTTTCACAAAGTGTAAGTGGACCTTCGCCCATAAATATAATGCATTTCGTGATGCTCGGATGGAGAAACTAAAATCACGCACCTTATACTGTACATCAGCATTTTACAAAACATCTCTGTCAATTTTTGTGATATGGGTTGCATTGATTTTTTTCTTCATTGTTCTTCTGCATTGAAATTAATTAATTTGGCACTTTGGTTGCAAGAAATTTATTACATCGTTATATCCTTAGACCAGTGCTTCCCAAAAAAAATTCATTCCACAGCCCCCCTCAATACAAAACATGTTCTGTGGCGGCCCCCAATCTGGGAAGCACTGCCTTAGACTACACACATTTACAATAGTGTTATTTTAAAATTTACATTTTCATTATAGAAAACAATTGTAGTGAAAGACTCGGGAGTAAATGTGATACTTAATAAATGCTTTATTCACGTACCTTTTATCATAGAAACATCATTAGCTCCATCTCCGATCGCCAAAGTTACAGCTTTCTTATTTTTCTTAATCATTTCAACAACCATTGCTTTTTGCAATGGTGTCACACGGCAACATATCACAGATCGACAGTGCATTGTTAAATCTAAAAACCTATAATTCAAAAAAAAAAATTAGTGGTTTGAAAAAATAGATATTTTTTGCTTTAAATAATTTAAAAATAATATTGCTATCTATTAACAATAATGTTTAATTTGCGACCCGCAATCATTTTTCCAGGTGGATTTATAGAAATAATATATAAAGACATCATTATACAGTGAAACCTCGATTGTGCGTTTTTCAAGGGACCGTAAAAAAATAAATGTTTAATTGGAAAAAAACCTACTTTTTTATTTACACTTTTTTATTAAGGAATATATATCGACTGTGGAAAGGAAAAAGCACGTAACCCACACATATCAAATTTTACAGGAGGCGCAAAAAACGTGTTTTGATGATTTTGTGACATATGCAAATTATGAATTATACACAACCTTGAAGTGCACGGATACTTATAAACTGGTTTTTAATTGACATTACCTAATATTAATTAAAGAAATTGTCTCGGAAAAACCTTTATTTCAGTGTTTTTTCTTGGTTTTCATTTTTTACAAGGTCATCTTTTTCAAACTTAAAATCTAAATTTAGATACTTATTTGACATTTTAAGCTTCCATCCTTTTGATAAAATGTGTGTCAAGTTGTATACATTGTGATTATCAAAAAAAAGCTGTTTTGGAAAATTGAGGGTTACGTCCTTTTTCCTTTCCACAGTCGATATGTATGTATTATATTTAAATAACTTATTACTTATGTTGCTTATTTGCAATTTGGCATATACTTTTCAACTAACTCTTCAAACTTGCGTACTTTTCTAAATTGACTATTTTTGCTATGTCGACTGGTTTTTCTCGTGGATTTTTGTTAACGTCTTGAATTGTTTTCAGTTTCTCAGCTACAGTTCTAGTTTTGTTAATTTCGGCATTTTAGTGTTGAGTTAAAAAAATACACGAAACGAAATGCTAGGCTAATGCTAATTTATGAACGAATAGAAGAATTATTCAACAAAAACGGTCAATTGGGACAATATTTACTGCGGGACCATAATATTTAGACAATAGATCGAGGAAAACGGTCAATCGAGGAACAATTAACGCGGGATTATTTAACATTGTTCTTATGTATGTTTGGCCAGGACTATAAAAAATAAACGAACCGATGCGGAAAAACGAAAAATGCGAGAACGCCAGATCGGGGTTCCACTGTAATATATTTTCAACCGCTCCCAATATGGTAAATATGGAGCCATTAATGGAGTTTATCTCAACAGTTACTGTAAATCAGTTGCTCAACTTCTTAATTTCTCAGAGTATAGATAAGAATAGGGCTAGGACAGGATAAAATTATTACTCTCGCTACACACTTTTAGAATCAGATGAGTGAGAGGGAATTTAGACATCAGAGACATATCTTTCAATTAACAGCTTACCGCCCGCATGTTTTCTATAGAATTTGACCTGGCGGCCGGGCGATTTTGCGAATAATTCGCAAAAAACTGCCATTCTACTAAATTCACCATAATTTGTAAACCAATTGAGATATCTTCACAAAATTTGATTTGATAGCTTCCAGATACTTTGGCGCATAAATCAATGCCACTTGAGCAATGGTTCTATATCTGTGGGTTGCAAACTTATGTGGTGTAGTCAAAAAAACTTAAATGTACTATAAGGTTTTTTTTTTTAACTATGTAAAGTCTACTTTTTTATATTGTTTTCTTTGTTTTTATGTTCATATATATTAAAAACTTCATTGGATATATTATTTATAAGTTATCATCGAAAAATCGTAAAAAAAGTATGTTTTATGGATAATAACATATACAATACAAATATCTATTATTTAAGAATTGAGAACCTCTGCCACTGAGTTTGAATAGGTCGCAATATTATCAACCACCAGATTCAAATTTCAAAAATTGTTTTCGACTGCCATAATGACACTTGCTCCATAGAACTGCAGCGTGAAACGCCGTCCGCCCTAGCAATAAATCACAAGGCAATTTGTTGTAATAAAAATACTACGATACGTGTGTTCGTACCTCTAAGAGGCCCTACAAGAGCATCTGGGCATCATGTTACCCTGCTAATATTACGTATGTATTTTGCCGCCTGTGTGGTCGAGTGGTCAACGTTGTTGGCTTCGGCTACAGAGGGCCCGGGTTCAAATCCCGGTACGACTTAATCAACATTACGGTACGAATTAATCAACATTAAAATGAAATTGTCCGTACGGCGATTGGGGCTTGTGAGCACGTATTAAGCAAAACTAACGATGCCAGCCAATCGGCTACACGCTAGAATATACCCTTACAATACGCCAAATAAAAAGTCACAATCTGGTATTCAAACATCAAAGTCGTGAAGGGCAGCATGATAAATGAATGATAAAAGAATGACAATTATAAAATTTCAAACTGAATTATTAATTACCTCTGCTCCAGTTGCGGATGCAAACAGTGGACCAGTGAATGCCCGTTGATAACAATGGCGAACCCGTTCCCTTCCTCCAAGTTGCTGTCCGCATTCTCAGGATTCCCTCCGGAATAATTGTACTCCGTACTGTTGCAACATTCATATATATTCAAATAGATGCACCTCGGCTTAATGAAGAGATGCTTTTTAATATTTTTGATAAAATTGGATGTTATTTATTGATTTGGCATTTGCTTGGTAATACTCCTTTATAATAGGGTAAAAATATCAACGTATTTTAGTTCTACAGTTTTTTTTATATTCATGAGTTGATAGCTATTTCCGCTTTCGCCATCCGGCGAACAGCCGAAAGCCGAAATAGCTATCAACCCTATTATTATTAGGTAATCCCGGAATTACTGTTGTTTTTTCAATGCGCAACTTTGACTCAGTATGTTTGGGTCTGTTGACCAGTAAAGACGTGTGTTATTATTTTTCTTTTAAACAAAAAAAATCAATTCTACCCCATCTACAAAAATGGCAGAGACGTGTCCTTCGGAAACACATTTAAGAAGCTGCATGCTGTTTTTGTTTCATTCAAAAAAAACTGCAACAGAAGCAACAGAATCCATTTGTGAGATTTACTGGACATAAGAAAGTGCCATCGATGGTTCAGAAAATTTCGATCGGGCAATCTCGATTTGAAAGATGAGCCTCGAAGTGGACGGCGCAGTCTAGTGGATGAAGCAGGCCTTAAGACGGAAATTGAAGCAGATCCGACGGTGACCATTGATCAATTATCCAAGAAGGTTGGCACATCACGATCGAATACTCATCGCTATCTAGAGAAACTGGGGAAAGTTCAAAAAGAAGGCATTTGGGTTCCTCACGCACTAACTGAGATCCTATAAAACGTGTGGTGGGATTAGAAAGGTGTGATTTATTATGAGATGTTAAAACAAGGACAAACTGTTACTGCAGCTCTTTATTGTGATCAGATGGACAAGTTGAATACAAAATTACAAGAAATTAGACCTGCTCTTATGAATAGAAGGAATGTTATTCTTCAGCACGATAATGCCCGTCCGCACGTTGCCGACATCACACGAAAAAAGGCCTAGGACCTCGGCTGGGATGTTTTATTGCATCCACCCTATTCTCCGGACTTGGCACCAAGTGACTATCACTTTTTTCGTTCTCCAGAAGCGCAATTAGGTAACAAAAAATTCGACAATATTGAAGAACTAAAATCAGGTCTCTCGGAGTTCTTCGAATCTAAACCAAAGACCTTTTATGAGAAAGGAATTTTAGATATTGAAAATATATGGCAAAGAGTCGTAGACAACACTGGTAATTACTTTATTTAAATAAAGTAAAATCAAATTTGAGTTTTACTGTAAAAAACAACATTAATTCCGGGATTACCTAATAAATTGGATGTTACAGTCGTAGACGGAAGAAACAGATTTGGCAATGTCATTTTCAATTTTACAGTAAGATATCAGCATGTCTTATGTTAAGAGCATGTTTGCAATTCTAATAAGGAACATTTCAGTCACTATACCTGTCATGTCCAGTGTTTAAGGATTATTTATATTTTGTCAGAAAAGAGCATTGAGTGAATAGTCAAAAAAAGACGACTATGAATCTGACTCAAGCTTTAAAATAAAAAACGACTCCAAGGAAATTTTTCGATCATTTCATTTCAACTTATATGAGGGTTTTATTTGCAAGCGCGGCTTGTTCCGAAATGGTTAAAAAATGAAACATGAATTTCGTTTTGTAAAACAATACATATACATTTAAATGATATCATGCCATGAGTGTATGTAATCATGCCATGTTTGAGGCTCAGTTTTAAAAATAATTTAAAAATTTATTTTTATTTGCTAAAATACATTCATGGTTCATGTTTCAACCATTTTGGAATGAGCCGGGTTTGCAAATAATAGCCTCATATATGTATACCATCAGATCATCTTAAGTCAGCCTAGCATGAAGTGGCAACACCATGGGTTATTGTAGTTTGAATATATATTTTTTTTTAAAATGGGTCTGAATCTGACTAAGAACAAAACCCGACTACACGACTCCCGACTCCACAGCCCTGACTCGAACAGTCGTGACAAAAACAAATTTTCAAAATATTTTTTTTAGTGACAAGTAAAAAAAAATATAAACACTGGATATATGTATATATATAAAATACCGAAGGGTTTGTAGATAAGGGTTCATTGTGTATTATTGACGTAAATGTCATCAATACAACCATATGAAATTCTGTATTTAACCCTCCAGGCTCGGCAGCCTGAAATCAGTTTTCAGTCCCAGGGATGGTATCATATTTTTTTTACGAAGATATTAATTAAAGTTGATATTAATATTATATTCATTTTTTATTCGATTCACGCTTCGAGAGCTATTGGAATTTCGTTTTTTTGGTTTCAATGAATACCATAATGCAGTGTTTCTCAACCTTTTTGGGCGCGTGGCCCCTTTTGAGTGTTTTTATTTTTCTGTGGTCCCGTTCGAATTTCAAGGACTTTCCAGGAATTTGCCCAAATAACCAGCGTGGAACCTTTATTTTTTAGTTCTTCCTAGGAAGAACTTCCTAGAATTTAAAATTTACAATCCTGGAAATCCTGGCTCCTCTAAACTGTGCTGTGGCTCTCCAAATCAAAAAAAATCTTTGTGGCCAGGGGGCCCAGGGGGGGCCACATGGCTCCCGGTTGAGAAACCCTGACATAATGCACCCAACTTGAAAACATTAATTCAACAGTTCTTAACCTTTTGAAAATCACAGTGCACTTTTGATCATAAAAAAAACTGCAGACCACCAATATCAAATGGTCAGAAAAATATGTGGACATATTTTTTATTACAAATCAAAATCAGATTAGATCTTTCGATGGGTTTCACAAGTTCGCGAAGGACTTTTTTGGATTGCATTATTTTGCGGATCTTTCTGCTTTTATCATTTTTTTCGCAGCGCACCGGTTAAGAACTACTGCATTAATTTTGAAAAAATAGATTGCTGTTTCGTAAAAAATATTTGATGATATTCTTGTCAATCACTGTGGGACACCAGTGGTTGTCAAGTAATTTTTCTATTTAAAAATATCACTGAGACCGCTCAACCGGTAATTCTAAAAAGTTCCAATTGCTGACTTGTAGGCTCTCAAAAAAAAGTTCAATTCATCAGTTGTTAACATTTTCGAATAAAATCAAATACAATAAAAAAAATAATCACAACTCAAATTTCATAGGTTCACTATTGCTCTTATAAATGGAAGATAAAACAGGGTATTGTTTTCGAGCGTAGGGCACGCGTCTGTCTCGGGAGTGGTATTTGATCACCACAGCACGTCAACTGGGCTTGAAGGGTTAAATTGAATCTGCATTTTACAAGCATAATTTGTGCATAAGTACTGTATTACAAATTAAATCATTTAACAATTGGATATACTACTACACAATTCATCAGCGAAAGCAATACATTCGGTAAAAATCAATTTTTGACTCTGACAAATATCAGAAAGCAAAACAAAAAATTTAGTTCGTAACTTTACTTCAATCATAGCTCAAAAAATATACTGCAACGGCTGTATGAAAAAGCTTTAAAAATTGTTTAAAAAAAAACTCATTAAATCATCTCTCAACAAATTAAAGCGTCATAATAATACTATAATATAAATAAATGGAATGCAACATTCGAGGACGACAGTCATTTTGATTGATTCCAATATTTCAACGAGAAGAATCACAATATTTCTTCAGTCAGATAACTTCTTTTGAAAATTAATATATTTCTCATAGTAAATATGTAATCATTCAATCGGGGAAATTCTTTTTGGAATCATTGAAAATCTTCAGTCTACGGAGATACTGTCATATTAACGGGGGGGACAAATTTTATTTCATCAAACGTAAACACACACAAGGTATAATAATAATTACTAACATAATGGATGGCAGGTTAGAGAGAGAAAGAGCGTAACTATGGTAGATAGGTTTTAAAGCATGAAATAAAAAAAAATATATTCATATAACCAAGACAAAAAATATGAGTTAATCCAATACATTGGTGCAAAACTGATGTGACCCAATTGAGTTCGCACAAGTGGACTCGCATCAGTGAGGACCCAGGAGCATCAGTCGATTTACTTTCATTCTGTTTTCTCTTATACGAAAAGGCGACATTGTGTTGGGTAATAGGCATACACATTACCGATAAAGCATTAGAACAATATTTCTACTACGAAAATACATATTGGATGTTAAATTACCAAGATGAGTGCCAATATTGAGCATCTACTTCAAAAAGCCACACCGATGACGATCAATTTCTCAATGAATTATGCAGAGATAAAAAGACTTCAATCGAAATAGAATGATGAAAAAATGAAGGAAGATATGCACAAACACCAGTGGGACACGGCTATATCAGTTTTCCAGCGAGAACATCTTTCAAAGAATCAGGTTAACTTTTTGCAGCGTCAATCAAATGATCAGATAATATAGTGAAGAGCAGACACCGCCACCATAAAAAAATTGGATATTTCAGTGCAAAATATAAGCCCATCGCCCGATATCAAATACATCACAGGGAAGGATAATGCACGGGAATAAAATCAAAATCAACGTCAAAGAAAAAAAAAATTGTCCACGCTGAACAGGATTGTGGAAAACAAAAGAAACTAAGCAAAGAAATTTAAAATAAAATTGTGATCAACCGAATCGATTTTGATCACACTGTATTTGTCAATGAGGCAATAAAAAACTTCTTACAGTGACCAAATCTGCAAAAATGCAAAGTAACCATGTGCACTCCACTCCCGTTATGGATCCATATACATTACAAAGAGCAATCGGTAACAATCTCTCTTTCTGAAAGTCTAAGGAGTGAAGTCTACTAGATGTTAATAAATTGCACTCTACTAAGGAGTGTGTAAGATAGGCAGGCTTGGAAACATAAGTGACACCCATACAAATACAGCTGTAAGTTTATATTCAATCGAGACACACGGGCCAATGCAAGTCAAATGATGATCGATCACTCTCTATTATATTTTTTTATCCAATCAGACAGCATAATGCAGAGTGAACATCTAAATTATTTTGTCACAACAGATTTTTGTTAATTTTAAAAATATTTCAATTTGATATTGAACGAAGGAAGCAACGTTTGATATTTACTCATAGGGCAGTGGCGGCTCTACATACTGAGTTGGGTGGGCTCAGCCCGACCTGAAATTTTCAGTTAAAACATGTAAAAAAAATAATCTTAAAGAGTTAATAAAAACAAACAGCGATTTGGCCGCTGAATGAATGAAAACAAATACCCATTGTTTAAGTACAGCATAACAAATTACCTATTACAAATTCATACAATATCTTTCTTCTATCATTAAAAGGCAAAACTGTGACTGTTCAAAAAGCAACAAACAACACTATCAAAAAGAATCGTCGAATTCTCTTGTGTATGCATAATAAAAAGATAGTCTGGGCTAGTTTGAAATTACTCCTTATTAAAACAAATGGTTTTACACAATACAAAATGGGCTTACAAGTATTTGTTTCAAATTTCTTAGAACATCGAATTTTAATGACAAAGTGATTGCCGAAATTGCTTTCAGAAAAATTGTAAGGCAATTATTTATTAAAATATTTTTTTTTAGTGAATAGTTTTCAATATTTTTGCAGTTAACTTTTATTTTGGCTCATAGATTTTTTTTTTGGCTGAATTTATTGATATTTTTTTTTATTTTGAAATGAATTTATTTCTTTTTAAATTTTAATGCTAGGGATAACTGTCCAGTTCCGATAAGAGTACATTACCTCCATACATATAGTCTTCCATTTAAATATAATAATGAGTGCCAAATTTTACCATAATGTATAAGGTGATGTGGAAACTTGCACAATTTTATAGATTGCTAAAATTTAAATACCGAACCGCCACCGCTCATAGGAAAATGTATATCTGGAATAGTACCTTGGATCACAGATCGGAAGTCTGGAGCATTGCTGCTCGGCCACTGTGATCAAAATCCATATAGTAATTTAAATTACTCCCATGGAAATAACAATCGAAGCACAAAATATTGTTTGTGAAAATAAAAAAAATTGGAAGAGTTAAATCAATAAGTCTGTATATTAAAAATGATTTTTCTTCCTTCTTGAAGGATCTAACTGAGATAACGTCAAGGCTTACATGGAACAAAATAAAACAATACAGACCACACGTAGCACAGGTAAGTAGAGGACGATGAAAGATAAAAGAATAATATGATGAAAATAAATAACGAGGAACAAATAAAAGGGGATAAAATGAGCTCTTTGTCTCTCTACCTGGTCGACTGTGAGACGGGATGTTCAATATTATTTTCCCACCTAAATGTGACAATTGAAATGGCAGGTGCGGCGTTAAGTTGAACGCTGGCGTCTCGATTGTAAGCCGAGTCGTTCAATTCTGTCGGAGGGGAGTTCCCCGAGCTGTGGTTGTTCGAAGCGGAGTTGTGATTAGCCGCAGCCAGTCCGTTTCCGTTCTCTCCGCTGTTGGCAGGCGTGTGGTTGTTCGCTGGACCTGTTTACAATATTTTCAAAACACTTGACTCTCTATTCAAGATAGTATACTAATCCGACATGAATACAATAGCCAACACATCCTCACAGTACGTGCAAACCAATTACCTATAATTAAGTGAAAGAAATCATACCCATTTACTTTTAATTTTCACAATGATATGTGTAAATATTGAACTATTTTAATAAGGTTTGGTGTTGGACAATATGCCAGGACTGGAACATGAAAATCTGTGCACTGAGTTTCCGCTTGAAGTAGTATTCTTACCTCTGAATATCACTTCCGTCTCACAGCCCATGGATCAAGGGTCAATAACAGCATGCAAAGCATGTTATTTGAGAAAATAAATTCAGTAAAATGAAAGGTATCAGAACACCATAGAAGCATAGAATGAATTCACTCAGCCGTGTAGTAAAGGGTGATTCATTAAGAGGTACTTTTTTCAAAAGACAAAAAAACGTTTATAAAAAAAAAATTATTGCATAGTCTTTGATATAATAAATAGACCCATTTTCTACATTTGTTTTTTAAATATTATTTCTTTTAAATGTTGGCCGTAACTACACCTAACATGGTCCATTCGAAAGTTCCAATTTTGGATGACGCGTTCGAGCATTTTGACTGGTATTTGGGTAATGATGCGAGTAATGTTGGCCTCCAATTCCTCAATCGTAGTCAGTTTAATTATATAGACTTTCGACTTTACGTAGCCCCAAAGAAAAAAGTCTAGAGGTGTTATATCGCAAGATCTAGACGGCCAATTCACTGGTCCGAAGCGTGAAATTATTTGTTCACCGAAATGTTCTCTTAATAAAGCCATGCTTTCACGGGCTGTGTGGAAAGTAGCGCCATCTTGTTGAAACCAAGTGTCGTGGAGATTATGGGCTTGAATTTTAGGCACCAAATAGTCCGTTATCATGGAACGATAACGGGCGCCATTCACGGTTACGTTCTGGCCAGCCTCATTTTTAAAAAAATATGGACCGATTATTCCATCAGTCCATAAACCACACCAAACCGTTGTTTTTTGTGGATGTAGTGGCAGCTCTTGAACCTCTTCGGGTTGATCTTCAAATCAAATACGGCAATTTTGTTTATTGACATATGGACATATGGATATCCATTAAGCCAGAAATGGGCCTCATCGCTAAACAAAATGTTAGCAAAAGCGCACGAAAAACATTCCTCGCAGAACGCTGATTTGCGTAATACAGCTGAATAATTTGTAGGCGCTGTGCCGGCGTAAGTCTTTCCATTATGAATTGTAAAACAATACTGAACAAAAATAAAATAACACTTGGGCACAACTCACGTGTTATCTATTATCAAATCCCAATAAGAAAAAGTACCTCTAAATGAATCCCCCTTTAGTTTGGAAAAGGTTGTTCAAAGAAATTGTGGAAGAGCAGTAGACAGTCCATGCAAGGGAAACGAGATTCTTTTTTGAAACCCAGAACAAAATGAAAATCATTTTTTGCAAAGTTTTATTACCTTTACGACATATATTTTGTTATTATATTAAAATGTTTATTTTAAGAAATACCTCGTTTATCGGAAAAATTTTGCTAATCACGACAATGTCCAGGACGTATTTACCATATTACCTGTACTTGGCTTGGAGCACTTTGAGGAGTGTATATTTGATATTAATTTGAAAGAGGGTAACGGGCAAAAAGCAAATGAACAGTGAAAATTTAGACAAAAAAAATATTATTTGATTATTGAATAAGAATCTTTTTTTATTGAGCCGATAACAATACTATTTGCTGGGATATTTTTACTTCAAGGTAATAATGGATTAAAACTAGTTATATGTATTCAAATCATAATATATATTTGACATGTTTACGTAAGTAGAGTATCCATTACCATTATAACTTAAGTGGAAAGTGAGTGTTACGGCAACCGACCTGTGCAGTGACAATATGTTATAAAATATTTATAAACCCTTCGACGACAATGGGTACTCACGAAAAAGGTATTTTTGGCAATCTTAGGACATTTTACAAAAAATGAGGTAAAAAGTTTGAATTGCAATATTTTTAATTCAGAAAAGTAGTTTTTTATATATTATACATACTTTTTTCTTCAAACTGAATTTGTCAGTTTGTATTAAAATTTACACCTTGAAAAAACACTACATGCGAAGGAGCGCAAATGCATTCCTCCGTTATCGAAAGGTAAATATTAAAATAAAGTATTTTATTATACCGTGTGGCTGATAGGTATTAACAACCCGAATGGCATCTCTAAATTTTTCCAGCTGCTGTTCGACATCTTCATGGGTGATACCATCCACAACGAAGACCTCTACCATGTCATCAGTCAGCAGCTGACATGAATAGCCAATGTTTATTGCAGTTTCTAAATAAAAAAAAATATCATTAACATTCTGCTTTAAGTATAAATAATATGCAGATGAAAATCGCTAACATATTTCATTATTTACCTTGTTTATCTCCGGTCAATACCCAAATTTTTATTCCTGCCATTCCCAGATTGGCAATCGTTTGCGGTACTCCATCCTGCAGTTTGTCTTCGATGGCTGTCACCCCTGCAAAAATTAAATTAGTAGTTATTTCGTCGCCCTACGTAAATGTAAAATAGTAAATGTTTTAGAGATTTTTTAAAAAAATGTAACCGATTTTAAATCCCATAATATTGCATTCAAATTTCTGATCAAGTTGTTTGATAATTGTAGGTATAGCTATGTTTATTATGTCAAATATTTATGCGTTATGGGAACACATGTAATGTGGAATAAGCAACTCGTATAAAAATTCAGGTTATGGTTTTTCTCGTATTAAAATTATTTCAGGCGAAATACTTCTGAAAAAAATGCTGAATAGCTTCTTAACCATTGAGTTCTTAGCATGGCTATTGGCATTGAAAAATTCTTCTTATTTCAACCGTTCACTGAATACCAATAATATCTAGCTGATATTTATTGTAATCTTCATTGATTCCTCAAAAAATGCACTGAAAAAAGTAAACAAATTTGTCTGGGGTCGCTCCTCGATCCTATTTTCGGCGTTTTGATACTCAAGTGCTAAACTCTGCAGAAGGCTCGGCCAAATGATCAACATTGCTGATATATAAGTTTCTACAATTTCGGTCAGGGGAAATATATACAGTTGACCATTGGTTTACATGTGAACTACAATTACATATTTCACCTGAACATTTTTTTTTCTATAATCTTGGTTTTGGGATTTTTCACAAAAAAAGTCATCCTTATTTTTTAATGTGTTCCATGTATCCTATAACACTTGTTCCGATAATGCTGAACATAACTGTGTATATATATATATGTGTGGTCATAGATATAATAATAGATTGTCATATCTTGTTGGCTTTTCAGTAGAAAGTCATTAATGCAGTCAATTTTTTTGAGTCACTTTATACTGTAACTCTTATCATTCTGAGAAAATACTACAGCAGAAAACACTAAATACTATATTCTTATATCAGTGAATGGACACATGAAACTATGCACAGAGAAAAGCAATCTTCACAAACTTAGATCACAATACATTTCAGTCATTTTTGATTCTAAAAAAAAAGAGTGCAAGAGTTGAACAAAATTTTACCTATAAGCATTAAATCTTTCTCGATTTCTTCATAAATAGCATCCAACTGGTCATCTCTGGCATGGATGGCGAGAGCTGCTTGCTGATGTCGATGTTTCCAGTCAGAGAAGTAAGCTTCGTCCAGTGGTCTCCAAGCCAATACTAAAGTTCTGAGTCCTTCTCCGGCAAATTTCTGCAGTAGAATGTTATTATAATTATGCCAACAATACAGATGCGATTTTTGAAAAATATTATGGGTGGTTTTTGAGATTCTTCCCACCTAGAGCACTATCGAGGTAATATATTAAATATGAGCCCCCTGAGAAGTGAAGTGAGCCAAATGATATTTTGGGAAAAAATTAGTTAATTGCGTTATAATAGTGTCTTAAAGTATCGTAAAAGTTAAGTGAGCTTAGACACGGCAATAGATAATTTAAATATGCAAACTGCCAAAACACCAAGAAAAGATGTGATTGTACTCCAATTGTACTCCAATTGTCCAATAGAAAAGTTTTATCATTTTACCACTAGGTTCGCTTCATTTCTCAGGGATACATACATTATACGGGATAAGAATACATTAATTATATTTCATAAATTAAAAATAAAAATAATGAAGAATGAATGCTTTTTTTTAGGAATATATCCGTTCTCTATGTGGAGCAGGGTTTCTCAACCGAGAGCCCTGTGGCCCCCAGGGGGCCACATCACAGTTTAGGGGGGCCACAGGCAAATTTTCCGAAATGAATTGAATGATTTTGAATTCCTGAAATTTGAATTTTTAAGGGAAGACAAAACAATGCTATGGAAGCCACAGAAAAATAAAGACACTCAAAAGGGGCTATGGGCCCAAAGAGGTTGAGAAACACTGATGTAGAGCATATCGCCACCATGCGTCACCACTGGGATTCACTGTCTTCAAATGGTATAACTTAGTTTCATCCCATGCGATGTCAGCATCCTTCCGCCTAGTAATCCTACAGATAGTACTCGGCAATCATTCAGGACACTGGATTCCCACCAGTCGGAAGTAAACAGAACCTAAGGTAAGCAGGATTGGGGATTTCCGGAGGCATCCGCAGCACTCGGCCCAGCTAATTCAAATGTTTCTCCAATGACACTGATGCATAAGGGCACTGCCTTTTCTTGGAATTCCTCACAAAATCTAACTATCTCAAAAGCGGCAATTTTCCTCAATGTTCATTATACAGTTTATCACTGAAGTATTGAATCTCCATCAGGTATGTCACACACTTGAAATTGAAATATAACAATATCAAAAGAAATATAATGAAGAATGCATACTAACATTTAAATGTTCCAGTGTTTTCCCTTTTACATCGTCTTGATTTGATTTTAGCCTTTCATAAATAACATTATCGGCACCTTTTGAATATAACCTGAGCTGTCCGTCCTTTCTCAATATTACCGACATTCTTTTCCGCACATTATTAAAATCTAATATACAAAGAAGCTCGTACACCTATAAGCAACAACAAAAAAATGATATATATTTAGTATGGTATTGTATGGAATCAGATATTAACCTTTAAACGCCCGTGCACCGTGCGCAATAGGCGTCGCTAGTTGCCCTAGCATTTTTTCGCGCGCTATTCAGATGTCTAAAAAAATCAGTATCTCCAAAACTAGTGAACTATTTTGGATAAAAAAAAAGGGTATTCAAATAAATGGTTTATTCTAAATTTACAACATTTTTAATAAGATTTTTTTGACATATTTATATACTATCAACAAATAAAAGATTATATAATACCGAAACCCGGACCCGTTCAATAGATTTTTTTTTTCCCTTGGGGGTTAATTACTTTCTAGGTAGAAAAAGATCTGTATTCCCATTGACATATATATGAATGGCGGTGATAAAAACAAATTTATTGCAGTCCGTTCGAGAAAAAACAGAATGCGGTAATATTTCAAACGTAAATAATTGCATACGGGTTGCATACTCATTCTGGGTAAAATAATTTTCAAAAACGTTTTTTAAATTATGATTCGATATCTTGAAGTCCTTATTGATATTAGCTATTATTCATATTTTCCATAATATTATTATAAACCAGTGTAATCTGATAGCAAAGTGCGCCATGATCGCTGGTCTCGTACGAAACCGCTGGGCGTTTAAAGGTTAATTCCAAAAAAGGAATGCAAACAGGAAGATTGTAAGCTTTTAATGTCTTTGAATGAATCTGCAAAATGATTTTAAGCACAATTTGATAAATACAATTTTCTTTTTACGTTATGAGATTGATACCTATTGAAAAATATAAATCATTAACGAACTGATCAATTACCTCCGGTTCACCCATCACTTCAATAGTAATACTATTAGGAGATCTTTCTTTAAATACAAATCCAAAGTTTCTGGCGGCTGACACTAGCGCAGACTCGTCCGGAGATTGTGCCTATAAAATTATTACATAATTTATTGATTGCAAAATAAAAATATGAGGAAGGTTAGAATTCGCAATGTTATTTAGATATATACCTGATATTCGAGTCGTCCATTCTTTTCTTCGGGCATAACAGTGTGACACAAAGCGAGCAGTCTAAAAAAGTTATGAGATTCGGGATCGCCTCGTCGCACCGATTCCAGGAGACCTTTATCGTAGAATTTGAAATCGGGCTCGTAGTCCGGGTTGAATGAAAAATCCAACGGCTCTGTTGCCTGAAGGTAAAAATACAGAGAAATTTTGCTTTCATTGTAATATAGTAAGCTAAAAAGGTTTTAAATAATTTCAGGAATCTATATTTTTTTTTAGTATAAATATAAAACACTTTTAGGGTGTTCACTGTCAATACTTGGTGGTAAGGCATTATACTTATAAAAACACAATATTCCTTTGTACTTTATTCCACTTTATTTAAAAGGTCAGGACCATTTTCGCTCATTGCGAGCATTGTCAACTTCATCCAGTGACGTTCCTAGGTAGTGTGCCGCCCCTAGGCAGAATTTTATTGATAAGAATACATATACAAATATAAAAAATTCGAATCCTCTACTCATCTACGTAATCAAAGGAATGTTTTAATATGTTTCTTTAGCGCTTTCATGACCCAGGTCATTTATGTTAGAATTTACGCCAAAACTGCCGCCTATAGTGCCATTATCGAAAAATGTCATATTCATAGAAGGTTTTAGCGATAAAGATAACGGTTTTTTCATCAAATACATTGAGGCATCGTATAAATTCGTGTATCAAAAATATTGAGCCATTTAAAAAATGTATTCTGTGATCATTTCCCACTCCTTAAGACTTGCCGCCCCTTGGCAAATGCCTACTCGCCTATGCTCACGGGACGTCCCTGACTTCATTGCAATGAGCGAAAATGGTCCTGACCTTTTAAATAAAGTGGAATAAAGTACAAAGAAATATTGTGTTTTTATTGATAAATATACAAAGTACACCCGAACCCCCAATCGCATGGCATTTTTTATTAGCAGTAAAGAAAATTGTATTTTGAAACACAAAAGTGATCATTGTAGAAGTAGTCACTTACAAACACGAAACATAAGAATTAGTTGAGATGCCAACTGGCCTTACTGACTGATCTCAAGAAAAATTATGTTCTTCAGCTAGCAAACAAATAAAAAAAAACTTATTTTAAATATCGATCCAAAAGCTGAAAATGCATCTCTTATGACGGAATTAATTTGAACTGATGACAAAATAGATAGAAGATACCGAAAAGCTCCAAAGCGAGCAATCAAAATGGAAAATCATTTTATTGGGTATCTTCATACATTTCTCCATTAAGCAAGCTTTTAATTGTAAGTCTCGCAATTTTAGCTACTAAAAAATTTGATCATAAAACAGATTCTTATTATTAGCCCACACCAAAAATGCACATAAAATATTGCCCAAGGCAGTTTAAATCAAAACACACAGGAATGCTTAAATAAATATAATCCAGATCAGGCAATAACCATTATAAAACGTGGTCACATGCAAACTATGATACTAAATACATATAGTGCAATTTTAACTAATATAAAATATCAATCATAAAAAATCGATGCACAGAATTTATTTCAAATTACATTAACCTGTTCTTCTAAAATGAGTTCACTCAAAAGGACATTCTTCATTATAAAACAATTTTTATAGAACATATTCGATAATCTTGTCTAAATTTAATTGCAAATAATCAAGTGAATATTGCGAGGTCTGAGACATAGAAGGATATTTATGGATTTGAATCCAAGCTAAATAAACATATTTTTTTTAAAAAAATGATAAGTTTACGACTGTGGATGTCGTTGAAAAATAAATAAGTATACAACAGAAGCCAAAAACCAAATATTGTAATTTTTACAGGGATATATTTATAAAAGGTACACCGTAACCGAAAAAAAAATGCAAGCACTTTTAGGAGTTAAAAAGATTTACCGACAAGGATCGGATGGCAAAATTATCCAGTACATTGTAGAAATTCATTTAAGTGTAAAATTAAAATTGATAATCTTACTATTTCACCGATTGCTCAGCTTAGTGTGATATGTGTCTCTATTTGAGAAAAATTTTAGCAACACAACTTATACGGAATAAATAAATAAATCATCAATTTTACTTTTAGTAGTTAAAATGATTTTTATGTATAATTTTTCCAAATATGGATTCAAACATATCACTAGATGCTCGACGAGTTCCCGAATTGAAAATAAATAAAATCCTTCCGATGATTATCACGATCGACTGAATATACTGTTGACATGACTGTAAAATTGCAAAATAATTCGACAAATGAGAAAAACAATGCAAAATATACAAGTTAGATGCCTACACGACGTTTCGGTGGTGAGTTGGGTGCATTATGAGGTTGCGGAACGGTGACGAGTCTCGCCCTCGGGCCGGGAGTGCTTCTTCCCAACTCCACTTCGGTCTCCAGCAGAGCTGCGTGGCTCGTATTGAACCCGCGGCGCTCTCCCCTCGCCCTCTCCTGATCGCGCGCGCCCGCACCGGAATTTCCTGGACTGGGCGACTGTGTTGTGCACGAGTTGTCAGTGGACAACAAATGAGAATGGAAATAAAAAAAGAAAACAAATAATAAATAATAAGGAAAGCATGCGAGGTTACCCGTCTGTAGACACTGTTTTGATGCTGCAGCTTTGGCTTCTCATGCTGATCTTTTACTGTGTGTTACCGTGAAGACAGATGATCATGCTATAATGACTGAAATATGTGCTGATGTAATGCAGTGTTGACTAATATTGCAGAGAATTTCCAAAGAATATGAAATATGAAAGAAGTGTAGTGTCAATTTATAATGCATTTCTATGCAATATATGTAGCCGACGAGAAGTATTTATTATAAAATTAATCTATTCATGATTGCCTCACTTGATTTACTATCGAGCTAAGATTAAAAAAAGATCTGCAATTGAATATAGCTCATGGAGAATAATCAGGCTGACAAACTGGAATAGACCAGAGAAAGCAGAGGCTCATAACGTGCATTTGTGCCCATAAGAATTTATTTCGTCTAACATTATATTAGGTGTACAACTTTGCTTCCGCCGTTTTCCTATATATGGCTTTAGCGGTAAGTAGTAGTCGAAATAAATAGATCATCGACGTCATGCAATAAACTTGGGCATCAGTCAACATAGCCCCCATAGAAACATTAGTTGATTTGTATCTGCATCATAAAGTTATTCTCGATTTAAAATGCCAGTTTAAGAGCCAAATTGTCGTCATTTGCGGGAGGTTTTAATTGTCTGCTTTAATATGAAGAAATCTGCGGCTAAGGCTCATCTACACACTTAACCTCCAGCTACGGCCCTGTCAATAATATACACTGTATTCATCCGAATTATGGTAGACCAACTTTTATCTTAAAGATCTGCATTGCTTATAATGTAATAGTAAGTGGAAGTATAAAAATAAAATATAATATTACCGTATTGGTCTGAATAGAGTGCAACACATTTTTTTATAATGTATACACTCATCCCCCAATTTACGTAGTACTTTTTTGCGTGGTTTCACTTTAACGCGGTCGAGAAAATATGTCAAAATTTATTACATAACACAAACTTTTCAAGAAATTTTGACCAAAGTAGAAGACGATCAATCGCTGACAGTTCCAAAAATTTGGAAAAAAGTTCACAATTCTGGATTGTGATCCATGATGTATGTGTGGATACATAAAAATGAGACGAACCACTTTAAATAGTTATTGGAGACAAATGTTGCCAGAAGTGGTTGCAAATGATATTGTTGTTACATCCAGAAATGATGAAATTTCTCAAATTATTGATTTATCGAAATTATTGGGAGAATTATTTACCGATGACGTTATAGCCGAAGAGGGATTAGTTGGCCTTATTTTAATACCCGAAACGGATCATGTAAGTGAAAATGAATCTTCAGAACCGTCATTATTTACTGCAAAAAATTCAGATGACGCTCTCAACCTAGCAAGAAAATTGGAAAACATTGTGTTCAAAATTGATCCAAACACGGAACATGCTCTCAATTTCCATAGAAACCTTCGAAATACTAAATATAAAGAAATATATAATGACCTTGAAAAATAAAACACAATCAAAAATCACAGATTCTTTAATAAAAAAAACTACTCATGAAAACTCAGATATTTCTGCTGATTCTCAAATTGAATTGACCAGTTCATCTGATGAAGAAGGCGATTTCGAACCAGTTATGAAGAAAATGGTTAGAATGATGGAAGACAGCAGCGAAAATGAGGATTAATAAATTTTCAATTTTTATAAAAACAATATTATGTTAAATATTACCTACTACAATTTTGAAAATATAATTTTGAATAAATATTTTTAATATGACAAACTGTGGATCTTTTTACGCGGATTTTTCGGAAAGAATCTTCAAATTTAATATGAAATCAAAGACTTCATTTACGCGTTTTTTTATATGATGGAACCTATCTTATATTTTTGTATGAATTCCTTGCCTTTATTTAGGCGGTTTCTATTTATGCGGGTTTCTGAAGAACGTATCTACTGCGTATATCGGAGGATGAGAGTACATATAAAAAAAATATATGAAATTTGCATCTTTTTAAACCAAGAGTCAAAGATGCTTCACTGCTCCCACTTTTTAATGTTGAGAGTTTATCTCAACAGAATTGTTTTCTATGAAAACTGCTCGTTATTCAGTTGGTCAATCTCTTCTTTCTTTAACCTTTTCAGTACTGCGATGTTTTAAGCCAAAAAACATTCACTCACATACCTACCGCTTTTTTAAAATAATTTTTGAATAGTTTTAAAAAATAGTACTGAATTTATGAATATTAAAAGTTTACTTATAAAATGATATACATATATAGTTTAATATTTTCAAGATACATTCGTGTTCTTCAGTGGATTTAAAGTATTCATGCCGTTTGTATGAAGCGGCCACGGCCACGGCCTTACGGTACTGAAGCGGTTAAGAGTGTAGGGATAGACGGGTAGGGCTACGATGGGTGGGAGGGAATTTCAGACACGATAAACATCCATGTCTTGAAACAGAAACCCATTGATTGATTGGAGAATGAAACTGCCCATATGGGGATTTGAACCCGTAAGCACTGTGACTGAAGCCAACGGTGTTAACCATTCAACCGCAGACCTGACTATAAAATACATAAAGTAAAAAAAATATCTCACAATACTGGGGCAAATCAGTAATTTATTTATTGTCAGAACGGTAGTTACCATTTTTGTTGAATATGAAGATCACTTTTGAGGTGTTCACTGTCAATACTCGGTGGAAAGGCATTATGTTTAAGAAATAAGAAACTTTTATTTTATATTAACTGATAATGTTCGTTGTGAGTGAAACCGGTCCTGATCATATAAATTAAAGTGAAATCAGTACAAACGAGTGTACTATTTTTTTAAAAAAATATATGAAGATGTCAATATTGATTCAAAATCGTCATTAATAAATCAACGAAAAGTGAGGAAGTAGATTCAGATGGATTCGATAAATCTCCACAGGTAGATTTGGTTGTAAATATTAGGAACACGGTCAGAGCCTACTCTTAAATGTAAATTGTATAGCGACGTAACTGTTCTATAAGTTGATTCAATTGAAATGCACATGAGATATTTTATTTTAAAATATTAGGTGTACAACTTTGCTTCCGCCGTTTTCCTATAGATGGCTTTAGCGGTAAGTAGTAGTCGAAATAAATAGATCATCGACGTCATGCAATAAACTTGGACATCAGTCAACATAGCCCCCATAGAAACATTAGTTGATTTGTATCTGCATCATAAAGTTATTCTCGATTTAAAATGCCAGTTTAAAAGCCAAATTCTCTTAATTCTGCTTCAATATGAAGAAATCTGCGGCTGACGCTCATCGAATGCTTATAAATAGTTGTGATGAGGCCATTAGTGAAAGAATGTGTCGTCGAGTGGTTTCAACGCTTCAATAATGTTGATTAACACGTCAATGACCAGCGTAGCGGTGGAAGAGAGAAGGTTTTTTAAGATGCAGAATTGGATGCATTACTTAATGAATACTCGTGTCAAAGTCGAGAAGAATTGACAAGATCATTGAAAATGACTCGAGAAGCAATTTCAAAAAGCCTTGAAACATGGGAATGATTCAGAAGCAAGGAAATGGGTGCCGTACGAATTGAAACCGAGACATGTTGAACGGCGTTTTTTTAGTTGTAAGCAGTTCCTTGAAGGGCAAAGACGGAAGGGATTTCTGCATCCCTTTGTGACTGGGGACGAAAAATGGGTTCATAGTGATACGCAGGAAATCATGGGGATACACCAGCCATGCTTCCACGTCGACGGCCAAACCGAATATTCACGGGTCCAAAGCCACGCTCTGTATTTGGTGAGACCAGCTCGGCGTAGTGTATTATGTGCTGTTAAAACCGACTGAAACAATCACAGGTGATCGTTATCGAACGCAATTAATGCCTTTGAGCCGAGCATTGAAAGACAGACAGCCGCAATACAACAAGAGACACGATCGAGTGATTTTGCAGCACGACAACGCTCGACCCCATTTTGCGAAAGTGGTCAAGACATACTTGGAAACCTTGAAATGGGAAGTCCTACCCACCCGCCGTATTTTCCAGACGTTGCTCCCTCTGACCGTCACTTGTTTCGATCAATGGCACACGGCCTGGCTGACCAGCACCTTCGGTCTTATGAAGAAGTAAGATATTGGATCGCTTCAAAAGATGATGGTGATGATGATGACGAACGCAAGATTCGTATGCTGTCCGAAAGATGAGAGTAAGTAGTGGCCTGTGATGGACAATACTTTGAATCATAAATGTACAACCAGTTTTTTACAATAAAGCCTCGAATTTCAGAAAAAAACGGCGAAAGTAAAGTTGTACACCTAATAGTTCTTACAGACTATTCATTTCCTGAAGTGGCATATTTAACAAATCAGTAAGATAACAAATGTAGATAAATAATTATCATTAGCAGTCTAAAACAGATCAAGATCAAAGGAAGTAGTGCAATTTAGGTAACATTTCAATACACAAATTAGTTGCACACTAATCTATTGCAAAAAGAGTAAACCATGCGGATTTATTTTCTAGCTCTAATATACAGAATCAATTATTTGAAAATGCAAGGCAACTTAGTTAACGGTCTCAGAGACCTCGCTATTCAAAGTGTGCAACGGTGTCTCGGTTAACTTCATGCAGTTATTAAACAATTGACTAGTGTCTATTGAGTTATATTGTCCCGTGAAACTTATAAATGTTCAAATGAGTCAAATTAAAATTGTCAATTTGAGTGCAGGCAGTTATAGAAAGTAATATTTTGTATGACTGAAGATATCAATATGAATCAATCAAATAGACGTGTTTTAAAAATGTGATCAAAAGATATAATGAATGCATAAAAACTACCAACTGTTGGATTGGATACATATCGTTTTTTAAGTGTTGGATTTTGCTTTGATTATTCATGTAAACTAGTGGATGAAAAAATTAAATAAACCAATTCAAATTGGTGAAAAGAACTAATATTTTTACAATTACTACTATGTCAAGTTTACTGACGACTGATAATATAATTAAAATGATGATAAATGTTGATCATGAAATGGTTGTGACGTATTACTTCAATATAGCTTGCACTATACATTTTGGTTACAGGTAGTGAAGAATTTAAGAAATACATAAGATGTAACATTCCTGAGGCTTCATACATATAACAGTGGATATGTTAAAATTAGTCGGGACGACGAAGCTTGAATCGTTAATACTAAAGATAAGTGTAGATATGTTATGCACGAGCACGATTGCATTCAGGAATTTTTAGCAAAATTATTATACGCACTAAAGACAATGTCCTATTAGAGTTTTAATTTACTGATAAAAATGTATAAAAGATACTTCGTACAGCGAAGGCGGAAGACGCGTTTCGATTTGAACAATTTACAAGTTTCAACAATGAATAAAATACAAAATGACAAACAGTTGTAAATATACATGAATGATTACTGTGATTGCCATACTTTGAAGCATACCTCGGAGAGCTCAATGATTTCTCCGGTAGTCTCATCGATGATGTCGCCGTAGCACTGGCCCGCGATCGAGCACTTGTTGAAGGTCATAATATTTTGAGTCAGCGTTCCGGTCTTGTCTGAGAACACGTACTGTATTTGGCCTGCACAAAATTGTCAATTTTTATTCAATAAGGTAAACATTCGCTGGTTCAATCAAAATTCTACAAGCATTCACTGTACAAAAAAAATTCACACAACGACGCTACTTATTTCTTATTTAAATAATAACAAAATAAATGGGATAAAATTGTTTACCTAATTCTTCATTCAATGTAGTGGTCCTAGCTTTGGCGGCTGTTCCTGTTTTTTCATAATACATTTTTTCATCCCAATTGATCAGAAAGCTCTGAGCGAATCTTATCACCTAAGTAAGAAAGAATCAGATTATTGAAATGTCCAACTTTCAAGTAAAAATTTAGATAGCAGATTAGTGATTAAAAAATCAAAGAGGTTACCTCCACAGACACGTATAACGATATCGGCACTACGGTATTCATCACAATGGCGTATGAGAAAAAGACCAAGAAAGCGATGACGACGGATCCTTCGAGGTGCTCTGTAGGCACGAGGGTGTCCCACGGAAGGAACACCTGAAACTTTTGTCCGAAGAGTGACTCCCAGATACCGCAAGCCACCATGCAGAACAGGCATATTGACAGGAGAAAGAAAACAATCTGCCAAATGAAAAAGACAATTGATTTATTAAAATATGTTTTTTTTTTGTTGATGGTTATTGTAACTCGCAAATCAAGCACTTTATTTTTGCAACACAGGTAAATGAAAACGCTATACCTACTGTCGTAAATAAAAAAATCGGCTAACGACACAAGACATTGATTTAAAATATAGCAAAGTATTTCAATCCGTGATCAAGCGGAGCCGGCGACTGCCTGTAGCGGTAAATCTTGAGAGGCAGCCGAGTGTCTAAGCTCCCAAGGGAATTTTATAAATAGGGCAGAAAAATAACAATTTTGCTTGTGGCGGTCAAATTTCATAGCGCCGGCTGGGGCTTACCGGACTTTCCAACTAACCGGTTTTCGGTTTTTTTCAAAGCATACGATAAACCGGTTAACCGATTTCGGTTTAAGCCGGCTTGGAAGCCCTAGCGCCGGCGCTGATCCTACACCAATAAATGAAAATGTGCCCCATTTTTATTATTATTCTAACAGATACTTTCATTGTTGAAGGAAATATCTTAAATGTTGATTGACAATTCTCAAATGAGCCTTTTATTGAGAAAGTTGATACTGCACAGTCAAATTGATCCTACTATCTAAATCTTTTTATTTCTTTCATGTCATCATCCTGATATGGATGCTTTGATTGTTTGATTTGTACAGTGATAAAATTATACTTACCCCAATAATAAGAAAGTTGAGTAATCTATCGATGCTGGTTCTTTTGAATTTGGTCTTTCCACTGTTTTGCATGAGTTTGGTGTCTTTTCCGGCGAATATAACTACACCGTAACACCATGACGTGTTGCGGAGGACGCACCCTCTCAGCAATATTTTGTCGTTGTCCAAGGGAAATCTCTTTCCCTGCCACGATAAGGCACCTAAGAGAAGAAGCAAACAAAACGAGTTGTTAATTCAGATACAGACATAAAAAAAATTAATTACAGTAAGTTATGATAACTTACCACATTACTCAGCTTACACAACTTTGAGTTAAGAGGATTCGTAGTTACGTGATTGAGAATTGAAAAGAAATCATATGCAATTAAATTTGGATGATATTTTGAAAGTTTCGATAAAAATAATTAATTCAATTAGATGTAAGGCGTTTCAGAGAAGAATTTTTTAAATTCTATTGGAAGAAGTTCAAACATATCACATAGATTTGCTGATTCACAATAAAATAATGTGACTGAGCAAAGGACATGATCTCGACAGGTTTCATGAGTTTATTACCTGAAATATTATTTTTAATTGAGAGAAAAGATAAAAATGTGAGATATCGACCCGTAATCGGCAGAAAAGTGTAAGCGACAATTAATAAATTATACAAGAGAAGGTAGTTTTTTAACTTCTTATCGAAATAAGCGCAAAAAGAAACTTTAATTGACCAATTATTACTACCCGCATTTAAGGAATTATTTTTGCAAATTTATTACGAAAGGAAGTTAATAAAAACTTCTGTTATGATTAAAACCTGACCATTCCTATAAAATTTACGAATTGTCGTTTATTCTGTCGTTTATTGTGTCGATTACAGGACGATATCCTCAAAATAAGGAATGGCTTTTAAAACTAGCATTTTTAACCTTGAAGATAAGTGATGTAAATTCTGAATTACAATGGAAATCAAAAACCATCACCATTATGATATCAACAGTCAATTCATTCAAAATGAAATTATCACTGTGGATATCAAAACTACGGAAAAAAACCACATCTATTTTTTCCCACACGTTTTACTGATTTTAATGAGCTACAGTGAAACCCCGATTCTACGTTTTTCAAGGAACACATAAGCAATCGAAAATGCAGGAATTTTACAATGCGGGAAATCTTCAAATAATACCAAAATAAATGTAAAATCCAAAAAAAAACTTCATTCAGTTTCTCAGCTATAGTTCTAATTTTCTATATGGAAGGAGGGGCATTACAGTTGGATAATAATTATAATAAATCACGGAAAGAGGTGTAAGGAAGGACTATTTATGTGTAAAATGAGAAATATTCAAAAAAAAGATTAATCGGGATAATATTTGTGACGGGACAGCAATATTTAGACGATAGATCGAAGAAATTGGTAAATCGGGGAACGATTAATGTGGAATTATTTAACATTGTCCTTATGTGTGTTTGGATGGGACTATGAAAAATAAACGATCCTAGCGGGAAAATGACGAAGGCAATAACGGTCGATCGAGGTATATAATTAAATAACATCCATAGTTAAGTTCGGGGGTGGGGAACCTTTTCTTTTCTTAAAGCCACATTCATTTATGTGATTCAACATAAGGGCGCAGTAAAGAAAAAGTTGACACAAGGGTATCTAGGTCTTCTAAGAATATTGAAATCCAAAATGAAATTACATGGACAAATTTGAAATTTGAATAGGGTACTTATGGAGTACTTAATCCAGAAAAGTTTATATTATGTCTATCTTCGCATTTATCATGTTTTGGAAGTACATATTCATGTGAATCTGCATTTTCTTGTATGAAATTGTTAACGTTTTGCAACAAGTAATTGTAATACAAATTACAAATGACAATCAATTTTAAATATCTCATTAATCGTAAATATTATTAAAATATATTTGTATAATTGAAGAACTGCATGAAGATTTTTTTATTTTTCCCTTGTCCCTTCTCTCCCATCATCCAATTATATAAACATATACGAAAATATTAAAATGATATTATTTTGAAAATATTGAACGATATTATGAATATTTTACAATTTTGATTGGATGTCGATCGCCATGAAAATTAAAATTAAAGGTAGCTCCCAACCTCAAAAAGGTTGCGCACCCTTCCCCTATACTTATGAAAAAAGTTTACAAATTTAACAAAATTTCAACCTTCTAGTATCTAGATCAGGGTTTCTCAACGGTGGGCCATGTGGCCCCCCAGGGGGCCACAGCGTGTTCTAAGGGGGCCACAGAGATTTATTTTTGTTTTGGGGAGCCACAACACAGTTTAGGGGGGCCACGGGTATTGATAAAATGATACAGGGAAGAGCCTAATGGCGGACGTCACGCAGCTATTTTTCGTAAGTCCGTAAATAAAATAAATTACTGGCATTCGAAAATCTCAAAAGAGCTATAAAAAAAGGTGGGTTTTTGAAATTATAATTTTCATGGGAAGACAAAACAATGGTATGGGGGCCACAAAAAAATAAAGACACTCAAAAGGGGCTACGCTCCCAAAAAGGTTGAGAAACACTGATCTAGATAATCAAATTTGAAGAAATGATACACAAGCATTCCTAAATTCAAAACAATATTACTTACCATCAAATTTGTTGAGAAGATTGTTGGGTACTTCGCAAACAATCTCTCCGTCAAATGTTCCAATCAATGATTCGTCCTGACCCATCTCTGCTGTTTCCACCAGGCACTGTCTACATTTTAAATTGGTCTCTCTGCAACATCATGGAAAAGGCTGTTAGTAAATAAAAACAATAAAAGCCATCAAGGATCGTGAGTGTGACAATTCCATGCTTCTTACCCGTCTAGCTCGGCAGTTTCAATATAACAGAGACCGTTCGGTTCGCTGGTAGAGAGGAGGAGAATGTCCGCAGCCACGAATTGATCATTCTCCATTCGGATGACGTCTCCCACCTGCACTGTCGCCCACTTCTCATCCTCCAGCTTCCCATTTCGGAGGGCTTTTGACTTCCTATTGTTTACCTGAGAGTCACTCTGATGCCTTTGCTGAAATAGACAAAAACTATAATTAGTGTACAATCATTTAACAAATTACACAAAGGTAAATGATTATTTCTAGAAAAAAAAAGTACATACAGTATTTCCTCAATTAAAAGACACAATTTTTATATAACAGTAAAAAAAATATGTAACACAGTGTTATTAAATAGGAAAATATCACAAGAGGCAGCAAAATAGGAAAAAAACATGCGTCTTATAATTGAGAAAATACGGATATATACAAATCACATCTCTCATTTCAGAAAATCATCTTCTCTCGACCGTGTGAGTTCCCAATCTAGAGTGTCCATTTGCATTTTTAATGAAGCATGTCAACAAAAGTTGTTCTTAGAGAAGTGGTTGTTGTTTAGTAGCTCAATTCCACGAAGAAAAAGAAAAGGGTAAAGCTAGTTATGTTCAGGTGGGTGGAATCAAAGAGAATTTAGATATCAATGTCATCTAAAAGAATGGATCAAAAAATTTAAATTATAAACAAAGAGGACTATGAGGACTACTTAGCTACAGCTACGGCATTAGAAAATGTATGCATAGTTGATTTCTATGTAATTTTACATGAAATTTCTTTTGGTTAAATATGATATGTTAGACAGGACCGTATAAATATTTTATATTGAGTGAAAACTTACAAAGTCATCGTAGGCGTCTTTAACGGCCGTCAAAGCGAGCACTCCGATGAGAGGAATGGCAGTAGTGATAGGTGTAAGACTGGAGATAGCGGGAATCAGTTGCAGCACTAAAAGACAGAGGAAATAAAAATTGGCCAGACGCTGGAACTGCTCCAGCAAGTTGAGAGGCAGGAACGTTATCAAGGAATACTTCGAGGTCTTTATATAATTGCTCTGAAACAATAAATATTACAATTTATTAAGTGTCTTCTTTTTACCCACTTAACTATCAATATTTTTACAAAAGCTAACAGATTTTTGAAAGGTTTAAATAATGAATTCCAATTAGCAAAATACATAGTTAAAATTACTTTATTAATTTTCAATGATTTATAAATCTTTTTTTTTTATTGTAAAGTCATATAAATAGGTTTTCTTTCAACCCATTAAGTTTTAAGCCAATGGCTACTTAACATGGTTATCGGATTTTTGAAAAATTAAATCAAATATAATTGCAGACATATTTTGATTAAATAGTTTTTACTGTCACACATTATTGAAAAACATGATATTTATTTTACTCAATTACAGTAATTTATGAACTCACAGCATAGTGAAATTGTGAATTGTATACTCTATTGTTGGCTCTGATTCTTCTTTCACTCTCTGTAAAAAAAAGAAAAAAAAATTAGTGTTGTGTAATTAACAACACGGTCTATCCGCATTGAAATTTGCATGCTGTGTAAGAATCGGTGTTGCAACTACTGAATGTTTTGGGGTTATAACAAGGAACATAATCGGGGGAAATGTATGTTTCGACTACAAGCATATCTCGAATCATCAAATAAGACCTAAAAAGATGGCAGCTTAACGTTGAAAAACAGGTCAAACATCAACTACATCCATGAGAGAAATTGGGAAGGTCAGATCAAAACAGCTGATAAGGCGGTATGCAGGAAATAAACACAGGGAGATCCCTTTTCTGATTATTTTTTTTTACAATAGAACAAAAATTCAACCAACAAAATGTCAACATCTATGCTCACGCTTCTCAAGTCATTGAAAGAGTTAAAAAAGGTCATCATCATGCATCAGTCATGGTTTAGTTTGGGATGTCCTATCAGGAGCTGTCCTATCCTATTCCTGAGCTTCATTTTAGTGCCCAAGGAGTCAAAATAAGTGCAAAAAACTATTAAAATGACATTTTAACAAACGTTGTGAGGCCCTTGAACTTAAAAAAATTTAATGACAACACTGGGTCTTCCAAAAAGATTCTGCGCCAGCTCAAAAGACCAAAACTACTCAGCAACGGTAAGAAAACAATACACTGCAGTTTATCACGGATCAGAATTGGCCTTCTGGAAGCCCCTCTTAAAAAACTATGGAGTAAGAGTTGTACAGAGTCGGAGAAGATGGCCTGTAGCAGAAGACAACCCAACATCGAAAGTTTAAGGAATGCCCTGAAAAAAGAAGTGACCAATTTTCCCTTAGATATTGTGCGTACCACGATTGACAATTGGCTCGTCGGATTAAAGGCTTGTGTAAAAGCATGGTACGGCCATTTCGATTTTTTTTAAGACATTGTAGCTAATTGTACAACAGAATCAATTTAAAAATAAAAAAAAATATGTTGTCTTTTTGTCACCTTCAAAAACTTTGTAACAGTATTTATGGTAGAACTAAGTACGATCTCACTCGTTCTTACCACTGTACTTCTACATTATAACTTATATAACGTGACCGCAAAGTAACGCAGCTTTTCTATATAACGGCGTTGTTTTTTTTGTTGCTAGAAATTCAATATGGCCCAGAAATTTACTTTACTATTGAACTATTGAAATGGCAAACACCCATGCCCAAGATCTCAAAAATCATATAACTATGAAGTGTTAACATTTTTTCAATCGCTTGATGCCTATGATGCACAGACAGACAAAAATATATACATTTTGAATCGTTCAAATTATGTACATTCTCACAAATTTTGTCACTAACGACCCGGGTTTCGCCTTTCGGCATCTTCAGACATTCAAGTGCACGGATGAACTTGAACTGACGCTTAGCAAATGAAAGTTTCGTGTTTATATAAGATATAAATGCATCACTGAGTCCAAAGCCATTGCTGGCGAAAAGGATGAGCCCATGGGAATGCCAACAGATTTTAGTAGTGAGCAGTTTCAAGAATTATATAATTTGTTTGTCGGCAAAGGTTTTATGATTATATGATTTTATGGTTATATAGGGTATAGAAGTGGAGATGTGGATAATCATAAAACCTTTGCCGACAAACAAATTATATAATTCTTGAAACTGCTCACTACTAAAATCTGTTGGCATTCCCATGGGCTCATCCTTTTCGCCAGCAATGGCTTTGGACTCAGTGATGCATTTATATCTTATATAAACACGAAACTTTCATTTGCTAAGCGTCAGTTCAAGTTCATCCGTGCACTTGAATGCCTGAAGATGCCGAAAGGCGAAACCCGGGTCGTTAGTGACAAAATTTGTGAGAATGTACATAATTTGAACGATTCAAATTTAATATTGAAATACCACCAAGCACCTTCAGTCGAAATCTTAAATTATAAAAATATATACAGCGAAACCACCATTTAAAGTTTTGAAGGAAACAACAAAACAATGCAAATAGATAGAAAACTTAGATAGAAACATATTTTATTTTGATAAAAAAATAAAATTGTTTTATATTTTCGAGTTGTTTATGTAAAACTCTCTAAATACATTATTTTGAAGATTTGGTCATGTACCTAGTAAAATAGTTTAAAAAGGGCTTTTGTTCACCTTTAAATGTATGTCATCTTTAATTTTAAATATGTTAACTGCGAGTTGCAGGAAAAAGAAAAAAAGGCTGGTATTCAATTTCATAAAAGGGGTAACATGAATTCCGTACATGTAGAATCAGTTTCAGTGAATTGATTGTAATTAGTCACAATAAAATAAAATAGTATTGGATTTGAGATTGGGTATTCTAAATTATTACATTGCTTAAAAGCTTAATGAATATAACTAATTACAAGTTGCAAATGTTCATAGTAATAAGATAAGAGCTGACACATATGTGATATTTTTAAAATCCTATTAAAGTAAGTAGCTTTACAGATTATTTTTATCACGCTTCATTCAAATCTATCAAGGGTACACATTTATTCACCTACAATCTACAGTACAAAATGCAAACAGAAAGTGGTAAAAATTTTCTGATTCGGAAGAATATATTATCGTTGGCTGTTTGCATTCTAAATATTATCAAAAGTACAGGAAGTCCCCGACTTACGACAATTCGCACTTACGACCGAAAAAAATAGCATTTTTAAAAATTTGAATTGCATCACGGGGAACAACAGCAGATCCATGCGTAAAGTAAGATGACTTAACAAGGATAATGCAATACATATTTGCTTATATATAAAAAAATTAACAATACAAAAATAATATAAAAATGATTTGTTTTAGTACATCGTCCACATTAAATGTGATCCATGCGACTCTGGGTACATTCTGAGGTAATCGATAAAAACTGTTTAAAAAAAAACGAAATGAAACAATAACTCTTCTATTTATGAAAAAATTAGGGAAACAATATTTTATTCAGTATAAAAATACATGTATTGCAAATATTTACTATTTTGAACAAAAAAAATGGCATTTTACTGCTTTTTTTGAACCATTTTCAATACCAGCTGTCAAAATATTTTATTCAAAATAATTCAAATTTGATAACTAGGCTATAGTTTAGACACTAGTGTCAAATTAACAGAATTTAATAATGAGATTCTATTAGCCGCATGTGTGGTCGAGTGGTCAACGTTGTTGGCTTTGGCTACGGAGGGTCCGAGTTCAAATCCTGGTACGGACAGTTTTTATAAATTGATTTATGAATTTCTGTTCAAAGGCATTGATGTATGCGATGTCTTGAATTGAATTCCCCCCTCTCACCCATCCTATCCTACGAACGGGGCGTATCGAGAGCGATTAGCTTACCACTAATCCTGTCCTAGTCCTACTCTCTTTGGAAAAAGAGAGGTTGAGCAACTAAGTAATAAGCAGTTCTCGTAGAAATACTTCTGTTGAGATAAACTCCATTAGGAGTCCATATGCTCCACATTGGGAGCGGACATGGTTTAAAAAAAAAATATCACAACATGTATATGAATGTTATGTTATGAGTGATATCAAATGTGATTTTCACTTCGACAACAGCCAAGAAGCGTACAAGGCGGAAACAATTTCGACTACTGTAAGTAAAATCATAGATATTACATATGAACCATGTGACCATATACACAGTACTTCTTCTTTTTCTTTGGCCATGTTTGCTCCCTATGTGGAGCATATGGCCACCACGCAGCACCTCCATGTTTCCTTGTCTCCCGCCAATAGCTTTGCTTTCTCCCATGACATGCCAGCATCCCTCAGTTCCGCTGAATACATCCTATGGATAGTACCAGACGGACGTCCGGGACGCCGGAATCCCACCGGTCGAAAAAAGAGGCAGGCAGGATTGAGGCTTTCCGGCGGCATCCGCAGCACGTGACCCAGCCAGTTCCAACGTCTCTCTATAACCACTGACGTGACGGGACGCTGTATTGTACGCTCCCTTATCTCTGAATTCCTCACAAAATCAAACCACCTCACCCCCATTATCCGACGCAAGCATCTGTTCTCGATGCTCAGTATACGGTTTTTTTGAGTCTTCGTCAGGTGCCATGATTCGCAACCATAAAGCATTACCAGCAGAATGCAAGCGTTGAACGAGTGGCATTTGGTTTTAATCGAGTACAGCTGTGTGTCCCAAACAGTCCGCATTGAGTTGAATGAAACACAGTACTAGTCGTGTATTAAATATGGTACATGTGCAGTAAGATTACATGGTTTATATTTAAACGCAAATTTTTGAATGATGGTACATGGTTTGTTTTCTCCTTTATTATGTTGTATTATTACATGATTCATACTTAAGAAGGCGGAGAAAAAAAAAGAAAAAAACCAATTTTTGTAAAATCGTCACATAAACCATATTTGATTTGTAGCGACGACATACGACCCAAGCTCAGGAACGTATCTTGGTCGTAAGTCGGGGACTACCTGTCATACGATACAAAATGATTACAGTGAAACAGTAGTATTCCTTTGTGTGGAATAGTGTGGTACTTGTTATAACTAAGGATATATTTCAATATTGAATATGTCCTATGTGTGAAATTCAATATTAAATACGTTACATGTGCAAAATTCAATGCATAAAACTTTGTCCTATGTGTAGAAAATACGGAGAAGTATTATTTTAAATTAAAATATCAAAAATTAATAATAAATATATATTCAAAAAAATCGTAAATACGTCATTCTAAAATAAATAGTTTGAAAATCGCTATCTGTTTCGTTATTTTTCTAAACAATTTTCTTAATACAGTAAAACCTCGATTATCCGGACTAATTGGGGATGAAGGTAGTCCGGATAATTGAAAAAAAATCATAAATGATAGGTAAAGACATGTTTATTTAGTATGAATAGTTCTCATTTGTCTAGATTTACACATGGCTTCAGTATTAAATTATTTTTTATTAAGAAATTCAATTATTGGTTGTTGCAGATAGCAGCAGATAGCTGTTCTTTTTTTAACTCCAAAATCGCAAATGCTTTTAAAACATATAAACTGTCCTGAGTTACACTCCTTTTTGCTTTTAAACCGCTTCATGGGGAAATCTAATGACTAAAAAGCTTCTGAATGTGTATGACCGTGTATCTATGTTTTCCCTTGCAAATCTCTTCTTCGTCTTTTCGATCTTATTCCTCTGAGGCATATATTTCTTTAATTATTTCCGCATCATTCGAAATTTTGTTCCATAATTTTCTCAAAGTCGACTCATCTAAAGAGTTCCAACTCTCTACTGCCATATAGCAACATTAATTTAAATTTATTTTCTTGAGAAGTTGATAGCTATTATTCAATAATTTTTCAATAATCGTCATAGCATATAGGCGTTTGAATGTTTCTATTACACCGTGATTCATCGGTTGTATTACCGATGTGGCAGTTGGTGGATTATTTTTTACCATCAATATTTCTTTGATTCGGCTTAAAGATTCTATAGATAGGGGTGGGACGTGCATGTCTAGTAATAATAATGTTTTATTCAGAGCTTTGATATTTTATCACTTCTGAAATTAACTGTTTTCCATACCATCGTTTAAAAAATTCACTATTCATCTAGGCTTTTTCAATTCAACCGGAAAACTTGTGATATTTTTAAAGCATCTGAGTTTCTTTGATTTTCCAATGACAAACAGTGGTAGTGTGTGTCTGCCAACACAAAAAACAAAATTGTATGCATTTCATCACTACGTGAACAATGGTGGACACAATTCGCCACGTGCAAATCAGCAAATTTGTAATTTTTCGTTTACGTATTTCAATCCGGATAATCGAGGTTCTACTGTAGTAAATTCATAGCGATTTCAAGACAGTTGAAAGGGTCAAATATTCTACACAAAAGTTTACATCATTCATGTTAGAGCTGGCAACTATTTTTATGCAATCTTGACAAAAACTAAGGATGAAAGGCCTAATCCAGGGGTGGGGAACCTTTTCTTTTCTAAAGGCCACAATCATTTATCTGATTCAACATAAGGCCACAGTAAAGAAAACATTAACACTAGGGAATCTTTGGCCGGCGATTTTTACATTCAAAGGAATTTACGAATTTACAAAAAATAACAGAATTAGCCGATCAAGTCAAAACGCCGCACCAGGGTAGCCAAAAGGCCGCGGGTTCCCCAACACTGGCCTGAACCATCTATTTATTATATAATGGTTTTATTCAAAAGTGTTTTTGGGTGAAAATATATAAATACAATGATCGGTGAGCCAATGGCGTGCTTAAAGAAGAACCTCCTGATATTTTCTTATGAAATTTATTCACGTCAATCAAAACACCTAATTTATTTTTGAAAATTGTTTTAAGCATTATTTTTCTTCAGTTTTCATTAGACTTTCATAGCCAATTAATTGCTGAAATACCAACTGTCAAATAGAAAATTACTACAGTTAATACCCCGCTTAGCGCGACCCCGTTAAGCGCGGTTTCAAATTTCGCGCTCAAATGCCTCGCATTACGCGAAAGAGTGCGTATATACATATTTAGTCATTAACTTCTCTATGGTCGCGGGATCCCCGCTTTCTCTGAATATTCTCTTTGAAGAATTGGGAATTCCCCGTCCTTCGACTTTAGCAACGCACGACGATCCTATCAGCAATGAAGATTTGATCGAGTTACAGAATAATCCTATCTACGATGAGGAAGAACAGGTAGAAGAGAAAGTTTTATCTTCAGGGGAAATACAAAATGCACTTTCAAAAATTTATTCAGGTTTGGACATATTGCAGAGTATAGACAATTATGATGACCGTGTCTTGACCGTGTGTCAAACAATTAAAAACAGTGTTGGGTGTTATGAACGTATTTTACAAGAACGTAAACAAAATGCTACCCAAAAGACAATAGGTGTATTTTTCTTTATTTGAAAGTTTGCATCGCTACGACGTTTTTTAAATAATCGAATATTCTGATTCGATTTTTTGAAGCTATAATTATAGGGCTGGGAAAAGATTTTTTGGAGCTGAATTGACAGATTTTGATCAGTGACGTCATTGATTCGATTATTGGAGGTATGGTTATATTTTGCATCCTGCCTTGAAAATCTTTTTTATTTCTTACATGCATTAGGAATATTCTAATGACAGTATGGATATTTTATTGAACTATATTTCGACTTTTATTTTTAAATCTTCTACTACGAAAAATAATTGTTAGCAAACTTTAACATTATTCCAAAAATTAAATAATTTACAATTTAAATACTGCAGGGCTGTCGATATATGCCACGAGTTCTATTTCTGCTACTACGAAAAATGATTGTTAGCAAACTTAAACATTATTCCAAAAATTAAATAATTTACAATTTAAATACTGCAGGGCTGTCGATATACGCCACGTGGTCTATTTCTGCTACTACGAAAAATGATTGTTAGCAAACTTAAACATTTTTCTAAAAATTAAATAATTTACAATTTAAATACTGCAGGGTTGTCGATATACGCCACGAGGTCTATTTCTACTACTACAAAACATTATTGTTAGCAAACTTAAACATTATTCCAAAAATTAAATAATTTATAATTTAAATACTGCAGGGCTGTCGATATACGCCACGTGGTCTATTTCTGCTACTACGAAAAATGATTGTTAGCAAACTTAAACATTATTCTAAAAAATAAATAATTTACAATTTAAATACTGCAGGGTTGTCGATATACGCCACGAGGTCTATTTCTACTACTACAAAACATTATTGTTAGCAAACTTAAACATTATTCCAAAAATTAAATAATTTACAATTTAAATACTGCAGGGTAGTCGATATATGCCCCGAGGTCTATTTTTTTTTTACTACGAAGTATATTTGTAGGCTTTTTAATTAATCTAAAAATTATATTATTTACAATTTAAATACTGCAAGGCTGTCAATATATTATGTCCCGAGATCTACTTCTTCTTCTACGAAGTTCTATTAGCAAATATAAAGTTAAAAATAAGTTTGCTAATGTTAGGGTATCTATTTAAAAGTAGGCCTACTGTAAATTTAATTAAAATGGAATAAAGGCATTCCAATTTTTGTTTTTTTCGTATTACGATTAAGATTTACGGTTTTACATATTGTATGGATGATTTTCTTTACTTGAGTTATAATTAAAACCGCGAAGAGAAATACGTATATGTCACAATACCTAAGATCCAAAGTGCACTTTGTCTGAATTTGGCGGTATCGAGTACGTAAAAAAGTATTTCAGACAACATACATCCATCACTTCCAAAGAGCATCCAATACGTTATTATGCTGCACTAGATTCTAATGATAATTTTATAAAATTCATTAAATTTATAAAATTTTCTCAAAATCTTTTTGAGAAAAAAATTTGGAGGGCCGAATATTTTTTTTGGCGGGCCGTAGTTTGGTGACCGCTGGTTAAGTGAATGATTTTGAAGAGGCTGTCTTCTAAAAAAAAATGATAATGTCAATTGAAAATCCCAAGAATTTACGGATTTGTCCAAATTAGAAGCGCGGCAACCTTTTTTTTAAATGTCTTCCAGGAATTTTCAAATCCAAAAGTTCAGAAATCTCATAATAAAAGATATTCACGCTACACAATAATTGAAATTTATATAATTTTCACCTTCGGGTTGAGCCTTGAAGTTCAGTAATGCTGACCGTTTATCGAAATGTTATGTTAAAATCAGCAAAATCTATTTATTATTGGCGAAAATCTATTAGCTTTTTTAGTATAGGTATATTATGTTTTCTCGAATTATCAAGTGCATGCGCTATGGCTGAGAAAATAGTTTATTAGCAGTGTATAGACCACGGGTTCCCAACCAATGAGTCGCCAACTTATACATAATTATCCCGGGCATTTTTTTTTGGCAAAATCGTAAACTCTTGGGATTTTGGACTCAAAAATTATTGGAATAGCTAAAAAAAAAACGAGTCACGCTTGCTACAAGTCAACTAAAATTACCTTATTAAAAATGCCCTTTTCAATTGCATCGGGGTCGCGAGTCACATGACTTTTATAAAAAGGGACTCGCCACCCGAAAAAGGTTGCGAACTTATGGTATACAGACAATGTATTAAATGATCAGGTGCCGATAGTTCGATACCCGAGCAGACGAAGAATACATCTGAAAACGATCGAAGTATAAATTCTCAAGTTCACGAACCGCAATCATGAAAGGTTTTGAAGTACTCGTCGCTGGTGCCGGGCCTCGGAGCGGGCTTTGGCCTGGGCCTAGATCTCTCGCACCTCCGCCACACAACCAGCTTCCCCAGCACGGACAGGATAGACGCCCTCAGAGACGCGGGAGGAGGTACCGGACCGGCGGATTCGGCACCGAGCTCGTCCTCTTGCTGCTCGCAGCGCGCACTCAGATTGTTGACGCTGATGTTGATATTGCAGCATTCACTGTTCTGCTGCTGCTTGCGGCGTCGCTTCCTGTAGCGCCTCCGGCCGCGCGTCTCCTGCGACTCGGCGTCGAGGATCTCGAGTTCGACAGAGTCGGACGCGTCGGACATGTCGCCGGCAGAAGGGCCGGCGGCGACATCGGGCCCCGAACTCGCCTCGGCTCCGCCCCGCCGCCACCTCCGACCGAGCCTCGACAGATAATCCACCGGACCGGCCGCGACCCGCCCCTATCGCCGCGCCCCGAACCGCTCGTTCGAACCGGTGCGATCGTTCGGCATGTTTTTATAATTATTATTATAATGAATGTCCTGAAAAGTCACCCGAGTGCATTTTCCCTTTGGAAAAACTAATGAAGCAAAAAAATACTAAAAATGTAAAATCTGACAGTTGTTTGTATATAAAAATTCTTTTAAAAAATCAGGAATAAATATTATTTCAAATTTTAAACGAATAAAAACAAACTGGTAGTTTTTTTTCGACGTCCAGTGTTGCCGAATTGATAAATAATTTCAACACGTATTCTTTCAATGCATAACTGTTTCTGACAGGCATTAACAACAGCTAACTTTAACGCATGTGGGTATTAATTAGTTAACGACTTTCGAAAACTCTGCACAAAAATCCCGCCAACTCGAAAATTAAAATGATAGACGTGTGTGCGAAAATAATTTCATTACTCTTGCATACCATTTTCAACAAAACGATCGTCGGGTATCCTCTTTCCTTACACAAATCGATCATCAAGAGCGCAACCGAAAACCTGGTTTAGATAGAATCAATTAAAATATTGTGCGAATAGGTTGATTGAATAGTCTACTTTTACTTTCACGATGCAGATACCAATAATAAGAATGCAGCAGAGCTAGGCGAAACATCTTACGATCAAAATACGCAAAAAAAACTTTTAATTTAAATTCTCCTGTCGAGATCTTTTATATATATTTGTTGGTGTTACATTGCGTTTTACATATGAGTGATCATATGTAAAACGATGCGAATTTAGCGTTTACTAAGCTTAATGGAGGCGATTTCTTTGGTAACTAGAAAAGGGTTTTAATCTAAAATCACGGAGTCATTGATTCATACGTTTTTAAAGTAAACGTTATCCATCGCAGTTTGGATAAATGCGGAAATAACCGGGCAAACTTCTCACAATTAGTGCACTTGAATCAAAACAGTTTGGAGTTGTCACTCCATTCGGATGATAATCGATATTCGCCGACCGTATCCGAAACGGTATTCCCTGCAATGTTACATTTTTTCAGAGCTCGTATGTAAATGTTAAATCCTCGGATATCTTCGATTAATTCCACCGTGTTTGCGAATGGGAAGTTAAAACGCAGTTATCAGAAGTCGATTCACTAGAAATCTGTATCTATTAAGAGGCCGCAGTAACAATACAACACACGTACAATGAGTAGATATAAAATCGTCACGAACTGTTTCATACACTGGCCCGCCTAACGTTGGAAATTATTTCGGACGGCGCTTTCGCATATCGATACAATGTTTCTTTTTTAAATGCGACCATTCATGTCCGTAAATAATTCATTGCACGAACGCCGGAAGAAAGCAAACGCGAAACGAATTGACCGCACAGAAAATTCGCGTCAGATTGTTTCTCGGAAAATGTGCCGAGATGGCACTGGGGTAGGGCGCCTAGACGCCTGCCGACAGAGGCGCTGGCGAGAGCTTACCCTCATATAAAACATCGGATGCAACAGAGTGCCGTTCGAGTCGGTAAAAATATCAAAAGCGTAGAAAGTTTCAAGGGCTCAATAACCATTAGCTTATCAAATGGTTTAAATATAAAAAAGCGGTTTGTACAATTTATTTCAGGTCGAAAAAATATACTTTATGAAAATTATAAAACGACATTTTAAAATAAATCGAAAATTCGTTATTGCTTTTATTTATAACTAGCTGACCCGAAGAACTTCGTACCGCCTCAGAATCAATAAATGTTGTAATAAAAATAATAAAACATTTTTAGTACTTTTCCCACATAAAATTTATTTGATCAGGACCGGTTTCGCTCACCGCGAGCATTATCAACTGAGGTATTATCATCTGAGCATTATCATCTGTTGATAATGCTCGCGATGAGCGAAACCGGTCCTGATCAAATAAATTTTATGTGGAAAAAGTACAAAAAATGATTTTTTTTTATTATTATAATGCCATTCCACCAAGTATTGACAGTGAACACCTTAAAAGTGAATAAATGTTCTGTTAACTTGATAACTTGAAGCATGATGACTACCGAGTCAACCTTCAGTTGTAAATTGCGCGGTGGCAAGCCAATCAGATCCAATAAGTTTAAAAATTAAGTTGGATAGTTGGTTGCTTCGTCTTCGTTTGTTACACGGTCGATAGATTTGAAGGAATGCAGTGGACCAACGATTTGATTTTGAATTGTGAAGGTTAAATGATCCACATCTTTGTTCTTTGCCGCAAGAATTGCTCGTTCATTCAACCAATTGTGATTTTTGTGATTAGATGTTCGGGAACATTTTGTTGAATGAAGTGAAATTGAAAAAAATCGGCGGAAACAAAATCAATCCGTTCGATTCGTCGACAAGAACACGCCAGTTACCGATAGTCAGCAATTGCTTGGAGAAATCTTCGGCAGATAGATCTTTTAGCAATGCAACTCGCATGTTTGTCGTCAGCTGAAGTTTCTTTACAAAGCGCCAGAGTCGTGATTTGAGGTAAGCGTTTATTTCATCGGCAGCGGTCAATCTTGGAATGACTGGTAGTGTTTGGCGGAAATCGCCAGATAGTAGAATCATTGCGCCTATAAAACATCTTGAGTCATTGCACAGATATTTCATAGTTTGATTGAGCGCTTTCAATGCGCATTTGTGCGCCGTTGTCCATTCATCCCAGGTGATGATTTTACTTGCTACCAAAACTTTGGTCATTGCTGAGCATTGCTTTCGCAATCTTGCATGTCAGTTTTTCAGTCGTTTAAAGCAGTGCTCCGCAAGCGGTGTGCCGCGAGGCGATGCTAGGTGTGCCGGCGCGAATCTCTAATAAACGAAAAAAATCAAACAGTTTGGTCGATACTACAAAATATTTCTGATGACACTATCATAGAGAAGCAGAAATAATTATTTTTTGGTTGAAAAAATATGTTATATGTACAGTCTGCGCAAGAATGTTTCTCGCACCTTGCGAAAGTTCAGTTTTATATTTTAAAATATCGTTTAAGAGTACAGATGAATTACTTCTTTATAAATATCATTACAAATTTGTCTAAGCATGTACCCACATCTTAAATATAAGTGTTTTTACCGTTTTTAACATTTGGAACAGCTAATAATGAGCTTATGATAACCAGGGTAGTAGAATTAACAATTCGTTGTATTCATTAAATGTTTTTTAGTTTAAATTTACAATTATTTTATTGCCAATTATTAATTATTGACAACTTTTGACTTCCAAGGATCATTAAAAAGCATTGAAAAAATCCATGTTTTCTTGAAAGCTTTTTATTTCAATTAATATCTTATTTCCCACTCTTAGCTTTTATGGGGGTAGTTATTTAAAAAAAATAGATTTTTTTAGATTTCAAAGTGAAAAGACAGTCCATATATAAAAATGGTAAAGAGATTTTAATAAAAAAAAATAATCTTATCCATATGGTTCTTTTGTGGTATGTATCATATATAAACACAAACTAATGTAATTTCTGTATATTATGCATATTTTTACTTGGCGATAATGGGCACCAAAATTGCAGACCTTAAGCCCAAAAAAATAAATGAATTGAAAAAAGGTGTTTGAGGTTTTTAGAATAACCGAAAAAACCCAATTTATATTTAAAAGAGTATAATTTCTTGCCATGGCAAATTAAAACCCCAAAGAAAGCTAAGGGTGGGAAATTTGATACTTATTGGAATAGAAATCTTTAAAAAAACATGGATTTTTTTGATGAATATTTAAGATTTCCTGGATGTTAAAAGTTATCAATAATTACAATTGATAAAAAAAATAATCGCATGTTTAAATTAAAATATATTCAATGAATACAACAATTTGTTAATTCTACTACCTGGGCTATCATCAGTTCATTATTAGTTATTAAAAATTCTATCAAATGTAAAACCATTTATATTTGAGATGTAGATACATGCTTAGACATACATACACAGAATACCCAAATCGATAAAATGTTTGTTAGTATAACTTTAACCGCTAAATGTTAGAAAATTTTTAATAACCGAAGCTGAAAATTCAACTGAAGTGGGAAACTTACGGACTTTTCTCTACTTTGGTGCAGCCTTTTGACTGATTCTTTTTTGTAAATAAATCTGAATAATCTGAAACTTTTCTTTTAATATAATCTCCATAAGGAGTACATGTGCTCTACATTGGTAGTGGACATGGTAATAAAATATCCATATGGTTCTTTTGTGGTATCATATATTATATAAACACAAACTAATGTAATTTTTGTATATTATGCATATTTTTACTTGTGATGTGCCGCGAAATTTTGAAGAACAGGTTGGTGTGCCGTGGAAGATAAAATGTTGAGGAGCACTGGTTTAAAAATTTAACGGCAATTTCAACACTGAATGAGCCGTTCGTCATCCTTCTATCAACGTGGCGCGCCAGAAGAAGAAACTGATACAGCAATTTCGGATCTTGCACGAACAGTCACTATAATCAATGACATGAGGAATATCTTCCCAGTTCCACCGGGCGCATCGAGGAAAAATAAGCCACCATTTCCATCATCAGCTGCATTCATTTACGTATTGTACATTTCCTTCTGTTGTGGGTTCAACAGTGGTACATTCGTCCGAACTGATTGGTTCAATGCATCTCGATCATATTCACGTACACGTTCCAATTCTCGATTGAAAGCGTCGTTCATTCCACGATCTGGTGTTGGTATTTCTAACTTGACTAACAAACTGCCGCACGTGCGGTAACACATGTCTTCGATCTAAAGCAAAGCCTGGTTATGTATCTTTTCATTCACCTCGAGATCGGGATTCCCTGAACTGACACGAATTCGATGTAAAATGTCTTCCGACATGTCATCCCTGTACTTGTTCCGCAGTTCACATGGATTCGATAGAAAGCACATCAAAATAATGATAGAAAATATTGTGCGTATCTGACTTGGAGATTCAGTAACAATTTTTTCAGTGATTGTCGTGTCCCAATGAATATCATTTTCAAGCAAATTGAGCTGTTGACATGCATGTAGAAGCATTTGTCATTTTTCGGATGAACTGTGTAAATGTGACCAAGAGCATCAGTAGTCATTCGGGCGATCAGGAACCGCATCGCTTTGCTTTCGACGTTAATTTTTTTTCGATCTGGCGTTTCAAGTGTAATAACGTAGCATCTCAGAGTAAAGCAACGTTCGTGCAAACAGAATTATTGAATGTTTCTTATTAAAATCTCTTTAGACTTTTATTTACGTACTGTTTTCTGACTTTGGAATCTAATTCAATCTATTGGAATCTAATCTATTTTTATGAATAACTACCCCCATAAAAGCTAAGAGTGGGAAATAAGATATTAATTGAAATAAAAATCTTTAAAGAAAGCATGGATTTTTTCAATGCGTTTTAATATTACCTGGATGTTAAAAGTTATCAATAATTAACAATTGGGAAAAAAAATAAGCGCAAATTTAAATTAAAAAATATTTAATGAACACAACGAATTGTTAATTTTACTACCCTGGTTATCATAAGCTCTTAATAAGCTGTTCCAAATGTTAAAAACGATAAAAACACTTATATTTTAGATGTGGGTACATGCTTAGACACATTTGTAAAGATATAATTCATATGTACTCTTAAACGACATTTTAAAATATACAACTGAATTTTCGAAGGGGCGCGAAACATTCTTGCGCAGACTGTAATTCAATGACCAGATGGTCAGCGTGGCCTATTGGGCCCATACGAGAACGAACCGCAAAAAAGCATCATCATCTTCAGTGTCATTTCATCTTTATACGAACTACGGAGCAAAGCTCCAATCTCCTTTTCATCTAAGGTTTAAGATATATATTTTTCTAATTTAGATATTGTGGGCCCATTTCATTTAATTTATTCTATTTACTTTTTTTTAGAATGCTTTGGGTTTGTCTGTAGTTTTTTTTGTTGTACATTTGATTAAGAAAAAGAAAGGAATGGGGAGAGAAAAGGTAACATATATAGGAAAAGAGTGGAGGGAAGGGAGCAAAGGTAACAATTTAGAGTAGGGTAATCCGATGTGTTTTTTCACCAGCCGTGTGATTGCGGCAACCAGGCATGTCAGTGGTGGGATCGGAGGGGAGCTAGGGCGGTTTTAGGAGGAAGACTTTCCTTGGCCGCGCTATGTCAGTGTGGGGGTACTCAACGTAGTCGTTGAGTAAGGCTTTGATGGTGTCGTTTGGGTGGTCCGTCATGTCACAGTAGAATTTTTTCGACAGCTTCATGACGTGATCGAGAATTGGGTCTGTGTTAGCGTCTCTATGTAACGTGGTGCCTCGCACGAACCAGGGAGCGCCTGTGATCGTGCGAAGTGCCTTGTTTTGTATGTTCTGTAGTGTCTGGTTGCGTTTCATGCCTGCGTGTGCCCAGCAAAAAAAAGCCCTGCTCGCTCGGCTTTTATCTCAGGAATTTTAAATTGAGGAATTTTTGGGGGCGGTATTTTCAAAAATAAATACAATAATAAATCATATTCATACATTAAGAATTAAGCCACCTAGAGTAAAAACTCCTAGTTGATAGATAAATAATAGTAGAAGTGATTTAAAAACCAAATTTGACGAAATATCGGGAGTTACAAATTCAAGGATCGCCACGAGCAGCAGGACCCCTTCATTCATTACTGTACCCAGCATAAATAGTAACCACCCAGTTTTTCAGGCTGTTAGGGCCGTTCTGTACGTCAACTCATCATATTCGAAAAAAGGATAAGTGCTCGGCTCATGTATATTTACCAACAAGAGTGGCCGTGAAAGAGACGCTTTCAATTTAAATCAAATTTTCAAAATTCAAAATGGTTGTTTGAAAGCGTACCCGCTTATAGTTCCAGCAGTATGGAGGGGGCAACCTAGCAGATATTTAAACCTACAAGGATCGCTCATCATAAGCCAGGTTAACTTGAGGAATAAGTGCGTCCAGAAGGATAGAAGCCGTTTCTTCTGCGCTTTTGACTACCAGCGCAGAAGTCGTATAGCGCAGTGTTTCTCAACCGGGGTCGACAGCATGTTCCAATGGGGACACATACAAAATATTATTTTAGCCACAGCACCGTTTTGAGAGCTACGGGTACCCTTAATAAAATGACCATAAACTGCGCAATTAGTATTCGAACAAGGCATTCAAGGTAAATCAAGACATTATAATGTTATAGAAAAATGTATTTAATAAATAAACAATACCCAATAACACGGTTAACGTCATTGACTTCAGTTGCAACACTCGCGGATTCGAATCCTACCAATAGACAATTTCATGAATTGATTTAGCAATAAATTTATGGATTCGTGTTAGAGGCACGAAGGCACAGACGCAATTCTGTTATGTCTAAAATGCCCTTCCACCCATGCGATCATAAAACGAGGCATATCGAGTCAACGACCTAATCTGGCTCTAACACTATCTATACCAGGGTTTCCCAAACTATGTTCCGCGGAACACTGGTGTTTCGTGGAGTCAGAGTAGGTGTTCCGAAAAAAAATGGAATGGATGTATACGCTGCAACACAGTTAAGAAAATCTTAAAAATTCAGCTAAGTGTTCCGTTATATTTATCGGACTTGCAAAGTGTTCCATTCCAGAAAATGTTTTGGAAACCCTGATCTATACTATCTTGAAAAAGAGAGGTTGGCAAACCGAGAAACAAGTAAGGCATTAAATCCCGAACCCTTTTTTTATTCTCATCTCATCAATGAACAAAAACTAAACAGTTTCTAACAAATTAAAAAATAATGTTTGTCCAATCTGTGTATACCGTTTCTCCCAAAGTCGAATTTGCCTAGTCTAAAATTCGGTCAAACTATTTCAGTGATTCGAAATTTTCGTATTCTGTAATGTTCCATTGGAAAAACAGATAACTGTTTTATTGACACAAATGTCACTGCATTTTTGATGTTCAATCGACAGTTAAAGATTCGATATCAAGCACTTATATTCCATAGCACCTTATCGTTTTGGCTCTTAACACTATCTATACTATCTTGAAAAAGAGAGGTTGACAAACCGAGAAACAAGTAAGGCATTAAATCCCGAACCCTTTTTTTATTCCCGGGATTTACAATTATTTCGGGATCTGGCCGCAACGTTACCTCTAATTTTTTTACTGTGTGTACGGATCGTCAACTTTTGTCTGCGGTAAATTTTCAGTAAAATAAAAAATATGCGCAAATATGTAGAAAGGTACTGACTTACTTACTGACGCAAGATAAATTAATTCTTCATTTCAAGCCGCTAAATAAAAAATCTAGGAAACAACAAAAACAGTTACATTTTTTAATTATGCGAAGGATGGAAAAATGTGTGCGGCCATATTTCGGGATTGATCACTTGGAAAAAATAAGAAATTTAAAAATAATCCCTCGAAGACTTGACTTAAAAAAGATGGGAATTGACAGATTCTACAATTGTTCGCTCCTTCAAAAAAAAAATATAGCGAGTTGACATTAAATAAATTATAATAAAAATATTTTTTAAATATAAGCTTTTATTTCAATGTACTAAAAAGATAAAAAATAATTCCGATATCTATTCCCTTAAAATAATTCCCTCGTCTAAGCAACATCCTGACCACATGACACTATTCAGCACAGTAAGTCGGATCGTTGACTCTCCAGAGATAAAGATAAAGATTTGACGCCACAGCACATGACTTATTCTATTAACACAATATCTCATAATATAAATGTAGTGCTATAATATTAAATTGTATTGAGACCGATTTATGCTTTCGTAAAGGCGTGAGATCATTTCAAAACTACTGACGTTTGCGTTAAATTTTGAGATTTCAAAAATCCCGACAGCATGGTCACGTCTTGGCGACCAACAAAGCAAGTTAAGAAAAAGCTTATAAAAATGGGAGACTTTTTATTAAACACTTCCAAAGAAAAAGTTACGAATTCAGAAATTATACAAATATTCAGAATCGTGAGAGTTTTTCTTTTATCTCCATCCTTTCAAAGAGTTACGTCTACCATTGACTCCAGCGTAAATATATTTTTTTAGCGGATTAAACAGATTTTTCACTGTACTAAGACGATCCCGGGATTACGAAATCGCTAAATTGGTCAGGATCCGGAATCCCGGGATAGGAGGCTTTGGTTCAAAGAAAAACTGTTGTTCAGATAAGCTCTATTTGAAGTCAGCATGGTCCACATTTATCACGGCTATGGTTAAAAAGTACTACTAAAAATTAATGGATTTTAATGAAACACTGTACTGGAGATAATTTAGAGCAGCGGTGGGCAACGTGGTGGTCCGAGAGAGAATTTCAGCGGCCTGCAGTGAAATGTGGGAATTGCTTACATTTTTAAACTATCAGAAAAAAATAACAACTTACACGAATGGACGTAGCAAGTTGCATGCAATCATCTCACTCTCGTAATTATATAACAGTTTAAAAAATCTTAAAAGTGGTCCGCGGGATAAAAAAAATGAATTTAGTGTGTCCGTGAGTTCCTAAAGTTTGCCGACCGCTGATAGAGTAAAAATATTAAATATTATGATTGACATTTTTGTGGGGCTCGGCTCGCATTGCATTAATGGGCTATGACAACAGTTTTACGGTGAATAATGGAAATTGCAAAAATCGCCGACTTTGGTATAACACCGCTCTACTTAATTGAAAACCGTGGAAATGGATTTGTTGTGAATTGTTTTTTTACTTACTTCCGGCTCCACCTTGTTTTATGTTTAGTGTAAAATAGCCCATCAAATTTTTCGTATCACTATATCAATGACGTGACATAACTATACCATGCCGTAAATAGCGTACGACCATATATAGTTATATATATTATACCATAAAGTAATAAAAATATTTACTAATATTAGGGCAATTAAATGTTTTGATGATAAATGAGCATGTATTATGTTAGTATATTTTTAAGCAATGTTCATAAAAAATAAAGACTGGCATTCAGAATGTTCTTCAAAAATTATGTACATATAGATTTTTGCAAAATTACGTATTTTTAAGTAAGTATACGATACGCAGAAGCGGTGATTTAAAAAAAAATCTTTTATAAATATCGAACATTCACTTCTTTCGAAAGAAACCGGAAAATCACCACACGTCACATTTTTTTATGTTTGGTATCCTTTAGATTTTTAGAATGAAGACCCGTGTAATGACTTCAAAACTTCGGGCGATGACCATAGTATCTTGTCACGGTGTTTTCTAAAAACAAAAATATTATATCCTATCATTTCTATCGATGGATACGGGCGGTAACTAATCCCGTGTGAGCAGACAAAAATAGGCAAGTATCGTTAGGCCTTGTTTCTACTGGCCGAGTACAGTGAATTAGTTGGTCAGTTACTGATCTTGTGAGAACAGGCAAAATTAAGCAAGTAACACAGTAGAGCCGTTGGTCGCTACTATATATATAATTATATTTTTCGGTTTAGTAAAACGGCAACGCCCCTACACACCCGATACTAATTACTTAATTTTTTTATTATTTATGTATAAACTATATACAATAATAAAAAATTGCTAATTTTATTATTTATAAATTGTGTGATAACATTCTATATATATATTTTTAAATATAATGCGTATATATGTAATAAGATACCGTTGCCCTCAGTTCTTCTCGGGTTTTGGACACGTCGCTACTAATGCACTATGTGGACACTTTTAAATTCGACTAACGAACTATACTAATCCTTCTGACCAATGGGAATAGTCTTAGGCTTAGTTGACTCGGTCACCAAGTGAATCAATGTTTTTCGGTGGAAACCAAGTACCTTGCCAAGTATCACAAGTAACCAAGTATCCAAAGGAATTTCGGCGGTGATTTCTAGTGGATGATTTTTTTGTAATAACATAATATTACTAGCTGACCCGGCATGCGTTGCAATGCCACTCAAAGAAAAAAGAAAGTGTTTGTGTTTTAATTATGTTTATTGAAGTGCTTTTGGATATATTTTGTTTTTTTGTCTGGTGCGTAAATGAATAGATCTTAAGGTTTTTCAACGCGTGAGCAGGCCAGATACAGCTGTCCATGTGTGAAGCATGGATTTTTAAAATTAAGTCCACACACTTTCAGCGATTGTCCAAATGCGAGTCGCACCGGAAACTGCAAACATTTTAATTCTAATGGCCTATCTGTCGGAATTATTGGAATGCTTGGCAACAGTACATCGTTTCCTTTAAATTTTCCATTTAAAATTGAAGCTTAGATGATTTCGTTCATTAATTTTTCACTGAAAGCCTGGTACCGTTGCAAAGTCGAAGGTGGATTTATATTTTGGAGAAGAATGATAGGTACGCAAATTTTCAGTATTAAAACGTGCGGTAACATGCCTGGCAAATCAAGTGAGTTTAAGAATTCAGTTGGATAATTGACAACTTCATCTTGATCAATTTATAGTATCGATGGACTTATACGTTGTTTCTTTGCCTGGTATTTCGTTTGGAATCCTGAAGTTGATGGCATTATCATCATTGTTTCTGAAGCTGGTGATGCCGTTTTCTTTCGTGCTTGAGGTCTGGATCAACTAATAGCTAGTCTTTTAGGTGGCATAATTGAAATAAGAAATGCTTTGTGACGACTATTACAAATTCACTTGATAATTGTTTACAATACCCTTTGATTGTTTGACGTAACCATGGCACGTATCAAACGTAACTAAGGAGTCATAAACAACTTGCTTATTTTGGCTTAAGTTGCTGCGCACTTAGCGCCATCTGTCATTCAACAACATAAATAATTTCTTTCTGTTTGAAATACGAACGACGGACGTCAAAAATATTGTAAAAAAATTCTGGATAGGGACATCCTTCACCTAGCGGGATGAAATATACTTAAAAACCTATTCTACTAGCTAAAAAAATATACATTTAAAAAAATCATAAAAATCGGTTAAGCCTATATAGAGATAGAGATAATTTTTAGAATAATTGAAGTGTTTGCTAACAAATATATTTCGTAGAAAAAGAAAAAGATCTCGGGATATATATCGACAGTCCTGCAGTATTTCAATTGTAAATAATATAATTTTTAGAATATTTGAAATGTTTTAAGTTTGCTAACAAATATATTTCGTAGAAGAAGAAATAGATCTTGGGACATATATCGACAGCCTTGCAATATTTAAATTGTAAATAATATAAGTTTTGGATAAATTAAAAAGTTTACAAATATATTTCGTAGAATAATTGAAATGTCTAAGTTTTAATAAAAACACAATAATCCTTTGTACTTCATTCCACTTTATTTAATATGTCAGGACCGGTTTCGCTCATTGCGAGCATTGTCAACTGATAAAAAATATAATTTAACAATGCTATTTATACAAAATTGAAAAATTATACACAACGATTGGCATTGAAAAGAAATTGCGTATAACTTTTCAATTTTGTATAAATAGCATTGTTAAATTATATTTCTTATCAGTTGACAATGCTCGCAATGAGCGAAACCGGTCCTGACATATTAAATAGAGTGGAATGAAGTACAAAGGATTATTGTGTTTTTATTAATATAATGCCTTTCCACCAAGTATTGACAGTGAACACCCTAAAAATGTCTAAGTTTGCTAAAAATTATTTTTCATAGTAGAAGAAATAGACCTCGGGGCATATCGACAGCCCTGCAGTATTTAAATTGTAAATTATTTAAATTTGAATCGTTTAAACTATGTACATTCTCACAGATTTTATCACTAACGACCCGGGTTTCGCCTTTCGGCATCTTCAGGCGTTCAAGTTCATCCGTGCACTTGCGAATGCCTGAAGATGCCGAAAGGCGAAACCCGGGTCGTAAGTGACAAAATCTGTGAGAATGTACATAGTTTGAACGATTCAAATTTAATATTGAAATTCCACCAAGCACCTTCAGTCGAAATCTTAAATTATGTAAATTATTTATTTTTTGGAATAATGTTTAAGTTTGCCAACAATCATTTTTCGTAGTAGCAGAAATAGACCTCGTGGCGTATATCGACAACCCTGCAGTATTTTAATTGTAAATTATTTAATTTTTGGAATAATGTTTAAATTTGCTAACAATCATTTTTCGTAGAAGCAGAAATAGACCTCGTGGCGTATATCGACAGCTTTGCAGTATTTAAATTGTAAATTATTTACTTTTTGGAATAATTTTTAAGTTTGCTAACAATTATTTTTCGTAGTAGAGGATTTTAAAATAAAAGTCGAAATATAGTTCTATAAAATATCCATACTGTCATTAGAATATTTCTAATGCATGTAATAAATTAAAAAGATTTAGGATCAAGGCCGGATGCATTATATGACCATACCAATAATCGAATTAATGACACTGTCAAAATATGTCAAATCGGCTCCCAGTCCTTTTATTATAGCGTCAAAAAATCGAATCAGTATATTCGATTATTTAAAAAACGTCGTAGCGATGCAAACTTTCAAATTAAGTTCTCTCAATATTATTACGATGCTTCAGTTCTAAGCCAGGAAATTTGAATTTTGAACATAAAAAGACGTCCATTTCAATTGCTTGAAATTCGAAAAACGAATGTCAGGAATATTGAAAAAAAAATCTGGATAGGGACACCCTTCACCTAGCGGGATGAAATATACTTTACATTATATTCTCATATCTAACAAATATACATCAAAAAATCATAAAATCGGTCAAGCCGTTTCGGAGGAGTTTGGCGACAAACACCGTGACACGAGATTTTTATATATATAGAGATATATTGTAAATGTATGTATACAAGACTCACCCTGTCCATGTGTTTTATTTGACGATTTTCCCATGTCGATGATTTTCAGCACAGCATACACAAACACTACGGTGACAGATTCGAGCGTTTTAAATTTACTTTCCTTTTATCACACTAATTAAGCAACTACACATTCAATAATTTTCAATTAATTGAAATTCATTTCTGGGCACTTAACGGTGGTTTTCAAAAGCTCAGCTGATTCTTATAGATAAGATGCACTTTATTAGTTTTTAGTAGTTATTTTTCAACAATATTTTCTGGGCACTTAGGATTTTTTTTACACGTAAAAATATGATGATAATAAGGTCAATTGTGCTACATTAATTGTGCTTTACTTTCTAGTTTGGTAAATTCTTTTTTTTGTGTGTATATAAATATATTTTTATAAATGCAATTAGCTTTTATTATTTGTGTAAGTTTTATATTAATAATTGAAAAAGGCCACGTTTTGAACATTGGTTCATCATTTGAGATTGTCAAATAAAAACTATATTTTTTTATGTACAAAATATTTTTATCGAACTAATAAGACACTTTTTTTTAAATTTTATTTGGAGTTATAAGGCAAACTCGACAGGAGAATTCAAACCGTATCACTGTTGGGTACATTTAATACTACGTGTAGAAAAAAGTTATTTTCGTTGATTAAAGTCAAAAATGAATCAACAAAATTCATCACTGATTAAATAGTCATTTTCAAAACTTCTCACAGTTATCGCAGAACAAAATGATTCGCTAGATCGCGGAATCCTCAAATATTGGTTATGCTGAAAACCTTTGCAGAGCTCCATGGCGGGATTGCCTCGGCAGTGGCAAGACATTTGGATTCCTAGCGTCAGGCGGTTTATCACAAGGAATCTGAGGTGGGTTTTCATGGCGTATATTATGGAATGATGGTTTCTGCGATCTGGAACGGTTTGCGGATGCTCTGTTGAAGACAGCTCCGAGTCCACAAGGCCCTTGGCCCCATAAGGGGCACAGTCCAGTGCCCAACAGGCTACGCCTCCTTCCTGCAATGCAACAAAGCTTCATTAGAAATAATATAAACATAAGTCGATCGATGCATACCAAAACATTTATTGTTCTTCCCAGAGAGCATTAATATATAAATATGAACTTAAGTGAGCACTAGTCGCTAGCTAATCGCCCCATGTGCAATCTTCTTTTGACTTACGGAGAGAAATGAAAAGGTCACAAAAGTCTATGCAAATTGACATCCTTTCATGTTTCAATTTGAGAAATCAATATGTGCAGACGTGTCTCGGTAGTAAAGGGTGTTTTTTTCAAATAAGCAACACTTTTGTCAGCGACAGCCAATTTGACAGCTGATTTTTGCTCAGTTTGTTTTCCATTTCAAGAATTAAGGCCGTTTGACCATCGTGTGCGTCGCACGTTCGGTGAATAGACCGAAAGCGAGATTGACCTTAATTTTCATTTCTACCACAAAAAAAACTCATTTTTGGATGAAAATTATTGAGGCACTGTTAAACCCAAAAAAGGCACTATTTGGTTCGTTTCATGGGCTGGTGGAATCATTGGTCTATAGTTCCTCAAAAATTATGCCTGCCACGAATACACAATACGCGGCCATACGTTTATGTGGAAGAGCTGTGGTTCAAAAGTGACGGCAGCCGACGAAGACGGTGAGACACAGTTCATGCCATAGTCAATTTATTGAAGGAAACATTCAATTCAGAGTGCATATCACATTATAGACACAGGTCTATAATGTGAAATTTACAGAAATTGGCCCCCAAGATCTATGATTTAGTTTTGTGGCGACATGTGACGTCGCTAGTCTAAGTCAACTTAAATTCACCTCGTTATTACCGACATACGGCCCCAGCTGCTACAAAAAGTGATCGAAAATCAAGACTTCCAAATTGCGCATTCTTCGGGCTTGCCGCGGCACCGATATGCCCGAAATCATATTTGAAGAATAACTTATCTTTCCAATAAAGCCAATACCATGGGCCAATGCGAGGATTTTTGTGTGTTTTATTCAATTTAAGGGGTTCTATATCGCAAAAAAACACTCCATATACAATACAATTTTTTTAAAAATCCAATAGATATTGCTGGCAGCATTTTGCATACGTTTTTGTAATAAATATAATGAATGTGTGAAAAAATATACTCAAAGAAAAATGAAAAAAATATGTACGGTTTTCTTTCGATCAGCACTCACTATGTTGCTTACAAACTACCGACGATTGCATCGATGCTCTCATACAGTGTTTCTCAGACGGCGGGACACACGATGCATATTCATCGCAAGTTGTAAATCAGTTTCTAATGTTATGCTTTTTCACACTATTATTGTAATTAGAAAAACTAAACGGTTTATTTTTAGAAAAAAATGGCATTGCAACGAATCCTAATGCGCCAAATATTTTGAAATTGGAAAATCATACAAGCTTGATAAAATTGTTTACAAGTCACACTCGAGATAAGGAACCAATGAGAAATACCACCACAAACACGCATCTGTGTGATCTCAATATAAAAAGGGGGGTAAAACTAAAATTAATATCGACAGTTGGCATTATATCAAAAATGCGCCAAATATTTTGAAGTTGAAAGATCATACAAGATAGTCTCGAGTAAAATGTTTTGTAATAATATCTACTCGAGGATCATTGACATCACAAACACCCACGTCTTAGGTCTAAAATTTAAATTGACAAAAAAAACAATGTTTGATATTGACCTCGGACCCGCCAGATCGGTAGAGCAAGCTCTAACCAACTAGACCACAGCGAGTGACTTATTTAACTGTACTAGCGGGAACATACCCCATATAATTCACTAGAGCCGATAAACCGGCTTTCATAGTATCTTCAAAAATACCTTTTGCCGAAATATCGGCTTATCGGAATGACCTATAAATCACATATTTTTTATTGTATGTTGATTATAAAAGTTGAGTTTTTGTATTTTCATGTTTGATAATTATATTTTTGAGGTAACAAAGTTAACAAAAATGTTTTTTTATTGACGTAAAAGGAATCATTGTTAATACTTTCACAATCATTTATGAAAAAAAAGCTTACAATACAGATATTTATTAGGGTATTTTGAGCTATCGATCAAAAAATCAATTAGGTTCTAATGGGGATAAAAACACATCCACCTGGCGGCTAGGTCAAAGGCTCTGAACACTTTATAGAGACCACAGAGGCCGACTCAAAGTAGATAGTTCACTAAAGGTCGAGATATAACATATGATTGTATAGATATATTTATAGAAGAGTGTTTCCTATACTTAGATGTTTGGGAGGCACTGATCAAACAGGTGTGAAAATTCTCAATATGATTTTTTAACAGAAACATAAATCGTGCAATATTTCAACCTAGAAACAAAGTTTATTTATCACTTTTAGGGTGTTTACTGTCAATACTTGGTGGAATGGCATTATAATAAAAATAAAAAAACATTTTTAGTACTTTTTCCAAATAAAATGTATTGGATCAGGACCGGTTTCGCTCATGGTGAGCATTGTCAACTGACTGTTTTATTATTTTTATTACAAAGTTTATTCATGTCAGCAAAATGTACGAGTGTAGTGAATTTGAGGCGTTTGGAAGTCTGGAGGAATCAGAATATCTAGAAAACTGTTTAGTTAAAATTTGCTCACTTATAGAAGCAAGACTTTACCAAATTACAAAGTAATTTAAGCAGATTTCTTCGGTTAACCGTGATTCAAGCTGGCATATATTTTTTTTCAGTTAAAATTATTAAACCACGAAAATTGAGGATAACGTTATAATAGAATTGGACAAAGCAACACGATTGAGGAAGGTAATACCTACACATATAACGTAACCGCTGGAAGTTTCCCAAAGGCTAAACTTTGCGATACTACTATCGATAGTGACGTAGATAAGTAATTATGTATCAAAAATAATAATCGCTGCAAACAATAGTTTTCCATCCACACGCGATTTATATGTCATGTAGTAGCTATTTTTATTGAAACTATATTATAATATATGTATCAGAATTATACTTCGCAAAGCCCCACATTTCAACGGGACGTCATAGTTGGGTGTGTTACATCAATTTGAAGTGAACTTGTTTGAGATTATCGCAGTCATGCAGCATATGGTTTTTGGGTAACACCGTTTGGGAAACCCTGCAATATATCGTTGTATCACAGTTAGGGTATCCAATACCGAATCCTTTTTCTAATCCCGGGAAAGATATAAGATTTGAAATCCTCAATTCGCTATACTTATACTTTTCCCCCGGATTTTCTCCAAACCTCGTTTTTTTTTAGCTCACCGATGAATTTGAAATTCTCGATTTGGTATACTTCGAGATCCCGGGATTCCGGGATCAGAAAATTGAACGGGATCCTGAATCCCGGGATTGGATGCCCTAATCAGTCAGTATCACCGAAAGTCAACTGTTGAGTAAAATATCTTATAATCAAGCATCACTGCCTGTTATAAGGTTTGGCGGGATATTTTAGTCAAAAGGATATCTCAATCGTTTGTTTCGGTCATCGGGCATCCAACTAACCGCTAAAAATGCCAATTTACCTAAAAATGCCAAGTACGACACAAACATGAAAGAAAACATAGGGCATGTTGCTTACTTACATGTAAAATTAATAGGTGCATACGTAGATTACTTTTTTTTCAACCATGACCGCTTTGTCTGAACAAAGATTTTTCTACGATAACTGATTGTTACTCAGTTGCTCAAACTATTTTTTTGTTGACAAAGAGAGTAGAGGTTTCTGGATAAAGCAAAAATAGAACGATTAGTTAACAAATCGTAAGACCCATTATTTTTTGATTGGACGAGTAGGTTGTTATTTTTGACATCACATGACTTTGAATAAAAAAATACAGTTTGTACAGAGACTTCAACACGTTAGATCCGTCACGGAAACCATCGACGTTGACCACTGCGCCACACGCTCAAAATAAGAATAGTTGTATAAAAACCCATTGCATTGAAGGCGGAAAGCTAATTTTCAATGAGCCCCGTTTACTGTACAAAAAAATCGGGTTTCAATTTTTCGTAAACCGGGCAATAAGCCGGTTTCGGTTTAAACCGAGTTGGAATCCCTAGTTACGGATGACGCAATAATTTGTATGATCTACTTTAGCTTTGTTGCAAATTTTACTTGTTAATAACTGACTGCGAAATAAATACATCTTATAAACACTGCTTGATTGTTTTTTTAACGGCGAGTGAAGATACGTGAATAAAAATCGTTGATTAAGGAAAATATATTAATATTTCCGAAGATCCTCAATGGTTGTCAGTATGATTTGAAATTTTTGACAGATTTATAACACACCTAAGACATGGCGAACAACGTATCAGCTAGGGCATCCAATCCCGGGATCCCGTTCAATTTTCTGATCCCGAAATCCCGGGATTGATACGGCTGCCATTCCGGGCTTTCAGGATTGAGAAATTTTGAGCAAATCCCGAAAATTGACACGAAATTGGCAAATCGAGAATTTTAGATTCTTCGGTGAGCTAAAAAACAAAAAAGAGGTTCTGTGACAATCCGGGAAAAGGTATACCAAATCGAGGTTTTCAAATTTCTCGGTGAGCTAAAAAAAAAAAACGAAGTTCTGTGACAATCTGGGAAAAAGTATACCAAATCGAGAATTTCAAATTCCTCGGTGAGCTAAAAAAAAAAACGAAGGTTGGAGATAATCCAGGGAAAAAGTATAGCGAATTGAGGATTTCAAATTCCTCGGTGAGCAAATCCCAATTCCGGGATCCCGAGATTGAAAATTAATCAATCCTGAAATCCCATGATTGGAAAAAGGCTCCGGGATTGGATACCTTAGTATCAGCCTCTCAAGAAAAACTTTTTTTTTCACACAGCTAAAAAAGTATATTCTGCCACTTTCGAAAATCCTGAAATCTCGGGATTATAAAGAGGGTGTACGATTTGATTACCTACTTGTAACCAAGTAACTTTATCGCTATAGGATGGTCACCTTGACGTATTATTTTATTTACGAAGAATAACAATTTGATGAATTAATAAACGAGGCATATAATATAAAGTTTTCCTTACTTTGCAAGTTGAACACAGTCAAAATAATGACACGTTGCCAGTACATTCATATGTTTTAGTTCTCACGCAGAGAAAAAATCGTCCTCCTATGACAGGGATGGCGAACCTATAGCACGCGTGCCCGAGGTGGCACGTTTGAAAATTTGGATGGCACGCGAACGATTTCAAAGTTCAAAAAACTTAATTTTGATTAAATAATCCGTGCATTATGTATTTATTTCATTTTATTAATAAAGATAAGATGATTCCCAAGATAAACGACAATCGTTTAATTTATTTTGTTATTTTTTTACTGTTTGAGCACGCCGCACAATCAATAAATAATATTTGAGGATTTTTGGCACGCGGACCCAAAAAGGTTCGACATCCCTGTCCTATGAGGACTATTCGTTTCTTCCGCTTTATACGTTGTGGAAATTAGGTATTGTCTATCGATCAACCATATTTAAATTTAATTACTATTCATAGTAATAGTACATTATCTTCTCCTTCTTTGGTGTAGAATAGATGACTTATAATTCAGGAGGAAGATTTCAAATTTGGTCAAATCCACTTTATGTCAAACTGAGAAAATGATAGATTTTCATTCCTCTTTCCTAATATGTTTGTGTTTACTAGCAATATTCTTAAAAATAAGTTTAAAAATCAAGAACTACAAATACACTGTAAAAATGTAAACTTTCGCATGTAATAATAGAGAAAAAAGCATTTTAAAGATGGATTTGACTAGTTTCGTTAGTAACATGTGGATTTGACTACATTCGAAAATTAGGAAGCTGGATTTGGCTAATTTCGACAGGAAACTTCCAGAATTTTTCCAAAGCGTCATTAATATGTAATCATGGTTGTACAATATAAAATATTAGTAGGAGATAATGAAAAAGTTTAAATTCATATTCAAATTTTATTAAGTAACATAGAATTTTAAAAATAACACGCACAAAAAAAATGAAATGGCTAATGCAAGGTTCAAAAACAATTTTTTCGCACGAATATTATCCTCTTCCAAAGTTTCTTCTTCAGCACTGTTTTCTTTATTCCTTTCCATAACTGTTTTGTAATAAACTAGTTCTTCTTGTTCTATCCAATCATTACCGTAATGTTTTTTTAGTAACGAATTGACATCTTTTAATTTTTCTTTTTTATCCTTTACAAATCTTTTTATATACAGTGGAGATATATCTGAGGCAAATTTAGCTGGTTTTGTAATGGTGCAGCGAATAGTGTATGTATTGTGTGTGTTCTGTTATGAAAATTGTGTGCATAGACGCAATGGATAATTCAGAAAGCAAATCAATCCGCCATGTTTTAGACCTACAATAGTGTGCTTCAAGCCCTTTGAATTGTTTAATAAATATCCTTACCGCATCATTCATTGCAGCATTTTTATTGGACTCTTGATCACCGCCACGCTTTTCTAATGTCATTAAAGCAGAATATTTGCGTTGTTTTAACACGCCTCTATCCTTGCCTTAATTAATTGTTAAAGCTTTTAATGTTGCCGCATACAGGTATCACTATCCCATCACTTTTTTGCAGTGTATAAACAATGCTCATTCCTTCAGAAAATCCTTTTTCATTTCACTCCGTAAACAATGGGTTAATATTAATTATAAAATCTTTATAAAATCTTTATAAAATCTTTATATTAAACCAAACATTTAAATATGTAATCAAAAGAGTGGTGGAAATATATGTATTTCTTTTAACTTCCATGTGCCAACCCTAACCTAAATAATGGTTGAATTTACTGACCTTTTCTTCTTTGATTTGAGCCGTTTATTTTGGTTATCTGCAGTTTTTCTTTTTCTGGCTTGGTGGAAGGGAACCCCCTCTACACATTTTTCTATTATATTTGTAAAAAAATGAATGATTATTATGTAAATTCCTGCTTTTTTGACAGCAAAAAACGAGCGTTTGGTCTTTTTGGTCAACTTCCAAATGTGTAGAATTCGGCAAGATGGCGTCTGCCTTTGCGATGATGTGATTGGTTGAAATGGATTTGGCACAGTTTGAAAATAAGGCCTCCTGGATTTGCCCACTATCGAAAATTAGTCACATATTTAGAAGATGTTTTCAACGATTTAACATTGGATTTTGCTAGTTTTGAAAATCAGATAATGTCCAGCGCTCTCAAACGAATAATCTAGCATTGTCAGTTAAAAAAACACAATTTTGGAGTTGACCAGTTTTGAAAATTACCTCCTGAATTATAATATTTATACAGATCCTAGTGGAAAGTGGATAGTTCCAAGTGGTTTCACCACGACTAGGGATCCAATTCCAGGATCCCAACCAGTTTTCGATACATTTCAATCCCGGGATTTAAAGACATGATCCCAAAACATTTGAGATTGATTTAATTATAAAACAGAAACGTGTTGGTTTTCAAGTCGAACAGAAGTTCACGCATATAATAAACAAAGCTAATTATAAATCCTTAGGGATAAGAATTACCTCAAACAAAAAAGGAATTTGATATAAAGCATATTAAATTTCTTCAACATATTTTAGTGAACTATATTTGGATGCATTTAATAACGTTATTTATTGTTATTTTTAAGCTTCACATTTCAATATGTTGTCCAGGACCTTTTTTATACATTTTAATGAATGTTATCAGATATCAATGGCAGTGTTTTTTTTTTGCGTGATTTATTGTTCTATTTTTATATAAATATACATACATTATTAAAACTGACTACATATATGAACAGTGTGATAAATATCAGCGGTGTGCGAAGAGGGGAGGGGAACAATAACTATAATTTATAAATTTATTATTTGAAAATATATTTTATTCGATGCTATTTTTTACAAAAGTCATCAATAACCGCATATCATTTAATATATTGTCTAAAAGTTTTTTCAACTAATATTATTGCAAGAGTTGAAAATCTATTCTCACTTTAACTATTTCTATTGAATGTTCGTATAATTTTCATTGTAAAAAATGATCTTTCTACAATCTACCTTATCTGTGTGTAATGATCTATCTTACTCGCCGGATATGGTAATTATAAAAAAATATTTTATTGGTTTTTTGCACAATAAAACCGTATACTAAATGGCGAAACAATTGATGATCTTGTATTAACTTAGGGCATAGTTGAAAATAATATTTAAATTACTTAGTGTTTCATTTTTATGTTTTTAGATAATTTTACTTTATTTAAATTATTGAGAATGTGTATACACGACAATTTTAGAACTCATCAGTATTGCAGTCTGAAGTTGATAGGTTCTTTTTTCAGTTATCGACATTAATTATTTTAAGTTATATTGTGTATTTTTACATAATGTATGCATATTAAATTCGTTTTATATTTATGGCGTACATTTTTCTACGAGTAATTAAAAAGTCCATCCCTTCACCTGTACATCGCAAAGATTAACAGAGCCTCTTGGAAACGTATTGGCAGCCCACTACTGGTTATATAATATAGAATAAATTGTTTAATTTATTTTCGACAAATTTGTATGTCTTAAAAAAACGTATTATAATAAAACTGATTTCGGGACCAGCTCCGGGATCCCGGGATCAACATTTGACTCGGGATTGGATTCCCTAACCACGACAGTCTAACTAAAGCACGGGTAGCCAAACTTTTGACCTCTGCAGGCGAATTAATATTGAAATTAGTGGTAGCGGTCAACTAACATCGTATGCGCTAAGTTGTTATAAGAAAAGTAGAAATTCAAAGCACAAAATAATTTGTATGAAAGTGAAACAAAATGGATAGATAATAAAAGAAGCACTCAATTCTTGTTTCAAATCATCAGCCGGGCGACGAGAAATGGCTAGACTGAGATACATATACGTCTCGTAAAACATGTACAGATGGTTATTTGTTTTACATAGGTCGACTTAATCACAATGGATATAAGTTTCAATCGCAAGAAAATGTTTGCACATTCGTTTTCTTATCTAAACGTATTTTAATAGCAATATACTTAAGCTTTGCTATGCCAACACGTCAATATTTGTAATGAACAAACCAAATAAACTAGCTGTAAGCCCGTTGCCCAGCAACGAGAGATTTTTGTTGCATAGTATTTAATTTAATTTAATTTAATGTTATTTTATTTTATGGTATTTTATTTAATTTTATTTAATTTTATGTTATTTTATTTTATTTTATTTTATTTTATTTTATGTTATTTTATTTTATTTTATTTTATTTTATTTTATTTTATTCTATGTTATTTTATTTTATTTTATTTTATGTTATTTTATTTCGTAATTATTATTATAAGTATTAAAATTTCGTAAATTATTTAATATTTGGAATAATGTTCAAGTTTGCTAACAACCATTTTTCGTAGTAGCATAAATTTCGTAAAATATTTAATTTTTGGAATAATGTTCAAGTTTGCTAACAACCATTTTTCGTAGGAGCAGAAATTTCGTAAATTATTGAATTTTTGGAATAATGTTCAAGTTTGCTAACAACCATTTTTCGTAGTAGCATAAATTTCGTAAAATATTTAATTTTTGGAATAACTTTTAAGTTTGCTAACAACCATTTTTCGTAGTAGCATAAATTTCGTAAAATATTCAATTTTTGGAATAAAGTTTAAGTTTGCTAACAACCATTTTTCGTAGTAGCAGAAATTTCGTAAATTATTGAATTTTTGGAATAATGTTCAAGTTTGCTAACAACCATTTTTCGTAGGAGCAGAAATTTCGTAAATTATTTAATATTTGGAATAATGTCCAAGTTTGCTAACAACCATTTTTCGTAGGAGCAGAAATTTCGTAAATTATTGAATTTTTGGAATAATGTTCAAGTTTGCTAACAACCATTTTTCGTTGGAGCAGAAATTTCGTAAATTATTTAATATTTGGAATAACTTTTAAGTTTGCTAACAACCATTTTTCGTAGTAGCATAAATTTCGTAAAATATTCAATTTTTGGAATAAAGTTTAAGTTTGCTAACAACCATTTTTCGTAGTAGCAGAAATTTTGTAAATTATTGAATTTTTGGAATAATGTTCAAGTTTGCTAACAACCATTTTTCGTAGGAGCAGAAATTTCGTAAATTATTTAATATTTGGAATAATGTCCAAGTTTGCTAACAACCATTTTTCGTAGGAGCAGAAATTTCGTAAATTATTTAATTTTTGGAATAATGTTGAAGTTTGCTATCAACCATTTTTCGTAGTAGCAGAAATTTAGTAAATTATTGAATTTTTGGAATAATGTTCAAGTTTGCTAACAACCATTTTTCGTAGGAGCAGAAATTTCGTAAATTATTTAATATTTGAAATAATGTTCAAGTTTGCTAACAACCATTTTTCGTAGTAGCAGAAATTTCGTAAATTATTGAATTTTTGGAATAATGTTCAAGTTTGCTAACAACCATTTTTCGTTGGAGCAGAAATTTCGTAAATTATTTAATATTTGGAATAATGTCCAAGTTTGCTAACAACCATTTTTCGTAGGAGCAGAAATTTCGTAAATTATTTAATATTTGGAATAATGTCCAAGTTTGCTAACAACCATTTTTCGTAGGAGCAGAAATTTCGTAAATTATTTAATTTTTCAATAATGTTCAAGTTTGCTAACAACCATTTTTCGTTGGAGCAGAAATTTCGTAAATTATTTAATATTTGGAATAATGTCCAAGTTTGCTAACAACCATTTTTCGTAGGAGCAGAAATTTCGTAAATTATTTAATTTTGCGCATATATCGACAGCCCTGCAGTTTTTTAATTGTAAATTATTTAATATTTGGAATAATGTTGAAGTTTGCTAACAACCATTCTTCGTAGTAGCAGAAATTTCGTAAATTATTAAATCTTTGGAATAATGTTCAAGTTTGCTAACAATCATTTTTCATAGTACCATAAATCGACCTCGGCGCATATATCGACAGCCCTGCAGTTTTTAAATTGCAAATTATTGAATTTTTTTTGTGAAAAGTGAAAAGTAAAAAGTGATTATTTTATCGACTATTTATATATAGATTTTATTTTATTTAAAAAAGTGGAGACTGGAAGGTCGAGGACACCCTACACACACTCATTCGGACAAACGGACCTTATCGACTATTAATATATAGATTTATTTTATTTTATTTTTTATTTTATTTTATTTTATATTATTTTATTTTATTTAAAAAAGTGGAGACTGGAAGGTCGAGGACACCTTACACTCACTCATACGGACCTTATCGGCTATTAATATATAGATGGAACGAAAATACTATTTAATTGATCTAATTCCACTGTTATTTAATATGATCAAGACCGGTTTCATTTATGACGAGCATCATCGATGTATAAAATTGATATATTTAAACTGTCTTCTTGTATTATCGTATCAGTAAATAATGTTCGTCATGAGCGAAACCGGTCCAAATCATTTGTAAAAGTGATGAGTATTTTATTTTTTGAATAGAATGCCTTTCCACCAAGCATTAGCAGTGAAAACATTATTCTTTGGGTGCACTAATTTACAATCCGGGATGCTTACATCGATTACGAAATTACCTTATATTTACACATATATCATATATATAATTACATACCTAAAATCATTAGGTTGCTGATACCCCTTAACATACATACAAGCAATTAACTTAGAATAACAAATGGTTGCGCGTGTCATACTGTTCAGATGCAATTAAAAGAAAAATCGTTTTGACAGACATAATCTGTTTGAATATAAACTTGTAAACAGCAGCAGCGATCGAACAGAGCAGATGAAAACCCTTCACGATAGTGAAACATAAATTCATTATATTGGTGAATATGTTTGAGAGATTTGATGCCACCTCATAGGAGTATTCAAAAACTCTCGACTCTTCACGGATTGATTTTAATACGACACTACTCGATTTTGAAGTGGATATCTTTGTATTAATAAAAACAATAATCCTTTGTACTTCATTCCACTTTATTTAATATGTCAGGACCGGTTTCGCTCATTGCGAGCATTGTCAACTGATAAGAAATAAAATTTAACAATGCTATTTATACAAAATTGAAAAATTATACACAACAGTTGGCATTGAAAAGAAATTGCCAATTACATTAAAATGATTCTAAAATAACACAAAATTAAAATGTTCAACACATCTAACATATAATTAAAAAGTCATCTCAGATTCATAAATTCAGAATTTAATTTTGTGTTATTTTAGAATCATTTTAATGTAATTGGCAATTTCTTTTCAATGCCAACTGTTGTGTATAACTTTTCAATTTTGTATAAATAGCATTGTTAAATTATATTTCTTATCAGTTGACAATGCTCGCAATGAGCGAAACCGGTCCTGACATATTAAATAAAGTGGAATGAAGTACAAAGGATTATTGTTTTTATTAATATAATGCCTTTCCACCAAGTATTGACAGTGAACACCCTAAAAGTGGATATCTTTGGACAATAATACTGGCAACCAAACATCTTTTGAAACATACATTATATCTAAAAGTAAAAAAACCGATTCAATCATTAGTTTACTGAAACGTTAATAAATTTAAAAAAAAACTACAAATAATAATTACTCGGGTAACGTTAAAACGAATGATCTGACGTAAAACCGTTTATTTCGGAAACATTTTCATATATAATTTAAGATTTCGACTGAAGGTGCTTGGTGGAATTTCAATATTAAATTTGAATTGTTCAAACTATGTACATTATCACAGATTTTGTCACTAACGACACGGGTTTCGCCTTTCGGCATCTTCAGGCGTTCAAGTTCATCCGTGCACTTGAACGCCTGAAGACGCCGAAAGGCGAAACCCGGGTCGTAAGTGACAAAATCTGTGAGAATGTACATATTTTGAACGATTGAAATTTAATCTTCATATATATTATATTTAAGTTTTTACCAGACCTCATACAACCCGCATTCTATACAATTAACAACTTACGTTATCTGTGAGCCCGTTGCCCCCAACGGGAGGATGTTTTCGTATTATAAAAAATCAGACATTTACCGACACGAACAATCAAATGCACACTTACATATCAAATAAATCAGAATGCATAAAGTTGACTAATTCTCCAAATGGATCTTGTCTTTAAGAATATAAATGATTTATGATTTTTAAATTGATTATACATACTTAACGTTATTTTATTATACATACTAAAACTATGATTTTGCCAAAAAAAGACTATACCCCGTTGAAAGCACCGGTTCTCGTCCCATCACCAAATTTCAGGAGTCATGCCGCATTCTTTTAATGTCTTAATGTTGATAATTACGTGTATTAACTAAAGCTTGTATTTGCATACACATTTTTATAGGTCATAAATAATTTGGTAAATTCATTTCTACTATTACTACAAATTATGTCAGTTAAATCAAATAGTTTCCACAAAAAATTAATACTTCGCATCTTGACATAATATCTACATGTTTAACATTATCCGCTTTAAATATATAGATGGACATTTTTATTGAATAGTAAAGATAAATAAGAATCATTTTCTCAAAACGGTATATCACGTATGCATTCTAAATACCTCCTATGTGGTTAAATCAACATTCCGAGATAATCAAAAAAACTGTTTAAAAAAATAGAGAAAAAAAGATATATTTTTTACACATTTTTAGAGATTTTTAATATCATAACTTTTTTATAAAACCTTCAATTTTGGATGATAAAATCGTTGATTTTCCATTTTTAAATCACATATGAGTAATTCTGTTCGCAGTGTTTGCACTGTCCTCACATAGGAGGTATTTTACTCTAACATATTATTAATTAATCAATGTAAAAAATAATAATGTAAGTGAATCATTTGTTATGTATCATTTCTATCATCTAAAACTATGTTGACTGAAAATAATTGTATGGCTTAGTATTTTTTATGGCTTTATTAAACAAAATTTTACATTGTAAATTACATCTCAATCAATAAAAAACAAAAAGAAATAATCTGATAAGAAAAGTTACAGTTTTTTTTACCATTTATGCCCCAACGGAGAGCATATGGTTCCTTATAGTATACATACTTATCCTGATTGATTGGTTATCAAAAGGACTGACTGTCAGTCAATCGCTCAACCCACTAAGAGTTATGCCCTATATTAAATATTTAGTCCCACCAAGTATCTAACCTGGGTTTCGGTTATATGTAATGTATCATTTCTATCATCTAAAACAATTTGAATCGAAACTTATAAGTGTAATTTAGTATTTTTTAAATTTTATTTAACAAAAAAATTAATTGTAAATTACACCTCAATTATTAACAAACCAAAAGGAATTGACTTGTAATTAAGGTTAACATTTACGACCTCAGCATAAAGCATATGGATCCTCAAAGTATACAAACCTATCTTATCTTGATGGATTGGTTATCCAAAAGGTTGATTGTCAGTTTATCACTCAACCCACTAAGCTTTTAAACATTTTCACCCGCCAGAGATTGAACCTGGGTTCTAAGTTTATGTAATGTGTCATTTCGAACATCTGAAACTATGTGAACGAAGACTTATTAGTGGGGTTTAGTTATTTTTTTTATTTTATATGGTTATAAATAATATTTTTTTACATTGTTAACTACACCTCAATCTTAAACAAATAAAAAGACGTCGACTTATAATTGGGGGGGTTATAATGCAAAACGTACTATTTCCAAAATGAGCGATATTGAGTTAGGTATTCAGATAGGGCAATTCAAGCCTAAGGAATCGACTGATCCTATTAGTTTTGATATAAAATGTCCATAAGACTATCGTCTTCAATTTGGAAATCATATTTGTATGCAAACGTTATTTTGTTTGTGTTATTCGTTACAGTATTTGACTTATTTTGTTAAAGTTTTTTTACCATTTACACCCCCAACTTATAGCATATGGATACTTAAAGTATAAAGACTTATCGTGAAAGGTTTTTTTATCGAAAGAATTTATTGTCAGTCAATTTCTCTACCCACTAAGTTTTCAGCATATATTAAAATTTAGTCCCGTCAGAGAATGAACCTGGGATCTCCATGCACCACAGTCACGATAGTTGATGATGGAATGAAATAATACTAAATAATTTATATAATATCATTTGATTTTTACCATAAATTGAACTAAAAAATATATCTATTGTTTCTACAATATGTCAGTAAATATTAGAAAGGATGGTGATCCTTACCGATAACGTAGAGAAAAAATGCGCACCAATACCGCACAGCGGTATCAATAACTCATTTTCGTCAAAAACCTCACATATTAGGTATTTAGAATGCACGCGCGATATATCGCCTAACCCAGTGGTCGGCAAACTTATTCGTCAAATAGCCAAATATGAACATTACAATCTTAAAAAATATTGGGAGCCAAATATGTCTATTAATGTCCGCACTTAAGGGGCCAAAGAGCCGCACTTTGCTGACCAATGTCCTAACCTGTCAAGACTATCAAGCGAAAGTCGTAAATAGAAAGAAACATTAGTAAATAAAATATTAAATAAGTAGGTGGGTCACCATTGTTGAATTCATTTCTATTGAAATTTACAACACGGAAAGAAAGATATTAATTTATAATTAGTATCAAAGTTTGTATCTTCCCCCCTCCCCACGTAAAGTAAAAAAATGACAAGCCCCGATTTTTATTTTGTAATGTATAACATAAGAATTAGAATCAATTTTTAGTAAATTCGTAAGCGTTGCGATGGTCTGATGAAACTTTTCAAAAAATCGAAACACGTACCACAAAGTTATCAAATTCAATTTTATATTTAAAATGAATTTTCACAAAGTTAACGCCGAATGTATCAAATAACTAATTTTAACTTATATTAGAAATGAATCATAATAGGAATGTATTACATATGTTATGAAAAAAATGTCATACAGACTACACTGTTGAAAATGTATCAGATATTTTTCTTTTAACTTTTCCGTTTCTAAGCTCAAGAAATGCGACCCCAATACGAACATTTTCGTAAATATCTATTTTAATATGGGTGATACAATGTTTATAATTAAGGTATTCTTATATCATAGTTTTTTGGACCTTTTGTAGTTTATATAAATACGCGATAACGCTTATCAGCTGATTAGCGCCCGGGATAACGATTGTTCGTATGATAATTTGGAACGCTGAGAACACTCTTCAGTAGTCAATTCATATGTGTGCTGACATGACGTCTTTTTTACGCGCAACTTAAAATATGATTATTTAATAAAAAACCACAGATTTTTATAAAAAAAATGTATGAGGAATGATGCAAAGAGATATTTTTAAGCCCTTGGACTATTTTTTTTTTTGAAATTCATAATAATAAGGCCAATAATGAGGAAGACCCCCATCGGCTGACAAGTATTTTTCTAGTCTCCGAGCCGCAAGAGTTAAATCTGTTTCATGGTAATTTGCGTGAAGTGAGAATGCAGAAAATCTCACATTTTTTGAAAACACTAGGATTTGTTCGAAATGACTTACGGTTGTAAAAAAATGGAATAGGAGAATTACAACTAATGTAATGTCGACGCAACGCGTGTCTGGCGATACAAATTTATTTCAGTGATTGCTCTCATTTTGCCAATTGATTCAGCAGCACCGTCTCCGCAAACGCCCAACGGAGTATTTATTAGATGAAGCCAAAGATCAACGCGCTTTGAAGGCTTCATTTTAATTTTATTATCAATGATAATGTTGAAATCGTTGCCGTTCGTCGGCGTTCAAAGCAATATTAAAATCAAAAATAAACGTGAAGTAATATGTGCGAGCCAAAATAAAGAACATACTTTGAGATTTCGACTGAAGGTGCTTGGTGGAATTTCAATATTCAATTTGAATCGTTCAAACTATGTACATTATCACATATTTTCACTAACGACCCGGGTTTCGCCTTTCGGCATCTTCAGGCGATCAAGTGCACGGATGAACTTGAACTGACGCTTAGTAAATAAATGTTTCGTGTTTATATAAGAGATAAATGTATCATTGAGTTTAAAGCCATTGCTGGCGAAAAGGATAAGCTCATGGGAATGCCCACAGATTTGAGTAGTAAGTAGTTTCAAGAATTATATTTATTTGTTTGTCGGCAAAGGTTTGATGAATATATTTATATAGAGTATAGAAGTGGACATCCCGGAATTTTTAATATTTCATTTAAAATCGGAAGACTATGCAATTGTGCTCTATTTATTTCCAAAATTTCCTGGAAAAAGTGCTTATGACTGTCCGTATTTGGGTGTAACATTTTTATTCCTTGTTCCTGATTGAACACGTGTCCTTCCGAAATTAGCAAAAGTAGACGTGTCTTTTTTTAATCTAAAGGCTGCCATATGCCATTGTTTATGGCGATTTTTTGAAATAAACTTTAATATCGAATTGAAAATCATCAAACAAATCGCCATAAACAATGGATACGATATGTCTCTTATAGACAATCTTTTATCAAAAAAACAAACTAAACTAAAATATTATTAAGCTGCAACAATTTAAAAAAATCTTAAAAATTCAGCTTAGTGTTTCGTTATATTTTCCGGACTTGCGAAGTGTTCCATTTCAGAAAATGTTTGGGAAACCCTGGTATAGAATATAGAAGGCCATACCTTCGCAGCTTCATTTTCATTAAAAATCCAAGACAATAAATTTATAATCACTTTTGAATTATTCAACACGGTTTTTAAAATTGCACTTTTTGCAGTAATAATATATACCTACCTACCATCATTGTTACCATCAAGTTTTTGATAAATGAATTTTACTTTAAAAAAATAAAATTAATATTTTGGCTTAAAGTTTTTTTCGTGCTCAGCATAGGTAATCCACTATTTTCAGCCTTGTTCAGTTTTATAATTTACACTTTGTAATTTAATATTTCTATCGTTCAATAATTTCTACAAAAAAATAAATTACTTCATTATGTTATAATAGAACTATATTGAATCAAACGATAGACCGTTCCATATTGCATGGTCTTTCAATAAATACAATTCGGGTTACCACAGATTTTTTTCTCGATTGCAGGTTTAAATATGAGATTTCGTAGAGGAAAAAAATCTTAAAATAAAGCTGTCTTATACAGCAGTGCTCCGCAACCGGTGTGCCGCGAGGCGATGCTAGGTGTGCCGGCGCGAATCTCTAATAAACGAAAAAAATCAAACAGTTTGGTCGATACTACAAAATATTTCTGAAGACACTATCATAGAGAAGCAGAAGTAATTATTTTTTGGCTGAAAGAATATGTTATATGTACAGTCTGCGCAAGAATGTTTCGCGCACCTTGCGAAAATTCAGTTTTGTATTTTAAAATGTCGTTTAAGAGTACAGATGAATTATCTATATATTAATAGTCGATAAGGTTTGTATGTTGGTCGTATGTATGTACGCGAATTCGCCTTTTCGATGAAGTCAAAAAAGATGATTTTAACATTTGGAACTGCTAGTAATGAGCTTATGATAGATAGCCAGGGTAGGAGAATAAACAATTCGTTGTATTCGTTAAATATTTTTTAATTTAAATTTGCGATTATTTTTATTCACCAATTAGTAATTATTGATAACTTTTAACATCCAGGAATCATTAAAATGAACCGAAAAAAATCCTTGTTTTCTTTAAAGCTTTTTATTTCAATTACTATATAATTTCCCACTCTAAGCTTTTATGGGGGTAGTTATTTAAAAAAAATATATTTTTAGATTCCAAAGTGAGAAGACAGTCCATAAATAAAAGTGGTAAAGAGATTTTAATAAGAAACATTTAACCCATTTTTTCCCGATTTTTTTTTCTCAAAATTTATAATTATTTCAATAAATCATAATGATATATAATACAAAACATTTTTTTCTTATTTTTTTTTGCATTCGTATTGCTTTTATATGAGTTTTTCGAAATGTTCCAAATATGGAACACTGAGAATACAATGAGGTAGACGTTATAAAACTAAAATAAGAAATAAAGTTTATTTCAACACAATTAACCTTATAAATTAGTGTACATAGATAAGTTAAATTATGTTAATATATATAAACATGAATTAACGAAAATGAAAGGTTTTGAAACATCCTTCATGAAAATTGGGAGGATATTTTTCACAACATATTGTGGATTTTTTTTACCAGCTGGAATCATTCAAAGATCTACCCGATCATATTAAATATGGACAGGCACCCAGATAAATAATTCTTTTGAAGATTTTGGCATGCCTCCCCTCTTCGTGGGGTTTCCATTAATTTTAAAGTACTATATTTCTTCTAAATTGCAAGTAATCTAACTTTTTATTTTCTGGATTTTTTCTATAAAGTTGCCAAGCATTATGAATTGCAGTATCCAAACAAAAGCTTAAAGGTACCCACCACTATTTTTATATACTCCACACTGGGTGCGGACATGGTAAATATATATATATAAATAAATTAGGAGCTTCGTTTTATTTTTATTTGGAATATTTTATTGTTATGTTTATGGAGTGAATTTCTATTTTTTTTTAACTTTTCATAATTAAAAATAAAGAAAGTAGGTATCACAAATGTTTATTTAATTTTGTATTTTATTTCGGAACAGACAAATTAATTTAAATCAGTGGACTGATAAAAGAGTTTTAATGTACATATTATGTTTTGATGTTATAAATATGACTAAAGTGATATAAAAGTATTTTATACTTAAATAAAAACTAACAAATATTTCTTAAATTAAATAAGTTCTTCTTGAATAATGTTAAATGAAAATATTTTTTTATTAATAACAGTATTTAAGTAAAATAAATTGAATAACAGTAATACGCATAAAATTATAAACTGCTTATATACATGAAAATTAAATACGTTTCTTGTTTTCGTTCTGAAAAATATTTGGTATAATTGCCATAAAACATTCCACGTTACAATAAAACAATGATTTTTCTATTAAAAATATTTAAATGTTCGGAGTATTTGGTGTGCGAAGTATTCTATATCAGGAAGGTTCTGTGTGCGGAAGGTTCCGAGTCCGAAAGATTCGGTGTTCGGAGTATTCTTGTTCGGAGAGTTCGTGTTCGGGAGAATCATGTTCGGTAGAATCCGTTCACCGTAATGGTCTGCGGTGCCATCACCAGAGAAGGGGTTGGCAAATTTTCATGTTGGAGGGAACAATAAATGCCCAAAATTACAAATTTGACATTTTTGAAGAAGTTTTACCAAAATAGGAGGAGTTTTTAGCCTTCATAGTACGAACCCGCCGTTAGTCATCGTGCAAAATCTATCAATTCATGTTTTTTTGGCCCTACAAACAATTTGTTTTACAAATAAATGTGGTAATTATAATACTTTCGATGGTTTCGGCGGTAATTTTGTGGAAGTTCATTTTAATAGAAAATTTAAATAAACTTTGATTATTCCACGTATTGTGTTACTAACTGTGACACGTGTTTCGCCTCTTTCAGAGGCATTTTCAGACTTACTTAATTATATTTCTATTTTAATACTTTCGATGGATTAGGCGGTAGCTTTGTGGAAGTTCATTATAATATAAAATAACTTAGATTATTCCACGTATTGTGTTACAATCTGTGTCACGTGTTTCGCCTCTTTCAGAAGCACCCTCAGACAACTACTTTTGCAAATGCTTGCTTGAGAACGAAATAATTCGTACGTAGAGTATTTAGTACGTAGAGACACTCCCGATCTCAAAAAGTTCACTATGACTGGGAGGCTAATGACTAATCGAACAAACGTCAAAATTTAGAAACATTTTACTACACACAAAATTATGAATTATGTGAGATATTGATAATATTATATATTAAGTGATTATGAATGTATAACGAAGAAATGACTTATCTAATGCGGCAGTAACCCGAAGTATGTCAACTTGTTAAACTATAAGCGGTATACATTTAATTTACATACTGGCACAAAATAATCTATTTTCAAACGTATCCCAACCTATTTATATGCATAACCGCAATATTAAAATAAGGAGAATGCCGATAGATTAAATAAAGTACAATAAGTGTAGATATGACAGCTCCCATCGCATTTAACGGGTTATTACTTCCGTTCTAAAAATAGCACAAAAAACTAACAATATATTGCGATAAGTAAATCCTAAAAAGCATAGTTCGAAATTTAATAATAATGTTTGTAATGAGCAGTGCTTCTCAACCTGGAGTCCGCAAGGTTTTACGCAGAAATTTTCAGTAGAAAGTATTATACAAATATTTATTTGTGAACATTTTTCTATGTATGTACATGGTTTTTTCGGGATATGTTTTTTTCGGTAGTCCGCAGATTAATTTTTCACATTTAGGGGTCCGTAGCATGAAAAAGGTTGGGAAGCACTGCAATACAGTAGCATAAAATATTTAATATAGTCTACAGTCGAACATATGAAGAAGTACCACTAACATTGTTAACCTTTACCTTTCCTTCCCTGTGATATGTATTTACTACAATCCGACTCAACTAATGTGAATGTCTATATAAAATATAATAGATACGGGGTTTAAAATTAACTAGCTGTAAGCCCGTTGCCCAGCAACGTGAGATTTTTGTTGCATTATAGAAAAGTCATAAATTTACTGGCATGAACAATTGAATGCATATTTATTATTATATATGTATATAATCTAATAACACATATTTAATAAACTCCGTTTTTTTCCATAGGGTACTCAACGTTGTACCCACCACCACCCGCTACGGCTTCACACTCTTTTATAGGGTGTATTTCGTAGCGTATCAACGTTAGCTGTCAGCCCGTTGCCCTCAACGGAGTGGATTTTTGTTGCATTTTTAAATAGTCAGAAAATTTACTGGCGTGAAAAATAAATTGCAAACCTATTTATTGAATAAGCCAGAAAATCTTAACTTAATTAATTCTCGACATGGATTGTTTAAGAAATACACACAATTCACTAAAAGAACGAAAATACACCGGGATTGCAAAACAAAATATGCGAATAGCGGAAAATTCCGGGGACCTGAAGACAGAATTTTACTGAACTGTAAATAATCAAAAATTACGTCCAAATCAAATTTAATAAGATAAAAATTTCTGCTCAAAAGGTTAAAAAAAGAATTCTATCAATTGTAATAAAGATGTTATTATTTTATTTGTAGTTTTAGTATAAATAAAAAGGTAAAGTTTGCTTTACATATGTAAAAAATCTTTTTTTTAAATTAATTGCATATTTTATCAAAATGTGTGAAAAAAAGTAAAAGTGTGATTTTATAAAATATCCATATCATAATAAAAATATTCGTAATGTATTTAAAATACTAAAAACTTAAGTAAATGTCCAAAAGTATTCGACCTAAGACATTGCCAAAGTATGAAAAATTCCATAAAAATATTCAATATTTTGTCCAAAATGAATGAAAAATATCGTATTTTATATTTGCTTTACATATATAAAAAATATATATTTTTTTAAATTTTGATAAAATAAATATATTATAATTGAATATATTCATACAAATCATAATTGAGCAGTCCTGCAGTGCGGCCAAATCCAATATCGACAACCCTGCAAATGTTTCAAGTATACAAACAAATATTCGACCCAAGACATTGCCAAAGTATGAAAAATTTCAAAAAAATATTCAATATTTTGTCCAAAATGTATGAAAAATATCGTATTTTACATTTGCTTTACATATATAAAAAAATCTTTTTTTTTTTTTTAATTAATTGCATATTCTATCAAAATGTATGAAAGAAAGTCAAAATGTGATTCTATAACATATCCATATCATTATTAGAATATGCGTAATGTATTTAAAATAATAAAAACCTATGTAAAATGTCCAAAAGTATTCGACCTAAGACATTGCCAAAGTATGAAAAATTCCATAAAAATATTCAATATTTTGTCCAAAATGTATGAAAAATATCGTATTTTATATTTGCTTTACATATATAAAAAATATATATTTTTTTAAATTTTGATAAAATAAATATATTATAATTGAATATATTCATACAAATCATAATTGAGCAGTCCTGCAGTGCTGCCAAATCCAATATCGACAACCCTGCAAATGTTTCAAGTATACAAACAAATATTCGACCCAAGACATTGCCAAAGTATGAAAAATTTCAAAAAAATATTCAATATTTTGTCCAAAATGTATGAAAAATATTGTATTTTACATTTGCTTTACATATATAAAAAATCTTTTTTTAAAAAAATTAATTGCATATTCTATCAAAATGTATGAAAAAAAGTCAAAATGTGATTCTATAACATATCCATATCATTATTAGAATATGCGTAATGTATTTAAAATAATAAAAACCTATGTAAAATGTCCAAAAGTATTCGACCTAAGACATTGCCAAAGTATGAAAAATTCCATAAAAATATTCAATATTTTGTCCAAAATGTATGAAAAATATCGTATTTTATATTTGCTTTACATATATAAAAAATATATATTTTTTTAAATTTTGATAAAATAAATATATTATAATTGAATATATTCATACACATCATAATTGAGCAGTCCTGCAGTGCGGCCAAATCCAATATCGACAACCCTGCAAATGTTTCAAGTATACAAACAAATATTCGACCCAAGACATTGCCAAAGTATGAAAAATTTCAAAAAAATATTCAATATTTTGTCCAAAATGTATGAAAAATATCGTATTTTACATTTGCTTTACATATATAAAAAAATCTTTTTTTTTAAAATTAATTGCATATTCTATCAAAATGTATGAAAAAAAGTCAAAATGTGATTCTATAACATATCCATATCATTATTAGAATATGCGTAATGTATTTAAAATAATAAAAACCTATGTAAAATGTCCAAAAGTATTCGACCCAAGACATTGCCAAAGTATGAAAAATTTCAAAAAAATATTCAATATTTTGTCCAAAATGTATGAAAAATATCGTATTTTACATTTGCTTTACATATATAAAAAAATCTTTTTTTTTTAAAATTAATTGCATATTCTATCAAAATGTATGAAAAAAAGTCAAAATGTGATTCTATAACATATCCATATCATTATTAGAATATGCGTAATGTATTTAAAATAATAAAAACCTATGTAAAATGTCCAAAAGTATTCGACCTAAGACATTGCCAAAGTATGAAAAATTCCATAAAAATATTCAATATTTTGTCCAAAATGTATGAAAAATATCGTATTTTATATTTGCTTTACATATATAAAAAATATGTATTTTTTTAAATTTTGATAAAATAAATATATTATAATTGAATATATTCATACAATTCATAATTGAGCTGTCCTGCAGTGCTGCCAAATCCAATATCGACAACCCTGCAAATGTTTCAAGTATACAAACAAATATATTTCGAAAAAAGATAATTATTCAAATTCGTTTAGTGCAATGTTTCAAATACAGATGGCATTGTAGGTGCACTAAGAATGCACTTGCTTCTCTTGCTTTGAGTTTTTTAAATAAAAGAAACGTTTTACTTCACCAACTTCAATCGCAATGTGGAGCATTGGATATTAGCTCGAACGTTGAGAATGAAAACTTGGGACCTGAGTTCGATCCCCAGCTTGACAGAATATTTTTGGTTAGTACGAAAATTAATTGTTTTTACATAATATCATGACTTCAAATATTCACATGTAGACGTCAGATAAAAATGAATGAATGGCGATAGCGGGCAGGGGTGGGGGGAAGAAGACCGTCTTTCTTGACGTCATCGAAAAGGTGAAATCGCGACATGTGGGGGAGGGGGAGGAGGAGAGGAAATCGAGGAAAATCATAAGTAACAGTGTATATTGGAAAAATATGTCTTAAGTATGAATAAAAAGTGACAGCGCGGCTTGGCAGTAGGAGGAGGGGGAGGGGCAGAGGGGAGGGGAAATCGAGGACATCTTACACTCAGACAAACATACGGACATTATCGGCTATTAATATATAGACTAGCTGTAAGCCCGTTGCCCAGCAACGTGAGATTTTTGTTGCATTGTGTTTTGTTGCATTGTATTTTATTTTCTTTTACTTTATTTAATTTAATTTTATTTTATTTTATGTTATGTTGTGTTATTTTATTTTATTTTATTTTATTTTATTTTATGTTATTTTATTTTATGTTATTTTATTTTATTTTAATTTATTTTATTTTTATAGTAAGCAGAAATTTCGTAAATTATTTAATATTTGGAATAAAGTTTAAGTTTGCTAACAACCATTTTTCGTAGTAGCATAAATTTCGTAAAATAATTAATTTTTGGGATAATTTTTAAGTTTGCTAACAACCATTTTTCGTAGTAGCATAAATTTCGTAAAATATTCAATTTTTGGAATAAAGTTTAAGTTTGCTAACAACCATATTTCGTAGTAGCCGAAATTTCGTAAATTATTGACTTTTTGGAATAAAGTTTAAGTTTGCTAACAACCATTTTTCGTAGTAGCATAAATTTCGTAAAATATTAAATTTTTAGAATAAAGTTTAAGTTTGCTAACAACCATTTTTCGTAGGAGCAGAAATTTCGTAAATTATTTAATATTTTGAATAATGTTCAAGTTTGCTTACAACCATTTTTCGTAGGAGCAGAAATTTCGTAAATTATTTAATATTTGGAATAATGTTCAAGTTTTCTAACAACCATTTTTCGTAGTAGCATAAATTTCGTAACATATTCAATTTTTGGAATAAAGTTTGAGTTTGCTAACAACCATTTTTCGTAGTAGAATAAATTTCGTAAATTATTTAATATTTGGAATAATGTTTAAGTTTGCTAACAACCATTTTTCGTAGTAGCATAAATTTCGTAAATTATTGAACTTTTGTAATAAAGTTTAAGTTTGCTAACAACCATTTTTCGTAGTAGCATAAATTTCGTAAAATATTCAATTTTTGGAATAAAGTTTAAGTTTGCTAACAACCATTTTTCGTAGTAGCATAAATTTCGTAAAATATTCAATTTTTGGAATAATGTTTAAGTTTGCTAACAACCATTTTTCGTAGTAGCATCAATTTCGTAAAATATTCAATTTTTGGAATAAAGTTTAAGTTTGCTAACAACCATTTTTCGTAGTAGCATAAATTTCGTAACATATTCAATTTTCGGAATAAAGTTTGAGTTTGCTTACAACCATTTTTCGTAGTAGAATAAATTTCGTAAATTATTTAATATTTGGAATAATGTTTAAGTTTGCTAACAACCATTTTTCGTAGTAGCATAAATTTCGTAAATTATTGAACTTTTGTAATAAAGTTTAAGTTTGCTAACAACCATTTTTCGTAGTAGCATAAATTTCGTAAAATATTCAATTTTTGGAATAATGTTTAAGTTTGCTAACAACCATTTTTCGTAGTAGCATAAATTTCGTAAAATATTCAATTTTTGGAATAAAGTTTAAGTTTGCTAACAACCATTTTTCGTAGTAGCAGAAATTTCGTAAATTATTGAATTTTTGGAATAATGTTCAAGTTTGCTTACAACCATTTTTCGTAGTAGCATAAATTTCGTAAATTATTTAATATTTGGAATAGTGTTTAAGTTTGCTAACAACCATTTTTCGTAGTAGCATAAATTTCGTAAATTATTGAACTTTTGGAATAAAGTTTAAGTTTGCTAACAACCATTTTTCGTAGAAGCAGAAATTTCGTAAATTATTGAATTTTTGGAATAAAGTTTAAGTTTGCTAACAACCATTTTTCGTAGTAGCAGAAATTTCGTAAAATATTTAATTTTTGGAATAATGTTTAAGTTTGCTAACAACCATTTTTCGTAGTAGCATAAATTTCGTAAATTATTTAATATTTGGAATAATGTTTAAGTTTGCTAACAACCATTTTTCGTAGTAGCATAAATTTCGTAAAATATTCAATTTTTGGAATAATGTTCAAGTTTGCTAACAACCATTTTTCGTAGAAGCAGAAATTTCGTAAATTATTTAATATTTGGAATAATGTTTAAGTTTGCTAACAACCATTTTTCGTAGTAGCATAAATTTCGTAAAAAATTCAACTTTTGGAATAATGTTTAAGTTTGCTAACAACCATTTTTCGTAGTAGCATAAATTTCGTAAAATATTCAATTTTTGGAATAATGTTCAAGTTTTCTAACAACCATTTTTCGTAGTAGCATAAATTTCGTAAATTATTTAATATTTGGAATAATGTTTAAGTTTGCTAACAACCATTTTTCGTAGTAGCATAAATTTCGTAAAAAATTCATCTTTTGGAATAAAGTTTAAGTTTGCTAACAACCATTTTTCGTAGTAGCATAAATTTCGTAAAATATTCAATTTTTGGAATAAAGTTTGAGTTTGCTAACAACCATTTTCGTAGTAGCATAAATTTCGTAAATTATTTAATATTTGGAATAATGTTTAAGTTTGCTAACAACCATTTTTCGTAGTAGCATAAATTTCGTAAATTATTGAACTTTTGGAATAAAGTTTAAGTTTGCTAACAACCATTTTTCGTAGTAGCAGAAATTTCGTAAATTATTGAATTTTTGGAATAAAGTTCAAGTTTGCTAACAACCATTTTTCGTAGTAGCATAAATTTCGTAAATTATTTAATATTTGGAATAATGTTTAAGTTTGCTAACAACCATTTTTCGTAGTAGCATAAACTTCGTAAAATATTCAATTTTTGGAATAAAGTTTAAGTTTGCTAACAACCATTTTTCGTAGAAGCAGAAATTTCGTAAATTATTGAATTTTTGGAATAATGTTTAAGTTTGCTAACAACCATTTTTCGTAGTAGCATAAATTTCGTAAAATATTCAATTTTTGGAATAAAGTTTGAGTTTGCTAACAACCATTTTTCGTAGTAGAATAAATTTCGTAAATTATTTAATATTTGGAATAATGTTTAAGTTTGCTAACAACCATTTTTCGTAGTAGCATAAATTTCGTAAATTATTGAACTTTTGTAATAAAGTTTAAGTTTGCTAACAACCATTTTTCGTAGTAGCATAAATTTCGTAAAATATTCAATTTTTGGAATAAAGTTTAAGTTTGCTAACAACCATTTTTCGTAGTAGCATAAATTTCGTAAAATATTCAATTTTTGGAATAATGTTTAAGTTTGCTAACAACCATTTTTCGTAGTAGCATAAATTTCGTAAAATATTCAATTTTTGGAATAAAGTTTAAGTTTGCTAACAACCATTTTTCGTAGTAGCAGAAATTTCGTAAATTATTGAATTTTTGGAATAATGTCCAAGTTTGCTAACAACCATTTTTCGTAGTAGCAGAAATTTCGTAAATTATTTAATTTTTGGAATAATGTTGAAGTTTGCTAACAACCATTTTTCGTAGTAGCAGAAATTTCGTAAATTATTGAATTATTGGAATAATGTTCAAGTTTGCTAACAACCATTTTTCGGATTTTAAATTATTTAACAATTATTTCCAATAAAAATCAAAAGATCAAATCCAATTTTTCAATAAAAAATCAGTTGCACATTTTGTCCAAGTGTATGAAAAAAGCAAAATATTATTCTATGATATATCCATATCATAATTTGAATATTCTTAATGTATTAAAGAATTCTAACAGATTTTCAAGGTCAGACGTGAAAAGATTCATCATTATGATTCAATTGATCAAATCCGCTCCAAAAAATATTAGTCTCACATCGACTCACACGATCAAACGATTCATTTCGATAGCCCTATAATCATAGTTTGCAATAGTCGAATTAAAGTCTTTGATTATTCGAATATTATGATGTATGGTGATACAATACTTTAGCTCTACACCAAGAAATATCAAATTTTCAAACGTGGCGATATCAGAACATTCACGCCCGGTTTAAAATAAGCCGCTCCCATTGGATAGAACAACATTTCAAAAATGTGCTGTTCAGAATAAATCGAAATCATTGGTCTGTACCTTACTGCGGACGTCCTTACAGACGGACCTTATCGGCTATTAATGTTAAGATGTTTTCTTCCGTAATATAACTACGAATTATATATTTATTTGTAATGTGTAATTATTCATCTCAAGTGAGGGAAATAAATAATTTGTCGACAAATCGGGGATAGACTCACCAATTAGGGCTTGCAATTTATTGTCAAATTGCAATTACCGGTAAATAGTTTTTCTCATTACCGGTTATTTACCGGTAAATGAAAAAATACACGTGTCTAGATTAGATGATTAAAGTTTAACGCTATGTGGCTACCTTTACAAAAAAAGCGGTATCCAACATTGAAACTTAAATAACTTTAAATACGTTTCAGTTGAATAATGTCATATAAATCCATACAAATATTTTATATTATGTCTTTTATGTTTTTAATGAAATGTGGTAATAGGAGATCAGATAATCACTTATGCATAGCCCACATCCATCGAGCTTGATTAATTTGAATTACGACTGTATAATATTTGGTTTATCTGTTTGTGAGGAGTTAATACTATTAACACACTCCAATGCTGTTATTATTGTTAAAAGTACCGTTCAAAAAATCCATTTCTTAAGTGGCGCTACTGCATGCTACTAAGCCTAAAAAATAATTAACGTCTTAATACTTTCGATGGATTCGGCGGTAAGTTTGTGTAAGTTCATTTTAATCTTATATATATATAAAATCGGGATTTGAACCAAGGCCCTCCGTAGCCGAAGCCAACAACGTTGACCACTCTACCACACAGGCAGTACGGAGAGTTTTATAAATTGATTTTTCAATCGATTTATGAATTTCTGTTCAAAGGCATTGATGTATGTGATGTCTTGAATTCTTACTTCTCACCCATCCGAACGGGGCGTATCGAGAGCGATTAGCTTATCACTAATTCTGTCTTAGCCCTGTCCTTCTATCCCTACCCTCTTTGGAAAAAGAGAGGTTGAGCAACTGACTAACAAGCAGTTCTCGTAGAAACACTTCTGTTGAGATAAACTCCATTAGGAGTCCATATGCTCCACATTGGGAGCGGAGATGGTTTTAAATATATATATATATAAAAATGAATGTTGCTTAACACACTCAATGCGGACTTTAGTGGAGTATGCATTGTAGTATGCTGATTTTGTAATATTAATAATAACTAGCTGTAAGCCCGTTGCCCAGCAACAAGTTTGCTAACAACCATTTTTAGTAGTAGCAGAAATATCGTTAATTATTATATTTTGGAATAATGTTTAAGTTTGCTAACAACAATTTTTCGTAGAAGCAGAAATTTCGTAAAATATTGAATTTTTGGAATAATGTTTAAGTTTGCTAACAACCATTTTTCGTAGTAGCAGAAATTTCGTAAATTATTTAATTTTTGGAATAATGTTAAAGTTTGCTAACAACCATTTTTCGTAGTAGCAGAAATATCGTAAATTATTAAATCTTGGGAATAATGCTCAAGTTTGCTAACAATCCTTTGTCGTAGTAGCAGAAATTTCGTAAATTATTATACTTTGGAATAATGTTTAAGTTTGCTAACAACCATTTTTCGTAGTAGCAGAAATTTCGTAAATTATTGAATCTTGGGAATAATGTTCAAGTTTGCTAACAATCATTTTTCATAGTACCATAAATCGACCTCGGCGCATATATCGACAGCCCTGCAGTTTTTTAATTGTAAATTATTTAATTTTTGGAATAATGTTTAAGTTTGCTAACAACCATTTTTCGTAGTAGCAGAAATTTCGTAAATTATTAAATCTTTGGAATAATTTCGTTAAATAACAGTTTGTTGGAAAAATATGTCTTTAGTATGAATAAAAAAATGGAGACAGCGGGGCTGGAGTGGAGGAGGGGGAAGGGCAGGGGGAGGGAAAATCGCGAACAATAGGACAATCGGACGGACCTTACAGACTATTAATATATAGATAATTTTATTTGTACAGTTGAAGAGAACGGACGCATTTTCTGTTAGTCAATACTAAATAATCAAAATAACGTCTATTGTATTAATTTATAACTAATTAGTAATTTTAATTAAAGTGTTATCAAGTGTCATTAGTGACAAGCTCACCGCCACATGTTGTCAACTTTCTTTCTCTCTTTTTTTAAAAATTTATTTTACGGACTGCATCTAAATCTCTATTTACATAAAGAAGCTTCGTCATTTCGATGACGGATCTTGAGGTGAGACGGGGTTCACCTCGTCGTCGCCACCCACGACTTCCTCGCGATGACTCTACGATATTTTTGAATGGCACTAAATGCTTGAAGCAGGCAAATAGTATACTAAATGCGATGAGGGACGAACTTGCTGCTTTAACAACTAAGAACCTGAAATATCAACAAGCCAAAATGTGCAAATATATGGATGAGCTAAGAGACCTGTTCAGTGTGACTGTTGCTGAATCGATCGAAAATGAAACTTTAGCTCGAGTCTTCGCGCAGCAAATAGACTCAAATAAAGAAATTGTTGGTAAAGCATTGAACGCTATCGAAGTTAACTTGATCAAGATATCGAAGTTAACTTGATCAAGAGCACCTCATATGCTGGAGCTGCTGCGAAAAACTGCCCACCCCCTATATCACGCTCTGGTGCTCCGGCACTTCCATCAAAGCCAGCGATAATCATATTCCCCACCGATGATACTGTTAAAGACTCTACAACAACGAAGGCAATGATTGAGTCCGCAGTTAAGCCAAGAGACATCGGGGTAAAAATAACTGGAGTCAAGCTTCTCAAAAACCGAGGAGTAATTATCAACGATGCCACGGTTTCCGACTCAGAACGTCTTGTTGCAGCTCCCTGTTTTACCAACGGCAAGCTCGAAGCTAAAATTGCCAATAAAAAGATGCCAAGAGTAATAATTTATGATGTCCCAAGAACCGTAGAGGACACTGATTTTCTTAGTGAAATTTATAGCTCGCTTAAGCAACCGAAGCCTGCAAGAATTTATTAAGACGACTACCCGCAGCCACCTGGCTGGTCCACGAGATGGACCAACATGCCATAGGGTATTCCACGTACTGCCAACTGTGCGTCACCCCTTAATCGCAGAAGTAAGGAGTTATATGGACTGGTCTTCTTTTAGAGTCAGAGACTTTACAGGAGCTACTATGAGCACAACGTGTTCAACAACAAATGTGTTCTCACTGTGGTCTAGTTAGACCACAAAGCTGACGAGTGCCCGCGTTTGCGGGATTCTACCAAATGCGCTACTTGCACACGATACGGAAAACCCGCTTTTCATCAAACAGGTGACAAATTATGCCCCGCATTCGTAGAATTCGTCAGAAGAACGCTCAACAGCATTGATTATGGCTGTTAGAATAAACATAGGGCAAGTCAACATTGGTAGGGGCCAAGCAGCCATGGCAGAACTCAATGGAGTTGTCTAAACTCCATCGATATTCTTCTGATACAAGAACCGTTTTTATTAGATAAACACACTTCAGGGTTTGATAATAACACATTAGTTATAGAAAAACAATGCCCATCAGGTGGCACGCTTGCATCAATCGTCGTTTTAACCCTCCAGAGACGAGAGCTTTTTTCCGATAAAAAAAAATATTTTCTAAGCCATATTGAAGTCACCGATAACTTATATTCCTATCCAAAATTTTGAAAATAAAAACGCAAAGTCGTTGTATAGAAACCCCGCATCACTATATGGTCATGCTCATTCCTTTATTACCGTGTAATATTGAGTACGGACAGTAGTAAGGACAAAAGTGACCGTATGGGCTTGCAAACATTCGGGGTTGAAATATAGCTAAACGTGATTTTTTTTTTAAATATTTACAATTTGACCTCTTTAGATCAACATAATTTCAAAACAAATATATTAGCAAAATAACTGTTAATAATTTTATGTTTTTATAAAAAAATATCTAACAGTTTCAAAAATTAAATTAAAAAAAACGGAAATTCAAAAAATCACATGTGCTTTTAGAGACCGTTCCTGTTCCCACGGCTGATGACTAACTGTAGTCCGTACCCTTCTTAACCAAATATGAGCGAAAGCAACGATATTCAGGTAGAAAAAGTATGAATAGTGGGATCAATAGACAACGGTGTTTTGTGTGACCATATGGTGACGCTCGTCCTTGGAGGGTTAAATAAAAAATCCATGTTTTTCTAGTTTCGTATCTGTCGACAACAACCTGTGTTGTTGCTGAAATAAAACTAAATGGTTATTCGATTTTTGCAATATCCGCATACTTTAAATACTCAGACCCAATAAATATTCACCTGGCGCACTTAGACAAGGTATTGAGAACACTTGGCGACGAAAAAAATATTATTGGAGCAGATGCCAACGCAGAGTCACCCATGTGGAGTCCACGAATCATAACAGCACATAGACACGCATTATGTGGCCCCGCCCTCGAAGACTTCGTAAGTCAATTTGATCTGTCCATCTTAAACGACCGCCGCCAACCGCCAACATTTAACTCACTTGGTGTTGGCTATATTTAGGGGATCCAATCTCGGGATTCCGTTCAATTTTCAGATCCCGAAATTCCAGGATTGAGCTGGCCGCGATCCCGGGATTTCGGGATTGCTCCACAAAATTTACACGAAATTGGCAAAATCAAGATTTCAAATTCCTCGGTGAGCTAAAAAAAAAAACGAGGTTCTGAGAGAATCCAAGGAAAAGGTATAGCGAGTTGAGGATTTCAAATTCCTCGGTGAGAAAAAATCAATCCCGGAATCCCGGGATCTCGGGTTCAAAATTAATCAATCCCGAAACCCCGGGATTGGATACCTTAACTATATTGACGTTACTTTGGCGTCCCCTAAAATACTGCCTAACTGCAAAAAATGGGAAGTTCTAGACGATGTCACTGGGAGCGACCACAATGTTATTATTTTTAGTCTAGAAAATTTTACTAACGACATACCAAACATGGAATGCATCCCACGGCGGTTTAGAAAGTCCAAGCGAAACTGGAAAATTTTCAACACATTGTTACAAGCACAGTTGAACGAATCAGCAAGTAGACTTGATGAAACTCTACATCAAGTAGCTTTTATGTTGACAAATAGTGTGATTGGCTGTGCAGATATAGCGGTAGGAAGAACCAAACCGAAGCATTCGCCCTCGAATCCATGGTGGAACATCACATTAGATGAACTTAAAAGATGTAAAAACCGAGCTCGTAGAGCATATCAAAGAATGAAAAGAAAACTACCCTCACCATTTCTAGATATTTTTAAGAAAAGCTACATGCGTGCCTCATCTCGTTTAAGAAATGCTATACTTTCCACAAAAAAGGAAGCATGGAAAAACTTTGTGCGAGAAGCAAGTTCAACCGATCCTTGGGGTACTGTATACCAATCAATCTCAAACAAGAGAAGTACTTCAAGAGTCCTACGTGGAATATTTAATTCAGGGAAGTTTACTATGACCGGCGAAAGCACTGCTAAAGCTTTCTTGGATTCTCCTATACCTGCAGATGAACCAGATTCCGACTCAACAGAACCCGCTAGAATTCGGAAATACGCATTTGACATACCCAGCACAATAGAAGAGGATTCGCCACCAGTTACTAGAGAATAGTTGAACCAGATCTTTAAAAATCTTAATGTTACTAAATCACCAGGCTTTGACAGGATTGATGCTGAATTGTGCAAAAAAGCATGGGATATTGGACAAAATGAGTTCACATACCTTTATCAAAGTTGCTTAAAACAAGGTATTTTTCCTGATTGCTGGAAGTCTGGTATTTTAATCATCATTCCTAAGCGCTGTGAAAAACCACCAACCGACCCAAAAGCCTACCGTCCTTTAACCTTACTCCCAATCCTTGGTAAAGTTCTCGAAAAGGTTATATTTACTAGTCTTAATATGCACATTTCTTCAAACAAACCAATATCGTCAAATCAGTTTGGATTTAGGTCAAAGATCTCGGTAGATGATGCTATCAATCATCTACTCGGTGTGGTAGCGTCCTCGTCTTCAAAATATATTTTGGCTATTTCCCTTGACATATCAGGAGTATTTGACAATGCATAGTGGCCAATGATTTCAACTAAACTGAAACTGAGAAAGATTCCATCTGATCTATTTAAAATTATTGTAAGCTATTTCTCAAAACGAGAGATAATCATTTCAACCGGAAATTCTTTAATCCAGAGAAATATCACGCGAGGTTGTTTTCAAGGATCGATTCTTGGACCACTTCTTTGGAATATTTTATTCGATGATCTGTTAGACCGCCCTCTCCCTCAAAATACGCACATACAAGCATACACTGATGATGCATTAATGCTTATTCAAGGCAATAGTAGAAGCATTTTCGAACAGCTATCAACTGACTGTTTAAAGCAAGTTGCTGCATGGGGAGAATACAACAAACTACAATTTGCACGACATAAAGCATGTAGTATAATGCTAAAAGGAAAACTGACGCGAAAACCAATAGTCAGGTTTAATACAATCACAGTTCCAGTTCAGAAAACCTTGAGAAACCTCGGTGTGATATTAGATGAAAAAATATCTTTCTTGGACCACGTGAAAACTGCTACAGCAAGTGCTAAGACAAGCTTCGAAAAGGCTGCACGTATGGCTAGGGTAAGGTGGGGGCTAAGTCTCGGCTTTATTACAAGTCTATTTTCCTCGGTATTGCGTGTCATGCTGCAAAATGTTGGGCATATAGGTGTACCCAACGACTGGAAATATGTCAAATACTTCTTCGGGGACAACGGTTTCCCCTTCTGGCTATTTCCAAAGCTAACCGAACTTGCTCAACAGAATGTCTTCCTGTAATGTTAGGACTTACTCCATTGGATCTAGAGGTCCAAAGACGAGCTGCAATTCATCACCTCTTGCACGGGAAACCAGCGCAAATTGGTCGCACAACTCTTCACCCGTTGGATTCACAAGAATTTTTTATAGTTAAAGTGAAAAAACTCTGCTCACTAACCGTTTTAACTACTTGGCAAAGTCGATGGTCAAAGTCTCTTCGTGGTAGAATTACCTATTTATTTTTCCCAGATATTGCTTTTCGTCAGAATGCAACCTGGCTCTCTCCGGATCACTGGGCCTCACAATTTATCACCGGCCACGGTGCATTTAATGCCAAGTTTACCAATGCCAATTTAAAATCAAACTTAGCCCACACTGCCCTTGTGGTTACAGTAATCAAGATTTAGAGCATATTCTCTGGATTTGTCCGATTATGTCCGTAGGAAGAAGTATATTGTTTTCGTCATGTAGAAATAATCGTGATGGTCCTATCGGGCATCGAGATCTAGTTTCGTCTTCAGAAAATTTCTGTCACTTCAAGAAATTTGCTACTTCTTTTGGAGAAAAAGTTTACCTTCCCTGCCCCTCACCATTCAATCCTTAATCACATCTGTCTCAAAATTGAAAGTTGTTTATTAGTCTTATTAACTATCATTCTTGCTTATTACTATTTAATTGTTTTTACTTGTAATTATACCAATTCTTTGCATTTAATTAACCTTTATTAATATCTATATATTTGTAATTATTATTTATTGTTGCCATTCAAATTGTACCTAAATAAAATGTATCTTAACTGTATCATTGATGAGATACCATCTTCGGTGTGATGCAGAAAGGAAAAAAACAAGTTTATCGAATATTTTTTTTTTTTACAAGTTCGATGCCTTTTTTTAAGTCGATATTGGTTGCATGCTAATCTTAGTAAGTTTTTAACCTCAGAAATATATTAAATTACCTCAGTTTCAACTAGGGTATCCGATCCCGGAGCCTTTTTCCAATCCCGGGATTTCGGTATTGATCCCCTATTTTTCGGGATCCCGGGATAGTGATTTTCTTACCGAGAAATTTGAAATCCTCAATTCGTTATACTTTTTCCCAGATTCTCACAGAACCTCGTTTTTTTTTTAGCTCACCGAGGAATTTGAAATCTCCGATTTGGTATACTTTTTCCCAGAATCTCGCAAAACCTCGTTTTTTTTTAGCTCACCAATTTACCAATTTCGTGTAAATTATCGGGTTTTCCTCAAAATTTCTCAATCCCGAAATCTCAGGATCGCGGCCATCTCAATACAGGAATTTCGGGATCAGAAAATTGAACGGGATCCCGGATCCCGGGATTGGATGCCCTAGTTACAACCTATGATCCGGCTTTTTGTACGAAGTAGTCAACTAACCTAACCTAACAGTCTTCTTTTTTTATTTTACTGGTAATGGTAGAAAAAAATTACCGGTAATTGAAATTTTTCAGTTCATTGCAAGCTCCATCTCTTCCTCTAAAAAATGCATGTTTTGGCACGCGTACGAAAAAACGAAAAAAACCACCGACCTATATTGTCCATTTACGTCTAGACTTGTCATGTCCCGGGACACGAGACATAAAAATGACATGTCGTGGGTATTTACGCAACCCCAGACCTGAGTACTGTAGTATTTTTTATAAAAAAAAACTAGCTGACCCGGCAAACGTTGTTCTGCCATTTAAATAATTTCTTGTGCATATTTTGGTTGTTCAATGCTAACTAAGATTGACTATGAATTGTAGCATGCTGATTTTATAATATTAATAATAACTAGCTGTAAGCCCGTTGCCCAGCAACGGGAGATTTTTGCTGCATTGTGTTTGATTTTTTTTAGTTTAATTTATTTTATTTTAATTCATTTTATTTTATTTTATTTAATTAAATTAAATTTATTTTATTTTATTTTATTTAATTTAATTTAATTTTATTTTATTTCAATTTATTTCAATTTATTTTATTTTATTTTATTTATTTTATTTTATTTCAATTTATTTTATTTTATTTTATTTTATTTTATTTAAAAAAGTGGAGACTGGGAGGTCGAGGACACCTTACAGACACTCAGACCTTATCGGCTATTAATATATAGATGTAAGCCCGTTGCCCAGCAACGTGAGATTTATGTTGCATTTTTAAGTAGTCAGAAAATTTACTGGCGTGAAAAATAAATTACAAACCTATTTATTGAATAAGCCAGAAATTCTGATAGTAAAAGAAATATATCTCGGGGCATATATCGACAGCCCTGCCCTGCAGTATTTAAATTGTAAATTATTTAATTTTTGGAATAATGTTTAAGTTTGCTAACAACCATTTTTCGTAGTAGCAGAAATTTCGTAAATTATTGAATTTTTGGAATAAAGTTTATGTTTGCTAACAACCATTTTTCGTAGTAGCAGAAATTACGTAAATTATTTAATTGTTGGAATAATGATTAAGTTTGCTAACAACCATTTTTCGTAGTAGCAGAAATTTCGTAAATTATTTAATTTTTGGAATAATGTTAAAGTTTGCTAACAATCATCTTTCGTAGTAGCAGAAATTTTGTAAATTACTTAATTTTTGGAATAATGTTTAAGTTTGCCAACAATTATTTTTCGGATTTTAAATTATTTAACAATTATTTCCAATAAAAATCAAAAGATCAAATCCAATTTTTCAATAAAAAATCAGTTGCACATTTTGTCCAAGTGTATGAAAAAAGCAAAATATTATTCTATGATATATCCATATCATAATTTGAATATTCTTAATGTATTAAAGAATTCTAACAGATTTTCAAGGTCAGACGTGAAATGATTCGTCATTATGATTCAATTGATCAAATCCGCTCCAAAAAATATTAGTCTCACATCGACTCACACGATCAAACGATTCTTTCGATAGCCCTATAATCATAGTTTGCAATAGTCGAATTAAAGTCTTTGATTATTCGAATATTATGATGTATGGTGATACTATACTTTAGCTCTACACCAAGAAATATCGAATTTTCAAACGTGGCGATATCAGAACATTCACGTGCTGTTTAAAATAAGCCGCTTCCATTGGATAGAACAACATTTCAAAAATGTGCTGTTCAGAATAAATCGAAATCATTGGTCTGTACCTTACTGCGGACGTTTTACAGACGGACCTTATCGGCTATTAATATATAGAAGATAATAATCTCGTTCGCAAATATCAGGACTGCGTACCGGTCTCGGATAATTTATGTTACTAAAGAATAACCTTCGCCTGCATAAAGCAGCATTTACAATGCATGTTTTCAAGATTTTTTGAATAAATTAATTGCATGTTAGCTTTTTGATTTATATTTATAATATTGTATACATAAATACATAGAAAACAATAGATACATTTATCAATATTAAAAAAAAGCACACAATTACTTTCATTTACGTGAATAAAATTACATATTTTGTCAAATTACATATTGCATTAAACAATACTTAGCATTTTTTGGTGACAAACGAAAACATGGATGAAGACACAAACCCGGTTCATTTGGATATTCCGGACAAAAAGAGGCTTTTCTCTCCTTTTTTTTCATACCAACAATATTTGCACTTAGCATTCTTAGTTAGTTGCACATATTCCTTCTGGGGTATATTTATCACGGATTCACTTTTAAAAATATATATTTGCAGCTTTTTATGTATAAAATTATAGACAGACACTTTAATTCTCTGAGAATCTTAAAGAATGTAAAAAGAAGAACAGTAAATAATGCAAATTAAAATTTGAAACTTATTTAGTAAATGCATTCTAACCTTTATGTGAAAAAAAGATATGAAAAAACACGACGTCTGCAGGTCCGCATTACCGATTTGTTAATATTTTTTTTATTATTGCAAAACAATGAAATAATAATATCACGCTAAAGCGAATTGCGACCGTGCTTAAATAAATATAAATCTCGGGATCCGGGATCCCGTTCAATTTTCTGATCCCGAAATTCCGGGATTGAGATGGCCGCGATCCCGGGATTTCGGGATTGAGAAATTTTGAGCAAAACCCGAAAATTTACACGAAATTGGCAAATTCAAGATTTCAAATTCTTCGGTGAGCTAAAAATAAAGAAAACGAGTTTGTATGAGAATCTGGAAAAAAGTACAAAATTTTACACGCACTGCGTTGATTCAAAACAAATGCCGAATGAAATGTCAAAATGACGCGACGCTTCTTGCGATGAGGCGCACGTAGCGCCAGCTGTCATTCAACAACATGAATAATTTTCTTATGTTTGAAATACGAACGACGGACGTCAAAAATATTGAAATAAAAATCTGGATAGGGACACCTTCACCTAGCGGTATGAAATATACTTAGCGACCTGTTCTCATATCTAACAAATATACATTTATAAAATTATAAAAATCGGTCAGGCCGTTTCGGAGAAGTGTGACCACAAACGTTGTGACATGAGATTTTTTATAAAAAATCTTTCAAGAAAACATGGATTTTTTTTCAATGCATTTTAATATTCCCTGGATTCTCAAAGTTATCAATAGTATTTAAATTCAAAAATATTTAATGAATACAATAATTTGTTAATTCTACTACCTGGGCTATTAGTTTATTATTAGCTGTTGAAAATTGTGTCAAAGGTAAAACTATTTATATTTGAGAAGTGGATACATGCTTAAACATATTTGTAATGATATTTATAATTATAATAATTAATTCGTGTTCTTTAACCTTTTCTCCGCGCAAGACCTCTATGCACGTCGTAGCTGACATGCCCTCAGCGCGTACGACGTGTATAGCGGTCCTGGGCGTAGCACGGAGTTTTGAGACTCATATAACCGCTATCACTAATGTTTTAGGGTTCAAAATCGGTTGCAAATATTACTGGCTATATATATTACCAATGCCATCTATTGGATTTGGTCAAAAATATTTTAATATTGGCTAAAATTATTTATTTGTGGAACCTACCAAGCACGCATCTATGCGTGTGCTTGATATAAGAGGTAACCCTAACAAAATTACCGTTCAAACTGTTCATTTCCAATGAATTACCGTATGGGTAAGAATCGTTAGTCAGCAAATGTGCGCACGTTGTATAATAACACAATATCCAATGACAGTATATCGTCAATTTAATTTTGACGTCATTATCGGATACAATGATCTTCCGTGCAGTGACTCAATTTTATTATTGGATTGTATCGCCACGACAATATAGTTAAGCAACTTTATTATTCTAAACAAATACCACAATATGAATGGTTTACCATTAGGTCCTAGAATAAAAACAAAAATAATTATTTTAGACTCGAGGTTCCCAAATAAACACGGAAGCGAAGAAGTTTTGACAAAGGTATCGAAAGAAGTCTTGTTTTTATGCAAAACGTCTCAAACTCATACTACTGATAATAATATAAACGGAATCAGAGGTTATATAGATTAGTGCTTCCAAACCTTTTTCATTCCACGGCCCCCTAAATCTGAAAAAAAAAATTCGCGGCCCTCCTCATATTGACAAAACATGTTCTGCGGCGGCCCCCGGAGAAATTCCGCGGCCCCCAATCTGGGAAACACTGATATACATAACAAGTTTTGACTAACAATGTAAAACAACTTCTATGAGATTCTTCAGTTAATTATAATGTACATTGGGAGGTGAAAAAAGCCTATATGAAAAATGGACAAAATTAAGAACTTTGTAAAATTTCAATTCTCTGTAGCAGTGAATTCTCCGAAGCTTTTTTTTGCAAATTCGGAAATTTTAACGAAACACTTGGCTAATTTTTAGGGTCGGTGATTTTAGCAAAAATGTCAATAAAACAGTTATTTTTAAATTGTGTGGCTCCGAGTCTGTTCCTGCACTTTGACTTCGTTGTAACATAAAAAAAGAAATCCTGCTTAAATCCGCATAAATAGGTTGTATAAAACTGAAGTAAATCAATGATAACTTGTTATGACACATTGGGAGATTCTTCTGATAAACTCGCCAAGAAATAATTTAATGACATTCATATCAGAGTCACTGATAAAATCTATCAGATTTGCATAATAAATTGTGCTGAATTAAGCGTACAGGTTTTTTGCTGTCACCGAAAATGGATCCCGAACAAAAGAATCGTAATTGCTAGTTTTTGGAAAATATTGAAAAAGAGTGGTTTTTAAGTTGTGTGTAGGTAATGTGGGTGTTCGCGGAACACCAATTCAGGTTTCGTGAACACCCGTGTTCCGCAGAACACAGTTTGGGGAACCCTGCAGTCTGCAGTATTAAGCTATTAAAAATGTAATAACTGCCATCAGAAAGAAAGGAAGCTAATGGAATGGCATGTAGATAATCGCACTGCAATAAGTTAATAGTGAAATTTGCAATATGAATAAAACATATAAAAAATGCCTAATTGTACTGAGATTTAAGTATTGGTGCTGATAGTTCACACATTTTCAAATTTGTTGTCATTTTTTTTTGTCATAATTGACCCTGAACACCTTATCTAAAAGTTATAAATATGTATGTTGTCATTAATCGCCGAAGTCTGCCATACGACATCTATATTTTTTAAATTTCTACGAAGGGTGTGTCAAATTATCCAGTTTATTGATTATTTTTCACTGTTAAAAAATAATTGATGGATTCCGATTAGAATTTTCGAAAAATCTATATATTAATAGCCGATAAAATAAGTTTTCACTTTTCACTTTTTACTTTTTACTTTTTACTTTTTACTTTTCACAAATGTGTGCGTACTGATGTCCTCGAGCGTATTTGAAAATTAGTTTGATAAAATATATATACTACAAAAAATGGTTGTTAGCAAAGTTGAACATTATTCCAAATATTAAATAATTTACGAAATTTCTGCTCCTACGAAAAATGGTTGTTAGCAAATTTGAACATTATTCCAAAAATTCAATAATTTACGAAATTTCTGCTACTACGAAAAATGGTTGTTAGCAAACTTAAACATTTCAATTATTCTAAAAAATACATTATTTACAATTAAATAGTGCAGGGGTGTCGATATATGTCCCGTGATCTATTTCTTCTTCTACGAAATATATTTGTTAGCAAACTTAAACATTTTAATTATTCTAAAAATTATATTATTTCCAATTAAATAGTGCAGGGGTGTTGATATATGTCCCGAAATCTATTTCTTCTTCTACGAAATATGTTTGTTAGCAAATTTAAACATTTCAATTAGTCTAAAAATAACATTATTTACAATTAAAATACTACAGGGGTGTCGATATATGTCCCGTAATCTATTTCTTCTTCTACGAAATATGTTTGTTAGCAAACTTAAACATTTCGATTATTATAAAAATTATATTATTTCCAATTAAATAGTGCAGGGGTGTTGATATATGTCCCGAGATCTATTTCTTCTTCTACGAAATATATTTGTGAGCAAACTTAAACATTTTAATTATTCTAAAAATTATATTATTTCCAATTAAATAGTGCAGGGGTGTTGATATATGTCCCGAAATCTATTTCTTCTTCTACGAAATATGTTTGTTAGCAAATTTAAACATTTCAATTAGTCTAAAAATAACATTATTTACAATTAAAATACTACAGGGGTGTCGATATATGTCCCGTAATCTATTTCTTCTTCTACGAAATATGTTTGTTAGCAAACTTAAACATTTCGATTATTATAAAAATTATATTATTTCCAATTAAATAGTGCAGAGGTGTTGATTTATGTCCCGAAATCTATTTCTTCTTCTACGAAATATGTTTGTTAGCAAACTTAAACATTTCAATTATTCTAAAAATTTAGTATTTCCAATTAAATAGTGCAGGGGTGTTGATATATGTCCCGAAATCTATTTCTTCTTCTACGAAATATGTTTGTTAGAAAATTTAACATTTCAATTATTCTAAAAATTACATTATTTACAATTAAAATACTACAGGGGTGTCGATATATGTCCCGTAATCTATTTCTTCTTCTACGAAATGTGTTTGTTAGCAAACTTAAACATTTCGATTATTATAAAAATTATATTATTTCTAATTAAATAGTGCAGGGGTGTTGATATATGTCCCGTAATCTATTTCTTCTTCTACGAAATATGTTTGTTAGCAAACTTAAACATTTCGATTATTATAAAAATTATATTATTTCCAATTAAATAGTGCAGGGGTGTTGATATATGTCCCGTAATCTATTTCTTCTTCTACGAAATATGTTTGTTAGCAAACTTAAACATTTCAATTATTATAAAAATTATATTATTTCCAATTAAATAGTGCAGGGGTGTTGATATATGTCCCGAAATCTATTTCTTCTTCTACGAAATATGTTTGTTAGAAAATTTAACATTTCAATTATTCTAAAAATTACATTATTTACAATTAAAATACTACAGGGGTGTCGATATATGTCCCGTAATCTATTTCTTCTTCTACGAAATGTGTTTGTTAGCAAACTTAAACATTTCGATTATTATAAAAATTATATTATTTCTAATTAAATAGTGCAGGGGTGTTGATATATGTCCCGAGATCTATTTCTTCTTCTACGAAATATGTTTGTTAGCAAACTTAAACATTTCGATTATTATAAAAATTATATTATTTCCAATTAAATAGTGCAGGGGTGTTGATATATGTCCCGTAATCTATTTCTTCTTCTACGAAATATGTTTGTAGCAAACTTAAACATTTCAATTATTCTAAAAATTATATTATTTCCAATTAAATAGTGCAGGGGTGTTGATATATGTCCCGAGATCTATTTCTTCTTCTACGAAATATGTTTGTTAGCAAACTTAAACATTTTAATTATTCTAAAAATTATATTATTTCCAATTAAATACTGCAGGGGTGTTGATATATGTCCCGAAATCTATTTCTTCTTCTACGAAATATGTTTGTGAGCAAATTTAAACATTTCAATTAGTCTAAAAATAACATTATTTACAATTAAAATACTACAGGGGTGTCGATATATGTCCCGAAATCTATTTCTTCTTCTACGAAATATGTTTGTTAGCAAACTTAAACATTTCAATTATTCTAAAAATTATATTATTTCCAATTAAATAGTGCAGGGGTGTTGATATATGTCCCGAAATCTATTTCTTCTTCTACGAAATATGTTTGTTAGAAAATTTAACATTTCAATTATTCTAAAAATTACATTATTTACAATTAAAATACTACAGGGGTGTCGATATATGTCCCGTAATCTATTTCTTCTTCTACGAAATATGTTTGTTAGCAAACTTAAACATTTCAATTATTCTAAAAATTATATTATTTCCAATTAAATAGTGCAGGGGTGTTGATATATGTCCCGAAATCTATTTCTTCTTCTACGAAATATGTTTGTTAGCAAACTTAAACATTTCAATTATTCTAAAAATTATATTATTTCCAATTAAATAGTGCAGGGGTGTTGATATATGTCCCGAAATCTATTTCTTCTTCTACGAAATATGTTTGTTAGAAAATTTAACATTTCAATTATTCTAAAAATTACATTATTTACAATTAAAATACTACAGGGGTGTCGATATATGTCCCGTAATCTATTTCTTCTTCTACGAAATATGTTTGTTAGCAAACTTAAACATTTCAATTATTCTAAAAATTATATTATTTCCAATTAAATAGTGCAGGGGTGTTGATATATGTCCCGTAATCTATTTCTTCTTCTACGAAATGTGTTTGTTAGCAAACTTAAACATTTCGATTATTATAAAAATTATATTATTTCTAAATAAATAGTGCAGGGGTGTTGATATATGTCCCGAGATCTATTTCTTCTTCTACGAAATATGTTTGTTAGCAAACTTAAACATTTCGATTATTATAAAAATTATATTATTTCCAATTAAATAGTGCAGGGGTGTTGATATATGTCCCGTAATCTATTTCTTCTTCTACGAAATATGTTTGTTAGCAAACTTAAACATTTCAATTATTCTAAAAATTATATAATTTCCAATTAAATAGTGCAGGGGTGTTGATATATGTCCCGAAATCTATTTCTTCTTCTACGAAATATGTTTGTTAGCAAACTTAAACATTTTAATTATTCTAAAAATTATATTATTTCCAATTAAATACTGCAGGGGTGTTGATATATGTCCCGAAATCTATTTCTTCTTCTACGAAATATGTTTGTGAGCAAATTTAAACATTTCAATTAGTCTAAAAATAACTTTATTTACAATTAAAATACTACAGGGGTGTCGATATATGTCCCGTAATCTATTTCTTCTTCTACGAAATATGTTTGTTAGCAAACTTAAACATTTCGATTATTATAAAAATTATATTATTTCCAATTAAATAGTGCAGGGGTGTTGATATATGTCCCGAAATCTATTTCTTCTTCTACGAAATATGTTTGTTAGCAAACTTAAACATTTCAATTATTCTAAAAATTATATTATTTCCAATTAAATAGTGCAGGGGTGTTGATATATGTCCCGAGATCTATTTCTTCTTCTACGAAATATATTTGTTAGCAAACTTAAACATTTTAATTATTCTAAAAATTATATTATTTCCAATTAAATACTGCAGGGGTGTTGATATATGTCCCGAAATCTATTTCTTTTTCTACGAAATATGTTTGTTAGCAAATTTAAACATTTCAATTAGTCTAAAAATAACATTATTTACAATTAAAAAACTGCAGGGCTGTCGATATATGCGCCGAGGTCGATTTATGGTACTTTGAAAAATGATTGTTAGCAAACTTGAACATTATTCCAAATATTAAATAATTTACGAAATTTCTGCTAACTATAAAAATAAAATAAATAAAATAAAATAAAATAAAATAAAATAAAATAAAATAAATTAAAATAAAATAAAATAAAATAAAATAAAATAAAATAAAATAAAATAAAATAAAATAAAATAAAATTAAATTAAATTAAATTAAATTAAATTAAATTAAATAAAATAAAATAAAATAAAATAAAATAAAATTAAATTAAATTAAATTAAATTAAATTAAATTAAATTAAATTAAATTAAATTAAAATAAAATAAAATAAAATAAAATAAAATAAAATAAAATAAAATAAAATAAAATAAAATAAAATAAAATAAAATTAAATAAAATTAAATAAAATTAAATAATATAAAATTAAATAAAATTAAATAAAATAGAATAAAATAAAATAAAATTAAACACAATGCAACAAAAATCTCACGTTGCTGGGCAACGGGCTTACAGCTAGTCTATATATTAATAGCCGATAAAATAAGTTTTCACTTTTCACTTTTTACTTTTTACTTTTTACTTTTCACAAATGTGTGCGTACTGATGTCCTCGAGCGTATTTGAAAATTAGTTTGATAAAATATATATACTACAAAAAATGGTTGTTAGCAAAGTTGAACATTATTCCAAATATTAAATAATTTACGAAATTTCTGCTCCTACGAAAAATGGTTGTTAGCAAATTTGAACATTATTCCAAAAATTCAATAATTTACGAAATTTCTGCTACTACGAAAAATGGTTGTTAGCAAACTTAAACATTTCAATTATTCTAAAAAATACATTATTTACAATTAAATAGTGCAGGGGTGTCGATATCTGTCCCGTGATCTATTTCTTCTTCTACGAAATATATTTGTTTGCCAACTTAAATATTTCAATTATTCTAAAAAATATATTATTTCCAATTAAATAGTGCAGGGGTGTTGATATATGTCCCGAGATCTATTTCTTCTTCTACGAAATATGTTTGTTAGCAAATTTAAACATTTCAATTATTCTAAAAATTACATTATTTACAATTAAAATACTGCAGGGGTGTCGATATTTGTCCCGTGATCTATTTCTTCTTCTACGAAATATATTTGTTAGCCAACTTAAATATTTCAATTATTCTAAAAAATATATTATTTCCAATTAAATACTGCAGGGGTGTTGATATATGTCCCGAAATCTATTTCTTCTTCTACGAAATATGTTTGTTAGCAAATTTAAACATTTCAATTAGTCTAAAAATAACATTATTTACAATTAAAATACTACAGGGGTGTCGATATATGTCCCGTAATCTATTTCTTCTTCTACGAAATATGTTTGTTAGCAAACTTAAACATTTCGATTATTATAAAAATTATATTATTTCCAATTAAATAGTGCAGGGGTGTTGATTTATGTCCCGAAATCTATTTCTTCTTCTACGAAATATGTTTGTTAGCAAACTTAAACATTTCAATTATTCTAAAAATTATATTATTTCCAATTAAATAGTGCAGGGGTGTTGATATATGTCCCGAGATCTATTTCTTCTTCTACGAAATATATTTGTTAGCAAACTTAAACATTTTAATTATTCTAAAAATTATATTATTTCCAATTAAATACTGCAGGGGTGTTGATATATGTCCCGAAATCTATTTCTTCTTCTACGAAATATGTTTGTTAGCAAATTTAAACATTTCAATTAGTCTAAAAATAACATTATTTACAATTAAAATACTACAGGGGTGTCGATATATGTCCCGAAATCTATTTCTTCTTCTACGAAATATGTTTGTTAGCAAACTTAAAAATTTCGATTATTATAAAAATTATATTATTTCCAATTAAATAGTGCAGGGGTGTTGATTTATGTCCCGAAATCTATTTCTTCTTCTACGAAATATGTTTGTTAGCAAACTTAAACATTTCAATTATTCTAAAAATTATATTATTTCCAATTAAATAGTGCAGGGCTGTTGATATATGTCCCGAAATCTATTTCTTCTTCTACGAAATATGTTTGTTAGAAAATTTAACATTTCAATTATTCTAAAAATTACATTATTTACAATTAAAATACTACAGGGGTGTCGATATATGTCCCGTAATCTATTTCTTCTTCTACGAAATGTGTTTGTTAGCAAACTTAAACATTTCGATTATTATAAAAATTATATTATTTCTAATTAAATAGTGCAGGGGTGTTGATATATGTCCCGAGATCTATTTCTTCTTCTACGAAATATGTTTGTTAGCAAACTTAAACATTTCGATTATTATAAAAATTATATTATTTCCAATTAAATAGTGCAGGGGTGTTGATATATGTCCCGTAATCTATTTCTTCTTCTACGAAATATGTTTGTTAGCAAACTTAAACATTTCAATTATTCTAAAAATTATATTATTTCCAATTAAATAGTGCAGGGGTGTTGATATATGTTCCGTGATCTATTTCTTCTTCTACGAAATATATTTGTTAGCCAACTTAAATATTTCAATTATTCTAAAAATTATATTATTTCCAATTAAATAATGCAGGGGTGTTGATATATGTCCCGAAATCTATTTCTTCTTCTACGAAATATGTTTGTTAGAAAATTTAACATTTCAATTATTCTAAAAATTACATTATTTACAATTAAAATACTACAGGGGTGTCGATATATATCCCGTAATCTATTTCTTCTTCTACGAAATATGTTTGTTAGCAAACTTAAACATTTCGATTATTATAAAAATTATATTATTTCCAATTAAATAGTGCAGGGGTGTTGATATATGTCCCGAGATCTATTTCTTTTTCTACGAAATATGTTTGTTAGCAAACTTAAACATTTCGATTATTATAAAAATTATATTATTTCCAATTAAATAGTGCAGGGGTGTTGATTTATGTCCCGAAATCTATTTCTTCTTCTACGAAATATGTTTGTTAGCAAACTTAAACATTTCAATTATTCTAAAAATTATATTATTTCCAATTAAATAGTGCAGGGGTGTTGATATATGTCCCGAGATCTATTTCTTCTTCTACGAAATATATTTGTTAGCAAACTTAAATATTTCAATTATTCTAAAAATTATATTATTTCCAATTAAATACTGCAGGGGTGTTGATATATGTCCCGAAATCTATTTCTTCTTCTACGAAATATGTTTGTTAGAAAATTTAACATTTCAATTATTCTAAAAATTACATTATTTACAATTAAAATACTACAGGGGTGTCGATATATGTCCCGTAATCTATTTCTTCTTCTACGAAATATGTTTGTTAGCAAACTTAAACATTTCGATTATTATAAAAATTATATTATTTCCAATTAAATAGTGCAGGGGTGTTGATATATGTCCCGAGATCTATTTCTTTTTCTACGAAATATGTTTGTTAGCAAACTTAAACATTTCGATTATTATAAAAATTATATTATTTCCAATTAAATAGTGCAGGGGTGTTGATTTATGTCCCGAAATCTATTTCTTCTTCTACGAAATATGTTTGTTAGCAAACTTAAACATTTCAATTATTCTAAAAATTATATTATTTCCAATTAAATAGTGCAGGGGTGTTGATATATGTCCCGAGATCTATTTCTTCTTCTACGAAATATATTTGTTAGCAAACTTAAACATTTTAATTATTCTAAAAATTATATTATTTCCAATTAAATACTGCAGGGGTGTTGATATATGTCCCGAAATCTATTTCTTCTTCTACGAAATATGTTTGTTAGAAAATTTAACATTTCAATTATTCTAAAAATTACATTATTTACAATTAAAATACTACAGGGGTGTCGATATATGTCCCGTAATCTATTTCTTCTTCTACGAAATATGTTTGTTAGCAAACTTAAACATTTCGATTATTATAAAAATTATATTATTTCCAATTAAATAGTGCAGGGCTGTCGATATATGCGCCGAGGTCGATTTATGGTACTTTGAAAAATGATTGTTAGCAAACTTGAACATTATTCCAAATATTAAACAATTTACGAAATTTCTGCTCCTACGAAAAATGGTTGTTAGCAAACTTAAGCATAATTCCAAAAATTAAATAATTTACGAAATTTCGGCTACTACAAAAAATGATTGTTAGCAAACTTGAACATTATTCCAAATATTAAATAATTTACGAAATTTCTGCTCCTACGAAAAATGGTTGTTAGCAAACTTGAACATTAAGCATAATTCCAAAAATTAAATAATTTACGAAATTTCGGCTACTACAAAAAATGATTGTTAGCAAACTTGAACATTATTCCAAATATTAAACAATTTACGACATTTCTGCTCCTACGAAAAATGGTTGTTAGCAAACTTAAGCATAATTCCAAAAATTAAATAATTTACGAAATTTCGGCTACTACAAAAAATGGTTGTTAGCAAACTTGAACATTATTCCAAATATTAAATAATTTACGAAATTTCTGCTCCTACGAAAAATGGTTGTTAACAAACTTGAACATTATTCCAAATATTAAATAATTTACGAAATTTCTGCTAACTATAAAAATAAAATAAAATAAAATAAAATAAAATAAAATAAAATAAAATAAAATAAAATAAAATAAATTAAAATTAAATTAAATTAAATTAAATAATATAAAATAAAATTAAATTAAATAAAATTAAATTAAATTAAATAAAATTAAACACAATGCAACAAAAATCTCACGTTGCTGGGCAACGGGCTTACAGCTAGTCTATATATTAATAGTCGATAAAATAGTCACAAATCACAACCCACAAATCACAACCAACAAATGTGTGCGTACTGATGTCACAAAATTAAAAAATTTACGACATCTGTTCTGCTACTACTGCGAAAATTCGATAATTCACGAAATTTCTGCTACTACGAAAAATGGTTGTTAGCAAACTTGAACATTATTCCAAATATTAAATAATTTACGTAATTTCTGCTCCTACGAAAAATGGTTGTTAGCAAACTTGAACATTATTCCAAATATTAAATCATTTACGAAATTTCTGCTCCTACGAAAAATGGTTGTTAGCAAACTTGAACATTATTCCAAAAATTAAATAATTTACGAAATTTCTGCTACTACGAAAAATGGTTGTTAGCAAACTTGAACATTATTCCAAATATTAAATAATTTACTAAATTTCTGCTCCTACGAAAAATGGTTGTTAGCAAACTTGAACTTTATTCCAAAAATTCAATAATTTACGATATTTCGGCTACTACGACAAATGGTTGTTAGCAAACTTAAACTTTATTCCAAAAATTTAATAATTTACGATATTTCTGCTCCAAAGAAAAATGGTTGTTAGCAAACTTGAACATAATTCCAAAAATTCAATAATTTACGAAATTTCTGCTACTACGAAAAATGGTTGTTAGCAAACTTGAACATTATTCCAAATATTAAATAATTTACTAAATTTCTGCTCCTACGAAAAATGGTTGTTTGCAAACTTGAACTTTATTCTGAAAATTCAATAATTTACGATATTTCGGCTATTACGAAAAATGGTTGTTAGCAAACTTAAACTTTATTCCAAAAATTCAATAATTTACGATATTTCGGCTACTACGAAAAATGGTTGTTAGCAAACTTAAACATTATTTCAAATATTAAATATTTTACGAAATTTCTACTCCTACGAAAAATGGTTGTTAGCAAACATGAACAATATTCTAAATATTAAATAATTCACGAAATTTCTGCTACTACGAAAAATGGTTGTTAGCAAACTTGAACATTATTCCAAATATTAAATAATTTACGTAATTTCTGCTCCTACGAAAAATGGTTGTTAGCAAACTTGAACATTATTCCAAATATTAAATCATTTACGAAATTTCTGCTCCTACGAAAAATGGTTGTTAGCAAACTTGAACATTATTCCAAAAATTAAATAATTTACGAAATTTCTGCTACTACGAAAAATGGTTGTTAGCAAACTTGAACATTATTCCAAATATTAAATAATTTACTAAATTTCTGCTCCTACGAAAAATGGTTGTTAGCAAACTTGAACTTTATTCCAAAAATTCAATAATTTACGATATTTCGGCTACTACGACAAATGGTTGTTAGCAAACTTAAACTTTATTCCAAAAATTTAATAATTTACGATATTTCTGCTCCAAAGAAAAATGGTTGTTAGCAAACTTGAACATTATTCCAAAAATTCAATAATTTACGAAATTTCTGCTACTACGAAAAATGGTTGTTAGCAAACTTGAACATTATTCCAAATATTAAATAATTTACTAAATTTCTGCTCCTACGAAAAATGGTTGTTTGCAAACTTGAACTTTATTCCGAAAATTCAATAATTTACGATATTTCGGCTATTACGAAAAATGGTTGTTAGCAAACTTAAACTTTATTCCAAAAATTCAATAATTTACGATATTTCGGCTACTACGAAAAATGGTTGTTAGCAAACTTAAACATTATTTCAAATATTAAATATTTTACGAAATTTCTACTCCTACGAAAAATGGTTGTTAGCAAACATGAACATTATTCTAAATATTAAATAATTTACGAAATTTCGGCTACTACGAAAAATGGTTGTTAGCAAACTTAAACATTATTTCAAATATTAAATATTATTTATATATTTGATTTAAAAAATAAAAAAAAGTGATGTCGCGGGTCACATAGATTGAATAATTAAGGCTTTAAATAAAAACAATCATTTCTAAAAGTTCAAGCCGGTTAGATAATTTCTCACGCGGGTCCCTTGTTCGCAATCCCTGTCCTAGGGCCTAGTAGATGGTCGCATTTGCGTTGAGCTCACTCATGCCGTGAGGAAAGGTGAGACGATGTAACACACTGTCTGCGCAGCAATAAAATTCATTCAAAGCGATGAATAATTCAGCAAGCCGCGATTCGGTAAAATAATTCGCAATTCGAGTGTATAATGCAAGGCTGTGCAGTCGTTCACAAATAAGACGACGTCGGCGGCGACTCCGACTCAGATCTTAGGGTTAATACCATGCAGTGGCGCCACTTTTTACCCTAGCGATTTGAATAAATATATTTTTTAAAAGGACAGCCTAAGCAGTCCGGCTCCACGATACCGACTCCGACTCCACAGCCTTGATTAAATGGAACTTCACACCTAACTTATGGGGGGCACACCACACATGTGATTATTATTTTTGTGAATAAATCCATAGCGTTTGAGTGAACGCTAAACTAAGCCGACACAGTCCCAAGTAAATACTACTGGTTGCGTGTGAATAATATGTATTAACAATCATGCGTCATCAACATTTTCCAATGCGATTTTAAAAATATACAAAATCCTATTATTGAACACGTTGAGATGATATGAAAGTTGTGACGTGAAATCGTAAATCTTAAAAAAATGGAACTATGTGTTATCATGAACTATTTTGGAAATAAAACAGTCATAATTAAATAAGGTATCGTGTGTAAAACGGGCATGGAATCATATGTATATTATTTATGAACACAGAAAATAAAAAGGCGTAAGGTAAAAAAAATAAAAAAAAGTGAGCACTTATACAGAAATGTTCCAATATCATTTATGTCCAAATCTCTTAATTATTAGAATTTCTATGGATATTCCAAAATAAGATTCCACATATTGTAAGAGCCAGTATGAATATTCTTAAAAAGGCACTAAGAAACATTCGGTTTCAATTGACGTTAGTATGAAAAAGTCTGAGAATGGTGGTGTAGGATATTGTTCTTAAATTTTAAAAAAAAACGTCATAAAAGTGGTGGAAAGAGAGCGAATTTTTAAGAAAAAACTGAAAGAAGATGGCAAAGAATATCTGTCATATTTTAGTAAAAGGATCTCTCACATAAAACCTCCAAATAATCAGGAAAATGATTATTTAAATTATCAAATCGTATTTTAAAAAATCCATTAAGATTGAATAGATGAGTTCAAATCAAATTATATATTTTTTTATTAAATGCATTTAAATGATTATAATTAGGAATCGCAATTCCAGTATTACAAAAACTGGGATTCCAGTATTCGTGATGACTTTTCAATATTGAAATACCGGTTACGAAAATGCAAAAAATAAAAGACTTTTTTGGGGGTCGATTGTTGTTTCATTGTACAGATGTTTTTTCATTGGCATCTGTACGTAGAGATAGAAAACCTTTTTTTTGTTAAGGGTCGATTTTTTTCGAAAGCATATATGATATGTCACGACACGTTTGCAGAAGTCTTGGGTTCGATTCCTGTTCCTATCCGTTTGATAAAGTAAACTATTATTTAATTATTCAGACAAGTTAAGTGTTTACCATCTATTAGAAATATACGAAGTTACAAATAGAACGTGCCATTGAGACTTAGTTCCTCGTTTCAACATAGTGCGTGGCACTTAGGTCGAATTTTAAGATAGGGTAAAACCGTCAGAACTATGTTTAAACGTACATTTTGTTCAGCTATATATACTGGCTTCGAAGAGATACACAATGCATCATGTTATTCACTCTAACATCCCAATTACAATTACAATTTTACACTTATTAAATGTGACTAGCTGTAAGCCCGTTGCCCAGCAACGGGAGATTTTTGCTGCATTGTGTTTGATTTTATTTAGTTTAATTTAATTTAATTTAATTTAATTTAATTTTATTTTATTTTATTCAAAAAAGTGGAGACTGGAAGGTTTGAAATGTGGTCGGACAGACATTATCGGCTATTAATATATAGAATAGCTGTAAGCCCGTTGCCCAGCAACGTGAGATTTTTGTTGCATTGTGTTTGATTTTATTTTATTTTATTTTATTTTATTTTATTTTCTTTTCTTTTCTTTTCTTTTATTTTATTTTATTTTATTTTATTTTATTTTATTTTAATTTATTTTATTTTATTTTATTTTATTTTGGTTTATTTTATTTTATTTTATTTTAATTTATTTTATTTTAATTTATTTTATTTTATTTTATTTTAATTTATTTTATTGTATTTTATTTTATTTTATTTTATTTTATTTTATTTTATTTTATTTCATTTCATTTTATTTTATTTTATTTTATTTTATTTTATTTTATTTTAATTTATTTTATTTTATTTTATTTTATTTTATTCAAAATACATTTCGTAGAAGAAGAAGATGTCTCGAGGACATCATCAGTACGCACACATTTGTGAAAAGTGAAAAGCGAGTGATTATTTTATCGACTTTTAATATATAAATTTAGTATGAATAAAAAAGTGGAGACTGGAAGGTGTGAAATGGACGCTCAAACACTCACTCACCCACTCACCCAGACAAACATACGGACCTTATCGGCTATTAATATATAGAAAAGCCCGTTGCCCAGCAACGGGAGATTTTTGTTGCATTGTGTTTAATTTTATTTAGTTTAATTTAATTTAATTTAATTTAATTTAATTTAATTTTAATTTATTTTATTTTATTTTATTTTATTTTAATTTATTTAATTTTATTTTATTTTATTTTATTTTATTTTATTTTATTTAATTTAATTTAATTTTATTTTAATTTATTTTATTTTATTTTATTTTAATTTAATTTATTTTATTTTATTTTATTTTATTTTATTTTATTTAATTTTATTTAATTTAATTTAATTTAATTTTATTTTATTTTATTTTATTTTATTTTATTTTATTTTATTTTATTTTATTTTATTTTATTTTATTTTATTTTATTTTATTTTATTTTATTTCATTTTATTTTATATTATTTTATTTTATTTTATTTCAAAAAGTGGAGACTGGGAGGTCGAGGACACCTTACAGACGGACCTTATCGGCTATTAATATATAGATTCTAGTGTTTCAAAGAACGATAAGCAATCTGGGGTTTTTAAAACATTAATGAGGATAAAAATAAACTGATATTTATTATTAATTACATTACATTAAATTAAATTGAGTATCTATGGCTTTAGTGTTTCGAAAAACAATAAACAACATGGGATTTTTCAAGGTAAATTAGGATAAATTATACTGATATTTATTATTAATTACATTAAGGGTTTTAACAACGGTGATGGTGATGGATTAGAATATAATATTTTTTTTCTTCAACACCTGTAATTAATTAAAACTTGTGTCAAATAATGAGCAGCTGCATACACAAAACGGGTGGTGGTGGGATAACTAACATGGCGAAGAATGAATCTTCATTGTTTTTCGTATGATTAATATAACCCAGTAGCCGGCAGCAATGTAGCCTTCACAGTCGAATCTTTTATTTCATAACGTAATCGTGGTCATTCGTTAATTATGTAAATAACGTATATAATTGTTTCCGTGGTGTTGTTTCCAACTGCTATCGGGCATAATGTTTAAATGGATGTATCTATGATAAATATGACGAGCGATTTTATCTTATGTAATAATTGTGTTTTACCTATGGCCGTGTTTCTATATATCAATGTGTATTTCAAAAAAGGTTGGCAGAAGCTGCATCGTCGGATAGTTTCACTAGAGCAAAAAGTAGGGCAGTGCGTTTGCATGTTAAAATTAGAATTTCACGATAAACACTTACCAGGCATACACACGCGAAATAATTGGTTTAAAGTGGTAAGCAAAATCAGAATTAACGCAAAACAGTATTGCAACCCTCAATTTTTTTAAATAGGGAACGATACGATGGCGTCTTAAACACCAGAGAGCAGGAATCAAATTTGCTGGATTAAACTCTACTGGATTTTCCAAACTCAATTTGGTTGACAAGACATTAAGATTTTATTTATTATATACACTAATTGTTGGTTTTTACTTTGGTAATGATAATTCATACCTAATTGGTTTTTGTCATAATAGTTTCATTGCTAAGTGGTCTTCAACTTTTTATTTATAGTTTATTTTCCTTGTATTTTACTTCAATTCTTTTGCTGGGTTGTAATACCAATTGTTTGTCATACCTTGTTTTTATCACTTAACTTTTGTATAAATATCACTGTTTTATTGTTTTTCCTATCAGTTGACAATGCTCATCATGAGCGAAACCGGTCCTGATCTAATAAATTTTATGTGGAAAAAGTACTAAAAATGTTTTATCATTTTTATTGTCATGATTATTATTTCCTATTGCAAACAAACAGCAATGATGACCTCGGAAATACAAATTATATTAAATTCGCAGAAATCTTTGGAAAAATACATTCTTGTTACTAAATCCTCTTGAAATTCATGCATTTGAGCTCCCGTTTCATTTGAAATCAATATTGATATACATAATTAAACATTATATTACAGATTTCTGTTTTTATGATTTTATTTAAGTCAAATGGAAAACTACTCTGATCGATGAGGTATATAATTTTTTGTTCAATGAAAAATTAAGAAATATTACATACGGCAGTCGACCTAAATATTAGCGAAAATGCAGCAAGCATCTAATTATATGTCAAGGTCAACACACTTTGGTGACTTGATGAATAGCTATTGTATAGCGCCATCGATTTTACCTACAGAGGTGTACTTAAATAAAATTGGTTATATTAAATATTTAGAAATATATGTGTCGAGTCAAATTTGTTTTAATATTTTTTATAGACAAAAAATCTTTTTATTTTAAGACTATTTATCTAGCTTGTAGTGTAAATGCGCTGTATTTGTTTTTGCGAAGTAGCACATAAGAAATTATTATTGGTTTATATTATGTATGAGTTTAATAAATACCCTAAAAAATAATGAATCTCTCTTTTGTTCTTATTCTACGCTTAATTTATCACAATCAGAACTGGTTTCAACATTTCACCACGAGCATTTTCAACTGAAAAAATATATACCATATTCCTGGTCTTGATGACAATAAATTAATTGTATAAAAAAAATAATTGTTCTATTGTTTTTCAATATAATTGAGACATTGAACACTTACAAATTGATAATTACTCAATGTATCGTTTTTCGAAATATGCATTTGTTTTTCGGTTTACATATAAATTGTAAGTGTAAGTGTAAGTACGAAATATGAAAATTTCACATTCCAAGAACTTCATCCGCCCCGGGATAGTTAATTTTTGTAGACATACAATATTTGAAGGTAGGCGTAGGTGTGTATTCGCTTATTGACATTTTTTCATCAGAGACGCCAGTACATTACAGGATAGCGAACATATGGCACGCGAGACGATTTTGCATGGCACGCGAACGTTTTATTACGAAGAAAAAAAATAAAGTGATAATACAAAAAAATCAAAAAAGTTTTAGAAATAGTGTACAAAAAACTCAAATCATTTAAAACATAGTTACAAATATTTAAACGTGATATAATGATCATAAATTTCAAGTATTTTCCTAACCTAAAAAAATACATGATGAATCTGGAAATTCATGAAATGCCGGAAAAAAATAGAACAATTTGAAAATGCTTTAGAAGCAACAAGTATTAAAAGCTACTAACTATGAGACCGATATAAAACATTTGGCATCTAGCATCCAACAAAAAAAATCTCACTTATAATAAAGTTTTGAAGGTTCTACATTTTTTAAAGTTTAGTCTCTTATTCCGCCATTAATTGTCATGAGTCTTAAAGTCATTTAGACATTTTTTATTTCTATGGCATGTGGCACGCGTTATTAAATTGAAAAAAAAATGGCACTCAGACTCGCTCAGGCACAAAGTTTCGCCACCACTGATATAAGTGATTTTATCGCGGGTTTTGCAAACTCGTAACCATACATTTTTATTATACTGACTGTTCACTTTGACTAATTTATTACCATTAGCTGTGAACAATGTCGAAGTACAAAACAAAAATAAGTAAGTATATTTTTAACCCTTTGAGGAGTATTGCCGCTTCGTACGGACAAATATTTTGGTGCTTAATGCTTATTGCTATTCTCTTGCTTTTAATTGAATTGTCATTATTTTTTCACATATAGGTAAAAAACATTTGTATCTGTGAATTTTGACGATCGCGTTATTTTTATTATTTATTGCAAATAAACAAAAAAAAATGTAAAAAGGTTAATACATATTTGTACAAAATCGGGAGCCGTAAAAAGGAAAAAAAGATCTAGGCCCAAATTGGAAGTACATAATAGGTTCTTGAAAATTGTTGAAAAGTAATGATATGTATGTTTGTATATTTACATTTTTGATTTTACATTGTAAAATTATAAAAGAAATATTACTCCATATTCTTACCAGACTGACCAATAAACAATTTGTTTTATATATTTTTGTGTGTATCAATGGTAAATGAATCAAAAAATACAAAAAATCCTAATTTAGTAAAAATAAACTCACTACCCAAAGGGTTAAAATCAAAAGGATAAAGAGATAGATATCTGCGGATTCTGAAGCAATGTTAATAATTTCGTAATTTGATAGGTAATAATGAAAATGTTATATATATTTATGAGGAATTTTTACATGCGGAATCTATGGATATAAAATTACATATTTTTTAAGAGTTGATCAACTGATTAACAAAGTGTCGTAGAAAAAAATTGTTAAAATAATCTTCATTACGAGTATATATAATCGTAAAGAGATTTTGCTAAGACAGAACTACCGGTAAGCTAATCGCTCTCCCTGCACGTTGCTTTATAGATCGGAGAGGGGGATGAAATTTTAGATATCGAAAAATATTACTCTTATGTACTAATTTTACATTATTTTAATAACGATTGTGACCGGCTTCGTTTATCGCAGACGTTATAAACTGATGACAATATAAATCAATACTGTAACACAATATAAAGTTCAGTATTATTTTAAGATTAACTAACTGTTGAACCTTCAAATGATTGAGAGATTGTGTCTTTTTGCATAATATATACGTCCAATTCTGATGGAATAATTTTCTAGAACTTGATTATAGAGTACTAGAATTGCATAATTAATATTGTTTTATAATATACTTGCAATTCAAACTACATATTATTTAATTTTAAAAAGTATATACATATACCTACATTTGGACGTGGCTAACTTCCGAACTGTTCGAAATCCTGTCATTCTGCAAAACATTTTGATTTGTTTTGTTTTCTTTGTAATTTTACCATTTCATGTTATGTTTGTGACCTCATTAAGTTAAAAAGGGGCAATTTAGAGGTAAGTTATTGTCGTTAGGCACCTTCGAATATCCAGTATTCTTCGACGAACGAACATAATTCACTCGATTTTGACTTTAATGGTCTTGGTTTATAGCATGAGCTGAACTTTTAATGGGAAAATATCATTTTTCGCGCTCGTCAGTGCCCAGTCTTAAATTGGTTATTCAGCACATGTATACGATCGCTGAATTTATTGACTGACCATACACCGTAATTTTGTTTACTGGCGGCATAAGCTGCATTCCTATCACAAAAAGCTGGATTTTTATGCTGGAAACTAGGGCTGTGGAGTCGTGAAGAAATAAGACGACTACGACTTTGACTTCAACCACAGCTTAAAACAAGACGTTAATCTATATATTAATAGCCGATAATGTCCGTCTGAGTGTAAGGACGTCCTCGACCTTCCAGTCTCCACTTTTTTAAATAAAATAAAATCTATAATAATCACTTTTCACAAATGTGTGCGTACTGATGTCATCGGGTCTTTTTCTCCTTTTACGAAATTTATTTGTTAGCGTATTTGAAAATTATTTGAATAAAATATATATACTACGAAAAATGATTGTTAGCAAACGTGAACATTATTCCAAAAATTCAATAATTTGCAATTTAAAAACTGCAGGGCTGTCGATATATGCGCCGAGGTCGATTTATGGTACTATGAAAAATGATAGTTAGCAAACTTGAACATTATTCCAAAGATTTAATAATTTACGAAATTTCTGCTACTACGAAAAATGGTTGTTAGCAAACTTCAAAATTATTCCAAAAATTAAATAATTTACGAAATTTCTGCTACTACGAAAAATGGTTGTTAGCAAACTTGAACATTATTCCAAATATTAAATAATTTACAATTAAAAAACTGCAGGGCTGTCGATATATGCGCAAAATTAAATAATTTACGAAATTTCTGCTCCTACGAAAAATGGTTGTTAGCAAACTTGGACATTATTCCAAATATTAAATAATTTACGAAATTTCTGCTCCAACGAAAAATGGTTGTTAGCAAACTTGAACATTATTCCAAAAATTCAATAATTTACGAAATTTCTGCTACTACGAAAAATGGTTGTTAGCAAACTTCAACATTATTCCAAAAATTCAATAATTTACGAAATTTCTGTTACTACGAAAAATGGTTGTTAGCAAACTTCAACATTATTCCAAAAATTCAATAATTTACGAAATTTCTGCTACTACGAAAAATGGTTGTTAGCAAACTTGGACATTATTCCGAAAATTCAATAATTTACGAAATTTCTGCTACTACGAAAAATGGTTGTTAAACTTTATTCCAAAAATTGAATATTTTACGAAATTTATGCTACTACGAAAAATGGTTGTTAGCAAACTTAAACATTATTCCAAATATTGAATAATTTACGAAATTTATGCTACTACGAAAAATGGTTGTTAGCAAACTTAAACATTATTCTAAAAATTAAATATTTTACGAAATTTCTGCTACTACGAAAAATGGTTGTTAGCAAACTTAAACTTTATTCCAAAAATTGAATAATTTACAATTAAAAAACTGCAGGGCTGTCGATATATGCGCAAAATTAAATAATTTACGAAATTTCTGCTCCTACGAAAAATGGTTGTTAGCAAACTTGGACATTATTCCAAATATTAAATAATTTACGAAATTTCTGCTCCAACGAAAAATGGTTGTTAGCAAACTTGAACATTATTCCAAAAATTCAATAATTTACGAAATTTCTGCTACTACGAAAAATGGTTGTTAGCAAACTTCAACATTATTCCAAAAATTCAATAATTTACGAAATTTCTGTTACTACGAAAAATGGTTGTTAGCAAACTTCAACATTATTCCAAAAATTCAATAATTTACGAAATTTCTGCTACTACGAAAAATGGTTGTTAGCAAACTTGGACATTATTCCGAAAATTCAATAATTTACGAAATTTCTGCTACTACGAAAAATGGTTGTTAAACTTTATTCCAAAAATTGAATATTTTACGAAATTTATGCTACTACGAAAAATGGTTGTTAGCAAACTTAAACATTATTCCAAATATTGAATAATTTACGAAATTTATGCTACTACGAAAAATGGTTGTTAGCAAACTTAAACATTATTCTAAAAATTAAATATTTTACGAAATTTCTGCTACTACGAAAAATGGTTGTTAGCAAACTTAAACTTTATTCCAAAAATTGAATATTTTACGAAATTTATGCTACTACGAAAAATGGTTGTTAGCAAACTTAAAAATTATTCCAAAAATTAAATATTTTACGAAATTTCTGCTCCTACGAAAAATGGTTGTTAGCAAACTTGAACATTATTCCAAAAATTCAATAATTTACGAAATTCCTGCTACTACGAAAAATGGTTGTTAGCAAACTTGAACATTATTCCAAAAATTCAATAATTTACGAAATTTCTGCTCCTACGAAAAATGGTTGTTAGCAAACTTGAACATTATTCCAAAAATTCAATAATTTACGAAATTTCTGCTACTACGAAAAATGGTTGTTAGCAAACTTAAACTTTATTCCAAAAATTGAATATTTTACGAAATTTAAGCTACTACGAAAAATGGTTGTTAGCAAACTTGAACATTATTCCAAATATTAAATAATTTACGAAATTTCTGCTCCTACGAAAAATGGTTGTTAGCAAACTTGAACATTATTCCAAAAATTCAATAATTTACGAAATTTCTGCTACTACGAAAAATGGTTGTTAGCAAACTTAAACTTTATTCCAAAAATTCAATAATTTACGAAATTTCGGCTACTACGAAAAATGGTTGTTAGCAAACTTAAACTTTATTCCAAAAATTGAATATTTTGCGAAATTTATGCTACTACGAAAAATGGTTGTTAGCAAACTTAAAAATTATTCCAAAAATTAAATATTTTACGAAATTTATGCTACTACGAAAAATGGTTGTTAGCAAACTTTAAAAATTATTTCAAAAATTAAATATTTTACGAAATTTCTGCTCCTACGAAAAATGGTTGTTAGCAAACTTGAACTTTATTCCAAAAATTCAATTATTTACGAAATTTCGGCTACTACGAAAAATGGTTGTTAGCAAACTTAAACTTTATACCAAAAATTGAATATTTTACGAAATTTATGCTACTACGAAAAATGGTTGTTAGCAAACTTAAAAATTATTCCAAAAATTAAATATTTTACGAAATTTCTGCTCCTACGAAAAATGGTTGTTAGCAAACTTGAACATTATTCCAAAAATTCAATAATTTACGAAATTTCTGCTACTACGAAAAATGGTTGTTAGCAAACTTAAACTTTATTCCAAAAATTGAATATTTTACGAAATTTAAGCTACTACGAAAAATGGTTGTTAGCAAACTTGAACATTATTCCAAATATTAAATAATTTACGAAATTTCTGCTCCTACGAAAAATGGTTGTTAGCAAACTTGAACATTATTCCAAAAATTCAATAATTTACGAAATTTCTGCTACTACGAAAAATAGTTGTTAGCAAACTTAAACTTTATTCCAAAAATTCAATAATTTACGAAATTTCTGCTACTACGAAAAATGGTTGTTAGCAAACTTGAACATTATTCCAAATATTAAATAATTTACAATTAAAAAACTGCAGGGCTGTCGATATATGCGCAAAATTAAATAATTTACGAAATTTCTGCTCCTACGAAAAATGGTTGTTAGCAAACTTGGACATTATTCCAAATATTAAATAATTTACGAAATTTCTGCTCCAACGAAAAATGGTTGTTAGCAAACTTGAACATTATTCCAAAAATTCAATAATTTACGAAATTTCTGCTACTACGAAAAATGGTTGTTAGCAAACTTCAACATTATTCCAAAAATTCAATAATTTACGAAATTTCTGCTACTACGAAAAATGGTTGTTAGCAAACTTCAACATTATTCCAAAAATTCAATAATTTACGAAATTTCTGCTACTACGAAAAATGGTTGTTAGCAAACTTGGACATTATTCCGAAAATTCAATAATTTACGAAATTTCTGCTACTACGAAAAATGGTTGTTAAACTTTATTCCAAAAATTGAATATTTTACGAAATTTATGCTACTACGAAAAATGGTTGTTAGCAAACTTAATCATTATTCTAAAAATTAAATATTTTACGAAATTTCTGCTACTACGAAAAATGGTTGTTAGCAAACTTAAACTTTATTCCAAAAATTCAATAATTTACGAAATTTCGGCTACTACGAAAAATGGTTGTTAGCAAACTTAAACTTTATACCAAAAATTGAATATTTTACGAAATTTATGCTACTACGAAAAATGGTTGTTAGCAAACTTAAAAATTATTCCAAAAATTAAATATTTTACGAAATTTCTGCTCCTACGAAAAATGGTTGTTAGCAAACTTGAACATTATTCCAAAAATTCAATAATTTACGAAATTCCTGTTACTACGAAAAATGGTTGTTAGCAAACTTGAACATTATTCCAAATATTAAATAATTTACGAAATTTCTGCTCCTACGAAAAATGGTTGTTAGCAAACTTGAACATTATTCCAAAAATTCAATAATTTACGAAATTTCTGCAACTACGAAAAATAGTTGTTAGCAAACTTAAACTTTATTCCAAAAATTGAATATTTTACGAAATTTAAGCTACTACGAAAAATGGTTGTTAGCAAACTTAAAAATTATTCCAAAAATTAAATATTTTACGAAATTTATGCTACTACGAAAAATGGTTGTTAGCAAACTTTAAAAATTATTCCAAAAATTAAATATTTTACGAAATTTCTGCTCCTACGAAAAATGGTTGTTAGCAAACTTTAAAAATTATTCCAAAAATTAAATATTTTACGAAATTTCTGCTCCTACGAAAAATGGTTGTTAGCAAACTTGAACTTTATTCCAAATATTCAATTATTTACGAAATTTCGGCTACTACGAAAAATGGTTGTTAGCAAACTTAAACTTTATACCAAAAATTGAACATTTTACGAAATTTATGCTACTACGAAAAATGGTTGTTAGCAAACTTAAAAATTATTCCAAAAATTAAATATTTTACGAAATTTCTGCTCCTACGAAAAATGGTTGTTAGCAAACTTGAACATTATTCCAAAAATTCAATAATTTACGAAATTTCTGCTACTACGAAAAATGGTTGTTAGCAAACTTAAACTTTATTCCAAAAATTGAATATTTTACGAAATTTAAGCTACTACGAAAAATGGTTGTTAGCAAACTTGAACATTATTCCAAAAATTCAATTATTTACGAAATTTCGGCTACTACGAAAAATGGTTGTTAGCAAACTTGAACATTATTCCAAATATTAAATAATTTACGAAATTTCTGCTCCTACGAAAAATGGTTGTTAGCAAACTTGAACATTATTCCAAAAATTCAATAATTTACGAAATTTCTGCTACTACGAAAAATGGTTGTTAGCAAACTTTAAAAATTATTCCAAAAATTAAATATTTTACGAAATTTCTGCTCCTACGAAAAATGGTTGTTAGCAAACTTGAACTTTATTCCAAAAATTCAATTATTTACGAAATTTCGGCTACTACGAAAAATGGTTGTTAGCAAACTTAAACTTTATACCAAAAATTGAATATTTTACGAAATTTATGCTACTACGAAAAATGGTTGTTAGCAAACTTAAAAATTATTCCAAAAATTAAATATTTTACGAAATTTCTGCTCCTACGAAAAATGGTTGTTAGCAAACTTGAACATTATTCCAAAAATTCAATAATTTACGAAATTTCTGCTACTACGAAAAATGGTTGTTAGCAAACTTAAACTTTATTCCAAAAATTGAATATTTTACGAAATTTAAGCTACTACGAAAAATGGTTGTTAGCAAACTTGAACATTATTCCAAATATTAAATAATTTACGAAATTTCTGCTCCTACGAAAAATGGTTGTTAGCAAACTTGAACATTATTCCAAAAATTCAATAATTTACGAAATTTCTGCTACTACGAAAAATGGTTGTTAGCAAACTTAAACTTTATTCCAAAAATTCAATAATTTACGAAATTTCGGCTACTACGAAAAATGGTTGTTAGCAAACTTAAACTTTATTCCAAAAATTGAATATTTTACGAAATTTATGCTACTACGAAAAATGGTTGTTAGCAAACTTAAAAATTATTCCAAAAATTAAATATTTTACGAAATTTCTGCTCCTACGAAAAATGGTTGTTAGCAAACTTGAACTTTATTCCAAAAATTCAATTATTTACGAAATTTCGGCTACTACGAAAAATGGTTGTTAGCAAACTTAAACTTTATACCAAAAATTGAATATTTTACGAAATTTATGCTACTACGAAAAATGGTTGTTAGCAAACTTAAAAATTATTCCAAAAATTAAATATTTTACGAAATTTCTGCTCCTACGAAAAATGGTTGTTAGCAAACTTGAACATTATTCCAAAAATTCAATAATTTACGAAATTTCTGCTACTACGAAAAATGGTTGTTAGCAAACTTAAACTTTATTCCAAAAATTGAATATTTTACGAAATTTAAGCTACTACGAAAAATGGTTGTTAGCAAACTTGAACATTATTCCAAATATTAAATAATTTACGAAATTTCTGCTCCTACGAAAAATGGTTGTTAGCAAACTTGAACATTATTCCAAAAATTCAATAATTTACGAAATTCCTGTTACTACGAAAAATGGTTGTTAGCAAACTTGAACATTATTCCAAAAATTCAATAATTTACGAAATTTCTGCTCCTACGAAAAATGGTTGTTAGCAAACTTGAACATTATTCCAAAAATTCAATAATTTACGAAATTTCTGCTACTACGAAAAATAGTTGTTAGCAAACTTAAACTTTATTCCAAAAATTGAATATTTTACGAAATTTAAGCTACTACGAAAAATGGTTGTTAGCAAACTTAAAAATTATTCCAAAAATTAAATATTTTACGAAATTTATGCTACTACGAAAAATGGTTGTTAGCAAACTTTAAAAATTATTCCAAAAATTAAATATTTTACGAAATTTCTGCTCCTACGAAAAATGGTTGTTAGCAAACTTAAAAATTATTCCAAAAATTAAATATTTTACGAAATTTCTGCTCCTACGAAAAATGGTTGTTAGCAAACTTGAACATTATTCCAAAAATTCAATAATTTACGAAATTTCTGCTACTACGAAAAATGGTTGTTAGCAAACTTAAACTTTATTCCAAAAATTGAATATTTTACGAAATTTAAGCTACTACGAAAAATGGTTGTTAGCAAACTTGAACATTATTCCAAAAATTCAATTATTTACGAAATTTCGGCTACTACGAAAAATGGTTGTTAGCAAACTTGAACATTATTCCAAATATTAAATAATTTACGAAATTTCTGCTCCTACGAAAAATGGTTGTTAGCAAACTTGAACATTATTCCAAAAATTCAATAATTTACGAAATTTCTGCTACTACGAAAAATGGTTGTTAGCAAACTTAAACTTTATTCCAAAAATTCAATAATTTACGAAATTTCGGCTACTACGAAAAATGGTTGTTAGCAAATTTAAACTTTATTCCAAAAATTGAATATTTTACGAAATTTATGCTACTACGAAAAATGGTTGTTAGCAAACTTAAAAATTATTCCAAAAATTAAATATTTTACGAAATTTATGCTACTACGAAAAATGGTTGTTAGCAAACTTTAAAAATTATTCCAAAAATTAAATATTTTACGAAATTTCTGCTCCTACGAAAAATGGTTGTTAGCAAACTTGAACTTTATTCCAAAAATTCAATTATTTACGAAATTTCGGCTACTACGAAAAATGGTTGTTAGCAAACTTAAACTTTATACCAAAAATTGAATATTTTACGAAATTTATGCTACTACGAAAAATGGTTGTTAGCAAACTTAAAAATTATTCCAAAAATTAAATATTTTACGAAATTTCTGCTCCTACGAAAAATGGTTGTTAGCAAACTTGAACATTATTCCAAAAATTCAATAATTTACGAAATTTCTGCTACTACGAAAAATGGTTGTTAGCAAACTTAAACTTTATTCCAAAAATTGAATATTTTACGAAATTTAAGCTACTACGAAAAATGGTTGTTAGCAAACTTGAACATTATTCCAAATATTAAATAATTTACGAAATTTCTGCTCCTACGAAAAATGGTTGTTAGCAAACTTTAAAAATTATTCCAAAAATTAAATATTTTACGAAATTTCTGCTCCTACGAAAAATGGTTGTTAGCAAACTTGAACTTTATTCCAAAAATTCAATTATTTACGAAATTTCGGCTACTACGAAAAATGGTTGTTAGCAAACTTAAACTTTATTCCAAAAATTCAATAATTTACGAAATTTCGGCTACAACGAAAAATGGTTGTTAGCAAACATAAACTTTATTCCAAAAATTGAATATTTTACGAAATTTATGCTACTACGAAAAATGGTTGTTAGCAAACTTGAACATTATTCCAAATATTAAATAATTTACGAAATTTCTGCTCCTACGAAAAATGGTTGTTAGCAAACTTCAAAATTATTCCAAAAATTAAATATTTTACGTAATTTATGCTACTACGAAAAATGGTTGTTAGCAAACTTAAACTTTATTCCAAAAATTGAATATTTTACGAAATTTATGCTACTACGAAAAATGGTTGTTAGCAAACTTAAAAATTATTCCAAAAATTAAATATTTTACGAAATTTCTGCTACTACGAAAAATGGTTGTTAGCAAACTTTTTTTTATTCCAAAAATTCAATAATTCACGAAATTTCTGCTCCTACGAAAAATGGTTGTTAGCAAACTTGAACATTATTCCAAAAATTAAATATTTTACGAAATTTATGCTACTACGAAAAATGGTTGTTAGCAAACTTAAACTTTATTCCAAAAAATCAATAATTTACGAAAGTTCTGCTACTACGAAAAATAGTTGGTCAGCAAACTTGAACATTATTCTAAAAATTAAGTAATTTCCGAAGTTTCTGCTACTACGAAAAATTGTTGTTAGCAAACTTAAACATTATTCCAAATATTAAATAATTTACGAAATTTCTGCTCCTACGAAAAATGGTTGTTAGCAAACTTGAACTTTATTCCAAAAATTCAATAATTTACGAAATTTCTGCTACTACGAAAAATGGTTGTTAGCAAACTTAAACTTTATTCCAAAAAATCAATAATTTACGAAATTTCTGCTACTACGAAAAATAGTTGTCAGCAAACTTGAACATTATTCTAAAAATTAAGTAATTTCCGAAGTTTCTGCTACTACGAAAAATTGTTGTTAGCAAACTTAAACATTATTCCAAATATTAAATAATTTACGAAATTTCTGCTAACTATAAAAATAAAATAAATTAAAATAAAATAAAATAAAATAAAATAAAATAAAATAAAATAAAATAAAATAAAATAAAATAAAATAAAATAAAATAAAATAAAATAAAATAAAATAAAATAAAATAACATAAAATTAAATTAAATTAAATTAAATTAAATTAAATACCATAAAATAAAATAACATAAAATTAAATTAAATTAAATACTATGCAACAAAAATCTCACGTTGCTGAGCAACGGGCTTACAGCTAGTTTAATATAAAATAACTTATTAATTTTAAAATGAAATAGTTATTTTATACTGGCCGGTACCCGGCAAGCGTTGCAATGCCACTCGAAGAAAGTGTTTGTGTTTTAATTGTGTATATCGAAGTGCATGCTTTCTTTTTCTGTCTGTTTGACGTTTACTGCTGATTGTCTATGGTACAACACACGAGCCACCTACTGTAATTTAATTGTACTATAACCATCGCGCAAGTGCAAGCATAAGTTGTCAAAATGAACTTCATGGCAGACATACAAAGAATGATTTTTATATTAGGTGTACCGGAATTAAGTGTCGTTTTTTTAATGAAACAATCTGGTACGATAAAAACATTTATTTGTCAAAAATTAGTCGATTATATAATTTTCATCGTTGGATATAAACTCTCTCCACCTATCTGGCAATTTTTCAATCCCTCTGTTATAAAAATCACCGGGGATTGAATTAAAATATTCGGATATGCCCATTTTGACCTCTTCATAACTGGCATATTTTTTTTATAAAAACAATGTTGCATCGATCTGAATAGGTGATAATCGGACGGAGCAATGTCTGGTCAATATGGTGGATGTCTGATAGTCTTCCATCCCAGGTCCTTGATTTTTTGTTTGGTGTGAGGCCGTGCATTGTCTTACGGCACCCATCTTCCCTGTATCCAAGTCTTGCCGATTTTTTAAAAGTGTTACTGTACATTTGACCATGCGTATCCGAGTTTATTTGTCAGTTCCTGAATCGTGAACGTTGGATTTTGTTCAATTTTTTTTTTTTTAATCAAAATCACCGGATTTGAATTGTTTGAAACACATTTGAGATTAACGAATATCTAAAATATTCCCCAGTGTACCACAAATATTTTTTGTAGCACTTGTTACGTTCTCTTTTTTCAAAAAATGGTACGACATGGTTTTTCGAACAAATACTTCATTTGGTACAAAGCCCTCCATTTGGTACAAAGCCCTCCATTGTAAATACGGTTACTATTTTTTTTATTAAATCATCACAATACACATCAGGTATGTATGGCTAACGATACCAATTCAAATATGTCGTGAAAGATTGCCTGGCGAAGCACAACTGACCATTGAAGATCGAGAACAAAAAATACGAAACTTAATTCCTGTACACCAATATATAAGATTTATAACCTTCCCGGAAGTCCAAGCAAAAAGTTTGTAAAAGTTGTATTGCAATCGGGCGAGTGGAGTGGCAACGCATAAAGTACGAACAAACAAACATTCATTTCACTCTGATCATGATTGTGACTTTTTTCATACGTTCAGTCTTTTTTCGTATTTGAAATTATTGTTCTATGATTACCGTTTCTTAAAAGATGTGCCTCATTAAAAAACTGCCTAAAACAAATATAAATAGTAAAAAACATAAATTAATCATAAATTAATGTTATTGTGTTGTTACTGTTAATAATCTGTAGTATATGGGAACCTTAAATATATGAATTCCAGAATATAAGATATTTATTCATTCATCTACACTTATATGACTTGACACACCTAATAGATGAAAACCTCGTTCAAAAAGACTTTCAAACATAAAACGTAAAATCAATGCATGCATAACCATCAAAATACTCTTAGCATTTACATATAATAGTTGACAAAACATAAAAAAGAAATTGTACATTATATAAACACGAAACATTCGTCAGTTCAAGTTCATCCGTGCACTTGAACGCCTGAAGACGCCGTGAGGCGAAACCCGGGTAGTTAGTAACGAAATCTGTGAGAATGTACGTAATTTGAACGCCAAGCACCTTCAGCCGAAATCTTAAATTGTACAATATTCGTTGAACATCATGAAAATAATCACTTAAAACTCTTTGTTAATAATTTCGCATTCGAGATTATATACGAACATTTAATAAGAGAAAAACCGTTTCATATAAATAATGAATGCTTTTCCATCAAGTATTGACAGTGGACACAGGAATTATGTACGTACTACGTAGCAGTTTGCGCATATCTTTATTCACATGCATTTAAAAATAACCATAAAATAATGGCTTACTAACGTTATGTAGTATAATTCACAATTACATTTGCTGTCAAATATCACGAAATAGTTTTTTGACGTTCTTTATATAAATAGTATAGTATTAATTGAAGTGAAAAGAGTACAGTTTCTAATTCCAAATATAACTAATCTAAGAACATCGCATAAACACCAAACAAACAATCGCATCTAATGCACGAAACACATTTAAATGTAATGTCAAAATTTTGACCATACGATTTGACAGTTCTAAAATCGAACATCAAATTTGAATTGTCAAATCAAAACAAATCGGTGTCAAAATTCAAACGGCGGCCATTTTCGTTTTGGAATACTCGGCAGTTTGAATGGTAAAAAAACATTTAAATCTACGAATATTTTATTTTTTCGACACTGTAAGTCAGTGATGCACAAATGCGGCCCGCGGGCCGCATGCGGCCCGAAATGGATATTTTTGCGGCCCAAAATAACAAATACTTCATCAAAATTTTTTTCATTAAATATGATAAAAAATAGTATTCGATATGTGAACAATTTATGCAGTAGCAACGATATATAAAAAAATCAACGTTATTTTTTATTATTTAATATGATTGTATTTACATGGATATAATTTTGTGACCGAAATTATTTTTTTTAAATGAGTCATATCGTTTGCGATGCAGGTGCAGTCTATTTTTAGATTATTGTTTTCAACACACGGATTTTATTGTTAGTTCTTCAGGATTTTTGTCAGTGCATGACGTTTGTGTATCGATATTAAAAAATCTCCGCAAATAATGAAAATATATAATATTAATATGTATATAAAAATCGTATACTGATTTATCGATTATCTTGACAGAAAAATACAGTTTGATTGTGAAACATTTTTTGTGTGCATGTGGAATAGTGCGCGTATAAAGTTCTTTATGAACTTTTATTTTTTTCTAACAAATTAATTGTGTCTGAACTAATTTTCTCCCCATTTATTTATAATGGCAGAAAACACTAAAAAAAGAAGAAAAATCGAAGAGGAAAATAGAATTTTCCAAGAATAATGGACGGACAAGTACTGTTTTATTGAATATAAAAAAAATATATATGTTTGATTATTGGAGTACCGAAGGAATATAATCTAAATCGCCACTATCAAATGAAACATATAGAATTTGAAGAAAAGTTTAAGGGAGAACTTCGTAAACAAAAAATTGCATCTTTAATACAATCCTTATCGGCTCAGCAAACTTTTTTTATCAAATCAGCCGATACATCAAAAGCAGTAACTGAAGTAAGTTTTAATATTTCTCAGTTAATAGCGAAGACATCGAGACCTTTTACTGATGGAGACTTTGTGAAGAAGTGTTTAGTAACCGCATCTCAAAAACTTTGCTGTGCGAATTGCGTGAAGAATTTTGAGTCAGTGCATCTTACTCGAATGACTGTGCAACGTCGTATCATAGATATTGGAGACAACATTGCGTCGAAATTTTCAGAAATATCCAACAAATTCGTATATTTTTCACTGGCTGCAGATGAGTCCACTGACATTACTTCTACCGCTCAAATGAGCATATTTGCTCGAGGTGTGACGTCAGAATTCGAAATTTATGAAGAAATCGTCTCTCTGAATTCCATGAATGGACAGACCAGAGGTTCTGATCTGCTGCAGGGCATCCTTCAAAGCACGACTAAAATGAATTTGGATTTATCCAACCTTTGCGGAATAACGACAGATGGAGCACCGGCAATGATTGGGGTAAATAATGGGATGGTGTCCCTTCTCGAAAAACATTTGCGTGAGCTTGGCCACGAAAACTCACTAATTAAATATCACTTCATTTATACACCAACAAAATCTGGTTGGAAAAGATTTGGGATTTGAAAATATAATGGCCACTGTAGTGCACACAGTTAACTACATTAAATCTAACGGACTTAATCACCGACAGTTCAAAACATATCTTGATGAAATCGATGCTGAATATAACGACTTGTTGTACTACTGCGAAGTTCGTTGGCTAAGCAGAGGCAAGGTTTTGATTAGATTTATGTTACTTTTAAATGAAATCAAAATGTTCCTTGTCAATAAAGGAAAGTCGATCGATGTCTTGGAAGATCCTCAATGGCTGTGTGACTTAGCATTTCTGACAGATATTACAACACATCTTAATGATCTGAATCTTCGATTGCAGGGAAAAAATCATTATATTTCAGACATGGCAAACAATATATCAGCCTTCCAAGAAAAACTTAAATTGTTTCATTTACAGATGAATGAAAATAAATTGTGTCACTTTCCGCAATGCAAAGAAATGGTTTCTTTACATGGCATTGATTCCAGCCAGAAGTATGCTAGCCACATAATCCGAATTCAAGAATCTTTTCAAAGGAGATTTTGTGATTTTAATCGTGACCGATACTTGTTTAAGACATTTGCCAACCCCTTCTCAGTATTCATCAATGAGGCCGATTCATCATTGCAACTAGAGTTGATCGATTTGCAGAACAACGATCAATTGAGATCAAAATATCAGGAAGGGGATCTGCAAAGTTTTTATAAATATCTCCCCGAAGAGCAGTTTCCTACCCTACGTAAAAAGGCTGTGCTTTATGCAAGTCTTTTTGGAAGCACCTACATTTGCGAGCAAGCATTTTCCATATTAAAACTAAATAAGTCTCAACACAGAAACCGCTTGAACAATGATAATCTCAGTGCTGTACTAAGGATAGCAACCACAAACATTGAACCCGACATCAAAATGCTTGCTGCCAGTATGCAGTGTCAGAAATCTCTCTAAGTTCCATCGTGCAAATCTGCACGTAATGTGGAGCGGAAAAGGATCGAAGTTGCCGATAAAATTATGCAATTATTAAATTAAAAATAAAATATAAAATTTATATCACATCTAGTGTAATATATCAATATTTTTTTTTCACTTTTACCCTTTGCGGCCCGCGAAAATTTTTAAATGGATAAATTGGCCCTTCTCTCAAAAAGCTTGTGCACCACTGCTGTAAGTTAATTTTAATACGCCTATAACCTTCATGGAAGTGCAAGCTAAATTTTTGTCGAAGTTTTATTGCAATCGGATCAGCGGTATTCAAATCCATAGCGACCGAAAGTATATACATGAATAATAAGTTAATGGATACACTTATAAGTTAACTTGTTGGGTGCTAACGACACGCCTAGCGTGTCGGTCGATTTATTCAAACATGCCACAATTTGCTTTGGAGTGATATTATTATTATTTCATTGTTTTGCAACAAAAAAATAATAATAATATCGAATCGGCAGTGCGAGCCTCAGAAGTCGTGTTTTTTTTTTGTTTTTTTTACATAAAGGTTGGTTTACACTTTCGCTTAGAATACGTTTACTACATAAGTTTCAAATTTTAATTTTCATTATTTACTGTTCTTCATTTTAAATTCTTTAGGGTCTCCATTCATGATCATTCCGAAATTCAAAACTGTTGGGTAATAAACCGATTAAATGTGACGTTAATCGTTTGCGTAATGGTAGGATTTTTAAAGTTCATTGACGAGAGAAACCCATTATTCCAACGCGTAACCAAATAAAAACACTCTTAATAAGTAAACTGCCGTAGTCTGCATTTTGGCTAATTTTAGTTATGAATGAAGCTTAAACAATTTTATGTTTTCCATCGTCGGAGAAAACTGCGGTTTTATTTGAAATATATTTCACGAGACATCCAAAACTTCATTATAGTTTTAAATACAATGACTAGAAATTGCAAATATAGCACTCCAGTAACTACAATATCCGGAATAAGTACAAAAGTGTTCCATTGATTGTTTCAAAATGTCATGATTATTATTTCCAATTGCAAACAAACAGCAATGATGACCTCGGAAATACAAATTATATTAAATTCGCAGAAATCTTTGGAAAAATACATTCTTGTTACTAAATCCTCTTGAAATTCATACATTTGAGCTCCCGTTTCATTTGAAATCGATATTGATATACATAATTAAACATTATGTTACAGATTTCTGTTTTTATGATTTTATTTAAGTCAAATGTGAAACTACTCTGATCGATGAGGTATATAATTTTTTGTTCAATGAAAAATTAAGAAATATTACATACGGCAGTCGACCTAAATATTAGCGAAAATGCAGCAAGCATCTAATTATATGTCAAGGTCAACACACTTTGGTGACTTGATGAATAGCCTATTGTTTAGCGCCATCGATTTTACCTACAGAGGTGTACTTAAATAAAATTGGTTATATTAAATATTAAGAAATATATGTGTCGAGTCAAATTTGTTTTAATATTTTTTATAGACAAAAAATCTTTTTATTTTAAGACTATTTATCTAGCTTGTAGTGTAAATGCGCTGTATTTGTTTTTGCGAAGTAGCACATAAGACATTATTATTGGTTTATATTATGTATGAGTTTAATAAATACCCTAAAAAATGATGAATCTCTCTTTTGTTCTTATTCTACGCTTAATTTATCACAATCAGAACTGGTTTCAACATTTCACCACGAGCATTTTCAACTGAAAAAAATATATACCATATTCCTGGTCTTGATGACAATAAATTAATTGTATAAAAAAAATAATTGTTCTATTATTTTTCAATATAATTGAGACATTGAACACTTAAAAATTCATAATTACTCAGTGTATCGTTTTTTGAAATATGTATTTGTTTTTCAGTTTACATATAAATATGTAAGTACGAAATATAAAAATTTCACATTCCAAGAACTTCATCCGTCCCTGGATAATATTATTTTTTTGCAAACTCGTAAAAATACATTTTTATTATACTGACTAATTCACTTTGACTAATTTATTACCATAAGCTGTGAACAATGTCGAAGTACAAAACAAAAATAGGTAAGTATATTTTTAACCCTTTGAGGAGTATTGCCGCTTCGTACGGACAAATATTTTAGTGCTTAATGCTTATTGCTATTCTCTTGCTTTTAATTGAATTGTCATTATTTTTTCACATATTGGTAAAAAACATTTGTATCTGTGAATTTTGACGATCTCGTTATTTTTATTATTTGTTGCAAATGAACAAAACAAATTTGTAAAAAGGTCAATACATATTTGCACAAAATCGGTAGCCGTAAAAAGCAAAAAAAGATCTAGGCCCAAATTGGAAGTAATAGGTTCTTGAAAATTGTTGAAAAATAATAATATGTTTCTATACATTTACATTTTTAATTTTGCATTGTAAAATTATAAAAGAAATATTATTCCATTTTCTTACCAGACTGATCAATGAACAATTTGTTTTATATATTTTTGTGTGTATCAATGGTAAATGAATCAAAAAATCTTAATTTAGTAAAAATAAACTTACTACCCAAAGGGTTAAAATCAAAAGGATAAAAAGATATCTGCCGATTCTGAAGCAATGTTAATAATTTCTTTATTTGATAGGTAATAATGAAAATGTTTTATATATTTATGGGGAATTTTTACATGCGGAATCTATGGATATAAAATTACATATTTTTTGAGAGTTGATCAACTGATTAACAAAGTGTCGTAGAAAAAAATTGTTAAAATAAACTTCATTACGAGTCTACATAATCGTACAGAGATTTTGCTAAGACAGAACTACCGGTAAGCTAATCGCTCTCCTTGTACGTTGCTTTATAGATCGGATAGGGGGATGAAATTTTAGATATTGAAAAATATTTCTCTTATGTACTAATTTTACATTATTTGAATAACAATTGTGACCGGCTTCGTTTATCGCAGACGTTATAAACTGATGACAATATAAATCAAAACTGTAACACAATATAAAGTTCAGTATTATTTTAAGATTAACTAACTGTTGAACCTTCAAATGATTGAGAGATAGTATCTTTTTGCATAATATATACGTCCAATTCTAATGGAGTAGATTTACTAGAACTTGATTATAGAGTACTAGAATTGCATAATTAATATTGTTTTATAATGTACTTGCAATGCAAACCACTTATTATTGGATTTGAATTAAAAAATATATACATATACGGTATAAGTGATATACCTACATTTCCAGTTGAACTTCCAACCTATTGGATATCCTTTCGTTCCGCAAATGTTTGCAAAGATGTTATGTTTTGTTTTGAAATTTAAACATTTTTACTGTTGTTTATGGGTCATTAAGTTTGAATTTTGCAATTTAGTGCATTTATGTGACAGTTTGCCTGTTTGAATATCAGGTAATCACTCGGCAACGAACATAATTCACTCGATTTTGACTTTAATGGTCTTGATTTATAGCATGAGCTGAACTTTTAATGGGAAAATTTGATTTTTCGGGCTCGTCAGTGTCCAGGCTTAAGGTTCTTTGAGTATTGAAGTGTTCTGTCTAGAATTTTATAAATAAAAAACTACAAATATTTTGTTTTAAAAGAAGTGAGTCCGTGGTAAAATATACCCCAGAAGGAATATGTGCAACTAAATGGAAAGACCGCTGAGATGTTCTGACGAAATTTCATGGCTGGAGTGGCTACGATGGTCAAATGGATACTTGGCATGGCTACGATAATCAAATGCATGTAGAAAAAAAACATGAAGATGTTATAAAAATAGGGATTCATTTATTTCAAGCAATGATACTAAATTCTTATTTTATGTACAATTTTCAAAATTCAACTAAAATCATTATATACAGGCTACAAGTTATTGAAAAATTAGTATGCCCCCCTCCAAAACAAAAAAATAAGAGTCCATCTTCCTATTTTCTGCAAAACATAACCAGATAGAAAAACCAAAAGAAGACGGTGCAAATATTGTTGGAATGAAAAAAGGAGAGAAAAGCCTCTCTTTTTTTGTCCGGAACCGGGTTTTTGTCTGGATCCATGTTTCGGTTATATCACCAACAAATGCTAAGTATTGCTTAATACAATAATATTGCTTAGTGCAAGTTATTGTTTAACCTATTTTTTACTATTATGTTATATTCAATTTACATATATGTTTACAAAAGATGTAATTTTACTCACGTAAATGAAAGTAGTTGTATGCTATTTTTTAATATTGATAAATGTATCTATTGTTTGCTATGTATTTATGTATACAATATTATATAAATCAAAAAGCTAACATACAATTAATTTATTTACAAAAATCTTGCACTGTAAACGCTCCTTTATGCAGGCGAAGGTTATTCCTAAGTACCATAAATTATTTGGAGACCGGAAAGCAGTCCTGATATTTGCGACCGAGATTATTATTATTATTAATATTAGAAAATCAGCATACTACAATGCATACTCCACTAAAGTCCGCATTGAGTGTGTTAAGCAACATTCATTTTTATATATATATTTTTAAAACCATGTCCGCTCCCAATGTGGAGCATATGAACTCCTAATGGAGTTTATCTCAACAGAAGTGTTTCTACGAGAACTGCTTGTTACTCAGTTGCTCAATCTCTCTTTTTCCAAAGTGGGTAGGGATAGAAGGCTATCCTTCTAGCCCTATGGCTAAGACAGGATTAGTGGTAAGCTAATCGCTCTCGATACGCCCCGTTCGGATGGGTGAGAGGGGAGAATTCAAGACATCACATACATCAATGCCTTTGAACAGAAATTCATAAATCGATTGAAAAATCAATTTATAAAACTCTCCGTACCGCCTGTGTGGTCGAGTGGTCAACGTTGTTGGCTTCGGCTACGGAGGGCCTGGGTTCAAATCCCGATATTATATATATATAAGATTAAAATGAACTTACACAAACTTACCGCCGAATCCATCGAAAGTATTAAGACGTTAATTATTTTTTAGGCTTAGTAGCATGCAGTAGCGCCACTTAAGAAATGGATTTTTTGAACGGTACTTCTAACAATAATGTATTCTAGAATTTAACGTTACTATGTGGGAATTGATAGAATCTAGCTTAATAGGCTTTGTAAATCATCCCAGTTGAGTTAAGCATTCCTTATTCTTTTTTTGACAGATACTATTTCAAAATTCAATAAGAATTGAATATCCAAAAAAAGAAATGCGATTTTTATTTTTTAAAAAATGGTCACTGCTTAAGCACGCCACTGGCTCCCTGATAATTTTTTACAAATAAACTTTATTACAATATGATAATAAGGAATGCTTAACTCGACTAGGATGATTTGAAAATCCTACTAACCATTTGAGGGATGAGTTATTTTTTACCACATTAGGCATTTTTGTATATTTTTTTTAAATTTTACAACGCATAATTAGAAATATAAATTTACGAATTAATTTTTACTTTTCTATAATTTTCTACATTTTCAAGAAGCTATTACTTTCTATTCGGGCCTAGATCTTTGATTGCTTTCATCTGTAGACATATCCCGCTCTACTGACGTTGATTCCAGGAAGGGAATCGCGCCGAAATGCAATTCTACGCTCAATATTGTACGGCTACCGATTTGTGTAAAAATATTCAAATTTTTACGAAATTTTGTTTGCAGCGAGCATTCAAGATAGTATAATCATAATCTATTCGAGTTCTTTTTTTGTTAAAAAATCATTTGTAACTGAATAAATTATAATAAAAATATTTTTACATAAAAGGTTATTATTAAAAACATTTTTACTATAATTTATTTTAATGCTTTTTAGTCATTGCGGATGTAAATATCATGCTCAATTCATATCAATATGAAATTAATATTATGTTCAAATCATTATAATAAATGAATTAATTGTAGGACTTAAAAGTCCCCGAGGGAAAAGGGATCCGAACGGTCGCATAAAGCAGCGTTTCTCAACCGGGGGCCATGTGGCCCCCTTGGGAGCCACAGCATACTCCAAGGGGGCCACAGAAAAAAATATCAGTTTTGGGGAGCCACAGCAGACTTTAGGGGGGCCACGGCCACTCAAAATATAATGAACTAAAATTTATATTAAAATCATATATAATACAGTAGGACAATAATACATTGCAGCAGAAATAATGTATTTATTAAACATACTCTACTTTTTTTCCAATGATATTTAAGTATACCATAATAACTGCATCCAAAAGTGAGTGTCGACAATATTGTATCTACTATCTTGTCCACGGATTTCTTTCATCACCCCATGATATTATGAAACTCGTGTGCGTTAAATATGTTTTGCTTCACTAATGCTACTATTCATTTTATACAAAACACATAGACATGAAAGAAAAGCCATTTTAATAACTCAAAAAGCTTTAAGAAGTTTCCGCAGCAAAAAAAATAAGATTTATGGTATTCAGTGAAAAATTAGACACTGGTTTAATTAATAGTTTCTTACGAAATTTCCAAATTAATTGCAAAAGCTAGAAAAAAGCATTATGTTTCCAAATCTTTGATTTTGCAATTTCAAGAGTTATGAATCAGAGTGAAAATGCAATTATTCAGGTGATTCCTTTGAGCAATTCTGTTCAGTATGTATGAGATAGCAGATGATGAAAAACCAACTAATCGAACATTTTGCCTTGCAAATTGACTAACCTAAAACGATGTGTAAGATTTTTGATGACGACAAAATTAGTAAAGATAATTTAATGCTCTTTGCCAAAAATCTTAAGACACTAAAGGTGTAACGATTCAACAAGGAATTCAGATTTTTTATGAATGAAAGATATAACGCTTCAATTGTGAAAGTATTGAAGTTTTACTTTGACGTTTACATTCCCTGCGCGATTCATTCTCAAAAATTAATATTGTGATGAACAGTAAATTTCATAAAATCCATTTAACTTCAAGAATGTCTTTTTCGATTTTTTTTTATCAGCTTGATGCAAATTCCAAAACGCCAATACTTAAGACCAAAACTAATCATTGGCAAAGCTTTGTCTCTTCGCTTAGTGGCTAGTGTCCTTAGGGCCCTCCATGGGGCTGCAAATTCATGTACCGCCCCGGGCAGCAGGACCCCTTCGTACACCACTGCATATCATGCCAAAACTTCTTGCATAGAAGGTATTAAGTAATTGAAGCCTAACACCCAATCCATGGGAGTGGCTGGTAAAGTACGTGATACAAGGTTTGTAACCTTATTCTCTTACAGAAAATTCTTCTTACCGAATAATAAAGTGCATTGATAATCTTTACATTAAAGTTCAAGGCGCAACAGCAATGCTACATAATGGGTGTAAAGTCTCAGGTGAGGAGAATTCTTTGACTGCCTTCTTCTCGACCAGACCCTTCATTCTTAAGGCCCATAGAACTGTGGTGCACAGTATTGCTACAGACGCTGCTATGCGAATTTGGTAAAATTGATGGGAAATTATTCTAAGGACAGGCAATCCTATGAATTCTTTCAAAATTTAAAAATGCTAATGGAGCCCAACGCTTCGACTCCAAATTTTCGGATATGCCAATTTATAACTAGCCATGATCACTTCATTGCCAAGCTCTTCCAGGTCGGGTGATTCGTAAATAGCTTCAGGATGCTGATCGCATTTTTTGAGAATGTCCAAAAATGAACAACGAACGGGAAGAACTGCTCAAGATTATACGACTACAGTCGCATCCGGTGGTCCTGTTGGTCATGCCGACTTAGTTGCATCTAGGAAAAATTACAAAGCATTCAAAAAGTTCACGGCGTCTTATGAAAAACGAATTGAATTAATTTCATAAAAACTCTTTTGATAACGTTATTTTATTTTATTTCGCATTCTGCACCCTGCAGTGCATGCAAACTAGCTTTAAGAAATTTATGGATAAAAAATGAACACGAATATCGCTGCAGAATACGCCCCCGTAACAATAGTGTGAACCACAGCGGGCTGTGATGGGTAAAACATTGGGTACCCTAGAGCTTTTCAAAAAAAAGTAATATTATAAATTATTTTGTAAACATATTTTTTTTTAACAAACAATTTTATTGTATTGTATTTTTTAAAAATGAATGTACCTACATTTTTTTTCATTTTTCCGAGCCCTGAGAATTTTATTACTAGGGGTAGGGGGCCACAGAAAACTATGAGACTTAAAAGGGGGCCACGGGCTTAAAAAGGTTGAGAAACTATGGCATAAAGCTCTGCGTCTGAGATTTTGGCCAATTCATGAGTGGATCCATTGTATAGTATTACTTAATATTACATATTCTTTATTATTATTGAACAAAAAAATACGCAATTTATTCATTTTGGCAAGATCATCGGCATGACGCGGTGCTTTTCACTTAATTTAGTACAATCTAAGCTTAAGCTTCGCAATCCATCTAGTGACTTCTGAGGGCGACTCAAACTTGACTAACAAGAAAAAGTTTTAATTCTATATATACGATCGCATGATCAACCATACTGTCCTGCATCTTGTGTACAGTAAAAATAAGCCATGCAAAAAGAATTGAGTATTTGCTTGTTAAAAATCGTTTCATTGTGATATGTTTATGTTTCATTTATATGTAATTTAAAAGTTAATGCAATCTTGATCTTTGTTCATTTTTTTTTTGACATAATATTTGCAGTATTAAGCAGCACAATCAAATCCAAATTTCCATCAGTAAGCCTGTTTCTATGAACCAATTTATTCTCCTTCATTGAAGAAAAATCTTGCTTACATTTATTAAATAAATGTTTTAGGTGAACAAAATATATTTCAGAAAAAGATTTAAGGGCCGCTACAAAAATTAAAAAGGGACGCATGCGGCCCGCGGGCCACGGTTTGTGCATCACTGGTTTAAATTTTAGCAAAAACGGTGCAACCTTGTCTCATGTTTTTCGTTCATTTAACTAACGTGAGCTAAATACCACCATAAATGAGTTGCGGACACTAATCTATCTCGTTGATGGAATGCTTGATTTCCCCTTGCCGGTTAAATCGCCAAATAGTGATACGAAATAGATACCACCAAAAAAATCTTCGCTGTTCATCAATTGTCTAAATCGAGAGTCTATCATGTACCGCATTTCATACGGAACCAACCATGGAAATCTCATCAATGAACAAAAACTAAACAGTTTCTAACAAATTAAAAAATAATGTTTGTCCAATCTGTGTATACCGTTTCTCCCAAAGTCGAATTTGCCTAGTCTAAAATTCGGTCAAACTATTTCAGTGAAATTTTCGTATTCTATAATGTTCCATTGGAAATACAGATAACTGTTTTATCGACACAAATGTCACTGCATTTTTGATGTTCAATCGACAGTTAAAGATTCGATATCAAGCACTTATATTCCACAACACCTTATCGTTTTGGCTCTAACACTATCTATACTATCTTGAAAAAGAGAGGTTGACAAACCGAGAAACAAGTAAGGCATTAAATCCCGAACCCTTTTTTTATTCCCGGGATTCACAATTATTTCGGGATCTGGCCGCAACGTTCCGTCTATTTTTTTTACTGTGTGCAACTTTTGTGTGCGGTAAATTTTCAGTAAAATAAAAAATATGCGCAAATATATAGAAAGTTACTCTCTGACTTACTTACTGACGCAAAATAAATAAATTCTTCATTTCAAGCCGCTAAATAAAAAATCTAGGAAGCAACAAAAACAGTTATGTTTTTTTAATTATGCGAAGGATAGAAAAATGTGTGCGGCCATATTTCGGGATTGATCACTTGGAAAAAATAAGAAATTTAAAAATAATCCCTCGAAGACTTGACTTAAAAAAGATGGGAATTGACAGATTCTACAATTGTTCGCTCCTTCAAAAAAAATATAGCGAGTTGACATTAAATAAATTATAATAAAAATATTTTTTAAATATAAGCTTTTATTTCAATGTACTAAAAAGATAAAAAATAATTCCGATATCTATTCCCTTAAAATAATTCCCTCGTCTAAGCAACATCCTGACCACATGACACTATTCAGCACAGTAAGTCGGATCGTTGACTCTCCAGAGATAAAGATAAAGATTTGACGCCACAGCACTTATATTTCACGATGACTTATTCTATTAACACAATATCTCATAATAGAAATATAGCGCTTTTATATTAAATTGCATTGAGACCGATTAATGCCTCCGCAAAGGCGTGAGATCATTTCAAAACTACTGACGTTTACGTTAAATTTTGACATTTCAAAATATCCCGACAGGATTGTCGGTCCTCCCTTGGCTCTGGGTGACTAACAATGCAAGTTAAGAAAAGGCTTATAATTATAAAAAAATTGCGTTCACTTTGAGTTGAAGTTGGTTTAATTGTAGACAAGGCTTCCTTTAAACGACTCAATCTAAACTAGCGATGGAGATCGCAAAATAAATCTACAACACAGTTGATTTTTTGGTTCATAGCTCAAACTTCCACCTTTATAATCTAACAAAGAAGTAGGCTTAATATTAATTAGTTGCGGCATTTTATTTCACGCCGTAAAACAAGCGACGGTATAAAAAAATGTCTTATGTCGTGATCGCATTCTACCGACAGTACGCTAAAAACGTCTTTTGACGTGTCCCGCCTATTAAGTGTTAAATAATAAAAAATAGCATTTAGTGGCGATTCAGAATAAATACATTTGCAACTGAATGATTTTTTCACAAATCAAACACAGATTATTAAACGATAAAGTACTTGTTATTTTGGGCTGTATACAACAAATGCCACTTTAGGCCGCGGTTTTCGAATCTCTGCTGTAATTGAATTGTAAAACATATTGTGAATTTTTCTAATCGCTTTATATTTTTATAAAATATTTTACGCTCTATACTTTGAGAAGTCGATAATATCGGATGGAACTAAAGAATTCAGTATATTTGAAACTACTGCTCAAGTACGATTGTCCAAATGGAAGAATGTTGCAAATTTAACAATTAACGAGTTGGACTATTTTTCATACCGCTTGCGTTATGGTTTTGTATTTTATTATTCGAATATAATTTCACCATTTAACACATATAGGTCCGCAGATTTGCATACTAAAACATGCGCGGGAGCCGGCCGAATTTTGGGGAAATGGAACTTTTTTTGCGCTCACGTTTAAATTGCGATAACTATTTAACCGATTGATGTATATTTTTCTTTCTTTCAGAAAAGCGTTCGTATGGTTTTATACATATAAAAATATGATAAAATCAGTGTTTCTCAACCGAGGGTTTCATATAAAGTCTTAACAACTTAAAAATAAAGTTATTTAGTAAGAAATGGCTATAAAGAGTTGCAATAATATACACTAATTTAAAATAAAGTTACTGGTTACTAACCCCCCCCCCCCCCCCATCTCCTTCTTCTCAGCAACGACAACTATTTTAGTTTTTTTGAGATATTGTAAAACCGAAAATAAACATCTGTTCTATATCGTAAGGTTTTATTCGCAACTCTCAGATATTTTTAAATAATTCTTGTTATATTTCAATTATTTAAATATTTTAAATCTTTGAGAATCGTTTGTTTTTGTTAGAATGGTGCAGGTATATGCTATTAATGAATGGTGGCCATTCATATGTGTAATAATTATGAAGCATTAGGTTCACATTTTTTTCACAGCAGAGCCATAAACTTTACAGAAAAAATAGCTCCTTGTCAACAGCGTCTCGAAAAGGGCATTAAGAATTACATAATTTATTGCTATTGGCAAGCCAAACATATATTGAGTAAAAGCGGTGCTTTGTTCGAAGTAAAATAATGATTTCATTTCTTTGAATTTAGGGTTGACTTTCCAACAAGAATTAGTTGCAAAATGTCTACAAAAGAAAAAAAGGATACAGATGTAAAATGAATCTGAGACAATGGATCTGTGTTATATAATTATTGTCATGACTAATTTCACTTTCGTAAAAATCCCATAGAACAAACACTTATTTTTTTGTAAAGAATTGTGAAGCGGCCAAAGAAGCAATAAATAAACTTATCCGAAAATTTAACCCATATTTATATACGTAAACGAAGCAAAAGATCTAACAAAAAAAAATGCATTTTTCCATGAAAATAATATTACACCAAACGTTAAACGTTATACAAAAAATATTATTTACTAGGTGATACTGTGTTACTTACTTCTATATTTACGAGTAAAAAAAAAATATTTTTAATATATTTGTTTGACATTATCAATTTCAATATCACTGGCAACCTTGATGTTAAATGTGAAGAAAAAAAATCATCACACAAAGTACCTTTTTTTTGTGTAAACTTACACTCGGCAAAACGAACAGATATGTTCGCGCGGACTCCTGCGCACTGAAAGTGAGATGCACACATATGTTCGCCCGGACTCCTAAGTGTTAATAAGACGTTTTACTAACAATAATGTCTTAAAAATAATATGTGACTATGAAGATTACGCCGACAATTTCTCAGATAGTTGGTTCATGAAATAATAATAATCAATAAACGTGTTGGTAGATTGACTCATAGATTTGCGGCGGCAAGTGACCCTTTTTGACAATAAGCAATAAAACTAATAATTAATAACAAGTGGAGTGCTATCTACTAAATTAATAACGGGTTTTTATATTCAGCTTACAAAAGTAGTGAAATTATAATGTATTCAAAATGTTTTTACTTTATTTTCAATGATTAAATGTCACGTATGATTTCTTTGAAAATTTCAGCCGAAAATATTGCTTGGTTTAGAAGTTCTGTTGATTTTAAGAATGTAATATATTATTGCGCTAATCACTAAAAAAACGCCCGCTACAGGCTTAGAGTCTATTGTTTAGACCGCCCGACCAAGAAGTGTTAATATGATTATATTTTCACGGGTATAGATTTGCAAACGAAATTCATCTTTTTACAACTAGTCAAACCGTCTGTGGTGTTGGTACAGTCTTTTTTTAGTTATTATTTTTAAAAACACGCATTTTAGTGTTAGTTTTCCAGGAATTTTGTCAGTGCACAACTTTTGTGAATCGATATTTAAAAAATCGCCGTAAATAATAAAAAAAATCTATTGAAATCGTGTGCTGATTTATCGATTGTCTTAACAGAAAAAATACAATTCATACAAATATGCACGTAATGCACAGTGAAGAGTGATTGAAGTAGCCTATAAAATAAAAATAATACATAAAGTGTATATCTCGTCTAGTACCTATTATAAATCATTATTTTTCAACACTTTTACCGTTTGCGGCCCGTGAAAGGTTAGAAAGTGAATAAATTGACCCTTCTTTCAAATAGCTTGTTCACCACTGAATTACAGCAAGACCCCGATTAACACTGTAGATATGTATGTTCCGCGAATGTCAACAACGTGTAAATCGAGGTTCAGTGCCCCCACACAAACAGACGAAAAAAAATCAGCATTTTGTTCAAAATCAATAACTTCAAAATATGCATGCATATGTAGGTGCAATACATACTTTTCTTCAAAAAAAATCCCGACTTGGACAGGTATCTATATATTAATAGTCGATAATGTCTGTTTGTTTGTTTGTTTGTCTGAGTGAGTGAGTGTAAGATGTCCTCGATTTCACCTCCCCCTGCCCCTCCCCCTCCTCCTGCCAAGCCGCGCTGTCACTTTTTATTCATACTTAAGACATATTTTTCCAATATACACTGTTACTTATGATTTTCCTCGATTTCCTCTCCTCCTCCCCCTCCCCCTCACCAGCCACGATGTCGCCATTTTTTATTCTTACCTTTTCGATGACGTCATATATTATTATTTGATGAACCAAATTTGGTGTCATTAAAAATCTCTGAAAATCCCATACAAAAAATCAGCACCGTCAACCGAGATTTGAACTGTCGACCTTTGTATTACCAGCCGAGCTCTCTATCAACTGAGCTAACTAGGTAGTTACCCATAATGATAAAAATTGACCATATAAATTAAACATTTGAAAACGGAACGATATTTGCGATTGAAAGTGACAGATTTTAGGCGTAGATTCGAATCTTGACTCGAGCAATTTTTTTTGGGTTTATAACATTATTTTTTTTTGAAAACTTTCTTTTTAAAACACACTACATATTGATCGTATGAAAATAAATGCTATCAAAATAACAGAATTCGATTGACTAGCGAACTAAGTTTTTCAAAAATTCTATTTGGAGAATAAGTCAACATCTATATATTAATAGTCGATAAAATAATCACTTTTTAGATTTCACTTTTCACTTTTGACTCACTTTTCATAAATGTGTGCGTACTGATGTCCTCGGGTCTTTTTCTTCTTTTACAAAATGAATTTGTTAGCGTATTTGAAAATTAGTTGAATAAAATATATATACTACGAAAAATGATTGTTAGCAAACTTGAACATTATTCCAAAAATTCAATAATTTGCAATTTAAAAACTGCAGGGCTGTCGATATATGCGCCGAGGTCGATTTATGGTACTATGAAAAATGATTGTCAGCAAACTTGAATATTATTCCAAAGATTTAATAATTTACGAAATTTCTGCTACTACGAAAAATGGTTGTTAGCAAACTTCAACATTATTCCAAAAATTAAATAATTTACGAAATTTCTGCTACTACGAAAAATGGTTGTTAGCAAACTTAAACATTATTCAAAAATTAAATAATTTACGACATTTTGGCTGCTACGAAAAATGGTTGTTATCAAACTTAAACATTATTCCAAAAATTCAATATTTTACGAAATTTCTGCTACTACAAAAAAATGGTTGTTAGCAAACTTAAACATTATTCCATAAATTAAATATTTTACGAAATTTCTGCTACTATGAAAAATGATTGTTAGCAAACTTAAACATTATTCAAAAATTAAATAATTTACGAAATTTTGACTGCTACGAAAAATGTTTGTTATTAAACTTAAACATTATTCCAAAAATTCAATATTTCACGAAATTTCTGCTACTACGAAAAATGGTTGTTAGCAAACTTAAACATTATTCCAAAAATTCAATATTTTACGAAATTTCTGCTACTACGAAAAATGGTTGTTAGCAAACTTAAACATTATTCCAAAATATAATAATTTACGAAATTTCTGCTACTACGAAAAATGTTTGTTAGCAAACTTCAACATTATTCCAAAAATTAAATAATTTACGACATTTCTGCTACTACGAAAAATGGTTGTTAGCAAACTTAAACATTATTCCGAAAATTAAATAATTTACGAAATTTCTGCTACTACGAAAAATGGTTGTTAGCAAACTTAAACATTATTCTAAAATATAAAAATTTACGAAATTTCTGCTACTACGAAAAATGGTTGTTAGCAAACTTCAACATTATTCCAAAAATTAAATAATTTACGACATTTCTGCTACTACGAAAAATGGTTGTTAGCAAACTTAAACATTATTCCGAAAATTAAATAATTTACGAAATTTCTGCTACAACGAAAAATGGTTGTTAGCAAACTTAAACATTATTCTAAAATATAAAAATTTACGACATTTCTGCTACTACGAAAAATGGTTGTTAGGAAACTTAAACATTATTCCGAAAATTAAATAATTTACGAAATTTCTGCTACTACGAAAAATGTTTGTTAGCAAACTTCAACATTATTCCAAAAATTAAATAATTTACGACATTTCTGCTACTACGAAAAATGGTTGTTAGCAAACTTAAACATTATTCCGAAAATTAAATAATTTACGAAATTTCTGCTACTACGAAAAATGGTTGTTAGCAAACTTAAACATTATTCTAAAATATAAAAATTTACGAAATTTCTGCTACTACGAAAAATGGTTGTTAGCAAACTTCAACATTATTCCAAAAATTAAATAATTTACGACATTTCTGCTACTACGAAAAATGGTTGTTAGCAAACTTAAACATTATTCCGAAAATTAAATAATTTACGAAATTTCTGCTACTACGAAAAATGTTTGTTAGCAAACTTCAACATTATTCCAAAAATTAAATAATTTACGACATTTCTGCTACTACGAAAAATGGTTGTTAGCAAACTTAAACATTATTCCGAAAATTAAATAATTTACGAAATTTCTGCTACAACGAAAAATGGTTGTTAGCAAACTTAAACATTATTCTAAAATATAAAAATTTACGACATTTCTGCTACTACGAAAAATGGTTGTTAGCAAACTTAAACATTATTCCAAAATATAATAATTTACGAAATTTCTGCTACTACGAAAAATGTTTGTTAGCAAACTTCAACATTATTCCAAAAATTAAATAATTTACGACATTTCTGCTACTACGAAAAATGGTTGTTAGCAAACTTAAACATTATTCCGAAAATTAAATAATTTACGAAATTTCTGCTACTACGAAAAATGGTTGTTAGCAAACTTAAACATTATTCTAAAATATAAAAATTTACGAAATTTCTGCTACTACGAAAAATGGTTGTTAGCAAACTTCAACATTATTCCAAAAATTAAATAATTTACGACATTTCTGCTACTACGAAAAATGGTTGTTAGCAAACTTAAACATTATTCCGAAAATTAAATAATTTACGAAATTTCTGCTACTACGAAAAATGTTTGTTAGCAAACTTCAACATTATTCCAAAAATTAAATAATTTACGACATTTCTGCTACTACGAAAAATGGTTGTTAGCAAACTTAAACATTATTCCGAAAATTAAATAATTTACGAAATTTCTGCTACAACGAAAAATGGTTGTTGGCAAACTTAAACATTATTCTAAAATATAAAAATTTACGACATTTCTGCTACTACGAAAAATGGTTGTTAGCAAACTTAAACATTATTCCAAAATATAATAATTTACGAAATTTCTGCTACTACGAAAAATGTTTGTTAGCAAACTTCAACATTATTCCAAAAATTAAATAATTTACGACATTTCTGCTACTACGAAAAATGGTTGTTAGCAAACTTAAACATTATTCCGAAAATTAAATAATTTACGAAATTTCTGCTACTACGAAAAATGGTTGTTAGCAAACTTAAACATTATTCTAAAATATAAAAATTTACGAAATTTCTGCTACTACGAAAAATGGTTGTTAGCAAACTTAAACATTATTCTAAAATATAAAAATTTACGACATTTCTGCTACTACGAAAAATGGTTGTTAGCAAACTTAAACATTATTCCGAAAATTAAATAATTTACGAAATTTCTGCTACAACGAAAAATGGTTGTTAGCAAACTTAAACATTATTCTAAAATATAAAAATTTACGACATTTCTGCTACTACGAAAAATGGTTGTTAGCAAACTTAAACATTATTCCGAAAATTAAATAATTTACGAAATTTCTGCTACTACGAAAAATGTTTGTTAGCAAACTTCAACATTATTCCAAAAATTAAATAATTTACGACATTTCTGCTACTACGAAAAATGGTTGTTAGCAAACTTAAACATTATTCCGAAAATTAAATAATTTACGAAATTTCTGCTACAACGAAAAATGGTTGTTAGCAAACTTAAACATTATTCTAAAATATAAAAATTTACGACATTTCTGCTACTACGAAAAATGGTTGTTAGCAAACTTAAACATTATTCCAAAATATAATAATTTACGAAATTTCTGCTACTACGAAAAATGTTTGTTAGCAAACTTCAACATTATTCCAAAAATTAAATAATTTACGACATTTCTGCTACTACGAAAAATGGTTGTTAGCAAACTTAAACATTATTCCGAAAATTAAATAATTTACGAAATTTCTGCTACTACGAAAAATGGTTGTTAGCAAACTTAAACATTATTCTAAAATATAAAAATTTACGAAATTTCTGCTACTACGAAAAATGGTTGTTAGCAAACTTCAACATTATTCCAAAAATTAAATAATTTACGACATTTCTGCTACTACGAAAAATGGTTGTTAGCAAACTTAAACATTATTCCGAAAATTAAATAATTTACGAAATTTCTGCTACTACGAAAAATGTTTGTTAGCAAACTTCAACATTATTCCAAAAATTAAATAATTTACGACATTTCTGCTACTACGAAAAATGGTTGTTAGCAAACTTAAACATTATTCCGAAAATTAAATAATTTACGAAATTTCTGCTACAACGAAAAATGGTTGTTAGCAAACTTAAACATTATTCTAAAATATAAAAATTTACGACATTTCTGCTACTACGAAAAATGGTTGTTAGCAAACTTAAACATTATTCCGAAAATTAAATAATTTACGAAATTTTTGCTACTACGAAAAATTGTTGTTAGCAAACTTAAACATAATTCCAAAAATTCAATAATTTACGACATTTCGGCTACTACGAAAAATGGTTGTTAGCAAACTTAAACATTATTCCGAAAATTAAATAATTTACGAAATTTCTGCTACTACGAAAAATGGTTGTTAGCAAACTTAAACATTATTCTAAAATATAAAAATTTACGAAATTTCTGCTACTACGAAAAATGGTTGTTAGCAAACTTCAACATTATTCCAAAAATTAAATAATTTACGACATTTCTGCTACTACGAAAAATGGTTGTTAGCAAACTTAAACATTATTCCGAAAATTAAATAATTTACGAAATTTCTGCTACTACGAAAAATGTTTGTTAGCAAACTTCAACATTATTCCAAAAATTAAATAATTTACGACATTTCTGCTACTACGAAAAATGGTTGTTAGCAAACTTAAACATTATTCCGAAAATTAAATAATTTACGAAATTTCTGCTACAACGAAAAATGGTTGTTGGCAAACTTAAACATTATTCTAAAATATAAAAATTTACGACATTTCTGCTACTACGAAAAATGGTTGTTAGCAAACTTAAACATTATTCCAAAATATAATAATTTACGAAATTTCTGCTACTACGAAAATTGTTTGTTAGCAAACTTCAACATTATTCCAAAAATTAAATAATTTACGACATTTCTGCTACTACGAAAAATGGTTGTTAGCAAACTTAAACATTATTCCGAAAATTAAATAATTTACGAAATTTCTGCTACTACGAAAAATGGTTGTTAGCAAACTTAAACATTATTCTAAAATATAAAAATTTACGAAATTTCTGCTACTACGAAAAATGGTTGTTAGCAAACTTAAACATTATTCTAAAATATAAAAATTTACGACATTTCTGCTACTACGAAAAATGGTTGTTAGCAAACTTAAACATTATTCCGAAAATTAAATAATTTACGAAATTTCTGCTACAACGAAAAATGGTTGTTAGCAAACTTAAACATTATTCTAAAATATAAAAATTTACGACATTTCTGCTACTACGAAAAATGGTTGTTAGCAAACTTAAACATTATTCCAAAATATAATAATTTACGAAATTTCTGCTACTACGAAAAATGTTTGTTAGCAAACTTCAACATTATTCCAAAAATTAAATAATTTACGACATTTCTGCTACTACGAAAAATGGTTGTTAGCAAACTTAAACATTATTCCGAAAATTAAATAATTTACGAAATTTCTGCTACTACGAAAAATGGTTGTTAGCAAACTTAAACATTATTCTAAAATATAAAAATTTACGAAATTTCTGCTACTACGAAAAATGGTTGTTAGCAAACTTCAACATTATTCCAAAAATTAAATAATTTACGACATTTCTGCAACTACGAAAAATGGTTGTTAGCAAACTTAAACATTATTCCGAAAATTAAATAATTTACGAAATTTCTGCTAATACGAAAAATGTTTGTTAGCAAACTTCAACATTATTCCAAAAATTAAATAATTTACGACATTTCTGCTACTACGAAAAATGGTTGTTAGCAAACTTAAACATTATTCCGAAAATTAAATAATTTACGAAATTTCTGCTACAAAGAAAAATGGTTGTTAGCAAACTTAAACATTATTCTAAAATATAAAAATTTACGACATTTCTGCTACTACGAAAAATGGTTGTTAGCAAACTTAAACATTATTCCGAAAATTAAATAATTTACGAAATTTTTGCTACTACGAAAAATTGTTGTTAGCAAACTTAAACATAATTCCAAAAATTCAATAATTTACGACATTTCGGCTACTACGAAAAATGGTTGTTAGCAAACTTAAACATTATTCCAAAATTTAAATAATTTACGAAATTTCTGCTACTACGAAAAATGGTTGTAAAACTTAAACATTATTTTTAAATATTATTAGTATAATGCAACAAAAATCTCACGTTGCTGGGCAACGGGCTTACAGCTAGTATGTTACTTAATTCGACAACGTGTGTTAATAGCTATAAATTAGACATTGTGTAAATTGACTAGTTGATATCGCAGGAGTTAATGGGATAATATTCATATGTTAACATATATTATAACGGTTGACCTAAACAACGTTAACTTTTTGAATGAAATTAATTAATGAATAATTAAGCATAAAAATATTCATGAAATCAGTTTCACTTAAATGGTATAAGTAAAATATTCACGGATAAAAGTTACAAATAATGTACACTATATACAAGTGTGCCCATTTTTACATGACTAATACTGAAACATATTATACATTTTTATAAAATATCCTAACACAAACAAAACGTATCGATTATATAAACAAAGATTATCAGAAGTTATAATAACAAGTTATTACCTGAATTTATATATAGAACGCCGTCTTCATTTTTCGATGACTCTTAAAGCATTTTCGCCATACTCTCTAGAGCTTTCGCACATATGAATTTTAACACGAACATAAACAATGGGTATTTCTGGCAATGTCAAAAATCTGATGAAAAACATAAAATTAAGCGATCACTTACTATCATAATTTAGTAATCAATGAATAACGAGTTGTCAAAAAATTCAGTTTCATAAAATCTAAATGAAAAGAAAGTTTAATACGATATATATTTTTTTAACCCAATCCAAATACATAAAATTATTTATAGAAACTAATCATAACATAAATTTTAGAAAATTTGACTTCACCTGAAATTAAAAACAATGTTTTATTAAATGATATTATTGAAAAATGCGGCTTCCATGAAAAATCGCATTTAATAAATTGTTTTTGTTGATGTTACAAACTGCATGCAGTATTTTTTTATAAATTAAACGACTGAGTTAGGTAATCCATCTAAGATAACTTTTACGATGATCATTAACTTGAGGTTCAAAAAAATAAAACGTTATCATTAATATGACAATTTGGTTTTTTTATATGAAAATTCGATTATCACATAGTCACTCTCAAAACCGCGCGAAATTACACTTTTTTCTATAAAACCGATATGCTACATCTATTAAGCTCACAAATATTTATTGACAAAAAATAACAACTTCAACGGCTATGTTGTGCATTGTATAAAACTTTATAATGTACGGTTTCGAGCGCTTTTCTGTCATTTGTCTAGATACGCGCTGGCCACCATCTCTAATCGACTCAGGTCGAATAACTGAAAAATTGACGCATCTTCGAGCAGCGAGCGATGAAAGTGACGCCATTCGCATAGTTAGCGATGTCGATTCGGAGAGCGCCGGCGTCGAAATTTGACGTTAAGAAATGTGTATGATTAATAGTTCTACTGAAAATTTTTACAAGAAGATTGTACACTCAGTGATAATTTATAATTCTTATTGTGTTATTTAATTGTCGAGTAACGACTATTTGACAAACCTTTTGAAACCACAAAAAACAGTGCAAGAAAATTATCGTTAATTAACTTTGATCGTGTGCATGTTTGTATAATAAAATACGTAAAGACAATAACTGAGACGGAAACTTAATTCATACTACGAAAATTCGAAATGAGAAACTGACTGTAAAAAACGAACTAGTACATCGAAGACTCTAGTTGACAAATCAAGCATAAATATTTCCACAGAACATCAAATTCTGGAGAGATGTGAGTAACAAAACCAATGATCGGATTGTGCTCGAGTTTTTCATGTGAGCTGAATGCCTAAAATGGATTCCATTCATACACTACCGAAGAATGACAACAATATTTTTTAAAGTCACATTTGCTATTATGTGCCTGAAAATTTTAACAATTTCAATGAATTTACCAAAGAAATGGGTTATTAAAGTATCTGTAAGTATTTTTTTGTACGTTTAAAAAATTTAAATTTGAATCGTTCAAATTATGTACATTCACACAAGTTTTGTCACTATTACACTTTAAATTTGTTTTTATGTTAAAAGATTGAATTTTAAGTTGTTGACCAAGGCTTGAGATATTTAAATGAGGCTAGAGCAGTGGTCGGCAACCTTTTTTGAGACTGTGTAAAAAAAGAAAAAATGTTTGGAAAAATAAATTTGGTTAGTGGGTTAAGTCAAAAATATTTTTCTACCATTTATTCTCTTAAAAAAATATTTTTAGAAAATAATACATATATTTATATACAAAACATAATATATTTGCATTATTTATTTATTGTTAAAAATTAAAATTACAGTAAATGACATAACAGCTGACGCCAATTCGCCATGTACTTGAAAAATATAATAAGACAAAATATAAAATAAAACTACACAGTACATCAAAATCAACATAAAAATTCAAGAAATACAATAGTAAAATTTATCAAACAGTTCACAAATACTATCACTAAAAATGTCCACTTCTCTAGGCAATGCGTTGATCAATCGAACGGTCCTTGGAACTGGTGACTCATACCTCCTAAGCGAGGTATAAGTTTTTGCTCATAGTTTCGCCCACGTAAGAATAAATTGGAAGAATTAAGTCATGAGAATTTCAGGATTATTTACTCGGCCCCGAAGGAGAAGAGAATGACGCTTTAAGCTTGAAAACGATATTCGAGCTTCAAGAGGGTGAAATGATAACATTCCTAAAAGAAATTTGGTTTAAGGAATTATCAAAGGGGAAAAATTTAAATTTTTTGAAATAATATCTTAGATTTTTTTTATGTACTCTCTCCAATTGCAGCTTGTATGAACTTTCATATGGGCTCCAAATGATGGATCCATATTCAAGCGTACTTAAGACCAAAGAAACATAAAGCGTGCGAAACACAGTTGGGTTTTCAAATGGTTTGCTTTGTCTAATAATAAACACAAGAAGTTTGCTTACACGCAGTGCAATTGAAGTTATTTGTGAATGAAAGGTGAAAGAGTCAAATCTTATACCAAGATCAACAACTTCAGACAAACGCTTTAAAGCATCATGAGATATCACATAGTTATATAAGATGGGAAATCTTGAGCGAGAGAAGGAAATACAAAAACATTTCGAAATGTTGGAGTCGAGTTTGTTTTTTATAGACCAATTCAAAATAGCATTCATATTCTGTTGCAGAATAGTACAGTCAGACTCATTACTGATACGTAAAAACAGTTTTAAAACATCAGCAAAGAGCAGATACTTTATTCCACGTATACATTCTATAATATCATTAATAAAGATAAGAAATAAAATTGGGCCAAGATTTGATCCCTGAGATACGCCGGAATATGTTGGAAAGACGTTTGATACGCACCCAGCGTAATCAACATATTGGCGTCGATTTGACAAATAGGAAACAAAAAAACTAATCATCTTGTTTGAGCATCCTACAGCACTCAATTTATCCAAGAGAATATCATGGTCTACACGGTCAAATGCTTTAGAAATATCCGTATAAATAGCATCAACCTGACATTAAGAATCCAAAGATTGCGAAATATGATCAGTCTACACAATTAGATTGGTCGTAGTTGAACGTGCTGATCTAAAACCATGTTGAGAATCGGTTAATTGACAATCAACATGCATATAAATATACATGCATGTAACATAGACTCAAAAAGGTTAGCTGGCGCTGATAAAATTGCTACAGGTCGAAAATTTGTGATTTCAGACAGAGAACCTTTTTTATGGACTGGTCTTATGCGAGTCAAACTTCAGCAATTTGGAAAAATGAAGGTACTTAAACTTAAATTGAACATATACAATAGAGGTGCACTTTAAATAGGAAATTAGGAAAAATAGGGAATTCCACTTATACTTTTATAGTTATGGTCTATTTAAGGAAAGTACTTCCTTGAGTGTCCCAGTGCTATAAAATTTACAACAATTGTGCAGTGTTTCATTTTTATGTAATTCATTAAAATATTTCAGGTTACATATTATAATATTTTAATTTGACTCGTGAAGAAAAGAACTAATTCCTCTAATTTATCATACAAGCTTTGTATACATAAACTAATGTATTATTTGAGATGGCATGTAAGGTATGTAAACATGATAAGTGAAACCTTGTGACGTTCCGTCAAGTTTTGTAATAATTGCTTGTGCAGGAGTGTAATGAGCTATTCTATTGCCAATTTTATAATATTAAATTTGCAACATGCATTACTTAAAGTAGTAATTAATCAGATAATCCGTTCTTATTTCCAATATAATATTCAATGTAAAGAAAAACATTGATAAATGAATGGTACTAAGTAGGGCATCCAATCCCGGGATCCCGTTCAATTTTCTGATCCCGAAATGCCGGGATTGAGATGGCCGCGATCCCGGGATTGAGAAATTTTGAGGAAATTCTCGAAATTTACACGAAATTGGCAAATCGGAGATTTCAAATTCCTCGGTGAGCTAAAAAAAAAAACGAGCTTCCGTGAGATTCCGGAAAAAAGTATAGCAATATGAGGATTTCAAATTCCTCGGTGAGAAAATCTCAATCCCGGGATTCAAAATAAATCAATCTCGAAATCCCGGGATTGGAAAAAGGCTCCGGGATTGGATACCCTAGTACTAAGTGTTTAATGAGAATAGATTACTTCGTCAGTAAAAAGCAGTTTCATGCTTACAAACGTGACACCTGTCCTGTTCCTTTTATTTGACTTAATGTTTAGTCTAAAAATGTTATTCTTTCTTTTTAATTGAAAATACCAGACGTAACCATGAACGAATTGACGAATTATTAAGAAATGTAAACGTGTCGCGTTAGCGTTTAAACAAAATTGTTAAACTAAATCGAAAGGAGTTATCTAAACAGCAATTTTTCTACGAGAACTGTTTGTTACTTAGTCGCTATACCTCTCTTTTCGAAGAGAATAGTAGTGATAGAAAGATGTGGTCAGAACAGGACTAATGGTTCGTTACGCCCCGTTATTTTAGGACTGGAAGGATTTTTTAGACATCACAAACACCTATGCCTTCGAACAGAAATCGATAAATTCACTGAAAAAATGCCGTCCGTGCTGGAACACGAACCCGTGAGATCTGTCACGGAAGCCAACAACGTTGCGACCGCTGCGCCACGGACCCGACATAGCAAACGCATTAATATTATACAAATTACATTAAATGTGTCGATTGATTTTTTGCTTTCGGATTTGCTTATAATTAATATCTACCAGGGTCATATTACATTTTTATGATACCAATATGTGGGTGCAGCGTACAGGTTGTCAATGGTGGTTTTCTGCATGATTGCGCCGTCAAGGGTTCAGATTCAGATTACCAAATGTAGTCTTTCCAAACGCATGATGTGCGTGATGTTTCCATTTTCTCACACTTTCTCCTTATCCAAACTTTTAAAAGAGTGTAGTGAGAGCAGCTGGCTAGCAACAAGTCTTTTCCTAGTCCCATCCTTCATTCCCTATCATTTTTTTAAGAATGATATTACATGTATTAATAAAAAGCATCCGAATTACGCAGCTGTTTTTCTATCAACTTATGTTGAGGTGCTACAAGTAAGCGAAAATTGTTTAAAAAATAATCTCATCGATTAGTGCAAATCTAAAGACAGCTAAAGATTTTCGTAATAGCCACTAACAGTTAAATGAATTTAGAAAAAATACTCTTTAATAATAATTTGAAGTATTACGTCAACTGGAAATAGTACAATTCTATACATTCAAAACGTTCTTAAAAACCACGTCATTTTATGTATCCGAATTATGGAGATAAATAAAGTAATAAAAAATATGGGAACTAGTCCGACCCTGCATAAGATCAATAAAAAGTACATTATAAACGTGCATACCAATACTCTATTTTTGTCATTAAAAAACAATTTTGTGATCGTGTACATACAGAGGTGATTTTTAAGACATTTTTTCCTTGAATAACCTGCTATTTATTACGAATTATTACATTGTTGGATACTCTTACTCGAAATTATCAATGTGACCACGTATTTCAGACACAAAAAGGAAAATAACGTTAAAATAACTTTTTAACTAATATGATGTGTTTCTAAAACACACAAAAATTTGATAAGCACACAAAGATTATTTATTATATTTTGTTGAATGTAAATATGTAGTTAGAAAACCTATGTGTCACCGTAGTGAGAATACCAAATTGATTGACACATTGCACGAAAAATGTTAACATATTACATAGTTTTCCCTATTATATTGTTGACGCACAAATTATTTGATTACAGGTGTAATTTTCCTAAAATTTATATTCTTGTAAATATTTTGTCGGTTTGGCATTAATATTTTCATAATTTAACTATTCAAAATGTATCAAATATAATCTATCATATGATTTAATCAAACTTACTCACTCATACATGATAAGCAATACGTTATTTTAAAACACAAATAAACAGCGAAAATGCGTATAACATTAAAGCTGATTGTTATTCATTTGTTTTTGTATCCAGAACGTCGGATCGAGGCTTGGAGCAGGCGCTCGAATTAGTAGAGCAAAAGGTATTTACTACGAGCAGGACCAAACCGCGGATTTTTTGTATATTTCATATTATGATCAGTTTTAAATTCTTTATCTAATTAAAATCTTGTCATTTTATTATAAAAATACATTATATTTTACACTTTTATTGGACAGATCATTGGACATTATGTCCACTCCTATTTACGTACGTGATGGAATCCACAACATCTCGTTCATTGTTTTGTGTATTTGTTCCAACAACGTCTCACCCGAAACAGCGGTCGTGAAAGCTCTGAAAATTTTTCTTGTTGGCAGATTTCAAAATGTTACCCAGGAATTTACGGATTTCCCAAAATGAAATAACGAGGAACCTCTTTTTTAGCTCTCGCAGATTTCAAAAATTCTTACTGGCGGGCCACGGCCACGGGAACAAAAAGGTTGAGAATTCTGCCTTGGACAGTAGGGAGTCTGGCAGCGCTGGTCAGTGGTCGTGCAAATTCAATACGCATTGAACATATTTTGTATCTTGAAAATTAATTGATCACGATTTAAATATTTACTTTTAACCATTCAAACACTTATTATAGAAAACCGATTCCTCTAATAGTGTTTATTTTTTAAAAAAAGTTTAATATAAACGATAAGTGTGCAACATGCTCAACCGACCGGAGACATTTTTATGAATTTATCGATGGGGCACCGCGACAATGTTTGCGAAAAAGTTTGGACAGTGAATGGATTTTTAAGTACAAATCAATGACAGAAATAATAATGTTGTTTGGACACATAGCATACTAGCCATTGACGAAGTTGGTTGGACTACGAAGTCTCCTGTAGTATCGTCAGAGAATAGAAACGGTGTTGACATTTCCTTACCTGAAGCAAAAAAATAGATATTATAAATAACCATATTTCAAAACAGAAAAAATCGTTGCTAAGAAAAGGTGTTAGAAAGGTTGGAAAAGTAATCATTTATTTATTTTATCTCATAGGAATTTATTTGGTATTTTTTTTCAAATGCCCGAATGGAAAAATGATATCTTTTCTGAAAAACCTTACAAATAACGAACATACCCATAGCAGTCTAAGTTTCAAGCAATGCTATAGAAAAATCAGCAAACCATGAGTGGACCGTTGAATCTCAGCCTCTAACAAATTGTATGGCGGTTATACGTAGATCTACTCTCAATTCCGATTTATGAGCTCATTTTTCGTTGACCATAACATGTATGTTTGAAAGATTTCTTGTATGAATATTCTGTGATTCTTTGGAGTTATTATATAATAATAATTAACGATATATCGGAAGAGTCGTGTATGCAAATTAAGTGATGTTTAATACCGTTGTAAGAAACCTAGCGAATGGCAAGAAATGCGATGTGTGGTAGACTAGATTTATTCGGAATGATTGAGTAACGAACCAGTTTGCACACATAAATTTTAGAGATTAAGTACAAGAGTAGTAGATAAGATCGTATAGCTGTATATAAAACAGTAAAAGAAGATAACAGAATAAAATTTTACTATTAATTGATTAAAATCCTTTTTTTAATGAACTATCCAACCTCATATTCTGTACTGAAATATTGTAAAAAAATGAATTTGAATAAAATGATTTGCCTTTGATTGTTTTTGTTCTCCTGAATTTATTTCAAAAAAATCTTAGGAAATGTTAATTTTTCATAAGTTGAAAAAGATTTAATTGAAAAATATGTAATTAAAAAATATAAATACATAAAAATAAATGGTTTCATAATGATGTGATATCACTTTGAACATTATGACTCCGGCCCGCTCACCTGAAAAAGGTTCCTGTTTTAAACTATATAGCAGCGTTTCCCAAAGTTTCCCCCCCCCAACTACCCGGTTATTTTGATATTTCTCCTTCGTGACCCACTATTTTTTTTATGGCCTATAGGTAAAATAAAACAGTGTATTTATGCCCATACAGTTATAATCAATGTTACCGCAAAGGTGTGAGCGCGCACACCTCCCTAAATGGGACCGCACACATTTTTCCATCACCGCACAAGGCCGCACACAGAAATATTGTAAAAATAAGTTTGTTTCACATTATTTTTATATCTGCGAAAAAAAATTATTTTGCTGAAAACTTACTGCTCACAGAAGTCGACGGTACGCACAAACAATAGAAAAATTAGAGGGAACGTTGGTTATAATAAAAAATAATTTACTCTGATAAACCTATATAGAAATCAAATACACCAATAATTTATTAATGGGAGGTATTACGAAATTATATAGTATAGTGTACAGATTTATTTTAGGAAATTGGGGACCCGGCATTTTGCTTTCTGCGACCCGGTACCGGGTCGCGAACCACCATTTGGGAAACGCTGCTCTAAAGCATGGCTTGTTACTATGGGGCGTTGACATACCGCATGAAAAACATTCCAATATTACAATCCGGCAAAAAGTCATTTGAAAATTACAACTCCTATAGTTATTTGACTTGAAATATAACTAAATTAATGGAAATCCATCCAAGAAACAAATAAATATTATAAAATGTTCTTAGTGTGGTAGGTGCATTTATATACACAATATAATATATTATGTATATGTTTGTTTAACCATGTCCGCTTTCAAAATGGATCATACGGACTACCAATGGAGTTTCATACGGGATCTCTTGTTACTCCGTTGCTCAACATTTAATTTTCAAAGAGATTGGGGATATGGCAAGGCTAGTGATTGGGTAATTTTTCACCCCGATGTTTTAAGGATGGGATGGGTGGGACAGTACAACTCATCACAAACAGTCTTCGAACAGAAATCCATTGATAGAGGGAACAAAAAAAACTGCATACTAAAATCATACATTTCTCAAGAATTATCGCAGTCATAATAAAGTAAGTTGCTCGTCTTAAAATATAATTGAAATAAGGAAAGAGCGAAAATGATCATTTGGAAAACTTAAAACGGTACAACAAAAAAACCTCTGAGAAACCACTAAAAGCGCGCATGCTAAGGCTTATCGCACGATAATTCCTTTGTTATTCCATTATAATAACGTTACATGTTATATCATGATAGTAATGTTTAAATAATCAATGTCAATACCAGAATGTTGTGTAAATAAAATTTCAAACGAGCTTTTGTCACACGCATTTTTTTTTATAACAAAATAATATTTATATCAGATGAAGGCTTTACATTAATAAATAATTGCAAGTGGTTTCTTAAAAGTATGCAAACATACACCTTCAAATACGTTCAGTTTATTATTTTCAGTGCTGTTAGTTATGATGATCGTTTTGGATTTATAATTTCTAAGCACCGCAAAACAGACGTTCGATAGTGTTATCATGTCCAGTAAGGTGACATTCAACAATAATTGGGATTCATTAACGCCATATATGAGAAGCTTTGGATCAAACACGTTCAAATCTTGTTTTGAAAAAATTACAATAATAAAAGACTAGAATTTTATTTTTAGTATGGTTAAAACCTCTAAATTTCGATACAATTAAGGGTCATAATATGACCAAAACAGCCCGAATCCAGTAGTTTTTGTATCAAATGCGTTTGTCGACCATGGCAGTTAAGTCAGCTGTCTCTCAGACCAACCATAGTGAAATATTGAAATCTTTTTTTTTAATATATCCTCACATCTTTAAAACCGAGATGTGCAACATTAAATTGTCATGACATAAATGAATTTCATGAAGCTTTCTACGAAAAGAAAGAATGAAAATTGCCAGGTAAATTTTAATGTAAAATATTGCAATATTGAAAACATCGTAAGACATTCAATGTCAAAAACTTGGTCAAAAAACTAAATACCGATAATTTGTTCAAAAACACCAATGTATAAACCTACCAAATTTTAAAGAGGAAATTCCGTTTATGTTCAAATGTAATTGTGAATTATATATTACATAACGTTAGTAAGCCATTATTTTTAAATGCATGTGAATAAAGATATTATGTGTAAACTGCTACGTAGTACGTACATAATTCCTGTGTGCACTGTCAATACTTGATGGAAAAGCATTCTATATTTATATTTAACGGTTTTTCTCTTATTAAATGTTCTTATATAATCTCGAATGCGAAATTATTAACAAAGAGAGTTTTAAGTGATTATTTTCATGATATTCAACGAATATTGTACAATTTAAGATTTCGACTCAAGGTGCTTGGTGGAATGTCAATATTAAATTTGAATCGTTCAAATTATGTACATTCTCACAGATTTCGTCACTAACGACCCGGGTTTCGCCTTTCGGCGTCTTCAGGCGTTCAAGTGCACGGATGAACTTAAACTGACGCTTAGTAAACGAATGTTTCGTGTTTATATAATGTACATTTTCTTTTTTATGTTTTGTCAACTATTATATGTAAATGCTAAGTGTATTTTGATAGCTATGCATGCATTGATTATACGTTTTAGGTTTGAATGTCTTTTTGAACGAGGTTTTAAACCAGGGGTGGGGAACCTTTTCTTATCTAAAGGCCGCATTCATTGTTCTGACTCGACATAAGGCCGCAGCAAACATTGACTAGAGAATCTTTGGCCGGAAACAGGAATTTACGGTCAGATTATGTCAGGAATTCACGAATTTGCATAAAATAACAGAATTACAGAATTGGCCAGAAGGCCGCACCAGAGTAGTCAAAAGACCGCATGCGGCCTTAAGGCCTCAGGTTCCCCACGTCTGTTTTAAACTATTAGGTGTGTCAAGTCATATAAGTGTAGATGAATAAATATATATCTTGTATTCTGGAATTCATATTTTTAAGGTTCCCATATACTGCAGATTACTAACAGTAAGAACACAATAACATTATTTTATGTTTTTTACTATTTATGTTTGTTTAAGGCAGTTTTTTAGTGAGGCACATTTTTTAGGAACGGTAATCATAGAACAATAATTTCGAATACGAAAAAAGACTGAACGTATGAAACAAAAGTCACACAATTATGATCAGAGTGAAATGAATGTTGGTTTGTTCGTAAATGCGTTGCCACACCGCTCACCCGACTGCAATAAAAAAATTACAAAAATTTTGCTTGCACTTCAGAAAAGGTTATAAATCTTATATATAATAATCAATGTTTGTATGTCTGCCATACAGTTCATTTTGACAACGTATGCTTGCACTTGCGCGAAGGATATAGTACAATTAAATTACAGTAAGTGGCGCGTGTGTTGTACCATAGACAATCGGCAGCAAACGTCAAACAGACAAAAAAGGAAAGCATGAACGTCAATAAACACAACAGACACTTTCTTTCTTTGAGTGGCATTGCAACACTTGCCGGGAACCGGCTAGTTGTAAATAATAAATACCAACATCTTTGCGGATAAATAGTGTCGTTGAAAAGAAGAGCCGACAAAAATAAATTCAAATTAATTTAAAAAATATATAATTAAAAAACATTTGGGTATTAGTTTGTTAACCCGAATCCCTGGCTACATATTTTTTTTGATTCCGAGACAATTCGTTTTGGATCGAATAAAACAAAATCCACTTACAAATTACTGCTTATTAAGAGGATTCTTCATTACCAAATGAATAAATACATCAAATCAAACAATTACATTAATATTTTTAGCAGGGTATAATTTTTATAAGAAAATTGTGTCTTGTTCAGTAAAAAGTGGATGTAGTAATTTTTGATTGCAAGCTTCTCGGATATCGTCGTTAACTTGATTCTAATGAGAAAAATAATCAGTGTAGAAATGAAACCCAACAAAGTTGATTCTATTCAATAATTTAAAAGAAATATATTAGCAAGTCGATTGAAATTTGTTTCATTTATCTATAAGTAAAATAATTATTTACTCCAATACAGGTACATTCGTACAATTTGGAGACTGAGAAGATGACGACGTGCATTTAAAAAAATGTTATTATCACTTATTTTTCAGGTGCTGTTACCGATAGTCGATACATACGAAAATAAATTTATTATACTGCAGGAATCTTAAATACATATCGTGATGTAAGGATCACACAGTCGTGCTATACAAGTCCTAGTACACCGTATTCCGTACAAAAATAATATGGTAACACGCTGTAGCAGAAACTTGCAGCAAAATAAATCTCATTACCCATCGATTTCCATGTAGATTCTCCAATCCCGGGATCCCGACGAACTGTGCGACCCGTAATCCAGGAACCGTGTTAGTACTTATTCAGCGATTCACTATAACATGTGAAAATCTGTAAATAGAGCTAAAAAAAGCTCATCTGCACTGCTTTCACTGGCAGTCGTAACTCTTTGAAAGTATAAAGCTTAAAAAAAAGGTTTTGAATAATTGCACAATCTCTCAGTTGTGAAAAATTGTTATGGCCCACGCCAAAATAGCTATAAACTAATTTTATAAAAAAACTCTAGAACAAAATACGTTGATATTTTTCTATTAAAAAATGTGCTATATGATAAACTGATAACGGCTACCCTCCAGCAAAGGGCCAGAAACGATGTATTCTTATACTTCTACAATATGTATTTTTTTTAAAATATGACTATTTCTTCCAAGGTGTCATCCGTAACAGCATATATTTATTTCAGTTCTTAAACATTATTTGCTGTGTATGTGTTAACACTAGGGATTCTAAAGTCCCGAGACTCGAGGCGTGACCTGCACCCTATATAAATATAATCATAAAACCTTTGCCGACAAACAAATAAAATATAGTTCTTGAAACTACTTACTTCTCAAATCTGTGGGCATTCCCATGAGATTATCCTTTTCGCCAGCAATGGCTTTGAACTCAATGATACATTTATTTCTTATATAAACACGAAACATTCATTTACTAAACGTCAGTTCAAGTTCATCCGTGCACTTGAACGCCTGAAAATGCCGAATGGCGAAACCCGGGTCGTTAGTGACAAAATCTGTGAGAATGTACATAGTTTGAACAATTCAAATTCAATATTTATTTGTTGATTTCTTTGTTTTTTTATTTAACCTTCAAACACCCAGCGGTCCCGTACACTGTACGGCGTACAGGACCAGTGATTATGGTACATTTCGCTATCAGATTACACTGATTTATGATAATATTTTTCGAAATATGAATATTAGCTTAAATAAATGATGACTTTGAGATACCGATCCATAATTTTATTTTCAGTTTCGTTGTATATTTTCAATATTTTTGTCATATTGAGTAATATAACTGCGTTACAAGGTCGACTCTTGGAATATGCGTTGTGTTAGACGGAACGTAATAAATCAGCTTTATCCACACCATATAACATATTTCAATGGGGATACAGATTTTTTTCCATACCTAGAAAATTCTCTATTTTTTTGTTATTTTATGGTTTAAATTTTTGTCTATTTTTTATCGTTTTAATTCTTTAAGTTTAATGTATGATAATATAAAAATGTGAAAAGTTGTAAATAAAGCGTTTGTTAATTGTAAACAATCTTTTATCTTGCTAATGCTTTTTATTTTACCCACATAGGCTGACTAGTTTTAGAGATATAATTATTTTTATAAAAGCTACGGGCCATGCAAATATTTCGCAAAAAGTCCACGGGCGTTTAAAGGTTAAAGAAATAAAACCCAATTAATAAGCTTTTGTTGATATATCAAAGCAACCCATGCTCTTTACCCTTCGGGTATTGAGTTAATTTGTACCAAATTAGGATTTTTTGTATATATTGTTATCATTTATAGGCACAACATATAAAAAAACATTTTCATTTTGTTTATTGGTCAGTTTGTAAAGATTGTGGAATAATATTTCAGGTAGTAAATACATATTTTTTAAATTTACAACGCATAATTAAACATGCTAATATACGAATTCATATAATTTAAGATTTCGACTGAAGGTGCTTGGTGGAATTTCAATATTAAATTTGAATTGTTCAAACTATGTACATTCTCACAGATTTTGTCACTAACGACCCGGGTTTCGCCTTTCGGCATCTTCAGGCGTTAAAGCGCACGGATGAACTTGAACTGACGTTCAGTAAATGAATGTTTCGTGTTTATATAAGAAATAAATGTATCATTGAGTTCAAAGCCATTGCTGGCGAAAAGGACAAAATCTGTGAGAATGTACATAGTTTGAACAATTCAAATTGAATACGAATTCATTTTTACTTTTCAATAATTTTCAAGAAGCTATTACTTCCACTTTGAGCCTAGATCATATTTTGTCCCATTTTACTGACCCGCCGAAATGTAATTTTACGCTCAATATTGTACGGCAAACGATTTGTGAACAGAACCTTTTTATAAATAATTATTGTTTGCAACAAATAATAAAAATAATTCGACCGAAAAAAAATACAAATATCTATGTGTTTATGCATATGTGAAGAAATAATGACAATTCAATTAAAAGCATGAGAATGGTAAATATTAGACAACACAACATTTGGCCACACGTATGCAGCAATACTCCTGAAAGGTTTAAAAGTAAGATAAAGTGATCGGCCAGTTAACTGACCGATGATTTCACCTGTTAACCTAATGATAGTTATTACAACATTATAAGTAAATTAAAAAAAAAATTAAAAAGTATAATTTTATCATAGTTTATTGAATTTTATAGGTCGGCTATTTCCGCATTCACCTCGGTGAAGTCCAAAGTGATTGCCGATGGCTGTGTCTACAACTAAAATCTGGCCTTTCAAATTATTTACCATTCCTCAAGTGTTTTACATCATACACTCATTTTTAAATTCCAATTATACATAGTAAGAATAAAACTTAGAAAAGGTATCATTCAGATGTCTATATCCTTAAAACAAATCAATGCTAAAAGGCAATATAAAAGGTTTGAACAGACGTAAAAAATCTAATAAAACTTCCACAACCGCTATCGTTTGTCCAACACCAGGCTTGCGTTTATAGCCAACTAAGTCGTTAATATCGACTATATTTTATGTGTATATATATACATATACATAAATACGTTGCAAAACAACAGGAGTAATTGAAAATGAACCTTAATATCGAATTGAAAATCATCAAACAAATCGCCATCAACAATGGATACGATATGTCTCTTATACACAGTCTTTTTATCAAAAAGTACTAAGATCGCAGAAAAAATGTTATTTAAAGCTAAATTGTCAAAGGACATAGAACATACTAGGTATTGGTGTAGAATCATTTATTTAGGAAATACAAGTTTTAAAATTAAAAAAACAGCTGGCTGATAGTGTTAGGCCAGCATTTTATTGTAAAAACTCTTAAGGCAAATTATTAGTTAACAATAAAATACATTACTTAAATAAATCCGGGATTTATAGATTGCAATGCTTTTGTTGTACAAAATTTTATATCGAGAAAACAGAAAGGACGCTGAATATCAGATAAGCAGAACACATGGCAGCTTTTAGATTAAAAAAAGACACGTCTACTTTTGCTAATCACTTAATTTCGGAAAGACACGTGTTCAAACAGGAACAAGGGATAACACCCAAATACGGACGCTCATAAGCTGCTTTACCAGGAAATTTTGGAAATAAACAGAGCACGATTGAACAGTCTTCCGATTTTAAATGAAATACTAAACATGCCGGGGGCAAAATTTACTTTCATAGCCTAAATATAAAACACCGATACACAGGATATCATTTTTGTATCTACTCATTACAACACTGTGAAACAACTATTTAGTTTGACCTACACGCTACATAAAATTGACGGTATTTTGACATTTTGACATATTTAAAAAGGAAGAAGACGAACGTGACGGTAATTGTATTTCGGTGGAATACCCCAAAAATAAAACCGTTAAATAAGAATATTTCCGATGACAGGTGACGTAATAGTAAATTTGAATCGTTCAAACTATGTACATTCTCACAGATTTTGTCACTAACGACCCGGGTTTCGCCTTTCGGCATCTTCAGGCATTCAAGTGCACGGATGAACTTGAACTGAAGATGCCGAAAGGCGAAACCCGGGTCGTAAGTGACAAAATCTGTGAGAATGTACATAGTTTGAACGATTCAAATTTAATATTGAAATTCCACCAAGCACCTTCAGTCGAAATCTTAAATTATGACGTAATAGTATTTATATACAGTTTATTTCGAGAAAAATAAATACACGGACGTTAATCGGTAATCGGATTATCTTAATTAGTTAGTGAAAGAAGGAGCGGTCTTCATCCAAAGTATTGTAGAAGGCAACAAACACTAATCAGATATAGGGGTAGAATTGACCCCTAATGTAACGGTATGATAATACCAAGTTCTTTATTTGTTAAGTTTTTTTTTTTTAATATTTGACATTACAGCTTACGCCAATGCGTCAAATATTTCTAAGTTGAAAGATCATACGAGATATACTCAATGAGAATTTTTGAAAGTCACATGAGATTATCTCAAGGAGAATTGTCTTAAAAAACACCCATGCCTTAGAACTCAAATTAAAATTGAAAAAAATCCAATTTAATATTGACCTCACCGGGAATCGAACCCAGACCTACCTGATCGGTAGAGCAAGCTTTAACCAACTAGACCACAGCGGGCGACAAGTTATGTAAGTAGACTGTCATATTTTAAGAATTATACATATACTTGCCGTTATATGAACAACTTGGAATGTTGTTAGTTAACTATTCATGATTTACGAACGGCAGTGAAAAAATGTAATTCTCTAGAGCAGTGTCTGCAAAACTATGTGCCGCAAGATGTTTCAGGGTGTGCCGCGAAGGAAGAAGCCTTTAAACTTTTCATTTTAAATAATGTCTATTTATTAAAATTTTCTTCAATTTTAAATACATCAAATAAATAGTTGTCACCTTCGTAAGTAATGTTCGACGCGACACAAGAATACAGCGTTCATGGAAATGATATAATAATAAAAAATGGGGTGTGGCTGTGTCATGGACACGACCGTGTGTTGTACGTGAATACGTCTCGTAATAGGTGATATTACGCCCCATTTTTACGTTCCCGGCACTGCTTGACTCGGTCATATGGTGTTTTAATGGTACCATTCGATTGCTCTTGAGAAGCCCTTTCCAATCGTATACGATTTCTGTATTTCGATTTTGCTTTGTGACGCGTATAGCCGGACATTATATATTTTTGATATATTTTTTTATATTTTAACACATAATTATCGTCCCAGTCGCAATATTACACTAATGTTTTATCTATAATCGATAGATTTTGTCAAGAGCTAACGATTGTTACTAGTTAATTTGTTTGTTTGTTCCGTATGTGTTCCTATACCGTTCATCTGATTGCGATAAAGCTTTGGCGAGTTGTTTTGCGGACACCAGCAAAGGTTTTTGAATCAAAACATACAACGATGGGCTGCCAATACGGTAATTTGGTAGTTTTTCTTTTATGTGTTCCTGTTTCTATACCGTTCATCCGATTGCAAAAAAACTTTGATTATTTGTTGTGCGGACGCCCTCAAAGATTTCTAAATTAGTACAGCCAGCGGTAGGCTGCCAATGCGTTTACAAGGGGCTCGCTTTATATCAAAGCAATTCTCGGTATTCTGGAAAGCAGTGATTTTTTTATCACTCTGATGGACTACTTAAATAAGCTCTCGATTTTTACACATTTACATTTACAATACATTTACAATATGTAACAATATGCAATTTGCTGAAAACTTATCAATGTAAATGGCCGAAAATGTACTACTGTGTATACTGATGCTGTCATAGATGTCATATTTAAGTCAGAAATTGCAGCTATGTACTCATTTGATTTGAGAATATTGTTTTCTCTTAAATTAACAAGGGGCTGGCCGACCTTAGCAAAATTTCACCAAGGGCTTGCGCGAGCCTCTCTGAGCTTCTTCCAGTCCACCCCAGAGTGCAGTTATTTTACAATGAGAAATTTCGCCGAATAAAGCGATCTGCGTGCCACGGCTATCAGTTTCATGGCAAATCATAGGTCACGAAAAGTGAAATTTAGACCCGTTGATTGGCTATTTTTAGGATTCTCTGTGGCGCATTTTCTAAGAATTATCGCCTTTTCTGGTGACTTTTCTCAATTTAACAAATGTGTGTATTTCATATAGTTTACCGTCAGTTCGCGTTCCTTTGGTGTGAACATTTTTGGATGTTGGTCGAACAGCGCATTCAGCACTGAAATTGCATTTTAATGCAAATCACTGAGACACTGACATGCAATATCAAAAAAAAATCGGAATGGGTGAAGTACTTCAATCATGCCAACTCATAATATGAGACGAATGTACTATGGCGCACAAAAAGGCATTGTTAGCTCTACACTATGCACTAAAAGATTTGAGAGGGAATGAATAGTAGTCTTTGGTGGCGCACTTATTTTATTGTCTGGTGATTTTCGACAAACCCTACCTGTTATACCACGTTCAACAGCTGTTGATGAATTAAATGCATGTCTCAAATCATCAGTTTTATGGCGACACGTGCAGAAATTGGCTTTCAAGGCCAGCATGCGTGTAGAACTACAATATGACACATCCGCTGAACGTTTCGCAAAATAATTGTTGGATATTGGGAATGGAAAATTGGAAATAAATGAATCCACACAATGTATTACATTGCCAACAAACTTCTGTAAAATTACAAAAACAATAAGAGAATTGATTCACAGAGTTTTCCCAAAAATATTGCAATAAATTCTTCTGAATTCTTAATCTCACTTGATTTGCCAGCCATGCCGTCATACGTTTTAACATTGAAAATTGGCGTACCTATCATTCTTCTCCGAAATATAAATCCACCACTTTGCAACGGTACCAGACATTCAGTGAAAAAGATAATGCACAATATCATTGAAGCTAAAAAAATTAAAAGGAAAATTTGAAGGGGAAAATGTACTGTTGCCAAGCATCTCAATGATTCCAACAGATATGCCATTCGAATTTAAATGTTTGCAGTTTCCGGTGCGACTCGCATTTGGACAATCGCTACAAGTGTGTGGACTAAATTTTAAAAATTCATGCTTCACACATGGACAGCTGTATCTGGCCTGCTCACGCGTTGAAAAACCTTAAGATTTATTCATATACGCACCAGACAAAAAAACAAAAGATATCCAAAAGCACTTTAATAAACATAATGAAAACACAAACACTTTCTTTTTTTGAGTGGCATTGCAACGCATGCCGGGTCAGCTACTTAATATATAGATGTTTGAAATTTGAATCGTCTGAATGCTGTACTCTTCCATTAATTTTGTCGTTAACGACCCGGGTTTCGCCTTTCAGCATCTTCAGATTTTTTCAAGTACACGGACGAAACTGAACGACAAGATTAATGGAAGAGTACAGCATTCAGACAATTCAAATTTGAGCTTCCATCAAGCACCTTCAGTCGAAATTCTAAATTAAAGTATGTTTGAAGTTGATTGTTCACGCCACTAAATTTCCGATTTTTGTAATGCTAAAAAACCTTTTATTGAAGGGAAACGGATTTACAGCTAGTTTTCCTTAAAAAAGGAACATAAATCTTCTCCCCCCCCCCCCCAACACGCGGCAGATCAATCTTTCACTGCCAAAGACCAAAATATTACTAAAGCATAACCAATTATTTTTTTAAATATGGCAGTATAAATTGTTTATACATATGTGGTACATGTAGACTGTGTGACAGTGTGCATGGTAACATTTACTAGCAAAAAATATGAAGTACTAATTCAATATTTTTAAACGCGCCTTATTGTTCCCAAATCCGTACAAAATAATAATGAATCGCGAAATGTCAGTGGACGTGTACAATGTAGGACAGTGCGTCCCAAAAATGCCATGACATTTAAGGCTTGAGGCTTTTCTAGACGTGTTCTATAAGCCCAGACCAACTGCGGCCTGGGTTATTTTATCAAGCTAACAATCGATTATTTTGGAAGGTTTCCGTTCAACTAAAATTTATAGCAAGTGAAAATTATTTTCGTAGGAACTTTTTAGATGCAAAATTTATAAAAAAGGAGATTTTACTCTCGACCAACGTTCCCTCTAATTTTTCTATTGTGTATGCGGATCATCAACTTCTGTGATTAGTAAATTTTCAGCAAAATAAAAAAATGTGTGCAAATTTAAAAATTTAATGAAACATACCTATTTTTACAATATTTGTAGGTGCAGCCTTGTGCGGGGATGAAAAAATGTGTGCGGACACCTTAACGGGAACATTGCTCTCGACTAGCAGTCAATACTTTTATTACATACACACACAGTAACAAAAGCAGTGAAACACAATATTTTTTTAAAGCGACCGACCAAAATAAGGCAAATAGAAGGGAAACTTTGATTGAAGAAATAGATTTTTTAAGCATATTATATATATATATATATAACACGAACGTTTTATGATATATAACTCTTTCGATTCAAAAAAAAAATATTTGAAGGTTTGGTCGTGAACTTCGTCTTTAAATAACCTTAAAAATACATATTCTTCATTGAATTTTTAGTACATATTTCAGTCGCAAAATATGGAAATTTAAAATTTAAAAGTGGATATAAAATATACTTAAATGAAACTGAACTGCAAAAATTTCACTTATAAAGGGGAAACGTGAATTCCAGGTACGTTAAATCAGAATGTCACTGTACATGTATCATTATTGTCCAGCGCTTATTACAAGTAACGAACACTCTCTCTGTATCTGCGCATCGTGAGTATTAAGCAACTGAGTAACATTGCCAACTGGTAATTTCTATTAACCTGATAATATTCTAGCTCTCATAATTGTACATAGATAATATCAACACTGTACATAGAAACATAACAAATTGGCGGAAAGCGAACTTGTTCTGTGTCTCCTTACAAATGCAGAAATGTAACTTTTTTCGCTAAGAATACCGTATCAGAAAACTTCCAGCGTAAAGGTAAGATCGATTGCAAAAATAGAAGTGATAAAGAGAAAGATTTATAGTCAAATTGTCGCTGTATGAAGTAAGTGTGCGTGTGTGTGCGTAAAATAGATAAGATAGACATTAATGGCGAATTGGATTCACCTGTCGCCCTTAATTTGGCAAAAGCAGGGTTTGCCGATCTGATTGTTGATCGGCTGGTCAACCGAACAATCCTGCCCAAAGGAATATTAAAAATCCACTTCATTACGGTTTCGCTTGCTGCTAATTTATTAAATTAGATAGCGTGCAAATCAGCATTGTGAATTTTTATTTTTAATCTCAAGCGGTCGTTAAATTTTATTTTTTTATTCGCTTAGAAAATTAATATCTCTACCTTACTGCTTTCGTTTTATGATGTAGCGTGATAGGCGAAGATGGGAAAGTCTAAGCAATAGCGTTAAAACGCAAAAATTATACGTCACTATTAAATACTCTCGAAAGCAGATAAATCTTGGCACATAATATGTGAAAACAATTTCTATTGTTCAACATATATCCTGTTCTCCCAAATCATAGAAAGTGTCGAAAAAGTGTTCGAATTCTTGAAAAAATATTTATTCACAATACGGATGCATCATTGAAATCATACAACTACCACTATTTCAGAAATTATTAAGCCATCAATTAAAAGAATCCCGTATTTCACTTCTTATTTACTCTCGAAATATTTAAGAAGTTATAGAAGTCGCATCATAATTTTTCTTTTTATCTTAAAAAGAATAAGTCTTTATAATTAATCGAAAAACCTTTGAAACTTATGTATTTACTAGTGGTTTAACTCGCCTTCGCTCGCTATTTGTGTTTAATATGTAATTATATAATCAGATTTTTGTATGACCTTGTATAGTGTACCCGTTATAATGAATGCGAGTACATTGCAACTAGGGAATCCAATCCCGGGATCCAGTTCAATTTTCTGATCCTGAAATCCCGGGATTGATATGGCTGCGATCCCGGGATTTCGGAATTGAGAAATTTTGAGCAAATCCCGAAAATTGACACGAAATTGGCAAATCGAGAATTTCAGATTCGGCGAGGTAAAAAAAAAAACGAGGTTCTGTGACAATCTGGGGAAAAGTATACCAAATCGAGGATTTCAATTTCCTCGGTGAGCAAAAAAAAAAAACGAGGTTCTGTAACAATCTGGGAAAAAGTATACCAAATCGAGGATTTCAAATTCCTCGGTGAGCTTAAAAAAAACGAGGTTTGGAGATAGTTCGTGGAAAAAGTATAGCGAATTGAGGATTTCAAATTCCTCGGTGAGTATATCCCGATCCCGGGATTGGAAAAAGGCTCCGGGATTGGATCCCCTTATTGCAACCTCCATATTTGTCATTAATCCGTTCCCGAGCCTTAACGAATGTGGATAATGACCATTAGAAATAACCGAAATTCATTCACGTGCATTCACATAAGTTTTGTCACTAACAACCCGGGTTTCGCCTTTCGGCATCTTCAGGCGTTCAAGTGCACGGATGAACTTGAACTAACAGTTCGAAGTTCAGTTTGAATTTGAACGATTCAAATTTAATATTGAAAATCCACCAATCACCTTCAGTCGAAATCTTAAATGAAGACATTATTATTTTATTTCAAACCTGTTTCATTCGATTTTTTTTATATTTTTCGGCGATTTTCATAATTGAACGTACAGAAAATAAGTAAATTTGCAAACTGGAAAAATTATATATAATATTATATGTACAAAGTGTTATCCGGTATTAGAAGAGGCCAACATGGCCAAGGCAAAGGAAAAGGAATGAAGAGGTAATGGAAGTCTAATGGAAGAGGTAATGGAGGTATTGGAAGTCTTGGAAGTCACCGCGTGATTAGTAGGTATTGAAGTGAAATTTAGAGAGGGAGGTAATGACCTGTTGAGTTAGTAAAAAATCTAAAGAAAGATCCCTTCACGGCAATATGACTAGCATTACTTTAACCTCGATTGCCTGTATTATTATGATTAGATAAGAGAAATTCATCACACAGCGACATTACAAAAACGTGACGTTTTGAAAAGTATTATAATTGACGCATTCATTAAATGAGTCTTCTATTACCAGGTAAACTTGCATATCGACTATGGAAAGGAAAAAGGACGTAACCCACAGTTTTTTCAAAACATCTTTTTTCGATAATCACAATGCTTCAAACTTGATACACGTTCTATCAAAAGGACGCAAGCTGCAAATGCCGAATTAGTATCTAAATTTAACTTTTAAGTTTGAAAAAAGAAGACCTTGTAAAAAATTAAATCCAAGAAAAAAGACTGAAATAAGGGTTTTTCCTAAACAATTTCTTTAATAAATATTAAATTATGTCAATTAAACACCACTTTAGAAGTCTCCGTGCACTTCATGATTGTGTATAATTAATAAAATCATCAAAACAAGTTTTTTTTGCGCCTCCTGTAAAATTTGAAATGTGTGGGTTACGTCCTTTTCCTTTCCAGTCGATATGTAATGATTGTGCCAACGGATATTCTTTATGGTCAATTCAACAAAAATCTAATTTAATTAGGATTATGGAAAACCGCACAATTATAATATATTGAGATATTGCGACAGATTTTAATAATCATTTTGATTTGGTATAAGTAAATTCACATTTAATACTATGAAATTTATTAAATGAATAATAATCGAGCGCAAATAATAAAACGACTTTTTTTAAGTGGATAATTTAGGAAAGTTATCGTTAATACTCAAAATTACCATTAATACATATCTACATAGATAATAAAATCGAAAAGAATTCTCAAATTTATTCGTGTCGGGTAGGGGTGCAACGAGGATTTTTACTTAGGAGGCTTAATTTAAAAAAATATATTTTATTTTAATATGATCGGCATTTTAGGAGGACTTAGGAATAATAATGCAAGTGTAATAAGCATTATATTTGTTTACAACAGGGGTCACCAAACTTTTCGAGAAACGGACCGAATAGTTTTTTAAAAAACGTTGGGGGGCCGGACGAAAAATATTATTGATAGAATTGCAGTGGCGTTCATTTGAAACGAAGATAAATACGGTAATAAATAATTCACGAAACAGTTGCGTCTCGAAGGACGAAGTATAATAATATGTCGTTTGAGCAGCGCACACTTGCAATATTTCACACGGGACACGAACTTAACGCTTAAAGCCGGACGATTTTGCAAAAAATTCGCAAAAAAACTGCCATTCTACTAAATTCACCATAATTTGTAAACCAATTGAGATATCTTCACAAAATTTTATTTGATAGCTTCCAGATACTTTGGCGCATAAATCAATGCCACTTGAGCAATGGTTCTATATCTGTGGGTTGCATACTTATGTGGTGTAGTCAAAATAACTTAAATCTACTGAAAGGTTTTCTTTTAAATATGTAAAATCTACTTTTTCATATTGTTTTCTTTGTTTTTATGTTCAAATATATAAAAAAAATAATTGGATATACTATTTACAAGGTATGATCAAAAAATCGTGAAAAAAGTACGTTTTATGGATAATAACATATTCAATACAAATATGTATTATTTAAGAATTGAGAACCCCTGCCACTGAGTTTGAATAGGTCGCAATATTATCAACCACCCGATTCAAATTTCAAAAATTGTTTTCGACCGCTATAATGACACTTGCTCCATAAAACTGCAGCATGGCCCGCCTCCTGCCCAAGCAATAAATCACAAGGCAATTCGATGTAAACAAATACTACGATACGTCTGTGCGTATCTCTAAGAGGCCCTACAAGAGCATCTGGGAATCATGTTACCCTGCTAATATTACGGATGTATGTCGTCGCTAATCAGAGAAACAAACCAGAAACGATTTAAACATAAAATCTTTTGCCAGAACGTAAAATAATACTACGAAAAATGACACCTGAAAAAAATAAACGTCTACCATCTTAGGGGTATTTTTACGAAATATTTTAGTATAATATTGATTTTTTTTGTTAAATATTGCGTCAATGTGTATGCTACCATCTTTCGTTAACATTTAAAATCAAACTCGATCCTAACCAATTGATTTTTCAATAGAATAGAATGTATGACGTAGGACGCGTATATGCGTCCACGGTCCGCAACCGTTGGATTTCAAAGACTTAAATACGCGTCCACGGTCGTTAAGCTGTTATAATGTTTTGGTAAATAAAAAAAATATATTTCGAAAATAAAAGTAACTAGCTAAAATATTAAATAGACATTATCAAAATTAATGTGATAATATATTCATAAACTTTATAATATAATAGCGAGTACCCGGCATGCGTTGCAATGCCACTCAAAGGAAGAAAGTGTTTTAATTATTTTTATTGAAGTGCTTTTAGATATATTTTGTTTTTTTGTCTGGTGTGTATACGAATAGATCTGAAGGTTTTTCAACGCGTGAGCAGGCCAGATACAGCTGTCCATGTGAGAAGCATGGATTTTTAAAATTTAGTCCACACACTTTTAGCGATTGTCCCTGTGCTTTGTTGATGGTCGATGTAAATGCGAGTCGCACCAGAAACTGCAAACATTTTATTTCGAATGGCATATCTGTCGGAATTATTGGGATGCATGGCAACAGTACATTGTCTCCTTTAAATTTTCCATTTAAAATTGTAGCTTAGATGATATCGTTCATTATCTTGTTTACTGAAAGCTTCCTACCGTTGCAAAGTGGCGAATTTATACTTCCGAATAGATTGATAGGTACGCTTATTTTCAATGTAAAAATGTGTGTCGACATGTCTGGCAGATCAAGTGAATTTAAGAATTCAGTTGGATGATTGACAACTTCGTCATGATTCATTACATTATCGATGGACGAAAAAATTGTCTCTCTGCCTGGTACTTCGTTTTAAATCCTGAAGTTGATGGCATTAACATTGTTGTTTTTGGCTGCTAATATAACATGTTCACTGAGTCACTGATGATTTTTGTAATTCTGTGCGATATTTTTGGGAAAACTTTGTGAATCAATTCGCTTCACCTATGGTTCTTGTAATTTTAATAAGGTCGGCGAGTACCTTGTTAATATAAGAGAAAACAATATTCTAAGATCAAATGAGTACATAACTGCAATTACTGACTTAAAAATTATCTATGATAACATCAGTATACACAGTAATACATTTTCTGAAATTTACATTGATAAGTTTACAGTAAATTGCATATTGTTACATATTGCAAATGCATTAAGTAGCAATCGATTTATTATTTAAGTACTCCATCAGAAAAACTCACTGCTTCCTAGAACACCGAGAATTGCGTTGATATAAAGCGAGCCTCTTGTATGCGCAATGGCAGCCTACTGCTGGCTGTGCTAATTCAGAAAACTTTTCGGGCTTCCGCACAACAACTCACCAAAGTTTTATCGCAATCGGGTAAACGGTATAGAAACGGGAACGCATAAGAGACAAACTAACAAATTAACTTATTGGCAGCCTACTGCTGTCTGTTTTGATTCAAAAACCTTTGTGGGCGTCCGCACAACAACTCACCAAAGCTTTATCGTAATCAGATTAACGGTATAGGAACGCATACGGAAAAATACGAACAAATTAACGTATTTGGCAGCCCTCCGCTGACTTATATACATTTTCCGACGTCCGCACAACAACTTACCAAAGTATTATCGCAATAAAATGAACGGCATAGGAACAGGAACGCATAAAAGACAAATTAACAAATTAACGTATTGGCAGCCCACCGCTGATTCATATACACTCACGGGCGTCCGCACAACAACTCACCAAAGTTTTATCGCAGTCACGTGAACGGTATAGGAACGCATACGGAAAACAACAAACAAATTAACGTATTGGCAGCCCACCGCTGATTTATATAAATTTTCGAACGTCCGCACAACAACTCAACAAAGTTTTATCGCAATCGAATGAACGTTATAGGAACAGGAACGCATAATGAACAAATTAACGTATTGTCAGCCCACCGCTGATTTATATACATTTGCGGACGTTCTCACAACAACTCACTCAAGTTTTATCGCAATCCAGTGAACGGTATAGGAACAGGAACGCATAAGGAACAAAATACCATTAAACGTATTGGCAGCCCACCGCTGATTTATATACACTCAAGGGCGTCCTCACAACAACTCACTAAAGTTTTATCGCAATTGAATGAACGGTATAGGAACAGGAACGCATAAGGCACAAATTACCAAATAAACGCATTGGCAGCCCACCGCTGATTCATAAACCTATTCTGGCGTCCGCACAACAACTCACCAAAATTTCATCGCAATCGGATGAGCGGTATAGGAGCACATAGGTAACAAACAAACAAACATTCATTTATATATATATATACTAGCCGGTACCCGGCAAGCGTTGCAATGCCATTCGAAGAAAGAAAGTGATTGTATTTTAATCCTGTTCATTGAAGTGCTTTTGGATATCTTTTTTTTCCGTCTGGTGCGTATACGAATAGATCTGAAGGTTTTCCAACGGGTGAGCAGGCCACATACAGCTGTCCATGTGAGAAGCATAGATTTTCTAAATTTAGTCCTCACCCTTGTAGCGATTGCCCCTGTGCTTTGTTGATGGTTTTTGCAAATGCGAGTCGCACTGGAAACTGCAAAAATTTCAATTCTAATGGCATATTTGTTGGAATCATTGAGATTCTTGGCAACAGTACATTGTGCCCTTTATATTTTCCTTTTAATTTGTTTAGCTTCAATGATATTGTGCATTATCTTTTTCACTGAATGTCTGGTACCGTTGCAAAGTGGTGGATTTATATTTCGGAGAAGAATGATAGGTACGCCAATTTTCAATGTTTAAACGTGTGACGGCATGGCTGGAAAATCAAGTGAGTTTAAGAATTCAGAAGAATTTATAGCGATATTTTTGGGAAAACTTTTTGAATCAACTCTCTTATTGTTTTTGTAATTTTACAGAAGTTTGTTGGCAATGTAATCCATTGTGTGGATTCATCTATTTCCAATTTTCCATTCCCAATATCCAACAATTATTTTGCGAAACGTTCAGTGGATGTGTCATATTGTAGTTCTACACGCATGCTGGCATTGAAAGCCAATTTCTGCACGTGTCGCCATAAAACTGATGATTTGAGACATGCATTTAATAAGTTGAACGTGTTATAACTGGTAGGGTTTTAGAAAATAGCCAGACAACAAAATAAGTGCGCCACCAAAGACAACTATTCATTTCCTCTCAAATCTTTTAGTGGATAGTATACAGCTTACAATGCTTTTTTGTACGCCATAGTACATTCGCCTCATATTATGAGTTGGCATGATTGAAGTACTGCACCCATTCCGATTTTTTTTGATATTGCATGTTAGTGTCTCAGTGATTTGCATTAAAATGCAATTTCAGTGCTGAATGCGCTATGCGACCACCATCCAAAAATGTTCACACCAAAGACACGCTAAACTTTATGAAACACACCTATTTGCTAAATTGAGAAAAGTCACCAGAAAAGGCAATAATTCTTAGAAAATTCGCCACAGAGAATTCTAAAAATAGCCAATCAACGGGTCTAAATTTCACTTTTTGCGACCTATGATTTGCCATGCAACTGATCGCAGATCGCTTTATTCGGCGAAATTTCTCATTGTAAAATGGCTGCACTCTGGGGTGGGCTGGAGGAAGCTCAGAGGGGCTCGCGCAAGCCCTTTGTGAAATTTTGCTAAGGTCAGCCAGCTCCTTGTTAATTTAAGAGAAAACAATATTCTCAAATCAAATGAGTACATAGCTGCAATTTCTGACTTACATACATTATCTATGACAGCATCAGTATACACAGTAGTACATTTTCGGCTACTTACATTGATGAGTTTACAGTAAATTGCATATTGTTACATATTGTAAATGTATTAAGTAAAAATCGATTGCTTATTTAAGAAGTCCATCAGAGTGATAAAAAACTCACTGCTTCCCAGAATACCGAGAATTGCGTTGATATAAAGCGAGCCCCTTGTACACGCATTGGCAGCCTACTGCTAGCTGTACTAATTTAGAAAACTTTGAGGGCGTCCGCACAACAAATCATCAAAGTTTTATTGCAATTGGATGAATGGTATAGAAACTGGAACGCATTAAAGAAAAACTCCCAAATTACCGTATTGGCAGCCCATCGTTGTATGTTTTGATTCAAAAACCTTTGTTGGTGTCCGCAAAACAACTCACCAAAGCTTTATCGCAATCAGATGAACGGTATAGGAACGAATAAAGAACAAACAAACAAATTAACGTATTGGAAGCCCACCGCTGGCTGAATTTATTCAGACACCGTTGCGGGTGCTTGCACAACAACTCACCAAAGTTTTATCGCAATCGGATGAACGGTATAGGAACAGGAACGCATAAAGAACAAACTAACAAATTAACATATTGGCAGCCCACCGCTGATTTATATACATTCAGGGGCGTCCGCACAACAACTCACCAAAATTTTATCGCAATTGGATGAACGGTATAGGAACTAATATGGAAAAAACCAACAAATTAACGCATTGGCAGCCCACCGCTGATTTATATACATTCAAAGGCGTCCGCACAACAACTCACCAACATTTTATCGCAATTGGATGAACGGTATAGGAACGCATACCAGACAAACAAACAAATTAACGCATTGGCAGCCCACCGCTGATTCATAAACCTATTCTGGCGTCCGCATAACAACTCCCCAAAAAAATTATCGCAATCGGATGAGCGGTATAGGAGCGCATAGGTAACAAACATACAAACATTCATTTTTATATATATAGATAGATAGAAGATATATGTGAAGTTACAAAACAAACGTGGCCATCTCCATCCGAAATGAAACTGAATGTTTTCGTCATCCAATTCGATTTGCATAGTCGTTATAATTCAAAATTCATTAATAAACCAGATATTAAGATTTTTATTTTGGAGATGGCCACGTTTGAAACCAGTTTTAAAATAAATTCTATAGGAGATGGCCAGTTCTGATTTGTATAGCAATATTTTTATGTATGTAAAAGCAAACAGGGTCGTGCCAAAATAAAAATTTCATGATATTTAAAAAACTTTATATTTATTCATTTTAGTTACCAACTCAAATGCATATATTGTTTACGTTTTGTATGTTATCTGTCACGTTTTTCATCTAACGACATTCTGTAATCTAAATTAAATAACAAGTTGGTTGTTGAGTACCCCACAACCAACCGTTGTGTATGCAACCGCATTTTCAAAGCCGCAACGCAATGCGATCAAGAAAAGAATTTATTCCTCATATTATTGACCCGATACAGAGCTGCACAGGACTTATCTTTTAACCATGCACTAAATAAGTCGATATGTAATACCTTTTCCCTCACTCCTTTCAAAATAATCAGGACCGGTTTCGTTGGCAGTTGAATATTAAATCCAACGAAGCTTATCTCTTATATATTTTTCAAACAGAGATTTAAATTTACTCGTTAAAGAATTAGCTGGTACAAAATAGTAACTTTACATCAATATAAGTCACGACTGGAGTTTACTAAAGGAATTTGTTGGCATAAAAAAAAACATTTCGACTTCAATATGTCGAAAAGCTTTAGCTTTTATTTATCTCATTCAAGATTTTCCATTATAAATTATTTAATTATGAGATATCAAATGATGTTTGTCTGAAGTTGATATTAGTATGAGAATGTTTCATTCGCAATTTAGTTGTATTGCACTACGTGCAAGCAAACTTCTTGGATTTATAGTTTGGCAAAGCATGCCATTTGCTGTGTTTCACACTCTTAATGCTTTTTTGGTCGTATGCTTGAATATGGATCAATAAGATCTAATAAGAAATTCCCTAATAAGAAATTACGAATATGATGATCCACTATAACTCACTATCGCGACCAATGATTTAAAGAGCTCAAATATGCAGTGCTAAGTTTTGTATTGCAGAACTTTGAGTTATATTTGAATTACTCGCCAACATGATCGTTTCATGTTTATTCAATTGTTTTTGCCGTTACCGTCGTCAAAAATAACAGTAGCGAGTACCAGCTCAAGTGTTTCCTTTATTTTTTTTTTCATGGGCTACAGGTTGGTTCACAATCTTGAATTGGAACATATTCTATTATGTAAGTGCATCAAAAAATATTATTTAGTATTCATTTTACTCCAATAATTTATTTAGTGTATATATAAATAAACGGACATAAACGGAAGTCATCCGGACTGTGATGTCATTTGTAACAATTAACCAGGGGAGTTCAACGCGGCTGTTTATTAGTATTTTTTAAAAAATCAGTTAGCATATCACCTGCTGATAATTGGTTTCAACAAAGTCACACTTACCTAGCTTAGAGAAAAACGTATTTGAAATTTTGAATACTTGTGAAATTTACTGTTAATGTTTGATACGTTTCAATTGATACGAATCGACTGTGCCGCGCCGGTGATTCACAGAATTTTGTAAAATGTACACTATACGAAAAGACCGCCCCAAAAGGTTTTGGAAAAGCTCTATAGAAGTTGACGTTATATAAGAGTTGACTGTATTTTAAAATTGTGGAATCTTACTAATGACGAAAAAGCCAGTATACATCTAAGACAGAATGCTACATTAATTAATTAATGCAGAAATGAAAATAATCGCATACGAGTGATGTCAACCATTGACAAATTCATTAGTGCTGACTGCCGACGAGACGGCCGATTTCTCGCGCATACCTTTATTGTAGATACGATAAGTATGCTTAACACGGCGTGTACTTGCGAGTGTGAAAACTGATGACTTACATGTCACCTAAATTTTACAGTGGGGGTGTAAATTTCAATAAATTGCTAGCAATTGACCTAAGTAAGAATGTTAAGTGATCATATTTTTTTTTAATTTGAATCGTTCAAACTATGTACATTCTCACAAATTTTGTCACTAACGACCCGGGTTTCGCCTTTCGGCATCTTCAGGCATTCAAGCGCACGGATGAACTTGAACTGACGCTTAGCAAATGAAAGTGTCGTGTTTATATAAGATATAAATGCATCACTGAGTCCAAAGCCATTGCTGGCGAAAAGGATGAGCCCATGGGAATGCCAACAGATTTGAGTATTTTATTATTATTTTTTTTCCTCCGTTTAATGGCGTCTGGACCCTTCAAGCAAATGAAGTGCCCAAACGCAGTGGCATATGTGGTGAGAAGTTTTGAGCTTGGCGGGATTAATTTTCTCTTCTTTCATTCAAGCTTTACAACTCGTATAAGCAGTTTTTTTCGCAGATTAAGGAAGCGCGGCGAACACTTGTGGGAAAGTTTGATATTTCGTTTAAAATCGGAAAAATATCAAACTTTCCCACATCTCCACTTCTATACCCTATATAACCATAAAATCATATAATCATAAAACCTTTGCCGACAAACAAATTATATAATTCTTGAAACTGCTCACTACTTGGTTGGATGCTATTGGGCACAGAAGTGTTCGCCGCGCTTCCTTAATCTGCGAAAAAAACTGCTTATACGAGTTGTAAAGCTTGAATGAAAGAAGAGAAAATTAATCCCGCCAAGCTCAAAACTTCTCACCACATATGCCACTGCGTTTGGGCACTTCATTTGCTTGAAGGGTCCAGACGCCATTAAACGGAGGAAAAAAAATAATAATAAAATACTCAAATCTGTTGGCATTCCCATGGGCTCATCCTTTTCGCCAGCAATGGCTTTGGACTCAGTGATGCATTTATATCTTATATAAACACGACACTTTCATTTGCTAAGCGTCAGTTCAAGTTCATCCGTGCGCTTGAATGCCTGAAGATGCCGAAAGGCGAAACCCGGGTCGTTAGTGACAAAATTTGTGAGAATGTACATAGTTTGAATGATTCAAATTTAATATTGAAATTCCACCAAGCACCTTCAGTCGAAATCTTAATTATATTTTTTTTATCATTTAACCATTTTAACCAATTGAAATGAGTTCAAAGTCGTGTTTGCAAGACAAAAAATAAAATTATTTCTTAAATAAGACCTAATTATATAAACATGCAAATCACTGTATTAATTTTGATTCCCTATTATTATCGTAGAGTTAGTAAAACTGTCTATGATAGATGTCCCTAACCGACTTACAGTACTACCTATATTATCCGGAATTCGGTTGTCCAGATTGGAATTATTTAAATGTATCAACATTGAAAAAATCTTGGAGTAAAATTTCGAAAAGTCAGCAATTTCCAGTATTTTGATATTAATATGAAAAAAATATGACGAAGTGGTTACCGAGTGGTTAAATTACGATGTGAACTATCCTGGATTACAAAATTCGAATGATGACAAATTAACTATGTTTTTATGAACATATAGGTAGGGCTTCCAAACCGGTTTAAACCGAACCCGGTTAGCCGGGTTTTCGGGTGTTCCGAAACCAGAAACCGAAAACCGAAACGCGGTTTATTTTGGGCGGTTAACCGGGTTAATTAAAAAATATTTTGCTGCTTTGAACACCACGAGCTTTTATTAAACTATTTACATGTAGAGTATAAATATTTAAAAATGTTGTGGTATTATAAGTAATAATTTTGATATGCACAACCATTATTTTTTTGTTCAAAAATAAAATATTGTAGCCAAACTAAGTTCTATGGGGAGCTACACTACATATAGATGAAAATGATCTGACTGAAAGTTCATTTAATTCTAAGCCATGTATAATAAGGTATATTAATATACAATATGTATATTAATAAATAAAAATTAAACCATGTCCGCTCTCAATGTGGAGCATATAGACTCCCAATGGAGTTTATCTCAACAGAAGTGTTTCTACGAGAACTGCTTGTTACTCAGTTGCTCAACCTCTCTTTTTCCAAAGAGAGTATGGATAGAAGGATAGGGCTAGGACAGGATTTGTGGTAAGCTTATCGCTCTCGATACGCTCCGTTCATAGGATATGATGGGTGAGAGGGGGGAATTCAAGATAGCACATACATCCATGCGTTTGAACATAACTTCATAACTCGATTGAAAAATCAATTTATAAAACTGTCCGTACCGGGATTTGAACCCGGGCCCTCTGTAGCCGAAGCCAACAACGTTGACCACTCGACCACACAGGCGGCTGGTACCTTATTATTATGACAATATTATATTATATTATAAATGACAAGATTTTTTTTAAATAAATATTTTCTTAAAATAAAAATATATTTTTTAATCATGCTCACTCCCAATGTGGAGTATATGGACTCCTGGTGGAGTTTATCTCAAGTGTTTTCATGATCACTGCTTGTTACTCAGCTGCTCAACATCTCTTTTTTCCAAAGATAATAAAAATCGAAGGCTAGAACAGGACAAGTGACTAGCTAATCGCTCTCGTTACGCTCTATGTTCAGGATATAACGGGTCGGAGGGGGGAATTCAAGACATCACAAACATCCATGCCTTAAAAACAGAAATTCATAAATCGATTTGTAAATATTAAAACTGTCTGTACCAAGATTCGATCCCGTGACCTTCTCAAACGAAAACAGAGATATTTTTATCTATTTCTTAATTGTATGCACTTATTGGCTGCTTTTAAGTAGTCAAAATACTTTTTTTTTGAAGATTGGTTGGTGTGGTGGTACTAAAATTGTTTTTTTTTTTTAAATAAATCCGGTTTAGTTATTTGAAAAAACCCGAAAACCGGCTAGCTTAAATTTATGGTTAATTGGAAGCCTTACATATAGGTATATCCAAAAAAATATTGAAACGAAATTTACACTTTACTTTCAATGTCAGTTGAACATATTTTTTGTGATTATCCGAATTACAAACTATTCGGAGTACGTTCATCCCCTACTATTCTGGATAATTGAGGTTCTTATAATTATCATACGATGAAAGACTCAAATGTTAAGTTAACTTATTAATGTCCAAGCTTATAAGAAGGTTATGAATCACATTAGTAGCAGACATCGTTAACACCTCCGCGCCCATGGTATAGGCATAGCCGGTCGAGTCATTAAAACATTCAATATTTCTCTTAATATTGTCAATAATTATTTATCATTTTAGGTATTCCTAGAAAAAATAGTTTTACATCCAAATATAAATAAATAAATTCAAAAATATTACGTCTTTTGCACAAAATCATTGAAATTGTATTGCTCTAAACGATTAATCGATATTTGTATGCTAAAATGCGATAGACATATACGAATTGAAACATGCGAGAAGTAAAGACATCACAGATAGCTTAGAGGGAGACCTACCAGTATCCATTTAAGTCAAACAAAGACGACGATATAAAAATCCTAACACCTAAAAGCTTAAACTTTCGTGGGTAACAATAGAGTTTTTTTCATCCTTGTGCTTATACAAGTGTCCAAAAGTCGAGTGTGTCCTTTTTTCTAACATGTGCACCGAAAGCAAATAGTTTTGTTTATTGTCGCGAGAAAAAACTAAATGAAATAACATGCTATTATAGGCAGAAATTGTTGTTAAACCTTTTAGTGACTTATGTTGTAAACTGGATATTAAAACTTTATTGGTTTGCAGACAAGTACAATTACGCCTTCAGTAAATAGTTGCCGACATCTTCAAAGACAACATACTTTTAAACATTGCTAAGTAGGGCAATAAATCAAAATTTATATGACTATTTATTGTATTATTATGCTTTGCGTCTTCATTTCCTTAACATATTTTTTTCTAATGCTAATAAACTTACTGCAACGAGAAAAATATAAATCTATTCAATAAAGTCCAACATATTGTGATTACATGAAGACATGGTGAATAATTTGAATAATTCGTTGCTTTTATTTAATTTAAATATATATGTATGTACCTATTTATAGTTAATCATCTTTTTAAACGGTGATATTAAATATAAAATATTCAATTAAGATTTTAAGATGAGATACTCAATGAACTCATCTTTTATTTAAAACTCATGAATAATTATTAGGATATGTAAACATATTATCATATAAGCAAATAACCTGTAAGGAAAAAGTTTAAAAGTCAATAATGATACTTTTTTTACTTGTATATATATTTCACTAAATATTAACAGTCTATAAAACTTGGATTGAATCTGATTGGTAAATTGTATTCATGTTAAAAACAACAATTTGTAATATAATAAAAATAATAAAACATTTTTAGTACTTTTTCCACATAAAATTTTATTAGATCAGGACCGGTTTCGCTCATCGCGAGCATTATCAACTGATAAGAAAAATACAAAAACAGTGATATTTATACAAATTTAAATTGAAATAAAAAGAAATAAAAAGGTGTAAGCAACTATTAACAATTTAAAGGATTAGCAAATAACATTATAATTACACAAAATTAAAATGCTTAACACCCATAACAATTTATTATTCTTTGATGATGAGTTTTTAATTGTTATGGGTGTTAAGCATTTTAATTTTGTGTAATTATAATGTTATTTGCTAATCCTTTAAATTGTTAATAGTTGCTTACACCTTTTTATTTCTTTTTATTTCAATTTAAATTTGTATAAATATCACTGTTTTTGTATTTTTCTTATCAGTTGATAATGCTCGCGATGAGCGAAACCGGTCCTGATCTAATAAATTTTATGTGGAAAAAGTACTAAAAATGTTTTATTATTTTTATTATAATGCCATTCCACCAAGTATTGACAGTGAACACCTTAAAAGTGATTTGTAATATAATTAAAATCAATATAAAATATCGACACACTCTGCAATCTTTCCTTTTTTCTTTATATAAGATAATATGCAATAAATAAATATGACTTCTTATTGACAAAATATTTTTGGGATAGTCCAAATAATATTTTGAACTTTTCAAAGAGCTGTATAATCAACTTATGTTTGGCTATCGTTACATACGCCTCAGCGGGGCAAGTTTATGACCAAAAAGGTACATTTTTGTCATTCATCGTTAGACCTTCACGTATGAAACATGCTTGAGACATCGCTTTGAGGCCGAGTTTTGAATATCAAGCATTCAAAATATTTGAATTTGATTAAAGCTGATTTTATGCCCTTATTAAAGCATTTCTAATTAAAATTAAGGTGAAAATGATACCTAGAATATATTTGCAAGCAAAAAATATTTTTTAAAATATTTTTTTAGCTTCTAAAATAGGTTTAAATACTGTCAATAAAGAGTGAAACTGAGATGCCATCGTGGCAGGAAACGTGATTTTCTAGCATGGCATGTCACGGGTTAATGAAAACAGCCCTTCGAAACCTGGAAAAGTGGTAGAGAGTGACTTCCTAATTCGGTAGCATTTAAAAAGATTAATGATAAAATATTCCGTTTCCTACGTTTTATATAGATAAAGGAAATGTGGTGATACTACTTTTTTATGAAATTTCAACGAATCAAAGCCACAGCGGATGATTAATAAAATAATACTTACAATATCAGAATGAAAATTGAATCCCCGACCGTTTGACAGTGGGGTGGCGATCAGCTTTTAATCAATCGGCGATTCACAACCTTTCATTCAGAATAGAATAGACACAAATCAAGCGTAGAGTCAAACATTAATCATTCGTGCAGCAATTATCCGATACGAATGAGTACTTTGACCAAAACAAACACCGGCACGCGACCATAATATCAGCGACGAAACACAACAATTAAGGCAGGCAGGACGACCGAAGCCGGTCGCTGATGCCTTAAAATCGTTTAAGAATAGATGATAAATGACATATTTTCGATGTTATTCTCACAAAAAGGAATAACGACAAAATTGGGTCAGATTTTTACCGATCATTGAAACAAGCATCAACTCAACAGACAGATGATTTAAGATGCATTTGGGGACTATTTTGAGGAATATTAAAAAATAAAACACTTTTTGTGCTTGATCCACAATTCTAAATAAACATCAGAACTTGTTTCGGTCATCAGCATTGCAAACTGATGATAATACTCGTTATGAGTCAAAGCGGCCTTTTAAGGTTAAGTCTTTCCACCTAGACATGACAGTGAACTCCTTAGAAGTAATTATGTGAAAATTCATTTTTAACACTATGTAAATTCAAATTGATAATTGTGTTATTTAGCCGGTTGTGGTAGATTATAGTAACAAAGGCGAAACAACAAAAAAAAATGACCGTCTATTTTATCATCTACTATTTTATTTTAATTAATATCGTACATCGGTACCATATTTTTTCAAAACAATATTATTATAAAAGCCAACCTTTGATCTCTCAGCTGCATCTTTTGCCTTTAAATATAGTATGTCTTGAATACAAAATAATTTAAACAGTTTCTGCGTTTCTATCAAAAACATCGCTTTGTAGTTTCACCCTAGACACCCTAAAGCTCTTCGACACGTGTTTCGCCTCTTCGGGAAGCATTTTTCAGAGAAACTGTATAGTAAACATGTTTATAATTTGTAGAGATTGTATGTGCGCCAAGACACTTTGATCTGTGCAATGACCGACTTGGTCACCAATAAGAATTGACTGTTTAAAGCAGCGGTTCCTAACCAAGATTAATAAGATGTTATGTTGAATCAATACCTACTGTATCGCATTATTAAAACAAATTGAATTTTTATCTCAATGTGTTATTTTATTAATTTTATCTTGGGTCGTAATATAAAAAAAATCCCCCAATTTGGGTCGCAGGTAAAAAGGTATGGAAACGCTGGTTTAAAGCAATCCTATGAATAATTATTAATTACTAGCTGACCCAACGAACTTCGTTACGCCTAAGAATCAATAAGCGTTATGTTAACTTGATAACTTGAAACATGATGACTACCGAGCCAACCTTTAGTTGTTAATTGTGCGGTGGAAAGCCAGGCAGATCCAATGAGTAAAAATTCAGTTGGATAGTTGGTTGCTTCGACTTCGTTTTTTACACGGTCGATAGATTTGAAGGAATATAGTGGACCAACGATTTGATTTTGAATTGTGAAGCTTAAATGATCCACATCTTTGTTCTTCGCCGCAAGAATTGCTCGTTTTCTCAACCAATTGTGATTTTTGTGATTAGATGTTTGGGAACATTTTGTTGATGAAGCCGTCCTAAAATTCGGCGGAAACGAAATCAATACGTTCGATTCGTCAACAGGAACATGGTCGTTACCAACGGTAGTCGAAGATCGTTTTCAAACATAAAGCGTTTTTCTCTTCTCCTTCGGGGCCGAGTTAATAATCCTCAAATTCTCATGACTATTAATTTACATGCTCCCAATTTATTCTTACGTGGGCGAAACTAAGGGCTAAAACTTATACCTCGCTTAAGAGGTATGAGTCACCAGTTCCAAGGGCCGTTAGATTGATCAACGCATTGCCTAGAGAAGTGGACATTTTTAGTGATAGTATTTGTGAACTGTTTGTAAAGTTTTACTATTTTATTTCTTGATTTTTTATGTTGATTTTGATGTATTATGTAGTTTTATTTTATATTTTGTCTTATTATATTTTCAAGTACATGGCGAATTGGCGTCAGCTGTTATGTCATGTATTGTAATTTAAATTTCTTACAATAAATAAATATATAGTCAGCAATTGCTTGGAGAAATCTTCGGCAGATGGATCGTTTAGCAATGCAACTCGCATATTTGTCGTCAGCTGAAGTTTCTTCACATAGCGCTAGAGTCAATGATTTGAGGCAAGCGTTTATTTCATCGGCAGCGGTCGATCTTGGAATGACTGGTAGTGTTTGGCAGAAATCGCCAGATAGTAGAATCATTGCGCCTCCAAAAGATCTTGAGTCATTGCACAGATCTTTCATAGTTCGATTGAGTGCTTCCAATGCGCATTTGTGCACCATTGTCCATTCATCCCAGGTGATGAATGTATTTGCCACCAAAAAATTTGCCATTGCTGAGTGTTTCGCAATCTTGCATGTCGGTTTTTCAGTGGTTTGAAGATTTAACGGCAATTTCAACGCTGAATAAGCCGTTCGGCATCCTTCTATCTACGTGGCCGCTATTCCACAAAAAGAAACTGCTACAGATTTTTTTTATCTCGCACGAACAGTGGCCATAATCAATGACATGAGGAATGTCTTCCCGGCTCCACCGGGCGCATCGAGGAAAAATAAGCCACCATTTCCACCATCAATTACCTTCATTAACGTATCATTCATTTCCTTCTGTTGAGGGTTCAACAGTGGTACATTCGTTCAAACTGATTGGTTCAATGCATCTCGATCATTTTCACGTGCACGTTCCTATTCTCGATTGAAAGCGTCGTTCATTCCACGATCTGGCGTTGGCATTCCTAACTTGACTAACAATCTGCCGTACATAAGGTAACACATGTCTTCGATCAAAAGCAAAGCCTGGTTATGTATCTCTTCATTCATCTCGAGCGGGATTCCCTGAACTGACACGAAGTCGATGTAAAATGTATTCGGACATGTCATTCTTGTACTTGTTTTACAGTTCACGGAGATTCGATGGGAAGCATGTCAAAATAATGATAGAAAATAATGTGCGTATCTGACTTGGAGATTCAGAAACAATTTTTTCAGCGATTTTCATGTCCCAATGAGTAACATTTTCAAGCAAATTGAGCTGTTGATGCAAGTAGAAGTATTCGTCATTTTTCGGATGAACTGTGTAAATGCGACCAAGAGCATCAGTAGTCATTCGGATGATCAGGAACCGCATCGCTTTGCTTTCGACGTTAAAATTTCTTCGATGTAGCTTTCCAAGTGTAATAACGTGGCATCTTAGAGTAGAACAACGTTCGTGCAAACAGCGTAATATTTTTGTCAAAAATATTATCATACCTAATTATAAACATAGTCTTATTTCAATATTATCCGATTTTCTTTCGTTTTCATTTCATATCATCGATTTTTTTTGTTCTAATCCATACTTTAAATTTAAAATTATTAAAAAGAAGCAGAAAGAAATGAATTTTGGAAACAACTTGCCATCTAGCGGATAAAATCTGCATACGACGACATTTTCATTATCAAGCTGTTCGTCATATGACAATATTAATTTTCTTCATAATTTCTTTTCCGTGATATTTTTTCGATGTTTTAATGCGTATTCTGCTATTCTAGGCGAAGACGAATTTAATAAATCAAAGATCATTCAAATCTGTGCTGCCATTCTCGAGATATACGTAGTGTAACCAACCCCACTTTGTTTTATATATATAGATGAAACAATAACCGCTCCTAAAGTGCAATTGTATTTTTCAAGGACTGGCCGTTGGTAAAATAACATATATATTTCGAAAAAAAATTGACTGTAATTAAATTTATATTAAAAATGTATCAATACGCATTAGAATAATGTAAGTAATTTGGGTACGGCATTCGGCGACACTTAACGTCAATCATTTTGCTATCATTAAAACAAAATATTTGCTATTGCAACTAATACCAATGCGCCAATTTTTCCAAGTCACTCAAGATCAACTTGAGGAGAATTGACATTACCAACGCCCACGTCTTAGGTCTCAAAGTTAAATTGAAAAAATCTGAATTTGACATCGAGCTTTCCGGGAATCAAACCCAGAACCGCCTGATCGGTAGAGCAAGCTCTAACCAACTAGACCAGTGCTTCCCAACCTGTAGGCCGCGGCCCCTCAGGGGGCCGTAGGATTTCTTGCGGGGGCCGCGAAATTCAGTAAAAAGTACAAAAATCTATATATTTAAGTCTATCAAAACGAGTTTCTGTGACAATCTGAGGACAAAGTATACCAAATCGCAATTTCAAATTCCTCGGTGAGCTAAAAAAAAACGAGTTACGGAGACAATTGAGGGCCGCGGATTATTTTTTTTAGATTTAGGGGGCCGTGGAACGAAAAAGGTTGGGAAGCACTGAACTAGACCACTACGGGCGACATTATAAAATATTGAATGACACACCTATTATTGAATTCGTTCCTGCGCTTCTTCTAAGAATGAGAGTGTAAATCTCTATATATACAGTTTGCCGTGTTCTAAACTGGAAAAACGAAACCGCAATAAAAATAAAATTTGTCTAACAGCCCTGCCGTAAAAGGGCGTAAAATATTATTATACCGTATACATAAAAGAACACAATACGATCGCCCTTGGCCCAGAAAATATTACGAATACGAAAAACTACTTAATACAGAATAGTAGGAAAAGGTGTGTCCACGTAAATATTTAAATAGGTCTGCTATGTGTAGCCCGTTTCCCACGTTAGTTCTTATAATCATGAATATGTTGGTATATTTCACATTATCGCCTAGATCGGTGTTTCTCAACCTTTTTTGGGTCCGTGGCTCCATTTGAGTGTCTTTATTTATCTGTGGCCCCCATATCATTGTTTTCTCCCATAAAAATACAATTTCAATAAATTTAATCAGCGTGGCACCTTGGACCTGGGAATTTCACCGTAGCTCTCCAAAACAAACAAATCTCTGTGCCCCCCTAAGGGGACTCAGGGCTCCCGGTTGAGAAACCCTGATTATAAATCGCATACTTGCAAGAATTCCGGGCCGTCGGAAATAAATAACAATAATTTGTGACGACGTGAAAAGCATGCCTAATACAGGAAACCCCGTTGATCGCGGGGTTTTCTTCGAATGGACGGTCTATGTTTAACATTTGGTCCTAAAGAATTCCTCTGAACAGCCTTTTCCAAACACCATTCATACACGACTGAATGACTCTGTTTCACGCTTCTTTTACGTTTCAAGTAGCATTTATTATATAATAATTGTTTCCAATAAGCCCGTATGACATCTCTATCACTTATATCAGTTTGTAGTTGGCGCATTGTTTTTTTCCATAATAATAAACATACATACACACATTGAATGGTGCTATTGGACCATAATCTGTGGTCCGTAAGACGACAGTGATATTCAAAGGTAAAAATACTATTATACTTCAACCGTAAAATCAGTGCCTACAGTCTCAAGATCCAGAAGATGTCCCGGCACATTGTCCAGCTCCAAAAGAGCTTCAGATTCAACTCCAAAAATTGCTAGGACGACAAAAGATTCCAATCAGTTCATGAATAAGAAGATTCTGATATTATCTGGAAGCATTTCCACCCAAAGGAGAGTTACACGATCCTTGACTCCTTTAGATCAGAAAACAGTATTATCATATATGGAAATAAACATGAACTTTGCGTATATGTACAATTTACATATCGAATGTGGAAAGAAAAAAGGACGCAACCCACAAATAACAAATTTTGCAGGAGACACAAAAAACGTTTTTGGACCAAAGGCAAATTATGTAATATACACAACCTTGCAGTGCGTGGAGAATGATCAACTGATATTTATCGACTTTATCTGATACCAGATTAATATTTTTTTCATAAAAAACCTGTTTTTTCAGATTTTTCTTCCTGGTCGCAATTTTCACAGGTCTTTTTTTTTGAGAATTAAAAGTTAAATTGAGATACTAATTTGACATTTTCAGCTTACATCTTTTTGATACATCAGTTGATATATCAAGTTGCATAAATTGTGATTATCGAATAAAAGGTGTTTTGAAAAGACTGTGGGTTACGTCCGTTTTCCTTTCCACAGTTGATATGTATGTAAGCAAGCAAAAAAGATAGCACGCGCGTGCAACCACCAGAACAATAACAGTACCGGGGCAAAATAACATATTAGAAAAAAGATCGCGTTATAACGAAACTGCACTTGTCGGGGTCGTGATGAACGAGGGAGGTTACCGTTATTAGATTTCATGTCACCGTATGAATCTGTGATTTCGCAAACTAGCATATATTGAAGTACGAGGAGTTGCTGAATTTTTAAATTATTCATTTTCAAAGCATCATTTCGAGTAACCGCGCATTTTAAGAAACCATGGGACATGAAAACAAAAACAAAAGAAGATATGAAAACATAGATTCCGGGTGGCAATTGTTACAATTCCAACATTTAAATGTGATTTCGACGCTTACTTCACTTATACAACGGGAGAAGAAGACCTAAATTATATTCACACATTTATTTTATGAACCGCATTACTTCACAATCAAATTAAAAATCAAGCAGAAAAAAAGCAGGGCTGTGGAGTCATCAGTCGAAGCCTGAATCGGAGAACCTGAAGAAAAATAATTTAAAGATATTAAAAATTATGAGTCTATTCATCATATTGATTGGTGAAATCTACTAGAATTATCTTAGTAACTAGGATGATCTGATGGTATACAGATAAATTTTAAGATTTCGACTGAAGGTACTTGGTGGAATTTCAATATTAAATTTGAATCGTTCAAAGTATGAACACTTACACAAGTTTTGTCACTAACGACCCGGGATTCGCCTTTCGGCATCTTCACTGACATCAGTCACACATTGTCAGTTCAAGTTCATCCGTGCACTTGAACGCCTGAAGATGCTGAAAGGCGAATCCCGGGTCGTTAATGACAAAACTTGTGTTAGTGTTCATATTTTGAACGATTCAAATTTAATATTGAAATTGTGTGAATGTACACAATTTGAACGATACAAATTTGTATACAGATATGTTAGTTAAACGGAAATGTTTTAAAAATCAGTTCAGAGTTGGAGTCGGATTTTTATTTAAAGCTGGAGTCGGAGTCGTTTTTTTTACAAGACTCTTCTTCACGCCCTGATAAAAAGACACAACTGTTGTCGATACGCTTGGATCGAGCTATCCAAGATTTGGAATCGCTATAATATTAAATATTATACATACATAACAGACATACCTACCTCATTGTGATTATTTTTGATATATTTTTTCAATGATATATTTTTTTCACGACTACTTAAATTTTTAAATTGAAACCGAAGCTGCCAAAAAAATAAAAAAGGGTGAGCAAAAAAACATTAGGCACCAATTCGCTGTAAATATTTGCTAATTAAATTGACCTGCTCACTTTCCAGTCCGCCACCCCCATTAAAAATAAATCAACGACACGTCTGGAATAGCAAAAAGAAAAGCATAATTAGACCGCGCCCTAATCTGCGTGAAAGCTAAAAGCGACACCAGGGTTGGCATCGATTCGACAAAACAATAATTAATGGTACGTTATGATTTATCAATTTCCGTTTCTACATTATACAGTCCCCTACCAGAATAAGTTAGTCACTTGATATGTTTCTTTGTAGTAAGATAGTGTAACAAATTCTAAGCGAATGTAATTAGTGATTTTTCTATTTAAAGGAAACCAGTAGGTAGTAAAATAAGTATTATTATTTTTAAATCTGATTTTATAAAAGGGTAGGGGTTGAGATAACGAAACAAGTCAGTTTTGCCAGACTTTCGAATTGTCAACAAATGCTCGAGATCCTATTGCTGCATTGCGTTGACAAGTTATAGCGGTTTTTTTTAAGATAAATTTGTCAGGTAAGTAGTACTCTATTATGATTAATGATTTAATCTTAATTAATTAAATTACTAATTTTTCAATAGATAAAAGTGTTTTTCGCTATGGCGCCAGAAACCAATTTCACGAGCGATAAAAAAATGCAATTGTTGCATTATTAAATGAAGAAAACCTTCCAATAGAAGTATTTCGAAGAAATATCAAAGTGTTTTTTAAACTGTCTATTTCATAGCGAAAAACATGCGCGATGGGGTAGATCCAGCCCTCTTCAATCGCTATAAATGTGATCCAAAGCACAAGACCACACCACGAACGATTCAGAAACTAGTAGCTACGGCAATGATGAACAGATCGACACCAAATAAAGATATTACCGCAATGCTGAAAGATGACGGAATTGACATTTAGGGCTACACATTCAAGCGCCGTCTAAGTGAAGAAAATATACCAAGTATGTAGAATGCTAAGACTGGAGAAATGTAGAATTATTAATAAACAAAATAACTTCAACAGCCATCCGTATATTTTCGCGTAATCGTTAGTTGGTCATTGGTATTTTATTAATTGTAAAAATCAATCCCACAATATGGGTGAGAATTTTTAGTGAGTTAGTTAACTTAATTTCGTTTACTGATTTTACATTCCATTAATGCAATTGGTGGAGTAAAAAATAGTATAACCTTATTCACAGCATAAAAACCAACCAACTTTTGTTTGCACGACGAGATTCAACAGCAATGTCTACCGAAACATAAAAACTTTGTTTTCACACATTTAAGTGATTTGTTTAAACAAAAAATCCAAAATCGTAAAACAATAGAACTTAAAAAAAGAGTATTATCTCATTATTTTCCTTTTACTATAATAAAGAAGGATAGTTTTTAACAAATATTTCCCACTAGAGTAAAAGTTATGATGATGCAAACAAGACCGCAATTTTAGCCAATGTGTTAAGAAAAAAATTTATTATGCATCGCAACTAGGGATTCTGTGTCGAGACGTCCCGGGACTTGTCGGGTTTTTTGCTGTCTTAAGTCCCGGGACTTTTTTGGAAAATGTCATGTATATTTTCATTTTGAAAAAAAAACAATTCTTTTGGTTAAGAAGCCCCAAAAGGACTGATGTGTATTGAATGAAAGCAGATATAAGAAAGCTCCAAGAAAAACGGACACGACATGGTCGAGACGTGACAGTTACCCGGAGTTTTAACAAAATTAAGTATGCGTATATAAAAAGGATCTGGTAGAAAAACAGATGTTTGGGATTTATAATTTAGCAGAATTTTCAAATACCATGTTGATATATATTTTAATATAACTGTAGCAAAAGCAAATTACAAATTATCAAAATTAAATGTTTATACCTGATGTTGTTTTATTTACAAACATTTTTTCACTATTTCACAAAGGTACCAATGTCTCAATAGGACAAAAAAATGTCTAAAAACTGCATTGTAAAGTTACGGTCATAAATTTACTCCTGACGGCGGCTTCGTTAATATTTTTTCGTTAAATGTTCCGTTATCATCCCTTCTTAGTAAAAAATTAACCGTAAGCATTGCACACATCCATAACATAATTATAAAATAATAATTATTAAAGATTGTATTAAAAAAACGCGATTTTTACTAGTGCGTACTTTCAAAAGGCGACGAGCGTATATAATAAATAAATAAATACATACAGACAATACATACATGCAAATATTTAATTTTATTGAAGGGGAAATAATAGTCTCGAGTCCCGGGATGTCCCGGGACTTTAAAAAATCCGAGACTTCAGAAATCCCTAATCGCAACATGATTATATATGGGGTATTTTATGAAAAACTTATGGTAGGATACCTCCATTCAGAGGCCATATGCTCCACGTTGTTGCGGACATGGATAAAAAAATATGTTTTCCTAGAAAAAAATGAAAATAAAAGGTGAGATTTTTTCAAATTTCGTCATCTCCAATGAGTAGTTATATGAAATTGGTCAGTGGTGTCTCAGCCATTTTAATATTTTTTCAAACAGCCCAATCGCGGCTCGGCATTATTTCAAGATGGCCTCTATCAGAATAGCGTTCTGTTCGCGTTTTAAGATAAAAATAACTATTTAACAATATTTAATAATACAAAACAGTTGAAATAATTACTAATGACAAAGCACAAAAAGTCAGATCAAATTGAAACATAAAACGTCCACGGATAATTTAAATACTGTTAATACATTTTGGATATCGAAATTTTCATGACAGTTCAGAAACAGTTCAGTGCAAAAACTCAGGGCTGTACGTTGGCTTTTGACGTTTTATCGTTTAGCTGTAAAGTTGTATAATACCATCAACACAGATCAGATTTCTTTCATATTCGTGAATTTCATTTTTTGGTTTGATCATGTCGCTACTAGGGCTTGCATTACAGATTTATCAGTTTATCGGTAAATCTTCCAAAACGCACCTTCGGTAATTACCGGAAACTATTTTACTGAGAATTAAGGTTAAATACAGGCATTTTATAACGAAAGTTAATTGTAGACATTCATGCGACATTAGGAGTTTCGTTTTTTCAACTCTAGCAAGATTAAAACACATATTGTCACTGGTCATACTGGTGTCAACTGACATCACCATCGCTTGAATTCTTGCTTATTTGCAAAAAACAAATTTGTAAATATTGATTTTATATAAACATTCAATTGTAATGTCATTTTATACAAAGTACATACATCAATAAATTAATGGATAAACTAATAAGTTAATAGTATTAACTCTTCACAGACAGATAAACCAAAAACTATGCAGTCGTAATTTAAATTAACCAAGCTCGATGTGGCATATACATAAGTGATTATCTGATCTCCCATTACCATATCTCAGTAAAAACAAAAAGGACATCATATAAAATATATGAATTTATATGACATTATTCACCTATTATTTGACATTATTCACCTGAAACGTATTTGAAATTGTTTAGGTTGCAATAAAGGATACCGTTTTTAGTAAAGGTAGCCCACACACAGTTATAAAGTTATACAGTTATCATCTAATCAACATACATACAGTAATGGGAAAAATTGTTTACCGATTACCGGTAATTGAAATTGACGGTAAATTGCAAGCCCTAGTCGCTACCCGGCTAGGTAGATTCCCGTTCGCGGAAACTTTTTTTTTCGAATATAAATAGTGCTTTTATCCCATCTAACTTTTTTCTCAGCATTTGCTCGATGCAAATACCAAAACGCCAATACTAAAGACCAAAACTAATCATTGGCAAAGCTTTGTCCCTTCGCTTAGTGGCTAGTGTCCTTAGGGCCCTCCATGGGGCTACAAATTCAAGTACCGCCCCGGGGGGCAGGACCTCTTTCTACACCACTGCATACCATGTCAAAACTTCTTGCGTAGAAGGTATTAAGTAATTGACGCCTAACACCTAATCAATGGGAGTGGCTGGTAAAGTACGTGATACAAAGTTTGTAACCTTATTCTCTTACAGAAAAGTGCATTGATAATCTTTACATTAAAGTTCAAGGCGCAACAGCAATGCTACATAATGGGTATAAAGTCTCAGGTGAGAAGAATTCTTTGACTGCCTTCTTCTCGACCAGACCCTTCATTCTTAAGGCCCATAGAACTGTGGTGCACAGTATTGCTACATATGCTGCTATGCGAATTTGGTAAAATTGATGGAAAATTATTCTAAGGACAGGCAATCTTATAAATTCTTTCAAAATTTCAAAATGCTAATGGAGCCCAACGCTTCGACTCCAAATTTTCGGATAGGCCAATATATAACTAGCCATGATCACTTCACTGCCAAGCTCATCCAGGTCGGGTGATTAGTAATAAGCTTTAGGATGCTGATCGCATTTTTTGAGAATGTCCAAAAATGAACAACGAACAGGAAGAACTGCTTAAGATTATACGACCACAGTCGCATCTGGCGGTCCTGTTGGTCATGTATCTAGAAAAAATTACAAAGCATTCAAAGAGTTCACGGTGTCTTATGAAAAACGAGTTGAATTCATTTCATAAAAACTCTTTTGATAACGTTATTTTATTTTATTTCGCATTCTGCACCCTGCAGTGCATGCAAACTAGTTTAAGAATTTTATGGATAAAAAACTAACACGAATAACGCTGCAGAATACGCCCCCGTAAGAATAGTGTGAACCACAGCGGACTGTGATGGATAAAACGTTGGGTACGCTAAGGCTTTTCAAAGAAAAGTAATATTATAAATTATTTTGTAAAAATATTTTTTTTTAACAAATAATTGTATTGTATTGTATTTTTTAAAAATTAATGTACCTACATTTTTTTTTCATTTTTCCGAGCCCCGAGAATTTTATTACTTAGGGTAGGGGGGCCACAGAAAAATATGAGACTCAAAAGGGGGCCACGGGCTTAAAAAGGTTGAGAAACTATGCTCTACATCATAATCGTTGACTTCATTCTGAGAAAGTCAACTCCATCTGACCGAGGTGTAGCCGTTGCCTCCGACCTGAGGCTATGCAAACTCGAGTATGCAGATGACGCTGTCATATTTGACAAATCTGTAGAGGGTTTTCTGGTGACAATGGACAGATTACAGAGCAACTCACACACCGCATTGGTCTTAAGGTCAACGCGAGTAAAACCAACAATACCTGGCCGGACCCAGACTACCCCTTAACGACCACGGGGCAGTACATGGAGAGGGTCGATGACTTTAGGTATCTGGGGGTAAATATCACGAGAGATGGCAACCCGCGTAAAGAAAGCAACCTTCAATTCACTGCGGAAATTATGGGACTCACGGCTAAACTCAATCAAAACCAGGTGCCTCCTGTTTAACGCATGCATTCTGATAGTGCTTCTTTGTGGTTGCAAATCATGGCACCTTACAAAAGCACAGAGTAACCGTATACTGTGCTTTGATAACAAATGCCTGTGCTGAGTACTGGGAGTGCGGTGGTTTGGCTTTGTCAGAAACACGAACTAAGGCAGCCGGTAATTACGTTCAAAGTGAAAAAGCGGCGATGGACCTGGGTTGGACATATGCTGCGGATGCCACAAGAAAGCCTGAATTCTGCTTGTTTCTTCTGCCAACCGGATGGGTTCCGCCGTCGTGCAAGGCCACTGATGGCCATCTATAGGATGTACTCGGCGGAGCTACGGGACGCTGGAATGACATGGGAAGAAGCAAGACTGGCGGGGGACAGAGAATCTTGGAGGAATCATGTGGTGGCCATATACTCTGACTAGGGAGCAGATATGGAAAAAAATAGTCAATATTTTCTTCATTATTCACCGACAATTATGTTTAGAGATTTGAAACTATGATATATTTCTTCGGTTTGCTGCAATAAGTCATTAAACGACATGTCGGTCAAAATGTCATAATCTACTATTTTGACATGCTTACCCAGTAAATAAGTAATTACGTTTAAAAAACATTTTAATAGTCACTCAAGTTGTATCATGGTTATTGCAAAAAGGCACTATGTGCGGTAACTTACTATTGACAACTTCTCTGGAATTGAGAGAATAAGTATTTGTGAAAATTTTTGCACATATTCAGATTATACGGCAAATATATAATATTATGGCAGTCTTGGTTATTATTTATAATTGTGTATTTGCAACTTTAATTTAAAGTCAATCCAGGGTCAACATTTTGTCACTTAATGACTTCTTGCATCAAAGAATTTACATTTGAAATATTCATTGATTACTGTTTTTTATTTGCATAGTTCATCGTGATCATATTTGAATGAACTGGTATTTCGGGATCTATGATCCTCAGATTGAAGGCGCTAAACAGTACGGACGGCAACCTTTTAAAATTAACGGCTTGGAATAGGGCAAGATTTAATCAAGTAACCGCCCCAATAATGGCGATTGACTAAAAACGGGCATTGCGTAGCTTTCACAATATCACATCCAACGATCAAGATATGATGGATGTACATGTTTACAAATTTTATTATCCCGATCTGGAAAGAGCTGATAATAATGCTTTTTATTCCGCCTGGCCTGACGGCGGTAATGGCCAGCAAAAGATAAAAATAATACAATGCGAGAAGTCACAAGCGGCAATTTGGCGTAAGACGGAACCGGAAGGCAGTGACAGGCCGGTTCCAGGGCGGCCTTTCAGTCGGCTGACGAAAAACCGCCCCTGACCGAGCCGCGCCTGTACAAATATTTGCGCAAACACGAATTTATTCTGACATTTCGATGGATTTCTTCGTTTTTAAATATAGACAAATTTTCGGTCGATTTATTTAGACATGACATGTCATTTACTATTAGGATTAAATATGAGAATGTTCAAATTATATTACAGAACATCTAGAATTTTTGTTATTTATTCAGATATACATACATAGATACTAGACACATTCAACGATGATTTTTGGCCGCCATATTACTTTTATTATGTGTTGCAAATAAATAGAAGATTTTCTTGTAAACAAATTGGTAGTCATATAATAGAGTGTCATGTGTACACAGATGAGAGCAAAAAAGATCTAGGCACGAAATTGCAGTAATGGCTTCTAAAAAAATATTTAAAAGTAATAAAGAATTAGTTAACTTTACATTTTTAGCTTTGCGTTTTATAATTCAACAAAAAAATATTTACTACCTGAAATAATAAATATTATTCTTCCCAGATTGATCCGTATCCAAAAAATGATTTTATTTTTTTTGTATGTGGCAATACTACAAATAATCAAAATAAAAGAAAAAACTTAATTCAGTAAAAACCTCAAAAAAAGGGATAACGAATTATTTTATGAATTACGTAGAAAATATACCAATTACTTAAATAATAAGGTTACACTCATTATAGACGGCTGCCAGTTGTCACTATCTAAATCGCCATTAAATTCTGGGCAGGTTCTAAACGATTTTTTTAAATCTACTACAATAATTATAGTAGAAAAATATATATTTTGAGAAAAGCATACTATTATGTAGTTATTAGGGATTTCAACTCGGATATCCGGATATATCCGGCCTTTTTTAACTATTTGATATCCGGATATTTGGGGTAATATCCGGAGTATTCGTTATAATTTTTAATGAAATATTTTACAAAATCGACGAAAGATGATATGAATACTGGGGTATTTACTACCTGGGAGAAACCATTACTAAGGAGTAGTGTTTTTTTATTACCTTTCCCAAACTCGGGTATTATGAATATCTTATCTTGTTATCTTAAATACTTAAAATTTCGACGAATCTGCTCGGACTCGAGGCAAAAAAAAACCTTTAATGCCGAAATTTCATTCATTGAAGAATAATTAAGTATAAAATTTTAGACATGTCAAGACGCTCGGATGTATGGACTCATTTTATGAGAAAAGATAATTAATGCAACTTGCAACATGAAATGCGTAATTCTATTTTATCTCTCGCGGAAACTGACAACAATACAAATAATCTGAAAAAAGATTTTAAATACTTAGATCAATTTAAAAAAGGACGGAAAAGTTGGACGTGTTGTTTAAAACACTTCTAACAATAAAACCAACATCAACAGCAACGGAACGAGTATTTTCAACAGCAGGACAAATTAAAACTAAATTAAGATCAAATTTAAAATGTGATAAATTCAATGCTCTCTTATTTTTAAAATATGAATTGTTATAATCTGAATTATGTTATCCTTCGGACATTATCGACTATTAATATATAGATGCCTCAAGGTCCTTGATAAACAAAATACCAAATCAAGAATCGATACTTATATAATGTAAGTATATTTTAAATGAACACTTTTTTCTGGTGTGAAGAGAAGGTAAGTGTTTTTTCGTAATTATTGAACAAAAAACTGTTGGATCATATTTATTCGTGAGGATCTTTTTCGATAAGGTTCTGAAATATTATGAATCACCTGAAAGCAAAACGGAATAAGTGACAAAACATTTGTTTGACTACGTAGATGACAAGAGGTTTCGAACTTCTATATTTGTATATCAACTGTGGAAAGGAAAAAGGACGTAACCCACAAATTGCAAAATTTACAGGAGGCACAAAAAACGTGTTTTGGTGATTTTTGGCCATATGCATATTATGAAATAAAAACAACATTGAAGTCCAATATTAATTTAAAAAATTGTCTAGGAAAAACCTTTTTTCAGTCTTTTTTCTTGGTTTCAATTTTCACAAGCCCATCTTTTTTCAAACTTAAAAGCTAAATTTAGATAGATTTAGATATTAATTCAGCATTTCATCGATGCATATCAAATATGGTATATGTGACGAAAGTGCATTCCGAGATAATCGATAAAAACTGTTTAAAAAAAAACGAAACGGAAAAAAACACTTCTATCAATGGAGAAATTAGGGAAAAAAATATTTATTCAATATAAGTTTACATTTATTACAAAAAAAATCTATTTTGAACGAGAAAATATCGTTTTACTGCATTTTTGGCACATGGTTCATATTCTATGCACAGTTTTAGTCACATGAACCATTTTTAATACCAGCTGTCAAAATATTTCAAATTTGATAACTAAGCATTAATCTAGTGTCTAAGTTAACAGAAATAGTGTATGAGATTATATATCAATAAATTGATGACAACTTTATGAACATTCTATAACCATGGAATTGTGTAGTTATATGACATTTTTATAATAAAATAATATATTCATGTTTTGTTTTGGCAAACATGTTTTCTCCGTCTTCCCATGAGGTATTTACACTTATCATTAAGTCATCACAACACCCAGAATTGTAGCATCCCTATTTACAAAAAAAAACGTGTAAAACATGTTGGCTTTGCAACGGGGATCAAACCCGTATCCTCCAGACAAATGAGTAAGTAGAACATAAGTGTATAGAGGCCGTCATTTATTTCTTACTTCTTTCTTTTATAATATTGGTAGCATGCATACTAATCATTTCTATTGAAAACACAAAATCATTTTAATGTTATTTTAATTTCAAAGCGTACAAATTAAGCAAGTAATAATAACTATAAATGAGAGCAACATAACAAAGTGTTTTTATAAAAAAATGGCATTATTAATTGGAAAACAATTCACACCACAAAAAGAAAACAAAAAAGTTTTTGCTTCTACAATTCTTACGTGGACGTTATGGAATCATAAAAAGGGTGATAATCTTTGTCTATCACAAGCTTTAATTCTTGCAAATGTCTGAATTTGAAGTGAGACAGGGCAAGGGGACTGTTATATTGAGGCAATGGGGGGACATACCCAGTCTTGCGGCGTTGAGGCAACTCTAGCCAATCCCTCGGCTGATCTAATTTTGTATAAACTATCTGACGGTAAGTATTTCAGAGCCCTTAAATCTGTGACAACAGGATCCCTTACTTTTTTTCCTGGTCTCAGAGATGTTAAATTTGTTTTCCATGTTTCATAATTAAAAAGAAATCAGAGTGAACATTTTTAATATTGTACGGCTTTTTGTGTCGAGTTATTTGCATGTGTGATACATAATCACTTGGAGAATATATTGGGGGCTAGAAGTAATGCTCCAGCACCGAATGCACATTATCAGCTTCCATCATAGTGTGGCCCTTCTCCAAAAATATCTGCTCTAGAGTGACTGATTTCATTTTTGAGTAGTCACTTAAAGCACTTCAACTTCCAAAAACTGTGGAATATGTGCAGGCAATCCTCTTTCATTATTTTAGGGTCTCCATTCATGATCATTCCGAAATTCAAAACTGTCGGGTAATAAACCGATTAAATGTGACTTTAATCGTTTGGGTGATGGTAGGATTTTTCTTGCGCATTGACGAGAGAAACCCATCATTCCAACGCGTAACCAAATAAAAACACTCTTAATAAGTAAACTGCCGTAGTCTGCATTTTGGCTAATTTTAGTTATGAATGAAGCTTACACAATTTCATGTTTTCCATCGTCGGAGAAAACTGCGGTTTTATTTGAAATATATTTCACGAGACATCCAAAATTTCATTATAGTTTCAAATACAATGACTAGAAATTGCAAATATAGCACTCCAGTAACAACAATATCCGGAATAAGTACAAAAGTGTTCCATTGATTGTTTCAAAATGTCATGATTATTATTTCCAATTGCAAAAAAAAAGCAATGATGACCTCGGAAATACAAATTATATTAAATTCGCAGAAATCTTTGGAAAAATACATTCTTGCTACTAAATCCTCTTGAAATTCATGCAATTGAGCTCCCGTTTCATTTGAAATCGATATTGATATACATAATTAAACATTATATTAAAGATTTCTGTTTATATGACATTATTTAATACAAATTTAAGTCAAATGTGAAACTACTCTGATCGATGAGGTATATAATTAGCTGACTTCTCGATTTTATTTGATTTTCCATTATGATTAAGCATATGTAATCAGCTAGAAGGAATGTTTTGTTCCTTGAAAAAATAATAAATTTTACATACGACAACTCACCTAAATAATAGCGAAAATCGTCAATGTCAACACACTTCAGCAGTCATAAATATGCTATTTTACGTTTTGTTTGGCGCCATTTACATGACTTATTGTTTTTACCTTCCAGGGGTGTACTTAAATAAAATTGGATATATTAAATATTATGAATATATTATGTGTCGAGTCAAATTTGTTTTAATATTTTTTTAGACAAAAAAATCGATTTATTTTAAGATTATTTATCCTAGCTTGTAGTGTAAGTGCACTGCATTTTTTATAGTAAAGTAGCACATAAGACATTATTATTGGTTTATATTATGTATGGCTCATACATAATATAAACTCATACAGTATGGGTATAATAAATACCCTAAAAAATAATGAATCACTCTTTTGTTCTTATTCTAAACTTAATCAAAACAGGTTTCAAGATTTCACCGCGAGCATTTTCAACTGAAAAAATCATATACAAGTCGAAAATGCTCGTGATGACTTGAACAAGTCCTGATAAAAATAAATTAATTGTGAAATAAGCACAAAATAGTGTTCTGTTATTTTTCAATATAATGCATTTATTTTTCGGTTTACATATGAAAAGGTCATTAAAATTATATTGCACCTGAGGCCCCTCAATTGCTTCATTCGCCACTGGATACATGCATACAAAATGGCGTTTGCATTATAGACTGCATTCTGTAAATACGCTATTTTTGGCGACAATAATTTATTACCATTGGTGTATGAACTAAGTTTCAAAAATATGTAGGTATATTTGTAATGTCAAAATGATAATTACGAAGTCATTATAGTAAGTAGAAATGAAAATATTTTCTGTTGAAATAAAGCTTGAACATAAAAATGTATTTCCTATCAAACTGATATCATATGATTACTAATCACGATTTTTAAAAATTATGTCCGCTCCCAATGTAGAGCATATGGACTCTTTATTTAGTTAATCTCACCTGAAGAGTTTCTTCGAGAACTGTTTGTTGTTCAGTTGCTCGACCACTTTTTTTCCAAATATAGTAGGGATAGAAAGATAGGCCTATGGTAGGATTAGTGGATAGCTAATCGCTCTCGATACGCCCCGTTTTTTATAATAGTATGAGTGGTAGGGGGAATACGTTCATGCTTTCGTACAGAAATCCATAAGCTGATTGAAAGATCAATCAATAACCCGTGACATCCTTATTCTAAGCCAACGATGTTGACTACTCGACCACGTAGGGTATTATCAGGATCATTATTGGTGTATAATAGTTTTGAACAATAATTTATTGAGTTTCATTTACACTTTATTCAAAAATCTCTCGTTCATTATTAGTATTGATTTAAATTAACGGAAAGCATTACAACTTTCCGAAAGAAGCATTCGTACTAGTTGGAAATATTGACAGCTGATTAGAGGAGGATAAGAAACTTTGCTATTATTAGAACATCACCCTTAAATATAAAGTTAAATTTCTTGTTAATCGCCATTACACAATAATGTATATTATGACGATAATATACAGCATCGAAATTCAGATCACATTACATGCCATAAAAATGATAACTCGATGAAAATGATTCTCGACCACCAGCCATTATTAACATATATCTGACACTGGAAAAAAACAATGTATTATCCCTGAAGGCTGTTGGTGATACACTGGTCCAATTATCGAGAAGTTTCGGTTAAAACAATTAGAAAAAAACAAAAAGATTTCCACTGGGGTACAATAATGCGCGTTAGGTAGGGTTGTCAAATCTCTTGCAAGTCAAACCGGGACATTTGTTCGATTTGCCAATCAGCGTGACTCGTTTTTTTTTTTAGCTCTTCCTAGGCTTTCGAATCCAATATCCCAAGATTTACTGACTTTCCCGAATAGTCAGCGTGGCTCATAAACTGGGACAGGAGACTTAAAACTGGTGTACGTCCCGATTAATCGGGACGTCTGACAACCCTAGCGTTAGGTGACGTCTGTTCGTTATACCTTCTGTTGTTTTCATAAGAAATATTATTTGTATGTAATAATTTCACATTATTTTAATAAAGATTGTGACCGGCTTCGTTACACAATATAAAATTAAGTATTTTTTTAAGATTAACTTACTGTTGAACCTTCAATTATTTACTCACAGAATGATTGTATCTTTTTGCATTATGCAAATATTTATTAATATTTATTAATATATACGTCCAATTCTGATGGAATAGATTTACTAGAACTTGATTATAGAGTACTAGAATTGTATATTTAATATTGTTTTATAATATACTTGCAATTCAAACTACATATTATTTAATTTTAAAAAGTATATACATATACCTACATTTGGACGTGGTGAACTTCCGAACTGTTCGAAATCCTGTCATTCTGCAAAACATTTTGATTTGTTTTGTTTTCTTTGTAATTTTACCATTTCATACTGTGTTTGTGACCTCATTTAGTTAAAAAGGGGCAATTTAGAGGTAAGTTATTATCGTTTGACGTCTTCGAATATCCAAATTTCGGCGGCCAACGAACATTATTCACTCGATTTTGACTTTAATGGTCTTGGTTTATAGCATGAGCTGAACTTTTAATGGGAAAATATCATTTTTCGCGCTCGACAGTGTTCACCATTAAGACAACATACAGAATTTTCATATGCCACCTTGGGTAATTTGTGTAAACATCTTATTCCCATAGACTTTGCTTGCTTTGATTGGCTTTGTTGATATTTTCCGCAATGCTTTTTATAACCAACATACTCTAGCCCTGAGACTCTTAAGTTTCTGATTTTTTTAAATTTTCTGAACAACTGAAATGTCAGAATCACTTGTAAAGAAGTATCCATATCACTTTGTGGGATCCACTCTTCTGATGATTCACACAGCAATCTGTTTCCAGGGATATCTTCGTATGGCACGGGGTAAATGTCTTGTGACAGCATTGGGAGAAATTCTCCAGTCACAGGATATAACATCAAGTCGTCATACATTTTGGTGATTGATGGTTCGACAACTTAAACATCCATAACTTCTGATACAGAACTTAGTACCTCACATAAACTTACAACCTCTAGTGTGCGGTGTTGGTACAATCTAGAACAAAATCGGTATTTTAAATATATGAATTCATTCTAACTTTCCTGCTAATTTCAATGCAGTAATACAAATAGGAACTTGCTTAAAATCGCTTGTAGCTTGTCAGCGAACGACAGTGATAATGTATTTATATATTTCCCTTGTTAGTCAGAGAAATGTGCTTTCCTGAAAACCACATTCAAAATGAAATATAAATTACACAGTACACAGCACTATGACAGTAAGAACGTAAATTATTGTGAAAACCTATAGTTAGATACAGTGGCGGCCGGTCAATGTGGCATTGGATCAATGCACCCCTTGTATATGCAGGGGTGGCTATATTTCATAATATAATATTCAAACATAACATTTATACCATTTACTCATTTTAAATTCTTCATGTATTTTTTGTCTATATATTTATTTTATCATAGAAAATTTTTAATATTTATTAAATACAATAAAAACATGAAGAATTTTAAATGATTGAATGGTATGAATGTTATGCTTGAATATTATTTCATGAAATATAACCGCCCCTGCATATATACAAGAGGTGCATTGATCTAATGTCACATTGACCGGCCGCCACTGGTTAGATACCTAGCCAAGATACCTTAAAGACATCATAGCCAGAAAATAGTTTCAATGCTTCGTCAAATATAATGGGTTTCTCGTATTGCTGTAGTTTTATTTTAGTAATAATAATTTAAAAAGTAATAACTTACCGCTTATTTATAAACCAAATGGTCACAAACAGTAAAACAATGATATAAAGTGTGTTTTCTACACTTATTCACTCCAAAAACTTTCAAGCGAACAAGGCCGGAAGAACTTGATAACGGTCAGTGAAATAATTGATGTAAAATATGAACCATGTGACCATTGACCTGACTAGCTACGTATTAAATATGGCGCATGTGCAGTAAGATCACACGGTTCATATTTAAATGCAAAATTTTGAATGTTGGCACATAGTTTGTTTTCTATCTCCTTTGATATTTTGAATTATTACACGGTTCATAATTCGGAAGATGGAGAAAAAAAAAGAAAAAGAACTGTAGCTCATTTTCGTAAAATTGTCACATAGACCATATTTAATGTGCATCGACGATTTACAGCTTTCATACATTTGATAAAACGTGTATCATGACGGATACATTGTGATTATCGAAAAAAAGCTGTTTTGAAAAAACTGGGTTACGTCCGTTTTCCTTTCCACAGTCGATATGTATTCCAAGAATAATGCGAGAATAAATAAATATATGGTGCTTTGTGTTGAATTGTATTTATAATTTCAATGACATTCGATAATACTCGGATGTGTTACGAAATTCATGATTTTTTTCTGGTGGTAGGATAAGAAAATTAAAATAATGTCAGATTTCTCTGCGGACCACACTTTGCCGAACGCTGGTGGTGTAGAATGTAGATGAATTCAAGTCAATGGTGTGATTATGCGACACTAATGATACGAAACGGGGAAAAAACCCGGGTTTTTTGCGGGTTTAAACCGGAAATATTTAGTTGGAATAAGTTCCTTGGGGAAAATATTATTTTAATATCAAACTTAGACAAATTTGTTTAGCATTCGGTAACACTTATTGAAAAACGAGACGTTAATTTTATCATTTATTGTATCCTCAAACTAACGGTTAATATTAATGTTATGAAGTTAGAGCTGTGTAAAGTATATCGACTGTGGAAAGGAAAAAGGACGTAACCCACAGTTTTTTCAAAACAACTTTTTTTCGATAATCACAATGTATCAAACTTGATACACTTTCTATCAAGGATGCAAGCTGCAAATGCCAAATTAGTATCTAAATTTAGCTTTTAAGTTTGAAAAAGATGACCTTGTAAAAAGTTAAAACCAAGAAAAAAGACTGAAATAAAGGTTTTTCCTAGACAATTTCTCTAATTAATATTAGACTATGTCAATTAAACACCATTTTAGAAGTCTCCGTGCACTTCAAGGTTGTGTATAATTCAGAATTTACATATGGCCCAAAATAATCAAAACACGTTTTTTGGGCCTCCTGTAAAATCTTATATGTGTGGGTTACGTCCTTTTTCCTTTCCACAGTCAATATTATTAGTCAGTGACAATTACTTGTCTATGAGTTTGATCAGTAACTTCTGGAATACTTGAATCCGAAATAAAATATTTTAAAACGGTCGTGTTATCATGACACTCAGTAAAACGTATATGTATGTATGTTTTATATTTATGTATGCACATGGACTTCAGTATGTGGAATATTGACGATATATATCATTTATGAAAATTATTCCCGATAGTCTGCGTATTTCTCAATATTCTATATTTTTTTCTAATTTCTTAGGTTTATTTCCGGTTTTTTCCGCCATTTCAAAATTTCCATGTTTTTTGTTTCTCTAACTCAGTGTCTGCCAAACTTTTTTACTTCACAGCGCACTGGTAAATGGGTCTTGTACCGCGGCACACCGCATGAAAATGCTTTAAAAAAAGAAATGTACATTTAAAAAAGAAAATGTGCCGCGTTCACCACTATTTATGAACGTGACAAATATTTGATTGAACGTGTAGATGTTAAATTTATTTCACATTGAAGAATATTTAAATGAATAGGCATTATAATTAACATTTTTAAGGTTTCTTCCACCGCGGCACACCTGAGACTTCTTGCGGCACAGTAGTGTGCCGCGGCACACAGTTTGGCAGACACTGCTCTAACTGTATGTTTTATGATGTTATGAAGAGCTGTTAGTCTATGACAAAGAATAGTCTATGAGTTTGACGAGTGACATCTAGGTATACTTGAATCCGAAACAAAATATTTGAAAACGGTCTTGTTTTTATGACATGCGACGAAATGCACATATTTATGTGGGCACAGTATGTTGTTAAAACGACGACATTTATCATTTAAGCCATAGTTTCTCAACCTTTTTAAGCCCGTGGCCCCCTTTTGAGTCTCATAGTTTTCTGTGGCCCCCTACCCCTAGTAATAAAATTCTCAGGGCTCGGAAAAATGAAAAAAAATGTAGGTACATTCATTTTTAAAAAATACAATACAATAAAATTGTTTGTTAAAAAAAAATATGTTTACAAAATAATTTATAATATTACTTTTTTTTGAAAAGCTCTAGGGTACCCAATGTTTTACCCATCACAGCCCGCTGTGGTTCACACTATTGTTACGGGGGCGTATTCTGCAGCGATATTCGTGTTCATTTTTTATCCATAAATTTCTTAAAGCTAGTTTGCATGCACTGCAGGGTGCAGAATGCGAAATAAAATAAAATAACGTTATCAAAAGAGTTTTTATGAAATTAATTCAATTCGTTTTTCATAAGACGCCGTGAACTTTTTGAATGCTTTGTAATTTTTCCTAGATGCAACTAAGTCGGCATGACCAACAGGACCACCGGATGCGACTGTAGTCGTATAATCTTGAGCAGTTCTTCCCGTTCGTTGTTCATTTTTGGACATTCTCAAAAAATGCGATCAGCATCCTGAAGCTATTTACGAATCACCCGACCTGGAAGAGCTTGGCAATGAAGTGATCATGGCTAGTTATAAATTGGCATATCCGAAAATTTGGAGTCGAAGCGTTGGGCTCCATTAGCATTTTTAAATTTTGAAAGAATTCATAGGATTGCCTGTCCTTAGAATAATTTCCCATCAATTTTACCAAATTCGCATAGCAGCGTCTGTAGCAATACTGTGCACCACAGTTCTATGGGCCTTAAGAATGAAGGGTCTGGTCGAGAAGAAGGCGGTCAAAGAATTCTCCTCACCTGAGACTTTACACCCATTATGTAGCATTGCTGTTGCGCCTTGAACTTTAATGTAAAGATTATCAATGCACTTTATTATTCGGTAAGAAGAATTTTCTGTAAGAGAATAAGGTTACAAACCTTGTATCACGTACTTTACCAGCCACTCCCATGGATTGGGTGTTAGGCTTCAATTACTTAATACCTTCTATGCAAGAAGTTTTGGCATGATATGCAGTGGTGTACGAAGGGGTCCTGCTGCCCGGGGCGGTACATGAATTTGCAGCCCCATGGAGGGCCCTAAGGACACTAGCCACTAAGCGAAGAGACAAAGCTTTGCCAATGATTAGTTTTGGTCTTAAGTATTGGCGTTTTGGAATTTGCATCAAGCTGATAAAAAAAAATCGAAAAAGACATTCTTGAAGTTAAATGGATTTTATGAAATTTACTGTTCATCACAATATTAATTTTTGAGAATGAATCGCGCAGGGAATGTAAACGTCAAAGTAAAACTTCAATACTTTCACAATTGAAGCGTTATATCTTTCATTCATAAAAAATCTGAATTCCTTGTTGAATCGTTACACCTTTAGTGTCTTAAGATTTTTGGCAAAGAGCATTAAATTATCTTTACTAATTTTGTCGTCATCAAAAATCTTACACATCGTTTTAGGTTAGTCAATTTGCAAGGCAAAATGTTCGATTAGTTGGTTTTTCATCATCTGCTATCTCATACATACTGAACAGAATTGCTCAAAGGAATCACCTGAATAATTGCATTTTCACTCTGATTCATAACTCTTGAAATTGCAAAATCAAAGATTTGGAAACATAATGCTTTTTTCTAGCTTTTGCAATTAATTTGGAAATTTCGTAAGAAACTATTAATTAAACCAGTGTCTAATTTTTCACTGAATACCATAAATCTTATTTTTTTTGCTGCGGAAACTTCTTAAAGCTTTTTGAGTTATTAAAATGGCTTTTCTTTCATGTCTATGTGTTTTGTATAAAATGAATAGTAGCATTAGTGAAGCAAAACATATTTAACGCACACGAGTTTCATAATATCATGGGGTGATGAAAGAAATCCGTGGACAAGATAGTAGATACAATATTGTCGACACTCACTTTTGGATGCAGTTATTATGGTATACTTAAATATCATTGGAAAAAAAGTAGAGTATGTTTAATAAATACATTATTTCTGCTGCAATGTATTATTGTCCTACTGTATTATATATGATTTTAATATAAATTTTAGTTCATTATATTTTGAGTGGCCGTGGCCCCCCTAAAGTCTGCTGTGGCTCCCCAAAACTGATATTTTTTTCTGTGGCCCCCTTGGAGTATGCTGTGGCTCCCAAGGGGGCCACATGGCCCCCGGTTGAGAAACGCTGATTTAAGCCATTTCAAAATTCCCAGGTTTTTTGCATATCTAACTACGACGCGAAGATTGGCAAGAACCAATGCAATGTTGCTAGAAGTAGTAATTACTTAGTGGGATTTATCTGTTTCTTAGTGCAAACCAACCATTTCTATATCCAATATGTACAGTAATGTACGACAATGGAATGCGACCGTTCAATTGGGGGATTTGCGGCGAATATTTCAAACCAGCGCGTAATTCGGGGTAGTGTAATTGGGGGTTCCACTGTATATGTACTTAATCTCAGTGAGGATCTTTATTTATTGCGATATAATTGTTATATGAAAAAATCATGTTTATAAAATGACAAGGAAGCGTACTGATGTGCAGTTATAAAAACTAAGATTAATTAGATTTTGAAAAAAATGCATTTAAGACAAATTGGGTGTCAGCGTCAGGTACATGTTTAAGTTCTTTATTAGTTTAGCTTGGAAACGAATAAAAAAATATCATACTACGTTATCAAGTTAACATGGAATAATTATCATAACAAATACTTCAAACAATTGAACGATGACTTCAATAATAAATCAAAGAATTGGTTTAACTATTCAAGAATCACATATTTTAGGCACATAAGGAAATATTTATCTTATGAACTATTTTACTTGTTGATTTGATGTTCCTTAATCTATTATCGTTGAAATGTGACTAATAAAATTTAAGAAACGTATTCGACATTGATGTCATACAATGAAAGAATATCGAAAGTGTGTCATGAACTAAAACAATACCAAATTTTCAAATGTGACACATTTAATAACAGTGTCATAAGAAATAGATACATAACATATTATCCAATTGGATTCCACGCATACGTTTGATGTGGAAAAAAAGGATTTTTCAAATAATAATGTTTAGAATTCTTTAAAAACTCACCTGTCGCATGTTAAATGTCAAAACTTGCGACAGGTAGCCGACACGACACGTATTTAGCAGTATATATCAAAATAAAACTATAGATGCCATGCACATAACTCGATTATGAAATCCAAATATAACACATACCTTCGAATCACAAATTAAATCACAATAAAACAACAAATCACATCAGAAACCACAGCACTACTCCCGCGACAACACCCGCCATATTGTATTCTGCATTTGACATTTTTTGACTGGTTTAATTCGAGTGCAAGTGCACTGAAATGATGTTTCTTCTTTTTTAAGGCTGTTGGATGAAAAAAAAGAATGTCGACTGCTAAGTGCACAATAATATCCACATTTTTGTTTAAATATAAAATTATTTTTATCAATATGAAATAATAAATAAGTGCTTCAATATTTCACAGATTTGAACCATGTTTTTCAACAGACTAGAACTGAACTCAGAAAAAATACTGCTGCGAGATGTGGGTATGATCAGTATCGACGCGAGGTTATTTGGCGCCCTAGACAACGGTTATTGGTGCGCCCCCTTTTTAAAAAATCGTGTTTTTATTTAAAAATAATGAAAAAAAAACAATTCAGGATCATTTTTTTTTATACATCCGTGGAGCATATGGCCTCTTAATGAAGGTATCTCAACTGAAGTTTTTCTACGTGAACTTTTTGTTACTCAGTCGCTAATCCTCTGTTTTTCGAATCATATATAATACGGTACATAGTTACAACGAACAAATTGAAACATTACAATTAAATAAAATTTAAATGTTGTACATAAAAATTAGTTGAATACTTCATTTATGCGCCCCCTAATAGTTTGCGCCCTAGGCGGTTGCCTATTTCACCTGTATGGTGGCGCCGGCCCTGGGTATGATATTTGCAAAAAATATTTTTTTTACTCGGGTCGCTAAAATATATCAAATATATCAAAAGTAATAGAAATAATAATTCAACACATATTTGATTTGATCTTAACACATTTATTATTTTTATTTTTTATCCATGTTCACTCCCAATGTGGAGCATATAGCCTTTTAAATTTGAATCATTCAAATTATATACATTCTCACAGATTTTGTCACTAGAGACCCGGGTTTCGCCTTTCGGCATCTTCAGGAGTTCAAGTGCACGGATGAACTTGAACTGTCAGTTCAAGTTCATCCGTGCACTTGAACGCCTATAGATGCCGAAAGGCGAAACCCGGGTCGTTAGTGGCCAAACCTGTGAGAATGTACAAAGTTTGAACGATTCAAATTAAATATTGAAATTCCACCAAGCACCTTCAGTCGAAATCTTAAAATATAGCCTCTTAATGGAGGTATCTCAACAGAGGTTTTTCTACGAGAACTGTTTGTTACTCAACCACTCGACCCCCCTTTTTTTCAAAGAGAGTAATTAGTAGAGATAGATGGATAAAGTTAGGACAGGACTAGTGGTAAACTAATCGCTCTCGCTACACCCAGTTGTTAGAGGATTGGAAATGGTGGGAGGGACATTACAAACACTCATGCCTTTGAACAGAAATCGATAAATCAATCAAAAAAACGCTGTTTGTACTGGGACTCGAACCCGTGAGGTCTGACACGGAAGCCCACAACGCTAACCACTGCGCCATTGGACCCGCCATTATTTCTTTTACTTTTATTATATTTTATGTTAATAAGCATTTCATCAGCATTATTTTGTGTAATTATTATTTCTATTACTTTTAATATATTTTATATTAATAAATTAATGAGAGTTTCTATGTATACTTTTTTTTCTAACTTGAGTTTGAGGGACTCGATTTTTTATGGCTCGCGGCCTCCATTTGACTTGATATGCCACTGTTCATATGGTCAGACATATAATTAAATGTTAAATATAATAATGAGTACCAAACTTTACTTACTATATTATATGAGGTAGACATCCGCAACCTTTTTTCGTTACAGGCCCCATAAAAAATTCATTTTTGCAGATATCATACCCACATCTATAGATCTACCAAATTAACTTGACTGCCCGCGAGGGCGCAACCATCGCATCAGTAATGTTGCCATACTCAACCAAAATTGTTTATTTATTTATAAACTTTCATATATAAAATATAAATAAAAACAAATGTTCATTTAAACATATTTTAATTACAACATTGTTACGTATAGTTAAAAAGAAATAAAATGTCGTTTAATAATCTAATCTATTCTATAATAAAGTAAAATATAATCTAATATAAATTTATTCAATATGCAGTAAATTTGATATATTTTATATTTTTTCTTGATTTATTTTCCTTTTTTTTCCTGGTGTAGAAATTTTAACAATCGGCGTAAGACTAGTCGCTTTTGCCTCACATTTGATTCTTCATATGGTACTGCATGATACGCCTGCATTAAAAGTATACGATTGAATTAGTATTCACTTGGTAGAACTCCATTATAATAAGGTTAAAAAATCAATAATAGTTGATAGCTATGTCTGATTCACGCCATCATTATAACTATCGTTTCTTTCAAATCTATAAATAGTTATGAAAAGGGCAAAAAGGCGAATTAGCTAGATGTCAACTAAATTAAGAAATAAAATGTAGAACTAAAATACATGGCTATTTTTGATCTAATTAAAAAATATATGTTTTAAGAGAAAGTTTATAATTTATTTATCTTAAAAATGAACACTTATACTAGTTTAAAGGACTGCTCAAAATTTATTTTTTTACAAAAAAATGATTCTTCCAAATACAATTTTAAATATTTAAGTATTAATAATAACCTATCTTGGCAACACTGAAAAAGTGATTTTACCTGTCATGGCTGCCGCTCATTCTACGGGGTTGATGTTGGGAATTATTGGTTCTTTTTCGGATTTTTCCCGTTAAGAGAACTGAAAGACTTTTAGAATAACCTCCCGAGCACTCCCACGGATTGGTTTAGAAGTACTTGACATAGCTGATATCTCTTTATTTCACTCTATTTTAAATAATAAAATCACGACTTCACAATGTTGTCAAACGACTTGCTCCGTTTGACAACTAGTCTATGGTTTGACAGTTGCTAGGGAATGTGTTAGTCTAGGATAAAACTGTTCTAGATGCATGTCACCAACTTAACGACAGGGCGCTTTTCAAAATTCTTCGAATGATATTTTTTTTATAATTTTACGAAAGTTCATTTTAAATATTCTTATTTTTTATATTACGAAATGACATAAACTCCTATTATAACAAATAACGCAACATTGTCCAAATCGTCAATATTATATTTTTGAGATTTTCTTTCATTACAAAAAAATATATCAATTTTTGTTTAGTGTTCTTCACATACAAACAATTATATATAGGGATCAACAATAAAATAATGATTTGATAGTTTTATAAAACATAATAATATACATGAAATTAATCCTCCTTTTTTTTACATATTTTCTGATTTTATGTACTTTCATTCGTCTTTTCACATTTCAGTATAAATTCTAGCGACGGTGATGAAGATGAGACATAAATTCCTAAAAGTTTTTTTTTTATTTAATGGATATTGAAGATTTCAAACCTAGGGCGACGATTTTTGTTCCGAATTCTGCCATAGTCAAGTTAACTTGGTACATCTATACCAGAAATATTTTTTCTGAGTTCAGTTACAACCTGTTGAAAAACATATTTTGAGGCGTTGATACACTTTTTTAAAATTTGGATACAAGAAATGTAACACAAGAAAAAATTATGAGTATGATACAATTACACTAACCCTTAAATCAGTGGTTCCCAAAGTGGTTCATACAGACCCCCAGGAGTCCGTGAAGCCACTGAAGGGGTCTGTGACAAATTAAAAGTCCTTTGGGGGTGCGTGGACAACGTCAAGGGGTCTGCAGAAGAATACATATAATAAATATTCCTGTTAAAATAAATAAAATGGTAACAATTTTTACATACCGAGTAAAATATAATTATAGTAAATAATAAAACAAGTAATGACAATCACCCACCGTGTAATCAAGCCGACTGCGGCCGTAATTGCAATTTAGTTCTGATTTGTACGTCTTGTGAAGTGAATTAAAAAAAATGTTCCTCATAAAAAATATATCCTTTTAAGTTTGGTCAATTCACAAGTCTATAAATATCAGTAATCATTAGGGTATCCAATCCCGTAGCCTTTTAGTGATCCCGGGATTCCTGGATTTTGAAAATATTCAAAAACCCAGGTATTTGCTGATTTGCCCAAAATGTGAGCATGACTCGTTTGTTTTTTTAGCTCTTCCAAGAATTTCAAAATCTCAGAACCCAGGAACTTGCCAATTTGCCTTAAATACCAGCATGACTCATTTTTTCTTTAAACTCTTCCAAGAATTTTAAAAACCAGGAATTTCTAAATCCAAAATCTTATAAATTTACGATTTGCTAAAAATTTCTCGATTCCGGAATCCCAGGACGGTCGCGATCCCGGAATTTCGGGTTCACAAAATTGGACAGGATCCCGGGATTGGAAAGCCTAGTAATCATCTGTAGCGCTCTTTATTTGTAACGTTTTGGCCGGCATAATTTTTAAAGACTGATTACATGACCCAAAAGTTCACCAAGCATCGACTGTTTGTGAGTGTTACGGCCAGTGGCGAATTAATTACATAGGAGGTCCCGAGTGTAATACAATTTGGAGGCCCTGTTGTTCCGCCAACATAAAAAGGTCAGAAAATTCCATGTTCAATAATAAAAATAAATTTAAATCTGAAGAAAAAGCATAAGATATAATATAACAATGTGTAACTATTTTACCACAATCTGTCACTGCCAACTTATTATTATTCTTATAATTATTATAAAACCAAGTCTTTTATAGATAGGTAGGCAAGTAATTGATATTTCATCTATGTTAAAGCTTACAAATACGAGTGCCACATAGAGTAGAAACGACACAAGTTAGGTTAGTTTATATATCGACTGTGGAAAGGAAAAAAGACGTAACCCACACATATCAAACTTTACAGGAGGCGCTAAAAACGTGTTTTGATGATTTTGTGACATATGCAAATTATGAATTATACACAACCCTGAAGTGCACGGAGACTTCTAAACTGGTGTTTAATTGGGTGAACGGATTCTACCGAACATGATTCTTCCGAACACGAACACTCCGAACAAGAATGCTCCGAACACGAACTCTCCAAACAAGAATACTCCGAACACCGAATCTTTCGGACACGGAATCTTCCGCACACCGAACCTTCCGGACATAGAATACTTCGCACACCGAATACTCCGGACATTTAAATATTTTAAATATGAAAATCATTGTTTTATTGTAACGTGGAATGTTTTATGGCAATTATGCCAAATATTTTTCAGAATGAAAACAAGAAACGTATTTAATTTTCATGTATATAAGCAGTTTAAAATTTTATTCGTATTTTGGCTTATTAATTTTAAAAATTGTGTTGTATTATAATTGTGCTGATATTTTTGATTGCATTGAAAGGAAATACCATGCATATAAACATTTAAAATTGCTAATTGATATACACAGTACTTTAAACATAATTTTATTATCTTATCGATACACATATTATACATATTTTACATTTACTTGACAAATGTAAAAATGTGTATGTCAAATTTTAAACATATTATGTGTTTGTAAATTTTTTTAGCAATGACTTTAATAAATAACTTTAGCAATTATGATTATTGAAAGTATAGTTACTCTGTTTTTTGATGATTAATATTATATTCCCCCCTCCCACCCATCCTATGTTATGAACGGGGCGTATCAAGAGCGATTAAGTTACCTCTAGTCCTGTCCTAGCCCTATGCTTCTTTCCCTACTTCTCTTCTCTGAAAATTCACATACACAGTATTTTTACATGGTTTTATTATCTCATTAATACTCATATATTATACATTTAATTAAAAAATGTGTATGTGTATCAAATTTTAAACATACTATATAAAATTTGAATTTAAACATTAGACTATAGTTATTAATTAAAACAATTTTCAATGAAAAAATTAACAATATTAATGTTGGTAAATATAAAAATCTATGTGCTCCCTGTGTGGTCAACGTCGTTGGCTTTGGTAACGGAGGTCACGGGTTCGAATCCCAGTACGGACAGTTTCATAATTTGATTTTAAAATCGATTATGAATTTCTGTTCGAAGGCATGGATGTATGTGATTTCTTAAATTCCCCCCTCCCACCCATCCTATCCTATGAACTGGGCGTATCGAGAGCGATAAGCTAACCACTAGTCCTGTCCTAGCCCTATTCTTCTATCCCTACTCTCTTTGGAAAAAGAGAGGTAGGACAACTGAGTAACAGGCAGTTGTCGAAAGTATCAAAAATGTTTATTTAATTTTGTACTTTATTCTATTCAGTTCTCGTTGAAACACTTATGATGAAAAATTATTTTAATTTTCAATAATTCTTTGTGAATTAATGTTATACAATGACAAATGTAGGTATTATAGATTTTTGTGTTAATTTTTTTAAACTTTATAAATAATCAAAAAAATAGTTTAATGTAGTTTGGTGGTTTGGTATTCAATATAAGTTTTTATTTCAGAATTAAAGTCAATTAATGTTATTGTTGAGAGTTTTAATATTTGTTTTGATGATATAAAAACGTCCGAAGAAAAAATGCATGAAGAGTACTCGAAAAAAATGCTTTATTTATTTATTTAACATTGCCTAAGATTGACAAATTATAAATTTAAGACTTTTACAATGAATACTTGCTCTATTTTTAATTTAAAAAAAAATGATCTCAACGCCAAAGACCACCTTTCTTTTTGAAGAATTTGTGCTTTTATAAGTAGGCTTTCTTGCCATTTTATTCTACTGCTTTTAATATTAAAAAATGTAATGTTTTTTTTATTCATTGTAAAAGTCTTAAATTTATAATTTGTCAATCTTAGGCAATGTTAAATAAATAAATAAAGCATTTTTTTCGAGTACTCTTCATGCATTTTTTCTTCGGAGTGGATCATACGTACTTTATAGGTTAACATTCCCCCTTCAGGTATTAATCCTCTGAGGCAAAAGTATAAGAAAGGTCGGTAGCCATTTACAGATCTACAATATTTTGCACGACTAAATGATTGTAAAATAATAACATTATTATTTTGTGAACAAAAGACCTTTTAGCACTATGTGCATTTAATCCAAAACAAATGTTTATAATTAGTGTTTCAACGAGAACTGAATAGAATAAAGTACAAAACTAAATAAACATTTTTGATACTTTCGACAACTGCCTGTTACTCAGTTGTCCTACCTCTCTTTTTCCAAAGAGAGTAGGGATAGAAGAATAGGGCTAGGACAGGACTAGTGGTTAGCTTATCGCTCTCGATACGCCCAGTTCATAGGATAGGATAGGTGAGAGGGGAATTCAAGACATCACATACATCCATGCCTTTGAACAGAAATTCATAAATCGATTGAAAAATCAATTTATAAAACTGTCCGTACCGGGATTTGAACCCGGGCCCTCCGTAGCCGAAGCCAACACCGTTGACCACTCGACCACAGAGGTGGCTAAAAATTATATTTATGTGGTAAAAACTCCTAGTTCATGGATAAAAAATAGAAGTGATTGAAAAAAAATGAGGAAATATTGGGGGCGGCATATTGAAGGATCGCTCCGGGCGGCAGGACCTCTTCCTACATGACTGTGTACATTAACCCTTAGACCGCGGTTGACTGCTATAGCAACCCAATCTGAAGCGATCTGGATCCGAGCCGCGGTCAAAAGGTTAAATCAATGTTCCTAACTGTGAAGATTTTTTGGTGAGCCGCAAAAATTTTTTGAAGTTAAAAAATAGTAAGTATCCATTTTTAAAAGCTTTTGTGGTCCGCAGATGTAGAAAGGTTAAGAAACTGCGTTAAGCAATCTCTTTAACCCACAAGTGGCTGGTGGTAAATGAGATTTAAAAATAAATAAAACAATATTATTATTTAAAAATTTACCACTATTTCCAATGATAACTCTTGTTGGCTATCAAGACTTTTTGTACCCGCCCTAGAAATAAAAATACACAAGGCGATAACATATATTCAATAGGTAAATATGCGGAGTAAATAAGGAAAACAACATTTTAGGAATTCTCAAATATTTTTTATTTAGCGAATAAATTCCCACATTTTGAAACAATCCATTTTTAACCATAAATTATAATAGAAAATTCAATTTTGAAAACCTAAACATTTTCTATATATAAAATAATACAATCTATTCAATGAAACCTATATTTTGTCCAAAAATAAATGGATTACATTTCTTATGTCAATATCTAGTCACACCATAAATTATGTAGGTAAAGGGTATACTAAAAAATCTCATACGCTCAATTTATTATTATTTGATTTCAAGGAATGGTAAATCACATTTTCAGATTATGCAATGCTTCCACCCACCACTGTTGTCACAAAGGAACACCTAGGTACATCAAACATTGATCATATACTGGAATAGAGATTACTTTAATCTAACACTTTTTGAGTATACAGTTGTACTTACAATATCAATTGTATATTATAAATCCTGGCAATGAAAATCTATTCACATTTAAAATGGATAAGCTGTACCGATCAAAACTTAAATCAAAATACTGTCATCGTGAGGGACTGTCAAAATGTGTCCGTATTCCAGACAAAAACTGGATAATGTTGCCAAGGACAAAGTTTCTTTTGTGTATGTATAATTGCACTACAAAGAGAAATAATTGCATTAATAGGGACACAGGCATCTAAGACAATTGTAAACATATTCCACGACAAAATTCTTTAAAAAAAAAAAAACCACCACATGAATATCTGATTGCAAGTTAAAGCAAAGATAACAATATTATAAATGGAGTAAATCCAAACGTTACCATGAAGAGCAATGAACAAATGAAAAATTTATGAGAACATCATATTTGTGTATTTAGATGTGAAGAGTGAAGAATGATTGTGAGAGTAGATAAAATTCCAATGTCTGCCACTTTTTTTAAAATTTAAATTACCCCTTAATCAAAAAATATTCACAGTATACCAGAAATAAGACTGCCTCATGCTAATTTTACAGGTCAGTGAGAAATATAGCACAATTTAATAAACCTTAGAAATACATATTACAAAATAAAATATGAAGATTTTCATTACACTACACCAGGGGTCACCGAAACTAAAAAGTTTCGAGACCCCTGAACTACACTGTCGGTATCTGAATATAGGATAGAAAATAATATGTTATAAATTATTTTCCACAGTTTAACGTCAAAGCTATTATGTAACCGAACAGTCCAGAAGTACATCAATAATGCGAAAAGATTTGGTGGATGCGTGTCAAAATAAATTATCAGCAATATTTTACATAAAAGGATTTTAATTATACCACACTCGATAGTGAGCGCAGAATATTATAATACGTCGACTAATTACGGCTTTCGTTGCAAGCTACAAAAGATATTTACGGTATATAATATAATATTATAAAGTTTACACTGTAGTCAAGATAGTATGTAGCATGTTACAGCGTCCATGTTTGTGTGTCAAATGTGTGTTATATCATTTTTTATATAGGCTTTAAACATGGTCAAAATTTCATTTGTTTTAGTAAAATTGAATTAGGAGTGTTAGCTTAATGATAGTTGTGCCAGCGCCAATAGTCTCTCGACAGCCGCGTTTACGTCACCAAATGTTGCGATCAGAGCTGAAATCATACATGTATAATGTTAATGGTGATACAAAAACATTTACCACAAGGCAAAATTATAAGTTCGACACCTAGTATGAGAGTGGTTGAAACTGCGATTTTGGGCATTTTGAGTTAAATCGACACTTCCGATGGATTCACTTTCAGTAGTTTTGCACAATACAAGTAACACAAGTCTCATATCAAAACTAACCATCGTACATTAGTATATAAGAGTTATAAATTTACTTTATGTACAATACCACTGATAATATTTTAAATAAAATAGACTTTACCTTGCAGATTAGCATCACGATTTAAGAATCCCATTGATGTGAGCTGTTCCAATTGTTGGCTGTATCGCTGTTCCGGTGGTGAGCTTTGATCAGCTGAATTTCCCATAGAAGCTACCATGCGCTGCATAAACTGAAGACAAACACACTATGAAGCATTCATGTAAACTTAGAACTATATAAACTTGGAACATTTATTATTCACAATCAAGGTTCATGCACTGTAATAACTGAAAGATTTTTATATTAATTAATTAGAACATCACTGAAGAAATCATTTTCGATTGTTGAAAAATAAGGCAAATTAAATGTTTTTATAAAACATAAAACCATACCTTCCTTTATAATAAACAATGTTTGGTACAGGCTTTACTGTATGGATAACATTAAACGACATATGAAGGTATTTACTTGCAAACACAGCTTATTCCAAAATGGTTAAAAAATGAAACTTGAATTTCATTTTGAAAAACAATGTATTTACAGTCTTACTTTGAAATGATATTTTGGATGTTGTTAAGTCATGTTAGAGACCGATTACTAAAAATACTTTCAAAAATTATTTTTATCTACTAAATTACATTCATGGTTCATGTTTCAAAAACTTTGGTATGAGTTGGGTTTGCAAGTAATACCATCATATATTCTTATCATAATGACCTAAGATAATCCATTACAACGAATTCCAATAAAATCATACCATTAAATTAAACAATGATTACCAGGCCAATGAAATGCAGTGTTACTAATGCTGTAATTTGTGTAATTTGTACAACCCGCACATTTCGCACATGCAGCCGGATTCGCCCGTTTTTTCATTAAAAAATCATCTTTTTATTTAATCGACACATTTCTTTAAAACAAAAAGGGCTCGGAAGCAAAGAGCCGTACCCATGAAAATAAACAATGAATGGTCTTGTGAACGAGTATGTTACGCGATAAAAATGCATAATTTCACTGATGTTGACATCATTGAAAAGAACTGAAAATAATAAAAATTTGACACGCATAATTAAAGTAAATGATCATAAACATGTGAAGCAATAAATTATGACCCTTAAATGTTTGATTTTTACGGCATCCAGAAAATCTCAAACTGTGTAACATTTGTTTGCGTTGACATATTATACAGTAAAAGTCCGTTAATTCGAACAATAATTCGAAATGTTCGAAATTTCTCAGTCCCAAAATTGACTTTTCAAAGTAAATTCTACCGATAATTCGAAATATCGCATATTTCGTAATTCGTAATGTTTTTCGTCAAAATGTACTTGCGATTTCTAATAATTCAAAATTTCGTACAGGCTTTTGTCACACTAATGTGGTTAACAGATGGTAATAAGTACGGAAAACACAAAAAAAAATCTCAAGGTTGCGCGAATCCGAACTTGCCAAGCAAATATGCATCTTATGCATTTTTTATTTGACAGATATTCTAACATCTTTGTTTACCAAGGAATGTGTGCCCCTGTTGTGTCTTCACAACAAACCCATTACTGTAAGGGAGACATCAATATAAAGTGAAGTATAACATGAGAAAAAATCCGTTTTTGATTCGAACACACATTAGTGCAAGAGAGACATCTATATATTAGGTATTTACTAAAACTTTGAAAGGTGAAAACTGTTCGTTAGTGACGTCATTCTATTTTATAGCATGTGCCCGAACAAGTATGAGGAGCAAACATTCGAAAAGTGTTTTGTCACAAATGTTGAAAAATGGCGTTTTATATCAATTATGATAGCCCATAATAAAACCTATGAATGGAAATCAAAATTAGTGTTCAAAAAGGTTTTTTTTCATATAAAAATTAAATCATAAAGTTGACACATTCAAACAAACTGTCACTTTTGCAACACTTAAATCGTCATTTCCCAAGCTTTGTATTTGTGTGACAAAACACTTTTTGAACGTTTGCTCCTCATATAGTGTTTTTTATTTGTATGAGATAAAATAATTGTATATATTTTTGTTGTTCTTTTTTTTCATTTGAATATGTTCTATTATTGTAATATTGCCGAAATACATGATTTTTATTCTGACAGAACGAAGAAATGGCCGCATTTTAAGCCGACGACAATTGCTGCGTTTCTTTTTTTGTGATCGCGTAATTCGTAATTTGAATTCTATTGTTATTACTATTATGAAAACTTGACTATAATTTTTATTTTGACAGAACGAAAAAATGGCCACGATGTTCGGCAATTGTCGCGTTTTTTTTCATTTTTGTGATCGCGTAATTCGTAATTCGAATTTTTTTGGAAAATTCGGTCCTTTGAATTTCGAATTAACGGACTTTTACTGTATGTACTTTTTTGACGAAATCATTTTTCAAAATACATAAGATTAAAACTATATATTAACCCGATCACTGCTAACGTCACAGCATCTGTGACACCATATTTTCATGCCCTGACTGCTAGCGTCGCAGCATCTGTGACGAGAAGTTTCAACTGACTATAATGTACGAAATCGTTGGCATAGAGGACTGATTGTTTTATTAAAATATTGTCTGATTGGTCCTGTTACTGCTACCTTTTTACGGTTGTCAAAACAATTAGGTCTTCATATTATAAACATCGATATTTCAAACCCTTTCGATCTATCGGGTTTGGCGCGAAAGTTTCAAATCAATTTTAGAATTCCGCGACTGCGCATTTCGTACATAGTATAACGTCATCGCCATTGAAATGCATTTGAAGAAGAACTCTGCGCGGGGACTCATTTTGTCGCGTTAATATATTTTATTGAATATTCCCGCCATCTTTTTTGGACGTATTTATACATCGTGTCTTGTTTAATCGTCAAAGTTGAGTAAACATATTATTGTCTTTTTATTCTAACCGTATAGAACTGTGTTTTGCAACATTTTAAAAGTTGTGCTGACTTCAATATTAATGAAAGGAATTTTAAGCAAATGTTTGTTGGTAATTAATTGTGCGTGCTCTCAATTGATTGTGTGTTAAGAAATTGGTTATAACTTATTACGTCATAAAACTTATTCGACTTTTTTATTACATAATTATCAAATAATCATGACGGAAGAGATTGAAATATAAAAGAAATTGTAAATGATGAATTACTCTGATTATGATATGTCCGAAGATAAGTGTATGTGAAATTTTATCAGCAATAAATTTTAAGTTATTTTTATCCATGTCCGCTCCCAAGGTGGAGCATATAACCTTATAGACGTGAGACAACTAACTTTTTCTACGAGAACTGTTTGTTACTCAGTTGCTCAACCTCTTTTTTTCCAAAGAGAGTAATACAAATAGAAATATAAGGCTAGAGCAGGATTAGTGGTTAACTAATCGCTCTCACTACGCCTAGTTATTGAAGGATTAGACGTAAGCGAGGGAGTTTTAAGGCATTACTAAAACTAATGCCTTCAAACAGAAATCGATAAATCGCAAAAATGCTGTTCCTACTGAGTCTAGAACCCGTGAGATCCAACATGGAAGCCAGCAACGCTTACCACTGCGTCATAAGACCCGATTTCCCTTTCCCATTTCCCTTTTTTAGTATTTTGAGATATTTCTTATACATTTGGCCTCAATATAAACTAAACTAATTATTTTTAACTGTTGTATTTATTACGGTATGTTGAAAACAAATATTTCGAAAAACGTCACCGCAGACGTATGTAATTTATTTATACTACAACTAGCTGCAGGTAAAAGGTTAACGTCACTTTTACTTATAAATTATGCAATAAATCAATTAAATTTTCATGTATGGCATGCATGACGCATTCAGCCATCGTCTTGCAAGCCAACCCAAAATTTAGCAAGTTGCAATAAAAAAACGTTTAAAATTATTTTTTGCCGATGAGTTTAACACATTGTTTACGGCTATATTTTTTAAAAAATCTGACTTGCCGCGGGTGATAAATAATCGAGACAAAGGGAGTTTAGATAAGCGCTCCGTGCTAAGCAATCAACCTTAATTACGTCAGTAAACTTCAAACTGTGAGGTGCGTATCAATAAAACGAACTTTGTTTATTCAAACATAATATATAATGGAAAAAATATATTTAGACGACGTGAATTAACTGTTTTCATAATATACAGTAAAAATTTTACTATAAACATCTTAACTTGTTTTTTTTCGATAAAATCAATATTTGCAAAATATATTTTTGAGTATTTAAAAAAATCCTAGCAGATGTCCCTTTCTGAGCATGCTTTTTTAAATTCTCGAATGGTTACATCGGTTCATTTACGTGCATGGGCTGACCTCAGACGGTTGTGATGATTTTTTCCCTTTACGTATTTGTATCCTTGACTATTCTTTCGAATAAATCATCTCCTATGAAGAGTGATGTCACATCCCCTACACTTGATAGATTTACAGGGAAAACTTTCAGACCCGGTACACCTTCAAAATCAGGCAAATCCCTAGGAGGATCAAACTCTGCCCAATCCAACGTTATATCTGGGATTTCTGAAGATTTCTAAGTTGATGATGATATACGCATTACTCGCTGTCTTGAAGTAGTATGTAGCACTGGTCTATCATCGTCTTCACTGTTATCTTCTTGAGCGTCATTATTTTCATCTTCAACGTCACTCGGTATATTGGAAAGTCTTCAAAATTTTCATCCACAAAACTATCCTCTCTCCCATCCATTTAAAATAAATAAAAAATTCACACAAGTCCCAAAAACTAATCACAAAAACGGTAAAAACAAATCACAAACTTGCTTACAAAAATCTAAATAGTAAATAAATTCAAATACACATTACAATATTATACGAATACGGTTTAAAAATCTCTAATGTCTCAAAAACAAATGGCACATATAATATTACACAAAAACGCTCGTTAGTATATGTAACACGGTTTAACAAACAATGCAAAAAATAACTCGGCGCGGAGAATATTGATAGGTAATGGGCTTTGAAAGAATGACGATTCTAGCATCATTTTCATTTAAATATTTAATTGTGTTATTGAACCAACAAAGAATCGATAATCGAAGTTTTGCCTTTGGAGACATCTTCCAATCACACAGTAAAGTAAATATGTCAAGAAATAAGTTGTTTGACATGCGTTTTTTATATATGACGATGAAAAGCATAAAAATATGCTCACCGCGGCAATACAAACTTACTGAAACATACGAATTTGTGCACACCGTACGCAACGTGTTAACTTGGCGAACACAAAAAAAATGATTAAACATAATAAGTAAAAAACGATACTTTCTTGTCGATTTTTCATATTTTTAATGAAAAAAATGCAAAAATTGAAATATTTTTTTAAATTACCTCTTTAATCACATAACTTATACAACACAAACATTTTTTAAACACTGAATGAAATAAAACACGAGCAGAAAATATATCGCGATCACAGAAACGAGAATGTGTTGTCTTCGACCAACACAAATGTACTAAAATATATTTAAATAATATTGCAGAATATAAAACGAACAGCAGTATGTTTTTTAAGTCTAATAAAAATAAAAGTCAACTCGTAAAATATTTTAAGTATTCTAACGGAAAAAATATCTTATTTCAAGTCATTTTCACCCATAAAAAATAAGGTCAATCACACAAAAAAATACACATACGCAGCAAACCCTCTTGAGTAGCATAAAAAAACAAAAACCCGAAATAAATTAGTTTTGCCTAAACGGATACCGATTACACGCCTACGTGTGTAAACCCGCACTAGCGCGGGGCCGGGGTCATGAGTGTTAAAACAAGCAAAATGTATGTATGTATTATTTTACTCACATTATCTTGTTTGCAAAACCTAAACCAGGCGTGGGGAACCTGCAGCCTTTTGGCTACTCCGGTGCGGCCTTCTGGCCAATACTGTAATTCTGTAAATGTATGTAAATTTCCGACATATTCTGACTGTAAATTCCTGTTTCCGGCCAAAGATTCCATAGTCAATGTTTACTGCGGCCTTATGTCGAATCAGAAAAATGAATGCGGCCTTTAGAGAAGAAAAGGTTCCCCACCCCTGACCTAAACTACTACTTCAATTTGGGCCACAGCTCAAATCAGTTGAGAAATGTTGAATTAATCAAAAAATTAAAACCAGATAACAGGTAGGTTCCCAACCTTTTTCGGGTGGCGACATCCCTTTTTATAAAAGCCATGTGACCCGCGGCCCGATGCAATTGAAAAAAGCATTTTTTTCAATAAGGTTATTTTAGTTGACTAGTTTTATTGTTCAAATCCAAAATCGTAAAAAGTTGGTGACCCATAGATTGGGAACCCGTGAAATAACAGCTGTTTACAGATTGGAGCTGGTCAATTATGAAGTATTTACTCAGATTTGACCATTTACAAGCTACTTTGTGAAACAAGTTACCTGTGTGAAGAGTTCAGGATTATTGGGTGAAGGAGGCTGAGCGGGCCCAGTAGATAGAGGTGTCGGTGTGGGTGTAGGTGGAATGACAGCTGTATTACTCAATCCCATTGAGTTAACGAGGCCTGGAGCAGCACTTCGCAATTGTTCCATACCTTGCTGAATCTGAAGGAGAGCATTCAGGGCCTAAATAGCATAAAAAAAATTACATCTTTCGAAATGTACAAACATTTCTATGCATTTTGTCCCTGACGACATGGGTTTTTGATTTTCAGCATCTTCAATCATTAAAGTCATATCTATTAGGAGTGAATTGAGAAGTAGCATTGCTCACACGATAGGGGTCTGCTTTTTTAGACAGGAAGAATAAGTGGAGATAGACAATTTGAGATAATATAGGCTGACAGGGACACAATTTGTATGCAACAAGAAATACAAAGGCACGGTATCAACTGGGAAGAAGCAGAATGACCGTTGAACAGCAGTAGCTACTGGAGAGAAGGTAACTGAAGAAGCAAATGTTATTTTAGAACCGGCAAAAAAATTGATTTATATCTCTCAACACAATTATCAGATGTTTAAAAATAGTATCTTGACAGAAATAGTGTTCATGCAAAAATAAAAAGAAAATACCTGAGGATTAGTCATCATTTGATGAACTTCTGGATTTTGAAGCTGAGCCATGAACTGTGGCATCATGGTGCGGATTTGTTCCTGCAATTGTGGGTTTCCGGCAAACATCGGATTCTAAAAAAAGTAATCATATTGTCATGGTCCAGTTTCTATTAATGGCTGTTTCTATTAATACCTGACTCTATTGTGCAACCCTGATTCTTCGAAACCATTGGGCCAACGCCCACTATTTTTAACTAAGCAGTTGACTCACTCGTACATATCTCATTTTTTTTTGAGCTCTTTACTAAACCTTCCATTGAGATTATTCAATATAGCGATCCATGTAAACCTTAAACAAAAATAAACCGTAATTGGCATATTTTAATTTTGGCAATTGTTTTCTTAACATAATAATAAAAAAAACTTACAATATTTAAAACCCTCTAAATGCATATACCTGAAATACATTTTCTGTCACAGGGACAAATCATATATTTTTATTGAATAGTGGTAAAATTGATATTTACATGATGGTTTGCTCTCGCGTGCCAAAATAATGAATAAATTTGGGAATCAGTCCGGGCACATGTTTTCATGAGTTATTCATTTCAACTTTTATTAGGGGATGGTTCTACATGTATTGGAGTTTACTGATGTTTGTCGTTGCATCTTCAAAATCGGTTCTGGGATTAAATCGAACAGGAGTGAGCGGACAGGAAGAAACCGCACACAGACAGGATTTAACCGGACGGGATAAAACCATATACTGACAAGCGCGGACATAGAAAAAGCCACACATAGGAAAAGAAGTATTCACATTTAAAATATTCCTTAACTTTTCACGAGGTTTTCAACTTGAAATTTTTTTAAAATTAGATTTTTAATTTAAAAATACGTCAAATAATAATCGTCAGAAACTAAGAACATCTAATGAAAAATTCATTTGTGACATTCTGACCGTTTACGGTGGATTAGTTCTGTGAAATTTCAAAAAAAAAAAAAAATCAAATTTAATAAGGTCTTGGCTAAGGTAAATAATGAATTAGTTTTTTGTCAAGCATTTTAAAACTTCCAATTCTCCGAAGCAGGCATTGCAAATTCATACAATTCCACTGTGTCAACATTAGAAGTTTGCGCCCATAGCGTCAGTCGATGTCGAGAGGGAGTTTTTGAAATGGAGTAATGACAGACGTAAATTGTTTCACTACCCTAGAAATAATCACATTTATAGGGCTGGAAAAAAATGTTTTGTCCGTGCAAGATTTCTCCCAGTCCAGATTAATCCAAGAACCCTTAATGTCTATTTGTTTACATTTACCGGTAAATTGCCAGTGAACTGGTCATGGGAAGAATTATTTACCAGTAAATTATAAAAATTAGGCACTGGTCCATATTGGAATGTAAATTTTGTTAACTGTTCATTTTTATTAGGAAACTAAAATAGTTATTCAAGATTATAATTTTTAAAGTTCAAACTAATCACAAAAAAAAACCTGATTAATAATTTGTGATGCCATATTCGGGTCCGCCTGAAACGCTTGCAGTACGGATTGAGTATAAGGAGCATTCAGCATGGATTGCATCAGGCGAGGATTCTCAGACATTTGTTGCAGCAGTGACTGCATTCCAGGGGTGTTTAGTAGTCCTTGTTGGCCAGCTGCACCGCCGTTGCCTCCTCGGGGACCCCACGGATTCGGCAGAGGTTCACGATTTTCGCTTCCGAGTTGCGGATTCGTTCCATCTGTAGAAAAACAATTCGCAATAGATATTATATAATTTCTCTTCTGAATATTTGTATTATATAACCCCCAATTCATAAATAAAGCAATTAAAACTTATCCTCACAATTCCCTTATATATCTAACAGGTTCGATTGCTGTGGCCTAGTACTTCTATGAATTGGCAACTAATGGAGTGATATTTTCAACCACTTCTATTCACTCAAACAACCAACAATCTTTTGACAATGAATTGTCATTAAATGCTTGATATTCAAAATCATTTTTTAAGACATTTTCAACAGTTCAGAACTAAATTATTTAAAATAAATTAGTAATAGTAATATAGAGCAGTGTTCTTCAACCCTATGGTTCACAAAGACTTTTATAATTCAAGATTGTTTTGACTTTATCTCCTCGATGTTGATGCAAAATAGTGAATGAACTGCCTTCTGATATCTGTAAGGTGTCAGTTATCTCACGTTTTTCAATTTAAATCGATCAAAACTATATTGTGAACTTTTTTATGTTTTCTGGAACAACTGCCGAATTCGGGCGACCAGAGCGTAAAAAAATCAGTAAACCACTCCATTACCATTTATCTCGATGGAACAAATAACACTTGTCAATCCATTTCTTTGCTCGAACGGTATTTTTTCTCTTTAAAAAGCAATGCTTTATATCAACACACGAAATTACGATTTTTCCATTGTTTTGAAAATTACCAAAGAAGCGTTACTAAAAACACTGTACTGTAACTTGTGAAATAAACCTCAATTGTCATGAAATTTTGACAAGTATTATTTGAAGGTTGGAACTTTCTAAAAATCTAATGAATTTTTCAATAGTGGCACGATCTGTCATCCTACAAACTTATAGAGTGATGTTGGTTGACGCCGGTCCGCGAGATATTTTTACAATTTTTACCGGTCAGCGAATGTAAAAAGGTTGAAGAATACTGATATAGAGTATTTTGAGAATGGTCCACTTCATTGTTCTTTATCAACAGAATTGGTCAAGCAATTTATTTTTAATTTAAGTATATATAATTCTTTTAACCATATCTGAAGATCATGCAACAACGTAAAGGCAACAATAATTGAAAATCTTAAAATGTTTATTAAACCCAAATTTAAAAAAAAATATACAACATAATACAGTAGGAACCTCGATTATCCAGATTGCTCAAAATGTTTTAACATTTTTTTACGAATTGGCTGATTTTCTCCAGGCGAATTGCCTCCACTGTTGTGTACGTACGTGTTGGAATGCATATTTCCATAGGTAATAAATATCAAAACGCCATAGATAGAAGAGGAAAAACATTACTATCACTAGACAATGAATGCATCATCTCAACCATCTTTAGAATGTTTAAACCTGATCGATGAAATGTTTACGGTAAATTTTTTTCATGGATTAGGGTGTAATAGAATCATTCAAACGCATATATAGAAAACAGATGCTACGGCGATTATTGATGGCACCCGAAAATAATAAAAAAAACAGTTTCACAAGAAAATAAATTTAAAAGGCTCGGGCAGCAGAGGTAGAACTCTTTAGATGTGTCAACTGTGAAAAAATCATGAAATAAAATCTTAAAAAAGGCCATTAGAAAGTTCAAGTAACACACTAGAAATTGTTATAAGACATTGCGGAAGCAATATCACTGATTTCAATATTTGTTGAATGTGACGAAGAAAATGTAGTCGAGTGGTTAAATTGCGATACGAACAATCCTGGATTTCAAATTTTGAAATATGAGAGAATAATTTAAAAAATATTTTCCTCAGAGGAACAAGATCGAGAAGACAAAGAGGAGATTTGCGAGGGAAGAGATTTTGGTCCTGCACATTCTGAAGCTTGTAACATTCTGAGCCAAGAAGAGTGTAACTGGTGAAATCTTATGTATACATCTTAAAAGTATTCGCGATTTGGCAGCTTTTAAAAAGAACAGGTAGCTGCTTTAAGCGAAAATCAATAATTAACGATTCAGACTATAATTATAATTACATTGCCACACCATAAGAGCTGATTGGGCCGCAGGTTGAGTATGGCTGCTCTAGATAGCAAGCACTTCAAAAGTTTTTCTAGCATTGGACTTCGTTCACCAGTAGATTCCAGATTCAATTAATCTCTAAATGGGTTTTGCAAGTTAGAAGTATATTCGGAGAATTTTGCATCTTGAAAAGATACATATTTTATAATAGTAGTAAGTATTTCGACTGAGGGTGCTTGATGGAATTTCAATATCAAATTTGAATTGTTTGAATTTTGTACTTTTCCATGAGTTTTGTCGCTAACGACCCGGGTTTCGCCTTTCGGCATCTTCAGGCATTCCAAGTGCACAAATGTACTTGAACTGAATGTACAAAATTCAAACAATTCAAATTTTACATATTTTATATTGGATATAAAATTGAAATTAAAATAATCAGGTTCTTTAACCCTTAGACCGCGGTTGACTGCTATAGCAGCCCAATCTGAACCGATCTGGATCCGAGCCGCAGTCAAAAGGTTAAAAGACATGCAGGTACTTGGTTCCGGTTCTACACAGGTCAGAAGCCCTAATAATATATAATTTATTCATAATGACAATTTCATCAATGCTACTCCTCAAGAATGGTGTCATAAGACGGCCTCTTCATTTTGCCGCATTTCCGTGGAAAAGGGTAATACAAAATAAGCTTATAGAAAGATTAAAATTACCTGAATTATCAACCAATCCAGAGAAAGGGTTTCCTACGAAACTACTAGCGGCAGCCAGCATAGGCTCTTGTATGTCCCGGTACATTCGCTGTAATGCATTGTAGCCACCTACATGTTGAATAAATTGGAAAAAATAAATGAAAAAGTAAACTTGCGAATCTCCAAAAGTGTGAAATATTTATAATTGAATCAGTTGAAAATGTTCATGATGAGCGAAGCCGGTCCTGATAAATGTGCAGTTAGTACAGGAGTATTTTTTTAATATAATGCCTTTCCACCAAGTTTTAAAAGTCAACACTTTCAAAGTGATATAAAATATGAATCGTCAGGTTGCATAACCAACTCCGAAGGTTTTCTGAGTTTTGAGTAAATCATAAAAAACTGTTCTGGTTATACATAGTGATTTTAACCTATAGAGGAATAATTAAATCTGTACTGAACTTACTGTGAGGGGTGAGTTTTTTTTAAATGAAAATTGTCTGATTTTTTCCAATGAAAATATAAAAAAAAAAACATTTGAGTAAATTTCATTTTGGCCTGTGGCCACTTTTAGTATCTATATTTTTGTGTGATTTACCTTCCCATAAAAATTCGAATTTCAAAAATTTACCAGCGTGGGACGTTTTTTTTAGATCTTCCAAGAATTTTAAATACAAAATCCCAGGACTTTACAAATTTGCCGAAATGAACAGCGTGAGACCTTTTTTTTAACTCTTCCAAGAATTTCGAATCCAAAATCACATAAATTTTGGAATTTCGGAAAATTTGCAGAACATTCATCAAATTCCAACAGTCAGAAACAAACCTGGTATGCTTTCTAGATTGGACATTGCTCGGTCGTGCGAGCGCATTAATTCCTGCAACATGGCGGGGTTCCTGGCCAACTCCATCGTCTGCCGCAGGAGTTCAGGATTGTTCAACATCCGGTTTATCTCAGGATTACGCTGCAAATAGTTATTTAAGTATTACTAGAAGCTGAGGCCTACTGGCCTTGTTGGCCATTGGATAATTTCATGTGATGCTAGTTAAATGTTTTTGTTTCTTTGACGCTGTATTCTTCTCTATTTTTCTAATTACAATTGAAAATTGTAACCAATTCCAACTAACTATAATTACACTTCCTTGCCCACATAAGCTTGTCATATCGAAGTTTTACCATAATAGCACTTTATGCAAAGATTACGACATATCTCTACCAATAGATGATCACAGTGGAGCCTCAATCTCTCGTTTTCGCATTAATTGCATTTTTTAGTCCCCACAAAACACCTATAACGGTGTTAAAAAAATTCGACATTCATGTTTGCCCTATATATCTTTTTCTCAATCAATCTTTTTGGTAAATATTTATCATGCCACTCGAAGGTATGCGTGATGTAGCTATTCTGTTTCCACACAAAACGAGTTTGCAAGTCGGCAAGAACAATCTTTGTGTTATACCTGCATGTTTTCGCTGCTAAATCTCTCACTGAGAAGAAAAGCATATTTTTGACATGGCTAAACATCTGGGAATCTATATATTAATAGTCGATAATGTCCGTCCGTCCGTATGATTGTCCCCTCCCCCTCCCCAGCCCTGCTGTTGCCATTTTTTTAATTCATACTAGACATATTTTTTTATTACACTGAAAAAGTACATTTTGTAATGTGAAAAATCGCTGAACCTTTGAGTTCACATACAAAAAAATTCCACGCCTCAGGCTCGAACACAACTTTGGATTACCAGCCGAGCTCTTTGTCAACTGAGCTAACGTCACAATTATCAGAGTCGATAAAAATAGATCATATATATTAAATTTTGTTTGAAATTGGAACCTTTCATTTTTTATTTAAAAAAACAGCATACATATTATAGGTTTTATTTTTCGCACTTTGTACCCTAAAGGTAGAGCGCTCGGTTCGTAACCTGTAGGTAGGTGGCTCGAATCTAACCTTGAGCGTTTTTTTTTGGGTTTATAACAATTTTTTGAAAACTTTCTTTTTAAAACACAGTACATCTTGATCATATGAAAATAAATGCTATCAAAATAACAAAATCCGATTGACTAGCGAAATAAATTTTTCAAAAAATAAATATAAGACGCAATTATTTCAAGATTTGTTTTTAATCTAGGTACATACGTGGCATAGTTAGTTGTTGGCGAAAGCATTTTTTCAGTATGTGTAATAAAATAACGTCACTAAAAATCATTATATATATTCTAAACAAGTTCTATTTGGAGAATAAGTCAACATTTTGATAAATTTGAAATAATGTGCAATTAATTTATACTATTTTGCATGTGAAAATTGCATTTTTTATATAAATATAATTTAATTTTTTGCCCATTTATTTTCAGATTTTTTTCTCACATTCCACTGGAGTGAAAATAATAGTTCAATAGATATTAAATTATTCTAAAAATTATAATATTAGATTATTCTAAAAATTCCAAAATAATTATATTATTTTGGAGTATTTTATTACTAGAAAGGATTTTTTGAGTGTCAGGGCTGTAGATATATGTCCAGGGGTCTTCTTCTTCTTTTGCGAAATATATTTGTTTGCATACTTGTAACATTTGAATTATTCTAAAAATTATATTATATACAATATGAATACTGCAGGACTGTCGATATTGGATATAGTAGCTCAGCGGGGCAGCTCAATTATGATTTTTATGAATATATTTTATTATATCCGCTATTTGCATATTTTGTTTTGCAGTCCCGGTGTATTTTAGTTGTTTTAGATAATTGGGTGTATTCCTAAAAAAATCCACTTAGAGAATTAATTACGTTTAGATTTTCTGGCTTATTAAATAAATAGGTTTGCAATTTATTTTCCACGCTACTAATTTTCAGACTATTTCAAAATGCAACAAAAATCCCCCCGTTGAAGGCAACGGGCTTACAGCTCGTTAATTTAATTTTTGCTAATTAGAACACAATATGTAAATTAATCATAAGAAACGAAAGCCAGTTAGGAGTCTCATTTTAAAAGGTCGAGCAATTCTTTCAATGCAAAAATTTTGATGCTTTGTAAAAAAAAAAGTATTTCAAAAAATAAATCCGGATTATTTGAAGCTTTTCTGCATTTATCACTTATTTTGAGAACCCCTAAAAAACGATAAAACGGTGTACCACCGCATAGTGTAATTCTTTTTAGTGAAATAAGCATGAAACTGAAACTTACAGATATGAGGTCTTGCATCTGCGGATGAGAAGTAATAAGCGTACGCATGTTCTCTGGATCATTCATCACTTGCTGAACTAATGGATTGTCCAACACTTGTCTTAGCATATCTGGATTTGATAACAATTCAGATTGCATACGAGCCTGGAAAAATTAACAACAAATTCAATAACGGTTGATTTATAATATATTTGTCGCCTGCTGTGGTCTAGTTTGTTATAGCTGGCTCTACTGATCAGGCAGTTTCTGGGTTCGATTCCCGGTAAGGTCAATGTCAAATTTAGATTTTTTCAATTTAAATTTGAGACCTAACACGTAGGTGTTTGTGATATCAATTCTCCTCGAGTTGATCTAGAGTGACTTATTGCAAAAAAAGCCTTGCTAATCCTTATTCCTTTAGCGACTACAAACCTATGTGAAATAGCATTAACGTCATTACTTTGACAAAAAAGCAAAAAAAGCACAGATCATGCCTTCCCACAGGGACTTTGACAAATTCCTTGCAACTAAGCATGCAAGTGTAACAGATGTTGATTTGTTATGTAAAAGCATGCAACCACATTTACCTCATTAAATTGTTTTTGTAAGCTTTATATATGTGCAGTTTTTTTTAATTTCATTTTTAAAATTACTATTTTTGTGATAAAATATAAACATGTATGAAAAATGCTAAAAATTAATAAATTTTTTCCTAATTCGAAATGTTTTTTGTGGGGGGGTACGTGGATTATTTTTACAGATTTGAGAGACCGTGGCATGAAAAAGTTTGGGAAGCATAATTACCAAACTTTTTTGTCCAAAAATTATGAAAGTTGATATAGTTATGAGGAAAAAGTACCGATCACTCAGAAAGCTGATTCTTGGCAACTGGAGACTCAACTCACACTGTAGAGTTTCATGATCATACATTCATATACCGATCGATCAATTTTATAGAAATTTACATTTCATTAATGAATTATATTGTAAATTATGTGGATGGATCAGTTTTACTTAATTAAGATTTTAGAATTTACAATGCTAAAAGGGTTCTATGTGAATTGGACCTTTAATGTTTTTGTATTATGATTGGAAACATGTATGCATGAGATTCCATCCATAAACTATATTTTGCTGCGTGTACCTGACAGAAGATATTCTCGATCATTTATATCAAGCATGGGAAACCTTTTTTAGGTCTGGGGCCAAATTATCATTCTGTCTCCGAGTCAAGGGCCGGACCAAATTATTGAACATAATAAAGTAATATTAAATTAAATAAAACACGTTGATATTTCTTATATGGTAGTGATCATGAACTAGTAGAGTGGAGCCACTGCAAGCGCCCGTCTCATCTCCATTATTTAATACCTCGCCAAGATGGATCAGGGCCGGACAAAATAGCTCGGTGGGCCGGATCCGGCCCGCGGGCTGGTGGTTGCCCATATATGATTTATATAATGTAAAAATGGTGTTTGGATGATATCCAACATTTTTTATCAATAGGAATTGTTTTTCGAAGGATTCAACGGTAACTTTTTGTTTTTAAATGTATATTTATTTCAATGTGCTTCGCTTATTGAAAAAGAATCTTCAGACAGACTATGATGCCTGATTCTATCATTGCTCACAAAGGAAGTGACTTTCAAGTTGACTATGCACTATTTGATTTAAGCATTGACTGAACAAACGAGATTCATGGATTACTTCAGTAAAACAATTAACACCATAATTTTTATATGTTAAACCAACCTGTATATCCATAAATGACCCTTGACCTAATCCCATGTTTTCCAATCCAGCCAATCCTCCCAGAGAATTGAGTCCAAATGGGGTAGCCCCAACATCCGCTGAAAGATGATTTCATCATTGACAAGTTTTAGAATTTTCTTTAATTAACCACTTACCGGTCCAATTGATTTATACAGATGTTCCAAAATGGATCACATATTTTTTATTATGCTCGAATATCAAACACAAGTGTTATATTTATGAAACATGCATATTTAATGAAAGAATTCATTGGTTTTTTTAATGGAATTTTCCTGAATACTCGGGCGTGACCGGGAAGAGGTTAACTTATTGATGTTGACATGCTATCTGCAGGTTACGGTAAATTCCATTTATAATCCCGTGTGGGTAAATTGACAGGACAGGGATTGTTCCTTGCCTTTAAGTAAACATTTAAACTACGTCATCTGTTTAGGAAAGCTTATTCTGAGTAAATATTGAAAACAAAATTTATTTTAAATGAACATATACAGTAAAACCCCCATTTACACTAATGTCGGGACCGTGTAATTTGGAGTACTGTACAATATTAGGGGGTTTGTTTTTCTGCGAAAAATGCAGAACTAAGATTTCCATTAGTTTTGAAAAAAAAATATTAACGAAATATTTATTTACTATGCGATAAAACGCAAAGCGCGCGCACACCCAGCTATGCGTGTATAGCCTGGCACGTGTTTAATACACAGACGTTAGCCAACATTTGACTGTAAGCACCGCATAGACTGCCGTCTCATAGCAACGACAATGGAATGCGACCGTTCAATTGGGGGATTTCAACGAATATTTCAAGCCAGCACGTAATTCGGGTTAGTGTAATTGGGGGTTCCACTGTACTAACATGCTCAGTTCAAGTTTGCAAGATACTATAAAATTTTTACGAATTTGCAAAAAATAGCCTGCAGATAGTGTTAATATTAATGAAGTCTTTATTTAACCTTTTAACTGCCAAGATTTTTTTTGATCAGTAGTCACCTCAATGCCAGGTTAAAAAAAAAAATACTTACCTGTGCATTAGTATTTTTTTTGTGCCTTAAAAGTCAAATATTATTTTAAATTCAAAACCTAATTCTACTAAAATGTATCGGTACTTGTAACAAACAGAAGTGTACATTCAGGTTGTGTTAGGAGTGCGGTGGACACCCGAAAAGACTTGATCATAAAGCGATATACATAAAATTTATGCAGTAAACCGTATATGGAATCACTCAAGGCATTCAATGTTGGTAAACCAAGTCCGCCTCTTCCAAAATAAGTTAGTGATTGCAAAGACAAAAAAGTGAATACATAAAGACATTTTCAACATATGAAAAAGTAGAGGGGTTCACTGGTTGTAAAATTCGATTCAGACTTGTTTTGCATTTCTTTCTAAATGTTCAACACAAATATAAGCTTTGTAAGTTTGTGGTAAGAAGACTTTCTCCGTTACTTCTGTAGCACATACAAGATGGAATTACTCATTTCACTTAAATAACAGTACAAAAGTACAGAAATGAATTTGCCGACTTTCAAGCTACAAGACTTGCTGGAAAAATGTCAACTATTGGACTTTGATACCGTAATAAAATAAATAAAAAGCATGAGGCTTTCTAAGCTTTTTGGAAGATTTTCAAAAAAATTGACATCTTCACATATTTTAGAAACTTTTTGGTATAACTGATGTATTAAACAACATTCTACAATCTAAGTCTTTAGATTTACTATATTGCTGTTAAAAAAACTGATTTTCTTCAATGTCCAAATTGGAATACTTCCACATCCTAACGAATGACAGAATAAATAATAATACATGTTTAAAACTTGAATCGTTCAAATTATGTACATTCAAACAAGTTTTGTCAATAACAACCCGGGTTTTGCCTTTCGGCATCATCAGGTGTTCAAGAGAAGACCCTTGAAGATGCCGAAAGGCGAAACCCGGGTCGTTAGTGACAAAACTTGTGTGAATGTACATAATATGAATGATTCAAATTTAATATTGAAATTCCACCAAGCACCTTCAGTCAAAATCTTTGTTTAAAAAAGAAAAAATTACAGCACATCCAACATCAACACCCACCGGTAACAAATTCTTTTGTACCATTTCAAATTTGGCTCAATTGCTAGATAACTGATGAGCAATCACTAGAGATACGTGATTATTGCGTTACAATCTCATCTTAAACGAATGACTACTGGCAATCTTTTCTGACTCAACGGTTATCTGTTCATCTATAGTCTATGATGGAACACTCTTTGGTTGGTAATAGTTGTGTATTCCTCCCGGCTGTGTTGACGAACATACGCATCTGAACATGCAATTTTTTTTATATCCTTGATATTGGTCGAACAATTATCAATATTAAAGAAAGAGCTACAGCCTAAAAACTAGGGTTTTATATAAACAATTATATTTTATAATCAAATTTACCACTATTTAGAACCATGAAAACTACGTTTAATGTTTGGAAGGTTATTCACACTTTTTAAGAAAATTGTTTCAAATATTGAAAGTGGGTAAAAGCAGATACTTTTCTGCTATTACTTGCTACAAAAATGAAACATTTGGAATTTGGCAGTACTGCCATTCAATCCATTTCGTGTCCTGCAAAATTTGTAGATGCAGAACGTTTCATTAACACGTATAATCTTATTGTAACAGATCGCCGTACTCGGCTACAACACCTGTCTATTGAAACATGTTATGTAAATGTAGTTATAATTTATTTTAACCATCCAGAGACGAGAGCTATTTTCGATAAAAAAATATTTTTTATGCCATATTGAAGTTATGGATAACTTTTGTTTCTAACATTAAAAAAAAAAAAAAAACTGCAGTCGTATAGAAATCCCGCATGACTATATGGTCATGCTCACCCTTATATTACCGTGTAATATTGTGTACAGACGATTATTGTAATATATTACTTACTTTATAATATTGTAATATATAACGATTATTGTAATATATTACCGTGTAATATTGTGTAAGGACGAGCGTGACCGTATGGGCACACAAACATTCAGGGTTGAAATATAGCTAAACATGATTTTTTTTCAAATATTTACAATTTTACCTCCTTAGACCAATATAATTTCTACACAAATATATTTGTAAAAGTACTGTAAATAATTTTATGTTTTGATAAAATAATAACTAACAGTTTCAAAAAGTCCATTCAAAATTAACGGATATTCAAAAAATCGCATGTGCTTTTGGTGTTCGTTTCCGTCCCTGCGACTGATGACTAACTGAAGTCTGCATTCTTTTTAACCAAATTTGAGTGGACGCAAGGATATTCAGGTAGAAAAAGGATGAATAGTGGGATCAATAGAAAACGGTGTTTACTGTGACCATATGGTCACGCATGTCCTTGGAGGGTTAATAATTTTGTTTTGGAACCCATGTGTTTGAATATTTTTAATTAATTTCTTCTAATATTGTATTATTTAAACTATGATGAAGAAATAAATGGTAAATATATGCTAAAATTTATCATTTTATTTGCTCCAATGCGCTAAATTCAATTAAACGCTATTTAAAGAAAAATAGATGTCTCTAGTAATCACCATATCTGCTAAAACAGTTTTAATTATTTAATATTAAGAATTCTATTATCATAACCCATACCTCAATTTGTATGGCAAATAGGTTCTGAGAAATAAAAATCAGCATTCATGGAGGTATAAAACCAGTGGTTTATATTATATAAATCATTTACTGTAATGAATTTCGTAAGTCCTCTTAACTGACACAAGCTGTTGGCATGTTTGAGACACAAATAAAATAACCGGGGAAGATTTTGTAAAGTGAAGTGAATAGGAGTTTTTTCTCAATGTAAATTATTTGGAGTCCCTAAAACAGGACAATGATATGTCGGTCCTATTTTAGGAGTCTATAATATTATTAATATCATTTACTTTATTAATCTTACTTGTTAAGCATATATATATATACAGTAGAACCTCGATTATCCGGACTAATTGGGGATGAAGGTAGTCCGGATAAGGAAAAATCCGGATAATCGAAAAAATCATTAATGTTAGGTAAAGACATGTTTATTTAGTATGAATAGTTCGTATTTATCTATATTTACATACGGCTTCAGTATTAAATTATTTTTTATTAAGAAATTCAATTATTGATTGTAGCTTAAAGCGGATAGCTGTTTTTTTTGAAGTTCCCAAATCGCAGATACTTTTGAAACATACAAGTTGTCCTAATTTACACTCTTCTTTGCTTTCAAACCACTCCACTTCCACGGGGAACTTCTAATGATGTGTATGACCGTGTATCTATGTTTTTCCTTGCAAATCTTATCTTCGTCTTTTCGATCTTATTCCTTCGAGTTATATATTTCTTAAATTATTTCCGCATCATTCAAAATTTTGTTCCATAATTTTCTCAAAGTTGACTCATCTAAAGAGTTTCAACTCATTACTGCCAAATAGCAACATTAATTTGAATTTATTTTCTTGTAGAAGTTGATTGCTGTTATTTAATTATTTTCGTCTGAGCAATAATCGTCATAGCATATGAGCATTTGAATGTTTCTATTAAAACCTGATTCATCGGTTCTATTACCGATGTGGCATTTGGCGGAATAATTTTTGCCATCAACATTTCTTTAATCCTGTTTAAAGATTCTATAGATGGGGGTGGGACAGTGCATTTTCTATTAAAAATATTTTTTTATTTGGAGCTTTGATATTTTTTCACTTCTGAAATGAACTGTTTTTCATACCATCGTTTAAAAAATTCACTATTCATCTAGGCTTTTTTCCGATGATCATATTCAACCAGAAAACTTGTGATACTTTTAAAGCATTTAAGGTTCTTTGATTTCCCAATGACAAAACAGTGGTAGTCAACACAAAAAAAACAAAATTGTATGCATTTCATCACTATGTGAACAACGGTGGACAAAATTTGCCACATGCAAATCAGCAAATTCGTAATTTTTTGTTTACATATTTCAATCCGGATAATCAAGGTTCTACTGTAGGTATAAATATCTGGATTTCCTTAAATTTGTCTTCAAATTTATTTGATAGGGGTTTCTTCCGCACAACAAGGGGTGTGATTTTACAAACTAGTATGGTAAATATGGCATTTAGTAGCACGTCGACTATTGCAGCGAAAACCTTCACAAACTAAGCTGAAAACAACGCCATTATTTAAAATATTTTTTCGAGGGCTTGATAGTTGCGTTAAAACCACACGTTAAAAAGAATACTGATAAATTATACGAAATACGAAATCGCGACCATTACGGATAATGGAGGCGAAGATTTCGTATTTCCTATAAATTATCAGTGTTCTTCTTTTTAACGTGAGGTTTTAACGCGATTTATCAATGCTTCAATAAATATTTTAAATCGTGGTGTTGTTTTCAGCTTAGTTTGCCGCAATAGTCCATGTGTAAGTAAGGGATAATTTAAAAAGAATGGCGGTGTACAGTGAGAATATGTCATATTTTGGATAATTTATTTATCAGTGTTCTTCATATTAATGTGCGATTTTAACGCGATTTATCAATGCTTCAATAAATATTTTAAATCGTGGCGTTGTTTTCAGTTAGTTTGTGAAATTTTTCGCCGCAGTAGTCGACATGCTACTAAATGCCATATTTACCACTAGTATTACTGATGAATTGCTCATAACCACTTACAATTTATTGACATTGTTAGATTGTTTATTATTGATAATTGCGATGTAAATGTGATGCAATATATGAAAATAAATATATTTAGTAACATTTGAAAAGTCAGAACTTGTTATATTATTTAACTGGTTAATAATAAATATAATTGACATCTCACCTGGTGGACGTTGAGGACCGCCTTCTGGCTCTGGCCTCGGAGGAGTTTTGATAACAAGGTGGACTGTCGAACCATCCTTGATGTTTTGTGTCCGCAGGGTTTCGTTATCTTTCAATATTTTACCAGCATAAATTAAACATAATTGTTCCGGCTCGGCATTGAACTTAATTAATACTACTTCCTTGAGCTGAAAGGTATCGAAAAAATCAAAATTAGACAAATTAGATAGCGATGGTACCTAGCCTCTCGTGATTGCTAAGTGTCGTCACAAATGGCGTCTACTAAATATCTATGAACATACACCCTAACGGCTCACACTATGAATCCGAAACATACCCGTTTAATATCGGCATCTTCCTCAATTTCGACCGCTTGCTTTTCTTTCAATGTTTTTACAGTAATAGTTATTTTTTTAGAGCCTTCCTGTCCCTCTGCCATTTTGGCAATCTACATGACTCTCTGGTTTGGCGTTTGAATGCGGTGTTGTCAAAGTGCTGCCCTTTTGAAAAAAGAAGAGGATTATTCGTTCTAGAATATAAAAGAATGTTATGATTTCCCTAATAATATAATATGGGTAGAATGACGTGTATGATTTTTAAGCTATATGAAAAATAGTCTTTCACATCAGATTTTTAAAAAATCTCAAGTCTCACTGAATACAGAAACATAATATGATATTATATCAATATACTTTAATTACAGGGGCAATAGGTAAAATCACATTTAAAAATGCTTTACTGTGCAATGTGTGTTTATATGCAATATATTGATAAAATAAAGCTTTTTTTAAATTGATATTTCTATAAATTTTCGATATCTCATACTTTTCTGATTGATTAAGTACATATTACATATTGTTTTAACCGCCTATTTAACGTTATAATTTCCTAGCAAATGTTTTTGCTAAGGTGGAAACAAACTAAGCCAATCAATTTTTAGCTTATTCGTAAACGTTGCGATAGTCTGTCTGGTGATGCTTCTCAGAGAGGCGAAACACGTGTCACATATAGAATTGTCCAACGTCCCGATTTACCGGGACTGTCACCGGTTTTGAGTCTCGTGTCCCGGTGTCCCGAACAAACCTCTCGGGACGCCCAGAGGTCCCGGTTTACGACCCACGCTGATTATTTGGGAAAATCGTTAAATTTCCAGGGTATGGATTCGAAAGTCTTGGAAGAGCTATAAAAAAAAACAAGTCACGCTGGTATTTTGGTAGGCAAATCGGTAAAATCCTCTGTTTTTGGATTCGTTAGTCTTGGAAGAACTAAAAAAAAAAACGAGTCACGCTGATCGGCAAATCAGACAAATGTCCCGGTTTGACTTGCAAGAAAAAGTCACATGTTGCAGCACAATTAATGTAAATCCTTACAAGAATGATAGGCTTTGATTGAATCATTAACAAATGTTCAATTCTTACCAAGAATTGTTCGTAGTATAAGAATCCCGCCAGAATCGAAAAAATAAAAAATGGGCTACACCATGACTGAATAAATTTATTAATTGTTAATGCAACCCCACTAAGTTTTTTAATTCCAATCTAACTACAGCATGATTATATTGATATAATCTATATATTATTAGCCAATAAGGTTTGTCCGTATGCTTGTACGTCCGCGATTTCGCATTTTCGATGACGTCAATGGTCCCCTCCCCCTGCCGACATTTTTTTATTCATACTTAAGACATATTTTTTATATATTACACTGACATTTGAAGAAGTACATTTTGTGTTGTGGAAAATCGCATAAAAAAACCGCCGCGGCAAAGAATCGATCACGGAACTTTGGATTGTCAGGCAAGCTCGCTATCCGTTAAGGTACAGCAACATTCCGTTAGAGTAAAAAAAAATGGTTCAATATATATTACATTTCGTTTGAAATTGGAATCTTTTGCTTTTTATTTGAAAAACAGCATCTTAACATTAATAGCCGATAAGGTCTGTCTGTAAGGACGTCCGCAGTAAGGTACAGACCAATGATTTCGATTTATTCTGAACAGCACATTTTTGAAATGTTGTTCTATCCAATGGGAGCGGCTTATTTTAAACCGGGCGTGAATGTTCTGATATCGCCACGTTTGAAAATTTGATATTTCTTGGTGTAGAGCTAAAGTATTGTATCACCATACATCATAATATTCGAATAATCAAAGACTTTAATTCGACTATTGCAAACTATGATTATAGGGCTATCGAAATGAATCGTCTGATCGTGTGAGTCGATGTGAGACTAATATTTTTTGGAGCGGATTTGATCAATTGAATCATAATGATGAATCTTTTCACGTCTGACCTTGAAAATCTGTTAGAATTCTTTAATACATTAAGAATATTCAAATTATGATATGGATATATGATAGAATAATATTTTGCTTTTTTCATACACTTGGACAAAATGTGCAACTGATTTTTTATTAAAAAATTGGATTTGATCTTTTGATTTTTATTGGAAATAATTGTTAAATAATTTAAAATCCGAAAAATAATTGTTGGCAAACTTGAACATTATTCCAAAAATTAAGTAATTTACGAAATTTCTGCTACTACGAAAGATGATTGTTAGCAAACTTTAACATTATTCCAAAAATTAAATAATTTACGAAATTTCTGCTACTACGAAAAATGGTTGTTAGCAAACTTAATCATTATTCCAACAATTAAATAATTTACGTAATTTCTGCTACTACGAAAAATGGTTGTTAGCAAACATAAACTTTATTCCAAAAATTCAATAATTTACGAAATTTCTGCTACTACGAAAAATGGTTGTTAGCAAACTTGAACATTATTCCAAAAAATCAATAATTTACGAAATTTCTGCTACTACGAAAAATGGTTGTTAGCAAACTTAAACATTATTCTAAAAAATCAATAATTTACGAAATTTCTGCTTCTACGAAAAATGGTTGTTAGCAAACTTAAACATTATTCCAAAAATTCAATAATTTCAATAATTTACGAAATTTCTGCTACTACGAAAAATGGTTGTTAGCAAACTTAAACATTATTCTAAAAAATCAATAATTTACGAAATTTCTGCTTCTACGAAAAATGGTTGTTAGCAAACTTAAACATTATTCCAAAAATTAAGTAATTTAGGAAATTTCTGCTACTACGAAAAATGGTTGTTAGCAAATTTAAACATTATTCCAAAAATTCAATAATTTACGAAATTTCTGCTTCTACGAAAAATGGTTGTTAGCAAACTTAAACATTATTCCAAAAATTAAGTAATTTAGGAAATTTCTGCTACTACGAAAAATGGTTGTTAGCAAATTTAAACATTATTCCAAAAATTCAATAATTTACGAAATTTCTGCTACTACGAAAAATGGTTGTTAGCAAACTTGGACATTATTCCAAATATTAAATAATTTACGAAATTTCTGCTCCAACGAAAAATGGTTGTTAGCAAACTTGAACATTATTCCAAAAATTCAATAATTTACGAAATTTCTGCTACTACGAAAAATGGTTGTTAGCAAACTTAAACTTTATTCCAAAAATTGAATAATTTACTAAATTTCTGTTACTACGAAAAATGGTTGTTAGCAAACTTCAACATTATTCCAAAAATTAAATAATTTACGAAATTTCTGCTCCTACGAAAAATGGTTGTTAGCAAACTTGGACATTATTCCAAATATTAAATAATTTACGAAATTTCTGCTCCTACGAAAAATGGTTGTTAGCAAACTTAAACATTATTCTAAAAATTAAATATTTTACGAAATTTCTGCTACTACGAAAAATGGTTGTTAGCAAACTTAAACATTATTCCAAATATTAAATAATTTACGAAATTTCTGCTACTACGAAAAATGGCTGTTAGCAAACTTGAACATTATTCCAAAAATTCAATAATTTACGAAATTTCTGCTACTACGAAAAATGGTTGTTAGCAAACTTAAACTTTATTCCAAAAATTCAATAATTTACGAAATTTCGGCTACTACGAAAATTGGTTGTTAGCAAACTTTAACTTTATTCCAAAAATTAAATATTTCACGAAATTTATGCTACTGCGAAAAATGGTTGTTAGCAAACTTGAACATTATTCCAAATATTAAATAATTTACGAAATTTCTGCTACTACGAAAAATGGTTGTTAGCAAACTTAAACTTTATTCCAAAAAATCAATATTTTACGAAATTTATGCTACTACGAAAAATGGTTGTTAGCAAACTTGAACATTATTCCAAATATTAAATCATTTACGAAATTTCGGCTACTACGAAAAATGGTTGTTATCAAACTTTTTTTTTCCAAAAATTCAATAATTCACGAAATTTCTGCTACTACGAAAAATAGTTGTCAGCAAACTTGAACATTATTCTAAAAATTAAGTAATTTACGAAGTTTCTGCTAATACGAAAAATTGTTGTTAGCAAACTTAAACATTATTCCAAATATTAAATAATTTACGAAATATCTGCTAACTATAAAAATAAAATATATTAAAATAAAATATAATTAAATTAAATTAAATTCAATAAAATAAAATAAAATAAAATAAAATAAAATAAAATAAAATAAAATGAAATAAAATAAAATAAAATACCATAAAATAAAATAACATAAAATTAAATTAAATTAAATACTATGCAACAAAAATCTCACGTTGCTGGGCAACGGGCTTACAGCTAGTACATATTATAGGTTCTATTTTCCGCACTATTTATTAATTCTTCTGTACCCTAAAGGCAGAGCGCTGTTGGTTTTTTTGGGTTTATAGCAAATTTACGTCTGAAAAATTATACAATTTAACTACTGCAGGGCTGTCGATATATGTTCCGAGGTCTTTTTCTTCTTCTCCGAAATAGGTTTGTTTGCATACTTGAATCATTTTGATTATTCTAAAAATTATATAATATACGATTTAAATACTGCAGAGCTGTCGATATATGTCCCGAGGTCTTCTTCTTCTTCTCCGAAATATATCTGTCTGCATACTTGAAACATTTGGATTATTCTAAAAATTACATTACATACCATTTAAATACTGCAGGGCTGTCGATATTTGATATAGCAGCTCAGCAGGGCAGCGTAATTATGATTTTTATGAATATATATTTTATTATATACGCTATTTGCATATTTTATTTTACAGTCCCCGTGTATTTTAGTTATTTTAGAGAATTGGGTGTATTCCTAAAAATATCCATTTAGAGAATTAATTACGCTTAGATTTTATGGCTTCTTCAATAAATAGCTTAGCAATTTATTTTTCACTCCAGTAAATTTTTTGACTATTTAGAAATGCAAAAAAAATCCCCCCCGGGCAACGGGCTTACAGCTAGTATGATATTATTACTGTCCCAAAAAATGTATCTGGCAATGCTGTCAAATCCATGTAAAATCTTTCGTTCACGATTAAAATAAATATGATTAAGAACTTAGTTCGCATGTTAGTGGTTTTAATAACGCTACTTTTGTCATTTTAAAAAAAATCTGATATTTCCTGATATTTTGATTAAAATTGATCATTGTTCTGCAAATCGATCAATTCTAGTTGCAATGATGAATCGGTCTGTTGATGGATGCTGAAAAAGGGTTGAAAAATGTTTTAAACAACAAACAAAGCGTGTTTTGAAAACAGTAATCTAAAAACAGACTTAACATGCACCACAGACGCTACTCATTGTAGAAAGATGAATTGTGGACGCAAATGTGTACCCGTGAAAATATAATCACATTAAATAACTAAGAATGGGCGTTAGTTTTTAAAAAATAAATATATAGATGGCACGTTTCATCTTTTGGTTTAGTTTTATACGTTTTTGATTGAAAAATATTGATTTTCAAAAACCTAACTTTGAAAATGGGTGATAATGAAATTTGTCTCAAGAAACCGTAAAAAAGACCTATCATCATGAAATATTGCACAAGGAAAAGAAAATGAAGTTAGTGATTTGAATTGCACTGTATTACAATTTTATTAAAGATACAAAATACCTAGGAATTTTGAAAATGGTGGAAATAGCTGGGAATGAATCCGAAAAAAATTGGGGAAAAACGCAGAAATGTAATAAAAATTGATAAAATGATATTTGTTGTCATTTTTTCAATGTATTCTAGTCCACGTGGATACATACAGGGCCGGCGCCACCATACAGGCGAAATAGGCAACTGCCTAGGACGTAAACCATTAGTGGGCGCATACATGGAGTATTAAAATTATTTTTGAATACTAAATTTTATTTTATTTTAATGTTTGTATTTTTTCGTTGTAATTACATAATTATGTATCGTATTCAGTAATGTGCTGCTCTGCCGAGCCGGTTGAATTTTTAGAGCAAGAATATTGAATTTCATGACAATTGAGTTTATGAAAATCTCCCTTTAGAAGTAAAGAAGAAAAGTTAAATGGCAGTATTATAAAAAATATGCCACCTGTGTGGTCGAGTGGTCAACGTCGTTGGCCATCGCTACAGAGGTCACGGGGTCCAATCCCAGAATGGGCAGTTTTATAAATTGATTTTTCAATCGATTTATGAATTTCTGTTCAAAGGCATGGATGTATGTGATGTCTTGATTTCCCCCCTCCCACCCATTCTATTCTATGAACAGGGCGTATCGAGAGTGATTAGCTAACCACCAGTTCTGTCCTAGCTTCACCCTTCTATTCCTACTATCTTTGGAAAAAGAGAGGTTGAGGAACTGAGTAACAAGCAGTTCTCGTAGAAACACTTCTGTTGAGATAAACTCAATTAGGAGTGCATATGCTCCACGTTGGGAGCGGACATGGTGAAAAAAAATAATAAAAAAAAATATATGACATTGAGGCTGATGAATTCGCATGAAGTGTATTTAAAAAATCACAATAATTTAACGCAACTAATACGACCATTTACAATCTAATTAATACGTTTAAACCAAAAACCTGGACATAAGATGATTTTACCAATCTGTAGAGAGCTAGCGAAGATAATAAATATTAGGTTTATAAGTGAAATTATTAAGTTACAAATAAATGTAAATGATTTCAGAGTTTATATCGATAATTTTAGAAATAGTCGCGATTAACTTCCTGAAACGATCAGAAAAGCTAAAAACATTATTAGACTATTGCAATTACCTCTGAAGAGGCGAAACGAGGATTTTCTTTAAATACTATTTGCTTAGAAAAAAAGACAAATTTAAGTGGGTATTCGACATAATATATTAGACTGTTAATTTGATAGGTTCGCCAATGACTTCATGGGGCTCCACACTATTCGTTAAAATATGGCTCAGAATTCACTATCACACTGCAGATGATAGACGAATAAATATATGAAAGTGAGGCTTTTTTACGCTCCACTTTCGCGTAATGTATCGCGTAAAAAAAGGATTAGGTGTAATTTAATTTTAACTTATATATATGTATTCCCAGTGGTGTAGTGGCCAGGTCAGCGATATATTCAAAATACTGTTCATAAAATTTAAAAGCATCGTGTCAAAATTAATCTACCCGACAGATTTTGCAAAAAAAAAGTATACATGTAACGTGAAGAAATCCCACACCTCTTTCTAGAAAAATTCTAATTGTGCTTTTTTTATTGATTTAATTGTTAAGGCTTGTAGTTTTTTAAATTCGGAGGGAAATAAAAAAATAGGGAAGAAATTAATGACCGACTTGGTACCTATTTATTTACCACTACACGGCTGTGTATTTCATCCAGTGGTGTGCTGCTAAAATTTTATCAACCGGCTCGTACCTTAGTCGGCGATTTTGGTATTTTCAAACAATTTCATTATTTGTTAAAATGCTGTTTTTCCTAGATTCTTGATACAGTCAATTATTAATACATTGGATTTGCTTAGTTGATCCGACGAACAGTCGAAACAGATTTTTTGAAATACGTAAATGTAAAATATGTTATTTTTTAAAGCAGGTATTTATTTGGTACGTTCCTAAAACATCACCATATACTTAAATGTTTTTAAATAATAATAAAAAAATCCATTTTTGGTTCGTTTTTATTATTTTTTATTTAAAATATTCGGACGCCTGGAATGCATTTATTTGACAAAGTAACTCTCGGTGGTAAAATTTATGACCGGGAAACGTGCTATTCAACGTATTTAATAAATGCATTGTATTTAAACATTTTTCAGAGCAGAATTACATCACACGATTTTGCGCAGGGTCACCATTTCTTCTGTGAAAAATAAATCGCGTAAAAAGGCAACTGGTCCGTCCAAAAAAATCGCGTAAATTTTAAATGCCGCAAAATAGGACTGGGTGTCTTGAAAAAAAAATCGGAGTCGTCTTTTTTTACACGACTCCGCAGCCCTGATCAACACACTTTCTGGATTACTTCCTTCAGCGACACCAACTCTCTCTAATAAGATCGACAGCGATGATTATGTTTAAAGTTAATGAAATAGCAAACATGCTCTTGCATTTCTTTTTGTTTATGGTTTTGACCAGTGGAAGGGTCCTCGTAGTTTAAAATAGCTGACCGTTGTATTTCTATCGCACTACAGTGGAACCCCCAAATACGCTACCTCGAATTACGCCCTGAACTCTCCCAATTGCGCGGTCGCATTCCATGTGCTGCATACAGGCTGATTTTGTATGAGATTCATGTGCCCAATTACGCGACTCCCAATCACGCGGTCTCAACATTCGCGTAAATGATGGTTTTACCAATCAAAAAACTTACACAAGACTCATAAAGATATTACAAAACATGAGAGATTCGTACCAATGATTCAACAAGGAATGGATTTGCTGGAAACTCAGGTAGGATACAGAATTTGGATAGCTATGACGATGTTAAAGGAGAAGATGAAATGACTGTTTTCACATACAAACTTTATACAGACAATTTTATGCGATTTCGAAGTTATGCGGTTTTTTAAAAATGTTAAAATGTTTTTGTAAATGTAAAACTAGGTATATTTTATGATATATAAAAATGTTAAATATTATATCGAGAGCACGTATCGTTGTATTTTGGATAGAATAGAGAATGAATCATTAACACTGACCAACATTTGGAAAAAAAATACGATTTTGGATTGTTTAAATCAGGGCTTCGAAGCGCTATTTTTTTCGTTCCGGTTCAAGTAAAAAAATATATATCAGTTCGGTTCCGGTTTTCGTTACGGCAAAAATAACGGTTTTCGGTTCAGCTCGAACCCAAAAAGAATTTACCGATTTGCCCAAAATATCTCCGTGACTCGTTTTTTTTAGCTCATCGAGAAATTTGAAAAACCTCAAAACCCTATAGTAATTTACCGATTTACGCAAAATACTAGCGTGAACCGAAAAAAAACCGATGTTTATTTTCGGTTCGGTTCCGTTCCGTTTCGAAGCCCTGGTTAAAATCATGTTGCATCTGCCATCGTTGAATTAAGTTCACCTACTTGGGTGTGTTACAGTCGATGAAACCATTGAAACATCGGCGATATCAGCTGAGATTATTGCGCTATCTCTGATTATTACTTTAGCACATGAACTTGGCGGAGAAGGGTTTGCGAAATCGAAAATTAAATCGACGAATTACTTACGGATAATGCTATAAGTGAGGATGATATCATTAATTTAACTTTATCTATTGACAAAAAAACAGAAAACGACGACGAAATGGAAGAAATTTCAGTTCCCTTCACTGCAATAATAATTCAAGAAGGTCTCCAACTTTGCAGTAAATTAGATCATTTCATTCTAAACTAGCTGACCCAACAAATTTGGTAACGCCTGAGAATCAATAAGTGTTGTGTAAACTTGATAAATTGAAACATGATGACTACCGAGCCAAGCTTTAGTTGTAAATTGTGCGGTGGCAAGCCAGGCAGATCCAATGAGTTTAAAAATTCAGTTGGATGGTTGGTTGCTTCATCTTCGTTTGTTACACGATGGATAGATTTGAAGGAATATAGTGGACCAACGATTTGATTTTGAATTGTGAAGTTTAAATGATCCACATCTTTGTTCTTCGCCGCAAAAATTGCTCGTTCACTCAACCAATTGTGATTTTTGTGATTAGATGTTTGGGAACATTTTGTTGATGAAGCCGTCCTTCGTTGAGACGAAATTGCTAAAATTTGGCGGAAACGAAATCAATCTGTTCGATTCGTCAACAGGAACACGGTCGTTACCGACAATAGTCGAAGATCGTTTTCAAGCTTAACGCATTTTTCTCTTCTCCTTTGGGGCTGAGTTAATAATCCTAAAATTCTCATGACTATTAATTTACATGCTCCCAATTTATTCTTACGTGGGTGAAACTATAAGCAAATATTTGATTTCTAAAAACTTATACCTCGCTTAACAGGTATTAGTCACCAGTTCCAAGGGCATTTATTTTGATCAACGCATTGCCTAGAGAAGTGGACATTTTTAGTGATAGTATTTGTGAACTGTTTGTAAAATTTTACTATTTTATTTCTTGATTTTTTATGTTGATTTTGATATATTATGTAGTTTTATTTTATATTTTGTCTTATTATATTTTTCAAGTACATGGCGAATTGGCGTCAGCTGTTATGTCATGTACTGTAATTTTAATTTTTAACAATAAATAAATAGTCAGCAATTGCTTGGAGAAATCTTCGGCAGATGAATCGTTTAGCAATGGAACTCGCATGTTTGTCGTCAGCTGAAGTTTCTTCACATAGCGCCAGAGACAATGATTTGAGGCAAGTTTTTATTTCATCGGCAGTCGATCTATCTATGTGGCCGCTATTCCAGAAGAAGAAACTGCTACAGCATTTTTTTATCTCGCACGAGCAGGGGCCATAATCAATGACATGAGGAATGTCTTCCCAGCTCCACCAGGCGCATCGAGGAAAAATAAGCCACCATTTTCATCATCAATTACCTTCATTAACGTATCGTACATTTCCTTCTGTTGAGGGTTCAACAGTGGTACATTCGTTCAAACTGATTGGTTCAATGCATCTCGATCATATTCACGTTCACGTTCCGATTCTCGATTGAAAGCGTCGTTCATTCCACGAACTGGCGTTGGCATTCCTAACTTGACTAACAAACTGCCGCACATAAGGTAACACATGTCTTCGATCAAAAGCAAAGCCCGGTTAACAATTTCTTCAGCGATTATCATGTCCCAATGAGTATCATTTTCAAGCAAATTGAGCTGTTGACATGCAAGTAGAAGCATTCGTCATTTTTCGGATGAACTGTGTACATGCAACCAAAAGCATCAGTAGTCATTCGGATGAGCAGGAACCGCATTGCCTTGCTTTCGACGTTAAAATTTCTTCGATGTAGCTTTCCAAGTGTAATAACGTGGCATCTCAGAGTAGAGCAACGTTCGTGCAAACAGCGTAATATTATTGTAAAAAAAAAATTATCATACCTAATTATAAATATAACCTTATTTCAATATTATCCGATTTTCTTTCGTTTTCATTTCATATCATCGATTTTTTTATTCTAATCCATACTCTTAATTTAAAATTATTTAAAAGTCAATCGTCCGCAAAAGAAGGAGAAACAAATGAATTTTGGAAAAATTGCCATCTAGCGGATGAAATCTGCATACAACGACATTTTCATTATTTCAAGCTGTTCGTCATTTGAAAACCGTATGAGAATATTAATTTTCTTCATAATTTCTTTGCCGTGATATTTTTCCGATGTTTTAATGCTTATTCTGCTATTCTAGGCGGATACGAATTTAATAAAACAAAGATCATTAAAATCCGTGTTGCCATTCTCGAGATATACGTGGTGTAAATAACCCCACTTTGTTTTATATACACTTGGGCCTCGTATAACACGGTTTTATACAACACGGTTGTATAAATTGTGGTATATTTTTCATACAACACGCTTTATATAACACGGTTTCAATTCAAACCAAACACTACGTCTATAATCCAGCCTTTAGACCAGCCATACTATTTCGATTTTTGCATCTCTACGTGGGCCGCAACATATTTCTAGTAAATTGTCAATATGACACATACTATATATACTGCATACATGTGTATGTATTATGATGTAAAAATAAAACTATTTTATTGTATGTATATATATACATATCGACTGTGGAAAGGAAAGGACGTAACCCACACATATCAAATTTTACAGGAGGCGCTAAAAACGTGTTTTGCTGATTTTGTGACATATGCAAATTATTAATTATACACAACCTTGAAGTGCACGAATCTTCTAAACTGGTGTTTAATTGACATATCCTAATATTAATTAAAGCAATTTTCTCGGAAAAACCTTTATTTCAGTATTTTTTCTTGGTTTTAAATTTTAACAAGGTTATCTTTTTCAAACTTAAAAGCTAAATTTAGATACTTATTCGGCATTTTCAGCTTCCATCTTTTTGACAGAATGTGTGTCAAGTTGTATACATTGTGATAATCGAAAAAAAGCTGTTTTGAAAATTTGAGGGTTACGTCCTTTTTCCTTTCCACAGTCGATAGGTATACATTTATGTATTCATGTATTTTTCAAAGTAAAAAATAACGATAAACAACAAATAAAAAATACGTAAAAAGTACACAAAAATACCAGTGTATCCAAAATCTTAAATCGTTTACTTAAAAATTAATATAAATTTTGATATTGTGTCAAACTTTTAACTATCTTCGTCATTTAATATTTGGTGACTAATTATTTTGGGCTGATTGGGCCGTATGCGGCCCGCGGGCCGCAGGTTGAGTATGGCTGCTTTAGACCAAGGTATAATTTCAACATTTAAAGCATATTACATTCGTCGAACATTTGAAAAAATATTGGAAGACATCGATCAAGATGAAAATTTTACACTTCCACAAGCTTGGAAAAAATTTATATTCGAAATTGTGTCGATATTGTTTATGCATCCGCTAAAGAAATAAAACAATCCACTTTAAATTCTTGCTGGAAAAAGCTGTGGCCAGAAGTAGTCTCCGGAGAAAATGTTTTACCACCAATAGAAGATGAATACCAAAGGACAATAAACATTTGTCGTGGTATTGGTGGAGAAGGTTTTTATGACATGGATATTCATGACATCCATGAAATATTGGAGGATCGTAAGCTGAACGAAGAAGAATTAATAGAAATTTTGGATGAACCTACTACAATTAATGACTCGAAAGCAGTTGCAGCAAAGGAGCTACATGTTTCACATTAAAAACAATAAGTGACGGCTTGGAATTGGCTATTAAATTAGATTTTTTTTTATTGAAAAGGATCCTATAATGGAAAGAAGTTCGAAATTTAAGAGGTAATTACAACAAATTTTGGAACCTTATAAGGAAATACGCTAAAAGCAGACAATCCCTTACTACCGAATTTTTGAAGGCTAAAACCACAATAAAACCAGAGTCCTCCGATGATAATAAAAACTTACAACCGATCTCGAAAAAGAGTAAAACATGTAGAATTCTAAGTAATAGCGATTATGAATGAATGCTATATTATGTTATTAAAATTTCTTTCAATATATATGTAAATGTATATTTGTTTATTTAAAAAAATAAAGTACATATTTATATAAACCATCTTCGATATTTTTTTTTTGGAACGCAATCCCTAATTTTCTATGAACTTCAAACCTTGTATAACACAACGTTTTTGTGGAATCATATAACCATGTTATACGAGGCCCAAGTGTATATAGATGATTCAAATTCTGAACGCGCATTCAAGTTTCAACGATAGCTTAAAAATTGTATTTATGTGTATAACAAACTGCACAAGGAATTAAGAATCGAAAAAAGAAAATCTGAACAAATTCTGATCATTAATTTCATTGTTAGAAAAAAACCATCGTTTTTTGAAATTGATGCGCATACTATTTTTTTCCGAAAGAGTGATTTTGAGCCACATGTAAAACGCACCTAGCATTGTGATACAGTGACGATAGTTTTACTTTAAATATTGAGCGAGCTAAAATAACTGACGTCCTAATTTTTTTTCATTTTGGGAATTCCGCAAATTCTTTTAGTTTTTGAAATTATAATTTCTGAGCAGAACTAAAAAAAAAGTTTTTTCATTGTGGAAATTCCATAAATTTCAGGGTTTTTGAAATCGGGCAGCGAGTAAAATTTTTCTGAAAAATCCCCGTGAGAATTAAAAAAAAAGGTTTCACATTTTTTCATTTTAGGAAATCCGTGTATGTATTCCTAGGTTTTCAAAATCGAGCAAAACTTTCTCAATCCCAAATTTCTACACAATTTTATGGATAACTTTGCCTCCGGCGCCGGCACTGGGTTCAGGTTAAGTTCAAAGGCATGAGTGTTTGTGATATCTATATTCTCCCCACCCTTCCAATTCAAAAATTAATGGCGCAAAGCGAAAGCAATTAGTTAACCACTAGTCCTGTCCTATTCCTTTCATTCAATTCTTACTCTCTTAAAAAAAAGAAAGCTTGACCAACTGACTAACCAGCAGTTCTCGTAAAAAAGTTGTGTTGAGATACCTCCATTAGGAAGCCATATGCTCCACATTGGAAACGGACATAAAAACCGGACTCCAGTACCGTTTTTAAAAAAAAAAATGCTTTCACTAATATTCTCAAGTTTAATTTTTTTTTAAACCATGTCCGCTCCCAATGTGGAGCATATGGACTCTTAATGGAGTTTATCTCAACAGAAGTGTTCCTACGAGAACTGCTTGTTACTCAGTTGCTCAACCTCTCTTTTTCCAAAGAGAGTAGGCATAGAAAGATAGGGCTAAGACAGGATTAGTGGTAAGCTAATCGCTCTCGATACGCCCCGTTCATAGGATAGGATGGGTGAGGGGGGGGAATTCAATACATCACATACATCCATGCCTTTGAACAGAAATTCATATATCGATTGAAAAATTAATTTATAAAACGACCCGTACCGGGATTTGAACCCGGGCCCTCCGTAGCCGAAGCCAACAACGTTGACCACTCGACCACACAGGCGACATTATTATACTTACATAAAAATTATTCTACGAGAGAAAAATATTCTAAAATGACGTATTATTCTTACATAAAAAAAAGTTTTGTTTTAAATTTAATTTTGTTAATAATAATCATGTTATATATTCAAGGTACTCTGCTATGTCCTTGCCACTGCATTCAAAATGTGACCATATAAACAAAAAATGGAAACGATCATTAGAGAAAATAATTCAAAACTTCCATGCATCATTTTACGTTAGGCCAGGACTTATTCATACATAAATATTGCCGTATAAACCCAGAGGGATAACATTCACACGAGAAAGATCTATTAAAAATGTAGAAAAATACTACTAAACTTTTATTAAAACCATTATAAAGCATTGTACCGTTAAGTTATTGGAACATCTCATGAGCTACATAAAAATGAAAGTTACTCAAAACCCACAGATGGAAATTTAAATTTCTTTGTATCGTTGGGAAAATGAATTTTTCAGTGCACAAATAAAAAACAACCATAATGTATAACAATTTTTATTAATTATTGCTGATATTTAGTAGTAATATTCACATAATAAAAAATAAACTATGCACAGATTTGTTTGTTTATCTCGTGAGATATCATACTTGTCAGTTATCAATTTTCCCTAGAACATTTCTATTACACAAAATGAATATTTTTATTAGATTTGATTTATTACAGTCCAAAAGAACAGCAGTAAATTGGGGCACCAGTTGGAAAGTTTTTAGAAAAAAAAAAAAAAAAAAAAAACAATAATTTTAAATCCAAACACGTCGACCCTAAGTGTCAGTTGAAAATATTTGAATTTCCCACTCAGTTGATGTAGAGCATTTTTTTGTGAGACTTGTTGCATTTATTTCTTTGAAACTATCGCAATGCTGCAAACCATATTCAATGCCTATGAAAAAAAAAACAATCCAGCCGCAAATATATAAGAAGTCGCTTACATCAATTAAAAAAAGCTGTACAAGTCACATTATTTCGAAAATAATGTCATAATTATTCATAATTATTAATTATAGTTATAGATCATCTTAAATTTATTATATACAATAATGAAGCTGAGTTTTATAATTTATATTTAACGTAATTACCTAAAAAATTGGGGCTGAAATCATCCACTGCCCAACAATTATCAATGAACACATTAGGAATGAAAATTCAATTTGACACTGCATGACAACCGAGACAAGATGCAGTTTTTTGTGAACTTTCTCACTTCTAGAGGTATAGCAATGTTTCTCATCTATCGGGTGTCTTAAGACAGTCAAAAGAAGAGCCATAATTATGGTTTGTCACATTTAATTAAAAAGCAAAACAAATAAAAAAAATCCTGCTTGAAACAATTACCTATTTGAGAACATTGAGATGTGAGTTAACCTAATCACCGCTATGCGCATCATATTATGCGGGACTAGTTTGTGTGCCTGCAGTGCAGCAGTATTTATATGTATTTTAAATGAATGGATGAGAATTCATTTACAAATTGAGAAATAAGAGTGGATATAGTATCAATGTATATTGTGAAGACTTTCAAAAAAAAGTGCATCAGATGTCTGTAAATCTATATCCAACTTGATAGTGGAGAAAGGGTGAAATTGGCTTCATAATATATTTAATAATTTTATTACTACACAAAATAAATTTAATAACATAATATTTGTTATCGGTCAATCTGGAAAAATAAATATTTTTTATTTCAAAGAGTGTTGATTTTGAAATCTTATGTAAAATAACTTTCAAATATTTATCTGGAAGCTTTTAATTCCAATTCATATATACTTTCATCAAGTTCATTTGTGGGGATGCAATTCTATTGACAGTGATTCCAGAAGAGGATTTAAATAGAAATGGATTTTCACGCTCAATATTATATATTACGGGTATAGATGTGTTTGCAAATATTTGCGCTTTTTCCGATTTTGCTCCACTCTTGCCTATCAAGAAACATGTTAAATATAAATAATTACCGAGTAAAAACTAATACGATCAAATTTAAAACATGGTCATAACAGATGTCAAATATTGAAATTATCATTAAAAATGATTTGTTTTCGTGTCATTAAAGAATTCATAAACAATGGGGTAAATAAAAAAAGTAAATGTTAATAATTTAATTTAAGATTTCGATTGAAGGTGCTTGGTGGAATTAAAATATTAAATTTGAATGATTCAAATTAATAATTTACATTTTTTTATTGATCTTTTTTTATTTTTAGTAAATACATATATGAAAATCTCAATGTACAAAAAGGTTGACAATCAATGCTACACAATATTTAGATAAAAAATTATTCAAGAATAATTAGTTCTATCTCTGAGATATCCGCAACTGAAGATTTTAACTTACTAAGGTCAAATAATTAGATTTTAAAAAATATAAACATTTTAAAACCTTTAGATTGAATTGTCGATTCTTAGAAGGCACCATTTTTTTGTACAGATTCCACAATTTAACATTTTTATTAAATTAAATATCTCATTTTATATATATTATTATATCTCAATAAATTAATCTCATATTATCATGATCATATCGCACTGTGAGTGTGAAACTATGGTAAATGCAAATAGCATAGTTTGGAAATATTTGAGATTGGTATTGTAAAACCAAATTATTTATAATTTTAATAAAAGTAATCAAGTTTGCAATCACTTTAATTTTACAATATCAAGACTGCGATTTTTGCAGTGGTTTCACATTTAATCTTAAAAAGTTCGCACTGCGAGATAAAATTGTGGAATTAGTAAAAACAAATGTGTTTTATTTTTATTAACCTTTCCCTCCCTGCAATATGTATTTACTACAATTCGACTCAAATAATGTCAATATCGAAAAGAAATAAAGTAGATACGGTGCTCAGAATTTATGTATTCCTCCGTAATATAATTACGAATTATATTAAAATTTTGCTATGCATAATTATTCATCTGGAGTGAAGGAAATAAATAATTTGGCGACATATCGGGGATAGACTCACCAATACAGAGATGTTTGCCGGTGCACCACGCTGTGTGTACTGTATGTCCGTGTTTGACCTAGTCTGGTATAAAACGTTGTCGCGGCCGGCATTTGATTTAGTAACATGTAAGTTGTCATATGCGACAGTACTGCTGGATATTTGCGATGCTTTTTTCTCGTTTTAAGACAATTTTCAGCGCTAACATTACAAAAATTGTTACATTTCTACTTGAAATATGATTAATAAAATCAATATTCATTAAAACTCTAATTTTTCTGATTTTTAAATCACTTTTTCATAAGTTGTAGTAAATACATATCGCCAGAGCGCGCAGGATTTTCAGCACCGTAAGGAAAAGGTTAACTACATATAGAATAGAAACTCATTTTTAGTAAGTCAAAATTTTACTAATCACTGAAAGTAATGGCATAGTGATATTGTGATCCTTAAGAAAAGCTCATTAAAGTTAATTGAATAAATCATTTTATGTTTTGACCCTTTTGTAAATTCTCAAAATCCAGTAAAAGCTTGTTTCTGTCATCAAAATATCATCAGTATACTGGTAGAAGACGCTAAGTCAACAACTGGCTGTTTTGAGATATGAATGCAGATAGATAAATTTAAACATGCTGTAACCTAACATAATTTGAACATAATGTACATCAAGTCAATTGTGTTCAGTTATTTTTGGAGAAAAAAACCATAAATAACTTAACGCCTTTGAATATATGGATCGAATATGTTTATCATTATCTAATTTCATGAAGCAGCTGGGACGATAAGTAATAGTTATAGTGCATAAATAGGAATGTTAAAATTTCATGGTTCTCAGAAATGACAATTATCTCAAAATAAGGTTTTTTGACTTAACGCCTTCTGCCACTATACTGACAATACATTCGTTCAGAGCTAAGTACAACGTGTGATAGGATTGAAGATAACATAGAAACTGAATATTTAAAAAAAAAAAAAAAAATTCACAAATTAATATCATTATGTAAATTCCAGAAACTGATAAATTCAATAAATGAAAAAATACCTTTTCCTGGTAGAGTGGAACCCCGATCTACCGTTCTCGCATTGATCGTTTCTTTTTCATAGTCCCGGCCAAACAGCCGAACAGAAAGAACAATGTAAAATAATCCCGCATTAATCGTTCCTCCATTTACTGTTTTCCTCCATCTATCGTTTAAATATTTTGGTCCCGTCACAAATATTATCTCGATTGTCCGTTTTTTTCAGTGGAAGCCCGATCTTTCATTCTTGCTATCGTTGTTTTTTTACATGGATCGTTTATTTTTTACTCGACCAGACCCCGTAATAACAATATTTAATAATTTCACGTTAATCATTCCCCGATTTCCTCGATCTATCATCTAAATATTATCGTCCTGTCCTAATTACTATTCCGATTGACCGTTTTTGTTGAATATTTCGTTTTTCACTAATAAATAGTCTTACATCGCATCTGGTTGCGCGAATTTTTCTATCTCAAGTCAAAACTGAAATGCTCAATGAAGAAAACTAGAACTCCAAATGAGAAACTGAAAACAATTTACGGTGTTGAAAAAAGGATGTCTGTCAAAATTTTAATACCAAATCACAAATAGGCAACTTAGTATGAATTGAGCAATCAAAGAATAAATTTATATATTCTTTAATAAAAAAAGTCTAATAAATAAATAAGACATAATAACATATAAATAACATTTTTTGGTATTATTTGAAGATTTCCCACATTATTCGTTGATTTATTACGGTGCCTTGGAAAACGTAGAATCGGGGTTTTACTGTACATAGATTCAGAATGAATAACAACTCAGATAATTATAAAAAAAAACACTTGTTAAAACCTAGGTTCTGCAAAGGCGTTACTTTAAAATGGTTGATACGGAAAACTTAAGCAGTGGTTTCAGTAAAATTTGAATATTGCAATTTAATTATTGCAATTTGAAAAAATATATCCTCGCAAAAAATGTTAAAAGGTTATCAACTTCAAAAAGGGAAAAATTAATTCAATTTTTAGTATTTTGGAAGTTGCACTCATTGCACACTACGCCGACCCGTGAAGAATTGCTTGGAATGGAAAACTGTTATTTACAAGCTGCTTCCTACAATGTGGTATCCTTCGATAACCTCGGTGGGATTTAGCGTTTGACGGTACTCCCAACAATAAAAAGATGTCGCAGAAGAGATAGGTCAGTAAGATAGGTTACATGTTACGCGTCAGCAGCAGTTGAGATTGAGACCCGATTATTATAGAGAGAATCTTTTCAATTCTCCATAATGAACTTTCCATACTCATTTGGCAAGAGTGTGTGCAACATTAATCTTCTTTGCATCGTGAATCTTCTGAAATAATGCGAGCAGTAACAGCATAACTATGGAGATGATCCAAAATGAACTGCAGAAGAGGTAAGTAAAGATATCTAGGTGTCGAAAATAGGAGTTATTCAGCTTTATCAACAAAATTTCACTTCGGGGTGAGGTATTAATTCCCTTTTTGGAGATTGAGTGATATATGGGAAAGGTATTATTAAGATTTATGTAGTCTGGTGGCTATCATATATATAAAAATATATTAATACCCTTTACAATTTGATGAATATTTCACTTTAACTATCTTGCGAAGAGATATTATGGTTTTTACCACAAACAGCATCTTCAACTGTATAGTGGTCAGAAAATTTTATAGGTTTGAAAAAAATTGAAGATGCCTGAAAATATTTGATGCACAACCTGTGTGGCCCCACACACCAAATACTAAGATTACCGAGATTCAAAAACGAGAAATGTCTATTTATTTTTTGCAATACACGTGTTACCCTCCTTAAATGATTGTTTTTTTTATAAAACGAATTTTAGAGTTAGTTGTCCACAAAAAGATCATCAAAATGTTGTGTTTAGTATGATTATCTCCGGAAACGATCACATTTTATACGCTAACATATTATGTGCCCTTCATACAGAGTAGAGTACCTGGTATGCAGTTTCCAATTTAAAAATAATAAAACATACATCTACACTAGAAATTAGATCATAATCTGCAAACTTTCAAATTCTGCAGTCCGTGAACAATAAGAAAATGGATAAATCTTCCCGCCTGTTACACAGGTTGTGCACCACTGCTTAAGGCAGCAAAAATAAATACAGCTTGACCCCGTACGCTACAGAAAAATGCTTACTATGAAAATACACTTGTGTGGTCTTGTTATCAGGCCGTTCAGGGCGCAGGAGCGCAGCATGTAGCGTCTAGATGCCAAACGTCGTGTGTTTTTTTATCTGTGAGCATTGAAGCATTCAGACGATGTGATGCTAAAAATGGACAAATTTATTAAGAAAAGGATTAGTTATAAAACCCATCAGTCAAAACAAACAAAATCTTATTTGATTCAAATGAAGTTTTTCAAAAAAAAATATGTATGTTTTTGATGGATTTTTTTAGATCATCTTCAAGTTTGATTAAAATAGTCAAAAACTGTACCTTGAGTCTCAAATACTCTTTAAAACCAATATAAATGTTGTTTGATTTTTTTAATAAAACAACCATCAATCCCTCTAATCACAAATACTGACGCGCCACATCAAAGAACTCAGCTGTACTTAGCGCCAGGTAATGATGAACGCGGCCGACACCGTAAATTGTTGACCAGCACTTTAGAGTAACAAGTGATTTTTTTTGTTTAATTTCAAATAAGATTTTCTGAGTGATACAGAATTTCCTACCACATTGTATCGCAGTATCGATAGGTAGTTTTTTGACAGGCGATACATAAAACGCCATTTAATATAATTAATAGGATCGGCAGGATTGCATATTGAGAAAGTCCACAATAATATATTTTGCTCAAAATAATATGTGTAAACAATAGTTTCAATCTGCCAAAAAAAAAAAACTTTTTACAATTCAATATTAATTTCTCATTCAGTTTTGATAATCTGTATTAAATTCGTACAGAAACGTCTTACAATCTAAATGTATCATAAGAATAGACAATGTCATTTCAATTGATCAATATCGTCACTAAAAGAAATAGTTTTGTAAAACATATTGTATACATTTCTTCTGCACTGTCTATTTTTATGAATATAAATGCGAAATAAATGGTTTAAGAGTGCTATTCTATCTACTTGAGTATTTAATCAAATTCAATTTTTGAATGTACATTGTTCTCAAAGAAAACTCGAGCCATTTTTGAAAATTATAATACTAAGTACTGAAAATACAGAATAAAGCATACATTTTATTTTCTGTAATGATTATTTACAATTTACAGGCCGAAAGTAGTCTTAATACAAAACTATTTATATTTATCAAGATATTTGTAGTTATGTCCAGTTTGCACCATTATCGTCATTTGAACAAAAATGATAAATATTAAATTAACGAATAAAGCAACAAATTTGATTTTTTAAAGAAATACTGATATCGGGGCACTTTAATCTTTTACCTAAACATAGTAGTGTAGGTAGTGAATCAAATGAATGAAAACTGATACAACAGATCACAAAGATAAGATTATTTGTCAAAAAACTGGGATACACAATCATTCATGAAGGAAAAAATACACCTTAAAATATTGGCAAGGATAAATAATTCATCAAAATATTTGTAGAAAATTTATCTATAAAACTGTGATTACAATTAATTCATTTGAAACATTGACAGAGGAAGGGAAGAAAAACACAAAACGCATTGGATACAGCACTTAAAAATAAAAAAAAACAGTCCTCCCAGCATTTTACACTGTCAACTTTTTCATAACACTCTTGATATAACATAATTATCATCTCGTTCCCAATACGAAACACATTTTACAATTTTCGAACAGTCACAGTTTTATACACTAAGTGTGTGGCACGAAGCCGCTTAACGTGCATTATGGCTTGAATTTAACGAGAGGTATGTTTTTGGAAGATAAACACTTGTCACAAACCCACTCTGCATACACTTCAGCCGTTAACAACTGGAACGCAGGTTCCGTGAGACCGGTGCATCCTCTGCAAAAAAAATATGTGTTAAAAATAGCAGTCATTGAAACGGACAGTCAGCTAGGAGCTCCTTTTCACCACATGCGAGTGTATATAATTTAGACATCAAAATATTTTACAAAAAGACATTCACAAAATATGTTCTACAGTCAAATTGGATCAGACTGTAGAACCATGAGGTGATTTAAATGCATTACAAAAGTTGAGTCTGAATTGACAATCAGGAATCGAACTTTTCACAAGAAAGCAACTTGAATATGGAAAATATTTCAAAGTTTTGCAGAAGAGCAACTTAACACATTCAGTGTGCTGAACATGGCTCCCGTGTCCGTGCGAAAATTGAAGCCACGTGTTAAACACAGGAGTCGTGTTAATGTGATATTTTCAATATTCCTAACCAAATATTCTATGTGTCTGCAATTATTGTTTTCAAGTCTTAGAGCACTGTAAAAAAAAAACCCCTTGCATTAGTAGGTACGAATCAGAAGTATAGAGACATTCTTTTGAAAATCTCACATGACGGGTTGTTCCCACTAGTGTAATCAGAATACATATAATAAGCGAATCATTGTGTTTGGGTAAAACATTGTTTATAATTATGAATAAGATTTGTTTAATATTTTTAAAATATTATTTTGTATATTTTATCACGTGTATTTACTTTTTCTAAACTGTTTTCTCAGTGTGGTCAATATTTTACGATTCGAGCTGAAATATAAGCTTTATTTGAAAGGCTTTAGTGAAACTTGTGTTTCCTTTATTTTAGTGATGATATCAATTCTAACAGCCAAAATAAATAAAATTTTAAATAATATATATTATTAACATAGGTTAATGCAGTGGTTTCCAACCTTTATGTTACTGCGCCTTCCTTTGAAGAAAAAAATATCTTCGCGCCTCCCCATCCTTTATTTCATATAGTAATAAAAACACATTTTATAGGGTAAATAAATATTTTGGACTGTTCGCGCCTCCTTTTGCAATAGCACATGCCTCCCAGGTTGGAAATCGCTGAGTTAATGCAATGGATACAGTAAAGGAGAACATGCAAAAATATTTTTTATCGGGCAAGAATTTAAATCTGTTGATTTCTAGAATTTCCTGTTTATCTAGTTTTACAGACTTGTTTTATTCAAATGTAGAACTTTAAAATTTCTACCAATATTTATTTATTGTTAAAAATTAAAATTACAGTACATGACACAACAGCTGACGCCAATTCGTCATGTACTTAAAAAATATAATATAATAAGACAAACATAATATTGAACGTGTGGTTGGTTATTTTGAAAAAGATGGTTTCCAAATGAAAGTTCATCCCCTTTCTTAGCAGAACTTAAGTGTTCTTTAATTTTAATAATGAACGTTCTACCTGTTTGACATATATATTTAGCGTTACAGGAATCGCTTTTAAGTAAATAAATACCGCTTTGGTTCAAAAAATTAAACTCAATCACAACCATCAGTCACCACTTTAACTTTATTAATCTTTGATGATTTTTTAATTATATGTTAAAGGTGTTAAACTTATAAAGGTGTTAAATTATAGAATCACTTCTACTGTAATTTGTAAATTCTTTTCAATGTCAATTGTTGTTAACACCTTTTATTTCAATTTGTTTTTGTATAAATAGCACTGTTAAATTATATTTCTTATCATTTGACAATGCTCGCCATGAGCGAAACCAGTCCTGACCTTTATAAATAAAGTGGGAATAAAGTACAAAGGAATATTGTCTTTTTTCTTAATACTATAATGGTGTGGCACGGTACACATATATGGGTGTTGGTGTAATAAAATGGAAAGACTGTCAAGAAGTTATAACAGCATCATCAGAATTCAATGATAAAATAACGGACACATCAAATAGATTTGGAGAAGCATGCAAAAAAGTTTAGGATTGTAATATTTAGTGAAATTGACCACTATCCAAATAACCTATTGACGAAAATCCAAATATGTCCTTGTACGATTTCAGACTATCAGTAATAAGAAAACTTTTTGGTAAGACTCCGCTTACCTTGCCGAAACAGCCTCCCGAAATATACCGAGTTTTTGTGAAAAAGATAGTGCAGGAAACACTAAGAGAAGAAAGTGTAAACATTATTGGAATACCACTAAACCAGTGCTCCCAACCTTTTTCATTCCAGGGCTCCCTAAATCTGAAAAAATTAATCCCCGGCCCTCCTCAATACAAAACATGTTCTGCGGCAGCCCCCAATCTGGGAAGCACTGCACTAAACAATGAAGTACTTCAATGTTCTGTTGTCTTGATTGACCTAATAAACCTGGCTTTTTTTTAGAGCACAGTTTTCGGTTATACCACGAACAAATTTAGTTTTTACCAATGATTCAGGAATTTATTTTATTTTGTCGTAATATTTGTTATCTTCATTTATATCATGTGTTTTCTATAGGAATTTTCAAACTTTACCAAAAATAATGTGATTCTAACCTATTATGTTATACACAAAGGTTCTCCTAAACTAATAAGATATGAAGTGTTATTATCGACTGTGGAAAGGAAAAAGGACGTAATCCACATATCAAATTTGACAAGAGGTACAAAAAACGTGTTTTGATGATTTTGGGCCAATATATATGCAAATTATGAATCGTACACAACCTTGAAGTGCACGGAGGCTTTTAAACTGGTGTTTAATTGACATAATCTAATATTAATTAAATAAATTGTCTAGGAAAAACCTTTATTTCAGTCTTTTTCCTTGGTTTTTATTTTTTAGAAGGTCATCTTTTTCAAACTTAAAAGCTAAATTTAGATAATAATTCGGCATTTGCAGCTTGCATCCTTTTGATAGAACGTGTATCAAGTTTGATACATTGTGATTATCGAAAAAAAACCTGTTTTGAAAAAACTGTGGGTTACGTCCTTTTTCCTTTACACAGTTTTTATGATAGTGTAATTTACGTTTTAACGATTTTTATACCACAGTTTCTTTTTCAACACTAAGAAATATTATCAACAGGATTTACAGATAAATAGCTGTAAGACAAAAGCGTAAAAAAAGGAAGATTAAATTGTTGAAAATAAAATGTAGATAAAAGAAAAATACGCACGAGGGTAAATATATGCCTTTAGCGTGTTTTCAGATGGAGCGCCATCAATAAAAGTGCGATTGGTTCAATATCCCGAAAGTAAACAGTGCAAGCACATGTGTCTATTTATTGTGTAAGTAAATTAATGGCAAGCAACAGAGATAAAATATAACAATAGTTTTTAGTGTTTAACAGTTTTGTTTTAGATAGATGGGTATTTTTCAGGTTCGCTGTAAGTGATGCGATATTTTTTAGTACTAGACGTGTTGAGTTATTCAGAATTGATTTTAGAACACAATTTTATTTTGTCCTGTGTAAAAACTAATTTATTATATAGAATTTATAATTTATTATATGTGAAAACTTAAAAAATAAATTTTTGAATTTATGTATTTCGATTTAGCTTCACAACTGTTGGAAAAGAAAAAAGATTAAAATAATATTTCATTACCTGTGAAACCAAAAATTACAGCCCGACTCGCACAGTATCGCTTGATCATTATCGTGCACTTCCTTGTGGCAAACACCACACGGATAAATAGGGGGAGCGTTAGGATTTTGAGGGTTGAAAACCATCGGTTGATCTGGAGGGTAGACTTTTCCTGCGCTGACTGGCATCGGCTTAGGTCCAAACATTCCCATCGGCCCAATTTGTCCCATCTGGTGATTCATTCCCATTCCCATCCCTTGCATATTTGGGCCTCCCATGGCGGCCATATTGCTCATATTCGCCAAAGGGCCACATCCTCCCATGGAATTATTTCCTACCCCTGAGTTTGGTCCCATGTTCATTGGACCGTTGGGACCCATGGGACCATTAGGTCCCATAGGGCCATTGGGCCCCATAGGTCCATTGGGACCCATAGGACCATTCGGTCCCATGGGTCCATTCGGTCCTATTGAACCATTCGGCCCCATAGGACCGTTAGGTCCCATCGGACCATTTGGACCCATTGGACCATTTGGCCCCATGGAGCAATTCGGCCCCATCGATCCACCCATCTGTCCATTGGGTCCCATGGAGCTCATGTGTCCCCCTGGTCCCATATGACCCATTGGACCCATAGAATTTCCACCAAATGGAGGACCCGGCCCCATAGAGCCCATGGGGCCGTTATTAGGTCCTAAACTTGATCCCATAGGTCCACCGGGACCCATTGGACTGCCATGTCTAAGGGGGCCACAGGGTCCCGGGCCCATAGCCCCGGATGACATAGGACTTGATACCATTGAATTATTTGATACTATAGAACCATTGGAACAGTTGGGACCCATCGGGCCATTCATTCGAGGTCCGCTCATGCTGGTCGGTACGGAGCCCATTGGGCCGTTCAGAGGTCCGTTCATAGATCCACCACCAATGGGACTGTGTAGCGGAGGCCCCATGGGACTGTTGCCCATGTGACCGCCTGGCATTGAACCCATACTGTTCATCGGACTGCCCATTGGTCCACCTCCCATAGGAGACCCCATGGGCATAGAGTTCATAGGACTTCCTAGGGGACCGCCGCTCATCGGACTGCCCATCGATCTAGAAGCGGGCCCCATGGCGGGACCCATACCATGATTGCTCATTCCCATTCCTGGGCCACCCATGGGACTCATCCCTCCCATAGGCCCCATGGGACTCATATTGCCCATGGGGCTGATGCCCCCCCTCTGGGGCATCTGTTGCCCCATAGGACTCATATGAGGCAAGGGACTCATGTGCCTCATCGGCGATCCGCCCATCGGGTGCACCGGACCCATCATTCCCATCATGGGTCCGTTCTGCCCCATCATGGGGCCATTGTGATTGATTGGAGGCGAGTCATCGAAGGGGTTAGAGGCTACAATAGTGTCTCCGTATCCGGTGAGCGGTGGAGGTAGTAAGTCTTGAACAGAAGGAGGAGGTTGTGGCACAATCGGATTGTTGGCAGCGTTGGAAGTTTTCCGACGCTTTTTAGGGTTGCTCGGGGCTGGGGCAGGGGGATTTGGCGTCTCCATTGGAGGCTTGAAATCCGGGGGACCAAGGCCCGCGCCCGGCAGCCTGTAAGGGGGCATGCCTGCCAGATTGTGACTCATAGTGTGAGCGGAGCGCTACGCCTCATTCGCAGGGGTCATTTCACCATTCCTTGGGGAGCGAGGTCTCCTTATCTGGCCACTGGAGAAACTTTAGTAGGAAACAACAGGCAGCTGAAAAAGATGCACAGTAAAACATTGAAATACTGTATTAAATTGTAAGAAGAAAATTATTGTATCTATTTGTTTAAGTGTTATTATAGGTAGAATGGATTATATTTACAATCATTTTTGAAAAAATATTCAATCAGCCGTGTTTTGCTTGCCAGACTTTCATAACAAAGAAACTTAAAAATCGATTGCTATCATCGAAATATACAAATAAACATTTAAACATGTAGTATTTTGCTATCACATACTGCTGTAGCATCGTAGAATTTCATTCTTTGGTGTATGGCATTCTTAAAAAGAAAATAAATACTAAGCCTAGCTTCTCATAACAAAAAAAAAGTTTTCAATTGCTTGCAGCATCTATTATTTGCAAAATTTGAGGTTGACTTTAGAATCTATTTTGAGTATACATGATGCAACGTTTTTATTCTATTATAATACATGCGTATTCCAAACATTAAAATATGTCTTCCAGAATGCACAAACTGATAGTAACAACCAGAATTGTAAATAAATTGAGTTTCACTAGTAGAAAATTTAAGAGCACTATAATCTAACAATGTAGATATTTGGGAGAATAGACAGAAAAAATATCTTCTACATTATTTAACATAGTAATAACATAAATTAATTCAATGTATGACACTGCGTGAAGTTATGTTGTTTTGGATGCATTTGAATGACATTTTACAACATAAGTCTACTAACCTAGCATTACGACAAATGAAATGTCAGGTAACGATAAATGTTGTTGAATAAATGCTCCATTAGGATTGTCATTAATTAGACATCATCGATATATTTATAATATGAATATATTAGACTAACCTCATAACTTCTCAAGCACTAAAAAATCTTTTTGCTATTTGTCCTTTTCGGGTGTCCATGAACCGAGCGCATTTCTTCTAATAATATTTGTAAATTTCATACAATTCTCAAGAATATGCAACCGGCCACTCAGTTCTATGGCATATTTCGAGGACAAATTGATGGTATATGAGTGATTTTTAACTAGTATAAACAATTAAAAATAATTTTTATTTACGAATTATCACAAAAACCAAACAACACACGCCACATTCATGATGTAATTTGTTGCCAGAGTTTGTTCTTAGATGGCGTAGTTGCCTCATAAAAACATACGCTATTTCATTTATATTTATGGCAGTATTATATATTTATATGATGACACGTATATATTTTTTAATGCACTATATTGCTTTTTACGTGATTTTGAAATAACATGATCCACTAAAAAGAGAGAAAACTATTTTTTTTTCACGAATTTTTTGTTCTAACAAAATTCCCAGAAACATAAATAAATTCAATAATTCAAGAGATATTAAAATATATGTTATGAGAAATATTTAATGTAATTTATTTACATATTTAGTCTTCATTAAACCTTTTTTACACGATTTTCTGCATCATAATTTTGTTCAAATAACACGGTTTTCTTCAGGAATTCAGGGAAACAATTTTCAAGTAGCAAACATTAGCAGGTTTAACACAAAAGTGCTATCACTAGCGTTTGATTAAACTGTTTGCCTTAAAACGAAAGAAAATATTTGTAAACGAAGCGTTCGTAGACTTTTTTCTTGTTATATAACATTGAGTAGTGTTTCTTTTATAGAACTAGAAAAACTCTTACCCACGTCGTTTGCATACCCTGTTTTCTTTTTAAAGAATACGCAACTACTTAATCGCGTGGGACAGCGTTTGTGTTTACAGCTCATTAATAGCAGGCTGTACACCGGGGCGCAGTCTACGTCAGCCATACTTAACCTGCGGCCCAGTTAACCCTAATGTGCGGCCCAGTAAGCTCTTACCAAATCGAGGGTTTCAAATTCCTCGGTGAGCTGAAAAAAAAACGAAGTATACCATAAATATGTTGCGGCCCACGTAGAGAAGCAAATATCGGAATGCGGCCTGGAGGAAAAAAAGGTTGAGTATGGCTGGTCTACGTAGACAGGCCGCCTAATCGTGCAATAACTACGTCTCGGTGTAAGGCCTGCTACTTAATATCTTCGGCTAATCAAAATGGTGGATTAAGCACATGGAAGGCCTTAAGCGCAAAAAATATTTTGTAGGCCCTGTTTTTTGAATAACAAAAAAAATGTAAAAAATTCCATTTAAAATAATTAAAAATATTATAATCTCAACTAGTAGTATATGGGTTGCATAATATAAATAATTTTTGAGGCCCCTAAGATTCGAAAGCCCCAAGCATGCGCCTCATTTCCTTATAGGGTAATCCGCTCCTGTTTTGTTATAAGTAAATTTTTTAACGGGATTCAGTTATGCGCGATTAGGTGGCGTGTGTTCTACGTGTGCGCGTGTCAACACTAGGCATAAAGAACATACGTCACCTAATCGTGCAAGACTGCGCCCCTATATAAAGCTTGCCATAGACTAGTATAGTCATCTTAGCCATTTCATATATTCGAAGAAGAAGATGTTGGCCCAAGTGACGCAAACGTTGAATACTCAAATACGTCTATTATCTCTGAATACGTCTCATATTAGTCTATGTACTCAATACTGTATTATCAGAGATATTATTTCGATTCGCTTTTTTGGTTAAACATTGATTACTTCTTTTATCAAGTCATAAATTCTCAAATACTATTAGATCCATCGGGGATCGTTAACGCTAAGTATGAATCGCCGTAGACCTCACGAGGAAGAAGATGGTTACGGTACGAAATTTTCCTAGGTTATTATTTTGCATCAAATCTAGAAGAATTCTACCCAAAAGGACTAGGTTGATAAAACGGTGGCAAAGGGTTATAGCGACTGATCTAAATTATATTATTGATTAGGTTAATAAGAAAAAAATGCTTTAATTTTATTAAACGTTGAATACTTCAATTGATTTTGAATTCTTTTTTTAGCCTAATGTAACAAATGGCATACATACAATGATCAATAATAACAGTTTGTATTATATTTTATCTTTTAGATCGCCTACACAGGAAACGCCGAAGGGTATCGGAAAATCAAGAAATCGAAGATCGGCTAGAAACTCTTATTCATCGTGTCGGCGAAAAGAGTACATCTAGTTTAGAATCCAATTTAGAAGGCTTAGCGAGTGTCTTAGAAGCCGATTTGAGCACATTTCGAGTAAAAATACTCAGAATTCTCACAGAGTGTGCCATTCGTATGCCAGAAAAATGCACAATTTATGCTACACTTGTGGGATTACTCAATGCGAAGAATTTCAATTTCGGCGGAGAGTTTGTCGACTACATGGTCAAGACGTTCAAAGAGAATTTAAAAACTTGTAAATGGGATGCCGCTCGCTATTCCCTCCGTTTCATCGCCGATTTGGTGAACTGTCACGTCCTAGCCGCATCATCGTTATTAACATTGCTTGAAAATCTTATCAATGTTTCAAATGAAGACAGTGTACCGCAAGTCCGCAAAGATTATTATGTGTTTGCCGTTCTGTGTACACTTCCGTGGGTTGGAAGGGAGCTTTACGAGAAGAAAGAATCTCACTTGGAAAACCTACTTGTCAGTATTGAAGTGTTTCTCAACAAACGCAGCAAAAAACATCACAATGCCCTGAGAGTTTGGTCTGTCGACGCTCCTCACCCACAAGAAGAATACTTGGATTGTTTATGGGCTCAAATTAAAAAATTGCAGCAAGATAACTGGGCTGAAAAACATATTCCTAGACCGTATTTAGCTTTCGATTCAGTGTTATGTGAAGCTCTGCAGCACAACTTGCCCACTATTATCCCGCCTCCTCATCAGGAATCCTTTGTCTACCCGATGCCTTGGGTCGTGTTCAGAATGTTTGACTATACGGATTGCCCTGAAGGTCCGGTTCTTCCGGGCGCTCACGCCATTGAACGGTTTCTAATCGAAGAGCATCTTCATTCCATTGTTGAGCTTCATCACACAGAACGGAAAGAATGTGCCGCTCAGTTATTGTACTTTCCCTTCAAATCCAAGATTCCTCTTGATTATTGCATTGTTGAAATGATATTTGCGGAGCTCTTCAATATGCCTGTGCCCAAACATCTTGACATTTGCTATGGCTCAATTTTGATTGAGTTATGCAAATTGCAGCCGTCCACCATGCCACAAGTTTTGGCGCAAGCGACGGAAATTCTTTTTATGAGAATCGATTCCATGAACACTTCCTGCTTTGATAGGTATGATTATTTTCTAATTTTGTATATCTACTGTATGTTATTCGTTGAAAATGTCTTGTAAAAACTATCAATTTTTTTTTTATTGATATTTTGATTCTTAAATAAATCGAAAAACAATATTTATTGGCGGTTAAAAGAGCGTTGCCCATCTGTGTACAGATGTGTGAGGAGTAGCTAAATATAACTCATTCACCTGCCATATAACTACAGCAACTTGTGTATATTTTGAAGTTGCAAAGTAAATGCCATTATATATTTTGCTGCAGAATGTTTCAGCTACATTATTTGATTGTGTTTAGGTTTGTCAATTGGTTTGCATACCACTTGAGTAACTTTCAATTCCGGTGGTCGTGGGAAGACTGGGATTCCTGTCTACAACTGGACTCGGAGCACCCTAGACCCAAATTCATCAGAGAAACATTGCTCAAATGTCTAAGGTTGGTTCTACCATCAGAATACTGTAATTTCCCAAAAATCTCCGTTAAAATGATAATCTCAAGAATACATAATCTTGCCATCTTACGATTCTTTCACAGTGAAAGATAATTATGTAGAAAAAACCGAATGATGTTTTTATTTATTGTCTTTCATATAATAAATCTGAATTTGTCGCCTGTTGTGGCCCAGTTGGTTAGAGCTTGGTCTACCGATCACGCAGGTCTGGGTTCGATTCTTGGTCAGATCACAGTGAATTTGAGAATTATTCAATTCGAAGTTGTGATCTAAGACTGGGTGTTTGTGATGTCAATTCACATTATTTCCTCTCCTCCCATCCTTCTGATCCTTTAATAACTGGGTGTAGCAATAGCGATTAGTCAACCACTTCTCCTGTTCTAGCCTTATCCTTCTTTTAATAAAAACAATAATCCTTTGTACTTCATTCCACTTTATTTAATATGTCAGGACCGGTTTCGCTCATTGCGAGCATTGTCAACTGATAAGAAATATAATTTAACAATGCTATTTATACAAAATTGAAAAGTTATACACAACAGTTGGCATTGAAAAGAAATTGCCAATTACATTAAAGTGATTCTAAAATAACACAAAATTAAAATGTTCAACACAACTAACATATAATTAAAAAGTCATCCCAGATTCATAAATACAGAATGGGATTGAAAGTAATTACAAACATAATTAAAATTTGGGAAATTTTTGACAAAGTGATAAAATGTTACAATAATAAAGTGAATATGCTTAATGATATGAATATGCTTAATGATATGCTTAATGAATATGCTTAATGATTATTGTAACATTTTATCACTTTGTCAAAAATTTCCCAAATTTTAATTATGTTTGTAATTACTTTCAATCCCATTCTGTATTTATGAATCTGGGATGACTTTTTAATTATATGTTAGTTGTGTTGAACATTTTAATTTTGTGTTATTTTAGAATCACTTTAATGTAATTGGCAATTTCTTTTCAATGCCAACTGTTGTGTATAACTTTTCAATTTTGTATAAATAGCATTGTTAAATTATATTTCTTATCAGTTGACAATGCTCGCAATGAGCGAAACCGGTCCTGACATATTAAATAAAGTGGAATGAAGTACAAAGGATTATTGTTTTTATTAATATAATGCCTTTCCACCAAGTATTGACAGTGAACACCCTAAAAGTTATCCTTCTTTCCCTATTACTAACTTTGAAAAAAAAGTGAGGTTGAGCGACAGAGTAACCAAAAGTTCTCATAGAAAAAAAACTTCTGTTAAGATACCTCCATTAGGAGGCCATATGCTCAACATTGGGAGCGGACAAGGATATAAAAAAAAAAACAAATTTAAACATGCTGACTTGTGTTGTAAGGTTTTCAGCATTGTCAAGACTGACCGATAAATTGGCGCATTTGTTACAAGTACTTAAACTGTCAACACAGCACTGCACAGGTAATTAATTGCTGGTTCTTTTGGAGGTGCAATATGCCACTCATTAGTCATTATAAGAGTTATAATGACAAAGTTATGTCAATATATTATTCAACTGTGAATATCACCACCTATATATAAAGTGAAATTTAATCTCTGTTACATAATTTTTGATGATGTTAATCAAGGTGATAAATATTTGATTCAAAAATGCTGAGCCTGCTCTGTAACTGTTGAAAAGAAATTAAGATTGGAACGAATAGGACAAAACATATTGTTCAAATGCTACGATGTACATGCACGCAAACGTTACTACTAGGCATAAGAAGGTTGACGACTCCTAGTTTGGATGATTTTATTTCTTTTATATTTGGTTTAAATTTTGAGGTACCAACATGCAATCCACTTTTGGTTATTTTTTATAGTAAAATTCACAGGAAGATAATATTCAGTGCACTAAATACCCGTTTCATAAATTAACTCACCAGTCACCAAAATGGATATCAAAATGTTTCCCATGCATTATGTGTCGAATGTCATAATTCATTAGAACAGAATGTTCCGATATTTAAAAACAAAAAAAATATTTTTTTTAACTTATAAATTAAAAAATAGTTCACTTCTTCATTTTGCTAGAAGATATTTTTAAACAATGAAATTTCATAGCAACTGTTATGGACTTTTTCGTCTGGGTCAAATTTTAACTGAATGAAACAGAATAATGTTGTAAATTTATCAATTTATAATTCATTGTTGGCATTATTTTTATTGACAGATTATCATATCACCAAAGAATAAGGGACATGATGCCTGAGTCATATGCGGCCCTCATCCCCTCTAAACCCGAAGCCACATACAAATATTCAATGGAGGGTGCGGGTGAGTTCGACCCTTAATTATTTTTCATAATGTTTTTTTTATAAATAATAAAATATGTCTTTTCATAATTTATTGATTGATGAATGATGTACATTTTATTTATTGAAATTATTTAAATATATAACAATTCAAATTTTATATTATAGTTACGAATATAAAGTAAATATTTATGTAGTATCAATTCATACAGTGACTTGAAAGTTTCATTTATTTATTCAAGGCGTGCTAAGAGATGCATATTAACATAGTTCCTCAAAATTGTGTCGAAAATGTAAACATTATAAATTAACGACACACTTATACACTTATTGTGGACGGTCTGGAATAGTACTGCAGCAAAGAAAAAGTGAAAGATGTGTTTCATCTAAAAATCCTTACATACCTTCAATCAAATCTATGTTCAAACACAAAATGAAAGATATTGTTGTGAAATGTTTTTTTTTAGAAAATGAGATTCAATAAAAAAAAATATTTGAAAAATTATAACCCATTTAACCTGTTACAGTTATCAATAAAATTTAATAGATTCAAAGTTTGAAATAATAAAACCAGTCAAAAATATCTTTAGAAATCGATACTCAAACGACAATACTTTAATAAATTTTTGTTGGGCCTCCCTGATACGTGTATACCACATGTTTTCAGACAAAAAATTAATACAAATAATAAAATATCTTCTCTTAAAGAAACTTATAAATAAAATAAAACTTATGATAATAATCTTTTTACAGTATGAATAATAACAATATTAACAATTATACTATTTTAAAAATCATATTATGCATACTTAAAACTGTCTTTACAAATAAAACAACTTTATATAAAAAACACAACATTCCTTTGTACATTGTCGTTATGAGTGAATCGAGTCTTGATCTTTTTAATTAAAAATGGAAGTAGTACAGTGAAATATTGTGTTTTTTTTTAATATAATGCCTTTCTACCCAGTATTGACAGTGAACACCCTAAAAGTGACACAACTTCATACTAATTCCACAAACAGGGTTATGTCATATAAATGACAATATTAGTTAACCCTCCAGAGACGAGAGCTTTTTTCTGATAAAAAAACATATTTTCTAAGCCATATTGAAGTCACGGATAACTTTTATTCCTATCCAAAATTAAAAAAAAAAAAACGCAAAGTCGTTGTATAGAAACCCCGCATGACTATATAGTCATGCTCATCCTTTTATTACCGTGTAATATTGAGTACGGACAGTAGTAAGGACAAAAGTGACCGTATGGGCTTGCAAACATTCGGGGTTGAAATATAGCTAAACGTGATTTTTTTAAAAATATTTACAATTTGACCTCTTTAGATCAACATAATTTCAAAACAAATATATTAGCAAAATAGCTGTAAATAATTTTATGTTTTTATAAAAAAATATCTAACAGTTTCAAAAAGTAAATTAAAAAAAACGGAAATTCTAAAAATCACATGTGCTTTTGGAGACCGTTTCTGTTCCTACGGCTGATGGCTAACTGCAGTCCGTACCCTTCTTAATCAAATATGAGCAAAAGCAACGATATTCAGGTAGAAAAAGTGTGAATAGTGGGATCAATAGACAACGGTATTTTGTGTGACCATATGGTGACGCTCGTCCTTGGAGGGTTAATGTGCAAATGAGTAAAACCTGAAGTCCTAATCTTTATTAAAATTTTCTTTCAAATAAACATACCTATGTTGAATTAGTGCAAAACATTTTTTTTTCAAATAATATGATGCCTTTCCACCAAGAATTGACAGTTGACACATTGAAATTGCTTAAAATATCATTTATAATTTTATCGAGACAGAGCATGTCGAATGCATTCGCATTCGCCATTTAAAATTGTACATTTTGTTTTTGCCTATAAAGGAAAATAGTCAATGTTTTTTGACCATGTCTTGTACCAATGCAGAGCAGAACCATTGAAAAATGAAAGGTTTGAGCAATTGAGTAACAAGCAGGTCTCATGTAAAATACATCTGTTGACATAAACTTTATTAGAAATCCATATATTCCACATTGGGAGCGGAACAGGGTAACAGAAATAGTACTTCTCACAGTGGTGAATTACCCCATAATGGCACGAGGCGCTCACTTGGGGCCTTAGAACAGCATAGATTCTATAAAACCCATATAAAATTTTAATTCAGTTTTAGTAATTCAAAAAACAGGGCCACCTAATTTAATTGCGTCTGGGGCCTCCCAAGTGCTTAATCCGTCACTGCTTGGTCGCCTAGAATCAAACTGTAACCGAAATACTCGATATTTTATTAAAATCCATGTATAAAAAATTCTAAGGCTGCTTCAAAATACATAAAATACAGGTAAAAATTGATGACTGTGATGCAATTATCTACAGGGGTTCATCGTTATCCAACCGTTGGCTATCTGAGTCCTTACAGTTACGAAGTTGCAGAAAACTATATAAATATGTACAATATCGCAGTCATCAACTGTCATTTTATATCCCACACCCCCAGACTCGCAGCGCTCTATATTCCTGTCTGTATATATGAAATAAATTTATATCTTTATTAACCTTTGCTTAACGCTGATATGTATTTACTACAATTCGACTCAAATAACGTGATTTTTGTTATGAAATATAATAGATACGGGGTTCAGAATTTACGTATTCCCCCGTAATATAATTACGAATTACTTAAAAAAAATATATTGTATAATTATTCATTTGGAGAGGAGGAAAAAAATATTTTGTCGACAAATTGGGGATAAACTCACCAATACATAAATGTTTTCCAGCACACCTCGTCTGTGTGCGCATGTATGCGCACATGTTTGACCTTGTCTGGTGCGAAAGGGACTATTTTCTCAGTCGTATTGTTTACTTCACCCGTTAGAGACTGTCTGGACTGACCCGTATACAGTGGCTCTCAAGCGATTGATGATTACTTTTTATATCATTACTGTAAAGCATATATGGGCAACCTCCGGCCCGCCGAGCTATTTTGTCCGGCCCTGATTCATCTTGGCGAAGTATTAGAGAAAGAAATTAATAGTTTCAGAGAGGGATTAAATAATGATGATGAGACGGGCGCTTGCAATAGATCCATTCTACTAGTTCATGATCACCACCATATAAAAAATAGCAACGTGTTTTATTTAATTTAATATTACTTTATTATGTTTAATAATTTGGTCCGGCCCTTGACTCGGAGACAGAATGATAATTTGGCCCCAGACCTAGGAAAGGTTGCCCATGCCTGCTCTAAAGTAACAGTGGAATAAGTTTACGAAAATACTAGTTTGGAAATAATTAAGGTTTGTGTTGTAATTTTTAAATAGCGAATTATGGTTTTATTTAGTTTCTCTTACGATTTATGACAAAAGGTAATCGTATTTTTATTGTATTTAATCTGTGTCTGATATTATCACATAATACTGATTAAGTATGCTATCTTTTATATTTTTACACTCTTTATGTATTTATTCTCCCATTTTCAGGAGAAAAATAAAATGGATAGAAATAGATCATTGAATAAAGATGAATATGATAGCGATGTCGAGTTCGAAATAAACAATGATATAACGGACACGGAAGATTTTGTTTAAGAATTTGACAATGTCAGTGAAAATGAAGATGGAGAAACCAGTGAGAATGAAGACGAAGAAGTGACTGAGAATGAAATCGGAGAAGCCAGCAATAATGAAGACGCAGGAGAAATATTCACATCGAGGCATGGACATGAATGGAATTCGATACCACCATTGTCCTCAAGACGTCGGATATAAAATATTGTCACTGAAAATTCTGGGCTTATAAATGGTAGCAAAAATGTTAACACAATAAGAGAAATGTTTGCTTTATTCATAACTGGAGATATGGTAAGGGAGATTTGTGAGAAAGCAACCCGTCAATTTGATTGTTTACCTGATAATAAGATTTTCCCACTTTCGGAAGAAGAATTATACGCTTTCTTTGGAATAATGCTTGCGTCGGGCAGAAATTGATCCTGAAAACTTTTAAATGAGTTATGGACATCAGACGGTCTTTTTACGCAACCATTTTTCATGGCAGCTATGTCTCGTGATAGGTTTGTAAATATATATAGTCAGATCCGGTTCGACAACAGAAAAACGAGGCAAGAAAGGTTTAACGCTTCATCAGATAAATTAGAACCAATAAAATCTATTTTTAATAAATTTGTAGTCGCATGTCAAACTAATTATTTAGCAACTACGAATATAACCGTGGACGAACGTTTGGCAACATTTAGGAGCAAGTGTCCATTTCTCGTATATATGAAATCCAAACCTGGACGATACGGGATGAAAATTTGGATAGCAGCTGACTCTTCCACGGCGTATGTACTTAATTTACAAATTTATTCGGGAATGGTAAATAATAGAAGAGAAACTAATCAAGGAAATCGAGTGGTCATGGACATGGTTCGACCACAATACGGCACCAATAGAGGGGTAACAACAGATAATTTTTTTACATCTGTGCCATTATCGGTAAATCTGTTGGAAAAAAATTTAACTCTAACCGGTACCCTCAGGAAAAATAAGAGAGAGATCCCAAAACAATTCTTATTATGTAAACAACGGGAACTAAATAGTAGCCTTTTTGGATTTACGCCAACCACAACCCTTGTGTCATATGTACCAAAGAAAAACAAAGCGGTGCTTCTTCTGACGACACAATTTCACGACGGTGAAATAAATGAAAATCACGATAGCAAACCAGAAATCATTTTACGTTATAATAAAACTAAAGGTGCCGTCGATACAGGAGATAAGATGACAGCAGAGTATTCGTGCGTGAGGTTGACGAGAAGATGGCCTTTTCGCATCTTTATGGAGATTTTAGATATAGCAGCACTAAATGCTTACATATTATGGACTTTGAAGCATCCTGAGTGGAAAAAAAATAATAGAAGTTGCTGAATTTTTTTTATAAGAGAGCTCAGCTTAGAATTGGCCAAACCCAATATTACAAAAAGGAAAAATAGCGCGTTTAAATTTCACAAACCGCAAAAAGACGCAATTGACATGGTAATGTCACATTATCAAGACAATATCACCCGAAACGGCTGTAATAGTTGATATTACAAATAATTCACAGTAACATTTATAGTGTACATTCTCACAGATTTTGTCACTAACGACCCGGGTTTCGCCTTTCGGCATCTTCAGGCATTCAAGTGCACGGATGAACTTGAACTGACGTTTAGTAAATGAAAGTTTCGTGTTTATATAAGATATAAATGCATCACTGAGTCCAAAGCCATTGCTGGCGAAAAGGATGAGCTCATGGGAATGCCAACAGATTTGAGTAGTGAGTAGTTTCAAGAGTTATATAATTTGTTTGTCGGCAAAGGTTTTATGATTATATGATTATATAGGGTATAGAAGTGGAGATGTGGGAAAGTTTGATATTTCATTTAAAATCGGAAGACTTTGCAGCTGTGCTTTGTTGATTTCTAAAATTTCTTGGAAAAAGAGCTTATGACTGTCCGTATTTGGGTGTAACATTTTTATCCCTTGTTCCTGATTGAACACGTGTCCTTCCGAAATTAAGTGATTAGCGAAATCTAATCACTTAATAAATAGCATATGCTGTACAAAATACATATCATCGGAGCGCAAGGGATTTTTTAGCATATTAGGGAAAAGGTTAATTAAGCTTTTTCTGATAAAATATATCACTCATTATAATTTTTCCATTCAACGATTATTGATAAAAAAGTAACTGATTGAAAATAATAAAAATTATTCTTTAAAATTGCACTTTTCATCTTGCTATGTGTGTTTTCGTTCTTTGTGAATCATCTTCATCTTCAGGTTATACACATGCTTAACAATCAGTAGTACATATTATTTTATGATTTTGTTGAAATTTAATTATTATTTGTCACATTCAATGAAAGCAAATTGACTGATTTTGCATGTTCAATGATTTGCTGTGTTAAATTATCCATTTCATCATTTTGCGTTTCCAATTCACTGTATCCGGAGTTTTCTTCTGCTTTGTAAACCTTAAAAAATGCACCGCTGCTTGTTACTTCGGATATTTTTGCTTTCGTGGCTTTGTCAAAATTGAATTCATTTAACAAGTCGTCCATGAAAGTAGAATTTTCTATTAATTGCACCTTCTTTTTTACAATGACACTTTCATTCTTAGGGGATTCTGTCGACGTTGGATAATAAGGTCTGGTTTTGTTACCGAGTTTCAAACTGATGGATGTCACATAACTTTTCCTCGTCAACGGTGTAAAGATTTCATCTTGCCTTTCACTAAATTTACTATTTGAACTTTCGGTTGTCGGTGCAGTTGTTGCTCTCCTGGTATTTTCACTGTCATGATCCCTGGTTTTATTAACCCTTACCTTACTTGAAAATTTAACTGCCTTTCTGGTCACGTTTCTAAAAACTGGGTTTACTTTAGCTGCAGTTGTTACCTTCAATTTTTCTTCAACGACTTGGTCAACACTATCACCTGCTGAAGTCTCATTCTTCATTTGCATATAAGGTAACTTAGATGAACGCGTTTGCGCAGTTACTGTGTTATTTTGTTTCTCTGTTTCAATTTCAACTGTAAAATTTTCAAATGTATTATTGTCATCGTTTGTTGCCATTACGTCAGTGATATTATCTACATTTGAATCTAGTTCGATTTGACTCTCAGTTACATTTAGTACGCTTTCTGGCGTTGTACTGACAGTTTGAACTGTTGAAACTTTTAGCTTCACTCTCCTGGCTGTCAAACTTGTCGGTTTTCTCTCATATTTAAGTCTTGTATTTCTCCGTGATGTCAGATTATTGATTTTTTTCCTGGTAACGGGCACCTTGGTGCTCAATATATTTTCTAGTGTTTCACTCCTCTTACTCTCCGACCGAGTGGAATCAGTAGATTCTGTCGTTCCGACCGATTGCGAAACCGGCGGTGTCGTGTATGATAGTGTTGTATCTATAATTGTATCAGGCGGAGGTGACATCTGCGCGTTGACTAGTTCTGAAAATTTTTTTTGCAACTTCACCCTTCTGTTTGGCTTGAATGTCCTCTCTATTTTTTTCTTCGGAATGCTTTCTCTCAAGTTTGCCGCTGGTTCTGGGTTAGCAATTTGTGTTGTTTCTATGTCGATTGTCGTAATCTCTTCCATGGGTCGTGTGATTGTAATTTGCGTTGATTCTTCTTCTGCCGGTGTCGCACTGGTCAACGGAAGTCTTCGTGTAGTTTTAACAGGCGAACTTCTTTCTACGGCTGGTTGAGTAATTTCTTCAACGGTTACTTTTTCTATTTCGGTAGTTTCAAATGCCATTTGAGTAGGTGCAGTTTGTGAGTTTTCATAAATATTACTCTTTTCTTTATCATGTTTTTTGGGTAACATAAAAGGTACTTCGGAATCGGCGGTAAGTGCTGTAGACGAACCTTGATACTCTGTCGTCTTATATAATTTTGTGGTACTCACAGTGGGCGGATAGAGTGGGTCCAATTCAGAAAAACGCACTCGCGTGTCTATAGGACTGGGTCGAAAAGGTTTTGTGGGCTTTGAAAACCTAAATTGTTGATTCATTGGAGTTGTTTGTATAGATAACGGTTTTCTGAAGATTGTTTCGTGCTGTGTATTTGTATTGCTGATGGTTGAGTCTCGGCTTGATGTAGGGGTTGTGTGATTTGCGAATTCAATTATTTTTGAGATTGTTTCAGGCGTTATGTAAACAGGAGTAGTACTCGTTTGTGCGGGAGGAGTTGTAATAGTAGTAATTTTTGGGAATATATGATCGTCATATATCTCAGTTGGTGACGATGCTTTTGGGAACTCGTTAAAGTGGTTAGAGTATTTTTCCACTGACGGAGGCTTGTCTTCGTTCACATTCGTAAATCCCTTGTAAATGTTTGGAATGTAGCTTTCAAAATTAGGATACTGGTTTAATTTAGAACTTGATTTTAAGATCGGAACACCTTTGTCATTCAAGTAGTAATGGTGGTGTAGATGCGTTATTGTCGGTGGCTTGATATTCTTGTCGCCCTTGAAATGCTTATAGCTTTCGACCTCGGGGAATTCTTCATCGCTGTGCGCGGTGCCGAATTTTTTGCTCCCTCTATGCTTTACTCCCGACTCGCTTTCTGGTCTCGCGAAAGTCTCGTCGTAGCCGCCCAAATTTTTTGTCGTATCCCTGTCGAGGTAAACTTCACCAGTATTGAGTTGCGGCCTTCTATCGCCGCCCCTGTAGCCGGGAAAATATTCTCGCTGTACGTTCGCAGGAACATAGTCGGGTCTGCGACGATCCGCTTCATACTTTTTGTGTTCCCAATATTTTCTCTCCTCTTGTTCGTCTTCCGTTTCGTCTGAAATCGGATAATAATTATCTTTGTATTTCGGTGCTTTACGTTTTTCGTCTTCGTAAACATGTTTAGTTTCTTCAATACTATGCTTAGGATAGTAATTGTTTTTTCGCTTTTTCACACTTTCATGCTTCTCGTCTTCAAAGACAACTTTACCTTTTCTATTTTGTTTGCCTGTCTCTTTTTCGATTTCTTGTATCGTAAAAGTCTGCGAGGGAGCGTCGTATTCCAGTTTTGTCACTTCAGGCTTCGCGGACGCTATCGAAAACATCAATTCGTATCTGAATGGAGCGGGGTCCCCTTCAGGATTCCTATGTCTGATTCGCCTGACGGTCCACAACGCTCTCGTCCCGCCTTCGCTGCAGCCCGGACTCGGATCTGGACCGCACGGCTTGACTAGTTTTTTCTCGGCTTCCAATTCGTTAGGCCTCGCTCCGTACACGTGACACTCAATGCACTCTTTTACGTTTTCATCTTCGATGAATCTGAATCCTCTATGCGTTTCGGTAAGCTTTCCTCTTGATAATATAGCAATGTCGCCAAAGACTGGTCCTCTCTCTTGCGAGTTTCTGTCGAAAGGAGCTTTCCTGACCTCTCGCCAGAGATTGATGTCGTCTTCGGAAACTTCTCGCCTCCCAGTCTCTCCTCCGGATATGAGCTCGTCGATTTTGTCCCTGACCAACGTCAGATATACACTGTGCCGAAGTGCCTCCTCCCATGGCGGTTGAGGGGGCACGTTAGGGTAGGTGCTTCGAGAGCCGCGCTCCCAATCTTCGCCGGGGAATACTTCCGATTCCCACTCCCGGTGGATAGGTATCGGCTTCGGCCGGTACGATGTGATAGCTCTGCATCTCTCGGCTAGGATCTGAAATAAATGATTCCTCGGTAAAGCAATATTTTTAAAGAGTATCAATGTCTTATTGTATATCCAACCGTGCTTTGATTCCAGAATAGTGCATAACCGTCTAGTGATTTGTTCATCCCTAGTAATAATTTTAACGCCGCACACAGCATTGGGGAGAATTCTATGCGGTTTTTTGCACGACTGCCGGCAGAACAAATTCTTATAATCTTACTGATATATATTTTTTTATTTTCCATCGTTGAATAATGTTATCATAATATTAACACATTTATGGTACTAAAGAGCAATTATTGACCAATTTTTAAATTGACTCATTTCGATTTTTGAAAAATTAAGAACATCTTATTGCATCTTCTTGAATGCGGCCCTATTTAAATGTACACCTTATTTAATAAAACCTTCCGTTCCCCTAGTCTAGCGAAGCCATTAATCGTCAATGTATTTTCTTGTCTGCTCAAATTTAAAAAAAAAACCGCGATTCCTATTCCTCCGAAAATTCGTATGAATGTGAAATAATATATTAATGTAAACGAGTCTCCCAAGTCTTTTTATTGCATATTTTTTAATATCTTCTAATATGCATATTTTTTTTTATTTAAATCGTGTAAGAAAGGTGAAGTAAATTTAGATGAAACTATTTTGACCGCGTTATTTCGAAAACGTGAACATAAATAAACCATGCAAAAGAGAATTATGAGTTTATTAAAAATGTTTTGATTGTGTAAATATTTAGGTTTACCTAAATTTTTGATTTATATGTAATTCAAATGTTAATGCGATCTTGGTCTTTGTTAATTATAATTCTTTATAGTTTGTAGTATTAAGCCGGAAAATAAAATCCAAATTTTCAGTAAGCCCGTTTCTATGAACCGATTTGTTCTCCTTCATTAAAGAAAAAGCTTGCTTCATTTATCAAATAAATGTTTTCAATAAAAATGTGTTAGTTTTAAATAATTTCTTGTGATTTAAAAAAACTCATTGCATCCGAAAGCATTCAGCTGGCACTTAAATATTATTTCATTTGAATACAGCTTTTTTGAAGAGAGTTATTATTTTTTTACTGATTTAAAGAAAAATATGCTATTGTAAAATACGAAAGTGTATCATCAAACAGTGAAGACATGTTTAATGATCAAATATTACTTGCTTCTGCTATTTCTTTTATTCCATTTGCAAGCGAAATGTATTATATTCCCTTTGCAACTCGCAGAAACATTAATTCTCGATGTTTATGAAAATATTCTGATGGAAGAATTTGAAGAATGAATTTAAAAGGAAACCGTATTGACTTCATATGAACAAACATTGAGCAATCTAAGATTATTTTTACATCTCGCGGTAAAACAAATACAGTAAAACCCCCATTTACACTATAGTCGGGACCGTGTAATTGGGGGTGTGAATCTCATACTAAAATTAGGGTTTTGGTTTTTTCCGCAGAAAACCCAAAACTAAGATTTCCCTTAGTTTTGCAAAAAAAAATATGGACAAAATATTTAGTTTTTGTAGTAGTAAATATCCCACACACAGACAGACGTCCAGCTATGCGTGTATAGCCTGGCACGTGTTGAATACACAGACGCTAGCCAACATTTGACTTTATGCGCGGCACAGACGACCGTCTCCTAGTAACGACAATGTATTGCGACCGTGTAATTGGGGGACTTGCGGCGAATATTTCAAGCCAGCGCGTAATTCGGTGTAGTGTAATCGAGGGTTCCACTGTATTTGATTCATAATTATCAGAAAAAAAATAATATAAAGTTTAGGATACATTTTTTTTTATTAGTAATCTTAATCAATTTTGAAATGTGATTTTTAGAAAGCGAAACGCTGATATGCAACCGACATAAAGAATAATGCATTTTTTTTTAACATTAGTTGCAATGAGATCTGTTACAGGATCATCAATCTACATAGAAATAAATTAGTAAAAAAGATTAAACATTTAGGTGGCCGCCCTGGGTATAATTTTATATTACATATTTAAATAAAAAAAATCTTTATTTGTAATCTCTTATGAGTAGTCATAGTTATCTCATTATTACCTAATGCCGAATGCGTTCCAATGAAACCATTAATTGAGAAACAATGCATTATTCATTTATTCAGTTGATTCAAAAACAGTTGCAGCGATATTATATGAATTCCACCAAGATACAAATAAATATTAAAAACTGAATAAAAAAATTGTGAGTTGTTGTTGAGGCCTCTATGATTAGGAGGGCTCAAACGCGCGCCTCTTGCACTTTGTGGAAATACGCTAATACGCTAGTAAAGAGGTCACTGACATCATTTACGTAATTTAATTTGAATTGTTTGAATTTTGTACTTTTCCATGAGTTTTGTCGCTAACGACCCGGGTTTCGCCTTTCGGCATCTTCTATCCGTGCACTTGGAATGCCTGAAGATGCCGAAAGGTGAAGCCCGGGTCGGTAGTGACAAAACTCACGGAAAAGAACAAAATTCAAACAATTCAAATTTGATATTGAAATTCCATCAAGCACCCTCAGTCGAAATACTTAATTAATTTAATTTGATTAAAAATGCACAATTTACGTTATTGATTGCTTGGATGACATTCACTGAAGATTGTTTTAAGTAGCAGATTATTTTACCGGAACGAATCACGATTATTATATTTATATACATTATAAAAGATCGAACGATGATAAAGAAGACATTTTTTTTTAACCATTTCCGCTCCCAATGTGGAGCATATGGACTCCTAATGGAGTTTATCTCAACAGAAGTGTTTTTACGAGAACTGCTTGTTACTCAGTTGCTCAACCTCTCTTTTTCCAAAGAGAGTAGGGATAGAAGGATAGAGCTAGGACACGATTAGTGGTAAACTAATCGCTCTCGATACGCCCCGTTCATAGGATAGGAAGACATTCTTAGCTATATATATATATTTGAATATAGTATAAACTTACAGATACAATTAAAACAGTCGAAAAAAATTTCACTGTCGACAACACTTTTGGCACGCTAATAATTTTGGACATTTTATTGGTTTTATGAGCACATTTTGTCGAAATTCACTTTTCACCACATTTTACCGTTCAGTTGCGCACACGTATGTTCAAATCATCGGTTTTTTAGCGTAACTTTTTTTTAAAAATTTCACATATATTTTATTTTTTTATTACTACTGAAATATATATTTTTTTAGAATTAGTAGGTCCTTAATTGTTTCTTGTTATTATGGAATCGACATTAATCATTAACTGCTATTTTCCCATATATATACTAAATCAAGTTTATTATATTATATTTTACATTGCAGGGTATTTAAACAATGAAAGTGCTCAAATTGTGGTAGAAATTGTATATTTTCACTCAACTTTGTATTTGCTCTTCAATTTAATGTTTTAAAAATTTATTATATCCAGAAATATTTTTATTTTACAATTATTATTTATCCGCTGCGTGAACTGCGTTCACATAAGTTTCTGCGTGCGAACTGAATCACGAGTAAGTTTTCCATGTCGTTGTTAATTCTATCAATCACAAATTAAATTCGAAATATGTCCTTCTGATTATACGAATATTTTGACAGACGACGTTTTATTTGAATTAAAAATAATAACGCGCGAGCTAGCCGCGGCTCGGACGAAATAAAAATGCCCATGTGCGCAAAAACTCTTGTTTTTCGTCGACATTATTGCCACGGTCGGTAGGCAACGAGAGAAAAGTGTTTTTCTTTCACAATTTACGGTAATTTAATCCAGCCGCCGCGCGTCTCCCATTGTTCTCGTCGTCGTCATTCAATATGAACTGCATTTTTAAATTATTATAGTCGAAAACAATAAACCGGAACGGTTTTCGCTGCTATTCGGACATTTTCTCGTTGCAAATGGGCGCGATGCACGCATACAAACAATACATACAGTAAGAAGCTCACATTTACTGCACATTTACGCTTGTAATGCCCAAACGCAATATACACTATGGGAACATTTGTTTAAAATTATACGAGAGACTTTACAATTTTAAAATAACTTATTTGTTGTCAGTGGCGGTTTCTTACCTAAAATATTCAGTGGGCTTAAAAGTGCTTAGCATTGTATACAATCTATGACGCTGTGACTAGGGCATCTAATCTCGGGATCCCGTCCAATTTTCTGATCCCGAAATCCCGGGATTGATATAGTCGCGTTGAGAAATTTTGATCAAACCCCGAAAATTTATATAATTTTGGAATTGGAAGAGCTAAAAAAGGTGTTTCGTAGATAATCTGGGGAAAAAGTATAGCGAATTGAGGATTTCAAATTCCTCGGTGAGCTAAAAAAAAAACGACTCACCAAAACCTTCAAATTATACATGATTTATCGTTTTGTGCCCAATCCCGGGATTGGATACCCTAGTTGTGACAGTTTCCACATTCATCCAAAATTTAAAAAAAAATCTTTTTTAAGAATAAAATTTAACTTGAAGATAATATTTTTTTATTCAAATAAATATGTAGTCCGACAATTTTTCTTAGAAGCAAACTTGATTGTTTCTTAATTGATTTGGCATTTACTTGGTAGAACTCCATTATAACAGATTAAAAATATCAAAGTATTTTAGCTCTACAGTTTTTAATATTTTTTATGCGTTGATAGCTATTTCGGCTTTCGCCATCGTCAGAACTATGTTTAAACTTATATTTTGCTCAGCTATATAGAGATGTATCTCTTCAGCGCCAGTATATATAGCTGAGCAAAATATAAGTTTAAACATAGTTCTGACGATGGCGAAAGCCGAAATAGCTATCAACGCATAAAAAATATTAAAAACTGGAGCTTAAATACTTTGATATTTTTAATCTGTTTGATTGTTTCTTTTTTCATTTAAATTTGTTTTAACATACTGAATTCGGGTGATCGCCGCGTACCATTATTTTCGGTTACTATTATCAGATTTGCGTAAAAAAAAAACATACATGTCATAATTCCCTATATCTTTTTAAATATTCCAAGTTTTTTAAAAATATAAAGAAGCTTTTTTAATTTAAAATTTTGACTGAAGGTGCTTGATGGAAATTGAATAATAATTTAGAATTATTTTCATTTTGATTTTGTAAACTTCCACAAAATTCTTGAAGAAGAATTTTGTGGAATTTATCCTAAATATAATGAAGCCTTTGCATGTTTCAAATTCATAGTGTTGTAGTATTTAAGTTAAACTAGCTGTAAGCCCGTTGACCTCAACGGGGGGGATTTTTGTTGCATTTTTAAGTAGTCAGAAAATTTACCGGCGTGAAAAATAAATTGTAAATAATATAATTTTTAGAATAATTGAAATGTTTAAGTTTGCTAACAAATATATTTCGTAGAAGAAGAAATATATTTAGAGATATATATCGACACCCCTGCAGTATTTAAATTGTAAATAATATAATTTTTAGAATATTTGAAATGTTTAAGTTTGCTAACAAATATATTTCGTAGAAGAAGAAATATATTTAGAGATATATATCGACACCCCTGCAGTATTTAAATTGTAAATAATATAATTTTTAGAATATTTGAAATCTTTAAGTTTGCTAACAAATATATTTCGTAGAAGAAGAAATAGATCTCGGGACATATATCGACACCCCTGCAGTATTTGAATTTTTAATGATATAATGTTTAGAATCGCGGACATACATACGGAGGACGGCGGATGGACGGACGAACAGACGGACATTATCGACTATTAATATATAGAATCTTACGGAGAAATTCAGAATAGGATAAAAACCGTGATAACTATGTATGTGCATTCGTAAAAGCACTCGCAAAAGTATTCACAAAAATCTCATCGAAAAAAAATAAGAAAAGACAAAACCAAAGTCGTAAAATACGACTACACGCCATGCGGTGCACTAATTCTATTCTATGAAAATCTCCAATTTTATTTACTTGACTATTTTATTTTTTTGTTAACATAGTTTCTGACTATCCTGTACAAAGATTAGATGTATTCTTTTTATTTAAATGAGTTAGGCCAATCCTCATAACATAGTTAACGCGACATATTTAACAAAACACTGCGGGTAATAATACCAACACGCCAATAACCACTGACCTACAAAATCGGTAAAAATAGCCTTCCCGTATTTAACCATCAATCAGAGAAAAAGGTTTAATACCCTTTCTGTATTTCATATGTTAATAGATTCTTACTCGATTGATAAAACGGTTAATGAATTCAAACGTTTAAATTTTAAATGAAATGTATAAAGAGGAGGCAATCACAACGAATTCATCTCATCATATCATATGAGTTTGAGTAGATGTGCCTAGATGTGTAGTATTTGCTGTCGTTTTCATGTATGGAGGGGATATTTTATTTTAGCCCGCCCAGATTGATTTTAATTTCAAAAACTTACATAAGCATTTTTAAAACAAAACAATCGAAAGTATTTTAAAGGAGTTTGCTTTCGCTTATTCTTTTGTGTGAAAAGAAAAAAAAAGAATTTAGACAATAGAAGAAGACATATTGCTTGTTGGTGTTTTGATGTATGGAATATTTTATTTAAGCCCAGCTCGCTTTCAATGTTAAGAATTTTCAAAAAAATACTTATAAACTCATTTTGAGGGAGTATTGTGTATAAACATTTGTTTTACTAAAGACTAATGTCAAACTAGTGTAATGTAGAAGCGTTACTTCTTGTTCTTGATATTCTTGCTCAAGAGAATTCGAAAATTTGATTTATAATTATAGAAGAGCTTCAGAGCAAAGATATTGAATGAATTTTTTGAGCTAATTTCTTGTCGGGCTGAGCCCACCTAGCCCAGTACGTAGAGCCGCCACTGTTTGTCACAGTCACGGCATACAACTTACTATGAAAGTGCAACAAATATTCCGTTTTTATGTCAATATCGTATCGTAAACAATACACATTGTTAGAATATTCTATTATGTTTTGTATCGCTACCTAAAAGCAACAATGAGGATTGAAAAAGTAAAGTAAGTAAGTCCATATGCCAATCGATTGCTCCAAGCTAAGCATACACAATGAACACTGGAAAGTGAATTTTTGATTTAAGTGAATTACTTTTACATTTATTGATATTGCCCTGCAACTTCAATGTTTCTGTGGGATAATTGGGGCAACAAGATACAAATGATAATAAACAACAAAATACAAATGATAATAAACAACACAATTTTACTGGTGTCCTCTATCATAACGTACAACTATAATTAACTATTTCATAACGACTGTCATTAAGAAACAACCCACACAAGACAAATTTTACATAAGGGACGAAAAACGTTTTTTAACGATTTTGGGACAAAGTCAAAATATTAAACTAACACATCCCTGAGATGCACAAAGAATTAGGTACATTCGTTTTAAACGGTATCATACGTATTTAAATATATCGTCACGCATTCAGTAATCGAATATAGTCTTGACTTACACTAAAGGTTTATATACAGAAGCACGCTAGAGATGGCCCTTGATATTTTTATATTTTCATGTCTTTCGTTAATAATTGTTGAAATTATTTATTAAATTCTCATATTGCAATTACAATTTGATAAATTATGTTTGATTTGACATGATAATGACATTGTTTGCATTTATCAAGTTAACGTATAATATGAAGGTATTACTTGCAAACCCAGCTTATCCAAAGTTGTTGAAACATGAACCATGAATGTAATTTAGTAGATAAAAATAATTTTTGAAAGCATTTTTAGAAATCAGTCCCAAAAATGACTTGACAACATCCAAAATATCATTCCAAAGTAATGTACGACTTAAAAACTTTTAAAATGAACATTGTTTTTCAAAATGATATTCAAGTTTCATTTTTTTTAACCATTTTAGAATAAGCCGTGTTTGCAAGTAATACCCTCATATATGAGTATCAGTAAGATAACAAAAGTATGTAATACATATATGAATGATATTTCTTTTCAATATAATCAAAAATATCAGCCCCATTACAATACAGCAGAATTTTGGATATTTTTTCCGATATACATATTTTCTTTGACAAACAATCCATGGTGGAAGTAAGTAGTTAAACTGATATCATATAAATTTTGAATTTTTCGTTTACAATTTATTTTATACTGCAACTAATTATGTACTACTGATATAATTCAATTCAATAATATAAATATTTTAGATTTTTAGATTTCTATCTAACGATCATTTTTTAAAGATATTGTTCGCATTTTAAATGAATGTTAAATTTATTAAATTATGAAATTCACATCTCTAGCAATTTATTATTGCAAAGAGGGGTTTTTTTGTTTGCGGGGAAGTGGGGCGTTTTTTAGGAAGCAAAATGAACTCCGTTAGAATAGAGTATGCACTTTTTGATGTACGTCTATTGCGATTGTACCAAGAAAAATAAACTGGTGTTTACTACACTTCCACTGCATCAAAATATCGCATCATTTAGAAAAATACCAAACTTTTGAAACCATAAAACTATGTTAAACATTAAAAATTATAGTGATATGTTATCTCTGTTCGGTTGCTTGAAATGTCAATTACCTAAAACACATGTGTGTGTCACTTGTTATCGCATTGCTTAATCACAGGATATTAAAACAATAGCACCATTATTGCAGTCTCGGCGCATAAAAACGACCTAAAGGCATATTCACACTCGCGCATATTTACGCACTATCTACATTTTATTTTCAACAAAATTTTATCATGCTTTTTTTGATCAATGCTTAGTCATACAACTATTTATCTTCAAATGCTGGTAATAAGAATTATTTTTGTTGAAAACGTACCTAAAAAATAAACTATGGTATAAAAAGAGTTCAAAAGTAAATTACGCTATTACAATAACACTTCATATCTTATTAGCTTGGAAGTAAGGTATGCAATCCTGGACCCATTTTGTGATCCCGGGACTTCGGGATTGACAATTTTTTAATCCCGGGATTCCGGGATTGAACACTCAGCATAAAATCGTGTATAAAATAAGATTCGGGATTGGTCGGTGATTTAGAAATCTTGGGATTCTTTCAAACAATATCATGTCAATTTCAAAAACCCATAAATTTTCGGATTTCTAAGAATTACCAGCGTGGGACGCTTTTTTTTTACTTCCAAAAATTTTCGAATCCAAAATTACAGGAATTTACGAATTTAATAAAAATAGCAGCTTTCTATCCAGCTATCTTTTTTTAGCTCTTCCGTGTTACATTTTCTCAATCCAGAAATTCCGGGATTGGAACTCACGTAATCCCAGTATTTCGGGATCACAGAATTGGACGGGATTCCGGAATTGGATATCCTACTTGGAAGCACCTTTGTATATAAGTAAAAAAAAAATATTTTGGTATATTTTGAAAATTTCTATAAAACACATAATATATAAATGAAGACCACAAATATTACGACTAAAAAACTTGATTACTAGTAATAATAACTGAATACTTAATTTTTTCGTGGTATAATCGAAAACAGGGCTCTAAATAAGACCAAGTTTATTCGGACAATCAGGACAACGGAATAACAAAGATTTTCGTTGTACAGTGTAATTCCTACAATATTCACACCTTTGCCTCTTTGAGTTATCTGTACTATCTTGTTTGAAAATTATTCGCCTTTTCGAACAAGATTTTCGGATCCGTTTTCAGAGAGGAAGAAAACTAATATCACTATAACTAAAATAAAGGGAACACGAATGCTCTAAAACTTTGAATAGTGTTTTTATTTTGTAAAAATATTGGCCACACTGAGGAAACAGTTCTGAAACGTTATAAAAATACGCTTCAAACAAAATAATATTTAAAAAAAGATATAACTGTAAACAATCTTTTACCCAAACACAATAATTCACTTAGTATACGTATTCTGATTACACTAGTGTGAACAACTCTTTATGCGAATTTCAAAGGAATGTCGCGAAACGACGCTTTGCTTCAATTTTCGGACGGGCACGGGAGCCGTGTTCTACGCAGTGAACGTGTTAACTCAATGTAATATAGTATAGTAGTATTAGATTTTTATTTATCTCAGTGATGCTTTCGGGTAACAATATACATATCTTATTAAAAAAATGTTCCTTACTAAGTCCTTCCGACAACTTCAAATAAAAGAGATCCAATATATTTAATATGTGATTTGATGAAAATTGATATGAATTAATTAATCGCTTTAACCATATTGAAGAATTAAAGAATTTTTCATTATTTTTATTTATTTTTACAGTAAAAAATATAATCAATGTCTGTTGTAAATATTTTTTGTTCAATAAAGTTACTCTGAAGGTACTTATCTAAAAGACGAAAAACGTGTCACAAGTTATGACACTTGTGACTCACAACTATAAATGCTAATCCATTTCTTTCAAGTTTAACACATCACAATCGCATTCTTTACATCAGAGGTTACCAAACTTTTTGAGAAACGGGCCAGATAGTTTTTTTAAAAACGTTGGGAGCAGACGAAAAAATATTCTTGGTAGAATCCTATTGACATTTAAAAAAAACAATATTTCGCATGCGTAAAATATCTACGTATTAATACTCAGGGACCGGATTGAAATCTTTGGAGGGTCTGATCCGGCCCGCGGCCAACACCATGTATGCTTTGAATACAAGTCTACAAATCGATGAATAATTTCAACCCATAATCCAGTAACCGAGTGGATGTACAGTCTGCGCAAGAATGTTTCGCGTACCGTACGAAAATTCAGTTTTGTATTTTAAAATGTCTAACCCTTCCCTTACTATGCAAAAAAAGCACAAGCACCTGAGCTGTGTAGCCGTTACACATCAGGCAAACGGGAGTGAATCATGACAATTATATGTAGTACTGCTGTAGTAGTGTTATATAATTGTCATGATTCACTCCCTGATGTGTAACGGATACACAGCTTAGGAGCTTGTGCTTTTTTGCATAGTTAAGGAAGGTTAAAGAACAAAAATTATATCTTTATAAATATCAATACAAATATGTCTAAGCATGTATCCACATCTCAAATATAAATAGTTTTACCTTTGACACAATTTTTAACAGCTAATAATGAACTAATGGTAGCCCAGGTAGTAGAATTAACAAATTGTTGTATTCATTAAATATGCGATTTTTTTTTTATCAATTGTTAATTATTGATAACGTCGAGCATCCAGGGAATCTTATGATTTTTAAGAAATAGTTAATTATTTTTAGATAATCAAATTTTAATTATTTAAATATGCGATGGAGTCAAACAGGAATACGAGGCACGTGAAAACAAAAAAAACCCCTAGATTTTTCCAGATATACATAAATTAAAATTCAAGATAGCAATGTATTGTAGAATAATGTGTCATATAATAAAAAATAGGTGTTTTTTACCAATGATTTGCATGATTATTCTAAATCTTAATTTTATATCTCAGCGGTGGAGTAGTAAGAACGTTCCGCTATCGATTAGTTGAATCTAGATTCTAGTCCCGGCATGGTAAAAATTACTTTTTTTTAAGTAATATTTGAAGTCATGAGTGTATGTATGTGATGTCATTTCTCCTTGAGATTCTCTCAAGATACTTGTACAAATCCTTATCGTGTTTGTCACGTATGATTAAAAAAAAACAAAATATTTGATACAATAGAAATATTAGCTGCAATGCTATTTTTTTGGTTATTTCAATTCAGTCATATATAGCAGAACGGATGGGCGTGAGTTTTTCTATAAAATATCATCTCGGCTATCAAGGTTAAATGTGATGTAGAATTTCTACAAAGAGTAGTCCACTATTTTCTTCCGAGAAGCTGACACCCTTCCTGCCATTTTCTACTTCTGCAATCGTCAAGACTACTGTATTACAAAAAAAAATGTAAGACACCATCAGCTTGACATCAGATCAGGGGAAAACATGCATTTTTTAATCGAGAAAATACGGTAATAAATACTTGTTATGTGACGTCACGTTTGCTTGATTTACATATTTGTGTCGTAATGGCCATTCTCATATGATAAACCACAGTAAGCATCGTAATTATGAAATTGAATCTAGTACAAAAGTTCGGTCTACCGGCGTCTTAGTAAAATATTATTGGGGACATTCCGCCGAAAATAATCTCCCTCTCCAAAATAGCGGTCCTTAACTGGGGTGCGAGAAAGCATTTCCGGGGGATGGGAGATGTTTCTATTTTGACGTGTTGAACAAATGTATTTTAAATGACAGTCAGTCCTCTTTAAATGCGATTTTTTAAATATGCAAACTTAAAAAAATGTACTTAAAAAATATTACATCGAGAGTACAGTACGCGCAGTTTAACTTTGCCATCGGGCTCTAGGGTGACCATGATTTAATATATATTTTTTAATAATTAAATTATCCATTTATTTATAACTATATATATTTATACAAGAGAATATCATTTGATGTTAAGTTAAACTAAAACACATAAATACTAGTTTTTTTGTATTATGTCGATTTATTGCACACATTTTTTTATTAAAATATTTAGGATTGTAGCATACCATAATTGACGAATGTTAAATATTCAAAAACTAAGACTCCTTTATAGGATGACGGCCGGTTTTGCTCACAACTATTTTTTTTAAACCATGTCCGCTCCCAATGTGGAACATATGGACTCATAATGGAGTTTATCTCAACAGAAGTGTTTCTACGAGAACTGCTTGTTACTCAGTTGCTCAACCTCCCTTTTTCCAAAGAGAGTAGAGATAGAAGGACAGGGCTAGGACAGGATTAGTGGTAAGCTAATCGCTCTCAATACGCCCCGTTCATAGGATAGGATGGGAGAGAGGGGATGCCTTTGAACAGAAATCATAAATCGATTGAAAAATCAATTTATAAAACTGTCCGTACCGGGATTTGAATCCGGGCCTTCTGTAGCTGAAGCCAACAACGTTGACCACTCGACCACATAGGCGGCCATGTCACAACTATAAGAACATCTTTTTTCCTACCTCTACTCTCTATTGAAACTATATGTGGGGTTCGAGAAGCGGATACTTAGTTTCCTGGCTAATATTCTTACTAGAGTGAGTACAGACTGAAGTCTTTATTTCCCTTTCCAGTATGTGACTTCGACTTCGTCGACAATGAATGTGAATTCTACAAATTTATTATTTAATGTAAAAAAATGCACTGTATACAGAAATTTCGGTACTTGTTTTTTCGCCGGTATCATACGTATTTAATTATATCGTCGCGCTCAAAATTATTGAACACTGAATACACACTCATATACGTTTGTGTACAGACATACAATAGAGATGGTCAGTGATTTTCTCACTATTGATAATTGTTTAAATTATTTAGTAAAATCTCATGTTGCAATTACAATCTGGAAAAAAATATTTGATATTCACATCGTTTGCATTTGTCAAGTGAATGTATAATACTATACGAGTATCAATAAAATAATAAAATTATGTAAGCACACTGTGTATGTGAATTTTTAATATTAAATACCTTTATGAATGATATTTCTTTTCAATATCATCAAAAATATCGGCCCTATTACAATACAACAGTATTTTTCTAGCCAAAATACGTATGATAAACTGTTCACATACATACAATCAAATATTTTGCTTATTTCCATTCTCTATCGCTATTCTCATGGTTTTTTTATTTCTTCAGATATGGATACTAGACACATCCTCTTGTAGGTTTTATTATTGTCGAAAAGCTTATTTTCCATTTTCCGGTTTTATGATAATTCTCGGATGTATTTTCTTTGAGAAATAATCCATCGTGGAAGTAAGTAGAAAACTGACATCAGATGGAAAAATCATATGAATTTTGAATTTTTCGTTAGCAATTTATTTTATGCTAGAACTAATTATGTATTACTGAAATAATTCAATTCGATAATATAAATATTTTATATTTTTAGATTTCTCTCTAACGAAAATAAGATCATTTTTTAAAGATATTGTTCGCATTTTAAATGAACATTAAATTTATTGAATTATGAAATGGACATCACTATTAAAACTTTATTGTAACATAATTTAACGGAATTAGGTATTTGGCATTTGAAATTAGCATCTTATGTAAGGTATAATAAGGTCTAAAATAGCGTACGTAAGAATTTTTTATATGCATTTATGAGCGGTTTCTTGTTTGCGGGGGAAGTGGGGCGTTTTTTATGAAGCAAAACACAATTATAATACTCCGTTCGCGTCGATTTTGAACTTTTTGATGCACGTTTAACAGGAAAGAACCGAAATTTCTATCACAATAAGTAGGTAAAATCTGAAAACATTAAAAAATGAATTAATCAATAAATATTTACCTAGTAAACATACTCGTGTATTTTTTTAATGTAGTTATACACATTTATAACCACTTCTTTAGTTTAACCACACAGTGCTTTACCTCATCCTAATTTCGTTACTTCTGACATTATATTATGGTCACTCTTATTTTCGAGAGCAAAAAAGCGTGTGCCTGCTACCCTTGCGTCTCTTGACCAATCACAGAAGTAAATACCAATACACCTACACGTTCTGTGTATCATACACAAAGCGTATCAATGTAGTAAAACGGCAAAGTTATATAAATTTATCTATACGTATCGTTGTATTTTGGATATAATAAAGAATGAATCATTTACACTCACCGACGTTTGGAAAAAAAATACGATTTTGGACTGTTTAAATCACGTTGCATCTGCAATCTTTTCTTTCAGCCCGCTGTCCATTTAGAATTTCTGAATGTGGCCCTTCATACAAAAAAATCCCTTCTCATCCGTTTACACGCCGTAATGTGTGTTTCGTTCATTTTTAAGTGTGTTTAGTTCTTATTAACTAGGCCAGGGTTTCCCAAACCTTTTATGTAATGTAACGCTTCGCAAATCCGGAAATACTGACAGCACACCTTTTAGATTGCGTAATTTAGAAAAGTAAACTCACAAAAAATATATTATGATATCACATACAAAGCTTTATTTACTCACATGAGTAAACAAAGCTTTTAATGATTGATAATTTTGAGTCTTTAAATCGCAAATCTTCTTGATATCGGGCACAATATTGGTGAGTTAAATTCTTATATCTGGTGTGGCATCGAGTCTGTTCCTGACTTCGTTTCAGCATAATAAAATAAGTTGTATAAAACGCTTTAATTGATAGCTTGTTTTGACACAATTTGGGACTTTTCTAACAAACTCGCCCAGAAATAATTTAATGGCTGATTTTTATTACCGAAAAATCATTTAATTTGTCATAATCACTTTCGCTTAAGCCTACGGGATTAGCTGTCTTGCAAAATGAATTCCGTAGTCATCATTCTTATCAGTTTTGAGAAAATATTTCAAAAGAGTTATTAAGTTCTGTAGGTGTTCGCGAGACACCTATTCATTTTCTGTGGAACACTATTAGTCCGCGGAACATGGTTTGGGAAACCCTGAACTAGTCCACAAAGCGCGACACGGCCTGTACTGTTTGATGTTTAAATGTTCCATATTATGTGTTGACAATGAAATAATTATTATTCATGCACAGACTATAATTCTATTTTCTACCAAAAGATGAGGCTTTGGTCATTTCGTGGTTGCGAAAAAAATGTTTATAACGATTTTTTTACGGTTTTAACATACACATTTCGCTTGTACAATTGTAGTAAAATATGGATCATCGATTCACACGCAATGTCTTGAAAGTCGAAGATTTATCGGTAGGCGTTTGAATATCCGGAACAACTGGCTTATTCCTGGAGATCTGAGAAAAGATTTTTATGACATCTTGTCGAAAAAACACGTTTTATAAATAAACAAGCAAGAAGAAATATTTATCACGGTTTCCGAATATGGTACATTAAGTTATGGGCGACTTCACAAGCAGTGCATGACGGTACGTCTTGGAAGAGCATAAAAATATTACTTGAAATTTATCATAAAAAAAATATTACATCACTATTTTTATGATGTAAGGAAAAAGCGAAAGTAAAATATTGTGTCGCCCAATAATGGAAGAATTTTTGATAAAATACAATGTATTAATAATAGATTACTTAAACCTCCTATTTAAGATTTTAAACAGGGAATTTGAGGGACTGATTTCCAATTTGATAAATATTGAATTTTAAAAGATTTCTCATTTCCCCATATTTAGTTCTAATAGAAGATAATCCTAGAATTTCATTAAAATGTACACACAATAGATTTACAACTACAGTAGTAGATTAAACTTGACAAAATTATACTTTTTTAACCGAGGTTACGGTCTCAAGTCCATCGCAGAATGAAGAGTAAACAAATGTCTAGCTAGCCCTCATAGCTGAACAGAGTAGCGTTGTATATGCGAACGTTTCATAGTGTAGCGGTTGCCAAACTTTAGGACTTCGCGGATCACTAAATTCATTATTTTAAAACCCGCGCACCACTAGCATATATTTATTTTTGATAAAAAAAAACAGTTTGCTGAAAATAATAAAAAAATAGATACATTTTCACCCAAAAACACTTTCACAAAACGTTTTTTTTTTAAATTATAATATCACAATGGTTGATTTCATTTTAGATTCCTTGATAGAAAATGAAATTTTCGATCGGTTTTGTGAATCTTTCACTGCAGATAGGCTACTACATATATAGGCTCACGTATTTTAGTGGGGTTTATATTATAAATTCTATGATGGAACCCTTCCATCCTTAGTTATCTGCTCATGCCAAGATTGCATAGTAAAAGTGCCAACTCAAACTCGAACGAAGAAAGATTAATTTTTAAATTTATAGTTATAATTTCTCTATAATTTGTGTGATTATGTAATGATCACGAAACTTCTTTTTATAATACTTTTATTATTTTGCATCACCCATTATTTATATAGACATACCTACTTTTATACGAATAACTCAATATGGTTAGCTGTGGCATAACAATGTAAATAATGTCGATTTTTTTTTCGCGAACCAACGCGTTGGCCACCGCTGGTACATTAAACGTTAACTCGGCCGATGTGGAAATTGTATGCGTTTGCGATTTGAATGGAGGCATTGGGAAATTTGCTCACAATAATGGCTCAGCGTTGGATTACGCTTTTCACATAATTCAATGCATTTACATAAGTTAAATAAAAAAAACATTATTAGATTCGCCACGGCTAAAATAGCTTTACCACTCTGCTGATAACGATCCTTTTTGCTTTTGTTACCCAACGCCATCTTGCGATTGTGTTTCGTGTCGGATTTAAAATTGCCGACAATAATAATAAAATTGTTTTTTTTTTCCAAACACGTACGTGTTCGAATATTTCCCAGAGAAGATCTTATAAAGTAGTTTAAGGCTTTGGCACATTGTCTTATGACGGGCAGGCAATATATAATTAGCTATTTTTTACGGACAATAAATAACTAGTATGTATTCAATGTTGCATTGTAGTAATAATTGATTGAACGGGAAAAATAATTAAAAAAATATATCTTTTTGAAATTCAAATTTTATTAATTTTGATTATCAACTGTCATAAATTTTCATGTAGATTTTTATCACATTTAACACTATGGTTTAGGTTAGGTTAGAATTGAATAATCGGTCGATAGTTATTTCGTCTTCACACCATCATCAATATTTTGCTTCGACTTAATTTAGTTAATCTGTCTGTACTGCCTCAGAAAAGATAAACAATACATATATATATTAATAGTCGATAAAGTCCGTACGTCCGTCCGCCCGTCCGGTGTCCGATGCCCGATTTCCCCTCCCCTGCCCCTCACCCTCCACCACTCCAGCACCACTGTCTCAATTTTTTTATTCATACTAAAGACATGTTTCGATTATGTCAATGTCATAGGTCGATTTATGCTACTACGAAAAATGATTGTTAGCAAACTTGAACATTATTCCAATTTTTTTATAATTTACGACATTTCGGCTACTACGAAAAATGGTTGTTAGCAAACTTAAACATTATTCCAAAAATTAAATAATTTACGTAGTCTATTTCTGCTACTACGAAAAATGATTGTTAGCAAACTAAAACATTATTCCACAAATTAAGTAATTTACGAGGTCTATTTTTGCTACTACGAAAAATGGTTGTTAGCAAACTTAAACATTATTCCAAAAATAAAATAATTTACAATTGAAATACTGCAGGGCAGGGCTGTCGATATATGCCCCGAGACATATTTCTTTTACTATCAGAATTTATGGCTTATTCAATAAATAGGTTTGTAATATTTTTTTAACGTCAGTAAATTTTCTGACTACTTAAAAATGCAACAAAAATCTCACGTTGCTGGGCAACGGGCTTACAGCTAATCATAATTATTACTCTAATAACCCTTCTTTAATTTAAAAATTAGGTTTTCGATGATATAATTTCGATTTGAGTTGTTATAGAAAAATGAACATAAATGTTTAATTAATATTATAAGAAAATACACTGAACAAGAATGTCTGACAATGGCGTGACACCGAAATAGCTATCGGATAATTGGTATAATTATTATGAAACTAAATTAATACCTGGGTATTTTTACCTATATCTATCAGTTTTATACATTGATTTTTCAATCGATTTATGAATTTCAGTTCGTAGGCATGTATGTATGTGATGTCTTGAATTCCTCCCACCCGCTCATCCTTTCCTTAAAACGGGGCGTAGCGAGAGCGATTAGTTAACCACTAGTGATGTCCTTGCCCTATCCTTCTTTTCCTACTCTCTTTGGGAAAAGGAAGGGGTGAGCAACCGAGTAACGAGCAGTTTTCGTAGTATCACTTATGTTGTGATAAAATCCACTATGAGTCCATATGAATCGCATTGGGAGCGGACATGGTAAAAAATATCTTTTGTAGTAGTTTTAAACATTAATATTTTGTAAAAATTCATGCGGATCACTAGTTTTCTGAATATCGCAAATTTATTGTCATCCCAAAAATATTTCATGTCCCGTTTTCTTGTCACCCGATGGTGTTTATCTACCATTTCATAGAGTCAACTATATTTATAAAATCTGTTAAAAATATTTCAATTCACTGACATTGAACATTGAATGGATACAGCCATGTACCAAATTTATTGTAGTCCTTTGTTATTATCTAATGAACAATTGTAATGATTTTATTATGTTTATTTCGCGATTTTGCTCTTAATTAGTGCGTGCGCACATTATTGTCGGGAGTATTACAGCAGTGTTAAACATGCTTGTGTTTTACCTGCAAGGGCAATGCTGGTGTAGTGGTTCAGTAAATCCTTAATTCAGAATTTCTAAATCTTTTCAAAAAAAAAATGAAATTATACTAAAAATGAATTTCCACAGAGTGAGCGTCGAACTCATCGAAAAGAATCCTACCCTTTTTGAATGGAACGACAAAATGTGAATAAAGTGGAAAACATAGATGGAAGCATATATTTTTTAATAGGTGTTCGCTGTAAATTAGTGAATAATACTCGGGATAAGTAAAACCGGGCCTTATCTTTATTTAAAAAAAATGTCGGTCTCATTTCTCCACCATTCTATACATTGATTTGACGGTTTCGTCGTGTAAGGAAGTTAGTAAAATAACTTTGAGCCTAATATACCTAAAATGTACATTATTCCAATTGATTTTTCAATTACATATTACAAGAAATAATATAATAAAAGCGTGCATATAACTTCAATATAATGTAAATTATATAGTTGGAGACGAAAATAAATACGTAGAGATATAAAGACATTTTTGAATTGTCCTGTATGTATATCAATTATTATTAGGAAAATTTAAAATATTTTTTCGGGAATTGTAGTTAAATAAATAGAAAAACTATTGTGAAAGTTATTTTGTATTTTTTTAGCTTACAAATTATTTTTTTTTCAACTCAAAACTGCTACATTATTATGGTTTGACAGTTTCTTATCTTAAAGCAAAAGATATTTTGAACGAGAATTGAAGAATTTCGCAAATATAAATACCGCGAATCTCTTTCGGAGGATGAGCCAAGGAAAGTTTACCTAAGTTAGAAGTCCGATATTGATTTCGACATTAAATCTTGTGCCAATGGGACGAAGCAACAATATCTCATTGACGCGTGGAATGGTGTTATGTACCTTATTTAATCGAGGCTAACCGTGGGTTTTTTTTTCTTAAATTTGAAAAAATCACTTAAAATATTGTTTGTTTACCTCGTTTACTTGTTTATGCCCTACGGTTTCATCACACATACGTAAAGCAATAACACGTTATTCACGCATTCAAAATATTCATGCCGTTATTTAAAGATTTTGTCTTCGTGGAAGACGACAACTTCAATACTTAAATATATTGTGGCCATTTTAGAGCAATACGAGTTAGTTGACATGTTTTTGTCTTGACGTCTTCAGTACTAAAATAAAACGAGTCGACAGAAATTGCACATAAGATTATTAAAATCTCAAACGGTTTTTTGTCAGTGTAGCTTACTACCCCAAATTAAAGTTATGTCGTGAATAGTTAATGTTTCCGATGCAATACATATTTGTTGAATTTATTATTCGCGCTTCCAAATTTTTAGAAAGTTTGAGAACAAGTACCGTTACGCAATATGATATGAAAAATACTATGAATAAGTAACGGCATGTATTGTAATAAAGTTATTCATCAAAATAATATTAATTCAAATAATGTGTTCACCCTGACACGGTGCGAAGAACGAGAGGTCGCTTTCCATTTTGGCATTGTCCTATTATTAATGTTTTTTATTGTAAACGATTGGTGGGTTTTTTTTAAGCATTTTTTTTATTTTCTGGATTTTCAAAACTTACGCTGCTAAGTCGAATTAGTTGCATTTTTTTGCATTACACGATGTGTGGTGAAGGGTCAAACTATCTGCGACTCTTTGTTGCCACGGTTGTTTTATTCTATGATTATTTCATTATGAAAATGTGTGGTAGAATGCGGCGGATGTCGGAAATGCGAGCGTCGGTCGCTATTGCAAAAACCGTAATATCTCGACAGGATCTGAGCTTCGGAGGAGGCGAGGCCGTTAGAAATTATTATTTCGTCCAATAATACGATTATTGCACGTTTCATACACCACATTGCTCAATAAGTGTTATCTAAGATTTATTATGAATTCGTCAGAAATCTAGATTAACTCAATATGTAGTGGGCTTCTTGATTCGTTGGACCGCTGGGTGTCTAAACCGGATACAATTTAATATATATTCAAATAGCAACGGACAATCGCTTTAACATCAATAATATTGTTGTAGAAAAATCAGTTCTTGCATTTGCAGGGCATTGCGATCCCTGGTTGTGACTGATTTACAAAAAAATGTTACACATGGGTTTTATGCGTTCAAGTGAAATGTTTTCCAATGTTTTTAGATATATAGAACAAATTGAAACAACTGTTCAGTCATTCAGCTTTCCCGCCTCTCTACTGAAGTCTCGATCTTGATAAATTCGATGTTTCAGATTCCCTAGTATTGAGTGAAAGTAATTATTTATATCACTATTACCAACGTATAAAGCGCGTTAACCTTTCTTTTTATTTCCTTCGTTAGCGGAACTGTAACAATTGGTTTTTTTCGAATTAGCAGTGTGCGAGATGTGGGATATAATTAAATAGCTCTGCATAGTTTCGTTGATGGCGATTAAACGGGCAGTGAAGCGATCGCCAATTTTCACCATTTCTCCAATTGTTCTCGTCGCAATCCGACAATCTTTTCGCGCAACACTTTCACCTTTGTGTACAGGGGATCATTGCTCTCTGATTAAGTAATAACATATAGACGTTCAACTTTATTAAGAGGTTCAAATATTTTTTTTAAATAAGCTATTATTGAATACAAATTGGATCTGTTTATTTCTTCATATTCCTGGAGATAATTCATCAATTATTATTAGTCGATTGATTAATGCCACTGAACAGAGGTCGTCAAACTTTTAATACCTACCGGCAGGGGGGTTTTTTTTACTATGTGAAGCGGTGGAACGGCGTTTCGACACCTTTTTTTTACATTTTTGATGTTTCAAATCAATATTCGCAAAAAAAAACTTTGAAAACATTTGATTTGTTTCTTAAAAACCAATAGCTGTTCGTTGCCGTCTTGTGTGTCTCTTTTGAATGAAATGTATGGGGTACCGTAACACGTAAATTATTGTCATAATACAAAAAAATACCAGGTTCATCCCTATTTGTGACCAGAACCAGGGGTCTAATGCTTGTGCTTGTCTTGTGCTTCTTGTGTATAAAATATGTTGATCAGGGGTTACTCAGAGTAAGACAAGGCTACTGTGATGGATCTCATGGGTTTATATCCCAGTGTGAACAGCATTTTTTTCAAATGGTTTTCAAAATTTACATTTATCAATTACTGTTTGATGGCATGGTTTGGTGTGATATCTAAATATCTTCCAATCCTAAAATTAATGGGGCAAAACGAGAGAGATTAGTTTATCACTAGTCTTGTCATCCTTATATCCTTACTATCTTTGACACAAAGAGAAGTTAAGTAACTGAGTTACAAGCATTTCTCATAAAAAACTTCTGTTTGGATACCATTAGGAAAAAAAATGTTGAAGCTTGTGAAGAAATGAGTTCCGGCACCTTTTTTTAAAAAAAAAAAGCACTGCCCACCGGCATTTATGTATGTTGATGGTACGCTCTTTACCGCCCGACATTTATACGTTTTTTTGAGGGATGGGACTACAATGTATTGCGATGTTTATAAATAAATGTATAAATTAAGATTTATGGGGTGAGCCCCATCATGAAAAATGTGCGGCTCGAAAAGTGCTTGTTGCAATATTGAACTTATTTATTAAACCGGTATGGCTAACATCAATACAGGCAAAACAAAAATGTTAAATTAAACCAAAAATATATGGCCAATTCCGAGTGCAATACCTTATGAGTAAATCAAAATTGGTATTTCGATATATATTATTAAATACTGTCATTAAAAAATATATTATACCCAATCGCAAATGGGTGATTTTCACAAATAACTTACGGTTTCTACAAAAATTATAATCCATCATTGAAATGCTCATCATTTTTGGAGTTTACAACCTTTACGTTTACAGTTTTAAATATTTTGGTGTCAATACTTGGTGGAAAGGCATTATATTAACAAAAGAACTTATTTATTTTTCGGACCGGTTTCACTCAAGACGTGCATTATCAACTGATCAGTTAAAATATGTGATGGTTTCTATACTCAAAAATTTATTTTTTGGTAAATTTTCAATACAGAAATACCAGTATTTTAGTGAATTTAGGAATGGAATCAATAAATTTTGCAAAAGCTTATTTTAATATGTTAAACTACCAAAATTGTTGTGGAAGGAAGTTAGGTAGTCAACGTATAGATGAGCGATATTTACTAAGAACACACAAAAAACTGCCTCCAGCAACCGTAGGCGCTTGAATTGATTACCAGTGACCAGTGGGTAGGGTTACCGTGGACCGCATTAGGAAAGTCGGACGCATGTGGTTTGAAGTCCTGATTTGTAAAATAAAGTCCGGCCATAGATCAAAAATAATTTTAATAGCTTTAATTAAGCTTAATTAACATTAATATTTTTGGCCACTCAGCTTTTAGTCGGGAGTTGCTCTGGCGCGGACGTGCGGCAAGCACATACCCATAGCGTTTTCATTTAATTACTTACGTGCGGTGCCTATGATTTTTAGCAAATTATAATATTTTATTATGTGGCATAACAAAAATCCAGTCTTGAAATCCGGGTGGAGTTCGGTCTAAGCTCCTAAAATCCGGTGAGACGTTATCCCTGCCAGTGAGCAGTTACGTTGATAACCACTGCCGTACAACTTATTTAAAAAATATATATATGAAAAAATGAAGGAAACTATATTAGAATATTTGTTTTTTTTTAGCATCTTTACCTGGGGCTATAGCCGCTCACCAGCTGGTGGTATCCGTCCGGCAGAGATGCTCTCCAGAAGAGGCCCTTAATGTACTCAGAGACCTTCCGAATCCTCGAGCTGATGAAGGAGAAATTCCTCAATCCACTGAAGCTCCATACAATCCACTCAAAATAGACGTTTTTGTACAGACTCTTCTTAATCTTGGTTCAAAGTCATTTTCGCATAGTTTTGCTGCAATTTCGAAGTTTCACTATGTTTTTAAGGTTAGTTTCTTTTTATCCTGAAAATTTTACATTGTGCATAGGAATTCTGACCCAATTCTACAATTGTTATTTATCAGGAATGTGCTTGGTTCATTTAAAAAATAAATACTGCTTCAATTTTAAATGTAACATGATTTGATAAATATTAAATTATAATTTGGTAGAAAAAGACTAGTATGTCGTAAAGCATATTTTAAATGATTGAAAATAATTGAAAATAAATGATATTGATGTATTCGAGTATTGTCATTATTTTGTTGGCTATAAATAATGTTAACTGACGAGAGAATCCCCTGTTTTTAAAAGTTATCACATGCCACTGATGAATGAATTCATACTTAAGTATTTTATTTTCTATACACATATGGATAAAATGCATTAAGAAAAATATTCTCCAATCGATTCTTTCCAGATTCTTGCCGAATCGGAAGAGGCCCAAATTTGTATACTGCGCAACATGTTTGAGCTGTGGGGCACACACCAGCAAATGATGGTAGTCCTGGTCGATAAAATGTTGAAGACTCAGATCGTAGAGTGCTCTGCTGTGGCTACGTGGATTTTCTCGAAGGAGATGACTGGTGAATTCACAAAACTATTCATTTGGGAAATCCTTCATCTCACAATCAAGAAGATGAATAAGCATGTCACCAAACTGAGTATGTTGAAATTAAATATCAGCCCTTTGAGTAATGAATATTTTTACTCATTTATTTTGTAACCACGTTGGCTCCCAATGTTTAGTCGTTTTCAAGAACTGCTTGTTACTCAGCTCCTCGACCTGTATCTTCTGGAGAGAGTATGTAAGGATAAGGCTAGGCCAGGACTATTAGCCAACAAATCGGTCTGTCCTCATTTTTAAGAATCGGATTGGTGAGAGGGAATTTAGACATTACAGAAATTCAAGTCTTACAGCAATTATTTATCTTGAAACTGAAGCCAAAGACACGTTGTCCAATAGGCAAAAGGCCCGATTACTATACATAATATAAAACCTTTATTTTTATCAGTCAATCAGTGAAGTGAATAATAATAAGATTTCCAACAAGTGTGTTTATTGTGAGAGCATAAAAATAAATTCAGTTAATAATTCATTAACAAATAATTATTTTCACACTTGTAGAAGCAAGCATTTCAATTATAACATGTGTAATATGAAATTGATTCCAGGAAGACAATCGAATCAAAATAGATTTGTATGCTAATATTACATGACTACAGATTTTCCTAGAATATTTTTTTTTCTTTAATTTAAACAATTAATAAAAATATGTTACTGCCAAAATTCATTGATAGATCTGTAAAATATCCATATGTGAAAAAATAATAATTATTTCTTTAAAAATATGAAAATGGGAAGAGACAAGACCAATGACTTCTAAGGCGAGAGGTTAACTGCGCGGGCCAATCCATCAAATGTGTGGAATAATTTGTCATACTTGATATAAAATATAGTGATTTTTGTTTTGATTTGCATAATAAAATATATTTTCATTTGATTATTTATTAATAAGTGTATTAAATAATAACAGAACTATTTTTTTTTACATAAAATATCAATCGCATATTAAGAAAACAAGTAGAATGAAACAAATAATCGGTCACTAATGAAGTTATTAACATCTTTTATAATTTTTTCTAGTTTTTCACGTCTTTCTTTACAACTTATCCTTATATTACTTATTTTAGATCAATTTCTGATTTATTTTGGCTAACCCTGTCGCGAGCCGTGGGAATACGGTTTCCCGGTGACTTAATTCGCTTCAAAAACCACGTGGGAAGCATGTTTTTAATTTTTAAAAGTAGCGACATTTAGCAAAATTTCGCCACCAACACGATGCCGTAGAGATCTAATTTATCTACCGTAACATAACCATCATTCCTTCGTTGTTTTGGCGGCCGGCGCACACGTTGATTTGAAACGAGAGAAAAAGTTAGTTTTAACAAGGTAAAAGCATATTTCTTAACTTTATAAGAAATTTAACGATTGATTTGTGTTCTTTGCACTTTGTTTTATCATAAATAATATAAATTATTATTGAATTGATCCATATACTACCGATTTTTTTTATTTCTTTTTGATGGGAATACATCTTCCCACGGATCCAAGTGAAGCACACATTTTGGTAGCACTTCCGCAGATCAACTTATTGCTAGTGGGTTTCGCCCCCTCCCAAAGTGTCCCCCGGGGTGCCTCGAAGCCCCTTTAATGCCGTACCAAAAGGCCTGCTAACAGTGCTAAATTTTACACTATTTTTATTTTATTCGTTAGATGACAAACAATTGGAATCTAAACATCCCTAGCCACATGAAATCATGATTTTATAACTTTTAATTTTAAATAAATATCATTTTATCTAAAAATGCATTTTTTTTAAATTTTATTTTTGCAACACCCGGCTTTGCCAGGGCCGTGGGAAGTGTACTTCCCACTTTTTTATTATATGTTTAAAATAAATTTAATAAAAAGAAAATCCACATTTGCCTTAAATTTGTATTTTTGACTAATGTTACCAAAGAAAATATTGCAAAAACTAATTAAAAACATTGCGCCCTTGAAAGGGTTAATTAAAGTTATTCCGATTTGAAAAAATATTATTTAAATAGTTGTAATGGAGTGTGTGGGGGTTTTCAATCTGCTGCGCGTAGAGGGAACATTGGACAAGACAACACAACACTTCCAAAAGTTAGCACTATTAAACTTGTAAAATATGACATTACCAAATGAAAAGCAAACTTCTTTAATCTCAATCTTTGCATTTATGATCCCTTTCAGGTGGCGAGCTGTCGGAAGCCAGAGAAAAACTGGCCAGAGCTGAATCGTCAAGCAGCGAATCTGAGGAAGAACCAGCAACTCCTGCTGTTGCTAAAAAGAAGAAGGTTGACTGTGCCGATAAGCCCACCGAAGAAGTAATAAAACATCTAGTCATTATTAGCTTTATTACCTAGTTCTTCTGGAATCTAGGTTTTGACTGTCTTATAACTCTGGAAGGATACAGCAGGCTGAAGATTCACAAGAGAATTTTCAAGCACCAAATACTTTCAAAACGTCAGGCGTCTTTTGAAACACATGAGTGTTTTCCAAATCGTCCTTCTTGTGGCAATCAAACCTATTCCATAAATTACTGAGGGGTGGGCATTTGAAAATTTTAAGACTCGCCCTACACTCTGCCATTGCTACATAAAATCACAAATGACGATGGAATGAACAACTCTTAATTAACAGTTCTAAAATGCACCGATCGTTTTGGTATTTTAAAGACGACTAAGCAAAAATGACTTGTATATATTTTGACATATGTATATTCATTTTCTGCACAAAAAACCTAGTACAAGCGAGGTATTTTTCATTTCCATTTTTCACCCTGCAATAATGCAACATTCCCGCAGGAATCATTTCTATATCATTCTCAGCAATATATCGTGTTATAGTGTTTTTTCGGTTACTGCAATTGTCTTCCGCGTTGATTGAGCTAACAAATTAAGTTAATGATTTTTTTAAAAATAAAATGGAATAGAAATGCGCCCAAATGTCCACAGATTGTAATGCAAGTCATAGTGCTAAGTTAAAAGTACGTCCATACTCTTTTAGCGAAAGATCCGTTGGCGTCCATGTGCGTCCGTACTCTTCTAAAGGTTAAAACTGAAATCGATTCAATCACACTTTTTTATGTCTAATGGTAAATTACATTTGTCAAAACATTTTTTTATATGGACGTAATGGACTGGTTATATGGACTGATGGTTGTACCACTCTTGATTTTAGACCATTTTCAAATTCAATTTTGATCAAAAACACAATAAATTTTTCATGACTAGAAAAATATTATATGATTCGTAATAAATATATTTTAATTATGTTTAGTCAAATTTATTTGTAGTACACCTGCATTCGAGGTATCCATAACATGTGTACTTATTGATGTGCGAATATGTCACAAATAGACTATTTTAATGATGGGTAGCTTCAAGAGTATGAGGGAATTCTTGGTGCAAGTGAAGATGAAATCATAGCCTCCCAAAAATATTATGTAACGTATCATATTTTATGTCCCTAAAGCGCTTGAAAATAAACTTATTTTTTTACTCATTCATATTCCACAGTTTTATACCGGTATGATGTTCAATGATTATCTATATATTAATAGTCGATAAAATAATCACAATTCACAATTGACAAATCACAACCCACAAATGTATGCGTACTGATGTCCCAAAATTAAAAAAATTACGACATCTGTTCTGCCACTACTGCAAAAATTCGATAATTCACGAAATTTCTGCTACTACGAAAAATGATTGTTAGCAAACTTGAACATTATTCCAAATATTAAATAATTTACGAAATTTCTGCTCCTACGAAAAATGGTTGTTAGCAAACTTGAACATTATTCCAAAAATTCAATAATTTACGAAATTTCGGCTACTACGAAAAATGGTTGTTAGCAAACTTAAACTTTATTCCAAAAATTGAATATTTTACGAAATTTATGCTACTACGAAAAATGGTTGTTAGCAAACTTGAACATTATTCCAAATATTAAATAATTTACGAAATTTCTGCTACTACGAAAAATGGTTGTTAGCAAACTTGAACATTATTCCAAATATTAAATAATATACGAAATTTCTGCTCCTACGAAAAATGGTTGTTAGCAAACTTGAACATTATTCCAAAAATTCAATAATTTACGAAATTTCGGCTACTACGAAAAATGGTTGTTAGCAAACTTAAACTTTATTCCAAAAATTGAATATTTTACGAAATTTCTGCAACTACGAAAAATGGTTGTTAGCAAACTTTTTTTTTATTCCAAAAATTCAATAATTCACGAAATTTCTGCTACTCCGAAAAATGATTGTTAGCAAACTTGAACACTATTCCAAAGATTTAATAATTTACGAAATTTCTGCTACTACGAAAAATGATTGTTAGCAAACTTGAACACTATTCCAAAGATTTAATAATTTACGAAATTTCTGCTACTACGAAAAATGGTTGTTAGCAAACTTGAACATTATTCCAAATATTAAATAATTTACGAAATTTCTGCTCCTACGAAAAATGGTTGTTAGCAAACTTGAACATTATTTCAAAAATTCAATAATTTACGAAATTTCGGCTACTACGAAAAATGGTTGTTAGCAAACTTAAACTTTATTCCAAAAATTGAATATTTTACGAAATTTATGCTACTACGAAAAATGGTTGTTAGCAAACTTGAACATTATTCCAAATATTAAATAATTTACGAAATTTCTGCTACTACGAAAAATGGTTGTTAGCAAACTTGAACTTTATTCCAAATATTAAATAATTTACGAAATTTCTGCTCCTACGAAAAATGGTTGTTAGCAAACTTGAACATTATTCCAAAAATTCAATAATTTACGAAATTTCGGCTACTACGAAAAATGGTTGTTAGCAAACTTAAACTTTATTCCAAAAATTGAATATTTTACGAAATTTCTGCAACTACGAAAAATGGTTGTTAGCAAACTTAAACATTATTTCAAAATATAATAATTTACGATATTTCTGCTACTACGAAAAATGGTAGTTAGCAAACTTAAAAATTATTCCAAAAATTAAATATTTTACGAAATTTCTGCTCCTACGAAAAATGGTTGTTAGCAAACTTGAACATTATTCCAAAAATTCAATAATTTACGAAATTTCTGCTACTACGAAAAATGGTTGTTAGCAAACTTGAACATTATTCCAAAAATTCAATAATTTACGAAATATCTGCTACTACGAAAAATGGTTGTTAGCAAACTTAAACTTTATTCCAAAAATTCAATAATTTACGAAATTTCGGCTACTACGAAAAATGGTTGTTAACAAACTTAAACCTTATTCCAAAAATTGAAGATTTTACGAAATTTATGCTACTACGAAAAATGGTTGTTAGCAAACTTTTTTTTTATTCCAAAAATTCAATAATTCACGAAATTTCTGCTCCTACGAAAAATGGTTGTTAGCAAACTTGAACATTATTCCAAAAATTCAATAATTTACGAAATTTCTGCTACTACGAAAAATGGTTGTTAGCAAACTTGAACATTATTCCAAAAATTCAATAATTTACGAAATTTCTGCTACTACGAAAAATGGTTGTAAGCAAACTTAAACATAATTCCAAAACTTAAATAATTTACGAAATTTCTGCTACTACGAAAAATGATTGATAGCAAACTTGAACATTATTCCAAATATTAAATAATTTACGAAATTTCGGCTCCTACGAAAAATGGTTGTTAGCAAACTTAAACTTTATTCCAAAAATTCAATAATTTACGAAATTTCGGCTACTACGAAAAATGGTTGTTAGCAAACTTAAACTTTATTCCAAAAATTGAATATTTTACGAAATTTATGCTACTACGAAAAATGGTTGTTAGCAAACTTGAACATTATTCCAAATATTAAATAATTTACGAAATTTCTGCTCCTACGAAAAATGGTTGTTAGCAAACTTGAACATTATTCCAAAAATTCAATAATTTACGAAATTTCTGCTACTACGAAAAATGGTTGTTAGCAAACTTAAACTTTATTCCAAAAAATCAATAATTTACGAAATTTCGGCTACTACGAAAAATGGTTGTTAGCAAACTTTTTTTTTATTCCAAAAATTCAATAATTCACGAAATTTCTGCTACTACGAAAAATAGTTGTCAGCAAACTTGAACATTATTCTAAAAATTAAGTAATTTACGAAGTTTCTGCTACTACGAATAATTGTTAGCAAACTTAAACAAAAATCTCACGTTGCTGGGCAACGGGCTTACAGCTAGTTAACTTTTATTACTCAACTAATTTACCTTTTTTTAGATGGTCGAAAGAATGGAGGAGCGCTTGGAAGCTGCACATGTTGATCAAAAACGCCTCTTTCTGATCATATTCCAACGCTTTATCATGATATTGTCGGAACACTTGGTGCGATGTGACACAGATGGAGTGGATTTCGGAACGCACTGGTATCACTGGACTGTTGGTCGTTTACAACAAGTATTCTTGGCTGTAAGTATTATTTCAGTAGAAAAAAATGATACATATCGTCACTCTCAGGATTCTCCTCTGTTTATCCATACACACAATTCATCGCATCACATCATTTCAATTTTTTATTAGATTGTCTTTTATGTTTACTGATTAAGTTGTATCAAAGCAGGATTTATTCTCAAAATCCATGCCAGATTCAATTTCTGTTTATTCAGAAAAAGTAAAAACCTTTTAAGAAAACAACACAAAATCAGAAAAAGTTTTCAGTAGCGGGCTATACATCAAAACCCCGGCGCGGACGATACGAGGACGTGGTATATAGTGGGATATAGACTGCTCGGGCAGACACGCATAATCTTGTCGCTAATAGTCGTAAAAGGTCTCGTCCATGAAAGAATGTCATAAAACTGAAGGGTGAAAATAAATTTTGGTGTAAAGTCTAATCCCACAGGAATTGTTGTGGCGCGTGGAATGTCTGCTAGAAAGAGACTTTTTTTTGCCGGAAAGACATTCTTTTCTGACCATATTCACTCAATATATGAAATATCTATGAAACTGAAAACTCAAATGACTCATGCGTCAAAATGAACTGTCAGACAAGAAATTTTACATTGCCATCGCGTCGTATATGAAGAGTTGTAGAGCTAAGGAAACAAACGGAGAATATACAGATAACAATACTCCCATCTTTATTAAATGAATTTAAAAACTTTTTTTTCTTGTTAACTTTGATTTAAGAGTTTCGTATTGACAGTATACCATTTTATTGTTATGATCAATTAATTTTTTGAATGAATAATACTTTATTTTCCACTGGCTTACATTATCTACGGTGTCGCGATGGGTTTTTTGGGGGTCGCCAACTTTTTTCGATTTCGGATTTGAACAAAACTAAAACTACTGTCAACTAAAATTACCTTATTGAAAAAAAAATGCCCTATTCAATTGCATCGGGGCCGCGGGTCACAAGGCTTTTATAAAAAGGGGTCGCCACCAGTGTTCCCTCTAAGCTGTGCGTGTGTGCGCGCGCACACAACTCGCCGATCGCGCGCACATACATTAGGACAGAGAGCACAAAAGTTACATCAGCTATACCACCACCAGAATAAATTAATTGTCATTTTATAGTGTTGTTAATTATTTTCACTATACAAAATTAACCATTTCGTTAAGTAGGTCTAAATACCATTATGTGGCGCACAAAATTTTAAATTTCCTTTCAAAGTTGCACAGCCAATGTATTTTGCGCACATAACCTTTGGAAAATTAGAGGGAATATTGGTCGCCACCCGAAAAAGGTTGGGAACCTGTGATCTAGTAGGTATATAAATTTCTGTTTTGAATTGTTATAAGAAAATAAAATAGGCAAATGCAAATTTCTTTGGAGGTATTTTCATGATTATAAAATATAGAAAAGGACGATATGACAAATTAGCGATAAAAAAAAATGACCAGCTTATTTATGTACTATTTATGCCCATATCGTAACTGTAAAAAGGAAATAATCTTGTTCAATTTGTTTACATATTTATGTTAGAATCATTTATTAGAAATAAATGGCTTCGGGAAATCCCCCCTGTACTGGTGAGTACAGGGTACCTTTGAGTGATTTTGAATGTTTGTGCGTCCATCACTCTTGATCATTATTTGCATTTAATCTAAAAACTATTCATTTGAATTTAAATTCATTTATTTTGTCTTTCTTGCATTGATTTACATTGCATTGATGTGAATTGAAAAGTTTTCAAAAGTAATTATATTTCCAATCAATTCGTTTGCTTTGCCAGATAATTGATGTGCGAATGGTCCATTTTGGTATAAATAATTTAAAACGCGACCATTACGATTTGACGCTTTAGCCAGAATAGTGTAAAGCAGGGGTACTTAACCTATTGCGGTGACGGGCGCACTTGAGATTTAGGAGAAAAGTGGCGGACGCATGCCGGATTTTTAGGAAACCAGATTTACATAAATAGTATTAAAAAGTAGGATATATTTATGTATTAATTTTATTATTGTTCCCTTAGCTGCTTTAAAATAACATGGATATGGTTATATTTTTGCGAATTCAATAAATCTATTAAAAAATATAATGGCTTTTTAAAATTTTATCTGATACTTTGCCGGCTGCATAAAAAAGGCGCACGGAGCTAAGAACCCCTGGTGTAGAGGCACGAATTTTGAGTGTTTTTTCGAGCTCTGTAAAAAATAAACAAAGAAATTTTTTAGTGTCCATTTTTTTTTTTTTTTTTTAACCATGTCCGCTCCCAATGTGGAGCATATGGACTCCTAATGGAGTTTATCTCAACAGAAGTGTTTCTACGAGAACTGCTTGTTACTCAGTTGCTCAACCTCTCTTTTTTTTCCAAAGAGAGTAGGGATAGAAGGATAGGGCTAGGACAGGATTAGTGGTAAGCTAATCGCTCTCGATATGCCCCGTTCATAGGATAGGATGGGCGAGATGGGGGAATTCAAGACATCACATACATCCGTGCCTTTGAACAGAAATTCATAAATCGATTGAAAAATCAATTTATAAAACTGTCCGTACCGGGATTTGAACCCGGGCCCTTCGTAGCCAAAGCCAACAACGTTGACCACTCGACCACACAGGCGCCATTTTTTACCATTCGTTTATTTATATTTTAAAAATAAATAAAAAATTTAAAAAAATAAATAAATTCAAAACTCGAAAAGTTATCGGCTGGTAAAGGGAGAGGTCCAAAAAAAAGATGGTGTCCTCACATACACAATTCCAACTTTTCTGGTCATTTGAAAAAAAAAATTAATGGATTCTCAATTAATAAAAATGTCACTAGAGCCCCTACCTCGAAGAAGTAAAAAATTTTTTTTTCAGAAAATGGCAGCCGAAAGAATAAATTTTTACGTTTTTTTAACAATTTCAAATTTTTTAAAAATAGTAAAAATTAAAATTTTGATTTAAATCTGCTACGGGTACGGGTTCTAGAAAAATGTATATAGAAGGTTCACATGAAATTTCAAATAAATCACAATCAGCTTGAAAAAAGTAAACTTTTCTAAAGTAAATGTCTAAACTTTTGGAAAAATACAAAAAAAAAAGAATCGACTTTTTCAAATTTCTACACTAGAATACTGCCTTAATTACATCTACTTTATTCATTCTTGTGTGTTTTTTCTGATTTTAGCATCATGAGCAAGTCCAGAAATACAGCAGTACATTGGAGACTTTACTCTTCACCCAAGACTTGGATCCGCATATCCTTGACGTATTCCACCAGTTTGTCTCATTGAGGTCGTAAGAAGTGTTTGTGTTCATTGAAATGAATATTTGCACATTAAAAGATTTTTTTTTTCGAACCACGTGTAGATATAAATACACAATGCAGACATAAAATGCCTTCGTAATTTAAGATATTTGTGTGATATTAACATGTGGAGACGAGAAAATGCGAGTAGGCTATGTTTTTATCTATAATTTTGTTGCGAGGGAGTCATATTTTAATATGCTTTTTTTCTAAAGTGCCCGTATATGTATATGATATATTCAGCCATTCTCTTCTCACTTTGGCTCATGAAGGATTCTTAATAAAATGATAAAGGTCGTTCATTCTATTGGGTTGTATGAACTACATTCATATAAAATGCTTTATACATTAACACTCTTACCGTCAAGGATTTTATAAAAGTATATGCTTAAACCGTGTCCTCGTGGACATGTTTTTTTCACACAATTTTGCAGACAAAATTTGGCTTTGATATTCATTGCATTCAAATATTTTTTAATTCAAAAGAGTATTATGTTTACAGATATATCCTAGATAACAAAAAAAAATACAAAATGTTTACATTTTCATATTTAAACAAAGACGTTGGCGTAGAAAAGTTTCATAATTTGTTATTTGTTGAAAAAGACCATACTATAATTAAACTACTTTTTTCAGCTCCAATGCAGATCAGTGAAATATAAAGTATCATTAACAATAAAATTTCAGCTGTGTTTTTTTTTACTTTAAAAATCACATAAAATCGAATTCTAACTTTTAATAAGTAACATAATGTGAATTGCTAATACCGTTTACAAAATATTTCACATATTATATCCACAGTTACACGTAATTTTATTATAACAGTATACATTTTTTGTAAAAAATTATTAAAAATTACTCTAATATCGCTGGGTGAATAACATAAAGGCGCAACTATAAAAAATGCGTTTTTTAGTTAAGTTTGCAAAATTGTTCACTGTGATCGGTTATACCTGTTGGAAAAAGGGTGTAATTTTTCAACAAAATCGCTAGTTTTAGAATTGCTTGGCAACTTACGACAAAGCTGTAATCGGTGAGGACTGATTCACTGTAATTTCACTTGTGTAATATATTTTGTGTAAACGTCTTGCTCTTAGCTCTGTTAATCACTTATTTTCTCATGTCTACTACTTCCCGATCATAAAATTGATGATTAAAAATACATGATTATGAATGGTTTTAAAAAGTAGATACGGATATATTTTTCAATTGATTTATGTATATTTGTTAACAGAGGCACTGATTGCTGTGATGTTTAAAATTCTCTCATGCCACCTCCATCCAATCCTAACAGAGTGTAGCGAAGGCAATCAGCTAACCGCTAGTTTGGTCATCCCTACTCTCTTTCAAAAAGAAAGAGTGATGAGCAGTTCTCGCAGAGAAATATCTGTCAAATTAACTGCATAGTTGTTAATATGCAACGCACTAGGCGCGAACGTGGCTTAAAAAAGTAACCTTATCATTTTAATATTTTTACACTAACTTTTAAATAATTTCACTGTAAAAAAAATCATTTTTATTTGTAGAAAAATAGATTCATTATAATCTGTTAGTTTTGCCAATCAAATAAATTTAGAAAAAATACTATTTTCTCCACTTATTATCTTGCTAATTTGTATGTACGGACAGCTTTATATTGATAACAAATTGCAATGATAAAATGAAAATTTATTGGTAACTCAAAAACGTAAGTGGATTGACTTTTTTTAAAACAGTATTTTTACGATAGATTGTCAAAATAACATTTTGTTTTTCAATTTATTCATTAAGATATTGAATTTTTACTTTTCTACCACTTTTAGTTTTTTGTCAAACATATTTTTTGAAGCTGCCTCTCCTGAAAAGCCCACCGAGCGATTGCGATGTTGACAATTACTGCCGTGCACGCCTGGCCCGGATAAGTGTCACATTGTTTTTATTTGTATAACTAGCCTTCTGAAATAATTTGTATATTACTTGCAGATGTCAAATAATGGATTAATTATGGTTTAATTTACTGTGCCAAAGTTTTGTTTTCGGTTGCATACCAGATTTCAAATTTAGCTTCAAAAATTATCAGTTTGTAATTATAAAATTTTAATAAAAACACAATAATCCTTTGTACTTCATTCCACTTTATTTAATATGTCAGGACCGGTTTCGCTCATTGTGTTTTTATTAACACTTAGGAGTCCGGGCGAACATATGTGTGCATCTCACTTTCAGTGCGCAGGAGTCCGCGCGAACATATCTGTTCGTTTTGCCGAGTGTAAGTTTACACAAAAAAAAGGTACTTTGTGTGATGATTTTTTTTCTTCACATCTAACATCAAGGTTGCCAGTGATATTTAAATTGATAATGTCAAACAAATATATTAAAAATATTATTTTTTTTAATCGTAAATATAGAAGTAATTCCACAGTATCACCTAGTAAATAATATTTTTTGTATAACGTTTAACGTTTGGTGTAATATTATTTTCATGGAAAAATGCATCTTTTTTTGTTAGATCTTTTGCTTCGTTTACGTATATATATGGGTTAAATTTTCGGATAAGTTTATTTATTGCTTCTTTGGCCGCTTCACAATTCTTTACAAAAAAATAAGTGTTTGTTCTATGGGATTTTTATGAAAGTGAAATTAGTCATGACAATAATTATATAACACAGATCCATTGTCTCAGATTCATTTTACATCTGTATCCTTTTTTTCTTTTGTAGACATTTTGCAACTAATTCTTGTTGGAAAGTCAACCCTAAATTCAAAGAAATGAAATCATTATTTTACTTCGAACAAAGCACTGCTTTTACTCAATATATTTTTGGCTTGCCAATAGCAATAAATTATGTAATTCTTAATGCCCTTTTCGAGACGCTGTTGACAAGGAGCTATTTTTTCTGTAAAGTTTATGGCTCTGCTGTGAAAAAAATGTGACCCTAATGCTTCATAATTATTACACATATGAATGGCCACCATTCATTAATAGCATATACCTGCACCATTCTAACAAAAACAAACGATTCTCAAAGATTTAAAATATTTAAATAATTGAAATATAACAAGAATTATTTAAAAATATCTGAGAGTTGCGAATAAAACCTTATGATATAGAACAGATGTTTATTTTCGGTTTTACAATATCTCAAAAAAAATAAAATAGTTGTCGTTGCTGAGAAGAAAGAGATGGAGGGGGGGGGGGGTTAGTAACCAGTAACTTTATTTTAAATTAGTGTATATTATTGCAACTCTTTATAGCCATTTCTTACTAAATAACTTTATTTTTAAGTTGTTAAGACTTTTTATATGAAACCCTCGGTTGAGAAACACTGATTTTATCATATTTTTGTATGTATAAAATCATACGAACGCTTTTCTGAAAGAAAAAAAAATATACATCAATCGGTTAAATAGTTATCGCAATTTAAACGTGAGCGCAAAAAAAGTTCCATTTCCCCAAAATTCGGCCGGCTCCCGCGCATTTTTTAGTATGCAAATCTGCGGACCTATATGTGTTAATATAATGCCTTTCCACCAAGTATTGACAGTGAACACCCTAAAAGTGATTATAAAATTTGTCGTACAGTGCAAACATGCTCTATGCACAAATATTATGATGATCAATTTACAGATCATATTGATATACTTGTTTTAAACTGGAGCTGATGAATCCATGATCATTTCCATAAAGTGACGATAGAGTGATGGTCTGAGAGTAAGGAGGTAAGAAGCACACTAGCAGTACCATTTGTTTGCCTGTACGCTGTGGTGTCAGACGGGAATAATATCTATCAAACAATATTGTTAAGATGTAAGATTTTTTTTCTCTGTCATCTTGACCTCGTATACTCTTCTCATTCTTAACTTATTTTTATATACAATCAGACATGTACTACTTGTATATAATTTTTGTTACACTTCCTGCTCCAAATGTGTAGCATATCACTTTTATTAAACTGGTATTTGATCATAAACTTTTTTTTTGTGACACTACTAATAATCAAAACACGTGACAAACGTGGCCTAATAAATTTGGGGCTTTTTTCAATTATAACTTATAGTTGTCTACATTATTGACAAAGAATCTGAAATTAAATATTGTATATTGTTAATTATATCTATCTATTTAACTACACTGTTTAAATTAAAACAATATTATGGTCTCTATATGCTGTAACCTAAAGTGTATTAAATTGTTTTTATTTTTATGATGACTTTTGTTTCTTAAGATTGTCATTATTTGTCATGAAATTTGTTTCAGAAAAATAATAATTGGGTTATTTATTTAATAACAAAACATAATCATAAGGAGCTTTGGTTAAATATTTTTTACAGAAATATTAACGCTATCCATAGAAAACAAAAATTACTCTATTAATATACATAATAATATTTCACTTTTAAGGTGTTCACTGTCAATACTTGGTGGAATGGCATTATAATAAAAAATAATAAAACATTTTTAGTACTTTTTCCACATAAAATTTATTAGATCAGGACCGGTTTCGCTCATGATGAGCATTGTCAACTGATAAGAAAAACAATAAAACAGTGATATTTATACAAAAGTTAAGTGATAAAAACAAGGTATGACAAACAATTGGTATTACAACCTAGCAAAAGAATTGAATGCTAGGTTGTAATACCAATTGTTTGTCATACCTTGTTTTTATCACTTAACTTTTGTATAAATATCACTGTTTTATTGTTTTTCTTATCAGTTGACAATGCTCATCATGAGCGAAACCGGTCCTGATCTAATAAATTTTATGTGGAAAAAGTACTAAAAATGTTTTATTATTTTTTATTATAATAATATTTGAGCCAATAAAATTATTCTTCAAGAAATCAACTTCTCACTGAGTAACGTCATACCATATAAAACGAGCATCTCTGGTTTTACTCAACAAGAAAGTATTATCCGTAGTTTTCTTTCTTGTATTGTAAAACTATTTGAAATTAAATTGTAGAGTTGTGTTGCAAACAATTCCAATAGTGGACTTCTACCGAGAAATTCAATGCGATGGTTGAAATTGACGATGGCTTGTGGATATTTCAGACTGCGATTTGAATTTTCTATAGTTTGGCAGATCTCTGATATATGACACTTCTCTATTTCACCTGGGTAGGAAAATATTTTGTCATTGAAAAGATACTTTTCCTTAATGATGACTTACTTAACCTTGTAAATTTTAAACCAACGTTTCAACTATGTTTTTATTGTATTACATAATATTATTTGATATTGAAAAATGTTTTGTATGTATTATTAAAAAAAAGAAATCCAAAATGTTTGTTTTAATTAATAGCATCTTAATCCTTCACGTATACCTGAAATAAATTTTGAATAGCAGCTCATTCAAATCCGATGATTAGTAGAATGAGCCGTGAGCACATTAACAAAAAAATAAAATTTGATTTTTCGCTTTGTAAAACATTTCTGGTGACATTCATGGGGAAATAATTTTGACACCAGTGGTTGTCAAGTTTTTAATTGCAGACCGGTGCTATATTACGGCAAAGCCCAAGAGCCCACAAATTTTAATAATGTTTGTAAGTACTATCAGTCACCACTTAAAATTAATTAATCTTTGATGATTTTTTAATTATATGTTAGAGGTGTTAAAACATTTTAATTTTGTGTAATTATTGTCACTTATAATGTAATTTGTAAATTATGATTTGTTATGCTATGTCAATTGTTGTTTACACCTTTTTATTTCAATTTAATTTTGTTAATAGCACTATATTTCTTATCAGTTGACAATGCTCGTAATGAGCGAAACCGGTCCTGAACTTTTAAATAAAGTGGAATAATATACAAAGGAATATTGTGTTTTTATTAAAACAGTGTTATACGAGAAGTTGAATACGATTAAAGTATTTATAACTAAAACTATAATCTAATGTTTATAGGATTCGAGTTATTTCACTGAATCGGTGAACTTTTGTTATTATACTTATGTGAAAAAAGAGCTTTTTTTGCGTGTCGTGCATGTCATACGTAGAGTATCCAATCCCGGGATCCCGTCCAATTCTGTGATCCTGAACTCCCGGGATTGGTACTATCGCAATTGAGAAAATGAAACACGGAAGAGCATAATGGCGGATGTCACACTGTTATTTTTTGTAAATCCGTAAATTCCTGGAATTTTAGATACTAAAATTCTTGGAAGAGCTAAAAAATAAGTGTCCATGCTAGTAATTTTGGGAAATCCACAAATTTCTAGGTTTTTGAAATTGACATGAAATTGTTTGAAAAATCAAAAAATCATGATTTCAAAATTGCCGATCAAAAATCAATTCCGAATCCCAAATTATACACGATTTTACGCTGAGTGCTCGATCATTGGATCCCAGGATCACAAAATGGGTCCGGGATTGGATACCCTAGTCATACGGTTTTGAAGGGTTGACCCTGTAAATGTGTAAACGAGATTGCTGTTTTATTGCGGCCAGGTATTTAATATTCTATAGCTGGCGTGAATAACCACAAAAATGAAGTAATCGAGTTCTTCCTTTTACTGCTGATTTTATTTTATGCCATCTACTAATTTCTAATTCTCCATATAGATCAAATGCCGCTTTAAAATTTTCTTAAATGAAAATTGCAAAAATGGAAAAGGAAACCTACTAATGTCAGGGTATTTAGCATAACAAGTAAGAAAAAAATAGCACATTAAAAACCCGCGACTAGTTGCACGGTCGACGCGGTACAGGAATTGATCGTAACCTGCATAGAGTTGTCTTAGCCGCAGACAATTTATGATCCAGCAATCGAGTAATAAGTGACTTGGCAAATGGACCCAAATGTTTAATGAATGATTCCAAGAAATCAAGATAATCATTGATATGATTATCAAAAAGCCAAAATTTTTATAATAGTACATATTTGCTGCATAAATATTTTATAATAGATGCTGCTTGCAGGACGGTACATCTCCCACATTGGGTGAGCATAACCGAACAGAAAAAGAAAGCTTATACAATTGGTTGTGTGAATGGATTCTTCAGAACAGTCTTCATTATTATGAACAGATTGTCTTCCCCATTATTTTATACCAAAAAGTTTAAAGAACCGTGACTACTTAATATAAATTTATTTTCATTTATCATTTCGACTGTGGAAAGGAACAAGGAGGTAACCCACACATTGTTCAAAACAGCTTTTTTGCGATAATTACAATGAATACAACTTGATACACATTCTATCAAAAGGATGTTGGCTGAAATATGCTCACAATGCTCACCATGAGCGAAACCGGTCCTGATCCAATAAATTTTTTCTGTTTGCTTAGTCATAGCTGGAGTCACATTTAACTAAATGCCGAATGGCTAGGACACGCAGCTATATACGATTATAACCTAATGCTATTTTTCCGACGCTTGCATTTTAACACTCCTGCTTTACGATAGCAAATCATGGTACCTGATGAAGACTCAAAAAAACCTTTCACTGAGCTTCCAAAATAGAAGCTTCCGTCGAATAATGGTGATGAAATGGTTTGATTTCGTGAGGAACCTGGAGATTAAGGAACGTACATGACAGCCTCCAGCGCAATGGAACTGACTAGGTCATGTGCTGCCTCTCCCTCCGGAGAGCCTTAAAAAAATTGGGGGCTACTGATAACTTTCGTATATAGGCTCAGATTTTCTAGTTACGCCACTGGATTGCCCGCTATCTAAATTTTCAATTATCTTTGATGTCCAATACCATAGCAGTCTTAAGTTCCAAGCAGTGTCGTAGAAAAAACAGCAAAAAAGACCGGGCCGTTAAATCCCAGCCGCTCCTAACAAATCGTATAGCGATTATACGTAGATCAACTCTAATTCCAATTTATGAGCTTATTTTTCGTTGAATATAACATGTATGTTTGAAAGATTTCTTGTATGGATATTCTGTGATTCTTTGGTGTTATTAATTTACAATTAACGATACATCGGAAGGGTCATATATGCAAATTAAGTAATGATTGTAAGAAATATAGCGAATGGCGAGAAATGCGATGTGTGGTAAAACAAATAAAATTTAACTTCCCACTATTAAATATCACAGTTATATAAAATATTGATTATAAATAACATAAAACAACAGTAACAAGCGGAATCCATTTTATATTATATACGATTTTGACGCCTATTGTGATATTATGAAATAAATGCTGCGTCTTATCATATAATAATGGCAATATACCAAGTAAATGATGATTTAATCAATAACAATATTTAAAAAATAATGAAGTGAAATGTGCTACCCTAGTTTGACTTACTGATTTTTGATTACTGACTGATATGACTTGAGAAATCCTATTGAAAGATTGAGAACGAACCAGTGTGCACAAATCAATTTTGAGATTAATTATTAATTGATTAAAATCCCAATAATGACGTATTTTTTAATGAACTATCCAACCTCATATTCTGTATTGAAATATTGTAAAAAAATAATTTTAATGAAATGATTTGCCTTCTTTGTTTGCTTTTGTTCTCCGAGATTTTTCTTCAAAAACCTTAGAAAATGTGATTTTTTCTTATTTTGAAAAATATGTAATTGAAAGGATATATAATTACAATATAAATATGTATTTCCTACAATATATCAGAAACAAATGGCTTCATAATGATGTGATATTACTTTGAAAATTATGACGCCGGCCCGCTTATCTGAAAAAAGTACCTGTTTTCAGCTCCATAGCATGGCTTTCACTATAGGGGGCTTTGCCAATACACATGCCTTATGGTCTTTCTACACAAAAATATGAATGTTTCAAAGAATATATAATAAATCATTCTATTTATAGTTTCTAAATCATTGGTTAAATGAAATTTGATAGCCATATAAATAAAAAAAAATAAAGAAATATTCATGGTCGGAATTGTTCTATTTTTAAATTAACAAACAAATTTTCGATAAAGCTGTTTATTGCTGTACTACCTCTAGAGTACTTTTAGTAAGAAACTATTTGACACAACTACTAAGTGAATTTCAAGTTTTGTAATGATTCCTCCCGAAGATCTAAGGTACACTATGGAGGACATAATAATAGAAGATGAAACTGAAGAAGAGCGCAAAATAATCCATAAGTGTGAGCATACTGATAATTTTTTCAACATTTGTTTTTCATCTTAAAATCACATTACTTTAGTTTTGTTTTATTTCAGATGTGGATAATATTTTAAATACCAAGAAAGAAATACAGAAATATAACAAACACGTTATTGAGCTAGAGACAGAATTACATAAGTTAGAGGAAGATATTGATAAATTCAATTGCATCAAAATGAATTTAAAAATACAATATGATGCAGTGAAAAAGATTTCTGTAAAAACTTTTGAAACATATGAGAGAGAAGCGGAGAAAACGGTTACACAAAAATATATTCCATATATTTGTTATAGAATTAATATTTGTGTATGAAAGGAAAAAGGTGTAGTCCTAAAAATTTAAAAATGAGTTGAGTAAGCCATAATAAAAACGATACAAATTTGCGTATAGGAGTAAGAGGGACAATCAAACCGACGTTGCCGAATTAGTTAATTTCTCATTGAAACACCTAAGTTCATATAAATTCAAATCTTATTTATGTTCTCTCAAAAAGTACCGATTTATTACTCAACCTCTTTTTCCTTTTGCATACAGATATAATGAATTTATTAGGGCACCTATAGCAGGGATAGCCAAAGGGTAGACTGCGATCGACTAGTCCAGGAGTGGGGAACCTCTTCTTCTCTAAAGGCCGCATTCATTTTTCTGATTCGACATAAGGCCGCAGTAAACACTGACTAGGGAATCTTTGGCCGGAATTTACGAATTTATTTCTCAGATTCTCAGGAATTTACAAAAAATACAGAATTAGCCAGAAGGCCGCACCAGGGTAGCAAAAAGGCCGCAGGTTTCCCACGCCTGGACTAGTCGATCGAGTGTAACTATTTAGTTGCCCGCCTGTCGATATGTACACATCTCTGATACCCATGTATATATTGTTTTGTAGTAAGAAAAAAATATCATTGAATATAATAATAACTTAATATTGAATAAGTATTAGTATTATCTACGTTTCTTCTAAATTTAAACTTATTTTTGGCTTTAAATTGCTACTTTTCTAATTATCAATTAACACATTGGATGCTGGTAGACCGCCGTCTATATTTTTTTTAAGTCGATCGTAGTGATTAAAAGTTTGACCACCCCTGACCTAAAAGGTCTTTGTGAAAATGATAAATTTAATGTCATTTGATAATAATCTATCTATTTATATCTATCCCCACAAATTTATCTTTTGGTAAATAGTGTTCTATTGTAAAATTTTAATATCTACTTGGTTGAATAAAATTATGTTTTATAGGAGGAAATACAACAGTTAATATGGAATGACCGAATAAAGTATTGTGAAAAAGTTACTGATTTCATCAAAAATTTTGGACTTGCCGCGACATTGAAACGAAATTTTGATTTAAAAATTCGCAGACAGATCGCGGATGCTTTGAAAACAGTTAACAATTATGAGCAATGTAAAAATATAGTCTATTACAATATTATTTATTTATTACTACAAATATTATTTAATACGCTCAATAATTTAATAATGCACCGTATTCTACACATTTTAGCTGAAGAAATAACATCAAATACTTCCGAGCAGACTGAAATTTTACTGAACAAAATAAGAAACGAGAAACTGTTAAACAATGAAATAGTTCAAGAATTGAAAAAAGTATTAATTGAAAATGAGCACCTAGAGGAAGAATACAATCGCATAAAATAATTTATACGGTAATGTTGTCGCTTTCTCCACCGGCGATGGTGGTGTAATGGTTCGCAACTATTCCAAGCAGTTGATCCGGGTTTGATTCCCGGCCATCGCACTCCCTTTTTGCCACTTTTGCCAATGCATCTTTCTATGTCATGATAAACACGGATAAATTTTCTGTCAATGGGCCTTTTCATTTTTTTGGATTCATTCCACTCGCATTGTAACTTTATTTTCAATGATTTAATTTTAGACTGTAAATCGGGAGACCGGTCGATTGTCAACATTAAAGCCTTAAAACACCTAGGTATAAGAATTGATTTTTTGTGGTGAAGTCAGAATATATAGAATTCCAAAAATATTCGTTTTAGCCCATTTCGTTTTACACCCATTTAAAATTTTATAGCACTCAAATATATCATTGAATAACCATGTTATCTTGTTCCTCTTCAAAAAAGTGATCATTATTGATAAGAAATTCTCCGAGTTTTTCTCATACTCAACATATTATGTATGATTTTTTTTTTAAATATTTCATTTATATTTTATAGTTTGCGAAATGCCCACAAATATTTGCGTGTCGATATTCTCTGATTGCAAGAAGAGCTGAGGGAAATAGAAAGGGACAAAGCCGGATTGATAATTGATCCATTTCCTACAGGTCGCACGGAAATATTTGATTTTAGGTTATGTTATAACCAGCGGTGTGCTGCTATGGGTCTGCACCGGCTCTACCGAGGCGGTTCCCAAAATGATTACGGTTCGAAGAGCCATCAACACAAAATATAATAAAATTTAAAGGCACTGATAGACAGTTAGATTAATTTCATTGTTATTTTTTTACCGTGATATAATTTAAAGTGTACATAAACATATTTAAAGAATAAAAGACAAAATATTAATATATGCTGATTTATTTGATTAATAAGTTACACCTATTTTTTATACTTCTCACTAGATTTGGCCTTTTTCAAGAGTGTTTTTGGGGAAAATATTAATATGCCTGTATTTTCTTGTAAACCGGGACGCTTGGACGTCCTGAAAGATCTGTTCGGGACACCAGTACACGAGACTTAAAACTGGTGACAGTCCCGATTAATAAGAACGTCTGACAACCCTGGGTTAAACCATATTTAGATTTTTTCTATTGCTGCAGACTAATATAACAAATAAGTGTGCCTTTTTTTATGTTTTCATTAAATTGTTTAATTAAATATCGAAAAAATACAAAGATAAGTAATAAAATAATAAAGAAACCAGCCAACCAATTTTAAACAACGCACTTCCACAAAACTTACATTCAATGAATCAAAATCTTTTTATGCGCAAATATTTTCTTAAAAAAGTCAAAAAGTGGGATTTCTGGGTAATTGTCTGTTTTGGTCTTTAGTTGATAATTCATTTTTTATACATAATGAAAAGGGGTACATTTGAAAAAAAAATACCGCAATACATAATTACATTTTTTTTTAAAACTATTAATATGGTACGATTTTACATCGAACAGGTGAGCCTCATCTAACTGATGGTTCGTTGATAATAATGTCGATGATGTGGCCTGCCCGATAGGTAGGTCATTCGCTGGTATCTCTTCTGAATGTGGCAGTGGGTTTGAAATCCTGTAAGGATGAAATAAGCTATTAACCTTCGAGTACCTATATCTTGAAAAATCACACGGGTTCCGGAGCGGGGCACAATTGTACCTCCCAGAATTTTTCTCATTTAACGAAGTAAAAATTAAAATAATAAATGTCAGCAGTTCGAATGTTGATTTTGAGCATGCCCTGTCAAAATTAAGAGACAGTTTGTCTTTTTGAATCATCCATATCATATTGCGTTGACGAAACGTCAGGCGTATAGAAGCGGTAGAAATCCATCATGTCAATAGAAGCGGCGAGAGCAGACTGAACTAATCGTAAAGCGACGTCGTTCTCCCGGCGCGGGCGCAGGGTACGATGACATCAGGTGTGTGGAGTTTGCGCTCGGCACACGCACACACTCAAACGCAACGTGTATATGTGACCCAAATACCATTTGTTAACGAAAAACGCGAATATCTATTTTATTTTCTACAATTTTTCAGATTTTTTTTTTTGCATTGTATTCAGTAGGATATGTTTGTAGATTATAATAAATATCAGCTAAATATTACCGATATTTAACAAATGGTTGGTAAAATAAGAATTTAGGGGCACAATTGCACCCCGCTCTGAAACGCGAAGGTTAACGAATACTCAGGTGTCTACAATTCTAATTTATTTAACATTTTATTCTAAATTCATCATATTGTGTAACGGTATAGAAACTAACGATGTCAATGAAACCTCTATTATAAATTTTACTTAATCATTTAGGCTTTTGAAAGTCTGTGACAGGGGAAATAATAAAATTGTTAACCTTACTGCGTTATTAACTCAAAATGTAATTTTTTTAACTTATCTATAACTATGGGTGCAATATGTATAAGTCAATTTAGGATTGACATATCAGGAGCCGAGTGCTACAAGGTTCTATGTGGACAGCTGCAGCAAAAAAGATATGGGCATTTGAAAATTTGAATGCTTCTATTTTGAAAATTGTAAATGTTTCCAAGTTTCTTTTTGATTGTATATATCAATGATATAATTATTAACAAAATATTGTTAAAAATAGCTCTTCATAGTTAATTAGAAATACCTAAACTTCTATTAGAACCTTTTCCATCTGAAATTGAAACAAACCGCCAGTGCTACAAGGTTCTAACTGAAATTTGTATGAAAGCAGAGGTGATTCAAAAAACAGACTTAAGTTTTTTATATTAAACTAATGTGATGTATAAAAAAATGGAGGATAAATAGGAAAAGTTTTTTTAAATCCTAGAGTCTTTTTCTTCTTCTACGAAATGTATTTGTTTGCGTACTTGAAAATGAATAGTTAGTGAAATGAAATAAAATAAAATAAAATAAAATAAAATAAAATAAAATAAAATAAAATAAAATAAAATAAAATTGAATTAAATTAAATTAAATTAAATTAAATTAAATTAAATTAAATTAAATTAAACTAAATAAAATTAAACACAATGCAACAAAAATCTCACGTTGCTGGGCAACGGGCTTACAGCTAGTCATTACTTAATTTGCATATATGTCCCTTCCGATGTATCGTAAATTGTAAATTAATATCACCAAAGAATCACAAAATATCCATACAAGAAATCCTTCAAACACACATGTTATATTCAACGAAAAATAAGCTCATAAATTGAAAATTGTTAGGAGCGGCTGGGATTTAACGGCCCGGTCTTTTTTGCTGTTTTTTCTACGACACTGCTTGGAACTTAAGACTGCTATGGCACCATTCAAATATTATAAACACAAACGATTCTCTAACATTTAATATATTTGTATTATTAAAATATAACAAGAATTGTTAAAAAATATTCGAGAGTTGCGTATTAAAGCTTATATTATAGAGAAAATGCTTATTTTCGGTTTTAACATATCTCAACAAAGCTAAAAAAGTGATTGGAGCAGGGGCGAGGAGGGGTGGGGTGGTCCTGTTACTTTATTTTAATTAGTGTAAGTATATTATACCAACTCTTTACTGTATATAACTTACAGTTGTCAAACCTCTTTATATGCAACCCTTGGGTAAGAAACTCTGATTTAATCATATTTTCATATGCATAAAACCACATCAAAAGGTTTTCTGAAACAACTAAAAATATATATCAATGTGGTCAATAGATATCGTAATTTAAACGTGAGCGAAAAAAATGTGCCATTTACGCGAAAATTGGCCGGTTCCGCGCATTGTTTAGTAGGTAAATCCGCGGACCTCTATGTGTTAATAACTAAATTTATATTTTATAGCAATTAACTTATCATATCAAAATGGATAAACACTCAAATACTTATGTATTTAAAATATAACTCGAAAATTTCACATGGTAGAATGTCCTAATCTTTTTTTTACAACCGATAAAATTTTCTTAGATATTATGTTTGTTTGACGTAGTCTTAGGTAAGAAAATTTCTTTAAATTATAATTATATTGTGATATATTGTAATGCGCCATATATTCCAACTGACAGAGGTTATTACTCAGTAAGTAATTTTACTTATTTTCATTTTAACTGAATTAAAACTGAACCACCGATTTTCTAATAAACAAATAATAAATCCACCGAGTGTCGGATCCATGGCATGGTAGACAACGTCATTGGATTATATGCCGGATCTCACGGGTACGAACACTATTGTTTTCGATCGGTTTCTCTTAGAATGCAAGAATGTTTGTGATGTATAACCCCCCCCCCCCCACGATTCCAGTCTTAAAGCAACGGGGTGTAGCCAGTGTAATTAGGCAACCACTAGTCCTGCCCTGCCTATCCTTTCTATCCATCCTACTCTCTTAAAAATGAGAGGTTGAGCGACTGAGTAACACACATGAGAGGGTCCACATTAAAAGCGGACATGGATAAAAAGTGACATCACCGGTTTGTGCAATTGATGAGGTATTTGTTTTTTTATTTCTAAATAAAATGGGTGAAATTGTTAAAAAGGGGGCGCGCAAATAAAGTTTGCCTAGGGCGTCAAATAAACTCGCGCCGGCACTGCCTCCGTGCACTTCACGGTTGTGTATGATTCATAATTTGCTTTTGGCCAAAAATCATCAAAACAAGTTTTTTGTGTCTCTTGTAAAATTTGTTATGTATGGGTTACGCCCTTTTTCCTTTCCAAAGTCGATATATTTTTTAGAAACTTGTACCTATCAAGATGTAGAAAAATCTTCAAAGAATGTGAATTGTAAAGAAATTAGGAAATAAATAATTCGATATCTGGTAACACTATAAGTGATAACATATTTATGAAAAGTAATAGATAAACAACTTTTATAATAAATTTATCATTATTTGCTGTTCTCTCGACTAGACTGTGCGTCGGTCGGTAGCGGACGCCGTTCTAAAATGGCAGTGTATAACCTTGATGTTTTACCATCAGAATACTCAAAAAGAATTTTAAGTGAGGTTATTAACGAAGAGAATTATTCAACTTGTCGAGCAACCATACATCCGGGGCCTGAAAAGGGAGAGAATCGATTGGGTGAAATAATAAAAATTGAAATTGCAGGATTGAAGAAAGATGATACCCAAAATAGTACTCGCTTGGTATTGAAACTTCCACCGACAGACGACGCAATGCGACAATTCGCCCCAGTCAATGGCCTTTTTGTAAAAGAAGTTTACGCATATAAAGTTTTAATTCCATACTTTGAAAAACTGCAGAATGAATACAATATTTCAAATGAAGCCAGATTAAAATTTGTCAAGTGCTATAAAAGTTCGTCGGAAGAATTCAGAGAATTTCTCGTTATGGAAGATTTAGCGGTCCAAGGTTTCAAAATGCACGATAGACTTATGTCGTTCGACTTGGGTCACTTGGAGATGTCTATAAAAAACATGGCCACTATTCACGCGTTCTCATTTGTCATAAAAGAAAGAGATCCCAATTTTTTTGCGGAAATGGCAAGCCACGCTAGTAATTCTGTCGATTTTGGAAATTCTTTGCAAGGCCTAGTTGAACGATCTTTTTCCGAAGCGATACGTATTATGGACGACGAAGTTAACGCGAAAAAACTTGAAAGATTTTCAATCGGTGTTTATGATAAATTTTGCCAGTACGTAGATCCTGAATTTGCAGCCCCATATAATGTTATATGTCATGGGGATAGTTGGTCAAACAATTTCCTCTTTAGATATGAGGTAAGGAAGCGAAGTGTGTTCTGTAAATTAAATAACAATTGCTCTGACACTTTTATTTGAAAGTTTTCTATTCGCTGAATAACTTCATTCCTTTTAATCATTTTAATATAATATGATGTGTAAAAAGCCGCCTGTGTGGTCGAGTGGTCAACATCGTTGGCTACCGCTACGGAGGGCACGGGTTCGAATCCCAGTAATGACAGTTTTAAAAATTGATTTTTCAATCGATTTATGAATGTCTGTTCAAAGGCATGGATGTATGTGATGTCTTGAATTTACCCCTCCCACCCATCCTATCCTATGAACAGGGCGTATCGAGAGCGATTAGCTAACCACTAATCCTGTCCTAGCCCTTTCCTTCTATTCCTACTCTCTTTGGAAAAAAAGAGGTTGAGCAACTGAGTAACAAGCAATTCTCGTAGAAACTTTGTAAAAAAAAGACGCTTTTGTTTACGTATTCAATAATTTATAAAAAAGTATCACACATTTTTAGCAAATTAATAGAACGAAACAGAATATTAGCGACATGCATGGCAATTTTGATTTGCACCGCGGTCTTTTTTGTAAACTTATTTAAATTAGATGACGGGACCGTAAGATTTCAAAACATATTTTAAATGCTTTTATTTCAAATAATAATCACATTTATTTTAAAATATAAAAAATGAATTACTCGAATAAAAATAAAATGTGTGCAAACAAAAATACTTGTACCAAACCTCCTACTCGGAGCATTTGGCCACCACGCGGTGCCTCCACGATTATGTGTACTCTGCTAGCTAGGGTCTCCCATCCCGGGAGCCCTCCCAATTTTGAGATTCCGAAATCCCGGGATTGTGATAGTACTAATCCCGGGACTTCAGGATTGAGGAAGAGTGATTTTTTTTTAAATGAGCCAGTGAGCTAAAAAAAGAAAAAAAAGCTACGACATTTTTGAATTTCGCGAAATCCGTAAATTCCCAGGATTTTTAAACAGTCAACGAGCAAAATTTTTTGAAATCCCCTTTCTTTTGTAGATTATTTTTAAATCTCTCATTTTTTAACATTCCACTAAGCCTCCCATGATAAATGACTCCCGAAACTCTCCAAGAATCTCAAACAATTGTAACACGATTTTATACTCACACATAACAAATTTTACAGGAGGCACAAAAACGTTTTATGATGATTTTGGGCCAAAGACAAATTAGGAAATATACATAACCTTGAAGTGCATGAAGACTGATAAACTGGTTTTTTATTGACTTTATCTGATATTAATTGAATATTTCTTTCGAAAAAACTCTTTCTTTAAGTCTTTTTTCCTAATCGCAATTTACGCAGATCCTGCTTTTTTCAAACTTAAAAGCTAAATTTAGATATTAATTTGGCATTTTCAGTTTACATCCTTTCAATAGAACGTGTGTCAAGTTTTATACATTGTGATTATCGAAAAAAGCTGTTTGAAAAACTGTGGGTTACGTCCTTTTTCCTTTCCACAGTCGATATGGTAACAGTAAGCACCATCTACTAATCCCACTATTCATCCTTCTTCTACCTGAATATCGTTCCCTTTACTCAACATTGGTTAAAAAGTATACTGACTTCAGCTATTCATTAACCGCGGAGACGGAAACAACCAGAGCCGGCTCGAGTATTTCTGCGCCTCTCAAAACTAGAACTAAATGAGTGATAGTGCTAAAATCTTAGTGCGGCGCCTATGCGCTTGTGTGTGCCGCACACTTCGCTCATACCACTAGCCGACCCGGTAAACCAGCGATTTCCAACCTGGGAGGCGTGGACTATTGCAAAGGGAGGCGCGAACAATCCAAAATATTTATTTACCCTTTAAAACGCGTCTTTATTACTATATCGACTGTGGAAAGGAAAAAGGACTTAACCCACAGTTTCTCCAAAACAGCTTTTTTCAATAATCACAATGTATCAAACTTGATACACGTTCTATCAAAAGGATGCAAGCTGCAAATGCCGAATTAGTATCTTAATTTAGCTTTTAAGATTGAAAAAATGACCTTGTAAAAAATTAAAACCAAGAAAAAGGATTGAAATAAAGGTTTTTCCTAGACAATTTCTTTAATTAATATTAGATTATGTCAATTAAACACCAGTTTAGAAGCCTCCGTGCACTTCAGGGTTGTGTATAATTCATAATTTGCATATGTCACAAAATCATCAAAACACGTTTTTAGCGCCTCCTGTAAAATTTGATGTGTGGGTTACGTCCTTTTTCCTTTCCACAGTCGATATGAAATAGAGTATGGGGAGGCACGAAGATATTTTTTTCTTCAGAGGGAGGCGTAGTAACCTAAAGGTTGGAAACCGCTGCTGTAAACAACTACCAAAAGCATATGCCATTTTTTTTTCATTAAAATGGACCTTTTATTATTATTTTATCAACGCTTTAAATTATTTCCAATGCTTTTACTAATATTTGTATTTGTATTGAAATTTTGTTGATCTAAAGCAGTGATGCACAAACCGCGGGCTGCATGCGGCCCGAAATGGCATTTGTTGCGGCCCAAAATAACAAGTACTTCATCACCAAATTTTTCATTGAATATGATAAAAATCTGTGTTCGATATGTGAAAAAATTATGCAGTAACAAAGGTTTATAATTTGAATCGTCACAGATAGAAAATGTAATACTATTCTTAATTATTTAATATGACTATATTTTCACGAGTATACATTTGCGCGCGTAATTCATCTTTTTACAATGAGTACACCGTCTGTGGTGCACGTTAAGTCTGTTTTCAGGTTATCGTTTTTGTTAGATTACCATATTATTTGTTTTAATAAGAAAATAATATTTCAATCTTCGGTTTATATTTATTATTTTGTATTTCAAATATTTAGACATCTGAAGTGCATTTGGGAAAGAGACTGGGAAACGTGCTATTTAACGAATTTAATAAATGAACTGTATTTAAATAAGTTTTAGAGCAACATTATATCACATGATTTTGCGCAGGGTCATCACATCTTTAAGAGGGTATTCTAGTCTAGAAGCACGAATTCCGGGTGTTTTTTCGAGCTCTATAAAAAATAAACAAAGACAATTTTTCTTTTCCATTTTTTACCATTCGTTTCTTTATATTTTAAAAATATATAAATAATGTCAAAAAATAAATAAATTCAAAACTCAAAAACCCAAAAAAAAGGTAGTTTCCTGGCGTAAATGATTCCAACCCTTCTGGTCAAAAAAAAATAAATCTAACGGATTCTTAATAAATAAAATTGTCGCTATCGCCCTTACCTCAGAGAAGTCAAAAAAATTCTTCACAAAATGGCAGCCGTTTGAAAAAAAAATCACATTAACAGTTTAATTTTTTTAAAAATAGTTAAAAAAATATAATGAAAAATCCCTTTGAGGACATACTCTCAAATTTCTAAACATTAGAAAAATTTATAAAAGAAAGAATCGATTTTTTCAAATTTCTAGTCTAGAATACCTCCTTAAATGTAGGGTCACCATTTATAACGAGGAAATCGCGTAAAAAAAGTAAAGATGCCGTCCAACAAAAATCGTGTAAAATCAAAATCGCGTAAAAAAAGGATTGGGTGTATATCATTATTTTTCAACACTTTTACTCTCTGCGGCCCGCGAAAGATTAGAAAATTGGTAAAATGGCCCTTTGTTCAAAAAGCTTGTGCATCACTGATCTAAAGAGATAAAATTGTAAATATTTTTCAATATTTCACAGTTAGTTAGTATTAATAAAATTATATTTCAACCCCGAATATTTGTGTCACCATATATGGTCAATCTCATCCTTACCATAGTGGTAAAATTAAAAGGAGCTTGTAAGTTTGTGCATGATCATATCATCACCAACGTTCCCTCTAAGCCGAAGGTTTAGATGCGCGGAAATTTCAAAGGCTGCGCGGACCGATCAAATATCAATTGAGCAACTGTCTTGTAGTGCGCGCCAATTCGAAATGAGTGCGCGGGGACTTCTCAACTGCTGCGCGCAGCTTAGAGGGAACGTTGATCATCACGCGGAGTTTTAAATTCTCTAAATAAAAGATCTGAGAACAATATGACTAAAAAAAAATTAATTGAAAAAAAACTCGTCTTTGGATGGTTAACGAAAAGGAAGTTATAATCGGGATTTAGATTCTTTGAAATTAATCATGTTATTTCTCTTATAATCAACGTTCCAGCTAAGGTGTGCGCGCGCACACCTCCCAAAATATGGCCGCACACAGAAATATTGTAAAATACTTACACTAAGCTCACCAAATGTTCGACATCTAGCGTCAGTGAGTACATACCTAATATTTGCGCACATTAATTATTTTGCTCAAACTTTATTGCTCACAAAAGTTGATGGTCCGCACACACAATAGAAAAATTAGAGGGAACGTTGCTTATAATATATGTTTTTAAATCAGTTGATAATGCTAGCAAAATTAGTCTTGATCATTATAATATTTCTTTTATCTGTTACATTTTTTAGGCTTAGAATTAGAACTTTCGGTTAGATCATTTTCACTTATAGTGTAGCTCCCCAAAGAACTCTGTTTGGCTGCAATATTTTATCTTTGAATTAAAATAAAATATATGCACGGATGGTTGTGATTAGAGCTTATACAAAAACAGAATTTTGAAAAAAACAGTTTTCGAGTGTCAATATTGTCCGAAAACTGGTTTTATCCGGTATTCGAAGTTTTACAAAAAATTCATGTAAAATAGCGAAAGAATGTTAAAAATTCGTTTTTTATTTTGTTTATTTATATATATGATAATACACAGCAAGAAATCATTTGGCGTTACTCTTCAGAACATATGATTTAAGAAAACACAAAGCGTCCACTGATTGATCACTTAGTGATGATCTAATTTTTGTAAAAAAAAATCCTGATATCGAAAATACCCTTTCGCTGGGTAATGATGTGGGACATATGGTCTTTTAGACATCAAATAAAAGTTCCAGTCAAAATATTAACGTTTTTAAATATATGTTTTATTTAAAAAATAAAACCGGTTATGAAGTTGAAAAAAAACGGTTTTCGAAGGTTTTTGGACCCTATATTTTATGTCTGGTATTTGAATTCTTCTTATACAGGAAAAAAATAGAAAAAGTTTTGGGCCGCAGTTAGCAGCAAATAGGATTACACCAGGGATCTTTAATCTAATTGTCAGCTTGAGGCGCTTGAGCACATTCAACATTGGAAAAACTAATGGTGAACCAACAATAAGACAATAACTCTGATGTTGTTACATTTATTTATACGTAATCGCTAAATTTAAGTGAATTATAATGTTATACATACATACATTCATTTATATGCATTTACGAAAATTAAACTTAGATATAATTGTGTTTTTTTGATAATTAATGCTCTGTAGTTGGTGTGAGTAAATATCTCCGTGGGTGCACATGCAGTCCCAGACACCGGATTGGAAATCCCTGGGTGAAATTATTTTTTTCTTTATAAAGGAATAATTTCATGCCACAAATAATAATTATTATCATGATATTCTTTGCAGAAAAACAAACCAGTTGAGATGCGGACACTCGATTGGCAAATGATAAGGAACGCTTCACCGGTGACAGATCTGGCTTATTTAATGTTTCTCAGCACAAGCGAAGAGATCAGAGCGAAACATTTTTCTGATATGTTGGACTTGTACTATCATACTCTGCGAGTTCGTTTATCCGCCATGGATCATGATATTGATAAATGTTTTCCTGAGGACGTTTTTAAAGATCACGTGAAAAGAATATTACCATATGGGCTATTATTTTCACTCTTTGCGTTACCGATAACTCTGAGTGATCGAGAAAATGCTCCAGACCAAGTAGACATGCTAAGAAATAGCGCTGCTATAAAAATAGATTCGTTTTCTCAAGAGTGCATTGAGCGTATGCGGGGTGTTGTGAGTGATTTTGTAAAATACAAAATGATTTGATCAAAATAATAAACCTCGTCATCGGAAAAACCTTTTTTTTTTTAAAGCTTTACCCAACAACACGTACACAGTGCTCCAAATCAGGGTTCCTCAACCTGGGGCCAAAGAGATTTATTTTTGTTTAGGGGACCCACATCACAGTTTAGGGGGGCCACAGGAAAATTTTGAAAATGGATTTGAAATTCTCGGAAGACCTAAAAAAAAAATATCCCACGGTGTTCATATTGGTAAATCTGTAAATTCCTGTGATTTTAGATTTGATATTCTTGGAAAAGCTAAAAAAAAAGGTCCAAGCTGTTAAATATGGGAATCCGCAAATTCTTAGGTTTTTAAATTTCGATTTTTTATGGGAAAACAAAACAATGGTATGGGGGCCACAAGGCCAAAAAGGTTGAGAAATATTGCTCTAAATAAATGTCGGATGCTCCACTGCAAACTATCAGAGCAGTTTTACCCAGTCGCCATTTCCCGGATCCGCACCGGTCGGCAAATTGTTTTCTAAAAGATGACAATTTACGCGTACTTACTTAATATTCGATAAATAGTATCCTAATCAAATTATTGTCTTTTGTTGACTAGTTTCCAGACATAAAATACTAACGGTGTCTCAGTTTCCGATATCAATGGAAAAAATATCAATCGTTATTCTATTCTCTTTAAAAAGAGAGGTCGAGCAACTGAATAACAAACAGTTAAATAAAAGATTGTTTCCATTCCCTGATTTTTAGCACTTTCTAAATTTTTTCTGCAAAAATGTATGAATGAGTTCATGTTTTTTTCATACGAACAACAATTTAGCATTTCTATGATTTCCGTATGAAGATACCGTAATCAACATACAGGGAGCCATTATCTCGTTAGTAAATAAATTCCTATGAAAAGAAATTCACTGAGCGAGTGCCATTTTGATGCGACATAATTATACCTCTGCACCGAATTTATCACCTCCATAAGTATACTATTTATTATTCCTTCAAGCTTCGAAACATTCATCACACACTTAATTGCGATAACGAAACACATACATTATTTGATATTTAGACATTTATCGCTGTCTAGCAAACTACACATAAAAACAAATAAAATTTAAGCCAACGGAATATTTTTAAATTTAATCTTTAAGGATTAACTTAAGTAACAAAAAAATATACCTCTATATATCTTAAGATTTGTCGGGTCCTCTGTGTCTTGTTGACTACTCGACAAGACACGATGTCTAAATACGTAAAAAAAAATCAATCTGTCTATATTATTATAATATGAAATAAAGGATAGGGAGGCGTGAAGATAGAACGGTTGGAAACCGCTAGCCTATCATCGTCATTAGACACAAAATAATTATCAAAGCGTTTTATATAAAAATATCTTTTATTTAGCACCATGCAAAAATGAGTAAAAATGGTTCTATTTTCACAATTACACATTAACAATAAAAGTAAAGAACATATTTAATGCATAAATAAAAAAAGCTACCCATTATAACACAATATATACATTTGACTGTTATTTTATTCATCAATAAAATCTTTATTGAATTAAAGATTTCCATCTATTTCAGATGAGGATGATCAGTGTATGAGAAGGAATATTTATTATATTATAGTGTGTAGTCAGCCTAGCGGGTGAATAACAAAAAGAACCAAATAGTGAAGAATTTTTTTAAATCATACAATGGTCTAAAGCAGCCATACTCAACCTGCGACCCAGTAAGCTCTTACCAAATCGAGGATTTCAAATTCGTCAGTGAGCTAAAAAAAAAAGGAGTATACCATAAATATGTTGCGGCCCACGTAGAGAAGCAAATATCGGAATGCGGACTGGAGGGAAAAAAGGTTGAGTATGGCTGGTCTAAAGCATATATGGGCAACCACCGGCCCGCCGAGCTATTTTGTCTAGCCCTGATTCATCTCGGCGAAGTAATAGAGAAAGAAATTAATAGTTCCAGGGAGCCAATATTGCTAGTCTCGTAATTCAAGTTCAAGGTCAATTTTCACACTAAATTTTGTAATCAGTATATAATATTAATATTTTGTCCATTATATACATAAATAAAAAAATATATAAGAAGTAGCAAAGTGTTTTATTTAATTTAATATTACTTTATGTTTAATAATTTGGTCCGGCCCTCGACTCGGAGACAGAATGATAATTTGGCCCCAGACCTAGGAAAGGTTGCCCATGCCCGGTGGCAAGGGTCGGCAACCTTTTGTTGTAAAAGTGACAAATATTTTACATGGGGATTAGTGCGGGCCGCACTTGGGTGACATGTCATTACACTGTTACGACATGCGTAGACAAATATTTTAGTTTTACAAGACCCGCGAGGCATCGTGGTGTGGCCCTTTAACGCCTGGTTTAAAGCATTTAAATAGAGATCAAAATATAACAATTGTTTATAAGAATTAGTTAATATCAGTTGAAACAACTTAATGAATATGGTAAGCAGTAAACTTATAAAAAAGGATCGTCAGCTTCAGGGAATACGACACATTTCTGTTGATTATGTGTCAAGTTATGAAAACAATATGGAATGTATGGTATCATATACAGTAAAAACCCCCTATTTTACCTTTTTGGACGTGGACTGTGGGTAAAGAATTTTTCAAATTATTAATTTATTTTTGTTTATAAAGTCACACAGATTGGTGTGGTTCGTATTTCTGGGTTGTTTATACATATTATAATCTCTTACAACTCAATAAATTGATTTGAAGGTTTGGTAGTGTACAGCATCAAAGCTAGTAAATTATAATAGCTTTAAGAGCCCTCAATTTACCAATATACATAGTTATATTTTAATTTTGAAGCGATTATAAAATATGATAAAATTAAACAGTACTATACAAATTGCACTCAAACGTCGGGGATACATGAATTCCAGGTCTCACTGTACTTTCATTAAACATTTTATTGTATCATGTAAAATGTATGAAAACGCTCCGCTTGTTATTCACCCAGCATATGCAATTATTGACTGCTCAAGAGAGAAAAAACCCTCACTAAGAGAAGACTGTTCCTAACAATCGTTCCGCGTATTGATTAAGACTTCAAATCGTTACTGTAACCCTAGGCTTAAAATGAGAACCCCTAGATTGTGTTTTGTACATAATATTATTTAACTCTTCATGAATTTTGTTTGATGACTTTCATGACATCTTCAACATCTAGTTTTGATCCGAGGAAAATGGGTGCCCTCTGGTGGATGCTTTCCGGTATGATGTCCAATATGGGTATATTGCCATTTGTGGCCATTCCTCCTGCCTGACTCACCAGGTATGCCATTGGGATGCATTCATACAGTAGTCGCAACTGCAAAGAATGTTTGAACAGAAAGAAAATAAATTAATATAAACCAATTTTATAATATCGGCAAGAAGAATCCATTTCATGGAATGACATCTCTGATATTTTAAACCGCACCTGCACTTAATATTGAGCGTGTGGTCTCATAATAAAGAATCCCGACAAAAGTTTCTTTAATGAGAAACGGTTGTTATTCAAGTGCCCATTTTCAGTAAGTGTCAGGATAGAAAGGGTTTTTAGTGATTTGTAGTTAGTATATTTTCAGGAAGCGGGTGGAATGAAATAAAAACTTCTATGACATCCATGTACAGTGGAACCTCGATCTACCGTTCTCGCATTGTTCGTTTTCCTGCATGGATCGTTCTTTGGTATAGTCCCGGCCAAACACCCAGAAGAACAATGTTAAATAATCCCGCATTTATCGTCTTATTATTATGGTCCCTTCACAAACATTATCCTGATTGAACGTTTTTTTTTGAATATGTATTTCTCATTTTGCTAAGAAACACGATTTGTTTTTGAAAAAAAACGATACTGCAAGTCTGCAGGCGCCGTAGAATTATTTATTATGACTTCTCATAAAATCGACCCATACAAAAATTTTGTGAAAAAAAACGTGCAGGCGCCGTAGAATTGTTTTTTATGATTTCCCATAATGCTTTCGCTGATGACTCACTTACTCCTGTGCACATTCATTTGTCTCGCTGAATTTCAACACCTCTAATGACCTTTAGTTTTGCCTTGAATCTCGTGCCGTAAAGTGTTCTGATTCGGATTAAAATGCCCCACATGAAAAAAACTAAAACTCTCGCGGAGAAACTCAAAATAATTCTAGATGTTGAAAAAAATCCAAGAGAAAAACGAGTTGACACAGCAAAACGTCTAGGACTGTTGCTAGGAAGAGTGACATTCGCAAATCTATCGAAAAGTGTGGCAAATCAGCCAAAAAGAGAAAGTCCGCTAAGAAGTCTACTTTTAATGAGCTTGAAGAGATTCTTCACGCGTGGTTCCAGCAAGCGCGAGCTGAAAATATACCTATTGATGGAACCATACTCAGAGAAAAAGCATTACAAATAGCTGAAAAAAAAAATATTTCAAATTTCTCTGCATCGAACGGATGGATCAATAGGTTTAAAGATCGGCATGGTCTTGTATATAAAAAACTAGCGGGCGAGAGCGCTGCTGTAGACCATCACACGACCGCAGCATGGATAACGAGATTGCATGAGATTGTTGAAGAATACGAACCACGAAATATTTACAATGCTGACGAGACAGGCCTCTTTTACAAGTGCCTTCCGGATAGAACACTTACGTTAAGCGGGCAGTCCTGCTAAGGTAGAAAGAAATCTAAAGAACGTGTAACGGTGCTGCTATGTATCAATAGTGATGGCTCGGATAAAATACAGCTAATCTTCATTGGGAAATCGCTAAAACCTCGTTGTTTCAAAAATATAAAAACTTTACCCGTAAAATATCATGCCAACAAGAAAGCATGGATGGCAACTAATATTTTTACAATTTTTTTAAGAAATCTGGACTTTTCTATGTGTGCTCAGAAACGTAAAATCCTACTTTTTATAGATAATTGTGCCGCCACCCCCGAGATACTTCATTTTTGAAAAATATCAAAGTAGTTTTTTACCCTGCAAATTGCACCAGTGTTTTGCAACCACTAGATATGGGTGTGATTGAAAGTTTCAAAAAACTATATAGGAAGGAACTGGTGCAAAGAATAGTGTGCGTAATAGACTCAGGAAAAGATGTTGACCGAGCAACACTCCAAATAAATGTATTGCAGGCAATAAATTACACAGTGGCTGCTTGGCAACAGGTGAAAGCTACGACAGTAATTAATTGCTTCCATAAATGTGGCAACACTCGCAGAGCAGTTTTGATTCGGGAAGAACTGGTGGCAGTTGAAGAGGAATCAGAAGACTCATTTGATGACGATTGGCGTATTGTAGCCCAGGGGGACATCGACTTTGCAACATATGTGCAGTGTAACAGTGAATTAGCCACCTGTGGCGTCGAGACAATCGAATCATTATGTGATGCAAATAATGACAGCAGTGGGGAAGAAGATGGTGAAGAGTGCAACATTGAACCAGTTCCAATATTTCCAGAAGCATTATTGGCTTTCGAAAAAATATTTTTCATTTTTCTATTCAAAAAACATAGAAGAATCTGTTGGGAGAAAATTACGTGAGTTTGAAGGGTCTTTGCTAAAATTGAAGTGTCAAACTGCAAAGAAGCAACATAGCATAAAGGACTTTTTTAAAAAATAAGTGAGTTTTTTTATTATTGCATTTTTCGCTGTTTTTTCGGTCCCTTGAAAAACGTAAAATCAGGGTTTCACTGTAATTGTTTTTTTTTGTAACTGTGTCCGATCCCAATATGGAGCATACAAATTCCTAGTAGAGTTCACCTAAGCAGAAATTACTCAGTCGCTTAACCTCTTTCTTTCAAAGGGAGAGGGGGTAGAAGGACAGGGGTAGGACAAGACGAGACGTGGTTAGCTAATCGTTCTTGCTACGCCCTTTTAAGGATCGGGCGGGTGGGATGGAGTAAAGACATCACAGATAAGGTGGAAACATACTGCTAACACGCCACACGAGACGCATACGAGGTGCCACTCAATTTACGGCAGTGAATTTGAACTCTGGTCTCGTGACCTCTCTCGTAAAACAAATTATGGACATACTTTCCAATAAATTTGATGACGATTTAGAAGAAGACGTGATGAAAATATCTTCTGTTTATCTTGTAAATAACAAAATGAAAGAACTGAAGATATTGGATTCACGAAATAAATCAATAAAGAAATAGGTTCGGTAAATTTCATACTCTTTTTGACGACTTGGTAACAGATAACAAACGATTCCATAAAATAACGATAACATAAATTGCAAATTTGAGGAAATAAATGAATATATTAAAATTTACATCGTTAAAAAGTATATAAATGTTCGTGGGAATAATCATACACGAGAAAATCAACCATAAGTCTTAGCTAGGTAAAATACGCAACAACATTATTTATTGTTACGAAAAAAAACTTAAATACATATTCATATAAAAATGGCAACCTCAAAAGCCTAATCTGTCTAATGTATCTTTGTATAAAATATGAACAAAAAGTAACAAAAAGTAACAACAACTTCAACGTCACTCTTCGAGCGTTCGGCAGCAACTGACACATGTGATCATGTGTTGTCAGGGACACACCGGAACACACTGGTGATAACACGTCAGGTGGGCTATTTATCCCCACCACCGTCAACACAATATTTGGATCGCTCGGATCGTGTGGGGTATGACCTCATCGTGTCGCGTTGGATGTTTGCAGTGCGTTCCTGTCCCATACAATACAATGGCAAATATGTAACTATGATTTCATTCGACACGCTTACGTGTCGTCAGGTGTCGGCAGTATGTTTCCGCCTATATCCGTGTATTCAAACATTTTTGTAATTGTGCGTAATGGGATTTAAGTGCTTGAAAACCGCAATCGAAGCCAAGATTAAAAAATCAATTTACGAGTGTATCAACGAAGGCAGTAGAATTATTAATAGTGCAACCGTGAAGGCATCGAGCGCGAGTGCCTCCTATGGTATCAGCAAGTTATCCAGAAATCTATTACTATTTTGAATAAATTGGCCTTCAAATGTCAGCGAGAATTAATGAATTAAAAATGACAATGTTTATAAAACAAGTTGTGAAAAGTGATGGCCGTTACCTTTCCTTTTGGCGAAGCGGATGTTGCAGGGTACATAAATATACCGCCGTATTTAATAGTTCTGTGGACATCGGCCACCATAGATCCAACATACCTGGCACCGTAGGGTTTTCCAGCGTTTGGATCCTTTTTGAGTGCCACATATTGGCTAATAGAAGGATGCCACAGGTGCGAGTAACCTTAAAATGATGCAATTTAAAATTATAAAACAAAGCGAGGAAAAAGATAATGGATAAATCAGTTATCAAAGAGTACAAAAAGTATCAACATAATTCTTGTTTGAAATTTAATCAACTCATTCCTAAAAATCAACTGCTTTGATGTACTGTTCATTTAAACCATGTATACAATGGACACATTGTGTAGTACACTCATCTCTCAATTTATGCATTATTTCATGGAACCTGTCTTCACTGTAAATCGGCTGAGCATATAAACATTTAACATCTATGAAAATGGCAAACAGGTTTCAATAAATAATATCCTATCCGACTTGAGATTTATAATCAATATATAAAATAAAAGAAAAAAAGGTTGGTTCATTGAGGAAGCGAAACAAACTGTTTTTTTTTTTATCGGGCATGTTTAAGATATAAATAAAATATTATGTAAGCAGTGTCACACATAAGCAAGATAAAACGATGACTTAAGAGTCGTTTGTGAAACCATATACACTTGAACTGGAGTAGTTTATTTAAAATTATGGTACTTTCGATGGTTTCGGCGGTAACTTTGTGGAAGTTTATTTTAATAGAAAATTTAAATTAACTTTGATTATTCCACGTATTGTGTTACTAACTGTGACACGTGTTTCGCCTCTTTCGGAGGCATCTTCAGACTTCCATTCAGACCAAACCTCCATTTTGTAATTTTATAATTTTAAAATGTTAGAATCAATCTTGCTTCATTACTTAAGCAAACTTTGCGATAGTAAGTCTGAAGATGCCTCTGAAAGAGGCGAAACACGTGTCACAGTTAGTAACACAATACGTGGAATAATCAAAGTTAATTTAAATTTTCTATTAAAATTATGGTGTTTTCTTGACTGCGCAAATCGAGAGATGAGTGAAAATATATTTTTCATTATTATCAATGCCAACATAGTTCTGACTGGCTTGAGTTCCCCCGTAGATGTGTCAGCGCGGCATGTGAGGAAATTATTAAAAAATCCACACAGCATTAATAAAATTATAAGCCATCATTAAAGGTTGCGGAAGTTTTCATAAACTCTTATTACAAATGTTTATTATTTTTGGGTGAATATTACCTTCATTGATTGAGTAAATTTTTCCTCGCTCAGGAATGGTCATGTTCGGATCTGTTAAAACAAATTCTCCGATTGATGGATCGTACATGAATCCGTTTACTCCGTTACCCAAGGACAGTACCATCATTGTCGCCGACCCGTACAAAGCGTATCCGGCGGCCACCAACTCTTTCCCTGGTTTTAAGGCGTCACTCAATTGCGGAACACCGGGTGATATCTTTCTGAAATATTAACAACCGCATTGAAAGTGATGAATTTAGGAATTTTACAGGAAAACAGTAGCGTCAAAATTAGCATCATTAAATATACGAATTGTTGCAAGTTTGAATGGCTTTGAACTGACCTAATGGAGGTTTAAATAAAATAAAAATGAACAATGAATATGGATTTTCTAAATTTATTAAGCCCTAATATTTTCAAGTCTATAGGAATTCAGCATAATTATTTAAAATCGTTATATTCTTAAATCTTTCTCTAAAAACCTGTATGCATATTCCTAAAAATCATAAAAAAATTATATAATTATGATAAATAACCGAAGCGAAACAGACTTATACAAAAAATAATTTAGGTTCCAACGGTTGGTAGATTATACAATTGAAATCTAATCCACATAAAATGTGAGTTATACTTATTTAAACTAAGTAAATATTAAGAGAATAGTTTTTTTTTTACTGTACGAGCGCAGCTCATCCTCTATCATTAGCCCAAACAAAAAGTGTTGTATACAGTGATCCCCCCAATTACGCAGATTCCATAAATATTCGCGGCTGTTTTTTGCATGCAAACATTCCATCGTGTGGGATGTACATACACAGCCGGGCAGCCATCTGTGTCGTGCATACATTCAAACGTAGGCGGGCGACTAAGCATTATACCACCTAGTGAATAAATATTTTGTCCATATATTTTTCATATTATTTTCATTTATTCTTATTTTTGCCAGTTTTGCATTTTGCGAATCCTAATAACGCTGTCCCAACTTTCGCGTAATTGGGGGGGGGGGTATCACCGTATTGTCTTATTGGCATAACATTGGAAGGTTTAAACTGACAATTATTTTTGATGGAACATTATTCATAAAAATATATTCTCATATGTATTTTTCTGGTTTATCTTTCCATTCATTCAAAGATAAGAACAGATTATTATTAGTCACTCAGTAACAGTTCTTTTTTAAGTTGTAAAACATGATAACGTTTAATTTCTAAAAACTCAAAGCTAAAATAAATATTATCTTTAAAACGATGCCAAGTGAACCGCAAACAGATAAATAATATGGCAATACCAAAATTATTAGCACTGATGACAAATTAATATTCCAGAAAACAAATAATAGAAATATTAGAAATTATGATCAGTAAAACTAAACAATTATCATGATTTCAGTGCATAAATCGGTGAACATATTCTTCAATACACGAATTGAGGCTATTATTTGCAAGCCCGGCTTGTTCCAAAATTGTTGAAAAATGAGTCTTGAACTTCATTTCGTAAAACAGTATGCATTTTAAAAGTATTTTGAGTTTTACATTACTTTGGAATGATATTGTGTATGTTATCAAGCCAGGTTTGAGACTGCTTTCTAAAAATATTTAAAATATGTATTTTTATTTACACATTACATTCATGGTTCATCTTTCATCAATTTTAGAACAAGCCGGGTTTGAAAGTAATAGCCTCAAGTATCCATTGAAAAATCATTTTGTTTTCTGTCAGTACTGGGATTCGAACCCGTGACCTCCGTAACCGAAGTCAAAGACGTTGAGCACTCAAACAAGCAGGTGGTGATTTCTTTCCTATCTAGATGCCATAATTGTCATTAAGCCCAATGTGATTTTGGATCGAGACTGACAGATATTTTTTGGGGAATTCATGTTTGGTTTTAATAGTCCTTATAAGATAACTAATCAAAATTCTCGATTGAACCCGAGAAAAGAAACAATCAATGTGGAAAAATAATAGAAAAGGAATTCAATATATTTAACAGAGTTCTCATTGTTGTACAATTGACATTCGAGTCGAGTACTTACCACAACGACAATTTTAGTTTATTATTCAGTGATAAACGGATAGACCGTGATAGCCTGAGGCACACAGAGATACTTTGGGATACAATATTAGATTTATGTAGACTCATATAATAACATCTTGGATCGTTAAATTATTGAATTACGTATAAGTCTCATAAAATAATTACGTTATACTATATTTATCTGTTTCTCTATTTGTAATGCACAGCACAACACTGTGCTTGCTCACAATATGTGCAAACAATGAGAGTGCGAGTGTTAAATGAGTCACGTCGAAAGTGTCGCTGCCATCTGGTGTATAACATTACTAGCTAATAGATATCGAAATTATTTAACAACAAAATTTTTCATTGTACACTGTTTCAATGACTTATGTCATAATAGAAAAATATTGTTGTTTGTACTATTTTTTCCGTAACAAAAAAGACAATTTGTGGCTTACCTTGACAAAAATAACGTTAAATTTATTAATCATAATATTTTTTTTTAATATATATAATTTTGTAAACATCCAGAAGAGATTTATTTATTCTTTCGTCCACTAAGAGTCCCTATACTTCACATTGAGAGGAAAATATGTTATAATAAAAAAGTAATTATGGTTCTTGAAGTAGCTGGCTGTAAGTTGATCATACTCTATATTTTTCCTAGCGTAAGCGGCTAGGTGTGAACACATTGCAGATGTAAATATACACTTACTCCATAAATCAATTGTATTCAATGCACGGAAGTAACTATTCGTGGATTCAAATCCATGACCCTGAGTCTGATAGTATCTAAAATTTGAATCGTTCGAGGCATTCAAGCGCACGGGTAAATGCTTGAAGATGCCGAAAGGGGGAACCTGGGTCGTAAGTGACACAGAGGAGTGTACTGAATTAATTAGAGAGGAGTTTTATTTGATATTCAATTTTTTATCAAATAATAATCAAACTTACTTGTAAATACCAAAGATGGAGCCAATTGATACTAAGCAATCTATGTTAGACGAACCATCCAAAGGATCAAAGCATACAATGTATTTCCCTTGTTTTTCAGTCTCCACCTAAAATAAGCATAATATTGACTAGACATAACTTTCGTTAAAATACAAAATTGAGAGACTTGAGTAGTAGGCATGGGCAACACAATATTGATTGTGATTTCTTGAAAATGACTTATGTGTGGCATTCTCCATAGAATTTGAAAATTATGCATAAGTTTATCTATATCAGCATTTCTAATGGAAATTTAATAATTCAGTCACATCTTGTTACGGGTAACTATCCCGGTGTGCTGATTCATCTTGAGTTGAACATTACATGCAGACCACTGTGGTGAGTGAGAAAACCAGGGCTGTGTAGTCGGATCTTTTAAAACAAAATCGTGTATTCAAATCGCTAGGGCAGTGTCTGCCAAACTGTGAGCCGCAAAAAGTCTCAGAGTGTGCTGTGAACGAAGAAGCCTCAAAACTGTTCATTTTAAATAATCATTTAAATTCTCTTCGATTTTAAAATATTACGTTAAAATGTTACGGATGGTAGATGAGGAGTTATGTGTTTGATTATCTAATTTAGAGCCGTGTTTTGACAGAATTCTTTCTGAAAATCAATTGCATCCTTCTCACGAATAAAAATATTAGATAGTGTACATAGATGACACTATGATTTCCTTTATTCATATTAACAGCTTAACGACCGCACGTTTTTTTTATAGAATTCGCAAAAAATTGTAATTTTACTAAATTCACTATAATTTGTAAACCAATTGAGATATCTTTACCAAATTTAATTTTCTAGCTTCCAAATAATTTTTAATAGAATGAAATGTATGACGTAGGACGCATATATGCGTCCTACGTCATACATTCCATTGGTTTTCAAAGACTTAAATACGCGTCCAGCGGTCGTTAAGGTGTTAATAAGGTACATTTACTTAATTAAGGCATTCTTATATGGTGTGCCGCGGAACATATCCTATTCCCTAGTGTGCCGTGAAGTAAAAATGTTTGGCAGACACTGCGCTAGGGTTAAAAGTGGTGCCACTTCATGCTACTAAGCCTAAAAAAATAATTAATGTTGTGTTTTAAGTAAAGGTCGGAGTCGTCCTATTTCTTGACGACTCCACAGCCCTGGAGAAAACTTATATATATAATTATTCATATAAGAAATATAAATTTTCATGATTTGGTCGTGAATTCATGACAATTATTTCAAATCATCAATTGTGATACGGCTATCTGATAGGGGACTTGAAGTGAAGGAAGTTAGATATAAAATGTGTTGTTGGAGGCGAGATGACCATATGTTCGTTTAATTCTCGAATATTCATGAGAATATTCGAGAATTTTTCGAGAATAAATGATTATTGAAATTCTAAGAATGTAGTGCTGGCAAAATAGAACAATAAATGTCCAAACAATATACACAATCGAAAATATTCAGTTGTATTGTATTGTACATTGCTTGATTTCTGTGATTAGTTGTTTTTCAGTAGTGATTCCTCTATTTGTGCAATATATATAATAACGAGTACATTCTGTGTTTTAAATTTCGATCGCAATTCTTTTATTGCCCTACGTCAAAGAACAGGAAACTAGATGTCGAGTGTCACCTATTTAATGAGCAGTGGTCAATTTGATATTTTTTGTGCCTAACCGTCTAATGCCATAATGCAAATGTCTAATTTGCAATGAAACAGCATCTTTTTATAAAGAGTAACATTTAAAACGACACTTCACTACAAAACATGGACGAAATATGACAAATTTCAAGAAAATTGACGAAAGAAAAACAGGAGGAAAAATACATTCTATAAATGGAATCCCTTTATTATTACTTTCTTCCTTTTTAATAAGATGTAAAGTAGGCCTACGTATAAATAGATATTCATTATAGTAAATATTTTATATTATAAATACCAACATTTGTTTAAATTATAATTATTATGTGAGCACAGATAATAAATTAATATTATGATTGGGTTCCAATAAGAATTTATTTGTCATCCAGCCCCTTAAGTTTTTAAAAAGTTCAATCCCGAATTCAAAAAGTTTAGTGACCCCTAATGGAGGAGGAGGGTTATAATGATTCATAAAAACAAATAAACACGATGGATAAGATTGTCAAAAGATAAATAATGTATACAAACCTCAATAATATTTTCATTTTCTTCAGAAACTAGAAGACAAGTGGTGAAAGAAGATTTCAGCATATTAATGAACAAGTCATTTGACAAGATATCTAATTTTTTGACTTCCTCACCTTGAACATTTGTTTCTCCTGATATTCCATGGCTAAAACATAAAACGAAATATCATTTATCAATCTATGTTCATACCGATTCAATGTCTCACTATGTTAGAATAGCAATAAAACTGTGACATTAAAGTTTCTGTCTGTGTTGTGGTTATTTGTCTCATATAAAACTAAAAAATACCAATATATTCAATTGAAAAACGTTAATCAATAAAACAATGGAGTTGGAGATAAATAAGATGAACTTTTTAGATTTAACAATTGAAAATATAAATAATTGTCATTCTTTTGGCATTTTAAGAAAAGACACATCTAGCGATTATATAATTCGTCTAGAAACCATATTTCACACAAGTTAGCTAGCTTTCATTGTTTTATTCATCACCTCTTAATGATTCCGATGACTATAGCAAGTTTTGATTAAGAATTTGACATTATTAAACAAATTGCATTAAGCAATGGTTATGATACAGACATAATAGATCGCCTTTCATTTGAAAAAAAAAATGAAAAAACTTGCTTTGTTACATGTTAGCATTTGCTTTGTTGCATTTGGAAACCATTTATTTCGAAAATAACATACTTTTGATCAATAAAAAATTAAAAATTCTACATTTAAATAACAAATCTTTAAAATTAGATACACAATAAATTTTAGAAATCAATACACATAAATTTTTGCCTGATTCAAATCTATTGGATGAGCAAATAATCTTTGAGTTTTCTCCTTTACTTTATCTGTTGCATTAACCTACGTTTAAAATTCCTCACGGCTGTACGTTTTGAAAAAGTCTACTATTTCACTGCATCACCCGCAAGTAGTTAAATCATCATTAATTATTAATTTTATTAATGTAATATTACAAATTATTTTGAAAATTTTCCGAGATTATAATGAAATTTTGAATTTATGATTAGTCTCCACTTGAGCATAATTATTGTTTGACGAGTTTTGTAATTATGTTTAGTAAACATTTTAATTTTAATAAATTTAGTGACAAATCCAAGTCTCAAAAATGAAGAATCGAATTGATATATAAATGATAATAAAATTCATCAAAAAAAAAATATATCCAGCACACCCACCAACACTGATTGTTACCGAAATTGGAAGAATTATCAGCCAACTGATTATGATAGTGAATTTATACTTTTCCAAACAATAATTGTGATCATTATATTCCCTACTGTTATTTGGGTGACGTATTACCAAGAAAATCTTGGCATAATGAGCTTTTTATGGCCAGCTTTAACAGCCTCGATCTCAATATAATAGAGAATTTCTGGGCGATAATGATCAAATAAAAAAAGCAGACCTTATTAAGCCCAAAACAATAAATTAATGAAAAAAAGTGTTTGGTATAGCCAAATAAACTTAATTTAGTTTCTAAAAAAAATCCAAGGCAAATAACTAGCCTAATGAAAGTATAAGGTGGGCAATTGGATATTAATTGGAATAAAAATCTTTTAAGAAAACATTTTATTTAATGCATTTTAATATTCCCTGGGCGTTAAAAGTTATCAATAATTAACAAAAAAAACAAAAAAAAACGCCAATTTAAATTAAAAATTATTTAATGATTACGATTTGTTAATTTTACTACCCATGTGATTGACTACAGTGGCGTAGCAAGGGGTTGCGGCAAGGACGGCACATTTTTGGGAGCGGAATTTTCAGAAATAAATACAATATTTTCCGAGAAATCATATTTATACATGAAAAAAAATAAGCCACCTGTAGTAAAAACTCCTAGTTCTTAGTTAAAAAATAGTGGAAGTGATTAAAAACAAATATAGAGGAAATATTGGGGGCGGTAAATTCAAGGACCGCCCCGGGCGGCAGGACCTCTTCCTACGATGATTATCAGTTCCACGAGAACTGCATTGTGTTTCATGCAACAAAGAGTAGCATGTTGTAAAGCATATTTACCGATTATATTAATAAAAGAATGTTTGAATCGACTAATAATAATAAATTATAAACAACTGTCAAAGTTCGCCCCCTTTGGTTTCGTCCGGTCTCGCCACGAAACATGAAGTCGACAGTTCGAAAATAACCTTAGTAAATCAATGAGATATTAATGACAATGTAATGATCATATGAGTAAAATGAGATTAATTATTGTAATATGTACAAAAAAGAGCTCTCATTTTACATGGAAACCACTTATTGAACTTTTATTGGAATAAACATATGTTTATGAATATCAGTTAGGTACATACAGACTTGCTATTCCCGCTTTCCGAACAGCAGATTGAATCGCCTTGACCGCAGTTTGGATCGAGTTCAAAAGTTGGCTCAAATCTCCGGTTGCACTAGGAACTTTCCGCTGATTTGCTAGAACAAATCTTGTAAGAGTCATGCAGTTGGAATCAAATGCCGGGCCGCTTTGTGTCATTTTAAGAGTGTTATTGATTGATCAAAGCGATGGCAATTTGAAAGGTTCAGGTTACGGTGATGACTATGGAACCGTAATATGTAAAGTCGGAACTACGGATATACTAAACATAGGTATAACGCGGACGGTGAGAATGCACTGAATGTGACTGAATGATATACGCGCTCTGTAATGTCAAAGATACGTCTACGAGTCGGACGAGCCTCCACCGCCAGAGGTCATAATATGTAATGGCATAAACTAGTATACTTTATGTAATGGTATCAATATATTAAAAATATAATCGTTTATTTTAAGTGAAAGTATGTATAATGTGCCATATACTGGCAACAGACGCTGGCCAGTAGCATTTATGTGACCTTGAAGACTATCAAATTTTGAAAGTAGCTAGCAGATAAGAAAAGTGAGTGGGTGATCTTGAATGATGAAAGTCCAAATAGTATACAACCGTTTTGCTTACGTGGCATATGTAGGTACATATAGTCACAAGTTGTGTAATTATTCATACATTAGATAAAATGTTTTGGAATATTTTTACAAATGTATTGTAATGAGAGATACCTATCATTTTATTAAAAAATATCGAGAGGAAATAATGTATTTATTTATATCATGCCTTTTCTAGTACTGGGGCAAAATTATCATTGTGTCACCGAGCCAAGGTCACACCGAAATATGAAACAACAATAATCAGTATTGAATGAATTAAAATACCCTGATAATTCCTATTTCATTTATTTTTTATGTAATGAACGACATGATAATCAAGGCCAACGCCACCATAGAGGTGAAATAGGCAACCGCCTAGGGCGCATAAGTGGAGGAGTAAAAAAGTTTTGTTATCCTTTAATAATATTAATTATCTATACAGTGAGCTTCAAGCAATAGCTCGAAAACTTCAAAAAAGTAATGCTCTTTATAGTGCAACAAAGTATTAAGCGAGTGCTAAAAAAAGGTCTCGCGTCTTTTCATTATGGAAATTCCGTAAATTCCCAGGATTTCAAAATCGCCGAGCAAATATTTCTCAATCCCAAATCCTGAAATTCTACACGATTTTATGGTGAATGTTGCCTAGGGCGCCAAATAGCCTCGCGTCGGCACTGATAATAATAATATACTATAGGTAGGTATGTACATAAATGGCTTTCTACATAAATTAAGAAGAGACTTAAAACATTTGCCCTGTTATTATATTGGTTATGAATAATTGCATAGTATTTCATAATGTTTTTGTCCTTTATCCTTGTCCGAATTTAAAGTTTACTGTGCATAATCTTCGAAAAGATCGAAAATCCGACTATGTTCCTTCCTTCGGTGAGATAGTTCAGGACAGTGACGTTCCTAGGTTATGTGTCACCTCTAGACAGAGTTTAAAATAGCGCCCTTACTATTTGTCGAAATGAAAATTACATTACACATAAATCTCTTAAAGTTTAACTGATTTTTTTTTCATTATTTCACAAATATAGAATGTCAAATTCTTTACTCATCTTCATACTCAAAACCTTTATACTCATTGGTCGTAATACTATTACCATTGAAAATTTCTTTTTTAGATACTTTTTATCAAAGACATTGATACATCATATTGATTATTCTAAGCAAAATTCGCGTCAAAAATATTTAGTCATACTAAAAATTTATTTTGTGATCATTTGCCGCTCCTTAGGACCTGCCGCCCCTAAGCAACTGCCTATTCGCCTATGCCTACGGGACGTCCCTAGTTAAGGGCTAGACCGAAAGTGTCGACTGGTGGACCGGAGTTTGCTTAATTATGATTTAAAAAATAGGTTCTTTCCCATAAGCGGGTATCGCACATTCGGCATTCAATTTAAGTCTTTACTCACACACTAATATACGTTTATATACAGACGTACACTGTCAGGCGGATTACCTGACAAGTAAATGAAGCGCGACTTAGACCTCAAAAATAGCTTATATTAAATTTATCGCCAAGTTGCAAAACTCACTTTGGCCGATTTTTGACGAAAATGAGTTATGAATGCAGTCCAGCGCTATATGGAAAAAGCTACCATTTTTTTTCAATTTAGAGTTGCAAATTGTATTCTGTTTCGTCAAAAAATCAAAATAAATATTGATGCGACTTGCAAAACCCGCTCCTCACGAAAATATCGATTGGAAAAACTTTCTCACATAACGGACCAATCAGACATCGCACACACAGTGTGCGATCATTGGCGTAGTATATCAAAAATATACGATTTTTTTAAAATGAATTTTATTACTATTTATACATCAATTTGATTATTCGCTTTTGAGACATGGGTTTGTCAATTATGTTGTCGTAAAATATGCCCATTACATTAGCACGATAGTAATTATTCCTAGCCTAAGCCTATTGGGGCGGGCGTAACACTAGTGTTCCGCAGTACCTTAATAATTGGTATTTCGCGAAAACCCACATAACTTTAAAAACCACTTTCAATATTTTCCGAAAACTAGCAATAATGATTATTTGGTTCGGAATCCATTTTCGGTGACTCTCCCAATGTGTCAAAACAAGTTATTGTTGTTTTACTTTACCGTTTTATACAACATATTTTATGCAAAGCAGGATTTTCTTTTTATGTTTAGTATTTTATTAACATTTTTTTTGTATTTATACTATTATGAACTACCTGATCAAAAAAATAAGCCGAGTGTTCCGTTAAAATTTCCAGATTTGCGAAGTGTTTCATTGCAGAAAAAGTTTGGGAAACCCTGGTCTAAGTACTTAATATGGCAAATGAATCTTATAAAAACATCCGTTTGTTATTGAGTAGAGCACGGACGAGATATTTCTTGCAATTATGATTTCCAAAACAATTACTAACTTTGGTTTGTTTTTGGTTCATTTCGGACATATCATTCATTACTTTTTTTACATCTTGTGACCCGACATTAAAACGATTATCTAATGTTTTTTCAAGGGTAAAGCTGAATTTACTTTTAAATGCTTTCACTTGCGTTTGAGTAAAATCTATGCTTTAAAACAAGAAAAACCCGTACAACTGAAGCGTGTTAATAGTTTTTCTCGTTTAAAAGTACCACCTAGAACACGGGTTGTCAACCGGAGTTTACAGCATATTCCAAGGGGGCTACAGAGAAAAAACAGGGGAACCACAGCTCAGTTTTGAAGGCCACGGGCAAATCCATAAATTCCCAGGTTTTTAAAATTATTTTGGAATCTTTTAATTTTTTAATTTGGAACACTCGTTACCTAAGCGTGGACGACTGCGCCCCATTATTGTAAGGCTTGCTATTAGATCCATATAATTAGTCTATGGTTTTACCCATGTCCATAGAGTAATATATATTAGTCTATCATAGACTAGTTTACTTTTAGCCGACTGCATAAATTGTTTGAGTGATAGGCTAGTAAAAGTAAAAGTAGTATGAATGTTTTTGTTTTATGGATGTCACCACACATGCCAACTTATATTTACGAAGGTGGATTTTGAAGTTTTCGGCTTTGTAAAGTATTTTCTGATTAATTACAATTACAAGAATTATACAATTTACTCTATGCCATGCCACCCAAATTGAAATTTTCTGACGGTAATCCTTTAATCTACACACTTGTGAATTGTCACGTTTATCTCCATGTTTAATTTATTTATGATCAATTTGAAATTAACAGGAGAAAAAGTTCTTTGCTTCCACGGACCATTGATTTATGAAGCTAAATGCCTGAAGAGTACTGTAGCCAAAGAGAAAAATATTAAATATCTAATTCATTATGCTGGCTGGAACAAGAAGTAAGATCAATAAAAATAAAATTATTGGGAAGAAGTGTATTAAAGCTAGTCATAGATTATTTCGGCGAAAAACTTCGGTAAAAGTAGAGTATAGCTCGTCAATGATTATTACAGCGAAAAACTTCACAAACTAAGCTAAAAACAACGCCACGATTTAAAATTATTTTTTGAGAGCTCGATAATCGCGTTAAAACCACACATTATTAAGAAGAACACTGATAAATTATACGAAATATTTTCCAAGGTAAAAGTAGAGTATAGCTCGTCATGGATTATTACGGCGAAAAACTTCACAAACTGCCGCGCGGCGCCGCCATAATGGAAAACAGAGGCGATGTACTGAAAAATATTTCGTATTTCGCATAATTTATCAGTGTTCTTCGTAATAATGTGTGGTTTTAAGGCGATTATCAAGCTCTCAAAAAATAATTTTAAATCGTGGCGTTGTTTTTAGCTTAGTTTGTGAAGTTTTTCGCCGTAATAATCCATGACGAGCTATACTCTATAATTACCTTTTCCAAAACTTCACTAACTAAGCTGAAAACAAGGCCACGATTTACAAATCGGTAAGTATTAACACTAGAGTCTGAAACTATCTGACAGTTAATTCCGTGTCAGTGCTGCCAATACAAAAACATACCTACTCACTCAATAATAAATACTGTTAATACATAAGATCTTAGGCCTTTTGGCTACTCTGGTGCGGCCTTCTGGCCAATTCTGTAAATGTATGTCAATTCGTAAATTCCCGACATATTCTGACCGTAAATTCCTGTTTCCGGCCAAAGATTCCATAGTCAATGTTTACTGCGGCCTTATGTCGAATCAGAAAAATGAATGCGGCCTTTAGAGAAGAAAGGTTCGCCATCCCTGGTGTGGACCATCAATTTCTTTGTACAGTTAATTTTCAGCAGAAACAAAAAGTGTGCGCAAATAGGAAGGTAGGTAGGTAGGTAGTCACTAACCTACTCACTGATGCTTGAACAATAAATTTGTCATTATATCAGGCTTCTAAAAAAACTCTAGGAATCAATGAAGTTTATAAAAATTGTATAATATTTTAAACCCGATGGCTTGATGCCTAAGTCCAGTCAGTCAACCCATTACTTGCATATTTATTTAAAACACAAGCTCAACCTTATCTTTATTTGTCTTGAAAACAAAATGATGACTTAAAATTTAGTAAATTAAACTTCTTTTTACAATATTTCTGTGTGCGGTCTGTGCGAGAGATAGAAAAATGTGATTTTTTCTGACTATTTACTGATAACCGATAATTAAAATTTGACGATAAATAGCAAGCCCTAAACGTAATACTTCTCATCCCGCCTTTCGCGGAAAGCCTACATGAAACGTAGGCCCACTCACATTTTGTGTGTTAACTACTTATCTACCAGTGCGAAATATTCAATCTAGTACTTCACGCTAGGGTTTTTAGAACCATTTGAAATTGTATAAAAAATGATTCGACTTACAAAATTTGTTGTCTCAACATATAATAAACATTTATTTTTGGTTAATATTATATACTTCAAATGAAAACTCTAACTATCTTGACACACCGTCGCGTCGTTGGCGTATGGAGTCAGTAAGCGTTTGACTCAGTTTTTTAATGTTTGTATTTTGTAAAAGAAATGCTCATATGGATTTCAGTTGGGATGAATGGGTGCCCGAAAGCCGTGTCTTAAAATACAATGATGCCAATTGTCAGAAACAGAAGGAAGTTCAGAAAGCACACTCAAGCCAACCAACCAAAACAAAAAAAGGTTAATAAAACCTGTATAAAATTAAAATTACATTTGTTTCTACATGTGTAATATGAATGGAATGTACTTATATTTTTGTGAAATAAATTTTTCTATCGATTATGTCTGGATCGATTGTTTTTGTCTATAGACACAGTTATCACATTTTCAATTAAAATATATATTTCGAATTGAATTGATTTATATTTTTATCATATGTAAAAAAAAATTATACCTTACCTTGTTGATCGATGGAATTGTTTCAATAATCTGCCGAGCTGTTTTGAATAAAACGAACATTAAATGTTACAGAAACGGGTTCATGTAGATAGATTCATGACATAGGCAGTGTTTTGAATGTATCTAGATGAACCCGTTTCTGTTATGATTGACAGTTCTGTTTTCTATCTTTTTTATATCTGCGTATAAAGTATGATTTCTTTTGTAGCAGCAACAAAGCGGAAATCAGACTCGAGCGATTCTAAAACACCCTCCGCTAAGGGTTCCGACCGAGATCCTTCCAAAGATAAAGAAAAAGATTGTGAATCCAGGGCTTCCACACCCCAACAATCTGAGGTTGTTTCGCAAGAATCGGGTTCGGATGTGCCAAGGTAAACAAATTTTTTTCAGAAAACGCCTTTAAGATTATCTTTATTAGCCCCAGTGCGCCTATTTATTGGCTCCGAGTGACTGCTAAAAGCCTGACACTGATTTGGACGAATTTTCATGTCAATATAATGAAGATAAAATGTTTACTTTGTCATCATCTTTCATATAATACATAAAACATTAAGCTATGGTAAAAATATTAAAGCACCTTATATTTACACCAAACACATATTATCATCATAGTGTTCAAACCTTATGCTAGAAATTTAATTCACCAAAAAGTATTTGTTTAAATATTTAAAAAAATATTTTGTCCATGGCACTGTGGTCAACGTCGTTGGCTGCTATGCCATACGTCGCGGCTTCGAATCTTAGTACGAAAAGTATTTTTTCAATCGATTTATCGATTTCTATTCGAAGTCACAGATGCTTGTGGTGTTTAAAAAACCCCACCATTCCAATCCTGTAAAATGATAAAGTGTAACGAAAGTGATTAGCCAACCACTAGTCCTGTACTAAACCTATCTTTGAATAAAAGAGAGGTTGAAAAACTGAATAACAAGTAGTTCTTGTAGAAAAAAAAACTTCTTTTGAGATAGGCCATATGCTCCACATTAGGAGTGGACATGGATTGAAAAATAAATCAATGAAGAAACTGATTTAGTAAAGTTATCATAGCTTGAATGAGTGCTTAAAGGAGATATGTATTATCCTTCAAAATCGAAACGTATGTATGTGCATTATATTATAATAAATTACAGGTCGACATCACATTTTGTGATTTAACAGTCAAAACTTTCCCATATGGATCAGCTCGCTCTGGGATGATCCCGGCGAGATCAATATCAATTTTTTTATTTCTCTTGATTTAATTCCTCATGTTATTCAAAAATTTAAGCTTTAGTGCAAACAAAAAATAATTTGAATCATTCAATTAATGTTAGGTAGAATTTTTATGCAATATGACTTACACTACCCTGCTTCTTGTAAAATAATTTTGACAATATATTTTATCTTTTTATTTCAGAAAAAAAAGGGGACGGTTGGACTTATCCATAGAATCCGAAGAACAGTACTTGAATAAAGTTGAAGTTAAGATAAAGGTACCCGAAGAATTAAAGGCTTGGCTCGTGGATGACTGGGAAAGTATTGTGCCACAGCAAAAATTGGCAAACCTGCCTGCAAAATTAACCGTCTTCCAGATCTTGGATAATTACTTATCCCAAAAGAGATCGAGCAAGACGCACAACCAACAGAAAGAATTAGTCTTATTCGATTTCATCAATGGTATAAAAGAATACTTCAATAGCACATTGGGATCCCAACTTTTATATAAAGTTGAACGTCCCCAGTATGCTGAAACAATTGCAAACTACCCGGACACACCTGTGTCAAAAATATACGGGGCCATCCATTTACTAAGACTATTTGTTAAGATCGGGCCGATGTTGGCATATACTTCGCACGATGAGAAATCGCTTCAACATATTCAGACTCACATTCACGACTTGCTCAAGTATATGGTTACGCATAGGGCAGCACTTTTCAATCTGCAGGATTATGACGTCTGCTCCTCGGCTGTAGAGCAGCAAAAAAAAACATAAATGCACTCGATGACAAACTTAAATATGTATTTTACGAAAAAGAGAATATGTGTGACCCTGCGCAGAAAAAGCCAGGAATTTGCAGAATTCCTAATGTTTTAAAATGTGAGAGCTTTAGAGATTACAGATAGCGCAACTTCTGTTCATTGTATTCAGGGTGCCCGTGGCCCCCAAAAACTGTGCACTGGCTCCTCTAAAATAATGTATTCTCTATGGCCCTCTTGGAACATGCTGTGGAATCCGGTTGAGAAACCCTATTCTAGTACATAAAGTCATTGTTTCACCAATCACTACGGTGAATAGTGAATTTATGTTCATAAACCTTTTTCCATAGGCGTTGAAATAATAATAATAGAGTGATTTTCAGTTTGAAATTATAGACCTGCAGTGTAATAATAATTTAAAAGATATTGAAGAAATATTTTTATAAATCATTGGACTCGGATAACTCGCTCGTTATTTTCAGATCGACATACATTTGCGAACAAAAATTTTCCATATTAAATTATAGCAATAACTCGTGAAGAACATGTATTAGTGATGAACATTTAAAAGCGGTGTTAAGAATTTCAACAAAAAGATTTACACAAAACATCCAAAAAATGATTTTTTTTTTTGTGTATAAATACAGGTTATATGTTTCAAAAAAATGTGTTTTAAATTTCATGTCTTGGTAAATTAAGTTTTATATAAAATCTGTGTATAGATAAAAACGATATCAAGAAAATATTCACTGCGCGGCTAATAATTTAAAATATCAAGAAAATTTTATAAATAATAGTGGGGCACAAACTTTTTAGTTTGACCCTGACAATGTGAAATTATTTTATTTTGCATTGATAAATTTTTATTAGAGAATCCAATCCCGGGATCCCGTACAGTTTTTGATACATTTCAATCCCGGGATTAGAAGACATGATCCCGAAACTTTCAGGATTGATTTTCTTATAAAACAAACGTGTCGGTTTTCAAGCCGAGCGGCAGCTTACATTTTTTGCGATAATACTTACCGCAGACAAAAACGTAATTGGATGCCTAACATCTTTATCGCATTTATTTTAATGGATTTTACAACTAATAATTTTTTGGTACCTTTGTTTTCTACATCTTCTTAACGAATGTTTATCTTCTGTTACATCTTCTTAATGATGTTTATCAGATATCAATAGCAGCGTTTGTTTTGCGTGATTTAATGTTTCTTTTGTTCTATTAACATCAGTATGTAATAAAACACGTGTCAACTAAAACATATTTCGATTAGCTTTCTATATGAACAACATGATAAATATCAAAAGCGCTCGCCGACTTCATGCTTATAAAATCGCATATCATTTAATATAATATTGTCTAAAAGTTTTTTCGACTAATATTATTGCAAGAGTTGAAAATCAATTCTCATTTTGACTAGTTCTATTGAATGTTCTTATTATTTTCACTGTAAAAAATGATCTTTCTACAAAAGCACTTGTTGCCGGACATGATAAATATAAAAATATATTTTATTGGTTCTTTCCACAATGAAGCCGTAGACTAAATGGCGAAACAATAGATGCTCTGGTATTAACTTCGGGCATATTTTAAAATAATATTAAAATTACTTAGTGTTCTCTTAGGTACTCTTGCAGTCTGAAGTAGGTAGATACTTTTTTCAGCTATCGACATTAATTATTTTAAGTCATATTGGGTTTTTTAGGTAACGTATGCATATTAAGTTCATTTAATAATTATGGCGCATATTTTTTTACGAGTTATTAAAAAATCCACTCATTCGAATCGCGAATAACTTAGATTAAGAGAGCTTTTTGGTAACGTATTGGCAGCCCACAGCTGGTTATATAATATTTTCACCAATATTATCAATTTTTATTTCTTAAAAAAAATGTACTGATCCCGGGATTGAAAAATTCTAATCCCGAACTCCGGGATTAACATTTTGGCTTGGGATTGGATTCCCTAATTTTTATAACTGCAAAATGTGTGGGGGGTTTTAACAAGATTAAGCGTACCAGCCCCAGGCAATGTCTGCGTAAGGTTATTTGGCGCCGTAGGCAAACTTTATTGGCATATAGGTATCTCAACAGCAGTATTTCTACGAGAACTGTTTGTTACTCAGACGCTCAACCACTTTTTTTAAGAGAGTAGGAGGGGTAGAAAGGATAGGCAGGGTAGGACTAGTGATTACCTTATTACTCTCGCTACACCCCGTTACTGTAGGACTAGAATGGGGGGGGGGGGGGGGGATTTTTAGACATCCAAACATCCACATCTTCGAACAGAAACCGATTAATCGATTGAAAAAAATGCTGCTATAAAAATATATGGATCCGCCACTGTTTACATATAGCATATCAATGATGTTTCCTCTAAAATAAAATATAAAAACTATGAATAATTACAACACACTTTATTTTCTGTTATATAAAACATAGGATATAAAAACATTTGAACATAAAATTTTATTTTAAAATACTGAATTTCTTTCATTCATAATTGGTTTATAAAAATTATCATCAAATTAATGTATTTTTAAATTATTTTCTTAACACAAACTCAATTATCACTAAAGCCGCGCAGTAGTTTCAGAACCCCACGCACTTCAATTAAATTGAAGAAATCTTTATTCACGTACAAAAACATGTTGAGCATTGTACAGCCAGTTGACCGAAATATCGTTTGAAGCAACACAGATGTTTTTATCCTAAATCGTCTCTTATTTCCGATAAATTCTGAGAATAGCAAGCTTTACACTCGGGCGCAATCACCCACGATTAGGTGACGTGTGTTCCATATGCACCATGGGAACATGGCAATACAACTAAAAATGGTCCCGATGACCGTCGAATGAAATTTAAACAAGTTTTTAAATTTAGTATGAAATACAATCTGCGCAAGAATGTTTTGCCCATTTTACGAAAATTCAGTTTTGTATTTTAAAATCTCTTTAACAGCTTACCGCCCGCATGTTTTCTATAGAATTTGACCTGGCGGCCGGGCGATTTTGCGAAAAATTCGCAAAAAACTCCACAGTCTCCACAAGAGAGTCGATAGATACCACTCTGTGACAATGAATCTACGTGATCTTTACTGTTCAATAAAATTTTACCTAAATTACTTACTGTATGAAACGCGGGTTCTATATTGTCTGGCAAAAATTTAACTATCTTTGATGAGATGTCTCCTAAATAAATAATTCTATGCCAGTTTTTAATACTATCGTTTGCTTTCTTCTCTCCTGAAAAAATATTATTTACTATGAGTTGTTTAACTTGCTTACGCTTAAGTAAGTTAACTATTACGTCTGTGTTGTAACCATTATTTACAGATATCTGTTTAATAATGTTTAACTCTAATTCAAAGTTGACTTTAGTGAGAGGGATGTTAACCAATCTATTAATCATCGCATGGAATGATGAGAGCTTTTGCGACCACGGGTGAATTGATTGATGGTTAATGACGACATCTGTATAAGTAGGCTTTCTGTAAATGGCAAATTCTAATCTGTTACTATTATTTATCTTTATTGTTATGTCAAGAAAATTTAAGGTTTTTTGCTGCTCGATCTCTAGTGTGAATTTAATATTTGTATGCAATGAATTTAAATGACGTAAAAAGGTATCTAACTGTCAATCTGTTCCTGTCCAAATGCAAAAAATATCGTCGACATAACGATACCAAGTTTTTACATTTTTAAGTAACGTGTGATTTGACTTAAAGAGATTATTCTCAAAATAATCCATGAAAATATCCGCGAGCAAAGGTGAAATAGGACCACCCATAGGTAATCCTACCTATTGTTTGTAATTTTTTTTATTAAACAAAAAATAGTTTTGTTCAATACAAATATTAAAAAGTCTAAGCATTTCTTTAACGTCGTTGCTATTAATATCCGAAAAAGTTAAAATTTCGCTGACTATATTTTTGCACTCTTCCGTTGGTATGTTAGTAAATAAATTTGTTACGTCGAACGATACTAATTTACAATTACTAGTTAATTGTATGTCTTTGATTTTTTCCGTGGAGTCAATGCTATTCTTAACTGTATACTTCGGTTTAAACACGTTGTAAGAATTAAAAACGTCATTTAACTCACGGGCAATTTTGTAAGATGGAGAACTACAAAAAGATACCATGGGACGAATCGGTATCAAGGGTTTGTGTAATTTGGGTAAGCCAAATAATCTCGAAGCTTGTGGGTTTAAATTAATATCTTTATAATAAAAATGATAAAAGATTTTTAGTACTTTTTCCACATAAAATTTATTAGATCAAGACCGGTTTCGCTCATCGCGAGCATTATCAACTGATAAGAAAAATAGTGATATTTATACAAATTTAAATTGAAATAAAAAGGTGTAAGCAACTATTAACAATTTAAAGGATTAACAAATTACATTATAATTACACAAAATTAAAATGCTTCACACCCATAACAATTATAAAATTAACATCAAAGAATAATAAATCTAAGTGGCAAATGATGTCAATTATAAACACAATTAAAATTTGGGAAATTTTTAAACAAAGTGAAACTCTACATTACTAAAGTAAATATCCTAATGATGAATTGGTGTTTTTCCCGCTTCCAAGTAATGATGTACTTCAACAAAATCAGCAGTAATGAAGATTCTGAAAAAGAAATTTTTAAAAACCATATCAATTACAAAAGAAATAAATTTTAAAAACATATAAATAATTATAGAAGAGCAGTTAACATAGGTTAGAATTAGATTAATGAAACGGATATAACAAAGGTGATAATGCAAATACAACCTGTTTGTTTAATAAATTAGAGTTAGGTAAGAATTTATGTCTATTTATTTCTAAGATCTCTTGTTTATCAAGTTTAAAAGATTTATTGTTGACATGCAGGATTTTAAAGTTTTCAGAGATATCAAATGTATGCTTATTTAGGAACAAATGGTTCCCAAATGAAGATAATTCATTCCCTTTACGGTAGCAGGCTAGATGTTCTTTAGATCTGATATTAAAAGCTCTTCCCGTTTGACCAATATACCACAAAAATCGCAATCAATTAAATAAATGCCACTTTGGTTAAGAATATTAAGCTTATCTTTAGAATTTACTAGAATGCGTTGCAAGTTAAAAGAATTATAAAAAGTGACATTAAAAAGGTTTTTGTTGAATTTCCTTGAAATCTTTTCTGAAACTACCCAAGTAGCTTAATTTCACCCACTGTTTCGCAACAACAGGCTCCTTAATCACCAAACTAGAGCTTACATTTAGCAAAGCTAGTTTTTTGTGTTTTTTTTAAATAAAAGACGATCTATTAAATCCGAATCTAATAAATTTTATGTGGAAAAAATACTAAAAATCTTTTATTATTTTTATTATAATGCCTTTCCACCAAGTATTGACAGTGAACACCTTAACTCTTAGAAGTCCTATGTCGAGCTGGACTCGACATTACAAATTTGGCAATGTTTTTTTATTTACTGATTTTTTAATAATATAAGTTTTTTTTTCATCCAAATATTACCAATACGCATTGTGCACAAGATAAATTTTGCTATACTGAAAGGTTCAAAATGTTTTTTATTATAATTATACGATAATAAATTAATTAAAGACGAATTAATGTGAAAACATATTTCAATTAAAGACTGCAAAGGGTTAAAAGTGATTAATAACATTATATTTATTTGAGTTGAAAATGATAGGACAGTTTTTGACACACGTTTTTACCTCATCTTAAAATTTGGATGTAGGATCCTTGTTAAGTAATTGAAAATGATCTCCTTTCGACAAGAAGTCTTCCACTTTAGATGTATAATCTAATGAGTTTAAAATTACTACGGAATTGCCTTTATCTGCTTTCGTCAGAGTAAGGTTTTCTCGACGTAAAATATCTTTGATATTTTTCGACATACGCATATCGGAATTCGATGATTTCAATGAGTTTAAGTCTAATTCTTTTATTTGTTGGACACAAATATGTTTAAAAGCAACTGGTTGTTTGGATAGAGCAACATCTAAATATAGATTTTCAACACATTTGTCTATTTATTTAGGAGACATCTCGTCTAAGATAGTTAAATTTTTGCCAGACAATATAGAACCCGCGTTTTACACAGTAAGTAATTTAGGTAAAATTTTATTGAACAGTAAAGATCGCGTAGATTCATCGTCACAGAGTGGTATCTATCGACTCTCTTGTGGAGACTGTCAAGCGTCTTATGTTGGACAGACAGGTAGAAACTTTAATATTAGAATTAAAGAACATATAAGATGTCTAAAAAGTAAGAAATATTATTAAATAATATTCTTAATAGGACAGGTGGTTTGCCACTACTCACATTGTTTCCAATTAATAGAGTAATCACCAACCTATCTGATTGATTTCAGCTCATTAGTTTAATAGTTTGTAATGTTTAACGTCATTAGTAGTATGATATTTATTTGCTTTGTTTCGATTTTTAAAATCCCCTCCTTGCTTCCCTGAAAAAAGAAAAATCCCAATCTGATTGATTGCAACTCATTAGTATCATTATTTGTTTGCTTTATTTCAATTCTACACCCCCCTCATTGCTCCCCTTAAAAGGAAAAAAATCCAAACTCCATTTAGTAATTTCATAATTTTAAAATGTTAGAATCAATCTTGCTTCATTACTTAAGCAAACTTTGCGATAGCAAGTCTGAAGATGCCTCTGAAAGAGGCGAAACACGTGTCACAGTTAGTAACACAATACGTGGAATAATCAAAGTTAATTTAAATTTTCTATTAAAATGAACTTCCACAAAGTTACCGCCGAAACCATCGAAAGTATATGCATTTTTGTCATTATTATTTTATTGAAAATTCTTGTTATATCAAATCGTCAAAATTACAGGTCATAGACTAGTATAGCGGTTGGCAACGGCTCCGACTTTAACTTCAGCTTATAATTAAAAACGATTCCGACTCCGAAGATTTTTCAATAATTTCATGTAAGTGACATATGTTTATGCATTATATCAGATCATCTTTAGTCAGCCAAGAATGCAATGTCAACACTGTGGACTATTGTGGTTTGAATACATATCATAAAATATATTTTTATAAAATGTTTCGACCCGCTCGTTTTTTACGACTCTTACTTCAGCCAAGACTCCGTCTCCACAGCCCTGCTTACATGTCTATGCAGGTTTATTCTGACGGCATGGTACTTATTTCCGACGGTCTGAAATAATCAACCATAGGCAATATTTTTTTTAAGTTGGTACCAATGATACAACTAGTTTGTCCACACTAATCGTCGTACTCCTGTCAAACTATTCTCTGGCGTAAACATAACCTCTATTACTATGGTAAACAGAGATGATACTTTGGTTATTATAATAAATTAATCTATGAAACGAACACGATGTCAGGAACTGAAAATATTCTTCCAGTATTTTTATGCCTGATTAGTTCTGCCCACTCGCTATATACGCATAAGAGTGATTGTAATGAGACAATACTATGTCTTACGTTTACTACAAATATGCTACCTTTTCTACACGAAAATCAACTAAATGCCTCTAATAGCAACGCAGTTCTGTAGAAAATTGCCAAACTATCATATAAGGAGATCAGGGAAAGCGATAATTTACGCTAAATACGAATATGATATCCGTATGAAACAGGCCATAAAGATGTCGAATTGAATTTTTTTTGTGACTGTTGGTACTCGTTAAATATATTTATGTTCGCACCTTTTTCCTACCATTACGGTAGGATTTTTAAAGCCCATTGACGAGAGAAACCCATCATTCCAACGCGTAACCAAATAAAAACACTCTTAATAAGTAAACTGCCGTAGTCTGCATTTTGGCTAATTTTAGTTATGAATGAAGCTTATACAATTTCATGTTTTCCATCGTCGGAGAAAACTGCGGTTTTATTTGAAATATATTTCACGAGACATCCAAAACTTCATTATAGTTTTAAATACAATGACTAGAAATTGCAAATATAGCACTCCAGTAACTACAATATCCGGAATAAGTAGAAAAGTGTTCCATTGATTGTTTCAAAATGTCATGATTATTATTTCCAATTGCAAACAAACAGCAATGATGACCTCGGAAATACAAATTATATTAAATTCGCAGAAATCTTTGGAAAAATACATTCTTGTTACTAAATCCTCTTGAAATTCATGCATTTGAGCTCCCGTTTCATTTGAAATCGATATTGATATACATAATTAAACATTATATTACAGATTTCTGTTTTTATGATTTTATTTAAATACAAATTTAAGTCAAATATGAAACTACTCTGATCGATGAGGTATATAATTTTTTGTTCAATGAAAAATTAAGAAATATTACATACGGCAGTCGACCTAAATATTAGCGAAAATGCAGCAAGCATCTAATTATATGTCAAGGTCAACACACTTTGGTGACTTGATGAATAGGCTATTGTATAGCGCCATCAATTTTACCTACAGGGGTGTACTTAAATAAAATTGGTTATTTTAAATATTTAGAAATATATGTGTCGAGTCAAATTTGTTTTAATATTTTTTATAGACAAAAAATCTTTTTATTTTAAGACTATTTATCTAGCTTGTAGTGTAAATGCGCTGTATTTGTTTTTGCGAAGTAGCACATAAGACATTATTATTGGTTTATATTATGTATGAGTTTAATAAATACCCTAAAAAATGATGAATCTCTCTTTTGTTCTTATTCTACGCTTAATTTATCACAATCAGAACTGGTTTCAACATTTCACCACGAGCATTTTCAACTGAAAAAAATATATACCATATTCCTGGTCTTGATGACAATAAATTAATTGTATAAAAAAATAATTGTTCTATTATTTTTCAATATAATTGAGACATTGAACACTTAAAAATTGATAATTACTCAATGTATCGTTTTTTGAAATATGTATTTGTTTTTCAGTTTACATATAAATATGTAAGTACGAAATATGAAAATTTCACATTCCAAGAACTTCATCCGTCCCTGGATAATTATTTTTTTGCAAACTCGTAAACATACATTTTTATTATACTGACTAATTCACTTTGACTAATTTATTACCATTAGCTGTGAACAATGTCGAAGTACAAAACAAAAATAAGTACAGTGAAACCCCCCATTACACTACCCCGAATTATGCGCTGGCTTGAAATATTCGCCGCAAATCCCCCAATTGTACGGTCGCATTCCATTGCTACGTTCGTTGCTGCTGTTCGTCTGGGCGGCTGCAGCAGGGGAGCTCAACTCAATATATATTTTTTAATGGAAATTTAAATCAGAGAATCTATTTAATTTGATGTGCATACTATTTTCTCATGGTAAAAAAACTGCAACTGATTTTGAAAACTTTTTTGGTTTTATTTATACATATGCGCGCCGCGAGAAAAGAAATACATATGTAGTTTTTTTTAACTTGTTTTATTTTATTTATATTTTACACTGTAATTTGATATTTGTAAAAGAGTATTTTACATAAAGTAATAATCTAGCATAATTTTATTGAAATAGTACATAGAGCAAAACATACAATTATTGGCCACGTATCATTAGGAATGCGAATTAAAATTGCTTATTTACATATTATAATCAATTATCGAAACATATACATTTTTGGACTTGAAAAAAAATAAGCAAAAAAAAGGCAGAAATCTACAATTATTGGTCACTTCTTTCAATTATCGGCCACCAAAAGATACAATTATTGGCCATACCAAAAATTGCAATAAAAAAATATTAAATAAAATAAAAACTAATGATGTAATTTTATGTTCCCACATAAATATAAAGTGTTAAGTTAAGTGATTAATGCAAACTTTAATGTCATTTTAATGTAAGAATCATATGTTTTCAGTAAATTGAGCTGAATCGAAACCAAATATTTAAAAAACAAAATGATACGAATCAATCTGAAAAGAATGTCAAGTATTTTTTTTTATATACAAAATACTATGTACCTATTTATGTACATGTGAAGATCCCAAATGGAACTTTACTCTCAATATTATATGGCGTCCGATTTGCTTAAAAATCTTAACCTTTTTTAAAATCTTTTACTCATTTGCAACACTTAGTAAAAATAATTTAATAACCAAAAATCACTGATGGATGTTTCAAGTTTCTATATCTGAATTAATAAGTAATGGTTTTTCTAAAATGGTATATTTTTCTTCGATAGAAATGCGTTTTCTTTTTTTTTCCGTTTTTTCCATGGCTGAAAAATATTTTAATATAATAGTAAATCGAGCAGTCAGTAAAGTTTTTTAAAGATTTAAAATTAATTTGATGTTATAAATAAAGTAAAAAGTTATTAGTAATATGTATTTACCTGAAAGTGCGAAAGATTGACCACACCGCAAAACTGTAAAAGCATTTCAAACAATGGTACTTGAACGACTGATTTACAAGGCCAACTATGCATTCGGCAGTTATGCAGTGCATACAGTCAAATGTTGGCTAGCGTCTGTGTGTTCAACACGTGCCAGGCTATACACGCATACATGAGCGTCTGACTATATGCGGCATTTTTCGCGCGCTTTGCATTTTTTCACTTAGTAACTAAATATTTCGTCAATATTTTTTTTTTGCAAAAATGAAGGGAAATCTTAGTTTTGCATTTTCCGCCGAAAAGCCCAAATCCCTAATTTTGTATGAGATTCACACCCCCAATTATACGGTCCCCAATTATACGGTCCCGAAGATCGCATAAATGGGGGTTTTACTGTAAGTATATTTTTAACCCTTTGAGGAGTATTGCCGCTTCGTACGGACAAATATTTTAGTGCTTAATGCTTATTGCTATTCTCTTGCTTTTAATTGAATTGTCATTATTTTTTCACATATAGGTAAAAAACATTTGTACAGTAAAACCCCCATTTACACTATATTCGGGACCGTGTAATTGGGGGTGTGAATGTCATACAAAATAAGGGGTTTGATTTTTTTCCGCGGAAAACGCAAAACTAAGATTTCCCTTAGTTTTACAAAAAAAACTGTATGCGAAGCACAGACGACCGTCTCTTAGTAACGGCAATGGAATGCGAATATTTCAAGCCGGCGCGTAATTCGGGGTAGTGTAATTGGGGGTTCCACTGTATCTGTGAATTTTGACGATCGCGTTATTTTTATTATTTGTTGCAAATGAACAAAACAAATTTGTAAAAAGGTTAATACATATTTGTACAAAATCGGTAGCCGTAAAAAGCAAAAAGAGATCTTGGCCCAAATTGGAAGTAATAGGTTCTTGAAAATTGTTGAAAAGTAATAATATGTTTGTGTACATTTACATTTTTAATTTTGCATTGTAAAATTATAAAAGAAATATTTACCACCTGAAATATTATTCCATATTCTTACCAGACTGACCAATGAACAATTTGTTTTATATATTTTTGTGTGTATCAATGGTAAATGAATCAAAAAATCCTAATTTAGTAAAAATAAACTTACTACCCAAAGGGTTAAAATCAAAAGGATAAAGAGATATCTGCCGATTCTGAAGCAATGTTAATAATTTCTTAATTTGATAGGTAATAATGAAAATGTTTTATATATTTATGAGGAATTTTTACATGCGGAATCTATGGATATAAAATTACATATTTTTTAAGAGTTGATCAACTGATTAACAAAGTGTCGTAGAAAAAAAATGTTAAAATAAACTTCATTACGAGTCTACATAATCGTACAGAGATTTTGCTAAGACAGAACTACCGGTAAGCTAATCGCTCTCCCTGTACGTTGCTTTATAGATCGAATAGGGGGATGAAATTTTAGATATCGAAAAATATTACTCTTATGTACTAATTTTACATTATTTTAATAACGATTGTGATCGGCTTCGTTTATCGCAGACGTTATAAACTGATGACAATATAAATCAATACTGTAACACAATATAAAGTTCAGTATTATTTTAAGATTAACTAACTGTTGAACCTTCAAATGATTGAGAGATTGTATCTTTTTGCATAATATATACGTCCAATTCTGATGGAATAGATTTACTAGAACTTGATTATAGAGTACTAGAATTGTATATTTAATATTGTTTTATAATACACTTGCAATTCAAACTACATATTATTTATTTTTTAAAAGTATATACATATACCTACATTTGGACGTGGCAAACTTCCGAACTGTTCGAAATCCTGTCATTCTGCAAAACATTTTGATTTGTTTTGTTTTCTTTGTAATTTTACCATTTCATGTTGTGTTTGTGACCTCATTAAGTTAAAAAGGGGCAATTTAGAGGTAAGTTATTGTCGTTTGGCGTCTTCGAATATCCAGATTTCGGCGACCAACGAACATAATTCACTCGATTTTGACTTTAATGGTCTTGGTTTATAGCATGAGCTGAACTTTTAATGGGAAAATATCATTTTTCGCGCTCGTCAGTGTTCACCATTATGCGTATATAGCGAGTGGGCGGAACTAATCAGGCATAAAAATACTGGAAGAATATTTTCAATTCCTGTCATCGTGTTCGTTTCATAGATTAATTTATTAAAATAACCAAAGTATCATCTCTGTTTACCATAGTAATAGAGGTTATGTTTACGTCAGAGAATAGTTTGACAGGAGTACGACGATTAGTGTGGATAAACTAGTCGTATCATTGGTACCAACTTTGAATTGTTTGAATTTTGTACTTTTCTATGAGTTTTGTCGCTAACGACCCGGGTTTCGCCTTTCGGCATCTTCAGGCATTCCAAGTGCATGGATGTACTTGAACTGACGCGTAGTAAACAGTTTGTATCGTTTATATACAAAAATATAAGTAGATCACTCAGTTAAAAGGCTATTAAAATGTAAATAAGCGAAAATTGAATGTATACAAGTTTCAATGAATTAAGTGGGTTTGTTATAACTATGGGGATTTGTTGAAAATATTAATGACCAGATAATAACATAGGAATATTTAAAATAAATCTAGAGTTTTGTCCGACCTATTATTAATGAGTTGATTGATTTTTTAAGCCTTTGAATTAATATTTAATGATAGTAAGTGCTTGGATTATTAATAAATGACAATTATTTAAAAGGGGTACAACAATGGCGAATTTGGTAAATAAAGTTGCTCGTTTAAAATTGGCAAACTGTTAAGCTGAGCTCGATTAATCTCTAAGATTTCTTGGTAAAATAATTTAAACTCACCCCTGTTAGTATATAATAAATCAATACCTGAGTCAAAATTTAACGTATGGTTTTTAAGAATTAAATGGTTGGCGAAGGTGGAGATATCTTTTTTTAAGCGAAAAGCGGCTTAATGCTCAGCCACTCTTATATTTAAGGTTCTATCAGTTTTACCAATATAAAATCTGGGACAATCACTACACTGCAATCTATAGATCCCAGATTTTTTTTTATTATCTATAACATCTTTATTATTTATTAATAATTTACATAAAGAGTTCTTACAATAGAAAGCCGGTCTAACACTTTCTGAGAGCTGCTTCTTTATCTTTAAACTGGTGTGTCCTATGTAATTAATTCTACGCCAAAACCTAATATCACCTGAGTCTTTCGTTATTAATCCCTTGTGTAAGATTTGTTGTGCTAGCAATACGTTTTTTATATGAAAGATTGTCTATAAGAGACATATCATAACCATTGTTAATGGCGATTTGTTTGATGATTTTTAATTCAAGATCAAAATTCAATTTATTCAAGGGAATACTGTCAAGTCTGTGAATTTCGAAATGAAATGCAGCTAATTTGTACGACATTGAATGTACTGAGTTTAAATAATTGTCATTTTTAAATAATTGTCAAATACTTAATGGTACCAACTTAAAAAAAAATATTGCCTATGGTTGATTATTTCAGACCGTCGGAAATAAGTACCATGCTGCCAGAATAAACCTGATGGTTGATAAATCATAAAAAATTACTCTATGTTTAAATCTGTATTTTTAGTTTATTTCATAGATATAATATTAGTTTATGGGACTACTATACTAGTCTATGGGATTACTTTCTGGCCAAAGATAATATTCTGACATCGGTTTGGGCTGGTCCAGGCAGTTGGTACAAAATATTATTGTTCGACGATGGCACCTAAGCTCAAATTTAGTGATGGTAAGTTCACATTTATCAAATAATCAACTATTTTTTCTACTGGTTCCTAAATAAATAAAATTGTACTTTAATTTCAACAGGAGAGAAAGTATTATGTTTCCACGGGCCCTTAATATATGAAGCAAAATGTTTGAAAAGCACAGTATCGAAGGAGAAACATGTAAAGTATCTGATTCATTACGCCGGCTGGAATAAAAAGTAAGTTCAGTCAATGGTATGTCGGTGTTTTAGATTGCCACCCAGGGTTTTTCATCACTAATCAATAATGCAATGTGAATCGGTGTAAAAGTACGTTTATACACATTCATTAAATAATCTGTAATCTACGCTACGGCGCGAAACATGGTATTATGTTGGTTATAAACATTCGGCTGGATGAGAAATTTCTACCTATGTTCTCTATGTTGACTAATTGATCACAAATGTTTTGCAACATTTATATTACTTTGCTATTGTGAGGCTTTGTGCTATATGTGGCCATATGTCATTAGTAGTGGTCACTTCCACACATTCATTTGTCAATAATTTGAATCTTGTTTTCTATTTGACAGTTCTTTACCTTACTTTGAAAAGTTCAAACCGACATTTTGGCCTAAAATTACCTTTTTGGTCGGAAAAGGTTTCTTTTAGCCACATTCTACCATATTAGTTGATTTCAGATTCATATACTTTTATTAGTATTACATAGTTTTATTGCAATCGGACATGTGGTGTTCGAATCCATAGACACCAAAGATTCTGCAAACATTCATTTTTATATATATACTAGCGAGTACCCGGCATGCGTTGCAATGCCACTTAAAGAAATAACTTGCTTGTTTTTTAATTCTGATTATTGAAGTGCTTTTGGATATCTTTTGTTTTTCCGTCTGATGCGTATACGAATAGATCTGAAGGTTTTCCAACGGGTGAGCAGGTCACATACAGCTGTCCATGTGAGAAGCATAGATTTTATAAATTTAGTCCACACCCTTGTAGCGATTGTCCCTGTGTCTTGTTGATGGTCATTGCAAATGTGAGTCGCACCGGAAACTGCAAACATTTAAATTCAAATGGCATATCTGTTGGAATTATTGAGATGCTTGGAAACAGTACATTATCCCCTTCAAATTTTCCTTTTAATTTTTTTAGCTTCAATGATATTGTGCATTATCTTTTTCACTGAATGTCTGGTACCGTTGCAAAGTGGTGGATTTATATTTTGGAGAAGAATGATAGGTACGCCAATTTTCAATGTTAAAACATGTAACGGCATGGCTGGCAAATCAAGTGAATTTAAGAATTCAGAAGAATTTATTGCGATATTTTTGGGCGTCCGCACAACAAATCATCAAAGTTTTATTGCAATCGGATGAACGGTATAGATACAGGAACGCATAAAGGAAAAACTACCAAATTACCGTATTGGCAGCCCATCGTTGTATGTTTTGATTCAAAAACCTTTGCTGGTGTCCGCAAAGCAAATCACCAAAGCTTTATCGCAATCAGATGAACGGTATAGAAACGCATACGGAACAAACAAACAAATTAACTTATTGGAAGCCCACCGCTGACCGTATTTATTCAGATACCGTTGCGGGTGTTTGCACAACAACTCGCCAAAGTTTTATCGCAATCGGATGAAAGGTATAGGAACAGGAACGCATAAGAGACAAACTAACAAATTAACGTATTGGCAGCCCACCGATGATTTATATACATTTGCGGCCGTCTGCACAACAACTTACCAAAGTTTTATCGCAATCGGATGAACGGTATAGGAACGAATACGGTAAAAACCAAAAAATAACGTATTGGCTGCCCACCGCTGATTTATATACATTCACGGGCGTCTGTACAACAACTCACCGAAATTTTATCACAATTGAATGAACGGTATAGGAACGCATACCATACAAACAAACAAATTAACGCATTGGCAGCCCACCGCTGATTCATAAACCTATTCTGGCGTCCGCATAACAACTCCCCAAAAAAATTATCGCAAACGGATGAGCGGTATAGGAGCGCATAGGTAACAAAAGTACAAACATTCATTTTTATATATATAGATAAGATTAAGATTTAATTGTATACATATATATATACTATTTGTCAGGTTCATTAGTCAGACTCTTTAAAACCCCCACTTGCGGAACATTGATTTAGTCTATTTTATGAGGCAGTCTCGTCTTATACTGAAAAAGTGCCATAGTTAATATATTTTTCTGAATTTCAGTTGGGATGAGTGGGTTCCGGAGAGCCGTGTATTAAAGTACAACGAAGTCAACTGTCAGAAACAAAAAGAAGTTCAGAAGGCGCACTCTACCCAGGCTTCGAAATCTAAAAAAGGTAGCCAATACCAAGTTTTGAACAGTAATATTATTTACCAATTCATCTCCATGACTTAAGATAAATATATATACAAAGATATTTGAGATAAAATGGCTTTCAACGTTCATTTTTTAACAGCATTGGATTGAGACGGATTTAAAAACAGTAGCCTCGTATATAAACACTATTTATTTGTCAATAGCTGCAGCAAAACGGAAATCAGAATCTGGGGATGTCAAAACGCCAACCACGAAACCTGTTGATCAGCCTGTTCCTCTAAAAGAAAAAGAAAAAGAAAAAGAAAAAGAGAAGGAAAAAGACAAAGACAAGGAAAAAGATAAGGACAAAGACAAGGATAAAGAGAAAGAAAAAGAAAAGGATAAAGAGAAGGAGCAAGAGAAGGAAAAAGATCCTGATTCGAGGCCTTCGACACCGCAACTAAATGAAAGTACTTCTCAAGACTTTGGATCGGAAGCGCCGAGGTAACACTTTTTTAGCAACAAAATTATCAAATTTAATTATATAATACGTAATTACTCTAGAGGTGTAATCATAATATAGTAATACTTATTCCATTTTATTTTGAAAATGGATTTTCACAATATACCGAGAAATCGATCGATATTACTGCGTTTCATTTTGTTGAAATATCATATGTTTACATTTTGAAATTTAAGTAATCAAGCAGCTGTATTCACTGTTGAGGTGAGAGATCTCAGACACCTATTTTACTAATGATACTATTTCAAGATGTGCAAACACACTGTCTACTTTGATTTTCGGCATTTAAGTTCGCATTATTAAACAACCTCACTTCAACTAATGGGAGACGAGAGCTTTTCTTCGAAAAAAAAATATATTTTAATATTTACATATTTATATTTTAACATTACATAAGAAAAATAATAATTATTAAACATTGTATTGAAAAATGCGATTTTTACTAGTGCGTTCCTTAAAAAGGCGTGTAAGTCATGTATGTATGTATGTAATACATACATGCAAACATTTAATTTGAATAAAATTATAATTTTATTGAAGGGGAAATAAAAGTATCGAGTCCCGTGACTTTGGAAACCCGAGACTTCAGAATCCCTAATCCTCACGTACTTAAGCAATGTTCATATAATTTCAGGAAAACGAGAGGTAGATTAGATACACAGATGGAAGTTGATGAAATCGTGAAGAAACCGGAGATTAAGATTACAATGCCGCAAATACTGAAGGATTGTCTCGTCGACGACTGGGATATCATAATTAGACAGCAAAAGTTGGCTAAGCTACCTGCAAAACTCACAGTCTTTCACGTCTTAGACAACTATATGGCTGACAAAAGGGTTAACAAAACTCACACCGAACAGAAGGAATCTCTTATGTATGATTTCACAAATGGAATAAAGGAATACTTCAACGCCACATTGGGATCCCAGCTTTTATATAAATTTGAGAGGCCTCAGTACAGCGAGATACTATCCAGCTATCCGGACACCCCGATGTCAAAAATATACGGTTCAATTCACCTGCTAAGACTCCTAGTTAAAATCGGGCCCATGCTCTCCTACGCCGCCAGCGACGAGAAATCTCTCGAGCACATCCAAAGTTGCATCCATGACTTACTAGACTATTTAATTACTATAGGAGAGTCTCTTTTCAGTTTGAAAGAATATTACGGAAACCCACCGTCAGAATATCATAGAAAGGTTCAATGAAGTGCAGATGTCGGCAATTCTTTTTTTTGAGGAATGGACAATATTACGAGTAGGGATTCCAATTGAACATTCGGTTTTCGAATATATTCGGCTCATTTGATAGTCGGATAATCGAATATTTGATAATTTATTCGCTCTCATTAATGTATAAATCACAAATCACTAGGTTAATTAAAATAAATCATTCGGCGTCACATTATATTGAAGGTACCCAACCTTTTTGCGGTTGGGAGCTATTTTTACATTTGATCGGCCTCGAAATAGCATCTTGTAATAATGTTTGTCGATGCTTTCTTTAGTTTTTCAATATTCATTTTAACCTTTTGACCCCGGCTCGGATCCAGATCGAATCAGATTGGGCTGCTATAGCAGTCAACCGCGGTCTAAGGGTTAAAAGGAAAAAAATTCTGCAACAACAAAATAGTTTTTATATTTTCGTTTTTTTATTGATATGTGGAACTTAGGAAAAATAAAAAAACTTCATCCAGTTTTCTATTAATTCAAACAGTTGTAATTGGAATGGACCAAATTTTAGTCTGCGATTGGGATCCCTCGCATTAAATCTTGATAGATTTTTTTTATTCATGCACTACAGTACTCCATTGAGCACGTGCTGGCAACTACTATGTGTAATGATTAAATTCATTTCGACGGAAATATGAAAAACATAGAATAAGAAAAGAATTTATGCTAAGAATTTTAATATTTCTATTGCTGTTTCATGTTAGAAAGTTTATACATGATCGTATTTAAAACGGGATACTCAAGTCATCTCATTAAGTATTAAAATGGCTTAAAATGACCCCCCATCCTGAAAGTATTACAATATCACAAGAAGGTGCATCATTTATGATATTATGTTATGTGTGAGTGAAAGTATACTCTCGAATTTTCAGTTGAAGACCATGCTCCATATTTCAGACCTGTCATCTAATTTAATCTTGAAGGATTGTAATAATAATGTTGTAAATTCAATGAGTATAATGTGAATACGAGTGCATTCTTATTTGAAGTTTTCTATTTCATCATAAACATAAGTTTATAATACTTGATCCCTGACCAAAAACTGTTACTTTCAATATAAATATATTATGTGAAGTAAGAGATGTTGATTTAGTTTTGAGAAGAAGAATGAAATATTGTAAAATTATCAAATAAATATCTCGGTGAAGTTTGCTGACGTATACCATTTTTTATTTTTATTTTTAATATTAGCCCCACTATTCATTTAAAAAATTATACCATTCGCAATGTTCCTTTATTAAAGAATATATAACTGATATCATAGATGGCTTTTCTGCTTAAGGGTGAGTAATTTTTTTAAATATTGCAACGATGGACGAGAACAGTAATTGTTAAATGATTTTTTTACTAACATTCGTGCATTACACAAAGTATGACTTATGTCCAACTCCAAAAACATTTATTTTCAATTCTTAATTATTTTAATAAAAACACAATAATCCTTTGTACTTCATTCCACTTTATTGAATATGTCAGGACCGGTTTCAAAATAAACACACTTTCGATATTGGTAGAAACTTTAAAGTTCTACATTTAAATAACAAGTCTGTCAAACTAGACAAGCAAGAAATCTTAGAAATCAATAGATTCAAATTTTTACCTGATTCAGATCTTTTGAACGATCAAATAATTTTTGCTAGTTCCCCGTTACTTTATCCATTGCATATGCCCTTGTTAACTATTCTTTTATATAAATAAATAAATATAGATTTCTTTTGTTAGAATTGATATGGTCTTTGAAAAATTTGTTTTTCAGAATCTTCCTGGCTGTCGATTTTGTTTAAGTGATGAACACACCAACTATTTGGAAGTGGGGAAAACATAAAACTATCATTAAGCATATTCACTTTATTAATGTAGCATTTTATCACTGTCAAAAATTTCCCAAATTTTAATTATGTTTGTAATTACTTTCAATTTTTTAGAATCACTTTAATGTAATTGGCAATTTCTTTTCAATGCCAATTGTTGTGTATAACTTTTTAATTTTTTATAAATAGCATTATTAAATTATATTTCTTATCAGTTGACAATGCTCGCAATGAGCGAAACCGGTCCTGACATTAAATAAAGTGGAATGAAGTACAAAGGATTATTGTGTTTTTATTAATATAATGCCTTTCCACCAAGTATTGACAGTGAACACCCTAAAAGTGATCTTAATTATTTACTCAATGGAGTATTTCTATATTATTATTTGTCATATTAAAATTGTGATAATTATCGATTGGATGATTGGTGAACTCAGAAAAATTATTACTGTTGAGAAATCTTGTAACAATATGTTCTTTGGTTCTATTTTTACATTAAAAATATTTTTTCATATAGTTAACGCCAAATTCATTGAAAATATTGTCAGATAATTCTTTTGGCTCTTCTGAAAAATCAATTTTATACTTATTACCGAATGCGCTGTACAATTGGCAAATATTAAAAATGAAGATTACAGATAACAATACAAAATATGAATCAGTGGCACTAAATTGAAAATAATTAAAATGTCTGTTACCTCTTAAAATAAATGAATTATTGTAAAACTCACCGAAGAACAATTAAGTTAACGTTGCTACTAACGATAAATGTAATTATAATCTGGGGAAATTTACAAAATATTTTATAATGTCACCATAATAGTCTAGAATTTTTCAAAACTAACATTCATGAGGATTCTGAGAAAAAAATTAACGAACCCCATCAATTCTTACAAACAAGTGAATAAAAAATATAAAAGGGTCAGTTATGAATTGTTCTTGTCAAGGTCGATTGCAGCAATTTCAGTCTTAACTTAGAACTACCATTAGAGACAAGCTACGGCTTTTTTTGCGGATTTTGTTATCGCGTTTTCGACTATAATTATAGGTTGTAATATTTTTTCAACTAATCAAATATGTTAATTACCACCCAAAGTAACTTTTTCAATAATAAAATACAATACAATATATATAATAATCATTCTTCATACAATTGCGGCGTAACGTCGCCATATTGCAAAATTCCGCCACGAGCGACCGAGAACACTGCGCCACCACCATACCATATGCTTATAATATTAAATTCTCGGAACAATATCAATTTCACCCGCACTCGATCGCTTATTTACATTATCCAAAATCTTGCATTGGTGACGTATGTTCACGGCGTGTTCCAGAAATAAATTATTTTAGCCTATATTGAATCTTTTTTGACTAATGCCATCTATTGAATTTGGTAAAATATACATTTAGTAATATTTTCAACCAAGTTATACAATTTTAACACAATAGATAGCTCTTATATAGGTTTGAAATTTCTATGACATCTCTACGTGTCACGCGCGCTGAGGGCATGTTCGCTAGGACATGCATAGCGGTCATACGCGGTGAGAAGGTTAAAGGTTTGTGTACATACTCACAACACTTTCTACAATTTATTAGATTGATAATAATTTTAGATAAGAGTCATTCGATTTTGTATATCTTTGTCATACTTCTGTCCATTTTTGATAACACATTCTAACAGCTACAATAGTTTTACATGCATTCTTTGATCTCAGTTTTCATTCTCATAGATTTTTGTTTCTGAGTATTATATTTACAATGCTACATATTCTTTGCTGTTTTATAAATAATTTTATTATCTTATCCAATAACTGATCCCCATTCAATATTTTCAATAAACAAGTCTTATTGATTTTAAGTTCATCAACTACATCAGGGTTTCCCAAGCTTATTATGTAATGGAACATTTCGTGACTCTGCTTTTTTTATGAGGTAATTCATAATTGCTGAAATATTTATATATACATTTTTTAAAACATGTTTCATAAAAATATAAGTAAACAAAGCTTTTAGTGATTTAAAATCTCCGCCTGTACCTAGATATTTGACGTTTCAAACACCAGTGGAGGTTAACGATTGCTCGATATTTAATACACAATAGAAGATATAAAATTAAAAATATCTTGGCTTATTCTACGCATTGTGCTACTAACTGTGACACGTGTTATGCCTCTTTCATTAAAACAGCATTGTGAGAGTAAGATTGTCTGAGGATGCCTCTGAAAGCCTCTGTCGCACAGTTAGTAGCACAATACATGGAATAATCTAAGTTATTTTATATTAAAATGAACTTCCACAAAGTTACCGCCGAATCCATATCTTAGAAGACGAGAAAATTAATCATAGAGCCTTTCATTCATTCTACCTAGTACACATAAAATTATTGGGTACATATTTGTAAATAAAAAATGAACAAAAACAATTTCAATAATAATTATAAAAAATATTTACAATAAAAATATATTAGTTAAAGCGGTGTAAATAATTAAGTCCCCGTGGCTGGTGAATAACTGAAGTCAGTATCCGTACCGATCCGTACTAACCAAAATTGAGTAAAGACAACAATATTCAGATATAAAAAGTGGGATCAATAGACAATGGTTTTTACTGTCCATGACCATTTGGTCACGCTCGTCCTTGGTGAGTTAAATCATCGATATCCATAGTTAATAATTAGAGACCCGTATTTTGGGCATTTTGCCATAAATTCTAATAGATGCTTAATTCGTAAAATATGCGAATAGATGCTAAAACAAAAATTTAGAGGAGTCTTTCTTTGCCCATTTATTATGAGAAGAAATTGAGGGGATAAAACAGAGCTTTCGGTAAACTATAGACAGTGTTTTTCCTGTCAAAATCAAGCAACTGCTTTTGTCTACTGTTTATAAAAAAAGAAAACAGTTGGAGCCGTATATCCAAAAGGCTGCTCAAAAAAGGCTGTTAAAACTAGGATCACATTCAAGATTAAATGAGACAAATCTATGCCTCCAAACATTGAGTAAACTATTCAATCCATCTGTGGCAGGTATGAAATAGAATATTAATGTTAAAGAAGTAGTTTTGTTTTATAGAAACCTGCCATTTTTTTATGTATTAACAGAGACTCAATGTTTGGAAGGATATCAGTGCTTTTTTAGACAATTAATGGATAATATAAAAAGTGAATTCACGCCGGATATTTTGCAATTATTGATGACAACAAAAAATAAATATAAAGATTTGCGCAGCTCTAAAATTAAATTGGTGTCTCGTCAGTAGTGTAGATGCTGAAAGGTATTTTAGTAAATATAATATAATTGTTACCGATGTTACGAATCTCAAAAAAGAATCTGTAGAAATATGCTCTATGCTGAGTTTTAATAAATTTTAATTGATATTGTATTTTTATATTCATGTATTTAAGTTAAAACATTTTTCAATTATTTTTTAATTGTTGTGTTGTCTTTAAGTTGTATGTATGTATTTAAATTTTATTAAAAATCATCGAAATTGTTTGGTATTTGAAATTCAATTCTTAATAAAAATAGATGCTAATTGATGCTAAAATTGAACATTATTAATGCCTTAAAATGCAAAATGAAAATACTAAAATTGACAAAAATAGATGCACAAAATACGTGTCTCTATTAATAATTTACTAGCTGTAAGCCCGTTGACCTCAACTGGGGGATTTTTGTTGCATTGTTAAGTAGTCAGAAAATTTACTGGCCTGAAAAATAACTTACAAACCTATTTATTGAATAAGCCAGAAATTCTAAAAGTAAAAGAAATATCTCGGGGCATATACCGACAGCCCTGCCTTACAATATTTAAATTGTAAATTATTTAATTTTTGAAATAATGTTTAAGTTTGCTAAAAATCATTTTTTGTAGTAGCAAAAATCGACCTCGGGGCATATATCGACAGGCCTGCAGTATTTAAATTGAAAATTATTTAATTTTTGTAATAATGTTTACGTTTGCTAACAATCATTTTATTTTTAATTTAATTTAATTAATTTTCAATTCAATTATTTAATTTTTGGAATAATGTTTTAGTTAGCTAACAATCATTTTATTTTTAATTTAGTTTAATTTAGTTTTTATTTTTAATTCAATTATTTAATTTTTGGAATAATGTTTAGGTTTGCTAACAATCATTCTTCGTAGTTGCAGAAATAGACCTCTATTTCAGAAATAATAAATATAATAAAAATAATGTTTAAGTTTGCTAACAACCATTTTTAGTAGTACCATAAATTGACCTCGGCGCATATATCGACAGCCCTGCAGTTTTTTAATTGTAAATTATTTAATATTTGGAATAATGTTCAAGTTTACTAATAATCATTTCTCGTAGTAGCAGAAATTTCGTAAATTATTATATTTTGGAATAATGTTTAAGTTTGCTAACAACCATTTTTCGTAGTAGTAGAAATTTCGTAAATTATTTAATTTTTGGAATAATGTTTAAGTTTGCTAACAACCATTTTTCGTAGTAGCAGAAATTTCGTAAATTATTTAATTTTTGGAATAATGTTTAAGTTTGCTAACAACTATTTTTCGTAGGAGCAGAAATTTCGTAAATTATTGAATTTTTGGAATAATGTTTAAGTTTGCCAACAATAATTTTTTAATTGTGATTATTTTATCGAATATTAATATATAGATATTTATTTTTTGAAAAACTTATCACGCTTATCAATCGGATTTTATTATTTTCATACGATCAAGATGTACTGTGCTTAAAAAAAAAGTTATACACCCAAAAAAAACGCTCAAGGTGAGACACGAACCATCGACCTACAGCTTACCAATCTAGCGCTTTGCCTTTCGGGTACATTGGAATTAAGGAACGTGCAAAAATTAGGATATATATGCCGTGTTTCAAATAAAAAAACAAAAGTTTTCAAATTCGAACGCAATTCAATATATATAATGTAACTAGCTGACCTGGCATGCGTTGCAATGCCACTCAAAGAAAGAAAGTGCTTGTGTTTTTATTATGTTTATTGAAGTGCTTTTGGATATATTTTGTTTTTTTGTCTGGTGGGTATATGAATAGATCTGAAGGTTTTTCAATGCGTGAACAGGCCAGATAAAGCTGTCCATGTGAGAAGCATGGATTTTTAAAATTAAGTCCACACACTTGTAGCGATTGTCCAAATGCGAGTCGCACCGGAAACTGCAAACATTTGAATTCTAATGGCCTATCTGTCGGAATTATTGGAATGCTTGGCAACAGTACATCGTATCCTTCAAATTTTTATTTGAAATTGTAGCTTAGATGATATCGTTCATTACCTTTTCACTGAAAGCCTGGTACCGTTGCAAAGTCGTGGTGGATTTATATTTCGGAGAAGAATGATGGGTATGCCAATTTTCAGTGTTAAAACGTGCGGTAGCATGCCTGGCAAATCAAGTGTAATAATTCAGTTGGATAATTGACAACTTCGTCTTGATCAATTTATAGTATCGATGGACTTATATGTTGTTTCTTTGCCTGGTATTTCGTTTGGAATCCTGAAGTTGATGGCATTATCATCGTTGTTTTTGACTGCTAATATAACACGTTCACTGAGCCACTGATGATTTTTGTAATTCTGTGTGATATTTGGGAAAACTTTGTGCATCAATTCGCTTATGGTTCCTGTAATTTTACAGAAGCTTGGTGGCAATGTCATACATTGTGTGGATTCATCGATTTCCATTTTTCCATTCCCAATTTCCGACATTTTTTTTGAAACGTTCAGCGGATGCGTCATATTGTAATTCTACACGCATATTAGCTTTCAAAGTCAATTTCTGCACATGTCACCATAAAACTGATAATTTGAGACATGCACTTGATTCATCAGCAGCTGTTGAACGTGGTATAACTGGTAGAGTTTGTCGAAAATCACCAGACAATAAAAAAGGTGCGCCACCAAAGACCTGTTCATTTCCTCTCAAATCTTTTAGTGTACATATAGTGAAGATTTTCCAATGCCGTTTTGTGCGCCATAGTAAATTCGTTCCATTTAATGAGTTGATTTGATTAAAGTACTTCATCCATTCAGGACGTTTTTTTTGATATTGCATGTTGGTGTTCAAAGGCAATTTCTTTGCTGAATGCGCTGTTTGACCACCATCCAAAAGATTTGCTGCAATTGCAGATGAAGCGATTGCCAATGCAATATTGTTTCGTGATCAAAGTTTTGGCTAGTGATTGATTGCATGCATAATTCTATCATACGATATGCGTTGTTCTGGGACCAATTTCGGAAGATTTGTTTGAACGAATGTACCCAATTTGTCGACATCAAACTGTGTTTCTTGTTGCAAATCACGGTCAAAAGGGTTGTTTGCATATCATTGTATCAGACGATTGGGCATGAGCAGAGCGAGCTCGAACGGTTTCCAAACATGCTCGTCTGTTTCTGAAGCTGGTGATGCCGTTTTCTTTCGTGCTTGAGGTCTAGATCAACTAATAGATAGTCTTTTAGGTGGCATAATTGTTTCACCGCGAAAGAAATGTTTTGTGACGACTATAACAAATTCACTTGATAATTGTTTACAATACCCTTTGATTGTTTGACGTAACCATGGCACGTATCAAACGTAACTAAGGAGTCATAAACAACTTGCTTATTTTGGACTTAAGTTGCTGCGCATTTAGCGCCATCTGTCATTCAACAACATTAATAATTTCGTGCTGTTTGAAATACGAACGACGGACGTCAAAAATATTGAAAAAAAATCTTGATAGGGACATCCTTCACCTAGCGGGATGAAATATACTTAAAAACCTATTCTACTATCTAACAAATATACATAAAAAAAAAACATAAAAATCGGTCAAGCCTATATAGAGATAATTTTTGGAATAATTGAAATGTTTAAGTTTGCTAACAAATATATTTCGTAGAAAAAGAAAAAAATCTCTGGATATATATCGACAGTCCTGCAGTATTTAAATTGTAAATAATCTAATTTTTGGAATATTTGAAATGTTTTAAGTTTGCTAACAAATATATTTCGTAGTAGCAGAAATAGACCTCGTAAATTATTTAATTTTTGGAATAATGTTTAAGTTTGCTCACAATCATTTTCCGTAGTAGCAGAAATAGACCTCGGGGCGTATATCGACAGCCCGGCAGTATTTAAATTGTAAATTATTTAATTTTTGGAATAATGTTTAAGTTTGCTAACAATCATTTTTCGTAGTAGCAGAAATATACCTCGTGGCGTATATCTACAGCCCTGCAGTATTTAAATTGTAAATTATTTAATTTTTGGAATAATGTTTAAGTTTGCTAACAATCATTTTTCGTAGTAGCAGAGTTAGACGTCGGGGCGTATATCGACAGCACTGCAGTATTAAAACTTGTTCGGAGGAGTTTGGCCACAAACACAGTGACACGAGATTTTTATATATATAGAAGGTATAGATTTCATCGCGTCCGACAGTTGTACGTTTACCCCAGAGGTAACGATCTCAACTCATAATCCAAAGACCGTGTTTCGAATCCAGCCCTAGGTGCATTTTTGTATGAGAATTCAATTTTTCAGCGATTCGATTGGTTTCGTCAAATAACAGTGTGTTGGAAAAATATGTCTTAAGTATGAATAAAAAAATGGTGACAGCGGGCCTGGGGAAGACGAGGGGGAGGGGCAGGGGGAAGGGAAATCGGGGACATCCTTCATACAGACAAACAAACGGACATTATCGACTATTAATATATAGATATTTAGATGTCTGTTGCTGGAAATGTATTTCAGTAGATGGCAATGTTCTGTCAAATCAAAGTGTATTTGTTACAGTAACTTTTGCTGAGCTGATGAGCCGACACATAGCCCCCTATATTTAGATGGAGACGGTAATGGCCGACATCAAATCTCTTTTTGACAGATACTGTTTGTAAAGTATACTAGTTTATGCTGTTTGTATACAAAACTCATAGACAAAGTTCGCAAAAAATACAGAATTCTATGGCGCTAGTTCGCGTCAAATGGTAAAAGCTTTTGTATAAAGCGTACTATCATTCCAGAGATAATACTATCATTCCATACTAGATGTCAGACAATGTCAGAAAGGATGATTTTAGGTGAATTACTTATGGTGCAACCTTCCCGTTAAATAAAACTAACAAACGTTTTTAGTTTTGGTCTTATTTCTTCATACTTATTACTACATTTATGATATTATATATTGTATTTCCCTCTATTGACTACAGTAAGTTCTTGAGAAACGCAGTTGTTGTCAAATAGCACATGTGAAACGAATAGTCGTTGTGTTGCATGTAAAAGAAGTCGAAAAAAAATATTTATATTTTGAATAGTTTATTGACTTTATAAACTTCGTTTATTGATTTTGTTGGTATATTTCAAAAAAATATATATTTGTGGCAGTACCTTGAGGATGAATGTAGAGGTCTACAACGACACCTATAATTAAGACAAATTATTAAATGACTTATTTACTAGTATTCGTGGAATTTATAGTTTCTCAACCTTTTTGAGTCCGTGGCTCCTTTTGAGTCTCATATTTTTCCGTGGCCCCCATTCCCGTAGTTATACGTTTTGCGATACTCGGGAATGATGACTTGGAAAAAAATGAGAAATTGAACACCTCAAAAATTTTGCTTGCTGTCCGATATTCAAAATCTGGGAATTTACGGATTTCTCAAAGTGAAAAAAATATTTTATTAATGTTAAATAAATTGTACGTTTTGGTTGAGAGTATAATATAATTAGGGCTGCCAGGCGTCCCGATTTATCGGGTTTGTCCCGGTTTCAAGCCTTTTGTCCCGCGTCCCGAAAAGACCTTTCGGGACAAATCTAATAAAAAATATGAATAACTTTATCTTCTTGAATTTTTTTTCATGTTTTATTCCCCTTTGCCACTAGACTAAAATAAAAGACTTCGGCGGCTAAATCTTTTGTAAAGTGGTATATATAGCGGCTATACATGTTGTACACACCCGTTTTAGCCAGTTTTTTGAGCCACTAAAAGAATGTCCCCGTTTTGATGCCAAAAAATCTGGCAGCCCTATATATAAAATCCTATGATCGTAATGATCATATATGTATTATTTACATAATTACATGAATATATTACAAATATGTATGCTTTTCTAAAATGTGTATGTTGTATGGTACTACGTCGGAAAAAATGGTTTGGATTTTGCACCATTCATAAATAATAATTATAGCAAAAAGTTTTCTCACACACGTTGACCCGATTTTTATGAAGTTGTACAAAATAAAATAGTCATATCACCACCTTACTTAAAACGTTCGAATGATCGAACGGCTCAAAATCCGTCTTATAAATCACACAACCTTGACAATATCTTGTACTTGCCAGCAACACATTTATTCCATATATGGCAAGGACAAACTAAAAGTGAGGTGCATTTTCCATTACATATTGGCAAATTCAAATTATGGGTTTTAAAATTAGAATTTTACATTTATAAAAATACTTATCTTACGGTTTAGCGATAGATAATACATATGTGAAAAAAATATTTTGAGTTTCGTTCTTGGGATACGTGTAAAAAAAATAAAACTGCACATTTGTTTCTATTCTTAGTTGGTCGTTTACTTGTTTATCTTTTGAACTAAACAGCTGTTAATTCCATTTGAGAATGTCTTATGTCTCAATAAATACGAGCACAGCTACGATGATACTCTTTTAAGTGCATATTTTATTTTATGCTTTGACGTAACATGAATCACTCGTGCACTCTTTAAAATGGTCGATCAATCAAATCCATAATCTTTACTTGCTTTATAAAATACTGGACTTAATGGGATATAAATTTATTGTGGTTTTGTCAGCAACATTAAAGCACATACGAACAAATTGTTTAAGCTTGTTCGTCAGTTGTGTATCAAATTACAGTGCCAGCAACAATATTTACTCTTTATTATACGTACATATCGACTGTGGAAAGGAAAAAGGACGTAACCCACACATATAAAAATTTACAGGAGGCGCAAAAAACGTGTTGTGATGATTTTGGGCTATATGCAAATTATGAATTATACATAATCTTGAAGTGCACGGAGACTTCTAAACTGGTGTTTAATTGACAAAAACTAATATTAACTAAAGAAATTGTCTAGGAAAAACCTTTATTTCAGTCTTTTACAAGGTCATCTTTTTCAATCTTAAAAGCTAAATTTAGATACTAATTCGGCATTTGCAGCTTGCATCCTTTTCATGAAACGTGTATCAAGTTTGATACATTGTGATTATCGAAAAAAAAACTGTTTTGAAAAAACTGTGGGTTACGTCCTTTTTCCTTTCCACTGTCGATATGTAGGCTACATACAGCAATCCAGGCCCTATCTAGAGATTGTCGAATAGGATGATCGCTCGGGGTACCGAGACGCTGGAGGAGCAAAGGATACGCCGAAATGATTTTTGCAAAATACGAAATACCGAAATTTTCTGCCAAATAAACGCCTTGCAGATATCACGTTCGTAAGATGAATAAGGGCTTTCTTGGAGGAAGACGGCTTCAAATGAATCGAAATTTAAAAGTGAGATAATAATCCTTATGTTTAAGTCCTGTCTTAAATACCAATGAATGATAAAAGAGTCCATCATCGGCTTAAAGTATTGCCGAATTTTTCGAGCATAAAATTTCAAAAAAATACCACATATTATGTATTTGAATATTTAGTAGAATGATTCTCATGTGTACCATCTCTATATAAATATAAATATATGTTGAAAAAATAACGACCCTTTGATAACTTTTGGGCCCAGATTTTATAGTTACGCTATTGTTTCGTAAAAAATATATATAAAGAAGGTAATTTTCTTGCGATGCATGTCTGTGAAAACGATAAAACATACAGATTTTGCAAATATTCTCGTAGCTCGAATACCCGGGGAATTATTTTCAAAAATTTCATCTGACCTGCACGTAAAGTAAAAAATCAGTGGCGAAATACCCTATAAACCAGTGGTTCCCAAACTTATTGTGAGCATGTGCCCCTTTCAAAGAAAAAACCAGACCATGGACCCCCAAGTGAAATAATACATTTTTATTATAAAAAATAGTTTTAATGCCTTGAATGGTGATTTTTTTATTCATATGGTCCGTAATTGGGTTATGTCAACAGAAGTTTTTCCTCGAAAACTGTTTCTTAATCAGATGCTCAACCTCTTTTTATCAAAGAGAGTTAGGATATAAGAATAAGGCTAGGACAGAACTGGTGGTTAACTATGATGTCGACCTATTGGCCCCACGTTTGTTTGATCATTTTTTTGCAAATATATATTTTTTTATTTCTGCAGTGGCTTGATATCACTTAAAAGTCATTGATTCGCTGTATATTGAATATCTGGTGGTAAGAATAAGTAAAAAACATGGCTTGCCAAGCTATATTATGCGGAACATCGGTACTACCAGGCAAGACGGAAAAAGAATGGCCGTCTCGTAGCGTGTGCGAAGTGTGCGGCGGTTATTAAATCTACAATTTTTTAAAAATATTTATGAGAAATAAACAAATTAAATTCGGTGAATCTATGCTTTGTTAACCACTATTCTTATTCTATCTCTTTCCTTATACCCCTACTCTCTTCGAAAGTAAGAGGTTAAGCAATTGGACTACAAATAGTTCTCGGAGAAAAAACATATGATAATACCAGTCCATAGTGGAACATCCTGCGACTATCAGTATTATTCACTTTTTAGTTACTTTCACTAAAAGCTGACAATGTTTGTACATTCAACTATAAATTTGACATTCAACTATTGTAAACAACTATACTAAGCAACTCCTTGAATAGTATAACCTTCACAAGGATAGGCTATAAACGAGTCCTCGTTACTTTGTCAAAATCTATTTCTGAGGATGAACAAGCGATAAGATATAATATTAACCAAATAGGTCTACAAGAACAAGTGATACGATATCTTGCAAGTGATATGTTACGATGTAGAAAGCAAACACTTACCTAAAACTTAAAAAGCCAACCATGTGATAGACTAACAGCAAGTCCTCGTTGTTGTAATACAATATCTTGCATAGTCTTAAAAAGCCGGCCTTGTGCTGGACCAGCAGGTAGTCCTTTTATTAGGTAAAAATTGAGGAATACACTAATAAGAAGTCGTCATTGGTTTGTAAAAATGTTTTGTTAAGGATATATTGCCAAATAAGCCAAATAATCTTAGAAAATCCTTCAAGTTTGTCAATGAAGTGTTAAGATATCTTAAGAATCTTAAACCCAACAGCACGCAATAAACACCAACCTATCTGTTAGCAGTCTGGATGAAGAATAATCTAATTTCGCTGGCGAGGGGGGGCTTATACTCAAATTTATATTCTACTGCGCATGCGCGAAAAAAGAAATTGTTGTTACCTTTGTTGATCTCCATGGTTACGTCATTCACAGGAATAAGTTGATGAAAAAAAATGTTAAAATGCCCATTGCTATTTTTCTACAAGAATTTTTTGGATTGCCAAGTTGTTAATACTTCATTTTGTGTCCACATCGAATTAAAACGTTGTCAAGTTTAATATAGGTTTACGAATAGGCTATTTCGGCTGTAAACGAATGAGTCGCGTGCTTGGGGCCTCCGAATTTCAGGGCCTCAAAAATCGCATATATCTCTCCAAATAATATTGCGCTTGGGGCAGTGGCGTAGCAAGGGTGCGCCAGGGGCGGACCGATCAGATTAGAACTACGCTCTAACGTAGGTTTTGGAAATGATAGATGTACCCATGTATTCTGAAAAACTTTTTATATTTTACTCAATAATTTAAAATTCAAACTTGTTGCACTATGGAACTAGGTTATTGATATAATGTATATTTTTGAGGTGATTCTTCCTAGAGTAGTATATAAAATGTATTTATGCAAACATTTATTCAGAACATTGACCTAGTAAATAGGTAGAATTCCATTTCTGACATGTATATATAATTAGTTGTTACGATGACCGTTAAACCTAAATAGCTAACAATAAAATTTTAAAATTCTCGTATAACTAAATATTGTATATTATATTTGTATATTATGTATATTATATTTTTTTCCTTCATCAATCAAACAGATTTTTAGTTCCGTTTACGGACTGCGATATATTTTTCAAATGTCATGCATTGTGTTTCCACTTTCTTTTTACAATACAAAATTCCTTAAGAATTTTTCAAAATTGTATCTAATACTGCACCACTGGATATAGGCATTACGACTCCCACTGAAATTTACACCAAAAGTGAGCATCAAATATCAACGATTCTTAGATTACATAAAATGATCAGAGCCAAAGAAAGCATTTGCGTTTTCATAACAGCTGTCTTTCGGACAGAATTAAATTAAATGCTTTGGCACTTGTCCAGAAGCCTTCATTATTTTTTTTGCGATAAACAAAACAAGGCGGGGACGAGATTTCGTTATTAGAAATTTTGCAATATTTCAAATACTGAGCATGCTGAACGTGGTATAAATTAATTGTAATTCCAACGTCAGCATATTAAGATAAAAAGTGCATAATACGTTTTATTATTTTTTAAGTACACTTAACACTTTTTTTAATCAGTTATTTTACACGATTTTGATAAAGCATGGTCCATTAAAAAGAACGAATATGTACTATATTTCGACACACATTATTTGCTATAACACGATTCCCGGAAACAAATATGTATACATAAGCTAATAACGGATTTCTTTCGGAACAATAAATTCAACAACACAAGACATTACACCAGTGGAAGGGAACCTGCGGCCTCTTGGCTACTCTGATGCGGCCTTTTGACGCGATCAAAATATTCATTTCGAACAAAAAATTATAAGCAAGCGCTTGGAAAAAAAAACTCATTATATGTTCGACAGTCGAAAAAAAGGGGGGAGGGTGTCAATGTTTTCTTTACTGCGGCCACATGTTGAATCAGATAAACGAATGTGGCCTTTAGAAATGAAAAGGTTCCCCACGCCTGAATTAAACAGTAATAACAAAAAATGGCTTCATTAGATGTATCAAAAATTTCTAGCGATGAATGCGATTTATGTCCAGTCCCTCATAAAAATCATTTGTTTACCACAATGTTGCTATTTTTAAAAATAAAATTAAGTCTTATACAAGTAACCAATATTCAAATTTTCAATGAATCTTCAATGAATTTCAATGAATCCTTTTTACACGGTTATGTATACACTGTTTTTTTGTGAAACATGTCTAGCGTGTAAAACAAAGAGTTGAGTGTATGTACATATTTCCACACTATTTGTCCATGACGTGATTTTAGCTGACGCTTTTTTTTATATTATTGAATGAAGGCTACCAGTTACCTAGATATCTTAGAAATAAATCATATTTTTTTAACAAAAGCTTAGTCCGAAGGTTTAGTGTTAGATAGATTTTTAGAAAAAACGGTAGAAATGTTATTGAAATAACTTTTTCAAAACTTGTAATATTGACAAGAAATTTCAATAGTTAAAAAAGCAGAGAAAAGCTTTAAAAATAAATTGTTTTAAATTGTGCAGTTTTCTGGTCCGCTAACAAATATTTTTTTATTATTTTATGAAAAAATACACTTTCTTTTTTATTTATTTAATGTATAAATCAATTGGGGTTTTTCGCAAACGAAAAAATCCTTAAATTACTGATAAAGCAGTTGTTTTTTTTCAAACTAATTTACTGTATTTTCGGGAATATAATTCATGGTGTCATCAAGTTTGTAATGGTTCTATTATTCAAATAATACATTATTAATTTACCAAAATAAAATTGCAGTAAAATTATTATTGCTGTTATTGACATTAATCAATCTACGTAATTTTATATGTTGCGACATACATAATCTTATGAATTTAGGTAGTTTAATTTTGCATACAAAGATCGCTTTGCTGTTTTAATTATTATTTCCATACTTTTTTCATTGAAATCTAAGCATTTTTTTTTAAAATTTGCTGAGAAATGCTACATCATTATTTTTTATCCATAACCACAAACAATAATTGTTTGGGAAGAAAAAAAGACGATTCAAAATATGCAAAAAAGCAATAACAGCAACGAGTTCGAGGTGCATAATATATAAATTGGCGTGTGTTGAAAAGTGAAAAAAATCTTCAAGATCTAAATGGAAACGAAATGGGTCATATTCTTGATTCCACAAACGCAAATGTTCACGTTTGTTATATATAAATTCCCTCTCACCTTTCCAATCTAAAAAAATAACGGGACAAAGCGAGAGCAATTAATTAACCATTTGTCCTGTCTTATCCCTTTTTCTATCCTTACTCTCTTAAAAAAGGATGGTTGAGTAACTGATTAACAATCATTTCTCGCAAAATAAAAAGTTAGCTCTATTAGAATGTCATTTGTTCCACACTGGGAACGGACGTGAATTGAAAAAAAATAGTAAAAGGCTTGACTAGAAGTGAATTCCGGCACATTAAAAAAAATCTTTGAATATAATATTGTATCAGTAAAAGTTAAAATAAAATGAATATCTTACGCTGGGAGGTGCTTTTTGTTCAATCTTTCTTTATATACAATTTGATTTTAATTATGGCTGTTTTTGTAATTGATTGTATTTGGAATGACACCAGTTAATTACTCGTTATATCACGTTGTAAGCAATATTTTGAGCTGGCTTTTGGCATCGAGACGTGTGATTAAATGTGCAAAATGTAGCCAAGTCCAACAATAATTTATTGATGACTCAATAATCGATATATGCACTGCATTTTCACGTGTCGGAATGAAACGGCTATTAAAAGCGATTTCGTTGTTGTCTGGACTCATCCTAATCGAAACTGTGATTCTGGATTTCTACCTACGTAAAAATTATAATGATTAGTTTTTCTTAAGGCGTTAATCTCATAATTTTATAAAATATGCATACGAGTCAAGCCAAAATGATGGAAAGGTAATTTAAATTGAATCAAACAAAAAAAATATAGTTATTCTAGACCAGTATCTGCCAAACTTTTTTACTTCACGGCACACTGGTGAATGACACACCAAATAAAAATGCTTTAAAAAAGGAAATATACCATTAAAAAAGAAAATGTGTCGCATTGACCACTATGTATGAACGTGACAAATACTTATTTGAATGTGTAGATGTTGAATTTATTTAAAATTTAAGAAAATTTTAAAAAATAGGCATTATTTATAGTTAGTATTTTTAAGGCTTCTTCCACCGCGGCACACAGTTTGGCTGACACTGTTCTAGACTAATTCATTTCCAGCAATTGTTATTGTTACTGTAACTTATAAAATTAATCTGAGAACTGTTAAAAAATACAACTGATTTTTTGTACGCGAAGAAGTATTATTTGATAGTCCCGCGAATCTTTCAAATGTTATATATTAATTAACAAATGTTTCAGTTTATCAAATTAACATGTCTTAACTATTTTTGATTTGTGTTGTTGCTGCATAGATTTCTCAATGCGATCACTGAAACATAACCTAGAAATTGAATTTCTATTTACAAATGCAAAATACTTTTTTTACATGCAAGTTACGGAGCCCAAGATGGCAAGAAAAAGTGATCACGCGTCGTTGGATCTAATTATGTCTTATTCGGATGTTAGCGCTTAACCAGTTGAGAGTAGCATTTCCCTTCTTTTTTTTTTTAATAAATGCAATACAATTGTTCTACGTATTTGTGGAATATTTACGAGTACGCGAAATTGTTGAACGATGTTTTTTTTATAAGAGTAGAAGTGACGTGTTAGAAGTCAATCTCTAAATCTTGCTTTGTCTTAACGCAAAAAGGATTTAAGTCTTTAGTAAAATAACTAATTGTGTTCTCGTTCTAACTTCCGTTTCACATGAGCATGTTTTTTATGGACGAGAAATAAGTGAAAACATAAGACATCTTTGGATACAAATCGTCATGCAAAAGAAGCCTTCGATATACTATGCTAATGTCCAATTGAGCAATTATTTTTTGTCTCATAACATACAAAAAAAATCATAGAAACTACTAATCATAAATTTGCCTCGAACCAAAGAGATTGAAAATTGCGGGATTTGACTTTACGAAGTAAACAACCGGAGCGGTAAATGTTGATTTCATTTTTCAGTTAGCTGTATAAAGCCCTGGACGTTATAAAAGAGAACAGGTAGTTTAAGAATTACATATATTTTTTATTTTTGCGGACATAAAATATCGGTAGATACGGGATTATTATAATTATCACTAATTGTCAGTGTTTCTCGTAAACGAAATTTTAGAAACCACGCGTTGTATTTATATTGTTTGAAGTATGTACACATTCAAAATGTAAGTAGTTAATAAAATTTAAAAAAATATATGCATCTGCATATATATATATTTATAATTAGATTGATTGGATTATTTATGATTCATGTAAGTATATAATTCTCTCTCGGCATATTGAAACGTGTGTCGTGAGTTGTGAATATTAGAATAAAATTATGGTGACTTAAAAAAAATAATGTATACAAATATAAACTGATTTTATCAGAAAATTTATAGGTTATCCATAAAAGACGAAGAATTCGAGTAACCTTCGGTTATTTACGATATTTATTCAACGTTTAAGCATCCAATGCCGAGTGTGAAAATTTAAATTAAAAAATAAATAACTTCATGAATCAGTATCAAATCTGAAACTTAAAATAAAACAGAAATCAATAATTCAAGGATAATTTATCAGGAGTGAAATTTTGTATATTATTTGGAAAGCACATTGATTAGATGAAACGTATACATTTTTGTACCTATAGCACGACGCAAAAAACTGCACAAGTTTTAGTAAATTATAACTTTATAAACGACTGATGATTTATTTCAGTACTATTTTTCGTTTATTTGACGTAAATGTTTTCAATTCTTCTGGACATTTGTTAGTTTGGTCTGCTATTCATTTTGAATTGTCCGCGCAGATAATCTTTCGTCTTAGAATGGACATATAACTTTTCACTTCCAGAGAAAGTGACCAAATGAATTTTATACGAAAATATACTGAATGACTTGTTACATCTGACGAACATAACAGTTGCTTGGAAAAAATAATCAATATAACAAATGTCAAAAAACTAAAATATAAATAGTGTGAATACAATATGTGGGGTTTTCAGATTGATAACAAATGTCCGAACGGTTCACTAAAACATTTTACTGTTTTACTTATGTAATCATAACCAGTGCCGACGCGAGGCTATTTAACGCCCTAGGCAACGGCTATGGGCGCGCCCCCTTTTTTACACATCGTCTCATTTTTTTCGAAATAATGAAAAAAAAAAACAATTCGGGATCATTATATATATTTATTTTTTTATAAATCCATGTCCGCTCCCAATGTGGAGCATTCAGCCTCCTAATGGAGATATCCCAACAGAAGTTTTTCTACTCGAACTGTTTTTTTACTCAGTCGCTCAATCACTCTTTATCGAATCATACAGAATACGATAAATAATTACAACGAGCAAATACAACCATCAAAATAAAGAATAATATACTATTATTTATTATTATTAGAGTATATAAAAATAATTTTCATACTCCATTTACGCGCCCCCTAATGGTTTGCTCCCTAGGCGGTTACCTAGAGAGCCTGTATGGTGGCGCCGGCCCTGATCATAACATAGTCTGTATGGCGATGACACCTTATTGTAATTTATAAACGAAAATGCTACACATAATAAATATTGGTAATTTGGAAACTGTTTTTAGTATACGTAACTTAAACTTTTCGTTTGTAATTCTAAAATTGAAGAAATTGAAGTTTTATTTGAACCGCACTCAATGGGATAGCTAATTATAGATGACCAGGTCTTCCGTAGACAAAGAGAGAGGGAAAATTAAAGAAGAACTCTCAACGAGGAGGGGCTGTGCACATATACGATATCGATGTATTCGTTGTCTATCTGATACAGGATATGAGTGTGTGGATAATAAGTTTTACACAGATCTATTATGTGTGCGTCTAAAACCGTGTATGTACACAGTATTCATGAATCGTGCATATTTATAATATATACACATATATATTTATAGGCACTGAGCCAAAGTAATGTACTAAGAAAAATTCTGTTGCAATTTTAAAGACTGGCGAAAAACAGAAAGCGTTGAATTGTTTTTTGCTTAATAAAACACACGATACAGATTAAGATGTAGGTAAAATCGTAAATATGACATTAGGTTCATCATTGAGTCGAATCGAATTCATAAAAAAAACAGACTTCAGGCCTGAGTTGGGGAGCTCTGTAGCATGTCACGTTTAAAGAGATAGTTTTAATTTTCTTTTTTTAAAGATTTATCTTCTAAAGATGACAAAAAATGATCAATTTCGATTAAAAATTCGGTATGATTCTGTAATTTTTCATTACCATGTCAGCTATCAATGAAGAGTAAGGTATAAAGTATCCCAAACGAAAATTATCTCAAAATAAGTTTTTCTAGGCATAGTGCGTCGCCTGCTGTGGCCCAGTTGGTTAGAGAGGTTAGAGGTTAGCGAACACGCAGGTCTGGGTTCGATTCCCGGTAAGATCACAGTGAATTTGAGAATTATTCATTTCAAAGTTGTGCTCGAAGAATGGGTGTTTGTGATGTCAATTCACATTATTTCCTCTCCTCCCATCTTTCTGCTCCTTTAATAACTGGGTGTAGCAATACCGATTAGTTAACCACAAGTTCTGTTCTAGCCTTATCCTTCTTTCCCTACTATGTACACACTTTGAACCCAGGAACGCCGTAACTGAAAGCAACGACGTTATCTAGCCAATTGGTCACACTCTTTACCCCGTTTTAAGAAAAAACTTCCTGCAAAAATTACGCCGGCATAAAAATAATGTATTTCTTATTGTGTGATTTTTATAGAATAAAATACTGTGTAAAAATGTGTACGTGTAATACAAGTTATTCGATTACAATTGTGATGTATTTGTTTGATGGCGTACAAAGAACTCACTCCTCGTGGCCTTTCAATATTTTAGATTTATTTAAATACGTTCATGCACTTCCACTGAATCTATCATAGCGACTTCTAAGCCATTGTACCGCTGGATAACTGAAATTTCCCAGCTTTATTCACTTTCTTCTGATGTAACAATCAATTTGACTTACCATGGTCTATTGGTCTAGGCTAGGTCAAAACATTCCATCAAGTAACTCAGCAAGTAACTGCATAACACAAAAGGCAATCAATATTCATCGGTTGTGTGATTAAATTGTGCATTGTCAATAAATATTTCTGTTGAGTTATCATCAATACTTTGTTATATTTTTTTACAATTCCCTGAAGTTATTATCTTGATGCTCTTTGAGAATAAGATGATAGTATTATCCGTAAGAGGTGGATAGTCAAAATTTGTTTAATATAAATGTATTAATATTCCCTGATAACCCATATAATTATTTATGATTCTGTAAATTTTTTTTATGATGGAAACGATGTAAAAGGAAAATCTATGAGATACTTAAAATATAAATTTCTTGGTTACGATTCTCCGTGAGACATATGCTAGACCAGTGGAGGGAAACCTACGGCCTCTTGGATATTCTGGTGCGGCCTTTTGACATGATCAAAATATTCACTTTGATCAAAAAGTTATATGCAGACGTTTGGAAAAAGAGTGTAATCAACCGATTACATGTTCTACAGTCGAAAAAAAAAGGGGGGGGGGGTGTCAACGTTTTCTTTACTGCGGCCTTATGTTGAATCAGGTAAATGAATGTGGCCTTTAGAAATGAAAAGGTTCCCCACACCTGTGCGGCTCTAGCATATAGAATCTAGTTAGAGCTGGCTAAAGCATCGTTAAAAAATAAAGTTTTTTTATTGAAAATATCTACCCTGAAACACTTGTATAATACATTTTGATGTACGTTGGCGTTGCTATTGCTTTTTTTTTAGATTATAAAGTTATTCAGTACCAGCTGACATCAATTCCAAATGCCAAACTGCTTTATTTTAATATGAAAACTCTACTCGTATCATTATACCGATAAAAATGAAAAGAATTCTTCATCGTTACTCCAGAGAACTTTCGAGTAAATCCGGCGTACGGAAGTTGTCGGTATCTGCGTTTGAAACGAAAGAGCAGGGCTGCCATCAAACTCGGAGATGGACTGTTTGCTGGCAAACTAATTGTAAGCACACGTTGTCAGTTGTCTAACTAGGTAGCACATAGCAGTCTTGATGACGAAGAGTAATATACCATATACTGTCCCAAATAGGAGCACAGGAGATCCACACAGCCTTGGAGCTACTTGGATAAGAAAAATAGATATCTTTATAGAAAAAAACAGCCAGAAAAAATAAAAACCGACTTTTAATAGTGTACTTTGATGATTTCGGTTCACGTCAGAGAAGTGAAGATATTTATTATAGATACCAGCGAAGTTTACTATAAGAACGAAATTAATCCATCCAGAATTTTTATCGAGTAAAAGTTTCAATGTAAATAGAATCTAATGAGATTTTCTATAAGGATTTTGACTATAAGGGGCAACAATGTTAACATTCGCAATTGAAGGATTTATTTTATATTCCTTCCATTATATTCTTACAAAAATACAAAATTAATTTGATTATTTGCGGTCCATATTGTCGTGCTCTCTTCTTGTAGCGGTAACATATAGGTCAGATAGATGCATTTTTGAAGCAGTTTGAGAATTAAAGTGGTCGAATAACTTTTTAAATGTATTTCAACTGATATGAAAAAAGCTCCGTCGATCCAGTTCCCAATTGAATATAAGGTAATGATTCTGGGTTAATTCCTTGAAATCAATAAATTGCTCAAAGTAAAAGTTTCTAGAAAAAAATAATATTTATATAATGTAAATTATTATTTTCCTACTTTAACACACTTACAAGCGCTTTCTATTTTATTTATGTTTTGAATTTCCGAAAATTTTAAGCAACCGCCATCCGAGATATTTACTGGATTATGTTTAGGAGAATGTTCCATTTTGATTAGTTATCGTGATAACAAAAAAAACGTTATATAAATTTATTTACGTATACATTTTTTCTAAGGGTGGTTTTTTGCTATCCTGGCGATTTTCGACAATAGTCTATTAAAAAAAATACTGACATGACATGAGGCCAGCCTGAACTTCTTATAAATCTACTTTAAAAAGATTTATACTACTTTTTATGATAAAAAGAGCAAAAATAAAATGCGATGTGATAAAAAGTCTACGTGATGCATCAGATGTAATAGCATGCCGAGGGACCAACTATTGTATATTAACATTCCACAAAACTGGATAAGCTAATACTCTAAATACCCAAGTTCGAGCAATTGCATGTTGAGGAACATGTGTTTTGAGCAACGTAACGAGCAATTATACTTACATGCAATTGATTTGAGAATCACACTTGTACCGAACTGATTTTGTCATAAATCCTTTTTAAAAATATAATAATTGTAAATTTGTAATTGGACGCACTCAAAAGTTGTACAAATAAAGTTAAGTAATCTCTATAGTGAAACAATTTTAACCAGCGGTGGGCTGCCAATATGTTAACAAGGGGCTCGATTAATCTCAAAGCGATTCTCGGTGTTCTGAAGAAGAATCACTTCTTATGCAATTATATGCAATACTCAAATAAGCAATCGATTGTTACTAAATACACCTATATTATGTACAAATATGCAATTTACCATAAAATTACCGATGTAAATGGCTAAAAATGTACTACTTTGTAAGCTGAAGCTATCTATGAAGAATATATAAGTCAGAAATTGCAGTTACATACTAATTTGATCTGAGTATATTGTTTTCTCTTGCATTAACAAGAGGCTCGCCGGCCGAGCCCCCTCCAGCCCACCCCTGATTTTAACCGTTTTGATTTCATGCAGGAGATCATCGAAATGTACAACAGATACGTTTAAAGAAACTATATGTTTTTTTTTAAATTAAAGTAGAACCTCGATTATCCGGATTGTTTTCCGGCACAATTTTTTTACAAATTTGCTAATTTTCTCGTAGCGAATTGATTCCACCGTTGTTTACATATGAGATTGAGTGCATACCATTTTGTTCGTTGTTTTGCGTTGTTGGAAATCGAACAAGTCTTCCAGTTGAATATTACCATCGGAAAAAAACCAGGATGAATGCCGAAATTTTTAAACGATGGTATGAAAAACAGATCATTCCAAAAGTAAAAAATATTAAAACTGCATAGATTTTTTTTTAAACCATGTCCGCTCCCAATGTAAAGCATATGGACTCCTAATGGAGTTTATCTCAATATAAGTGTTTCTACGAGAACTGCTTGTTACTCAGTTGCTCAACCTCTCTTTTTCCAAAGAGAGTAGGGATAGAAGGATAGGGCTGGGACAGGATTAGTGGTAAGCTAATCGCTCTCGATACGCCCCGTTCATAGGATAAGATGGGTGAGAGGGGGGAATTCAAGACATCACATACATCCATGCCTTTGGACAGAAATTCATAAATCGATTGAAAAATCAATTTATAAAACTGTCCGTACCGGGATTTTAACCCATGCCCTCCGTAGCCGAAGCCAACAACGTTGACCACTCGACCACACAGGCGGCATAGATACAAGAGGAAGAAAAATATTATTACTAGATAATGCATCATCTCACCTATCAATAGAATGTTTAAACCAAATCGATGAAATGTTTACGTTAAAAATTTTGAAAGTTGGAATTTCTTAGATTTGTCAACGGTGAGAAAATCATGGAACAAATTCTTGAAAAGACTATTAGAAAGTTCAAGTAACACGCTGGAAATAGTTATAAGAGACATTATAGAAGCAATAGCACCAATTTAAATATGTGCTGAATGTGTCGAAAAATATGTTACCAAGTGGTTAAATTTTGATGCGAACGATCTTGGATTTCAAAATTTGAAATATGTGAAAATAATTATGGAAATATTTTAGCTAGTTTATTTAAGCAAAAACCAATAAATGAATTTCTTGATAAAAAAATAATTTAATACTAAAGCTTTGTGTTAATCTAGACAAATAAAAAATATTTACACTGATTGTACATGTCTTTCCGTGTAAATTATGTTTTTTTTTTCGATTATCCGGATTTTTTCTTATCCGGACTACCTTCATCCCCAATTAGTCCGGATAATCGAGGTTCTACTGCAGATGGTTCCGAAGAAATTCAGAAACTCATCTGAGTACCACTTTTGAATTATAAATACCCGTTGAGGATGCCTAGCCTGTTTTTTTTTTCCTGTACAATACATTTGTATCCTATATTTTTACAACAATTATTATACGTGTAAAACACACATCTGTTCAAATGAGTCTCTAATTACATTATTACGTACATTTTTACTGCTGTACCATTGTAATCAAGTATTAATTGTTACTGAAATGTTGTCGTATTCTCTGCAAATGAAGATAAATATAAGTACAAAAAAAATATGTGCCAAGATATGATATGTGAATACTTTTAACAACCCCCGCGGGTGTTTTTCGTGGTGTGGCAGGTAATTTTAGATATCACAGACATCCGTGCGATCGAACATAAATTCATTGATCGATTGAAAAATGAGACTGCTCGTACTAGGATTCGACCCCTTTAGCATCGCAACCGAATCTGATGACCTTAACCACTCGACCACGAACCCTCTACATGCGTACCGTCAAATTTTAAAATAGTTCACTTTGAATCTCAATTCGAAAAATCAATAGTAGAAGGTTCATTTACCGTTCTTCCATTATCGTTTTCCGCATTCATCATTCTTTTTTCTTATTGTCCCAACAAACAATCGTCACCCTGTGTTTATCGTTTTTTTAAGATGATTTCAATGAAACGATAAATCGGGGTTCCATTGTTAGAAATTAGAAATTAGATTAACCTGCGCTGCTTTTTCACCAGTCATTGTGCAGTCATTTTATTAGGCATAAAAATACAAATCCTCAATTTTCCGCTGAAATTTTCGTTTGTGATTGTCACTACGATCATGACATGAATTAAAATTTTAATCGTTTTCCGAATGGTGGGGTTCTTAATCATCTCAATCAAATTTATATATGACACACATTCAAGATGGATATGATGATAAAACTACGATGCAAAAACGTAACCGAAAGAGCCTACAGGTAGTGTAATTTATAACAGGGAAAGCAAGTGCGTCGATCGCGAAGGTTTTTTAAATCGATCGTGGCCATATCTGATGGGTTTGTATTTTTCTCTGATGATATAGATTACGAGGAATATCATTCAATAGCCATAAATAATTTATTAAATCGACTAGTTGTTTCTAGAAAAAGTGTGGCCACTCACTCCTGGCTTAGAACACAGTTTCTCAATCCGGGGCCACAGCATGTTCCAAAGGAGCCACAGCATAGTTTTGGAGGGCCACCGGCAAATCCATAAACTTCCAGGTTTTTAGAATCGGGCAGCGACAAAACATTTTGAAATTCCGGGAAAGGCTTAAAAAAGGGTTTCGCGTCAGTGGGGAAAATTTTGAAATCTGCCAGCGAGCAAATTTTTAAAAGAATTGAAAATTATTTTGAAAACTTTCAATTTCTCAGTTTTTTTCAATCATCTATCTCTATTTTCCTATCCTAAAATTAACGGGGCAAAGCGAGAGCATTAAGTTAACCACTAGTCCAGTACTAGCCATATCTTTATATCCTTACTCTCTTTAAAAAGGGAAATTGAGCAACCGACTAACAAACAGTTCTAGTAAAAAAAAACTCTGTTGAGATACCTCCTTTAGGAAGCCATATCCTCCACATTGAGAACGGATATGAAAAGCAAAAAGAAATCTTCACAAAGAATTGAGTTCCAGCATCTTTTTTTTTTTTTAAAAGTACTGTCTTTTTGTATATTGAAGATAATATGTAGTATGTACAGTATAACTTGCTATGACATAGTACGATAAAAAGTTTTCAGGATTAATAAAAGTGATTTTGTGCAATTTACTAGTAAATTTTGCGAGGTATGACTTTTTAAAATGAAAAGTTTTCCGGCCTAGTGTTTTACAGTGGGCGGGCGCCCCTGGCTATCGCGGGCGGGCGCGGCGGGGGCGCTATGCCCTTAGCGGGCCGCCGTAAGTCGACACCGTCCGCCGCCCCGACAGTCGTGTGTTCAGTCGCGGGACGCAAGCATCGAAGCGCACAGCTCTCTACGTAAGTAGCAAAACAAACTGTTGAACATCTTTGAAAATAATAAGAAAAAATATGCAAGTCGAATCGGTCGCCGATTAACGAGAAGATTCGCGAAACACTGCAAATAGCCTATCGCTCAAAAACTACCCTTGTGATTCAAATACCCGTTCGAAATTTTTAATTGTCGCGAATTATTGAAGTTTTCCCTCACTCAAAGTTCCAAGGTGTCGTTCAGTATTTCGTGAAAAAGAGTTTTCAATCAAATACATGTGTGAAAATAATAAATGTGTGGCCACAGAGGAAAGTGCTATCGTTATTTATTTTTTGGAAACCATGGAAAAAAAACTATAAAAAAGTTTAATACATATTTATGTCAATAAATAATTGAATGCAAAAACGTGGATTTGACATTGTGATTAATTAAGTAGAACTGAAACAAAATTAATGGAGATGTCACAAATTTGTTTTAAAATATTCAGTAAAAATCGGATAATTAACAAAATTGCAATCTCTGTGGCCTTAACAATATTTCTATTATTCTGTATCAAATTCGAAAATAGAATCTAACGATTTATGTTATCTTGTGTATTGTACAAATATGACGATCTAATTTATGATAGTACCTCATTGTAGAATAAAATATTAATTCTGTATAATCGCGTTATTTTTTTAACCTTTTGAAAATATTGATAGTGGAAAATTAAGGAGCAAAATTGGAAGCTTTACTAATTTCTATAATATTACAATCTATTATTTCAAAAATGTTTTCATTTATTGGTTAACAATTTATTAGAGATAGACTTCACAAAATATTCTATGAAGAGGTTATCTTCATGTTTCTCATGTAAACCGAAAATTTAAAAAAATCGTATGCCGTAAATAAGTATATAATTAACGAATCAAAATAGTTCGAGTAGTTATATATAGATACGTTAAAAAATAAAATAAATAAATTTCACAAATTATTTGTATAAGCCGGGATTTTTTTGCTCGGTTTTTAAAATACACGTTATGTAAATCACTAAATTACTCGTTCAAAGTCTGATTCCACGTCTTCTTTTGCTGGTTTATTTCTGTTCTCATTTCAAATCTCTCCCTAAGGAATGTATTGGAATGTTGCCAGAACGTGTCATATTACGAGAGCGGGAAGTTTAAAAATTAAATTTTCTGCGCTTGCGGTTTGAAAGTTTTGCGATACGTTTGCAATATTCGGCCAGTGTGATTCATTGCATTTCCGGTTTGTCCACTAGTGACTAGATGAGATTTTGAACCTTTTATAATATGCATTTCAAAAATACACATAAGCGAACACTGCATTATTACGAATTCATTCCCATATCAAAGCTATTTATATTAAATAGTTTGTAGTAAATTTCTAGTCACGGTGCGAGTATATGCTAAACCGCTAAATTATAAAAAAATATTAGAACAATTTATTTTCTTCCGTTGAATGCCTACAGCGTACTATTATAATGTGACTTTGAGCAATGATAGTAATTCAACTTTAGGCTCGTACTCAAAGAGCATTTGCTTATCATATTTTGAAAAAAGACATAATGCAACGATTAGTTTTCATGTCACTTCGTATTCCTTCAGTAAAATCGCGTGTCCTTTATGTTATCAAAGATTTTTAAAATCTAGTTTAAATATGTTCTTAATACACGTGTAGGATGAAAAAACGCCGTATAAAAGAGACATAGCGGACATATTTCGGCTTCACGTTGTCATCAGGACTACAATATGTTAAAATTGTCTTTTGCTTCTTTTTATAAATGCCAATTCAGTCAAATCAATAAACGTATTTTTGTTTTTGTCTGTGAATCCAATATTACTTATTTTATAAGTTGCAACAATTAACATAGTTTTTAATTTTGTTTACCGAGGTTTTGTTTTTAAATTTAAGATTTCGACTGAAGGTGCTTAGTGGAATTTCAATATTAAATTTGATCGATTCAAATTTGAGGTTTTGTTTATTCAATGTATTGATAGTTATTTTCGTAATATTTATTATAATTTTTATAGAGCAAAAACTAATCTAATATTTTCCCGCACTATTTCAAATCACTTAATAATTCGTGGAAAAGGGGAATCAGATTTGTATGACGGGTTATACGTTGTCAACGTGAGAGTACATACTTCTGGAAGACATGACGTTTTTTTCCGTCTGCAGCCCGTTGACCCAAAAACGTCGTCGCACCTTCGCGAGGTCGAGGTGTGCATCTTTGCGGGATGACGTGTCGGGTCACTTAAGAATGCGTAGATGGACATTTACCTTAATATCGGATAGTTTACCGTTGACTTGCTTTGTTACCGGCACGTATTTTGCCTCCTAATTGCAGTCGACGGATGATGCCCTCCTTTCTTTACGACATCGCCAAAGTCGGCAACGTTGCTCCCTATTGACTGCTAAAGGATAATTTATTAAACATTATTAATAATCTTTGAAAGCTTAAAACTATTTGAGGTGAGCGAAAAGATTCGTTTTACTGTCATAGTAACAATGACATCTATGAATGAAAAAAAACATTGACGTCATTGATCAAATTAATACATACACTCTTATGTAGATAGCTAAGATTTAAAAAAAGTTATTATTAATAAAACTATTGCATCAGGCGGGTACATTCGTTTTAAACGGTATCATACATATTTAATTATATCGACACGCACTCCATCAACGAATGTACTACTAAAGGTTTATATACAGGAGCACGCTAGAGATGGCCGGTGATATTTTTATATTTTCACGTCTTTCGTTGTTAATAATAGTTTAAATTATTTATTAAATTATCATGTTACAATTACAATTTGTTAAATTGTGTTCAATATTTGATAATCACATTGTTTGCATTTATCAAGTGAACGTATATGAAGGTATTACTTCGGGCAAACCCAGCTTATCCAAAGTTGCTGAAACATGAATGTAATTTAGTAGATAAAAATAAATTTTGAAAGTATTTTTAGAAATCAGTCCCAAAAATGGCTTGAAAACATCCAAAATATCATTTCAAAGTAATGTAAGACTTAAAAAACTTTTGATTGAACATTGTTTTTCAAAATGAAATTCAAGTTTCAAATTTTTTAACCATTTTGGAATAAGCCGTGTTTGCAAGTAATACCATCATATATGAGTATCAGTAAGATAATAAAAGTATATAATACTGTGTATGTCAATTTTCAATATTAAATACATACAGTGGCGGTTCCTGACCTGAAATCTTGGGTGGGCTAGAGAAAAGCATAGCATTGTATACTATTTACGAAATTTTGCATGCTTCCACTTCATCTTATACATTAATCTACAAGCAAATTAACAAATACTACGACACTACTGCAAAGCATAAATTACTATATAATACAATCAATGCTAATGTAAGTAAGAAATAATAATACGTGACCTTAAATTTGTCTCTTTCAAAGTGAAATAACAAGTAAAAAAAGCAATACAGAACTGTCACTGAGATTCGATACCTGTCACTTTCATAGAATACAAAGATATTGGTGTGTTTGTATGGGCCATGGACTAATTTCAATTTAGCCCCCGATGAATGACAGAAGCCAGTAAATTTGAAATACAGTCCTGTGTGTTTGATGACGTTTCCGTACATACAAATATAAACAAAATCGAATCGTGCTAGATTGCGTTCCAGTGTAAAGAAATATTGTCTATGGTTTTGGGCTAGAAAGCCGTAGCCCCTGACCAATAGCATGTACATAGGTGTTGCCAGACTGACGTCACGTTGAATGTTCTCTATGAATTATTTATAGGGTTATTGTTTTTTTATGCCGGCTCAGCTTAAAATTGTAATAAAAAACAATCGAGAATATTATTGTAGGTAGACATGCCATTGTCTTATATTGATAGAGGAAAATTTAAACAAAGATATTATATTCATTTGGGGAAGGTTAGTGACGCTTATAAATGTATTTATTTTGTTCAGCGGCCGAATTGCTGTTCATTTTTATTCAGCCATCTAAAGTTTTGGGTGAAAAATGCAGGTCGGGCTTAGCCCACCTAGCCCAGTACCTAGAACCGCCACTGAATACATATATGAATGATATTTCGGTACAATCGCAATAGACGTACATCAAAAAGTGCATACTCTATTCGAACGGAGTTCATGTTGCTTCCTAAAAAACGCCCCACTTCCCCGCAAACAAAAAACCCCTCTTTACAATAATATATTGCTAGAGATGTGAATTTCATAATTTAATAAATTTAATTTTGAATTTTTCGTTTACAATTTATTTTATACTGCAACACATATAAACATTGAAACTCAGATTTCGTAATGCACGCATTGTTACTCTAATGCAATGGTTCTTAACCTTTTTGAAGTCACGGTGCACTTCTTTTCAAAAGAAAAAATGGTGTGGCACCAAAATCAAACTGGTAGAAAACGAAAAAAAATATGCGGACATAAACTTTATTACAAGCTTAACAGATTATGTAACAGTTATACAGCAAACCATAATAAAATAAACGATATACATATTCATAGTACATGAAAAAAAAAACTGAAATTACCCTTAATATTAAGGGTATTTTTTATTTGGTGATTATTTGACGTGAAAATCAATTAATGTGAAACCTGAGCTTGTCGACTTTAGTAGATTTCCTAAAATTAGGTCGAATATAGGAAAAAAAATTGCGGTGTTTTCGTTAAGTGAATGAAGTTTTTAGTGTTTACCATTTTTTCCGCGGTGCACTTGCAACAAGCTCACGGTGCATCGGTTAAGAACCACTGCTGTAGTGGGTCGGGGTGTAAGTTTTTTTCAAGCTGGAGCGCGGCCCAATACACTTTTTCTTCCAAAAGTTTTTCGCTTGTTTTCATGAAGCAATATGTATTGTTTTTAATTTCAAATTAATATTTCGTCTGACATCTGACGTTTTCATTAGGCATGAGTGTGTATTTTATCGAATGTAGTCGATTTTTCCCCGAAATGATTGGATACATTTACTGTGGAGAATTACAGTCCAGTCTACCCATTTTTTAAAAGGAACCATAAAACTGCTCAAGTAAAATCCATACAAAAACACAATTATCGAGCACATCAAATCACATGTACATTTATGGATAAAAAATGACAAAAATAGGAGTAAAATAAAAGTGAAAAAATGGAACGCTTTCAATTTTCATTGTTTCGGAAAAAATGGATGATCAGAATGGGGGGTCAAGAACAATCAAAATAAGGAACGAATAGCTCTGAAATTAAGCGAGCCCCTTGTTAAAATATTGGCAGCCCATCGCTGCATATATTGAATAAATGTCTTGCAAATGCAACATTCATTACTGGCACTTATAATATGTAACTATGCATATGCAATTTGCCGTAAACTAATCAATGTAAATGGCTAAAAATGTACTGCTGTGTATTATATAATGTTGAAGATAATATATAAATCAGAAATTGTAGCTATGTAATAATTTGATCTGAGAAGATTGTTTTCTCTTAAATTAAGAAAGGGCTCGCCGGCCTTAGTAAAATTTAACAAAGATATCGCGCAAACCACCCCCCCCCCCCCCCCGAGCCCCCTCCAGCCCACACTTGGTATATGTAGGTACAATGAAACCCTCGAAAATTATTACAATCAAATTATCATTCAGGCCAAAGTGTATGTACACATATTTTTCAGGATATAATTTCTGTAAGCAGGTCATAATTATTTAATTTCATTATTATTACGATTCAGGCTATGTTTTTCTCACTGCTTCGGAATAATGCGGTTCTTAAAGCTATGTAACGCATTTCCACTTTTCCTATGGCGTAGTTTTTATGCGTTTTAATGCGATTTCCATGAAGTGCATCGGAGGCATAATAAATGAATGGAGTGTAAAAAAAATACACAAAAGAATAGTTTTCTTTTCTCGTCTTTTTGACTGGGCTCGTTTTCTTGAAACTGCATTTAAAAACATACCCACCGTGACTTTAGTAGATTATTTAAATGAAATAATTTACAACAAACACGAGTATTGCACCTGAAATTCTTTGGCTATGAATCATACATGTCGCATTCCACTTACGTGAGAAATGAGCGTAAATTACAAAAAATATGTCAATATAATAAAGTAACACTGAGTCTATACATCGCATACTTCATTATTTGTTTAAAATACAAAACAATATCACATACATACATGTGTACCTACGTGATTTTCAATGGATTTAGATAGAATTATCTCCTCACATAAAAATAATATGCATACGTTCTGTTTAGTAGTTTAAATTATACAATTATAATTATTAATATAATGTGAGCATTTTTCTTTAAATCAACGTTTACCTAAATTAGATTTTTTGTTTTCCATACAAATATATGTAATTACGATTCACGGTGCATATTCAAGCGTTAGTCATTATATCTCATAATTATTTTTTTGTATACTTACTGTGAAAATTGAGGGTTTGAAGTGATCATATTACAGATATGAACGCATACAAATCTCAATATCGGAAGGTTGAGTTAAAAGTGTCATTTACAAACATTCATGTAATTGATAAAATCTAGCTTAATAGAATTTTGAAAACATCACATCTGACTAAAACATTTCTTATTACTCTATTCCACTTAAAAAAAAATAACAGAATGGCAGTGACCTCTTATTAATTTCAATACCTAATTACATCTCAACCGAAACGCAGAATATTTTAAAAAATATATAGTCTGCGCTTATGTGACATTTATAAGTTCTTCATTTGACGGTTACTATTTCAACATTCAATTAGCTACAGATGTCCAATAAAAGCTGAAAATAAAAGGTGACAAAATGAGTGGTTATATTAATACATTGCATTTTGTTGATGTTTTATAAATTTTTCAAAAATAAATAAGTTTTTTTGATTGAGATGAATCGATTTATTGTGAAAAAATACGAGGTCGCTGTTTTAGCCTGCCACTGGTTTCAATAAACTGTCAGTGGGATAGAATATTTTTTTAAGTTTCTATCCATCCCGATTTTATCAATTACACCAGTGGTTCCCAAAGTGGTTCCTACAGACCCCCAGGGGTCCCTGAGACCGCTCAGGGGGTCCGTGGCCGGTCAAAATTAATTTGGAGGTGTTATTTCCCTTCGGAGTTATTTCCCTTGGGAGTTATTTCACTTGGGGTCCTTGGTCAATTTTTTCTCCATGAAGGGGTCCGTGAGCATAATAAGTTTGGGAATCACTGAATTACACGAATGGTTGCAAATAAGTAAGTTGACATTTTTTTAATCATGTCACTGTAGTCCGTTTCACTTGCTTTTATCAACATTAGCAGTAGAACCAATTATTATGCATTGTAACTACTGGAGCCACTGAGCTTCTTGAGAAATACCAGATGGCAGATTTTTTATTAGTGGAATATAGTTTATTTTTCCGTATCGTATAATATATGTATATTCTGACATAACTAATTTATTATTACTACCAACTTAAGTCATATATTATTCGAGTTTAACTCGATGGCTGCCACAGACGAGATATCTCTTAAAAATGTTCGTGCTCAACACGCCAGAAACGAGTTATCTCGTAGATAACTAATTAAATTAATAGTTGCAAGTTATAGCCGGTGTGCTAGTTAATTACTATTAATTATCTATGGCAGTTAAAAGGTTAAAACGATACTAGTGTCTTTTGATTCGAGACTCTAATAAAATCTATTTAGTTTAATATGTGCTTTAATTTGTCAGTCATTAATAACTATTTTCATTAACTGAAATCCATCCCTGACTGCAGGCTCAAGGAATACTTGGACCGGTTTGAAAAGGAAAGTGTTAAATGTTGCAACACTCGTCTTAATTCAGATTCAACGGAGATTGTGCCCTTCTGCTTATCAAATTTATCGATACAAATAAATATGTGAAAAATATCAAAAGATTGACCTCAGATTAATAGCTTACACAAAAAGGTATACAAATGTCATAACAACGTAATTAAATAATTAACATATTTTTGTGGTACTGGATTGGCATTTATGCAATGCTCACTTCACAATATTTCTTTTTATAACCGTTGTGGTTTGGCATTTAAAAATACTTTAATATTGAAATTCCACCAAGCACCTTCCGTCGAAATCTTAAATTATCCTTAAATTCATTTATAATTTATACAATGAACTTTGAATGGGTGACAAAACTGATAATATATTTTTAAAAAATTTAGAATTAACAATAATTTACGGCATTGGAAATGAAAAAGGAAGTAACCCACAGTTTTTTAAAAACAGCATTTTTTCGATAATCATAATGTATTCACGTTCTATCAAAAATATGTTAGCTGAAAATGTCGAACAAGTATCTTAATTTGGCTTTAAAGTTTGAAAAAATTAGGATCTGTGAAAATTGCGATCATAAAAAAGAATTTAAAAAAAAAGTTTTTGAAAAAAATATTTAATTAATATTTGATAAAGTCAATAAAACCAATATATCAGTCCCCATGCACGACTTTGACTCCCATTTAAAAAATAAATAAATATAAAAGGTTATGTATTTTAGAATTTACTGTTCGAAAGCCGGTATTTTGGTATTGAAAAACGCCATGAACGCCGGGATCACGGTTTCGGTAATACGGGTATTGTAATATGTACTTACTTCTGAGTGGTAGTTATGTCACTTTGGCCATGGTTACTACAACGTTGATCACAATTTTATTCATCTGACATTTTCAATATTGCCGACCTTGAATCGTGCGAACGGCGCCCTTATTCGCAATGTGAAATGAAACTGGTTTTGGAAGCACCAATGACCAGATGCATGTTATACATAATACATATTATTAAACAAGTCATGCAATATCTCATAACCTAAAAGATAATTGTCGAAATCAAGCATTTTAATTGGATGCATCACGATGTAGATTGTAACGGACAAATGCTTTAATAAAAGTAATACACAACTGAACCCGTAATTTTATTCACATATACATTTGATATACATATATCTGAATAAAACAACTTTATAATAATATAATACATAGTATGTTAAGCGGCACTTAGTTGATTTTATAAAATAGAATCACCTCTAGTGTTTTGGGTAAGTCGTCATTATTGAAAAGAAAGTGTATCAGTGGCGGTTCGTGAGCTAAAACATTAGGTGAGCTATATTTTTTTATAGCATTGTATACAATCTACATAATTGTGAAAGATTCCTCTTCACAATTGGCCGTGGCCTGCGGGCCTTTTGAAGTTTTCGGCCCTCAATTTTTTTTTTTAGAATAAAGAAATATACGCTGTTCAGCATTTAATAACCGTTTACAGTCCTCAAAAGAATTTTGTAAAATACACATTGAGTTTAAAAAGACAAATGACGCATTAGCTTTTGGATTATATTATTATTAATTCTTCGCACTAAAAACATTTATTTGTAAATGAGTTTTTTAAAATTTATTTTCTCTTGCCCGATTCCATCATATTTTTTTATGCGGCCCGCCAGAGGAAGTAGGTTGTCCATATCTGTCTTTTACATTATGGTCAAGTTTAGTTCTTATTACTATATTTAATAATAATACCATCAGCACGGAGGTATTGCACTCAAACCGTAATTAGATTTTAGTGACAATGATCATTGAAAGGCCTATATGCATTTCCTAGAAGTCATTCATGTCTAGTAAATATACGTCAGTATCAAAATTAATAAAATAACAAAAAAATGTTTTCAGTAAGTAATAATGTAAAATATTTTTTTTTATTTATATAATAAAAAAATAAATAGATTAATTGAAAAAAAAATAGCTTTAAAAATATTGAAAGTTACGTACTAAAAGATAATATGTTTTGTAATCAATAAAAAACAATTTCTAAGAAGCAAAGGCGACGATCTTTTTTTATTAAAATTTGAAACGTTCTGAATCCTTTTTTTCGATTGATAAAACGGCTAATGAATTTTAACATTTAAGCTTGAAATGAAATATGTAAAGAAAACTCGAGAATCGTGTATATCAGAGCAGATTTGTACGAGTCTTGTATGAATTTTTGATAGGTTAGTTACGTTGTACGTAAAATTGAAAAAATATTTTGTCGTTCATTCAGCGGCCGAATTGCTGTTTGTTTTTATTGTCACCTTTAGATTTTTTTTATATACATTTGGGCGAAAAAATCAGGTCTGACTGAGCCCACCTAGCCCAGTCCGCAGAACCGCCACTGAAATTTATACAACTTTTACGCATTTTTTGTAGGCATTGTTTTAATACTTTTACAATAGTATTCCTCGGCCATAATATTATATATAAATCACTAACTATCATAGTGTAGTGAAAATATATTTTAAACTATTTTTACTTGGATTAAATTCTTTGTCGAAACATTTGTGCTTCATTTTACTTAAATAGTTGGAATTGCAAAGAAGATTCGAGGCAGTAAAGTTTTGTATCCTTCATATCATTACGGAAAACGTTTAATTATTAACATCTTGAAGTTATTGTGAGTTGAACGGTCGAACGAATTTATGGTATTATATTTATTCAGCTAAATCATAAGAAACCTGATTTTATATCGATAAGGTCCATCTCTCGTCAAAGCTCACCCTTTCGCTACTCTGCGTTTTAAGGATCGAATGATATTAGTCAACCATGCCTTCCAATTCATGAAATTGTCTGTACTGGGATTCGAATCCGTGTGCACTGAGCACCTTGGTCGAAGCCAAAGACGTTGACCACTTGAGCGTGGTCTCGAAAATCTGAATTATCGCAAATATTATTTTTAAAAAGCTTTGATTTTTTTATATCACATAAACACATCATTGTGGCTTAGAAATCAGTAAAAAGCCATAACAGACATAGAAGACATATATGGAGATATATATATATATATATATATATGCCTACACAATACGTTTTCAATAGCGAGTGGAGTGCGGGGTATAGCATCTTTAGTGCATTCATTATTCTTAGTGAAAATTAGTCGACCGTCCTTATTTCACACGCAACGGTATGCACGCATGCAGTGGCGTAGCTAAAAATTTAGGCCATTTGGGGCCCGCATTCAAACATCACGTAAGGCCCCCCTTACGAATGTTTTTATATTGAGTATCTAGAAATTTGGGCTCTCATTTTTGGTTTGTCCCTCATGCATTGTATGACTATGCTATGAGGTGCTGATTAAACACACTACATTACATGCATTTTTAATTGTATGCTATCCAGAAACATTTTTAAGTTTCATTTTTAAAAAGATGTTTACTTGTAAGGAATCTGTATATTATAATATGACGTAATGTTAGTGTACGGACACTGGCCTATAATATATGTTTCATATTTAATAATGTAATATAATTATTTAAAAATGACAACTTGTATGAGTAATAATTTTTGCACAATCAATGATGGTATTTCTGAATTATTTTTATATATTACACATACATTAGGTATATTATATGAAATGGAAATATTTCTGCCGAGTGACTTGCATGCAACTTTGAAGAGGTACAAAAAATGCATTCGACGTGTCTGTGTACACTGTACATAATATATAACATATTTATTTAATTAATTTCAATATTTCATATCGTAATATCACATTATGCTACATTTTAATGAGGCAATCAAAAGGCTTAAACTTCTTTAAAATATACTATTGACAAATAAAAGTCATGTAGTTTTAACTCGTCTAGATGGAATATCCGAAGCGATATATCTTTTAAGACCGTCCAATCTCTTCCTAGTGGCATTAGTTTATGGAAAGAAGAAAATCTATCAGGAATATCTTTCGGATCTTATCGAGAATCAAAATTGTGATTTTATAAATGCGTTAGTTTGGAGTAGGTTTGATCGATTTTTGAACCCCGAGAGGTTCGAAATATACCCTTATGATGGAGAAGATTCAGAGGAATCTTCTCTATCTGAGGGTATACGGATATAACATATTGCTTTATCCAACTGAATTTCTCTTATTCGCTGTGCTCACATTAAATAGTTTGAACGTCCGAAGAGAAATGTACCTGGCCATACATATATTATATTTCTTTCGGCCTATTCGAGTCCAAAATGAGAATTTCCTCATTTTTGGAAAATGTCAAACATATTCCCTGACCGCTATAAGTTTGCGCACGGAAATGCGATGACCGTTGAAACTAAATATGCAACCCCCCTCCGCAAAGCGCATTCTACCTACCTCACTTAGTCCACGAGTTTAGTCTGTATTGAAAAGTCGTGCCGTCATCATACTAATTATCGCTTCAATCATGCCTAAACCTTTGCGCTTTCAAGCTAAAAATATCATCGCCAATGTAACTAAGTTTTGTAAAGAAGAAAAGCTAAACGGATCACAATTAATTCCACTGTTTAAAGCAAATGAACGAATTGCAAAAATGACAGCTATGAAATCACTGTATTACCAACTTCCAAAAAAAATGGGGAAATTTATTAACTTTGATTTAATTGCAAGTCAAAGTATTATTTGTTTTTTTTTTAAATAACTGTTTTTTTATACACACTTTGTATATGAAATATTTTTAGCAATACATAAATGGCTTATTTTAAAATATAACGAATCCTAATGGTCCTTTCCATAACAGCTCTCTTTATGCTATTCCATTTTTTTGTTGTTTATAGATGTTAGTGTAAGAACAATTCAAAATATAAAAAAATATGGTCAATACAGGAGACAAGCTTATCAAATCACTTACAAACATAGGATAAGAAAAAAAACTAGCATAATAAACGATTTTGATATGTGCGCCATCAGGCAAAAAGTTTAATCTTTTTACGAAGAAAAGAAATACCGACGCTTTGAAGTCTTTTAATGGTTTTAAAAACCAATAAAAATTATCAAGGCAAACCAGAGTATTGAAACTCATTTACTATTTATATTAAAAACGTATATTTTGAGTATTATTAGGGAATAAAGATTTTAAAATTCTGGCAATATTTTTTTTGCGGCTGTCATACCGGAAATGCATGCAGCGCCACGGTCCCGCACGCACAAGTAAAGCGGTCGCACAGTAGTGTTCCGGATCAGTTTTCAAACAATTGTGCCCATGCCACTGTAGGTTCTTCGAATGTGTAGAGGCACCTGCCAATGGGGATGCTACTGAAGAGAGTTTTAACAATTTGTAACAGTATTGCTTCGTATGTCGACATATTTTGCGTGGACTTAAATGAGTTCAGGCGAGTACCACTTTATTGCACTGCGTAGATTTTGTCGGAGCTCTCTCTTCCTTGTCAACTTCCAATGCAAAATCAATATACTTATATTTTCTTTATGAGTAAGTTAATATTTTCAATAAATATAAAGTTTGACATTCTCATTTTGGTCTCGAATACGCCGAAAAGAATGTGTGATCAGGTATCCTTTCTTATCAATTTTAATTGTATATTTATATGAATTTCGATACACTGTGGAATGAATCAATAGTTGTGACTTAGCATTAAATCAATATTTATTTAAATAGCTTAGATAACTTTTATTTGTTATTTGTTTACTTATATTCGTTTTATTTGTGTTGCAGACATTTTAAACGGGAAGAGCTAAAACAAACCAGCCAAAATGGACGCGATCAAGAAGAAGATGCAAGCGATGAAGCTGGAGAAGGACAATGCCATGGACCGTGCGCTCATGTGCGAGCAACAGGCCAAGGATGCCAATCTCAGGGCTGAAAAGGTGAGAAAACAAAAAAAATAGCACATAATGATCTCATAGACCAGCGGTCAGCAAAGTGTGGTGCGCGAGAAAATTTTGGTGATCAGCAGGGAAATTTGACATTATTTTATGAACTTGGTGCATTTATAGACGCATTTGATCACTTTTTATTTCAATATGTAATATTTAACACAAAAGTCTAGTTAGTGGTCCGCTGGATTAAAATTTTGAATGTGGTCCGTGAGCCCAAAAAGTTTGCCGACCGCTGTCGAAAGGCTAGACCCTAGCAGAACCTGAAAAATCGCTATGAGTATGAACAATAATTGAATTTCTTTATCAAATACATAAACACGATTAATCGTCTAATCTTATTTAAATTTCATTACAATTAACATAAATAATTATCAATTTCCATAATAAATGTCTAAACCATAGTTTCTCAACCTTTTTAAGCCCGTGGCCCCCTTTTGAGTCTCAAATTTTTCCGTGGCCCCCCTATCCATAGTAATAAAATTCTCGGGGCTCGGGAAAAATGAAAAAATATACATTTATTTTTAAAAAAATACAACACAAAATTTTGTACACAAATTATTATTCAAAAATTTAAGATTTCGACTGAAGGTGCTTGGTGGAATTTCAATAAATTTGAATCGTTCAAATTATGTACATTCTCACAGATTTTGTCACTAACGACCCGGGTTTCGCCTTTTGGCATCTTCAGGCATTCATGTACACGGATGAACTTGAACTGACGCTTAGTAAATGAATGTTTCGTGTTTATATAAGAAATGCCTGGATACTATATGTCCTATTTTCTTTGCTGTGGAAACTTCTTAAAGCTTTTTAAATTATTCAAATGGTTTTTCTTTCATTCCCATGTGTTTTGTATAAAATGGATATTAGTATTAGCGAAGCAAAACATATTAAGCACATGAGTTTCATACTGTCACGGGGTGATGAAAGAAATCCGTGGACAAGATAAGTCAATACAATATTGTCGACACTTACTTTTAGATGCAGTTATTATGGTATCCCTAAATACCATTGGAAAATAATAGAAAAAGTATGTATAATACATACATTATTTCTGCTGCAATGTATAATTGTCCTACTGTATTCTATTTCATTTTAATGTAAATTTTAGTTCATTATATTTTGGGTGGCCGTGGCCCCCCTTAAGTCTGCTGTGGCTCCCCAAAACTGAAATTTTCTTCTGTGGCCCCCTTGGGACATGCTGTGGCCCCCCAGGGGGCCACATGGCTCCCGGTTGAGAAACGCTGGTCTAAACCATCAATTCTTGGTTGAAATTAATGTGGGATCTAATGACAAATATTTAGATTAAGGTCATGACCAATGTGCCCTTTAAAACCTAAGACGAGAGGTTAGCTGCGTGAAAAAATCAAAGGCTGCTCAAACCAATATAAGAGATGCGCGGCATAATTTTTGTCATATTTAAATAATAAAAAAGTATTTCTTTAAATTTTACTTTGCATAATAAAAAATAATTTTATTCAATAATTTATACTAAAACTCAATCTCTTAATGCTCAATTTCTAATTTATTTGGGTTAATTATGGTTAATTCAATTTGAATAGTTGTGTCAAGTGCGCGGGTCTTGTCAAACTACTGCGCGGCCACGTGTGCGCGTAGCTTGCAGGAAACATTGGTTAGGACCGGTTTCGGTCATTGAGAGGAATATCAATTGATACAGTTGATAATTCTAACAACCAGTTTATATTTAGAGCTTATTTTTAAATATCATCAAATTTATTAAATAATAATATTTTACCTGTCGCAATTATCAGACAGAAAATCAGGGAAAAACTATTTGGTTTAATTAACTAAATTTATGTGGACACAAGAAATATATTGTTTACATATTATTTTTTTTAATAAATATTATAATATGATACATGTCCTGTATTAATGCAAAATAATATAAAGGGGTAGTAAACACTTTTTGACACCCTCTATATTATCAGAAACGGCCAGTGCGTCGATCGCAAAGGCATTTTGGTTGATCGCGCACAAATAAAATAACCCATTCATTATTTAAATACAAGCGATATCAATGGTTTTATTAACTAGTCGTTCTTAGAAGATAAAGTGTGGCCACTTCACCTCTTACAAATTCTAATAATGTATTTTGATTAATAAATAAAGAAATGTAATAAATATATAGGGTCTGTAAAAAATGTCAGCTCAGTTTGCCAGCAAACCTCAGACCGCTGGTGGTAATTTTTTTTCGCTGTAACTTCCTATTTGTTTGATATTTATAAACAATGATTTAAATGTTGCAGTAGTTAGTGTACGATAGTTTTAAAAAAATCATACAAACCGTTACGCGTGCTTTATTTATGAATTGGTTTTATACTGAAAAGAAATGCAGTTATTTAGGTTAATTGAAAATTATCATAAATCATAGGTATCTTTTATAATGAGTTAATGTCCAAAGCAGCCATGCGTGAAAATTTGTACCGAGATAATATGCGATTAATGTTTAATTAACATTATTGTAATGCTTAAATGCATTTATACGTTTAAAAATGCATTCGCCATTTTTTTTTTATTTTATTTTAATATCTCGTATACTAGGTACTAGGGCTTGTCGGTTTTCAAAAACCGGTTTTTTGACTAAATTTGTGACATTCGAAAACCGGTTTTTCAACTTCGTAACCGGTTGGGCCGAATTTTCCATAAACGAGTCTATAAACAAAAGGATAGAAAATTTGGATCTTTCATTTGATGGCTTAAAGACCATATGCCCTACATTATTTCCCAGTGAAAGGGTATTTTCGATATCAGGAAATTTTGTTACAAAACGATCAGTGGACGCTTTGTGTTTTCTTAAATCTTATTTACTGAAGAGTAACACCAAATATTTTTTTGTTGTATATTACTATGTATATAAATAAACAACATTAAAAAATTAACCTTTTCTCGCTATTTTAATTAAGTGATCCATTTTTTGTAAAACTTCGGAAACCGGTTTCAAAAGTCGGTTTTTGTATAAGCCCCACTAGGTACATCTCGAAAGTAATTCGATATAGATCGATAAATTTTACATTCAAGAAAGTATTGTATATTTCTCAGTAGGTAATTGAAAAAAAATATTATTTTTAGGGCCATTAATAAGCAATATTAATACACTTTATGACAATATTTATTAGTTATTGTTTTTGATGTGAATACTTTTTTATGATTGTGAGGGTAAAAGTTTTTTGTATGATTTTCCTTCAGCGCTTGGAATCATAAATTGCAAAAAAAATCTCTTCTTTGTAAATATGTAAATATTAAAACTGTAAAAAATCTTATTCTTTTAATATTTTGTGACAGGCTGAGGAAGAAGCACGCTCCCTGCAGAAGAAGATCCAGTCGATTGAAAATGACCTCGATCAGACCCAGGAAGCTTTGATGCAGGTTAATGCCAAGCTCGAAGAGAAGGACAAAGCCCTCCAGAATGTAAGTGAATTTTTTAATATTTACATCAACCCTGTCAATATGTGGATCTGTCAAATTAAGTTTTTAATTAGTGTTCCTAAAATTTTAGTAGGTCAGGGATAATGTTTGTCTTGATTTTGTACAGGAAGTAGATTCACTCAATCATAGGTTTAAATTTTAACCCATTACTTTTATTTCAATAGCTCTGTTCTTCTGCATATTTCTGACGGTTTGCTGACGGTTTGCAAACTGTTTTCAAATTAGAATCGATCTGAAAGCTTTTAGATTCTAATTCGAAAACAATTTACAAACCGTCAGAAGTACGCAGAAGAACAGAGCTATTATTGACGAGTGACGACTGATGATTCTGCGAACCATTCATTTTCGCCCGATAACATCATTCGGGATATTTAGAAAACATTATTATTTAATCATCAAGCGGAACTTGACACTTAAAAACTGACCTTTTAAATGAAAATAAAAGCGAAATTATTAAGATTATTATATTTTCTGAAAAAGCCTAGGTGAAGTGAGCTTATTTGCAGGTTAAGCAGCCGGTATGAAATTTTAGAGTTTTGTTTTTTCGTGAACAAAAATTGTTGAGAAAACGTTATTTTTTGGACAGTTATGTTTTAAATAGCAGTATTGCTAATTATTTGATTAATTTCTTGTCATCCTATTCAATATAAATGAATACTTAATTTTAGATGTACACAAAGCTTTTTGACATTTTTTTGATGGTGGTGCGTTTTATTAGATTGAACTATGATTAGGTATTCTTTTCAACAGTGGGCCCTATTAATGGCAGCATGTTTTTTGGTGGCATTTAACCATTCATATCCATTTTAAATGTATGAAAAACTATTATCAGTTAAGTTTAACGGTAATATATACCTCATTTTTGTCTTTCTATTTTACACGTGGTGTGATTTCAAAATTAATTTCAGTGAGTGGGTCAATGTCAAATAGTACACGTGGTTTTTATTGTGACGTTTCAAAGAAATGTCAATATCAAGAAAGAGAAAAATATATTTTTTAAATATTAGTTGAAGAAATCATTATTGAACTTTAGCGAAAATATTCCTTTAGTCACTTCTTTCATGCCAGTCCAGCCTGACGTGCTTCGTCGGAATGCTTTGTTCGTCTAATTCGAAATGCGCCTGGGTCTTCTCGTGTGTTCGAGAATCTATTTTTAAATTCAGAAGTCTCCCGGAGCCAAATATGGCGTCCAACTCCTGAATGTACAAGTGAAACATTTCTATTTTTATACTATGTTAGTAACCGCGCCCTCCAAGACCATGTGATCATCGCCTGTGTATATCGATATATGAATAAGAAATACCACTTTTTTGTTTTTTTTTTATATATATTTTGCGAGCGTGCCAAAAAAATTGCCTTCCACCGTGAATTACTCAAAAACTTTTCACTTCCGAGTGTGAGAGGTTGTTCTGCTTCCGCGAGTACGTACATAATAAATTGTGCATTCAATAAAAACGCATTATTATTGGCCGACTTTGAATATTTTATTTGAACTTCAACATTAGTTTATTTAAAAAATAAAATATTGGTAATAGAAATGAATTCCATCCGGGGAAAAGGCGTTGCTAAAATTCAATTCAAGACGTCTGTGTCGAAGAATAGTATATCGTTCGTGAAGCAATCGGGAAAGAATATAATCCAAAATTCGCGCGTATCGCATAGTGTAAACGGCGACCGACAGATGTCTGGTAAGACCCGCTGTTCGCGGCGCTCACGTCGCAACGAAGAAATGTGTACTAACACCTCTGACGATCAGTCGAGGCAAAATGGCCGCGGGCACGGTCCGTTATTAAAGAGTGAAGACGAAATGTCAGGCCGAAAACTCGGCGGGACGGGAAAGAAGCGAGGGCATCAGCACCACCCCCGTGATAGGGGGTCTCGTGGACCCTCGGCTTCCGGTGAATCTTCTCCGGCAGGCGATTCGGCCCCTGTCGCTCCGACGAGCCACGTAACCTCAATAGACACGAAGATCGCCCCAAAACAAACCGAGAGCGGTGGACCGGCTGATCGAGGAATCAGATCGAATTTGACAGGTGCCTTAAGTAAAATTAATTTAGATAATAACAACGCGGCCTTAATCGTGAACGACGAACGTACGAATATAGTTATTAATGATAATTTTAATGTAAATAAATCTGACGTCCGGGGTACCGACCCAAATGTAAACAATGACTTAACTAACGTCAAAATTGACGCTGTCAGTGTGAATTCGCGCGTGACAATCGAAACTAACGATGACGTGATAGATCTTTGTGAAAGTGAGGTAGAGAAAAAGAGCAAAAAGTCATCTCGAACGCCCAAAAAACAACATTCAGGCAAAAAAATACGAAGCTCAACTTTCGGTGATTTCAAGAATGCCGATATTAAATGGGAACCCAGGGGAAACGCCGAAGGGTCTTCCAGTATAGACGGAGACGGCGACGACGATCTCTTTGGAGACGCGGATCCGGAAACCGAGGAGCTGTCCCGGTTGAGATGTCCCAGCGAAAGAACCGAAGTGGTTGCCGAGCGCGAAGCCAGGCGAAGGCATCGCTGTGCGGACTACCCAGGTCTAGCCTTCGGAAGCTCAATATTCAGCTCGGACACGATGATGAAATTTGCACTTATCAAAAACGAACTTCAAAACATCAAAGAGACGGCGCTTAAGAGGGTAAATATTATTTCTTTTTGGAACCAAATTAACTATGCTGATAACAGTTACCAGTTAACTCACCATTCGGTTTATATTCAAATTAGATAAACGAAGGCGCTTCTCTCCGAATAAGAAAAACGTTACAGCAGTATAACCTCGATGTTCATTAACCATATCATTGTATCAGTTTTTTGGCGAGCTATGTGAATACTTACCTCCATTGGTATTTATTTATTCTACGCACGTATGTATTGTTTTCCTGTGATGGATTCGTTGTCATTGGTACTTAATAATACACGCCTTCAAATCCTGGGTTAGGTTAAAGATGCATTAACTTTCGACTAGTAACCCAAACTCAACAAAACCAATGGTGGCATCAGCAGGCTATTCTTACATGAAACAATGTCGTGAAAACTTTTTAGTATGCCAATTAATCTCGACTAAAAAAGAAACACTGCCAATAATTTTCTTAAATTTTATCGTCGATTACTAAACAAGACAACTTTTAATCTGTACTTATTAAAGCCTCACAGATTTGAAATAAGTAATTTACATTGAAAGAAGCGTCATCTTTGCTCTGCTTCGCTCTCATTTCAATTGAATTGAATATCAAATTAGAATCCGATTAGACTCTCGGCAGACTGTGGAAACCATGTTAAGCCTAATTAAAAACGTGATCATTATTAAGCTGCCGAAAACAATTACACCTTCGGTATGTGGGCGCATCAGACAACAGTGAAAAAACGGAATGATGACTGTTCTTGTTTAATAATCTAAGAGAATTTATTAAAATATCGCCCGATGAAACTTTTCAGATTGCTATTATTTGTTGAAGAATTAACGCTAACTGCGTACTTTGGCAACCTATTTATATCTCTCACGAGTTGCGTTTCGCATTGGCATGTACACGAAACGTCTGGACGATTTTGTGCGGCTGTGTTGCTAAAATGACTTAAAATCTACCTTATGCCAAATTGATAGTAGAAATGTTTACGCCGTTGAAACTTTGACAATCGACGCGCTGGTGCCCATTGCGCATGCCCCGTAACACGTGGGTTTGACGTTTGTTAGCCTTGAATATAACGTAGGCCGAATGCAATTTTTATTAATTCACTCCGTTAAAATTGTGAATTTTTATATTACCTTGTGTGCCTAATCGTGGATATTTAGTTGTCATTTCTATCTTTAAATTTCTCCGCCCTGAGCTCGAGTTTGAGAATGCCTCGATCGTTTGAAAAAATATTTTTTTAACCGAGTTTAATTATTTAACTCTCGACTATGTTTGCAAGGAACTACTATTAAGTAACAGCAGAAAAAATATTATATTACCGTCAAACATTAAAACGTTTTTGATATAATTACCACCAATTGCGTTGACCTTAATAAATCTTAAAAAAATCATACCTAATTACAAATAAATAAACATGTTGGGAGGGGGGCATTTACCAGGCATACTTACAATAAAGCTGACATCTGTTGACATAGTGGTTGGCTTATCACTATATTAGTATTTATTTATTCTGCCATAATTGCAGCAATGTCAATATGTTTAAAAAGTAAGTTGTGGAATTGCACTACCGTTGATAAACAGTACAAAAAATATGAAATACGATGTCATTATTCGTCAAGTTTCCGTTGAAAAACACTAGATTCCGCTAGGTGTATTTTACTCGATTGTAGCAATATACGGTGAGCGGATATAACGACTATTTATGAACACACATAATATGCCCAAGTACTTTACTTTTAAAAAGTCGTATAACTATGTAATTGATTCGATTATTAAACAAAATCTTTTGATTTTACATTATAAAAACAAAACTGAACGTCGTTTTGCTGCATTGAAATCCCAACAGAATATAAACAGCGTCCGATAACGTTAATATTTACCTAATACAAAAGCATTATCAAAATGTCTTCTATTTTGTATACCTACATGACACATTGTTTCTTAGACCGTTGAGAATCTTGTCGGTCGGATAACTGTACCATGGTTGAATACTAAAATCTAGCGTAGGTTTTTTTTACATAAAGCTGAATCGCATAACAACATTTTACGTGTTTTTAATAAAAACAACTTTCTGTGTGCTACCGATATAAATGAATATTTAGTATCAAAATAATAGCCGGTGAGAATATGTGATGCGTTTTATTCAGATTCATTTTAAGAGTCCAGGTAATTCTGTGAGCTTAGTAGGTATTTACTATGTCTATAGTATGTACCCAGCGATGGGCTGCCAATACGTTCACAAGAGCATTGCTTGATCTAAATTTTCTGAATCGATCAAATTTTTCTTTGCGATCGACCGGTCGCAAATAATTGACGATTTAAAGAGGAAGGGTCCACATGCTTTTGGAAAGCCCTCTTTGCGGCGTGCTCAGCTGTCACGCTGTCGAGTGCTGACTTAACAGTTTACCACCCTTTAATTGAATAAATCGATTTTCGTGCGTGCTTACTTAAAAAGTCAGCTCTAACGATTGTCTAAAGCAGTGCTTCCCAATCTTTTTCGTTCCACGGTCCCCTAAATCTAAAAAAAAAATAATCCGCGGCCCTCCTCAATTGTCTCCGTAACTCGTTTTTTTTAGCTCACCGAGGAATTTGAAATCCTCGATTTGCTATACTTTTCCCCAGAATCCAATTTCAATCCAATCCGGCGGCCCCCTTAAGAAATTCCGCGGCCCCCAATATGGGAAACACTGATTTGATAGACTTAAATATATAGATTTTTGTACTTTCTACTAAATTTCGCGGCCCACAGGTTGGGAAGCACTGGTCTAAAGACAGTATCGTCGCCCTCCGCGCTTAAGACATCTTAAAATTATGAGTGGTTTTTCGTGAAACATTGTTTTCACAATTGTTTTAATTATGTCAATTATTGAAATATCTTAATAAACCCTTCTTTCCCACCATTGTAACAAGTTCATAATTACGACCATATATTTTTTTTAATCCATGTTCGCTCCAAATGTGGAGCATATGGCTTCCTAATGGAGGTATCTCGACAGATTTTTTTGTACGGGAACCGTTTGTTACTCAGTCTCTCAACGTCGCTTATTCAAAGAGAGTAGTAGGAATATAAAGATAAGGCTAGGACAGGACTAGTGGTTAACTATTCGCTCTCCCTACACTCAATTATTAAAGGATTGGAAAGGGTGGGGGGATTTTTTCAAGACATCACAAACACCCATGCCTTCGGACAGAAATCGATAAATCAATCGAAAAAATACTGTTCGTTCTGGGACTCGAACCCGTGAAGTCCGGCACGGAAGCCCACAACGTTAACCGCTGCGCCATAGGACTCGACATGACCATATTAATGGATATATGTGAATAAGCCCGTTTAATTAATCGCGTACGCTTCCACGGTGGTGCATATTAATATTTAAAAGAATCCATTTAATAAAAGATATTCAAACAACATAAAATTATTATTTAAAAAAAAACCTTGGAACGTATAGAACATTTCTGCATACTCACTTTCTTTTCATATTTTTTTGATATTAGCGCCTATTTTATTTCCAGTATTCATTTATATAAAAGTAACACGTTGAGAATCTGTTGACGAACATTTCACAATAAGCTTAGGTACCTTAGTAGGTATCTACAGATAGGTACTTGAATTCCATAATATGACGCTGAATAAGTATAGCCGTTGCCCGTATATGGAGATGGTCATACATTATTGCACAGATGTTTGTACGTTTCTAGTCTGAGATTTTATCCCATCCATTGCAAGAAACTTTGTCCGGCGGAGTATTAAACTAAATGAAGTCGTTCACAATATAATTAATATATGTACCTATAAATAAATACACAGTCCATTTCTTCAAGTTGTCAGAAGTACGTGAAGTACTTTGATATTTCGTTTTTATTTTTTGTTTTTTTTTAAATATACGTTAATCATTTCTTTTGAGCTTATTAACATGTACACCAAGAATCCTGCTACATTTTCCCACTTTTAATAATGACGTAACGCGAATCTAATTTGTTTAATTTTGTATTAGAAATTATCCTGTAACTCTGAATTTGAAATAAGAGACCAAATAAAGTTGAAATAAGTATAATATATACGCACATTTAAATTTCTAAGTATGGTTGTGATACTTAATGGTTAGTTTATTAAATTTTCGTTGTTAAATGATTTATTTTATTTTTTTACCGAATTTACAATATCTTCATCCTTTTCCATTACCCTGAACAGTACCAGGGCTGTAGACCAGGCATGGGCAACCTTTCCTAGGTCTGGTGCCAAATTATCATTCTGTCTCCGAGTCAAGGGCCGGACCAAATTATTAAACATAATAAAGTAATATTAAATAAAATAAAACACGTTGCTACTTCTTATATATCGTCCAAGCGGTGGTGACCATAAACTAGTAGAGTGGAGCCACTGCAAGCACCCGTGTCATCTCCATTATTTAATCCCTCTGGAACTATTAATTTTATTCTCTATATCTTCGACGAGATGAATCAGGGACTGACAAAATAGCTCGGCGGGCCGGTGGTTGACCATATATGCTGTATATGCCTATGCATATACCTGAAAATTTAGACAATTTCATGCATTAGTAGCTTATTGTAAGATGTTTCAATGTTTCTAGTCTTCAGTTATTTTGCTAATTGCATCTCAGTTCCGGGTTTATAAAAGTTTGCTTCTTCATAACAACCTTATATATAAGTTTTCTGCAGTTTAAGTCTTTTAAATAATACTTGTTTTTTGTCAAAAGTAAAACTAGTTATCCCTATTATAATTTCCAATATTATCTCGACGATGAATTTGTACATATCCGACATTTATGTGTTCGTTTTATATTGTTGTTTGCTATAACCGGTTGTTGCGATTACTTTGGTGATCTCTGCGTTTTTCTCGTCGACGTAATACTTATTACGTAATCCATAGATAGATCGCAAAACTGTGACCGCCGTCTCTGTTATAACTGGCGAAATATCCATCGAATTTTTACATATAAACTGTTCTTATCCATGGAATCGAAACCAATTCGGCCAGCCTGTCTGTCAGTTACTTCTGGATGAAATTTTAAATCAACATTTTTTTTAACCAAGTATGACAAATTACCGTTATTTATTATTATTATTATCATTTTGTTTTGTGTGTAACGCCACAAATATAACATATTCTTAGTGAATTGTTTAATTTCGACCAGCGGTTACCAAACTACGGGCCGCGTGCTGGATCCGGCCAGTCAAATATTTTTATCCGGCCTTATTTAATAAATTTAATATAATTTTATGATTCGGTTGACAACTATTTATATCGATTCATCAATTAAGATGAGACTATCTTGAAGTGGGTCCAAAGTGAAAGAATTTAGGCATTGTTCCAGTTGAGGCGACCAGATGAAGGATTAAAAAATATATTAGGATCTAGTGCAGCATAATAGCGTCTTGGTTGCTGTTTGGAAGTATGTATTATGAAATACTTTTTATACATAACTCTATACCAGGGGTTCTTCACCCCGTGACCGCGGGCGCACGTGCGCCCGGCAAAGTTTCAAATAAAATTTTAAAAAAATATTATATTTTTTAATAAAACTATTTTTAAAAGATTTATTGAATTCGCAAAAATATAACCATATTCATGTTATTTAAAAGCAGCTAAGGGAACAATAATAAAATTAATACATAAATATATACTCATTTTTAATACTATATTATGTATGTAAATCTGGTTTTATTAAAATCCGGCCTGCGCCCGCCACTTTTCTCCTAAGCCTCAAGTGCACCCGTCACCGCAATAGGTTAAGAACCCCTGCTCTATACATACTACCAAATTCAGACATAGTGCACTCTGGAACTAGGGTATCGACATATACGTATTTCTCTTCATGGTTTTAATTAAAACCCAATAAATAAAAAAAAACTTCCATACTGAATGTTAAACTGTAAAACTATAAATTCAATAATTGTAATGCCTTTATTCATTTGTGATTAGATTTACAGTAGGCTTAATTTTAAATGGACATCCTAACATTACAATACATAGTTTCCATTGTGAATTCCAAAATAAACTACGTTTAAGCACATACAAATTAATATTATCATTGGATTCCAATATGAATTTATTTGTCGTCCGCCCCGTCAGTTTTTAAAGAAATCAATCCGGCCCGTTTCTCAAAAAGTTTTGTGACCCCTGATCTAGAAGGAAATTAATCGAATAGTAGTTTTTAATTGAAAATCTCCCGCGTGCGTCGTAATATAGGTATTAAAGCTATTTATGTAATATCAGTGTTTGGACAAAAACACTGATATTATAGTGTTACAGAAGAGCAATTCGAACAAATACTAATAATGTATGATTGTATGAAATAAGTAAACGAAAGCAAAAATACCAATATCAAATTTTCGTTGACACGAAATATATAAATTATTATTATTATGTATTCACTGCATATTGGCTATTTTTTAATTTGATAATCCTATTACAAATGGTCTCATATATTCTTTTTCTGATACATATTTATCTTTATTTTTATTCAACATATTTATTTTACTTAAATAATGGGTTAAATATTTATAATAATTATGTATTTTTTAAATAATAAAAATATCATTAGTACGGTGTTAACAGTGGGTATTTTAACAATTGTGATACATTGATTTAGTGCATAACTTTGATTTGGAATAATAAATTGATTTAAATAATTTAAAAATATAAATTTCCAGAAAAAATTAAGATGAAACAATGAATCCAGTGATTAAATATATTACAAATTTATATATATATTTAATGAATAAATAGATACGATAAAAAATATTATTTTTAACCTTTTCTGCTTTTTTGTTTAGACATGGAAACCTTTATAATAATTAAGTTTATTATAACCATGGAATATTATATAAATATGCTCGCCCGAGTATACTGGATATTTCTTGGGTACAATTAATAAAATTTAATAATTTTCTTTCGTTAAAATTGTCATGTTATATTTCGAAGGATTGCTTAAGTTTAGCGTAATAAATGTGTCTCCTTCGGTTATTATTATATATCTTCGATACCAAAGATTACTATTCTTGTAATACCTACTTTCACATCGATTGCAAAAAGACGCTCATGTTTATTTAATTTAATGTCTGTACCTATTTTTTTCTGTAAGCTGGAAACTTCATTTTTAATTTCGACGCAAAGCATGCAATAACTTACACCCGCTGCGCTTAGATGGCAGTAAGATGCATATTAAATGTTATACATTTAACTTTTTTTTTTACAATGTTAATTTCCATATTTACAAAAATATCATGCTTTGTTAATTTATTTATATCAATCATCTAATGCAGTTCAAAGATTTTTTAAACTACCCAATGAATTTATTACTCTCTTAATAACATTTTAAAACTTTTAATCATTATTGAAAAAAAGCCGTATTAATGTTTAAAAATTAAAATAAAGCACCAATTCAGTTGACAACTTTCGACCTGAGTGAAACCGGTCTTTATTTTTATATTCAAATTTGAAGTAAGCGTTAATTTTTTTAACTAAATATTATATTACTTGTGGATATGGGAAGAATTCAAGAATTTGTTAATTCACCTGTCAGTGATTATTAGTTTTTTTTCAGCAGATCATTAATATCGTTTAAATCAGGGCGGTGGAGTCGGAGTCGTGAAAAATGAGCGGCTCGATTTTTTTTTTTTGAAAAATATATTCAATTAAAATAGTCCAGTGTTGACATTGCATGCTTAACTGACTAAAGATGATCTGATGGAATACATATTTAAAAGTTAAAATGAAATTACTGAAAAGAATCCTCGGAGTCGTCTTTTCTTACACGACTCCACAGCCCTGGTTTAAATACAAATCAATATTTTTTCCTTAATGAATGTCAATAGATTTTGTGTTTTTTTTACGTAATCACCACATACGAAGGTTCGTTGTTTGTACTCAACCGCCTACTATGTTTATGATATATTTATGTAGGGTATGAGAATACCCAAACCTTGTTTCATAGACTTTGTTTTGCCACGGATAAAACGATGATCTTTAATCTTTATGTTCTTGCCTTATGTTGGCAAAAGTGTTTTTTTCCTCGCTTTGTTTATTTGATATAATTTCTTCGATGGCAACACCTTAATAGTTGTGTTTAGTAATCGTTTTTGGCCTTCTTCGATCAACTGAAGCCGTTCTCTCGCGGTGTACCTATATGGCGACAAAGTGCCATATGCTCTCCAAATCACTTTTTATTAGTAGTTATGTATGTAGTTACGGGAAAATATCATCAGTAATTGCATAAATTTATTGAATATAAACTTATGCAATGCTTGTCGGGTTTTAATAAATATAGTTATTTAAAATGTGCCACGTTTGAAAATATGGTACTTTTGCGCTGTGTTCGCAAAATAATTTTTCAAATTAAGTATGTAGTGGGTATGACATATATTTAAACATAAAATAAAAATTCGGCCGGATAATATTGAACCTAACTATTTTTGGCTACCCTAATATTTATCATCCATTGTTAATTTATATTACAGTCTATAAATGTATATTAAATTTAGTTTCTTATTAATAAATTACTTTTTAGAACAGTGTTAGCTTTCCTTTATATTGTATTGTACCTACTACCTACTTATTCATTATCAAAATGCAGTTGAATATAATGTGATTGAAATTTCCCATACTCCAATTGTTCGATTAAATACCAATAGTGCGTGCCATTGATCCTGCATTCGTTAGTCATTTACATTACTTACTATTCGTCGTTTTTTTATAATAAAAAAATCGTCGATGCGTTGCGGACCTATCCTATTTTATTTGTTTGGCGCTTCTTTTCGAATTTTAAATGCACAGGAAGTTAGGTTTCGCCGCCATTGTTCGTTAACAGGTGGAGCTGCCATTCCCTCGACTGTCCGATACACTCTGCGAGTCTCGTGCATTTTTACGTTACGCATGATAACATATCTCAAAACAAAATATTCGGGGCGTCAATATATCAAAACCCTTCAGTACTAATTGATTTGAAATACGCAATGTCTCGAAATTATTTATTTCTCAACACTTTTTTTATGAAGAGATATAACCATCTTTGTAGTTTGAAAATCAAATGGCAAGTTATTTCATCAATTCTCGTAAAGAATCGTACATCATCCATTTTTTATTTATCGTTTTTGTTTACAATACTATTTTTTAGTTTATTGGTTGGTTTTTTTTACCTTAAAATTGTAGAACCGTGGCACACAACGATAATATGAATATAATTTCAAATTTGTGACACTCATGTTATCTGTCTATAACGTCAAAAGTTGACGACATTCAAACGTTGTACATGACAGTCTATCCCACTCTAATTGTGGCGGCCATTTTGACTATTGGGCCAACCGAGAGCCTAGCCCATCCTCATCGTCAGTCGGTGGTTTTTGTAAGTGACGTGCGGGCTGGAAGTTTCAGCGAGTTAATATTTTATTAGTGTCTGTGATAAGTAAATATCTGACAAAGATGACTAGCAACATTCAACAGGGCACGATCCTTGACGTGCTGAAGAAAAAAATGCGTCAAACAAAGGAGGAAATGGAGAAATACAAGGACGAATGTGAAGAATTCCACAAACGTTTGCAAGTGGAGATTATGCGGCGCGAAGAAGTAAGGATTAATGCTATTTTTAGAACGTTCACAAGCCTTTTCCCGCAACCGGCGGATATCTGCGGGCACCTGCCCTGCAATAACCGCCGTGTTTCCTTATATGTGGCCGTTTTAATTTGTTAATATTCACGAAAGATTCGGCGTGTCCGCCCATCGCTTTCGGGAATAAGTACTTACGACTTACGTATTCGCTGCCACTTTGCCGCAGCTGTCAAAGTGAAAGAAGCAGAAAGAGACGATCGCCGGTGCGTCTGTCGGTGTTTCGTTCTGTAGCGTTTACAAATGGTGGACTTGCATGGCCACCGCCAGTGCGTTGCCCCTCGGTTATCGATTCAAAATCTCACTATCGTTTGCGGATGACGTGTTACTTCATCCCTCCGTCCTGTGGGATAATACGCATTAAAAGAAATAAACCGCCTCCTTCCTTTAAAATGTATGTCTCTGCCAAATATAACACTTACCGAAAACTATTGACCGCCTCGATAAACGAAAACTAGACAATTCAATCATGCGATTTCTTTTACCGTCTTTCTATAGAATATTCGGAAGAAATAAGCCATGGGCATTGTCTCGTAAAATGGTATTCACTTAATTTTATACAGCAATAACGCCTAGTAAATGTTTAATATAGGTATATAGCAAAAGTTACTACTATATTGTGTTAATTCGTTTGACAACTATAAAAACTATAAAAACTTTCATTCCGAATAATCAAAATGTCGAAGAAGTATCGTTGCGAACGTCTGGAATATACATATCGTAATAATCCGCTGTCAAAACATGTCGGAAGGGGCAGCTGTCAAATCATGATTTTATTTGACAGCTGTGTCTTATGTATAATATCTATATATCTAACTACAAAATAATTCAAACCAATGATTTTATAAACATCATACCTATATTTCATACAATCGAGATCAATCATTTCGATTAAAAGTATTACGACAAATTTGACTGACAGTAAGTAGTCCACCTTAGTACAAATACACAGTTTATTTATAAATTCGGATCTTGTTACAATTCTATTCAAATTCTTATTTTTGCATATCTAGCTTTGGAAGATCACTCGTATGAAATTATCAGGGCTGTGGAGTCGTGTAAAAAAATACGACTCCAGCTTTAAAATAATTAACGACTCCGAGGAGATATTCAATAATTTCATTTTAACTTATATATATGTATTCCATCAGATCATCTTTAGTCAGCCAAGCATGAAATGTCAACACTTTGGGTTATTTTGTTTGAATACACATCATTAAATATATTTTTCAAAACAAATCGAGCCGTTCATTTTTATCCACTCCGACTCCACAGCCCTGGAAATTATGAATATTTATCTAATCGCTATCGTATCTAATTTTAACACTGATTTAATACTTATCTTTTCGAAAGTCGATACCAACTATTTTATGTGTATGTATTAAGGGCGTATATATTGAGAAAAGGTGTGAAGATACATACAAAAGTATCAAGTTTTTTTTGTGTTCAATTAATATTGTTGGTTGAAAGACATTTTTTTAATAATTTCAAATTTTAAATAATGATCACGATCGGTTTTGCTCATCATCAATTCATGTAAATATACATCGATATAGAGTTATTTATATAAAATTGAGGAAGACATACTATTGTCACAAAAAATATAAAAATGATTTATAAATAATAAACAAATTAAAAACGACTGAAACCAAATTATCTATAATCAAAATCTCAAGGAAGTTTTGCATACAAATATTTTAATAATAATGTACTAAAATCTTACATTGTATAAACACTGCTAATTTGTAATAATAAAATAAACCAAATTATAAGTAAATTAAGCTTAGAAATTCTTAATTAAATAACAAAAATAGTTAATGGGTCTTTTCAATATTATAAAAGATTATTTAAATAATGTCGATAACAACCGGTCCCGATCTTCAATAAAAGTGTGAAATTAATACAGAAACTGTTTTATTTTTGAAAAGTTATGTATATTTTTCAAACATGGATAGGTGATAGAATTACGATACAGATCGATTATGTAAAAACAATATTTCAAACCGCACAATATTGTGTACAAGTAAGTACATATAATATTGTATAGTTTAAGCTGTCTAGAGTCTAGACCAGTGATGAGCAACCTTTCTTTGCATTGGGATTGGGCCATAACAGAAAATTGAATAATCGATACGGGTCATGTAGATTTTTTTAAAAGTAATTTTTATTTGGTTGACCTTTAAAAAACGTTTATTGTGATGTCTCCTTTCTGCAGATGTTGAAAATATGTCGATTACTTATAATTACAATTGAAAAATTATCATCCTGAATCGTGACAATGTCTAATGTTTCCGGATGGGGGATGGTTTGGACGAAAGTTTTCGCCTGCACCTCGTATGTTAGACTTATATTTTAGCATACATACTGCCAATATACATGATCTAGATGTGACATTCCGAATGTTACCTGCATATCAACATACTTATCACTAGCCTTGTGAATCTAGGTAGGTATACGCGAAAACTTGTTGACTTTCTTTAAGTTGTTTCGTAACACTGACAAGTTGAATGTTTTTTTTTGTTACGTTTATAGATAAACATATAAAAAATAATGTGTATTGAATACGACATAGCTAAAATAATAATAAAAAATATTTCTAATATTTTCGATAGATTCGGCGTACATTCTGTGGACATTATTTTTTAATTTATTGTTAGAAATGAAAACCTTATTATTCTACTCACTCTCTGTAATTGTTACTTTATTATTTGTATTTAGCCCTCTTTCTTTCTTCTGATGAAAATAATAATGACACCCTACACTTTAAGTCATTTGTAAGTTTAGAATTCCACAAATACGTTATGAATAGAAATATTATGCTTCTCAAAAAGAATTGAAACAATATCACTACCGTTGGAATAATAATTTAATTTTTTATATTACTATCTTTTCTATTTAAATGTACCGTTACACGAGCTTGAATGCGATTACACATTTCTTTGAACTGATACAATGATTATAATGTAGCATTTTCTAATTTCTTTTGAAATGCAATACAAGGTTGGTCAATTTGGGTTGTTAATATATCATTTTAATTAATTCAAGTGGTATCATCTCTCGTTTAGGCAACGTATCGATTAATATCTGAAGATCACGTAGATAAGCATATATTTTCGATTTTTAACAGACTTGAACATTAGATAAAATTATTTCGATAAGCTGATCATCGATACACAAAACTAATGAATTATGTATTCCTGAATATTTTACGAGGCTGCAATAATTTATTGTATACGTGCATGCTCGACTCTCGCACATCCGCCCGTCGTTCGCGGATGCGATATTATAATATTTTATCGGTACACCTATGTAATTCATTAATCATCGACTGTTTGTCGCGTATGGTTCGAATCCGGTCGGTCACGTTATTACTATGGAAAACTGACTCGGAAATTATTCACTTTTAAACCGTTTTGTCCATGTTAATCGACATTTTGAAATCGAGAAAACATGAACTGAGTACATAGTATCGAATATGTTTAATTATCAGAGTCGTGGAGTCAGACCGTTTTAACTAGAGTCTTACTCGTAATTATTTTAATAGGTTCGAGTTCTTTTAAAAAAAAATGTGTATATTCAAATTGCTAGGGTCAAAAGTGGCGCCACTGCATGCACTGAGCATAAAAAATAATTTAAGTCTTGTTTTAAGCTATGGTCGCGGTCGTTTTATTTCTTAACGACTCGACCACCCTGATAAATGATATAAATTAAATATGTATGTTTTAAGGTGTTCACTGTCAATACTTGGTGGAATGGCATTATAATAAAAATAATAAAACATTTTTAGTACTTATTCCACATAAAATTTATTAGATCAGGACCGGTTTCGCTCATGATGAGCATTGTCAACTGATAAGAAAAAACAATAAAACAGTGATATTTATACAAAAGTTAAGTGATTAAAACAAGGTATGACAAACAATTGGTATTACAACCTAGCAAAAGAATTGAAGTAAAATACAAGGAAAATAAACTATAAATAAAAAGGTTGAAGACCACTTAGCAATGAAACTATTTGTCATAATAGTTTCATTGCTAAGTGGTCTTCAACCTTTTTATTTATAGTTTATTTTCCTTGTATTTTACTTCAATTCTTTTGCTAGGTTGTAATACCAATTGTTTGTCATACCTTGTTTTAATCACTTAACTTTTGTATAAATATCACTGTTTTATTGTTTTTTCTTATCAGTTGACAATGCTCATCATGAGCGAAACCGGTCCTGATCTAATAAATTTTATGTGGAATAAGTACTAAAAATGTTTTATTATTTTTATTAAATATGTATGTGTTAAATATGTACCCAAAATATGCCAAATAGATAAATTTACTTAACACAGAAATTTGATTCCAATAACGATACATACTTTTATAATGTTTTGGGATCTCTATTGAGTTAGTTGTTTTTTTCTTTTTGAAAAGATGGACTACGCACAGCGCGCTCGGCTATTACAGTCTCATCAATTATTGTCAATCAAATGATTCCTATCATATAGTGGCTTACAAATTCCTCAAAGCCGCAATTCCGTGACGTCACCGTCATGATGTATGGGATTCCAAGGTCGCGGTACGATTCACAAAGGATAGAAAGATTTCACAATGAAACATTACACCGTTTGTGCTCGCCTTTTTGTTCTCCGGTCAGTAGAATGGTTTTGTAACATACCTGCTGAATTATTCGCTGGCCTAGTGGATAGTAGGGCTTATACAAAAACCGGGTTTCGAATGTCAATATTGTTCGAAAACAGGTTTTATCCTACTTTCGATGGTTTCGGCGGTAACTTTGTGGAAGTTCATTTTTAATAGAAAATTTAAATTAACTTTGATTATTCCACGTATTGTGTTACTAACTGTGACACGTGTTTCTTCATAGAGATTCTTCTACAGAGCCATCTTCAGACTTACTATCGCAAAGTTTGCTTAAGTAATGAAGCAAGATTGATTCTAACATTTTAAAATTATGCAATTACAAAATGGAGTTTTGGGTTTTTTTTCCTTTTAAGAGGAGCAAGGAGGGGGGTGTAGAATCGAAATAAAGCAAACAAATAATGATACTAATGAGTTGCAATCAATCAGATTGGGATTTTTCCTTTTTAAGGGAAGCAAAGAGGGGATTATAAAATCGAAACAGTGCAAACAAATTTAATCATACTACTAATGACGTTAAACATTACAAACTATTAAACTAATGAGCTGCAATCAATCAGCTAGGTTGGTGATTACTCTATTAATTGCAAACAATTTAAGTAATGGGGAACCACCTGTGCTATTAAGAATATTATTTAATAATATTTCTTTTTTGTTAAGAGTTTTATTAATTTCTAAAAATTCTAAACTATTCATCTTTAAACCCTTTTTATTTACTCGGTGGAGTATTCTTAAATTACAAATCTGATTAAAATTATGATTATTTTCTATTAAATGATTGGCAAACTCAGAAAAATTGTTACTTTTTAGACATCTTATATGTTCTTTAATTCTAATATTAAAGTTTCCACCTGTCTGTTCAACATAAGACGCTTATATATAATATTTTCGCCGCGCGCTTTTACTTTTAGTCATATGAGACAATTATTCCGAAATTAATAACTAATCTACCGTCGACTACTAGCGATAGTAGAATGTGAGAGATGGTTTGTTTCCCAATTCTCTGGAGAGTCAACGATCCGACTTACTGTGCTGAAGAGTGTCATGTGGTCAGGATGTTGCTCAGACGAAGGAATAATTTTGAGGGAATAGATATCGGAATTATTTTTATCTTTTTAGTACACTTAAATAAAAGCTTATTTTTAAAAATATTTTTATTATAGTTTATTTACACTGACTTGTGTAAAAAAAATGAAAAAAAAATGTCGTAACACGAGGGTTGTAGAAGACGCGCCTACGCCTAGCGCAGGGGTCGGCAGGAGCGGCTCTTTGCATATACGTCTGCGGCTCTGCTGACAGCAGCCTTATAACTTATGCTATCAAACATACGTATCATGTATGCGGCTCTCTAGTACCTTTGTTATCTTGTTTCCATGACAATTTGACTCTTCTCACTTGACAAACTGCCGACCGCTGGCCTAGTGCATAAACACATACATTGGAGAGACGCTAATTATTATGCGCCCGGCGCGTCAGATGATATCCTAAATCATAGTTTCTCAATCTTTTTGGGTCCGTGGCTCCTTTTTAATATCGTATTTTTCCGTCGCCCCCTTATACGTTTCTATATAAGCATATAAGTTTTTCGAGACAAGTGAGAAGTTGAAAGATTCCATAATAATTTTCAATTCTTTTAAAGGAATTTACGGATTTCCCAAAATGAAAAGTTGCGAGACCTTTTTTTTTAATCTCTTCCATAATTTGCCCTTGGCCGCTTTTCTCCGTGGCCCCCCCAGTTAAGAAACCGTGTCCTAAGTTTGTATTGAACGGAATGTTGTGCAGCGTCACTACAAACGATGTCGCTACCATAAAGCATTAGTGAGATAAAGTGGAAGAAGTCGATTTTAAGATAAGCATTAACTTAAATGTAGATCAATACACTGATGCAAGACTTTTCATAACTATCTCTATTAATGGGGTAAGTATCATTCGTGAACAGTAAACTTGAGTTTATCTTCAATATACCTACCTAGTTATATACTAATTGAATTTTCTCTCAGAGTTATCCGACTGCGTCTGTTTTGTTACAGCTGCTTGTAACGGATGTAAAATTAAGTAACACTGTATTTACTTCGATCTAAATTCTAGAAGGATAGAAAAATTGCCGAAACTAAATTGGTCTTCAAATGTACATTCGTACTAATTCCCACTTTTATTTAATAATATCAGGACCGGTTTCGCGCATGACGAGCTCAGTAGATAAATCGAATACAAATTGGAATGAATACAAATGTATAATGTGTTTTTTGAATTGCAAGATGCGTTGAAATGATGCGTTCGGCGCCGATTTTTTGTGTTAATATGTACATATTTCGAATCACTTTGATTATATTGTTATTATCTCGCGCAATTTAGTGGTCCGCTAGCTTTAAAATCTCACTTTATGCCTTTTTTAAGTTGAAAATCAATCACTAGTGTTATCAGAGTCCTTATCTGAATTATGTGGCCGTATGACTTGCATTTTGGTGATCTAATAACGATCGAATTTGAAAAATAAATGTTTACCGAACGACGGTTTTTCTGTCATTTTACGAAGAATATTTCGTTGACCTTTTGTTGGAATAATCTTCTAAATAAACAAATACATAAGTAAGTCCGGCTATGCTAGTTTTACATTATAATTTAAACTTTGTTCTGTGGGATTATTTTAACCTTGACGCCGCTGCCACGAGAACACACGTGTGTTTATTATTCCACACCTCACCTGTCGTAATGGAGGGAATGTCATCTTTGTCAGTGGATAACGTACGTAACTATCTACCTACCGTTAGTCACCGAATCGATGGCGCCTCTCGGTTTGACCCCATATAGGGCGGGTCAACCTCCGTGTTGCATGTCATTTGTGCTCATTTGAGTGTCATGGACATCTGGCATTTTTGTAAAACTTAAGTCCTCGTTCGAAAAATATTTTTTCGACCCGCATTGGAATCGTTCACGTTATATTTTTTTACATATTCTAATTACACGCTTCGAGATCAATGGAACTGTGCTATTTTACAATTATGGAAATCCTTCGATGAATGTTTGTATAGAATAAGCTTAACAAAAATATAAATATTTCGTGTCATGCCGATATGATTATATTTGTATGTACATGTTTTGATAATTTGAATTGTCTACATTCTTCCAGTTTTCTGAGCACTGATCAATTATTTCGTTATTCTATTTAGGTTAGACATTTGTATGAACACCGTGGTAAATTAGAAGAGTGCCCTTCGCGCTCATCTTTTTTGTTAGTCACAGTATCCGCGGGCAGATATCACGTGTCAAATATTTTAAAGGGTTTTGTATCTTTTTGACAATAACATTAAACTTTTGTTTGCGCTCATCCAACGCGACAGTGGTTATCTCGGTCGCGTATTCTCAAAAATGTTTCTGAATATTTGGAAGATATCCGGTTGCAAATTCGCTTTTCGTGAATGCCTTATCTGATTTTGCTTATAGACACATCGTGTACAGCAGTTGCCAAATGAATGCAAGTTATAACAAATTTCAATACCACTGTTTTCTATTTCAAACGAGATTTTGTTTTCTATAAAAAACTTTCTTTGATAAGCACCAATAAACAGTTATTATGATAGGTTGCGAACATTGGAAGTAATGTTTTGTATCGATCATAGCAGGGGTCGGCAACCTGCGGCCCGCGAGGCTTTAAAAACTAAAATATTTGTCTACACATGTCATTGCAGTGTACCCAAATGCGGCCCGCACTAATCCCCACGTAAAATATTTGGCACTTTTACAACAAAAGGTTGCCGCCGACCCTTGGATTAGAAAAATGACACCTTGCAATGCAGTAGTTCATTCTGCATATATGATATTTGTATAACTTATACGTATATCATCAAGTCGCTCATTACACAACAATACCATCAACATGCAATGGAAATCATTGAGGGAGGTGGATCTCTTGTTGTGAATCAATGTGAGATTTGATGTAACAATCAGTACGCTATTTCTTTGAAGTTTGTACCACAATTTTACAATTTAATTTGCTAGTTTTATTTTGTCGAATTTCCTCTAATCATATTTATAATTCATAGCCAATAATTTATTTACAAGATAGTGGCGTCCGTGCAAAATATTTTTTTTTGATTGCAGTATTACGCTTCGGTGAAATGAGGCTCGGAAGATTTGGTGAGCTGTGTGAAAAAGTTATCGCGGAGTGAAATGTTTAATTAGCAGTGTTGTATTGTGAGCACTTTTATCTCGCTTTAATTAGATGAATTGTAAGAATTTTGTATCCGCAGACGAGACAGCGCGCGTTTGGACGCAGCTCGTCGTCATTTTCTGTTTTAGTCTCTAGTGATGTAAGTCTGTCATTAAATTGTTTGCTGTCGCAAATTTTGTTCAAAATTCAAGTTGCACGAATGCTGTTGTACGGGGCGGCGCGGTCATGGCGCGGATAGCCCACGATTCGTTATTATAAAATAAAATCTACATCCAGCGGATGGTCCTACAATAATGAATCATTGGTCACACGCGCGCTTGGTGTATTAAAGTCAGTCGTCCAAATCGTTTTGTTTGGATGAATATTTTACTTAATCACGGCCCTGCCCCGCCTTCGTTTCACGATTTGGTGTTGGATGGTTCCCCTGGCGACTTTCATTGTTTCCATTGCAATCTGACAACTGAGCGGCGGAGTCCCAGTCTCATGCGCACAACCGCTTAATCTCTTTGAATTACATATTTAAAAAAAATACAAACTTTTTATTTTTGTTTAAGATTTCGACTGAAGGTGCTTGGTGGAATTTCAATATTAAATTTGAATCGTTCAAACTATGTACATTCTCACAGATTTTGTCACTAACGACCCGGGTTTCGCCTTTCGGCATCTTCAGGCATTCAAGTGCACGGATGAACTTGAACTGACGTTTAGTAAATGAAAGTTTCGTGTTTATATAAGATATAAATGACAGTAAAGTAAAGACACGTCTACTTTTGCTAATCACTTAATTTTGGAAGGACACGTGTTCAATCAGGAACAAGGGATAAAAATGTTACACCCAAATACGGACAGTCATAAGCTCTTTTTCCAAGAAATTTTAGAAATCAACAAAGAACAGCTGCAAAGTCTTCCGATTTTAAATGAAATATCAAACTTTCCCACATCTCCACTTATATACCCTATATAATCATAAAATCATATAATCATAAAACCTTTGCCGACAAATAAATTATATAATTCTTGAAACTACTCACTACTCAAATCTGTTGGCATTCTAATGAGCTCATCCTTTTCGCCAGCAATGGCTTTGGACTCAGTGATGCATTTATATATTATATAAACACGAAACTTTCATTTACTAAACGTCAGTTCAAGTTCATCCGTGCACTTGAATGCCTGAAGATGCCGAAAGGCAAAACCCGGGTCGTTAGTGACAAAATCTGTGAGAATGAACATAGTTTGAACGATTCAAATTTTTTTATTTTTGTATTGTACATGTTTTTAACATACTCCCTTATTTTGTAGTTTTCAGATATGTACTCATTTAATTAGCTCATATTTTGTGTCATTTCGATGACCATAGACGTTGCAATAAAGCTTTTGTTAGCTCAAAGGAAGGAGCACCTATTGACATTTTCTAGTGTAGATATCGGTTGTTCATAACTACGCCACCACTGAAATGCATATAATTAATCTATTGTCATACGCCAACCTTCACTGTCAATCGTAACCGAATTTTTATTCTTTACATTATACATCACGAAATGCATTGTATTGTAGCGTGTGTTATTTATTTTCGCCACATTTTTTAAAATTGTATTATACTCCGTCTACGTGAGGTTATTCCTATCGTCAACCTTTGTCGATTGTCATAAAATTTCGCTTTTCATGTACATATATATGTACGCAGGAAGTACTCGTTAAAAACTTGCTTGTATTTCTCTACCCAACACTGCTTTCTCATTTGCATCAAAAGTATGAACGTAGCATTTTTATTATTAACTATAAGTATTGCATATACATATTTAAATTTATTATATAACAAAAATCAAATCAGGTGGATTTTATTCTTTTAATACACGGGTTCCCAACCTGGGGGGTCGCCAATTTTTTTTAGATTTTGAGTTTGTTAGATTTAATTTACAACGGCTTTGTTCTATATTTTATTTAGATGTATTATGTGGTCCCAGGTCGATGATTTTCATAGTGAATATACAGGCTATGGATATATGGAGGAATCTTCTGACAAACTCGACAAGAAAGAATTTAATGACATTCATTTCAGAATCTCTGATAAAATCAGTCAGATTTTCATAGTAACTTGCGCTGAATCTGAGCATGCTGAGCGAGCAATCATAATTGTTAGTTTTCGGAATATATTGGAACACTAGTGTTCCGCGGAACATAGTTTGGAGAACTCCGCTATCGATTATTGTGTATTCAACAAAACTGTATTTACAAAAAAAAACCATATACTATAGATTCTATAGTATACATAGTGTAAGTCAGTTACGAAATAATTTTAAATAGCTATTCATGCTTGCAGAATGTATATAGATATAACTAAACATTACGTACTGTTATAGGCATGCGTATAAATAATGGGACATATCAAGTGACACTGCGAAATGGCGAGCTTTGGTAATTTTATATATGCTTTGTAGAGAAGCATATTATAACACTCCATCTACGGTATGCATTGTGCTCGTTCTAAAGTATAAAACACACGTTACTGTGTGAAATGACCAAGGTTTTATAAAATAGATATCATTGGCAAATCGGTTATACGTATTTATTTATCCATGTCAACGGCTGAGCTCGTCTTTCGAGCGCTTCGTTGTTATCATGCCGAGATTTTAAGGTTTTTGGCGACCAGCTGTTGCTCCGATGATTCATCGTGCGCGTTTTATATACTTTACCTATCGCGTTTTCCACTTATACCTTATTAGGAAAACTCGCGTCTCGTTTTTTAATCGTGCAAGGCCGAGTGTCCCGGTGGTGGAGCGATTCTATCGCTAATGCAGATACATTCGTTTATCGTCGTATTTATAAAATAAGGCATACACGCTGACATGCGTCGAAGGAATAATGTATTATAGTGGTTTGATTTATTACGTTTTCAATCTATTTATGTAAAACATATTATTTTTGCAATTCGACCACGGCAAGCAAGTCTACCAAACGAGTTTCAGCGAAATCTACTTGAAAAATTACAAAACGGTATTCGTCGCAATCACTCACGTCCACGCGGAATACTTGGACACTTTCTTGATGTTCTTCCCAGTAAAATCGCCATTGGGCGGTTTCTAATCTTTGTGAGAGTATAGCAATTTCGGTTTACGATTCCAGAGATATTCATCAGGAAAATTACTTTTTTACAATTCAGACAACAAAATCTTATTTCAGCTTTCTATGAGCCAATTGTAATCGTGAACTTACATTTCTATTGATGCGCTGTCAATTGAAAATATTTAATATGTACCCTCGGTAAAACACAGTGTGTTTAATTAAATAATTAAAAATAAACCGTTAGCATACTCAATTTTTAAGTTGAATTTGAAAAACAAATGTATGCGATCGATAGTTCTTACATAGAACTATCTTTTTTTTTTTTTAAATATTGTTTAACGTCAAATCTACTAACACATCAGTTAAGCAAAAAATACAATGTCTCCTCATCGTCTTAATTAATATTGTTTTTATTTACCGCTTCACAATCCCGCTATCTCGCGGAATGGCCGGCTAGCTTGCATGTATTATCATCTGCTATTGTCGCTTCTTACGCTAAGAGATCTCCGCGCCGTGAGACCCTAATTGCGTGACTCACCTGAGAACCTCTTCTTTTTAACGCTCGGCTAGCCTAAAGTCAGACATACGACGGGGACCGTCATTTTAGGATACCGTGTCAATTCCGACTACACGCAGCAGCGCTCCTAACATAATCTCGCATTATTACGAAGTGGGCACGCTTAGGTATTTATTCTTGAACTTGAATTTGTTTCCGCTTCTGTAACTGATTTTTATGATTCGTGTATATATCTGTTGATTGATACTAGGTACTGACTTCTTTCCGAATCATAGTCATCCACTGATAAATTAAAACCAAAGTTTTTATCGTACGTATCTCGTAATAGGTTCTATTACTTTCGTTGTATGTGTATTGATTTCTCTAGACTCTAATGCATTTATTTACATTTTGAAACAATTTGATGGTGTTAATACATATTTTTGTAGGCTTCTTCGACATACAGTTTGGCAATATTCATAGTGTTTTTACTACTGACCGGTTCCAACACATTTTTCTAAATTACTTCTACACGTTTTATGCAGTTATCAATTCACATTCAAAATCACAGTTATTTTCAAAATGATTTATAAGTACCTAAATATATCGAATGCAGTCAGATAACATAACAAGTCAATGCGGTATTATATAATTGTAAGGTTCCTCGCTCTAGTAATACACCGTCTGACACATCGATTGACAGAAAACACTTATTAATTTGCTATAGTATAGTATTTACATATGACAGCCTTACAAGTGTTGGCTCCGTAGTGCATTGGTCAACGTCGTTGGCTCCCGTGACAGATCTCACTCGTTCGAAATCCAATACGAGCAATATTTTATAAGTAGATCTATCAAATTAATTTTGAAGGGATGGATGTTTATGATGTCTAAAAATTCTAGCCCACTTCCTATCCTCACTCTTCGTAAATAAGACAAGTCGAGTAAATGAGTAACGAGGAACACTCTTAGGAAAACTTCCGTCGAGATACTTGCATTAGGGTCCATATGCTCCACATTGGAGCTCAAACGTAGAATAGAAAAATAGTTTTATTCTAAATTTAGTGTTGATTTGATGCATTCAATTGTTTTATCATCGACTGCATTTGAACGCCGACTTTGCCACTTTCGCTTATTTGAACGGTCACGGCCCGCTGACCGTTCGGGAATGCTTTTTCGCCGCCCACTCCTACGTAAGGACACTCGGAGAAAGCGCCCCTTCGGCAGAATCGCACAATCTTTCCTTTTACTCGCTATCATTTCATTTGTGGAATAGTGTTAGGTATTTCTTTCATCGATACTGATTCAAATTTCTCTCCTCTAAGCCGTGGTAAATGATTTAGCAATCAAATGCTTGACACATATTTGAATTATCGCAACTACTTGTTTATTTTTGAATCCTTAACTTTATCGGATAAGACGAGCTTACGTTTAATTTGCGATTTCATTCGCCCCCAGATCAGACCGCTTGCGGGTCTTCCGTGTCACCTCGTAAATCGAACTCGTAGCTTTTATTTTACGATCTTATATTGCGAGTGTGTGTATTGGGTGTAGGTATGGTAATTTAATGTTTTACTTAGCCATCCGGATACGTCACACGTTTTTAGAAACAATGCATCTGTTTCAGTATTGAAATAATGCATATACATATTTCTTATTTGACTTGAATACATATAAAGTTATGAACCGACAATGGTGGAATTTACAGGTAATGTATTGCTCGTTCTAAAAAAATGTTTATCTATGCCGAACTCTCTGTGTACGGTTTATCAATAGTTATGACGTCACTGAAAGATTATTAGGAACATTATTGAAAAAGATAACTGGCGTTAAAAGTGGTATAAAATTATTTTCACCGAACATTTAAACTGATGGGTCACGTCGTAATTGGTTACCATTGCGATGAAATGTTTTATTGATATGGTTTCAAATAAAACCTGTTCTACTCGCGTTTCTCTCTCGAGAGACTGATATTTCAATGAATAGGTCGCATGTCGACGGCCTGCCGCCCGATGTGAATTCAGCATCGCGTCGAGTGACCGCGACTTGCGGCGAATCGAAATGATCGTGTCCAGCATGCTAATATGCAATATCTTTGCGCCCGTGCAATCGTATCTGCTTACGGACTGACATAAGAAGATTCGTCGGTAAGGTGTTTCAAAAAGTTCCCACAATTTATTTGATCAGGCCACACCATTTCCGACTAAATTCTAAATATTATCGAGACTTCTAAATATACTCGACAAGCAAACCTGTCGGGGGGGGGGACTCGTTCAGTTGTAGAGACCTATTCTCACACGAATGATGGACAGTCCAACGTTTTGATTCTTCGGCCACATCGATTGAATATTAATGGTTTTTAAGGCTACGCATATAATGAATACTCATTTGTACTAATTCCATTTTTATTTTATTGATGATAATGCTCAAAGATAGATAGATCTTGCAACGTACGTTCAATGCCTGATTGAGATTTCCATCTATACCGGAAGTCTACACGGAAAATTTGTTTTAATCAATGCCAGTAATCAGTTGTTTCTACCAACGGCTCTGCGGCTTTGCAGTCCGGTTGGGTTGGGTTGTGGTAATGGAATACATTAGACGGTTTGTTAAATGGTGTGTATTGTTTTTCGATTTGGTTAACTACTAAATCAAATAAATATCTTTCGCGTCCGGTTTTAACCATATACGGTGCCCGTCGCCCTCGCGTCCTGGAAAGTGAAAACTATGACAGGAAGGACCTTACTCGGGTTGTTATATCGCTGAAGTGGAATGAGTTGAGCGTCGGTAACGCGGCTATTGTTTTCCTTTTTCAACCTTCCGCGAGAGTGAAGGTAAATATTTTATTATAGCAGCACTATTAATACAATAATTTGTATATTTACATGTAAAAGATCGATCATTTCTCTTTTATTTGTTGATATAACTCACTTTTTGTCGCAAGGTTCGTCTCAAGCCAATACAATACTTAGACTTAAAATCAACAAATTCGGTGTTCATGTATTAAATGTATATATTTGATTGCGTCTGGTAAATTAACTTATTTCAGCACTTTTGTTAAATCAAAAATGTCAAAATTTGCACATGTGTCCGTTGTTTACTTACAGTGGCCAGAAAAAAATAGTCGTTTATAATTTATTTGTAGGTCGGAATCGTAAGAAATTTCGACACATTTAGAATACATACCGAGTGTTTATTTTCAATTTTCTCTCAACTCATTAAAATGCCAATAAAGGTCTAAATCAGCTGGGGTGGTGGACTCGGAAGTTGCTGAAAACATGGGCGACTCCTTTTTTAAAATTAAGGTACAAAAAGCGTCCACGGCCCTTTTATAAATACTGCATCATTAACAATAAAAAAATATATCGTAGGATGCCGTCAATCTTCTTTTTTAATATATCGAATGAGTACTTTGTCTTGCGTTCTTATTGATTGCACTTACTCGATGTCCTCCTTCAATTTATTAGGTATGTAACATTTCAGTTCCATCGTTATCGTAACGCAATTGCCTCGTTGCGTTTCGTGAAATATTAATAACGACCGTGTTGCTAAATAATCGGGGACAGAATTGGTTATTGCCAATCTGGAGACGGTGCCATCCATCATATTGAAATACTTGAATATGCGTAACGTGCATGCAAAACTGCACAATACGTCATAATTAGCATTGCGTAAAATACCGGCCTAGTTATGTCTTTCGTGACAATGTTCCGAAACATAAAAACATTCATTATTTTGATATTACTCAATTAAACAGAGTTTCGGTGGATATTATTTAAATATCATTGTTTCGTCGATTCCCCAGATAAATTCTCTGTTTGGCATCTTCAAATTGTGTTATCGAAATTATGTTTATAAAATGATGTACGTTTTTTGTTCAAAAGTTTGATCAAAGCTTATAGTAGTAAACACATTATGTTTTTTCGACTTCGCAACTTTGAATTTTTGCTGAATTTATTGTTAGAAATGGAACATACACGTTCACTTGCCGTTGAATTAGATTGCATGCATAGCCAGTAGAGGTCTGAACGGGCTCGGGCCTGGCCCTCGGGTCCCTACCCGGGTTCGGGCGGGTAGGCGCAATTGAGATTCGGGCTCGGGCCGGGCCCGGAATTTATTTATTCAGAAAAATATTTCAGACTGTTTCGTGTCATAATTCAGCCTTATGATTTTGGTTTTCTTACCAGTTCTAAAGAGAATCGTAAATTGTTGTAAATTTGTAAAAAAAAACGAGTTTTTCGGGCTGAGGAGTATAAATCTGGGCTTCGGGTCGGGTTCGGGTAACACATAATTAATAATATAATCTCATTGAAAATTGATTTTTCGACAATAATAAAATACGAATATGTATCAAATATGAGTCCCGGCAGCAAGCCGCAACATTGATCTGCATCAGGAATTTTGTCAGTCTTTTGATACGTGTTTACTAGTGACGAAACCGCCGTGTGAAACCGCCAATGAATCAACTTCATTGAGATTTGTTTTATTCACAAGGCCGTTTCGGCGAAGCAGTATTCAACCGTTAACCGCCGACAATGTATATAATATATGAAAAAAAATCGCATATCATTTTTCCATTTAGCTTTAAATTATCATAAGAGAATACTTAACATAAATTCCAAAGAGAGTGATTGGTAGTGAAGGTATTCCGCGGTCCTAAGAGCGTCGTGTTTATAGATAAATAATGTTATTGTATGACTCAAATAGTATTTTCGAAAAGACAGGCATGTCAAGAATGGACCCACGATAAATGGTCTAAAGACAATATGTTAACGACAGTTTTTTTAAATTTCATTCGTAGGGCTGTCACAATTTTCTTTTTATGTATTAATTATTTTAACATCACAAAATATTTCGTCTAGGAAAAATTTTCGACTTTTTTTTCTTGTTGAAATAATCTTGATTAGCATTTTTTGAGAAAAGAATGTAAACCTAAATTTTGTATGAGTTTCATGTATCCTAAAACGCGTGTTCATAGAACGCTGAACCTGACTCCGCGTAATGGGAGAATTTACTGTATTTAACAATTTTCCCTCACAGTGTGGAGCATTTGGACTCAAAATGGAATTTATCTCAATATAAGTGTTTCAGCGAGAATTGTTTGTTACTCAAACTCACTTTTTACCCAAGAAGGTGAAGAGTAGGTGGTATGGTCAGGACTAATGGTTAGATACGTCTCGTTTTTGGGATTGGATTGGTCGATGGAAATTTTAGACAGACACATCATGCCTTTGATGGGATTTATAAATCGATTGATAAATCAATTTATGGAATGGCCCATACTGGTATTGGATACCAGTGAGCTCTGTAACCGAAGCCAACGATGTTGAAAAAATATCAATTAATATAAGCATTTTAGATACGCCATGATGCCGAATAAACTATTAAGTATATCGACATATTTATGTCGCTAGCTACATTACATATGTCAAATGCGCCCTGTCATAGCAGTCTTAAGTTCCAAGCAGTGTCGTAGAAAAAACAGCAAAAAAGACTGGGCCGTTAAATCCCAGCCGCTCCTAACAAATTGTATGGTGGTTATACGTAGATCAACTCTAAATTCCAATGTATGAGCTTATTTTTCGTTAAATATAACATGTATGTTTGAAAGATTTCTTGTATGGATATTCTGTGATTCTTTGGTGTTATTAATTTACAATTTACGATACATCGGAAGGGTCACATATGCAAATTAAGTAATGATTGTAAGAAATATAGCGAATGGCAAGAAATGCGATGTGTGTTATATAAAATATTGATTATAAATTACATAAAACAACAGTAACAAGCGGAATCCATATTATATTATATACGATTTTGACGCCTATTGTGATATTATGAAATAAATGCTGCGTCTTATCATATAATAATGGCAATATACCAAGTAAATGATGATTTAATCAATAATAATATTTTAAAAATAATGAAGTGAAATGTGCTACCCTAGTTTGACTTACTGATTTTTGATTACTGATATTACTTGAGAAATCCTATGGAAAGATTGAGTAACGAACCAGTGTGCACAAATAAATTTTGAGATAATTATTAATTGATTAAAATCCCAATAATGACGTTGATTTTTTTAATGAACTATCCAACCTCATTCTTTATTGAAATATTGTAAAAAAAATAATTTTAATAAAATGATATGTCTTTGTTTGTTTTTGTTCTCCGAGATTTTTCTTCAAAAACCTTAGAAAATGTGATTTTTTCTTATTTTAAAAAATATGTAATTGAAAAGATATATAATTACAATATAAATATGTATTTCCTACAATATAACATAAACAAATGGCTTCATAATGATGTGATATTACTTTGAAAATTATGACGCCGGCCCGCTTATCTGAAAAAAGTACCTGTTTTCAGCTTCATAGCATGGCTTTCACTATAGGGGGCTTTGGCCCTGTTGGATTTTTCTAACCAAAACAATTTAACATGTCTTTCATTTTCGGGTGGGTCATAAGGACCGCAAAGGAATTGTCGGCCAGCCCTGGCTTATAAAATCATATTATTTTTCATTATATCAACAATCAATGTAATTCAAAGCTTATTAATAAGTTTACCTAAGTGGCATTCGCATTGATTTTTTTGTCTACTTGTGTCGCAGCCATATCGGTATTTCCTTTAATATTTGCCATGACAACGTTCTTTATTTTGTTGAGCAAACATATGTACCCAACAGTATCTAAAACACCTGCCTATTTGCACATTTCATTACGCAGTAATTTTACTTGATTCATCAATGCCTTATCTATTTGAATAAGCATCCCATCACTTGTGTCAGCTATGTTTTAATCGTGGGATTTCTTTGAAATTGACCAAAAATTAAAAAATAATCTATGGGCACATTTTGGTAATCAGTAATTTTACTTGATTCATCAATGCCTCATCTATTTTGAGTAAACCTTCATCATTTATGTCAGCCAATCTTGGAATCTTATCGAAATTAATCAAGTAAAAAATCTTAGATACATATTTTATTTATTATAAATAGATTTATCATTAGTGAAATTAAATAATCAAGAATATTTGTCAAATCTCATGTTTATAATGTTTACATTTTTTTTGCTACCTTATTTCTATTAGATTTTCAATTTTAAGAAATCAGATTTGCCAACAAAATGTGAATAGATCCGGTCATGATTGGCATTATACCTAAAGCCATACAGTCACATAAAATTAACAATATAATGTTTATAACTGGGGATTGAGCCGAGTGGTCAACGTTATTGTTACAGAAAGTTTCGTAAATTGGTTTATAACAAAATTATTTATTTGTGTTCTTTGATGTCTTAAATTGTATTCCACCTGTTGGATCGTTATAACAGAACGTAGCGATAGTGATGAGCCAACCACTAGTTTTGTCCTAGACCTATCCTTCTATACTCAATCTCTACGAAAAAGAGAGGTCGTGCCACTGAGTAATCATCAGTTTCATTTATAAATTTCTGGCAGAATGAGCTACATTAGCCTCATTAGCCTCCAGATTAGGAGCGAACTTAGTTAATATGTAATAATGACTATTTTCATACGGACCGTACTTGAACAGTGATAAAATTTTCTGAATAGACATTCAGAAACATATATATATAAAAATATTTGACGCATTGGCGTAAGCTGTAATGTCAAATATTTTTTTTTAATTTAAAAAAAATATATATTCATCATAAATACTCAAGATTTATTTAATGAGATATTATTTTTTCTCCGCAGGCTGAATCAGAAGTGGCCGCCCTCAACCGTCGCATCCAACTGTTGGAAGAAGACTTAGAACGCTCAGAAGAGCGTCTCTCCACCGCCACCGCCAAACTCGCTGAGGCCAGCCAGGCCGCTGATGAGTCTGAACGGTGAGACTTGATACCCGAAGTCTTTTAAATTAGACTCGATAGAAAATACTTCATTTGAAATTTTTTTATATTTGAACATCATCGTGAACAAATTTTCTCAGATTTTGAAATGTCGTTTCCATATTTTTAGAGGAGGGGTTCGAATCTCCTTTTCTTTATCTGAAACAACTTCTCCTTATTTGTTCTGAAGAAATTATATATGCAATCGTAAAATGACAAAAAAAACCATTTTTTACAAATGCCTTTAATATTATTTTGTTTCATTTGCATCGCAATTTAACCAGACGGTGATATTTTCTACGTCACATTCTGCACACATTGAAAGTTGTGTTGTTACTCCTGTGACGCCTCCTATATCAGTGATCTTCAAATGGCGGTCATCAAAGGGGGCTATCAATAGGGTTGGCGAGCTGCCTAGTAAAATCGCACATTTATTTTTTGGAGTTGGAAACTGATCCTCAATCATCATTTTCGATAAATATGTATATCGCAAAAACTAATAACGTCGCGTGGGCGAGGCCTGGTGGGCCTTTGGCACCTCGAAAAACTAGTTTTATAAATGTGTGGATGGTGCTAAAATTTTAGTGCGGTGCTTATGCGCCCGTGTGCGCCTCACTCTTTGCACACGCCATGAGCCGGCCCTGACCCTGAGCTATTGGTTATATTGCCGATGTGTCATTTGATGAAAGAAATTGGGTCGTAAACACATGCATAGCAGCAAATTTGTATAAATTGTGCTAATTTTGAACGATCCAATTTGTCAATGTTCTACTGTATAAATATTAATTTATAAACTAACAAATAAAAAGAAAGCAATAGAATAAGTTACTCACTTGTGCTATTTTTTTTTTATTCTCATTTCACTGTTTCATTGACTGAATTTTGTTTACTTATTTAGGTAAACAAATTTTTTTCTTTCAAATTTACATTCTGACTATTTTTGTGACTACATGTTTGGAGATGAATTCGCCATCGGTTTCAAATGTTACAAAATGCAATTTATTTCAATGGATATCTTGTTGAATAATCATGAAAAACTGCGTGTGTGCTGCCCTTTGCATTTTTTTACAATTTCCGTAAAATTATTGTGATACGTCCCATTGATATTTACTCAGTACAATACAAGAATAAAGCACAATGAAGCAGTTTAACATGAATTTCTTAAAATGTGTCCCGGGTGAAATGACTGAAAAATTAGACCGCTTAAGAATTCCGAATTGCATGCCGAGGGGCACACTTACAGAATACGTTTGAATAATTCATAAAGCCAGTAATTTAGAATAGAGAATTAGAGAGCCCTGCTACTCTTTACCTTTAGAACATACCTAATTTGTGTGTCTTTTTGACTTTCCATGTGTGTCCAATTCAATTGATCACCCGCATCCGAACAAAACAAACATTACTAACAATCTCCCGCTTGTTTGTGTGCCTTTGACTAAACCGATACCAGAATACGGAAGGCGTTGGAAAATAGAACAAACATGGAAGACGACAGAGTGGCCATACTGGAAGCCCAGCTCTCGCAGGCCAAGCTTATCGCTGAAGAATCTGATAAAAAATATGAAGAGGTGACCACCAAAACCTAACCTATCTATTCACTGTGAATTAAACGTTTGAGTTGATTCCTAACTTCTATGCAATTGATCCATTATATTTTTGAATACATTTTTCTGCTGTTAACTCGATAAGTAAACTTTAAAAAATAATTAAACATTTGCGTCAACAAAATGATATTGTTAATTCTGATATGTTTTTAAAATATGGTACCCTATCGCTTATTCAACTCGAACGTTTATTTATGGTAAGAACTTAATCTTTAAAAACCAATATAATTTTATTACAAGGGACAATTTTCATTATAATAAATCAAAAAAATTGTTCCTTTATGTTCTATTTGCTTACCTATCTCCGCTTCTATGTTAATAAATTTATTTTTCAGGTGGGGATGGTTTGCAGAGTGTAATTTTATCAGCACTTTTAATGTTTATATCTTATCTCTTAAGCAACCTGTTGATAGTGGCATTAAAATAATTCAGGGAATTTAATCTGACAAACTATTTGGGAGTGTCACAAATCTATTACATGACTATTTTTGGTACCTTTTTAAGTGAATGAATGTTTTGGCATTCTAATTTTAATATAGCTATCTATATTGCAAAACAATGTCGTTTCTTTTAGGAATTCTCTATATATTTTCAATGCCATACATCAAACGGGATTGTTAAAATTTTCATGTAAAATTTGTAGATATGTTTTACTGAATATGTCGCTATTTCTTTTTATTGCTCAGTGCCCGCAAGATCCTGGAGAACAGGTCCTTGGCTGATGAAGAGCGCATGGACGCCCTTGAGAACCAGTTGAAGGAAGCAAGATTCATGGCTGAGGAAGCCGATAAGAAATATGATGAGGTGTCTTTCTTTTCAGTGTTCGCAACCGTTTGCAGTGTGTTGGTTTTTTTTATCATTTTCTTCAAACAACCTAATACGATAGTTTATCATTACCATCGATAACAATAAATTTTCAGAATTTAATTCATCTAACCCAGGGGTGGGGAACCTTTTATTCTTTAAAGGCCGTAGTAAACATCGACTAGGGAATATTTGGCCAGAAACAGTACTTTACTATTAGAATATGTCAGGAATTTACGAATTTACATACATTTATAGAATTACAGAATTGGCCAGAAGGCCGCACCAGAGTAGCTAAAAAGCCGCAGGTTCCCCACGCCTGATCTAACCCATATCTTGCACTATGTATATTTATTTAAGTACTCTAATATCTTTAATTTTAGCTGGTTAAGTCAAACAGTGCAGAAATAAAATTGTGTGCACATATATATATATCGTAATTGTTGCCGCATTTCCAAGCACATTGACTATATGGTTCCTCGGACAGATTTTAAAATCTGAATTAAATGTTTTGCCAAGTCAATGGATTAATCATAATCAATATATTCGACTGTACAAGATAATTATTATGTTGGATTTATTTAGTGTTCACAATAGAAAATTCTCTGTTTACAAATTGAGTCTCACAATTTATTGTCCACCATTCTTTCAGTAATCGTCGGTTCGATATGGATCAATCTGGAAAGAATATTAATTATTATTTCAAGTAAATATTTTTTTGAATTATAAAAGGCGTAGTTATAAGTATAAGGTAAATAAATTTATTATTACTTTTAAATAATTTTCTAGAAACCAATACTTTGAATTTGTGCCTGTGAAGTTCTAATGGTGTCAATTCCAAGAAAGGAATTATTCGAAATGGAATTGTACGCTCAATGTTATACAGCTACTGATTTGTTTGCAAATATCGACCTTTTTAAAATTTTTTTTTTTTTTTTTTATTTAAAACAATGCGTGTCCCAAAAATCATAGATATGTATATTTTTTTTATCCATATTTGAAGACATACTAACGATTGATATTAGACAAAACAACATTTGGACACGCGTACGCGGCGATACTCCTCAAAGAGTTAAAATGTATTTCACAAGAATGACATAAGCTTGTCAATGATGTCAATGATATTTCATTCCGGTATTTGCATGAAATGTGACATTATATTTTTAAAGGTTTGTCATTGGACTAAGTGTTATGCAAAATGAAAAAATAAACACTTGTCAATATAACTCAGTGTTTACCAAATTGACAATTAACGACTTCTTGCATCAAACCGACGTAATTAATTGATTAATTATTTTGAGACATAACTCGTGAATTGTCTGTGTTTAATTGCATGGATAGAATTTTGAATAACTAACAGATCACATTAAAAAAAATTGAATATTGGTTTTCTAAAACGATTCTTACTAAAAATAATTATTTTTGTTGTATTCATCATACATGCTCGAGTTAAACATATTGTATCTAATAATGATTTCTTGTGTTTTCATCAACTAGTAAAAATATTCATATTGATATCTTTTTTGTTTGTTAAAATTTAAAAATTCTGAATTCTAATGTATATCTTGTTTTCTTGTAATTTCTACTGATAAAATGAGTCATTATTTCATTTAACCAATTTTATCTTTTATCTTATCTGTCTTCAGCTCAGTTTTTCTTTCTGGTTACATTATCGCCTCTATTTTTCCTATATAATTGATATGCACCTATTTACTTTATACTTACAATATTTTATCTTCTGATTGACTATAAATTATTACTAAAATTTACACCATAATGATTAGTATCTTCAGATTGAAAAGCGTTTTTTGTTAAATAAATGCTATACAAGTTATTTATAATTTTTACCCATATCTGCTAAATAACACAATCAATTTTTCAATTGAAATATAGTCCCTTTTCAATCAATTTTTTTCAAAGGTTTACCAACAGTTTCGGTCAATTTGTATACATTCATACTTATCATTTCATGAAATTGAACGAGTGTTAAAAAAGTCTGCATTCATGTAAAAGTAAACTGAATCAACATTATCATCAAAAGATACCATGCTGTGGTTGGCGATGGTCACCTGAATTGTCGAAACTGTTACACATTTCATATGATAAATTATGGAACAATGACAAATTCACGTTTGGTATTTAACTCTGCTCTTAGGAATGATCTACTATACAAAATATGAGGACCTTATGTGATAATCGAACATTGGTCATAAATTGAGTGAGTTTTGTGTACGCCGTTTTTAAAACTCTACAAAAGTGCTATATGCCAAGAAACATTCAAGCAGCTCTTTGTCTCTATTGATGTTAAGGGGGAGATGAAACCTATAACGGGCTAAGAACGACTGATGGTTACCACCAACCACAATATGGTCTCTTTTAAAGATAATTTACAGTTAACCGCTTGAATACCGTGCAAATAAATCATTAATATGTCCCAGAGATACAGAGATATAATATACACTCTAATTCGATATTTTAAAAACCTATATTGAATCAGTATGGATAGCACTACACATATTCATCAAAATATTGCTTATATTCTTTTAGAATACCAAGTATTTGATTTTTTAAATGTCTTGGACATCCGTGTTCGCTTGCATATGTTCCGGACACCGGGGTCCGCTTGGTATTCAAGTGTTTAATAACCGTGAAAGCCTAATACTGGGCTTACACCATGTTCACAAACCAGTACCGTTCAAGGCACTTACCATTGCTCAAATGGAGACATGCCTTGTTAATACGGTCGCTCCACCGTGTGTTTAAACGTTAAGTGAACATGTGTGAATTAGTGGCAAGTTCTGCTTTAATATTCATTCATTAGTAGGTCAAAGATTATAAAAAGCTTTCTTGTATTCTTCAAATACAAGGTCAAAGCTATTTTACAATGACCAGGCACGACCTACACTTTGTGTTCCGGTTCACTGATGTTCACAAACGCACTGCGCTGTACTCTGCTTTTGCGCTCGGGTAGCCCCTTTGCAATTATTCCAAGTGCGTGAAAGTATCGACTGAGAATGATTCCAAAGGGTGTTTCTAGTTCACGAACATGGTGGGTACACAGTATTAGAACTTGCACAGTGAATTGTATTTTGTGAGAATCAGATATTCTGAAAGAAAAAAAACTTGAATCGTCACGTTGTTGCGTAGTGGAGTATTTACTTGTACTTACTCTTCTGATGTAATTTTTACCAGGTTGCCCGTAAACTGGCTATGGTTGAAGCCGATTTGGAACGTGCTGAAGAGCGCGCCGATGCTGGTGAATCGTATGTTCATTAATTGTCATTTGGACATGTTTTTGTTATTTTGTGCAAAGCTTCAACTTTTATTTTGCTGTTGTGTTTTATAGAATGCTCTTTCCTCTATTGTATTAAGTGTGGAATGTAAATTGGTCACAGTGTTATTATTAAATTCCAGTTCAAATATGACACGTTGCAGACTCAAGATAGAATATCACCTTTCGGATTATTTTCCTTTACAATTTTACAAATTTGGGTGTCGTATTCGAACATCAACTAATTAAATTGTTACTAATGAACAAATTTTGAATCCATTATCATCGAATGTCAGAAATCTTACTGACGTCTCTTACATTTCATTTATTACAATAGAATTTAGTACTCTTGACATAGATATTCAGCTTTATTGTTTTGACATTTATTGTTGTAGTATTTCAGGAACCCTCGTAAAGCAGCTATCCAGAGATCACATTTGAAGCATGTTTTTTTTATGTAACATAGCATTTAAGATTGCGTCAACAGTAATAATTTATTTTTTTAGGTTTAATGATATTGTATAAACCTGTGGATTTTTCGTTAGAACACGATAAATATTAAAAAAGTAGTCAAAGATACTTTGTCAAACCACTGCTTTATATAATATAGTTTGTGATTGTTTTAAAAAACATTTATTTGTTGCCATTCAATCATATATTTATTAGTTCAATAGAAATACAAATATTTTAGAGAGACACTTGTGAATATATTATTGAAGTTATTAAACTTTTTGGGATATCAATAATATGGATATGGTCTTGAAAATATTTGTATTTTCATACTGCTAAGCCTGTTTGATTTTAATTTGACGATTTTGCTAATGCATGGAGTTTTCTTTTGTTGTTGTTGCGTTGTGACGGACGATACCTAGGTTGCCAGAAAGCTTGTCATGATGGAGCAGGACTTAGAGAAAGCAGAGGAACGTGCTGAAAATTCTGACGGGTTTGTTTATGTTTTTGACACCCTATTATTTAATTTAAAAAAAAACAATATAATTATTTTATAAATGTCAACATTTTTAGTATTTTTGTTTGAATTGTTGAATAGATAATGCATTATTGGCAATTTTTCTAGCAGTCTTCTTAGTTCTGAAGAAATGCGAAATACTTTCTAATAACCATGAGATAAATCTTATAGAACCTAATATTCAACTTTTTTTTCATCTTAGTGCAGTTCTATCTAGTGAATACAAATTCAATTAATTCGTCCCACCCTCTTTGAAATATTCATAAGACTGAATTTGTCTTTTTGCAGTAGACATTTGAAGTTTGAAAGGTTCTCTGTGAATACTAAAGTAGTCTGGAGATATTTTATCTACCAATTTTACTGTTAGATGTGATTAAATGCATGCTTTCCTCCGACACTATTTAAGTTCGAGATATGAATGAAGACAGAACAAAAAACAATATATCTAAACGTATCCATGACAAAAAAATTATAAGATATATTTTAGACTAAAAAAACTCTTACCGAGATCGCGATATTTTTAATAAGACAGATATTTCATATCTTTATTTAAAAAAATGAAGAATGATATTTGAATTACCAATCCTTAAATACAATTTTCAATAAAATCAAGTGAATAATATTTGTGCACGATGCGAGGTGTGATAATTCTTATTATTTGACTTCATTTTGTTTTTGTATCTCTTTGCAGAAAAATTGTAGAACTTGAGGAAGAGCTCCGTGTCGTCGGCAACAACCTCAAATCCCTTGAAGTCTCAGAAGAGAAGGTAATGTTTATTTTACAATATTTCATCTGTAATATGTAGTATTATTCTAAATCTTTATAATATTATGGATTTAGAATCCCATTAGGGATTTCGATACCAGACGAATATGTTGAATACCTGTATCGCAAAAATAGTTGTAATTGGAGCCAATTGGATCGCAATACCGGGGTCGAATAACAATTTAATTATTTAATAAAAGATGAGTGTCACCAACCAAACTGAATAATTCATCAACATGTTCAAACAATAAAATTATAACTGTAATCCTGAATTTGATAACAGGTGCAATTTTCGCACGGCATAAATGCTGCGCCCCTGAAATTTTATATTAAATCAAAAATATTTTAATTTTATATAATTTTCAGTTTTAATCACCAAAATAAATACCAAGATTCCGGTTTCAGTGACACCGGTATTGCAATTCCTCAGACCCATACATACTCTATTTGTTTTGATAGATAGTTTTCACTTTATTTTGTTGTTCGATTCAATTGTACTTGAATTCACTGACATGATGACATTGAAATCTATTTATTTTATTATAATAAACATTTTTACATCATTATAAATCACAATGATGTATTAACTAAATGTAAACAGCGTCATTATTTCTACTCTGAATCTAACTTCATGTTTATTTAAGATTTGCTCTGTGAAAGCAATAATTAAAGCTGTTTTATGTGTAAAAAAATAGGCCAACCAACGTGAGGAGGAATACAAGAACCAAATCAAGACCCTCACCGCCCGTTTGAAGGAGGTCTGTTTAGATAACACGAAGAAGAACGAGTTTATGTGTTTTGATTGCTGGATTAACTTGTTGCCTTGTTTTTCAGTGTTTTATATAGATATAGTAACCGTTTTTAAACCGCCGCAGAATGCTTCGTGATGATATCTCGATTTTATGCTGTTGATGTTTTAACTCCTACTCGAGTGATGAATTGATGTTATTAGTTTAAACATATTTAACAACTACAATCTAACTTCAATAGACATCACTCGGTGGTTTATTGATTCATTCGTTATCATCCATATATTTACTCAAGTAATTAAATATTAAATACTACTTTTTCTACTATCCATAGTAACACCCTTTGGTCTAATCGAGGCTCAAAAATAAGATAACGGTATTGAGACCTAGAATTTTAACATCTTTAACATGTTCAGCATTATAAACACGCCTAGCGCATTTTGTACTACGTACACTGAACACTGTCTGTCGATCGGTAGTGAATGTTTTAACAAAGGAAAAGTATTGAAATTTGGATATAAAAAATAGTCAATCGATAAGCCACCTCCTGTATTCTGATTAATATCGTTTGATTTTTGTTTCGTGTTGTACACTTTCTCTAATCTCATAACATTGTTTCAAATTGCACTTTTTGTATGCCGCCCGTCCGTCTCTACTTGATAGGCAACGCAAAGAGAAGAATCATACGAAGGACAAGTTAAAGTGCTGGACACGCATCTTAAAGAGGTAATAATGATCAGCCGCGGAAACAGTCTTATTTCATAGCAGACCAGAGCGAGTTTCCTGACAGAACAGATCCCTTTTGCCTTTCTATTTATGGGTTGGCGTGCTGCTGCGTTCGGTGTATATTTCATCCCCTCGCTATTATTTCTACCCTTCTCTTCGGTGCCAGTATCTCTGTTTCAGGTTTTAGAAATGTAATGTTTGTACCTATCCAGTTTTTTTTATTTAATGTATGCTGTTCTCTCCATATCCCAATGTTTTCGTAATAACAATCCAAAATGACATTGCCCACTTTTTTTGAAAGTGAACTTTTCGTTTAATTGAAATATAGTAACTTACATTCGACCTCACATTTTTATGCAAGGTATTTATTTTCCAACAAGATTATCTTTCTGAAGTCTTACAATAATATTTGATATACTATGGAACATGTTAGTGTAATGAAATGTAAATATTTGTATGTGCTACTCCTGACGGTTTCGAAACTCCTAACTCATAATAAATTTTATTTCGTTTATTTAATAAAAAAATCCAAAGTAATCTTTGTATTATAGAATAAATTATTTTCATAGATTTTGCCAGACATATTAATCTTAGGAATTTTTTGAACCGTTTATAACTACTTATAATTAAATTTGGAGGTGTTTAAATCTCACTTTACTAATAATCCTACTCTCCGATCTTAATTAATAATGCTAGTAAATTTTAGCGGTGTGGCATTGTGATATTGTGTTATTGTTTTTATTGTTTCCTAGTGTCCTTATAAGCATGCTGTCGTTCATTGTAACAACGGGCATTTTTTTGCCTTTTTTCTGTTTTGTTTGTATGTTGGCTTGGTGTGATGATGATGAAACCAGGCGACTGTCACTAGGGAACACGCCGAAGATAAAATCCATTTGATAAACGATAAACTCACCACTGTAAGTTTCCCATACGTTTAATTATCAATTATCGTAAATATACTCGAATAATTTTCTACCACACCTATATCGGATTCATACACAAATTACATCTCCGGATTTATGCATAATTGATGCAATATCTTTTCTTTGTTTGGAAATGATTAAACCTTCAGGGCTGCGTTCAGTAAAGTCAACATGTATGTGTGTTGAAAAAACATTTGAGTTGATTAAAACATTCAATCCAGGACATTGATAAGGCTTAGTAAAGACTATGAATTTAAACTTTTTATAATTTTGATTCTCTTTTGATATCTTCCATTTTCCTAGAATGCAGGAAACATTAACTTTTTTTATTTTACTATAGTAGGTTATGAAGTGAAATGAAAGTTTGGTATTTCAGTATCTAAATATTTTTTCAGAAAATCTTTTCCATATAAAATTAGCCTAAAGTGACAGACAATTTCCCGCATACTCACTTTGACATTTGCAAATAGCGCTTTCCCTGTTATCTTTGAATTCTATATATTCCAATTTTACTGCAATAATTTGCTTGTTTATTGGCACGCTTAAAAATATATATTTGAATGTAAATGACATGAAATTGATTTTATTGGACTCTGTTGCTTTTCGTTTTATTTTTTCCACCTTGTTTTCTTATACACTTTTGAATGTATTTGTTTAAATTCCCACCATTCGTTAAAAAACGTCAACCGCATCCATCAGAACTCGCTTTGATCTGTTCAGTGAATGCTCTAATTTATGAATATTTTTACAAATTAGCACAAAATGAATCTCACGAGGGACGACACAAGGTAAACGTGTTTACAAAATGCTAAGTGTGAGCTTGGTTTGATTTCTCTAATATTAAACTAATTAAAAAAAAAACTTTTTTAGTAAAATATTTTAATATTTCTGTAACTTTTTAATGATATAAAATTAGATCATTAATTTTCAAATGTCAGTTGCCTTAAGATGAATTTGAAAATTAAAAATAACAACTTTGGATTCACTTTGATTACAGCATGTATTAATTTTTATAAAATCTCATATTATTTAATTCGTAAATAATATTAGCTGTGATTCTTTTGGTTATTGCAAGTTGTAAAAACAATAATATCCACAAAAGGCAAACTATCTTTATTTTTTCATATTAAACCATATGATATTTTCAACTGTTATCAAAAATAAATGAATACTATATCTTTTCAATTGTGTTTAACAGGCTGAAGCCCGCGCTGAGTTCGCAGAACGTTCCGTTCAGAAACTCCAGAAGGAAGTCGACAGGCTCGAAGGTAACGCATTGGGAATATCCTCCGATAGATTCTCACTTCAATATAACTTTTTTTATTCTTTTTCATTTTGTAGAAAAAAATATCAACTTTTGCAAAAAAAAGAGTATAGTATGCATACTATACTTTTTTTTTTATTTGCAAATGTAAGTTCTTGAAGAGAAGTTAAATATTTTTTCTCGGTTACGTTTACGTATATATTTTTAAATAATTTATAAAAATGTTACATCCGATATTGATCCAATTATATCTGGACATACAATAATCTTTTCTGATTACGACCAGTAAAAAGTGTCCCAACAAATATATTAAAACTGATTATTATTCTATATGCTAGATCAGGGGTTCACAAAAATTTTCATCAGAGGCAATTTTAAAATCAAAAATATTTGGTGGCCTTCCCTTTTATGTAAATATTTTCTGTTTTCAGAAAACAAGAAAAAAAATAAAAATTCATATTTATATTCTAAACTAAATATACATTATTATTACTCTTATTAATATATTTAAAAAATTTCACGTGATTTGTGCAAAATTTTGTTTGAAACCAAATTCCTGCAATTCTAGCCTCAAATTTTGCGGTATGAATACCCAAAACAGATGTGATATAGTTGCCAGTTAATTTTAATCTTAAGATTGATTTATTAGTGGTCATTCCTGAAAATATTTTTTCACAAATATTTATACTTCCAAATAAAGGAGCCATTCTATGAGCATTTAACTTTATTCGGACATAACTTAAGCAAAAATTCTCCGAAGAATTCAATTCAATTCTTATCACGATGAGATGCTTTTGCTCAATCAATTCAAACTGTAAATTTATGAGAACAGCGACCGGTTTATATGGAAATAATATGCAGATTTAACATAATTCTTGCGGGACATTGTGAACCCCTGTGCTAGATAAAATTAAATTTAATAAAGTTTAACAATTTATAACATTCAATGCTGTCATATTTTAAAATAATATTCACGCTGCAGTATTCATAAACAATAACATAAATGACTCTAATCTACAGATTGCTGTGATTTTTGTTTTAGAAATGCCTTTTTTTTTTGATTGTATACGTTAGTTCAGTGGATAGTTTTCAAATACTAATGGAATTTCTCGTTGTTTGCATGATGTGTTTATTTCGAAAACCTAATTGTCATTGGAATTTTAATGTGTATAATCCATGTATAGTGTGCTACTGATTTTTAAATTAATGATAATTGTACCGTATGACATGTGTCCATTTTATGTGCGTTTTTATGCCTGTTGTTTTCTGTGCTCAATCTAACATTACGTTAAACTAAACATTTTCAGACGACATCGTAGCGGAACGCGAAAAGAACAAATTGCTCCAAGAAGAGATGGAGGCCACGCTTCACGACATTCAGAATATGTGAACATTTTTCAGATCGCACCCATTAAAATTAAGTTATTCTCTTTCCGGAAACCCGAGTCGCCTAGATAGATTATAAAGAGTATTTTATCAGTTACATCAGAGAGTGTTGGCGAGTTTCACACGTTATGTTATCGAATCGAATCTGCAGGTCTCATCCTGTCGACTGTCAGTACGCTTCGTCAACGTGTTTAGTAATTTGTATTATGAAATCGGCGGTATTCTGTTTGCAGAGAGCACAATTTTACCCTATTGAGAAATTTGTTTATTTATTTTTTATATCGTATATCTTCCAATGATTTAAGATCACCACATCGAGTGTTTAGTGTTGGTCTCGCCATAATTTTAAGTCGATTAGTAATGAAATGACAGATCAACGGTTCAATAATCAAATAGGGTTTCTGTAGACGCCACCGAATACTGGTAATTTGAGAATATTCTGTTGACCGACAAATTAACATTCCTCTGTTGTATAATATTGCACTAATGTTTTGTTTGTGCATGGATGTATTTTTTTTAATATTGCTTAGATTTTTTTTGTATGGATCCCATTTTTATCACATCAGCTACCATGATATCATTCCGTATCACTTAAGCTTTTTGATTTATTTTTGTTATGTATGTGTATTTAACTACGCAATCTTACGGCAAATGTTATTTTTAAAAGCGCGAAAATCACTTCCAACTGGGTGTTTTCACTTCATATTCTTCGCTTATTGAACGACCTAAATTAATTTTATTTTTGATGCATATCTTTATGCCTAGTAAGACTAATTTTTATTTGATAAATACGCTTCTACGGATAGCGTTCCATCCTTAATACGGAAGGTATTGTGTCGATGTTAATAGTATTTTCTGATTACGTTTTAAAGATATACTTATTTTACACCCTAGAACTTATGTTATTTTACAAAGAGTCTTTTTCAACTATGCAGAACTACTCATACCATTAAACAGGCCGCTTAAAATCGCAGATTCCGCATATTTATAACACCGGTAGTTGTAACTGTCCGCAGAGAAACGACACCAGATATATTTAATCAAAGGAATATGAACTCCTTTGTTTGCTTAATGTAAATTATATTGAGATTGTCTCGTTACATCTTTTAGCAATAAAAGCTTATTACGACACGTGTTTCCTAGCCTGTCTAGGAAACGATGCATTTGTATTTTTAAATTGTTGCAATTATTTTCTAAATATATTTTGGTAGAGAAGCATTGGAATAATTTTTCATTGATGATGTAGAATTCTTTAAGTGTGTTTATATAAAATATATTATAATATTTTTATTTAGTGTTGTGTTTTTGTTTTCTTTTTATTTAACAACCCTAATATCTCCGAACTGTTGAAATGGATAGTTATGTATTTCCGCAAAATGCCAATTGTTTTTATTCATCTTGCATAGTAGCAGAATTGCTAAATCCACATTCATTACATTTCTCAAAAAATTGTGAAATTATTTCCATTAAAATCAGCTCGCGCTGTACAAATATTGAAGTATTTATTGTAAAAAATTTGTAAGTACGTAACTATTCTATCTCAAACATAAATGAATTATCATACAGTCATAAATTGTTTATTTTTTTCACCACCACAATGCAGTCCTCAAGTATGCTTTTTAGTAGTGAGCATATTATAAGGTAAGTATATCAATATAATGTCGCAGATAAAAAGTAGTTATGAATATCAAGGTAGTCGTCCGCTCTTAAAATGTCCATATTTTAATAGAATTCATGCGAATTATTCATTAACATCCCTTACTCTGCTTAAAAACTTGCTTACTGCAGAAAGTTTGATTCAGATACAGTGAAACCCCGATTCTTCGTTTTCCATGGGACCGTAATAAATCAACGAATAATGCGGGAAACCGATAATGCGGGAAATCTTCAAATAATACCAAAATTTTTTAATTTTCAAATAACTTCCAGATACCTTGAATATAACTTACAATAACTTAAGCACATACTCAGTTGTCTATTTGAGGAGCAAACATTCAAAAAGTGTTTTGTCACACAAATACAAAGCTTGGAAAATGATGATTTAAGTGTTGCAAAAGTGACTGTTTGTATGAATGTATCAACTTTATGATTTCATTTTAATATAAAAAAAAACCTTTTTGAACACTAATTTTGATTTCCATTCATAGGTTTTATTATGGGCTATCAGAATTGATATGAAACGTCATTTTTCAAAATTTGTGACAAAACACTTTTTGAATGTTTGCTCCTCATTTGTAGTTTTGTACTTAAATTTTGACAGACACCCTTCAAACTCACATATTTTTCTAAGTTAACTTTTTTTGCTACGACTCGTTTTTTTCCTATATTTTTTTCAACGCCTTGAATTATTTTCAGAGTTCTAGTTTTCTTCAATTTAGTTTTGACTTTTGGAGTTAGAAAAATTCGCGCAACCAGATGCGCTGTAAGACTATTTATGAGCGAAAAAAGAAATATTCAACAAAAATGGTCAATCGGGATAGTAATTGGGACAGAAAGATAAGATTTAGATGATAGATCGAGGAATCGGTAAATCTGGTAATGATTAACGCGGAATTATTAAATATTGTTAATATTGGGGTTTTGGTCGAGTAAAAAATAAGAAATCCGTGCAAAAAAACGAAGATAGCGAGAACGGAAGATCAGAGTTCCACTGAAAAAAAACGAGATGCGAGGCAAAACTATTTACGATAAATATTCAACGAAAACGATCAATCGGGATAATATTTGTGACGGGAACAAAATATTTAAACGATAGATCGAGGAAAACGGTAAATCGGGGAACGATCAATGCGGGATTATTTTACATTGTTATTATGGGTGTTTGGCCGGGACTATGAAAAATAAACGATTCATGCGGGAAAACGAACAATGCGAGAACGGTAGATCGGGGTTCCACTGTATTTGCTGTTTTAGATAACTAAATATGATGACTAGAGCAATTGAAATATTTTTTTATCTTGAAATATTTAAAGTTGCACTGCTGTGCTAAGTATAGTGATTGTGTACATTTACATGTGCGATCAAATTCAAAAAAAATATTGTTCAAGCATTACTATAATTACTAAGTTCCTATTTGGGCGATGCAGTATTGTTATAGTGTCGTGGAATCGAAAAAAATTGAGCTCATAATCTTACTTGGTCAGTCGACCCTTCCATATGCCGATATCAGGATAATGCTATAAAACCCACCCTATAGGAAACTAAGTGTCAATAGGATATCTGGGGTCAGATTTTTTTTGTACATTTTTGTACATCCATAAATATTTAAAATGACTCGCTTTGTACCATTTATATATTAATTAGTTCTCTGCCATATGTTACATTGTTTCGCAACCAAAGTTTTCCAAACCGGTTAGTGGTGGGACAAGGGAGCTAATCTTGGGAGATTATTATTATTTTTATTTAAATGCGTAAACCATTAGAAAAGACATGTATTTACCATAGTAAAGGTAAATATCAACTATTGTAGTTTGTCAGTAGTATGGTTTATTATAGGAGAATAAATATAAAGAAATTTGATTGAGGCTTTGGTTTTATGTAGAAAAAAAAATACAAATATTGAATAAAGAAGAAAATGGTAAACATCTTAAATATTGTTCCGAGACATCGCTTGTCTATGACGTGTTTTTAAGAAAACTTCATCTAAGTGTTTGCAACACAGCTTGTGTTTTTCTAAAACATAATAGGCACCCCAAGGTATTTTTTTTAAAAATTTTATTTCAATCAATGAAATGTATTGTTTTTTTCAGTGGCTTTTTACAAAAACCACGACTATGCAGGTAGTCTTACAATATTTCACAGACCATAATGAGATAATGTTTATGTAATATACATAATAAACAGTACAGTATTAGAGACTGCTTTGCATGCTATAGAAAATCACTATTGGAGGGTTTACTGTACACATGAAAGATTGTAGCTCAATTATTTTTTTTGTATCGACTCCATGTTCAAATACATAACACTTGAATTGACAGACAAAAAATATTTCTTATTTCTCTTTCACTTGCCTATTCCAACATGAATATAGTTCACAAAAATGTAAGACTTGATTCAATATTAGATGTTGCATTATTTGCTCTTAGAGTATAATTATTAGTGCCAGTATTTCATTTTGACTAAAATAAGATGAGTGGATATTTCGATGATTCGATTTATTGTGAAATATTTAAAATATTTATTTTAGTCAACATTCTTGTTACATAAGAGTGATGATATCAGTAGTAAGGCAATACCAGTTATATATGAGAATATTTTGATCATAAAATGTTTACGTAGATATTGTACACTTTTTAGTTCTTGACAGTTTTAAGCCTTATATCCTCTAATTATATTATACAATCCATGGAATACAAATGATACAACATTTATGTTGGGAGGCAGGAAGCATGATGTCAAGTTTTGACATTATTTTTTAGAGCATGTTTATTTGTTGTTGTGTTGTGTTTTCTTAAGTCATAAAAATGCTGCCAAAATTTTCCCATCCTCGCTTTCTTCGAAGGTAAATATGATGTGATATTCGATATAGTCGAGTACCTAGGTGATAATAAAAAAAATAAATAATTCGTAAGTCACTGTAAAACAAACAAACATTAGTACTAATACAAGAATGAAATTTTTTTTTCGAGTACCCAGTGAAAAATATTGTTACCAGTGCCATACTAAACTAGATGACAGTGATAAGTTTCAAATCTTGTAAGTGGTTACCGGTGAGCAATAATTAACGTTTTAATCAAATTTTATATTTCGGGGTTCGATCCCTGACTATGTCCACTCATTGATGTTCGATCGGACCTAAGTATCGTGTCATCTTAGTGGCTCGTATGGCAAGCTATGGTGCTTTTTATAAATTCGTAGTGTCTTACATCGAGAGTTAAGACCTATTAAGAATGGTACACTGTCATGTATTAGGCTATGGAAGTTGTCGGCAAACTCATTTGTCAACTGAGCCAAATATCAACTATGCAACAATTGAAATGTCTTGAGAGTGAATTTTTTAAAACTTAAACTATGTTAGGTAGGTACATGGTTATTAACTTGATAAGGGTACTCCTAAATTGGCTTTTGCTCCTAAAGTCCTCAATCTGATTGAGTTACATTCGCTGAGACGGCCCCTTTCAACTCTTAAATTTTGAGACCAAAAACCAACTTCTGCTTGTGAAACACAAAGTTTCAATCGCACTGTAAGAGCCACAGTTTACCGAACATAGGGCAAGGGAATTTAAACAAACAAAAGTGCCAGCCGAGCCTGCTCCTGAGATAATCTCAGCTCTAGAAACTGAGCATACTGATTATGATGTTGCGCCATGTGAAACGTTTGCTAGCACCAAACGTGCAGCCATAGCGGGCGGTGGTGGGAATTGCAATTTAAGGAAGAGGGTTGCAATACAGAACCCATGAAATGGAATTTCGAAATTATATTTTAATTAATCTGAAGCCTATTGCTTTTTCACAGTGAAAGCTCCCAATCATCATAGGAATCCTCACAAATTAATGATTTTTAAACGTAAAATCGTATCGGCAGTGATGATTTAGTATTAGTATAAACATCCCCATATCATTGTTTACACAATGATGAGAAAAGTCAATTAATATTTCAACATGGTTATCAAAATACTTATATTTCATTAATAATAATTAAAAATTATTACATATGTGATAATATGAGATTATTGAGTATTGAATAAAATAAAACAACTGATATGAAATATTAGTTTTAAACAATAAATTCGTGAATGTTCCCGAGAGACGGAGGAAACAATGCGTTTATCACATTCGGACTTGTCGCTGCAAGGGCACGTTTTTGCATGTATTTTCAAACTCAACTCACTTGGCACAGACACAAATTTCAATCAAACTTTCACAAAAAACGAGCAAAGAAGTTTTTCTTAAGCGGAGGAAAATTATTACATTACTTCCGATGAATTCAATTTTTACTACTTTTTCTTCCCGAATAAATTATTGATCAAAAAGGTTTCGCGTTAATATCACGGAATGTTTAATTTGATAATAATAATTTTCCAACGAAATAAGAAAGCTTCGAAGCTAAACGAGACGTCGACTCTCGATCCGTCCCTCATGCTTTTCGCTGCGCTTGCAGACGAACTCATCGGCGAGAAGGAACGCTTCAACGACATCGGCGATGACTTGGATAACGCTTTCGTCGAGCTCATTCCGGGCGTGGACTTCACCGATAAACAAAAAGCCGCTTACCTTATTCTGCATCCCCCGCCTGTTGTGGAAGCTCCTCCACCTCCCCCAATCGTAGAGGAACCCCCTCCACCGCCACCCGCCGAGGTCGCTCCACCTGCAGAAGGAGTTGCGCCTCCGCCTGTTGACGGAACTGTACCTCCGGTAGAGTGCGCTGCGCCTCCGATCGACGGAGCCGCGCCACCGGCCGAAGGAGTCGCGCCACCGGTTGAAGGAGCAGTGCCCCCGGTCGAGGGTGCCGCTCTTCCTGCCGATGGTGTCGTTCCTCTCGTTGACGGTGCGGCTCCGGTTACCGATGGAGTAGTGCCACCAGTCGAAGGTGCCGTTGCGTTGGCTGACGGAGCGGTGCCACCGGTGGACGGTGTCGTAGCGGCTCCAGTCGTTGACGGTGTCGCGGTACCGGTTGCGGCTCCTGCTGATGGAGTCGCAGCTGTAGCACCACCGGCTGAGGGTGTCGCTGCGCCTGCGGCGATCGATCCGGCCGCCCTAGCGCCGGCTCCCGCTATCGTACCGGTGGCAGACCCTGCCACTCCCGCCGTTGCGGGTGATCCCGCTGCCGCTCCTACTCCCTCCCCCGCTGCTGCTGACCCCGTTGCAGCTCCTGCCGCCGCTCCCCCCGCAGTGGCCCCTCCTGCCGCTGAATCTCCTCCCGCCGCTGAAACCCCTCCCGCGACTCCAGCCCTGACTCCCGCACCTGAACCCGCAGCGGCGCCTGCTCCGGTACCCGAGGCTCCCGCTTGTTAAAACTAACAACTGCACATTTATTATTGAATAATAATATATTGCTTAGTTTGTTACATCTATTCATCCTTCTCTTCATTCATCTAGGAAAATAATCAAATATCGGATCTAATGAATCCATTTAAAGTATAACATATTTTTTGATTTAATGTCATAATAATCCAAGGGTCACCAAACTTTTTGAAAAACCGGCCGGATGATTTTTTCACCGGGGCCGAACGAAAAATATTCTTGTTGAAATCATATTAGAATTTTAAGAAAAATAATATTTCGCATGTGAAATATTTATATATTAAAAATCAGGGGTTGGATTGAAATCTTTGAAAGGCCGGATCCGGCCCGAGGGTCGTAGTCTGGTGACCTCTGCATTAATCTGCAAACAATGGTGGATTTTATCAAGCTGTCATTCGTAAACTAGATTCATAAATTGAGAAACGACATTGAGTTAGATACTCTAATACTTAAGCCACTCGAATGCTTTTGCTATACCGCCATTGTGTAAAATCATTATTTATAAAGGATGAATCGATAATATATAACATAACTATTATTTGATTTCATTGTCCTGAGACGCTCTTCGTATCACACATTCGCCTTGCGAAGGCTTTATGTCTTACAAAATTATACGAAAGAGCGCCATCGTGACAAATGTTTTCTTATAAAAAGTTGGATTCCGAATCATTTCTAATAATCCTTAAAAATCAAAATATTATATTTGGAATGGTTATTTCAAATAGTCTCTTTTATACCTCTTTTCTATATGTGATGGAATCTACTTTAAATACTAATAATTTATAATTTCAACGCTTTATATTATTTAAAAATTATACAGTAAAATATTGTTTCATGCACCGTGTGGTTGGTATGTGTAAAATAATTAATAACTTTATGTAAATATTGTATAATGAAACATATTTGTATTTATAAATATTACGATTTATTATTAACGATTTTTTTATTTTTTGCTCTCGCTCTTTACTAAAGCTTCTTTAACTTACATTTTATACTTCTTCTAGGAATCAAAATACTGAAATATTTTATTTTACACAATATATAATATAACACTGAGGATGTTAAATGTGAAACAAATTGTCCACCTAGTTTCTGTAATTGTGCAAATTATGTCAGTGTTATATCAATACGCTTAAGATTTTTAAAACTAGTAACTCTTACTTTAAAAAAGTACCTATGGCGTTATTTCTTTCTTTTCGAGATCGTGCTCCATATCAATGTACTAAAGAACTTCGCTTAAAGTCCACCAACAGTCAGATTCTCTACAATAAACGCTTGTTGGCTCGGTTTCTTTTTTTAGCCCCCGAGAAACGTCGTAGAAAGCTTCGAACTTAATTTTGTACATCGATTAGTGATCTTACGCTACAAATAGCAAGATATACATGTACTTTTTCTTCACACTAAACATACTAGTTTTTTTATCTTTGAAAACCAGACAATGATGTTATTAGTATTTTATTATTATTAATATTAAATGTGAAGGCGTGCAAAGATACGATTCAGGTCATACGATCGGTGTAGTTCACTTAAGCGGCATTTTATTGAATCGTTCACAATTCCAGACGACCTCATCTGTGAAAAGGAGATTTACCACGATGTTGGCGACGATCTCGATTGTGCTTTCCAAGATTTGTGCGGATTCTGAAGAACGTCAGCAATTTGGATCACATAATACTAAAAACTTCAACGGCATTAACCAAACCTGACTCGAAGATGTCTCTTGCGAGCTTATTTTTTCATTTTTGTACAGACACTTTTAAATAAAACATTGGCTTTAACATAAGTACTTTATCTTTTCTTCTAAAATACTTCTTTATGCTTTATTACTTCACCAGCATCGTTAACTAGCTACCTGTGCGCAAACCTAACTCATCCAATACAGAGAGATAACACGTAAGAAAATGCTTTTATTATACTTATTCCATTCGCTTTATTAATGAATCATTTACTTATATTATTTACAACAATAACTTGTCTTTCATTTTTTAAACAATATTCTCACGATGTCGGTGAATCATTTGCTCGTTGTCAATATTTAAAAGCTATCTAACTTTCATTAAAAATATATTCTAGTTCGTCATCGTGAGAATACTATTAAAAAAATAAATATAGGTTTTCAAGGGAACATAGATAAGGACTGAAAAGTTAGCCGTCGAATTATCAAATACCATTATGAAACGATTTTTGATTTTCCTTTACAGACGAGTTGGTCGCAGAGAAGGAAAAGTACAAGGACATCGGAGACGATTTGGATACCGCTTTCATCGAGCTTATCCTCAAGGAGAGCAACTAAGCATTTTTCAAATTGCTCACAAACATCTCGTGCTTTTCCCGACAAACCTTCGCCGTCTATTATATATCGTTTATTGAAAACATGTCCAACGACGAAAGATATATTCACATGTTTCCACTCAGCTTCTTATGTTTATAAACATTTTAAAGTATCATTACATATCATAATAATTTGATAGATTTGTTTGTAATTCGATTTTTAGAAATAATGAATTGAATCTTCCGAATTCAAAAATTTAGTAACGCGATCGTTTTGCTAAAATAAATTGACGATATATTTCAGACGCTTGGTGACTGAGCACATTTCCATCAGATTATATGTAACGACTCATTTATTTATTATTTATAAGGGAATACATATATTACGTGTATTTATATACATTTTCTATTTATTATTTACTGTGAACTTTATAATGTTATTTTATTATTACGAAGTTTATAATTTATTTATCTTGTGATTACTTTGATTAAATTAATGATTACACGGAGAATGTCTTCAGATATTCCCCAAAATAAACCATCAAAAAGTAATAGACTTCCATCTGAAACACACAAATATACTTTGTTTTTATTGTTCATCACTGCATCCTTTTTTAATACATCTGTTTTTATGTATTGCAATTGTTAAAATGTCGGTACGGTTTGCTTCGGTTTCATACGGTAACATGACGCAATCGTATCATATTTTTTGATAGAAGAACTGGTGGTACACATTACACATAACTCGTAAACATCAACAGGTGATGGAGAGAAATTTGAAGACACTGAAGAAACTGCAACAGAAAAATCATTACATTGGGACTTCAAAGTATATATAATATTTGTTACCGATTTGTATATAAATATTTAGTTAAAAAAACTATAATATCATAAAGGTTTAAGAAACGCTCATTAGTAAAAATTAAGGTACGTCAGAGGTACATAAAGCGATTTTCATTAAGCATGTCATTACTGTCAAACATTAATCATATTGTTTTACAATTTATTTACTGATGATGCTACAAATAACAAATATCATGTGTTTATATTTAATTGTGGTTGGTTTTATTCACATTGTCATGTTGACAGTGAACGCTTTCAGGTTTCTAGAGATCGGGCGAATTCAGCGAACTAAATTAATAAACTATCAATTTACATTTTCCAAAATGATAAGATTGAGAAATAAATATAAGAATTGATTTTATATGTCAATTTATTTATATTTTTGAGGGAAATGTTCGTTGATATTTTAGTTTCTCAACTTTTTGTACTAACATATTTTTTACAGAATCTTAAGTCGGATAATTCCGCGTGTGCTTGCATTAATCTTTCTTTTTGTATCAAACTACCCCACTAACAAAACTAATAAAACTAATAATTCCTCTTTAATTTGTCCTTCTTAGATGACCTCATTCAGGAGCGCAGCAAATATAAGGCGATCGCCGATGAAATGGACCAAACTTTTGCCGATCTCACCGGCTATTGAAATGTACCTGGACAAGTGCATGTCTTACACTTTAAACTAACAAACGTGCACGCTGTTAACCGTTTTTTGGATCATCGGGCGAAATGATACATTCCTTTTACTAGCTTTCTTCGTGTTAATTTTTCGCATTTATATACATAACTTTAAAACTAATCGCTTCGTCTTAAATACATATTACAAATTATTTCGGTGCAGTAAAATCTCGATATAATTTACTAATGTCGGCGATCGCGTGTACGGCGACGCCTAAAGTCCGCTATATTATACACGACTTGTCACATAAACGACAAACTCCCAACTCCCATCTTTAATTCTTAGAATAATCAAATCTTGAGATACATTTCGTTTTACTTTTTTTAGTATCGAAGAGTCGATGACGACTAGGGTGGGTGTGACTTTTTTTTATCCATATCCGCTCCCAATGTGAAGCATATGACCTCCTAATGGAGGTATCTCAACACGTATTTTTTCTACGAGAACTTTTTGCTAGTCAGTCGCTCAACGTCTATGTCCCAAAGAGAAGTAGTAGGGACCTAATGATAAGGCTAGGGCAGGACTAGTCGTTCACTGATCGCTCTTGCTACGCCCAACTATTGAATGAGGGAAATTAAGATATCAAAAACACCAATGCCATCGAACAGAAATCGATTGAAAAATGCTATTCGTACTGGGACATGAACCCGTGATATCCGGCACGGAAGCCAGCAACGCTAACCACTGCGCGATAGGACCCTACACGGATGTGACTTAATTAATGAACGTCAAATCTTCGGACGACATGCGCTGAGATTTCTACAGTTCCTGTGATCACGTGCTAATCAAGCGTAAAGCATTGTGTATTAGCGATGACTCTTTAATTTAATCGTGTAAAACTTTTAAATAATTGTGATTTAAACAGTTTTCACGTTTCATCGGATATTTTTTCCGTCATATCGAGGTTTTACTGTACTTTCACTAATGAAAACACGATGTAAAATTATGCTCCCATTTGAAAAGAGTATGAAAATAAATATTTTGTATAATATGATTTCCTAGTCAGTCAAAGTCAATTTCACTCCACTGGTATGTCAAGTAATCATGCAATATGATAGCTATAGATTTTTTAAATTATTATTAATGAGATTCTGATCACACTTAGAGATAAAACAGTATCCATACTGCTTATGAACCTTATCTCTAAATTTTGAACAGAAGGCTATCCACTATAAATATCTACTTTTAGTCTTGTTGATAAGAATCTAACTTAAAAGTTTCGTCTCAAAGCATTTTCAGTTCAATTAAATATTTTAAATATTTATATTTACTGCTGATATATAAAATGTACCAAACTTCAGCATTAAATCAAAGAAGTGTTTAATTTTGCTTAAATCTGGTACGGTCTACGCCATCCCGTAGCCTTGGCGTAGCGTCGTAGCGTAACAAATTGTCATTATATATTTTATTACACAGCACAATGTTTTTTTTAGGTTTGCAAAATGGGAATATTTTAATTGCGTGCCTTTTTTATTAATTAATCATATTTCGTATTTTTTCTTGTTGAATATGTTTATTGAAAAAATCATTCGTATATCATAGGATATTTTTTTATAAAAGTGTCAATGTATATTTATCCTCTTGTGATAAATTATTTTTAATGGTGTGAAATTTTCGCGCTTAAATCTTTTTCACTTTTCATCTAATCAAAAGTTAAATACATCAATTTTAATATTTCATTTGGTTCAAAATTCCACATTGAGGATCGAATAAATTTCTAATTTTTATAAACAATGTATTATTGCGTCATTAATGTTTGACTGACATTATGTTCGAAAAATAACTCTGAGTGATGAAATAAAATAAGAAAAAAATCGTGTCGGCTATGATTCTGCGTCTTTTCAAATCGATATGCACATTTATTTTATTACTATATTATGCATACGCATAACATCAAACGCTGCAATGACATGTGACATCTTGTGTATCACGTGATCACGAAAGACTATTTTATGTTGTAATTAAGAATGTTTGAAAGATTTTATAATACAGTAACACGTTTGATCTCAACATCTCAACAGGGGGGTTATTTTTATCAAGTGCTTTTAAAGAACCTCAAGAAAGGATATAAGCTTATTTTATGTCATCTTAATAAACTATCACCATACAACGTACAATCAAGCAGAAAAAACAGATACAATGTGTACGAGTTACATATTGGTTTCAGAAGGCTTAGTTACTTGTGTGTTTCGAAGAAGCACTTTGCTCGTGTGTTTCAGCAGACAAATTTTGGTCCACCGTTATTCTCAATATAATATTTTGATATACACGAACAACACGATATGAGATACAATTTAAGTTCTGATTTTCGTATCTCTGTAGCATTATTCTTCTTTGTTATCATATTCTAACTGGCCTAAAAAATACAAAGAGTAATACGTTTTCTTATTGACTACTTTATACCATTTTTTGTCTCTAACAACATAAACAAATACCGTAATACAAAACAACTTGACAGAAAAGTTACAATAGTTGATTAGGAACTTAGTGATAACATTAATTGTGAGCTTAATCCAAACAGAACCTTTGAAGTATAGTAATAATCAAAGGTATTTTCCATCCATTTAAGGTGAACAGGGATATCTAAATTTTGTGAAACTATATTTCTGATTCACCTGGCCTAACAAACTGATCGGAATTATCTATTTGTGATATTTTAATTTAATTTGAGACATCTCAAAAAGAAAGCTAGCTTTGTATGAGTTTTATTTTATCGGTAGTAATTCCTGAAAAAATATATTACGATAAGATTATATTTGAACGACATTATGTTTTCTAAGTTGGTAAGAGTTTTATAATATAATCGGGTTTGATTTACAATTATAAAAAATGTCAAAGGCTTAAAAAAAACATATAAGAAATAAGTGAGACAATGAATCCAATCTGCTTAATTACTGTTATAAATTTACCCAACGAAAGAAATAATTACGGTTCATATTACAATTTTCGACATAAGTGATTACAATAAATTTACGTCATATATATCATAACACGGTGTTTCCCAACGTTGGTCGTACGCCCCCCCCCCCCCCGCGGGTGGCAATTTCAATATTTTGGGGGGGAAATACACAAGTAGTTTTTTAGCTCTAAAATTACTGTTACCATTCCCATAATCATATTTAGTTGAATGCCGAATTAGCGCTGAAAATGATATGCCATTGAATAAAAAATCGTCTGGATATGAAAAACCGTGGAGGCTTACAATTAAATTGACCAAAACAGTACCTCACCAAAAAACTCTTTGCAAGACACATCAAGCATAAGGATCGTACTTATGTTAATGTGTTTTTTCCCGAGTTGTGCGTGTCACATAATATACATAAGTACATATTTATTTTTCTACGAAAGTTGAATTAAAAATATTATTGAGTATGTGCATTTTTTATTCGAAGCAATTATTTTTTCCACAATTATAAGATTTGATTGGGGAGGGGGGATATGAAGATTTTTGAAGCGTCGAAGTGGGGCATGTCACAAACAAGGTCGGGAAACACTGACATAACATATAATTTTTTTATATTCACATGACATAATTTAATACGGAGAATTATTTTTTTTGATCTGAAAAAAAGACTTATTTAAAAGTTGACTGCTTAAGTAAACAGTTACACTCAACGTATAAGGAAACGGTGCTTTGCAAGGAAGAATTAAAATCTGGTATAAATTATTGTTAATAAAATATTTTTCTCATTTGTTTAAAAACGTGCTGTGATTGAATTTATTTATAATACCCAAAAAAATTCAATGTAAGGAGTCTTTAGGAGAGGTGAACAGTGAACACTTGTTTGTAATAAAAAAAAGATTTTTCAGTGGTGTTCCGGTGAATATCGTTTTGCTTTAAATACAGCGTTGCTATTTAACTGACTGAGGATTCAAACGAAAAACTGAATTTCTTGACTGATGTTATTCACTCCGGTCACAATTTTTTTATTACGAATAATACTTATTTATGAATTTCATTAATGATTTTTGGAACATTATTATTTTAGATAAATAACTGAGTCTCCCCGCCCCACAAATGCGAGCTCTTTCAAAATCATTTATCAAAACTTAAACACAAATATTTAAAAATTTATATATACTACGTAAAATTAAGTAACAATCCTCAACTTTTCCTTTACTTTAGTCAATTGACTTTGACTAAAATAAAGGAACAAATATTTCCATTGAATAAATATGAAATACATAATATATGCGTTCCATTCCATTTAAATGTAAATGCGATTTTTTTTACACTTTACATTAAAACACAATGAAATAATGCGTGACGCATATTATTATTAGTAAGTAAATTTTCAAATATTCTGTCAATAACACTGGGAAATTTTAAAAAGTACTAAAATAAAACGCGGGAGAAATGATTATTCTTAAAATACGTTAAATGAGTTAAATGAAATTGAAGAACCGTCGCAAGTTTTCTCTATTGGATAATGAAAATATACAGATTGGTCTAAATATCTCAAAATAATTTTACGCATCCTCTTTTATTTGGGTCTTATGAAAACTATTAAATAGTATCACACTATCAATGCTTTCAGAAATAAGCGATACAAATAATTTGAAATACTGCTTAAGCGATGTGAAAAGGTAAAGTGAACATTAAACGAATACCACTTCTGAGTACATATTTTTTTTCACGAATGCGAAAATGACAAAATTGTAAAAAATACAAAGCAAAATAAAAATGATTTTTTAAGGATATGTTGTTTCATTCCCATACACCTTATCAAATCTATGACTGATCAAATATGAAAAATAAATGCATAAATTTGATTCGATTAGCAATCTAACATTCACATTTAAGAAGATTTAATGATTATGAAAAAAAAGATCCTGGAAATAGGATACGATAAGAAAAAACATACTTTTTTAGTGCATTTTAGACTTTATATTTCCTTATAAAGAAGTTATTATGGCCCGTGTACTTGGGGTGCCATACCTCTTATTACTAGATTTAGCACTTGTACACTCTGTTACCGTCAAAATTTTATCAACAAAAAAAATCACCAATGTTACTTAATTTTATTACAGCAATGTCAAACAAAACACTTTCATTGACAGCTATAGATAAAGAAAACCTCTGTGTTGCGTGTTTCATCAGACACTTGCAAAAGGCATAAGACACTTTACACGTCTAAATATGTGTACACATACAAGTGTTCGTTTAAGCGTTTATGGAGTGTAAAGACTCGTGATGGATTATATTAATAAGAGTTGTTTTTATCGAGTACTAGTTGTAATTTAGTGGGACTAGTGAGACTAAAAGGAATACACACATTGTTAGGTAATTCCTCACCCTTCTCTTGTGCTCAAAGGCTGGATGGCTGGAGGCATGAAAGTAGACGAGGAGGGCTGAAAGTATTGGCGTAACTAAAAAAATTGAGCCCATATGCAAAACCTATCAAAGTGCCCCAATTTTCTCTTGTTACAAAAATAAATTGATGCATAGAAAAGGACGACTTCGTGTTGTAAATTATTAGCAGTCGACGAATTAGAGACAAACATATGTCTTTTTCAGATTTTTTTTAGCTGGAGATAATAAAAAGTTACAGTTACTTTTATTTCGCACGCACGTGAAAAATGCCCTCACCATTTACTCGTTTGAGAGGTACTTTTAAAACTTATGTTTTTTAAAATTTGAATGGCTATAAATTTACGGTTCCCTGATCCCAAGGGCCCTTATGCGTTGTATATACCTGTGTGGTGGTTGCGCAACCGGTTGAAAGAAATATGTCCAGGTATTTGTGCAAAACCAATTTGGGTCCACAAAACCATCGATGGAAAAAAATATATATGAAATTTTTCATTATGGAATCCAAACTTGTGACATTGCAGGTAAGCAGGAAGAAAGCTATAGATTATAAGAAACTAGGTTACAGGATAATTTTAAAGTACTTACGCAAAAGTACATTTAGGGTATAGAAAGAAATAATTATTGTAACTGTAAAATTGCGAGATGCATTCACACAGTGTGCCGGCAATGCTCTACCTCTACATATTTAAAGGTAAAGGTCGAAGACGGTCAGTGATAACGGTAAACATACAATAAAAAAAACTCAATACATTTAATATTTTTGCAGAGACAATTTAAAAATGGTAAGTATGAAGCAATCTGCGAGCTACAGACAAGTTGAAAGCTCCCTCCTAAACTCCTTACACCTAATTATTAAATAATTGTTCGAATTTTATAATATGTGAATTTTAAACTTATTCAACCAAATTCGTCAACAAATTTTATTAATAATGTGATACTTTGGAGAAATGTATAAATGAAAATCTATATTCTGTAAAATTTTAATATACGCGAACAGCATAAAACATATATTTATTGGTTTCTATACGTACGAAATTTTGATTTTGGTTCATAGCAAAATACAGCTATTTTTGCATTTCCGATATTGAAAAACATCACAAATACCCGTATTGAAATTTCTACTTATGGCTGACTAAGAAAGGAGCCATAGTATTCCGAAAATGAAGTTGAGCGAAGACTTTTACCTGAACGATAAGAAGTGGAGAAGTGGCGGAGGAAGCTAAGTCTCGATTTGAGCTATAGCGCCATCAAAAAAAAAAAATACACTAATCTCAATAAACGCACAGCCAATTCTTATGACCTCTTTTTCAATCCATGTCCGCTCCCAATGTGGAGCATATGGCCTCCTAATGGAGGTATCTCAAAAGAAGTTTTTCTACGAGAATTGTTTGTTACTCAGTCGCTCAACCTCTCCTTTTCAATGAGAGTAGTAGGGATAGAAGGGTAAGAATAGGACAGGACTAGTGGTTGACTAATCGCTCTCGATACGCCCAGTTATTAAAAGATCGGAAAGGGCGGGAAGGATTTTTTCAGTCCAAATTGGGAGCAGACAAGACTTTGAAAATTACGGAAAATTGGTTTTTAATGCAAACCCAAGTACAGTCATATTTTTTTCCACTATCGAAACAATATGGAGCATGTTGATTAAGAATAATTGTTTGTTATTCAGTTGCTAGATCTCTCTTTTTCCGAAAGTATTAATTTATTGATTGGCTAGGATAAAAGGAATGATAATTCGCCATTCGCTTTTTCAATGATCGGATGGGCGAAGAAAAGTACAATTCACAAACATTTACGCATTTGAACGCAAATGGATAAACTATTTTAATACATGGTGTATGCAAACTTTCATTCCGGGATTAGTCACCGTGGAAACAAACCGCATCTAAATAATGCCAGACTGGCTCATTATCTCTGGCTCCTTTTTTTAAGCCGTGTCCACTCCCAAATGTGGATCATGTGAATCCCTAATGGAGTATATCTCAACAGGTTTTTCTTCCTCAACTGTTTGTTACTCAATCGCTCGATCTCCATTTTTTTTAAAATATAGTAGGGATAGGACAAGAAGACAACAAATCGATTGGGAAATTTGTCTGTAATGGGATTCGGACCCATGAGCTACGCAACCGAAGCTAACGACGACGACCAATCTGACTTGGACCTGGCGAATATATAGATTTTGGTAATTGATGTCGATTGCAAATAAAAGCTTTATGTTACGACCAACGATATTTATTATGCCGCACTAAAAATGCTTATTTATCATTATTTTTATTTTTATATAAATTATCATTTTAATTTTTGACACGGAGAAACAAATAGGATAGTGTGTGGATATAATCTCGCGTGGATGTAGGGGTTTTTCTACCCGGAATTTCTTTATTTCCATAATTATATTATTCATAAAAGTAAATAAAAGATTGTCATGAATTCAATGTCACTATTCAGTGAACAATACATTATATTGCCGTTCCTAATAAACATTTTACAAAATATAGTATTTGATATCATGAAATATTGTATATTTTCATTCACACATTTGTATCCTCTACGACTACAAGTATAGTGGTCCCACTCTATGCAGGCGAAGCTTATAGATGGTTATCATACGAATAACAAATAACCTTCAACCATATCCACTCCCTATGCAGCATGTGGCTATCATGCTACATCTACTCCCTGATGGTCATACATAAACGCTCACGTGATATTGCAGTGGCGTAGCAAGGGGCTGTGCCCCCCAATCATTCTACGATTTTTTAAACAACTATGAACTATGGAATTATACTACAGATGACAATTTCTCAAAAAAATCGTATTTTTTAAATTTGTTTTTAATCAAAAAAGTTATATTTTCTAATTAATATTGTAGAATCAAGCCGCAGGGGGTAGGTTTTTAAAATGTGTCAAAAAACAATTTAATCAATGGGCTATTTTATTTAGTTTTGAGTTATTATTATATGAAAAAATAAAATTAAAAGCTTTATTCTAAGTATATATTCAACATATGAACGATTTTTAGTTCATATGTTGTCAGAAATAAAATATTATTTTCCAAACATGAAACAAAATTGTCGTTGGTAACATTGTCAAAATATATTTTATATGCCATTTGGTGTCTTATGAAATCATTGCAAATTGCTCATCGTCGATCTTATATAATTTTTTTATCACTTTTAACTTCAGTCAAATAGAAGGAAATTACATTTTTGGCGTGCCTTCGATTTTTTTCGCGCATCGCGAATTTGCCGTCGCTGTTCTAGTTCTGCTTTTGATACCAGACGACTCATATAAAAATAAAATCATAAAGTTTAAACATTCAAGCAAACCGTGATTTCTCAAACACTTCAATTATCATTTTCCAAGCTTTGTATTTGTGTGACAAATCATTTTTTGAATGTTTGCTCCTTACTGTAAACTTGTTGCCCTGGCTTGGACATATTATGTATGTACATGTACTTCTTTTTCTTCCTTTTACCATATTCGCACCCTATGTGAAGCATATGGCCGCCACGCGGCACCTCTATTTTTCCCTTCTCCCGCCAATTGCTTTGCTTTGCCCATGACATGCCAGCATCCCTCAGTTCCGCCGAGTACATCCTATGGATAGTACCCGACGGACGTCCGGGGCGCCGGAATCCCACCGATCGAAAGAAGAGGCAGGCAGGATTGAGGCTTTCCGGAGGCATCCGCAGCACGTTACCCAGCCAGTTCCAACGTCTCTCCATAACCACTGACGTGATGTTATTCGTATATGTACAATATTCATAAGTGTACGAATAAATAATAAAAAAACAACTTTTGCCACTCTTTAAAAAAGCTGAAAAGACGTACCTGCTGTTTGTATTGGGCTTTTGTTTTACGCATGAGTGTATCTACGAAGAAGCATCAAACACTCTTCTGCTAATACCATTTTTTATTTTACACGATCAGGACTTTATCAGCTGATGAGGATACAATGTTACAGTGCTATTTATACATAACAAAATAAAAGTAAGAAGTACAAATGTAAGAAGCAATTGGCAATGAAAGGAGTTTACAGATAAAGATACAAAATATATGAATCAGTGACATTAAATTGACTTTAAATAAAATATTTATTATCTCTTAAAAATAGATGAATAATTCTAAAATTATTAATGAAAAATTAAGTTAAAGTGGCGACAAAGATAAATTCTAATGCATGTAATTATAATATGGAGAATTTTTACAATTACAATAATTTTAACATTAATACAATTACTAATCAATAATTACTAAACGACGATTAAATTACAACCGGGTTACGTACGAAAGCAGTGAAAAAATTCAGAGCCAACAACCATGAGGATTCAACCGATGGCAATTCTTACAAAAAAAAAGAACAGTAAACGGAGGGTAATGCAACAGATAAAGTAACGGTGACGAAGAAATAATAATTTGCTCATTGAATAGATTTAAATTAATTTTAATAATTAGCATTTTTATTTAAAATTGGGGATGTTAAAAAAATGAATCGATTGTTTTATTAATTAAGCGATGCGCTGTTGAAATTGTATAATCGAAGAAGATGATTTTTGTAAACAAAATATATTCAAGTAAATTTACAAATTTGAATTGTTTGAATTTTGTACTTTTCCATGAGTTTTGTCCCTAACGACCCGGGTTTCGCCTTTCGGCATCTTCAGGCATTCCAAGTGCACGGATGTACTTGAACTTACGCGTAGTAAACAGTTGGTATCGTTTATATACAAAAATATAAGTAGATCACCAAGTTAAAAGGCTATTCAAATGTAAATTAGCGAAAATTGAATGTATACAATTTTCAATGAATTAAGTGGGTTTTTTATAATTATGAGGATTTTTTGAAAATATTAATGATCAGATAATAATATAGGAATGTTTAAAATAAATCTAGGGTTTTATCCGACCTATTATTAATGAGATGATTTGTTTTTAAGCATTTGAATTAATATTTAATGATAGCAAGTGCTTGAATTATTAATAAATGACAATTATTTAAAAGGGGTACAACAATGAAGAATTTGGTAGATAAAGTTGATCGTTTAAAATTGGCAAACTGTTGAGCTGAGCTCGATTAATCTCTAAGATTTCTTGGTAAAATAATTTAAACTCGCCCCTGTTAGTATGTAACAAATCAATACCTGAGTTAAAATTAAACGTATGGTTTTCAAGAATTAAATGGTTGGCGAAGGTGGAGGTATCTTTTTTTAAGCGAAAAGCGGCTAAATGCTCAGCCACTCTTATATTTAAGGTTCTAGCAGTTTTACCAATATAAAATTTGGGACAATCACTACACTGTAATCTATAAATCCCAGATTTGTTTTTATAATCTATAACATATTTATTATTTATCAATAATTTACCGAAAGAGTTCTTGCAATAGAAAGCCGGTCTAACACTTTCTGAGAGCTGCTTCTTTATCTTTAAACTGGCGTGTCCTATGTAATTAATTCTACGCCAAAACCTAATATCACCTGAGTCTTTCGTTATTAATCCCTTGTGTAAGATTTGTTGTGCTAGCTTAATACGTTTTTATATATAAAAGATTGTCTATAAGAGACATATCATAACCATTGTTAATGGCGATTTGTTTGATGATTTTTAATTCAAGATCAAAATTTAATTTATTCAAGGGAATACTGACAAGTCTGTGAATTTCGGAATGAAATGCAGCTAATTTGTACGACATTGGATGTACTGAGTTTTTATGAATACAAGCATCTGAAAAAGTCGGTTTACGAAAAATCGTGAAATTGTGGGTATCGTTTTTAATGTCTATAGTAAGGTCAAGAAAGTTTATTTTCTTTCCTCCGACTTCCAGGGTGAATAGAATATTATCGTCTAATGAGTTTATAAAGTTATAGAATTTGGTGATTTGTCTATCGGTTCCGTTAAATAAACAAATAATATCATCTACATATCGGAACCAATAAACTATTGGTTTGACTTCAATGTTATGACTAAAAATGATTTTCTCTAAATGGTTCATATAGAATTCAGCTAAAAGAGGTGACAGACAGTTTCCCATTGCAAGGCCGTCAGTCTTAGAGATTAATCGAGCTCAGCTCAACAGTTTGCCAATTTTAAACGAGCAACTTTATCTACCAAATTCTCCATTGTTTTACCCCTTTTAAATAATTGTCATTTATTAATAATTCAAGCACTTGCTATCATTAAATATTAATTCAAAGGCTTAAAAACAAATCAACTCATTAGTAATAAGTCGGATAAAACCCTAGATTTATTTTAAACATTCCTATGTTATAATCTGGTCATTAATATTTTCAAAAAATCCCCATAATTATAACAAACCCACTTAATTCATTGAAAATTGTATACATTCAATTTTCGCTAATTTACATTTGAATAGCCTTTTAACTTAGTTATCTACTATTTTTTTGTATATAAACGATACAAACTGTTTACTACGCGTCAGTTCAAGTACATCCGTGCACTTGGAATGCCTGAAGATGCCGAAAGGCGAAACCCGGGTCGTTAGCGACTAAACTCATGGAAAAGTACAAAATTCAAACAATTCAAATTTGATATTGAAATTCCATCAAGCACCCTCAGTCGAAATACTTAAATTTACAAATCTCAAAAATTACAATTACTATGTTTATTTAAGGATTCGAATCTTCTGCCAGTCGTTTATTTCGGGACATACAAAGTATAATCATTTTGATTTATTTAATTTACTGTGGTACTTGATACCAATTTATAAAATGAGATTGACACATTTCATTTTTTAAATGGTAATAAACAACGAAACCATTAATAACTGGAAAGTATACACCAGGTTTTTGTTTATCAAGGATGGAATGAAAAAAGTGACAGTAATAATAAAATGGACTAGCTGTAAGCCCGTTGCCCAGCAACGGGAGATTTTTGCTGCATTGTGTTTGATTTTATTTAGTTTAATTTATTTTATTTTAATTCATTTTATTTATTTTATTTTAATTCATTTAATTTAATTTAATTTAATTTAATTTAATTTAATTTAATTTAATTTAATTTATTTTAATTTATTTTATTTTATTTAATTTAATTTAATTTAATTTAATTTTAATTTATTTCAATTTATTTCAATTTATTTTATTTTATTTTATTTTATTTTATTTTATTTTATTTTATTTCAATTTATTTTATTTTATTTTATTTTATTTTATTTTAATTTATTTCAATTTATTTTATTTTATTTTATTTTATTTTATTTTATTTCAATTTATTTTATTTTAGTTTAATTTATTTTATTTTAATTCATTTTATTTAATTTAATTTAATTTAATTTAATTTAATTTAATTTAATTTTAATTTATTTTAATTTATTTTATTTTATTTAATTTAATTTAATTTAATTTAATTTTAATTTATTTCAATTTATTTTATTTTATTTTATTTTATTTTATTTCAATTTATTTTATTTTATTTTATTTTATTTTATTTTATTTTATTTTATTTTATTTCAATTTATTTTATTTTATTTTATTTTATTTTATTTTATTTTATTTTATTTTATTTTATTTTATTTTATTTTATTTTATTTTATTTTATTTTATTTTATTTCAATTTATTTTATTTTATTTTATTTTATTTCAATTTATTTTATTTTATTTTATTTTATTTTATTTTATTTCAATTTATTTTATTTTATTTTATTTTATTTCAATTTATTTTATTTTATTTTATATTATTTTATTTTATTTTATTTTATTTTAATTTATTATATTTTATTTTATTTTATTTTATTTTATTTTATTTTATTTTATTTCATTTCATTATCTATTAATTTGAAAATGTACGCAAACAAAATACATTTCGTAGAAGAAGAAGATGTCTCGAGGACATCATCAGTACGCACACATTTGTGAAAAGTGAAAAGCGAGTGATTATTTTATCGACTTTTAATATATAAATTTAGTATGAATAAAAAAGTGGAGACTGGAAGGTGTGAAATGGACGTCCAAACACTCAGACATACGGACCTTATCGGCTATTAATATATAGATTGCTGTTTGAAAATGTTTCTATCAATACACTGAGCAAAACCGTATTTGAAATTGCCCGAATACTGATGGCAAACGATTTACGTAAAATTGACTTTGGATACACACTTATTTATGAAGAAACGGAAGCGTTATCACTGCGTATTGCGATTATGATACATATACAAATAAATGCAAACCACATTGTTAAATTACATATTGGTGATTGGCTGCGTGACAAAAAAACGCGACATTGAAAAATCGAAGAAAACCATACACGTTAGAAACTTTTTGATACTTTTTTCAAGAACTAAACTAGAAATAACATCAACTATAGGATGAAGTTTTAATTTTTTAAGCAATGTAATGTTTGAAAAACAATCATTAGCTTAAACTGTTTTTGCCGATCGAAATGACCATATCAAAACTTATTCAAATTTGTGAATGTATGCTTAGTCAATAAAAAAACGATATTTTATTTTACATCGAGAAATTCAATTCATTAACAGCAGTAATACGATGATCGTTTCCAATATTAATCTGAGTAAAACACATGTCTTATTTTCGTTGAGAAATAGAAACCAGAAATATCTTACATTCGGCAATAATCTTGAATTATAATTTTAATAATATTATGTAAAACTTCTTAACCTTTTTATTACATTGTATATGGTCATGGAACATCTCATATTTAATATTAGCTATTTCCGCAAAGTTAATGCCGAAGTGATCTAAAAATGAAAAAAACTTTAAATTTTAATGGAATATATTTTAAAACACAATTAATGTGAATATAATAATCGAGAATTGTATATTCAAACCGATTGTATCGATGACTTTCTCAACGCTCACTAGACAAAAGCTGTTTCCGTTATCCAAAAATAAAAATGAATTCCGTCACCCCGCCCGTGCGGTGATAAACATCTTCGGAAACATAATGTTGTTATTTTTTTTTTTGGGAATCGGCACAGCTTTTTTTTGAGTCCCTCCCAGTTGAGAAAATTCCACAGTAAAATCGTCTGCATGAGTGGTGGTCTTCTTGATTGGTAGTGGTGAGATCTTCTGTGTGCGTGAGTTAGTTAACTGGGCAGCATTATTATACTCCTTCGGTAGGAGGGCTTGAAGCTTATTTTGGTGCCAAAATACCCCCCCTCCGAGTTGAAACGATTATGGTTGTGCGCGTGAGCGGGTATGTGTGGGTCTGTGACGTTGTTGGATGATCTACAAAGCTGGCGTTGATTATAAAGATAGTTAATAAATATCTAATAAGTTTATTACAATCATAATTTTACAAAAAAACCATTTTCCATTCTATTTCCATTTTTCATAAGTAAAACATTTTTTTTGTCAATGTAATGCCTTTCCACTATAAGAATTGACAGCGGACACCAATTTATAATTGTAATAAATCGATGAAGCACCACCGAGAATATTAACGTATATTTTTTAAAATGTGCTTTATGAATATTATTAATGTCCTATGTAGTACCTCATTGGACATCGTAAATTGTAAAATTTATTGTATCTCAATTGAGTTAGGTGTATTTTTAATCAGAGCGATTTTTGGAACATTGCTAGTTTTTTAAGATACTTTTAAGTTTCATTTGATTTTAAAAAAGATTCGGCATAACACTGTTAATACACCAAATATTTTGTAAATGGAAAAACATACGAGATAAACTTGATATTTTTTTTATAGGGAACTCAAATCAACTCGAGAAGAATAAATATTACAAGCACCCAGCCTGATCGTTACAGAAAAGCCCCTACCAACTAGAACACGGAGGGCAATTTTTATATAGAATCAATCATCCTTCTGCGATGTTTTCATCGAAAACTTAAGAAATCAAGTTGGTTTGGAGTAGGGTATTCAATCCTGGGATCCCGTCCAGTTCTAATTTTTTGAAAAATCCCATGATTTCATAATCGCTGACCAAATATTTTGTCAACCCCAAATCCCCACACGATTTTATGTGTGGGGATGTTGAGGGTCCGGGATTGGATACTCTAGTTTAGAGTGCTCTTGCGCACAGATTTAATAACCAATTTGTCGTGAGGGGAGGATTTCATTAAATTAAAAAAGTGTAGATTTAGAAATTATTTAACGATTTTTTTACAATGTAACGATTTCAGAAAATAAATTTTAAGCAAAATTTGTAGCATAAGCAAACTCAAACTAACTAAACCTAATCCTTTTTTACGCGATACATTGGTTCCAGAAAGTGGCGCGTAAAAAGAACACCATTTTCATATAATTTGATAAATCGGTTCCAAATCCGCGTAAAATGTGTGAAAAAATGTAACGGTGCCGTCCAAAAAAATCGCGTAAAAAAAGGATTGGGTGTAAATTAAAAATATTGTTGTCAATGTATTCACAATATTGGGATAAATATAAAACCCCGACAGCCTGCATAGATTTAGAGAAATGGGAAGATGTTGCATTTGGATTTACATGGTAAATTCTTTAAGAATATAATTTTAAAAAAATCAAAAAAATGATCATTTTCTTTATTATTTGATGTTTATTAATGATCCATAAATTGTCTTAAATAACAATATTACACTGAACAACAGAATATAGAAAATACAATGATAAATCAATAATATTGGTTCATGAAAATCAATTATTGTTCATATTTGAAACGATAGCCGAAATATATTCGTTATAATTTCACCGCTCAAAACATATTCAAGATTATTTTGAATTCATGCTCCTCAACCTTCGAGCCAAAAATAATGGGTTGGCGAGCGTCGCGACGGAGAACGCGTCCAGACGTCGCGATCAGTGCCTGTTCTGCCAGCATCCACGCACCAGGTAAGACCGTTTTCCGGGATTCTGAATAAATGTGAAACAGTGATTTTGTGACTGTGATTAACACCCTCGAATGCTAATATTCTTACCACGACGAGTGTTTCCTTAATAAATAACGAGAGCAATCGTAGGGTAAGAAAAGCAAGGTATATATTTAACCCTTCATCAAAGACGGATCTTAGTGCAACCGGACCCGTATCTTCGGCTTTAATTTTGTGTGACAAATATTATTGTGAAGGTGGTTTTCACCGTGTTCGATAAAATATTAAGTTATCGTATTCCTTTTTAAATTTAACTGTGCCGCGCGATTATACGGGTAAGTTTTTAGGCTGAAACCCGGATTTTTACAGAAAACAGCGCATGTGTTGTACAAAAACTTAGTACGGAAAGTTTGACAGGATCACTCAAGTTCATGGAATTCTTCATTACAAAAATTAACACGACACCCAATACTTCTTAGCGTAAAGTAATAACGGAAGAAGTTAAAAAAATAAGTGCATATTTCGATTTATCAACATGAAGTTGGTAACGCGTATCGTGTTACGGAAAATTCATAATCGACTTATATGAACAACGTTGTCAGTGATAAACGTCAAATTAATCCATAACATGACAGTTTACTTTCAACCATATTGTAAGACCACAATTAATTGTGGCTTATAATTTTATAAACATTTTATAATAATAGCGTTGTTTAACAGATATTGTACGTTTTTAAAGTTTGTTGATACATAACTTTCGTTGATATCTTAAAACTTATTTTTTTTATATGTAATGCTTTCGAAAATGCATTCACCAAAGAATCGGACACCTCGTTTTAATTTATCGTACAGTCTGTGATTCGCCAATCTCACTAATTGGCCATTTCAGAAACGATTAAGCGTAGGGAAAACTAATTGAATGCCTATAGGCTATAGAGCATATTCATTCGACTATTTTCTGAAGCTTAATTAGGCATACAATCTACCGCTCGAATAAGATTTTACAATGCGGTACTGCTCACTGATACGTATGAATGAATGTTCGCCGAATGATTCCCGCAAATGAATATTATTTGTTAACTAGTGTTGTTATCAAAAGTCTAATATAAAACAATAGTTTTGAGACAATTTTTATTTTCGAAACACCTAATTTGTACTGTCTTCGAAAGTACTTTTTAAAAAGAAAAGTGTTTTATTTTGTTGTATATTTTTGTGAATAATCTGATTTGATTTGCATTAAAAATAAAAAAATGTCGTTTACAAAATTGGGATACTGTTATTGTATAAATTTGCTGGAAATTGACTCTTACGGAAGAAATATAGTAAATTTTGAATGCTTCTTCCTCGCGCGGCGGCAGTCGGCTGTCGGCCTGACCGTTCGGTGTCGAATGTCGTCAGCCATACTTGGTTTGGTCTATTTCGGTTGGCGCAAGAACCGCCGACGAAATTCTTCCACGCATCCTATTTTCGATCATTTCGTATGCATATGCGAGTAAAATGGCGGTGTTAGATTTTTGCACACCGACAGCGCCACCTCGCCCACGCCAGGAGCGACGAATATTTTTTTTATAAATAATTCACATAACATAACGCACTGGAATAGGCGAATTTAGATCATCGCAGCCTGCCTGCTGGTTGTCCAATTTTATTTTCGGATGAGCGCTTTCACCGAGTTATTGCTCCACTTGTTTCAAGTAAAAATAAATATTTACAGCTGCAGATTGATAGAACCGATTGAAATCACACAGGAAACACAGCACTGCAAATGAAATTCATCCAATCAAACATCTAACACCGGCGGATATAATTAACTTGAACGGAATTACACTGTTTTTTAATTCATCATACGAATCGGTAATTAAAAAAAACATCTATAGAAAGAACTACTTACTATTCATTGGCATGCACTTAAATAGTAATATTGTTTTCAATAATATGACAATTTATTTACGCTTTCTAATATTATAAATACAATTGACATACTAGTTTGTCATAAATTTAGTTAAATTCTCAACAAAATATTATTCCATTCTTACCCATGCTAAACACAACTAATTATTATTTCATTAATTAATTCGTTCATTACAATATCTTTTTATTCAAGATTGACATAGAGTAAACCATTTTTATTTACACTCTGATAGGTTTGCAGGTTTTCTACCGAAATGAATTGTTTACACCCATTTATTTAGTCATTTAAAGCTTAAATGAATAAATGCATTGTCTAATGTTATACAAATGACCACCACAACAGGGAGTAAAAATTGCAAGCGGAATTATAAAGAAGCGATACAACATAAAGAAGCGATACGGGAAAATTGAACAGATCGCATTGTTTTAGTAATTTTGATGGGCGCACACGGGGAAATCATTGATCATCGTTAACTCCGGAAGAGATGCATCACAGGCACAGGTTACTAAAAGCTGTCGACCGACAACCTGTAGCGTGTAGTTACGTGAACATAAATAGTTTTTACCTGCGTCGCAATACATTGTCAGCATCGAATGAATGTATTCCGCACAATGCAATATATTGGTCTTTCTACTCCGCAGATAGATGAACATTTATTCATGATTGAGGTTTGTTTCAAAGACATCATATACTAAATATTGCCAGGTTACAGTGCCAACTATTCAAATTCTTGGACGTGGCTCATTTATACAACAGACACTGTTTTGCTCTCAGATAGCGTTTAGACCAGTGGTTCCCAAGGCGGTTCCTACAGACCCCCAGGGGTCCCTGTGAAATTAATTTGGGGGTGCGAGGACAACGCCAGGGGGTCCGCGAAAGGTTCGATTTAAAATAATATTTGTAACACATCTTCAGGATATGAAAGTTAAAATAAATAGCAATAAACAATTTGATGATAATTTTTAGGTCTTGAGTAAAATGTACACGTTGTATATTTAAAAAACAAGTATGGGCAAATATTACACCCTGCAAACAAGTCAACCGCGGCCATATTTTACTTAGAAAATGACGAAGACTACAACCGTTTACTTTTTCACAGAGATGTTCGTTGGCTGTCAAAGAGTGCATGCTTGGATCGATTGTATGCACTCTTTTATTCAGAGTTAGAATTCATGGAAATTAAAGACAATGATTTGAGATTAAATTGAATTAATTCAAAAAATTACAAAGCTTATATGACTTACTTATTTTCCAAATTTAATGCAACAAATTTGAAGCTACATGGCGATGAACTTAATTTAATCAAAACTAAAAGCATAATACCTGCGTTTATTGCAAAAAAATATGTATACAAACAAAACTTGGGGAAAGGAGAATGCTCTCAGTTTCCTAATCTTTCGAAATTGGAAAAGCGAAGTGAAGATTTGCTTGTTTATTGTGAACACTCAGCGGCTCTTCATTCTGATCTCAGCCGAAGATTTGAAGACATTCTTCACTTGGTTATGATGAATCCATATTGTAACACGAGCAATTAATTGAATTATCTACAAATGAGGAACTTAAACCTATGTTTTTACAAGGCTACCACAAATTCTGGCTGCAAAACGGATACAAATTTTACATACTACTTTATGGGTCACTGCACAGAAGCTGTAGATTGCTTTCCCGTCCTCTTATTTAGTAGAACGTGGATTTAGTGCTGTTATGAACCTTATTACAAGAAAAAGAACCCGACTAGAAATTAGTGCTCGTGGAGACTTACGATTGTTACTAACAAACATAGAGCCAAACATAAATGATTTGATATCATCTCACCAAATTCACCCGTCGCATTGAAAAAAAATGTTTTATTTAAATTTTAAAAATTATTAATTGTTGTAAATACTTGCTTTAATATCAAAATGTTTTATTAATATTTTATTAAAACCATTTACCATTCAATGTATCAAAATAAATTTTATATTTTTTCTCTTATGAAATTATGTTATTTCACTTGGGGGTCCGTGGACAAATTTTTCTCCATGAAGGGGTCCGTGAGCATAATAAGTTTGGGAATCACTGGTTTAGACCGATTAATTAATGTTCAAATTTGACTTGACAATAGATTTTGAAATCACTTTAATCAAGAAAATTTCCAATACTGCCATATATGGCAGTATATTATAATATTCATTTAAAAATTACACCCTCAGAGATCGGATACCGATACAGTATAAGTAAAATCATCTGGTTTTAATATTACATTGTTTAACATTAATACAATGTATCGATGGTAATATTTATGCTACCACTATCTTATTTATATAAATTTGAAACTATTACACTACTTCAATAAAGACGACTTTCACATTTCACAGTTTTTTTTTGCGAAACAAATATAACGATTTTAACATTGATTCATGGTTCTGCCAACATATTTATAACCAGGGCTTTGGAGTCGGCTAAATTACTCCGACTCCGAAGTATTTGTTTAAATCGTTTCATTTTAATTTATATATATATAACCATCGGATCAACTAAAGTCAGTCTAGCATGCATGGCAACACTGAATTCTTGCGGATTGAATACACGTCATTAAATATATTTTTTGAAATGGGTCCGAGTCATAAGATTTTTCCGACTCCGGAAAAAACGCCCGACTCCACGACTCCCAACTCCGAGTCCGCAGCCCTGTTAATAACGCGGGTTTACGTTCGCTGTCGATTTGAGAAACGGAAATATAAATCAGCAAATGGAAATTCAATAAAAACAAAACAATTTTTGTACTAATTCTACATTATTTATAATAGACCAGGACCGGTTTTGCCCATCGCGAGAATTACCAACTGATAACATACAATTGATTAAACTTTTTAAGCGCAAATGAGAAGTAACAGTTAACAGGTTCTTCGTATTTTCATATTATAGATAATTAATTATAATTAGTATAATAATTTAATTTATAAATTCTTTTATTTTTCTTTAATACTTTGCATTAATTTTTGTATAAGCAATCCTGTGTCGCTTTTTATTTCACCAGTTAATAAAGCTACCGAAGAGCGAAACCGGTCACGATCTATTATAGGTACAAAAGGTGTAATATAATATAAGTACTGCCTTTTCACCAAGAACTAACAGGAGACATATTAAAAGGATAAATAAAAATAATGACAATAGTTCTGTAAAAATTATAATATTTTCATATTTCACGGATTTATACGCACAGTATAAACAGACAAATAAACGAATATAAATGAAAGCATTATCATACTTTTTATGATTACAGTTAACATTTTAACGATCGAAGACTGTAATGAATCCGCTTACCCTAACGTAATAAGTAAATTGCTGACAAAAGCTTATATTCTTACCTTATCGTTATATCGTTTTTAGCTTAAATATCGACGTTACTGCAAAAAATATAAGCCCAGGAAGGTCAAATTTTATTTTATTTTTCGTGTTTTAGTTATATTTTACAATGTAATGGTATAATCCAGCCCATTTTGAAAAGGGGAAGGGGCAACTGCTACGGGCCGTTTTCAACTCTAAAGTTGAAAATTTACGACCGATGCGCGAACTTTTACCAAATAAGATACAACATGACTTAAAAGTCTTCATTTAAGTTTTGAATTTCGAAGGGAGAATCTCGCATATATTATATTATATTTACCGCCTGAGGTCTCGATATTTCTATAAAAACTTTTTTATTTATCCCAAACTTTTAATACGTTTTTTTTAAACTGTGAGTGCACTTTTGTAATCAGAACACATATTTCCTTTTTATTTGAATACGTTATATATACACCAACAACCTTTAAATTTATATATTTTTTCCCATGGCCGCTCCATATACATCATTGTTTACATTACGCATGGAATGACGAATCAATAAATTATTACTCGAAGACTAAGTAAGCAGTCGAGATTTTTAAATGACCTCCCTGGCGATTCAACAACTTATTGCGATACAAAATTGTCAGATTATGATTTATGATTAAGACATTATTTCCGATTTACGAAGCAAAATTTGTAAGTTTTAAATTTGAATCGTGAATATAAATTTTCAACTTTAGAGTTGAAAATGGCCCGTAGCAGTTACCCCTTCCCCTTTTAAAAATGGGCTGGTTATATCATATAATGCCTTTCCTCCAAGTGTTGACAGTGAACACCCTAAAAGGAATTCATTTATTCATAATTTATTTATTTTTTAATATCAAAAGAATTTTACAATTGTATGCTTTTGTTGATTATTTTATGATTAACTGTTAAAGTTACGACCGAAATAAAACAACGCTTGGTTGCTGTGACGAAAAATGAAAGTATTGGCTGTGTGGCCGATGACCATCTTGGTCACATACAGATTATTAATTGAATTGACTTGCAGTTGGTATAACTGCAGTCAAATCATTTTAAACTGTCAACTGAATTTAAAAAAACTGATTTGTATGAAAACATAAAGGTTTAATAAGACATGACGAAGCAATGCTGGCATTGGTGAATGACAAGAAATGAATCTTGATGACGTTTATGGAGCAGCGTAAGGAGCAGATATTTCTCAGTATCTGCGGTCAAGTCGTAAGGCTTAACTCTAGAAATAAAATAGTTCGAGGATCAAATCTCGGCAATATCAAATAGAGATTTTTTCGATCATCGATGAAATCTTCAGCATTGATTGTCATGATGTTTACCCCCACGAAGTGATTTCGAGTGGTTTTAACAATCCTCATCGAATTTATGTCATGTAATTCAAAATCTCTGGCATCTTGATTTCTTTACTATTATTATTAGCTTTAATGCGATTTTTTTTACTAAGAATTAACAAATTACTCCACATAATATAATTATATTACAAGAAATTTGCAGTAAAAAACGTGGTTTCATAAAGAAAAAACCTTTTTTTATTTTCAGCGTTGATTTTTTCTCCCGAGCCGTAGACCACACTCCCAGCCGCCAAAATGGACGCGATCAAGAAGAAGATGCAGGCGATGAAGCTGGAGAAGGATAATGCCATGGACAAGGCCGATACCTGCGAGGGCCAGGCTAAGGATGCCAACTTGAGGGCGGATAAGGTGAGAACAAAAAAATATTCATAGGCAACTTCGTGGCATTGAAAGTAGAAGCTAAATACACGAATATTCGATGTTGAAAGATTTTTGTTTGCAATGTTTTAAATTTTCTCCATAATATTATATCCTCTCTCTTCAAAAAAAAGAGAGGTTGAGAAACTGAGTAACACGCAGTTCTCGTATAAATAGGACGCCATATGTTCCACATTGGGAGCGGGCATGGATTTAATATATATAAACGATATTCGAATAATTTATTTAACGAATATTTTAAATCCCTAATCAAAAGTAAATTAATAAATAATGGATTTAACAATAGTAATGCGTGAAATAACTTCTGTTAGGATAAGCTCCATTTACTCCACGCGGAGCGGACATGATTAAAACTGCAATGAGAATTCTTTACATTTTTAAACAAAAAAACATTCCTTTTTTCTTCAAATAAATAACAAGTTGTGAAAATCCTTCCAGATCAACGAGGAAGTGCGCGAGCTCCAGAAGAAGCTCGCCCAGGTAGAGCAGGACCTGATCACCAACAAGAACGGTTTGGAACAGGCCAACAAGGACCTCGAAGAGAAGGAGAAGACCCTCACAGCCACCGAATCTGAAGTAGCCACCCAAAACAGGAAGGTACAACAGATTGAAGAGGACCTCGAAAAGTCCGAGGAAAGGCTTGGATCAGCCACCAGCAAATTGGTTGAGGCATCAGCATCCGCCGATGAGAATAACCGGTAAGCTTGTCATGTTTTCTGAAACGATACAGTGTACACATTCAATTATATTGATGTAAAATTTTATATTCAAAAGAGTACGGTTATTTGTGAACTAGCAAATCCAAAAAATCTGATCTTTATGTAGAATGGAAGATATTCGAAAGCTGCTTTGACAATTACATGCATATTGAGAAATAAAATCATTTTCTGAGAGTGAACTGTTAAGAATTAAGAACACCAATTGTTTTCTCACTCTTACACTGCTTTTTGATAACAGATAAAGCGAGAAAACAAATAAGTTGCAGAGAATTCAGTAATAATAAAAACTTGAGCCATTTTTCATACTCAACCTGCTAATGAGATAATGTTAAAAATTCCGACTCTAAATGTAACATATTTTCTATTCCAGTATGTGCAAAGTATTGGAGAACAGGTCCCAGCAAGATGAAGAGCGTATGGACCAACTTACAAACCAGCTGAAGGAAGCTAGGCTCCTGGCTGAAGATGCTGACGGCAAGTCTGATGAGGTAAAATAAATGATAATCGACTGCATATAATATATACATTCTCAGTGAACCACCATTTGTAATCTATATCTGCAAATGCATTGCATCCGAAAATCATATTAGTTTTAATTTGAGTAAAATCAATTTAATTCTCCTTGATTAATTGATTTAATTTATAACTAATTTGTTGCAAGAATTTTGAAGTACCAGTTTTAGGTGTTATTTGACAAACAAATTTTTATCTTCACTTAAATTCCCTTGCAGTAGCAAAAAAGATTAATTGCTCACGGAAAAAGTTAATTATTTATTGCTAAAGATTTAACTTGTATTATGAGGTCGTATATAAATATATCCAATTAGTTATTCATGCAATAATATATAATTAATATCTCAGTCGTAAGCAGAGTTTTAATTGAATAATTCTACGGTGTATTTTTGGATTTTTGGCAGTAATTTCCAGTATTAATCCATGTAAACACGTTTTAAAGATTGTTGATTTAGTTGTTTACTATTTCGAAAAAATATTTACAAGTATTGATTTATTTTCAGCATTATTACTTCAATAAGTTTTAAAACTTTAATAGGAAATAGTTTCTTTCCAACTAATTCATAAAATATACTAAAACAATGATAAAAAGAAGTCAACCACGCTTTGAATACATCCAAATATCTGATTCAAATAAAATCGCCTGATTTTCCTTCAAGAGTTTTAGCATTAGAATACTAAAACAATGTGAGAAAAATCTGAATACTAGTTATTGTCTAAATTTTGTCACTACTAATAAACTAAATAATACAAAATATATATCTTAAATGTTTACAACCGGGTTCCTAAGTTGAAATAACCGGTTTTCAAATATTTTGCAAATCTCACAAATAGTCGGGGTTTCAAACTCGTTTTTTGAAAACCAACGTCGCAATATATATACAGTGATGTAAACGCTTATAAAGAGACGTTGGAACTGGCTGGGTCACGTGCTGCGGATGCCTCCGGAAAGCCTCAATCCTGCCTGCCTCTTCTTTTGATCGGTGGGATTCCGGCGCCCCGGACGTCCGTCGGGTACTATTCATAGGATGTACTCGGCGGAACTGAGGGATGCTGGCATGTCATGGGCAAAGCAAAGCAATTGGCGGGAGAGAGGAAACATAGAGGTGCCGCGTGGCGGCCATATGCTTCACATATGGTGCGAATATGGTAAAAGAAAGAAAAGGAAGTATATGTACATACATAATATGTCCAAGCCAGGGCAACAATATATATATATACATGGATGTAAACGGTTATGAAGAGACGTTGAAACTGGCTGGGTCACGTGCAGCGGATGCCTCCGGAAAGCCTCAATCCTGCCTCCCTCTTCTTTCGACCGGTGGGATTCCGGCGTCCCGGGCGTCCTTCGGGTACTATCCATAGGATGTACTCGGCGGAACTGAGGGATGCTGGCATGTCATGGGAGGAAGCAAAGCAATTGGCGGGAGACAGGGAAACATGGAGGTGCCGCGTGGCGGCCATATGCTCCACATAGGGAGCGAACATGGCCAAAGAAAAGATGTAAACGTACACTGCTAATTAAAAAATATATTAACTCGATTTGTATATCGACTGTAGAAAGGAAAGAGGACGTAACCCACACATATCAAATTTTACAGGAGGCGTAATAATTTGCGTGTTTTGATAATTTTGGGACATATGCAAATTATGAATTATACACAACCTTGAAGTGCACGGAGACTACTAAACTGGTGTTTAATTGACTTAATCTAATATTAATTAAAGAAATTCTCTTAGAAAAATCTTTATTTCAGTCTTTTTTCTTGGTTTTAATTTTTGACAAGGCCATCTTTTTCAAACTTAAAAGCTAAATTTAGATACTGATTCGGCATTTGGAGCTTGCATCCTTTTGATAGAACGTTTATCAAGTTTGATACATTGTGATTATCGAAAAATATCTATTTTGAAAAAACTGTGGGTTACGTCCTTTTTCCTTTCCAAAGTCGATATGTATGTATATTTGAGTTCAAACGTATTTGAATGAACTGATGAAGGTTTTATTTGAACCTAGTTAATTTAAAATGTTGTTAGAAACTATTGAATATAAATGATCCATTGACAATACACACTAACTTATAAACTTGCTTATTCGCAACAACAGGTTTCCCGCAAGCTTGCCTTCGTTGAAGACGAGCTCGAAGGAGCTGAAGACCGTGTCAAGTCTGGAGACACCAAGATCATGGAGTTGGAAGAAGAATTAAAGGTGACTCAATCTTTTTTTTTTATTAAATATTATATATACCATCGGAAATTTAACCAGAGGTGAGGGACGAAGCGATCGTTGTTAGTAATTTACCATTGTACCAAGATAAAATTACAATAATAATTATTACTCCTTATATGAAATTGTATATGAGATCGAGGAGAATCATTATAATATAATATACTATAACTTTGTAGTTAATATTTTTACTGTTATCGTTTTACGAAGAACGTGAAATTTTGCAATTATTTTCGGGGTCATAAAATCCAGCCCGCGTATGGTAGGCGTGTGACCCAAATTAGAGGCAGCCAAAGCAAAGGTTTTTTTTTTTAAATATAATGCATTTACTCGCTGCGACTTTAATAAAATGAACGTAGCTTATCTTACTAATTTTTATCACGAAAAAACAGTCTGATATAAATTGAACTATGTGCAGAATCTTCTTTACACAGAATTGTCGTAATAGATATGCCGTTATTTTTTAAAATGTCGAATGCATTCGTTACTGAAGGAATTACTGGAGGATTATTGACCATTGCCAGTTAAAAACTCATTAAATTCTACTTTTCGGTCTGTCTGCTACCCCTGAACACCCAGGTTAGACAGCGGATTTAATAGATATCTAAACATGGATTGTTTGCCTCTATTTCTACTGTGGAATCATTGTTTATTACTTTCGATTGTGAATTTTGAGTATTATACGCTACTTTTTCTTACACTCTTATATTATTAGTATGCATATCTTATTCAAGTTTTTAAAAATAGCAGTTTCGTGATCTTGTTGTGTATTTTAAATAATCATTGCTAAAAAAATAATCTAAGTAAATAAATACAAAAGATTTTTTGAAAAACTTTTTATTTCGTTTTATGATCTATTTTTCGAGTTCGTATTATACGGGTTGAAGTTTCGTAGTGATCTGACGTAGCATACCTACATACATTGGAAATAGAATGATGAATATACTTTTGATTTTTATACATATCAATGAGGAGGGAGCGGCCATTTTCCAGGATGACAGCCGAAAACCGAAAAGATGTTTTAAAGATTGGCAGTGTGTAATATTGTCATTGCAGTTTAATATAAAGAGATTGACTAGTTCATTTGACGCTCAAAAATAAATATGCAACACAAAAATTATTAAAAAAAATGATTGAAGACATATAGCGCACACTTGCTCGAAAAAGACAACTTTGAATTATTTTTATAGCGGCTTATTAAATTAAGATGAAATTCCATCAACAAAAAATATTTTTAAAAGCTTTTAATGCATTAACATGATTCTTAACAGAGAATCGTAGAAAAATACTACTTTAAGGTAGCAATCTGTTAATAAATTCCAATTACAACTTCCTGCGGCCTAAGCAATGAAATTTATTTATAGGACGAGTGATTGATATTGATTTTACACTGATATTAGTTCGTCTGGGTGTTTTGGGGAAGTTATAGGCCTACTTACTACCTTCGACGAAAATCATACAATTTCACTCAAGCGAGTCGCTAAATAAATAATTTTCTTTTCAACTCACATAATGTGAACAAATTTACTGGCATGGGATACTAAAGTGCGTAGGTGCGTACATTGTTTAATTAATTTTTTTGTCTTTTATTTGCACAAGGCTTGATAGAAAGTATTTTCTATGACGCTAAAGGTCTTTTAATAAAAAAAACTTTCGAAAAAAGCAAATCAATCTGCTGAGTTTTATGTGTATAAAGTAACGGAATTGATGTTTATAACAACGTTCCGAAATACGCCTGGCTATTTATTTTTTCATAAAATAATATTTTTTTGCAATATTGAATAAGATAATGCTTCACTTTTAATGTGTTCACTGTCAATATCTGTCAGAAAGGCATTATATTTAAAAAAAACACTATTTTGTACGAACTCAACTTTTATTTTGTGTGATAATGACCGTTTTCGCTCATAACGAGCATTTTTTACTGATAAAAAAAAATGATAAAGTCCTTTTTTAACTTGAGTATAATTACATCTGTCGGGTCGTGTGGCGCAGCGGTTAGCGTTGTTGGCTTCCGTGCCGGATCTCACGAGTTCGAGTCCCAGTACGCACAGCATTTTTCTATCGACTTATCGAATTCTGTTCCAAGGCATGGGTGTTTGTGATGTCTTGATTTCCCTCCCACCCTTTCCGTCATTGGGTCAACTGGGCTTATCGAGAGCGATAAGTTAACCACTAGCCCTACCCTAGCCTTATCCTTCTATCCCTACAACTTTTTTTTGAAAAAAGAGGTTAAGCGACTGAGCTACAAACAGTTCTCGTAGAAAAACTTCTGTTGAGATACCTCCATCAGGAAGTCGCACATTGGGAGCGGACATGGATAAAAAAATAAAAATAGATCCCTATCATATAAAATAAAAGTGGAATTAGTAAAAAAGAATGTTTTATTTTTTGAAACAGAATGCATTATGTTAGCATGGTTTGCAGGTTTCTATTCATAGCACGTTCGTAATGCAGGTATCTCAATAGATGTTTTTCCATAGAGATCTGCCACGGAAGCCAAATACGTCAACCACTGCACCGCGGACCGGACACTTTCCACTATTAGAGTAACAAATATATGTCTGTAGACTCAAATGAAATTTTGTAACATGTTTGCTTTAATGTTGCGATGTAGGTCGTAGGAAACTCCTTGAAATCCCTTGAAGTATCAGAGGAGAAGGCCAACCAGCGCGTCGAAGAGTTCAAGAGGCAGCTCAAGACCCTCACAGTTAAGCAAAAGGAATCTGAAGCCCGTGCTGAATTCGCTGAAAAGACAGTCAAGAAACTCCAGAAGGACGTTGACAGGCTAGAAGGTGGGTTTTTCCTGATTTCAATTCGGCTTAAATTAGTTGCAATCAAACATGTTATGAAAGTTCTTTCAGGATTTGATCATCGTACAATATTTTCTGTAGAATATGAACAGCGTATAGTCAAACGTTAGCTAAACATCGGTTTTATTATTTAGAATAAAATTTTAATTTGAAGCACGATTTTAATAAAATCTCTTTCGAATGAAGATAATTTTTCATTGCAAATGTCGAACCGTTAAAATTGTCGGTAGTTGAGTATGCATTTCAGACGCATCATTATAAATGAGATACGATATATGATATCGCACAAGCTGTCGGCGAATAAAGTGCCAGACAGTCAACATAATAATAATGTTTTGTCATAATAATAATACGAAATATGTCAATTTTAATTAAACGGTTTGTGGCTAGAATTTACTTTTAGTCCTTATTTATTGGATGTTATTTAATCTATTTAAGTGTCTCTACGAAAATAGCAAATAAAGAAATCGATTTCATCATTTATTAGCTATAAATATTCTTAAATCGGCAAATCTTACACTGTGATATGATATAGGAACATAAATCAGAAGCACAGTTTAGAATAACGTATTAGAAGATGGATTTGATTAAGCTTAAATAACTTTATTTGAATCCAATTAATTGAAATTAATACTTATACTCTTGTTAATTTAAATCATTAGAAAAAGGAAGCATCTGGTCGTGTGTTTTCGTTTAACATTTTTCGACTGCGTTTGTTTTCCCCACAATTTAGATTCATGAGCACGCAAATATTATTGCTATGTAATAAAATCGTTGTGGGTTTTGAATTATTAATTTATCAATATTTTCGTGTCACTGTCTACGACAAGGTACGCTTAACGATGTTAGGTCCTTATTACTTAGTAATAGGAGTTACAGCTAGGAAACTGGAAGGTAAATAGGCTTAAAAATTAATCAAACTACGCTCTTGCAGATTACTTTTAAAATGCTTCAATTAACCAAATTCATGGAGAGATAATAATTATGTAGCTTTACTTTTAATACTACCCATTCTATCTTATTATGAAAATACTTTTATTAATAACCTACTCGCTTGTTTCAAAATTAAAACTTTTACTGATGCTTTTGTAAAGATTGTTGTGTAAAATAATTCAAGAAGACATTTTTTATCACCCTCATTTTAATAATAATATAACCCCCAGTTGTTACAAATATGCGATGGGATTTTTAAATAAATCTCGTTGCATTCATCTACTTGTTAGCATTTTGTACCCGTTTGATATATCATAGTTAAGTACGTAGAATTTTCCTAAACATAAATAATACATTATATTTGAAAATAATAATAATTATTGATAATTTTATCGATTTTTATACAATAATATGAAAATTAATGTTAATTAGATATCTGAAACCCATTTCAACAAATAAAATATAATTATTTGAATACTGATTACAATAAGTTTTTTTAAATACTCCGAGAAAGCCTTAGCTTAAATCTATGATCGTAACGATTCTATGTCCGGTAATCATTACCCCTTTTAATACGAAGATGTCATATTTTTTAAAGTTTATTAATATCCTAGTTAGAAAAAATTTGATCATAATTATTTTTTTCGCTCATTAAGCTCATATATAATATATTGCTGGGAAAAGTGACATATAAACCTCGATGGTAGTGATAAGTTTCCACGATATTCAATTCAATGTAATATGTTATAAGAATACGATAGTATAAAACAACTACTGATAAAGAATAACTTTCGTTTCTTGTCAGATCGTGACCGTGTTAATAATGGTCGTCGGTTATAAATGATCAATATATAAATGGAATAATAATTGTAAAAAGTACCAAAAAACTTATATGTTTGTGTATGGTACGAATTGCAGACAACCTCTTCCACGAGAAGGAAAAGTACAAAGCGATTTGCGACGATCTGGACGGAACATTCGCAGAGCTCACCGGATACTAACAACCCCCAAAAACCCTCGTTCACCCCGTTATTTGTTTCAGTACCCCAATTTTCAGTTTGCCAACGTTGTCCGAACAAATGTCAAAAAGGACCGCCGGGACAAATGACCCAATTTCCCGATCGCCCCAGGAACTATGTGCACAATTGTTTGAATCACGTTTCGACGGCTCCGCTAATAAATGCCTATCAATCCAGTAATTTAACCAGTGCACTTTCTCAAATTTACAAATATTTTTCTTACTTTTAAATATTGGTAGTAATGTTGATTTTGCAATGCTTAAACAAAGAGCTGTTTATTGACGGAGCCGCGCGGTGTTCACATTAATCCCAATATAAGAATTATTGTGTGACGTCATTAAACTTCATCAAAATGATAATGTGTCTCTTAAGACTTAATCTGAAATGAATGCAATATATTAATCATTCATTCCATCATCTGACATATTTAAAATTATTAACAATTAATTCATTTCAATATTTGTCTGTTTTGAATAATGTAATGTAACACTCGGTTAAGGAAACATTTTTTTATCAATGGTAAATAAAAAATGAAATCGCAGTCGTGGTGTGGATCATTTTATTTCCCGCGATTTAATTTATTGTTTCATTCGATGTCGATTCTATATCTAATTTGCCAAACTTCTGACTATGGGGCGGGGATGTAAATAACCAACATTAAAACCTGTTGAAATAACATAGTTATAATTAAATTTTAATATCATTTTTTAAGTAGGGAAACACAAAACATCGTTCATTACGAGTGACAACATTTCTCGTAAACATCATCGAAAATCGTAACGCTTTATTATTTATATTAATAGAATTGTATCGTTTGTCAACTGATAAATTATTTTAATATACATTTAACAACTTCTCTTAATTAGACTATCTTTATTTTAAGATATACACTAATACAATATATATGTATATCTCAGCACTTCACCTGCTTCCTATCACTGTCTAACCTTGTCTGTTAAAGTATCACTTCCTCAAACATACTCTGACTTATGGTTATTTTCTTGTTCCTATCTGTTAAACTTAAGTGTTTTCTAACTTTATACATTTATAAAAATATTAATCAACTTGTTATGTGACTAACCCCTCCTTCACATCACTGTCGCTTTTATCGCTAAGCCACGGGGGACTGATTACTTACAGGTATTTCTAAAGCTATTTAATAAATACAGTAACTAAAAGCTTCGCATAACATATTTAACTTAATATAGGTTTAATAAATTTTAAGTGCAGCAGAAAAGCAACACAATATATAAAAAAATGTTGCTGTACACACAATTTTGATTAATATGACGTGTATGACAAGGAAAAAATTGTACACAATAAATATGATATTACATAATCAAGTAACAAATATTCATATATCATTTGATTTTTGTATAGTTACAGTGTACACCACATTTTGTTTGTAAAAAGTATTTGGAAATTATAATATGGTTAAGTATGGGAGACATATTATGTTACTTATGTAAATAGTTATATCCCTTTTTTGTAAAACATTGCCTAACTGTTTTTTTTTTAATTCTTAACAAAACGATATTTAATTGTCTATTGATATCGTAAATTTGAATTATCCGTTTTCTATTCATCGTTGGCAACATTTATTATGTTTTCCCAGGAGATATTTCGATTTTAAGACTCGGAAAATATTATTTCTTTTTATTTATATCACGATTGTATTTTGCAGACGAGCTTGGAATCAACAAAGACAGATACAAGAGCTTGGCCGACGAGATGGACTCCACATTCGCTGAATTAGCTGGATATTAATCAATCCATCTCCGTTCAAATAATAAAAAAAAACATCAACACCAACACATGCGGATACTTCCATCACATTTATATTTTTACACTTAACATACAATACACTCACATTGTCATGTTGGCGTTATGCTACCTTGGATTATAATTTCACATATAATAAAATAGTTAAAAAAACAATCCACGTACACGCAGCCAATCATCATTGTCTATGGTAGCAACGCCAAAGAGCGTAAGAAATAATCTTTTTTTTTTTGTTTTTATCGTTTATATGACGTGTTGATGTGCACACACACACAAATAACTCTTAAAAAGTTTATTATGTAAATTATGTTACAATTTTTCTTTTAAAAGCTATAATAAAGTATTTATTATTATATACTATTTTGTTTTTCTCACCATAACACAGTTTTCACAATGCAAATATATTTTTCTCGGATATAAAGTGTTTGGAAAGGAAATGTAAAAATAACAGAAATTATTATTTTTTTTAAATAAAAAACATTTTTGTACTAATTCCCTTTTTTTAATAAACTACTCCAGATGACTCGTGACGAGAGAAACCGGTATGATCTTGATAAAAAAATGAGTACAAAAAAGTGTCTTTAAAATATAATGTTTTCCTACCGACATTTGACAGCACAGAAATCCATAGCTAGCGCACAAATCAATAAATCAACTTATGAGACTGAGAGTGTGCGTTCGGTGGCTCTTTTATCCAAAAACAACTAACTCCCAAGACCGTTGGCCACTTGGCTACACGGCCGTCATATTTTTTTACTGCGCTCGCTTCCATTGCGCGGTATACATTTGTCCCTTTACATAGTGGAGTATCCTTACTGTAAGTAAGTTTGTCGTTCATCCAATTTCATCCAGGGCATGGCACCTTTTCAATATCTGGCATTTAAAGTATACCCATAGTATATTATTTAATAAAATATGATTATGTGAAGGCTTGTATCCTTATAATATGTGTTGGTTTTTTAATACATTCTATTTATTTATTAACTATAATAATAATAATGTATGTGTATCCTATTATCTAATATATACAAATAAAGTGTATTTAAATCACTACAAGTTATATTATTCAAGTATTTGCTGTGCACAATATTTTAGTATACTCGTTTTAATCAGTGTAAAGTGTACAATTTTGAAGTGTCAGTTGTCCTTGATATTCCTACGTACAGCTGTTGAGAAACATTCCTCTGTCCTTAACATAAACTTATTTGAAAATGCAAGTCGAACTGGGAATTAGAATCTCATGAATGAAAATGGCGATTTAAATGGAATTATTGGTATAAACCTATGTTCATCATCAAATGGTCCGATTAGAATGGTTGCTTCAGTAGCATGGGTATGTATTGCTTTCACTGTAAGTTTTAACCAATAGCATTACTTTCGTGGGTCCAAATTCATAAAAAGTATGATGGGAGATTATAATTTTAAATTAGTCTTCATTTACACATGTATCGATGTATATGAATGTCAAAGATAGTGCTTGAATCATTTATTGATTTGCAGAGTTAAGTTTGTCAACTTTGGCATTAAAAGGCGTCAGAATCGCACTTTTCCTGAGCCATTATTTATTAAAATGATTTGTTCCGATATGATGGTACTGGAGGTCTAGACGGGCCGAAATTTTACAAAATTACCCGGTCCTGCTCCGAAAGCCCGACCCGGCCCACAGAAAATGCGCGACCACACGTTGCCATGTTAACTCAACACAAGTTAAGTGAACTGATTTGGGATATTCATTTGTACCTATTGCACTTAACATTTTTTCCATACTTGCTCTTTTCGACTATCATTAATTTCGGTCATTTCAAGTTTATTTAAATGGAAAAAGTTGTACAAAAACACAGGTAAAATCATTCTAAGATTTTTTTGCATCAAATCCAGAAGAATTTTTACTTAAGAGGAATAACAAAGTTGATAAAAGAGGTGGAGAAGTGTTAGAAGCATGTGGTGTAAATTGGTAATAGGTAAATTCCTCAAATACAAGTTCCTCGAATGACCAATTTCTCGAAAGCTTTTATAAAAAAGGATTTACATTTTTATAATTATTCATACTTTAAAAAAAAATGTTTACGCAAGTGGAGAAAAGAAACTATAAATCAAAAAAAAGTCGGTATAAAAAAAAATACTTAAGTTGCCAACGTCGTTTGTTTCGTTATCGGAGGTCACGGGCTTGAATCTTAGTACGTACACTTTTTAATTTTTCAAACGATTTATGGACTTCTTTTAGAAGGCACGGATATATGTAATTTATTGAACACCCCCCTGCCCTCACCCATTCTATACTTAAAAATGGGCGTAGCGAAACACTTCTGCCGAGATAAACTCCATAAGAATGCTCCACATTGGAAGCGGACATGGTTAAAATAAAAACGTGAGAAAATTATTTTTCTATTTCATTCTATAAAGAACCAACAATATAAAAATTACCGGTACATTCGTTTTAAACGGTATCATACGTATTTAAATATATCGTCACGCATTCAGTTATTGAATATAGTCTTGACTTACACTAAAGGTTTATATACAGAAAGAAGCACGCTAGAGATGGCTCTTGATATTTTTATATTTTCATGTCTTTCGTTGTTAATAATTGTTGAAATTATTTATTAAATTCTCATGTTGCAATTACAATTTGATAAATTATATTTGATATTTGATAATGACATTGTTTGCATTTATCAAGTGAACGTATTACTTGCAAACCCAGCTTATCCAAAGTTGTTGAAACATGAACCATGAATGTAATTTAGTAGATAAAAATAATTTTTGAAAGTATTTTTAGAAATCAGTCCCAAAAATGAAAAACTTGACAACATCCAAAATATCATTCCAAAGTAATGTACGACTTAAAAACTTTTAAAATGAACATTGTTTTTCAAAATGATATTCAAGTTTACTTTTTTTAAAACCATTTTAGAATAAGCCGTGTTTGCAAGTAATACCATCATATATGAGTATCAGTAAGATAACAAAAGTATGTAAACATACTGTGTATGTGAATTTTCAATGTAAAATACATATAGGAATGATATTTCTTTTCAATATAATCAAAAATATCAACACTATTACAATACAGCAGAATTTTGAATATTTTTTCCTATATACATATTTTCTTTGACAAATAATCCATGGTGGCAGTAAGTAGTTAAACTGATATCATATAAATTTTTAATTTTTCGTTTACATTTTATTTTATACTACAACTAATTATGTACTACTGATATAATTCAATTCGATAATATAAATATTTTAGATTTTTAGGTTTCTATCTAACGAGAATAATATCATTTTTTAAAGATATTGTTCGCATTTTAAATGAATGTTAAATTTATTAAATTATGAAATTCACATCTCTAGCAATATATTATTGTTAAGAGGGGTTTTTTGTTTGCGGGGAAGTGGGGCGTTTTTTAGGAAGCAAAATGAACTCCGTTGCGATTGTACCAAATTACCTTTCTCAATTGGTATGAACTCTGTCGCTATGCTACTTTACGCAAGTCGTGAAAAAAATCATAAAATAAAAAAAGTCGGGATAAAAAAAAACTATCTAATCGGGTCTCCGGGCGTTTTGTTGTGGCAGTTTTTAAATATGTATTGATTTTTCAATTGATGTATGGATTTCTGTTCGAAAGCAGGGACGTATCTAAAAACTTATTTTCAAGGTTTACTCTACATTATTTTTTAAAACTTTTTTTCAAGGTTTACCTTTCAATGTCTCTAATAAAACAACTAATTCCACATAATTTATTTTCATTCATCGCGAGTTTTTCATCAGTTGACAATGGGTGAGATGAGCCAAAGCCCCCTATAGTGAAAGCCATGGTATGGAGCTGAAAACAGGTACTTTTTTCAGATAAGCGGGCCGGCGTCATAATTTTCAAAGTAATATCACATCATTATGAAGCCATTTGTTTCTGATATATTGTAGGAAATACATATTTATATTGTAATTATATATCTTTTCAATTACATACATATTTTTCAAAATAAGAAAAAAACACATTTTCTAAGGTTTTTGAAGAAAAATCTCGGAGAACAAAAGCAAACAAAGAAGGCAAATCATTTTATTAAAATTATTTTTTTTACAATATTTCAATACAGAATATGAGGTTGGATAGTTCATTAAAAAATCAACGTCATTATTGTGATTTTAATCAATTAATAATTAATCTCAAAATTTATTTGTGCACATTGTTTCGTTACTCAATCTTTCCATAGGATTTCTCAAATCATATCAGTAATCAAAAATCAGTAAGTCAAACTAGGGTAGCACATTTCACTTCATTATTTTTTAAATATTATTATTGATTAAATCATCATTTACTTGGTATATTGCCATTATTATATGATAAGACGCAGCATTTATTTCATAATATCACAATAGGCGTCAAAATCGTATATAATATAATATGGATTCCGCTTGTTACTGTTGTTTTATGTTATTTATAATCAATATTTTATATAACTGTGATATTTAATAGTGGGAAGTTAAATTTTATTTGTTTTACCACACATCGCATTTCTTGCCATTCGCTATATTTCTTAAAATCATTACTTAATTTGCATATATGACCCTTCCGATGTATCGTAAATTGTAAATTAATAACACCAAAGAATCACAGAATATCCATACAAGAAATCTTTCAAACATACATGTTATATTCAACGAAAAATAAGCTCATAAATTGGAATTTAGAGTTGATCTACGTATAACCGCCATGCGATTTGTTAGGGGAGGTTGGGATTTAACGGCCCAGTCTTTTTTGCTGTTTTTTCTACGACACTGCTTGGAACTTAAGACTGCTATGGATGAGCGGAACTGAAAGTACAAAAGTGATTCATTTTTTAGTACAAACAAACAACTTTATTCTTAATACTTTCGATGGATTCGGCGGTAACTTTGTGGAAGTTCATTTAAATATAAAATAAAATAACTTCGATTATCCACGTATTGTGCTACAAACTGTGACACGTGTTTCGCTTCTTTCAGAGGCATCTTCGGACTAGAATTGAATTCTCAGAATTAGATTTAGCCATATTTAAGTGGAAGAGATAGTCAAAAGTGAGTGATTTTTATAAAAGGGCATTCCATGGTAAGAGACATCAGAGAAAGCGATGGAAACGGATTCACTATTAATAAATTATAATACAAATATTTTTAGAAATAAGCTTTTATTTAAATGTACTAAAATGATAAAAATAATTCCGATATCTATTCCCTCAAAATTATTTCCTCGTCTAAGCAACATCCCGACCACATGACACTCTTCAGCACAGATCGTTGACTCTCCAGAGAATTGGGAAACAAACCATCTCTCACATTCTACTATCGCTAGAAGTCGAGGTAGATTAGAGTTATTAATTTCGGAATAATTGTCTCATGTGACTTAAAGTAATAGCGCGCGGCTTATTAAAAATCGTTTCATTGTGAAAAAAATATTTTTCATTTATATGTAATTCAAAAGTTAATGCGATCTTCGTCTTTGTTAATTTTTAACTATTTTTTTTATTTGACATCATATTTGTAGTACTAAGCAACACAATCAAATCCAAATTTTCACCAGTAACCCTGTTTCTATAAACCGATTTATTCTCCTTCATTGAAGAAAAAGCTTGCTTACATTTATTAAATATTTTTTTTTCGTGAAAAAAATATGTTTCAGAAAAAGATTTAAGGGCCGCCACAAAATTTAAAAAAAGGGCTGCATGTGGCCGCGGGCCGTGGTGTATGCAATACTGGTTTAAATGTTAGCAAAGATGGTGCAACCTTGTTTTCTCTTGTTTTTCGTTCATTCAACTAACGTAAGTTTCCACCATAAATGAGTTCCGGACACTAATATATCTGGTTGCTGGAGTACTTGATAACCCCTTACCGGTGATAATTGCATTAAATCGCCAAATAGTAACACGTTGATACCACCAAACAATTCTTCGCTGTTCTTCAATTGTCTAAATCGGGAGTCAATCATTTACAGCATTTCATACGGAACCAACCATGGAGATCTCATCGATGACCAAAAACGCAGCAGTTTTCCATTGTTGGTTTCTGTTCTTAAATAGTTACCAGTTAATATTGGCATCGGGACAATTTTCCCATCTTATTGTACTGGTAATTTTAAAGTGGTATGTAGAGTGGAGCTTCCAACTAAACGTGCTGCTACTCATGTCAATGCGCAAATTTGTTCTGAAATCTTACCATAACATCGATGTAGATATTTAATTTTTTTAACAGATTAAAAATGAATGTTTTTCCAATCTGCATCGATATCGAACGAATTAAATGTATACCGTTTCTCCCAAAGTCGACATTAATCATAGAATATCAATCTCGTTCATTTGATTTGACATCTCATTTTGAACTGTTCGAATTCTGTAATGTTCCATTTCCAAAACAGATAACTGTTTTATCGACACAACTGCCACTACATTTTTGATGATATACTTATATTTCATGATGTCTTATTCTTTTAACGCAATATCTCATAATATAAATGTAGCGCTATAATATTAAAACGTATTGAGACCGATTAATGCTTTCGTAAAGGCGTGAGATCATTTCAAAACTACTCACGTTTGCATTAAATTTTGACATTTCAAAAATCCCGACAGCATGGTCACATCTTGGCGACTAAGCTTATAAAAATCAAAACCATGTTCGCGCTCATTTAGTCGTTTTGCAAATCTTCAAACCCAAATACCTTTTGGTAGAATTATAAAGACTGCATTTCTAAAAACATTGTCAATAATTTTCCACGTTTAAGTCCTGAATTAACATTGGACTTCAACGATGGCGTATTTAATGAAGCGCTTATCATAATTGAAGATAAAGTATTGGATATGATTGGAAAATATTTCCAACATGAGAGTTCAACGTTCCGATTCTGAGCAATTTTGTGATCACTTACTTAAGTTTTTCAGTGGCAATGAAGTAACAACAAATTCTGGAAAAATCAAACTCGAATTTATAAAAAAATGTTAATTAATAGTGTGTAACTCAATATCGGAAAATGTATTTGATCGAAAAATTGCTTATGAAATTCTTACGCCTCTAAATTTCAATAAAAATGAAGACAAAGCGCCAAGACATCCTATTGCACTAGCATTAAACTAAAACTCTGTTACAAATGTGTTCCGAATTGACATCAGAGACATTACTTACATGCACTTAGGCCAAGGGAATTTTGGAAAGATCTTTAAAAAATATATAAGGGTTCACTACTGCTTGCTGGCGATGCCAAAACTAAATAGAAAGTTAGGAGAAAGCATCTTTAAGACTATGTACTTAGTTGAAAGAAGATATTATTCATCATTTCAGAGAAAAGATAAAAGCATTCCAGGAGAATGCCAAAACATTCGCATCAGTTCAAATTTCTACCAAAAATCGATAGTGTTCACCACTGTCTCCAAATAAAGCTTAATCTAATGAAATGTTTCAAAATCTATATCCAATTTCAATCCAGACTATTGAGAATAGCTTTATAAATATTATTATATCGCTGATTAATATTCAATATTGTAAAGCAGTAGATAATAATTGGCCGAGTTTCTGTTCGTGACGGGTTGGTATATCTGTAGAGTGTAGACTGTAGAGTGTAGACAATTACGATCAAAGGGATGAAATTAATGGAAGTGGAAGGAGACGCTGCCATTGCATTTGTGCTCCACTGCGTTTGTTCTGCTAGCGAATAATTGGCAGGCGATATTCCAGTAAATAGGTCACGACGTTGAATTGCAACAGGTGCAGTAATGACGACACAGTAAAGCACTGGGATGTAACAGGAAATTGAGCTCGAAAGCACTCAACGTCGGGTTAATTATTTATCACTATGTAGCAGTATTTTAACAGGCACTTGCTGACTGAAAGATGAGTGAAAAACTTCACATTCTACGAAAGGGATGTCTAGTAACAAACAAAATGACTTCCGTCAAACATTAATAGCTATACAAAATAATATCAATTGTTAAATAACGCTTCAATGATTCAGCACAAAATATTCGGTGGTATGTAATGTTTAATATAATTTACAAAACTAAATCTGTCGTTTAAGTCTTTCTTCTTCTTTGGCCATGTTCGCTCCCTATGTGGAGCATATGGCCGCCACGCGGCACCTCCATGTTTCCCTGTCTCCAGACAATAGCTTTGCTTCCTCCCATGACATGCCAGCATCCCTCAGTTCCGCCGAGTACATCCTATGGATAGTACCCGACGGACGTCCAGGACGACGGAATCCCACCGGTTGAAAGAAGAGGCAGGCAGGATTGAGGCTTTCCTGAGGCATCCGCAGCACGTGACCCAGCCAGTTCCAACGTCTCTCCATAACCACTGACGTGACGGGACGCTGTCTTGTACGCTCCCTTATCTCTGAATTCCTCACAAAATCAAACCACCTCACCCCCATTATCCGACGCAAGCATCTGATCTCGAAGCTCAGTATACGGTTTTTCTGAGTCTTCGTCAGGTGCCATGATTCGCAACCGTAAAGCATTATCGACATAATGCAAGCGTTGAACAAGTGGCATTTGGTTTTAATCGATTACAGCTGTGTGTCCCAGACAGTCCGCATTGAGTTGAATGTGGCTCCAGCCATTCCTAAACGAATGGCGAGCTCGTTTTTTGTACTACCGTCTTCTGGGATATGTACGCCGAGGTATCTGAAGCTGTCAACCCTCTCGATGATCTGTCCCGAGCTGGTAAAGGTCCTATCAGAGTCATGACAGGTTTGGTTACACATCACATTGGTCTTACTAGTATTAATTTTTAGAAAAAAAAAATAATACTAGTAAGACCAATGTGATGAGTCGTTTAAGTCAGTGCTTCCCAACCCGGGGCCGCGAAAATATTCAGTAGAAAGTACAAATATTTTTCCCCATAACATATTTAGGGTATGTATATATTTAAGTCTGTTAAATCAGTGCTTGGGGGGCGTGGAATTTCCCTGGGGGCCGCTGTGGGATGCGGGATTGAGAAATTTTGAGCAAATTCCGAAAATTAATCATTTCGAGCATTTCGAATTCGTCGGTGAGCTAAAAAAAAACGAGTTACGGAGACAATCTGAAAGGCTCCGAGGTTGGATACCCTACGCAGAACATTTTTTGTATTGAGGAGGGCCGAGGATTATTTTTTGGTACAATCGCAATAGACGTACATCAAAAAGTGCATACTCTATTCTAACGGAGTTCATTTTGCTTCCTAAAAAACGCCCCACTTCTCCGCAAACAAAAAACCCCTCTTTACAATAATATATTGCTAGAGATGTGAATTTCATAATTTAATAAATTTAACATTCATTTAAAATGCGAACAATATCTTAAAAAATGATATTATTCTCGTTAGATAGAAATCTAAAAATCTAAAATATTTATATTATCGAATTGAATTATATCAGTAGTACATAATTAATTGCAGTATAAAATAAATTTTAAACGAAAAATTAAAAATTTATATGATATCAGTTTAACTACTTACTTCCACCGTGAATTATTTGTCAAAGAAAATATGTATGTCAGAAAAAATATTCAAAATTCGTCGGGTACTATCCATAGGATGTACTCGGCGGAACTGAGGGATGCTGGCATGTCATGGGAGGAAGCAAAGCTATTGGCGGGAGACAGGGAAACATGGAGGTGCCGCGTGGCGGCCATATGCTCCACATAGGGAGCGAACATGGCCAAAGAAGAAGAAGAAGAAATTACATTCATGGTTCATGTTTCAACAATTTTGGATAAGCTGGGTTTGCAAGTAATACCTTCATATTATATGTTCACTTGATAAATGCAAACAATGTCATTATCAAATATCAAACATAAATTAGCAAATTGTAATTGCAACATGAGAATTTAATAAATAATTTCAACAATTATTAACAACGAAAGACATGAAAATATAAAAATATCAAGGGCCATCTCTAGCGTGCTTCTGTATATAAACCTTTAGTGTAAGTCAAGACTATATTTGATAACTGAATGCGTGACGATATAATTAAATAGTATGATACCGTTTAAAACGAATGTACCTATTTTTTTAAGATTTAGGGGGCCGTGGATGGAAAAAGGTTGGGAAGAACTAGTTTAAGTAAACATTTTTAAAAAAAGCATGTCACTTATAAAGCTCGCCGCTGGCACCGTATTCTTAATAATCACACAGTAAAGAGTAAGTGGTTGGCTGACGGTAAACAAAACTGGTCTTGACCATTATATAAAATTGTGGAATTAGTACGAACAAAATGTGCTTGCCATGGATTTAAAATGAAAGCTGAAAAAATAATAACGAAAGTGTGGCAGTAATACTTTTTTTTATTGTTGGCTATTGTATGTTTCCATTCTAATGAGAACACATGCCATTGGCACATATTGGAACGGTAGTATTTATTGGCACCCGCTTACACTAGCACTTTTGTGATGAAAACTGGCAGGATTTTTAAAAAAGGTGTAGCTAAATTAATTGTGTTTGAATTTTGTTATCGGGTAACCCGTAATATCAATTGTTTATTGTTAATGGCCTTAAATGGCAACATTGTTTTTCGACACCGATGTGATTTTTGTTTCTTTCTTTCTTGCTCTTTGGGACACGAACCGCACATGACGTGTGTGTGTGGGACATTTCCCGGCCTCCGGAACGTGGTTCCAGAGACCTTTAGTGGTAAATTCACTTGCAGTTCTTTTTCTTTTGTGGTTTTGTTTTTTTTGTACGAAATGAAAGAAATAATATTTTTCCATTTCGACAAAAATTAAATACCATTTTGTTCTCTGCGCAGAGTTTAAATCATTTTTTTTAACATTTATAAATCGTGTGAGCAAGCTAGGTTGTATAATAGTTATTGTGTACTGTAATAATTTAAAATTTTGTTTTTAAAATATTATATGTAATTAATTCGGTGATTGCTGGTTTCTAAATAAACGTTTTCGTGATAGTAGAGCGATTGTTTTATTTAATAACTACCTACCTGTTGACGCCGAGTTTAAGCGGTGTTTGCTGTAATGACTTTTATTAGTGGGGATTTATTCTTGGGGTTTAACATTGTGAACAATAGTAGAAATTTCTAACAATAAATGAAGCTAGCTCTAAAAGAAATTACGAGTAATGTCAATATCCACCCAATAAGTGGTTAGCGGCACTGTATCGTGAGTAGGGAATACAATCCCGAACCAAAATGTTGATCCCGGAATTTCGGAATCAGAAATAAAAATTGGTAATATTGGTAAAAATTAAATTAAAAAAAATATTCTATATTTTATAACTGTGGGCTGCCAATGCGTTACCAAAAAACTTTCCTAATCTCAGCTATTCGCGATGTACAAGTGAATGAGTGAATTATTAAATTACTCGTAAAAAATATGCGCCATAATTATTAAACGAACTTAATATGCATACATTATATTTTTAAATATACACAATATAACTTAAAATAATTAATGTCAATAGCTGAAAAAAGTATCTACCTACTTCAGACTGCAAGTGTATCCAAAAGAACACTAAGTAATTTTAATATTATTTTAAAATATTCTTCTTCTTCTCTTCTTTGGCCATGTTCGCTCCCTATGTGGAGCATATGGCCGCCACGCGGCACCTCCATGTTTCCCTGTCTCCCGCCAATAGCTTTGCTTCCTCCCATGACATGCCAGCATCCCTCAGTTCCGCCGAGTACATCCTATGGATAGTACCCGACGGACGTCCAGGACGCCGGAATCCCACCGGTCGAAAGAAGAGGCAGGCAGGATTGAGGCTTTCCGGAGGCATCCGCAGCACGTGACCCAGCCAGTTCCAACGTCTCTCCATAACCACTGACGTGACGGGACGCTGTCTTGTACGCTCCCTTATCTCTGAATTCCTCACAAAATCAAACCACCTCACCCCCATTATCCGACGCAAGCATCTGTTCTCGAAGCTCAGTATACGGTTTTTCTGAGTCTTCGTCAGGTGCCATGATTCGCAACCGTAAAGCATTACCGGCAGAATGCAAGCGTTGAACAAGTGGCATTTGGTTTTAATCGAGTACAGCTGTGTGTCCCAGACAGTCCGCATTGAGTTGAATGTGGCTCCAGCCATTCCTAAACGAATGGCGAGCTCGTTTTTTGTACTACCGTCTTCGGGGATATGTACGCCGAGGTATCTGAAGCTGTCAACCCTCTCGATGATCTGTCCCGCGCTAGTAAGGGTCCTATCAGAGTCATGACAGGTTTGGTTACACATCACATTGGTCTTACTAGTATTAATTTTTAGACCAATGCGACCTGAGTTAGTTCCTAACCCATCAATAGTCTCCTGGATGCCCTCAATGGATTTATCGAATATTACAGCATCATCGGCATATTCAAGGTCACACAGCTTCAGACCGGGACCAACAGCCACACCTCGATCAGGCGGAATTGACCTGCGAAGTATGAAGTCAAGGATAATAATAAACAGGAACGGTGCAAGAACGCACCCCTGTCTCACTCCGGTAGTGACCCCGAACCATTCGGTATTTGAGTCACCGATTCTCACGCAACATGCACTATTCTCATGTAAGGATTTGATAATGGCCACAATCTTTGGCGGAATCCCGTAGGCATCCAGTATCCTCCACAAAGAGGGTCTGTGCGGACTATCAAATGCCTTCTCATAGTCGACGAAACAACAAGCAAGAGCACTGTTAAATTCATTGCTCTGCTGGAGGAGACATCGAAGATTGTGTATTTGGTCCGCACACGACCTTCCAGGGAGGAAGCCCGCTTGATTTTTCCTAAGTATTTTCATAATGGGACCTCTTATTCTCGCCAAGAGAATGTGTGCCATTACCTTCCCAGGAATACTGAGAAGAGTTATGCCTCGGTAATTGTTACAGCTGAGGGGATCACCTTTTTTGTGGAGTGCTAACACCTCACCGTCCACCCAGTCCCTAGGACAACGCTCACCGTCCCACACCCTGGCCATCAGGTGATAGAGAGGATGTAGGACGGCGTTAAGACCACATTTCAGAAATTCCGAATGTATTCCGTCTCCACCCGGTGCTTTGCCGTTTTTAAGCCTCTTCACTGCCAAGATGATTTCGGCATGTGTGGGCGTACGGTCTGAAATACCGGACACTCGGGGGAGGTCCATAGATGTAGCCTCTTCGGTTACGTCAAAAGGGTCCTGGGGGGGCGGTCGGTTCAGCACCTCGCAGAAATGATCCTTCCAAATCTTTTTAACGCTTTCTGCGTTTGACTCTATTGCTCCATCAGGGCCGCGAATTGGCCCGGGAGTCGGTGGTCGCTTTCCGCAGACCTCGCGCGTGATTTTAAATAACTTCTTGGTATCATTTCTGCGGGCCGCCACCTCAGCTGTCTCAATTTGCCGATCCAAGAATCGGCGCTTGTCAAGTCGCGCAGACTTCTTGACAACTTTGTCCTGATTACGATAATCAGCGCGACGTTCTTCAAATTTTTCAGGGTCAGCTTCACTGTCCTTCAGTGCTTTTAGCCTGGCCCGCTCTTCAATTCTCCTCCACGTATTTTCGGACATCCATTTTGGTTGCCCCTCCCTCCGGAATCCGAGAACATCTTCGGCCGATGATGCAATAGCACGTTTGATACAGCACCAGTCCGCCTCAATGCGATCGGACCCGGATATAGGTCGCACGGAGACACGATCTATTTCCTTCCTTACAGCAATCTCGAATTTTAGTCTAGTATTTACGTTTTCTAGCTTCTCGATGTCGATCTTTTTCCGCGCTGGATTTTGAGCTATGCGACTTAGTTTCAGGCGGATTTTGCCGACAAGTAGTTCGTGGTCGCTATAAATGTCGGCACCTCGATATGTGCGAACATCGAGAAGTTCAAATCTATGTTTCGTGCTGTAAAGAAGATGGTCAATCTGCGTCTTCGTGCGACCATCAGGAGAGGTCCATGTGTATTTATGGATGTCTTTATGCGGGAAGATAGTTCCGCCAATGGTGAGCTCATTCATGATAGCGAATTCAATCAGTCTCCCACCATTGTCGTTTGCGGTGCCCAGACCATGCCGTCCCATCACTGAGGGCCCGAGAGCCGGATCAGCCCCTACTCGCGAATTATAATCCCCCATTACTATCACGCGATCCCTACGGGGGATTGCTGCAACTGCCGCGTGAAGGGAGTCGTAGAAGGCATCCTTTGCTTGCTCGTTGGCGTCCTCAGTGGGGGCATAGCACTGAAAGACAGTCACAGAGCTGTCACTAGTCCTGAAGGTGGCACGTATCAATCTCTCAGAGATCGGTTCCCATTTCACAAGGCAACGGGCCGCTCTCCCAGACATCAGTATTGCCACCCCCTGGCGATGATATTGACTCTGGCCAGAAAATATCAACGTGCACCCCTCCAACAGCTTCTTTCCTGCGCCTTTCCAGCGTATCTCGCTCAGTCCTAATATGTCAAGGCCATACTTTCGCAAGATACGGGTAGCATGCAGGTCCTTTCCAGAAGTGCGCATGGTACGGACGTTATACGCACCAATGCGCATAATGTACTTGTTGGAGAGGATTTTTTCTTCTCGGTCCATGGTTGTGCTGGGTTGTCTACTTTGGCTTCCGGGTGTCCGAGGCGCTTGTGGCGGTGTTCTAATCAGTGTTGGGTTTAAGGATGCAGGGTGATTAACCCTGCGCTCCCGAGGCCTGGGTCACAAGGGCTCTAGGGGTCGGCTCAACCCTGGTTTTTCTGTCGGGGATTTCCTTCCCTTAGCCAGTAGCCCAGTTTTGAGGCGCCGGACGTTCGCCTTGCGACCCCTGCTGTTAGCTACAACATTGTTGCATTGCCCGATGGACGCCACGGGGAGGCCAGCAGATGGGACTTGCTGGTGTGCGGCATTTCCCACCATTTTAGTGTAGGCACGTCAACTGGCATTGACATGCCCACGTGGGACCCCCAGCCATTGACCACCAAAATTTTAAAATAATTTTAAAATTTTAAAATATGCCCGAAGTTAATACCAGAGCATCAATTGTTTAGCCATTTAGTCTACGGTTTCATTGTGCAAAGAACCAATAAAATATATTTTTATATTTATCATATCCGGTGACAAGTGCTTTTGTAGAAAGATCATTTTTTACAGTGAAAATAATAAGAATATTCAATAGAAATAGTCAAAGTGAGAATAGATTTTTAACTCTTGTAATTATATTAGTCAAAAAACTTTTAGACAATTTATTAAATGATATGCATTGATGACTTTTTACAGTCGCATAAAGTCAGTTTGAGCGCCTCTGATATTTATCATACTGAAATATGTTTTAGTTGGCACGTGTTTTATTACATAATTGATGTTTATAGAAAAATAGAATCATTGAATCACGCAAAACAAACGCTGCCATTGATATCTGATAACATTCATAGAAAACAAAGGTCCTTAAAAATTATTATTGTCAAAAAATGCGATGGAGAAATGTTAGGCGTCCAATTACGTTTTTATCTGCGGTAAGTCTTATCGCAAAGAATGCAAACTGCCGCTCGACTTGATAACCAACACGTTTCTGTTTTATAAGAAAATCAATCCCGAAAGTTCCGGTATCATGTCTTCTAATCCCGGGATTGAAATGTATTGAAAACTGTACGGGATCCCGGGATTGGATTCCCTAATCGTGAGGTATAGCCTAATCAAGCGAGCCATTTCAAAATTTCTAATTATCTACATTTTATCAATAGCACTAATGTTTGTGAAGAAAAAAAATCAATGATAAATTATTATTCTAATAGATAGCCGATGTCCGAGGACCACAATCTAATATATTTTTTCAACCTTAACCAGTAGCGTATCGAGGGACTGCCCCGGGGTGATCTTTAATTTACTGTCCGCAATTTCACCTCAACTTTTTAAAATCACTTTTCCTATTTTATTTAACCTTTTTACTGCCAAAGGCGTCTTAAGACGCACAATTTTCCGTAGACGGGACGCCGGTCATACAAATAATGCGTCTTTAGACGATCCACTTTAAAAGGGATTTTACTAACCTAAATCAATTATTTTAAGCACACAAATATGTTGAACGCCCGACAACATTGGCGCACTCTTTGGTAAGTTTTTATGAATAAACTTTATTCAATTTTTAATAACGATATATTTAGAAGGTTTTATTTTTTAAATAAAATACGCGGCGTGATAAGTGTTGCCATACTTACACCTAGCGGCAGTTAAAAAGTTAAACTATGGTAGATTTAATTTAAGATTTCGACTGAAGGTGCTTGGTGGAATTTCAATATTAAATTTGAATCGTTCAAACTATGTACATTCTCACAAATTTTGTCACTAACGACCCGGGTTTCGCCTTTTGGCATCTTCAGGCATTCAAGTGCACGGATGAACTTGAACTGACGCTTAGTAAATGAAAGTTTCGTGTTTATATAAGATATAAATGCATCACTGAGTCCAAAGCCACTGCTGGCAAAAAGGATAAGCCCATGGGTATGCCAACAGATTTGACTAGTGAGCAGTTTCAAGAATTATATAATTTGTTTGTCGGCAAAGGTTTTATGATTATATGATTTTATGGTTATATAGGGTATAGAAGTGGAGATGTGGGAAAATTTGATATTTCGTTTAAAATCGGAAGATTTTGCAGCTGTGCTTTGTTGATTTCTAAAATTTCTTGGAAAAAGAGCTTATGACTGTCCGTATTTGGGTGTAACATTTTTATCCCTTGTTCCTGATATAACACGTGTCCTTCCGATATTAAGTGATTAGCAAAAGTAGACGTGTCTTTTTTCAATCTAAAGGCTGCCATATGTTCTAAAACCCGGATGTTCAATGTTCTTTCTGTTTTGCCGATATAAAACTTTGTTTTATATAATCGACAACCCTGCAAATGTTTCAAGTATACAAACAAATATTCGACCCAAGACATTGCCAAAGTATGAAAAATTTCAAAAAAATATTCAATATTTTGTCCAAAATGTATGAAAAATATTGTATTTTACATTTGCTTTACATATATAAAGAAATCTTTTTTTTTAAAAATTAATTGCATATTCTATCAAAATGTATGAAAAAAAGTCAAAATGTGATTCTATAACATATCCATATCATTATTAGAATATGCGTAATGTATTTAAAATAATAAAAACCTATGTAAAATGTCCAAAAGTATTCGACCTAAGACATTGCCAAAGTATGAAAAATTCCATAAAAATATTCAATATTTTGTCCAAAATGTATGAAAAATATCGTATTTTATATTTGCTTTACATATATAAAAAATATATATTCTTTTAAATTTTGATAAAATAAATATATTATAATTGAATATATTCATACAATTCATAATTGAGCTGTCCTGCAGTGCTGCCAAATCCAATATCGACAACCCTGCAAATGTTTCAAGTATACAAACAAATATATTTCGAAAAAAGATAATTATTCAAATTCGTTTAGTGCAATGTTTCAAATACAGATGGCATTGTAGGTGCACTAAGAATGCACTTGCTTCTCTTGCTTTGAGTTTTTTAAATTAAAGAAACGTTTTACTTCACCAACTTCAGTCGCTATTTGGAGCATTGGATATTAGCTCGAACGATGAGAATGAAAACTTGGGACCTGAGTTCGATCCCCAGCTTGACAGAGAATATTTTTGGTTAGTACGAAAATTAATTGTTTTTACATAATATCATGACTTCAAATATTCACATGTAGACGTCAGATAAAAATGAATGAATGGCGATAGAGGGCAGGGGTGGGGGGAAGAAGACCGTCTTTCTTGACGTCATCGAAAAGGTGAAATCGCGACATGTGGGGGAGGGGGAGGAGGAGAGGAAATCGAGGAAAATCATAAGTAACAGTGTATATTGGAAAAATATGTCTTAAGTATGAATAAAAAGTGACAGCGCGGCTTGGCAGGAGGATGGGGAGGGGCAGGGGGAGGGGAAATCGAGGACATCTTACACTCAGACGGACATTATCGACTATTAATATATAGATTCTTATTTTTTATTGAAGAGTGAGATTATCCTTTTACTGACATAGATGCAAACATTATCGTTAGTAAAATTATAATTAATTTGATGTGAGAGGGTAGAGGGGGTGAAGGATTTCCATTTTAAATCATCAGAAGTGGGCTTTATTATTATATGTATAATGCTTCAATTTGCATGGAAATAACGTTAAGACTAAGAGACAATCAACATCTATATATATAAAAGAAAGTGGGGTTTGTTACACCACGTATATCTCGAGAATTATAGCTCGGATTTTAATGATCTTTGTTTTATTAAATTCGTATCCGCCTAGAATAGCAGAATAGGCATTAAAACATCGGAAAAATATCACGGCAAAGAAATTATTAAGAAAATTAATATTCTCATACAGTTTTCAAATGGCGAACACCTTGAAATAATGAAAATGTCGTTTGTATGCAGATTTCATCCGCTAGGTGGCAATTTTTCCAAAATTCATTTGTTTCTGCTTCTTTTGCATAAGATTGACTTCTAAATAATTTTAAATTTTGAGTATGGATTAGAATAAAACAAATCGATGATATAAAATGAAAACGAAATAAAATCGGAAAATATTGAAATAAGGTTATGTTTATAATTAGGTGTGATATTTTTTTTGACAACAATATAACGCTGTTTGCACGAACGTTGCTCTTCTTTGAGATGCCATGTTATTACACTTGAAAAGCTACATCGAAGAAATTTTAACGTCGAAAGCAAGGCGATGCGGTTCCTGCTCATCCGAATGATTACTGATGCTCTTGGTCGCACTTACACAGTTCATCCAAAAAATGACGTATGCTTCTACTTGCATGTCAACAGCTCAATTTTCTTGAAAATGATACTCATTACAATCGCTGAAGAAATTGTTTCTAAATCTCCAAGTCAGATACGCACATTATTTTCTATCATTATTTTGACATGCTTCCCATCGAATCCCCGTGAACTGTGGAACAAGTTCAAGGATGACATGTCCGAATACATTTTGCATCGAATTCGTGTCAGTTTGGGGAATCCCGATCTCGAGGTGAATGAAGAGATACATAACCAGGCTTTGCTTTTGATCGAAGACATGTGTTACCTCATGTGCGGCAGTTTGGTAGTCAAGCTAGGAATGCCAACGCCAGATCGTGGAATGAACGACGCTTTCAATCGAGAATTGGAACGTGAACGTGAATATGATCGAGATGCATTGAACCAATCAGTTTGAACGAATGTACCACTGTTGAACCCTCAACAGAAGGAAATTATCGATACGTTAATGAAGGTAATTGATGATGGAAATGGTGGCTTATTTTTCCTCGATGCTCCCGGTGGAGCTGGGAAGACATTCTTCATGTCATTGATTATGGCCACTGTTCATGCGAGATAAAAAAATTGCTGTAGCAGTTTTTTCTTCTGGAATAGCAGTCACGTAGATAGATCAACCAGTGCAGATGAAATAAACGCTTGCCTCAAATAATTGACAAAAATGCGAGTTGCATTGCTAAACGATCCATCTGCCGAAGATTTCTCCAAGCAATTGCTGACTATCTATTTATTCATTGTTCAAAATTAAAATTACAGTACATGACATAACAGCTGACGCCAATTCGCCATGTACTTGAAAAGTATAATAAGACAAAATATAAAATAAAACTACATAATATATCAGAATCAAAATCAACTTAAAAAATCAAGAAATAAAATAGTGAAATTTTACAAACAGTTCACAAATACTATCACTAAAAATGTCCACTTCTCTAGGCAATGCGTTGATCAATCTAACGGCCCTTGGAACTGGTGATTTAAACCTCTTAAGCGAAGTATAAGTTTTTAGAAATAAATGTTTTTGCTCATAGTTACGCCCACGTAAGAATAAATTGGGAGCATGTAAATTAATAGTCATGAGAATTTGAGGATTATTAACTCGGCCCCGAAGGAGAAGAGAAAAATGCTTTAAGCTTGAAAACGATCTTCGACTATCGTCGGTAACGACCGTGTTCCTGTTGACAAATCGAACAGATTGATTTCGTTTCCGCCGAATTTTAGCAATTTCGTCTCAACGAAGGACGGCTTCATCAAAAAAATGTTCCCAAACGTCTAATCACAATTGGTTGATTGAATGAGTAATTCTTGCGGCGAAGAACAAAGATGTGGATCATTTAAACTTCACAATTCAAAATCAAATCGTTGGTCCACTACATTCCTTCAAATCTAGCGAACTTTCGCAAGGTGCGCGAAACATTCTTGCGCAGACTGTACATATAACATATTCTTTCAACCAAAAAATAATTATTTCTGCTTCTCTATGATAGTGTCATCAGAAATATTTTGTAGTATCGACCAAACTATTTTTTTTTTCGTTTATTAGAGATTCGCGCCGCAGCACACCCAGCATCGCCTCGTGGCACACCGCTTGCGGAGCACTGCTTTAAACGACTGAAAAACTGACATGCAATATTGCGAAACACTCACCAATGACCAAAGTTTTGGTAGCAAGTAAAATCATCACCTGGGATGAATGGACAATGGCGCACAAATGCGCATTGGAAGCACTCAATCAAAGTATGAAATATTCGTGCAATGACTCAAGATGTTTTATAGGCGCAATGATTCTACTATCTGGCGATTTCCGCCAAACACTACCAGTCATTCCAAGATTTACCGCTTCCGATGAAATAAACGCTTACCTCAAATCACGACTCTGGCGCTATGTAAAGAATCTTAAGCTGACGACAAACATGCGAGTTGCATTGCTAAACGATCTATCTGCCGAAGCAATTGCTGACTATCGGTAACGGGGGTGTTCCTGTCGACGAATCGAACGGATTGATTTTGTTTCCGCCGAATTTTTGCAATTTCACTTCATTCAACAAAATGTTCCCGAACATCTAATCACAAAAATCACAATTGGTTGAATGAACGAGCAATTCTTGCGGCAAAGAACAAAGATGTGGATCATTTAAACATCACAGTTCAAAATCAAATCGTTGGTCCACTGCATTCCTTTAAATCTATCGACCGTGTAACAAACGAAGACGAAGCAACCAACTATCTGCCTGGCTTGCCACCGCGCAATTTACAACTGAAGGTTGACTCGGTAGTCATCATGATTCAAGTTATCAAGTTAAAAGAACATTTATTCACTTTAAAGGTGTTCACTGTCAATACTTGGTGGAATGGCAATATAATAAAAATAATAAAACATTTTTAGTACTTTTTCCACATAAAATTTATTTGATCAGGACCGGTTTCGCTCATCGCGAGCATAATTAACTGATGATAATGCTCAGATGATAATAACTCAGTTGATAATGCTCGCGATGAGCGAAATCGGTCCTGATCAAATAAATTTTATTTAGTGGGAAAAGTACTAAAAATGTTTTATTATTTTTATTACAACATTTATTGATTCTGAGGCGGTACGAAGTTCGTCGGGTCAGCTAGTTAAAAAATATATTTATTTTATATTTAATCATTTTAAGAATAAAAAAATACTAGTAATAATAAATAGTATTATATCGGGGATTTAATACTAAAACTATATGTACATATAAATATTATATATTGCGCCTGTTGCTAACGTCAGACGCAATTGGTTGCGCACTTGCGTCATAACATTCACGTATCTACGCCTGCGCAAACATATTGATTGTAACGTCTTTGCTCTCCAGTATTTTGTGAAGGCATACGTGATTCTGTCTGTCAAGTCGCAAAACCTTTTCACCAGCTCTAACACCGTAAAAGTTTTCCAGAAAACGTGGAACAAGCCGGTATTCAAACATTACAAGTGACCAAGTATGAGGGATTAATCCCTCCTCATGTGTTTAGGACAAAATGTGATTACGGTTCAAAGTAACGTATTGTTTTGTCAAAGAAAAACCATCGCCGAGCTGAAAAAAAAGTAATCACGCAGTGACAGGATTAAATATTTTTTGCGCTTTCATACATTTTGTTAAGCAGCCACCAAAATGAAGATGATAGAAGAAGGGCCCAAAATCACGGCTATTGACACAGGTAACGTATTTTTTTTTACACCATAAAAGTCTTATTGGAAAATTATACGATGCCTTGTCGATAAATACGTTATTGTTAAGACATATAATGATATATTGAGAGGTTATATCATAAGCATATGAATATGAATCTAGTTTCAAAGTAACGAAGCTTTTATAAAAAATATTTAAAACTTATATAGTGAAATATAACATACAGCGGTACTCGATTTCAATTTAGAAAAAATCCTTATTTATAAAAGATGATTATGATATTATTATTAACTGTGGTCATATTTATTATTTTAGATAAAGGATATTCTATTTTTCGGCCTATAATAATCGTCCTCTGAATGAGCACTTATTGATTGGTACCACCTACACATTTTGGATCTAAATCCGAAAATTAAAAGGCATATAAGACAGTCATTAAATGAAATCGAGCACTTTTTTAATAATTATTGATTTACATCCAATGTAAAAGTTTGGGAAAAAAAATTATAAGACGCAATTAATGCAGCGATATGATTTGTTGACGATTAACGAAACAGTTCGTCATTCAGTTATCTTTTTACATTGTAATATTTTTTTACCCATACGAACCTTCAACGAAACAGGACGACTAAGCACTTTTGAGAATTATTATTTTTTATTAAATTATTATGGCGGATTTGAGTATTTCCAAATATAGTCGTGTTCTAAACAATCGATGAATCGAATAAAAAAAATCTCCACTCAGAGATAATTGTATGAATCTCTTTATATCATATAATACCGTAATCGGCATATATGATTATAGATACAGCCATATCAACTAAAATAATATCATATAAAATAATAATGTAGTGTGTTCAATAATTCAAGTTTCTATTACAATGTTGAAGTTATTTCTACAAAAAAATTAAACTCATGTGATACATTTAAACCTATCCGGGTATAAACTCAAAATATACGGGAATCGAAACAAGGCTGTGTTCATTTCCATCCATAAATTCTTACATCTTTCAAAATGTTAATAATTTTAGTCATGCTTTGTCAAAATAGTTTTTAACAATGTTCTATAAGTTTCGTGAAACTTAAAACTACTTTTTAGCCTTATTATAATAGAGTTTTAAGTGCAAATTCAATCAATGAGAAAATAAACATATATTAAATATTAAAAAGAAGATAGGTATGTGTAGGATTGTATCTTGAGCTTGCTTTACCGATCACGCAGGTCTGGGTTCGATTCCTGGTCAGATCACAGTGAATTTGAGAATTATTCAATTTTAAAGTTGTGATCGAAGACTGGGTGTTTGTGATTTCAATTCATATCATTTCCTCTCCTCCCATCCTTCTGATCCTTTAATAACTGGGTGTAGCAATAGCGATTAGCCAACCGTTAGTTCTCTTCTAGCCTTATCCTTCTTTCCCTACTACTTACTCACTTTCAAATAAAGTGAGGTTGAGCGACTAACAGTAACAAACAGTTTTCGTAGAAAAAACTTCTGTTGAGATACCTCCATTAGGAGGCCATATGCTCCACATTGGGAGCGGACATGAATTAAAAAAAAAGATTGTATCTATCCCTATTCCCTGTGAAGTTTCACAATTATTGTCTGTCAAGTGCAATATATTTGACCGATAATATATTTGTTTGTATACATATTATATAACATTTCCGACCGTTGTTGTTTTTTTTTCTTAAATTTATTTGAGACTTAAAAAACAAGCATTTTTTACTTTTTGTTTCTTGAAAATTATTCATCGTCAACTTTTGACATACCCTCGCAGAGCGAAATCCTTTCTGTATTGATTGTGTCCTAGGTCGGTGGATTGGGAATTCTTAACCCCAGACCTGTCTCAATTCAAAATACATGAAAGTATTGCCGAACAATTAAATTAAATTTTAATTATTATATTTCGATTTTAAAATCTTCGGTGACACATGACAATATCTTGTGATGTAGATAGACTTGCAGTATACTCAGTACGAGATGTTAGAATCTCTAAGCGCGGTCATCCTTGAGTACTCATAATCTTTTCCCGACAAAAAGGGAAAACTTTGTTCATTGTGATTTTGTGTGTGTGTGTGTAATACTCAACCGTATTACAAAAGAAAATATAGTAATGACGTTCATACTTCATTTAAAATGATTTTATTTTTGCACGGAGGATGTTATGTCGGAGGGGTCAACCGTAAAAAAAAGAATGTAAAAGTCACAACAAATATATGTAATATATACCTACATATGTCTGGGGTCCGCAAACTGCGACTCTTTAACTCTTTAACGTTTTTTTACCCTAAATATTCATGTATTTATTGCATACTTATGACTATCTGATATCTTTTCTATCCTGCTTCCCCAACAACTTGACTTTTCTCACTTGAAAGTTTTCCGACTCTTGACTTGAGGTGAAAGGTTCCATTACAGTAAATAACTAACAATTTATTTTTTTAAACAAACTAATCGTAAAAATTTAATAATAATCAATTTATAATTGCGTGAAATCATTCTTATATCTTGCTATTTGAAACCACGTTAGCTTAAATCGTGAAAAAATATCAGATTATATTGAATTTTGTCATGTCAAAACGTTTGAGTACTAATTAAGTATTTCGACTGAGGGTGCTTGATGGAATTTCAATATCAAATTTGAACTGTTTGAATTTTGTACTTTTCCATGAGTTTTGTTGCTAACGACCCGGGTTTCGCCTTCCGGCATCTTCAGGCATTCCAAGTGCACGGATGTACTTGAACTGACGCGTAGTAAACAGTTTGTATCGTTTATAAACAAAAATATAAGTAGATCACTAAATTAAAAGGCTATTAAAATGTAAATTAGCGAAAATTTAATGTATACAATTTTCAATGGATTAAGTGGGTTTGTTATAATTATGGGGATTTTTTGAAAATATTAATGACCAGATAATAACATAGGAATGTTTAAAATAAATCTAGGGTTTTATCCGACCTATTATTGGAATGCCTGTAGATGCCGAAAGGCGAAACCCGGGTCGTTAGCGACAAAGCTCATAAAAAAGTACAAAATTCAAACAATTTAAATTTTGAGTACTAATTATGTATCAACAATAAAAGCAATCAATATAAACGATGTTTAGAATAAAAACATTTTAAACTGAAATAAATTTAATTAACGGATTATCTATAATAATCGATAGGTTTTGGACATAATCTGATAACCATGATAGTAAAATGTAACGCAAGGGAAGCTTTAGAAATGCATTTATCAATAAGTCGGCGAGCAAACCCTTTTTTTACAAATGATAAACTTCTTTTCTAACAAAGATAAAAATACACAACACCCATTGGGCGATTATATTTTATAATGCATCTACATATTATAAGGAAAATTGTTGTTTTAACGAAGATAAAGCCAGTCGCTCATTGTAACTTTTCAGGAAAATTGCATGTAAAGAGTAAGATTGGGTCCTGGGACGTCATTTCACATATTTTCTCTAGTTGGAGGGGAAGGATGCCATCTCGTTGTTTAATATGCTCGTATATATTTGCAAACCAAACAATTTGGATTAGTACATCTTGAAATTTAACGGGAGGAAAGTAACAGCGGCGGGCTGTCAATGCGTTAACAAGAGGCTCGTTTAATCTCAAAACTATTCGCGGTTTTCTGGGGAAGGGGCAGATTTTTTCATCACTCTTAAGCAATCGAATGTTACTTAATATACTTGTATTATGTAACAATACGTAATGAAGGGTAAATTTATTATTAGTATTAACATATAACTGAAAATGTACTTACATACCTAAGTTTGCAAGAGCGAAGAGTTGCAAGATTGACGCGGAAATATGTACTTTTCTTTTCGCTTCAATTCCACTTTTCAAACGTTAGCCTTTTAACGGTCGTAGATAATATATGTTATTTTAAAAATAGCAGTAAGCTACTGATTTCATCTGAGAATATTGTTTTTTTCTTAATTCAACAAGGGGCTCGAGTGATCCCTTCCGAGCCCCCTCCATCCCAGTTCTGGGGAGGAGGGAAATATTAAAGTGACGAACTTACTTAGGTGAAACTAAAAGATTTATATTTTGAAATACAATAAAGTAGTGCTGAAAACAACAAAAACAAAATCAAAATTTCTAATAGTCACTTACGATAAACATCCATCGAATATTTTTTTATAGATTTTAGATAACACAGTCTTTCCAATACTGAATACAACCAAGAATTACATGAAAATGATAGCGCTGACAGAATTGGAAAGCAAAGCTATCAACCTAATTATGTACAACATAAATTAAGTTGAAATCTTAGGAAGGATACCATTGCGTGGAGAATTTACATTATAACAACTCTTACATTTCTTTTACAACCGTGACAAATAATTGATTTTGGTTCTGAGTTTTTTAAGCTGTCAGTTGAGTTTTTTTTAAATATAGAGGATAATTAATAGTAAACAGTTCTCGTAAAAAGAGTTTTTGTTGAGGTGATCCATTAGAATTCTATTTGCTTTACATTGGCAGAAGACATAGTTTAAACAACAGGCATAATAAAGCATTTTGTAATTGAATCGAGGATTATATATTTGTTATTACATTTCTAAAAATATTGTGAATTTTCTGTTCTGTAAATAGACAGAAATCAAATAATTGCATATATATTTTACTTTTGATACTTGTGTCATACAATAAACTTGTGCTAACAAAGATAAAGATACCTTTATGTCAAACTTGATATCAGTATTTTTTACTATCAGAAACCAAGAAACCACAATTTCGTAACAATTTTTTTTTGAATCGTATAACTTCGATATTATGGTTTTGAATTACGTTATTTGCGGTTTCTTTATCAAGTTTGTTAAATTAATTACAAAGATGTTATACTGGTAAATACAAGTTTCAAATATGGATATATATTTCAAAACATGAAAAATGTTTGAAATTTAAAATTTATTTAAGAAACATTTATTTACAAAAAAAATCAAAAAAAGATTATAATTTTTCATTTTCTTTGTATTTAACGTTGTAACAACTTTCTTTTCAAACGGTTTTCCATATAATAGAATCACGTTTTGAGTAAAAATAAATAAAAAAAGAAAATGCGTAAGGTCACACTGAACGTTTTGATTACCATGAGGCTAGGCTATGAAAATTAATTTCGTAATTGAGATTTTTAATTACTCCTTTTGAAACTTTTTTCAATACACTCTTTCAATTACGAAATAAACTGTTTACGGTTTATTGTGCGGCCGTTTACCTCAATTCAAATATTTCATTTTATTAATTTTGATTGATCTACAAAATTATTTATTTATTTTTGCAACTTTTAAAGGGCCAACCTTCAATTCTTGGTGAAAATGTACTTTAATGTACTTTTTTTTTAAAACTTATTACTATAAAAAATCAGTAGCAATGGTCGATTATTTTACTACAACCGCGTATCTCAAAAAGTACAAGTTTTCAGACGACACATACATGTATTTAATTCTTCCGCTATAAAACAGCACTGGAATGGTTTTTTCTCAATATTTTTGAGGAAGTCAATAAAGAAGAAAGCAAGGACGTTTCCAATAATGTTATCTGTCCTCTCCTTCATGTTGAACATAGCGCATGACTATATTATTTGCCAAATTACTTTTTGCCATAGTTTTTGTATAATTTTAAATAAAGCATATTAAGTTTTGGGATATGCGTTTGAGGAATATGTGCGTATTGAAATTCTGAATTCATTGCATCAAAAAACTCAAAACTGACAAAAGTTGAAATACACACTATGTCGATGATGCTATTAAAAAAGTGATTCGTTACAAATAAATTAATTACAAAAGTTATTTAAAAAACGGGATGCAAATACAAATATGTCCCCCTTTGTGTGATTTTGGCAATATTTAAAACATAATGTTAAAACACTTGATGATAACGATGTCAGTGGCCGTTTTAACTAAATAACAGAGCTTTCTTGAAAAAAAACATTTCAAAAACACGGTTGATTCAAGGGTTGACCCCCTTAATCACACAATTTAATAGCAACTATGGCATCACCAACATGCCCTAAAGTTGTTTTAAAATATTTATATACATGTTATCCTTCAATATGTATATTCCTAATACTTGTATTGTTCAGTATTGTTCAGAGTTGAACTCTATACATTTCTTCGAATTTATTTATTTTCTTTTGAACGATTCAAATTTAATATTGAAATTCCACCAAGCACCTTCAGTCGAAATCTTAAATTATTTATTTTCGTTTCCTTAATTACATTCATAAGATATCGATACATTACCGGTAGACCGATCGTAATTGAAAATGTTGGAAATTTGGTATCAATAGCAGAAATATAATATGAATTTGTAGAACGTGAATCATTCAAAATGTATAAAAAAGAGAATATGCTTTATTTGGTTAGATGAGAAAATTTAATCTTGATTTTTTCAATGACTCATAATTACAATATTTTCTTAGAATGTGAAAGAATGAATTGCATTGGATTTCTCTGTAAAAATATATAATTTAATAATACAAATTACATAAAATACAATACATACATGACTCATCAATAAACCATTTTTTTTCAAGCAAAAAAATCGTTAATATTGAACAAATAAATTGAAAAATGACTTAGTCAACGACAATTTAGGATAGCATGAGACATCATATTATTACATAGAAATATGGATCATTAGTATAGATTTCAATAACTTTAAAGAAGAAGCTTCAGTCACCCAACATGATATATATTATAATACATAAGTGGTAACAACTAGGCTTTCCAATCCCAGGATTTTGAGAATCACCATACTATATTAAAAAAAAAACAATTTGTACTTTCGAGATTAACTAAAATATTCTTAGATAAAATGATTCCCGACATCGTCACAATGAATCGTAGTATAACTCCTGCATGAGCTTAATAAACTAACAATTGTTTTTATTGCTTCATAATTAAAACTCTTAAAAAAGCTTATAAAATTAAGCTATACAAAATAAACTCTTGATTCCTATATGTAAATGTAATTAGACCTTTTTAAAAAAAATGATGCCGCAACTCACTTATTGTCAATTTTTTTTACTAATTTTTACTAATTTTACTAAAATTTTTTGAAAAATCCTCTAAAGTCCGTTCCCATTGCGGAGCATATGAATTCCTAATGAAGGTATCTCAACAGAAGTTTTAAATACGAGAACTGCTTTTTACCCAGTTGCTCAACCTCTGTTTTTAAACAGTTTATTAGACATCCTGGTTTGTCACAGAGTATATCTATGGAACTGGTATGGATTTGTATTATTTATGACATTAATTTGTAAGTGATCTTTACCCGGTATAAATGGTTTTTAAGAAAAAAAAATGTTTTCAAAACAAAAACGCTTAACGCCAGCTATCGGGAAGGGGTCCTGAATAAGATTGTTTTTCAATTTTAATTTAAGATCTTAGAGATGGGTGTTTTTGGTATAAGATCTCATCGAATTGTCGTAAAAAAATATTTCCTTGTCTGTTATCTGCAATGCTAGATATTTACACGAAATCCCTGGATCACAAAAAGGGTCCGGTATCTGATATGCGCATTTAAATAGACAGTCAGTTTGTATAAACCGGCTATGGGGCCATAGAAAAATAAAGACACTCAAAAGGGGCCACGGGCCCAAAAAGGTTGAGAAACACTGCGCTAAATAATCGATGAAGACTCACAGTCACCGTTAAAAATGTAGCAGTCGTGAAGATTTTGGAAGACGAAAATGGCATGGAGAATATCAGCTTCTCGGAATTTTGTTTCATGGAAAATATTATATTTTATGAATGAAAATATCAATGATATTTCTGAATTTTATGATCGACAATGGCTTTAAGATTTACGTTTTTTAACAGACATCACAATGAAATTAAATCAGAAACTACAAGATGAAAATAAATTGATTACAGAATGTAAAAGCATTCGGAACGAAACTTAAGCTTAATGAAAAATAAAACTACTGATGAAGAATGAAATTCATTTTAAATTATTAAATGAATTTAATAGTGACAGAAAAATCTAATGAAATTACAAAACCAATCAAAGCATTCAAAGATAGATTTTCACTATCCAAAAGCATGAGGAAATGTTATCCATCTCCAGGTTTACAAATCTAGCTTATAAATCTGCAATCAAATATTGTAATAAAAAATATGTTCGAAGGAAATAAAATACAATAATTTTATCAAGTATAGGTATATCCTTGAACATATTTTTTTTAAATTAAGGCGATTAGCAATGTGCATTACATGTTGGCTATTATGCCTTTATTTACCGTCCCCCAAAAAGATAAGACAGCACTGAAGTAGAATGGTGTATAACAGAAGCACAGAAACAGTTTAATTAAACCATATTAATGAATTGATATATTATATTATATTATACATTTAAATTATTTTAAATATTTTTTTTTACAGTATCACCTGATGTCCTCACAGCTATACTTGTTGGAATGGCTCTACTGGCAGTCGTTTTGACAACAGCTTGTATCTGCCTTCGCAGACGAAGGACTTCAGCTGCTCATAATAAGCTAGGTAAGATATTATAATTTTCTTGATTGGTGATGGTGATGATTCGCAAACCACGGCCTGTGAGTTTTGAGAGAAGTTTAATATTATTTATTTCGATGTCAACTTCGAATAATGTCCGCAAGAGCGAAAAATAATTGTCATTCTGTGAGCGTTGCAGACTGGCAGACTTAGTCTATTATTTGGTGAATATTTTAATAAACTAGTTTCATTAAGAGGTACTTTTTTCAAAAGACAAAAAAACGTTTATAAAAAAAATATTGCATAGTCTTTAATATAATAAATAGACCCATTTTCTACGTTTATTTTTTAAATATTATTTCTTTTAAATGTTAGCCGTAACTACCCCTAACATGGTCCATTCGAAAGTTCCAATTTTGGATGACGCGTTCGAGCGTCTCGACTGGTATTTGGGTAATGATGCGAGTAATGTTGGCCTCCAATTACTCAATCGTAGTCGGTTTAATTATATAGACTTTCGACTTTACGTAGCCCCAAAGAAAAAAGTCTAGAGGTGTTATGTCGCAAGATCTAGACGGCCAATTCACTGGTCCGAAGCGTGAAATTATTTGTTTACCGAAATGTTCTCTTAATAAAGCCATGCTTTCACGGGCTGTGTGGCAAGTAGCGCCATCTTGTTGAAACCAAGTGTCGTGGAGGTTATGGGCTTGAATTTTAGGCACCAAATAGTCCGTTATCATGGAACGATAACGGGCGACATTCACGGTTTTGTTCTGGCCAGCCTCGTTTAAAAAAATATATGGACCGATTATTCCACCAGCCCATAAACCACACCAAACCGTTGTTTTTTGTGGATGTAGTGGCAGCTCTTGAACCTCTTCAAGTTGATCTTCAAACCAAACACGGAAATTCTGTTTATTGACATATCCATTAAGCCATAAATGGGCCTCATCGCTAAACAAAATGTTGTTCGAAAACAGTGGATCTTCATCAATTTTTTCAAGAGCCCAAACACTGAAACGGTGACGATTCGGAAGGTCCATCGGCTTCAATTCTCGCACGAGTTGAATTTTGTATGCTTTTAAGCCAAGATCCCTACGTAAAATACGCCAAGTTGTTGAATACGACAACCCCAGCTGTTGAGAACGGTGTCTTATTGATTCTCCACGGTCATCGTGTACACTCTCAGCTACCGCCGCTATGTTTTCTTCACTACGTTCTGGATGTGGTCTATTTGGTCGTGTATTATCCAATAATGAAAATTGGGTTTCATACTTTTCGATGGTAGAGCGAATTGTTCGTTCAGTAGGCCGATTATGTGGACCATAAGTTGTTCTAAGCGCATGAAAAATATTCCTCGCAGAACTCTGATTTGCGTAATACAGCTGAATATTTTTTAGGCGCTGTGCCGGCGTAAGTCTTTCCATTATGAATTGTAAAACAATACTGAACAAAAATAAAATAACACTTGGGCACAACTCACGTGTAATCTATTATCAAATCCCAATAAGAAAAAGTACCTCTAAATGAATCACGCATTTTAATGATAGTTCTCTAAAGCAAGTTCATCAAAAATAATATAAGTACATTAACTAACGCGTTATAAACAAGTAACGCAGAGAAGATGTGTCGTAAGAGCATTCGGTGTGCTTTGGTATAATTCAAAATAAAACTTTGGCATTGTATACTGGTCACCTGCTGTGACCTAGTTGGTTAGAGCTTGCTCTACCGATCACACAGGTCTGGGTTCGATTCCCGGTAAAATCACAGTGAATTTGAGAATTATTCAATTCAAAGTTGTGATTAGGCTCTCCAATCCCGGGATTTCGGGATTGAGGCATTTTTAGCGAATCCCGAAAAGTAATAGGATTTTCTCTGGAGAGATAAAAAAAAACGAGTCATATTGACATTTTGGGCAAATCGGCAAATTCATGGGGTTTTGAAATTGGAAATGAAATAATGAAAAATTCCGACACCAAAACTTGAACTTGAACTTGAAAATGAGTCAATCCCGAAATCCCAGGATCACAAAAAGACTCCGGGATTGGATATCCTAGTTGTGATCAAAGACTGGGTGTTTGTGATGTCAATTTAGATCCTTCCTTCCTTTAATAACTGGGTGTAGCAATAGCGATTAGTAACCACTAGTCCTGTTCCAGTTTTATCCTTCTTTCCCTACTACTCGCTCGAATAAAAAAGTGAGGTTGAGCGACTGAGTAACAAACAGTTCTCCTAGAAAAAACTTCTGTTGAGATTGTTGAGACTGTTAAAGGCCATACGTTCCACATTGGGAGCGGACATGGATTAAAAAAAATTGTATACTTGGAGGAGATTATCTCATGATACAAAGTAGATAAATTGAATTGAAGCTATGCCATTAAATTGAAATTGAACCTATGCCATTAAATGCCAAAGAGAAATTTTCCGTTCTACAGTTCAAAAAAACCTTATATAAATATTTGGCCACACAACACCGGATGACTAATTTTATTTGTCTGATCATAACGAGCTCCTCTCAGTGAGTAAAATATATAAATTGGTAACAACAGACTAGTAATTTTAAAACATTTATGTTTTCAGAAAAGCTTTTATAAAATAAGTGTGTATTGCAGGCAAGCGCCATGGACCTGAACGACCCCTAGCCTTCCGTCCGCCCAGACGTCCGACAGCTGTTCGTAGCCCTGGAGGAGGATCTCACTACCTCAAGAAATCTCCGAGTCCAACTGGAATCGCCAAGACACCTCCAGGAGTGAGTCAGATACTGACATTATAAAACACTGATTACTGTGATCCTGCGAGAATCACTGGTTTTAAGCACCGCCCATTTGATTAATATAGGATTACCTTTAGGGCGTTCACTGTCAAAACTTGGTGAAAAGACATAGACTAACATTAGTCTCCACTTTTGCTTCATTTTGAGTTCTTAATAATTTATTCATATTTTGTATATTTATTTGTAAATTCTTTTCATATTTATATTACCAGTTGTTTGTTACACTTTTTTTCTGTTACATGCGTTTTTAGTGATTTTGGAATATTTTGTTTTTTTTAGCAAGTACCCACTATGGGCACACCACCATCCCCTCCTACAGCTGTCGTAGACCCACCAAAGGACTCATTCCATTCAGAAACAGAAAAGGGTGCAGCAGAAGCAAAGACACCACCCACCCCTCAGAAGGAGCTGGCGAGCTCGCTGGCTGTCACAGCTGACATCGTCGTGCCAAAGCCTGGAGATAATGGCATCATAGGAGAACTCGAAGATCCAATTATCAAACTGGGGCAACTGCATTTTAAGTTGAGGTTTGTCATCATATCAACAAATTTTTTGTTTCAGAATATTGTCAGGTCCGCGGTCGAGTGGTCAACGTCATCGGTGTCGATTGCGGTTCTCACGAATTTGAATACCAGTACGGACAGATTCATAAATTGATTTTCAATCGATTATCTGGACTATCTTCACCCTCAATTAGTACAGATAATCAAGGTTGAACTGTATGATATTTCTTGATCATTTTTTAATTTTGGGTTTTAGCTGCTTAATTTTTAATCACGTCCATCTCATTTTAGAGCATACATAATGGAGGCACTTCAACAGATTTTGTTCTACGAGAGCATTTTTTTATTCAGTTTCCCTCCCTCTCTTCTTTTTGCGATGGAGTAAAGACAATTGCATAGCAAAGGGTTCAAAAAGAAAATGAAAAATTGCAAACATACAAAAGAAATAAAAATTGTTTTTGTTTACATATTTCATCACCATATTTTCTTTCGTCTTATTTGTGCTCTGTGACTCCCTGAGAAAAAATGCTTTTTACTAGGAAAAAATGAGTTTTTAGTAGAAATTATATTTGAGTAAATATAAAAAAATAGCATTGTCGGTGGCTGAATCTTCAAGTCCATTATAAGTCATGGTAAAAACCTCTCAATCCATCCACCCCTTTTGTAAATTAAAAAATATTTTAATAAATTTATTACATAAATTAGATATGAAATATTGTAGTTCAGCGGTTGCCAACCGATGGACATCGGACCACTGGTGGGATGCATGTTCGTGCTTCGCGGGGTTAAAAATTGTTAATTTGATGGTTCGTGAGTTTGAAAAGGTTGGTGACCGCTAATTTAGCAGGTACATTTTATATCATACAATAATTGATGCTTATTACTTAGTTGGAAATGCAGAATTGTTACACCTAATTTATATAACACAGGTACAAGCATGAAAAAAGTTCCCTTATCATCTCAGTCGTCAAGTGTGAAGACTTACCAGCCAAAGATCCGAATCTAGGATCCAGCGACCCTTACGTCAAACTGCAGTTACTGCCGGACAAGCAACATAAAGTTAAAACAAGGTATTCATCATTGCATTCCATATTTCTCAAAAGTCCAGTGGGAGGCTAGAGACACTTTGACACCCGATCTCTTTTGAATTTTGAACTGTAGTTTCCACACTTTATTTGATATTAATATTTTTATTCCTACCAAATGTAACAAAATATACTGGTGTATCATCCGAACGATAACGCTTATGAAAACATGATCCTTGCAATACATTGAAACCATTTTATCAAAACCATTGGATTGAAACCGCACTAAATGAAATAAATGAGAGACTTGATAGGGTATAAATTATTTAGAATAAAGAGTATTTCGGTATGAATATATTTTGTTTGATTTTTAACAAGATATAGTTACGGCTGTCAATATTGCATTGATTTAGAATTATTTTCATTATGTCCCCTCCATAAAAATCTTGGTCAAACACGAGTTCGAGTTTGAGTGCATTCGCGCACTGAGTAATCCCGGAAGATGCCAAGAGGCGAAACTCGGGTCGTGTTTAACCAAGATTTTTATGGAAGTGTACATAATGAAAATAGTTCTAAATTAACGCTGAATTTCCATCAAGCACCTTCAGTCGAAATTTTAAATAATATTGCATCAGCTTAATTTCTTGTACATCTGAGATTTACCATAATTCGGGCTATATTAAATTTCTCTTTTTGTTCCTGTTTCCGTTTATATCTTTTTACTGTTATAAATGGCTCACCAAACTCCGTTGCAGTTCCTCGTTATGTTTTACATAAAAAAATACGAATACAATAACAATTTATTGTATTTCCTCAAACTTCAGTCGTTCATACTCGAGCTAGAATTAATTTGTAATTGAATTAGTGTGTAAATATAAAATTTTGTCTAATTCTTCTTTTATCAAAAGATGCAGTCTAATACGCAATCTTAAGATTGGATACAACCCTTTCCCTAATATATCGACACATTACCGACAAAAGATCTTTAGCGACACAATTAAGTAAATTTATTAAAATCGCCTAATAATATAAACTATATAGGTAGGAACATTGTCATTAACTTGATTAGGGTAGTCCTAAGCTGGCTTTTCCCTAAAAGGTCCTCAAAATGATTGAGGTACGCTCGCTGAGATTGCCCCTTCCTACTCTAAGTTTTAAGACCGAAAACCGACTAGTGTGCGTGGGACACGAAGTTTCAAGCGCATTGATCTAGAGAACTGAAAGTAGTCAGTGTAATATCAGGACAGGCATTGATCATATAATACTATTTACTAACATTTAATTTAAGGATTTACTTTATGGAACGTAGTATGAGAGTAATTTTAAAAAAAAAACCTCCACCTGTAAAATTTATAAATTGTCGGTTACGATTTTTTGCCTATTATATGTTGATGTATTTATTAAAACTAGCTGTAAGCCCGTTGCCCAGCAACGTGAGATTTTTGTTGCATAGTATTTAATTTAATTTTATTTTATGTTATTTTATTTTATGGTATTTTATTTTATCTTATTTCATTTTATTTTATTGAATTTAATTTAATTTAATTATATTTTATTTTAATATATTTTATTTTTATAGTTAGCAGATATTTCGTAAATTATTTAATATTTGGAATAATGTTTAAGTTTGCTAACAACAATTTTTCGTATTAGCAGAAACTTCGTAAATTACTTAATTTTTAGAATAATGTTCAAGTTTGCTGACAACTATTTTTCGTAGTAGCAGAAATTTCGTGAATTATTGAATTTTTGGAAAAAAAAAGTTTGATAACAACCATTTTTCGTAGTAGCCGAAATTTCGTAAATGATTTAATATTTGGAATAATGTTCAAGTTTGCTAACAACCATTTTTCGTAGTAGCATAAATTTCGTAAAATATTGATTTTTTGGAATAAAGTTTAAGTTTGCTAACAACCATTTTTCGTAGTAGCAGAAATTTCGTAAATTATTTAATATTTGGAATAATGTTCAAGTTTGCTAACAACCATTTTTCGCAGTAGCATAAATTTCGTAAAATATTTAATTTTTGGAATAAAGTTAAAGTTTGCTAACAACCAATTTTCGTAGTAGCCGAAATTTCGTAAATTATTGAATTTTTGGAATAAAGTTTAAGTTTGCTAACAACCATTTTTCGTAGTAGCAGAAATTTCGTAAATTACTTAATTTTTGGAATAATGTTTAAGTTTGCTAACAACCATTTTTCGTAGTAGCAGAAATTTCGTAAATTATTGAATTTTTGGAATAATGTTTAAATTTGCTAACAACCATTTTTCGTAGTAGCAGAAATTTCCTAAATTACTTAATTTTTGGAATAATGTTTAAGTTTGCTAACAACCATTTTTCGTAGTAGCAGAAATTTCGTAAATTATTGAATTTTTGGAATAATGTTTAAATTTGCTAACCATTTTTCGTAGTAGCAGAAATTTCCTAAATTACTTAATTTTTGGAATAATGTTTAAGTTTGCTAACAACCATTTTTCGTAGAAGCAGAAATTTCGTAAATTATTGATTTTTTAGAATAATGTTTAAGTTTGCTAACAACCATTTTTCGTAGTAGCAGAAATTTCGTAAATTATTGAAATTATTGAATTTTTGGAATAATGTTTAAGTTTGCTAACAACCATTTTTCGTAGAAGCAGAAATTTCGTAAATTATTGATTTTTTAGAATAATGTTTAAGTTTGCTAACAACCATTTTTCGTAGTAGCAGAAATTTCGTAAATTATTGATTTTTTGGAATAATGTTTAAGTTTGCTAACAACCATTTTTCGTAGTAGCAGAAATTTCGTAAATTATTGAATTTTTGGAATAAAGTTTATGTTTGCTAACAACCATTTTTCGTAGTAGCAGAAATTACGTAAATTATTTAATTGTTGGAATAATGATTAAGTTTGCTAACAACCATTTTTCGTAGTAGCAGAAATTTCGTAAATTATTTAATTTTTGGAATAATGTTAAAGTTTGCTAACAATCATCTTTCGTAGTAGCAGAAATTTTGTAAATTACTTAATTTTTGGAATAATGTTTAAGTTTGCCAACAATTATTTTTCGGATTTTAAATTATTTAACAATTATTTCCAATAAAAATCAAAAGATCAAATCCAATTTTTCAATAAAAAATCAGTTGCACATTTTGTCCAAGTGTATGAAAAAAGCAAAATATTATTCTATCATATATCCATATCATAATTTGAATATTCTTAATGTATTAAAGAATTCTAACAGATTTTCAAGGTCAGACGTGAAAAGATTCATCATTATGATTCAATTGATCAAATCCGCTCCAAAAAATATTAGTCTCACATCGACTCACACGATCAGACGATTCATTTCGATAGCCCTATAATCATAGTTTGCAATAGTCGAATTAAAGTCTTTGATTATTCGAATATTATGATGTATGGTGATACAATACTTTAGCTCTACACCAAGAAATATCGAATTTTCAAACGTGGCGATATCAGAACATTCACGCCCGGTTTAAAATAAGCCGCTCCCATTGGATAGAACAACATTTCAAAAATGTGCTGTTCAGAATAAATCGAAATCATTGGTCTGTACCTTACTGCGGACGTCCTTACAGACGGACCTTATCGGCTATTAATGTTAAGATAACACAATAAGACACAACGGTTTCTGAATAAAGTTGATTCACTCGGAAACAACCAATCGGCCGCTATTTTTTCCGTATGTCACTCGTTTGACAAATGGTATCATGATTAGAATTTATTAAAAAAAATAGATTTATAAATAATATTGTCAATTCAAAAATCTGCCGATTCTTGTTAATTTTCCGACAGAATCGAGAAAAAAGACACATAATGAATTATCAAAAATGACACTAAGAGTGAGAGATTAGGTTCGAATTCGATAAAATGACAACCCGTCAAATTTATTTAACAAGTATTTTTGCAACATTAGATTTTTTTAGATGAATAATAAAATTGATTTAAACTTTCAGGGTGGTGCGCAAAACAATGAATCCAGTGTACGATGAAGATTTCACTTTCTATGGCATAAACTTCAACCAATTGTCGACAATTACATTGCATTTTGTGATCCTCAGTTTTGATAGGTGCTGTGATTGACATTAACATTATTTCAATATTTGATATTTCTAACTTGAATGTTTCAAATTTGTTTTTTCTTTTCAATCTACGTATTGTATTATATAATGATAATATAAATTATGATATTGTATGTATTGTACAGTGACATCTATTAGTAAAAAAAAGTTGTATATGTTTTATCAAACATTCATGTAGCTACGCAATTCATAAAATCTATCACAGTTGGTTAAGGCATTATCTTTTATAAAATTACACAAAACGTTTACTTTATGGGGCGGATAGAGCGTCAGTGGTATGTTTCAATACGAATCCATTTATTTTCTTTCAATAAACTTATTCATCTGAACCAAAATGTGCTATTTTTTTTTTTTAATATTTAACTATAAAAAAAGAAAGATTTATATCTTTGAAGCCTTTTTGTTATATTTTTATAAATAAATTTATAACAAATCATCACGTTCACTGCTGAAGACAAGCGGTTTTATTTTTATCCAGTTGTTTTTTTCGATACCGTCGACACGAAATGGTAACGCATGCCAGCTCAAGTGTTTTCATTATTGCTATTTTCTTTATAGTAAATAATATTTTTTGATGAATTTATACAATATATGCCGACCCGAGATGGTGAACCGACCCGCAGCTGAAGAAAAACAATAAAGGAAACACTTGACACGGTCATGATACCTTTCTATTTGGTGATGGTAACGAAAAAAACATTCAGATAAACAATGAAACCATGCCACTCGCGTTTTCAGGAGTGAATGTATTAAGAGTTGAATCAGTAATTGTTAAATTGAGCTTTGCTTAATTTTGAAAAAAACATTTGGCTTTTTTTTCAATATGGCGAATTAAATGAGACAAATAATTTTATGAAAAATAATAATAGGATACTATTTAGGCACATCACTGGCAACCTATCATTAGTAAACACTACATTAGTAAATTTTTATAGAAAAGGTATGACAAGGAATACCTCAATCCAGTGGTTTCCAACCTTTATGTTACTATGCCTCCCTTTGAAGAAAAAAATATCTTCGCGCCTCCCTATCCTTTATTTCATATAGTAATAAAGACACGTTTTAAATGGTAAATAAATGTTTTGGACTGTTCGCGCCTCCCTTTGCAATAGTCCACGCCTCCCAGGTTGGAAATCACTGCCTTAATCAACTGATATGTTTTTAAAATTCCTGTTAACTTGATTTTAGTTGACTTGAAACTGACTTGACTTGAAACAAGTGATCATGGTTTTTTGTTGTTTCCAAAATATTATTACAAGAATATTTATGTTTTCCAGGTATTCCCGAGATGATATCATCGGAGAGGTATTCTGTGCTCTAGGAACTGTTGACCTATCTAGGGCTGGCACTCAAGCATTGCCATTGTGTCGAGAGATTCAACCTCGTAGTCTAAAGGTAAAGTTTAAAAAAAATCAATCAATAATAATATATGTATGTAATTGTAAATTGTTGACCATTATATTTATCACTTAAATAACCTCTCTGAACCGAAATCCACAAAGTTAAGTTATCCTTGTAAATAAACCAGAATTAATTTATTGCTTTAATTTAAGTTCATTGTTTGATTAGTCTTTTTTTCACTTATTCACAGAAACTGACAAATTAAAAAAATTCAAAATAAATTGAATTATTTTGGTCAGGGTGAGTACCGTATTCAAAGCATTTGACGAGAGTTTCGTATCTAGAAATACCTACTATAGAAAGAAATGTTACTTTTTACAAAGCAAATCTTTCACGCATATTTTTCCAGGAGAACGATAGTATTCAATTGTTATTTAATCAAATTTAAGTTACGTGCGACAGACAGCCTTATTAATATTTGGGAAACGAATGATGTCTACATAAATTGACAGATACATCAGGATTCAGGATTGTGTCAAATATCTAATGAATAGCTATATATAGGTTGAGACTGCTACTGTTGCATATATAGGTTGGTGATGCTGCTATTGTTTTTCTCGCCAGTCAAGAAGTATTATTATCCCACTCATGTGACGCAAACCAATAACTGCATTGGTTTTCATTAAATAAGCTTCTTAAAATTTTACTGTTTGCTCCCAATCGCCTCATCTAGTAAAATTCTGACATTTGTCACAAATAAGCCATTCGGGGTGTTCGCTTTAATAAAAAGATTTCTGTCCGCCGAACTTAATTATAAAAAAGTTGAGTGAAGAAATCAATGATTACAAATCCGTTTCAAACTACCACATTCCCAATATCCGACAGAAGCATCTATTCTCCAAGAAATGGAAATTCAAACTATTTATAATTTACATTATGGTAAAATAGCTTCTTGTTGGATGATCGACCCAGCAACATTTTGAAAAAACCCAATGCATGTTATATTTTTTCAGATCCGTTCTCAAGGAAGAGGTGAGCTGCTATTGTCCCTGTGTTGGCAGCCTGCAGCAAATAGACTCACAGTTGTACTATTGAAGGCTCGAAATCTTCCAAAAATGGATGTCACTGGACTAGCAGACCCGTAAATAAACATATTTAATTTCAAATATATTTTTTTCTTTAAGTTGCTACTGATGGATGCAGTTGCTAAAAATATTTTTATTCTTTACCCTCCCTTTTTCCAATTATATATAACAAGAGCAATGCATTCTATGCCAGGTCCATGGGGCAGCGGTCAAAGTTGTCGTCTTCTGTGACGGATTTCACAGGTTTGAGTCCCAGAACGAACAGCATTTTTTCAAACAGTTCTCTTAGAAAAAACATCTCTTGAGAGATCTCCATTAGAAGGCCGTATGCACCACATTGGGAGCGGACATGGATTTTCAAATAAAAGCGTTATATGTACAGTGTTAGTAATACTACTCACTACTTGTACAAACTACTATGCCACTTGAAATGCTGAAAAGCGTTCACTCGAGTTGACAAGATAAATGGTTTATTAGTAGTTATAGCAAATCAGCCTTCTCCGTGTATAACTGTCACCTCTTCTTATAAGAATAAAGAAACACAATCCTTCGCGTATTCTCATCTGTCACTAAAAACTAGTAACATGGCTTAAAAGTTCTATTATCTGTTAACAAACGAGATGGGTTTTTATTATTTTTACTGGCGCCTAATTACGCATTCTGTTTCTACATGATCATTTAACTCAGTCAAAGGGAAAACAGGGTAAATAATCCAACCGGGGTAATAATGAAAATACTAAAAGTTCACAAGGCCCAATATACATGTTTCATGTGAAGATTTTTTTTCTTTAATTTGTGATATAGTTTTCTTAGTATGTATAGTATTTTTTACAAATGAAATCAATTCAATAAATGGGGATATAATTATGAATACACTGTTATGTTGGTCTGAATAAAATACAATTTATCTTATAAATAAATGTTTTTAAGTATCACAGAAGCATCAGTGTTTCTATTTCATGCATACCAACATATTTTTTATTGAATGACATGACACCTCTTCAATTTAGAATTACTTCAATATCTTGCGATTTTTAATTTCAGCTATGTGAAGATGTATTTGTTATACAATGGACAACGGATTGCAAAAAAGAAGACTCATGTTAAGAAGAGGACACTTAATCCAGTATTCAATGAGAGTTTTGTCTTTGACATTCCTGCTGGAGGCGAAGGACTCGATTCTGTCTCCCTTGAATTCCTTTTATTGGACTGGGACCGGGTCACCAAAAATGAAGTCAGTATTAGGCAACCGATATCATTTTATATTATATCTAAAACAGTCATAATTGCTAAATCACATTTACCCTGGGCAATAATGCCAGGGTGACCTGTTTTTTATAAATTACAATTTCAAAGAATATACAAGTTACAATGATTTAAAATGGGTTGGAGTATTTATATTTGTAAAATCTATTCAGGTATGTGTTTTAGATGTCTTTTCATTAACATATAAGTGATCCACAAAAATGCACTCTCGGGGCATCTGAACCCTAGGGACTTTAGGAACCTAAAACATAGTTTACGTAAATAACCCACATATTTCAAATTGTGTTTTTAATATTTATTTTTATTTTACATGAAAATCTAATAATTTTGCTTGCAATCTAACGTTTTTCAATTCATGCTTTCCTTCGAACATCTTCGACATTAAAAATGAAATATTTGTGATATAAGATTGCAAATAGATTTTTTTAATATTTATTTTTTCACCTTCTGTGGAATAGTTGGTAAGAGCCTTACAATACTGGATAAGAATTTTTGTTTGAATGAGTTTAATGACAGGATACAATATCCATTTGCCATAGATAATTTATTGAGCTGTAAATTTAAATGGGGGTTTTACTGTATTGGTAAAATCTGCAAACATCGACATACTCCGAATTCCCATCGAGTGACTTTCGAATTGAAGCAATTCCATTTTTATAAAAAGTGAAAATTTTAAATGCAGTTCTTAACAATTACTTTTATTATTTCTACTGTGTAATATATCAATGTTGAGTTTATTATTTGATTGTTAGAATAGAATTCAATGCGGTTGAGGATTGAATCACAGATTATGTTTCATTTGAATATCCCATCTTACTCATGCCAATAGAACATTTCTGTAAGCAACTGGGGTTAATTTTTTTCAGGTAATTGGTCGCTTGGAGTTAGGTGGAAGTAAAACGGTGGGCAGTGCTCTTCATCATTGGAACGAGGTGTGCAATTCGCCTCGTCGACAGATAGCCGATTGGCACAAACTTCGAGAATAAACAAGTCCCAGCTCACTTTTACATTCCGTTTCGAGGGATGTCAAAATACTGCTTATTTTAAATTAGCTACCTACTCATTTGTATTAAGAATTGACACATTTATGTTATCATTGTGTCCCTGCAGAAATATTTTTATTTTTAATATTATTCCAAGTGTAGATAAATTTAAGCATAGAATGTTAAGTAATAAAGCATAATTTACGATATTGTTTTTTTTATAATTACTTTTAAAAATAAGCATTTTCAGACAATTAATTATTAATAGAACTATTTCTTTTTTTTCATTTTTTTTGCTTGAATCTAATATACTATGCTTAACTTATTTATCATATGAAACATCACAAATGGGCTTCTTAATATTAAATTGGAAACGCCTAAATAAAATTCTACCCCAGATAGTAAATATGACACTCATTACTTCATACTTAGCGAAATTCCTCCTCCCCGAGCTTGTTTTTATTAACTGTCTAATATTCATAGTTCATAAGAGTTTCACACAATATATAAAACAGCGAATTATTAAAAATCACCTTGCTTTCGCTTCATAAAACATTTTGAAATGAAGTCATTTCCATCATGTTCAGAAAAAATCATACAACCGACCTATTGACACATTGGAATTATAAATGAATGCTTTAATAGTGGATACGGAAGCAATTCTAGTACATATATCCATTCACTATCACCGCGAGTAGTGTTCATTTAAGCGGTAATTTATAAGATTCTTGTATTTGTTATGGGTCAATATGTGATTGCATGGATAATTGTTTATATTCCTTTTTTATAATCCAATTTGTTGGCAAGAATTAGAAGATACAGTATTATAGTGGAAACAATTATTGTTATTAAATTTAAGCTTTCCTACCTGAATGTAGAAAAGATCTATAAAATCTAGAATATTGTCTGTGCTTATATACTTTATTCATATCTGTCAGATAAATTGATTAGGAATATAATATTTCTTTTTTTGGCATCGTGTATTATCTTGTTGTCACTGAGTATGTATTATATATTACATATAACAAATTAATGTATATTATGCTGTCAGCTACACTTTTCAAATATTCCAGATGTGTTGTGACGTTATTATATATTACATAATGATGAGGTCAATTTAATTTGTTAAAAATAACTGATGAACAATTTTGAGACAATTAGAGAAGTCATAATTTGCCAAGATTCCATGAAGTCTTCGATCCGGTATAGCAGTCAATGTGATAATACAAAGTAATTTTTATATCATAAAAAGCTCATAATACTGTTGAACATGATTCACATCAACCAATGATATAATAAAGTTTCAAATATTACAAATGTTGTTTATTATCACAATCAAATTTCAATAAAGACGTGCCCTATTTGGATCAATTATTTTAATATCAAAAAACATTTCAAAATACAGTGACAACCAAATATCGCAGATTTGAATGTATGGCCTAAATTCTGTTTTAAGCTTTGTTTTATTATCGACTGAGAATATAAAGAGTTCCCCTGTTAAAAAGTGTTTATATAACAATTTTATTTATGGTATTGAGAAGTAAAAGTTATTTTTGGTGGAAGGCATTACATTCCACAAAATAAAACCCACTTAACTATTCCACAAAATTGTGGACGTAGTGAAGGGAAGCAAAAGGAAAAAATCGGGAAAGACATTTTATATAGATACTAATGAACATTCCCGCATCTGACTGGGTACACTATGTACCTAATACAGAAGGCGCAGGTGCCTCAGCCTACGCAATGTAAATTTTGTGATGCAGCTCTGCTCAGTATCCTCGACGACTACATTCAAATGAGTTATTACATATAATATAGGTGATGCATTTTATCTAATATGCTTTTTTTAAGTTTGATAATGGAAAGTTCAGAATTTATTATATTTGTTAAATCTTTAACAATCTTATCTTTAAAGCAGTGGTGCACAATCGGTGGCTCAAAATTACATTATCATTGGGACCCACAGACTAAGTATTGTTGCACAAGATTAATTGGTCAATGTTTTACCAGTGAAAAGTTATTTCAAATCCAGTTACTGTTTTAACAATGAAAAATCATGTATCGCATTGTCTGCAGTGTAGGTGTAATCTATTTTGAGATTTTGGTCTTAATAAAATGTATTTTAACGTATTTTCTTAAAAAAACATTTTACTGTTTACTGCCCATAAAATAAAGCACAGATTTAATACTTGAAATCCATGTTTCTTGCTACATACAATTTTCCAAATCAAATATCAATAATTTTCTGCCAGCAGCTTAGAATATCAGTTTGCTTACGAGACATTATTAAGCAGTCAGCAACCGTCGACAATTTTCTTCTCCGCCATGTCTACTCCATTTAATTTAAATTTTACTGAACTGTACATATCTGAATCAAATTTCCTTTTGAATACACATTTTGAAATTTCTTGATGTTCATAGTAAACCGTAGGTGCGCAACTTTTATTTCCTCGGGATCTATTTTTCATTTTTAAGTTTTCTCCTGATCTACTCCTGGCATGATTCTTATAGGAAATTTTATTTTGGGTTTTTTTCCCCACTTTAAACTTGAAAATGTTTATTTTAAATGCAAAATATCATTTTAATTTTGCTCTGCGATCGATTGGTTGCGCACCCTTAGAATAGACTAATATTTTTTTGGAATGGTAGGTTTACAAATGAATGTTAAATATTTATTATTGCAGTTTGCTCTATTCATAGTAAAAATATGTATGTTTATAGCAAAGACTTTACTAATCAGTCGAGAATTGATAAAACTGACTTTTCTTGTAATATAAGAGCAGAATCCTAAAAAGTTCAGCAAACTCTAAAGCGAAATTATTTTTAACTTGAATCAATTATTGTATTATGAATTATTAGGCAATCTTGCCAATGTATGAATGGCAGAGGGATTTTCCGCAAAAGAAAAAATTGTAATAATTTGTTCATGTGAAACTAAATGTTAATCACACACACACACACATCAACCAAAAAGATATATACTCGTTTTTCAATGATATTTAAAAAGAAGTGTATTAACCTAAAATATTAGTCACGGCTGGGACTTTTATTGAGACCAATCAATGTATATTGGTTCTGCTAAGAACTGATACGTTACAGGCGTTAAATCCAATAACATTAAAAAATCAGAATTGAGTCTGTAGATGTAACTTAACATTCAGAAAATAATATGATGTAATCTTTTTGAATTGATAGATAATGAGCATATATTATAGGTATGTGCGTACAAAATGATTGCTTGAGGTGAATTCCATCTGAGGGTTCCGAATATTTGTAAATTTAAAGAAAAAATCAAAATGTACATAGAATCAAATAAAAAAATATTTTCAATTTATTTAGCTATTTGTCACTTAAAATATAGATCAATTATACAAGTAGTTGTTAATATTTATTGATCGGTTCTGTATATTTATATATCTGTATATCTGTATTAGCTTCTACTCCCCGTAAAGTACGTGGTAGAGTTTGCTTGTATAAAATAAGTAAATATTAAATATTCTTTGGATATTATCAAATTTTGGGTCAGTTTTCTTTTTTTGCAAATTATGTACATGCTGCAATTTACCCTTCAGGCTCGGTAATCTGAAATCGATTTTCAGTCCCAAGGACGTCACATATTTTTTTTACAGAGACACCGGTAAAGTTAATATTGATATTATGTTCAATAATAAATTTTTAGTCGAATGTCGTTTTCTCAGTTATTAATGAATAACATAATGCGCCCAGCTTGAACACTTTAATTAAAATATAAATGGATTTATTTTTGTTTGAAAAATATATTTGGTGACATTTGGGCCAATCATTTTATGACACAAGTGGTTGTCAAGTATTTTTCTGTTCAAAACTCAGATAGCTCTTGCCACTTTAGTTTCTTCGTGCTTAGACGGATATTATCTAAAAAAATATTTTCAAATATTACGATGGCAGCTTAAAAAATGTATTTATTGTTTTAATTTTGTACATATTTTTAAAAATTATGTATACAAAAAAAAACAATTTATCAGCTCTAGGATTAAGCCGGGCAGGAAAAAGGCAGACGGGAAAAAACCGTACGCGAATGAAACCGAACAGAATAAAAGCGGCCAGGAAAAAACCGTACATAGAAAAGCAAATATTCTCATATAAGATACTTCTAATATTTTCATAAGTTTTTCTGCTTGAAAAAATATCAAAAATTATATTTTTAATTTCAAATGACGTCAAATAATAATCGTCAGAAACTCGGGAAATCTGACGACTAAAGATTCATTTGTTGCGTTTTGACCGTTGGCGATGGATTAGTTCTGTGATTTCTAGTGTAGTAAAACATTTTACGTTTGTCACTGCAAACCCATTTCAAAAATCAAAACAAACTCTTGTCACCGACTGACTGTCACCGGGCGCAAACTTCTGTTAATACAATGGAGCTAGATGTATTTGCATTGTCTGTTTTTTTCCCGTCCGCTTTTTTCCTGTCTGGTTTAATCCGTTCACAAATTAATCAGTTGCTAAATTTTTAAAATCAAATAAAATAACATAAAAAATAATTACAACTCAAACATAAAACTCTTTCTTATAATAATCTAAGTTATTTGAACGAAATCGGTTGACTTTTGCTCTTATAAATGGAAAATACAACGGTTTTTTTTTTGGGTGCAGAGCATGCGTTCGTCCCTGGGAGTGGTTATTGATACGCATGAGCAGTACGTCAAACGGCAGGAAGAGTTAAAGGAAACAAAACAAAACCTTACAATATGTTTACTGATATAACCTGGAATGTTTAACAGTTTATATATGGCAACAAATATAACTATGGATGATTTTTTACATTTTTATGTTTTTCTTTTTATATCTACATTCGACGGTGGAAAGGAAAAAGGACGTAACCCACACATATCAAATTTTACAGAAGGCGCAAAAAACGTATTTTGATGATTTTGGGCCATATTCAAATTATGAAATATACACAACCTTGAAGTGCACGGAGACTTCTAAACTGGTGTTTAATTGAAATAATCTAATATTAGTAAAATAAATTGTCTAGGAAAAACCTTTATTTCAGTATTTTTTCTTAGTTTTAATTTTTTACTAATTCAGCATTTGCTGCTTGCATCCTTTTGATAGAACGTGTATCAAGTTTGATACATTGTGTTTATCGAAAAAAACCTGCTTTGAAAAAATTGTGAGTTACGTCCTTTTTCCTTTCCACAGTCAATATGTAACATTATTCCACTATGAATCCCCTTATCACAGAAATGCAGTTGCAAAGCAGGTGTGTGGGAGTTTAACTATTTAAATGCATTGCAGATGGCAGTGTGTCTCAAATGGTGGCAATCGATAATAATAAATTATTTTATTTGTAACAAGCTAGGAATGAATCCGCACTTTGACTGCTTTTCTCTGAAAGGTGCCCTATAGTCTCTTCATGAACCTAATAATGGCACCATTGACTCGAAGAATTTGACATAAATAGCAGTCTGCCACAAATTAGTTGAACTGAATGAGCTGGACTGTAATCGGTCGCTTAAAATATAATATGGTGTATTTAAAAAAAAACTGCCTCAATTACGTTCTTATGAGACCTTTCAACTATTAGAAACTACTAATGAAATTTTTACATTGCAAATATAAAAGACAAATATCATTTACTTTAATAAGACATTATAATTATCATTGAATGAAGACATTTATGGAATCGGATGGGTAATAATAAATCGTTTAAATCAATATTGATGTTGAAAATTATCACAAATGGTATGTAAAATGAAGTCATATATTTTTTAATTTAATCGATAAATAAATAATTTTTAAAATGTCATAACCCAAATGAAAATTACTTTTGAATGTCAAGAAATACACTTTAATACATTGTCTGACGGGGCACAAAATTTACAATGATTATGAAACTTGAAAACTGAACTTCGATTTCTACATAAGTTATATAACTCATCAACAGAAGTCTTTTTCCCAAAAGTTACTAAAAAGTTTTTGCACCAATACGCAATATTATTTAAGCTTAATATTCGAGTACTTAAATAATACATAAATGACGTATTAATACTCATGTGAAATATACTTATATAATGTAATTTCAATGTTCAACTGTATGTTTCAGCTTTGATGCTTTTTGTATTAGATATTTTATACAGTTAGACTATGATTTTCTAATTAAATAAAAGATACAAAAATGATTAGTCAAAATATTTCTTTTTTGAGTGAGTATATGTATTACCTTCATATAATTTTCATATAATCCATAAGATATTGTGTACGATTTAGTATTGTTTTACTTAATTTTATTTTTAAATAAATGGTTCTGTATTTTACGACTTTTTTACTTTTTGCATCCAAAACCTTTATTTCACATCATATTTATACATAACACAACTCTTTTTTTTTTTTAAATGTTGCATAATATACTCATTCCAACAAAAAAAGGTTTTTGCTTTTGCAATGTAATGAACGACAAAAAGATGGGAAAAAGCAGGGCTTTTTTCCCATCTAATGCGGTGGATCGGTGTTGCAGCAACTTTTTTTTTTTTTTTAAAAGCACTGTATGTACATACAATATAACTTAAAATTGATTGAATTTACGCTTTTAACAGGACACCAATTTTATTGAATAGCGGTCTTATCAAACTCATAAAATCATTTTGATTTCAGCATAATTATAAATAATCACAAAAAAATATTATATATTTCTACAACAGTAACGTTCCTTAATAAATTATTTGTACATTAATTTCTGATTCTAGAATCTATCAAATATTTTACGACTTAAGCAAAACAACAAAGCAAGCTAAGAAAAAGCTTATAAAAATAGCATCAATTTTGAATTTGAACATCTATCACAAAGTTTTAAAAATACAATTTCAAGTGATTATCTAAGCATTATGTGAGATTGAGTAATTAAATACCTGACAGTTCTCATAAAACAGTTTCTGTTGAGGTAAGCTCGATTAAGCGTATGTTTCACATGGAGATGGTAATAAAAAAAAAAAAAAAAAATCTGAGCAATGAAACATTCACTGTAACTTGAACCTTCTTAATTTCTTTTTTACAATTTTAATTTAATAGATAACTAAAATAAAATTTGAAATCGTTGAAATAACAGTTTATCTATCATGGCTCAGAACAATATTACATGTATTTTGTTGTAAGCTGTCTTTTTGCATATGACGGCAGCATAGTGTAAAACAAAAAATTGTATATCAAGCTTGTAAATAATAATAGCATTAAGAGTGAGTGTAGCGATCTACAGTGATCCCTATAATTAAGAGAAAATACTGAGTGAGTTATTTACAAACATTCTTGTAATTGATAGAATCGATAGAATAGTTTAATGGCATTTTAAAAACATTTTGGTTAAGCATTCCTTATTATTATATTCCAATAAAATTTATGTGCAAAAAATGAACAGGGAGCCAGTGGCGTGCTTACTTCCTACGCGTGACCTACTTTTTTTAACAAAAAATCGCATATCAATCAAAACATTTATATTTATATTATTACTAACATTTAGATTATTTTTAAATTAAAAAATATTTGACATTACAGCTAATGCCAATGCGCCAAATATTTTAATGTTGAAAGATCATACAAGAAAAACTCAATGGGAATTTTTAGTGTTTTAAGTTATTTGAAATAAACTCAAGGTAAAAACATCACCAACACCCATGACTAAAATCTCAAATTTAAATTTGATATTGACTTTACCGAAAATCGAGCTCAGACCCACCTGGTAGGTAGAAGAAGGTCTAACCAACTAGACCAAAACACACTATTTATTTTTGATTTTTTTATTAAACATTAACAAAATCAAATACATTAATAATGAAAGAAACTTTATTTTTTTCAACAATTATACATTTTACAGTTACTATTTCAACATTTAATAAGTTATGAATGTCCAATAAAAGCTGAAAAAAACAATTTTATTATTTTCCAAAATAAATGATTTGTTTTGGTTGAGATGCGATTTTTTAGTGAAAAATAGGAGGTCACTGCTTAAGCACGCCACTAGCTCTCTGTTATTTTTTTCACGTAAATTTTATTGGAATATAATAATAAAGAATGCTTAAAAAAACTGAAAAATTAATCAAATCGTCGATGCATATCAAATATGGTCTATGTCAGCGTTTCTCAACCGGGGGCCACAGAAGAAAATATCAGTTTTGGGGAGCCACAGCAGACTTAAGGGGGGCCACGGCCACTCAAAATATAATGAACTAAAATTTATATTAAAATCAAATATAATACAGTAGGACAATAATACATAGCAGCAGAAATAATGTACTTATTATACATAAAAAGTTTACTATTTTTTCAATGATATTTAAGAATACCATAATAAATGCATCCAAAAGTTAGTGTCGACAATATTGTATTGACTATCTTGTCCACGGATTTCTTTCATCACCCCATGATATTATGAAACTCGTGTGCGTTAAATATATTTTGCTTCACTAATGGCTACATCCATTTTATAAAAAACACATTGACATGAAAGAAAAGCCGTTTTAATAATTCAAAAAGCTCTATGAAGTTTACGCAGCAAAAAATAGGATTTATAGTATTCAGTGAAAAATTAGACACTGGTTTGATTAATAGTTTCTCACGAAATTTCCAAATTAATTGCAAAAGCTAGAAAAACGCATAATATTTCCAAATCTTTGATTTTGCAATTTCAAGAGTTATGAATCAGAGTGAAAATGCAATTATTTAGGTGATTCCTTTGAGCAATTCTGTTCAGTATCAAGACGTAATGTATGAGATAGCAGATGATAAAAAAAAAACAACTAATTGAACATTTTGCCTTGCAAATTAACTAACCTAAGACGATGTGTCAGATTTTTGATGATGAAAAAATTGGTTAAGATAATTTAATACTCTTTGCCAAAAATCTTAAAACACTAAAGGTGTAACGATTGAACAAGGAATTAAGATTTTTTATAAATAAAATATATAACGCTTCAATTGCTGAAAGTATTAAAATTTTACTTTGATAAATAATCATGTACTATTTTTTTTGAATTCCCTGCGCGATTTATCGTCAACACTAGGTTGTAAAAAATGGGACCTTTGTGTAAAACCCTTAATATTGTAATAAACAGTAAATTTCATAAAAACCCAGTGACTTCAAGAATGTCTTTTCGAAATCATTTTTTTTTTATCAGCTCGATGCAAATACTGAAACGCTATACTTAAGACCAAAACTGATAATTGGCAAAGCTTTGTCCCTTCGCTTAGTGGCTAGTGTCCTTAGGGTCCTTCATGGGGCTGTAATTTCAAGTACCGCCTTGGGCGGCAGGACCCCTTCCTATATCACTGCATATCGTGCCAAAACTTTTTGCGTAGCAGGTATTAAGTAATTGAAGCCTAACACCCAATCCATGGGAGTGGCTGGTAAAGTATGTGATACAAAGTTTGTAACCTTATTCTTTTACAGAAAATTCTTCTTACTGAATAATAAAGTGCATTGATAGTCTTTACATTAAAGTTCAAGGCGCAACAGCAATGCTACATAATGGGTGTCAAGTCCCAAGTGAGGATAATTCTTTGACTGCCTTCTTCTCGACCACACCCTTCATTCTTAAGGCCCATAGAACTGTGGTGCACAGTATTGCTACAGACGCTGCTATGCGAATTTGATAAAATTGATGGGAAACTATTCTAAGGACAGGCAATCTTATAAATTCTTTCAAAATTTAAAAATGCGAGTGGAGACCAACGCTTCGACTCCAAATTTTCTGATAGGCCAATTTATAACTATCCATGATCACTTCACTGCCAAGCTCTTCCAGGTAGTAAATAGCTTCAAAATGCTGATCGCATTTTTTGAGAATGTCCAAACATGAACAACGAACGGGAAGAACTGCATAAGATTATACGACCACAGTCGCAGTTGTTGGTCATGCTGACTTAGTTGCATTTAGGGAAAATTACAAATCATTCAAAGAGTTCTCGGCGTCTTATGAAAAAGAATTGAATTCATTTCATAAAAACTCTTTTGATAACGTTATTTATTTTGTTTGGCATTCTGCACCCTGCAGTGCATGAAAACTAGTTTTCAGAAATTTATGGAAAAAAATTAACATGAATAACGCTGCAGAATACGCCCCCATAAGAATAGTGTGAACCATAGCGGGCTGTGATGGATACAACGTTGGGTACCCTAGGGATTTACAAAAAAATGTTATATTGTAATAACTATTTTGTAAACATATTTTTTTTTATAAAACAATTTTATTGTATTGTATTTTTTAAAAATAAATGTACCTAAATTTTTTTTTCATTTGGTAATTTTGCCGTAACCCCTAGCACGGACTATTGGGGCGAAAAACTTCACAGACTAAGCTAAAAACAACGCCACGATTTAAAATATTCATTGAAGCATCCCGGAAGCACGTTAAAATCACACATTATTATGAATAACACTGATAAATAAATTGGTAAATATGTCATTCAGTACAGAAATAATTCAGTAGCACCAAGTAGCACCGACTATTGAGGCGAAAAACTTCACAAACTAAGCTGAAAACAACGCCATGATTTAAAATATGGCGGCGCCGCCAAAATGGAAAACAGAGGCGATGTACTGAAAAATATTTCGTATTTCGCATAATTTATCAGTGTTCTTCGTAATAATGTGTGGTTTTAACGCGATTATAAAGCTCTAAAAAAATAACTTTAAATCGTGGCGTTGTTTTTAGTTTAGTTTGTGAAGTTTATCGCCGTAATAATACATGACGAGCTATACTCTATAATTACCTTACTTACTTAATTAATACGAAACGATTACTTAATTAATACGAAATATTAATTGTAACTACACTTTGTTATTTGTAACCGTATCTTATAACGAGTATATAACGTAAGGTATTGCTCGCTCTCTCACTGGCCTTAAAGTACGATCTACCAACAATCACAGTGGCAAAACGCATACTAGTAAATCAAAATCAGCTGTATTTATCGCAATGGCTGCCGTCGTAATAAACTAAATTTGTCGCGTAATAATCCACCGCAAATTCCAAGCATTGTATTAGTTGAGCTCAATTTTGAATTATAAAAACCATTTTTTTCAAATATTACTCAATGTCAACAGCACTTCGGTTTATTGCGTCACGATTTAATAGATTATCAACATTGATACCCGCGAGTTCATTTTTTTTGCTCGAAGCTTAGTTTGTTGCTGATGTTGATCGTTTACTTCATTTTCAAGTGATTTGTGCTGATTTTCTTGTTTTATTTAATAAATTTTGTATTGACTGCAATTGTTAACAAACAATCAATAGTGGTGCAGTTGGAACATAGGTTTTCACAATGAGCAGTGTCAGAAGTGGTCTTCTATCTTTAGGGAAAAATATTGTTATTGCGAGGAATCCGAAGTTTCAATCAGGTAAAGCTTTACGCCACATTAGTTGACACAATTCTTATCGTCACGTAAGTTTTAATAATATGCACTGGATTGAATCGTATACATTGATAAACTTAACCTACAATATGTCAAAAATGTCATCCGACACAAGACAATAAAAAGTAATGAAATCCATCCAGCCGTCCTATTACTATGAATTAAAGTAACTAAAATATTTCTGAACCAGCTGCTTTTAACATAATTATCATTCTTGTTCCTATAAATTCCATCTAAATATATCGCTTGTCAAAGTTTTTTTGTTGAATGTTTGATTTGGTTATGGATAGTTTATTTTTGTATTTACTTATCTTACTTAATTCATCGACTGCCTTCAAATAAAATGAATAAAAAAACTCCAGGAAGATAATTTCCCCTTAGAATCTGTAAAGCACCAGTTGGCGTCAGTGAAGTCAGTGTCAAGGATTGTTCATTATGATGTTTTCGAACATGATTTGGTTTTAAATACGCATACTAATTACTATTAACATAAAAATATCTAGAATAATGACAACAATGGATCATAAATGTAATATAAGCATGGAGCAGTAAAGTGAATTGATTGCTTATAGGAGAATAATTGAACATCTTAAGTTGTGTTCTGCGTACTTCTGACGGTTTGCAAACTGTTTTCGAATTAGAATCTAACTCAAAGCTTTGATCACATGGTTTGGATTGTGACTTTGACAGTTGCTTCTGTTCTTTTGCGTCAAAACCACATTCCAACCGTTTGCATTGATTACATTCTGACTGTGATTCTGCCAGTTTTGGCGTACCAACCTCCAACCCCATAATGGCGAAATTTGTTTTAAACGACAACTTAACCGACTAAATATCAAATGTCACACTGACAGTTATACGTCATTGATGTATATTATATAAAAGTCAGTAAACAAATATTTAACATGATGGTAAATTTTTGAAATATTTGGCTTAAAACATTGTTTTGTTTTACTTGAAAGGCATCGAGCATTTTAAAACGAAATTATAGAAAACATTTGTACATGACATCGCACAAAACCGATATTCGAGCAATTTTTTTTTGTTATCTGTCGGCAACAATGAATGACAAGGTTATACACTCTTAATCTATACTCTAAAATTTAGAGTATGGATTAGAATAAAATGAATCGATTTATTATTGACAATAAAAAACATTGTGTTATCTTTGAGTGTGTATTCGCTGAAATAAGATGAAATGAAAACGAAATAAAATCGGATAATATTGAAATAAGGTTATGTGTATTATTAGATATGATTTATTTGTTTGACAACAATATTACGCTGTTTCCATATAACAAGATACTTTTAAAACTGTAGTACGTATTTGTCGTACAGTTTAACCTAAATGGTTCACACAGATATAATTTTCACACCAATTAAGTGAAAATTATATTTGTATTTCCCATTGACGTATTTCATTAAATACGATAATGTTCGAAATGGCGATACGGTTTTAATAGCACGAAAAAAAATAAAACAATAAGTTGTTAATAAACAATCAAACATTTTCCGTAAAGGCGTATTTGATGAACTAAGAATAACTGAATGTCGATAGATAATTATTTTGATTTTGCCGCTTGTAAAAATCTGTCTACAGACCTAGAAATTGCTACTATGAAAAAAAACAATACATCATTATTTAATGTACTGGCAACACAACAAAAAATTGCCTGTTCTTCTGCGCCGCTTGCAAACTGGGTTTGGCAGAATTCGTTTAGAATTCGGTTGGAATGTTGGTTTTGACGTTTGCGCACAAGAACAGACCTATTATAAATACTAGGCTGTCCGTTTTTTTAAATATTATTTTGCGGAAACATAATTACTTTATGTCGAATAAAACTAATTATTAGCCCCACATATTCTCATTGTGTGATCGTTAATAATTTATGGACTACCACGATTACACCTTTTGTGATCGATTACGAAAAGCTCTGAGTCTGATTTTTTTGGGCACATTAGGTTTATTTTTCATCCCCGTATAGAAAAAACTAACGCATCGCTAAATTGCTACTAATTTTTATAAGCCGATATGTGATTAAAATTAGCTTAACCCATTTTTGCCCGAATTTTTTTTCTCAAAATTTATAATAATTTAATAAATCATAATGATATATAATACCAAACATTTTTTTCTTTTTTTTTTGCATTCGTATTGTTTTTATACGAGTTTTTTCAGATGTTTCAAATATGGAACAATGGGAATACAATGAGGTAGACGATATAAAACTAAAATAAGAAATAAAGTTTATTTCAACACAAGCCTTATAAAATAGTGTACATAGATAAGTAAAGTTATGTTAATATCTATCTATCTTCTATATATATAAAAATCTCGTGTCACAGTGTTTGTCGTCGAACTTCTCCGAAACGGCTTGACCGATTGTTATTAAATTTTGTATGTATATTTGTTAGATTGTAGAATAGGTTGTTAAGTATATTTCATCCCGCTAGGTGAAGGGTGTTCCTATCCAGATTTTTTTCCTGACATTCGTCGTTCGAATTTTAAACAGAACGAAATTATTTAAGTTTTTGAATGACAGATGACGCTAAGTGCGCAGCATCCAAAATAATCAAGTTGTTTATGACTCCTTAGTTACGTTCGTTTGATACGTGTCATAGTTACGTCAACAATCAAGAGGTATTTATTATAAACAATTATCAAGTGAATTTGTAATAGTCGTCACAAAGCATTTCTTTTGCTTTCAAACAATTGTGCCACCTAAACGACTAGCTATTAGTTGATCTAGACCTCAAGCACGAAAGAAAACGGCATCACGAGCTTCAGAAACAGACGAGCAAGTTTAGAAACCGTTTGAGCTCGCACTGCTCAACCCCGATCGTCTAATACAATGATCTGCAAACAACCTTTTTGACCGTGATTTGCAACGAGAAACACAATTTGATGTCGACAAATTGGGTACATTCGTTCAAACAAATCTTCCGAAATTGGTCCCAGAACAACGCATATCGTATGATAGAATTATGCATGCAATCAATCACTAGCCAAAACTTTGATCACGAAACAATATTGCATTGGCAATCGCTTCATCTGCAATTGCAGCAACTCTTTTGGATGGTGGTCAAACAACGCATTCAGCAAAGAAATTGCTTTTGAACACCAACATGCAATATCAAAAAAAGTCCTGAATGGGTGAAGTATTTAAATCATATCAACTCATTAAATGGGACGAATTTACTATGGCGCACAAAACGGCATTGGAAAATCTTCACTATATGTACACTAAAAGATTTGCGAGGAAATGAACAGGTCTTTGGTGGCGTACCTTTTTACTTTTTTTCTGGTGATTTTCGACAAACTCTACCAGTTATACCACGTTCAACAGCTGCTGATGAATCAAGTGCATGTCTCAAATCATCAGTTTTATGGTGACATGTGCAGAAATTGACTTTGAAAGCTAATATGCGTGTAGAATTACAATATAACGCATCCGCTGAACGTTTCAAAAAACAATTGTCGGAAATTGGGAATGGAAAAATGGACCATAAACGCCATTGCCACCAAGCTTCTGTAAAATTACAGGAACCATAAACGAATTGATGCACAAAATTTTCCAAAATATCGCACAGAATTACAAAAATCATCAGTGGCTCAGTGAACGTGTAATATTAGCAGTCAAAAACAACGATGATAATGCCATCAACTTCAGGATTCAAAACGAAATACCAGGCGAAGAAACAACGTATAACTCGATCGATACTATAAATTGATCAATACGAAGTTGTCAATTATCCAACTGTATTCTTAAACTCACTTGATTTGCCACGTGCGGTAGCATACGTTTTAACACTGAAAATTGGCGTACCTATCATTCTTCTCCGAAATATAAATCCACCACGATTTTGCAACGGTACCAGGCTTTCAGTGAAAAAGTAATAAACGATATCATCTAAGCTACAATTTTAAATGGAAAATTTAAAGGATACGATGTACTGTTGCCAAGCATTCCAATAATTCCGACAGATAGGCCATTAGAATTAAAATTTTTGCAGTTTCCGGTGCGACTCGCATTTGGGCAATCGCTACAAATGTGTGGACTAAATTTTAAAAATCCATGCTTCTCACATGGACAGCTGTTGGCTGTTGTATGGCCTGTTCACGCGTTGAAAAACCTTCAGATCTATTCATATACGCACCAGACAAAAAAACAAAATACATCCAAAAGCACTTCAATAAACAGAATTAAAACACAAACACTTTCTTTCTTTGAGTGGCATTGCAACGCATGCCGGGTCAGCTAGTAATATATTAACATGAATTAACGAAAATGGAAGGTTTTGAAACATCCTTCATGAAAATTGAGAGAATATTTTTCACATTTTTCATTTTAAAAATAGTAAAAATTAAAATTTTGACATCAATTTTCTATGGGCCATAGAAGAATGTATAGAAAAGATTCACGAAAATTTTCAAATAAATCTGTTAAGTAAAACTTGAGATATTATGCACGTCAGCTTGAAAAAAGTAGTTTCGAGAAAAACGCGTTTGTTCCGGTCGGACCAGCTTAGTTGCTGCGTCACCAAAATCGCTGTAATTCATTAAATAATTAAAATATTGAGAAATTCCTTTGAAGACATACTTTCAAATGTCTAAGCTGTAGAAAAATATAAAAAAGCAAGAATCGATTTTTTCAAATTTCTAGACTAAAATGAGTGAAATCATAGCTGTAAAATATGAACCATATTATACCCGGTACATGTGCAGTAATCACCTGGTTCATATTTAAATTAATGTTTTTAAATGATGGTACATAATTTGTTTTCTATCTCATTTATTATGTTGTATCGTTGCATGGTTCATACTTTAGAAGGCTCAGAGAAAAATAAAAAAAACTGTATATTTAGCTAATTTTCGTAAAATCGTCACATAGAGACCATATTTAGTGTGCAGCGACGAAATATTTTGTATTACATTCGACATACGACCAAAGCTCAGGAAAGTATCTCGGTCGTATATCGAGGACTACCTGTACAGTAAGTAAACCATATTTTTAACGTATCTACCTGCCTACTTCTTTTGCAATATTATATTTGGCAAAGCATCAGCTTGAATAAGCTATATTTAGAATTTCGCTTGTTTACATTACTTGAACTGTCAAATGGTACAAATTCCTAATACATACTTACTATTGAATTGCAACGTTGCATTTTAATGTACGATAAATCATTGAACATCATTTATACACAATAAAATTGAATATAAAATTAAATGTGACAACGTTGTTATTCCACTTGTTACTAAATGTGACACGTGTTTTGCATCTTTGAAAAGCATCATCAGATTTCGTAAACCTACTTACCAATATCAATTTTGCTTCTAATTTACATAGGGTTGTTATTTTGTTAGGGAGTTAGTTTTGCTTTATTAGATTTATTATAATATCTATCTTACTGATATTACATTTAACTCTTCGGTTACGGGAAATGCGGAATACGTGTCGTCAGAACGTCATTTGATATAGTCGATATTAATAGCTCGTAAATCTTTGAATATATTTTCTTGACACTTATTGATAACAACCCATGCGTTAATCTTCATATTAATAGTCGATAAAATAATCACTCACTTTTCACAAATGTGTCCTCACTGATGTCCACTTCGCCCAATGATAGCGGTTTATATTGAACAGCACATTTTTTGGCGAATGCTAACGTTTTATTTTGAATCGCATATTTCGTTCGTCCAATTGGAATGGACGTCTTTTTTATATTCAAAATTCAAATTTCCTGGCTTAGAACTAAAGCATTGTAATAATATTGAGAGACCTTTATTTGAAAGTTTGCATGGCTACGAAGTTTTTTAAATAATCAAATGTACTGATTCGATTTTTTGAAGCTATAATTATAGGGCTGGGAGCTGATTCGACAGATTTTGTTCAGTGTCATTGATTCGATTATTGGAAGGTATGGTTTTATTTTGCATCCGACCTTGAAAATCTTTTTAATTTCTTACATGCATTAGGAATATTCTAATGACGGTATGGATATTTTATAGAACTATATTTAGACTTTTATTTTAAAATCTTCTACTACGAAAAATGGTTGTTAGCAAACTTAAACATTATTCCAAAGATTAAATAATTTACGAAATTTCTGCTTCTACGTAAAATGGTTGTTAGAAAACTTAAACATTATTCTAAAAATTAAATTATTTACGAAATTTCTGCTACTACGAAAAATGATTGTTAGCAAACTTAAACATTATTGCAAAAATTTAATAATTTACGAAATTTCTGCTACTACGAAAAATGGTTGTTAGCAAACTTAAACATTATTCCAAAATATAATAAATTACGATATTTCTGCTACTACGAAAAATTATTGTTAGCAAACTTGAACATTCTTCAAAATATTAAATAATTTACGAAATTTCTGCTACTACGAAAAATGGTTGTTAGCAAACTTAAACATTATTCCAAAAATTAAATAATTTTCGAAATTTCTGCTACTACGAAAAATGGTTGTTAGCAAACTTGAACATTATTTTTTAAATATACATTTTTGAAATTTGAATAAATGACTTGTATTACAATGAGCTCGTTTTTAATGTATTTAATGTAATATTTTAGTATAAACATATAATGTAGGTATGTATATACTAAAAACTATCCGGATAGTTCGATATTCGAATAGTTGATAATGACGAACAGTTGGAATCCCTAGGGATTACTAGTAATAGGTAGTCCTGTCTCGTAGGAAATCTATATATATATAAATAAAGTGGGGTTGGTTACACCACGTATATCTCGAGAATGGCAGCACGGATTTTAATGATCTTTGATTTATTAAATTCGTCTCCGCCTATAATAGCAGAATAAGCATTAAAACATCGGAAAAATATCACGCAAAAGTAGTAATGAAGAAAAATAATATTCTCATACAGTATTCAAATGACGAACAGCTTGAAATAATGAAAATGTATGCCGTTGCGTAAAAACGTTGTATGCCGATTTCATCCACTAGATGGCAAGTTGTTTCCAAAATTCATTTGTTTCTGCTTCTTTTGCATACGATTGACTTTTAAATAATTTTAAATTTAGAGTATGGATTAGAACAAAAAAAATCGATGATATGAAATGAAAACGAAAGAAAATCGGATAATATTGAAATAAGTTTATGTTTATAATAAGTATGATAATTTTTTTGACAACAATATTACGTTGTTTACACGAACGTTGCTCTACTTTGAGATGCCACGTTATTACACTTGGAACGCTAAATCGAAGAAATTTTAACGTCGAAAGAAAGGCGATGCGGTTCCTGACCACCCGAATGACTACTGATGCTCATGGTCGCATTTACACAGTTCATCCGAAAAATGACGAATGCTTTTACTTGCATGTCAACAGCTCAATTTTCTTGAAAATTATACTCATTGGGACATGACAATCGCTGAAGAAATTGTTTCTGAATCTCCAAGCCATACGCACATTATTTTCTATCATTATTTTCACATGCTTCCCATCGAATCCCCGTGAACTGTGGAACAAGTACAAGGATGACATGTCCGAATACATTTTACATCGAATTCATCCCATTAAGGGAATCCCGATCTCGAGATGAATGAAAAGATACATAACCAGGCTTTGCTTTTGATCGAAGACATGTGTTACGTTATGTGCGGCAGATTGTTAGTCAAGTTAGGAATGCCAACGCCAGATCGTGGAATGAACGACGCTTTCAATCGAGAATCGGAACGTGAACGCGAATATGATCGAGATGCATTGAACCAATCAGTTTGAAAGAATGTACCACTGTTGAACCCTCAACAGAAGGAAATGAACGATACGTTAATGAAGGTAATTGGTGGTGGAAATGGTGGCTTACTTTTCCTCGATGCGCCCGGTGGAGCTGGGAAGACATTCCTCATGTCATTGATTATGGCCACTGTTCGTGCGAGATAAAAAAAATCTGTAGCAGTTTCTTCTTCTGGAATAGCGGCCACGTAGATAGAAGGATACCGAACGGCTTATTCAGCGTTGAAATTGCCGTTAAATCTTCAAACCACTGAAAAACCGACATGCAAGATTGCGAAACACTCAGCAATGGCAAATTTTTTGGTGGCAAATACAATCATCACCTGGGATGAATGGACAATGGCGCACAAATCCGCATTGGAAGCACTCAATCGAACTATGAAAGATCTGTGCAATGACTCAAGATCTTTTGGAGGCGCAATGATCTACTATCTGGCGATTTCCGCCAAACACTACCAGTCATTCCAAGATCGACCGCTGCCGATGAAATAAACGCTTGCCTCAAATCATTGACTCTGGCGCTATGTGAAGAAACTTCAGCTGACGACAAATATGCGAGTTGCATTGCTAAACGATCCATCTGGCGAAGATTTCTCCAAGCAATTGTTGACTATATATTTATTTATTTATTGTTAAAAATTAAAATTACAGTACATGACATAACAGCTGACGCCAATTCACCATGTACTTGGAAATATAATAAGACAAAATATAAAATAAAACTACATAATACATCAAAATCAACATAAAAAATCAAGAAATAAAATAGTAAAATTTTACAAACAGTTCACAAATACTATCACTAAAAATGTCCACTTCTCTAGGTAATGCGTTGATCAATCTAACGGCCCTTGGAACTGGTGACTCATACCTCTTAAGCGAGGTATAAGTTTTTAGAAATAAAAGTTTTGCTCATAGTTTCGCCCACTTAAGAATAAATTGGGAGCATGTAAATTAATTGTCATGAAAATTTGAGGATTATTAACTCGGCTTCGAAGGAGAAGAGAAAAATGCTTTAAGTTTGAAACGATCTTCGACTATCGTCGGTAACGACCGTGTTCCTGTTGACGAATCGAACGTATTGAATTCGTTTCCGCCGAAGTTTAGGACGGCTTCATCAACAAAATGTTCCCAAACATCTAATCACAAAAATCACAATTGGTTGAGTGAACGAGCAATTCTTGCGGCGAAGAACAAAGATTTGGATCATTTAAACTTCACAATTCAAAATCAAATCGTTGGTTCACTACATTCCTTCAAATCTATCGACCATGTAACAAACGAAGACGAAGCAACCAACTATCCAACTGAATTTTCAAACTCATTGAATTTGCCTGGCTTGCCACCGCACAATTTACAACTAAAGGTTGGCTCGGCAGTCATCATGTTTCAAGTTATCAAGTTAACACAACACTTATTGATTTTGAGGCGTTACGAAATTCGTTGGGTCAGCTAGTATGATATAAAATATTATTGACTGAATTATCATTTACTTGTTAAAACTCTATTGCAATAAGGATTTGTTATCATAGTTCAGAGAACCTCAAATCAATTTTTGAAAAGTACATAATACTTACTATATTTTTCTATATAACATAAATTAGGATGTTAGAGTAAATGTAAGAAGATATATAATATCGACCATATTATATAAAATTATTGATACTATTTAACGCCTTACCGTTAACTTACCTAACACTACCATAACTGTTTTTTGTATTATATATAAACTATTAATTATTACCAAAAACGGTTATCTAATCTAAATAACCACTAACTTGCACTGCTCTCCAATGAAGCTGTTTAAAATTGCTTAATTGTCAACGGAATATTCTAAAAATCACATCCTAATCAGTGGTGTAGACCTAATTTTTTAACATTTTTTGTTTGCATTGTAATTATTTTATTAAAAATTGCCACTTGACTCAGTGTTGTAATATAAAATGACCAATTCCAAAGCTAATTATAATTTATTAATCAAAACACAATATTCCTTTGTACTTTATTTCCACTTTATTTAAAAAGGTCAGGACAGGTTTCGCTCATGGCGAGCATTGTCAACTGTATAATTTAACAGCGCGATTTATACAAAACCAAATTGAAATGAAAAGGCGTTGTGTTTTCATTATAATGCCTTTCCACCAAGTATTGACAGTGAACATCCTAAAAATGAAAATTTACATAGTATTTTCTTTAATATTAAATATAAAGTTCATTCTTAAATATACTTAATTATTGCATATCAAATTTAATATTTGATCCATGATTAATACCGTTTACTATTATAAATAAATTCACATGTTTAGATTTTATCCCAATGTGGAGCATATGACCTCCTAACTGTTTGTTACTCAGTCGCTCAGCCTCACTATTTTTCAAAGTGAGTAGTAGGGAAAGAAGGATAAGGCTAGAACTAGGGCTTCCAAACCGGCTTAAACCGAAACCGGTTAACCGGTTTATCGCATGTTTTGAAAAAAACCGAAAACCGGTTTATTTCACGCGGTTAACCGCGTTTTATCAATAATACTTTTCTTATTATTCATTTTTTTTCAAAAAGAAAAATCTTTTACAATGAATTTACTGCGTAGAAACGGAAAAAAATTACATAACACAAGTCACATGCATATAGATTGTATAAAAAAATCTACTTATGTCTCAAAGTTGTCCATGTTGTGAACAGAAATGACTTTTTCAAATAATTTAATATTTTTTCGTAATTATTGACAATTATTTATCAAAAGACGGAATGATTCTTACACGCACGTCACTCAATAACCTTTATTGTAAATTTGACAAATCATCCGTATAAATATTGATAAAACTATTAATAAGGATACTATATATAACTATGTACCATTTTAAAACGTATACAATTTAATTAATAAGTAATAATCTACATCTCCTTACCCACTGTTATTTTTTTGTGTGCTTGTTAGTAGATATATTCTTCCTTTGCGTGATTATTGCATTATAATTATTCTAAGTATACTTACTTGATTTTGTCTTCAAATCAACAATGCAAAAAATCGCTGCTTTAAATGTGATATTTTTATTTATTGTATGAACCTTTTATTCTGCATCATAATGCAATATGTGAAAACTAATACCCAAGAGTTAATTGTAAAGTTTTACCTAACGGGGGTCAAAATTATTCCATGAACTTTGTCCCATGTCACTTTTACTGTATTGTTCAATTATGTGGTTGCTTTTTGTTAACTTCATACGTTTCCGTTTGAAAAATAATGACAAAAGATGCAGTAGTATTTTTATAACCTAAGTAGGTACTGATCCTTTCTCAGTTGTCATTAAATTAATACCAGATGTGGCTAAAATTTTACAGTCCTACAAGGTCGATGAAGTAAGTTAAATAATAATTAAACAATAGAATGGACAAACCTAGTAAATTTTTTATGACCTAGTAGAGTTTAATCTTAATACATTTACAGTATTTTTTAATGCGGAAAAAATGTTTCTTTTTAATTTAACAATATGAGATTATTGATAGTTTCTCAGTAATATACAAATTGCTTATACGCAGCGATTATGAGGTTATAGGAAGTTAAGAAGTCATTGATATTTTTTAGGTAAATAGCACAATATCTATATTAACTTGGACAATATAAAAAATATATTCAAATACAGCTTTGCTTGGTGCCTATTTTTGAATTCAAATTTGTAGTTTCGTGAAATATAACATTTTCGATGCATTCTTTTTTCACGAATTATTTTCTTGAACAATAAATAAACAAACACTAAACTGTGATTTTTTTAACATAATATTATGTAAATAATTTTGTATGTGATATGTAAATGTAAATTTTAGTATCGTATAATACCTATATGCTTAAATAAATAATTGTTCAGAAAAAAACATAAACCCAATAAATAATTGATGTTATTATAAAATATAATTATTATTGTGCTTGTTATTCTCAAGTATTATGGTCTGCACATGATGAACATGATAACGTCCATGGGCGAGTGGTCAACGTCGTTTCTTTGGGTTGCGGACCAAACGAGCTCGAGTCCCAGTACGGACGGATTTTTGCAATCAGTTCATAGATTTCTTTTCTATGGCATGGATGTCTGTGATGCCTAATATTCTATTCCACTATCCCTTAAATTACTATGACGTAGTGAGAGTGATCAGCCACCCATGTTCTAGCCATAACTTTCAATCTCTTCTCTCTTCGAAAAATGAGGGGGTCGATCAACTGAGTAACAAAAATTTTATATCAAGCAGTTCTCGTTAAAAAAATAATAGTTTGAGTCTATATGCTTCAAAGTGGAGACATAATATAAGCTAAAATTATTGTATTATACTATATTTTTGTCTAAGCATTGGATGTCCTATTTAGTCGATATGCTCAAAAAAATCAATGCATTTATTTATGAGTTTTATTATCAAGTTCTATTTTTTTATTCGACATATTTTATCATAACATATTTTTCCAGATCTGATTGTCAATGTTGTATATATATATGTATAATGCCTTCTGTGTTTCATCTATAAGATAAATATCGATGTTTCATTAAAATTGGAGCATTTATGACAAATATTTTTAAAAAAATCCAGTTTTTTTTTTTGCATACCTACCTAATCAAAATACGTTATATTTCGGTTTAAACCGGTTAACCAGTTTTATTGCCAGAAATAAACCAAAAACTGGTTAGTTGGAAAGTCCGGTTAATTGGAAGCCCTAGCTAGAACCTATAACAGGACTAGTGGTGAACTAATCGCTACAACCAATTATTAAAGTATCAGAAGGATGGGAGGAGAGGAAATAATGTGAATTGACATCACAAACACCCAGTCTTCGATCACTGCTTTGAATTGAATTCACTGTGATCTGACCGGGAATCGAACCCAGACATGCGTGATGTGACAACTGGCCCGTCGCTTTTTTGTATATACATGGAAGACAGATCTAACGGGCTCGTGTATATCTGTATTTAGTCCCATACGGCAGCTATTTCCAACCTGGGAGGCGCGAACGGTCCAAAATATGTATTTACCCTTTAAAACGTGTCTTTCTTACTATATGAAATAAGGGATGGGGAGGCGCGAAGATATTTTTTTCTTCAAATGGAGGCGCAGTAACATAAAGGTTGGAAACCACTGTCATAAGGGGATTCGGCTCGTGAGACTAAGATGGTTAAATTAAATCTAACCATATTAATACAGCAATACTTGGCAACACTTGCGTTTGTTCTTTACTGGATTATTTTGAAATGCAGTCTGACGTTGGCCAAATTTATTTATTTGGCGCATCTCTCAAAACGTCAAAACACGTGTATCTAATCGCTATCATTGCATATATGTGTATTTAATTTATCATTTTACAATGATAATATTATATTATAAGTATGAGCATACTTTAGCAGGGTTCACAACTTAGTACAAGGTGTTACATGCTCGTAATATAAATGTTGTGTAAAACAGTCTAAATGCGCAACTGTCCTTGTGTATATTGTTCATAGTACACGCACATCTTAATATATAACTCAGGGCTAACTAACTATGATAATATATAACTACTCAACTATGGGCTTTTTAAAATAGAAAGGCATGGCTCATTTTAGCAAAATTAAATTATTTTTTTGTTTCAAAGGCATATGTTTTTTGTTCGCGTACCCAGTCCTCTTTATAACCCACAATGTAATCAATTTCAGTAACTAAATGATTCTTCAAGGTGAATAATTAAATTTCAAGGTTCAACGGAACCAACTCAAACCGTGTTAAGGCCAAACGAATGGATATTTGTTTCATTACTTAATATTATTTTAGCGGCGATAATTTTCACTGATCCACATTTGATCATCATTTACGATGGCAATATTAAAATCAATGTTACGTAGCTTTGATCATTGGGATTTCATAATAAATCCACATATCCCATTCACTAATGTCCAACCCATAGAACCCTTTTGTATGGTATAGGTAAAACGATGATATCCAAACTCAATGAGCAAGGGAATTATATAAATATACAATTAAACTTTGTTATTGCACTTTTTGTGCTACAACTTGTAACACGAAAGATAAAATACTTGTACTTGTAATAAATTCATATATACAAAACTTTTTTCACTGTGCCAAAAAAAGTACGAACTAGTACGACAGAGCTCATATTCACACTGCAAGGGTAACTTGTCATGCATTCTATTGGCAATTGAGAAGAAAAAGTTTATCCAAGCTACCTAAAACACTATCGCGTGCTACCAATGTCTCGTAAGCCTTTTTGGCAATCAGTGATAACTGATAACCTATAATGCAAAAATTGTACGAGGCTATTCCTAAATCTATTGGAGCTTAGAAACTAATTGTGGAGGTCTCTAGTATTCGACATGATTTTTTTATTTGGTTTTTACGGTTGGTATAAGCTATATTTTAAATTTGCGGCTATGCTTACTGTTGTCATAATCGATCTTTTATTACTAAGCTACATGATCTGCGTTCTATACCAGTAATGCTTAACCCTTTGCACTCCAAAGGTTTTTTTAAAAAAGATTGCACCTAGCTCCAAGCCTTTTTTAGCTAATTTCTCAAAAAAAGATGTTGTTAAAAGTGATAAAACAAGTCAGATAAATCCAGTCCTTCTAATATCTCATCGAAGTTATTTATGTATTCATCATCACTGCTTTCAAATTCATTGACAGACGAGATCTTCCTAGCCCGAGATATTGTAAGGTTATAAATTAAAAAAAAAAAAACTATTCTCAACGATATATAATTATCTATAAACACACAAGATGTAAAAACTATCGTAAATCCAAAAATATTACAACTCTTCACAAATATAATGTTGACAGAGACACAGTTCAACAGATACTAAGTGTACCTGCGGCGTCCGAATACCCGAATCTCGACATATTTTTTTCCCAAATTCCAGGAAACACTTGAATGGCTCAATTCGAAGGGGAATATTTATTATCTCTTCTAGAACATGTACCTTGACTCATCAGGTTAAAAAAATATCAGAGAAGCTAAAAAAAATGAAAAATAAATAAAGAAATAAATGTCCACTAAGTGTGGACATTGAAGTGCAAAGGGTTAAACATATTTCATGTCGGGTTTTACCAAGCGTCAGTTCAAGTTTATCCGAGCACTTGAACACCTGAAGATGTCGAAAGGCGAAACCCATGTCGCTAGTAATTAAATGTGTGGGATTGTACAATTCAAATTTAATATTGAAATTCCACCAAGTGCCTTAATTTGAAATCTCAAATAATGTATTACATATATCTATAAATAATGTTTTTTTTTTCTCTAAGTTCCAATTATTTTAATATACATACATACATCCGGTATCACGGTCAATTTAATCAGCTTATAGACTGAAAAACAATTAAGGGTGAATGCTATACTACTGGCACATTTAAAGAAATACTTTCCTTAAACATACCATAACTCCATAAACATAAGCATCTTACTAACACCACATATATGTAGAGACGTGTAATTAAATGAGCTCTAAGGGTATTAGGATACAAATTATAGGAACTTATGGTTTTTCTTTAGATTATCGTATTTGACTGAAAAAAATGGAAAGTCATAGTAATGGAACAGTATTTTACAGTAATTGGACACGTGATATAGTTATTAGACACAAATTTTTAATCAAACCCTAGCCTCATTGAAATTCATTGAAAAATTTCAGTCACGTAGAAAATCTTATCTTATATATATATATATATATATATATACATATATATATATATATATTTATATATATATATATATATAAATGATTTTTTGTATCTGATTTGTACTGATGAAGTATCTCTTCAGAGCCAGTATATATAGCTGAGCAAAATATAAGTTTAAACATAATTCTGACGATGGCGCAAGCCGAAATAGCTATCAACGCATAAAATTATCAAAAAACTGTAGAACTAAAATACTTTGATATTTTTAATCTGTTATAATGGAGTTCTACCAAGTAAATGCCAAATCAATTAATAGATTTTTTGTATGTTTGCAGAATTTTTGGTGTCTATGGGCTTGAACGCCACTGGTTCGATTGCAATAAAACTTTAACAACATTTAAGCTTGCACCTCCGGGAAGGTATAGGCATATTAAAATTAACTAAAAATGTCGAAAAACTATAATATTCGTAGATTTCAATGTTTTTTTACACTATAGTATAACTAAACAAAAATGACCGGCGTTCGAAATCGGCGGCCATTTTGTTTTGATATATTGACAATTCAAATTTGACATTCGATTGTTTGTATTGAAAATAGAATCCAATGTGAGTGTAATTTGAATAACTTTTAACATCGTCATATTAATTCTATTATATCTTCTTCTAATCAATAAATAAAAGAATGTTTGTGTATTCGTACTCTGTGCAAAATTTTGGTGGTCAGCAGAGAAATCTGTCATTTTTTTTTTTAATCCTACCACCAGAAAAAAGTTTTAAACATGGTAATAGATTCGTTTGGAGCGAACATTCAAGATACTAATTTACGCATGAAGCTGAAAGAAAGCGTGATCGATCTTTCACCGACGACACTCTCATAGTTTAATTTCATTTATTCTTAGCAAGACCTCAGTTTTGGTGTTCTATAAAAAGTAAATTTCCTTTGCGTGAAGAGGCGATGAAAATTCTCATTCAATTCTCCACAACATATTTATGCGAAAAAGCCTTTTTATTTGTCACAGCAATCAAAACACGGTATCGATCTCGGCTTGAAATACATTTAGTTAGTATATTTCAAATCTGTCAAATCGTGTGGTCTACATTTTGACATTATATTTAAATGTGTTTCGTGCATTAGGAGTGATTGTTTGTTTGTATTTTATGCGTTTCCACACCCTTCATCTGAGTGCAATAAAACTTTGACAAACTTTTTGCTTACACTTGAGCAAAGCCTATATGCGTATTAAAATTAGCTTACAGTAGATATTTTATATACAAATCAATGTTAAAAATACCGTTCATGCAACTTGCACGAAGGTTATAGGCGTATTACAATTAAATTACAGTAGGTGGCGCGCGTGTCGTACCATAGACAATCGGCAGCAAACGTCAAACAGACAAAAAGAAAACATGCACTTCAATAAACACAATTAAAACACAAACACTTTCTTTGTTCGAGTGGCATTGCAACGCTTGCCGGGCACCGGCTAGTATATATATAAAAATAAGTTTTTGTATGTTTGCATAATTTTTGGTGTCTATGGGTTCGAACGCCACTGGTCCGATTGCAATAAAACATTGACAGCCTTTAAGCTTGCACTTCCGGGAAGGTTAAAGGCATATTAAAATTAACTTACAATGTCGAAAAACTAAAGTATTCGTAAATTTCAATGTTTTTTTTTACACTGCAGTATAACAAAACAAAAATGGCCGGCGTTCGAAATTGTTTTTGAACGGCGGCCATTTTGTTTTGATGTATTGACAATCCAGCGCGAGTATAATTAGAGTGAAATTATTTATCGCAAGCGCACTTTTTTGTTTAGGCATATTAAAATTAACTTACATTATAGGTCTTATATATAAAAATCAATGTTTGTATCACATCATCTGCCATACCTTTCATACAATTCAACCGTCGACTGACGATCAAACAGCATTCAGACAATTCAAATTTGACGCTCTATTGTTTGGAATATTTAAAATCTGTCAAATCGTATGGTCAACATTTTGACATTACATTTAAATGTATTAAAATTGAAAATGCGAAATTGTTAACAAAGAGAGTTTTAATTGATTATTTTCGTGAAGTTCAATGAATATTGTACTATTTCTTTTTTATATGTTGTCAACTATTATATCTAAATGCTAAGAGTATATTGATGCTTATGCATGCATTGATTATACGTTTTAAGTTTGAAAGGCTTTTTGAACGTGGTAATAATCTATTAGCTGTGTCAAGTCATATAAGAAAGTCCATGCAAGGTATGTAACACCGTGTTATTCCGAAATCGTGTAAAAAAGTCACGTGTAAAATATTTTGCAACAATCGACTGTTATTGCATTGTCTCAGAAATTGCTGTCGAAAATTGAATGAATTTAAAAAAACATATTTGTTAAATATTAAGTGCGACTGATTGACCATATAAAAATCAGTATGAGCCGTGCTACAATATTATTCTATACTAATTCTACTTTTGTAGATAATAGTAATTATTGATGAGTAGTTAGTTATTTCGTAAGAGTAGATGAAGAAATATATATCGTACAATCGTAACAAGTAATACAATCGGCAGCAAACGTCAAACAGACAGAAAAAGAAAGCATGCATTTCGATAAACACAATCAAAACACAAACACTTTCTTTGTTCGAGTGGCATTGCACCGCTAGCCGGGTACCGGCTAGTATGATATTAAAAAATGTTATTGTCCTTCTTCGGTGGTACATGAATGAAATTCTTTTTACGCATGCAGCTAGCTGACAAGAAAATCTTGATCACAATTCGATCATTTAGTCTTTATACATTGTTTTTGATACTCATTCTGCATATGTTACATCTCTCCAGAATTTGATGATTAGTGGAAATATTAATGGCTGATTTGTGAACTTGAGTATTCGATGTACTAGATCCGTTTTTTGTAGTCTGTTTCTCATTTTGAATTTTCGTAGTACAGTAGAACCTCGATTATCCGGACTAATTGGGGATGAAGGTAGTCCGGATAAGGAAAAATGCGGATAATCGAAAAAAAAAAACATAAATGATAGGTAAAGACATGTATGTTTAGTATGAATGGTTCTTTTTTGTCTAAATTTACATATGGCTTCAGTATTAAATTATTTTTTATTCAAAAATTCAATTATTGATTTTTGCTTAAAGCGGATAGCTGTTCTTTTTGAAGCTCCCAAATCGCAAATCCTTTTAAAACATACAAGTTATCCTGAGTTACACTCTTATTTGCTTTCAAACCACTCCATGGGGAACATCTAATGACTGAAAAGCTTCAGAATACATATGACCGTGTATCTCTTCCTCGTCTTTTCGATCTTATTCCTTCGAGTTATATATCATTCAAAATTTTGTTCTATAATTTTCTCAAAGTTGACTGATCTAAAGAGTTCCAACTCTTGACTGCCATATAGCAACATTAATTTAAATTTATTTTCTTATAGAAGTTGATTGCTGTTATATAATTATTTTCGTCTGAGCAATAATCGTCATAGCATACGAGGGTTTGAATGTTTCTATTACACCCTGATTCATCGGTTTTATTACCGATGTGGCATTTGGTGGAATAATTTTTACCATCAACATTTGATCCGGCTTAAAGATTCTACAGATGGAGGTGGGACGATCCATTGTCTAGTTATAATAATGTTTTATTTGGAGATTTGATATTTTTTCACTTCTGAAATGAACTGTTTTCCATACCATCGTTTAAAAAATTCACTATCCATCTAGGCTTTTTTTCCGATGATCACATTCAACCAGAAAACTTGTGATAGTCTGAGTGTTCTTTGAGTTCCCAATGACAACAGTGGTAGTCTATGTTTGCCAACACAAAAAACAAAATTATGCTATATAAAAACACGCTTGTAAAAAAAACAAGTAATAACCCGCCGTTTTTACTTGTAGACAGTGGTCTTAATTTCTTAGTTAATAAATAAATAAGAAATACTCGCACACAAAAAGAGATGTTGCACGATCAAAGTTTATTTGTTCACTGATATACATTTTGTAATAATCTAAGACTAAATATTTTCACATTTCTGTATTAGATAAAGACAAAACGTATAAATACACATTTCAGTATCGTTCCATTGTATTACAATATTTAAAATTTGCAGCTGCATCGGATTCCTCCAGCGGTATTTCTTTCATGAATCAAATGACGGCATTGAAGGTTTTTCATAGCCCCAAATTCGAGCCGATTCGTCAAACTCAAGTATTATGATAAGATATTGATAACACCCGAGTTGGGTGAAGGCGAAAACACCACTACCTGGGGAATTCATAATTGAGGAGCAAACATTCAAAAAGTGTTTTGTCACACAAATACAAAGCTTGGAAAATGATGTTTTAAGTGTTGCAAAAGTGACGGTTTGTATGAATGTGTCAACTTTATGATTTAATTTTAGTATGAAAAAAAACATTTTTTAACACTAATTTTGATTTCCATTCATAGGTTTTATTATGGGCTATCATAATTGATATAAAACGCCATTTTTCAACATTTGTGACAAAACACTTTTTGAATGTTTGCTCCTCAATTATTCTTTAAATGTGGAGAAATTGTGATGTGATCTTTCGTCGATTTTGTAACATATTTTATTAAAAATGATTACGAATACTATTCGGATATTCACCCAAATATCGAATAGTTGAAAAAGGGCCGAATATATCCGGATATCGAATATTCGAATATCCGGATTGGAATCCCTAGTGAACACCCAAAATTGTTTTAAGTTAGTGTCCAACAACTGTAGCTGACCAGTTTACTATAGCAATCACCCTATTTCGCATGTAGAAATGGCGCGCCTTTTTTAAGAGCCTATATTATATTGAGCTCGAAATTCGATCTATGTCGATCATGTATTTTTGTTTTGTATATACCTCTATATTTCGTGGAACATATCTACCGCGTAAATCGAGGGACATTTGTACAAACCTAGTTTTAGATTAATATGTGATAATCTGCTTTGAAAATATGTTATATTTAATACAGTGCTCCGCAACCGCTGTGCCGCGACACACTAGTGTGCCGTGGGGCGATGCTAAGTGTGCCACAGCACGTTACTTCAGTGAAGAAAAGATCAAATAATTTGTTCAAACAATGATCATATCAGAGTTGCCTAGTTGTAGTACTGAGTTGGCAATATGTATTACACAATTGAGAACGATCTCTAATGTCATTTGTTCATATACCCTTATGTATATATGTATATATACATATATGCATATCGGTGTGCCGTGGGAGAGAAAAGGTTTCGGAGCACTGATTTAATACACTCGGCGTTCGACAATACTACTACTTGTTGCGTACAACCTCAGTTTTTATAAGGGCACAGTTTTGCTATATGCCATACGTTTAGTTAATGGTTAATAAGTGGGTCATTCAGACTTGGAACGTGTTTTGAATTTGCAAGAACGAATTCATCAGCTGCGAATAAATTGTTTCTTGTCGTCATCGACCGACAGTCGCTTAATATTGTTTGTTTGTTTACAATCGCATACTGCGGCAATCGCAATGATATTTTCTGATGCTGTTGACATTCCCACGCGGGTTATTTAGAGTTCGTTTATTTTTATCATTTATGCTTAGACATGACATGTTGCCAATGTAACTTCTTTTAATCATTATAACTTCGAATCTTGACCTTGACCTTGACTTCGAAATCGACATAACTAAGCTTGGTTTTTTTTTAAATTTTATGAAACTAAAATTATTTTAGCTTTTTTCCTTTCTAGGCAGCCAATATGTATCGTGATGTGTAATACTTTGAATGTAAATTCAAATTCTAAAGAAGTAGTTAAAAAATTACGACAAAGATCGCATTAACTTTTGAATTATAAATACAACATGTATACCTAAATATTTCACAATAAAAACATTTTTCGTGAATAAGTTCCCCTAATTCCCTTTTTGCACGGTTTCAAAATAAAACAAATTGATAAATTTAATTTTGAAATTCCACCAAGCACTTTCAGTCGAAACCTTGAAAGTAAACCATAATTATAAAATAGCACAATGACTCGCTGATTGAATTAACCTGAATATAAAAAAGCTGATACACTCAGTTTCATATTATGCTGGAGATGACCACGTTTGTGTAACACACGTGTGAATAGTGAATAACATTGGACTGTAGATTCAACGTGATAATGGCTTGTGACGTATTATTGTGTATACTAGAGGTCTGCACGGGCCCCTACCCGGTCCGGTCCGCGGGCTGGGTTCGGGCGGGTAAGTGCAATTGAGATTCGGGCTCAGGCCGGACCCGGGTAAGGAATTTATTTTTTCAGAAAAATATTTCAGACTGTCATAAGTCGGCCATGATGATTTTAATTATTATCAGTTCCATTATTGTTGTAAATTTGTAAAAAAAAAAAAAACGGGTATTCGGGCTGAAGAGTATAAATCTGGGCTTCGGGTCGGGATTGGGTAACAAGTGAAGTATTAGACTCGGGCCCGTGCAGACCTCTAGTCTGGTCTATCCATTCGTAACGTAAGACAATTCCACCGCTGTGTTTTCCAAAGCATCTGATTTCTTCATCACAGACAGGGATAGAAATTCATTGACGATCGAATAATAAAACTGCCCGCACTGGGATCCGAACCCGTCAGTGCCGCGACAGAAGCCAATAATGTTGCTGAGCACTCGACGCGCCACTTTTTAATTAAATATTAAGTTGATTTATCTTTGCTTTAAAATGCAACTAGTCTTTTTTTTGACAGTGGTTAGTATGTACCTCAATTTCAGATTTATTATGTTTCGATAACACTACCCAGTCACGTGGAGCGCAAGAGGCCATTCATTAGTGCGAATTAGGGATTCTGATGTCTCGGGTTTTTCAAAGTCCCGGGACACGAGACGTGATAAAGTCAAAGTCCCGGGACTTCCCGGGACTTTTATTTCCCCTTCAATAAAATTATAAATTTATTAAAATTAAATATTTGTATTTATGTACTAAAAAGGGATGATAACGGTTCATGTATTGAAAAAATAACAATGAATTGGGTAAAATTATGACCGTTACTTCACAAATCACAATACAGATTTTACACCTTTTTTGTCCTATTGAGACATTGGTAACTTTGTACAATAGTGAAAAACATTTGCAAATAAAACAACATCAGGTATGAACACTTAATTATATTTTTTTAAATTTGTTTTTGCTACAGTTATATTTTTAATACGATTATGAATTGATTGAAACAAATTTCTAATAACATAAATGAAGATATCTTTCTCCCAAACGTTTTTAATATTTCGTTTCAATTAAACTATTTTTTTTGAGCGTTTTTTACGCAGTTAGACGTATTTTTTTTTCATGCGTACTTTAAAATGGCGGCGAAAGTATGCGTTAATTAAAAAAAATACATCTTTTGAACACATTTATTTATTAATAATAAAAATATTAAATTAATTCAATAATAAAGTCACAACCTTAAATCATACGTAGTATGTATTATTTACACAAAAGTTAATATTTTATTTTTGCTTATCAAAATATGCTTTTAAAAATAATAATGAATTTAATGACGAATCAGACAGCCGATTTCTCATCTTTGTAATAAACGTTGTTGCTCATCATCATTGTCAGTCGATGTTGCTTTAATGTTATATATAAAAAATAATCTTTGTTTCCGTTCTCCAGTTGATTTTAAAATCTTAAATTCGTTTAGTTGTTTCGTTTTTAATGGAGAAATCTTTTGTTTTTTTGTAATCTGTCTATTTAATTCTTCTTCCAGTGACAGTTCTGTAATATTTATCTCGTCACCGATATTTTCTTCAGATACCTCGACATCTTTTTCCACGGAGAAAAGACGTTGTAGTAAATTATCTCCGTATTTCAAATATATTGTTTTGGAGCATTTGTCAAAATCTTTCGTGTACTCTTTTCGAAAATCAATTAGTCTCAGCAGAACGGTTGGTAATAAAACATAACCCGCCTTGATTTATAACATAATTTTCTAGAAATAACTATTGGTTCCATTATTTCTTGGAATTCTGTGCGATTATCCCATGCTGCAAAAATAGTTAAGCGAACACGTGTTTAAGTTTTTTTTGTATTTCTGCATGTCTATTAAAAATGGTTGTTTCGTATTACAATATATAAATAGATGTTATTTAAAACTTCTACAATTATAAATCCAAACAGCTGTTTCTTTTATAAGATCCCTGTTATATATGCATACTTAATTTTGTTAAAACCCCGGCCTTTAATCCTTAGCCTAAATATAATGCATTTTTTTCAAAACTGATCCCGCGGATAGACACCAATGTAACTTTATTTTAAATCAAAATTAACTTTTTAGGTCACATTAGCGATTGCTTGCATTCAATTTTTATTTGTTAGAATGGGTTTTTCAAAATTAAAAATGTACAATTTGGCTGTCTTTGGGACTTAAGACAGCAAAAAACCATAAAAGTCCCGGGACGTCTCGACACAGAATCCCTAGTGCGAATGCTGTATTTCCGGATAGACGTGATGGATATTTTTTTCTTATTTCTATTAATTTGCATAAACAAAGTTACATTTGCATTTATTGCATCGTTTCGGCTTATTGAGAGAAGGGGCAACGTTGCAGCAGTAGTTGAGTGAAAAAACAAACGGATTGAATTCTGAATACATATTTAGTTATGCAACGTCGAGTTAATCGATTTAATAAAAAAAAACTAAGACAAATAATTGTATCTATTACCTACCAGAAGGTGGAGTCGTGATGTATTGGGTGGAGTTTGAATCTTAACAGGTGACTCCGACTCCATTTTTGTTTTTAAATTGAAATTAAAAATACCAAAAGTTATGTATTTGTTTTACATCTTTAAGCGGAGTCACGGTATTTTTTCACGATTCCACAACCCTGCTTATTGCGCTAATAATAGTTGCCTCCAACAGGAATTTTTTCACATTAAAAAAATCAAATTTACCGACATGAACAATCAAATTCATACTTACTTATCAAATAAATCAGAATGAATAAACTTTACTAAATCGCCAAATAGAACCTGTTTTTAAGAATATATTAGCCTTTAAGAGGTGAAGTGGGCCAAATAGCAAAATGGTGTAACTTTTCTATTTGACTTTTAAGTACAATTAGGTTTTCAATTGTTTTTTGTGCGTAATGTAATAAAAGGGTTGAGTTCAGTTCACCTTTTCCCATTATCCTCACGTGGCTCACTTTACCGTATTTTAGTCTTGTTGACCACAATCTATCAAACTATTTGGCTTACTTTATTTTCACATCTTTAACGATAAGTACATGGTTTTAAAATAGGCGGATCCCGAATCTAATATTTACTAAATAACTTTCAAATTGATTATACATACCTAACATGATTTTATTATGCATACATACCAGGTGCGCATTCACCAGATGTCAGTGTGGTGGGGTGGACTTTTTTCTAGACGTTGTGGCCGGAAACAATTTCTTGCCAATTTGTAAAGCCCAAAAATTTTCAAATTTAAAATCTCGGGAATTAACGAATTTAAGAAAATTTGCAGAATTGGCCGATCAGGTAAAAATGCCGCAAGTTCCCCACCACTGATATAGACTGTTGTCAGTCTCACCGTCGTCCGGAAGGTCATACCGCGTTAGCGCCATAAACAAATTGTTCAGGTGAGAGAATAAAGACGGTATTTCAATTTCGTATACGAAATACAATTAAATTGGTTACCTGTAAAAACGTCGATAAAGCAAATATGTACCCGGTATTTTATAAATGCACGTTTGCGAAGATTCAATTATATAATATTTGAATGCATTTACCCCATCTTGAATCATTCATTATCTTGTTGCATTTGGATAATGTCGGGCGACGTGGCAACACCATGGACTTTTGTGGTTTGAATACACACCATTCAATTTTTAAAAAATGCATCAGTCGTAAGATTTTTCCGGGGACTGTTCATAAACTGATTTTTCAATCGATTTATAGATGTGTTGCTGACTTTCAACCGGGGGGCTCACAGCATGTTCCGAGGGGGCCACAGTGAAAAAACAATTTTACGGAACCTACAGCACAGTTTGGGAGGGCTACGGGCAAATCCGTAAACTTCCAGGTTTTTAAAATCGGGCAGTGACAAAAGCGTGTTTGAATTCCTGGAAGAGCTTAAAAAAAGGTCTCGCGTCTTTTCATTTGGGAATTCCGTAAATTACTGGGTAAAAATTTGAAAATACCAGCGAGCAAAATTAATATAAAATAACTTAGATTAATCCGCGTATTGTGCTACAAACTGTGACACGTGTTTCGCATCTTTCAGAGGCATCCTCAGACAGACTTACTTTCACAAATGCTTGCTTAAGTACGAATCGTACTTAATTCAAAATTATTTTGGAATGTTTCAATTTCTCATTTTTTTCCCGGTTATCAAACCCGAAATAATTGTGTCCCTGAGTCTCGAAAAACTTATATGCTTTTATATAAAATGGTCCAAAGAGGTTGAGAAATTATGATTTATACTATACACATATTTAAAAGTTAAAAATGTATTCATACTGCGTTTGCATACATGACGTCCACCTTGATATGTATGCATGCCTTGTTAGACTATTGCATGACCGTAGGCCTCAGTAATTCCTCTTTGCGTATATGAGGAGCAAACATTCAAAAAGTGTTTTGTCACAATTTTTTAAAAATGGCGTTTTATGTCAATTCTGATAGCCCATAATAAAACCTATTAATGGAAATCAAAATAAGTGTTCAAAAAGGTTTTTTTTCATATTAAAATTAAATCATAAAGTTGACACATTCATACAGACCGTCACTTTTGCAACACTTAAATCATCATTTTCCAAGCTTTGTATTTGTGTGACAAAACACTTTTTGAATGTTTGCTCCTCATATGTAGTCGCAGACCTGGTGCATCAAAAGGTTGCCTTTGATGAAACAGATTGTATTAGCCCGCTTTACACGCAGGCTTTTTGTGCCCAATGAACTTTAAAACGAGAAAGAACTTCTCGTTTTAAAGCATACACTCCACCAATCGCACGTGAATGTACCTGTGTGCGGAGCGGGTAACGGGAAAATTGTTTGAATAGTTTGAAAACCACTCGTACATTTTTACAACATCTTGCACCGCAATAGTTATTTCATTGACATTGCTTTATTATATATGAATTATTCGAACTCAAGTACGTCTGCCATGAAATAAAAGGTTTATATGTACATTTTATTATAATACGCAATAATTATTATCAATTAAATACCGCTGCCTTGACCCAACTCACGTCGCTGTAAACAGTGTGGTTTTGCGTTATCTTTTGGTGTTTTCGTTTAACTCTCGATTACCTATAACGCGAACATTTTGAATTGAATATTGGGTATAATAAATTACTGCACCAAGATTTGCCGATATATATATATATATATATTTGTAATCCTATAGCCTAATATCTATCGGCTTTTCAAAATACATACCGTTTATTCATACATATTAATTTAGACCAGTGGAGGGGAACCTGCGACCTCTTGGCTACTCTGATGCGGCCTTTTGACTTGATCAAAATATTCACTGATCAAAAAAACATACGCAAGCGTTTGGAAAAAGAGCGTTATCAACCCATTATACGTTCGACAGTCGAAAAAAAGGTGGGGAAGTGTCAACGTTTCCTTTGCTGCAGCCTTATATTGAATCAGTTAAATTAATGTGGCCTTTAGAAATGAAAAGGTTCCTCACCCCTGATTTAGATCCTAGTACACGGGCTCAAAAAGGTCGAGAGACCTTTTTGAGCCCGTGACCTTCTCTATATTTTTCCGTGGCCCCCGTACCCGTTTTTTATATAAGTATATAATTTTTTTGAGACTCGAGGACACAATTATTTCGAGATTGATGTCTGGGAAAAAAGTGAGGAATTGAAAGATTCTTAAATAATTTTGAATTCTTTGAAAATTTTGCTCGCTGGCCAATTTCAAAATCCCAGGAATTCCAATTTCTAAAACCCGCAATTGTTAACAGTTTATGAACTGTCCCCGGAAAAATCTTACGATTCTAACTCATTTAAAAAATAAATGAATGGTTTAAATTCAAACCACAAGAGTTTGTGGTGTTGTCACTGCATGCAAGCTCTTTTCATTATATTAACAGCGGATAAGGTTTGTAGGTTCGTAGATAGAAAGTTCGATATTTCCGCGTAACGGTACTGGCTTCATTTAGAGTAAGGCATTTTTTGCGTATATTTCATTAATTACTATTTCTAATTAATTACAATTTGCCGGATTTTTCTGATTTATATCGAACACTCTGCGTGGGTACTTGCTAAATTATTTGGTAATTTTCCGACCTATGTCAAAACTATTTGCTGGTTATTTTTCGACGTATATAAATTATTATTGTTTATCAAGAATTTTCTGGATTTTCCGACAATCAGGACACATTTTGCACATTTACCCCAAATATTTTCACACTTCGAATTTTGTTTGGTAAATATGTCATGGATTATTTTGTCGAAAAACTTCACAGATTAAGCTTAAAACAACGCCATGATTTAAAAATATTTTTTGAGGGCTTGATAATCGCGTTAAAATCACACATTAATATGAAGATCACTGATAAATTATGCGAAATACGAAAAACGTTTTATTAGGTAAACTTCGCAATCGTATATGAAATGTTCCGGATTGTTCGTTTGTCCACATCTCTTTTACAAATCCTTGCCAGTTGTAGAAAATATTGACCTTCCCTTACATATTTATTACAAAGGGAAAAAAAGACTATACTCAATACTGCTGTGCATTTCGGGACTAAATACAATGTGCAAAGTTTTTTTTTTGTTAAATATCGAATAAGTACTGTCTTTCGGGAATAAATACAATCTGCTCAATTAATTAATTAATTGAGAATTTATTTCTATAGAATCTATCTATATATTAATAGCCGATAAAATAAGTTTTCACTTTTCACTTTTTACTTTTCACAAATGTGTGCGTACTGATGTCCTCGGGTCTTTTTCTTCTTTTACGAAATGTATTTGTTAGCGTATTTGAAAATTAGTTGAATAAAATATATATACTACGAAAAATGTTTGTTAGTAAACTTGAACATTATTCCAAAAATTCAATAATTTGCAATTTAAAAACTGCAGGGCTGTCGATATATGCGCCGAGGTCGATTTATGGTACTATGAAAAATGATTGTTAGCAAACTTGAACATTATTCTCAAGATTTAATAATTTACGAAATTTCTGCTACTACGAAAAATGGTTGTTAGCAAACTTCAACATTATTCCAAAAATTAAATAATTTACGAAATTTCTGCTACTACGAAAAATGGTTGTTAGCAAACTTAAACATTATTCCAAAAAATAATAATTTACGAAATTTCTGCTACTACGAAAAATGATTGTTAGCAAACTTGAACATTATTCCAAATATTAAATAATTTACAATTAAAAAACTGCAGGGCTGTCGATATATGCGCCGAGGTCGATTTATGGTACTATGAAAAATGATTGTTAGCAAACTTGAACATTATTCTCAAGATTTAATAATTTACGAAATTTCTGCTACTACGAAAAATGGTTGTTAGCAAACTTCAACATTATTCCAAAAATTAAATAATTTACGAAATTTCTGCTACTACGAAAAATGGTTGTTAGCAAACTTAAACATTATTCCAAAAAATAATAATTTACGAAATTTCTGCTACTACGAAAAATGATTGTTAGCAAACTTGAACATTATTCCAAATATTAAATAATTTACAATTAAAAAACTGCAGGGCTGTCGATATATGCGCCGAGGTCGATTTATGGTACTATGAAAAATGATTGTTAGCAAACTTGAACATTATTCTCAAGATTTAATAATTTACGAAATTTCTGCTACTACGAAAAATGGTTGTTAGCAAACTTCAACATTATTCCAAAAATTAAATAATTTACGAAATTTCTGCTACTACGAAAAATGGTTGTTAGCAAACTTAAACATTATTCCAAAAAATAATAATTTACGAAATTTCTGCTACTACGAAAAATGATTGTTAGCAAACTTGAACATTATTCCAAATATTAAATAATTTACAATTAAAAAACTGCAGGGCTGTCGATATATGCGCCGAGGTCGATTTATGGTACTATGAAAAATGTTTGTTAGTAAACTTGAACATTATTCCAAAAATTCAATAATTTGCAATTTAAAAACTGCAGGGCTGTCGATATATGCGCCGAGGTCGATTTATGGTACTATGAAAAATGATTGTTAGCAAACTTGAACATTATTCTCAAGATTTAATAATTTACGAAATTTCTGCTACTACGAAAAATGGTTGTTAGCAAACTTAAACATTATTCCAAAAAATAATAATTTACGAAATTTCTGCTACTACGAAAAATGATTGTTAGCAAACTTGAACATTATTCCAAATATTAAATAATTTACAATTAAAAAACTGCAGGGCTGTCGATATATGCGCCGAGGTCGATTTATGGTACTATGAAAAATGATTGTTAGCAAACTTGAACATTATTCCCAAGATTTAATAATTTACGAAATTTATGCTACTACGAAAAATGGTTGTTAGCAAATTTAAACATTATTCCAAAATATAATAATTTACGAAATTTCTGCTACTACGAAAAATGATTGTTAGCAAACTTGAACATTATTCCAAATATTAAATAATTTACAATTAAAAAACTGCAGGGCTGTCGATATATGCGCCGAGGTCGATTTATGGTACTATGAAAAATGATTGTTAGCAAACTTGAACATTATTCTCAAGATTTAATAATTTACGAAATTTCTGCTACTACGAAAAATGGTTGTTAGCAAACTTAAACATTATTCCAAAAAATAATAATTTACGAAATTTCTGCTACTACGAAAAATGATTGTTAGCAAACTTGAACATTATTCCAAATATTAAATAATTTACAATTAAAAAACTGCAGGGCTGTCGATATATGCGCCGAGGTCGATTTATGGTACTATGAAAAATGATTGTTAGCAAACTTGAACATTATTCCCAAGATTTAATAATTTACGAAATTTATGCTACTACGAAAAATGGTTGTTAGCAAATTTAAACATTATTCCAAAATATAATAATTTACGATATTTCTGCTATTACGAAAAATAATTGTTAGCAAACTTGAACATTATTCAAAATATTAAATAATTTACGAAATTTCTGCTCCTACGAAAAATGGTTGTTAGCAAACTTGAACATTATTCCAAATATTAAATAATTTACAAAATTTCTTTTTTAAATAAATTAAAATAAATTAAAATAAAATAAAATAAATTAAAATAAAATAAAATAAAATTAAATTTAAATAAATTAAAATAAATTAAAATAAAATAAAATAAAATAAAATAAAATAAAATAAATTAAAATAAAATAAAATAAAATAAAATAAAATAAAATAAAATAAAATAAAATAAAATAAAATAAAATAAATTAAAATAAATTAAAATAAAATAAAATAAAATAAAATAAAATTAAATAAAATAACATAAAATAAAATAAAATACCATCAAATTAAATACTTTGCAACAAAAATCTCACGTTGCTGGGCAATGGGCTTACAGCTAGTCTATATATTAATAGCCGATAATGTCCGTATGTTTGTCTGATTGAGTGAGTGAAGGATGTCCCCGATTTCCCCTTCCCCTGCCCCTCCTCCTCCTCCCCAGCCGCGCAGTCTCCATTTTTTTAATCATACTAAAAACAATTTTTCCATACACTGTTATTTGATGAAACATATCAAATCGCTGAAAAATTGAATTCTTATACAAAAAAAGCACCTTGGTCTGGATTCGAAACACGGTCCTTGAATTATGAGTTGAGAGCTTTACCACTCGGGCAAACAAACAACTGTCAAATACGATAAAATTACATTATATATATTGTATTGCGTTCGAATTTTGAAACTTTTGTTTTTTATTTGAAGCAAAACATAAATACCTGTATATTAATATTCGATAAAATAATCACAATTAAAAAATTTACAACGTCTATTTCTGCTACTACGAAAAATGGTTGTAAGCAAACTTAAAAGTTATTCCAAAATATAATAATTTACGAAATTTCTGCTATTACGAAAAATGGTTGTTAGCAAACTTCAACGTTATTCCAAAATATAATAATTTACGAAATTTCTGCTATTACGAAAAATGCTTGTTAGCAAACTTAAACATTATTCCAAATATTAAACAATTTACGAAATTTCTGCTACTACGAAAAATGGTTGTTAGCAAACTTAAACATTATTCCAAATATTAAACAATTTACGAAATTCCTGCTATTACGAAAAATGGTTGTTAGCAAACTTGAACATTATTCCAAAAATTCAATAATTTACAAAATTTCTGCTACTACGAAAAATGGTTGTTAGCAAACTTAAACATTATTCCAAAAATTCAATAATTTACGAAATTTCTGCTACTACGAAAAATGATTGTTAGCAAACTTCAACGTTATTCCAAAATATAATAATTTACGAAATTTCTGCTATTACGAAAAATGGTTGTTAGCAAACTTAAACATTATTCCAAATATTAAACAATTTACGAAATTTCTGCTACTACGAAAAATGGTTGTTAGCAAACTTAAACATCATTCCAAATATTAAACAATTTACGAAATTCCTGCTATTACGAAAAATGGTTGTTAGCAAACTTGAACATTATTCCAAAAATCCAATAATTTACAAAATTTCTGCTACTACGAAAAATGGTTGTTAGCAAACTTAAACATTATTCCAAAAATTCAATAATTTACGAAATTTCTGCTACTACGAAAAATGATTGTTAGCAAACTTGAACATTATTTCAAATATTAAATAATTTACGAAATTTCTGCTTCTACGAAAAATGGTTGTTAGCAATCTTAAAAGTTATTCCAAAATATAATAATTTACGAAATTTCTGCTATTACGAAAAATGGTTGTTAGCAAACTTAAACATTATTCCAAAAATTCAATAATTTACGAAATTTCTGCTACTACGAAAAATGATTGTTAGCAAACTTGAACATTATTTCAAATATTAAATAATTTACGAAATTTCTGCTTCTACGAAAAATGGTTGTTAGCAAACTTAAACATTATTCCAAAAATTAAATAATTTACGAAATTTCTGCTACTACGAAAAATGGTTGTTAGCAAACTTAAACATTATTCCAAAAATTCAATAATTTACGAAATTTCTGCTACTACGAAAAATGATTGTTAGCAAACTTGAACATTATTTCAAATATTAAATAATTTACGAAATTTCTGCTTCTACGAAAAATGGTTGTTAGCAATCTTAAAAGTTATTCCAAAATATAATAATTTACGAAATTTCTGCTATTACGAAAAATGGTTGTTAGCAAACTTAAACATTATTCCAAAAATTCAATAATTTACGAAATTTCTGCTACTACGAAAAATGATTGTTAGCAAACTTGAACATTATTTCAAATATTAAATAATTTACGAAATTTCTGCTTCTACGAAAAATGGTTGTTAGCAAACTTAAACATTATTCCAAAAATTAAATAATTTACGAAATTTCTGCTACTACGAAAAATGATTGTTAGCAAACTTGAACATTATTTCAAATATTAAATAATTTACGAAATTTCTGCTTCTACGAAAAATGGTTGTTAGCAATCTTAAAAGTTATTCCAAAATATAATAATTTACGAAATTTCTGCTATTACGAAAAATGGTTGTTAGCAAACTTAAACATTATTCCAAATATTAAATAATTTACGAAATTTCTGCTACTACGAAAAATGATTGTTAGCAAACTTGAACATTATTCCCAAGATTTAATAATTTACAATTAAAAAACTGCAGGGCTGTCGATATATGCGTAAAATTAAATAATTTACGAAATTTCTGCTACTACGAAAAATGATTGATAGCAAACTTGAATATTATTTCAAATATTAAATAATTTACGAAATTTTTGCTTCTACGAAAAATGGTTGTTAGCAAACTTGAACATTATTTCAAATATTAAATAATTTACGAAATTTCTGCTTCTACGAAAAATGGTTGTTAGCAATCTTAAAAGTTATTCCAAAATATAATAATTTACGAAATTTCTGCTACTACGAAAAATGATTGTTAGCAAACTTGAACATTATTCCCAAGATTTAATAATTTACAATTAAAAAACTGCAGGGCTGTCGATATATGCGTAAAATTAAATAATTTACGAAATTTCTGCTACTACGAAAAATGATTGATAGCAAACTTGAATATTATTTCAAATATTAAATAATTTACGAAATTTTTGCTTCTACGAAAAATGGTTGTTAGCAAACTTAAACATTATTCCAAATATTAAATAATTTACGAAATTTCTGCTACTACGAAAAATGATTGTTAGCAAACTTGAACATTATTCCCAAGATTTAATAATTTACAATTAAAAAACTGCAGGGCTGTCGATATATGCGCAAAATTAAATAATTTACGAAATTTCTACTCCTACGAAAAATTGTTGTTAGCAAACTTGAACATTATTCCAAATATTCAATAATTTACGAAATTTCTGCTTCTACGAAAAATGGTTGTTAGCAAACTTGAACATTATTCCAAAAATTAAACAATTTACGAAATTCCTGCTATTACGAAAAATGGTTGTTAGCAAACTTGAACATTATTCCAAAAATTCAATAATTTACGAAATTTCTGCTACTACGAAAAATGGTTGTTAGCAAACATAAACTTTATTCCAAAAATTCAATAATTTACGATATTTCGGCTACTACGAAAAATGGTTGTTAGCAAACTTTAACTTTATTCCAAAAATTCAATAATTCACGAAATTTCTGCTACTACGAAAAATGGTTGTTAGCAAACTTAAACATTATTCCAAAAATTAAATATCTGACGAAATTTCTGCTACTACGAAAAATGGTTGTTAGCAAACTTAAACATTGTTCCAAAAATTAAATAATTTACGAAATTTCGGCTACTACGAAAAATGGTTGTTAGCAAACTTAAACATTATTCCAAAAATTAAATATTTGACGAAATTTCTGCTACTACGAAAAATGGTTGTTAGCAAACTTAAACATTGTTCCAAAAATTAAATAATTTACGAAATTTCGGCTACTACGAAAAATGGTTGTTAGCAAACTTAAACTTTATTCCGAAAATTTAATATTTTACGAAATTTCTGCTACCACGAAAAATGGTTGTTAGCAAACATAAACATTATTCCAAAAATTAAATAATTTACGAAATTTCTGCTAACTATAAAAATAAAATAAAATAAATAAAAATAAAATAAAATGAAATAAAATAAAATAAAATAAAATAAAACAAAACAAAACAACATAGAATAAAATAAAATAACATAAAACAAAATAAAATAAAATAAAATAAAATAAAATAAAATGAAATAAAATACCATAAAATAAAATTAAATTAAATACTCTGCAACAAAAATCTCACGTTGCTGGGCAACGGGCTTACAGCTAGTAGTAATAAATTCTCGGGGCTCGAGAAAAATGAAAAAAATATATATTATTACAAATTTTTTGTAAAATAAAATTAACTATGTTTACAAACTAGTTTGTAATATTATATTTTTTAAATTCCTAGGGTACCCAATGTTGTACCCATCACTACCTGCTATGGTTCACACTCTTCTTATGGGGGTGTATTCCACAGCATAACATTGTTATTCATGTTAATTTTTTTCCAAATACAGGTAGTCCCCGACTTAGACGATTCGACTTACGATCGAAAAAAATAGGATTTTTTAAAAACGGGGCACCACAGCATGTATCCATGCATAATGTAAATGACATAACCATGATAATGCAATACATATTTGCTCATATGTACAAATTTAACAATAAAAAGTAATATAAAAATGATTTATTGTAATACATCGTCGATGCACATCAAATGTGATCTATGTGACTCTGGGTGCATACTGAGATAATCGATAAAAACTGTTTAAAAAAACGAAACTGAAAGTAACACTTCTATTTATGCACCAATTAGGGAAAACTATTTTATTCAGTATAAGAATACATGTGCATATTGCAAATATTTACTATTTTGAACAAGAAAATTGCATTTTATTGCGTTTTTGGTACCATTTTTAATATTTTACTGTCAATAGTTTAGTCACTAGTCGCGAGCTGAGTACTACAAGATTCTAAGTGTCGATGTTTGGCCAAACTAAAGTAATAATGAGGCAGTAGCATTATCTATGTGCTGTATTAATATGAAGTCGAAATTTTGCTTAAATTTCCAATAAGCCGTAGCTTTATGTGGGCGTCGCAAGATATCTGTGGTTTCAACTTGAACTCCTGAAGATGCTGAAAGGCGAAACCGTCGTAAGTGACAGAACTTGTGTGAATGTACATAGGTTGAATAATATCTTTTATATTTTGATAATTTTATTCCTGTATTTTTTTTTATATCTGATTTTGATGAATTATTTTTATTCTTCAGCACAATGGTGTTATTTTTTACTATTTTGATGTTTTGTATTCTTGCAGTGTGGTATTATTACATTTTACAATATTAACTTATTACATTAATGATATCAAACACAAATTACCTATAAGTACATAGAACCTTGTAACACTGGCGGTTTGTTTGAATTTCAGATGGACAAGGTTCTAATAGAAGTTTAGTTATTTCTAATTAACTATGAATAACTAGTTTCAACAATATTTTATCAATAGTTATATTTATGACAGTGCAATCATTGATATATACAATCAAAAAGAAACTTGGAAACATTTACAATTTTCAAAATACAAGCATTCAAAATTTCAAATGCCCATATCTTTTTTCCTGCAGCTGTCCACATAGAACCTTGTAGCACTCGGCTCACGTGAATAATGAGATTCTATGATCACAACATGTATGTGAATGTTGTGGACATATTATGACAATGGAATTATGAATCGTGTGTGCAGAGGATATGATTTTTTATTATAAAATAATTTATTAATTTATTTGACTCGAGATGATAATGTTTTTTCCATCTTCCCATGGGGTATTAACCCTAACCTTTAGGTCATAACAACACCCAGACTTACAGCACCCATATTTAAACAGATCACACAATCTTAATATCAGAAGATGCCTCTGAAAGAGCGACGACATATTTTGTATGAAATTCGACCTACGACCAATTCGACATACGACCAAAGTTCATGAACGTATCTCGGTCGTATGTCGAGGACTACCTGTATTTCTTAAAACTAGTTTGCATGCACTGCAGTGTGCAGATAGCTTAATTAAATAAAATAACGTTAAAAGAATTTTTATGCAGTTTTTTAAGGAATAATTTTAATCTTTGAATAATTTTCCCTAGATACAACTAAGTCGGCATGACCAACAGGGCCGACAGATGCGACTGAGGTTGTATAGTCTTGATCAGTTCTTTCCGTTCCTTGTTCATGTTTGGACATTCCCAGAAAATGCTATCAGCATCCTGAATCATATTGCCGCATTCATGTGTAAGGCTATTTACTAATCGGTCAACCTGGAAGAGCTTGGCAGTGAAGTGATCATGGCCAGTTATGAATTGGCTGGTCCGGAAATTTGGAGTTGAAGCGTTGGTCTCCATTCGCATCTTTGAATTTTGAAAGAATTTATAGGATTGCCTGTCCTTAGAATAATTTCCTATCAATTCTGCCAACTTTACTCGACACCCTCATGTAGCATTACTGTTGTTCCTCGAACTTTAATGTGCAGATTTAACAGAAGTATACCAAGTAGACCTGGCAATGCATTTGTAAAAGTAGTTGTTTATGCTTTTGTTAGGGCTATTAACGTAATGCGTTGTCCACTAAGAAGAATTTTCTGGATGAGAATAAAGTTACAAAGCTTGTATCATATACTCGCGGCTTTACCGACCACTCCCATGGATTTGGTCTTAGGCCCCGATTACTTAACAGCTTAACGATTGTGGACGCGTATTTGAGTCTTTGAAAAACAAAGGTTGCTGGCCGGCGGACACATTTATGCGTATAGGCGAAGTATCTGGAAGCTAAGAAAATTGAATTTTGTAAAGATATCTCAATTTGCTTACAAATTATATTGAATTTAGTAAAATTATAATGTTTGCGAATTTTTTGCAAAATTTTATTTCGCCAGGTGAAATTTTATAAAAAAAAAACGTGCGGTCGTTAAGCTGTTAATATCTGCTATGCGAGAAGTTAGTGAGAAAGCAGGTTTGTCATGGTATGCAAAGAAAAGTCTGTCGTCTAAAATCGTCCAACGGTGTGTTACTTTTTCAGTAACTTTTACCGTGGTTGTTCTCATTCGTATAATGGGAGGCTTAAGTTTGTGAAAACCGATGCCGCCCTTGAAGAAGATAACTTTAGTTTTTTTGAGAGCTTATTGGCGTTGCCCCAAACATAAGATCTATGAAAACGCCTCCTTTGCTGTTTATTACATACCCGCATGGTTATTCACACTCGCATCTGGTAAGAAATCATCTGCATAGGTAAAAAAATATTGCAGTCAGGCGAATAAAAGAGATGGAAAAAAGTTCACCAAATAAATGGTTCCACAGCATAGAACCAAAAACATAGCCCTGTGGAGAGTCCATTGTGATGTTCCCTTTTGAAATCCGTTGTCTGTCTTGGGATTTTTCCAAGTATTCATTATAGTGTAATTTTAAGTAGGAGAAGTGAGAATTGCATCTTCACTAGATTATCCTGGTTCTGAAACTAAGTTGGTTTTTAGATGGTGTTATGGTCTCAGCCATGTCGATCCTAGAGCACATGAGTCGTTCCAATACTTTTTCAGAGGTTAGCAAAAGTTTAAGAGGTCTTTGATGATGGAGGCTGGTTGCCAATTTTTTGGGATGACTATAAGTATCCCTGTTTTCTAGCAGTTATGGAAAATTCCAGTAGTGAAGCAATTAAATAACAGTTTCGTTATTTCTGGAGCAGTAAGGCAGCATAGTGTTTATATTGTATGGTAATTAGGGATTCTGTGTCGAGACATCCCGGGACTTTTGTGGTTTTTCGCTGTCTTAAGTCCCGGGAATTTAGACTGTGATTTAAAATGTGCTAATAAATTGTACATTTTAATTTTGAAAAAACAATTCTGGTTAAGAAGCCCTCAAAAGGACTGATGTGTATTGAATGAAAGCAGGTATAAGAGGGTAGCTCCAAGAAGAGCAGATGATTTTTATGATGGGTACAGACATGCAGATATAAAAAAAACACTTAGGCACGTGTTCGCACAACTATTGTTATAGCATGAGATAACCGCACATAATTCTAAGAAATAATGGAACGCACAGCTATTTCTGGAAAATAGTGCCATATATCATAGCGATTGTAAATGTTTTTATTAACAATGGTTCAGCTGGTGCTAATAGATTCGTTGAAAAAATCGAAAGGAATACACGAAGGATCAGTTTGTTTCCTGACTTTGAGCAAGATCGTACTTATTTTTTGTATCCGGTCTCTGACGTGTGGCTAACAGAATGTACCAACATTTCCAGTAAATTTCTCAAAGGCTGTTATTAATTTCATATATCTCGAATTAAATAAGTGGTATTGTTTTATTATATATTATTATTGTAGCCCATAATGGAAATAAATCAATCTGATGTATGAAAACATTACAAAAAAAAAACCACTAAAAAAGCACCCGTTGTCCAAAACAAATCACATGCAAATGGTCAAATATAACTGGATTATCGAGGCATCTTGAAAGAGTTCATCACATTATTGAATTAATTTTATATTTTCATAATTAATAAATAAACGTGTTCAAAAATGTACTTTTTTTAAAATGAACACATACTTTTGGCGCCACGAAAAATTTTACAAGCTTAAACTGCGCAAAAAAATAGTTTAATTGAAAGAAAACATTTAAAAAAATTGGGAGAAAGATATCTCCATTTATATTATTAGAAATTTGTTTAAAACGATTATAATCGTATAAAAATATAACTGTTGCAAAAAGAAATTACAAAATATTAAAATTAAATGTTCATACCTGATGTTGTTTTATTTACAAATGTTTTTCACTATTGCACAAAGTTACCAATGTCTCAATAAGACAAAAAAAGGTATAAAAGCTGTATTGTGTTTTGTGAAGTAACGGTCATAATTTTACCTAATTTATTGATATTTTTTCAATACATGTACCGTTATCATCCCTTTTTAGTACGTACATAAAAATATTTAATTTTATTAAATTTATAATTTTATTGAAGGGGAAATAAAAGTCCCAAGTCCTGGGAAGTCCCGGGACTTCATCACGTCTCGAGTCCCGGGACTTTGAAAAACCTGAGACTTCAGAATCCCTAATGGTAATTATGTGGCATGTTTTTAGGAACACAATATACCTATACTAAATCTTCATCATTTGCTTCACGTATTTTTCGAAAAAGACATTCTTGAAGTGAATGGGACTTTATGAAGTTTACTGATTTTATTACAATATTAAGGGCTTTAAGCAAAGGTCCCATTTTAAGCAACTAAACGTTGGCGATGATTCACGCAGGAAATGCAAAAAATAGTATATGATTATTTATAAAAGTTAAATTACAATATGTATGTAAGTGGTACTTTCAACTATTAAAGCAGGATATCAAATTTTTCAAAAAAGATACTACCCCACCAAATATCTTTAGGGAATACTCTCTTGATGCTCGAAGATCGTTTTCGATTTGAAATCATTTTGATCTTTTTCTTCAGGACAGAGTTAATAATCCTGACATTCCCAATTTTTAACTGCGTGGCCAAAGTCATAAACCAATTTTTTTTTTCTCTAAACTTATTCTATGCGTGGGTCAAATGAGTCGTAAGTTTTAAAGGCTGCTTGGCTGGTCAATGCATTGCCAAAAAAGATAGACATTTTCAGGAACAATCTTTGAAACTGGTTTTTAAGTATTTTTTTTTAAATTTGTATATTCTTAATTAGGGCATCTAGTCCCTGACCCTTTTTGTAATTTTGGGATTGAACACTTGTGTGTACACTGGGATTCGGGATTTAGAAATTTTTGCTCAGCAATTTTGAAATCCTGGAATTTTTCAAACAATTTCATGTAGATTTCAAAAACCTAGGATTTCCCAAAATTGCGTTGGAGCTTTTTGTTATAGCTCTACCAAGAATTTCAAATCACGAAATCCCAGGAATTTACAGAATTCCCAAAATATACCAAAACTTGAGGCTTCTTATTTTTCATTTTTTTTAGAGCTCACTCAATTTTATCAATCCCGAAATCTCGAATTGGACGGATCACAGAATTGGATGGGATCGCAGAATTAGAGGCCCTGCTCATCATTTTTTTATTTTTTGCCTTTTATTGTAAACTGTCTTAATTATATTTGCAACCATTATTGTAATTTTTTCCTGTTTTTGATAATTACATTTTTGTTTTCAGGTTGCGCACTAGTAGCATGTCAACCATGGAAAGAGGCCATCAGAAGCACCGCTTCTAGGTCACTCTGCATCTCTGCAATTCTCCAAAGGAGTTCAACAGAAGGACCTCCTCCGCCGATTCCTCCCAATGATACGACTCCTGGTGCAAACGGTAATGATCTTTCATAATGTATTCAGTTATTTGTCTTGTCATTTAGTTACTAGTTATTAGTCAATAATGACTGAATGTGTGGAAATGGTGATTTAAGTCCAACATTTAAGTTATAGTGAGCAGTAGGCCGTAATCTCCCTTTTGTAATTGAGCACTACCAGCGAACTGGACTTCTATAATTCTCTAGTAATATATATTTTTTCAACTGTCTGTTCCCAATTTGGACCATACATACTCCTGATAGAGCATTTTAATACAAATTGTTACTTGTGATTTCGTAACTCGATCTCTCTTCACTGTCTTCTGATTAGTCTTTATCTGTTATTATATGAGGATAGCATCCGTTGAAGTTGACCTGCAGGCTGTAATTGAGTTTACGGCAAACGTATGAGGCTATCTCTTTCGACGTACGACTCCACACGTTTTCTATCTAACGTCTCCTATGTCTGTATTTTTATAAGAAACATGCAATTCCTCGCCTGAACATATTAAAACTTTTTCTTGTCTTTCAGGATCTTCAACATCCAGCGCAAGCGGAGCAGCCTCTGGCACAACATCAGGTAGCAACGGCGGCGGCGGAAAGAAATCTTCGACGCTGTCGTGTCCAAAATGCGGAGACCCGTGCACCCACGTCGAGACCTTCGTCAGCTCAACGCGCTTTGTAAAGTGTGACAAGTGTCATCATTTTTTTGTTGTACTCAGCGAGGTTGACACCAAAAAAAGTCTAAAGGAGAATGGTGAAAGCAAAAGTGGGTTCTTCAGGTAGGGTATAGTTTCGAGAATGTTAAAAAAAATCTGCATATTTTTAAAATTATCATTTATGTTTTGGAGCCGTTATTGTGGCACAGTTGCGGCGGAAAGTTTCATCATCAATTATCTATTCCATTCTCTGTTTTTTCTATTGAATTATCATTATTCTCTCATAATATAAATATACTAAAAAATATATATAATAGGCTCTACTGTACCCGCACCGCATCCATGCGATGATGTCGCTCAGTAGGTTAATTTGCTGTTCAAACTTCATCCATTTCCTGTATGTTTTTAGAAAACCACCCCCTCCACCGAAAAAGATCTTCGAATACCTGAACAAGCATGTTGTAGGGCAAGAGTATGCCAAGAAAGTCTTGTCTGTGGCGGTGTACAACCACTATAAGAGGATCTTCAACAACATTCCCCCGCCTCCTGTATCAGCACAGCAACCGCTTACTGATCAGATACAACACCAGTCCTTCACTCATAGAGGTAAACATAACTGCTTAGAACAGTCAACGTACTACTAGTTACACAAAGCGTCCATCCCTTATCACCAGAAGTAGTTGAACTGTAAACTTCTTTTTTCAACGAATCAGTCCAAAACTGAAATCCCTCGTCCTAAAGTTTAAAGAAAAAAAATGCGTAAAACATCTATCTCTTTCTTATAATTTACTGCCTTCAATTGCAGCGCTTTTATTGCTTATTTGTCTTTTCAATGTCATTTATTAATGGTATTATAATATAACTTTGCAGACCTACTCCACATAACTGGCATCGGGCATAGTCCTGTAAGCAGTAGCGGAACGTCTCTAGGCAGTGGCACCGCTGCACCTCCGTCCCCACCGTCCCAGACTGCGACGCCTCTGCATGCCGGCTCTGATATTCTTGACAGAGCCAGCCACGATCTCAGACTAGAAAAAAGCAATATTCTTCTACTGGGACCCACCGGATGCGGTAATTATAATTTTACATATTCAGTCAACCCATATATATTTGATATATTAGGTTGGCAGTAAATAAATATAAAAACAATTTTCTGATGGCACAATTTTTTTTTATTCAATAATGTATTGTCTGTCCATTTTGATCAATTATCTTTTGCCATCTTTCAGACAGCATCATAATTTCACGCCCCTAAAAATTGAACCAACCGCGATGTGACTTCTTCAATTTCGATTTTGTTTTATCTTTCAAGAAGTTTTGTAAAAACCGAAATAAACTAGTACAAAAGAGTGTTTTATTTGCTGAATTTCACATTTATTGCAAATGAAACTAGTTTATGATAATATACCTCTGTTTCTTTATCTTGTTGCTTTAACAAACATCTTCTAACGATCACTCTCTTAAAACCTGCTTAGACTACATAAATGATAAATACATTCAAATCACAAATGAGATCCCGCTATCTCCTTTCCGACACCTATTGAACCCGCAACTATGAGAAAAATGGAGACTAGAATCGAAAAAAATTTACATCGTAAAGTTCCATGCAACCATGAAAAAAAATTACAATGCGCTCAAAAACCTTCCCGAGAACGGGTAGCCCTATAATTAATGCCTGTTAAAACGTCTACCAGTTTCAGATCATAGTCATACTCTTACCGAAACCTGGTAAAGAACAAACGATCCTCAAAAACCACAAACTCATTAGCTTGCTCCCGTCGATGGGCAAGCTACTGGAACGAGTTATTAAATCCCGACAGGAGGAATTTGCCCTGGAAAAAAAACTCACTTGATGAACAACACGGATTCAGAAGTAAACATTCCACTGACGGCCAACTACTCAAAGTAGTGGAATTCATCATGGAAGGGTCCAATCGTTGATGTTTCACTACAGGCCTGTTCCTTGATATAGATGACATCGGATCGAAAGTATGATAGCCAAACCGGCCTTAAAAAACTGATGCTTGCGCTCCTTAAGTCATTCTTAACAAGTACATCTTTCCGCATCAAAATCAACAACATTAAATGGACGACGTACATGCCAACTACCGGTGTACCGCAGGGATCCGCTCTATACAATCTTTACACCCATGATATTCCAAAACCAGGTTCAGAGACGATTGTCGCGCAATATGCCGCCGACACCATTATTCTAGCCAGATTCCTTAACAGGAACAGAGCCACTAAACTTGTCTAAAAAACAAGCACGAAAATCACTGCCAACTGCTTCGACTGGCGTATTGTATTACGAATCCTTTCATCTGTACAATATTATTTTCCCATAAATTAAAAACAGTGGCGTTTTAAGGGCTAAATTAATATAAAATAAATCTTACCATAGGTAAAACTCTCCTGGCGCAAACAATTGCGCAGTGCTTAGATGTTCCGTTCGCAATTTGTGACTGCACAACTCTGACGCAGGCGGGATACGTCGGTGAAGATATTGAATCTGTCATTGCCAAGTTGCTCCAAGATGCCAATTATAAGTAAGATATATTTACATTAGCTCAATTATTACTAACATTATTAGTTGTGAATTTGACTGTAGGAGTGTCAGATCTATCTTTGCTTTAACACGTTTACTCCAGTGGCGAACGGTGGGTGTTGATGTTAGGTGTGCTGTATATAAAAAATTAAAAAATACACCAATTTTTTAAATGAATTTTATCATTATTTATACATCAATTTGATTCATTGCTTTTGAGATATGAATTTGTCAATTACGATGTCGTAAAATATACCCTTCTGCATTAGCTCGGCCGTCATTATTATTTTTTTCATTGAAATGAAGCCTGGCAGGCGTTGTTTACCAATTGTAATTATAATCAATTTTATCTTAGAACTTTTATACGGAAATGAAGTATAAAAAATATCTTGAATTACTCATTATTAGGTCAAATAAAAATATAAATATCGCTTATAAATTTCTAATATAATCCTTTTAACGCTCCCTACCTATGCTTCAAATACTAAATTAATACCTTTTTATTTGTATCATGCGAGTTACTTAACAGATGCGTAAAATGCGGGCCAATTTTTCTTTTTTTTGGGTTCTAGGGTGTGCGGTGCACACCTAACACACCCTGAATATACGCCCCTGGTTTACTTTAGTATTCTATCCTAAGACAGACCTTCTCTAGCTCCATATGATGGTCTGATCAATTATCTTGTCCTAGATTGAAAAGATGCAACTAAATTTTTACATAATAGCATACAATTGTACAAAAATTATCATAGGTGGTGTGAGCTTTGCCCTCTAGATTAGCCATACTCAACCTTTTTTTCCTCCGGGTCGCATTAAGATTTTTGCTTCTCTACGGGGGCGCAACATATTTTTTTTTATCATGTCTGCTCCCAATATGGAGCATATGGACTCCTTACGGAGTTTATCTCAACAGAAATGTTTCTACGAGAACTGCTTGTTACTCAGTTGCTCAACCTCTCTTTTTCCAAAGAGAGTAGGAAGCTTCGAATCCAAAGGATTGAAGTCTTACAACAAGATTTCAACAATTGGTGAATAGACACTCATTTCTTTACCATCTCTGAAAGAAGATTAATTTACATCCGGCATCCTCTTTCTTTATTTTCTTTTTTATCCATCCTTATCTGACGTGAACTTATTTATTTTAGTGTGGAGCGTGCTCAAATGGGAATCGTCTTCCTAGATGAAGTGGACAAGATCGGAGCCGTTCCGGGAATTCATCAGCTAAGAGATGTTGGAGGTATTATAATATCAGAATTATACACACATTTATTACATGTGACAATTAATCCCAAAAACCATGTTTTCCGCTTCTAAAATTTAGTTTTTCATTTAATTGTTTAAATATTCAAGCTCGTATGATTTGCACAGCAAAAACAATGCTCTTTTTTTAGCGTCCATTTATAATAGCAAAAGTTCACTTATCTCATTCAAGTAACTTGAGTTTGTATAAAGATTAGATTAAAGTTTTAGTTATAATTTGAGGTATTTTTTTAATCCAAACGACCCCCAATCAAAACTAAATTATAAAATTACACAATTTTCTATGTATGTACTATTATATTATGCAATAGATTTCCTACGACAAATAAAAAATGCTAAAAAATACAAATGAAACACGTGATATTATAATAATATAGTCTAGCAATATCTCAGTGCCCCCCCTGCATCGCCCACTCGCATTCCTGCAGCGCCCCCCAAATTCTGAAAAATTTAAAACCAAGGAGGCGGTTCCGCCCACATTAAGAACCACCGGTCTAAGCTTTTTAGCGTTACCATATAGCACCAGTCTGAGAGTATTCACTTTTAGAAAAGAACTTAACCACTGATGCTAAAATCACTTCTTCAGAATGTCACCAGACATGTTTTTCAAAAATAGTTTTTTATTTTAAATTATTTGCTCACGTGCGACCTATTCTACTATTCATTGGATATGAAAGAGCCGCTATTCAAAATCTATTTCAGGTTTGTGTCTGATTTTGTTTAGGCGAAGGTGTCCAACAAGGTATGCTGAAGATGCTTGAAGGTACAGTTGTGAATGTTCCTGAGAGAAATTCTCCTCGGAAACTGCGAGGGGAAACAGTTCAAGTGGACACCACCAATATCCTGTTTGTCGCCAGCGGAGCCTACAACGGACTCGACCGATTGATATCTAGGCGGAACAATGAAAAGGTGACATGTCAATCGATTGAACCGTTCATTTTGAAAACACGATAACTGACCTAAAATTAAAAATTCCCTTTAATGCGGATTTTTGTATTTAGATTTATATATTCTTAGTTAAAATGACAGATTCAGAAGAGATTGTCAATATGCCCCCGAAACGAAAGAAAATGTCGTACCAGTCCGGGGTCACTCATTTCTTCCCTGTGATGGGGATGTTGGTACTGCAAGACGGTTAATCCGGAACTAAAATAGGATGTATACTTATACCTAAGTATATTTCTCTCATAAAAGATTTAAATCAACAAAAAAAAATGTCAAGCAAGAAAACTCGTTTAGGCAAAGAAGTTGCTGCATAAAAATGTACCATTTATTAAATATGAATAATTTATATACAAAAATCGGGAATTTTCAGAGGGCCGGATGAAAATCTCGACGGGCCGTACTCTAGTGACCGCTGCTCTTACACATTCAGTTTTAATCGATCCGCATCTTTTTCACTTCCAGTATCTTGGATTCGGTGCTCCCTCTCTCGGTTCACCTGGAAGACGTGCCGCATCACAACAGGCCCTCTCGGAACAGAGTGCCGGTGCTTCAGCTGAAGAAGAAAATAGAGAAAGGGATGCATTCTTACGACTCGTTCAAGCTAGAGATTTGATCGATTTTGGCATGATACCGGTAAATTTTTTTTTTTAAATGCACCAGGTAATTAAAACATATAAACGAATGCACAAAAAATATTCACAAAATTGAACGATACGCTAATATTTCTATTAAAAAATGTAAACTTATCATCTTCGTTTCAGGAATTTGTCGGTAGGTTCCCGGTGCTAGTTCCTTTCCACAGTTTAAACCAAGACCTTCTGGTGAGAATATTGACTGAACCTAAAAATGCACTCGTAAGTATTTTATATCTATGTTCCTGGAGGCTTTGATTGAAATGATTTTTTTTTCCATTTATCTTATGCTCTACAACAGGGGTTACCATCCAAAATATATCTCAAATCTTATGCAGTCTAAGCATATTGAAGATATGACGATAGTCTATTCACCATACATCATCATTCTCACTAAGTGCAGCCCCAAGGAGATAAAACTTGAACCAGAGATGTGAATGGAGTTAACGCTTTTGCATTTTTTTTTTGCTCAAAAACAAGTTAACATGCTTTTCCATAACGAATATTTATATATATTTTGCATCACGGAAAAAGCCCACTCTCCTCTAGAGCAGCGATCGCTAAGCGGTCGCTCGCCGAGGCTTTATCGGTAGCTCGCGTAGGATATTTTATCATTTTTATAAATTTGCCTATACAATTTTATCATTAAAGTCCAAAAAAAAATGAATGAAGACACTGTATTGTTCTACCTACTTATGTGAATCAGCGTTTTCCACTATGAAGGTGGTTAAGAGTAAATATAGAAACAGACTCACTGATGTACATCTTTATAATTGCATGCAGATGGAAGTGAAAAAATTGTGGAGGAAAGTGAATGCTATTCTTTTTACTAATTATTTTTACTCGCTATTTTTACTTTTATTTTTATATTTATTTTTACCCAAACTTATTTTTCAATTATTATCTTGTTTATAAATAAACAATTGACGTTTTATTAGAAAATCTGATGTTCAAATTTATTTTATGTAATATAATTATATAATAATATTATACATGGTACGATAAGGGCCGATGATAAAAAACTATAAAGAAGGAATATGTATAGGTAGCTCACCAGACAATTTCAATATCTGAAAGTAGCTCACGCCTTTATTGAGTTTGTAAACCACTGCTCTAGAGTCTATCGTTATATATACCTAGTCCTTTGTCATGTGATTTTTTTGGACGGTACCATTACTTTTTTTTAAGCGATTTATTGCTAGTTACTTGATTTATTATGCGGAAATATAATTTTATTATTAAAAAAACATTTATATGCACATACCAAATAAACACCTACATTTAAAAATAAAATATTTTACGCCTACGTATTTCAAAATATTAGTTCCGATTTCGTCGGCTCAACAAAACAAATCCTATTAAATAATAATTTACTCAACTCAAGAATCTAGGAAAAACAGCATTTCACCAAATCGGTCTGAGCAAAATTCAGATTCAAACAAAATTCAATACGTTCATTCAAAAAATCTATTATATTTTACATCTGACAGTGATTATCGACCAACGGTTATTCACAAATAACTCCTATAAGTGAATACAATTATACATCTGTTTTTCATTTTCTATCAATAAAGAAATTAATTTTTTTATGTAAAAAAATTTAAAAAAAATTGCGCGAATTTGAACAAATTTTGTTTTTTCATACGTTTTTTTACGCGATATTTTGATTTTTGGAATCAATTTATCAAATTGTATGAAAGTGAGGTTTTTTTACGTGCCACTTTTTGGTACCAATGTATCGCGTAAAAAAAGGATTGGGTCTATTTCAAAGTGTCTATGTTTACCGTGCAACAAGCTGGCTACTCGACTTGCCTGTTCGTTCTGTAACGTTTCTATAATTCTCGTTCATATTTCAATACATTCATTGTCCAATTTCAGATTCCTCAATATCAAATGTTGTTTTCAATGGACCGCTGCGCTCTGAGCTTTAGTCCTGATGCTCTCCGAGCTATCTCTAGACTCGCGATGGAGAGAAAAACCGGAGCCAGAGGACTCCGCGCCATCATGGTATGAAGATCATGCCTATCATAAATTTTCTTAATGCACCGAAGACATAGGATATTTGAAAACTGATATAATTGACTGTCATTCGAGTGGTCAATGTCGTGCGCTTCAGTTGAAGTGTCGGCGAGTTCTAATCCCAGACAGTTTCATAAATTGATTTTTAGATTCCAAAAGAAAGATGTGGCAAGAGTGATTAGCTAACTGCCAGTCATGTCCTGGCTTTGTCCTCACTCTTTGAATGTTTTCTATTGAGATATCTCCATTACTAGGCAAACATACCACACTGGGAGTCAAAATGATAAAACCTTTCATCTTCAAATACCACCACTTTAAAACCGTCGGATCGTTGTGCTATCTTTTATTTAATATGATTCGTTTTCAGGAGAGCATACTGCTTGAAGCGATGTTTGAAATTCCCGGCTCAGACGTCTTATCCGTTCACATAAGCGACGAATGCGTGAACGGTGCGCGCGGAGCTGAATATGTTCGAGGGGAAGCTCCTCCGCAATCCACCGCGCAGAGTGAAGAACCTTGGCCGGGTGTCAGAGCACAAAACTAGCGCACGGTCACTTCCTCTTCGGCATCTCGATAGCGGCATTGTGTAATCGCGCTGTCTGCTGGCGCTCGTCTTGCACTGCAGTGTATGTGTTGTTTGCAATTTCGTCTTCAGTGTAGCAGAAATTTGAGTACGCAAGATTCATTCGACGCGGATGTTCAATGGACCAACTTGTCAGAAAACTCATTATTTTACCTTCAATCAATAAAAATTGACCGCATTACATCAAAATATATATTTTGCATCCAACTAACTGTTTTTCTGCCGGCTTATTTTCAACAATTGCACTTATGATCAAATCGAAGAAAAACAATGATTTTGAGTTAATTGTACAGAAACAATCATTAATTTTTTTTCATTATTCTAGCTATACTGCTGAATTTGTAGGTAGTATATTGACGCCATTATACCGAGCAATTTCAATTGAATAATGGACACCTAGAGTTGTCTGTGTTGTACTGAGTTTTTTTAAAAATGTACTAGACCTTTTTCACTACTTGTCCAAATGTAAATGAAACACGGGGATTACTATGAAGAGTAACGAGGAAAAAATATAAAATAACTGATTCGAGATACAACTATTTATATAAAAACAGTTTCGACAAGAAAGGATTTTTGCCCATAATGGCCTAAAAATATAGCGAAATTTATGGAACTCAAATAAACTGGAATTAATAAAACCAAAAGCCTCATGTTATGGTTGTCACCTTGGAAATATAATATAATATGTTCAATATAATAGTAGCGTTATGAAATGTGCTTCTTTATTTCAAACCATGATAATTTGATGATTCTTATGAATTTAACGTTTAATATAACTCATAGTCGATAAATATTTGCATATATAGTTTGCCTTATATAATTTTGAACCTTTTACAGTTTACTGAAATTTCTATCCATGGCTGGCCATCTGTAATGTTTTCAACATCTTTTATTCGACCTACTCATTATGGGGCGTTGTTGATTGATTGGTTTACGGCCGGTCAGAAGAACTTCTTTCCTCGTTGCGAGCGGGCGTGTTCAAAAAAATTCCATGCCATCGCCTCAAACCAGAGCAGAGTCGAGAGATGTAGATTTAGCCTGAAATTAAGTAATCAAAATAATAAATATGTTGGGATGTGTGAAGTATTTGATGTATGGTATTGCAAGTCACCACTGAAAAGAATAAGAAAATAATGTTTCTTCTTCTTGGCGCTACAGTCCGGGGTGAACCTTGACCGCCTCAATTGATCTCCTCCACTCGACTCGATCCTCCTCTCCTGCGCCAGTTGCTGACCTCCAGCGCATCGTCTTCCTTCAGGGGTAGCAAATGTGAGACTAGTCCTCCCAAAAAAACATCTGCAATCCTCAACAATCAAGTTTACATACGGGATCAGTCTATCGTATGCTACATTAGATAGTATTTCCCATCCTATGTCGAGGAGTGTGGATTCCCTGATAGTTTTTAGATAGAAAGGGATCGCCTTTATAACGTATTGGGCATATGACTACTTAGACACAAGAAAATAATGTATGGGCAATATATTTTCATGGCGGTCATAGATTCTAAAGGTATAATTTGACTCGCATCGTAATCTAAAAATTCTTTCATGTATGTAGTCAATTCACACTGGTGAATCTGTGTAAAATTCAAATTATGTAAATACTGTTTTTAAATCTTAAACTGCATTGACACATTACACGTGGGGTAGGGTCACAATCAACCATTATAATTCTTTAAATATCCAAGTTATTTTTTTTTATTAAACTGCTCGCTGTATATCATCACCACCAATATATTTATTGAAATTGTATTCCAGGTACACAATTTATAGTTGGCTATCAAAAAGTGACATTTGATTCACAGCTTGATCACAAAAGTACCACTTCGAGAGAAATTAATTATCATGTGTATTGTTTCAAGAAAGAACATGTCAGAATTAAATATTCATGGGAATAATCTTTGTTATACTTTATTTTTTTCAAATGAAACTCTATTTTTGAAGGGTATCTATAGATCAGTGGTCGGCAACCTACTACCCGCGAGTAATTGAATTACCCACTTCGACATTTTGAGTTACCCGCCAAAAAATTATGATAATATTTTTTTTATCAATTTAATTATTTAATAAGACCAAGGAAACCACCAATACAATATTATATGTGTGTCTTGTATTTACACATATGTATCATGCAAATATATTATTTGTTATAAATAAATATATATATTTTTTTCTAAAAATGATATTTGAATAGAATAAATGGTAAAAAAATATTTTTTTATTTTATATTTTAAAACTAACCAAATTTATTTTTCAAAAAAAATATTGTTTCACCCAGTCTCTCAAAAGGTTGCCGACCACTGCTATAGATCATGGGTGACCAAATATTGAAATCAGTGGTAGCGGTCTGTCTACTGACACTATATTTGGTAAATATTCATAAGAAGAGCAGGAATTTAAAGCCTAAAATAATAAAAGGTATACAACATGGATAAATAAAAAATACACACTCGATTCTTGTTTCAATGCATCAGGTGGACGACTAGAAATGGTTATGCGGTCGAACAGTCAACTGCGTGACGTCTCGGCCACCGCTGTTATAGATAGTAAATGCGTTTTGTAAAAATATCTTACACCTATCCCTGATAAATAATACTTACGAGTAAAATATTAAACATAATATTTTTTGTAACCGTGTTCGCTTCCAGTGGTGTGGGAGAAATGACAACTGCTTCTCACTCGTTACTCTACCTTTCTTGTTTTCAACGAGTCAGAATAGAAAGCATTGTAATCACCGTTAGTTGAAAAAATACCTTTCCCGTGCACAGTGTGTTTATTAACCTTTCGAGGAGTGAAAAGATATATACAGACCTTACTTTAATTTACTGCCTTTTCTTAACATGACAATTTTGTGACTTTTTTTCCATGAATATAAGTAATTCATACTTAGAGCATATATATGCTTACAGACAGACACTCCTGTGTTGAGTTTAAAGTACTTCCATACTCATTTACAGAAAAATGTTTCCGACGTACATGTGACGTCCATACTCCTCTAAAGGTTGATTTCAGAATGTATACTTCAAACCGTCATCAAAAATATTGTGTGAAACTTTATTCTACGGGTGAATTGGAAAATTTAAAAATGAGAAAAAAAAAAAATGTTATTGCGTCATAGGCATAATTTATATTATTAATAAAATTAATGTGAAAATGTATAAATCTCAAAGATTTATATTATTAATAGTTAGAATGGATAATTTTGTTGATTTTTCAATATGGAGTTATTTATCATCTAATAGTGTACAAATTGTAAATAAAGCGAGAATGGTTATTACTTTAACGTATACATAAAATTCGAGAATAATAATTATAGATATTTTATGTGTACATGCTGAAATAGCTTTATTGCACCCGAGAGATTTTATCATTTTCTCGTAATATAAATATTCTATATTAGATTTTGTGGTGTGACCAAAAATTATTTTGTATTGTATCACATGTGTGACATGTAATTTACCGGTCGTTAAAATAAAATGTGGCATTGTTTCAATTTGTGTCAATTTTATTTTGCGATCAATATAAATTTAAAGAAACAGAAAAGATAAAAAATAGTTGTTATGAAACCAGATGACTCCCAGTAGCGTGTAAATGCGCTCTGTGATTCCGTACCCGCATGGCTGGCCATACAAAATGAGCGTGCTTACGCGCTCGACTTTACACTCGTTAACTAGGCCAAAATCGATTATGTAAGAGATAAGAATGATAGTGAAATACTTTGTGACAAATTATAAAGATTACCATTACTTTGATTCCAAAAAGAGGCGACCAAAATGCACCGCTATGCAGGGTCGGGCAATGCATCACTGTTACTAATATTTAGGGATACGTTGGAATTTCCCTTAAGTCAAGATTTTTAAAAAAATTATTTACACAATTAAGTTGGCGAGTTTTCTATGATCAGTTATGTGGCGACCCTGACATTTTGTGATAATTTAATTTTTTTTTTTTTTAATAAACGGCGGCACAAACAACATACGTGTGTATTTATTTGACAAGTCTTACGATACACTTTCAATATATTTCCAAAAGAGAAATATTTATTAGGTTTTATTTTTTGAAGAAATTCGGGTACCTCGTGTAACTTAACTTAAAGCCGGCCTGCTAGGTAATTACTATTAATTATCTACGGCTACTAAAAGGATAAATGAAGGGTACTGCCTCGCTTTAAATGGTACTGTGATCGGTTCTGCAGGCACCCTCAGTAGAGATGTGCCATTTGAAAATGAACTCATCCATCTAACCTAATGTTTATGTAGATCGTATGTCGCACTCTATGAAAAAATCAGAATGGTTTTGCATTGTCCTCAAAACCCTATATGATAAAAAAAATACTCTTTTTCTGATAAATGAATACAAACTTAAACAGCAGTCTGAATTAGTTAAAACTAATTAATTGACAGAATCATGGCCAATCAACTCGTAGTCAAGGAGTCACTTTTAATTTACTCAATTTGGATACCTAACTTGCATACGCACATAATATTTATTAATTATTCTTTTTGCTGTCTATTTCATTGATTCAGGGTGCAATAAGGCAACAGGCTAAACATATATAGAAAGCGTGTTTAAAATAAAATTCATGAATGTTAGGTCTGCGTTGTGGGAAAATTCTGATGAGTAAATGATTAACATAAGCCTAAGTAGGTTATTTACATTATATACCTACTGTTAAGTTTTGGTTTTATGGCTGTTCCACATCATTATTTTGTAAGTGTTTAATTTAAAATTTGTCTATTCATTTTAGTTTTAGTTTTGCTTATATTTTTTTATAAATAATGAGTGTAGTTATCAGTATGATAAAACTCACTTACATTTAAATATAGTATCCATTCAGTTTATGATTGGATTATCTTTCCGGTGGGTTCGGCGGTTATTTTTTAATAAGTTATCTTCAATAATAAGTAAAATTTGTTACTTTGGAAATGCACTTTGTATTAACATCTTATTTATGTGAAAAACATCTCTCAACATAACATAACTGTCTTAATAAAGAAATCTATTTCAATTCTATAAACGGATCAACGAGAAGTTTACGGTATTTTTATTTTAAGATTATATGAGAAAACCTAGTAAAAAACATTGAAATCTAACAACTTTAATTATCAAAGCAGAATGAAATTCTTTCAGCTTGCTCATGTATCGAATGTGGAAAGAAAAAAGGACCTAACCCTCAGTTTTTTCAATAATCAAAATGTATACTTGATTACTCGTTCTATCAAAAGGATGTAAGCTGAAAATGCCGAATAAGTATCTTAATTTGGCTTTTAAGTTTGAAAAAATAAAGCCCTGCAAAAATTGCGATCATGAAAAAAGACTTAAAAAAAGGTATTTTGTGAAAAATGAATTAAGGGGGTATTCTAGTGTAGAGGCACAAATTTTTGGGTGTTTTTTCGAACTCTGTAAAAAATAAACAAAGAAAATTTTTACTGTCCATTTTCTTTACCATTCGTTTATTTATATATAAAAAATCAACTCGAAAAGTTATCGGCTGGTAAAGGAGGGATCCAAAAAAAAGATGGTGTCCTGACATACACGATTCCAACCTTTCTGGTTATTTGAAATTTTTTTTTTAACGGATTCTTAATTAATATACATGTCGCTATAGCCGCTACTTCGAAGTAAAAAATTTTTTTTTCAGAAAATGGCAGCCGTTTGAAAAAAAATGAATTTTTACGTTGTAACAGCTTCAAATTTTGACTTAAATCTGCTACGGGCTATTATAGAAAGATGTTTATAGAGGGTTCACAAAAAATTTCAAATAAATCGGTTTGGTAGAACTTGAGATATTATGTACGTCAGCTTGAAAAAAGTAGTTTCTAGAAAAATGCGTTTAATGTTTTGAGTTTCGATCTGTTCCGGTCGGACCAGCTTACTTGCTGCGTCACCAAAATCGCTGTAACTCGGTAAATAATTAAAATTTTGAAAAATCCTTTTTAGGACATACTCTCAAATGTCTAAACTTTAGAAAAATATAAAAAAGAAAGAATCAATTTTTTCAAATTTCTACATAGATACCCTCTGAAATTAATATTAGAATAAAGTAAATTAGTCAAAAGTCAAAGACCCAGTTTATCAGTCTCTGTGCACTTCAAGGTTGTGTTTATTTCGTAATTTGCCTTTGACCCAAAATCTTCAAAAAACCTTTTTTGTGTAAAATTTGTTTGTGGGGTACGTCATTTTTCCTTTCCACAATCGATATGGACCATTTTTTATTTCTGTTACAGGAAAATATCTGACTGATTGTAAAATATCTTGTAAATCTATTCTAATATTTGTCACATGGTCAGTTGCCGCTTTCTCACATAAGGTCTCGTGGACTGAAAATCAAATTACATTTTACTTTATCTAAGAATCGCTTTAAATCAACGTAATAGTAAGTTAAATTTGCCCAAAATGGTACAACCGAATTTTATGTCTAGTTCCGAAGTATCATCTTAATTAGTTTTAAATAATTCAAAATGGAACATAGTTTTTTTGTCCAAATGATGATTATGCAACGATTCTACTCAAATATCGCCTTACGAGAATTGTATTTCGTTATATTTTAAACATTGTTTCAATCCCGAGTGAGAATCTTGAAATTTTTCCTATATTCTTTGTATTTTTATAGATATCTGTAATATGTAATAAATAGCTATTTTTTCAAACTAATTTCGGCAATAAAGAAAAAATTAAGTCATTTTATCTTTTGTGTACTTTTTCATTAAGAGAAATTTCCTGAAATATTTTTTTTCACTGAATTATAAATATTGTAATGATCGTAATCCTCTCATGTTCCTAAAAATATTGAGTTGTATCAAAAAACAATAAAAAAAATATACCTGATTTTGCATTTTTACATTTTGTATAACCGCAATCCAAATTTCTATACCCACTCCCGCTTCACATCTCAATCGCTAGATGGCATGGTTTTGAAGTAACAGTAAACCCACTTTGAATAAGACTACTTCTACTTCTGAAGATTTTATCACCGTGATCCTTGCAATCAATCTAGCCTGGCAATCTGGCTTGCGAGCGCCTTCTGCAAACATCTCGAGTCCCAGCAATCTGATCAGTGTACGACTATCGAGACCACGTAAAACATTGGGGTATTTAAAATATAGAAATTACATATTTTGTTGTACTTTTTATTAGAAGGAATATTTTAACATACATGTACATTTTAATAATATGTTAAAAAACATGTGTAGAATTTGTCAATTTTAAAGCTTCCTGTGAATTTACTCTCTTTTATTGTGCCCAGAGTTCATTTTTTAAATTTTAGTCAGCGAGAAGAATACCTTTCGTCGTTTGATGAAAATATTTTTCAATGGACTTTTTGTTAATATTATAAGTAGTAAGTTATCGCAATGGAAACATTCCTAGATTCCGGCCAAGAGGAAAAAATTATATGAATAGTGTTGGATAACTTTAATAAATCATAAATCTTTTGATGAGTTTGATTAATTTTCAAATGGTCCATGGCGATTTTAAATTTATATGAATTTTTCATTACTTTATCCAAATATTCAAATAAAAAAAGAACATTTCTCAAGACTCAGATTACTTAAATAATTAATTTCATCTACTTGAAATCTCATAACATTCTGTATTTCAAAAAGTATGACTTCACGATGGCAAATTTTATTGTAAAGAAAGGAAACTTCTTCAGTGAAGCTAGGATGAGAAAACACAACAGTAATATTCAGTTTGTCAATTTCTTGGAGATTAAAAAATTGCATCAAATTTTTATTCGAGCCAAAACTGATAAACATTTTAAATATCCATTTCAAATAAACGTATGTGAATACAATTTAATATCAAGACTAAAAATTTGTGAATCTGTATTCCAAACAGAATGGCAAAATAACCAAAGAATGGAGAAGAGAAGATGAAGAATGAAGAAAGAGAAAAAGATATTAGGAATAGTACCTGCACAATGGGTCTTCACAGTTATAACCTAGTTGATACAAATGTTCTCAACTTTTAAACTAAAGCAAAAAAATATGTATTTATCTGGGGGAAGAAATGTCAGGCGCTAGATTCTATCTAGATTTTTAACACAATTACGACAGATGAGACACAAATATTTACTTTGATATGGTATTATACTCATATTTTCCAACATTTCAACACTTGATTAAGATAGAATTTTAACTACACATTTATAACATCAAGATAAACCAGTAATGACAATTTTTCCATATAGATCATGGAATGACATAGTATAGCACATTTATTTTATATGAGTAATGTTGAATACATAGAACCAACTAGCAAACACATACTTTTCATTACCAAATATGTCTGCTTTCATTTATAAAAAATATCGTAAATAAACTAATTTTAGGACTGTAAAATACTGGCTATCTGACCGCGGATAATTCAATATTTAATATCACATTATGAGCTCTGCGATGTATGAGTTGGTTTGTTTCTTTGATCCCGCGTCGAAGATCACTCTGCAGCAGTGGTCGCAACCTTTTCACTGAGACCGGCACCCGAAAGCTATTACACACGAGGACCACTTAATTTTATCGGATGAAAGAGTTGGGAGCTGCCCCGGCACTATCAGCCACGGCCCAAATCAAGTAAAACAATCCCGTGTGCCAGCCTTATTTTTTATTTAGGTCTTTCGAAAAGTGATATAACTTCGAAACCACTCTGTCAAATCAGATGGAACTTGTTGTGATTGTTCGAAAGGCTATAAATATTATTTTTTTTATGATAATTTTTTCGTTATTTCCTTTTATGGTGATCCATATTATGTTGGCACATGTACCGGGTCTTACTTTTTTTTAGCTTGGCACACCCAGGGCTTATTTATTTTTTGCTCCTGCTATTAGTATCAAAATGTTTTTTGAGATCCTGTTTTTTGGATTATCTCAATTTAAAATAGACTCGGCGACTGCATCATCATGTGCTTTAAGAAAGACAAATTGACACATCAAACGCGTTATGATAAAATCAGTAACTATTTTTGATGAAAGAATTATATAATTGAACGACTGTTTTAGTGATTAGTATTGATTTGAGTATCTACTATAATAACTATAATGAGTCTTATCGAAGAAATGTTGCTAAATATCACAATTGTGGCCCTATTTATGAATCAACGCCTGGCTAGGTTATCACGTGAAAACATGTCTCCAGAATTCAATGTGTGTAAGTAAAACCTAAGCACAATTATTTGATCGAAACACATTCAAATAGTGAGAATCCACTCTTACGCTACCATGAATCATGAGTGACCAATGCACACATCGGTTGCTGTACTCAACCGGGACAGGAATACAGCTTGAATGATGGAAAAAAGAATAGCAACATCACTGTCTGCCTAAATCTATATTGCAACCTTAATGCTACAACTAGGTATCATTTTTGAGATAGCTATTGAATATAATCTCACAATTCCTCCTACAATATTAAATTGAATATTATTTAATTGTTTTCAAGTATACAAAACACCATTTTTTATTTTCAAACTTTCCATTACATTTAAATTCCATTTTCCCAACAATGATCGAATCAGATTTACCAAGTTGTAGTATCTAGGTGGCGATATATAGCTGTTCTTCGTGATCCTGATCATATAAAATAAAAGTGGACTTATGTAGTATAAATGAGTGTTTCAGTGAAGTATTGTCAGTGAACACATTGAAAGTGATACTGTTCTATGGATATTTGACGTGCTGCTCTGTTATGTTAGAAAGTGCATATTTTCAGCAGTCACCTTTGATATGCATAAACCTCGACTATCGACCACTGCTCTACTGCTTTGTTAACACTCAAGATCGGCTCATGGCGTGTGCAAAGTGTGCGGTACACACAGGCACAGAGATAAGATTTTAGTACTATCCGTTCATTTAGTTCGAGTTTTGCGAGGCGCAAACCGGCACAAAAATCCTCGAGCCGTTCCTGTTCACACTTCAGCACTGTTGCCCATAGAAAAAATACAGTTTTATGTTCAATGCAGGCATGAAATTTGAATAATTGAGTTCCTACAGATGTCATGCAAATTTGGATATGTAACAATATATTTTACAGTCATAAATGACGTATCTCATACAGATATAGGCCATTTAAATATAACTATGAACAAGATTATAAAGACAGACAATAATTTTAACTTTAATATGTAAAAGAGCATATTTAATAATAAGTTATGTTATTCTAAATGTTTTTAAGAGTTATGGCTAGGATGACTTAGTCATGCGTACAGCTTACGGTAAATACGTCATAAAAGTTTCCGTCAAACGTTACACGCTGACCGACTTATTAATACACTCAAAACAAGTATATCATTTTACATTTCTATTATTGTTAATATTTGGACATTCAGCTTAATCTTAATTTATTACGTTAATATCAATAAATACCATGTATTAAAAATTAAGTTTATTAAAATAAGCGTTTATACAATTTAGAATAGCCCTCTGCAAAAAAACCAGTGGGTCACGTAAATCCGTAGAGATCAAAACCAGTTTCAGTTACTAAAAGGAAAAATCACACCACCCTTTAAACATTTGCTATTTATAGGTAAGGCGAAAAGTAATGACATTTTTTTTTAGAATGAACATAGTGTCTACTTTTATTGTTGAGTTTTACAATAATATTTGACTTTAACAACGTACTGACGATTTTTTAAGGAGAATTAGAATTCCACGGATAATTGAATGTGTAATAATCGATTTTGGTTTTGCCGCATTTATCACACTTTTTTAATTTTTCAAACCGTCAATGTCTCCATGTATCCATATCTCCATGTCTCCATGTCTTACATTATCTCTGGATATCATCTTCTTGAATATGAATAATAAAATACAGCATATCACAAATTTGTCTGTGCAATATTTGGACTGTAAGATAAAAAAGTAAAAAAATTGATTTCTACCAAAGCTTCGAAAAGAACTGCAGCGTGTTTACAACCCGCGAAAGTCTGGTTTAAAAAAAAAGCAGTAAAAGTAATGACATTTCTTTTTGCTTTACCATATGTACTTTGTAAGTTCACTGTATGTCAAATAGTGACACGTGTTTTGTGCCTTTGAGACGAGCAACTTTAGGCTGATGACAATTTGTAGAGCAATTAAAATAATAACAAAGTTATTAAAATTTATTTTATATTGGAGCATATTAATCCGCCTACAATTTAATTTTTGAATTAATAACATTACTTTCTATCGTGCCTTGACAAGTGTAAAACACTGTTAATGGTGTTAATTAATTCCAGCATACTCTTATGGGGCATTTAAGATTTATAAAATACAGCAACTATAGAAATATTATGAATATTACAAGGACATTTATTCCACATGAGAAACATTGACTTCTGAAGAACATAAAATCGTCTCCTAAATTACAAAATAGTTTGGGCTACTGCTATTCTCGTGTGAGTACACTTATTTTGGGCGGTCTGAAATACTCAACACATCATGTAAAATTTTTGTATTAGCTTCTGGCGGTTTGTGTAAATCAAATGTCACAATTGCGTCTATCTATGTTCACGTTTGTCATATTCTATTTGTCAAACGATTCACTGTCGTGAACATAGACAATGCTTTAGTTCTTTTAATTGAGCCCCTAAGAAGTGAAGTAGGCCAAGTGGTATTTTAGGAAAATATGAGTTATATGCGTTATAATATTCTTCATATGATGTGAATTGATCTCAGTAAATACACACTGCAATAATGTTATCTTCCTAAAATAAAGACCAAACCAAAAAGTTCCACCAAAACATCAGGTAAGTTTAGTTCTTTCAAATATTTTATGTTTGATTAATTATGTCCACCAACTATATACTTATTAGAGTGATTTTAATGAGACAAATATGGTTTACAGCGTGCTACTCTTTCTACCTGAAAATTAACTAAACACCACTAATAACAATGCAGTTCTGTAGAAAATTTAATTCCAAAGAGGAAATTGCAATTGAAATTCTTTTTTTCTTACCTAATGCCGTACACGCATTTGACAGATCGACTATAACAACTAATTACTTTATGTCAACATAAATGAACATAGCCGCAGCATACACATTTGTCTTATATCAACTGTCAAAATTTAATAAAAAAATTATGTGACTGTATTTCAGAACATCCAAAATAAGTGAACGCTGATCAGACCGAACTCTGGCTAGACTTCATTCGAGACCGGATTTTTGTCGTCCCACACAATAAAATATTATAATTCGTTCAAAATCATAGACACCGCACGCAATCAAATGAATATTAACTTTTAAAATAGTTTTCGACCAAAGACCATACTTTTTTTCAATAAGAACTTTCAACCACCTGCGACCGGATTTTTTATTTTAGCCCCTGGTAACTCTACGTAGGAATAGCAGCTCCGGGGTAAAAAAACTAAAGCTAAAACAAAAACGAATCTAATATGCATAAAAATGAAATACTTTACGATAATCGTATAGTATTAGACAATATTTTATCTCAGACTTAAACTGCCATTTGAACCGTTTATTATGAGTGGTATTTCTCAAACATCTTTATTCAACAAACCAAAGGGCTATACATAAATTGTATTTATGTTAACACCAACACGGGGGCTAATAAACTTCACATAATAAATAACATCATTAAATAAACATTTGGTATTTGGTGTCCATAGGTAAAGTATTTTAAATAGAGGTAAGATTTATTTTGAAAACAGTACTTACAAGGGAAAGAATACACAATATGACATTATTACTGAGAGCAATCCAGAGCCGACGTAGCTTATTACACTGCATTTCATTCGTCATATCAATTCTTTATTGCTTATAAGTAAAAAAAAATGTTTTGTGTTATATTACCCATTATATTCGAGTACCTTAACTTAATACTGAACTTTAAAAATTACTAATTTTCTCTCGATAGGCAGATGTTTGCATACGGGAATAAAGAAATATAAACAATCTTCTCTCAGTTCCATACAAATAAAACTCAAAATATCATTTAATGTCAGTTCAAGTTCATCCGTGCACTTGAATGCCTGAAGATGCCGAAAGGCGAAACCCGGGTCGTTAATGACAAAATTTGTGAGAATGTACATAGTTTGAACGATTCAAAGTTATATCAACGTTTCTATAAAGTTCAATTGAATTAATTTAAATGATTCACTAAAAAGATGAACCAATTAATAATTATCACTCTTTTACAACTCAGTTTAGACATGTCAAAACTTTGGTCGGCCATCAAATCTCAAAACTACCGATTGCTAGTTGTTGCACTATCGCACTAAGCCATCGATATGACGCATACAACGTAATTACTATAAACTCTTTAGCGTCAATCGCTCCAAGCGGAGGGGAAGTGCTAACAATACATGGCAATATTATTTATATCATGAATGAAGAATAGATTGTCTATGAATGGCTCATTTTGTAATATTTTGGTTCTAAACATTATCCAGAATTTGGAATTGGGATCCTGAATTGTTTGAAATGTCATTATGCTCCCTGACTATCTCATTTTATCCCAAATTTCAAGACTTCAAAAACAGAGCTCAACCCAAGCTCTGTATTTGTCACACAAATACAGAGCTTGGGAAATGATGATTTGAGTGTTGGAGAAATCACAGTTTGCTTGAATGTGTCAACTTTATGATTTAATTTTTAAAGGAAAAATCCTTTTTTGAACGCTAATTGTGATTTCCATTCATAGATTTTATTATGGATTATCAGAAATGATATTAACCGCCCTATGCAAATGAACTTACGTGACACGCACACTTTGACTGTTCCATTCTGCGCTATCCCGTATTACATACGCGCTTGAGAAAAGGTAGTATATCTCAAAACTACAAGCCGTAGTGAATACACACGCGTCCTAAAAATGCGACTACAAGGGCGAGCGAAGTTTCCGGTCAGTTCTTTGACGTTCTGTACGTACTCACGTTCTCATACGTACGTTTCAAAAGTCAGGGGCGCTTGTAGCAACCGAAAAAGATGATTTTTTGGCATACTTCTCAGAAAGTTACCTGCAGGTAGGGCGGTTAAATGGTATTTTTCAAAATTTGTGACAAATCACTTTATGAATGTTTGCTTCTCATACATCTTTATAATTTCCTAAAAACGAAAATGTAAAGACTGACAATGGAGTGTGTGTTTCATTGCTCGAATTTTTTACAGTTAGTCATATTCTCATCAGTGGCGACATAATACGAGCTGAATTCTATTCCTCTGTTGATTCTATTGAATTACTTTATAAATCATGACAGTAAAAAATATCAAAGGATTGAACTTGTCCTATTTATCTGCTCTGGGAGTAGTTTTAAAAATCAATAATTTTCATTATAAGACATTATATCTTATATTTAACAATGGCTTATATTTTAAAATTTACCATTATTTGCAAAACTACTAATGATTTAATCTTAACATATAAGTAATATTAAAATAATGATGTGTATTACCTACGATATGTTTAAAGTATTCCTTCCCTTGAATAAAGAAGTAAATAAAATCAATCAGTAGGTCATCGTAAACTAATAATCAACCAAGGCGAGTAAAATGAAAACTGGCAACAGTGTTACATACAAAGCATGAAGGATTTCACATATTCCGTTATCATGATGAGTTGCAACAGCAATTTTTCAAGACATTAAAAATGCACGACATCAGGCGTGGATTGAAAAAAATATATATATGTTCTGTGAAAACGGAAGAGCAATTGAAAAAAATTAAAAATTAATAGGGGAGGGAAGTGACACTTAGCAATATTTTAATTATAATTCTACGAACCTTTTCTGTGCCGCAGATATTTGATACAAATGTGAACGTCAGACCACATATTATAAAATTGTACATTTGTATCACAAATCGAACATGCCTGAGACTGTTAAAGTACGTTTATAGTAGGTTTTATTTAAGAAAAAGTACAGCGGAACCTCTCATAACGAGCAAAACAGATTGTGAAATAAATGCTCCCCTAACGAGCGAAATTTCGCATAGCGAGTGGTGCAGAGTTTTGGAAAGATCACTTTCACATCGTTACTTGCCTCAAGATGATTGACAAGGCATGGGAAAGGGTTACCAAGAGGACCCTCACTTCTGCTTGGAAAAAGCTTTAGCTAGAGAGCGTGGTAGAATGTGATTTTGAGGGGTTTCAAACAGTACCTGTGGAGTCTACAGTCAACGAGGTTGTATCTTTGGCCAATATCATGGGACTGGAGGTGGACAACAACGATATTGATGAGCTTGCGGAAGAGCACAGTCAAGAGCTGACCTACGAAGAGCTTATGGAGTTGCATTGTTTTTCACAGCAAGAAGTTATCGAGGAGAGTTTGTTACTGAAAGAGGAGAAAGTAGCAGATTAAAAATAATCTTCTGGAGCCATAAGAGAATGCTGAAAGCATGGGAAACTGTTGCATCGTACATTGAGAAGCATCACTTTAGTAAGGAGGTGGCTATGCGTTTCACAAATTTATTCAATGATAATGCTGTCACATTTTCACCAAATTTTGAAGCATCGGCGAAAACAAATGTCTCTAGACAGCTTTCTAGTAAAAAAGAATTATTTATTTGTCATAAATAATAAACTAGTCGATTTTTATATTGTTTTTTGCAAATCTAAAAAGTATTCCAGGTTGTTACGCTCCTTAACAATTTATAAGTATGTAATTTTATTTGAATATACATACGTTAAAAATATAAAAAAATGATTTTCGGCATGGAACGCATTATTTTATTTTACATTTTTTTATATGGGAAAAATTGATTGCTTAATGAGTAAGATTCTGGAATGAATTAAACTCGTTATGAGAGGTTCCACTGTAGTTCCAAAAAAACACAATACTACGAAAAAGGTTCAATCAGATTATATTATAATGATACAATATACAACCTTGAAGTCGGTACGAGATGTCTCGTATCAAGACTTACAAGCGCGGGCCAGCGGTACGGGACTTCTCTAATCTGGCACAGAAAAGGTTAATTAAACGCGTACGACTTACTCCATTTAAAGACAATCTGCAATTATGTAAGAAACATTATGCATATTGTAAATATACTACAATCATAATATGTTTTCAGTCCACTGTAATAGTTCCTATTTACAATTTTCTTTTCAGTATCCGCGGATTCACAAGATTTCCATCCATATAATCGAACACATCACCCGCGAATACGAAGCATTCGCTGCACTAAAAAATGCATATTTATTTTACACAAACTTACGATTATACATTTTTTTTCATGTAGACAATTTGAGTATAATATATATACATATATGTATATATACCATATATAATTTGGATTAAGATCCGTAAGACACATATTCAACACATCATACCTAAATACCTCCTCACTCTGAAGCCAAATACATTTAAAAAAAATGATTCTTTAGGATGATTTTTGAAGAAGATGCTGAAGTGACTTTTGAAAATTTTAGAAAGCTTCTAAATTTTTTAAATACCTATACGATACATCGTTCAGTGTATGATAAACGATTCTAATTTATGCATAAAAATATAAGATCAAAACAAATTTTGCAGATCCCATTCATTTAAAAAAAACAACAAAATCAGATATGAAAGTCATTTTTGAGACACTAGTGCGCAGGATCCCAGACTTGTTTGAGTCGCAATACTTTTTTTATAATAGCCAGATAACTCGCAAAACCCTGCTACATTGTTATCAATTTAAACATTTTTAATGTTATGATCATATGTTATGCAAAGACCGTTAGTCAGTCGATGACTCGGCGGTTGTCACCCCTGGCACTGGTGAATTATGAGATCAAAATCGTTCATATTATAATTTATAATATATACAGTAGTTGTCGAGTCCCGATTCTTACGGCGCACAATTTAGTACAACAGAAAAGAAATTTGCTTCACACAACATTCATTCATTCGGGGGGTAGAAAGTTTTAAAAAATTCTGCATACGAATGGTATATTCTATAGAACTATTTTTTTGGAGCGTATGAAGAAACTTTCGACAGCGTAAATATCGAAAGATTTCTATCTATACATTTAATTAGATATTTGAGGAGAAATCCATTCCAAACTTGGTGAGTTTAATACACATTGAATATTCAGTGTACAAATGATTATACAACGTGTTGATTATATAACATGTTACGGATGACTCTAAAAGTCAAGGGAGAAATATTATTCAAACACTAAAAACATTAATCCAGATGTTATAAAATTGAGTAAACAGTATTTACAGATAGACATCATAATAAATTGAGAGATATCTCCTTATTTATATTGAGTATGATAAGTGTGGCTATATTGTTTTGAAACACTGATACTATTACATATATAATTACACTACAATTATCACTAAAATATTTTTTAAATTTTCCACAAAAACTAATGTGGAAATACATTTAGAAAATGAGATGTCTTCAAGATATGAAAGTTGTCATTAATTTGATAAATCATTGATTACAGGCAGTTCAAATATAACAGAAAGAGCATATAATTTCTTCGGTATACTGGCAGAAGATGCTATAACCGAAATCAGTTGTTTTGAGTCATGAATGCAGATAAATAGATTTCAACCCGTTCTATCTTCTGAAAAAAAGTTCAGTAATATTTTTTGTATTTTAGAAATAATAGGTGTCACGTTCCTTTCGTTAGTTATTTGTGACAAAGAACAGTAAATAAATAAATGTTTTTTAATATTGAAATAAAATTCGTGAATCGTTATCGAATTTTATGAAGTGTTTAGGACGATGAGTTATAGATCTAGTGTGTAAAGTATAAATTAAAGTTTCATGATTATCGAGAATCACGATCATCTCAAAACAACTTTTTTGACTCAACACCTTCTGCCAATATACATATATAAGAAGAAGAACCCGAGGTATAATTTAAGACGAAAATCATCATCTAATTTCTAATAGACGATTAAATAATAACTCTTCATAACAATACTCATACGAAATATATACTTATTTGACAGACGAATGGTGAAAATAATTTTATCGTGTGGCAAGTTTTAATTTCTTTGGGTTTAGTTTACATCATCTGGCAAGAGTTCAATTTTGGCAAGGTTCATCATAATTATGACAGTTAAAATTTTCTCCACAGTAAACACAAATACGCGAATCGTAACCTTAGTAACTATGACTCGAAATACATAACCATTTCATTATGAGAATGATCATAATATACTCAGCTGGGAAAAACAAAGCTGGCAATTCGATGAATGTGTAAATAAAAAATGTGCAACTCTCAAATTAAATCATTGAATGCCAAATTTAATTTTCTATTTAGTTATTTAAACAAAAAAAAAACTAAAAAATACACGAGCGCTATACAAAATAGGTTCCTACGGAGTTCATCGCACAAGTCGAAAGAGAGTTATTTCAAAATTCAAAACTATCGATCTAACATTATAACTTGGCTGCCGACAGATGTCGAAACTAAAATAGTCAATCCAGGGCATGTAGATGTCAAATTTAAGCTCACGAGTGTAAAGAGAGTTATTTGCATTAGTAATACTGTGAAAATAGATACAATAGGCAATCACTGTCAATTCTTGATGGAAAGGCAGTATATTATAAAAATAAAACACTTTTTGTAGTAATGTAATAAGTACAAAAGGTATTTTACTTTTTAATACGATAGGCAATGTCAAATGTTTTGAAAACAATTAGTGAGAATATGCAGGTTATCCCAAAAAAGAATTCTCAATTCCAATCAATACTGCTGTGGATCGCATGAAGTAGTATTGGAACATTACTCTCGTGACACTAGCGCCCCCTCTGAATGAACAACTTATAATGGTCGATCAGTAGAATGTGAAAATGCTTATGATCGAAATGAATAAAAACAAACCCTTAACGTACTTAAAAATGTTACGACCTGTAAATTGCGATGACTCATAGAACACAAATCAATTTTGTGGAAGAGTTCAGACATTTTATTACGATACGTGTAAAAAAAAAAATACTGATATCTCCTCGTGATTGAATATTATTCAATCAGATGGCCACTTTAAGCGATTTCCATTTCCCGAAGCTCCTTTAAATATAATTACAAATCGCCGCTGTCCATAGCCCTGTGTATGTCGGATACCAATTTGCCGAGAGTCTCGCTGAACTCGGAATCCTTCTTGAACAGTGCGTCGAGAAGTTTAGCATCGTTGAAAAATGAGAAGACCCAGTCGATTCGGCCCACTGACTTCTCCGTAAGATTCTTCTGGACGATGATTCTGTAACAGTTAAATTTATGAATTTCAAAAATTACCGTGTCAAGAATAATCAAAAACATTGTACAAAAAAAGCATTGTTAATTTATTAATTATTTTTTTCTTCTACTCAGACTTCTGTTACCCACCAATTGCTTTGCATCCTTCAGTTCAGCCGAGTCTTTTGAATCAGTACTCCAATATTACAGTGATATCTCATTTTTTCTCAAAACTAGATTTGGGCGTGTTTGATCCCGAGGTCCTCAAATGATGAATCAGATATATTTTCAAAACGATTACTATGTTTTCTTCCATATTCTGTACATCAGTGGTTCCCAAAGTGGTTCCTACAGACCCCCAGGGGTCCCTGAGACCGCTCAGAGGGTCCGTGGCTGGTCAAAATTAATTTGGGGGTGCGTGGACAACGCCAAGGGGTCCGCGAAAGGTTAGATTTGAAATAATATTTGTAACACATTTTCAGGATTATGAAAGTTAAAATAAATAGCAATAAATAATTTGATGATAATTTTTAGGTCTTGAGTAAAATGTACACATTGTATATTAAAAAACAAGTATGGGCAAATATTACAACCTGCAAGCAAGCCAACCGCTTCCATATCTTTTATGCATTTTTTTAGAGGAATGGACCTCGCCGCGAAGTGCATTCAACTAATTTTCCTAGCATTGAACAAAAGGAGTATCGTTTTCGGATTGCTACGAAGATACAAATAATTATTTTTTAATATTAATAGTTGATTTCTTATTGACATATTATATTAAGTTTATTTACGCAAAGTTATACTTTTGCTTAAGTTACATGAAATAGTTTTAGTAAATCACATTTCTTAATAGTACGTTTAGTTATTGATTGATAATAATTCAAATATTTATTAACCTTGAAAAAATAATAACTAAATCAATAAAAAATGCGTAAATTACAATTTGTGACACTCAAAATATTATCTTTATCTTAAATAATTAGTGCGATCAGGTTGGTTTCCCACCACAACCCATTGTGTACATGAAGTGCGATCGTTTGTAGCATTTCTTTTTTTAAAAATAAAACAAAATATTAATTATCTTCAAATTCAATGTCAAATTTAATGAAACAAATTTGAAGCTACAAGGCGATGAACTAAATTTAATCAAAACTAAAAGTATAATATCTGCGTTTATTGCAAAAAAATATTTTGCAATAAACGCAAAATTTGTATAGACAAACGAAACTTGGGGAGAAGAGAATGCTCTGTTTCCTAATCTTTCAAAATTGGAAAAGCGAAGTGAAGATTTGCTTGCTTAACTTAGCGGCTCTTCATTCTGATCTCAGCCGAAGATTTGAAGACATTCTTCACTTAGTTATCCCAGATCGGGTGCTGGACCCTTTTACAAGTAGAACTAAAAACTATGATGAATCTATATTGTTACAGGAGCAATTATTTGAATTATCTACAAATGAGGAACTTAAATCAATGTTTTTACAAGGCTACCACAAATTCTGGTTGCAAAAACAGATACAAATTTTATATCCTGCTTTATGGGGCACTGTACAGAAGCTGTTGATTGCTTTCCCGTCCTATTATTTAGTAAAACGTGAATTTAGTGCTGTTATGAACCTTATTACAAGAATGAACATAAATTTAAGGCAAGCAAAAATATTTATCTGAAACATAATGTATAATAAATTTATAAATCATAAATTTATCAAATAAATTTAAGCCAGGTGAAAATATATATCTTAAACCTAATTTACAATATAAAATTTAAAATAACTCAGATTATTCCATGTATTGTGCTACAAACTGTGTCACGTGTTGCGCCTCTTTCAAGAGCATCCTCAGACAATATTACTTTCACAAAGCTTGCTTAAGTACGTTACAGTATGTTTAAGTAAGTTACAATATAAATAAATATTTTCGCCGCGCGCTTTTACTTTTAGTCATATGAGACAATTATTCCAAAATTAATAACTCTAATCTACCGTCGACTACTAGCGATAGTAGAATGTGAGAGATGGTTTGTTTCCCAATTCTCTGGAGAGTCAACGATTCGACTTACTGTGCTGAAGAGTGTCATGTGGTCAGGATGTTGCTCAGACGAGGGAATAATTTTGAGGGAATAGATATCGGAATTTTTTTTACCTACTTAAATAAAAGTTTATTTTTAGAAATATTTTTATTATAATTTATTTTATGCTTTTTAGTCGTTGCGTATGTAAATATCATGCTCAAATCATATCAATATACAATTAGTATTATGTTCAAATATTTTTTTTAAATGAATTCATTGTAGGACTTTAAGTCCCCTGACGTTCCAACTTGAATTTTTACTTAGGGCTCGGAACAGTCGCATAAAGCTCTGCGTCTGAGATTTCGGCTAATTTATCAGTGGATCCATAGTATAGTATTACTTAATATTACATATTCCTTATTATTATAAATTATTTAACTAAAAATTACGTAATCTATTAATTTTGGCAAGATCATTGGCATAACGCGGTGCTTTTCACTTAATTAAGTACAATCTAAACTTAAGATTCGCAATCCGTCGAGTGACTTCTGAGGCAGACACAGGCTTGACTAACAGCAAAAAGTTTTAATTCTATATATACGATCGCATGATCAACTCTACTGTCCTGCATCTTATCTACAGTAGAAAATAAGCCATGCAAAAAAGAATTGAGTATTTGCTTATTAAAAATCGTTTCATTGTGAAATGTTGTATTTATATGTAATTCAAAGGATAATGCGATCTTGGTCTTTGTTCATTTTTAACTATTTTTTATTTGACATAATATTTGTAGTATTAAACAGCACAGTCAAATCCAAATTTTCAACAGTAAGCCTGTTTTTATGAACCAATTTATTCTTCTTCATTGAGGAAAAAGCTTGTTTACATTGATTAAATAAATGTTTTACGTGAAAAAAATATGTTTCAGAAAAATATTTAATGGCCGCCACAAAAATTAAAAAGGGCCGCATGCGGCCCGCGACCCGCGTTTTGTGCATCACTGGTTTAAATGTTAGCAAAGATGGTGCAACCTTGTTGTCTCATGTTTTCGTTCATTCAACTAACGTGAGCTTCCACTATAAATGAATTGCGAACACTAATCTATCTGTTTGCTGGAATACTTGATTACTCCTTACCGGTGGTAATTGCATTTAATCGCCAAATAGTAATATACCACCAAAAAATTTTTCGCTGTTCTTTAATTGTCTAAATCGGGATTCGATTATGCACAGCATTTCATAAGGAACCAACCATGGAAATTTCATCGATGAACAAAAACTAAGCAGTTTTCCATTATTGGTTTCTGCTCTTAAATACTTACCAATCTGCATCGATATTCCATGTATCCCGTTTATCCTAAAGTCGAATTTGCCCTCGTCTAAAATTCGGTCAAACTATTTCAGTGATTAGAATTATTCGAATTTTGTAATGTTCCATTGGCAAAACAGATAACTGTTTTATCGACACATTTCACCGCATTTTCGATGTTCAATCGACAGTTAAAGATTCGAATCCTGCACTTATATTCCATAACACCTTATCGTTTTAAAGCATAATCTTATAATAGAAATATAGCGCTATGATATTAAATTGTATTGAGACCGATTAATGCTTTCCTAAAGGCGTGAGATCATTTCAAAACTACTGACGTTTGGGTTAAATTTTGACATTTCAATAATCCCGACAGCAGGGTCACGCCTTGGCGACTAACAGAGCAAGTTAAGAAAAAGCTTATAAAAAGAATCTCACTGGAAATTAGTGCTCGTGGAGACTTACGATTGATACTATCAAACATAGAGCCAAACATAAATGATTTGATATCATCTCACCAGATTCACCCGTCGCATTGAAAAAATGTGTTTTTTTTTAAATATCAAAAAATATTTATTGTTATAAATACTAATTTAAATATCAAAATGCTTTATTTATATTTTATTAACACCATTTACCATTCAAGGTATCAAAATAAAATTTATATTTTTTTCTCTTACGAAATTATGAGTTATTTCACTTGGGGGTCCGTGGTCAAATTTTTCTCCATGAAGGGGTCCGTGAGCATAATAAGTTTGGGAATCACTGCTGTACATGCATGATAAAATGACTTGTTGCCATCCCTTTTGCTATATATTTAATTACATGTATATTATTAATTTAATATTATTTTCTCGTCTAGCGCTTTTATCATATGTATTCCGTTTACCAGACATTACGAGTACGATGTACTACTAATTGACAACAGGAATTAGTAATACATTAATTTCAGATGATTGTGTCCGTGATTTAATAATTACCTTAAATAAAAACATTTTTTTACTAACTATACTAAATAATCAAAGTCGTAAGTCGGCCCGTCGTAATTCGAACACTTCATTGATTATATTAGTTTTTAAAACATGTAACAGATATACATTACATATAGCAATCTAATTATGAGGAAAGAAAGCATGACAATTCAATTGACTTCACGTAAGCAGAAACCAGTAAATAAACCGTCAATAATAGAACATTTGAGCAAGTTATATTTTTTTTTAATCACGGATTGAATAGTTGATGATAGATTATCTGAAGATTTTATACAGATTGATAATAATAATATTTGAGAATGAGAAGCTGTTTGTGTTTTTTGTCTGGACTCCAGTATATCAGCAGAAGATAGATCGATTGTAGATTATTTTTATATTAGTATTAGGTGCATTTGGAAACCGGCTGTAAAATTCTGAAAATTATCGGTGAGACACCGCCCTATACTATAACCAATAAAATATGATAACTAACGAACCTTAAGGCCTGGTGAGACTCGCTAAATGCATTCATTAGATATTGCCTGTCGTAGGAGTACTCCACTTCATAGAAAGAAATCACAGCCTTTTGTGCAAGCTGAGAAATATAAAAAAGTCATTAAATCATACAGTCAGAGTGGTGAAGATTCAGTGTAAACAATTCTATGTAATAATATTAATTTAAGAGACAACAAAGTATTTCAATACAAATGAAATCTTTTGTCAAGATGGATTTAATCATATAATACAATATCAACTGTAAATTGTGTGAGAGATTAACTTGTATTCAAATCATTATTGTACTCTTGATTGTCGGCAAGTTATTACTTTAATTATTTTTTAAGCCTTGTTCACTTTCAATGTGGAGCAGATGGACTCCTAGTAAAATTTATCCCAACAGAAGTGTTTCTATGAGAACTACTCGTTACCCAGTTGCTTATTCTCTCTTTTTGCATAGAGTATGAATACAATGATAGAGTTACGGCAGGATTAGTGGTTAGTTGATTGCTTCAGACGGCTGAAAAGGAAATTTAAACATCACAGACATCCAAAACTTTCAACAAAATCCACAAGTCAATTAAAAATTTAATTTATGAAACTGTCCATACTCGGATTCAAAACCATAAGCATCTTAATCAAAGTCAACCATGTTAACCACGCGACCACGGACCCGAAATCTATATTAATATTCAACTGTTTTTAATTTCATTTGCATAAATATGATTTAAGATTTCGACTGTAGGTGCTTGGTGGAATTTCAATATTAAATTTGAATGATTCAAATTTAGCATAATTATGATTATTTAAACAGCGACAATAGATTTGCTGACTTTTGACTAAATTGACATTTTTATGTTAAATTGTCGACAAAAATTATTTACATTGTAATTTGTTTGTTTTTGAGAATCTGCGTCTGCTTTTTACCTGAAACTTGCTCCAAAACTTGTTAGCAGCCTGAAATTCTTCCTCCGTGAAATGTCCATTCCTGTACAGCACTCCAACCTTGATCACCACTTTTATGATGTTTTTAATCAGCTTCTCGGCCTCCTTCTTGTTGCCAGACTTTAAAATAGATATAAGGATGGTATTTATTAGTATTGAAATAATGAATGTCAAGTACAAATTTAAATGAATACAAATTGATAACTGATAAAATCGCATCTGCGTCTCGCTAAAGCATGTAAATCAGATAAATCAGTTGACTCTGACACATCAAACATCTCACTTCACATGCAGGCAAGGGCGGCTCTTGTATAGTAGCGAAGAGTGCATTGCGCTCCCGTGTACATATTCCGCAAATAATCTATAACCAAACATAATATTTATACCATTCACTCATTTTTTTAAAAAAAAAATTAAGAAAATATTTGACATTACAGCTTACGACAGAGCGTCAAATATTTGAAAGTTTTTAAGTTGAAAGACCATACGAGATATACTCGATGAGAAATTTTTGTAAGTCACATGAGATCAACTCAAGGAGAATTGACGTCACAAACCCTCATGTCTTAAATCTGAATTGAAAAAAATCCAATTTGACATCGACCTTACCGGGAATCGAACCCAAACCCACCTGATCGGTAGAACAAGCTCTAACCAACTAGACTACAGCGGGCGATTTTAAATTCCTCATAAAAGAGTGTTGCTCATAAAAAAATATTTCAAGAAACGATAATTGATTAAGACGTATAGCGAACGTGTTCTACGCCAACACTGTGAATGCCCCTGCCATAGTTTCTATGAAGCCTGGAAGCGCATACCAATCTCCTGCTCTAAACTCGGTAAGTAAAAATCACGTGACTTTACTGTGAAATATTTCTACTGAATTTGGAGCATTTTTTGATTATCACATAGGTATGTATTTTTAGGTTTGATTCTGTACCATATTACTAATTAATAGAGTTTAGGGAAGGTCTAAGGTCTATTTGATAATAACTCAAGGAGAAGACACCACACATACCCATCCCCGAGATTACAAAAATAAAACTGAAAAATAATATTTGGTTTTGATCTGTCGATAATTGAATTTTCTGTCCTTTATGTTTCTTATTAGCAAGTGCTCACTGTCAAATAATATGCATTTATATCTTACGTGGATTTTGGCAATTTTGTACAAGTTGTCGAGCAGCGATGACGAGTTGTCATCAATGAAGACCTTCATAACATTCTTATTCGCCATGCGCGAGAGGATCTTCTTCTGCGCCCGCATGCTGATGTCACGGGCCCTGAAACCGTTCTCCGTCATAACTGTAAAAAAAGAAATAGAATTCAACGGTATTGTCATGAATATTGAACTTTAGAAAGAAGGGTCAGCGCAACCAGGATTTTTTAGAGGGGCTAATCTACAAAATATTTAATGTTAATGATGCATGCTTGTTTTACAAGAAACGTATCCCTCCGTGTAAAGAGAATAGGGTGTATTGTCATCTACAGCAAAAAAGAATACATTATCCCATATTCCATGTGACACTGTTTTCGCAGTGGCGTTATTGGTCAATTGCAAGAACTTTACGTTTCAATTGATTAGCCATTTAAGAAGCAAAGAAAGGAACGAGTCCTGGCTGTGACAATACTTCACTGAAAATTTCTTTGTAAGATATTAAAAAGCGCTGGTACAAAAACTCACAGAATGTGCGACACCCAGCTTAGAAACAAATCTGACGGCCAAAAATACAGTGATACACCTGATTTTTTTTTGTATGGTTTTTCTGATTCTAGGATAAAAGTGCACAAGAAAAAACTGTATTGAGTTACAGTCGACGCGGGTAACTTTGGCTATCGGTCTAATATTGGCCCACTACAAGAAAAAAGGTTTCAAATTATATTGTAATAATATTACGGTCATACCATTGCCACCTGCATATTTCTTAGCTGTAGCCCTTTGGAGGTAAAAATTTGGATTATAATGAGTCATATTTGCTATATTTTTGAATTTTGTCAACTGTCAGTTGGGTATTTAACATATTTGAAAAACTTGGGACGGCAATATTTTTAATTTATATTCATACTCTATAAAAAATACGTTCTATCTTTTTTAGCCTGCGATTATGTACAAAATGCACGAAATCGTGGGAGAAAGTTGCAGACCTAAAAATTTTTGAGATTATAGTAATTATTGTGAATATTTGTGGCATGGGCCAAAGTTACTTGATATGGGGGTGCAAACTTTGACCCACACTGACCGAGCATAGAAATATTTCTAAAAACGTTTTGTGAACTGAATTTTTTTGGGCCCAGTCAGTCGATGTCGAGAGATCGTTATCGTTTTTGTTTTTGAAATAGATAAAACGATTTATTACATTAGAAATTGTCGCGTATTTTTAGGTAAAAAAACTGATGCAAAGATAAGAAGTATTTAAAAAATTGAATTTTACGGTTTTATCCTGACCGGTTTTGTCCGAGAATGGTTTTTTTTCTGTCCGATTTTTCGTTCACCGGTTTTTCTACACTCTGATTCGAAGTAAAATTATGTTAAATAAATATCAACAATTTTATTGGCTGTGGCAAAGATATTAAATCACCTACTAACCAGGGGTGTGCTGAAGGGGGCTCAGAGGGGCCCGCGCGAGCCCCTTGTTAAAATGTACTTAGGCCAGCAGCTTACTGTTGCAATCTGAGGTAGGGGAGTACATTTTTCAGCTATGTATTATTATTTTACCATAAATTTAATAGCACATTCGGATGCTTTAAAAAGTATTCCGTATAAAAAAATCACCCCTTCCATATAAAATCGCTAATAGCTCCGAGATTAAGCGAGCCCCTTGTTAATGAATTGGTATCCCACCGCTGCAACTGACCATTATCAAATAAACATTTTGTCCTTGAATTATCTTCTTGATATCATGACAATAGCTTTCATGTATCTGGTGTAGTGTCGAGTTTGTTCCTGGATTTTGATCAGTTGCAGTACTTATAATATAAAAATCGTAGTTTAAGAAGCTCTAAAGTTATAAATTATAAACAGCGAACTTGATAAATACCAATCTGTATAACAGGGGGTGCATCATTGTACATCGTCGTTATGGCACGTGCTGGGAAATGCGAAAAAACGATTCGTCAGACCAATTATTACTTAATCCCGTAAACAAGCACAATTATTTTATTATTAGAATTTCCACTAATTAATTCATTTGAATTTTATTCTAAATCGCCATGAAATCATTTGATGGGCAAAATAAAATTCATAATTACATATTCAAATCCATGAATCGATTGAAAAATCTATTTATGAAACTGTCAGTCCTGGGATTCGAGCACGTGAGCACCGTAATCAAAGCCAACGAACTATATCACTCGGCCTAAGCACCAGTAAAAAAAAATACCCCATTTCATAATAATATTACCACTCCAGGGATTTGATCACCGAATCATACAGCGGGAACGCAGCGTCGCACTTTAATTGTGCTCTGGATAATATAGCAAACATAATTTCCTCTAGGCAGCTTTATTAGATAAAATCGCTAGAATCTGATATCCGCGCAAAGAGAAGGCAAAGAGATGGAGCTATCGGGAATAGTTAGAAAACAACGTTAGCTTTATTGATTGTGTGAGAAATATATGTGAACTCGTTAAATATAATAATGCATTGTTAGCAATATCTCGGGAAATCTTACCTCAGTTTGCCGCGCTTTCTTGACATGTCATTGAGTGAGCGCAAAGTGAGATAATATAATGTCTCTCGCAAAATAGATTTGAATGTCAATGTTGTTTTTTAATGGCAACACGAGTATGACGTAGAAAATTCGTCACAGGAAGTAATTGTTATGGATTGAGGGTAAAACTATAATTCACAATCGACCAAAAGTTTCAGTTCGCAGAATTTTAAAAGAGAAACGTAATCGAGATTTATTTAATAGTCCTGTCTCCAAGCTTAGTGAGTATAGGAGCTACTTTTAAAATCTAAATCACTTGAAGATTGAGAAATCATATTATAAATAAACGTCAAGAAATGTTTTAAGTATTTTTTTTCAACCTCTCGCTTTAGTAGATTTAGGATGGAATTAGCTTATCGCACTCGCATCTCTTACGTTAGGATTGGAAAAGTGGCAGGAAATGTAAACATCACAGAAAACCATGCATTCGCATACAAATCAATACATCGATTGAACAATCATTTTGTGAGTGTCCGTACGGGGATTTGAACCCGTGGATACGAGCAACCGAATATAACGAACACTGCATAACCCTATGCTATAAACATATACCTTACTCTTCAAGTGGGAAAAAATATTTTCTATCCGTTTAATAATTATTTCCTCACACCAGATGCAGTTGGAAATTCGCTTAAATATACATTGAAAATTGTTGTATCAAATAATATACATTAAATTATAAAGAAATTATGCCATATAAACAATTTTTGAGTAACTTCCCAGCGGGGCTATTCTCGTATGCATAAGGATCTTGAGCAGTGACGGGTGACCTTTTCAGCTCGGCGTGTCAAAGTTCTGAAAAAACCTGGCTTGAACCCAGGTGCTGTGTCACCTATATAATATTTTTTGCAGCCCTAGTAAATGTTCTTTGTTCTTAGACGAAGATCGTTCGTAAGCGATACGTGTCATAAGTTACTCGCCACTGATCTAGAGACTTAATTTGGACGGTATGAAATATGAAACACGGTTTGCATTAGCTTTTGACGGTTGGTATTACATAATTGCGTCTATGTTCACGGTTTTCAGTGTAAATGCCCCGCAGGTATTGTTTTAAATATTTTACGAGCTAATGAAGCACTGCAAGCGACCGGTGGTTCGCAATCAACGGTCAAATGGCCTTTTTTGTTGGAGAACCGACCAGGGTAAGACTTGGCCGTCTCAATCAATCCATTCCATTTAGCTCAATCCTCCGACTTTCCAGGATAATCGATAACCCCCACCACTTTGGGATAATCAACAACTAACTTCTGAACCTATATAGACAGCGAAGATCGTCCGCCGCTTTCTTGAGAACATAATTCGGCTTGCAGTACAAAAAAATATATTGTTGATTTCTAAATGAAGTACAATGTAATTGGTGTTACAAGTGAGGGGCATAATATGATTGAATTGACATTTGCTTGGCAGAACTCCTTTGTCATAACTCATAAGGTAAGGCGGTAAGGTGTCGGTCTCTGTCGTCTACTAGCGAGAGCTGTACCCTAGCGATCAGATGAATCAGATATCCCGGCAGTGTCAATATTCAACATCAGATCATGGGCATGGGTATTTGATTTTTAAAAAATCAACTCTTAGAGTTGGTGACATGTGGCTTAAAAAATCAAAATATTTGGCACCTCGGCTATAAACTGTGTACAGTAAAGTCAAAAAAAAATATTATGTTTAAGCATAAATTTGTATGAATTATCAAATACTTTGATTGGCAGTATTGCTATCCGAATTAGCCCTTATTCTATTGCTCATTTCTGACGCGTGAATAGTTAACACACCGCATAATTCAAAAGAATAAGTAAGAAGTCTCGTGCTTTTTTAGAAATCGAACTCAGTTTGTGCTTTAAAATTGATAGAATATTAACTGGGTAAAACAGTCCTAGTAAAAAATCCTCATAATTAATATATATTACAGCTAAGATGACGATATGTCATGGGTTTATTTATATGATATTCTATTTTATTAATAATTAAATTATAATGAATTATAATTAAATTATTTTCGCCTGTGAAATGCTGCTAAGCACGTCAGTCACTCGATATTTATATTTCGTACATTTTTGGCACACCCACACAAAAAGTTTCGCCGTCACCTATAGCATTACAGTATATATTTCTGTAATACCGGTATTGATATATTCGTCCGTCATTGCAGCCCCTACTCTGAGGGTAGCGGCGGCGTGTAAGTGCCCCTATTAATATCGCATCCCCGGCGTGTTCCCGACCTGAGGCAACAGGTCGCAGGTCGTTGGTCGCAGGTCGTTGGTCGCAGGTCAAAACTTTCGGCAGGTGACATTTAATATATTGATCGATCTGTTGTCACCCAACGCATGGTAGAGAACTAGCACACGCGGTTGCAGCAAGTTGACCTAATTCGGCCTAGATCCGTAAAGCCTTTCAAAAATCAAAAAGTTCGTCTCGCGTTGCGCTGTCAGGAATTTTGATGAAACTATAAAATAATTGGTTCGCGAGCGCTTTAGAACAGCAACGCTAAACGGCAAAGAAATCTAATCTATTACAACAGGTCCTGAATTTAAAAATAAAAAATGAAGACTTAACACACAAAGTGTGTTTTTTTAATATAATATCTTTCCACCGAGAATTGTGTCACTTTGAATAAGAGTGGTGTAACTACACATTAATGGGGGAAAAACAGTTTACAAGTACTTAAACCACGTTCGAAAATGGCCAATGTATCAGTGCCATATTGGTACAACACCACTTATTCTTGACAGAAACATATTGTTTTGACAATTCCACAGTAACTATAATTTTTATGAACTATCAGAGTTGGGGCATCGAATCGCGCACGCAGGTTTCACATTTTTTTCGGGATTGATTACTGGCGAAAAGGGTGACGAATTATTGATAGATTTCAGAATTATTCTCAACTCGAATCGAAGATCTTTTTTTTAGCTCTATTTAAGAAATGTTTACTTTTTTACATTGTATTCGTACTACGATTAATCAATTGAAAAAATGCTTTTTATACTGAGGCTTGAACCCGTGACACGGAGACCAACGAAATTGACCACTGCATCACGGATCCGACGTTTATTAAATGTACTAATCTATACTTTATACTGGGTCTATGAAAGATTATAAAATTTCATTTTTATTTTGGCATTTGATCAAAACTTTTTTGCCACTCCTGCACTAGAACTGGATTATAATGCAATTTTCTGCAACGATTTATTATTATTGAAAACATCCTGCCTTTAGATAACATTCCAGAAAGAGATAAATATTCCAGCGGTGTACTAGGCGGAACCAATAAGAGCAGGTGACGTCTGCGTTTGAGACCAGACTCGACAGACAGCTGTAAAAATTAAAATAGAGTGAAGGCTCTCTCGGATTTGTTTACTAGCTTTATATTTCTTAACGTACAGCATTCGTCGACAAGGATTTATGGTAAAAAAACGCGTAAATGAAACATCTTATTTTTTACACATTCATCCATATGCTGTACTCCAAGTTAGTTTTCAATAACCAAGATTGACAAGGATAACAAAAAATGAAAATGGTGATAGTGAAAAATTTACTAATTCAATGGGATGGTGATTTAAAATAGTGTATACATTCGGATTTTGGATAGGTCAGTGGTCAGCGTCGTTGGCTTCCGTGACGGATCTCACGGGGTTCGAAACCCAGTACGAACAGCTTTTAAAAATATCGAAGGTATGGATGTTTGTGATGTCCAAAAATCCCCTTCCACCCATCTAATCCTTAAATAATGGGGCGTAGCGACAGTGATTAGCTAACCACAAGTCTTCACCTGATCCTTTCCATCCCCACTTTTAGGCAAAAAATAGAGGTTGAGGAACAAGTATTTCTCGTAAAAAAAACCGTCTGTTGAAATACCTAAATTAAGAGTTTATATGTTCGGAGCGAAAATGGGTTAAAAAAATACTTAATTTATATTTATTTGTAATTTTGTTGTTAACATTTGGTTTAAAAAAAAATACAAAAAATTGTTTAATTTCCCCATTGTTCTAAATTATCATTTATATTTAATTGCAAGATTAATTGAGATTATCAAACCAGTGACAGATTGTAAAGTTTTTTTTTAATACACAGATAAATGTAGCAAAATCAGAGAGGTTGTATATTTAAATAATTTGAATTAAGTAAATTTTTCGTCATACATTGTTTTATAATATCATCTATAACATTTTTTTGTACTAATAATGTTTAATACAAAAACAAGCAGATATACAGCGTGTGAATCGACGGCTGGCAGCGAGCATCAAAGTTGTGTTGTTTTAAAAACCGGATATAACAGTTTTAAAATATTTTACTTTATCAAGAAATGTAAATGTGTAAGTATGTACAAAACAGATACAACTTGGCCCACGACGGCGAATGAAAAATGAAACATTGACGGTGACTACTTTTCTAATGTACACCAGTCAAATTATACACATTCCGAAAAATATCTAATGAGGATATGAATAATAAAGAATTTAGTTCCACCATTATGAAATGGTATTTATTACAACTGTATGTTGGCGATTTTGGGACCACGCCAACAGATTTTCGAATACACAATACATAAATACTGCCGGGTTCGCTTCTTTGATTGCGATATCCACGGGTTTAATTTATATTACTAACTCTTTTATAAACCGATTTTTCATTTTTTTCATAAAGAAGGCACGGATGATTCCAATCGAATGATATACCTAATGAGAGCCACAATACTTTAATTTTTACGAAAGATTTATTTTTCAACGAGGCATAAGTATATTATTTTAATAGTACATATGCCTATTTTGTAAAAATGATACTGACAGATACATTGCCAAAAACACATGCAACTTTTTTGATTTCCATTTCTTAAAAATGGACTTATTATTTAACAGCTTAACGACCGCACGTTTTTTTTATAAAATTTCACCTGGTGAAATAAAATTTTGCGGAAAATTCGCAAAAATTATAATTTTACTAAATTCACTATAATTTGTAAGCAAATTGAGATATCTTAACAAAATTTAATTTTCTTAGCTTCCAGATACTTGCTGCCTATACGAATATATGTGTCCGCCGGCCAGCAACCTTTGTTTTTCAAAGACTCAAATACGCGTCCACGGTCGTTTAGCTGTAATACACGGGTTCCCAACCTGGGGGTCGCGACCCTCAAGGGGGTCGCCAAGGGTTTTTTGGGGGGTCGCCAACTTTACCCGGTGAGCTAAAAAAAAGGAGTTTCGGGGACAATCCGGGGAAAAAGTATAGCAAATCGAGGATTTCAAATTCCTCGGGGGGTCGCCTAGTCACGGCTTTTATAAAAAGGGGTCGCCACCCGAAAGAGGTTGGGAACCTATGCTGTAATAGCTTTGAATTATTTACACAACTTTTACTAATATATTTGTATCGAAATTTTGTTGATCTAAGGGTAAAATTGTAAATATTTTTTAATATTCCACGTTTAGCTATATTTCAGCCCCGAATGTTTGTGTGACCATTTGGTCACGCTCGTCCATTCCACTGCCATTACACAATATTACACGCGGCGTTTCTATACAACAGATTTATGATTTATTTTATTTTTTCTAAAAATATGGCTTAAAATTTATTTTTTTACTGAAAAAAAAACTAGTCTGGAGAGTTAAGAATGTTTCGCATAAGCTACAGCATCGATTAAAAACGACTCGCGATCGGAACTTAACAATATTGAAAATTACGTATGAACGAAGATAATATTACAGCATTGAATTTGTGTAAACGCTATAGATATTCACCTTTGTAAGCACTTAACGGTAAAAGGTTCAAGTCTCATAATAAGTAAAAGGCGATTTTCGTAGATTATTGCGCATAAATTAAAATGTATGATAACATGTTATGTGAGGAAACGATGAATGGCAAATTTCCTATCGCGGTTTAGTTTCCATGCTGTCTAATGAGCGTGAAACACAAGCCAACTTAACAAACTTGCCGAAGAGACGACTTAAGATAATACGCTTGCTTCAAAAGAAGAAAAAAATCAACAATTATAATCAGGCCTGTTGAATGGTAAAAAAAACAACAGGATTTAAAAATGTTCCGACTCGGATTTGAAATAAAAACAAGATTTTTTTTATCTTTGATAGATTCGGCGGTAACTTTGTGGAAGTTTATTTTTAATATAAATATACTTACATTACATACTTTTGGTACCATAATTTAATTTAAAAAAAAAAGAATCGAGGAATTCCGTTATTATTGTTAATATCAGAATTATTGTTATAGCATGTATTATCACAATAGAAATAAATTCCTGAATATATGATTGAACGAATCAAACGTAACTTAACTAGGTATTTAATATATAAATCCTGATTGCAAACAATGCGAGGTTAATAATATCATGAAAATTAATTGTTTTCTTAATATTTGCATCTGAAACGATTACACCGAAAACGAAATATGAATTCCATTTTTCCACATGCATACAATATAATATGTCAAAAATTCAATAAGTCATATTCAATCTATATAATTATTTTGTGATGAAAAAGTATATAAAAAATATTTTATTATATTATAATTACCTTATGACCTTTTTAATAACCAAATGTTCATATTCTTTCGAAAAAGTGTTAATATTTTGTTTACGCTACTAAAAAGGTTAAAAACGACCCACAACAAAAAAAATGTTTTTAATTTTTTTATTTGTAGCAGAAGTAAAAAAACAAAATTTACCCAAAAGCTCACTCTTTCCTTATATACCTAATCTCTTCGAAAATAATAGGTTAAGCAACTGGACTTCAAATAGTTCTCAAAGAGAAAGATACGGTAATACCAGTCGATATTGGAGCATCCTGCGACTTTCAGTATCTTTCCCTCTTTAGTAAGACTCTTAGAGGGAAACACTTACTACGAGTCCTCGTAGCACTAAGAAGAAGTCGTCATTGGTTTCTCAAAATGTTTTTATAATGCGATAGGATATATTGCCAAATATATCCTATAGCCAACGATAGGTTGCGAATGAAAAGCACCACAGGGAAACACTAACAGCAAGTCGTCGTTGCTCTATCAATATCATAAATGTTACCTTTTTTTTCATTACCAAGGAAACTCATCAGAAAAAAACACACCATCATTGAAAATCGGTGAATCCCGAAATCCCGAGATAACAAAAAGGCTCCGGGATTGGATTCCCTAATGATATTTATGGACCTGTGAATTGACCTCATTTAAAATGATATATTTTTTACAAGGAACATTTATTGAATGCACAGTACAAATCAGAACTTAATTGCAATAACGGCCGCTATCAGTTTAATTGCACGGTGGGTGACTGACATTACTTGTTTTATAATGTACTATAATTATATTTTACTCAGGACGTAAAAATTGTAAAAAGGTGTCAGGAATATTTGTTATATGTATTCTTCCGCGGCCCCCCTGACGTTTTCCATGCACCCCCAAATGACTTTTAATTTGTCACGGACCCCTTTAGTGGTTTCGCGGACCCCTGGCGGTCCGTACGAACCACTTTGGGAACCACTGATGTACATAATGCACAACAGGAAATTATTTGGTGTTGCTCTTCAGGAAAATATGATTTAAGAAAACACTAAGCGTCCACTGATCGTTTTGTAACAAAAATTCCTGATGTCGAAAAAACCCTTTCGCTGGGTAATGGCAATAAAAGATCCAAATTTTCTGTCCTTTTGTTGATAGACTCGTTTAAGGAAAATTCGTCACAACCGGTTACGAAGATGAAAACCCGGTTTTCGAATGTCACAAATTTTGCCGAAACCCCGGTTTTTGAAAACCAACAAGCCCTAGTAAATACGTACCAAAAATAAATGATATCATATTTATATTTGTAGTAATCTTTCTATTCTATTATGATTTATGTTACTCTATTTCTACTTAATGTAATTTATTTTTATAACTATTTACATTTTACTATTGCTCTGTATTACAACTTCAACATATATGTACATGAAGAAGTTTTTGAGAATATGTAAATGGCGAAGCGATTTTTAGCGCAAATCAACCTTGTACACATAAGCAAGGGAGCCGAAAAATTAAAAAATCAATAGTATAAATACCAAAAATTTACCAAAACCTTAATTGAATAAAAAATAAATCACTACTCAAAGGGTTATGTCAGGGATGCCCAACGCCATGGCTCCCGCCGATAGATTTCGGTGTGCCCACCAAGCTAAAAAAAAAAACTAGTCACGCTGATAATTTGGGAAAATCGGTTAATTCCCGGGTTATAAAAAACCTTGAAAAAATGTGGTTCCCGCCACCTTACCAATATTTTAGAATTCACTCTAGGGTCCAAAAAGGTTAGTAACCCCCGGATTAAGCTATCAAATTTCTATACCCTATGCGGCCTGAACCAGGGTTTCTCAACGGTGGGCTATGGGGCCCCCCAGGGGGGCACAGAGATTTATTTTTGTTTTGGGGAGCCACAACACAGTTTAGGGGGGCAACGGGTATTGATAAAACGATACAGGGAAGAGCATAATGGCGTACGTCACGCAGCTGTTTTTTGTAAATCCGTAAATAAAATAAATTACTGGTATTCTAGATTCGAAAATCTCGGAAGAGCTATAAAAAGGGTGGGTTTTTGATATTATAATTTTCATGGGAAGACAAAACAATGGTATGGAGGCCACAGAAAAATAAAGACACTCAAAAGGGGCCACGCTCCCAAAAAGGTTGAGAAACACTGGCCTAAGCCATTGCGAAACATCCAAATAATGAAAATTGTAATATTATTTTCTATAAATTCTGTACGCAAAAATAAAATTAAAACAAATTTAAAAAATCAATTGCCGGCAGCATGATTTTCAAATTATCCGGTTACACGACATATCTAAAAAAAAACAATTAACAAACATTTTTTTTTTTTTAACCATGTCCGCTCCCAATGTGGAGCATATGGACTCCTAATGGAGTTTATCTCAACAGAATTGTTTTCTACGAGAACTGTTTGTTACTCAGTTGCTCAACCTCTCTTTTTACAAAGAGAGTAGGGATAGAAGGATAGGGCTAGGACAGGATTAGTGGTAAGCAAATCGCTCTCGATACGCCCCGTTCATAGGATAGGATGGGTGAGAGGGGGGAATTCAAGACATCACATATATCCATGCCTTTGAACAGAAATTCATAAATTGATTGAAAAATCAATTTATAAAACTGTCCGTACCGGCATTTGAACCCGGGCCCTCTGTAGCCGAAGCCAACACCGTTGACCACTCGACCACACAGGTGGCTAACAAACATTATCCGTTGTTAATTAATATAATTATTATTCGTCATACGATTTTTTTTACGTAGCACATTTTTTTTTCAATTATTATAAACATGTTTGTTTACAATGTGATCTGATAACAATGTGTTAATCTCAACAAAAACAAAAATCAACGGTAGCTATCTGTTATTTAGTTGCTCAACATATCTTTTTCGTAGGCAGTAGGGATAGAAAGATGGGACAAGGACAGCACTTTTTATTAGCTAATCGTTCTCGCTACGCCCCTTTTTTAGGATCGGATAAGTTGGTAGAGAATTCAAGACAACACAGACATACATATAAAATCCATGAATCAATTTAAAAATAGGTTTCTGACGTTATACGTACCGGAATTCGAGCCCACGAGTTTCGCACTTGATGCCAGTGACGTTAGCCACTTGGCCACGAACACTGACAATGAAACTTAACTCTAAATATAATATGCTAAAGATTTGTTGTTGACATAAGGAGAACATATAGGGAGGGGGTGATATGGTGAGTTTCTAGGGAAAACTCAATACCCTTTAAGCCTAAACAAACACTTGAGGCGTTGCGCTAGACGTGACAATGTGGTATCAGATCACAAATAATTAAAACACCGACCACCGCGGCGGAAGAGGCTTTCCTTCGACCTCATCGTCACTGTTCTGGCAAACGTTGATAAGTAACAGATTGATTGTTCTGGGTAAACAGCAAATGAAAAAATCAGCTTTTAAGATAAAGTAAATCTATAAATTGTGTAATAATCTTATGCAGTGACTAAATATAATATATATTTCCTTAATATTATATTTAATACAATATACAACAAAAAGATGTTTTATTTTTACTTGTTCTATTTAATTATGATATGTTTTTTTCATCTTCTATTAAACAGAACACTTTGTTTTCATTCTCTGTATATATAACAGTAATGTGTAACCAATGACACGGCAAGAAATTTTGGTTGACCCGCATCGTTTAGAACGAAGAATATTTACTAGAGCTACAAAATTATTGATATTCCTAGATTTGACACAGCGACCGCGTCAAGCCAGGTTTTTTCAGAATTTTTACACGACTAAAAAAGGTTACCCATCACTGCTATAATGTTCTGTTTAATCATGTTTTTTTGGTCTGGTTCCTATTAGAATGGGATAATTTTGAAATAAACGGGCTATTCTGAAAAAAGTATCATCACAATCAGGGCTTCGAACCGGTACTGAACCAAAAACCGTTAAAACCGTTATTTTTGCCGGAACGCAAACCGGAACCGAAGGCGCGAGTTTTGGTATTTTGGGCAATTCGGTAAATTTGTAAACACTATTTGGGAAACAAATAGCGTCTCGCGATTGTTTTTTTTAAGCACATTAAAACATACACAAGTAAACCTGAAATTATTGTATATTTACGTCTTTATATAGATCGGGATTTTCGCTATAATAGAGTTTAAAAAAACACTCATTGGGGCTGGAACACTTAGTTAGTCTCTGGCAGACGTAACTTTTTCAAAGGATGGTACTAAAAAAAAAGGTTTCCGAGATGAGAATATTTGTGGAATCTGTTAATTAGACACTTTTTTCGCTGATGATGTCAAACAACTTTGGTCTGTGAAAAGAACGAAACTATTTAATTATGATGAATTTTCAATTCCGGGACACCAGGATTAAAAGATTGTGAATTACGAGATCCCTGGATCACAAAAACCGTCCGGGATTGGATACCCTAACCGCTACGGCATCACACTCCTCTGACTGTGAGTATTCCTCAGCATAACGAGTCCTAGTATATCCGAACAAGACATGGTATACAATATGCACTGCACTGCACCGCACTGCACTGCACTGCAGTGTGCAAATTAAGAGAAAAGGAACACGAAATAGTACCAAGCCGACAAATACATTCACTGTAGAATTCGATTTTAGCAAGTATTTGACTAATCAAGATTTTTTTCTTCAGTAACAAATTGTTTTCATAATACAAGTATTTACATTAAAAAGATTCCGTAGCGAAGTGTTATTGAGAAGCGCCCTTTACACAGAGAGGTATCGATTTTGAAATTATTATATAATGACACCCAATGTCATTCATTACAACGTATACTGATGAAAAAATTGATCTTATTGCGTTCAGAATAAATACTTTGAATAATTTAAAGAATTTTCTCATAAAAAAAATACTTATATATCCGAGGCAAGAGTTTACTTTTATTGATTAAATGATTTTGGTGCTGAAATTTGTGGATCCAAAATGACTTGGCGCTCGACCTTGGCAAGCCGCTTTCGACCGGTCACGTGCCGCATATTGTAAACACGCGATATTATGCACGGGGGTTGTTCACTTCATTCCCTTTCAGGTGACTTGACTAAATAGCTTCGTCGTAGATTGGGTACGGTTCAAATGATGTGAAGTATTCTTGGGTTTTCCGGCGACTAATAAATACAATGATAAACCTTCCGATTGAGATTTGACGAGAGTCACTTAAATTGCATACAGGCATAAATTCCTTTGTGTCTCTATCCTATTACACGTTTTATCAAGTGACCCACCAAGAAAAACGCGCAAATAAAACCAATATATATAAATTATCAATGTTTTTCTAGAATATATATTGTCAATTTTTATGTATAAATTTAGTCATATAATATAAAAAAAGTAATAAAATAAGTCCCCGCAGTTTATTTAATAAAAATATGCACTTGTATACCGTATACCAGGGGTTACCAGCCCCGTGCCCGCGGGCGCCATGGCACCCCCGACCGATTTCGATGCGCCCGCCAACTAATTTGGGCAAATCGTTAAATATCTGGGATTTTTTATTTCAAAGTACTTGGAAGAGCTAAAAAATAAAACGAGCCACGCTGATAATTTGGGCAAATCGTTAAATTCCTGGGATTTTGAATTTAAAAATTCTTGGAAGAGCTAAAAAAAGCCATGAAAAAATGTGATGCCCGCCGCTAGGGATTCCAACTATTCGTCATTATCAACTATTCGAATATCGAATAGTAAAACTGAAACTATCTGGATGTATTCGGATATCCAGATAGTCTTTAGTATATACATATATTAAATGTATATACTAAAATATGACATTAAATAGTACCTACATTAAAAACGAGCTCATTTGTAATAAAAGTCATTTATTCAAATTTCAAAAATAAATATTTTAAAAATAATGTTCCATATTTTAAATTTCTTTTAAACTTAGTTTCTGATATACATTTCATAAGACTAAATATTTTCACATTTCTGTATTAGATAAAGACAAAACGTATAAATACACATTTCAGTATCGTTCCATTGTATTACAATATTTAAAATTTGCAGCTGCATCGGATTCCTCCAGCGGTATTTCTTTAATGAATCAAATTACGGCATTGAAGGTTTTTCTTAGCCCCGAATTCGAGCCGATTCGTCAAACTCAAGTATTATGATAAGATATTGATAACACTCGAGTTGGGTGAAGCCGAAAACACCACTACCTGTGGAATTCATAATTATTCTTTAAATGTGGAGAAATCGTGATTTGATCTTTCGTAGATTTTGTAACATATTTAATTAAAAATGATTAGGAATACTATTCGGACATTTCCCCAAATACTCGAATATCGAATAGTTGAAAAAGGGCCGAATATATCCGGATATTGAATATTCGAATATCCGGATTGGAATCCCTACCCGCCGCCCTACCAATATTTTAGAATGCACTCTAGGGTCTAAAAAGGTTGGTAAACTCCCGATTATTCGGTTATGGGAGTTATGGGAGGGGTCACACGGATAATCGAAAGACACGTATAATCCGCGCTATTTTTTATTTTGTTTTTAGAGACTACTATACATTTCTAAAGCAGTTCATTAGTTTTTCATAAATTTAATTTTTAATAAATAATCAGTTAACACCTTCATTTATTAATCATTTATAAATATTATCTGTAATCTAAGTTTGTTTCCGGGAATAGTCCAACAAGTACCCATTGGTCGATGTACGATGTACAGGAGTAAGTGTCGTGTTGAGACTTGTACGATTTCTAATTTCTTCTTCTTCTCTTGCATCCCCACTCTCTTTTTCTCCTGCTTCACTGAGTGAGGTGATAAAACGAGTATGGCTATTTTTTCTTTGGCAACCCCTTACATAACTGCTAGAACGCATTTAGTTTTGAACCAAAATATTCTTTATATTCGGAAACATATCATTGGCTTTGACACATTCACTATGACGTTCTCCTTGAATTGTTGTCATAATCACTCTCTTAAAAACTTTCTTTTTGTTAAATATTATTGCAAACAGTTCCCGTACAAATTTCACATTCCACGTAAATTCCCCTTTTACTGATCTTTATATCATCGTATTTTTTTCTTTAGTAATAAGTACGACGTTTTCATAGGTTAAAAATCTGAAATTTTAAGAGTTACAATTTCATTTTATACTTTTACACCACTAAATGTGATAAAATATTTGTATAAACATATGTTGCTGTAATTTAAGATTTAGACTGAAGGTGCTCGGGGAATTTCAATATTAAATTTGAATCGTTAAAAGTATGTATATTCAAACAAGTTTTGTCACTAACGACCCGGGTTTTGCATTTCGGCATCTTCAGGCGAATTCCCCACCTTGGTATCATATATGTAAGTAAATATAATTATAAATTTTCCAGCAAACAAAATAAATATAATTGTTGAAATTACTCACCATTCCCACGGGTTAATCAATTTCGCCAACAATGGCTTTAAACCAAATGATTTTATAACCATTTATTTACTAAACGTCAGTTCAAGTTCATCCGTGCACTTGACGTTCGAAGATGCCGAAAGGCGAAACCCGGGTCGTTAGTGACAAAACTTGTGTGAATGTACATGCTTTAAACTAGTGCATCGCAACCTTTTTCATTCCACGGCCCCCTAAATCTGAAAAAAAATAATCCGCGGCCATCCTCAATACAAAACATGTTCTGAGGCGGCCCTCAATCTGGAAAGCACCGGTTAAAACGATTCAAATTTACTATGTTGCTGTGTAAATAAATGTGATCAATGCTCAAAGTAAAACACTTTTTAATAAAATGTATTGGATACCTTAAGGCAGGGATGGCGAGCAATGCACGTGAGAAATGATCTAACGCGCTTGAACTTTTAGAAATGATTGTTTTTATTTTAAGTCTTAATTATTCACTATATGTGAACCGCGACATGATTTTTTATTATTTTTAAATCAAATTTGACCCACTTGCGAAAAAGGTTCGCCATCCCTGCCTTAGGGCTTGCATACCGGTAAATCGACTGAAATGTTGGTAAATACATATTATCACTTACATCATAATTATCGCAGCAAATAAAATCGTTATTATCTATAATATTAAATTTGATTAGATTTCCGACATAAAATAACGTTTTATTTTTAGCTTACCGAGGAACTGAAATCCTCAGATCCCTATACTTTTTCCGCAAAATATTTCCGTGTCTTGTTTTTTTTAGCTCACCGAGGAATTTGAAATTCTCAAATCCCTATAATCCCCCGAAATCTAGAATCCCCGATAGCTCTTCCAATTACAAAATCCTATAAATTTTCGAGATTTGCTAAAAAATTCTCAATCCCGGGATCGCAGCGGGATCTATACTTAGGAGTCATCAAACGCAAATTAGAGTCAGTAACTATTATATTAGAAGTACGATTAATTTTAGTGAGTTAATAACACTTTTGCATATTTTATACATATTAATTAAGCTAGTCAACTGTGGACAAATTAAATGCTTTTTTAAAACTAATTCCCCCTACTGTAATAAACGTCAACACTGGATTTGCTCATCGTGAGCATTATAAACTGAATAATAGTTAAAAGTGTTGATGAATCCACTGAAGAACTTTAAAAGCCTTCAAAAACTAATTGAGTTTGCGTTTGTTTATTTATGTATGATATATTATATAAGTAACTTTTTAATAGAGTTGGTTGAATCGGAATTCACTTGGTAGAACTACAACGTAATATGGTGAAAAAAATCAGTACGTCGGGGTCCGTGGTCGAGTGGTTCGCTGCTTCGGTTGCGGTGCTCGCCGATTTGAATCCAGATACGGACAGTTTTACGACCGGATTTATTGGACGTCTGAAATTCTCACCTACTCATAAAGTCCGATAAACGGGGCGTAGCGAGGGCGTTTAGATAACAATAAGTGCTGTCCGTATATCCTAAATCTTGCCCGACAAGAGGTTGAGCAGAGCAACAAGCAGTTCTCGTAGAAAACATCTGTTATGATTATCTCCGTTAAAATTTAATATTTTTCCCATAGAGAGCGGATATTGTATAAAAAAATAGTGATACAAATTATTCTTCATGCTTAAGTTTTTTCGAGAACGTTAAGTAGAAATATCTAATGATTATTGTAGAACTAGATATTTTAACCATATTATGTGAAAAAGAGCATTGCCCAATTTATAAAATTGATTCGTTGGCATCAAGTTTTTTTTTCATTTTTTCATTTATAACACGTCTATTTTTTTTAAAATATTGTGTTTCAATTAACTATATAGAAAATAGGTCACCATTTAAGGACAACACCAGCTCCCGTCCACACTATTCTGTTAAATGTTGGTGAATATCGTTACCAAATTTGACAGATGCCACTTTCTAGAAATCAGAACCTTTTAATTTACCCTTAATTAATATCAAATGTTTAGGTATCTTTAATGAAACCCTTCTTTGGCTATCATTCCATAAACTTATTTAAATTATGAAAAAAGCTTCAAATTCACCCATAACACAATGCTTGTATGTACATACAATCTACAATATGTGGGTGTAAGTACATCTACAATATTGATAAATTAATTAAAGTAATATTAATGAATTCAAATTCGTATTATTTCCACTGTTTTACATATTTGATAATATGGAAACACTTTCAATAAAATCAGTCGCATTGCTCCGAACCGACGGGGATAATAATTATGATGGACGTCTTAATTAATGTTCTGCGATGTGTCAGGAAACTGCGACTGCATTTCACATGTCCATTTCACTTAGTAGGAAAATTATACAACGGAAATTTTCAGTGAAACTTAATAATCCTTGAATATAGATTTCAGATATCAAATATTCAAATATAAAAACCCTATATTTAAATATTTTCATCGATTTAAAAATCAATGTACGATAGTTAATGAACTGGATCAAAGCTTGACAACGTTGACCACTCTGCTACAAAATGGATATATTTGTTAAATTATATATATTTTTTCAATCCTTGTCCGCTCTCAATGTGAAACATACGGCCTCCTAATGGAGGTATCTCAACAGAACCTTTTCTACGAGAACTGTTTGTTACTCAGACAAGACTACTGATTAACTAATCCCTCTCGGTACGCCCAGTTATTAAAGGATTGGAAAGGGTCGGAGGGAATTTTCAGACATCACACGCACCCATGCCTTCGAACAAAAATCGATAAATCGATCGAAAAAATGCTGATCGTACTGGGAATCGAACCCGTGAGATCCGGCACGGAAGCCAACAACGCTAACTCCTGCGCCATATGACCCAGCAGAATATATACAAGGAGAACTAATCATTACAGGAAAACGAATTATTCACATAATGTCAGATTATAACTTTATTTTATATATGTATATGTATAAAATACAAATTTTCGAATACAAAATACATTGAACGAAGTTCTTATTATGGAAACCTGCATCGACAAGGCAATGCAGAAGCAAGAAATAATTATTTAACTTAATTAAATGAGACGGCGAACATCTCGGTTATTTTGCGTTCGTCTAAGAGCAACTATGAAGTGCAGTTTCAGTATATAATTCAATTCGATTCGATTTTTTATTTTGTGTTTTAGAACCATGTTTTCACTGCTGACAGAGCTGAAGCTACGTTTATTGAAAGCACTCGCCTTCCGAGAAACCTATTAGTTCCATGAAATTTAATTTCCTTTATTGTACGTAGTGGTGGCAAAACTCGACTTCTTCAATATCATTTTTTCAAATATAATACACTGGTATAAAATTAATATATATATATAAACGCAAGAATAATTGATCGACTGATTCGTGTAACTAACGTTTTTGTAAATGCTTTTCATATGCTCATGATATGTTTTTATATGACTTATACCTGTTTACATCGACCGTGGATGTAACGCACACATACCATCTTTTTACGGGGGACACATAAAACGTTTTTTGGCGATTTCGGGCCAATGTCAAAATATGTTAAAATACAAAATTGAAGTGCACGAAGACAAATATACTGGTGTTTCATTGACTCGATGAAATATCAATTTAAATAAAAACCATTTTTTAAGTTCTCTTTCATTTGCAATTTTCACAGGCCTTTCTTTTTTCAAACTTAAATGTTAAATTTAGATACTAATTCGGCAGTTACAGCTTATCCTTTTGATAGACGTGTATTAAGCTGTGTACATTGTGAAACTAAATGGCTGAGAAAGTCACGTTCTCTTTTTTCTATATTTAATCTCTTTTAAAGCACAATAGTGCATTGTTAAAAGATAGAACCCGTGCAGCTCTGCATCGGGCCAATAGTATGAGGAGTAAATTCGTTTTCCTTTATGGCCGTTATGTAAGGCGAACGTGAAACAGCGGCTACATACACATAACAGGCTGTGGTGGGACAATCAACAACTGTATAGTTGTGTTGTGATTATCGAAAAAATCTATTTTGTAAAAACTGTGCATTACGTCTTTTTGTACAGATGACTCTCATATAGTACGGAGATAAGGACCGCACTATAGGAAATTAGAAACCTATACAAAATTAGAGGTTAGGTATTTTTAAATTGCACGAAATCGATATATCAATAAAAAAATTCCCTATTAACAGACATATTTTAAATGGTTACGTTTTTCATAAATATATGAAAACAAGGGTAAAACAGCCACTGACAAATATTCTTCCATTACAGATGCATTTACATTATTATTATTAAAATATTATACAATTATGCATATTTAACATATAATTAATAAAATAAAACCTGAAAATGTGATGATATTATGGAGGGGTTTACCGAAAACGTCTAAAAATGTGTTAAAATAAGTTTTGTTAATCGTCACAATCATTGTTAATTATATAAAACTAAATGGCTGACAGACAATTGTTAGCCTAATCTCGCTGAATAATATTTTCTAAGGAGCAAATAGTCACTCGATACTCGTTTCGAGAATTGAGCATACATACATGATGACAGTATTGCCGTATGACAAATAATTTAACTGTTGCAAAGTGACAAATATATATAATGTTTTAATGATAAAATAATGAGAATTAGTATTTAGAAAAATTAACTTTATTAGAGTGCCGGTCGATATTTTAATAATAATTAAAAATGTGGAGCACTAAAAGTTTTCTTTGCTACTGGTCCGGATAAAACCCAAGTCTTCCACTACTCCGGATCCATACTAACGATCTGCTTGTGATAAACTATCATTTAAAAGGTGTTTACTGTCAATGCTCGGTGGAAAGGCATTATATGAAAAAATGAAAAATGAATTATAGTTTTAAGCCGGATCGATTTGGTTGTTAAATTGTTATACAGTTAATTAAGATTTTTATGAAAGTAATTAGTTTTTAATTAGTACTATCAAAGTTTGTATCTTACCCCCTCCCTGCGTTCAGTAAAGAAGGACAAACCATGAATTTTATTTTGTAATTTTTAACATAAAAATTAGAAAAAAAAAATCGTTTCGTATACATTGTGCCGGTCTGATGATGCTTCTCAAAGAAGCGAAACACGCATAATATTCTGTAACACAACAAGTGGAATAACAAAATTTAATATTAAATAACTTACCGCTCTTACCCGCCAGATCCTATGGCGCAGCGGTTAGCGTTGTTGGCTTCCGTGTCGGATCTCACGGGTTCGAGTCCCAGTACGAACAGCATTTTTCGATTGATTTATCGATTTCTGTTCGAAGGCATGGGTGTTTGTGATGTCTGAAAATTCCCTCCCACCCTTTCCGATCCTTTAATAAGCGGGCGTAGCGAGAACGATTAGTTAACCACTTCTTCTGCCCTGGCTTATCCTATCCCTAATAATCTTTTTGAAAACGAGAGATTGAGCAACTGAGAAACAAACAGTTGTCGTGGAAAACTTCTGTTGAGATACCTCCATTAGGAGTCCATATACTACACATTGGGAGCGGACATGGATTACAAGTATCGCTCTTTAACCTTGTAGAGTTTTTTTCTCACATATAACAATTCCAAGAGATAAATTCGTCAGTACAAAAGCATTGTTTTGTATTCTAGCTACAAACAATGGTCACTAAATAACAAAATCATGAGAATACCAATTCAATAGATTAGTAAATGTGACGGTACGTAGATACAACGTTATGCTACATCACGCAGCCGTTTAAATAACGGACTAAAGCGTAACCCAAAACAAGAGAATACTCTGAAATCTTCTACCGATCTGTTAACATACACGTATTACATTTTGACATATGTTAATTCATTACGATTTTCTTCAAGGTTGACAGAAACTTTTGTTGTATTGATTGGATTTCAAATTATGAAGTCTTTCAGAATATTGGTATATCATTTGCAATATGTGATGATATATCCCGTCAAAACTAAATTATCAGGAAAATATATAATTCTAAAACATATTTACTTCCAGCTCAAAAACTTCTTTTTACTACGGAACGAAAGCGGACCGTACCATTCGTTTCTGTTTCGCGCAGTAGCCCTTCGTGAACAGGTAGACGGGTGCGAACCGAATCCACGCCATTTTCATTTCTGAGAATACGTTGTACTGTCACGTTAAGCTACAACCTATCTGATTTATAATATAAAAAAATATCACAGCATGTATAGTGACAGTGGTTCTGATACTGAAGAAGTTAATCCTTCAACAAGTCGTCCAAGTGATACTGATATCAAAAAAGAAATTTTGCTTTGAATGCTCTTTCTACGTGTTGCATAACTTCACTTGAATCACTTACGTTGAGTTAGTTATCCATTTCGTGTAACGAGTCATAAAATACAACTCACTAAGGCAGAGAAGATCCAGAGAACATTTTTGAGACCTCTCTACATGAGGGTGTGTGGATATTACCCATGGCTTTATCCAATAACACCAACTAATAGTTTGAACGTTCAAAGAGAGATGTACCTGACCATATATTTCTTTCGGCTTATACGAGGCCAAAATGAGAATTTCACTATTCTTGACGATATGAAGCTGAATGTTCCTGCTTATTTTTTGAGAAATCGTGGACATGAATTGTTTGTTCTCCCAAGGTGAAGAACTAGCCTGCCACTGAGAGTTTTAACGGTTTTTAACAATATCGCTTCGGATGTCAACATATTCCACGTGGTCGTGGGTGAGTTCCGACGAATGCTAGTTTTTATGTATTAAAGTGTGTGTATTTTTTTCTACTGCTTTTATTGTGACATTGTATTATATTCTTTTTTCTTCATATTTAAAGTCTTAAATATATAATTTGACAACCTTATGCATTGTTAAATAAATAAATAAAACTATTTTGGTGATAATTCTAATATTTAAATTAGCGGTAAATGCAACACATGTAAGGATTTAATAATGGCCACAATCTTTGGCGGAATCCCGTAGGCATCCAGTATCCTCCACAAAGAGGGTCTGTGCGGACTATCGAATGCCTTCTCATAGTCGACGAAACAACAAGCAAGAGCACTGTTAAATTCATTGCTCTGCTGGAGGAGACATCGAAGATTGTGTATTTGGTCCGCACACGACCTTCCAGGGAGGAAGCCCGCTTGATTTTTCCTAAGTATTTTCATAATGGGACCTCTTATTCTCGCCAAGAGAATGTGTGCCATTACCTTCCCAGGAATACTGAGAAGAGTTATGCCTCGGTAATTGTTACAGCTGAGGGGATCACCTTTTTTGTGGAGTGCTAACACCTCACCGTCCACCCAGTCCCTAGGACAACGCTCACCGCCCCACACCCTGGCCATCAGGTGATAGAGAGGATGTAGGACGGCGTTAAGACCACATTTCAGAAATTCCGAATGTATTCCGTCTCCACCCGGTGCTTTGCCGTTTTTAAGCCTCTTCACTGCCAAGATGATTTCGGCATGTGTGGGCGTACGGTCTGAAATACCGGACACTCGGGGGAGGTCCATAGATGTAGCCTCTTCGGTTACGTCAAAAGGGTCCTGGGGGGGCGGTCGGTTCAGCACCTCGCAGAAATGATCCTTCCAAATCTTTTTAACGCTTTCTGCGTTTGACTCTATTGCTCCATCAGGGCCGCGAATTGGCCCGGGAGTCGGTGGTCGCTTTCCGCAGACCTCGCGCGTGATTTTAAATAACTTCTTGGTATCATTTCTGCGGGCCGCCACCTCAGCTGTCTCAATTTGCCGATCCAAGAATCGGCGCTTGTCAAGTCGCGCAGACTTCTTGACAACTTTGTCCTGATTACGATAATCAGCGCGACGTTCTTCAAATTTTTCAGGGTCAGCTTCACTGTCCTTCAGTGCTTTTAGCCTGGCCCGCTCTTCAATTCTCCTCCACGTATTATTCCTCCTCCATTATTAAATCCTTACATGAGAATAGTGCATGTTGTGTGAGAATCGGTGACTCAAATACCGAATGGTTCGGGGTCACTACCGGAGTGAGACAGGGGTGCGTTCTTGCACCGTTCCTGTTTATTATTATCCTTGACTTCATACTTCGCAGGTCAATTCCGCCTGATCGAGGTGTAGCTGTTGGTCCCGGTCTGAAGCTGTGTGACCTTGAATATGCCGATGATGCTGTAATATTCGATAAATCCATTGAGGGCATCCAGGAGACTATTGATGGGTTGGGAACTAACTCAGGTCGCATTGGTCTAAAAATTAATACTAATAAGACCAATGTGACGTGTAACCAAACCTGTCATGACTCTGATAGGACCCTTACCAGCGCGGGACAGATCATCGAGAGGGTTGACAGCTTCAGATACCTCGGCGTACATATCCCCGAAGACGGTAGTACAAAAAACGAGCTCGCCATTCGTTTAGGAATGGCTGGAGCCACATTCAACTCAATGCGGACTGTCTGGGACACACAGCTGTACTCGATTAAAACCAAATGCCACTTGTTCAACGCTTGCATTCTGCCGGTAATGCTTTACGGTTGCGAATCATGGCACCTGACGAAGACTCAGAAAAACCGTATACTGAGCTTCGAGAACAGATGCTTGCGTCGGATAATGGGGGTGAGGTGGTTTGATTTTGTGAGGAATTCAGAGATAAGGGAGCGTACAAGACAGCGTCCCGTCACGTCAGTGGTTATGGAGAGACGTTGGAACTGGCTGGGTCACGTGCTGCGGATGCCTCCGGAAAGCCTCAATCCGGCCTGCCTCTTCTTTCGACCGGTGGGATTCCGGCGTCCTGGACGTCCGTCGGGTACTATCCATAGGATGTACTCGGCGGAACTGAGGGATGCTGGCATGTCATGGGAGGAAGCAAAGCTATTGGCGGGAGACAGGGAAACATGGAGGTGCCGCGTGGCGGCCATATGCTCCACATAGGGAGCGAACATGGCCAAAGAAGAAGAAGAAATGCAACACAGTACACACCGTTGTCTATTGATCCCACTATACATCCTTTTCTACCTGAATATCGTTTTGCTTTTGCTCAAATTTGGTTAAAAAGGATACAGACCTAAGTTAGTCATCAGCCGCGGGGACGAAAACGACTACCAAAAGTAAATGCGATTTTTTGAATTTCCGTTTATTTTCAATGGACTTTTTGAAACTGTTAATAATTATTACATCAAAAAACAAATTATTTACACTACTTTGAGTAATATATTTGTGTTTAATTTATGTTGATCTAAAGAGTTCAAATTGTAAATATTTTCAAAAATTTCACGTTTAGCTATATTTCAACCCCGAATTTTTGTGTGCCCATGCGATCACGCTCGTCCTTACTACTGACTCTCCGTACACAATATAACACTGTAGTATATGAATGACCATATAATCACGAGGGGTTTCTATACAACGACTTTGTGTTTTTTTTTGAAATGTTAGAAATAAAAGTTATCCGTGACTTAAATATGGCTTCAAAAAATATATTTAATCGAAAAAAGCTCTCTTCTCTGGAGGGTTAGCGGTTAGACATAAAGCATTTAACAATATTCTCCGTTATAAAAAAATGTCTGAATGTGAAATTTGATGTCATATCCTTTGACTTTGACAAAACTCGGTAGTTAGAGGAAATAATGGTGTGAATGTAAAAAAATAAATGTTTAAGAGTTCCCCATAACATGTGAATAATCAGTCATTTAGGAATGAATTACTGCAAAATTTTATTCTGAAATTTGAATCGTTCAAAATACTCGTATTTATGTTATATAAGAAATAAATGTATTACGAAATTAAAAGATGATTTGATTTTGATGACGTTCAATTAGCTGGACAAATATTTACTTAAACAAATAGTCTCTGCTGCTCATCGAAATTAATTGCGGTTATCGATAAAATGTTATAACATAGTAACGCTTACAGCAACAATTCAACAAGCTACAAGGTTATCAAATTTTAATGAGCAGGTGAATCTGCAGAACTCCCCATTTCTTTACCCTATACTTAAGTAAATATAATCAAATTGTCGCCCGCTGTGGTCTAGTTGGTAAGAGCTTGTTCTGCCGACCAGGTAGGTCTAGGTTCGATTCCCTCTAAGGTCAATGTCAAATTTAGATTTTTCAATTTAAATTTGAGAAATGAAATATGATGATGTCAATTCTCATCGAGTTTTTCTCGTGTGATCTTTCAACTGTAAAATATTTGGCGCATTGGCATTGGCTGTAATGCCAAATATTTACTTTTTAAAATATAAAAATTAAATAAAATTCATAAAATAATTATGAATTTTCCAGCGATCAAAATAGATATAATTCTTGAAACTACCTACCATTAAATCTGTAGGCAAATTTAATGTTGGAATCCCACCAAACGCTTTCAGTCGAAACCTTAAATTGAGTCGTTTGGTATCAAAAGTTTGAACTGTTCCATACAAGATGTATGGAACAGTTCTGCTTTTGATACCAGACAACTCAATTTGACTCTTCCTTTTGATTCGTTCGTTCAATTTTAATTTTCAATCGGAAAACAAATATTTTACGCGGTAGAGTTCTGATTGAATTTTCCGCGAGTCACGTGTTTTCATGAAGCAAATGTGTGAATACAAACGTTTGCGACCGATTATAATTTTATGCTGTAATATTTCAGCATGGAACGAATGATTTTTATTGTTACTGTCTACTGGCAGTAAAATCACGTCGTAGGAATAGTAATCTGATACTATTTAATCTATCTAGTTAAGTGGTAAGAGCTAGGGCTTGTCGGTTTTCAAACACCGGTTTTTGGAAAAAATTTGCGACATTCGAAAACCGTTATTTTCAACTTCGTAACCGGTTATACCAACTCTTAAAAAACCATGGAGAAATCAATAAATAGATTTCTTGAGGAACCACATCAAATTACTTCAAATTGAATAACACGGCCGAATTTTCCATATACGAGTCTAAAAACAAAATGACAACAATTTAGGTCTTTTATTTGATGCCTTAAAGACCATATGCCCCACATCATTACCCAGCGAAAGGGTATTTTCGATATCAGGAAATTTTGTTACAACAATTAGATCAACACTGAGTCACGGACGCTTTGTTTTCTTAAATCATATTTTCTGAAGAGTAAAACCAAATAATTTCTTGTTGTGTATTATCATGTATATAAATAAACAAAATAAAAAAGAATTTTTAACTTGTCGCTATTTTCCTGATTAGATTACAGATGAAGACTTTTGTCACGGAAAGGTTCCCGTCGCCTGTATAATTTATCGAAACACCACTATTTTTTTATAAATAAAGATCCTATATTATAGTTTCCCAAGTTACATTAATATTGTCGAGGTTAAATTGTTTACGCCTAACTAGTTCCAAATGGGAAACAAACTAAGTAGTCTAGCGGAAAAGTCCCATATTTTCATTTAAATACAAATTAAATTCAACCAAAACCTTATTATGTATATAATGTAAATAAAAAAATAATCAAATAGTCTGAATAAAGTAATATATATATATATACTTTAGTAATATATATATATATTATACATGTCCGCTCCCGATGTGGAGCATATGGCCTCCTAATGGAGGTATCTCAACAGAAGTTTTTCTACGAGAGCTTTTTGTTACTCAGTCGCTCAACCTCTCTTTTTCAAAGAGAGTAGCAGTAGAGAAATAAGAATAAGGCTAGGACAGAACTAGTGGTTAGCTAATCGCCCTCGCTACGCCCAGTTATTAAAGGATCGGAAGGGTGGGAGGGGAGGACATTTTAGACATCACAAACACCCATGTCTTCGAACAGAAATCGATAAATCGACCGAAAAAATGGTGTGCATACTGAGATCCGGCACAGAAGCCAACAAAGCTAACCACTGCGCCATAGGATCCGACTACTATTTACTATGTATTAAGTTACAAAAGAATTGTATTGGTAAGTTCAAAAACTTTGTCGGTTTCATGCCATCATAATAACTATGTGTTTAACTCATTACGCTTAGCTCTTTTTTTACATACTGGCCTATAAAAAGATAGACAAAACATTTTCTAGTCTTGTCTGATATTTTAACTTATATTTGAAAATAATGTTTTAAACGTAATAATGTTACTTTATGTTGTAGGTACTGGGAAACGGTACATAGACGGTAATATTGTAATGGTATTTGCAATACCGGAATGTAGGTAATATGTAGTTACGATATGCCGGCATATGCCCTACTTGGGGCGCTCAAAAAAGACAGAAAGAAAAGACGGCCGACTTAACCAGAGAGCTCTTTATTGATATTTTAATGAATGAATGGCCTCTCTTTATATATTTTCATGAAAGATTCTACGGAATGCAATCTTCCCGCATCTCGGTCATAAAAGAATTCCTCTCAAGGAACATATCGTCAGATAACATTATTAAATTTATTATTGAATGCATTCATACTCCTTGAATTTTACAACAAATAAAATAAAGAACGAAATTCTCTGTTTCAATTTTTACGGGTTGTTTTGCCTTTTGCCCGCATAAAAAGTTGTTAAGAAAAACGTTGCGTTTTGACGGATTTGTTTTTACTCAATAAAAATTTGAATATATTTTCAAGTAACCAAAAATGTCAGTTAGCAACCATTAATATCTTTTAAAACAATTCGTATAGCTCTATTAATGCTTTCTAATAATCATTGTCCCGACAGCTGCAATAAGAGGCTTGAGTTGTCCATTACTTGAATAGCAATCATACGCAGGGAAAGGACGATGGAAAAATGACACTTTCTGATAAATCTTTCTCAACGCCAATTCAAATTTGATAACAGTTAAGTGGGATGGTTATGTACTCAATTTATTATAATGGTCTATAGAAAATATTTTTCATTAACATCTTTTAAAAAAGGAATCTAGACAAAAAAAAGTAGTTTTTTGAAAAAAAAAACCCCCCGATCGATGTGTAGTTCGAAATGTTAAATGATATGTCTACAGTGTGATAATATAGCTCAGCGGTGGGGAACCTTTTCTTCTCTAAAGGCCGCAGTAAACATAGGACGGGATTGATTAATATTCAATCCCTTGCCCTACTTTTCCTCTATACTTTTTCCCCAGATACAGCGGAACCCCGATCTACCGTTCTCGCATTGTTCGTTTTCCCGCATGGATCGTTCATTTGTTATATAGTCCCAGCCAAACATCCATAAGAACAATGTTTAATAATCCCGCATTAATCGTTCCCGATTATACGATTTCCTCGATTTATTGTCCCTTCACAAACATTATCCCGATTGAACGTTTTTTTGAATATATATTTCTAGGAAGTCTACTCTACTACATACTCAGAGAAAGAGGCTTTGCCAATAGCCGAAAAAAAGGTGTTTCAGATTTCTCTGCATCGAACGGATGGATCAATAGGTTTAAAGATCGGCATGGTCTAAAAACTAGCGGGTGAGAGCACTGCCGTGGACCATGACACGAACGCAGCATGAATAGCGAGATTACATGAGATCGTCGAATAATACGAACCACGAGATATTTACGGAAGTGTCAAACTCCAAAGAAGCAACTGAGCATAAAGGACTTTTTTTTTAAATGAGTGAGATTTTATTTTATTATTTTTAGCTTTCCCGCATTTTTCGTTGATTTTTCGGTCCCTTGAAAAACGTAAAATCGGGGTTTCACTGTATCTCCTAACCTCGTTTTTTTTAAGCTCACAGAGGAATTTGAAATCCTAAATTTGCTAGCGTATTATTCAAATATTATATCGACTGTGGAAAGGAAAAAGGACGTAACCGAAAGTTTTTTCAAAACAGCTATTTTCAATACAAGAACCTTCATACACGCTCTATCAAAAAGATGTAAGCTGGAAATGCTGAATAAGTATTTGATTTTATGTACTTCAAGGTTGTTTACATTTTAAAATTTTCCTTTGACCCAAAATCACAAAAAAGATTTTTTCTTTCCTAAGTCAATGTGTAATAAATAGTAGCCTGCTCGTCATCGTGATTGTTATTCATGCAAACATAATATAATTTTGCATTATATCTGTTAACAGTTAGCAACAGCAACAAACACATTGTACATTAAATCACAAACTGAGTCGCTGCAAACGAAACTGACCATCTTCACACGGAGATTTTTTGCTATTACCAAGTGCGAGAAATACAATTTGACTATTCGCATAGCAAAAATGGTAAAATCATTTCTTTACGCCAGTGATGTACTACCCGCGGCTTTCGAACCGCATGCGTCCTAAAATGACATTTATGGCGGCTCATCGAGTAGATTATATTTTCCAAAGATTAACTCTTACCCAGGGAGATTTTTTATTGACAAATGTATTCCTTTACCAAAATCGACCAGGATCCCGGGATTGGAGGCCTTAGTGCTGACTGCTGACATAGTATGCAATATGAAATATACACAAAATGTAGAGTGGAGTGACTAAAGAATATGTTAATATAAAATTCATAGTAGTATGCATCTCTTAAAAAGTGAAAGAATACAGATATCAGTATCTGTAGAATTTGTATTCTCAGCGGCCCGCGAACAAATGAAAAATGAATTATGCGGATAGGTTCTGCATCATTGCTTTACAAAGAGGTTTAGTGTTCTCAGATAAAATCATGTAGCCTCTGGTCAATTTATAGAATTTGTCTATTGTTACGAATTAAAATCTGATTTAGTTTATGTTTGATTATCAGAGATTTAATAACGAATATTAAATAGTCTTATACTTGCTGACAGCTTTTATCAAATTTAATTTTATATTAAAAATTAACTTCCACAAAGTCACAGCTGAATCAATCGAAAATATGGTATTTTATCATTTACCGTTATCATTCGCGGAATGATATCGAATATTAATTATAATTCGGTTTATCTAGTTTTTCTTTTTATCGGTATCACATAATTTAGCCAATGAAAAAGTAAACAATACCTTACAAAGTTAAATTTGATATTATTGTTATTCCACTAATTGTGTTACTAATTTTGTATTGTTTTGAAAATTCCCTCCCACTCTTTCCGATCTTTTAATAACTGGACGTAGTGAGAGCGAATAGTCAACCACTAGTCCTGTCTTAGACTTATTCTTCTATCCCTACTACTCTCTTTGAAAAAAGACAGTTCGATCGACTAAGTAGGTAGCACACGGTTATTGTAGAATAACTTCTTTTGAGATGCCTCCATTAGGAGGCCATTGGGAGCGGAAATGGTTTAAAAATAGTTTTTGTTTAAAAAAATCTATACCCTTAATCTACGTTTCGTCGGTCTCTAAAAAACGTAAATGGAAAGTCCTCTTAAAAGATTGGTATGTTTTATATTTAATCCATTGGATGTTTTTATTTATGTCTGTGATCTTTGAAATCCTTTGTATGCGATAGTCGTAGACCGAATATAATCCTTCATAATACACTGCTTGTTTATTTTCTTGGAAATACATCCTAACAGATTAAAAGCATATTTTTATGATGCCCACACGTGTTTGAATCTAAACAATCTGAAAAAAACAACATTGTTGAATGCATACATGATTTTTATTATATTCATGCATATTGAACATTCTTGAAAACCAAAATCATTTTGTGCAAAAAATGAAAATAGTTCAAATAAAAAATCGAGGGTTTGGGTGTCTTGTTTATAGTCCGAGGACTTGGTTAGGTCACATCCTTTTTATCTCAGTTATATTTTTTTATGCAGTGAGAGTGAGGAGTGCAGAGTTGTAAAAAACGGAAAATTACAATTTATTTTCTTAGCTAAATTTTAATTAAAAATACATATATGTATTATATACAGGGAACTAACAGTTTGAAGAGACTCTTTTTTTATAAAATTGTACATCTTTTATAAATCGAAGTCAGATAAATCATTTGCATATGCCGAGTCGAAGTGTTTATTCACGACTCCAACACCACTGTTGGAACACCGATTTCGAATGCTCTGTGGCAAAGCACCCTATAGTGAAAGCCATGCTATAGGGTTGAAAACAGGTACTTTTTTCAGATGAGCGGTCCGGATTCATAATTTTCAAAATAATATCACATCATTATGAAACCATTTGTTTCTGTTATATTGTAGAAAATAGATATTTATATTGAAATTATATATCTTTTCAATTACATCTTTTTCAAAATAAGAAAAAATCACATTTTCTAAGGTTTTTAAATAAAAATCTCGGAGAACAAAAGCAAACAAAGAAGGCAAATCATTTTATTGAAATTATTTTTTTTACAATATTTCAATACAGAATATGAGGTTGGATAGTTCATTAAAAAAATCAACGTCATTATTGGGATTATAATCAATTAATAATTAATCTCAACATTTATTTGTGTACACTGGTTCGTTACTCAATCTTTCCATAGGATTTCGCAAGTCATATCAGTAATCAAAAATCAGTAAGTCAAACTAAGGTAGCACATTTCACTTCATTATTTTTTAAATATTGTTATTGATTAAATCACCCTTTACTTGGTATATTGCCATTATTATATGATAAGACGCAGCGTTTATTTAATAACATCACAATAGGTGTCAAAATCTTATGTAATATAATATGGATTCCGCTTGTTACTGTTGTTTTATGTAATTTATAATTAATATTTTATATAACTGTGATAATTAATAGTGGGAAGTTAAATTTTATTTGTTTTACCATACATCGCATTTCTTGCCATCCGCTATATTTCTTACAATCATTACTTAATTTGCATATATGACCCTTCCGATGTATCGTAAATTGTAAATTAATAACACCAAAGAATCACAGAATATCCATACAAGAAATCTATCAAGCATACATGTTATATTCAACGAAAAATAAGCTCATAAATTGGAGTTTAGAGTTGATCTACGTATAACCGCCATACAATTTGTTAGGAGAGGCTGGGATTCAACGGCCCGCTCATTTTTGCTGTTTTTTCTACAACATTGCTTGGAACCTGAGACTGCTATGACTGTGGTCATTTTGCATGCGTTTATTTCGGGAAGCGCAAACAAAACGACGCTCATTTTCTTCTTTTGTTTAATATATCGACCAGTTAATACATTTCTTCAACTATCGTAGTTATATCTTTACATTAACATCACGTGTTTTTTTTTAAATTCCCAGTGGTACATATAATATCTTTCTAATAATACCTGACATCAACACAACACATTAGAAAAGTTTCCAGTTCATTTAAATAATAAAATAAAATAAAATAAATTAAAATTAAATTAAACTAAATAAAATTAAACACAATGCAACAAAAATCTCACGTTGCTGGGCAACGGGCTTACAGCTAGTAGATTTTTATAACACCAGTGGGTATTCCCATCATAATTATTTTCATTTTTTGTAATACCGGAATTAATATTTGAATCACGGTATTTAACAGGGCTCGGAGTCGGAATCGGACTCGCTCAAAAAACAGACGCCTTCGGCTCCTTTTTTCAATTAAATTAAAACACAAAAAGTTATGTATTAACGTACATGTGAAAAAAGCATTAGGAGAGATTTTTTACATATATTTTAATTCGGAGTGGTTTTCAGACCATACGTAAATGTCAATGTTGAAGTCGCGGTTTTTTTCACAACTTTACAGCCTTGGTATTCTAAATGAAATACCGCTAATCATATTTTTATTCGGTATTGCAATCCCTGAGTTCGATACTTTGAATGAACTAAGATAGTAAATTACCATAAATTATAATATCACAAAGCCGAAGATAGAACGGATCACTCGACAGTAATAATATAATAACAACTCGAGGAAACCAGTTTTTAATAAAATTGAATGAAAGTATTCGAAAACGGTTGTTTTGCTATGCACCAAGAGATTTGATTATATTCATCTTTGCGATGGATTCGGCGGTAGCTTTGTGTAAGATCATTTTTAGTATAAAATGTATCATGATAACTCTGTTACGGTGTCCCAATTTGTAACATAACATCGAAATCACCAAAAAAGTTATCAAGTTTAATTTACATTGATTATATTCAGCTACTTATTACTTAAAAGTGTCAAATTCATTGAAAGATTGAAAAAAAATGAATTTGGGGAATCGAATCTCACAAGTCTAGAGCAGTGTTTGTCACCCTTTTGAGTGTCTTTATTTTTCTGCGGCCCCCATACCATTGTTTTGTCTTCCCATAAAAAATCGAATTTAAAAAACCCAGGAATTTGCTATTTCCTAAATTTACCAGCGTAGGACATTTTTTAGGCCTTTCAAGAATTTCAAATCCATAACCCCAAGAATTTATATATTTGCCCAAATGAACAGCGTGGGATCATATTTTTTTAGGTCTTCCGAAAATTTCAAATCCAAAATCACAGAAATTCAGAGATTCCGGAAAATTTGCCCGTGGCCACCTAAACTGTGCTGCGGCTCCCCAAAACAAAAATTAATCTCCGTGGCCCCCCCGTTGAGAAACCCTGGTCTAGAGTATTACCACTCGGCCACAGCAATCGTCTGTGTATAATAAATACTAAAAAATTTGTAGTATGTAAAGGGTCCAATTTTATTTATATTTTAATAGGGACGCTCGATCGTGCAGAATGTCCATCGTGGCATGTGCTGTGGGACCACATGCTATCGGTATTCACATCTTAACATTAATAGCCGATAAGGTCTGTCTGTAAGGACGTCCGCAGTAAGGTACAGACCAATGATTTCGATTTATTCTGAACAGCACATTTTTGAAATGTTGTTCTATCCAATGGGAGCGGCTTATTATAAACCGGGCGTGAATGTTCTGATATCGCCACGTTTGAAAATTTGATATTTCTTGGTGTAGAGCTAAAGTATTGTATCACCATACATCATAATATTCGAATAATCAAAGACTTTAATTCGACTATTGCAAACTATGATTATAGGGCTATCGAAATGAATCGTCTGATCGTGTGAGTCGATGTGAGACTAATATTTTTTGGAGCGGATTTGATCAATTGAATCATAATGATGAATCTTTTCACGTCTGACCTTGAAAATCTGTTAGAATTCTTTAATACATTAAGAATATTCAAATTATGATATGGATATATGATAGAATAATATTTTGCTTTTTTCATACACTTGGACAAAATGTGCAACTGATTTTTTATTGAAAAATTGGATTTGATCTTTTGATTTTTATTGGAAATAATTGTTAAATAATTTAAAATCCGAAAAATAATTGTTGGCAAACTTGAACATTATTCCAAAAATTAAGTAATTTACAAAATTTCTGCTACTACGAAAGATGATTGTTAGCAAACTTTAACATTATTCCAAAAATTAAATAATTTACGAAATTTCTGCTACTACGAAAAATGGTTGTTAGCAAACTTAATCATTATTCCAACAATTAAATAATTTACGTAATTTCTGCTACTACGAAAAATGGTTGTTAGCAAACATAAACTTTATTCCAAAAATTCAATAATTTACGAAATTTCTGCTACTACGAAAAATGGTTGTTAGCAAACTTAAACATTATTCCAAAAAATCAATAATTTACGAAATTTCTGCTACTACGAAAAATGGTTGTTAGCAAACTTAAACATTATTCTAAAAAATCAATAATTTACGAAATTTCTGCTTCTACGAAAAATGGTTGTTAGCAAACTTAAACATTATTCCAAAAATTCAATAATTTCAATAATTTACGAAATTTCTGCTACTACGAAAAATGGTTGTTAGCAAACTTAAACATTATTCTAAAAAATCAATAATTTACGAAATTTCTGCTTCTACGAAAAATGGTTGTTAGCAAACTTAAACATTATTCCAAAAATTAAGTAATTTAGGAAATTTCTGCTACTACGAAAAATGGTTGTTAGCAAATTTAAACATTATTCCAAAAATTCAATAATTTACGAAATTTCTGCTTCTACGAAAAATGGTTGTTAGCAAACTTAAACATTATTCCAAAAATTAAGTAATTTAGGAAATTTCTGCTACTACGAAAAATGGTTGTTAGCAAATTTAAACATTATTCCAAAAATTCAATAATTTACGAAATTTCTGCTACTACGAAAAATGGTTGTTAGCAAACTTGGACATTATTCCAAATATTAAATAATTTACGAAATTTCTGCTCCAACGAAAAATGGTTGTTAGCAAACTTGAACATTATTCCAAAAATTCAATAATTTACGAAATTTCTGCTACTACGAAAAATGGTTGTTAGCAAACTTAAACTTTATTCCAAAAATTGAATAATTTACTAAATTTCTGTTACTACGAAAAATGGTTGTTAGCAAACTTCAACATTATTCCAAAAATTAAATAATTTACGAAATTTCTGCTCCTACGAAAAATGGTTGTTAGCAAACTTGGACATTATTCCAAATATTAAATAATTTACGAAATTTCTGCTCCTACGAAAAATGGTTGTTAGCAAACTTAAACATTATTCTAAAAATTAAATATTTTACGAAATTTCTGCTACTACGAAAATTGGTTGTTAGCAAACTTAAACATTATTCCAAATATTAAATAATTTACGAAATTTCTGCTACTACGAAAAATGGCTGTTAGCAAACTTGAACATTATTCCAAAAATTCAATAATTTACGAAATTTCTGCTACTACGAAAAATGGTTGTTAGCAAACTTAAACTTTATTCCAAAAATTCAATAATTTACGAAATTTCGGCTACTACGAAAATTGGTTGTTAGCAAACTTTAACTTTATTCCAAAAATTAAATATTTCACGAAATTTATGCTACTGCGAAAAATGGTTGTTAGCAAACTTGAACATTATTCCAAATATTAAATAATTTACGAAATTTCTGCTACTACGAAAAATGGTTGTTAGCAAACTTAAACTTTATTCCAAAAAATCAATATTTTACGAAATTTATGCTACTACGAAAAATGGTTGTTAGCAAACTTGAACATTATTCCAAATATTAAATCATTTACGAAATTTCGGCTACTACGAAAAATGGTTGTTATCAAACTTTTTTTTTCCAAAAATTCAATAATTCACGAAATTTCTGCTACTACGAAAAATAGTTGTCAGCAAACTTGAACATTATTCTAAAAATTAAGTAATTTACGAAGTTTCTGCTAATACGAAAAATTGTTGTTAGCAAACTTAAACATTATTCCAAATATTAAATAATTTACGAAATATCTGCTAACTATAAAAATAAAATATATTAAAATAAAATATAATTAAATTAAATTAAATTCAATAAAATAAAATAAAATAAAATAAAATAAAATAAAATAAAATAAAATAAAATAAAATACCATAAAATAAAATAACATAAAATTAAATTAAATTAAATACTATGCAACAAAAATCTCACGTTGCTGGGCAACGGGCTTACAGCTAGTCATAGTTTAAGCCACAAGAAGTTTCTTATCATCGATCTTAAGCGCTCGCCGTTGACGGTTATAGCAATGCCAGTTTCGTTTTGGAAGAAGTATGGACCGATGATTCCGCCAGACCAGAATCCGCATAAAACAGTGACTTTCTCGGGTTGCATTTGGTGCTGGTGTATCTCGTATGGATTGGTATCGCTTAAAATCCGACATTTTTGCTTATTTACAAATACATTCATCCAAAAATGGGTCTCGTCGCTAAAGATGATTTTTTTGGCCTAACGTTTCTCGAACAGAGCAGTGACTTTGATAATAAAATTTGATGATTTCCACACGTTGTTCTAGGCTATAACCTTCCATGGTAATTTGCCGTACTCTAATAAGCTATTGACAGCAAATTTGACATAATGGCTGCTGTAACCTAACAAATTTCGAGCGTCCCTATTGAAAGACCCTATATAATACTACAAAATTTGTAGTATGTGTCCAAGTTCGCCTGTGGCCACATTTATATACAGTTTCATTTCGGGACTATGTCATGAATATTATAATATTGTACAGACACCAGGGCGACATCATGTCGAAAATCTAATTGTGAAATTACATTTTTTACGTGTCTATGAGTTTATAAACTGAGAAAAATAATAAATACCGTTTATTATAATGGTGTTTGCATTGTTTACTGCCCATTATTGATGGTATATTCTTTCTGACTTCTGGTTTGGTTGGTTAGACTTTTTCCATAGCTATCGGGCTGTTCCGGGTTCACGTCCCAGAAAAGGTAAATATCGAATTTAAATTTGATATATTGCACATGGTTTATTATGATGTCTCTGCTCCTGGAGTTGATCTCTAATGATTTAATAAATGAAAAATTTCAAAATAATTGGTGCGTAAGCTGTAATGCCTTTTATTTTTCTTTAATGAAATTGATGAAAAAACTTATTTTTTTTAAATAATAATCAAAAAAAGCACAATTTGTACAAGCACAACAGTGCATGGTTAAAAGATAGGTCCCGTTCAGCTCTGTAACGGTCCAATAAAATGAGGAATATTTTTTGTTTTTGATTTCTTGATCGCATTGCGTTATGGAAGGTGGCCGTGAACATGCGGCTGCATACACATAACGGGTGGTGGTCATATCATCAGCAACGTTCCCTCTAAGCTGCGCGCGGCCGCGCAGTAGTTTGAAAACCTCCGCGAATTCCGAAAACCTCCGATTCCTGGTTGGTGCGCATTCCGTGACAACTATTCAATTAGTATTTTATTGGTCCGCGCAGCATTTGAAATTTCCGCGCAGATAACCTCTTGTCTTAGTCCAGGGAGCATTGATCATCACATCAGTACAGTTATTTTAACCTTACCCGCTCCTAATTTGAAGCATATGGTATTTCTAGGAGAGTTTATCCCAACATTTTTTTTTTCTACGAGAACTGCTTGTTACTTAGTTGCTCAAGCTCTCTTTTTTCGTCGAGAGTAGAGATATGAGGATATAGTAAGACTGAACTATTGGTTATCTAATCACTCTTACTTCGCCCTCTTTTACGATCACATTGATGGGAAAGAATTTCAGACATTACAGAAATCCATACTTTCGAGCAAAAATACATAAATCGATCAATTTAAGAGTGGGTAAACCAAAACACATTCTGTGATATTATAAAATTGTTAAATAAGTTCTACAACATATTTTTCAAATTGAAAAACTATTATGTAAAGACTTAAAATTTGCCAGCGTCATCACGAAATAAACATATTATTAATTTCATTATTGCTTCGACCATTTTAGCTTTTGTTAGTTTAACCGTTCACGACAGGTGTCGTTTTTAAGCACGGATGCACTTTGACTGACTGTACCGGTGCATCTGCCATTCTCGTCAGCTTGAAGGCGAAACAAACATTTAAAACTACCAACATAATACGGTATGTTTTTTTAATACAAAACTTACATCTTATATTAATATACATATATAGTATGTACAGTCCTGTTGACATATGTATGTCTAATTTGTTCCACAGATTCGATAAATATAATATTCTATATTCGGTGCTTACTGACAAATACTTTTTTAATACAATGAATTCCACTTAACGTTTTTGAAGGGACCGAAGAATAAAATACAAAAAAAGAGAAACGTTTATGGGAGCAAAGTTTTTTTTTAAATATACATACTGTTATTTTATTTGAAAAATCACGAAAATTTGTTTAGTTCATATTTTAGTTTATGTTTATTTGAATGACTTTTTGAAACTATTTTACTAACATTGATGACGAACGAAACCAAATTGCCAATCAAATTAAAAGCTTATACGAACATCACAGATATGTATATGAGCTTAATAAATAGTCAGAATTTGACCAATATACTCAATTAAATTAAAAGCTTATCACAGATATATGAGCTTAATAAATTTTCAGAATTCGACCAATATATTCCATGATAGAACTAAAGTGATAGGTGTTTTTCATTAATTTAATTGAGTGCACAGAATTATACTATCATTATTAGTAATTTTATGCGCAAATTCTGTATATTAGCTTAGTGGTAGAACTTAAAAACATTTTTTATGTAGTTTGTTTGTTTATAATATCTTTTAAAATTAAATTTTCTTTCGTTTTTTTTATAGAGGGATTAATTATTTGACCCCTTGTACAGTTTATGTTCTTAGAAGTTACTTTGCATAAAACATGACAAATATATATTTCGGTTGGAAAAATAGTGTTTCCGATGATTATTAAATATACATTCAAAAAGTAAAAGGAAATAAATAAATAGAGCACATCGAGTGCAGTGCTAATAATAATAAAAAAATAACCACAAAAGCCTCAAAAGCAGTTTATACAGAAAAATTGTTCTACGAAAACCGTTCGTTACTCAGCCGCCTAGCCTCCAATTTTTGCTGAGAGTAAGGATGGAAGAATAGGGTTAAGGCAGGACCAGTGGTTAGCTACTTGTTCTCGCTATGACCCGTTTAAGAGGCAAATGGAACGAGTCTGGGAGTGTCCGAATTGGGATTAGAGTTGTTAACTCTTCAAAACAAAATTAGTATATCAGATGTCCGCAGTTTCTTCGCATTTAGAATATGATGGCCTGTATATTATTTCGTTTTTTGGTCAGTAAAATAAATAAATTGTCTTTTGTAAAAACAGACTGCTTATTGAGTTATTTACGGAAGCAGATCCGGCCCCACCATAAAGGCGAAATAGGCGACCGCCTAGGGCGCAACACATTAGGGGGCGCATAAATGGAGCATTAAAACTATTTTTATATCTTTTATTTATTTTATTTTGATGTTTGTATTTGTTAGTTGTAATTATGCATCGTATTCTATTTGATACGAAAAATAGAGGTTGAGCGACCGAGTAACAAACAGTTCGCGCAGAAAAACTTCTGTTGAGATACCTCCATTATAATGCCACACGCTCCACGTTGGTAACGGATTTGGATGTAAAAAAATCTTTTGATCCTGAATTGTTTATTTTTCATTATTTCGAAAACAAATGGGACGATTTGTCAAAAAGGGTGCGCGCCAATAACTGTTCCCTAAGGCGCCATACAACCTCGCGCCGGCACTGTACGGAAGATTAATAAGCAATCAGTTGCCAATAACAATAAATGATAATAACAAATCATTTAACACTAACTCTCATTTTGCACCAACCTTCATCGGAGGTTTTCTGCAACTATTTTTAAGCGTTACACCGCTGGAAGACAAATAGTCAACCTACATATGAAATATGTTAACGGTAATATGGTTGATAGCCTGTCAATTACATAGGAATGCACCAACGTCCAACACTTACTTACATATCTGCAAAAGTCAATTGGAAATATTGACCTAAAGATTATATTTAGAACATTTAACGATGTCCCTCCATCTAAAATGCTTAGAAACAAATTTCCAGCGACCGTCGGCAAATTACTGATTTAAAAAAAAGAGCTATGTATAAATCGGTTTGGTGTACGTTCAGTGTTTCTTAAGTTTGTTGTATGCGCCCCTTGAGAGTATTTTAGAAATCGTTATTATGTTATATTGTTTTAATTTGTTTTACGATTATAAAAAATTGAATGTGTATTTTGTATATTGTATATTGCGATGATGCAACCAGTCATCTTTGTAATTTTTCTTGAGACTGGCGCGCTAATTTCTTTTTTTTCTGAGTATCCGATTTATCATGTATTCCAGTGGTGGCCGGTCAATGTGGCATTGGCTCAATGCACCCCTTGTATATGCAGGGGCGGTTATATTTTATGAAATAATATTCAAACACAACATTTATACCATTCACTCATTTTAAATTCAATAAAATAAATAAAACTTTAAATAAAATAAATTATTTTTTTCTAAAATATTTATTATAGACAATAAATACATGAAGAATTTAAAATGAATGAATGGTATAAATGTTATGATTGAATATTATTTCATGAAATATAACCGCCCCTGCATATACTAGGGGTGCATTGATTCAATGCCACGTTGACCGGCCGCCACTGATGTATTCTATCAGTTTTTTTAATATATAAATTGCCCCTATTTTAATTACTACATTGGCTAGGCATAGGCTAGTGGCGTATAATTTGAATGTGACAAAGGGAGCTTAGCTGTTACGCCAAACATATTTATTGTCTTTTAATTAATTATATAAAACTGTAAAACAGTAGAACCTCGACATGACGGACTAATGTGGATGAAGGGGTGTCTGTTAAGGCCGAAAGTCCGCATTATAAACGTTTCTTTCCCATTTGGCCATATTTTAAGGGTAGCATTACGACGATGTGTTTGATTGTAATTTACAATTCTAACTTATCAAATGGAGTCATAAATGAAATCCCGGGATTGATACGGCTGCGATCCCGGGATTGAGAAATTTTGAGCAAATTTCGAAAATTGACACAAAATTGGCAAATCGAGAATTTCAGATTCCTTGGTGAGCTAAAAAAAAACGAGGTTCTGTGACAATCTGGGAAAAAGTATAGCGAATTGAGGATTTCAAATTCCTCGGTGAGCAAATCCCTTGAATTGAATTGAAAATTTATCAATCCCGGGATTGGAAAAAGGCTCCGGGATTGGATACCCTAGATCAGGATTTCCCAAACATTTTCTGGAATGGAACACTTCGCAAGTCCGGAAAATAAAACGGAACACTTAGCTGAATTTTAAAGATTTTTTTAAACTGTGTTGCAGCGTATAAAACTATTCCTATTTTTTTTTGGAACACTTAGTCTGGCTCCGCGGAACATTGTTTGGGAAACCCTGCCCTAGATAGTACTCATGTAGACGTTATTATGGATAAATATGTGTTTTTTTTGCAGTGGTAAGTTTTGTATCGGTGAATTTTAAAGTTTTATTTAAATAACTCATTAAAAATAAACGTTTAATGTAATTTTGTAAAGAAATAAACATTGTCATGCCATGCCAAATGCACTAGTCATTTATATGACACCTGTGTGACGCGGCGCTATCACAAGCATACGGTTTTACTTCGCCTGATAATTCTGCGTCGCCTGCATCTCAGCGTACGCTAGCCTCATACTTGAATTTATACATGTGTAAAAAAAAATGTATTGGGTAATATACATTTTTTTATTCATGTCCGCTCCCAATGTGGAGCATATGGCCTCCTAATGGATGCATCTCAACAGCTTTTTTTCTACGAAAACTGTTTGTTACACAGTCGCTCAACCTCACTTTTTTCAAAGTTAGTAATAGGGAAAGAAGGATAAGGCTAGAACAGGACTAGTGGTTGGCTAATCGCTATTGCTACACCCAATTATTAGAGGATCAGAAGGATGGAAGGAGAGGAAATGATGAGAATTGACATCACAAACACCCAGTCTTCGATCACAACTTTGAATTGAATAATTCTCAAATTCACTGTGATCTGACCGGGAATCGAACCCAGACCTGCGTGATCGGTAGAGCAAGCTCTAACCAACTGGGCCACAACAGGCGAAATATAGATACATTATAGAAAATAATTGATGATTTATTCGGTTTCGCACAATGTAAGCACTATGATAAAACCGTTAAATCATAACAGTCAATGTTTGTCTTGAGTTATAACGCATTAATAGTTTTCTGTAAAACCGTGAAATATATTTATAAAAAAAAACAACGATTTTGAGATGGTTGAAGCATTTTAGGGGTTTGACATTTTTTTTTTGTTTTGTCGTTTTTGTAATATGTATTATAAAATTGAGTTTTGGCAAACTAAAAACGGTTACACATCACTGAAAAAAGTGACTCCGCGAACCGAGTGAGGTAAGTGGATACATGCAGTAAGGTTATAACTTGGATCGATTACTGAAGCCAGTTTGAATAAATAACGCTTCAGCATGTAAAACAAAAAAACGAAAGCTGGCAATAGATTCGACGACAGATCGATTGGCATTTGGCACGGTTTTTTTATTAAACTTTCGTGGGGTCCCATTGATCGAAGGGTAATAGTTTTGAAATAAACATAAAACATTCGACATCTAATGAAAGTAAATGATAAAGTTTCATACGTTTCCATACATTTTCTGTTGTAAAATTAAATTCGGGCAACACAATACAATTAATGTGATACTTGACTCAGATTTTCGGTTTCGATAGATGCCGTCGAAATTTTTAGTGAATTCTCTAGTCCTTGACAGATATTTTAATAATGTATTATTATTTAAAGAAGCCTTAAGGTATTTATGAAAACCGCTGGCTAATGATTATTACATACATTTTTAATGACGGTATTGTTAATGAAATATTGACCGTATTACTTGAATGTTTTTTTGTAATTGAATGTGAAATACTGAAATACCGGTATTGATAAATTCGTACGGCGTTGAAATCATTTAGAAGAAGAAGAAGCATGCTTTATATTCGGAAACTAGTACATTGGTACTACTTATATTGATTTCTAAAAAAATAAGTAAAGTTGATGCAGAAGAACTTGAAAATCAAATGTCATATTTTTATCAGATCCTGCATTTACAACAAACGTGCCATTTGAACGAGTTGAACCGAAAGTTGCAGGGCAAAAGACCAAGCATGCCATCTTATACGGTAATCGTCATTGGCGGATCTAGAGGGTGGGTACCCTTCCCCTCTTAAGGAGAATTTATTTTTCATTTTTCTAATTTTTTAAAACTTTATCGTGAGATGGGCTCATTAATTGTTTAGTTTACTATTTTTTATAGAATACATACCTAATTATGTATTGATTATTTTTATATAGATAAGTATTTTATTTTTAAATCATCTATGTAATCATGTATCATGTTTGTTTTCAAAGTGAATGGCACCCTCCTGGATCCGCCGCTGGTGGTCGTCATGGTGTTAAAGGTAAATTGAAGCTATTCAAATGAACATTTACAAATTTAATATCATCATTAACTTTTTTTCGAATTGCAAATTAGAGGGAATATCATTTGCAGTTCATCTAAAGTATTATATGCTGAAGACATCGCGGATTTTTCAAAACGATTCAGGAAATATTAAGCAAGATATTTTACTTTTAAGTCAACCTTTCACTCTCGGCATTAAACAAGAAAAATCCGATCATCAGCTGCAGTTGTGTGATTTGCAAACAGACCTTTTTCAAACTAACAAATGTGAAACATAAGTAGATTTTGAAAAAATATTTTTAGAAGACAGGTACCCTAAATTAAGGAACTTTCATCTTAAGCTGGGCTCAGTGGTCAGAAATGCACATCTTTTCGAATGTACCTTTTCAACCATAATTCATTATAACAAACCAATGTTCGTTGACAGATAAATCGACATCAAATTTACTACCAACTACTACTAGCAACTCAAGATGACACAGATTTTCATTAAACCAAAATAAACTGTTTACCTAGTACATACAATGCTTCAATAAAAATAAACCCTACGACTTTTACTTCTAGTATTTGTGTAAGTTTGTGTATTTGCCGCCTGTGTGGTCGAGTGGTCAACGTTGTTGGCTTCGGCTACAGAGGGCCCGGGTTCAAATCCCGGTACGGACAGTTTCATAAATTGATTTATGAATTTCTGTTCAAAGGCATGGATGTATGTGATGTCTTGAATTCCCCCCTCTCACTCATCCTATCCTATGAACGGAGCGTATCGAGAGCGATTAGCTTACCACTAATCCTGTCGTAGCCCTATCCTTCTATCCCTACTCTCTTTGGAAAAAGAGAGGTTGAGCAACTGAGTAACAAGCAGTTCTCGTAGAAACACTTCTGTTGAGATAAACTCCATTAGGAGTCCATGTGCTCCACATTGGGAGCGGACATGGTTTAAAAAAATTGTGTAAGTACTTACTAAACATAACCAATATTACACTTCTAGAGCAATTTAATAAATTAACTGTATTTTTTGGTGCGGCCGGTGTATAAATGTTTTTTTTTAATGCGGCTCTCGGGTTGGCTGAGGTTGGACAGCCCTGCTTTATAGTATAAGGGTATATACATTTTATGGCGTTACTTTTCCAATGATTCACAAATATTATATATTAGTGTGAATAGTTAGCTTTCTATATCCTATGGCAGGGGTTGTTAACCCTGAGCCTTTTTTGTGCGCCCGGCAAAGTTTCAAATACAATTTTAAAAAGTTATTATATTTTTTTAATAAAACCATTTTTAAAAGATTTAATGAATTCGCAAAAATATAACCATATCCATGTTATTTAAAAGCAGATAAGGGAACAATAATAAAATTAATACATAAGTATATACTACTTTTTAATAATATGTATGTAAATCTGTTTTTTTTTAAATCCGCCTGCGCCCGCCACTTTTCTCCTAAACCTCAAGTGCGCCCGTCAACGCAATAGGTTAAGAAACCTGTCCTATGGGTATACCGAGCGCCTAATATTACGCTCATCACCCGTGAGTAAGAATTCTAAATGTACTTTTTTATGTTACTTAAATACACCCCTCGCCATTTTTAAATTATAGCCACATATCGATAAAACGGGTCGCGCGACTTACTATACACCACCTGGTGGTAAAAGTCTTCGATTACCGCTGTGATATATATAGTCAAAACAAAACTATAGCCAACGGAAATTGTAAAAAATACTAGTATATTTAAGTTTAACAGTAATTTATTCAAATGATTTTCTACTGAATCTACTGTTTTCGATAAACCAGGGGTTCGCAGAGTGTGGCCCGCGTGACTTTAAGATTTCTCCCGTGAGTGTTATGTTAAATCCGTATTACTTTGTTCCTTTATATGGAATATCAACAATTTTAAACGCTTCGTAGATTTTAATAAATTTTCATCGATTTTAAGATTTTTTTTTGTCTAACTCGGACGCTGTTCGCGTAAATATGTAGTTTAAATTAATAGATTTGCAATAAAACCTGGAAGCAAGCGCATCTTATCGTGATAATAAATTTATTGAATTCTACATAGGACTTTTACTTGAGGTAAATATATCCAAATAGAGTTAAACATACTCATCAAATGGCTGCTTTATTTGGAACTAGTACCTATATTTGTGAAAAAGCATTTTCTACAACGAGATAAAACTTAAGATCTAAATTAACATGCAGCCATATCGCACCTGTTTTGCGTATTCACACTACAACATTTCGGCTAGCATAGATTGCAAAATTTAGTTTCAAACAAAACAATTGCATATATCACTCAGTGATATACTGAGGATGGAAACCTCACACCTCAAGCACCTAGTCCAGGGACACCCAACTGACCCAACTGCAATCACTCGGTGGGCCAAATAAAATATTGCATGTCTCTGATGGCCGCACATTTTCCCAATAACAAAATGCACAATGTATAGAAATTTGAAAACCTCGAAAGGGCCATAGCAAACCTTCGCGAAATGCGAGCCAAGATTTGGGTATGCCTGATGTAGTCGATATTCTTTTTTCCTGCATGCAGTGGGAGTGATCTGACTCGCGCTGGCACTGTGTAAGTTCCACCTTAGTATGTATTTATACATATATGCACGAAATGTGGAGTTGAGTGACTAAAGAATTTATAAATATTGAATTTGCAATAAGAATAATACATATCCCTTAAATATATCGGTATAAGTTGTGTATCCTTTGCGACTCACGAGCGAATTGAAAATTAATAATGCGGCCCAACTATTAAATATCATTTGAATGAGTGTAATGAAGAATGACCCATATTTGAAAAATACGATATTGTAGTTTTGAAAAATCGTTTTTACATGGGGGAGTGTAGAATATTTTTATAAAGGTATGGCTTAAGTAAGATTAAGAAACACTACTCTGGAATCTGGACGATTCGTGTTGAGAACCTTAAAAAAACGCACTCGATAAATGATGTATTTTTTCAGCACGATCCCGGGTAAGTGACGCTCTGATCAATTTGACACTACTTGACGACGTGTCGTGTTATTGCGAGCGAATGGCAACAACCGTCGCACAAATTTTATTTTGTGCTGAAGAGTAAGCGGAAGTGAGCTGATATCAGCTCTTAACTTTATATCCGTTACAATCAGGGTTGCCAAAATTACGGATCGAGATGTATGCAGATTCGAACTATAAATGATCACAATTGAAAATAGCAACGTTTGCAGTTTAAATATTGTTTGAGCCAAATAAGTTTCGTTTATCAATATTTCGTTTGCCCTAATATTCATTCAAAACCCGTACGGTAATGTTTAACATTTTCGCGAAAACTTAAATATGTATCTAGTACACGAAAAATTGCGATAAAAGACGTTTTTCATTTTAGTATCTTTTCAACAATTTATAGCGAGTCATGGACTTTCTTACTTTTCCAACAATTTTTCATTTGTTTATTGAGTTCGGTACAGCGACGCTAAAATAAAGATGTTAGGCAACCCTGGGTACAACGCGCATCTCGTAACATCATCGCTACGCCGTTTTATAATGCAATATCATTGCGCATACTCTGTAATAATGGCATTTCCTATTATCTGACATGATTGAATTTTATCCTAGCCCGTATTGAAAATAATAAAGGTGAAGGTAGATAAATTAGAATTTATTAGATAAACAAATACGGACAATTGTTTTACTTTCCATAGACATATACACTTTTTTCAAAACCCCTAGTGGACGAGTCAAAAACGTACGCGGGTTTTCGTTCATCCCGGTTTTACAGGCAAGGGTTCAAATATCTGACTCTACACGTTCATAAATTGATCTCATCGATTGGAAAAATGTCTTCTTTTGATAATATATTCATCAAATATTACGAAATATAACGCTGGCTGTTTCTGTAGCCTGTTGGTCATCCGTTGTATTCAATTGTAGGGTCACGGGTTCGTATACATACATTGTTTTCATTTCTTTCCGGCTAACCAACCTGTGCGATGCTGTTGACGTGGGGTGTAGGGAAAACGATTAGTTAGCTAGTCCTTTCGTACCCCATCGTTTGATTTCACTGAGTAACTTCTCTGCCTTAAACGTCTTCTGTAGATTAAAGATCTTTATGCTAGACATTCTGAGCAGACATGGTTGAAAAATCTACTGTTATTATTACTTTCAATATGTATTCAGTGCGTATGTATTATATATAAAATGTAAAAAACGGGCGACTCGGATAATGTACTTTTTTTAAAATAAATCAAAATACGAAAAGTTGAATTTATGATACTTTTATTTTTCCTACCGTAATGCTTTGATATTCGTTTCAAGGTTCTTGATAGATATTTCCTGGTTTAATCCTTTACATTGATTTTTCTCTGACGATAATGTAGGTGGACATTTTCCTAGTTTGATTTATCAATAAAATATTTCGAAAGTTAGTGTAAGCGATTTATGCAAAAACACATCCTACCTCGAAAATTCTGTTAAAAACGGGTAATTATTCCTCGCCTAATACCAGCATTTTCAATATTTTATAAAGGGAAGGGAAGGATGAGAAATTAACTGTGCCTGAAATCAAATATCACTTAGTAATTTGATAAAAAATAAACACGATTAAATCTACAAAAAAAAAATGGTAATAAAGTCTCAAAAAAGAATTACACTTTGTCTTTCCTTCAACGTAGTTAAAATCTCGGCACAATTTATTTGCTTGATTAATAATTGATCATTTATAATTATTTTTCTTTATCAAGTAATAATTAGCGCTTCCTTTTTTAATTCTATAGCCGCAACGATGTGATTATATCAATTAGGTACGTTGTTTTTAACGTTGCGTTGAATGTCGAACACGAAATTATTTAAAAATGAACTTGTGAGAAAAAATACGTATTGTCAATTACATATACGATAAAATTAGCGTAAGGTAATATAATATGTATAAGTTATGATATGTATGCGGATAATGAATTTGAAGCGATCGTCCCCTTTGTCAAAAGAAAATTATTCAACAGACATCCATTGATCCATGTATCCATCGGATCCTAAAAATAGGGCGTAGCGGGAGTGGATTACAAAAAGCACATTAGTCGCTCTGTCCTTTTTTTGTAAATATAAATAATTAAAAAAATGTAGGGGGCGAGCATCCTTTGTGAAAAATAGTGTAATTACGCCAATCACTGCGCTAATAATTTTAATAGAGTAAAAACACAAAGATGGCGTGACCTTTAATTCCCTAAGATATTTTTCCCACTCTACGGCTGTAAAGGGATTACAGTCAAAGCATAAAATAGACAAATAAGTAGCCGGAAATTATCCCGTGTCCATACATTGTAAGAACTTATTTTTTTTATCGATAATTGTCTGATATCTGTAACTGTTTTCATTGGTTATCAAAAGGTGGACGACGTTAAGTTAGCGCAAAATGGTCTGTATTTGATGAAAACATTGTGAGTTAGGATTGTGTCCCCTACGTCGTCTCCGTCATCATTTTATTTCAGCGATTGTGTTAACAACCTCTCCGCTCTGATTTCAGATATAATCTCTTCGGCGACATCCTGTTTGGGAAACGCCAGCAAAACTGTTTCATTCGCAATAATGCTGTTTTATCTCGTCATTTCCGCGCAGTCAATTTTCTTATCGCATCTAACGACTTATCTATGATAAGCCACTATAATATTTTCTTTACGGTAATGTTTACTGATTTAGTCATACATAGTTAGAAATGTCTCAACAAGTACTTACCGAATATGCTCGAATATAACTCGGTATTTTTCGTTCGTTTAAACTTCGTATATATATATCCATAAGTGAGGAGCATACATTCAAAAAGTGTTTTGTCACAAATCTTAAAAAATGCCCTTTAATATCAATTCTGATAATCCATAATAAAATCTATGAATGGAAATCACAATTAGTATCCAAAAAATCTTTTTTCCTATAAAATTAATCATAAAGTCGACACATTCAAGCAAACCGTGATTTGTCCAACACTCAAATCATCATTTTTCAAGCCCTGTATTTGTGTGACAAATCATCATTTGAATTTTTGGTCCTCAAGTTTTATCACTAACGTATCAGGATTCACCTTTCGGTATCTTTTGGATTTAAATCTGATATCGAATTTCATCAAGCACATTTAATCGAAATCCTAAACTGAAACTTGATAAGGTTCATTCGGTTTTATTCTAAGTCAACCTCCTTATCCTTTTGTATCATCCATCACATCGACTGTGGAAAGGAAAAAGGAAGTAACCCGCAGTTTTTTTTCGATAATTACAATGTGTCAAACTTGATACACGTTCTATCAAAAGGATGCAACCTGCAAATGCCGAATTAGTATCTAAATTTAGCTTTTATGTTTGAAAAAGATGAGCTTGTAAAAAATTAAAACCAAGAAAAAAGACTGAAATAAAGGTTTTTCCTTGACAAATTCTTGAACTAATATTAGATTATGTCAATTTAACACCAGTTTAGAAGTATCCGTGCACTTCAAGGTTGTGTATAATTCATATTTTGCATATGTCATAAAAACACGTTTTTAGCGCCTCCTGTAAAATTTGATATGTGTGGGTTACGTCCTTTTTCCTTTCCAGAGTCGACATGTATTCCAGTTATATCGCGTGTCTGGCGCGTTTGGGTTAAGTGACGGTCCACTTTTGTGTCCTTATCGTTTTCTACATTTCTCTATCGATTATAACTAAATGCGTGTGAAACTTAATAAACAATACGTTTATCACTAGAAAATAAAGACTCGACCAACACTCAAAACATAATAATATTCGAAGACTATTAAATATGAACTATAAATCGATGGCCTAAATTGTTTATATTTATATATATTGATATAGTACGGTATTTGTAATAAAAACTTTCTTTTTTGCGGACATGGTATGTTTTTGATCAACATTTCGAACATCGCTTAATTATAATTCGAATTTTGACATTGGTTATTCTAATTTAATACCTTCATTTGGTAATACATTTATTATCACCGAGGAAGGCTTCATGTCGCGGAAAGCTTCGTGTAAACAAATTTGGTTGCAAAGATTTAGTGACCGTATTTGCATTAATTACCTCTGGAAATAGATTGAGATCAATTTAAAAATGTCAAACTTAACGACAACTTAATAAAACGTTATGACTAAATGTACTTGTAAAATAAACTTGTCGCCAGCTGTGGCTCAGTTGGTTAGAGCTTGCTCTACCGATCACGCAGGTCTAGGTTCGATTCCCGGTCAGATCACAGTGAATTTGAGAATTGTTCAATTCAAAGTTTTGATCAAAGACTAGGTGTTTGTGATGTCAATTCACATTATTTCCTCTCCTGCCATACTTCTGATCCTTTAATAACTGGGTGCAGCAATAGCGATAAGCCAACTAATAGTCCTGTTCTAGCCCTATCCTTCTTTCCATACTACTCACCTTAAAAAAAGGGAGGTTGAGCGACTGAGTAACAAACAATTCTCGTAGAAAAACTTCTGTTTAGATGCATCCATTAGGAGGCCATATGCTCCACATTGGGAGCGGACATGGATAAAAAATGACTGAATTTTGAGGGGTCGTGGACATGAATATTTGTGCTACTGGATAGAGCTTTAAAATGTTATCAATATTGACACATTTAGCAAGCACGTGAGTGATTTCTGACGAGTTCTATTTTTAATGCATCAAATTAGACTTTGTCGGAGCACAATCGCCAATTTATAATTTAAAAAAAAAATACGTTAATCCTTTTTAGCATTGCGAAAGCAATAAATTTATAATTTGTTTTTTTTGAATGCACGTGTAAATAGATAAAATGATGAGTTCATGTTACGATCGACTAATTATGGCAGCTTCGTGCACGTTTTTTCTTTTCTTTTGAACAGTGAGATCACTGAGAAAATGAGCCGATTTAAACTTTTGACGCATTTAAAGTCCAAAATGCTTTCTTTGGAACCCAAGAATACGCATAACTGTATAACATAATGTATTGACAGCACGACACTAATATGGCCTGTGTTAAACCACGGACACAAGTTTTATGATTAATTCTGATTAATAAACAACGCGCAATATGATTTTCCGCCTCATATATTATAAAACTTTCATTGATTATTCTAAATAACAAGCACTCCATGAAATATCAGACTAAGTCTCTTGTAACTCAGAAAATGATATTTGAAATGTACTAGTGCCTGATGAAGTCATAGCTACCAGTAAGGGACAAAAATTCTCTGTGCAAATGAAAAAGGACGTTAAGTTTATTTAAATGAGCTTAAAATAACTAAAATGCAACTTTGCGTAAGATAACAAAGAGTATCTACAGCAGAATTGACACCGCTGAATTGGTAAATTTCATGCTGCAACAGCACGTTTTTTAGAAGATTTATAAAAAGGCAAATCTTCGTTTCCTCTGAAATACGCTGATTTTAGAATTAACATCCATTTAATTTCGCACACAGAATAATTTTAATAAAAAAAATGTATTAAAATCAAAAATTCGACAAAATAACATACAACAAAAATAAAATTAAAATAAATCTTACCTGCTTGAGACATGGAAAGTAAAAACAGGAAACCAAAAAAGTGTGGGAAATGAGATGATCCAGCGTTGTTGTTTCTTTGTTTACTGGGGTGAAATGACGAACAGTTCTGGAAAGGAAAAAATTCAAACAAAAATAAAATTAAAATAAATGAAAAAAATATATTAAACAAAATCTAATTATAAAATAAATGTGGACTTCACAAAGGAACATAGACAAGTTAAAAGTCTGCTAACCGATTACTGTAAAGGTGGATTAATAAATTTGAATCGTTCAAACTATGTACATTCTCACAGATTTTGTCACTAACAACATCTGTGAGAATGTATAATACATAGTTTGAACGATTCAAATTTAATATTGAAATTCCACCAAGCACCTTCAGTCGAAATCTTAAATTTAAAAAAAAAGTGGATTAATTATAAGAAGAATAATTTTATTAAGGCTGTGAACGTCCCACGATTCCGCGATTTCATTGGTACGATTCTGACTCGATATAATGTTTGTTAATATTAAATTTGACATATTTTATAAATCGAGTCTCTCGTCTTGGTGTATTTTTTTAATATCTACTAAATGCACGACTTTCTGTATTGAAATTTAATATTTTAAAAAGGCGTTGGAGTTGCCCGTCCACAAACTCCTCAACCCGGGGTTATATTTTATGACACAAACCCGACGGTTTAACAGACATCAATACTATGAACGAATCATATTTTAATATCCGAGTATCAAAAGACCCAAATATATTCGAATATTCTATTCACTCTTGAAATCCCTACGTACAATGCAACAACAAAAAGTTTGTTATGCCTTCAATTGCTCATTGTATGTATTTGGAAGATTTAGGTTTCGTTCGGGATATATTTTGATACGACGTTACACACAATTAAAATACTTTGATCGTATGTGCTTATTTATTTTACCTATACTGCAGGGATGGCGAACCTTTTTGGGTATACGTGCCAAAAATCCTCAAATATTATTTCTTGATTGTGTGGCGTGCTAAAGCAGTAAAAAAATAACAAAATAACAAAATAGAAAAAATAAAAAATCTAAATTTTATTTACAAGCTAAAAATTACAATTACAACAACATTTGGAAATTAATAAAACGGAATAAATTGATTATTCAAAGATTATTTATTCAAAATTTAAATTTTTTAAACATCTTTTCTTTTTTTTTACTTGGAAATCGTTTAAAATTCTCAAACGTGCCACCTCGGGCACGCGTGCCATAGTTTCGTCATCCTTGCTCTACGGCATTAGTTAATTAAAGAGCAAGTTGATATGGCAAATATGTATTGTCGTTTTCCGGTGCATTTTGTGCACGGACAAACGTACTGTCATTATATTTTATCGGTTATCGACTGAAACATGTAGTGTTTTTGATGGATTCGGGGGGTCGAATTCGTAAAAAGGGGTGACTACAGACTTCTTTTCTGATTCAATTAAAAAGTTATGCATTTTAGTACATATAAAAAACACAAATCTTCGTTTCATCGCCAGAAGAACAAGATACTTGCGGGTAGAAAAACAGGTATGTATTAGGTTTGTTAAACGTAGCTATCGTCATTAGAGCACTTACGTAGGTACGTACAATTATTCCTGATAGGATTTGTTGCAAATTGACGAGCCTCCTCTATTTCTCGCGTTGCAAACACGCTTCTACGAAACGAGTTTTGTTTGTCAACATTACTTTGATGACGTTCAAAAACATTAATGTTTACATAACTATACTGTGAAGGACTAATCTTCAAACTATACGTTTGGCCATTTTGTCATTGAATACATTGAATGGCGATAACCAGATTTAAGGCATCATAAATAGGAATAGTGATGTACTTATTTTAATATCATTCGATTTAAATCGTGCCTCAGTCGACTTAATCAACAAACAATAATTTTATTCGAAAATGTATAGGTTCAATTCATTTTTCCATAAATGAAAATACAATAAACACGCACGGCGAAGTGTTATCTTTGTAAACTGAAATTAGATAAAAACGTTATTTATAAGTTTTAATCTACTTAAAAAAAACACTTCCACGTATTCATTTCTTCGGTTAGCAGACTTTTACTGATATTAATGGGTGATGATAAAATCAATACGTCTTATTAATGGAGAGAAATCAATATAACAAATTTCGTGGGGTTTATATGAGGGCCCCAAATTTATATATGATATATTATTATATTATCCCAAGTATATACTATTTTGAAACGTGTATAAAGTAATTAAGTCTGCATTTCGAAAAGCGATAAGCATTCATGAATGAATAAATAACAATAAAATATGTATGATGGTAAACGTTAGCATTCTGGAACAGAGTTTGCCTCACTAGTTTTAGCAGTACCTAGATACTAACTAATCTGATGAAGATTTGACATATCGTGTATGTACGAAAAGTGTATATGCACATTGAAACCCCGTTTTTTCGTGATTGCTTTTCACGTTTCCCGCCATTTTCGTGCGATTTCTGCAGTTAGATTGCATTTTAGTATGTATTCATACTTTCTTCTTCTTTGGCCATGTTCGCTCCCTATGTGGAGCATATGGCCGCCACGCGGCACCTCCATGTTTCCCTGTCTCCCGCCAATAGCTTTGCTTCCTCCCATGACATGCCAGCATCCCTCAGTTCCGCCGAGTACATCCTATGGATAGTACCCGACGGACGTCCAGGACGCCGGAATCCCACCGGTCGAAAGAAGAGGCAGGCAGGATTGAGGCTTTCCGGAGGCATCCGCTGCACGTGACCCAGCCAGTTCCAACGTCTCTCCATAACCACTGACATGACGGGACGCTGTCTTGCACGCTCCCTTATCTCTGAATTCCTCACAAAATCAAACCACCTCACCCCATTATCCGACGCAAGCATCTGTTCTCGAAGCTCAGTATACGGTTTTTCTGAGTCTTCGTCAGGTGCCATGATTCGCATATTTCGCATGTATTCATACGGTGAACGTATACTCTGTAATCTATTATGTTCCTAATCTAAATGTTCCTGATTATTTTTTGAGAAATCGTGGACATGAATTGTTTGTTCTCCCAAGGTGTAGAACCAGCCTGCCAATGGGGATGCCACTGGGGAGAGCTTTAACGGTGTTCAAAATTATTGCTTCGGATGTCGACATATTCCACGTAGACGTGGGTGAGTTCCGATGAATACTATTGTTTATCTATTAAAGTAGAGTTCGTCGGAGCTTACTCAGTTGACTTCCTTGCCACTTCTTTTTTTACTGCTTTTAATATTAAATTATACTTTTTTTTTCTCCATTGTAAAAGTTTTAAATTTATAATTTGTCAACCTTGTACAATGTTAATTAAATAAATAAATAAATAAATTATTCTTCCGTACACAGACTATTATTCGTGTAATAGTTTAATAAAAAAAGCTTTATTTATTCCAGAAATAAGAAAGTAGATAAAATATACAATATTGTGGAATATGAACAAAACAGGAATATTCGATGTGCGGAGAATTCTTCTATGGAAGAATTACCGAACCCATTCATTAAATACCCGCTTATAAGATTTTATCATTATTTGGCACACAATTGTTAGGTTGTGTTAGTCAAAGTTATTTTCAAAATTCATTTATACAATGTCTCAATTAAGAAAAACACTGTCAGCTCAAGAAATACGTAACATTCTACGAAATAAAACTTGAACGATAAAGTACTTCAACCAAAAGCGGTTTTTTTTTTAATTTTCAATGACTTTAATATGCGTTTCTCTCTTATAATTTTTATTCGGAAATTTCACTGATTTTATTTATATTTCATTCTTGTTTTAATAACGAAGAATTGATTCGAAAGTTTGTTTACTTATTGGATTCTAAATGGACAGGTGCAACTAAACATGAGTTTCTTTTGTAGTAACCTTCCACTAAATAGCCATAAACATTAATTTTTAAACAATGTGTTGTGATTAATATAAAGATACTGCATATTGCTATATAATTCATCACATATAGCTGTATATTAAACTAATCAGCAATTTCCTACTCCAGCTCGTTGAAAAGTGATTGTATTTCAATGTATGTGTACAGTATTTTAGTGACACTTATAACAAATATTATGAATTATCTCCAGCTCTGCAAATGAAATTTAGTAACTACTTTAAGAGTGCATGGTCTGAGTATGTATATTCTTTCAAACAACGTATTTCAAAAAATATATGTATGTTGAAAAATATAGTTATATTTCAAAATGTAAGATTTTAGTACTATCCACTCATTTAGTTCTAGTTTTTTCGCTCACATGTGCAGTAATCCTCGAACCGACCCTGACTTCAATAATAATCCAAAGGTTTTGTAAGTAATTTGCTTAGCAAGACACGTACAATTGTTTAAATGTGTACCTAATATAAGTCCTTTATTATGATATAGTTCACATGGAATTATTTAGTAAGGCGGGAAAAGTTTCCAAAATATTTAAAAGTTTGTTAACAGTGTATGTAAATAATTGTATGATATCAATATGAACAACCTATTTGTAATGACTAACAACGAAAATCTTTTGAAATAAGACATGTATGACTCAAATAAATTGAGCGTCGTAATTATTAATTCTTGTTATGTGGGCGTGACATTTATAAACATGTTTCAGGGAACAAAACGTTATTGCGGTTTCTCAACCGCTAGTGTGATTATCTTGGTATGATGGAGTAAGGGACGTGTTTCTCAAATTACCAAACACCTGTCTTTTCGTGAGTTCGCGAGAGGACCGTTGGATTTCAAAAAATCTAGTGTTAACAGATGAAAGCTTCAATAAAAATCATGATAAAACTTTGTTACATGTAAATAATAATAAATTTCAAATCTCTTACAGTCACATTTGCTGCAGTCGCTAAGAATGTACTGATAGACGATCCAGGATTCAAGCTCCACCAAAGCCGTTTGCGCCATTATTATAAATATTTTAAAAAAAAATTACAACACTGCAAAACGAAAAGAATTTAAATTCACAGTGATAGTGACGTTGAAAAATATAAACAATCGAAAAGGGGAATGTGTCAATCGCGGTTGAACGAATACACCGATTGCTTTCAAACGATAACTGATAGCGGTATTATTTTTCAGAGAGTACCGGTTGTGAAATATTTATCTATGAAGTTTATTCAAGTTTTTAAACAAAGACGCCGAAGTGCAGCAGCACGAACAACCGACACTAACAACACTGACATACACCATGTACTACTGCAAAACACGCGCCTCCCTCCAAAGATTCGATGCTGCCAGATACAGCTATAAAAATTTCCTATTATATTTTGACTATTAAAAAAAAAAATTTTGGACATTTTATTATGCTTTATCTATTTATTAAAATAATTTAAAAATTGTAAAAAAATATTATTTTACTTATTTTTTTATGAAAATAAAATGATAAACAAAAACTGACAACTAAGAAGATGAAAAATAAAATAAGGCACTAAGTTAAAAAAAGGGAAAAACGTGAGTGTGCAGAAAATTTTTAAGTCAGTGCTTCCCAACCTTTTTCATTCCACGGCTCCCTGAATCTGAAAAAAAAAATCCGCGGCCCTCCTCAATACAAAACATGTTCTGTGGCGGCCCCAATATGGGAAGCACAGTTCTAAGTGACAAATAAAATATTTCTGCATACACCCTTTTTTTTTTTGAAATTGGTACCGTTTTATTTCTTGTAGTCGTATAGTTTGGCCCAACTGGAATACACAAATATAATTTTCACTCCACTTAAGTGAAAATTATATAGTTGTTTCCCATTGATATTTTTATATCAATCGCGATAATATTCTTAATATGATGATAAGATTTTTACTGTACAAATCAGTGGCGTAGCGAGAAATTTGGAGCCCACATGCTGACGTCACGCCAGCCCCCTCCCCCCTCATTCGTATGTCATTACTAAAATTAAGAAGAAATGGGCTGGAGGGGGGTCACGTAAGCCCCTTTCAAAATTTCTCTTGTTATGTTAAGAAAATCATTTGTCTTGGATCAAATCAATACCTAACTGCTACTTCTGTGGATAGTTTAATTGTATTATGAAACATAAGACTTTGTTGCGCCTTAATTTTTTTTTGATAAATAATTTATTTCGGGTGCATAATAAAAGAAGCTCCGACCGTTTTTCATTTATTGTTTAATAGTTTTTAAAAAGAGCCCCTTGTTAACATATTGGCAGCTCACTGCTGATATTGAGTATGGAAACCTTCCCCCCCCTCCTTTTTGCTAGGGCCTCATGTACTGCTTGACTCTGCTATGAGGTGGCTACATGGTGGCTATGTCGCTGGTACGGATATCAATAAAACAATTAGTTATTAATGGTCAATTAAATTCATTTCATTATCTTATATGGGCGTATTCATAGAAACAAGTAGATATAAATGTCGATTGTGTTACATTTAACCGAATATAAGATTGAATATGTATGTTCTTCCTGGTATTATGGATTCGAAATTCTCGGAAGAACTAAAAAAAACGTCTCGTAGTGCTAATTTTGAAAAATACGCAAATAACTGGGATTATGGATTTGAAATTCTTGGAAGAGCTAAAAAACGAGGGTGTTACTCAGTGGTGTAGGAAGGAGTCCTGTCGCCCGGGACTATCCTTGAACTTGCCACCTCCAATATTTCCTTAATTTTCTTTTTAAATCACTTCTACTATTTTTTAACTATTAACTAGGAGTTGTTAAATATTGTATTTATTTTTGAAAATGTCACCCACAAAAATGTGCCACTCGGGGCGGTCCGCCCCTGCCACACCCCTCTTGCTACGCCACTGTACTAACTACTAAGCTAGCCGTAATATTGATTTATTAAGTTGTTTACAAAAAAATAGACTTAACTAATTTTATAATTTATGCAGTTATAATATAAGCTATTTTCTATTTTCACGTTGAATGGTTTCTGTTCTTAAATATATTAACTCATCCCACATTCAGATGAAACACTACCTCAAAATAATGAAATGGTATTTATTTGCCATTTCTATAAATATTCCTTGATCATTTTATGCGTTATTTGTCTTGGTTTTTTTAATATGTTCTCAAAGATTGCATGAACTTGTTATATCTTTAACGTTGCTGTAGTTAATTAACTAATGAAATGTATAATGCGAAATAAGTTCAAATTCATTTTTTTTACAACAAAATGCGAATGTGTATACAAGAAATTTTAAGGATCTATTGCACTTTACCGGTTAATACGGTGAACTTAAGAACAAATTTAATAACATTATAATAAGAGCTTTTATTATTTTTTAAAAAGTCAAAAAATATTGTCATATTTTACGAGCTGTGTTTTCATACTTTATTTTTAAATAGAGTTTACTAATACTTAGTGTCAATAACAATTTATTGAAGTAGTGTGAACATAGTAAATAATTTTCAAATCCAATTTTAGTTGACTAATTTTCTAATGAAAGTAGCAGTCCAGCAGTCTCAGCTGCGAAGTGTCAAAATACTCAAACTTTAATTTTACGGGCGTAGATAAAAAACGACTGTGGTATTGTAAGAGAATTTTCTTCTGCTCTTCGTTAATGTTGTGACAATGGTTAACGCCTCATCGTGGTCAGTACAACGTATTTATCATTTTTATTAGCTTTTTTTCTATTCTATTTTTCAGCGTGTCAAATCTACGTTAGTTTTTGGAACATCGTCACATTGAATAGCGTCATTCTGAGACGTTATTCTTACAGTGACTGTGTAAAATATACATCAAGTTCGAAGAGAGATGTTAGTAAAATAATTGGTAAAATATAAATTATTCTTGTAACACTATTATTTAATATAATGACCTAAAACTAATATTCTTAATTTTGCTGTAGAGTGTCGTGCATAGATCATTTTCAAGGTTATGGAAATGTTTTGAAAACAATTCAACATTGGTGCCGAATTCCCTGCAATTTCGACCTTCGTAGCATTGTCGATTATTTTCAGAATGCACGAATGTTATGTTCATTTTGGTCATTTTGTATATCAGAAGTTATCTTAAAAAAATATGCGCGATAGTTTGCAGATAATTATAAAATTGATAAACAGAATTCGTAGAAAACCTTTTGAAATATTGTCGAAAAAATATAAATAACGGGTGTCAAAGAAGGTTGTAAACTAAAAAAATACCTGGTGCATGTCTGCACATGCACAAATGTGTCAATTATCAATTTGCTTTTCATTATCTTTCAAATATTCACTTTACCATGGTGGTAAATTACCACTAATTAATATAAGTGATAAAAATATAATTTAGAATTATGAATTGTTGTTATTTCTATTGGTGTCATATTGCCAATAAATTAACTATCTATGCCTTGTTTAATTATGGTATATCTTTTTTATTGAGTAAGTAATGAATACTAAGTGATATTTCAAAGATTATATAAACAACAGAATTAGATTTCAAAAATATTTTGCAATTGTGTTGTGTGCAACGTAATTTTGTAAACACACTTTAGTGGAACCCCCAATTACACTACCGCGAATTACGCGCTGGCTTGAAATATTCGCCTTAAATCCCCCAATTGCACGGTCGCATTCCATTGTTGTTACTTCGAGAGGGTCGTCTGCCACGCATACAGTCAAATGTTGGCTAGCGTCTGTGTATTCAGTGGCGGTGCGAGGTTGTTTGGCGCCCTAGGCAGCCGTTATTGAGGCGCCCTCTTTTTAACAATGTATCCTATTTTTTTTTCATTAGATCATTAGAAATATTTTTTATATAAATCCATGTCCTCTCTCAATGTGGAGCATATGACCTCGTAACGCAGGTATCTCAACAGAAGTTTTTCTATGTGAACTGTTTGTTACCCAGTCGCTTAACTTCTTTTTTTCAAATCATATTGTATTTTTCCGAAAATAAGACGCTGTCTTTCTGTATATAAAAATAATTTTAATAATCTATTTATGCGCCCTAGGCGGTTGCCTATTTCACCGGTATGGTGGCGCCGGCCCTGTGTGTATTTAACACGTGCCAGGCTATACACGCATAGCTGGGCTTCTGTCTGTGTGCGGGATTTTTCGTCCATATTTTTTTTTTGCAAAAGTAAGGGGAAAGTTTTGCATTTTTTGCGGAAAAAAACCAAATCCCTAATTTTGTATGACATTCATACCCCCAATTACACTGTATTTGTTATTTTGTCTGTGACTATTTATTTCTATTCTAATTTTTTATTTTTTTTAAAGACTTTAAAATGGAGGCAAATTTAGTATGCGAGCTGAAGCGGCAAACCGGAGCCTCCGAAGACTTGTGTTATTCTCTTCTTCAAGGGCAAGGATGGGACCTTTCATCAGCTCTTGTGGCATATATGCAATTAGCAGGTATATCATTTGGGAAGTCCAGTGTCATTCATTATTTACATCTTTTGAAAAAATCATTTATTAAATAAAATGCATTATAACACGATTGGTACAACATCCCCATATGTGTCCTACTTCATGACTTTTGATCAACCATACATAAAACACTTTATAATATCTCTTTTTTAGACTTGGCCAAATCAGATGCCAAAGACAAATGGGATGACGGTTCGCGATACAATATCTCCGGTAGCTGGCGAGCTACCCATGAAAATCCCAGTGTAGATGTGGTGGACGCAACCAAAATATCACCAACGTTCATTCAGCCTGCCACTGTCAACATTGTCGATACTCCACCTTCGAAACCAGTTTTGCAGAAGTCAAACGCAGTAGATGTGGTGGATTGTTAGTTTTTTTTAGTTTCCATCTGAAACTGTATGAAGCCTGCGAATCAGGCTCTCAGTTTCCTGACTGTTCTTATTTTTAGGGTCGGTACGAACTAACTCTTTATATTAGTTTCCCACATGTACTTCAATTCAGTACTGTAAGAATAAAGATTATTATCTTTATGAGTGTCAACGTCGTTTACTTAGAGCACGTAGTTCACGGTTTTGAATTCCAGTACGGACAGCTTTTACAGATCGATTTATTGATTTCTGTCCGAAGGCATGGATGTGTGTGATGTCTTAAATTTCCTTCCACTCACCCTATCCTAAAACGAGCATACAAGAGTGATTATCTAATTACTAGTCCTCTCCTAGTCCTATCCTTGTATCCCTACTCACTTTGAAAAGGAGGTTAAGCAATTGAGTAACAAACAGCTCTCGAATAAAAAATTCGTTACGATACCTCCATTATTAGGCCATATGCTCCACATTGGGAGTGGAAACGGATTTAAAAAAAAGCCCTTACATATACGGATTGAGGGTGTAGATTGAGGCTCTACAGTATTTAGCATTACAACTACTTATATATTTATCAAATGTACTATAATGAAACAGGACTAAAGAAATTGCAGAAAAACCTGTCTTCTGGACATCTGAAATCCAGGTATCACTTTATTTATTTGTGCAATCTTGCACCATTAAATTAATTTAGGCCAGGTGTATGCTATGAAAACTTTTTTGTAATAGACATGTGATGCAACTAAGTGGATAAAATAAATTAATCACTTTTTGTCCGTATTTTTCTCAATAGTTTCACATTATGCAAATACATACAGTAATCTTCAGATATGCCAAGCCATTTAGTTGTTTACGAGTATTTCACATTACTACACGATATGAAAATTTCATACCATTATTTTTCTTTGTGCAGATAAAAAGTTGGCAAGAGGAATTTCCCGAGCGACCGACAACGAAAACATTGTGTCGAAAGTGAGGTCAGAATGTGCCCAAGATGCTTCCGGTAATACCGCTGCTAGCCTTGATCAATTTTATATTGACACGCCAGAGTTTACATTTACATTACCAGATATAACAATATATTCGGAAGAGTTCCGGTAAGTGTTACATAATTATATATATTATCCGTTCAGAATGCAAATCTCGTAACTCTTCATTAGTCAAAAAAGATGTTACAAACGTAAAAATAATAAATCTGAAAAGAAATTCTCTTTTATTCTTAAAATTAATTGGAGACAATCCGAAATAATCAATTTCAATAAATAACTTTGTTGATCCAATGTTTGTGTAACTAGATGGTGCACATAATTTTTTTAAGTTACAAAATATGATAATTTTTTTTTAAAAAAGTTCGGTCCCAATTAGGGCATCCAATCCCGGGATCCCGTTCAATTTTCTGATCCCGAAATTCCGGGATTGAGATGGCCGCGATGGCAAATTGAAGATTTCAAATTCCTCGGTGAGCTAAAAAAAAAAAACGAGTTTTCGTGAGAATCTGGGAAAAAGTATACCAAATCGGAGATTTCAAATTCCTCGGTGAGCTAAAAAAAAAAAAAACGAGTTTCCGTGAGATTCCGGGAAAAAGTATAGCAAATTGAGGATTTCAAATTCCTCGGTGAGAAAATCTCAATCCCGGGATTCAAAATAAATCAATCAATTGGAAAAAGGCTTCGGGATTGCATACCCTAGTCCCAATGCTTAACATATGGATTCAGCATTCCACCCATCCGATCCATAAAAGCTACGGTCTCGTTCTGTTCTAGCCGTATCATTCTAACTCTACTCTCTTTAAAAAGAGAGGTAGATAGATGAAAATAAAATACAATTAGCATATTACTTACATACAAAACATGAAAGATGTTTTTATTTATTCAGATATAGTACATACATTTAAATACAAACTACAATACTTATTAAAGTACTGGTTTAGTAGTGTTAGCCTTCTACCTTTTTTCTTTTTTGTACAGCATGCAACACCATCATCCACTGCTTTTGACACTTTCGCAAATCTTGAGCTTCTAATGTTTAGAAACTCAAGATTTGCGAAAGTGGCTTAGAATCTAAACCAACTAATCTATTCTCAATCATATTTAAATTTCCAACAATTCCCTTGGTTTCAAATTGCTTATGTTATCTTGCAGTTTTTTTATCAGACGATTGAACCACAATTTTTATCTTCACTGTTTAATTATTGCAAAAATTATAGGCAATCAAAATTTCTCACTGTAGACGTAGTGGTAGAAACATACCGCATACGATTTTAGTTATTTCACAGTACATATACGTATATTTTCACTTCGATTTTAATTATTGAGCAGCATAATTGCTTTTCAAATACTCCATTTGGTTTGATTTACTCATACAGCCAGTGGTGGGCTGCCAATATGTTAACAAGGGGCTTACTTAATCTCAAAGCAATTCTGTGTTTTGGGTAAGGAGTGAATTTTTTTATCACTCCTATGCAATTTTATGCAATACTTAAATACGCAATCGATTGTTACTTAATACACTTATAATATGTAAAAATATGCAATTTACCGTAAACTTATCAATGTAAATAGCTAAAAATGTACTATTGTGTATACTGAAGCTGTCGTAGATAATATATAAATTAGAAATTGCAGTTATATACTAATTTGATTTGAGAAAATTGTTTTCGCTTAAATTAGCAAGGGGCTCGCCGGCTTTAGTAAAATTCAACAAAAGGCTCGCGCGAGCCCATTCGAGCCCCCTCCAGCCCACCCCTGCTGCTATGGCTTCCGAGCCGGTTCCTAAGATACTAAAATAATTTATTCTTTGACCATATTCGCTCCCTATGTGGAGCATATGGCTGCCACACGGCACCTCCATGTTTCCCTGTCTCCCGCCAATTGCTTTGCTGCCTCCCATGACATGCCAGTATCCCTTAGTTCTACCGAGTACATTCTATGGATAGTACCCGACGGACGTCCGGGGCGCCGGAATCCCACCGGTCAGAAGAAGAGGCAGGCTGGATTGAGGCTTTCCGGAGGCATCCGCAGCACGTGACCCAGCCAGTTCCAACGTCTCTCCATAGCCACTGACGTGATGGTACACTGTCTTGTACGTTCCCTAATCTCCGACTTCCTCACAAAATTAAACCACCTCGCCCCCATTATCCGACCCAAGCATCTGTACTCGAAGCTAAGTATACGGTTTTTCTGAGTCTTCGTCAGATGCCATGATTCGCTACCGTAAAGCAGTACCGGTAGAATGCAAGCGTTGAACAAATGGCATTTGGTTTTAGTCGAGTAAATCTGTATGTCCCAGATATTCCGAATTAAGTTAGCTGGATATTTAAAACACCTTCATTTTAAACGAAAAATATCTTCATTTGTGTAAAACACTTCTCAAGCATTGTACCGTACTGTAGAATTTATTCGAAAATTCTTTTCTAGAAAATTCTTAGAGAAAGATCTGCTTGAAACATCCACTCTATTGTCTTTGGAGAGCAGTGGACGACTGAATTGGTGGAGTACTAACATAACTGGCAGTGCGGCGTCAAGACTCTGGCCGTTGGCTACGTCTGGTGATGGAAATTGTCTTCCACATGCTGCATCCCTGGGCCTTTGGGGATTTCATGATCGACTGCTGACTCTTCGGCGGCTGTTGCACGCTGCTTTGTTATCTGCCCCGTGGACTCACGCTCTGCATCGCAGATGGAGGTGGACTCAGACGAGGTAATTACGTCCACGTATTAACAAAATATGAATAAGATTGGATTCAGTTAATATTCAACCACTAGTCTGCCGGTGAGTGTTTGCAATCGACGACTGAAACGTCAGTAGTCGTTTGATGGGAAAATTTTTGTCTCTCTTATAAGCAATATTTTTAAGTTTTATATATAGACAATGTTTCGATATATGTTTCATAGTGTTACCCTATAATGAAGTGAATCATCATTTTACACAGACTAAAGAATTACAAGAACACATAATGAATTTGTTAAAGTTCAAGTTCATCCGTGCACTTGAACGCCTGAAAATTCCGAAAGGCGAAAACCGGGTTGTTAGTGACAAAACTTGTGAATGTACATAATTTGAACGATTTAAATTTAATATTAAAATTCAACCAGGCACCTTCAGTCAAAATTTTAAATAAACACAATGGATTCAATTTTTACACACACATGCGTGTTTGTTTGTTTCTAATCTGCTAAAGGCGTACTATGAACGTAAAAAGCATGTTGTGTTCATGGCCAAATTTAGATGTAGTGAGGACCTAGGCTGTTTCACATGTGAGGCCCCCAAACTCCAATGTTAGAACTAGAGGTAAATGGAATCAGATTTTCGTCGTTCGCTCCCCAGCGATCCTTAGAGGGACCAGCGGGTATGGTTAGTTTCCGTGACAGGATTACATCGATTTACAATAACGGTTTACAAAATATGGATATTTGATAAAATAGGTAGACTTCAATTTAGATATAGCTATTTTTTTGTGACTGACCAATTTTAAAAATAAATTTTTGCGAAGAACTACTTGGGCAATGAACTACTCCTAATGTCCAAAGCGCGCGGACGAATAAATGTTAACTAAATTTTTTTTAAATGTGTTTCCTTCTAGCGTTAATATTGTTTTAACTTTTTAAATTTTGTTTGAGTGGTTAAAATAAATAAACTTGCACACTTACATATATAAAGGCAGCGTGAGAAAGGTTATTTTATGGTCTCACAATTGAATTAACTCTGTTGGTGTTATATTACAGACAACACACACAAGCAGGTCTTGTTCTCAGTCCTTCAGAATGGGATTCGGAGTGGGCAGCTGTCATCGAAAGAGCTGCTCCCGCCCACCACAGCTTAGAAGAAGTCCACGTTTTTGCTTTGGCTCACGCACTACGGAGGCCAATCATAGTGATAGCTGATCTTCTTCTGAGGGTATATTTAATAATTGAATAATTTAAATTATTTGCAGCATTCATAGAATAATTTGATCAATTTGAATTTTAGTAAATAAACCATGTTTGCTCTCAATGCGAGTGGAACATTTGGAGCGGTTATGAGTCAGTCACTCAATTTTCTTCGCAGAGGGTAAGGAAAGTAGGATGGAGTTAAGAAAGGACTAATATTGTTAGAATTGGATAGCTTGTGGGTGAAGAGGGATGCAAACATCACTGATGACCAATATTCCCTCTAATTTTTCTATTTTGTGTGCAGACCGTCCAATTCTTTGTGTAGTAAATTTTCAGAAAAAACATTTTTTTTCCGCAAGTATGAAGGTGGGGTAGTCACCAACGTTCCCTCTAAGCTTGCAGCAGTTGGAAAACCCCCGCAAACTCATTCCGGGTCGGCGCGCACTCCCAAGTCAACTGTTCAATTAATATTTGGTTGTCCCGCGCAGCCTTTGAAATTTCCGCGCAGCTAACCTCTCGTCTTAGAGGGAGCATTGGTAGTCACTGACCTACTTACTGAAGCTTGATTAATCGATTCGTCATATCAGGCTGCCAAAAATAACTCCAGGAATCAATGAAATTTATGAAAATTGTATAATATTCATCTTGCCCAATTAAATAGAGAAATTCACCTAATTTTTCATTCATAAATAATAAATAATTACAATCAGAACTGATTTCACTGATGAAAATTCAGAAACCAGTCTTGGTCCTATTTAATAAATGTGGAATAAGTATAAAAAAGGTTTATTTTTTAATTAAGTCTTGATCTACAATTTGTTTTTTAAATTGAAATATCATTCTGTACTACTTTGATTTCAAAATCTTTTTCAGGACTTAAATGGCGAAGCGATGGCGCCGATACCTTTCGGAGGAGTCTATCTTCCTTTGGAATGTTCCCCCGAAGACTGCCACAAATCTCCCCTGCTTCTCGCATACGATATGGGCCATTTCTCAGCTTTGGTCACCATGGAAGATGAAACGCAATGCAAATCGAGTCCGTCTTATCCGTCTCTGATTCCCCTGACAGATTCCGATGGCTGTTTACTACCCATACAATTTTCCGTAGATCCCGGAGAAGACTTCTCATGGAATAAGGATGAAAACGATCAGAAAATCATAAACCGTCTCCTGTTATCCGAGAGGGATCAAATAAATTTACTCTCGGAGTTTCTTGACGTCGTATATATTTCTCCGTCGTCCAGTCCCGGCCAAGAAGAACCGGACGTGATCGATCTGTCTGAGGAAGACATAACGAATAAATTTTCAGAGCTTATGACTCCGAATCATCTCCACATTAATAATGATTTCGATCAAATTGAACAGTCAATGTTTGATAATAAAAGTAGAGCCGCAAAACAGATTCATTCGGTTGCGAGACAGTTCGGGAGCATCGGTAAATCAATGAGTAACAAATTGAAAAAGAATCTCAATTCTATCTCAAAAATAACGAGCAAAAGTAACGGGGCAAATAAAAAAACCACACAGAACCCGAGAGCGTTTTCATCGTCTAGATATAAAGTACTGTGTTGCCAGCTAAAGGCCAAGCGTCATGCCATTCAAGAAGAGATGGTAAAAAATTATCTGGAGTACGCGGAGCAGAGGTTTCTCAATTCTGAACAGTTAAAAGGTAGACAAGATGCTGAAAAAAAACATTTCGATGCCATAAGACTGCGCGAGCAAGCTCTACTCGAAGGCCCGCTGAAATGTATCAATGCGGGTTGCGAACAATACGGAACTGCTTTGACCAGTTATATGTGTTCCATGTGTTTTGAGAAGCAGCGTCAGCAAGAGCTCTCGGAAGCTAGAATAAGCATGGCCTCGCCGACGACCAAGAACTACTCGTACAACGGCATGCCGAGATATGGAACTGGTAAATCTAAATTTTATACAGAATCTGATTCTGAATCTCATGATGTAATCAGAAGGATGCAACCGTTGCCTGCTATTAATAATACAGACCAAACGCTTTATCTCTCTAAATCTACTTTCTATAACGATACAGGGAAACCTTCATTAATGAGCGCGAGGTCGGCTAACAATTTAGATGACCGCTATGACTGTAGGAACGCCGGTTCCCAGGATCAATTTTTTTCCACCGATTCAAACGGAAGACGAGAAAAAACCAAAAGGAGCACCATGCCAGCGAAAGTACATTCGACATCGGCCGGGTATAAAACGGGCTGGGACGGCGATGAAGTCGGCCACAGCAGCGCGAATCTTTTCGATCGCGAACCGCAGCCTTGCAGGACTCCGTTTTGCATGTTTTACGGCAGTCCCGAATCTAATTATCTGTGTTCTAATTGCTGCAAATTGGCCAACACCAATCAAGAAATGAAATTTCACAACTCATAATACTTTTCGTTTAGACAAAATAATATTCTATTTTCTTGCTATTCACCGTGGCGTAGTATGATACCGTGAAGATTAGATTGTTTGTATTAATATTGACTGAAAGTATAAATTATACCGAGTACTATTTTCACATAGGTAGTTTAAACTAATTGATATTATCAAATTTGATGTTAAAAGACTGTTTGTGGAAATCGTTTTATTTTTGTAATTCTGAACATTAAAATGCCTGATGTAAGATTATAATCTGCCGATAAAATGTGCAGTGTTTGTAAATGAAATAATATTTTTCAATAAAATTGCAACAACCAGTATTCTATATGATAGAAAAATAATTATGTGTTACAGTAAAAGTCTGTTAACCCTCCAGAGACGAGAGCTTTTTTCCGATAAAAAAAATATTTTCTAAGCCATATTAAAGTCACGGATAACTTTTATTCCTATCCAAAATTTAAAAAAAAAAAAACGCAAAGTCGTTGTATAGAAACCCTGCATGACTATATGGTCATGCTCATCCTTTTATTACCGTGTAATATTGAGTACGGACAGTAGTAAGGGCAAAAGTGACCGTATGGGCTTGCAAACATTCGGGGTTGAAATATAGCTAAACGTGATTTTTTTTAAATTATTTACAATTTGACCTCTTTAGATCAACATAATTTCAATACAAATATATTAGCAAAATAATTGTAAATAATTTTATGTTTTTATAAAAAAATATCTAACAGTTTCAAAAAGTAAATTAAAAAAAACGGAAATTCAAAAAATCACATGTGCTTTTGGAAACCGTTCCTGTTCCTACGGCTGATGACTAACTGTAGTCCGTACCCTTCTTAACCAAATATGAGCGAAAGCAACGATATTCAGGTAGAAAAAGTATAAATAGTGTTATCAATAGACAACGGTGTTTTGTGTGACCATATGGTGACGCTCGTCCTTGGAGGGTTAATTCGAAATTCAAGGGACCGGATTTCCCAAAAAAATTCGAATTACGCGATCACAAATAAAAAAAAACGAGGCAATTGCCGAACATCGTGGCCATTTTTTCGTTCTGTCAAAATAAAAATTATAGTCAAGTTTTCATAATAATAACAATAGAATTCAAATTACGAATTACGCGATCACAAAAAAAAAAAAACACTGCAATTGTCGTCGGCTTGAAACGCGGCCATTTCTTCGTTCTGTCAAAATAAAAATTATGTATTTCGGCAATATTACGATAATAGAACATATTCAAATGAAAAAAAAGAACAAAAAAATATATACAATTATTTTATCTCATACGAATAAAAAACACTATACATATTCAATGTATTTGTCCGCGCACGTGCTATAAAATAGAATGACGTCACTTACGAACAGTGTACCATTCAAAGTTTTAGTAAATACCTAATATATAGATGTCTCTCCTGCACTAATGTGTGTTCGAATCAAAAACGGACTCTTTCTCATGTAATACTTCACTTTATATTGATGTCTCCCTTACACTAATGGGTTTGTTGTGAAGACACAACAGAGGCACACATTCCTTGGTAAACAAAGCATGTTAGAATAACTGTCAAATAAAAAATGCATAAGATGCATATTTGCTTCGCAAGTTCGGATTCACGCAGTCTTGAGATTTTTTTTGTGTTTTCTGTCCGTACTTTCTTATTACCATCTGTTCACCACATAAGTGTGTGACAAAAGCCTCTACCAAAATTTTGAATTATTAGAAATCGTAAGTACATGTTGACGAAAAACATTATGAATTACGAAACATGCGATATTTCGAATTATCGGTAGAATTTACTTTGAAAAGTCAATTTTGGGACCGAGAAATTTCGAACATTTCGAATTACGAATAATCGTTGTTCGAATTAATGGACTTTTACTGTAATTGATTAATACCTACAATATTTCTCTCTTGGCTTATAATGAATGGCATTGCATGATCATTCTTGGCACTCATTGTAAAATCGTTAAAGAAACATGGCAAACATTCAAAAATCTGTTCTCACTTATTTTAATATTAATCTATAATAAATTGGTGGTACTGACGTACTCGTAGTGGCATCTGCTTTATCCGGAAAAGTGTACCTTACTTGTAAGCCATAGATTGTTTTAGTTTATTATAATATTATTCTTGTTGTTTCATTTTTTTGTTTACTATGTTTGGTTAACATTTTCTTGTTCCATATAATTTAGATCTTAACTAGATGGCTGCCACAGATGAGATATCTTGTCAAATTGTTTGTACTCAACGCGCCAGAGACGAGTTATCTCGTCAATAAATAATTAAATTAATAATTGCAAATTATAGCCGGCGCACTAGGTACAGATTAGAAACTCCAATTACTCAACATCGAGTACTCGAGTATAGAGTAGTAAAATTTTAAAATACTCGAGTAGTTTCAGATGTATCAAAATATTTATTATTAATTTAAATTTGTGTATATAAATAGATGATAACTAGATAAACAAGCTTATTTAATTTCATTAATTTATTTATTTCAATTTATAAAACATATATTTCAAAAATAATCGAGAATTAAACGTCTCAAATTTTATTTGGTACGAAGTTTTGTTTTATAATTTCTGCAGTAGAAAAAACTCTGTTGCTCTGGACGTCGATTTATAGTTAACAATGAATTAAATAGTGCATCTAGTTTTTCTGTCCGCTGTTTAAGTATTCCAACTTTTTTTAATCCACGCGCGCAAGACTTAGTTAAACGCAACGTTATATATATATTTTTTAAATAAGTAAAAAAATTTGGAAATAAACCTTCATTTATAAATTACGAGTATCGAGTACTTGAAAAATGGGATGAGTATTCTCGAGTATCGAGTATTCGATACTCGAATTGGAGTCTCTAGTACAGACATACTTTTTCCTATGGCAGCCAAAAAGTTAAGAGTGAGTTAAAATGTTCTGTTTTTAGATCCTTTTGATATGAAAAATACAAAATGGGTTTTTTACAAATATTCATTTATAAGTAATGATAATTTGAAATAACTCAGTTGATACTATACTAAATGTTTAGGGTGGACGAAGCCGCAAGTGGCATGCTTAAACAGTGACAAACAGTTGTGCACTTGAATGCCTGAAGATGCCGAAGGGCGATACCTGGGTCGTTAGTGACAAAACTTGTGTGAATGTACATAATTTTAACGATTCAGATCTATTGTTGTTTTCAAATTACTTTGTTTCAATTAAAATGCCCTATTTAATTTTGATATATGTTTATAAAATTAGTGAAAAGAAGTAGATTTACAAGTTTTATCATTAATATATGTCACTGGTTTGAAATCGAAACGTTTCCATTCATTCTTAATTTATAATTTCAAATTTCGTAGATTATTTTATTTTTTATTAATTTTATATATATTTTTTTAATAATTAGTATCCACTAACAATACTGTGTTTATGTACTAATAATTTTTATTGGATTGCAAACTGCACACGTGTCTAGTCACTTTTGTATACTTTTGAAAATAACCTCTATTCATAATATTATCCAAAATTAGTATTAAGAGAAATGTAACATAATCGTGCTTTGATTGAATTTATTCTCTAATGCCAAATCATCTGTGAATTTTCAATGTCTCACGTTTATTGTGCAGTGAATTGAGATACGCCTTTTCAATATCTTAGGTTTTACAGAGAGATCTCCATATTTCTTTAATAATTATATATTCATAATTAGCCAAATTGATTCTTTTCAATGTCAAAATAAAGTAAAATTAATCAAATAATGTCAAGCCTACGTAAGATATTTTTTGCTTTTTTAACCTTTAGAGGAGTATGGGCGTGCATGTACGTCGGCGCCATTTTTCTGTAAATGAGTATAAAAGTAGTTTAAACTCAACACAGGAGTGTCTCTCTGGAAGCATATATATGCTTTAAGTATGAATTACATATATTCATTGGGAAAAAGTCACAAAATTGTCATGTTAAGAAAAGGCAGTAAATTAAAGTAAGGTCTGTATAAATCTATTAACTCCTCTAAAGGTTAAATATCAAAAATTTGCAGCACATTGAGGATTGTTGAAAGAATATTAACCGTTTGAATACCGCCCAAATGAATCTTTAATATGTCCCAGATACCACGTGTATATTGACTCGTTATAGATAGGTGGCACTGCACATATTCATCAAAATATTGCTTATATTCTATTGGAATATCAAGTATTTGATTTATTAAATGTCCGCTTGAGATCGGAGCGGTTTATTATACCGATGCGAAAACAACAATACAATTCTTGTGACTGTATTATAATCCCTGTATTGAAAATGTTATTTTTTTTATATCTCATCTAGGAATTATACAACTTTTCAATGTGAGTATTTTCCTATTCTATATTTGTAATTTGTAATGTTCCAATACGCATGTATGTGTTGTTTGTTACAATGCATATACCGACTGATAGCATGATGATAATTATTTAATAAAGTTGTTACAAATAATTACTTAGCTTCTTCGGCAGGGTTGGCGAAAGTTGACGGCATCAGTCTGACTGTGAAATAAATAAAACAATGATTGAAAAAAATAATGGCCTCCAATGCTTGCTAGTAGATGCTGAAAGTGATCGAGTATTAATTCATCTAATTAAGTAAAGATTTAATTACATTATGAGAAATATAACCGAACCTAACCTTATTCATAGACAGATCTGTAGAATTATATATATTAGAAATCAGTAGAAATTGTAAAAATCTGCTAGTAATAGCTAGAATTTACATGCTCGATTTTGAAAATTGAGTTCCTGTTCAATATCATGATTGAATACAAAAACCATGGTCGTACAGAGTTTTCAAAGGATAAAATTATTCATTCATTTGTGTGTGGACTATTTTGAAAATCATTTATAGTCCATTGAACCGAATACAATTATTTGAGTCGATTGGGGACACATCAGATCTAGGAATTTTATCTAATTTTAGCAAATTTCATATAAAATTAAGTAATCGATATTTTTCTTCAAAATTAATAATATTTTTCCACACTGCCAGGAAAATAAAAATTCTATAATCAATAATTCGGTACATACAATTAAATTCTGAAAAAATCTATCAATCTTTTGCACCTCTAAAAAATCAGCGCATTATAAAATAACGATGTTATCTAGCTAGTTGATCACGGCCCACAGGCATAGGTGATTGATGGTGGATTCGAGTTCCGAGCGGAGTTATTCACATTGCAGAATTCGTCTTATTTCAACCGTTCGCTGAATAACAATAATATCTAGCTGATATTTATTGTAATCTTCAATGATAGCTCAATAAATGCAATGCAAATATTACGCAAATTTGTCTGGGGTAGCTCCTTATCCTATTTTCGACGTTTCAGCACTCGAGTGTTAAAATAATCAAAATATGTGAAAAAATACTGCAATAATTAAAGGCTTAATATTGATCACGAAGATATAAACCGGCGTATCGAAAATGATAAGAAAGGTCTTTCAAATGAAAATTAGAATCTACCAAAAATCATATTGTAAGAAATGTATGCAGCATTCCTCCAAAATCTACTAAAGAAGGCAACATTTTCCAAAATGGACACGGTTCATTAACCGTGTCCTTTTCATTAAAAGTTCTTAATATTAAATTGAAAGCTATTTTATAAGATTTTTAAAAAGAAGTAAAATTCTTTATATAAAAATTAATTAAATCCATCGAAAGTATAAAAATTTAATGTTATATTAAAAATGAGTTTCCACTGAGTTACCGTCAAAAAATTTTCAATTTTAGCCGCTGGTTTCAAGAAAACCTTGCTTGCTACAGGGAAAAATAGAAAAAAATATATTTACTTTAAAAAGCTTCTCGCTCCACGCTTCATCTCCCACAGGTGATAAAAAAATGAATTGTACTTAAGTAAGGATGATTTATTTATGTGAATGACTTGGTTTAATAAATGAGAGCAAATTCAAAAAAATATTATTTTTGATTTTTTTCTGTGAGATTCGATCAAAGTTCTGGAACGTTATCCCAGTTGTAAGTTGAGGACAATCTGTATATTTTATTAAGCTCTAAAGCAAAACAATCTGTTTAAAATTTTAATTCTTATGAAATTTCAACTAATTTTGAGCTTCCAACTGGACTATCTATATACCTTATGAAGTCTTAACGCTATTTTTGGCTGAAATCTATAGCCATTCTTATATTAAGATTAAAACAATACGTCTTTGTATGTGATACAGTTTTGAATATTAAATCGCTGTTTAAATTTGAATGTACAATAGATCATAAGTTGTAACGATTTACGTGTGCTCCCATAGGGGTCAATGGCATTGTGCCATCAAATTGTCTAATCAAAAAGAATTGATTCAAAATATATCATCATTTTACTTTTATCTATGTTTCAAAGCTGTATTTTTTGGATTTTAAATCCTGTTTTTGACCCCTGCAATCGTCGAAATAAAGAATGCCTACTTTCTGACACGAGCTATAATTATAAATATTAATACATAAAAAGATAATTTTTTATCCATTAGTCTATATGAAAATAGCGTATAATGATATTAACACTTTTATCCGGGCTGGTCATTGTACCGCACCTTCGGCAGGTTAAAAAAGGTCAAGCGCTTTTAATTTCTGCGTTATACAAGCAATTGTTTTTTTTTATATTTGAAAACATGAAAACACTTCATATTCTGTAATTAATCATCGCTTGTACACTTAAACACATCACAAAACTAGTTCCTAGTGTACTAGGCGGAAATTATGTCTTCATATTGTTAAAAATTATAAAATGTCACTTATCACATGCGCATGGCGATTCTGTTATTGAAATCTTTATCACGTCCATTGAATACAAAATTTAAAACAATATGAATTTATTTAAAAAATAAGCTGTGATTCTTGTTTCTCACTTTTGTTGCTTCGTAAGGATTACTATTAACTTTTCAGATTTACCAAGTGGCACACTCAAAGCTGTCCAAATTGACTCACTTTTACGTCACTATTATAATAAGGGTGTATTATTTTTGTTTGAAAGTACACTCATCCCTCGATTTACGCGGTACTCATTTTACGCGGTTTCACTTTTACGCGGTCAGGAAAAAATCACATTTGAAAACTGTTCAATCAATTTACTACGAATTTTGTTAAAGATATGTCGCAAATAATTATGTATTCTTACTCTCAGGAATGTCTACTCTTATTTTAAAGAAGAAAAGAAACACAATCAAATTCTGGATTCCCTCCAGAAAGGTGATAGTTTTGCATCTCTTGCAAAAACTTATGGAATTAATGAATCTACTGTCCGTACAATTAAAAAAAAACGAAATAACTGTCAGAAGAAGTGTCGCCTCTGGATCCCTTATTAGTTCTAAATGTACCTCATACGTTAGAGATCCCATAATGGAAAAAATGGAAAAAGCCTTAATGATATGGATAGAAGATCACACACAAAAAAAGAAAACCAATCGATACTAACGCAATGAAAGAAAAATCTAAAAGAATTTATAAGTTTCTATCAGAAAATAATCAGTTTATATCATCTGACGAAAAAATACAAGATTTTACAGCGAGCAAGGGATGGTTAGAAAAATTTAAAAAAAGATACTCATTACACAATCTCAAGATAAAGGGTGAGGCTGCTTCCGCCGATGAAAATGCAGCTAAGATATTTTTACCACAGTTTCTGAAGATAGTAAACGAAAATTGTTACTCCCCGCATCAAGTTCTCAATGCTAATGAAACAGGACTTAACTGGAAAAAAATGCCCAGTAGAACATTTATTGCAAAATCTGAGAAAACGGCCAGTGGTTTTAAAGCTGCTAAAGATACAGTAACGTTAATGCTTCAGGAGATTGCATGATGAAACCTCTTTTAAATATCGATTTAAGCGGATGTTTATTTTCTGGAATCTATCTTCCGTTTTTGTATGAGCTTGAAGTCTCGATTTACGCGGTTTTTATTTACGCGTTTTCTCTCGGAACGTATCTACCGCGTAAATCGAGGGATAAGTGTATATCGTAAAAAAATACCAAACAATTTGTGCCACCATTTATAAAGAAAAATTATGAAAATTTTTGAACTTAATCATATATGAAACGTAACTGCATACATAAGTTTTATTTTTAATTATATACAATCACAATTATATTTAAAAAAAAATGTTTATTTAACTAAAGGGGGGGAATCTGATATATCCGAAAATATGATATAGTCTACGGAGCAGTGATGCATTACAGAACCCTTTTATACTATAGTTTAATTGTGATGAGATTCAAAATTTGATAGTTGGTTTTTGGTGGCTACTTGACGCCAGATTACATTTGTATTCAAAATCAAATGTAACTACTGGTATAATAACAATACTCATCATTTTAAAATTATAACTATTATACTATAATTTCAGAGTATCCAGTTAAGTTTTTTTGTTTAAATTTATCAGCGTCATTAAGTTGGATAACTATTTCTTGGAAGTCTTTATATTGAAAAAATAATAATTATTATAAAACTGTGCAGTATTAGTTGTTCCGATTTCCGTAATGGCCTTTCTGACGGCATCAAATAAACAAAAAATATAGATAGTGGGCTAGATACAAATCGATAACAGAACTTTCTTGAAGAGTTCTCATTTTCTTATTTCAATGATTTGTATTGCTAACCTAAAAAATAACTGGCTTAACCTTATGATTTAATGAAATATTTCATGTTAATGCCAGCACTGGTACTCGATTGGCTGATAAGTACTGTCATGACCCCATTTCTACTGATGCCCTAAACTTCCTAAAGGAACCTTATTCTCTTCTGTAATCATAAGTAATTTAGAATTTCGACTGAAGGTGCTTGATGGAAATTTAATGTCAAATTTGAATTATTTTTATTTGTAATCATAAGTACCTGTTGTGCATTTTAATCGACTATACTCATTACATTTTCTTAGCAATAAGTGCCTGATGATTGACTTAACGCTGATTAGAACAAGAAAGTCGACTCACATTTACAGATTTTTATATTCTAAATTATCAGGGCAGGTTTCGAAAGGAGGGACTCAGGGTAACGTGTGAAATTAATCCTCTCATTGTCAGGCCTTCAGGAATTATTGTGTGAGAAATATATCAGCCGCAATTGTATCATAAATTATTGATAATAATGATGTATACTGATACTTTTTTTCAGTTTGATTTCAATAGCGCACTACATAATATTGAGGAAAAATATTGGACGATACTGCCAACCAGACATCTTTGTATATCTGAAAATTCACTCAGTCAGTGCACCACTCGTATCACATTTTAGTGCTTAACTTATTAATTATGTATTTTGGTCAATTTGTTGGCGTTATTTTTGAAATTATAATCTAAAATTTGCCCTCGCTGAAATATATTTAACTAATAAAAGATTCCTATATCAGTGTATTATTTATTTTAAAAAAATGTTATGTACATCTGAAAGAATACACAAAATGTGGATACTTTATTCAATGATTACGTTAGAGCTGATTGTCTTTGTGTAATTCTTGGTAGAATAGAAAATTTGACTTTTGACAACCGTAGGATTAAGTCACAGTAAAATTTTATCACGAGGATGACGCAACGGGTTAAAAAATTAAAAGTTAATCATAGATACTTAAAACGACACTGAAAGTAAAAAAAAAATACAATCGACTCAGTAAAACGGTTGCGAATAAACAGTCATTTTAGGGAAGTCGGGCATCAATAAAAATGGGATAAACAAAAATTCAGATATTGACTTTCATTGACTAAATTTATCGCTTTCTGCGATTAAATTTTGTAATAGCATAGGATTGACTAAAGTCAACAATTTTGACTGACGAAAATGATCAGTTCCAATCGATAGAGGATAATAATTTCACTGTATAATGCATCCCGTTATTATTCTTGCATGTTTATGTTATCTTATTTCAAATGAATAACAATAAGTATATTAGTAAACAATGTTATAAAGTTGAGCTTAAATTATAGTATTATGTATGAGATACAATATACAGGCTGTTATATTGTTCATGATCATATCACAGAAGAACAATAAATATATGTATATATTAATAATATATAATGAATATAAAGCATATTTTTTTAATGTAGCACCTGTTTGTGAACTTATTCATGTTTTTATTATAAAATGATATTTTATTATAGAATTTATTGTACTAATCGTAGAATTTTCTGTACTTGATCGTTTATGAATCTCATGACCTACCTAATAAATATTGAAAATGAAAATCTAAGAAAAAATATCAAATTCAATACATAGTAGATTCACTCAGACCAGCTATGAATAATTATAATTGTAAAAAAATAACACAATCTTGTCCTAGAACATGATGGAAAACTTACTTTTCATCTCTACGTTACCAAAAAGAATCATTTTGTCAAAACAATAACATTAATTATTGTTAGCGATATTATGTTTTGTTAATTCAGTCACCACTTGTATCTCTACTTCATGGAAAAAAAATCTAAATAATTTAAAATAAAAAATAATAATAGTCTTAGGCGCTGGTCTACAATTAACGCCGTAGGCCGCACACAGTGTGACGCCGTATGCGTGTGAATCTTAAAAACTCTTCAAACTTCATAGTGCAACCGTATATATGTTTTTCAACTTATTATAAAACTACTACCAATCCGTCTAGTCACAAATACTGATGCGCCACATCCAAGAATTTCCATAAAAACCACGAAGCGCAGCGACAGCGGTCGCATCTAGCGTCAGGTATAATGCTGAACGCAGAGGACGTCGTTAATTGTAGACTGAGGCCTTAGAATGCTCATTCGTAGACAATACTGACGATGGTTGAATTTTTTAAATAAATTTCAATGATGCATATCAGAATTCTGTAAATGTCTTCTCTGAGGTTGCATCGAGGTGTCGGAGATAATAAAACTACTTCATATTCATCTAATATAATATATGGTTCTATTTTGAAGCTTCAAATGGCATGTTTATTTATATTTAACAGATTTCAAAATCTCGACATTCAATTGCCATCTATATTTTGTATTAATGATACCATATAAAAGGAATATTTGTTGTAAAGCTTGCATCGGTGTCAAAAATCTGACTGATTCAATAATAGACGATATGTAAATTATAAATATCCTGTATTTATTTATGCTGAATAAATTGGTATCTCATCTTTCAGTCTACTTTCCATTTTGTTTCAATTGTCCAATCTGCCGTTATGTTACATCCGTTGGCATCCCATTAATCAACGACAGCTGTGTGGATTTTTAAAATATTTTATAAAATTAAACTCGTGTCTAGAAAAAATATGCTCGTAAGATAAATTACTTTGTTTTATTATTATTATTAAGTTGTTTTATGAACCATGACGACATAATTTAAAGATAGTTGCTTCCAATAGTAATGGAATTGAAGTTACACAGTAAACGCAATTCAATATTGAAATATTATATGTTTTACCATTAACCCGTTTGCACTGTAAGCAGTTACAGCTTACCAAACGTCTAGCATATCACAAGAGCAGTGCTCATACAGAACATACTTAACAGCATGCTCATTTAACCATTAGAGTGAATAGATCTATCTATTACTGACCTTACTTTATTTTACTGACTTTTCTTAACATGACAATTGTGACTTTTCTCCAATGAATATATGTAATTCATACTTAACCTTTTGACCGCGGCTCGGATCCAAATCGGTTCAGATTGGGCTGCTATAGCAGTCAACCGCGGTCAAAGGGTTAAAGCATATATATGCTCACAGACATACAGACAGACTTTTGTGTCGAGTTAAAAGTACGTTCATACTCCTTTACAGAAAAATGGCGCCGATGTACATGTACGTCAACACTCTAAAAGTTAAATATGGGGACATATTTATTGCATCTTAGTGATTTAACTGTAATGAAATAATTATATTTATTTTAACTTTGGTATTATTCAATTTATCTTATTTCATTACTGCATTTTCGTTCTTTAATGCTTACACTATCCATACACGATGCTGCGCAATGAAAAAAAGTAAATGCAAAGCAAAGAAAAAAACAGCATATGGTGATATTTTTGAATTTTGTATCTAAAAATTATATTTGAAGACTTCAGTAGTATATATAAAATTTATGTTACTCCTAAAATATATCTCGGTTATCATCACGAAGCCGAGATTTATTTTAAATACGTCTGCCGCTAAAGATTATATCCCCTTCCAGACATGTAGATGATTGCATAAAAAAATCATTAGATAAAAATAATTAAATAACTTGGCATATTTAACATCTCGCCCAAAGATACAAACGGGTTAACCAAAATTTTTATTAAAAATGTGCTGAAAATACTCATTTTAATATTACATATCAGCTCCAAAACTATTTTTGTTAGATACAATGCTACAAAATATATTTTTATCATTTTTAGATTGAAATGAAAACAATACACGCAATAATAAAAGGAATCCAGTTGCTTATATTAGTATGCAGTATTAACAGCTTACCGCCCGCATGTTTTCTATAGAATTTGACCTGGCGGCCGGGCGATTTTGCGAAAAATTCGCAAAAAACTGCCATTCTACTAAATTCACCATACTTTATAAACCAATTGAGATATCTTCACAAAATTTGATTTGATAGCTTCCAAATGCTTTGGCGCATAAATCAATGCCACTTGAGCAATGGTTCTATATCTGTGGGTTGCATACTTATGTGGTGTAGTCAAAAAAACCTAAATCTACTATAAGGTTTTTTTTTAAATATGTAAAATCTACTTTTTTATATTGTTTTCTTTGTTTTTATGTTCATATATATTAAAAACTTCATTGGATATATTATTTATAAGTTATCATCGAAAAATCGTAAAAAAAAGTATGTTTTATGGATAATAACATATTCAATACAAATATCTATTATTTAAGAATTGAGAACCTCTGCCACTGAGTTTGAATAGGTCGCAATATTATCAACCACCCAATTCAATTTTCAAAAATTGTTTTCGACCACGATAATGCCACTTGCTCCATAGAACTGCAGCATGAAACGCCGCCCGCCCTAGCAATAAATCACAAGGCAATTCGTTGTAAAAAAAATACTACGATACGTGTGTTTGTACCTCTAAGAGGCCCTACAAGAGCATCTGGGCATCATGTTACCCTGCTAATATTACGTATATATTTCGTCGCTAATCAGAGAAACAAACCAGAAATGATTTAAACATAAAACTTTTACCAGAACGTAAAATAATACTATGAAAAATCACACCTGAAAAAAATAAACGTCTACCATCTTAGGGGTATTTTTACGAAATATTTTAGTATAATATTGATTTTTTTTTTGTTAAATATTGCGTCAATGTGTATGCTACCATCTCTCGTTAACATTTGAAATCAAACTCGATCCCAACCATGTGATTTTTCAATAGAATAGAGTGTATGACGTAGGACTCGTATATGCGTCCACGGCCCGCAACCGTTGGATTTCAAAGACTTAAATACGCGTCCAGTCGTTAAGCTGTTAACTTCCTAACATTTCGATAATAGAGTTATGCGATAATCATTTTTTTTTCGGTTTCGAAATTTTTGCAAAACACAATTCATCATCATTTTGGCGTTAAAACGAAAAAAGCCAAAACTTTAACTAAATTGTCGCTTTATTGATTATTGCATAAAACAGTATAATAAATAAGACGCTTTTTAATCAGATAGTGTAAATGGATAATTTTGTTATATTTGTATTCAAGTCGAAATAGTCAGTTTTGTTTCAAAAAAAAATATTGCACGAGTACCTTTTTGTAAGTTATTGACGTTGAGAGGGAAACAAAAATTAACAATATATTTATGTATCTAATCTGTTTGTAATATAAGTGAAATAAAATTGTTCTTAAATTTGAATTATGTTGTAATAATTTTCTCAATAATCATTAATACTTACTACATGTAGGTACTTGAAGTGTTCTGGCAAGGAGGGCAAAATGTTAGTGTAGTTTTTGTGTCATGCGGACACCGGTGAACGGATTCTACCGAACATTACTTTTCCGAACACAAACTCTCCGAATATCGATTCTTTCAGACACAGAACCTTCCGGATATAGAAAACTTCGCACACTGAATATTTACATATTTTAAATAGAAAAATCATTGTTTTATTCTAATGTGGAATGTTTTATGGCAACTATGCCAAATATTTTTCAGAATGAAAACAAGAAACGTATTTAATTTTCATGTATATAAGCAGTTTATAATCTTATTCGTATTTTGGCTTATTAATTTTGAAAATTGTGTTGTATTATATAATTGGGCTGATATTTTTAATTATATTGAAAAGAAATGCCATGCATATAAACATTTAAAATTGCAAATTGACATCCACAGTACTTTGAACATAATTTTATTATCTTATTGATACACATATTATATTTTACATTCACTTGGCAAATGCAAAAATGTGAATTTAAAACATATTATGTGTTGGTAAATTTTTTATTGCAATGACTTCAATAATTAATTTTAACAATTATTATTATTGAAAGAAATGAAAGTACAGTGAAACCCCGATTCTACGTTTTCCAAGAGACCGTAATAAATCAACGAATAATGCGGGAAATCTTCAAATACTACCAACAAATGTTTAATTTTCAAATAACTTCCAGATAACTTGAATATAAAAAAACATTCTCAGATGCCTATTTGTAGTTTGGTACTTAAATTTTGACAGACACCCTTCAAACCCGCGTTCTTTTCTAGGTTAACTTTTTTTGCCATATACATATGTCGACTCGCTTTTCTCCTAGATTTTTTTCAACACCTTGAATTGTTTTCAGTTTCTCAGTTAGAGCTCTCGTTTTCTTCATTTAGGCATTTTAGTTAGAAAAATTCTCGCAACCAGATGCGACTATTTATGAACGAATAAAGAAATATGTGTAACAAAAACGGTCAATCGGGATAGTAATTGGGACAGGACGATAATATTTAGATGATAGATCGAGGAAATTGGTAAATCGTTGAATGATTAACGTGGAATTATTAAACATTGTTATTACGGGTCTTGACCGAGTAAAAAATAAACGATTCATGCGATAAAACGAAGATAGCGAGAACGGGAGATAAGATTGATCCGTATCGATTTTTTGTTTTGTTTTTGTGTAGCAATAGTACAATCAAAATATAAGTAAAAATGAACTCACTCCTCAAAGAGTTAAAAAGAAGACATTGAGCAACAGTTGATATGGAAGATGTCTTTTGTCGAGATGCTCCTTTAGGAGTTTATACGACACTTTTTTGTTAAATTATACATGGACTTGCATAGTCCTGGTTTGACTGGGACTGACGCGCTTTGAAGGTATGGTTTTAACTAGTCATTTATTTTAAACATGACAACATGTAACACGAAAAAATGATGCTTGCCTAGTACGCAGGATATAACTTATGGTCTGTTGAAAGCAGTTCAAAAAATATTACTTTTACTTAGCCTTTTTGAATCATAAGTACTTGAAATGATAGATCAGGGTTCTACTGTACCTGTAAATCTTTAAAAGTCGATTGCCTTTTGGCTCTAAGCTATGTTAAAATAGTTTTCCATTTACGACCCGTAACTCATGTAGTGCATAAGTAGTTTACAAGTTATTTTACAACTGATTAACTTTTAAAAATGACGAGTGTCATTCGACATGATCTGATACATATTTTGATTTATTTTTATGTGATGAATTTTTTTCTATCTTCATCTTGAATACACATCTGAAATAGATGATTTGTGTTGTTGATAGTGAGTATATAAAAGAATTGCGACAATATATTTATCAATTTTCAAAATTGAAAAAATTATCGCTCCATTCTGTAGTCCATTTTGAAAGTATCATACAAAAGTTAATATCTAAGGATTAGAATATATACTATACAAGTAAAAATTAAATAAAACTCATTGTTTTATTTGAAAAAAAATATAATCTAATAATCTTCAATTTTGCCGCGAAGCTGGTAGAAACAAAGTCGCCGAGTGGAAAGGGTAAAGCCAAAAAAAGATACTGATGCAACATCTGGTTCAATAAACCCTCTTATGTGCTTATGCTGGTGATTTTTTTTTAAAACCTTCGGAATACACAGCATGAAATGGAAAAAAAATATATTTAAAAAAAGACCATTAACATGTTATTTTATTTCAAGTAAAATTGATATCAATTTTAATACATTTTCCATTATAATTATCTAAAGTAACATACATTCAAATTATGCAGGCAGTCTTAATACAAAATAAAATCAATGTTCATAAAACATAAACGAATGTGAAAAATAAATACACTTATTTTACAGATTCAGCATATTGAGTAGTTCTTATACATTCATATGAGGCTATTATTGGCAAGTCCGTTTTGTTCGGAAACCACAAATGTAATTTAGTAAATAAAAATATATTTTATAAGTCAGTCTCAAACCTGGTTTGATAACATACAAAATATTAATAAAAACACAATATTCCTTTGTACTTTATTTCCACTTTATTTAAAAAGGAATATTGTGTTATTATTAATATAATGTCTTTCCACCAAGTATTGACAGTGAACACCCTAAAAGTGATACAAAATATTATTTCAAAGTAATGTTAAACTAAAAATACTTTTAAAATGTATATTGTTTTGTACAACATCATTTTGGAACGATCCAGATTTGCCTCATATATTACAATTATATTGAACTAAAAGCACAAAGGGGTAAATAAGAAAATATTCAATGTTTTTACGTTTACAAAATTCCCTAAACTGTGTTATAATTGAAAGACTACAATATTTTGCCTTCTTAGACAAAAGGCTTGCTGTGTAAATCTTGCAATTTACCGTCTACTCATTCAGTACGATAAAACAACACAATATACAATATTTATTTAATTAAATTCATTTTTGTTTATTCGTAGATGTTGTTATGGTCTGATGATGTTTCTCAAAGAGATTAAATATGAGTCACAAATTGAACAACACAAGTGGAATAACAAAGTTATCAAATTTAATTATAATTTTATATCATAATTTTTAAAAATATGATATAAAATCTTCAATCGGATTTTCTTTTTTAATTAGATATTATTAAATTAAACTTTGTCAATGGTTGTATGCATTTCAGTGTGGATAATATCCAATAATTATATTTTTGATTGTACATACAGAAATATTTTTTATTCAGTGTACCTACTTGATGTGATTTTTTTTTTTAATATGAATATATTTTAATTATGAAATTTCATAAAATGCTTCTCGAGAAAAACCTTTATGAGAACATTAGAAATTATTTTATGTTCCTTCAAAATAAAATGACCCTTTACTGGATTTTTGTGTGATTTTAGTGTGATTTTAGCAAGGCGAGTAGCAAAAAAAGGAGAAAGAGAGATGCAGAATGAAATCCATTTGACAGTAAATTGCAAAACTTATTATAGACATTATATCGATGAAAATATTTATTTTTAACATATTACTCACAAATAAAAAGGTTATATCAAATTTGTTAACATATATGAAGACAGAGGCAAAAAAATAATAGATTTATTGCTCAGAATTACGTTTTTTTAAGAAATAAAAATTGATAATATTGGCCAAACATAAATTAAACAATTTTTTATATATCATATAACCAGCTGTTGGCTGCTGATGCGTTACCAAGAGGCTCTCTTAATCTCTGCTATTTGCTATGAACAGGTGAAGGAGTGGATTTTTTACTCGTAAAAAAATATGCGCCATAATTATTAAACGAACTTAACCCTCCAGAGACGAGAGCTTTTTGTCGATAAAAAAAAGATTAGCGCAAAAATATATTTCATTCTTAAAATCAACACAACTTCTAAGCCAAACAATATTTTCGGCTGAAATTTTCAAAGAAATCATGTGACATTTAATCATTAAAAATACATTTTGAATACATCATAATTTCACTACTTTTCTAAGCTGAATATAAATACCTGTTATTAATTTAGTAGATAGCACTCCACTTGTTATCACTATGAAATATTCAAAATATTCTGCATAAAAAATAACATTAATCCATACAATTCTATAAATAATTATAGAATAAAATCCTCATTCCTACAAACTTACTATCACGTTGGAAGTGTGAAATCTGATGCCCTAAATATTCGAGAAACATGTGTCACCTTTTTAAAGAAAATACTATGTGTGAACGAACATTCAGGGCATGTCACGAACATGTGAGCGAACATAAATTATGTTTATTGCTTATGTCAAAAAGGGTCACTTGCCGCGGAAGTTATTTTGAAGAAACCATTAAATTATGAGTCAATATACCAACATTTTTACGTTTCCCGCCTATAATGTGTTAAAGTAACGGATAACTTTCATTCCTAACAAAAATTTAAAAAAATAAAAACGCAGTCGTTGTGTAGAAACCCTGCATGACTATATGGTCATGCTCATCCTTTTATTACCGTGTAATATTGTTTAAGGTCAGTAGTAAGGACAAGCGTGACCGTATGGGCACCCAAGTATTCAAGGTTGAAATATAGCTAAACGTGAAATTTTTAAAAATATTTACATCAACATAATTTCAATATAAAAATATATTAACCTTTGCTTACCGCTGATATGTATTTACTACAATTCGACTCAAATAACGTGATTTTCGATATGAAATATAATAGATACGGGGTTCAGAATTTATGTATTCCTCCATAATATAATTACAAATTACTTAAAAAAAAATATTTTGTATAATTATTCATAACAGATTAAAATAACAAAGTATTTTAGCTCTACAGTTTTCTACAGTTCTAAAATACTTTGTTATTTTAATCTGTTATAAATGGAGTTCTACCAAGTAAATGCCAAATCAATTAATATAATTATTCATCTGGGGAGAAGGAAAAAATATTTTCTCGACAAATCGGGGATAAACTCACCAATACATAAATGTTTTCCAGCACACTTTGTCTGTGTGCGCGTGTATGCGCACCTGTTTGACCTCGCCTGGTGTGAAAGGGACTATTTTCTATGTCGTATTGTTTACTTCACCAGTTAGAGAACGTCTGGAATGACCCGTATACAGTGGCTCTCAAGCGATTAGTGATTATTTTTTATATCGTTAGTCTAAAGTAACAGTGGGATAAGTTTACAAAAATACTAGTTTGGAAATATTTAAGATCAACAAGAAGATGGCCTTTTCGCATATTTATGGAGATTTTAGATATAGCAGCACAAAATTCATACATATTATAGACTTTGAAGGTAAAAAAAGGATGAATAGTGGGATCAATAGACAACGGTGTTTACTGTGACCATATGGTCACGCTCGTCCTTGAAGGGTTAATATGCATACATTATGTAAAAATATAACTTAAAATGATTAATGTCGATAGCTGAAAAAAGTAATTACCTACTCAGACTGCAAGAGTGAAGAGTTCTAAAATTGTCGTCTACCTACATACATACATTCTTAATAATTTTATTGGAGTAATTAGAAGTTATTTAAATATTATTTCAAAATATTCTCAGAGTACCAGAGCATCGATTGTTTTGCCATTTAGTCAAAGGTTTCGATTTACGGTGCAAAATTAATATTTATGAACACCAAATTACGCAAAACAAACAAGATACCAATGGTGTCTGGTAACATTCATTGATGTAGAGAACAAAGCGAAAAATAAATTCAAAAAATATTGTATATATATGTGTGTAAATATATAAGTGTGAAGCTTAATAATAACAAATAATAAATATTGTCGACAAATGCGTTCAAATATAGTTCACGTGCATGCGTATAATGCGTTGAAGAAATTTAATATGCTTGGCATCAAATTACCCTTTGGCTGCGACTTTCTCTTATCGCAAAGATAAACTCTTATTAATAAAATTGGGCATTGTTTATTGCATATGCGTGAACTGTCGACTTGAAAACTAACACGTTTCTGTTTTAAAATCAATCCCGAAAGTTTCGGGATCATGTCTTCTAATCCCGGGATTGTAATGTATCGAAAACTGTACGGGATCCCAAGATTGGATTCCCTACTCAGAATGTATGCACTGCAGTTTTTTGTCATTTACTCAAAACTTGAAAAGCCTTCCAGAGCCTTTTGAAACTCGATGATTCAAATAATTTGTGTAAAAATATAGTATTTCTTATTGAAATAAAAATCTTATTATTTAGGTTATAAATTTATAATAACATATATTTACATAATAAAAAAAACCCTACAGGCCTTCATGTGAAGCGGAACATAAATCCTTTACCTGCTCTTGTGGGCATATAAAACATACCAAAAATCAATACAATATCAATTTTACCGCAGGGAATATTTTAAGGGCTATTGGAAAAGTTTTCAAAAATTTGGATAGCAAACATTTCATCAACAGAAGTTTAGCAGTAGCCTCCATGGAATATTGGTTCCAAATAGTTATGACAATTGTTCACAAAGTTGATAAAAAATTATTAGTTATATTGTAATTGTCATCGTTTGCTTCCGAAGTGGACACCGTTGACTGCTAATAACTATTGTGAGAGTTAAGTGCAGTTTCTTCCAGACAATAAATAACATATTAACGCACTCTAAAAGTGTCCTATATTATTACAATATAAATAAGATAAAATAATACCATCACATTATGTTTAAGGTTGACCGAAATGATTCAAATCCTTAGGCTGTGACATCTATCAACCCTTCAGACATTTATGCATACCTGAAATAGATTTTGAATAGCAGCATTCGTGGGATATAAATTGAATTAAAACGTTTTTAAAAAACATTCTGGGAAAATATTATTGACACCAGTGGTTATCAAGATTTTTATTTAAGGCTATCACTCAGACCGGTGATTCATCGGCGCCATGTGGTAACGCCGATAAGAATTTTTATTTTTTTCAACATTATGAATAGCGCTTGAAAATATAGCCTCATAAATTTTAAAACAATATTTTTTCATATTGAATTTTTTTTAAAAAATTTGATAAAAAGTTTTTATTACTAAAACTTCAATCTAATCTTTGTCAAGTAATTGTTTTTGGATGTCAGACGGGCTCTTTTAGAAATATTAATGCAATTGATAAAATGATGCTACCGAGTTTTCAAATTTTATTCTCACAAAAAACACCAAATTTTCCCTAGACGTCTGCAGAACACCGCAAGTCAAAGATATCTGTAGAGAGGGTAAACAGTAATTATATCAAGTTGCGCAATGTGAGAATTGAATATGAGAGACAATATATTTGATATTTCTGCAATGAAGATGAGCATCGGCACTCCTAGCATCACCCATAGCACAACAGGTGTAGAAAACTGGGTTATGACATTTGTCAATTAATTGTTTACTGTTTAGAATAAATAGGGTGGATAAATCAGTGAATGAATTCATCTCGAAAGAAAAAAGGTTAAATTTAACCTTAAAATCTAAATTTAACAATGCTCCATTTGACAGGTGATATTTCTGCACTTAATTAGCAAGTTATGCATGTCTTATGTCAGTTTAAAAATTAGAAGAAATGCTGTACTTAATTTAGACTTAAATAAGTAGACAACAATGTTTCAAAATTTGATATTTTTTACTCACCCTTAAGAAAGACGCAAAAGTGTCTTAATTGATATGAATATTTTGTAGTTTACATTGGATCAAAACATATACCATCAACACCGACTTTTCAGTTTATAAGCTTATTTGATTTTTAATGTCGACTTACCAACATCTATTAACTAAATCACTCAGTCATACGAGAACTCCTCAACTATGAAATAATTAATTTACGCAGGTGATGAAATTCAATTCATCCAATAGGGATAGGGCGGTTGATTGGTCATATTGTGACTGGTGGGAGGCGGCGGAGGAGGGGGAACGGAGGAAATATTTTGAGGGGGGTGTTGACCTACGTTACTCATCTGTCCCATGTGAAGTCTACCCGTCATATTTGGTGGCATAACGGGCGGAGGGACCATGTTGGGCACGTTTTGCTGTCCGTTCAGCACGCTAGGCGGGGGCGGGACCATAGAAGGAGCCGCGCTCGTGCCCATCTGTCCCATGGGATTCTGCACACCGTGGTTCATGTTCGATCCCATGTTTATGGCGTTAGTCATCATGGACGCGTGCATTATGGGCGGTCCGACTTGATTCATGTGCGACTGATTCAAGCCCGACATATTAGTCGAGTGTCCGACGTGGTGAGAGATATTTTGCGTCATGTTCATATTATTAGAGGTATTTTGATTCAAGCCAGACATATTAGTCGAGTATCCAATGTGGTGAGAGATATTTTGTGTCATGTTCATATTATTAGAGGAATTTTGATTCATATATGGAGACATATTATGCTGAACAGAACCGGGAATTATTTGATTCATTCCTTGTACAGCATTTCCGTGGATGTTTTGACTGCTGTTGGAAATGTTTTGCCCCATACCGGGTGGAGCACTCTGCACAGAGAGGGGCATGTGCTGGACCATGTTTCCCATTATGGACTGGGCCATTTCAAAAGGTACCGTGTTCTGATGCACATTTTGCACTGTCATATTGGGAGGCATAGTTTGCATATGGGCCGTCACGTCAGTCGTCATGCTGGGAGGAGCGGTCTGGGTAATATTTGATAATACATTTTGAGCAACAGTGGACATGTTTTGACCTGCGACGTTTTGAGACATGCTCACGATATTGGGACGGGGATTAGAAGGGTTCACCGGTCCTTGCGGTATGTTGAAGTTGTGAATGTAACTATTTTGGGAGTGCATGGGGGGGGGTGGAGGGGGCGGCGGAAGCAGGTAAGGTATGTTTCCTTGGAACATTTGTGCGGTGCTGATATTGTAATTGGGTTGAAAATTAGCATTCGGATTGTGTTGCTGTCTGTCGCCAGAATTCGAATTGTCATTGTTGAAATTTGGACCTTGATTGAAAGGTTTGACGTTAGAAAATTGCATGTTTCCTTTGAATTCGTTTCTTTGCTCCGCCCAAGCTCCCTGTTGCCGCCCGCCCTGTGGGTTGATAGACGGGGGAACGGATAATGTTTTGGGGAATCTGAAATAAAAGTCCAAACTAAATTTTAGTAATGGTTATATTAGAGCGACTAAATAGCAAACGGCTCTCAAATGATCTGAATGGAATCTTATGTTGAAAGGAAACACGTCGAAAGAGACAGACATGTTTGTTGCGTGATAAAATAGTGGAATAATAAAAAAAGATTTATCGTACTTATCAATTTGCTTTTCCGACGGAGGATATTGAATCTGCTTAGAAGGACCAGCTCCTCCCTTTTCCGGAGGCTCTTTCTGCTGCTCTTTGATTTCTTCGTCTACTTTTTGCTTCTCACACAGATCACCCTGCTTGTTTCCCTCACCTAAACAAAAACTGGTAATAAGAAAGAAATCCTGTGTATATTGTCAGCAACGGCAACAAGACTTGGTCAAATTCTAATAGAGTTAAGGCGGCATCAATAAGAATGAACGTGTACAATTCCGGCTATTCCACTGGAGTCCATTGTCAATTTGTACTGCACCAATCAACTCTGAAATGAAATATGATCATGTCATGAAATTGTTTAAATCCATCGGTCGCTGAAAATTCACTTTCTTTTTGATTTTTTAAATTATGTACTTCATTATTTCACTGCTGCCAAACAGTATGGATTTTTTTTGTTGCATATTTGTCATTGTTGAAATCAAACATGAACTCAATCGGATGATGACAATATATTACTAACATTAGAGATCCATTTCGAAAATATTTTTATACAATCAAATTAAAAAATCAAGTTAGAAAATTGCTAGTTTAAAAAAGGAACTCGGTAATAGAAGTTTTAAATATTATTCTCTCAAGAGACAGATAATATATTTAAATCATCAGATAGATTAGATAGCACCGATAGAATCGAGTAAAAAATTAAAGGAAAATTGAATGGCTATCCATCTGATAAATGCCAAAACGGTAATAAAATTTCAATGATGTTTAACAGTGACAGTAAAACACGTTAATGAAACCAAATGAATATATTTAATCAAGTCTTGATAAATTAGTTTTTTTATGTCTGGAGTTTGTTATATCATAGAAAATGTGGTGCGTTTTACAAGTGTTATTTTAAATGTGTAAAATTTCAAATTCACATTAATAATAAATAAGCAGTAAAAAAAGCCTTCATCAATGATTATAAGGTTGATTGCAGGAATGAATGAGTGCTGAACGAGAGTAATGTGAAAATTGCAATTCTTTAAAAATGAAATTATTTTTGATTCGGCACCGCTCACTAACACTTCCTTACTTCTCAATTGAAAAAAAAAACATAGCAACTTTAAAAAAAAGAAAACATAATAAGCATAAAAATTAATTAGAGTAGACATTTTTTAAATTATGTTTTAGATTGCATTGGAAACATAGATTCGGTCAGCTAACAGTGGCCGGAATTTTCTAAAACAAAGAAGAAATGAACTTCAGGTAAACAATTCGTAGCTGTCCACGTAATCCTGTTGGTTTGAAATGATGCCAAATTGATTTGGAGGATCTTTTTACTAATAATGATTTTTAAAAAAACGAACAGAAAAAATATGATTTTTTTTGATGTCTGAAAGGCTGCCCCCGAGTATACTAGATAGGAAAAGCAATGTGACATTTTAAGCATGGCTAAAAGTAAAACGGAGATAGATTGAAGAATTCTTTATTCGCCATTGTATGCGGTCGTCAATGAAAATATAACAAAATGATCATTCGAACACATCATAACATAAAGGCTTAATATAAAAAATAAATGACCAATTCTTGTTGCTCTAAAATGGCGATCAACTGCACCGGGAAACTGAAATAACAGTATTATTAGTGCTGAAAAATAAAAAAAGAGCTCAAAATTTCCTATATTAATTGAGTTATTTGAATGGTCAATCGAGTAAGCCTTTTAATAATAGACTTGATTCAAATGGTAAATTAATTTTGTGTGTGAATAACATATATTTTATGGAATAAATAAGTAATCATTTCTCTCGATGACGTTAGTGATATATATATATATTATTTAAATCTTTATTATTCAAGTCTTTCTTGCGATTGACAATACAAATAAGCACAAATGTTAAGGGAATGATTCAAAATTTACATTACCATTGGGGCAGCGTGTTAGTAAAACATTTAGTGAAAATAAAAAGTCCCGAAGAGCATCAACACTGCTGAATACATAAAAAAATTAACACTGAGTCCGTGGCAATAATAATACCTGGTGGATCCGACCATTTACTGGTTGTCGCCTTATCAGCGTTGGGCGGATCGTTCTGGCCGAACGGCTTTCCGGTCGGAGACCTCGCAGAGCTTTGGGATCTGAGAATAACGGAGGACACATTTAAAAACAGATATCACCGGTAAGCTAATCGGCGCCTCTGAATTTCCACGATCCAGCAATTGATTAAAATAAATTTTTGACAGAAACACGTTTCTTCATTGTCTTCGGCAGATTTCAGGTTAAGGATTTTCGAGTATTTATTGTTTTTTTAAGCTTACATCTAAGAAAGTTTCACAAGATTTTGTGATCTTAGATGCCAACTGTGACAATTCAGTCCATGTTTAAAAATGAACTTAAAGGAATTATTATAATCACATTAAAAATTATTATATTTTTGCATTTCAAATGTATAAACGTTCCGGAATGGAATGGAAACCATTTACATGTTTAAATTAGGTAAACCAAAAAAGGTGAATGATTCATCATACGCATATGGGAACTATCAAGTCCGCAACCTATTAGCTATATGCCATTGATATTTTTAACATTTTACATCAGATCAAAAATAATTTGAAGTATGTTTTAATCCTTCATCCTGAAATTTCGGCAAATGAATATTTTATAACTATTTTTAAATGAAAAATAAATAGTATCAAAAAAATTCTTTACCGTGAGCCGAGATGAATATATTTATTATTTTGAAGTGGAAATATTGAATGAAAATTCAATATTTATTGATCACATAAATCAATAAATTTCATACCAAAAGTTTTGTAATTGATTTCATATGATATAATGTTTCCCTACATAAGAGTGTTAAGGAGGTAACTCCATTTTGACCAAAAATGAGAAAAGTACAAGACATGAATGATTATTCTATCTTTTGTGTCTTTAAACTTTACTATACTAATTACAGAGTCACAAGTTTAATTGCGTCATTCTGTTAACCCTTTGAGTAGTGAGTTATTAAAAAAAAGAAGCTTTTTTATACATTTTGATTATTTTTACTACTACACACAAAAATAAAGAAGAATTTATTTGGTTATGATGCCAATCTGAGCAGAATATTACTTATTATTTCAAAAGTGATAAATATAATATAATTACAAATCGCATAGCCAAAAGTGTAAAGGAGCTAATTCATTAATACCATAAAATAATTTTCTAGAATTTAAGATTTCGACTGAATGTGCTTGGTGGAATTTCAATATTAAATTTGAATCGTTCAAACTATGTACATTCTCACAGATTTTTTCACTTACGACCCGGGTTTCGTCTTTCGGCATCTTCAGGCATTCAAGTGCACGGATGAACTTGAACTGACGTTTAGTAAATGAAAGTTTCGTGTTTATATAAGAAATAAATGCATCACTGAGTCCAAGCCATTGCTGGCGAAAGACACGTCTAATTTTGCTAATCACTTAATTTCGGAAGGACACGTGTTCAATCAGGAACAAGGGATAAAAATGTTACACCCAAATACGGACAGTCATAAGCTCTTTTTCCAAGAAATTTTAGAAATCAATAGAGCACAGCTGCAAAGTCTTCCGATTTTAAATGAAATATTAAACTTTCCCGCATCTCCACTTCTTTACCCTATATAATCATAAAATCATAAAATCTTTGCCGACAAACAAATAATATAATTCTTGAAACTACTTACTACTCAAATCTGTTGGCATTCCCATGAGCCTATCCTTTTCGCCAGCAATGGCTTTGGACTCAGTGATGCATTTATTTCTTATATAAACACGAAACTTTCATTTACTAAACGTCAGTTAAAGTTCATCCGTGCACTTGAATGCCTGAAGATGCCGAAAGGCGAAACCCGGGTCGTTAGTGACAAAATCTGTGAGAATGTACATAGTTTGAACGATTCAAATTTAATTTTCTAGAAGCTATTACTTCCAATAGTGATCTAAATCATTACTAAGTTAACAGTAGATCCTCGATTATGCGGATTGTTAAAAATATGTAAGCAATTGTTTTATGAATTTGCTGGTTTGTCACCATAATAGTGTGTACCGATGCAGTAGGCAGACGCAGATTACCACTGTTTATCACTGGGAAATCAAAGAACCCCAGGTGTTTTAAAAACGCTAGAAGTCTTCCGGTTGAATATCAGAAAAAAGCCTGGATGAATGGTGAAATCTATAAAATGTTTCCGTCTCTTCCAACTCACCCATCTATAGAATGTTTAATCCAGATCGATGAAAAGCTTACGGTAAAATTTCTCCCACCAAATGCCTCGTCGCTAATACAACCGATGGATTAAGGTTTAATAGAAACATTCAAACGCTTATCTAGAAAACATATGCTAGCAAACGAAAATAATGAAGAAACAGTTATCAGCCAATCAAGAATGTTGATACACGGCAGCAGAGTTGGAACTCTTTAGGTTTCAACACGGAGGAAATCATGCCGCAACATTTCGAAAAGACCATAAGTATGTTCCAGTAACACAGTAGAGAGTGGTAAAGGAGACATTGCAGAAGCAATAACACAAATTTCAATATGTACTGAATGTGTCAAAGAAGATGTAACTAGTAACGTGTTTTATAAGCCAAGAAGAGTGTAACTCAGAACAACTTATACGTCTTAAAAGTATTCGTGATTTGGCAGCTTCAAAAAAAAAAGCTAGGTGCTTTGAGAAAAAATCAATAATTGAATTTCATCATAAAAAATAATGTAATACTGAAGCTATATGCAAATCTAGATAAATAAAAATTATGCATACTGAATGTACATGCGTTTTCTTGTTAACAATGCTATTAGTCCGGACTACCTTCATCCCCAAGCAGTCCGGATAATCGAGGTTCTACTGGATCTATATTCTACGAACATATGAATTCTACTGACATCGATTCGAGGAAGGTAATCGAGCCAAAATGGAATTTTACAATCAATATCAATAGCTACCGATTTATTCAAAAAAATCTTTTCATCATTTGCTACAAATAATAGAAAATTTGTGTCAGAAGAAATATAAATTAAATAACAAAACTTGAGAATGGCAAAATACTTTTTCGTTCATGTACACCAATACTCATCAAAGGGTTAACAATCTTTTAGTATTATTCAGTTTTTGTTTCTCGCGTAAAATCTGTAAGCTGACTCTTAACCTTTTAGTTGCCGCTGATAATTAATAGTAATTACTTAGCACGCCGGCTATAATTTGCAACTATTAATTTAATTAGTTATTAACGAGATAACTCGTCTCTGGCGTGTTGAGCACGAAAATTTTTACGAGATATCTCGTCTGTGGCAGCCACCGAGTTAACCAACCCATAATAACTCATAGCTGGTACTGGGTTAAACGATGATATGTTGTTTCTGTATATATCTCTTATATGATTGAAGAAACAATGAATATTCCAACATTTTCTACAAACCAAGGTTAATTCAACTAGTTTTGTAAAGCTCAAACATACATAAACTATAACATTAGAAGACTTAAAGTAACATTTTGTAAGTTCAAAAAATCATATCATTTCTTTTGGTGTTTGTTATAAATGATAAATTGTTGAAATTTATTTTAACCACCAAAACGATCAACATGATTCGAGCCCTGCTTAATTGAAATGTAAAGAGCACAACCATCATATTTTTAACTTTATTTGTACAAAATAAGTATATCAGTGTAAATGGAAGACTGAAGATATTAGTTTTTAAAGATATATATTTGACGCTTCATTCATTTTATCAATCAAATTACCTGCCATACAAAATTTGTTTAACACTTCCATTATGGAGCTAAAAAATACTTCTGATACGTTGCTGGCCCTTTAGGAACCAAGTGAAAAACATGTTTTTTTTTAAATATATGTCCTAGGTTTTTATCGTCCATAAAGGGTGGTGTCAAAACATGTTTTTTGGACATGAAGTAGTTTTTAGCACTGTAGGGGAAGTGTTAATTTCAAAAATTATTTAAAAATGTTTGCTGGTATAGTAACCGAAAATAAATAAAGCAGAAATCAGTTAATTTCTTTATTGCAATAATACATGTAGCGACAATACTAGATATTCCGAAGTTTCAGCTTTTTTTAAGTCCAGGTACACAAGATATAGAAGATACAGAATTATCTGACCTGAAAAAGGAATCCAATCCCGAGCCAAAATGTTAATTCTGGGATTTTGAGATTAAAATTTTTCGATCCCGGGACTGGTTCCGAAATCAGTTTCATTAAAATACGTTTTTTTAAGAAACAAAAATTGATGATATAGGCAAAAAATAAATTAAAAAATTTATTCTATATTATATAACCAGCTGTGGGCTGCCAAGGCGTTACCAAGAGGCTCTCTTAATCTCAGCTATTCGCTATGAACAGGTGAAGTGGTGGATTTTTTAATTACTAGTAAAAAGAATACGCGCCATAATTATTAAACAAACTTAATATGCATACATTATGTAAAAATACGCAATATAACTTAAAATAATTAATTTCAATAGCTGAAAAAAGTACCTACCTACTTCAGACTGCAAGAGTGAAGAGTTCTAAAATTGTCGTGTACATACATTCTTAACAATTTTATTGCAGTAAATGGAAGTAATTTAAATATTATTTAAAAATATGCCCGAAGTATCAGAGCATCAATTGTTTCGCCATTTAGTCTAAGGTTTCGGTTTACGGTGCAAAATTAATATTTATGAACAAAAAATTACGCAAAACAAACAATGCCATTGGTATCTGGTAACATTCATTAAGATGTAGAAAAATAAATAAAATAATATTGAAATGTGAAGCTTAAAAATAACGTTATCATTGTCGGTAAATGCATTCAACTATAATTCACTAAAATGTGTTGAAGAAATTTAATATGCTTGGCATCCGATTACCGTTTTTTCTGCAATAAGTCTTGTCGCAAAACAAAAATTGGCATCGTTTATTGCATATGCGTGAACTGCCGACATGAAAACTAACACATTTCTGTTTTAAAATCAATCCCGAAAGTTTCGGGATCATGTCTTCTAGCCCCGTGATTGAAATGTATCGAAAACTGTACGGGATCTCGGGATTAGATTCCCTAGTGCTGACACCATAGGTAATGTAGTAATTTTTATAAAAAAATATTTAAGCTCAAGAAGTACAGTATTTCTTATATTATATATTTAATATAAAGTGCATATAAACATGTTTTTTTTTTATTTATAACTTAACCTTTTGACCGCGGCTCGGATCCAAATCGGTTCAGATTGGGCTGCTATAGCAGTCAACCGCGGTCAAAGGGTTAAATGACAAACCAATACTAATAAAAACAGTTTAAGTAAATTTGCAACATATTATTTGATTATTTGCTTTCGATCATAAACTCCATAGGTCACTCAAAACACATGCTAACTATTTTTTTGAAGTAAATATTACAATATGTGAAAATATTGAATTGTAAATATTTATTTTGCTTTTTAATATACATCTTTTGAGAGATTCATTTGATTTTGCTAATGCAACGGCTTCCTTCGAAAAATATCATTATTATTGCAAACTAGCATCTGTTACACATATTGTACTGTACAGTGGTCATATTACATTGATGTTAAGATTCTCGATAACGATAAACGGTAATCGTTACGATTTTTTATCTATCTAAAGATTCAAAAGTATGGATGTTTTCGAACTATATTTGTTTTTAATGAAAAAAGTACCCTTACATTACGTACATTATTTGGAATGACGATAATCAAAATGCTGTTAATTGAATTGTTAAGAATAAATAGTAATAGACACTTCAGTATTTGGTATTGAATTGACATTTGCAACGTTCCCACTAAGCTGCGCGCGTGTGCAGCTGCGCAGCAGATGGGAAGCCCCCCGCGCACTCATTCCGAGTTGGCGCGCACTACAAGACAGTTGGTCAATTAATATTTGATCGGTCCGCACATCCTCCTCCATGAAATTTCCGCGCAGCTAACCCCTTGCCTTAGAGGGAACATTGGTCATATGATTTATTTTTGAGATATTTGAAACTATTTCAATTTAGACATATTTGTATCTTCACTCTTGATGTAATTGTGCAATCCCAAATAAGTCTGATGACATCTCAATCTGAACAGTTATAAAAGGTAAAATCATCTAGGTGAACCAATTTTTTACACTTAAAATATATATTGGGCAGATAGTAAAGTGGACAATAAATTATATAACTGCAAAGATAAAATTGTCATCAGTGGCCTTCCACGACGGCGGAATCCATCTGGTTGGTAGAAGAGACAAGCAGAATTCAGGCTTTCTTGTGGCATCCTCAGCACATGTCCAGGATGTACTCGGCGGAGCTACGGTACCCTGGAAAGACATGGGAGGAAGCAAGAAGACTGGCAGGGTACAGAGAATCTTGGAGGAATCGTGTGGTGGCAATATGCTCAGACTCAGGAGCGGATATGGACAAAAAAAGGATGAAATTGTAGTATTGAAAAGTTTTGTACGAGAATAAAATTGTAAAAAGTATTTAAATTCTGTTTGAGATGACCGACAGTGTGTAATGTAATTTTTAATAGTTCATTTGTTGAAACCATAACACCTTATTCATTTTTTGGGATTCACTATAACACGTATTTTTTTTTGCGTATATTTTAACTCTTTGAAAGGAAAGAGCTAAAATATCTTGGAAAACGTCAATTTGCTACTTTTTGGAGGAGCGAGCTAAAAAAGGTCTTCTATTTTTCAATTATTGTAGAATCTATCAAATCATCAAGCCAAAAAAAAAGGTCCGAGTTGAAAATTATTTTGGAATTTCTCACTTTTTCCCAGTGATCGATCACGGAATCCCGAAATCCTGGGATCAAATAAAGGGTCTGGGAGTTTATACATGGGTCAGATTTAAAAGATTATTTTTAAAATAAAAATAATCATCTCGTAGTTATGAAATTGTACATATTCGCCGGTCTTTAAATAAAAGAACTTCAGAAAAATTCAGGCTCATTCTGCTATTCATTGGAGACGAATCAGCCACTACTCAAAATCTATTTTAGGCATCCGTTGCTGAAGGGTTAATCTTTAATGCAACACTGATGCACTGACACAATTTTTGTTAAGACACGAGTGGATAAAGGTGTTATGTCACAATTTTTGTTTGGATGAAGATGTTATCTACCCATATAGACACGTTTGAACATCTTAAAAAAAAATGCGGCAACAGATGATAGACCTTCATGCTTTGCTACCTTATTTTTATTTGAAAGTGGATGAAGGTTTCATGGGTTTTTACGACTTCATTATCACAATGGCAAATGGTTTTAAATACGTGATACATTAGAAATTTATAGCTATAAAGATGTTAGTTTGTAAAATTGTATGATTGTAAAATATCACTTAAACATATTCAAAAAAACCTTTCAACATTAATAACTTCTTCACCCACTTTTTCTACATACCACTGATTCCAAATACACGTAAAACATGGGAATTTCTCTAATGAGAATCGATACAAAAATAATGTGATTGTCACATAAGTATTTTGGTCCTGCTGAAAAGTCAACTTTTTGAGTTGTGAGTTAAATTCTGTGTCGATAGATGAGAGCTGTGATGTTTTGAGCGCAGTTTAGGCATAGAGTTAAGTATCAATATTGAACACAAACTTTAAAATAGTTGAATGCATTATCCACCACTTTTTTGCTCACAGAACTTTATTGGAATAATAAGGTAACTCTAACTGGTTCATGTCGTTGGTAAGATATAATAAATACTGTAACCTCACCATCCCCTAAGGATAAATTAAAATAAACAAATAAATAACTATTTTCTATTGATTCATGGTTCCTTTATTAACGACGGGCGATGTCTTCCTAAAACATTTTAGTAAAAAAAAAGCAATGTAATTTTGTTAAATAAAATACAACACAATTCAGCTTCAAATGCAAATTATAAATATCAACATCTGTAGATAATTTATAATCTACAAATTGACAAACTAAAATTTTTTGATATAATAAAAGAAAGCATTCGAGATCTGTTGAAAAAATCAATTATAAAAGTTTTCAAAAAGATGTCAAAATTATAACTGAATTATGTAAAAATATGTCCACAAATGAATTATTTAGAGCAGTGGTCAGCGACCATTTGCAAGGACCGGCACCCGGAATGGTTTGCTTATGAGAAAAAGTGCTTAATTTGCTGGATAATAGATTTTGGAGAGTAAAATAAAAAAAAACAATTATGAAATCTAAACATGTTAAAGTCAAGTGGCAACCATACCCCATCACGATCACCATCAAGCACCCATACCCCACCCCATCACGAGTCGAGGGCTCTACTTGAGCAGAGAATAGCAACAAAGCCAGCTGCTTCGATGTATATATAGATAGATAGATGTACACTAGATATTTGTATAACTTAGTAAATACTAAATAATAATTGAAGTAAACTTTCAGTTTTTTTGAATCATCAACATTAAGTTCCTTGTGAGTAACATCAATTTTAGGGGTATTCCGTAATGTTTCCTATTGGAAAACGCGTGCAGCAGAGTCTTAAAGGTTCACAAAATTATTGTATTCATGAGAATTTTGATCAAATTAATATCAGCATTGTTCAAATTAATATTAATATCAACACTTCACCGCTATTGTCTTTTAACAGAATTGTAGTATTAGTCAATATTGTTAGGAAATATATACTCCAATCGCTGCAAAGAATGCAGTGACTTCGTATTGTAAAGTCTCCAGAAACAATAGAAAATGTTTGTTGAGATTTCTTAACTTTTTCTGTACCGCATTCGAATATTTCATTTTAGTATGTGCGGGTTACGGGTACAAATGTTACTGCTTACCGACTCAAGCCTCGTATTCACCAGGTGAAAAAAGGTTCTCAGCATGCACACAACATCGCGCATATTTTTAACCAGTTCAGTGCTTTGCACATTGCGCGGGTGTGTGAGTAGAGTACTCGACGTCAATGCCTTAAACACACGGGCGCGTGACCAACTATGAAGTCTCAAATAGCGCATTAGTTTACAAACGTTTAGTCCTATCCATGCTTAACCGGAATGAATTAAAAATATCCTAGAATTATGTCATGATGAATTAGAAAAATTGATTTCTGTAGGAGGTGATGGAGGTATAGGAGTATCAAGAGCTGTCATAAATAATATCGGGATGGAGTCACCTCTCATTTTACAACAAAAATATATTTTAACTGGGGTTATTTTTAGGAAGAGCGTCTTGAAGCATTTGAAATTTAATCTGAAATGGCCGTCGTGCCAGTGCCGCCAACGCTTCAAAAATGAAAAAAACAGAAATTGTTCGTGAATTAATTGTACGAATCTAAGAAACGTAATTATCTCTGATTACTGTCAGAATAAATGAAAAAACAAATGTATATTCAACCCTATCTCAACTAAGATGTGTAAGTAGTTACACAAAGTTTCCAATATTAAAAAGAAAAAATTCTTCTTTGACCATATTCACTGATGTGGAGCATATGGCACCTCCATGTTTCATTGTCTCCCGCCAATTGCTTTGCTTCCTCCCATGACATGCCAGCACCCCTCAGTTCCGCCGTGTACATCCTATGGATAGTACCCGACGGACGTCCGGGGTGCTGGAATCGCACCAGTCGAAAGAGGCAGGCAAGATTGAGGCTTTCTGGAGTCATCCGCAGCACGTGACCCAGCCAGTTCCAACATCACTCCATAACCACTGACGTGACGTGAAACTGTCTTGTATGTTCCCTTATCTCCGAATTCCTCACAAAATCAGACCGCCTCACCCCCATTATCCGATGCAAGCATCTGTTCTCGAAGCTAAGTCTACCGTTTTCTGAATCTTCGTCAGGTGCCATGATTCAAAACCATAAAGCAGTACCGGCAGAATGCAAGAGTTGAACAAGTGGCATTTGGTTATAATCGATTACAGCTGTGTGTCCCAGACAGTCCGCATTGAGTTGAATGTGGCTCCAGCTGTTTCTAAATGTGATGTAATGTAATCTTATGTGATGTGTAACCAAACCTGTCATGACTCTGATAGGACCCTGACCAGCGCCGGACAGATCATCGAGAGGGTCGACAGCTTCAGATACCGCGACGTACATATCCCCAATGACGGAAGTACAAAAAGGAGCTTGCCATTGAATACACACTGTCATCTATGTTAACCTTTCAAAAGCATTTAGTTTTGATTGAAACAAAATTGTCGATAAGCTTTAACAAGTTTGGACAGTTACTGCTGAGGCCTAGGGTGCTCCGATTCAATAGTAGGCAGGTTTTCTTTTGTCTACAAAATCGGAGAGTAAATCAGTAGCTCTGATATAATCTGATTTAGCAGTACGGTGAACTTTTTAATATTATGTTTTGTTATATTTTTAGTGACAACCCTAAAAATCTAATTTTTTAAAAATGTATCTTTACAATCTCAAGTAAGTCTGACCTGCGCAAAGTGTATGTGCTGAAGTGTTCATTTATATTAAATATCGGCGGCACAGAAAAAGTTAAGAAAAGATTTCTTAAGCCAGCGATTTCCAAACTATGAGGCATGGAAAATTTAAAATATTTCTTTTCCCTTTAAAACGTGTCTTTATTGTTACACTAAATAAAAGATGACGAGGCAGCCGCAAACATATTATATAATGTTTGAAATGGCAATAATGTTTGAAACTTGGCATAGTAACATAATGTTTGAAAACCACTGTCTTAAACTGACTTCTCCCTAAAAGTGACTGAGGAAATGCCGAAAAGAGGTCAATATTAATTCAAATAATAACATACTACAAATAATTATGACATAACAATTAAGAGTGAAGGTTTCGTGGTATTTAAGCAATGTAAAATTTAATGGATTTTTTTTTATTTACATACCCAGCAACTGGTCTTCTATAACTTTCTTGATTGAATCTCTTTTTGTGTGGTGGTTTAGAATTCTCCGGAGAACTTGAAGATTTCTGATTCCCGTCGTTTCTATTCTTCCATGGAATCTTTTTGGGTAAATGTAAAAATGAATTTAAAAAATGACCTTTTTATGATAAATAAAATTTATCGGTTCAACCTGACCTAATTTTCAACTGGGGCGATTCAATATTTTGAGCATATTTTGCGGGAGGATACATCATTAGATATTGCGAGATCAGTCATGTCGGTCAGAATTTAGTCTAATTGAATCCAAGTTCTTCCTTATTGGATATTATAATGATATAATGACTTGAATGTTCATATTAGGAGGACCGAAGAGAAATCCATTATTTAAACATGCTTTGCTTGAGATCAGTCTGCACCTGGACACGGACACGTCAATGTTTAGAATTATTTTCATTTTGTACACTTCCATAAAATTCTTGGTCGAATACGACCCGAGTTTCGCCTCTCGGCATCTTCCGGTACTAATCAGTGCGCGAATGCACTCGAACTGACGAGTTCAGTTCGAGTCTCGACCAAGAATTTTATGGAAGTGTACAAAATGAAAATAATTCTAAATTAACATTGAATTTCCATCAAGAACATTCAGTCAAATTTTAAATTACGTCAACATTTGTTTAAGTGTTCCATTAGATAGTAGTATTCCTCGGCATTATTTTTTTGGGTCATGAATTATTTTTATTGTTAGGGGCAAAATGAGCAAGCCTAAAGAACAGTGTATTCCAAAGTGAAATCAGTATTCTGTCAAAAGGATTGCTATCAATTGAGAACAAGAATCAAGAACATTTCTTTTTAATTACCTCCTGATCACATCTTCTTTTCCGTCCGGAATCTGGTGACCTGTCACTTTGTTGGTTTTCTGACTTATCGCATCGATTCCAGGTTCCTTGCTAAAATAATTGAAATACTCATTAAAAACCTAGCGTAACATACAGAAATATTGATTCATCTTTTTTTTACAAAGAAAAAAATATTTGACATACACCAATACGCCAAATATTTTGAAATTGAAAATACTAGATAATCTCAATGAGAATTTTTATGTAATTTGAGATAAACTCGAGGAGGATTGCTTGATCACAAACATCCAAGTCCTCAAATTTTTAATAGAAAAAAATCATACCAAGACCTGCCTGAACGGAAGAGAAAACCTCTTACCGACCACATACGATGAGGACGACTATGAAAGAATATTTTTTTTTGATATTCATATTGCTCAAACCAATATCTTGTATTCAGTAAAACAAAAAATTGTCTAAAATTTGGATCCATGCTCAAAACTTCAAGTGTCCTTTAAAATAGATTTAAAGAAAAAATCAATATCTTTCTAGTTATGTGGGTTATAAGTTATCACAATGATGAAAAATTACAGCTTATCATATAATTAGCAGTACAGCAATATGATTTACATTACATTAGAGCGAAATGGATGTAGCATAATAATTACATGGCCTTCAAAATAAGCAATTGCAAAAATTAGAAAAAAACCATTTAAAAAATATTTAGCTCAAAGATTTTGCATAGTTATAACAATCGAGTACCGAAACATCAAAAATAGGATCGAGGAATGATGGGGTACAATGTGACCTCAGAATTTTTTTGCGTAATATTTGCAGTGCATTGATTGAGGTATTATTGTAGATTACAATAAATATCAACTAGATATTATATGTTACTAGCCGGTACCCGGCAAGCGTTGCAATGCCACGAAAAAAGAAAGTGTTTGTGCTTTAATTGTCGCCCGCTGTGGTCTAGTTGGTTAGAGCTTGCTCTACCGATCAGGTGGGTCTGGGTTCAATTCCCGGTAAGGTCAATGGCAAATTGGATTTTTTTCAATTTTAATTTGAGATCTAAGACATGGGTGTCTGTGAAGTCAATTCTCCTCGAGTCAATCTCATGTGACTTTCAAAAATTCTCATTGAGTATATCTCGTATGATCTTTCAACTTCAAAATATTTGACACATTGGCGTAAGCTGTAATGTCAAATATTTTTTTAAATTAAAAAAAAAATGTGTTTATTGAAGTGCATGCTTTCTTTTTCTGTCTGTTTGACGTTTGCTGCCGATTGTCTATGGTACAACACATGCGCCACCTACTGTATGTAATTTAATTGTGCTATGACCTTCGCGCAAGTGCAAACATACGTTGTCAAAATGAACTGTATGGCAGACATACAAACATTGATTTTTATATAAAAGACCTATAACCTTCCCGGAAGTGCAAGCAAAAAGTTTGTCAAAGTTTTATTGCAATCGGATGAGCGGTGTGGCAACGCATAAAGTACGAACAAACAAACATTCTCTGATCATGATTGTGTGACTTTCATACTTTCAGTTTTTTTTCGTATTCGAAATTATTGTTCTATGATTACCGTTTCTAAAAAGATGAACCTTACTACAAAACTACCTAAAACAAATTATTAAATAAATGTAAATAGTAAAAAACATAAATTAATCTTATTGTATTCTTACTATTTATTAATAATCCGTAGTATATGGGAACCTTAAAAACATGAATTCCAGAATAAAAGATATATATTTCTTCATCTACTCTTATATGACTTGACACAGCTAATAGATTATTACCACGTTCAAAAGACTTTCAAACCTAAAACGTATAATCAATGCATGCATAAGCATAAGCATGTAAAAAAGAAATTGTACAATATTCGTTGAACTTCGTGAAAATAATCAATTAAAACTCTCTTTGTTAGCAATTTCGCATTTTCAATTTTAATACATTTAAATGTAATATCAAAATGTTGACCATATGATTTGACAGATTTGAAATATTCCAAAACAATCGAGCGACAAATTTGAATTGTCAAAACAACAAAACAAAATGGCCGCCGTCCAAAAAGAACACAGAACGCCGGCCATTTTTGTAAAACTGCACTGTAGTGTAAAAAAACATTGAAATCTACAAATATTTAAGTTTTTCGACACTGTAGGTTAATTTTAATATACCTGTAACCTCCCCAGAAGCGTAAGCTTAAAGGTTGTCAAAGTTTTATTGCAATGTGGCTTTTGAATCCATAGACACCAAATATTTTGCAAACATACAAAAATTCATTTTTATATCGACTGTGGAAAGGAAAAAGGACTTAACCCACACAAACCAAATTTTACAGGAGGCACGAAAAACGTTTTTTAAATGATTTTTAGCCCGAGTCAAAATATTAAATAGACATAACCTTGAAGCGCATACAGTTTAATAAACCGGTGTTTTATTTACGCTATTCGATAAAAAATAAAAAAGTTATTCAACAAAAACCAATAAAATTGATGGTTACGTCTTTTTTCCTCGACAAAAATGATCGGCCCCACTGAACTTAAGCAGCTTACCGCCTTTTTCCTCGCCAATTTTTAAATTACTTGATAATAAATGAAGACATACTATGGCACGATGACAGCTAGGAATTTGAATGACAATGAAAAATGTGTACAATAATCATTTAAAAGGTACAAAAAATAAATCTAAATAATAAAATATTGATATAGTATTGTAATAGCTACTACTTTATTATATTATCTCTAGTTGAATATCCAGAACGTCTTCCGACTTATTCATGACCTTGTTTGTATTCCGCATGGTACTTCTTCGGGATTACATAATTCCACATCCATAATAATATTATCATCAATATCTCCATACAAGCTGTTAATCACAGAGGACATCTTCAGAATATGCGCACATCAAATTTGAGAATTAATATAGAAATAATGTTGGTTATAGTTATAACAATATGAGTCCACTAACAGCGTGCGGCTAGTGAAATTTAAGCACATTGAATTATGGCAACTATTGCTATTTTACTTTCAATTTCAAAACATAAAGTTGAGACATAGTTTATCATACACTATGCATCAAAAAAGAAGAGGAAGTATATATCAGTATTTAATATTTATTCCATTTTACTTGCAGTGTAATCTGAACTGTCCTTAAAAGTTATTTGCCAGTTAATAAAATATTATGCATCGGAAAATACAATAAATTCATTAAAGCCGTGAATAATAAAAATATTCACCCTTTACATTGATTTGAATCATAAATACAAGTGAATTTAAAACAGTTTTATCAAAAACATTGACACTACACGACACTTAACCTAAAAACCGCACGGTGGTGTTTTTGATAAATATACCAAATATTATGGTAATTTTCTCAATTGAGATTAACACGAGATCATTGATCTATGATTTAAAGCATATTATGGTAGAAACAGGGTTGTTTTATAACAATTTAAATACAATTTACGATAACCCTTTGAAAAGGTGACCTACAAATTTGAATACGTAATATTAAACACTTAGCTTTCTTATTTGTTTTGTTTATGACATCCAAGTTGTCACCACACATCTTTAGAATATTTTTGCTCCTTTATGTTGCCATTGTTATGTTATAATTTATATTTAAACAATTACTTTCATAAAGATCGTTGATATATGACTTTACCGGTAGAAGAGTTGGCAAAAAATTTAAGTGGCTTAAATCTTCTCGGTGGTCAAAACTGACACAAACGGCCGGCAGAGGTTGGTAAAACTGCAACGATTCCCATACATTTACGATGTAAGCTGCATACCGCTTTTTTCCTCGCCGTAAAATCTTACCTCAGCGACTAATAATGTCATTGATGTGGTTTAAGTCCTTTTTCCTCGACAAAAATTTCACAGGCCCTCCTTTTTAAAAAATGAAAAGCTTAATTTAGATATTAATTCGGCATTTATAGCTTATATCCTTTTGGTGGAACATGTATTAAGTTGTATACATAGTGATTATCGAATAAAAGCTATATTGAAAAAACTGAGGGTTAAGTCCTTTTTCCTTTCCACAGTCGATATATATAAGATTTAGCGAATGGTTAAAATGAGAAGAATTTTGAAATTCGAATGCACCCCATAGGAACCCGAAGGTTAATAACGTTTATGGTGAGCCAGACATTGTCAGATTGTTTAAAACTCAGCACCTTCGCTGGGCGGTATATCATACATAGGGAAGATGGAAGACTGCAACATTGCAGGATGGATGAGGTGTCAAAAGACTAACGAGTGCTGGCGTATTGGAGACTGTAGAAGAGTGGTATATGAAGTATTATTTGATATGAGCAAAATATCTACTAACCGGTGTGCTATACGTTTTTCCATCGGGTCGATCGTATTGCTGAAAATTTCTTTGCTGTACGGCAGAAGTAGTCGAACCCGTTGACCCTTTATTACCGTCATACTGATCATCGTCCTGATCACTCCTGCCGTATTGAGGTGATCTTCCGTCTTCAGAAGGCGGTTTATTGTTACCTAAATCGTCACCCAGAGGACGGCTAAACCTCGATGTGCTATCTCCGCTTCTGGGGAATTCTTCAGGTTTATTACTTTTGTAATCAAAATCTTTTTCTCCTTCTCGCTTCATCCAGCCCGTCTCGGCGTTTGTGTATTTTTTATCAGATTCATTTTTACTCCAAGGATAGGAGTCGAGTCTCATGTTAGGGTCGTTTTCCTCATCGCCGGCGGTGTCGTTTCCCCCCGGTCTTCGATTTCTATTTCCCGGACTCTGACGGTTACCAGTTTGGTTTTCTGACCTTCTTTGATCATGTCGAGGAGGCATCTGATCGTACGAACTCCGGTTAAATTGCACCTGTGCGGAAAAGATTTATAAGTAAATTTTTTGAAAAATTATTTAAAATTTTAGGGTTTCATATAAATTTATTTCGTATATATTTAGAAAAATAATTTCATATGCTCAGCAACATTTATTAAATGTTGTGTATAATTAATAGCTTTATTCTATTATAATAACAAAGTATTGGAAGTCAGGATGTATGATTATTGGAACCCATTGAATGGTATTCATTTAAAGGGCCATTTGAGCTGAATTTAAAAAAAAAATGTTATAAATTAACCTGATTTGATTGATGCTGGTCAGGCATTTGTTGTTGATTAGTCTGCCCAATGGCAAACTGAAGAGGTGGCAAGTGATCATTCCCGTTGACATTCACATTTCCAGCCAGCTGCATCTGGTTAACCGCCTGCTGCTGATTCATCACCATTTGACTGAGCTCCTGTCGACTTAACATCATCTGAGTGGGCTGCTGGTTGATGTGAGGAGGCATGCGGTCATTCATCATCTGTCCCGGCGGCAACTGCGGAACGCTTTGGCCGGTCTGATTGTGAATCATTCGCTCACCTGTAGAATTCTGATCGAGTCGCATCTGATGGTCGCCCATCTGAGTTGTTATCTGCCTATCATCTGCTTGTCTTTGCGGAATCATTCCGGTGTGAATGATGTGCCGGGGAGGTCTCTTCATCATATCTTGCTGCTGCTGCATTCGGACTCCTTGATTCTGATCCACCATATTCATGTGCTGGCGGTATATTTGATTTTGTTGTTCATTTTGAGTTAATGTCACTGTGGTTACATTTGATTCGTTTCCTGATACATTTAAATGATACGGAACAGTTATTCCTGCAGGATTAGCTAGGGAAGTTGGATTTCCGCCAACGGTGAAGTGAGTCAACGTCTCCAAGTTGTGAACTTCACGATTCTGTTGCAAAAAGTGTTGCTGCGGCATATTCGCCTGATGATCTTGGCCGTGGACGTGACCGATAACGTGGAACTGCGTCTTTTGTCTCTGATCTTGTTGCTGAAAATGATGAGAGGTGATATGTTCGCCTTGCCCGTTGACTATGTGACCGTCTGGCTCGAGTCGGACTTGAGTTATAATCATCTGCGGCGGGGGTTGAGCGTGAGGACTCATAGAAATATTAACACTATCGCTTTGATGAGACGGCGCAGTGATTATGTGTAGACCGTCTCCGATCTGTGCCTGAGTCTGCACTGGAGGGGCTTGATGATAAAGAACTCCGCCTTGAACGAGTGAAAAGGTTCCGATGGAAGATGAAGAAACAAGTTCTGGTGGCAGATAAAGTGATTGGTTAGGCGGCGGTCCAACCACTAATACGTTTCCGCTTCCGCTGGGGTTTGGGGGTGGACCAGAGAGCTGCACCAGCTGTGGTGGAGGAACCTTTGGATGTGGAGAAATAAAAAATAATTTTAAATAGGTAGGTAAAAAATGTGTTGAAATATCAGAATATAAATTGAATAGCTATAAATTTGCAATAATTTACAATGAGTAATCGGGAGTGTAGAAGAATAATCTAGCAGGGAGCTGGCGTTTTTTCTTAAACCTGTTTATGACCACGGAGCGAAAAATCATCTCACGGTTATTTTACTGCGAGATGATTTTTCGTTCTGTGGCCGTAAAACGGTAAACATTCTAATAAGGTAAAGTTCATTCATTTATCACTCGTATCATATTTTTTTGCTAGTTTTTTTTTTAAATTGCGATTACTTTCGTAGAAGTACCGGGAGATGATTTTTCGCTCTGCGGTCTTAAGACTTAATCTTTTCTTTCCCTCCTGCTCGCATATGGCTTTCTAATGGATTTTAGCTTAGAACTGTTTGTCAACCTCTTTTTATCGAAGAAAGTAGAGATAGAAGGATAGGGCTAGGACAGAACTAGTGGTTAACTAATCACTATCACAACACTGTTATTTTAGGATTGGAAAAAACTTGGAAAAGAATTTTTCAACATCTCAAACAACGTTCCCTTTAATTTTTGTATAGTGTATGTGGACCATCAAACTCTGTGAGCAGTAAATTTTCAGCAACATAAAAAGTGTGCGCAAATATAAAATTTTGGTGAAATAAACGTATTTTTAGAATATTGTACTGTGTGCGGCCTGTGCGGGGATGAAAAAATGTGTGCGGGCACATTTTGGGAGGTGTGCGCGCATACACGTGCACACCTTAGCGGGAACATTGATCACAAACACTTTAAACAGAAATCGATAAATAAATTGAAAAAATGTTGTTCATACTGAGATCCGTGAGATCCGTCACGGAAGCTAATGGCATTGAATGCTGCGCAGAGGTGAAGTTTATTAATATAAAAACCAACACAACATCTAAAATATTTACTTGAAATTTTCAAAAGAATCTCTGACATTTCGAGGACTTGGAACAATGACGTAACATGAAATTATGTCAAAATTATTTGCAATAATTATAATCTTCTTGATCCAGTATTAGTGTATTGTAAAAATTTGGACCGTTGGGCCGGGAAGGTTTACTATTAATTTACTATATTTTTTTATAACTTTGAATTTTGGAAATTACATATGGAAGATAATGTCAACTAAATGTTCGCCTGTTAGGGTGAAAATACAGTAGGATTGACGATTAAAATGACTGTGGTGCAGTGGTGTACGGTGAGTGTTGATGCAAGGTGTGCTGTATTTTTTTTTAAAAGATGATTTTTTTTAACATTTTAATAATTTTACTTTATCTATTTATACATTAATTCAATTCTTCGACATGAATTTTTCTATGAAACTATCGTAAAACGTACCCTTCTGTTTTAATTCAATGAGTATCCTTTTTTCTATTGAAATTAAGTTAAGGCCACATAGTCTTTCCTGGCCTTGCGTACTTTGATAGCAAGAATTTATTCTCTTAAGGGCAGAAAATGACCGTTCTGCTGAAGCCGTACTGCTTGGAATTGTTAGTATTAATTTTCCTAGTTTATAAACCTCCTGAAAACCCGACTCAAGATTATTATTTTTCATGAAGTTAACTAATTCATGAACAGGTTTGTCTGAAAATTAAGAGCATGAATAGACGACGGTAAGCTCGTTTCTCAATCATATGTAGTCAAATAATGCTCCATAAAAATCTTTGAGCTTATTTATTAATACATTTGGAAAATTCACTCTATAATAATAATGCTCATATTTTTCATTTTTTAGGAGGTGGAAGTACCCTAATTTTGACATTGAAGAAAATCGGCATTCAATTTGCATACATATGCTGTGAACTATTTTATTCAATTACTGACGAAATGCCATCTTTTCTAATATTGTATCATTTCTCAGCAGTCTGCGGTCATGTTCATCATTTTTTTCAGATATATAAGAATTCCATATTGTATCGCAATTATTTTTTTGTTCATATCTGAGTAGTTGCAAAACGTCAGAAATTTTTTCACAGCAATATAAAATATCCAATGATTTAGATTGTAGAATGTTGCATAATACATCTGTTATTCCAAAAAGTTTTGAAAATATGTGAAGAAGTTGTCTTGTTTGAAAATCTTCCAAAAAGTTAAGAAATCCTTGTGCTTTTATTACTGTTTCAGAGTCCCATAGTTCACATTTTTCCAATAAGTCTCGAAAAAAGTCTACAAATTCATTTCTGTATTGTTGTACTGTGTTACCTAAACGAGATGTGTAATTCCATCTCATGCTACAGAAGTCTTCTAACCGCAAACTCTTGCAAAGCATTTAATCGTTTTGAAGATTTAGAAAAGAATGCAGACAATCCATTTAATGTTTGAAAGAATGCTCTGCACTCTTTTATATTAGATAGACCTTGTTGTAATGTTAAATTCAATACATGAGCATAGCAGTGTGTGAAAATGGTCAAAGGATAAGCTTCGAGTACTTTAGATTGCAAACCATTTATGTGCCCGCTCATTACACTTGCTCCATCATAAGTCTGTCCAACCAATTTGTCTTGGATTTGAAATTCTTCAATTATATTTACCACTTGGCAAAATAAGCCATCAGAGCCATTTTATCGGAGCTTACATCTGTAAAACCAATAAATCGCTCATGAACTTCACCTTCATGAACAAAACGTAAAGCTGTGTGTGAACAAAGTTCACTGAATTCACTTCACTTTTTATATGATCTTTAATAACATCGGTAATTGCTTCAATCATGTCATTTTGTATACACTGTTGCAGTATTTAAATGAGTATCCAAAACAGAATCATATTCTCGTAGTGCATTTAAAAATTCAATGTAATTACCTTTGTTAACCGAATTACAGGATTCGTCGTGACCTTGGAAAGGTTTTTCTTGTTTTCCTAGATATAGTATTGCATCAATAATTCGTTTTAACACTTGTCTATTTTTTTTTACTCGTTCATTATGTTGATTTATATCAGTTTTTTATTGAGCGTCAATCATTACTTCTATTCGTTGTTTGCCAAACATTTTTAGGGATAAAAATGATTAGGACGTGTGACTGCGATCTTTCGTGTTTTTTCTGTGCCGTTATCAAATGATTTAGGTCAGCAAATCCACTTTTATTCCACACACCACTCTCTTTGGAGAATAATAAGCATGGCCAACAGAAAAGTCTGGATTGAACTTCACAGCCAGTCAACCATTCGACTTTTTCATAGTTTGAAAAAGAAAAATGTCTTGTATATTCTCCTTTTTTGTCTTTGTGTTTACTTAGCAAATTTGGAAGAGGTGGACGTGGTTTACTGATTTTAATTATATTCACTTTCGTCTCTAACTTCTAATTGAATGAAAATGAGGTATTCAAAATATCTTGAACACTGTTAGACATGATAATAAATTATATATTAAACTGCAAAAGTTATCGGGAGTAATCGGGAGCGCGCCTAATGAGTTTGCAACGAATACAACACGTGTGAGCTAAAATGAAAGAGATCGTCCTGGGTCCTTGAAATTCAAAAACATGACTTTGACAGCAGACAGGTCAACTGTATGCAAATGTACGGGATCACGAGTCGAGCGGCAATCGTATTGAATGCCTTGAGTGATTGCATGTACGATTCACTGCCGCTTGCAAATACATTTTAATTATATCGCTTCATGATCGTCTTCTTGACGGGCGAGCGGCGCACGACTTGCACACCCTGAATATACGCCCCTGCTGTGGTGTGATACTGCATGCCAACAAAAAAACCTTTCGATATATTGTGTCGCACAATTAACTGACAGTATAAAAAAAACATATTTTTACATTTCTCGCTTTCTAATAACAATACGCGATTTTTTGGATACCAAATTTATGGAGCTTTAAGTACTAGGGCGCGTTAGCGTCAATGTTCTCGTCATAGTTGTGTAGATTAGAGATTGTTGGGTTATAACGTTTTCCCACCTGGCTGTGCAACTTTTTAGATATTTCATGAACGAACTCGCAGATGGTAGGCATTTTAAAGTCTCTAAATGTAATTTATATCCAAAAAATAAAATACTCATTTGAACTAATTCCACTATTATTTTTAAATGATCAGGAGCGGTCCTGATATTAATGTGTTACATGTGGATTCTAAATATTCTCTTACTTTTAAAAATTGATAGTGTTTCTTACTTATCGAAACAAGATACTGACCAGTGGGCCTGGATGCTGCGGGATGTGAATCCCTGGTGGTGGTATGCTCACAACGGGGGGACGGATGATTGGCGGAGGTTGCTGCAATATCACCTGTTGATGCTGAATGGTATGCTGATGTTGATTTTGTTGCATTTGCTAGAACACAGCATTAAAACAAATATGATTTACATCAGTGTTCTTTAACCATTTTACATCCGCGGACCGGTAAAAATTGTAAAAATATCTCGTGGACCGGCGTCAACCAACATCACTCAATAAGTTTTTAGGATGACATATAGATCGTGCCACTATTGAAAAATTCATGATTTTTAAAAAGTACCAACCTTCAAATAATACTTGTCAAAATTTCAAAACAATTGAGGTTTAGTTCACAAGTTACAGTACAGTCGTTTTAGTGGCGCTACTTTTGTAATTTTCAAAACAATGGAAAAATCATAATTTCGTGTTGATAAACCATTACTTTTTAATGAGAAATAAATACCGTTCAAGAAAAGAAATGGCTTGACAAGTGTTATTTGGACTCTGTTCCATCGAGATAAATAGTAAAGAAGTGGGTTACTGATTTCTGAACGCTCTGGTCGCCCAAATTCGCCAGTTGTTCCAGAAAATATAAAAAAAGTCTACAATATAGTTTTGACCGATCTTGAATTGAAAATACGTGAGATAACTGATACCTTACAGATAACAGAAGGCAGTTCATTCACTATTTTGCATCAACATCGAGGAGATAAAACAAGTCGAAAATTTTTCGAAAAATAAAAGTCTTCGGAGATCGGTAATAAACTCTCACGGACCATAGGGTTGAAGAACACTGATTTACATTTCATGTGTTAAGATTATCCCATGATATAATTTTTGAGTGTATTTACTTGATTATTTCCCATCATGATCGGCTGTTCCATAGTTTGAGATAGTTGGTTCTGATGTTGATTCATAACTGAATTCTGATTTTGGTTGAGATTGAACTGCTGAGGCGGAGGAACAGAAAGTGGCGGAGCTGTAAATATTCGAGGAGGGAGGTTCAGCACTTGCTGGAAAGAAAAAACCAACCCGAAATTGACATTTGATAATATAAAATTAAACATTATAAGGCATCTGCGCTACTTTTTTTATCAAGCGTCTCAACGTGTGAGATGGCATAATGAGTGCCTACTGCCCTAGCATCCTAGGGTCTATGACGCGAAGTTTGAACTGTCGATAATTTTAGAAATCTTCTGCATACGGGACTGTTTTTTTAAAAAATCACTTGATTTGCCCTGCAACTGCCATCTCTATATGGCTGTCAAGACAATTGGGTATAAATATTATAAACATTGATTTATCTAACCCATCCAAATGGTCGTTTGCGAGGTACCGGTGGCTCGCAGTTGCATTTTCTGTAATTCTCATAGGATATTTTATCATATCGTCGTTGCGGGTAAACATGGTTCCATCATGCATTTTTTTTTTACAAAATGACTTTTTTATGCAGTTTTATTCGCATTTAAAATACGCTTCTATCTTAAAAAATCTTCAAATTCTTATTAACAGCTTAACGACCGTGGACGCGTATTTGAGTCTTTGAAAAACAAAGGTTGCTGGCCGGCGGACACATATATGCGTATAGGTGAAGTATCTGGAAGCTAAGAATTTTTTTTTTTTAATTCCCTAGGGTACTCAACGTTGTACCCACCACCACCCGCTACGGCTTCACACTCTTCTTATAGGGTGTATTCCGTAGCGTAACAACGTTAGTCGTGTTCAAAATTTTGCCAGAAATGTCCCGAGAAGAAATTCTTCAAGACTTGGTTGCATGCACTACAGTGTGCAGAAATTAAAAGTTAATTTTGTAAAGATATCTCAATTTGCTTACAAATTATAGTGAATTTAGTAAAATTATAATTTTTGCGAATTTATTGCAAAATTTTATTTCGCCAGGTTAAATTTTATAAAAAAACCTGCCGTCGTTAAGCTGTTAAGTCCATCAATATTCAAAAAAAAAAAATGTTCAATCTGAAAAACATACAAATTTTTATATAGCAAATTCCATCTGTATGCATAATTAAAACATCAGCGCGTAGAAAATCACAGTCTTAGAAACGGTTTACCCTTTCATTCGCGTACGTAGATGCATAAATGTTTCCTGCAGGTATCCCAGGTGCGAATGAAACAAATGTCGTATAGTACATAAGAGAGAGGGAGACATAATATTGTAGAGTATCGAGTAAGTTAAATCCTCACATAGATTTTTTATAAAATTTAAAAAATGGCCAATTCCAACACGAATTTTTGCACCCAGTTTCTATCAGCAGATTTTTTTGGCTATTTAACATTTGAGGGCACCAAAATTCTATCTGCAGTTTCGTCTATTCTAAATATGCTAATATAATAACGACATTGAAAAAAAAATATTTAGCCCTTTGGCTGCCGCGACTTTTTTGATTAATTTGCCAGAATTGCCGCGATTCTAACATTAAAAATAATTAGATAAAAATTGTACAATATTTTTTTACCAGTGTGCCATTCGTTGAATATATGTACTTATATTTTGTCTTCACCTTTCGGGTGTAAGAAAGAACACTTGCTCCCAGTGGCGTAGCAAGAAAAGTGCGGCAGGCGGCATTTTCAAAAACTAATTCAATATTTTTCGAGATATTATATTTATACATAAAAAAAATAAGCCAACATTAGTTAAAACTCCTAGTTCATAGTTAAAAAATAGTAGAAGTGATTTAAAAACAAAATTAGAAGATATATTGGGGGCGGCAAATTCAAGAACCACCCCCAAGCGGCAGGATCTCTTCCTACACCTGTCTGCACCACATGGAGTGCAAAAATATATTATAAAAATGAAATATCCATACCAAAACAATATTATTTTCTACACCTATAATTTATTATAATTCAAAATAAATATTAAGAAGGTCATTAATGCTCCATTATATTATTTTATAAATTTACGTATGATTGATTATACATGTACTTTTATTATATAGTTATAAATATTTATAAATAATTTATTTATTTATAAATATAAGGAAACTACGTAATAATAATATAAATAATAATAATAAATAAGTATATATACATATGTATATGTATTTTCAGCTGGTAAAATTCGAATAATATGTCGCCACGCACGAGACGCCTTTTGAAAGGTATTGACATTCGCACATGCCATTTTTTTCTTTTTTTTTTATGCATTGAGTTATTTATAAATTTCTTCACTTTGCTACTAAATATTAATATATATATATATGAAACAATGCTTATTTGTTCACAACATAATGGGTAGACTTCAACCGTTAGTTTATTATACTAATAAAATATTTCGACAACATTATGTTCCACATCAGTCATAACTAGGGTTGGCAGGTGTCTCGGATTGGCCGAGATTGTCTCGGAATTGGAATCGCTGTCCCGTATTCCGGATGAGTACTTAATTGTCCAGGAAATTTAGAAAAAACCAGGGCTGTGGTGTCGAAGTCGGAGTCGCGGTATTTTGACCGTAGTCGGAGTCATGAAAAATGAGCGGCTCGATTTTTTTTTTTTAAATATTTTTAATAAAGTATATTCAAACAAAATAGTACAAAGTGTTGCCGTTCCATGCTTGGCTGACTACAGATGATCTGATGATATACATATACGTAAGTTAAAATGAAAATTTTCAAAAATTTCCTCGGAGTTGAGTTGTTAATTATTTTAAAGCCAGAGTCGGAGTCGTCTTTTTTTACACGACTCTACAGCCCTGGAAAAAACTATTTAACTTCGAATTAGGATTCGAAAGTCTCGGAAGAGCTAAAAAATAAGCAATGACTAAATTCTTAGGTTTTTGGATTCGAAAGTCAGCAAATCGGACAAATGGTTTGACTTGCAAGAAATCTGACAACACTAGTCATAACAGATATTATTTTACAAATATTCCTTTAAAAAGGTATTTTATTTGTATAATTTGAAAACAGACACAACAGGAGCGATCAGAAGGAATAAAACTGGAATATCAAGAAATATAAAAAGTCAAATCCCTGCAAAGATTGTTATTTTTTGTATAAGCAGCGAAGTTTTGTTGACATCTTATCGCGAAAAGTGTCCCAAAGATATCCTGGACTTTTATTATCGACACACTCCTAGGCGATTACCAGGTTGATTGGAAAGAAAGTATTTGGTTTGTAGTTCTGGTCAATTTAGAAGACGTACACATACTATATGTGTAAAAAGGGTGTTCATTTTGATTGTCTTTCTTTATATTTACAATACTGTTAAAATTAAAATTCAGTTTAAAAAAAAACTTTGATTTTATTTGATCGAATTTAATTTTTTATATGTGTAAATTATATTTTTTGGAATTTGTATGTTCGTGATTTTATAATAAAGATAACTAGCTGTAAGCCCGTTGCCCAGCAACGTGAGATTTTCGTTGCATTTTTCAGTAGTCAGAAAATTTACTGGCGTGAAAAATAAATTACAAACCTATTTATTGAATAAGCCAGAAATTCTGATAGTAAAAGAAATATATCTCGGGGCATATATCGACAGCCCTGCCCTGCAGTATTTAAATTGTAAATTATTGAATTTTTGGAATAATGTTTAAGTTTGCTAACAACTATTTTTCGTAGTAGCAGAAATTTCGTAAATAATTGAATTTTTGGAATTATGTTTAAGTTTGCTAACAACCATTTTTCGTAGTAGCAGAAATTTCGTAAGTTATCTAATATTTGGAATAATGTTCAAGTTTGCTAACAACCATTTTTCGTAGTAGCAGAAATTTCGTAAATTATTTAATATTTGGAATAATGTTTAAGTTTGCTAACAACCATTTTTCGTAGAAGTAGAAATTTCGTAAATTATTTAATATTTGAAATAATGTTCAAGTTTGCTAACAACCATTTTTCGTAGTAGCAGAAATTTCGTAAATTATTTAATATTTGAAATAATGTTCAAGTTTGCTATCAATCATTTTTCGTAGTAGCAGAAATTTCGTAAATTATTGAATTTTTGGAATAATGTTTAAGTTTGCTAACAACCATTTTTCGTAGTAGCAGAAATAGACGTTGTAAATTTTTTAATTGTGATTATTTTATCGAATATTAATATATAGGTATTTATTTTTTGAAAAACTTATCACGCTTATCAATCGGATTTTATTATTTTCATACGATCAAGATGTACTGTGTTTAAAAAAAAAGTTATAAACCCAAAAAAAAACGTTTAAGGTTAGACTCGAACCACTGACCATCAGCTTACGAATCTGGCGCTCTGCCTTTTGGGTAGAGCGGAATTACCCATATGTGCGAAAATTAGAACATATATGCTTTGCTTCAAATAAAAAACAAAAGTTTCAAAATTCGAACGCAATTCAATATATATTAGCTGTAAGCCCGTTGCCCAGCAACGTGAGATTTTTGTTGCAAAGTATTTAATTTTATTTTATTTTATGGTATTTTATTTTATTTTATTGTATTGTATTTTATTTTTATTTATTTTATTTTTATAGTTAGCAGAAATTTCGTAAATTATTTAATTTTTGGAATAATGTTTATGTTTGCTAACAACCATTTTTTGTAGTAGCCGAAATTTCGTTTATATTTAATTTTTGGAATAATGTCAAGTTTGCTAACAACCATTTTTCGTAGGAGCAGAAATTTCGTAAATTATTTAATATTTGGAATAATGTTCAAGTTTGCTAACAACCATTTTTCGTAGAAGCAGAAATTTCGTAAATTATTTAATATTTAGAATAATGTTCAAGTTTGCTAACAACCATTTATTGTAGTATATATATTTTATTCAACTAATTATCAAATACGCTAACAAATACATTTCGTAGAAGAGGACATCAGTACGCACACATTTGTGAAAAGTGAAAAGTAAAAAGTGAAAAGCGAGTGATTATTTAATAATTCAAATGTTTCAAGTATGGAAACAAATGTATTTTGTAAATGTAAGGTTTCAAGTGTGCAAACAAATATATTTCGAAAAAAATGAGGACTCTGGGACCATATATCGACAGCCCTGCTAATGTTTCAAGTATCCAAACAAATATATTTCGTAGAAAAAGAAAAATATCTCATAAGTATTTGACATATTCTATTTTTCAATTATTCAAATTCGTTTAGTGCAATGCTTCACCAACAGATGTCATTGTAAGGTCACTAAGAAATCACTTATCTTGGTTTGAAATTTTTAAAATAAATAGACGTTCCACCTCACTAATTTTATTCGCTTTGTGGAACAATGGATATTGGTTCAAACGATTAGAATGAAAAAGGGACATGCGTTCGATCCTCAGCTTGACAGAATATTTTTGGTCAGTACGAAAATTAATTGTTTTGTCATGACTTCAAATATTCACTCATAGACGTCAGAGAAAAATGAACGGATGGCGATAACGGGCAGGGGTGGGGGGAAGGGTACCGTCTTTCTTGACGTCATCGAAAAGGTGAAATGTCTTTAGTTCGACTAAAAAAATGGAGACAGCGCGGCTGGGGAGGAGGAGGAGGGGGAGGCGAAATCGGGGACATCCTCCATACAATATATAGACAACTAATTTTCAAATACGCTAACAAATACATTTCTTAGAAGAGGACATCAGTACGCACACATTTGTGAAAAGTGAAAAGTAAAAAGCGAGTGAAAAGTGAAAAGTTATTACATTATCGACTATTAATATATAGATAATGTAATTTTATCGCATCTGGCAGTTGTACGTTACCCTAGAGGTAAAGAATTCAACTCATAATCCGGAGACCGTGTTTCGAATCCAGCTCTTGGTGCTTTTTTTGTATGAGAATTCAATTTTTCAGCGATTTGATATGTTTCATCAAATAACAGTGTATGGAAAAATTGTTTTTAGTATGAATAAAAAAATGGAGACAGCGCGGCTGGGGAGGAGGAGGGGAAATCGGGGACATCCTTCATACACTCACTCAAACAAACGGACGGACCTTATCGACTATTAATATATAGATTAATAAATATTTTATAAAAAAATAGTATCGTAATGAAACCCCTGAAGAATACGCCGGAGATTCCTCAATGCGCGACACAGTGCGATCAAAATGTATCGCACACATTTATTATTTTACAAATGCGAGCCGACGTATGCGGCATTTCTGGCTAGTAAGCAAAAACCGATTAAATCGGCTCTCGGCAGCCAAAGGGTTAAGATATACACTTCATTCTGATTATATTTATATTTCTAAATGATTTATTTTTGATCTAAAATATCGTTTCTACAAAAAGTTACTTCTTCTGAAATTTTAAATTTCTTCTCCTGCAGTTTTAGTTTTTTCAGATGGAACCTTGTTTACCCAAGGCGACGATATTTATAAATTTGCCACTCATTAAAATATTTCTCAATCTAAATTTCAAAGAAATGCTTAACAAGTTGCTGCTGTAATATGAATTTCTTGGCATAACGATTCGTGCACACAGACAAAGTAAAATAGAGAAGCAGTCAGCGATGTATTACGATGGGCACTGTGCCATACACTTTGTTTCTCTCTCACTTATTTGTACCACCGCTAAGGTGAGAATGACAGTCAGTAATGCATAATATACCGCATGGCCTCACTTATGTGTGTGCAGAAGGAGAATATAAAAACCTCTATATACCATGAGCACTGTATACACCCAAACCTCTTTTTACGTGATTGGTATTGCAATTTACTCGTTTCGTGTTTTGTTTTTTTTACAGAAATGGTGATCCTACATTAGAAGAAGTGATGACCTTACGCAAAATCATGTGATGTAAATTCTGCTCTGAAACATGTTTAAAAACAATGGCAAGCTTTATACTGGCGCGAAGTCGTCCACGATTTGGTGAAATGTTACGTTCTTATGCACATTAGACATAAGAAACACATGTCACCTAATCGTGGACGAGGGTGACCCAGTGTGAAGCTTGCTAATGCATTTATTAAATTCGCTGAATAGCAAGTTTCCCGGTCATAAATTTTACCACCGAGAGTTACTATGTCAAATAAATGCACTCCAGATGTCCAAATATTTTAAATGAAAAATAATAAATACGAACCGAAGATGGAAATATTATTTTTGAATCAAGAAACATTTATATAGTAATGTTTTAGGTGTGTACTAAATAAACACCTACATTTAAAAAATATATATTTTACACTTACAACGATGCTGCCGACGCTTTTCATTTGTACAACGAATTGCCGCCTGGGTAGGAATAACTTGTATAGTAAAACTTCATCATTATTTCTTGAAAGTTCAATGACTTGTCTAGATTTGAATTATTTCTTCAGTAATAAATCATTTGTATACGTCATTTAGAATTTATATTAGATATAGCTCGTTTTTGTCAGATGAGTCTGGTAAATGTGACCAAGACTGTCACTGGTAATTTCGGTGCACGGTGTCAATATAACTGTTCATACATGCTCAAGCATTCGTTAAGATTGCATATGATAATTGCGATCTAGAGCTATCGATTTGCGCATGGTGGCAGTAGTGTTGAATATGGAACACCAGTTGGTGGTCATTTTTTTTTTATTTACCTGCGCAGCTGGTGCAGGCATCGTATTAATATCAGGTTGCAATTCTTGAAGAAGAGTTTCAACAAGATTGACAGCTAACTGCCGGGCTGCGATAAGACCCTCCGATCTAGGATGCTCAATATGGAGATGTAGAGGATCAGGCGCCTCTCGGCCAATAGTAGGTTCGACAAACTGAGATCCTCGACCTCGTAGGGTGACTGCTGCACCGGTTTCACTTCTGATATAATGTAGATTTGAGCCTCCCTGTTTGGGTAATGTATTATTTGTTATGAAATTCCTTATTGAGACGAGTACTTTGAAATCAGAAATAATAAGGTGTGAAAGTCAATTTGACAAAGCAGAGTTTACAGACCTGTCCGATGATTTTTCCTCTGAGATCAAACAAAGCTGGCAAATTGTCCAGGCCAATATATAATTTTTCCACCTGCGTGGATACATTAGCGGGCATGCCCATTATCGACGGGGGCGGTTTTCCCACAGCCTGCTGTATCGAAAATGTGCCCGGTCGTCCAGTATTGTTCTGCATCATGCCGAAACCTGGGCGGATCGGATTGCCAATGTCTGCGCGGATGATTTCGTCAATTTTTTGAATGGCCACTGCAATAGCCATTTATATTTATGAAAATAAACAGTTGGGTAATGAGGCTCTACTGACATTCAGAATCATATTTGCATCATAAATTATAACAATAATTATTAGTAAAAGAGCCTGAACTTGTGGAATTAGTATTATTAAAATCAGACAGAATATGATAGTATACATGAAAATGCATTAACATATTGAAAAATAATAAATCAGCATGAAAACCAATGCGGTACCACATTTTTATTTATTCATCTTCAACACACCTGCAACAAATTTAGTACTAAATAAATTTTTGTGACAGGCCGCATCAGATTGGCCAAGAGGTCGCCGGTTCCCCACCACTGATATGGACACTTGCATGAAGAAAACGATCCACTAATAATTACAATAATTGTATGAGATATACACAACGGTATTAAATAAACACGAAACATGTTGGCCATTTTTAAACTCTATTTTGATAATCAACTACTGCCTGCTGAGTTTGACAACTACTGCCATCTGATTACAAATGTTCTCATATTTTCTTTTTCTAATAACAAACCTATATTTTTATTTATTTATTACAATAAAAAAAAGACGATATTGCTTTGTACTTATTTCGACTTTTATTTACCAAGATCAGGACCGGTTTCACTCATGACGTGCATTGTCAACTGATAAGAAATATAATTTAACAATGCTATTTAAACAAAAACAAATTGAAATAAAAAGGTGTAATAAACCGTTGGCATTGAAAAGAATTTACAAATTACAGTGGAAGTTATGTATAAGTGACTCTAAGCCAGTGATGCACAACCTTTACCTTCTAGCGGGTCGCATAAAACAAATTATCATGGATCCGGGCCGCAAAGAAAAAAAATATCTAAAGTACGCTCAATCCTTTTTTGTACAGAACATATGAACGTTCCATGTAAAACAGCCTTAAAATCGTGTAAAAGAGATTAAGTGAATTTAGATAAATGAATAATAAGTTCCATTATATTATCTTGACCGTGTTATTTCAAAAATAGAGAATCCATGCAAAAAAAGGATTTGTTTATAAAAATTCGTTTCATTGTGAAATATTTATGTTTCATTGTGAAATATTTATGTTTCATTTATATGCAATTCATAAGACAATGAATGCGTTGATGGTCTTTGTTAATGTTTAACTAATTTTTTAAATTTGACATAATATTTGTAAGCCAATTTCTATGAACCGATTTAGCCTCCTTCATTGAAGAAAAAGCTTGCTTACATTTATTAAATATTTTTTTACGTGAAAAAAATATGTTTGAGAAAAAGATTTAAGGGCCGCCACAAAATTCAAAAAGGGCCGCGATTTGTGCATCACTGCTCTAAGCCAACACAAATTAAAATCTTTAACACATGTCATTACAAAGATCATCAAAGAGTAATCAAGTTGTGTATTCAAACAAAATAGTCCAAAAGGTTGACATTGCATGCTTGGCTGACTAAAGATAACCTGATGGAATACATACATAAAAAAATAAAATGTAAGAAAGACGTTTTTTTATTTTAAAGCTGGAGTGAGTCATCGTTTTTTACATAACTCCACAGCCCTGTTTATAATACATAATTAAGTAATGTATAGAAACAAAAAAAATGAATACACTCTAATATGCAATTAGAATTTTTTAATTGTTGGTATTAAGCACAAATTGTAAAATATTTATTTTGTACCAGGCACTTGAGTTATTTTCCTTCAGAGATTCCAAGATAACAACGATTGCTAAAAACTTTACTTTCAACTTGTTCTGTTTTTTCATATTCTGTTTAAATATGTTTTGTTCTGTTTAGGCATGGAATCATATACAAGTGCCAGGAGGTCGATAGCGCATCTGATAAAATCTTAAACAGCAAACGTATTTTCATAGTGTGCATTATTTGAATTTCATGTAGATTCTTTTGGTGTTGATTAATTTACTGTAAAAATTATTGTTTAATATTGTAAAATATATACAATATTTTGAATGCTTCAAAAATTTGCAATTTGTATTGATTATCAGTGGGGGTCGGTAATTTTTCATCCAGGGGCGGCTGTTCAAAAAATCAATGCATTCATTTGATAAAATTTTATTTTATTCTTCTCTCGTTTTTGTGAAATTATCGATAACTGCATCAAAGACATTTTTGCTATTTTCGAAACATAATTTAACCCTTTGCTTATCAAGAGATTTTGCAAAAATATCAATGGGTTTTTTGCCAATTATATTGTGTCGGTAAAACGATCATATCTTCTTCGTTTTAAACAATTCAAAAAAAAAATGTCACAGTTTAAAAACAGTATGCGCTATAGCAGCGGATTCCAACCTGGGAGGCGCGGAGTACCGCCAGGGGAGGCGCCAAAACTTTTTAATAAAAAATCAATTTTCTTACAATAATTTATTCATATTAATAAAACTTCATATAGTAACGTACGGTAACAACTCAGTGTATGAATGTTTATTTTTATTTTTCTTACATTTTTATATATTATACTTTTAATTCCTATTAAAAATATATCTGGAGCGAAAGATTTAAAAATGGTACCTTAGCAAAAATTTTGTTTCGGAAATGCACAAAAATTTGGTTGAAATTTTAGGAAAATTGAGCGGTTTAAGATAAAAATCAATGCAGGGATCACAAATGAATCTGTTTGTTCAAAAAGACTTCATTAGTAAAAGCTTTCATTAGTTATGGAAATCAAATTTACAAAATAATGAATTAGATATGTTTTCACTTTCAAAAGATTCCCTGGGCCAGTCAATATTGAAGAAGCAAAAATATTTTTACTGAACACTGGATGGTATATTGCTGCATTTTTTAAATTATTTCAAAGACATTAATTTCTCAGCATTGTTGTGGATACAGAATCCATTTATAGATAGCGAAGAAGTAGAATTTGATCTGACAAACATCGAAAAATAAAAATTGATATAATTATCAATGCGATAATAGCTCACTAATACAAAAGTTTCAAAATGAAACTATGATTCAGTTTTGGATGAATTTTATTGAAGAGTATTAATCTTTGTGCTTCTACCCTTCAGAACGTCTTACTTATAAGAAACGTATTTTTCGGCATTGGTTACAATGAAAACCAAATATTAAGCCAGGTTAATAGTCGAAAAAGAGTTGCACTCTCCACATTGCCAAGATTTGATGCACTTTGTGCCAATAAACAACAGCAACCCTCGGTCATTGCTAATTTAATATAAAAGTAAATGTACATGTTTGCAGTGCTTTTTATTGGTGAAACGGCGTTCCGGCACCTTTTTCTGGTCATTTTTAATGTTTAAAATTTAGTAAAAATAAAAACCTTAAAAACCACTAGCTGTTTTTCCCTTTTGAATGTAACATAATGTACTGGGTATCGCAACACTCAAATGTAAATTGATGTCATAATACAAAACAATATCAGGTCCGTAGACTGTTACTAGAAACAGGGATCTAATGCTTGATGTGCAACAGTTTTATCACTTTTGTTCATGAAACTCACCGAAACAACTTTGACACTTTTATTGTTCTTTAAAATACGTTAAATGGTGGTCTCTAAAAGGAAGACAACGCTTTCGTGACGGATCTCACAGATTCGAGTCCCAGTACGAACAACATTTTCTTCAATCGATTTCTTTTTAAAGACATGATTTTTTGTGATATCTAAGCATTACCACCCTTTCAAATCTATAATAAACAAGACAAAGCGAGAGAGATTGGTTAATCACTTGTACTATCCCCATACTTTTATTTTTCAAAAAAAGAGAGGTTGGATAACAGGCAATTCTTGTAAAATAACTTCCGTTGAGAAACCTCCATTATTAAGCTATATGCTCGACATTAGGAACGGACATAAATAAGAAAAAACCTTTATTTAAATACTGACAAGTGAGTTCTGGCATCTTTTTATATTATATGTAATGCCATCTTTCTGTTAACTATGGTTTTAGTATTTTTTTTGTAACAAAATTATTATTATTTTAAACGTGTATTACTACATTTATTAAAAAAATAAAAAGTAGGGGAGGCGCGGCAATTTTATTTTTATTTTAGGGAGGCACAGTAGTATAAAGGTTGGAAGCCGCTGTGCTATAGGATTCAAAGAAAAAATAAAAAACTCAAAAATATTATTTAAATATATAAAGTTTGGGAATATTGTCATATTTAGCAGGGGCGCGTTGCATATCCGGAACATATGCCCGTAAAATCTAGAACATTAAGTAATATGTTTAAAGTATATTTATTGCGCGGTAGTATACCATATTTGAAAATGCGACCGTTGTCCTAAGTGCACGACATGCCTTCCCTTCGCGCAGTCTAGGTACGTGTTGCGCGAGCGAAGATTTTTGTACGCAACTTTAAGGTCGAAAGTCAGCCTCTTTATTGAGAGCTCACAGGTCATGTATGGGGTTTCTCGGGCATTCTTTCGAAAATTTCACGTCTCTACTTTTGTATTATTCTTAGATTATTCCAACAGGTCATTTTTCATTGATATTTTGATGTGATATAATTTATTACTAATGTTTATACTTTTCACAAATAAATATAGACTGTGGAAAGGAAAAAGGACGTAACCCACACATATCAAATTTTACAGGAGGCGCAAAAAAACGTGTTTTGATGATTTTGGGCCATATGCAAATTATGTATTATGTGGACAACCTTGAGGTGCACGCTCAAATTTCTATTGGAAATAGTCCACTTTGCCGTATCATGGAAATAGTGCGTTTTGCAAGAAAAGGTAGATGATTTCTTGTTGGAAATAGTACATTTTGCAGAAAAATACGATTTTCAAGTTGAAAAACGACTGTGTTCTAAACCTTAGTTATCGTAAAACTAATAATACCAGTCGATTCATTAGGTTTGAATTACCCTATCTGCATACCTAACTCACTATCGCTCATTTTGGAAATAGTACGTTTTGCATTATAGCCCCACATTTTTAATCTTAAAAGGTAAATTTAGATACTTATTCGGCATCTGCAGCTTGCATCCTTTTGATAGAATGTGTATCAAGCTTGATATATTGTGATTGTCGATAAAACCGGTTTTGAAAAAACTGTAGGTTACGTCCTTTTTCCTTTCCACAGTCGATATACAAATAGTTTTCAAAACATTTGGATATATATTTTTTCAATCTATGTCCGCTCCCAGTGTGGAGTATATGTCCTACGAATGAAGGTATTTTAATACAAGTGTTTCGACAAGAACTGTTTGTGACTCAGTTAGTCAACCTTTTTCTTCTTCACTTCTTCTAAACCTTTTTAGAGATACCTAATTCCTAAGTTTAGTTTTTTTTTTATTTTGAATGAGAAATTTTAACACAAATAAATAATTTATCATGTATCGATTATATTTAAGCGAATGGTTTTTTGTTACTTCAACAAAATGCTCATGAAAAATTCAGAAACAAAAAATATTGGTACAATCGCAATAGACGTACATCAAAAAGTGCATACTCTATTCGAACGGAGTTCATGTTGCTTCCTAAAAAACGCCCCACTTCCCCGTAAACAAAAAACCCCTCTTTGCAATAATATATTGCTAGAGATGTGAATTTCATAATTTAATAAATTTAAAATTCATTTAAAATGCGAACAATATCTTTAAAAAATGATCTTATTCTCGTTAGATAGAAATCTAAAAATCTAAAATATTTATATTATCGAATTGAATTATATCAGTAGTACATAATTTGTGGCAGTTTAAAATAAATTGTAAACGAAAAATTCAAAATGTATATGATATCAGTTTAACTACTTACTTCCCACCATGGATTATTTGTCAAAGAAAATATGTATTTTGGAAAAAATATTCATAATTCTGCTGTATTGTAATGGGGCCGATATTTTTGATTATATTGAAAAGAAATATCATTCATATATGTATTTAATATTGAAAATTGACATGCACAGTATTAAATACTTTTATTATCTTACTGATACTCATATATGATGGTATTACTTGCAAACACGGCTTATTCCAAAATGGTAAAAAATTTGAAACTTGAATTTCATTTTGAAAAACAATGTTCAATCAAAAGTTTTTTAAGTCTTACGTTACTTTGAAATGATATTTTGGATGTTTTCAAGCCATTTTTGGGGCTGATTTCTAAAAATACTTTCAAAATTTATTTTTATCTACTAAATTACATTCATGGTTCATGTTTCAGCAACTTTGGATAAGCTGGGTTTGCAAGTAATACCTTCATATACGTTCACTTGATAAATGCAAACAATGTGATTATCAAATATTGAACACAATTTATCAAATTGTAATTGCAACATGATAATTTAATAAATAGTTTAAACTATTATTAACAACGAAAGACGTGAACATATGAAAATATCACCGGCCATCTCTAGCGTGCTCCTGTATATAAACCTTTAGTAGTACATTCGTTTATGGAGTGCGTGTCGATATATTTAAATATGTATGATACCGTTTAAAACGAATGTACCAAAATATTTTAGCCAAGAGGGCCACTAGGACCTCTGAAAATGTGGGTCTTAATTCTTCTTAGGAGGTGGCCCTGGATCCACCAATACTTTTGATACGGATCAAAATAGAGTTTTTATTGGTGTCAAATATAAAATTTTACTTACATTCTATACTCTGTTTCGTGGGGCCTTGAATGAACAGATAAAGTGGGCGTCCATTAGGGTTTTTGGTTCGATCATTTTTTGACATGAATCTACCTCTCGTGGATATAGCAGCCCCAGAACATTGATTGATTTCATCTTGAATAAAACCCTATAAAATAAAAGGTAATCATTAAAACTAAGATAAATGAGCGAGTTATGTTTTTGTATTGGCAGCACTGACACGGCGGCCATACTAAATTAACTGTCAGATGGTTTCAGACTCTGTGTTAATGATTACCAAATAACACATTATTTTCAATTAGCCTAATTAAATGGCATACTTTTATTTTCAACCATGTCCGAACCAATGTGGAACATATGGACTTTGGTAAATATGGCATATAGTAGCACGTCGACTACTGCGGCGCAAAACTTCACAACTACGCTAAAAACAACGCCACGATTTAAAGTTATTTTTTGAGAACTTAATAATCGTGTTAAAACCACACATTATTACGAAGAACACTGATAAATTATGCGAAATACAAAATATTTTTCAGTACAGCGCCACTGTTTTCCATTTTGGCCACGCGGCCAAAATGGAAAACAGTGGCGCTGTACTGAAAAATATTTTGTATTTCGCATAATTTATCAGTGTTCTTCGTAATAATGTGTGGTTTTAACACGATTATTAAGTTCTCAAAAAATAACTTTAAATCGTGGCGTTGTTTTTAGCGTAGTTGTGAAGTTTTGCGCCGCAGTAGTCGACGTGCTACTATATGCCATATTTACCTGGACTTTTAATGATGTTTCGATAAGAGTTTTGAATTACTTCTCTCCAGTTGCAGAGAAGATAAATATGGAGGGTACAGAATTACTTGCAAGATTCCATTTTTAGAATTGGAAGGAATACAAACATCACACAAAAACATCCATACCTTTGAACATTAATCTATTAATCAATAAAATAATTATTATTGTCATATTGTGCAACTCAATGTAAAGGCGAAATGTGTGCACATCTGGTTCAATGATGATGTCAATTTAGACAGTAAAAATAGTTATGGTGTAGAAAATTTAATATCATAAATATTCGAATACCTTTGTTAAAACATTCCTGGCGCCCACGGGAGCGTCATTAATTTCAAACTCCGATGTGTAGTAGTCTGTATTTTTAAGATTGTTGTTAAATGTCTGCATATTATCGGTGGTGAAAGTTTTAGTATGTGTATTGTATTCATAAGACATACTATTTTTATATGAAAGTTTAATAATATCACATGTTTAAATTGTTATGTCAGCGTCAGTTAATTTAACATTTCAATAAGGAATCAACTTTCATAACGACGCCACCTAACACCAAGATCATTTTTAATTTGATATCTCAATAATTGTATAAGGAGCCTGCACACTGGGGTCCCGTCGTGTTGTCCAGGATACGATGACGTAGGTCAGAATGTGCCAAATATCGTGTCATGTAAATAGTTATCAAATTTGAAAAGTCGGCGTCCAGTAAATACGGCACAGAGATAACGTACTGTTAAATCTGTATCATCTGTATATTATCTCTGGATAACGTACGTTTAAATATATTAGTCTATGACGTATGGCTAACCTAGTATTGTCCATAGACAATATACTTAGAGATGGATCTAACTAAAGTCATGCTAAATTGTCTATTATAGTATGTGTAAAAGCATAGCCCCTTATACTTATCAAACCATGTTGCACGACCTGGCAACAGTGTATTACGACCGCTCATCATACCATAGACAATATATACTTACCCTTTGATATATATCAAATCAACTTACGATTTATTTTAACAGTGTTAAATTCAACCAAATTGAATCTGTATCTATTTAAAAATAAAAATGAGGGAGTGGGAAGGAAAAATAAGTGGCACTCTTTTTATTAAACTGCATTTTATTATGACATTTTTCCGCAATACAAAGACAAATGCATTCATTGATTTCAATAGCTTATCAACATAATTTTACGAAGTTGCTCATAATAAAGAATGAAACCAATTTTTTTCGGCTTAAGATTAAATCTATTTAGCAAGGCATGTCGAGTTAATAATGTATTTTTTTCATCTTTGTCTACATCTTGATACAGGTTTTCTTCCATTTACCCACTGATGAGTTCTTGTCCATAGTATTGAACTGGAGTACTGAAATCTAGTTTGTTGTCTCATGTTTCATTAATACACCCGTTAAAAAAAGCACTGTTTATCAAAAATTAGCCCTTAACTATGCCAATATGTTCCTTTTTGTCAAGAATGTTGATCGATTTTATAAAAACAATGTTAAATGAAACTTCAACAGTTGTTTGTTTTAAAGACTCCTTCGTTATAGCACAAACTAGAATTTATAAAACCATTTATTTTAGCTCCCAAAAACAGACGCTATCATGAAACTATGAATACTTGCTAGCTTGTCATTTGATACACTTTAGTACAAATGTGCTAGTTGTAGTATTGACTGTAGTAGGCGAATTTTTTATGTGGAATTGCTCTTAGCCATTTTCTTTTCATTATACATCAACCAACGGAAAAGCAAATGTTGAGACTGCACTGTTACTTAGCAAGGATGAGCTGAAGTTTGAATTGCATCCTGGAACACAGTACCGTCTTGCAACAGGCTTATTCTGGCGGAGGTACTTATTTCCGACCGGTCTGAAATATTTACCATAAGCAATATATTTTTTTTTAAGTTGGTACCAATGATATATCGCATTCGTCCACACTAATCGTCGTACTCCTGTCAAACTATTCTCTGACGTAAACATAACCTCTATTACTATGGTAAACAGAGATGATACTTTGGTTATTTTAATGAATTGATCTATGAAACGAACACGATGTCAGGAACTGAAAATATTCTTCCAGAATTTTTATGCCTGATTAGTTCTGCCCACTCGCTATATACGCATAAGGGTGATTGTTATGAGACAATATTATGTCTTACGTTTACTGCAAATATGCTACATTTTCTTCCTGAAAATCAACTAAATGCCGCTAATAGCAACGCAGTTCTGTAGGAAATTGCCAAACTATCATACAAGGAGATCAGGGAAAGCGATAATTTACGCTTAATACGAATATGATATCCGTATGAAACAGAAAGATGTCGAATTGAATTTCTTATATCCATAATAGAGCAAATTTGAAATACGTCGACGAGTTTTCCTTATACTTTTTTAATCTGCATCGATTATCGGTTCCTTAGATTCCTAAATTTGTTTTTGTATATTGTCCAATTGGAAATTAAATATCCTAGGAATCGCATTGCTTTCTGTGGAATTTGACAATTTTCAGGGTGAAAATGAGTACTTAGCATGTTGTAAAGCATTTAAAAATATGAAAGAAATAATCAAAATTCGGTCTTCGATTCCCGACATCGTATTCGTTTTTCGTTCAGTCAAATAATAAAAATATCGTTGTTCACGGTTTTCGGCAGAAGGCTTCCCACTTACGTTTGAAAAAAAGCGCGAACATAAATGAAAATATATTTAACGAGTACCAACAGTCAAATACCAATACAAAAATATCGTGTCCGGCATGAATGGGTTTTAATAACAGACCGGTTGGAATCGATAGTAAAATTAATTTCAACTGGTCTGAAATACTTTACCCATTCGAGCCGAGCACATTTTTTTTTGTATTATCATTTGAAGGTTGGTCAACATTCGTTGATCTTCGATCTGTCAAATGAATGGAATGTCACATAGTGGAATGTCATATTTTCTTCATTTGTCTGGATGATAGTTCAAAGTACTTAAAAGTAAATGTATCATTATTATTTCTGTAAAATATAGTTTAAAAAAATATCTTATTAAATTTGTGACCCCGCACGTGGATAAAGAGGCATACTAAAACCATCAAAGATCTTATTCCATTAGTGTTTCAAATTGTTGAAGTTTAAAAGTGAAGTGATAAATATTTTTTGTAATAATTGATATTTTTTTAATTCATTTTCAGATTTGCGACAATGGACTTAACATTCTGGATGTTATTGCTAGATATCCAGGAAGTGTCCATGATGAATTGTATTTTAAGACTTCTAAAACTACGATTGAAAGGAAGATATTAGTCAACGAAAGGATTGGAACATTTTTCTGATGGGTATATAAACATATTTTGAATTTTGTGAGGAATTCGGAGATAAGGGAACGTACAAGACAGCGACTGGGTCACGTGCTGCGAAAGCCTTAATCCTGCCCGCCTCTTCTTTCGACCAGTGGGATTCCGGCGTTCTGGACGACCGTCGGGAACTATCCATAGGATATTTCCTTTAATTGGTTTTACAAATTACCAAATGAATGCAGATTTGCGCGAAAACAGACTAAGCATCGAATGGTCTGTAACGTGGCATGATAATAATGATTTTTATAGTTAAAGAAATTATTTATAATATATTTGGCATATGTCAATCCTGAATTGATTTATACATATCTTAGACAAGTCAAAAAAAATCATTTTGAGTTCATAAGGCTAAAAATATTATTATTTACCCTGTCACAAACTTTCAAAGTCTAAATGAATAATAGAGGTTTCATTGAAATTGTCACTTTCTATACCATTGTTAATGGCATATTTTATCCTTACAGGATTCCAAGGCCACAGCCACATTCAGAAGAAATGCCAGCAATACGTCTCGGGTAGGCAACAACATCATCAACGAACCGGTGAACAGATTCCACCAAACTTGATTCTTACGAACAAGAATACTCCGAACACAGAATCTTCGCACACAGAACCTTTCGCACATAGAATACTTCGTACATTTAAATATGAAAATCATTCTTTTATTATAATGATTAATGTCTTAGGTCAATTATGCCAAATATTTTTCAGAGTGGAAACCAGCAAAATATTTAATTATAATGTTTATAATTTTGAACTTCGACTGAAGGTGCTTAATGGAACTTTAATATCAAATTTGAATTATTTTGATTCTGTACTCTTCCATGAGTTTTGTCGATAAAGACCCGGGTTTCGCCTTTCGGCATCTTCGGGTATTATCAAGTGCATTCGTGCATAATCTATATATTGTTTATGAACAGTTTATCATTTAATACGTATTTTGGCTTATGTATTTAGAAAAATTGTGCTGTATCCTGATAAGGCCGATATCTTTGATCGTATTAAAAAAAAATCATTCATATAGGTATTTAATATTGAAAATTCACGTACACAGTATTTTTACATGATTTTATTATCTTATTGATACGCATATATTATACATTTACTTAAAAAATGTATAGGTATATCAAATTTTAAACATATTTTATCAAATTGTAATTGAAACATTAGACTATAGTTATTAATTAAAACAATTTTCAAAGAAGGAATTAACAATACTAATGTTGGTAAATATAAAAATCTATGTGTCCCCTGTGTGGTAAAGTGGTCAACGTCGTTGGCTTCGGTTACGGAGGTCACGGGTTCAAATCCCAGTACTGACAGTTTTATTAATTGATTTTTCAATCGATTTATGAATTTCTGTTCGAAGGCACGGATGTATGTGATGTTTTGAATTCCCCCCTCCCACCCATCCTATCCTATGAACGGGGCGTATCGAGAGCGGTTAGCTAACCACTAGTCCTGTCCTAGCCCTATCCTTCTATTCCTACTCTCTTTGGAAAAAGAGAGGTTGAGCAACTGAGTAACAAGCGGTTTTTGCAGATACACTTCTGTTGAGATAAACTCCATTAGGAGTCCATATGCTCCACATTGGGAGCGGACATGGTAAATGTGTATATAAAAATATGTTAGGAGCTTCGTTTTCTTTGGAATATTTTATTATTATATTTATAGGGTGAATTTCTGTTTTTTTTACTTTTTATAATTAAAAATAAAGAAAGTATCAAAATTTTGTATTTTATTTCAAAACAGATAAATCATAACATATTATGTTTTGATGTTATGAATAGTGCTTAAATAAAAGCTAACAAATACATTTTTTTTAATAATAATAAGTTTTTGTTGAATTATGTTCAATGAAAATAAATTTATATTAATAACAGTATTTAAGTAAAATAAATTGAATAACAGCAGGCTGATTCAGGCGATGTCAGGAACTGAAAATATTCTTCCAGAATTTTTATGCCTGATTAGTTCTGCCCACTCGCTATATACGCATAAGGGTGATTGTTATGAGACAATATTATGTCTTACGTTTACTGCAAATATGCTACATTTTCTTCCTGAAAATCAACTAAATGCCGCTAATAGCAACGCAGTTCTGTAGGAAATTGCCAAACTATCATACAAGGAGATCAGGGAAAGCGATAATTTACGCTAAATACGAATATGATATCCGTATGAAACAGGCCATAAAGATGTCGAATTGAATTTCTTATATATAATTGAGCAAATTTGAAATACGTCAACGAATTTTCCTTATATTTTTTTAATCTGCATCGATTTTTGGTTCCTTGGATTCCTAAATTTGTTTTTTTCTATATTGTCCTATTGGGAATTAAATATCCTAGGAATTGCATTGCTTTTTGTGGATTTTGTCAATTTTCAGGGAGAAAATGGGTAGCATGTTGTTAAGAGTATTTACCTTTCATGATACTTCTTGTTTACAGTCATTCAAGAAGAAAGAATGAAGCATTTGAAGGTGGTTAAACCATATGCAGCTTTCAGTCAGTTGAAAATGCTCGCAATGAGCGAAACCGTTCCTGACCTAATTAATAAAGTGGAATTAAGTACAAAGAAATATTGTATTTTTACTAATATAATGCCTTTCCACCAAGTATTGACAGTGAACACCCTAAAAGTGAAATAAGACTGCCTTTATTTACATTTTCATTCAATTGTTTAATTAAATATCAAAAAAATACAAAGATAAGTAATAAAATAACAAAGAAACCAGTCGACCAAATTTAAACAATGGACTTCCACAAAACTGTTATATTCAATGAATCAAAATCTTTTTATACACAAATATTTTTTTTAAAAAGTTAAGAAAGTGGGATTTCTGGGTAATTGTCTGTTTTGGACATAAGTTGATGATTCATTTATTATACTTATATTGGACAAGGGTACATGTGATACAATTTTTTTTTACCCCAAATTCATAAAAACATTTTTTTTTCAAATCCATTAATACCGTACGATTTCACACCAAATAGCGTGAGCTTCAGCTAACCGATGGTTCGTTGATGATGATGTTGCATGCCCGAGAGGTGTTGCTGGCATCTCTTCTGAATGTGGGTGTGGGCATGGAATCCTGTAAGGATAAAATATGCCATTAACGATTACTCAGGAGTCTACTGTTCTTATTTATCGAAAGATTTTTAATTTTTATCTAAATTCATAATATTGTGTAATGGTATAGAAACTAAACATTTCAATGAAACCTCTATTATTTGTTTATACTTTTGAATGTCTGTGACAGGGTAAATTATAATATTTTTAACCTTACTGCATTAGCGAATATATTATAAATAATTTCTTTAACTGTAAAAATCATTATTATTATTATGGCACTTTAGAGACCATTCGATGCTTAATCTGTTTTCGCGCAAACCTGCATTCATTTGGTAATTTGTAAAACCAATTAAATTGTATGTCATTTACAAGATTTTAAAATATCGACCTTTTCTTACTTGCAAAATATTTTTTGTGTCACTGACGTGCATGCCAAACTACGGTATAACTCTGGGCAAGTATTTTGTTAAAAATTCATTGAGCAACATGTTCACAGTATTAATCATTGTAATTGAATGTGACTTGCTTCTTGACTTCAGAAATTTTATATTTGTTTCCAAGTTCTACTTTTGATTTTATTCAAATGTTTTTCTAATAAATGTGAATTATAAGAAAAAAGGTTTGTTTATATGCTTCCTCTTCTTCTTTGACCATATTCGCTCCCTATGTGGAGCGTATGTCGGCCACGCGGCACCTCTGTGTTTCCCTGTCTCTCGCCAATTGCTTTGCTTCCTCCCATGACATGCCAGCATCCCTCAGTTCCGTCGGGTAGTATCCATAGGATGTACCCTACGGAATCCCACTGGACGAAAGAAAAGGCGGGCAGGATTAAGGCTTTCGCAGCACGTGACCCAGTCGCTGTCTTGTACGTTCCCTTATCTCCGCATTCCTCACAAAATTCAAAATATGTTTATATACCCATCAGAAAAATGTTCCAATATTTTCGTTGACTAATATCTTCCTTTCAATCGTAGTTTTAGAAGTCTTAAAATACAATTCATCGTGGACACTTCCTGGATATCTAGCAATAGCATCCAGAATGTTAAGATCATTGTCGCAAATCTGAAATTTAGAAAAATATTTGATTGAACGAAAAACGAATACGATGTCGGGAATCGAAGACCGAATTTTGATTATTTCTTTCATATTTTTAAATGCTTTACAACATGCTACCCATTTTCTCCCTGAAAATTGACAAAATCCACAAAAAGCAATGCGATTCCTAGGATATTTAATTCCCAATAGGACAATATAGAAAAAAACAAATTTAGGAATCCAAGGAACCAAAAATCGATGCAGATTAAAAAAATATAAGGAAAATTCGTTGACGTATTTCAAATTTGCTCAATTATATATAAGAAATTCAATTCGACATCTTTATGGCCTGTTTCATACGGATATCATATTCGTATTTAGCGTAAATTATCGCTTTCCCTGATCTCCTTGTATGATAGTTTGGCAATTTCCTACAGAACTGCGTTGCTATTAGCGGCATTTAGTTGATTTTCAGGAAGAAAATGTAGCATATTTGCAGTAAACGTAAGACATAATATTGTCTCATAACAATCACCCTTATGCGTATATAGCGAGTGGGCAGAACTAATCAGGCATAAAAATTCTGGAAGAATATTTTCAGTTCCTGACATCGTGTTCGTTTCATAGATCAATTCATTAAAATAACCAAAGTATCATCTCTGTTTACCATAGTAATAGAGGTTATGTTTACGTCAGAGAATAGTTTGACAGGAGTACGACAATTAGTGTGGACGAACGCGATATATCATTGGTACCAACTTAAAAAAAAATATATTGCTTATGGTAAATATTTCAGACCGGTCGGAAATAAGTACCTCCGCCAGAATAAGCCTGTTGCAAGACGGTACTGTGTTCCAGGATGCAATTCAAACTTCAGCTCATAATATTAGTCATAATATTGTCTCATAACAATCACCCTTATGCGTATATAGCGAGTGGGCAGAACGAATCAGGCATCAAAATACTGGAAGAATACTTTCAGTTCCTGACATCGTGTTCGTTTCATAGATCAATTCATTAAAATAACCAAAGTATCACCTCTGTTTACCATAGTAATAGAGGTTATGTTTACGTCAGAGAATAGTTTGACAGGAGTACGACGATTAGTGTGGACGAATGCGATATATCATTGGTACCAACTTAAAAAAAAATATATTGCTTATGGTAAATATTTCAGACCGGTCGGAAATAAGTACCCCCGCCAGAATAAGCCTGCGGCATCTGAAAACATCACGTAGAAAATTACATTAGGCTAAAAATCAATTTCTATACAAAAGCTATTATTGGTCGTCATGAAATGCAGCAACTATATGTTAAACGACAATAATTTTACATATCTTCGGTAAATAATTCTAATTGCATGTAGTAAGCCATGTCAACTACTTCATGAAATATTACTTTTCATTATAAGTTTAATTGAATACATACTCTGTTTTCAATTTGGAATGCCAGTACTTTGTATATTCCAACATTATTTTTCAACTTAATGTTAATGAAATTTTAATATAATCCCCATATTAATGCAAATTATATTATTGATACGACTCGCAAAGCACATTCACAATGTCAAAACATGTCTTCAGTCACAAATAATAGCATTTAAATTTAATTCAATGTATGATTTGCAAATAAAATGGCAAATCCTAACTATAATATGGACGCATAATATATTACACTTCTACATTTTGGAACATTAATTTTCTTCGGTAAAAAAAAAATATTGCACGTGATAAGTCATTCCAACTAATTCATGGAATATTGTTTTTCAATATAAGTTCAAATAAATACATACACTCTGTTTTCAATTTGAAATGTCGTAGAATATTTCAACTTTATTTGTCAACTTAATTTTAACGAAATTTAATATGATCTCTATAGTAATGCAAATTATATCATTACTATGACTCACAAAGCACATTCACAATGTCAAAACATGTCTTCAGTTACAAATAATAGCATTTAAATTGAATTCAATGTATGATTTTCACATCAAATGTCAAATTCTAACCTATAATATGGACGTATAATATATTACATTTTTTTAACATTAATTACGAAAAATCTTGATCAATATCAATGGTACTTAATATTTGACAATTAAGTGCTTATTCATTAAGCTGTAATTTAATGAACTGGTGAAATAAATTATGAATTTATATTTTAAAATAATCTTTGCCAGGCGTGGATGTCAGTTCAACTTAATATCGATATTTACTTACTTTTAACGGGTATTTTGATGAATCCTTATATTGGCGGAAGATAATAATCACTGAGCAACCTTGAATGGCTTAAAATTCATGTTTAATGTACAACATATCACGATTTAATCAATTATATGGCATTGGCACAGAACACAGTTTACAAAATCAATATGGTGGCCATAGCAGTTATGGAACAGAAATTATACGTCTATATAAATCATTACATTTTGTAAGTGTACGGTGGTTTTCGAAGAACTTTTAACTGTAGAATGATGTCTTGGTAGTCACAGAATACACTGTTAAAAAATCTTCAACTCAAATACATTAAATTCAACGAAAACAAACTTTTAATGCGGAGACACATATAATCAATCACTGGGTTTCCATACAAATTCTATGTAAATCGCTAGTCGACGACAGACTCAAGACGAACACAACGTAAATTGCGTGATGCTATTTGTACTTGGCTTTGGATGGAGGCGGTAATGGTACAAGTCTATGGTGCCTTTATTTGACATTTAACCACTCTAAAGCTAACGACCTACCGGTGTGTCGCATACCTACTAACCTCCCGACTGGAAGAATTTGTATCGGAAAAAAAACTCATACCGGATGAGCAACACGGCTTCCGAACCAAACATTCCACAAATCACCAATTACTTAGAGTTGTTGAATACATCACCGAAGGCTTTAACCGCCGATGTTTCACTACATAGCCAAAGCCTTCGATAAGGTTTGGCATGAAGGTATGATTGTTAAACTTTCCGAGGCCGGCCTCGAACAACCGATGATTAAACTAATAAACTCATTCATGTCAAACAGAACTTTCCGCGTGAAAATTAACGGCGAAAAATCGACGACGCGAACGCCAACAGCAGGTGTGCCTCAGGGATCCGCCTTATCACCCCTGTTGTACAACCTTTATACTCATGATATTCCTATTCCAACATACATACCCGGCAGCAATGAAACAATCATTGCACAATACGCCGACAATACAGCTATCCTAGCAAGATCGCTAAATAGAAACAGAGCCACCGCGCTTGTACAAAAGGCAAGCGAGGACATACACGCCTGGTGCGCCGAATGGCGCATTAAGATCCATCCGGAAAAAAGTACTGCAGTGACCTTCAGTCGCAGAACTAACAGACATAATAAGAATATTAAAAGCATTCGGATGCACAACACAAACATCCCGTGGGCCAAAAAGGTTAAATACCTTGGACTCACCTTAGACTCGCGACTTAACTTCAGCAGTCACATAACTGCAAAAAAAAAACAGGCATCAACTATCATGGGCCAACTCTATCCCATGCTAGGACACAATAGTAAACTCGCATTGAAAAGCAAGCTACTACTGTATACCGCGATAACACGACCAATCATGACCTATGCATGCCCAATATGGGCACACGCAGGCATGCATCATATCCAGACACTACAGACAATACAAAACAAGGCGCTTCGCACGATGACAGGTGCTCCTTGGTTCGTGCGAGGCACCACGTTACATAGAGACACTAACACAGCCCCAATTCTCGATCACGTCATGAAGCTGTCGAAGAAATTCTACAGCGAGATGACGGATCATCCAAACGACACAATAAAAGCCCTACTCAACGATTACGTTGAGTACCCGCACACTGACATAGCGCGGCCAAGGAAAGTCCTCCTTCTAAAACCGCCCTAGCTCCCCTTCTGATCCCACCACTGACATGCCTGGTTGCCGCAATCGCGCGGCCGAAAAGAAGACAGGAAAAGAAAAGAAACTTTCTTTTTTATATTATATAACTGTAAATTGTAACCTCCTCTTACCCTTCACTCCCCCTCCCCGCATATATGCGACCTTCCTTTTCCCTCTCCCCCACCCCCTTATCACTCTGTATAAAAAAGCACAATAGATAAACCCAAAACAAAACAATTCTAAAAAAATAAATAGAATAAAAAACCTGGGTCCACAACATTAAAAAAAAAAAAAAAACAAAACCAAAGATGAAAGGGAGATTGGAGCTAGGCTCCACAGTTCCCCATATAAAAATGAAAAGACACTGATGATACCTACTAACCACACAAGCTAAGGACCCACCGGTGTGTTCTCATAATTACGGCGTCAATGAATATTTGTTGAGTTTGCATTGTTGAAAAAGGGTCCAACATATCTTAAGGACTCACAAAATGAATATTAAGTTTTCGTTTCGACAGATTTCATAAGAGAAATTCAACAAAAAGTGAATAGAGGTCGTCACAACTTTTAATAAATAATCATAAAATATACGTAAATATTATTTTGCGTGTATATAGGTTTCAAAACTATTGAATAAATACAAATTATTTATAAATTCATACAAAAAAACGTACAGGTGGCAGGGATTTTCAAATTGTTAATATGATTTTACAAATAGGTTAATATTTATTCATGGTAAAACAGTCAACGGTAAAAAATCATCTAGGCGACCTTTTCAAATTCATTAACAAATTGATTTATTTGACCCTCTATCAAAATCCGTTCCCTGCAAGGGCGATAATTTGAGATGTAAACATCACAAAATATGTTGATAGGTAACATGCTATTTTTTGCTGATTTCTGTAAAGGTTAAATCGGGTCAGGGCACACATGTGTTTTTTTTATGTTATATTATGAGAAATGTTATTTACACGTGGTTAATGTTTTCAACATGTTCCAATACTAATACCAATATGCAGAATGCATTTTTATAATATTTACCCTCAGCCAATCTTTGAAGTTGTTCAAATTGCCATCCTGACATATTTTCTCGGGAATATTGTGCTATTTCTTCCAAATTTTTATCATAAAATACTTTGTTTTTTTAAATTCTATACCAAAAATGGAGAGTGATAGTGATTTTAGTGACAACTTCTCAGAAGACGAATATACAGGTGAAGAATATCTTATTTCTGATAATGAAGATAATTTATTCGTTGATTTAGACCAGCGCTTCCCAAAAAAATCATACCACGGACCCTCTCAATACAAAGCGGCAAAATACTGCGGCGGACCCTGGAGAAAACCTGCGGTTCCCAATTCGGGAAGCACTGATTTAGACGACAATGAAGATGTGGATCAAACTAATATATTTCAACCACCCACTGGTGATGTTTTCACGATATACAAAATTCTTTTGTAAACAATGTGATGTGTCCTTATGTGCAGTGCCGTGTTTTAAACATACCACACAAAAAATATTTTTAAATATATTTTGTACGTTATATGAACACCATAAAGCACTTTTGTGAACATATTTTTATTTATCGTGTAAATAATTTTATAAAATCCTTTTTTGTGACAACCCTAACATCATTTAATTTCTAATTTTGTGGACTATTCGAGACTAGTTCGATATAAGGTCTTTTTTTGCATTAAACATTATTGTTCTAAAATTATTTCTAAAAGTTATCTCTCTCAAATCTCTTGAATACGCGCTACAAACCATGTGGAATGATAATTTACATGGAATTGCTTTTATTCGGGACCGAGAACATCTAAAGCCATAAATCACGTGAATTATTTCAAGAGGTTGCCATTTATTAATTTTTAGAAAATTGCTAGCTTACAGGACAAAAAACATTATTTTTTTCTTGGTGTTAACAGGTTAAAATTTCAAAGTTCATACGAGCGGCATAAAACCGCCGCAGTGATTGTAACAACTTATAATCTAACTTTCTATATAATATAATCATCCACTTCCAATTTGGAGCATATGGAGGCCTAATAGAGTTTAAACCAACAGAGGTGTTTCTACGATAACTGCTTGTTACTCAATAGCAGAGACAATCACCATAGCTCAACCTCTTTTCAAAGACAGTAGGACTAGGAGACTACATTCGTGCTTAGGATTAGATGGGCGGAAGGGGGAATTCAAGACATCACATACATGCCTTTGAAAAGAACTCCGTAAATCAAATATAAATCAATTTATTAAAACTGTCCGTATTGATTTCAAACGCGTTATCTCTAGTATATTATCTATGACTTCTTCACCGAAGCCATATTACCCACTCGACCACTCAGCTGGATTGTTTTTACATTTTTATTTTAAAGCTGGAGTCGGGGTCGTCTTTTTTACACGGCTCCACAGCCCTGAAATAATATACACCCAGTACTCTTTTTTTGTGATTTACCCATTGTTACGCGGTTCTTTTCTTCTAATTTTTTTCAGGACAAATGGTAACCCTGCGATTTAAAATGAAGTGATCATACGCAAAATCATGTGATGACAAAACTCTACTCTGAATCTTGCTAAAATACATTTATTGAACTCGATAAATAACAAGTTTTAGTCATTAATTTACCCAAACACAGAGAGCTAAATATGTAATAAATTTACTACAAAAATGCACACAACATTCATAATTATAATCCACGCAGTGGTGTTGTTGGTATAAGCAGTGCTTCCAAAACTTTTTCATACCACGGCCCCCTAAATCCGAAAAAAATAATCCGCGTCCCCTTCCTCGGAATACAAAACATGTTCTCCGGCGGCCCCCAGCTTAGTTTTTTAAATTTAAAATTGAGGCCTAAGACGTGAGTGTTTGTGATGTCAATTTACCTAAAGTTGATTTCGAGTGACATATATATAAATCCTATATACATATTATATATAAATCCTCATCGAGTTTTTTTGTATGATCTTTCAACTTCAAAATATTTGACGCATTGGCATTAGCTGTATTGTAAAATAGTTCTAATTTACGGATATAATCGGTACTAAATACACGTCGCGCCTTTTAAATAAGTGTAACCAAATCATTAAAAATAGTCAAAATGTAAAAAAAATGAAAACAGTTATCAATTTGATACTAAAATAATATTTTCCCAAACAGTTTATTCCCACCCAATTTTTATGTTTTTTCACTGCCTTGCATCACAAAGTATAATCTATATATTAATAGTCGATAATGTCCGTCCGTCCGTCCGTCTGTCTGCCGTCTGTATAATTGTCCTCAATTTCAATTCTAATGGCCTATCTGTCGGAAGTATTGGGATGCCAAAATATCGAACAGAATTACAAAAATCATCAGTGGCTCAGTGAACGTGTTATATTAGCAGTCAAAAACAACGATGATAATGTCATCAACTTCAAGATTCAAATCGAAATACCAGACAAAGAAACAACGTATAAGTCTATCGATACTTTAAATTGATCAAGACGAAGTTGTCAATTATCCAACTGTATTCTTAAACTCACTTGATTTGCCAGGCATGCTACCGCACGTTTTAACACTGAAAATTGGCGTACCTATCATTCTTTTCCGAAATATAAATCCACCACGACTTTGCAACGGTACCAGGCTTTCATTGAAAAAGATAATGAATAATTTCATCTAAGCTACAATTTAAAATGGAAACAGTACATCGCATACTTTAAATTTTCCATTTTAAATTGTAATTCGTAGTAGCAGAAATTTCGTAAATTATTTAATATTTGGAATAATGTTTAAGTTTGCTAACAATTATTTTTCGTAGTAGAAGATTTTAAAATAAAAGTCTAAATATCTCTATATATATAAAAAATCTCGTGTCACGGTGTTTGTCGCCAAACTCCTCCGAAACGGCTTGAACTCTACCAGTTATAACACGTTCAACAGCTGCTGATGAATAAAGTGCATGTCTCAAATCATCAGTTTTATGGTCCCATGTGCAGAAATTGATTTTGAAAGCTAATATGCGTGTAGAATTACAATATGATGCATCCGCTGAACGTTTCAAAAAACAATTGTCGGATATTGGGAATGGAAAAATGGAAATCGATGAATCCACACAATTTATGAAATTGCCACCAAGCTTCTGTAAAATTACAGGAACCTTAAGCGAATTTATGCACAAAGTTTTCCAAAATATCGAACAGAATTACAAAAATCATCAGTGGCTCAGTGAACGTGTTATATTAGCAGTCAAAAACAACGATGGTAATGCCATCAACTTCAGGATTCCAAACGAAATACCAGGCAAAGAAACAACGTATAAGTCCATCGATACTATACATTGATCAAGACGAAGTTGTCAATTATTCAACTGAATTCTTAAACTCACTTGATTTGCCAGGCATGCTACCGCACGTTTTAACACTGAAAATTGGCGTACCTATCATTCTTCTCCGGAATATAAATCCACCACGACTTTGCAACGGTACCAGGCTTTCAGTGAAAAATGAATGAACGGTATCATCTAAGCTTCAATTTTAAATGGAAAATTTAAAGGAAACGATGTACTGTTGCCAAACATTCCAATAATTCCGACAGATAGGCCATTAGAATTAAAATGTTTGCAGTTTCCGGTGCGACTCGCATTTGGACAATCACTACAAGTGTGTGGACTGAATTTTAAAAATCCATGCTTCACACATGGACAGCTGTATCTGGCCTGTTCACGCGTTGAAAAACCTTAAGATCTATTCATATACGCACCAGACAAAAAAACAAAATATATCCAAAAGCACTTCAATAAACATAATTAAAACACAAACACTTTCTTTCTTTGAGTGGCATTGCAACGCATGCCGGGTCAGCTAGTAGTTCTATAAAATATCCATACCGTCATTAGAATATTCCTATTGCATGTAAGAAATTAAAAAGATTTTCAAGGCCGGATGCAAAATAAAACCATACCTTCCAACTATCGAATCAATGACACTGATCAAAATCTGTCAAATCAGCTCCAAAAAATCTTTTAATTGTAAATTATTGAATTTTTGGAATAATATTTAAGTTTTGCTTACAAATATTTTTCGTTGTAGCAGAAATTTCGTAAATGATTTAATTTTTGGAATAATGTTTAAGTTTGCTATAATAATAATGTTATAATTTGGGCAATTTTAAACAAGTGAAATTCTACATTACATAGTAAATAACATAATAATAATTTTATGTTTTTCCCGCTTTTAAGTAATAAGTTTGCAATAAGTTGACAATGCTCGCAATGAGCAAAACCGGTCCTGACCTATTTAATAAAGCTGAATAAAGTACAAAGCAGTGGCGGTTCGTGACCTAAAATCTTGGATGGGCTAGAGAAAAGTTTAGCATTGTATACTACTTACGAAATTGTGCATGTTTTCACTTCACATTATACATAAATCTACAAGCAAATCAACAAATACTACGACACTACTGCAAAGCATAAATTATTATATAATAAAATCAAAGCCAATGTAAGTATGAAATAATAGAATAGTAAAAACTGGACTACAAAGTGAACTACCGTGTTTTGTTTCATACAATACAACTTGTCTCTGAATACAACGAACTCTGACGTTTATTTTTTAACGAACAGAGGGTTGGTACGAGTGATTTTGTATTTGCATTTCCGAAAAAGCATTTGTCTTAGCTCGGTCTGATTTCATATTAGTCCGAGCCTTTATTATTATTATTAATACGTAGGTGTCAGAGATAATAGTAGGTGTCGCCAGACTGACGTCACGTTGCCTGTTCTGTATGAAGTATGTACAGAGCCATTGCTTTTTTTTATGCCGGCTCGGTTTGTAATCGTAATACAAAACACAATCGAGAGTATTATTGTAGGAAGACATAGTAGTATTGTTTTATATTGAGAGAGTAAAATCAAAACAAATATATTGTATAAATTTGGGAAAGGTTAGTTAAGTTTAGAAAAGTATTTATTTTGTTCAGCGGCCGAATTGCATTTATATTCAGCCATCTAAAGTTTTTTGTCTACACATTTTGGCTGAAAAATCCAGGTTGGGCTAAAACCACCTAGCCCAGTACGTAGAACCGCCACTGGTACAAAGGAATATTGTGTTTTTATTAATATAATGCCTTTCCACCAAGTATTGACAGTGAACACCCTAAAAGAATAATAATATCTTGTTTTTGAGGCCACAATTCCTTAAAAAGTCAAGAGCTCTGTTTGTGTGCTTATAAAACAGTGGTTCTTAACGGGGGCGGTACCACTTCCCTGGTGGGCGTTTAAAAGTCTGAGGAGGCGTTTTTAATTTTTCAGCATTTCATATTATTAAAATGTTAATATGACTTACAATGGAATTTTGGAGGGCGATAGATAATTTATTTCTATTAAAGGGGGAAATTCTTTTGAATGGTTAAAAAACACTGGTATAAAGTAATCCGCCTCTGAAAGTATGGCATAATATTTTAAAACCAAAATATTTAAAACAATTAATGTTAGCCCAAATGTAAATAATATAATGTTACGCAGATGACAATATATTTTGAAATCATGATAATTTATTTATTTAAAAATAGTAAAGGGCTATCAATGAAGCAATGAAATAAAATCACTGTTGTATTAACTAAAATTTTTAAATTAAATTTTAATATTAGACTTACGAAAATATTTTATATAACATAATAATATAATAAAATTCATCGTTCTAGACTTTTATCTAAAGGGAGCTATTATTTTGTTGTTGGCAATGGATTATTCGGAACGCATCAGTGATCTCTGACCCATATATCGATTTTACGGCGGGCCCGTTTGACGATGAAATTCGCGGAATAAAAATTATTCGATGGGAAAGCTTTGAAAGGCGCAAGTTTGATCGAGCATAAAAGCCACGATTGAAAGTATGCTTGGAAGGATTATTCTTCTTGGTTTAACTTCTTCGTGCTTTTATGGTGAGTGAGAATTCTGACAGCTGTCATTTATTTTTTCGTATGCTCCAGGACAAGGATCAGTGAATATCATTTAGTTATGCACCCTCTGATCGTAGTAAATGCTATGCTTTGTTTGATCAAACTGTAAGTGCGATGATTACGCTGTTGAGCGAGCCCTTTGTTTACATCTTTGTGAAATTGGGCAGAGTCTTATAGGCACTCGTTATTTTCTCTTGTTAGCAATCTCAGTGATGAACCTACATTTAAATTAATAAATATTAAACAAGTAAATATTAATTGTTTAACATAGCATTAGTAAATAAAATAACTTAAAGCTGTGGATATGACTATGAACTGTTATAGTAATGAACAGTGGTCTGATAACTATTTATACATGTTATTTAGTTTTTATCAACAAAATAACATCCTAGTGCTTTTGTTTTGTCGACACGTAATGTTGGTAAAGTGACTATTATTTCAAATTTATAACCAAAACATTTAAAAAGTTCAGCCATCATGAGTAGGATCTACATTTGATGATTTGTTAACACAATGTCAAAAAACCATTATTGTACAGGTAAAATCAATACAAATTGGTCACCTTATGTAGTAGCACTCAACATACCCAAGACGTTACTAGAATTTTGGTTTGTGTCAGGAAAAAGGATGAAACTGGTGGATGTTATATTCTTTACAGGTATTAAATTAATTTAATTTAAATGACAAACAAAATCTAAAACAATTATTCTATACAATTTTTTGGATCATACATTTCATATTTAATGTTGTTTGCTATAATAGTATACTACAGGGATGGCGAACCTATGGCACGCCTGCCCTAGGTGGTACGTTTGAGAATTTGGATGGCACGCGAACGATTTCCAAGATCAAAAAAATTTTTTTTACTTTCAAAAAAATAAAATTTTGGTTAAATAATACGTGAATTATTAATTTATTCCGTTTAATTAATTTTCAAATGTTTCCCTAGATAAACTGCAATCGTTTAAAAAAATCATTTTTTTTCTATATTGTTTTTTTACTGCTTGGGCACGCCACACAATCGAGAAATAATATTTAAGGATTTTTGGCACGCAGCCCAAAAAGGTTCGCCAAGGATGGCGGTATATAAGATTCATAATTTTTTCCTTGAAAGATTAGTATTATGAAATATCATTAAAACAAAATGTGAATACAGTGCTATAGTTCTTATATACTTCCTGGAGGGTCTATGTCTTAAATACCCAACCTTTTTCAGGTTGAGAGATACTTTTAATTTATATGTACATATATCCCATTAGATTTTTTTTTAGTTCTTAGATATGGGAAAGCAAAATTTACAATATGTTTTTCATTGTGCATTTAGGAACTACAATATTATTTACCAAAAAAGCGTTTAATTTTTTGTTTGTTGAGAATGTTTTTAATTTCTATGAATATAATAGAGCATAGGTTGCCAACCTTTTTTGGGTGGCGACCCCTTTTTATAAAAGCCGTGACTAGGCGACCCCCCGAGGAATTTGAAATCCTCGATTTGCTATAATTTTTCCCCGGATTGTCCCCGAAACTCCTTTTTTTTAGCTCACCGGGTAAAGTTGGCGACCCCCCAAAAAACCCTTGGCGACCCCCAGGTTAGGAACCCGTGTAATAGAGGGTATTCACCGTATGTCCTCTGCTACACTCCATAGCACTGAGTGTATTCCAATAATGTTTATTCTACAATTTCTTATGAAGACCTTCACTGAATAATTAGGCATCTTATTACTTGGTGCAGAATAATTACTTAAAAATTAGTCACAACATAATATTCATAAAACAAATGTACAGTCCAAGGTATACATTGCTAAAATGAACATACCAATCAAGCAGTCCTGCTGTATGCATGGAATGACTGAAATACATGCTAGAAGTATACTGTAGTTTTGATATTTATATTGAATACAATATATCAGTGTTCTGCAACCATCTTGTTTTGGTTAAAGAGTACTTTAGCGTCTAATATTATTTCGCCGTCGCGTCAGTGCAGCTAATACAAAAACATATATATATTAAATTTAAAGAATTAAAACTATAAGAATTTAAAATCCCAAAAGATAAATAAAAATGCAATAAAGAGTACAAAAATATTTCAAAAATATCAAAGCACAATTACTGTAATCTTTGAGAACACATTTCACTTATTAATTTCTTAATGTGGAGAGTGTAAGACGATTATCTGAATTGTTATCAATTATCATTTTTTTGTTTTTTTTGTTATTACATACTTTTTTATGGGGTCATGAAAATAGATCCATGGGTGCATTTGCGCTAGTGGGAATAGCGTTAAGAAACCCTGAACTAAAGCTGCCATTGCCAAATATAACAATTTCGAAAATGTTTAAAATCTATAAAAAATAATGAAGGAATGAAAATATTAGGTTTTAGTGTGATTTAACTTAATGAACTCTTTCAAATTTTATATTGTCATTATTCCAGTTGGTGTTGAGAGTGAAGGAGAATGTCCCGACATCCATGGCCGTATAATTGCCCCTGGATTGCATTATGTTCCGGGCCCAGACACTTGCACTCTGTGCATTTGTGAAAATGGCCAGCCTAAGTGGTGCAAGGCAGTCCTGTGTTCACCCCCACAGGTAGACTCTCCCCAGCAAGTCATTACTTTATATTATTATTTTTATTGTCTGCCTCCATGAAAGCAAAGGGCTGAAAGTTTAAAGAACGAATATATTAATTAACATTATAAATATGAGTCTCGTGTACAAATGGTTAGATATCTGAATTATTGAGTTTCACAAAACATTCTGGATGATTTTTTATGAAAATGACCCCTGAATGCCATCTTTTTCTTTAGTTTAAATTCTATCCAGTTAGACGGGCGAGAGCTTCAAATTCCATTTTATCTAGTGAGAAGATCATTTCAAAAACCACTCCGTTTGAGAACTTAGTTTCGAAAAGCATTCAAAATGATATAAGCCAATCAGATGCCGCTATTCATAAAAAATAGCATATGGCCGCAGTACTAAACATACACTCTGATGCAAGGCACACTAATTTGGTTGTTATTAACCCTGTAAAATGGATGTTTCTTTGACAAGTGTCATGGAATCGCTATCTGAAACATTAAATAAGCGTTCAAGTAACCCAGAAATGTGAAAAACGCAGCATCCAACTATGCCGACAAAAGTGGTTTAAAAAATTTCAAACGGGATTTCGATATTAAAGACCCGCAAATTGAATAAAGACGTATTGACCTCAAAGATAGAAAATAATCTGACCTATTTTTATAAAAACACCATGTGGTGACCGGATATGAAAAATGGGTGTTTTATGAAAACCATAGACTTAAAAACAATTTCATGCAACACTATTCGGATGTAAAAAATAATAATATTAGAGGTGACTTGGAAAATGGAGTGTCGGTGTAAAAATAAGGTTTAAGAAAAAGAGGTGGAAATTATTTTGTGAAATAATTTATCAAGAATACAAAAAATAACATTTTATTGTTTCATTTGACATTAATTTTTTCATAACCTAATATATGGACATTTAGCAGTATAGAAAATACTCCAAGCGAGTCCAAAAAATGGATGAAAATCATTGTTTCCCCGCCATCAATGCCTTCATTGCAATCAAACCGAAATATGTTATTATAATAATTTGAATAACGTTTCAGGACTGCAAATCATTTCGGCTCGGTAATACGTGCTGTGAATTCATTTGCCTCGATGATGCACTGTCAAAGCACCCGGATTCAGTTCTGGACAGTCACCAAGACTTTGGTTTGAGGCTAATTGCCAGCGGAATGGCTATAGTACTCTTTCTGTCAGTGTTGTTCTTTATGGTTCATCGCTTGAGGCAGCGGAAACTTAGAGGTCACCAGAATCGGCAGATGAATGAAGATCAACGTAGTTTAGCTAGCATTGGGTAACATTATTTATTTTATTTAATCAACAGTGTAAAATTTAATATTGGGCTTAGAGATGTGTTCCATATTTATGAAATTTTAAATGAACACTTCTGTTTATATGTATTTCTTGACACAGAGTACATTTTATATTTAACTAATTTTAATGCAGTTGAACACGTACAAAATTATGCAAATGATAGCGCTAGTATCACAAAGATGACTGATTTGATCATTGCAATATGCAAGGATACTATCGCCCAATTAAATTTAAGCAAATGTTAAAAATTAAAAAATGCCCTCCATTAAGAAACAGTGATTTAACTGGATGACAATTTTAAATATATCAGGATTCATCATTCACTAGTCAACAAAACTTACTTTACACAATACAGATACATTGGCGGCAGCTTAGGGTATTTAGGAGGTGGATGTGATGATGCCCCAGTTCACTTCCCTTCACTGTGGAAACCTCCGGGAAACTATTTTCCGAGAGGCGAAGCGCCGCCTCCATATGATGAGGCAGTAGCGCAAGCCAGAGCAGAAGCAATCAGGTAATTTTTTGCTTACTTATAACCAGGGCCTCGAACCGCTATTTTTTTCGTTCCGGTTCAAGTAAAAAAATATACATCGGTTCCGGTTTTTGTTCTGACAAAAATAACGGTTTTTCCGGTTTTCGGTTTTTTTTTAGCTCTTCTAAGACTTTCGAAAACTGAACCGAATAAAACCGTTTTTTTTTCGGTTCAGTTCTGGTTTTCGTTCCGACAAAAATAACGGTTTTAACGGTTTTTGGTTTTCGGTTCAGTTCCGGTTCGAAGCCCTGCTTATAACATTTGAAAGTTTTCAAGATAGCTACTGCATTTATGAATATTTTTAAGAATAAAAGTATTTGGCATTACAGCTAATGCAAATGTGCCAAATATTTTGAAGTTGAAAGATCATACGAGTTGAACTTTATGAGAATTTTTTTGTAAGTCACTCAAGATCAATTTGAAGAGAATTGATATCACAAACACCCACTTCTTAGGCAATGTTCCCGCTAAGGTGTGCGCGCGCAAACCTCCCGAAATGTGTTTGCACACATTTTTCCATCCTCGCACAAGGCCGCACACAGAAATATTGTAAAAATAAGTTTGTTTCACCACATTTTTATATTTACGCACACTTTTTATTTTGCTGAAAATTTACTGCTCACAGAAGTTGATTGTCTGCACACACAATAAAAAAATTAGAGGGAACGTAGGTCTCAAAATTAAATTGAAAACAATCTAAATTTGACATTGATCTTACCGACAATACCTTGGACTTTTGCAATTTTATATTTTATTGCCAATAATATTGTCTGTTATTCTGATTTCCATTAAAGCTGCTTTGGTTCTCGTCAAGTAACAAAATATGTACAGTAATACCCCGCTTTACGCGAGGGATACATTCCAAAAAAAATCGCGTTAACTGAAATTCGTGTATATCGAGGTTTATGATTAAACATAGTCAAAATTTAATACAAAAAAATACAAATCATTTTAATCAATCACTTTAATTCTAAGAACACTTTATGCAATACATACTCTTATTTTTTACGGAAAAATACATCTATTGTCTTTTGGGTAGCGTTTTGTTTACGTTCTTGTAAAATACGTTCATAACACCCAACACTGTTATTAATTGTTTGACACACGGTCAAGACACGGTCATCATTATTGTCTATACTCTGCAATATGTCCAAACTTGAATAAATTTTTGAAAGTGCATTTTGTATTTCCCCTGAAGATAAAACTTTCTCTTCTACCTGTTCTTCCTCATCGTAGATAGGATTATTCTGTAACTCGATCAAATCTTCATTGCTGATAGGATCGTCGTGCGTTGCTACAAGTTCTACGAGATCTTCTACCGTGACATCTTCAAGTTCAGACCCCTCAATCATTGCAGCAATGTCTTCAAGCACTTGTCTCTGCATCTGGACAATTCTTCTAGGTGCTTCCACTACATCTGGCCAAAGATTACGCCACACCCTATTCATACAACTCATTTTAACTTCCTTCCAAGCCTCTTCTATGTTGTGAATAGACTTCATAATGTTGTATGACTTCCACCACTCTCGCATAGATTGTCTTCCTTCCCCGTCAGTTTCATGAATTTGTTGGCTAAAAGTGCGGCGATGGTAATAAGCTTTGAAGTTTGCTATTGCTCCCTGGTCCATAGGTTGTAATATTGACGGAGTGTCTGGTGGAAGGAACTTTACGTACACTTTTAAGTCTCTGGGCGTAAGTCTGCGAGGCATTTGAGCGCGAAATTTGAAATTCGCGTTATAGTGAAACCGCGCTTAACGGGGTCGCGCTAAGCGGGGTATTACTGTATATTTTTTTTCACAGCAATTTCTTCCCTTTTCGATAGGAAAATTGGTAAATTTTCTGCAAAATAAAATATCTAGAATAATGCTAATATGAGTAATGCTTTTTTCATTTTAAAATATTTGGATGCTTAACACCTTTCTCACCGCTAGGGAATCCAATCCCGAGCTAAAATGTTGATCCCGGGATTAGAATTTTTCGATCCCGGGATCAGACTATAGTTATTAATTAAAACAATTTTCAATGAAAGAATTAACTATATTAATGTTGGTAAATATAAAAATCTATGCGCCCCCTGTGTGGTCAAGTGGTCAACGTCGTTGGCTTTGATTACGGAGGTCACGGGTTCGAATCCCAGTATGGAAAGTTTTATAAATTGATTTTCCAATCGATTTATGAATTTCTTTTCGAAGGCAAGTATGTATGTGATATTTTTAATTTCCCCCTCCCACCTATCTTATGAACTGGGCGTATCGAGAGCGATTATTAACCACTAGTCCTGTCCTAGCCCTATCCTTCTATTCCTACTCTCTTTGGAAAAACGTATGTGTCAATGCACTCATAGGTTTTATATTTACGACCCTTTACAGTGGTAGTGAACCATCGATGCAGATGTACATTTTTATCAGGATATCTTGACATTATTTCAATAAAAAGTGGTAAGGTTTATGGTTTCCCATCTATGAAAAAAGATTTCGAGTTTGGTATGTAGTTTCAATATGGCATAAAAATTTCATTAAAATACATTAACGCATTCAAAAGTTGCGGAAATTTTAATTGAACAATTGAAATTTGCTGATATTTTGCAATTATTGCCGGTATTTAGTGTAAAATATTTCGAAATTCATGCGGTTAGTAAAGTGTTAACTTTTTTGGAATGAATAAAAGTAATTTTTTTCCGCAAAATTGGTTTGAGCGTTTTAGCATATTATACTTTTATATAATCGTTGTGAGTGAGAGGGTTAAATGTTACTTATTTGTGGAAAGCTTTATATCAACGATACTTAACCCACAGACCACAGGCCACATGGGGCCCATTCAGATTTTATGTGAGGCCCAAAACAATCATAGTCATCACATGCTTATTCAAACATCTGGTATTGTTGTGAAACGAATAAGTATTTTGGATACATTTGTGTTTTGGTGTACTGACATTTATGTTATGTCACTATATTATATATAGTATGTGGTATATTTACATATTACATTAATATGTTATGGCCCGCGTAATATAGCAAAAACCAGCATCCGGCCCAGACAAAAAAAGGTTAAGTACTGCTGCTTTATATCAATAACAATAAAACACAAATTTTTTATGATGATTTTAACCGGTTTCGTGCATTGTGCGTGTTATCAAATGATGTACTTAACTCTTGATAATACCTTGGCATTACGCTGCTTAGCTTGTCTGCAAGGTCCTAGCACAGATAGTTTTGGCTTGAATAAGGATTCCAATTATAGAATATCCTCAGCTATCGGGATCAAATACACAATCTTAGTTGCTTAGTGTTGCCATTAACAAATGCTTGATATAATCACTGAATATTTTGGTATATTTTCAGCATAAATAATATGCCGGGATATCATCGGAGTTTTCCACTAAATGCTGCTACCAATATGGAAAACCTCTTGCGCGTGGAGAACAATCATCAATCCCAGCAGAATAGAAACCAGCACATTAACAATGCCCAATCCCAGGTCGCGGATCACAACTCTGTAACTCAGTTCCACAACAGTTCTGCCAATACGAGGATGCCACCCACTCCGTTCTATTTAAACAGTTTGTCCACCAATCACGGTGTAGGGAATAGTATTGCTGATATGCGAGACCGGCAAGTTGTTGTGATGGGAAGTAATCAAGCGAGAAATTTTACAGCTCAGCATTCTATTACCAGCTCAGCAGGCATGTATATTTCTTTAATTTGCTATTCACTACATAAATTTGACACTAATTTACTTCTAAGCGTAAGACTCTGTACTCTTATTTTTATCATCTATATTAATGGTTCTCCAAGCATAGAGATTATAAAACTTTACTAGCTGTAAGCCCGTTGACCTCATTTCGTTGTATTTTTAAGTAGTCAGAAAATTTACTGGCGTGAAAAATAAATTACAAACCTATTTATTGAATAAGTCAGAAATTCTGATAGTAAAAGAAATATATCGACAGCCCTGCCCTGCAGTATTTAAATTGTAAATTATTTAATTTTTGGAATAATGTTTAAGTTTGCTAACAAATATTTTGCGTAGTAGGAGAAATTTCATAAATTATTAAATTTTTGGAATAATGTTTAAGTTTGCTAACAATCATTTTTCGTAGCAGCAGAAATTGACCTCGCGGCATATATCGACAGCCCTGCAGTATTTAAATTGTAAATTATTTAATTTTTGGAATAATGTTTAAGTTTGCTAACAATCATTTTTCGTAGTAGCAGAAATCGACCTCGAGGCTTATATCGACAGCCCTGCGGTATTTAAATTGTAAATCATTTAATTTTTGGAATAATGTTCAAGTTTGCTAACAATCATTTTTCATAGTAGCATAAATCGACCTCGGTGCATATATCGACAGCCCTGCAGTTTTTTAATTGTAAATTATTTAATTTTTGGAATAATGTTTAAGTTTGCTGACAACTATTTTTCGTAGTAGCAGAAATTTCGTAAATTATTAAATTTTTGGAATAATGTTCAAGTTTGCTAGCAATCATTTTTCGTAGTAGCATAAATTGACCTCGACGCATATATCGACAGCCCTGCAGTTTTTAAATTGTAAATTATTAAAATTTTTGAATAATGATCAAGTTTGCTAACAATCATTTTTCGTAGTAAATATATTTTATTCAACTAATTTTCAAGTACGCCAACACGTTACGTTATTTTAGTACACATACTGAAACTATGCTTTCGCCAACAACTAACTATACCACGTATGTACAGATTAAAAACAAATCTTGAAATAATTGCGTCTTATATTTATTTTTTGAAAAACTTATTTCGCTAGTCAATCGGATTTTGTTATTTATTTTTTTCACACGATCAAGATGTACTGTGTTTTAAAAAGAAAGTTTTAAAAAAAAAATTGTTATAAACCCAAAAAAAAACGCTCAAGGTTAGATTCGAACCACCTACTTACGGATTAACAACCGAGCGCTCTACCTTTAGGGTACAGAGGAATTTATTAAAATGGTGTAAAATAAAACATATAATATGCATGCAGTTTTTCAAATAAAAAACAAAAGTTTCAAAATTCGAACGCAATTCAATATATATAATGTAATTTCATTGCGTCTGACAGTTGTTCGTTTACCCGAGCGGTAACGATCTCAACTCATAATCCAAAGACCGTGTTTTGAATCCAGCCCTAGGTGCTTTTTTGTATGAGAATTCAATTTTTCAGCGATTCGATTGGTTTCGTCAATTAACAGTGTGTTGGAAAAATATGTCTTTAGTATGAATAAAAAAATGGCGTCAGCTGGGCTTGGGAGGGGGAGGAGAAGGGGGAGGGGAAATCGGGGACATCATTCATTCTTTCATACAGACGGACGGATGGACATTATCGACTATTAATATATAGATTTGTTTTGAATGAATAAAATCTACTTTATAAACACTTTTTTATACTTTAGCATGTTCACTTTTAGGGGGTTCACAGTCAATACTTGGTGGAATGGTATTATATTAAGAAAAACACAATATTCTTTGTACTTATTTCCACATTTTTTAATCAAGATCAGGACCAATTTCATCGGTATAAATAGCACTGTTATATTCTATTCCTTATCAGTTGACAATGCTCGCCATGAGCGAAATATGTACAAAGGAATATTGCGGTTTTCTTAATTTAGCATGTCTCGAGTCTGAGGTTGTTGAATTTAAGTGTCCCAGGAACCAAGACTGGCAAAAAGCATCGATTCGCCGGGAATTTATTCTCGGCTTGTCTCGATGTAGAATCCTTGATGTAGCAATCAATAATAAACATATGTATTGCTAGATCCATAAATGTGTCCATAATTATGAAAGTGGCGTAAGTCATGTTACTTTCGTTTTGAGATATTTAAAGGTTTGTGTTCCAATGTTTTAAAAAATATTTTTACATTACACAATACAGGGTTTCAAAACTTCTATAGTCTACTAGGTTTACAGTTTATTTTGACATAGAAATTTTGCATATACATAGTTTATAAGGAAATAATATATTTTTTTAGGTGCAAATGACTTATGAGAATGAATTATGCCATAGCAGTCTTAAGTTCCAAGCAGTTTTGTAGAAAAAACAGCAAAAAAAACCGGGCCGTTGAATCCCAGCCTCTCTTAACAAATTGTATGGCGGTTATATGTAGATCAACTCTAAATTCCAATTTATGAGCTTATTTTTGCGTTGAATATAACTGTGATTCTTTGGTGTTATTAATTTACAATTTACGATACATCGGAAGGGTCATACATATATGCAAATTATATAATGATTGTAAGAAATATAGCGAATGGCAAGAAATGCGATGTGTGGTAAAACAAATAAAATTTAACTTCCCACTATTAAATATCACAGCTATATAAAATATTAATTATAAATTACATAAAACAACAGTAACAAGCGGAATTCATAATATATTGTATACGATTTTGACGCCTATTGTGATATTATGAAATAAATGCTGCGTCTTATCATATAATAATGGCAATATACCAAGTAAATGATGATATAATCAATAATAATATTTTAAAAATAATGAAGTGAAAAATGTGCTACCCTAGTTTGACTTACTGATTTTTGATTACTGATATGACTTGAGAAATCCTATTGAAAGTAAAGAACCAGTGTGCACAAATAAATTTTGAGATTAATTATTAATTGATTAAAATCCCAATAATGACGTTGATTTTTTTAATGAACTATCCAACCTCATATTCTGTATTGAAATATTGTAAAAAAAAATAATATTAATAAAATGATTTGCCTTCTTTGTTTGCTTTTGTTCTCCGAGATTTTTATTTAAAAACCTTAGAAAATGTGATTTTTTCTTATTTTGAAAAAGATGTAATTGAAAAGATATATAATTACAATATAAATATGTATTTCCTACAATATAACAGAAACAAATGGTTTCATAATGATGTGATATTACTTTTAACATTATGAATCCGGACCGCTCATCTGAAAAAAGTACCTGTTTTCAACTCCATAGCATGGCTTTCACTATAGGGGGCTTTGATTATGCTCATTATGATGAAAGTGGTCTAAGTCATTTTTCATACGTTTTGATAAATTTAAAGTTTTGTTTAACACTATATAAAAGTTTTTTTTTAGAATAATTATTTATTAAGGCGACTCAGTAGGAATGCAAAACTTTAATTTGACCTACAGCATAAATATTGCACTGACTTAAATTAGTAACCACCACAATACGTATTTTTACAGTATCAAAACAAGCAAAACATTTTTCTATTTCATTACAAAAATAACAATACCACCTAACACACGAATGGGTATTTAGACAGTTATAAAGGTTTTTCATATAAAACAATTTGTATTAATATTAGATATCGACGAAAATCAATAAGTATATATTTATCTTCATAGCAAAGACTGACAATCTAATTTAATTCCCCAAATATCTGTTGCAACAATTATATGTAACTGAAACTATACGTTAATTATATATTCCTTGAAAATGCTTCATATGAGCTATTGGTACATGTAAGCAACAGTAAGCTATCGTACTAATAAATTAAATCATGAGACGGCTTTTGCCAATGGTAACAAGAGACGCTAAACAAACCATACAATACAAATTTCTCAAACTTTCTCTAATATATTGAATTAGTTTTTATTTTTAATTTTGTATAACCTATTTTTTATGATATTGATTTGATATGATTTGTTATGATATTGATGAATACAGTTTTGAAAAATATTTTTGTTGCATAAAAAAGTTTAAAACATAAAAAATATCGACATAATAAGATTAAAATAGAAAAGTATTGAGTTCTAAAAGAATTATAAGTTGCAATTGATAGTTATTTCTGGTTCGCGCTATAGTTGACCATGAATTTTATCCGAAAATTATCTTAACTATGTCTTATCGTGTGAGACAAAAAACTTCGATATTTTTAAATTATTGTATGTTAAGTAATCGTTCTTAACAAATCGATTGAACATTTCGCACAGTGACTGCGGATTCTATTATATATTTCTATTGACCTTTTGAATCTAAGATCCAAAATCTCAGGATGATACATTGGTTCCAGAAAGTGGCGCGTAAAAAAAGCTCATTTCATATAATTTGATAAATCGGTTTCAAATCCGTGTAAAAAAGTACCAAAAATGTATGAAAAAACGTAACGGTGCCATCCAAAATAATCGAGTAAAAAAAGTATTGGGTGTATATTTTACTGAATGCAAATATTTTTACTTCAATATTCTATAGTCTAACTCAATAAGGAAGAAACTAAATGAATATTAGACCAGATCAAAAGTAGTCGTTCAAATAATTTATATTGAATTAGATATATTCGTATTTCTTTATATAATGTTTGAGAACTTTCTTTACTGGCAATTTGCATGTTCGATGATATGCAGGGTTGTGACATATTAACATCTTTTCCAATATTTTTTTGTTTCTAATAATAATGTTTTTTTTTACGTTTAAACGACGAACTTTGTTTTTTTAGCGAAAATCTTCCCCATCTGTAAGCGGCATAAAACTTTTGATTCATAAATATGATTCATAAATACCAATGTAAAAATGCTTTTATTCATCTATTATGACTATTAGATACAAATATCTATAGATAGAATCTCTGTTTAAAAGCATTGCCAAATAATTATTTTAAAATACTTATCCATTAAGCCAGTAGTTTCCAACTTTTGTGTTAATGCGCTTCCCTTTGAAAAAAAATATCTTCGCGCCTCCCCATCCTTTATTTTCATATAGTAAAAAAGACACGTTATAAGGGTAAATAAATATTTTGGACTGTTTGCGCTTCTTTTTACAATAGTCCACGCTTCCAAGGTTGGAAATCGCTGCATTAAACTAAAGCAAGGGTGTCCAACCTTTTTTTTTTCTTAAGATCGACTTTTCAATCTTAAGTTTTCTCGCGATCGACTTCTACCATGATTCTTGTAACAATTTTTATTTAGTAGGGTTTTTCCCTTCTTCAATCTTAGAAATGTTTATTTTAAATGCGAAATACATACAATTAGATAGGTATATGCTTACAAATAATTCAATTTTTGTATATTTTATATTTAAATTGTATATTTTTTCCAAATTCACGGAAGCTTTCGGGATCAAACAAATTATGCTTTGGAGTCGACCGGTCGATCGCGATCTACCAGTTGGACATTCATGAGCTAAAGTAATACTGGTATTTACAAGCGTCGCTATTGAAAAATACATTATTGTATTATAAATAATAATATTATTTGTCAGCGCTTTGGGCAACCCTAACCCCAACCGATATAGCACGTTTTTTTGGCAGAATAAAAAAACATTGCTTTGATTACCTCTAATATTCGTTGACCAGTGATTTAATATTTTTTAATAAAACATCCGATACGTCCACTCCACACCACGTACGATCTCCGACTGAAGCTCAAACTGAAGCATAGTAGGTGAGAAAAGACATCTCCGAAAAATGGTTACCATTTATTGGTATTATCATTATTATTTATTTTTTTTGCTTTTAAATGTAAACAATAAAATGGTTTTATATTTAAATTTTTTTTAGAAGTATATATGATACAATTATGCTTTAAAAATCAGTCAGAAAAAGTGGGAAAAATGGTACATTTCAAATGGCTGTATAATCATTATATTCGATAAATTAGAAATTCTGCTCAAATCACTTTCTTAAACAAATCTTTATCTGTATTTCTTTCTAAGACTTCAAACTTCGGTATCTTATAATAAACTTCAAAACGATCTTCGCGTAAAGTAGTTGAAAAAAATCCAAGTCAATGGTTTACTGTGTAATCTTGACATTTTTACTATTTTCATAAAAAAAAAAATGCAATAGTGTAAAAAAGCGTTTGGAAAATGTAATTATTGAAAAAAAAAACGAGATTTCGTCGATGGCAAACGATCGATTTACTCTGTTTTCAGGCGTAAAGGTACTATATCCTCTTAAGCTCATTAACATTTTTAGTAATTAATGTTGACAGTTATTGATTTTAATTCAATTTTAATTTTCGATTTTGGGAGATTTAAAATACTGGTAAATTGGTAGAATATAAGGTAGTAAATCGGTCATATCTTTCTATTTTTATTTTGTTATTGTTCTGCTGGTGGAGTATAAAGGAAAAAAGTTGATTTTTTCGTAAATCTTTGGACATCCTCTTAGGTGCAAGGTCTGAAAGGTCATGGAAGTTAGCATCATCATCTAATGAAGTTTTATATAGCATCCTTTATGGTGCATTTTTTCGCACCCATTGAATTTTTAACTGTACATTTTAATAATAAATTCTGTTTTGTAGTTTTTTAATTTCCAAAATTTTTCAAAAATATATTTTCTTTCTTCATATTTAAAGAGTTTCAAACATTTTTTCCTGCAGAAGCAGTTCTTATTTTCAAAAAATTTAACAACTGTTTTTGAAATATATTCTTCCCCAATATTTCTCTTCAATTTTCTGGTATTTTCCGTAAAGTTATGTTCGTTTCTTGTTCTCTTTCTTTTTTTCATTTTCTCTTGCTCCATTTCCGGGGGTTTCGAATTTTCATTATAAATACTAAGCTCTAATTCTTGGTGAGATTTATCTGAAGATGATAACTGTCTTATTCGTACCATTTTTTTGAAGTATTATTCAGATATCGTGGTCGTATATCTACAAACCACATAAAAATCAATTTAGTTATATAAAAATATAATGATAACTTTTTTTATTATTATCTCAAATATACATATGTATAATAGTTACCTGAGCCACTATCTGATGATGACATAATATTAGTTAATGAAATCAAATTCAGGATTGGAAATAACATAGACTAAAAAAATAATGCATCAGAAAATAATCAGCCGCCTGTGTGGTCGAGTGGTCAACGTTGTTAGCTTCGGCCACGGAGGGCCCGGGTTCAAATCCCGGTACGGACAGTTTTATAAATTGATTTTTCAATCGATTTATGAATTTCTGTTCAAAGGCATGGATGTATGTGATGTCTTGAATTCCCCCCTCTCACCCATCCTATCTATGAACGGGGCGTATCGAGAGCGATTAGCTTACCACTAATCCTGTCCTGGCCTTATCCTTCTATCCCTACTCTCTTTGGAAAAAGAGAGGTTGAGCAACTGAGTAACAAGCAGTTCTTGTAGAAACACTTCTGTTGAGATAAACTCCATTAGGAGTCCATATGCTCCACATTGGAAGCGGACATGGTTAAAAAAAAATAAAAATAATAATAATGATGTAACAAGACGCGCAGCACACGTACAACTGACTTAGTCTGTTGTCAAAATGAACCAAAGTGGCGTACCATTGAAAGTGATAACAATACTCTGCATTAACCCTCCAGAGACGAGAGCTTTTTTCCGATAAAAAAAATATTTTCTAAGCCATATTGAAGTCACGGATAACTTTTATTCCTATCCAAAATTAAAAAAAAAAAAAACGCAAAGTCGTTGTATAGAAACTCCGCATGACTATATGGTCATGCTCATCCTTTTATTACCCTGTAATATTGATTACGGACAGTAGTAAGGACAAAAGTGACCGTATGGGCTTGCAAACATTCGGGGTTGAAATATAGCTAAACGTGATTTTTTTAAAAATATTTACAATTTGACCTCTTTAGATCAACATAATTTCAAAACAAATATATAAGCAAAATAACTGTAAATAATTTTATGTTTTTATAAAAAAATATCTAACAGTTTCAAAAAGTAAATTAAAAAAAACGGAAATTCAAAAAATCACATGTGCTTTTAGAGACCGTTCCTGTTCCCACGGCTGATGACTAACTGTAGTCCGTACCCTTCTTAACCAAATATGAGCGAAAGCAACGATATTCAGGTAGAAAAAGTATGAATAGTGGGATCAATAGACAACGGTGTTTTGTGTGACCATATGGTGACGCTCGTCCTTGGAGGGTTAATGCTATATGTAGTTTCAGTATATTTTTTTATGTTTGACATAGATTATATTATTTTACAACAATGTGTATAATTTCTCGACTTACAACACTTTCATAATTATGGGCACAAATAAAGGCAGATAAATTACATAGTTTATGAGTTTGTTTAATATCTATAATTTAATATAGAATTATTTTAAATCATAGTTAAACCTTTATATAACAATAATATTCATTAAATCAAAAGTACCCTCATTTTGTAACATAACTACCAGTCCTATGTAAATTACTCCCGAAGACACAGAAATTGTTCTCTATTCAAATATTTCCTGATTTATCTATTATGTTTCTCTAGGTAGCAATAATTTCATCAGCACGCTCAAGATAACAAGTTCATTAGCAGCCGTGACAAACCGTGCTAGGGTATCCAACATGAGAGAACAAAACGACTGCAGCCGAGCCGGCTTCCTATACAATACGGCTCCCCAGTCCTCCACAGGGATGGGCTTGGCCGGGCTGGAGCCCATTACGGGGAGCGGTGGTTCCAATACTCAGCCGAGAGTAATGCCCACCAGTTCTATCGAAGCTGCTAGACAGTGAGTCATACAAAAACTAGTTAAATGGTTTTGTCATAGCTATTTCAATGAGCAGAGGCAGGAGAAATTATTTAAAATAAACATGTTGATAACAAAACAGGCATAATCATTTTATACTGGAGGAACTGTGGTTCTACATCCCTGATAGACGAGTAACTACTGATTTATACCCCAGTGTTCTAGAACCCCTAATTGAAAATCCTTAATAATATTTATATCGTCGCTTTACTGCCAGAAGTCATTAACTCTTTGAGTGGTGAGTTATTTTTTAATAAATTAGGTTTTTTTGTATATTTTGATTTTTTGTATTATTGCTACACACAAAAAATTAAAAACATTTTTTTGGATACGGATCAGTCTAGGTAGAATATTACTTAATATTATTTTGAATTTTAAAACGCATATTTACGGTTTTTGCCATGAAAGGGGTCCACGAGCATTATAAGTTTGGGAATCATTGATGTACACAATAAAAAGGCTTAGTAAATAAAACACTTTTTTGTTTAAATATTCTAACCCTTTTTTTCAATGTATTACCTTTAAACATAATTTTTCGCAATTTCGCCTAAAATGGCTTGGAGTTGCTGGTAAGATTTTTGAAAATCCTTCGGAGTGCAAAAGGTTAAAAGTGTAAAATAAAATAATTAATTCTTACTTTTTAATAATTTTCTAGAAGTTATTAATTACTTCAAATTCGTGACTAGATCTTTTTTTGCTTTCATCTGTGCGCTTGTGACGCTCTAGTGAAGTGAATCAACCTGAAATGGAATTTCACATTCAATATTATATGACTACTGATTTGTTTACAAATATTGACCTTTTTAAAAAATTCTTTTGTGCACTTGTGACAATCAATAAAAATAATGTGATTACAAAAAATCACTGATGGATGTGAGTAGTGTCCATATCTGAACAGTACAGCGATATTTCTCAAAGGATTAAGTGACATGTCAGTCAAAATTGAGTTAGCTATCACAATCTACGTATTTTGTCATGTTTTACCCAGTAAATAAATCATTGTTTCGAAAATCACGTTTTTTGAAACTAAATTCAATATCTTAATAGTCACTCAGTGCATTCGTTGTTACATGATTTTTGCAAGAGGTCACCAAGTGCGGTAACTTAGTATTGAAAACTTCTCTGGAATCGACTTTTTGGAAACTCGGATTATACTAGGCAAAAGATTTTTTTGTATCCATGTCCACATTGGTGGAGCATATGGTCTCCCATTTTTTTTCATAATCTGCTGGGCTGTTTTAAAACTTAAAAATAAATTACACCTTTCGAATCCCACCACGCACCCTATAATGCTTTCCGAAGATGCAGTCCTGGTTTTGGGGTTGGAATTGGAGTGTGACCTTGATTTAACCATTGTTATTTTTTACAATTTTTGATAGTACTAATTATAAACTAATTACTTTCATTAGATGTGATAAATTTCGATGGAAAAAAATTCAACAATCCACGTATCTTATTTACAAATGTTTTCTTTCTATTGATGACTATTCATAACCGAAACCTTCAAGCTATTCATTATTAACTCTTTATTATTAACCAGATGGAGTATTTAAACATTTTATCAAAATCGTGTTACTTCCTATCAAATGATTCACAAACTCTAAGAATTTAGATGTCTTATGTGTTCTTAAATTCTTACATTAAAGTTTCTGCCTTACATAAGCAGTTTGAGAGTCTTGGTACAGTGAGGTATTTTGTCATCTATTGCCATTCTCATATTGAATTTTTATTTCTTCAGATATAGATACTAGACATATCTATTAGTAATTTTGGAAGTCACAATTTTTTTATTATTATATTTGTTGCAAGTAAACAAAAGAATTTTTTAAAAAGGTTAATATTTGTAAAAAAATCAATAGTCACATAATATTGAGCGTAAAATTCTATTTCGGGCGGTTCCCTAGAATCGACAAATTGGTAAAGTGCCACTAGCCCACAAAAGAAAGCAAAAAAAGATCTAGTCCCGAATTTGAAGTGATAGTTTCTATAAAATTATTTGAAAGTAATAATGAATTGGTCAACATTAGACTTTTAAAATTTTAAAAAAATATGTAACTTTGACCATTTTACTACTTGGATCACTTCACCTCTCTAGGGCTTATATAATCAAAATGATAAAAATAACTTCCCACTCAAAAGGTTACATTTTTGTATTTACTTTGACCTTAATTTGTAAAAAGCTGACAGAAATTTGCAAGCAGTGATTTGGGCGAACATTTCATAATTCAATTACATTAAAATTCATATAACGTTGTAAATTCTTCTATAGTTATAATAATAATTCCATTTTTTCCAGTAATCTAAATATGTAGCTGTATTGCACCGTTCCACCAAGATTTGTTTTTAATTAATAATATCAGATACACTCTTAAACTTTCCATAATCAAGATAGTTTTGTTAAACAATTTGAGTTGCCCTTACACAAACCTCAATTTCATCCATCACACTATTTAATTTTTACAAAAAAAACTATGGGGGCACTGGGGCCATTTGTTCAAACTCGAACAGTCCCTGTCAAACTGGGACGTACAGTGGGCTTACATAACACACACATAATAATGTATATCAAAAACATATTTACAAACTTGTGATGAAAATTCACTCCAACTGAAATAAATTATCAAGCAATTTTACTTGTTTCCAGATAAGAAAATACACAAATTTTAATTTTATAAGTCAATTTAGCTGATGACTTACATTATAACATTTAATAAAATCTGCATCAATTTCAATAATCACTTTTAAGGTGTCCAATGTCAAATCGTGGCAGAAAGGCATTATATCATTCAAAACACACATTTTTAATAAAGATCAGGACCAGTTTTGCTCATCATGAGTATTATCATTTTTTTTTTAAATTTCAATGATATTAGCTTTGAAACATTAGTTTTTGTTTTTTGAAAAAAAAAGGATTGGGTGTATATTTAAAAATAATAAATTTTTAGAGGTGCAGTAGTCTCTTCACCTCCAATTTGTCATAGCTATCAACACTCCTGTGTCGTTTTGCGTGTCCATTAATAATAAATATTCTTTTAGGCATCGTACCATCCCTAGAATGCTGAGCGCATTAGAGGACCAAGTAAATGAACCCGCAAACTATATGATGCTGAAACAGAGATCATCCCATTCAGCCAAAGCCCCCCGAGAGATCACATCATTCCGAACCAATGAAGAGATCTCCAGACATTCCAGCTCTACATCAGGTTCTCGGTTATCATCTCAAGACCCACAAAGACAGCCAGCTGAGAAGATGAATGACGAAATAAAGCTGTCTAACGATTGCCGAGTGACAAGCGATGGCAGCGCTAGACTGTCAAAAGAGAACGTCTTGCGGTTTGGAAACGATGGGAATTCCCATTCGAAGAGTTCCAACGATATGCCTCGCTCTATGAGTGAGGTGTCTCGACAGTTGGCCATGGAAATGGCTCGAGCGGAAAGTGAGAGTAAACCTGCTGTGGAGATTTCAAAAAGGCCTTCGACCGGGTCTCTTGGTCGCCTCCTCGAGAGGCATCCGTTGCTGCCAATGCCAGCCGAAACAGTAAATATTTTCTTTTTGGATGTCTCCTGAATCTTCTTTATGATTAAGATTTTATTAAAATAATCAATATGTATAGAAATACTCAATCAAATAAGTCGATCAATAGCAATTGGAAATTAAAAAGAGCTTTAATAGTAATCAATCATTAGTAAGTAATATTTTGAAAAGGATGGGTGTTTCTCCAACATTAAATTTATTTCCTAAAAAATATTCCCCTCAAGAATTGATACTGTAATTAGTACTATGATTGTTTGTGTCTCCGGTAGAAAATAAAATTTAGTCGCCCGCTATGGTCTAGTTCAGGCGTGGGGAACCTGCAGTCTTTTGGCTACTCTGGTGCGGCATTCTGGCCAATTCTGTAAATTTTTGTAAATTCGTAAATTCCTGAGATTTTGGATTTGAAAATACCTGGAAGACCTAAAAAAAAAACTGCCACGGTGCCGTGTTGTTAATTTAGGCAAATCCGCAAATTTCTGGGCTTTAAAAATTGGCATGAAATTGTTTCCGGCCAAAGATTCCCTAGTCAATGTTTACCGCGGCCTTATGTCGAATCAGAAAAATGTATGCGGCCTTTACAGAAGAAAAAGAATATTTGGCGCATTGGCATTAGCTGTAATGGCATTTTTGTTTTCAAGACTTATTGGTGATTAAAATTAAAATTACCTATGTTTATTGTTGGGTCCGTGGACAAAGTTATTCCTTCAAATGCGATGCTTATCAGCATGAATCCCAACAGTTACATAAAATGATTTTTCAAATCGATTTCTGGATTTTTATTTGAAAGTGTGGATGTAAAAACAGGGCATAGCAGGAGAGCTTAGCTAATCACTAGTCCTGTGATACTCCTACCCTTCCACCTCTACACTCTTAGAAAACAGGAGAAGAGAGGTTGAGTAACCAAGTAACAAGTAGTTCTCATTGTCTGAAAATTGTTAAGATAAACTTCATCAAGAGTCCATGTACCCTACATTGAAACTGGAGATTGGTTAAAAAAAAGTATATGTATACATATTAGGATGGTAAAACGGTAAAACTTTTTCTTCGACTTGCACGTCTTTATTTGGTGTTTTGGTGGATTGCATATTTTTATATTTACGGAAATAACAAACACTATTGCAATGTGTATTAACAGAGGTTACTTCACTTTTACAATACTTTAAGAGGTGTAGAATATCACAACACATCTAACTTTTTTTCTAAAATAGCACTCGGCTCACCTCTAATGGGCCCATATTATCTACTGCCCATAATATCATTGCGTATATTACGGTCTCTTGCCACAATGGTACATACAACTAGACTTTTTTGAAGTCCGTTTATTAAAAAACTATTATTATTTCAGACTCCTTGTGGCTGCAGCTACGAACCGGAGCCGCTCGCGATGCTGAATGATGACCCTGATGATTATCACAGCGAATGTGAGAATTGCAAATCTGCCAATGGTTCAAGGTATTTTAATTGAGTTGTTTGAAGTTGTAGATCTTATTTTTTAAAATTTTGCCACTTATTATTGTCATCAGCATAACAACCCAGGGAGGTTATCGCTGTCGCTATCAACTCTCCGCCTCTCTGTCTTAAGTGGTCATCCTCTAGCTTGGCTTCCCATGAAAACAACAATCATTTACACCTCAATTATTCTAGGGAATCTTTGGTTCTCCACTCTTACTGCGACCTATTAGATTACTGGAATATAACTTAGTTAATGTCATCGGTGAGTACAGGTTTCATAATCTTCGGTCTGTCAAAATGGTTGAGCTAATTTTCTTATCATTTTTATTTTATTTGTAGATATTACTTGGACGAGTCGGAAGAAGGCAGTGAATTATGTGAGACAATGACTCTTCACCGAAGACCTCTTCCCGAACATGCTGCGGAGGATCTTAACCAGCTGCCAACCTCACTCACGTTACCCGTTAAAACGAAACGTAGTCGGTAAGGTTTTTGTTATTTTAAATTATTTTTCCATATAATGACATTGTTCGAGGATTGAAATCGATCAAATTTTTACTAACAATTCAGTATTTAACTAGTCATATTAATGAGTACTTTTGTAAAATGAAATGCTTTTTTGATTTTGTTATGCTCTTGGAAGGCAGGGAAAAAATTAAAAAAGCTTAGAACCAAAGTTACACTGCTGATAATGTTGTCAGATATAGAAATTAAACACTTTCAATGCCATATGGTACCGTCTTTTTCCGAAAATAAGACATCCTCCGAAAATAAGCCCTAGCACGATTTTCAAGATTTTTTGGAATATAAGCCCTCCCCGAAAAATGAGTGCAGAAAGAAAGAGCCATTCGATTCCATCGAGTACAAAAAGGGAATCGTGGAGGACTCTTGGAACGTTAATCTTGTAGCCTTCTGTAAAGAGAAGATGTTGGATCTCCGTATGGTTCGTAAATGGCGAGCAGACTACGATAACCTGTGCCAATTGGTGGGCCAGAGAAATGAGAAGAAACGCAAGGTTGGATCAGGTCGGCAACCGTTATTTTCAAAGCTGGAAGAAAACATCTGGGAATGGATTGCTGATAGGAGAACAATGGCTTTGGTTGTGCGGAGGGCAGATATCCAAAAATTTGCCCTCGAAATGGCAATAGAATTTGATATATCCACAGAAGAATTTAGAGCGTCATCACACTAGCTGGATAACTTCCTTCGACGACATGAACTGACCCTAAGAAGATCAACAACAATGTTCAGACTGGAAGACAATGAAGTTGTTAAACGTGCACTTGCATTTCAGCTTTTTGTTGATGGCATCAACTTTTCTAAATATCAACTCACCAACATGATTGCTATGGATGAAACTGCAGTATTTCTAGGCCAAAGATCTCAAACAACCGCTCACCACAAGGTTTCCTCGTCAATATACGTTCCTTCTACTGGTTACGAAAGTGCACGTGTTACCTGTATTTTGGCGATTTGTCTGGATGGCATGAAAGTCTCACTGTTAATCATCACTAAGGGCAGGAAAGACAAGATTAAATGTGTTTCAGGAATTTATGTCATTGTAAGTGAAAAAGCTTGGAGCACCCAAGCAAGTGGGTTTTTTTATGCTGCCACTTCTCGTAGCTCGTTAGCTCGTATTTCGGACAAAAAAGAAAGTAAGACAGTGTCTTATTTTCGGAAAAAGACGGTAGGTTTGTAAATTCCAATCGGTTTTAAAATAGTCAATACAGGTTAAATACACAATATTACACGATGTTCATTTATATATTAATTGATTTGACATTTACTTGGTAGAACTCCATTATAACAGATTAAAAATATCAAAGTATTTTAGTTCTACAGTTTTTAATAATTTTATGTGTTGATAGCTATTTCGGCTTTCGCCATCGTCAGAACTATGTTTAAACTGAAATTTTGCTCAGCTATATATACTGGCTCTGAAGAGATACACAATGCATCAAGTTATTCACTCTAACATCCTAATTATAATTAAAATATTACACTTATCAAATGTGATTTTAGTGTTTCAAAGAACGATTAACAATCTGGGTTTATTTCTTAATACATTAATTAGGATAAAATTAAACTGATATTTATTATTAATAACATTACATACAATTTATTAACTATAATGAATAATTTTGGTTACCAAAATGAACTTAAGACTAAACTAGCTTTTAAAATTATCTTACTGTATATCTGTTGAATATCCCTGGTTTTATCTAACTGCCACATGCGGATGAATCACCGCGTAAATGCAACGTCTGATGCAAAGTTTTTTCATTATTCGGGGGATTTAACTCATTATTGGAAAACCTGCCGCAAATGTTATTGGGGGGTTCATTAGCGGGGAGCTCATTATTGGGGGGTTTACTGTATTTACATTGTATATATACACAAATGTATTATTTACGCGTTCACGTCCACGCCATCATTTACTAGTCTAGATCCTACCGTCAGGATTTTGATTTTGCACACTTTTTAAAATTGTTACTGCGAGTATTTCTCTTTTATAAAACAGAACATTTTAGTATTTCGAAGCTGTGTTCGGGGACACCAGGACACGCCACCTGAATGTCATGTCTGGTCACTTAGGTATGACTAATTTGTACAAAAAAAAAATGATTTTATTTGGCAAATTTGTCTGCTTTGCCAATTCTATGCTCACTAATTGAGGTCATGCATTCAAAGCTGTTTACTGTATAGCAGTGCTAGTGTACAGTGGGGCCATGCTAGGTGTGTCGCAGGGAATTACTTCAGTGAAGTAAAGATAAAATAATCTGTTCAAACAATGATTAAATCAGAGTTGCCTAGTTGTAGTACTGAGGTGGCAATATATATTACACAATTGAGAATGATGTCTAATGTTATTTTTGCATGTACTATTATGTATATGTATACATATATGCATATTTAAAGTGGGCTGTGGAAATCTGAAGAAAATTTTGGTGTGCCGTGGGAGAGAAAAAGTTGTGGATCACTGCTGTATAGAACAGTTGGTATTATAGACAAACAGTAATCCTCAAATTGTATGATCAAATTTGTACATCATATAAATTTGAAAGTATTAAATATGATAGTGCAATGGCGAAACTGTAACATTATCATATTTAACATTTAATAGCAAATTATGCTCAAAAAAGTTGATTTTATCTATCGGCTGTCGATGTGGAACAATGGCTGGGATATCCTCATGATTTTTTGCACTTGCGGGTATCGTAATGAACCCATTTTTTGTCCCCAGTCACAATGCTACGCAGAAATCCCTTCCGTTTTTGCCTTTCAAGCAACTGTTCACAAGCAAACAAACGCCGTTCAACATCTCTCGGTTTCAACTCATACGGCACCCATTTTCCTTGTTTCTGAATCATTCCCATGTCTCTAAGACGTTTTGAAATTGCTTGATGAGTCACTGCCAATGATCATGTCATTCTTCTTGTTTTTGACACAAGTCTTCATTAAGTAATGCCTCCAATTCTGCATCTTCGAAAACCTTCTCTCTTCCACTGCTATACCAGTCTTCGACGTGTTAATCACCGTTATTGAAGTGTTGAAACCACCCAAGACTCATTCTTTCACTAATAGTGGCCTCACCATAAATATTTGAAAGCATTTGATGAGCCTAAGCCGCAGATATCTTTATATTGAAGCAGAAAATTAAAAAAACCAGCAAATGACGGGAATTTGGCTCGTAAACTGGCATTTTCAATCGAGAATAACTTAATCATTCAGACATAAATCGACTAATGTCTCTATGGGGTTATGTTGACAGATGCCCAAGATTATTGCATGACGTCTATGGTCTATTTATTTTGACTACTACTTACTGCTAAAGTCATCGAAAGGAAAACGGCAGAAGCAAAGTTGTACACCTAATATATATTATGTATTATTTATATTATTAAAAATGAAATACGTTTGTGTTTTGTTGTTATTTATATTTTGTGTTTTTCAGATGTTCACCTGGAGCAAGAGACGCTTGGTTCAGCTCCATGCCCGGCACTTCATCATCCGAAGATGATTAAAGAAACCAAACTCCAAATTACCATCCAAAGTTGAATTACAACTTTACAAATGATAGTGATTACGAATAACAGATAAGGCTCTAATTAACTTAATTTAAATGATATGAATCTGCCATGAGAAGCAAATCGGTGAACATATATATATAAAATGCATCGGCGATTGGAAATGTTCATCAATCTGGTGTATTTTTAATGAATCGTCATGTAATCATTCATAAATTTTCAGAAAATCGTTCATATATTCATATAGGTAAGTTTAGCATAAAGAGGTATCTACAAAAATATTAAATCGGTCCTGCTGCTATTATTTTATGTTCCACCTTTAAAAGCTTCACTAGCTACAGGACATCTGTTCATATGTATTTGTTGATCACAGTTAAACAAGGAATTGTAGCATTTTGAACTGGATTTGGAAATCACTGTCAGTTGACTGGATGGATGATTCATATATTATGTAAATTAGTCCATGAGTGTCGCCATTTGCATTACCTGTAGGGTTATCCCAGTATGCTTGGCCTAAGTCACTATGTGATATCTGTGAAATTTTGCTTTGAAATTTTGCTTTGAAATTTTACTATTGTTGGCCTTAGGCATAGCAATATAAAGTTATTTCATATAAAAATGCTTCTTGAATGAGAAAATACGAAAATAATGTTTATTTCGAGTCACAATGTCTTAAGACCGACTGACAGCAGTAAAGCACATAGTTCAAAACAAAATTTCACATATGTTATATTATATAAACATAAATATTAAGGCCGTGGATTCGAAGTTGGGTGTAGTGGAGTTGTGTGGTTTTTTTTCCTAAGGCAGAGTCAGAGTCGGAAATATATGAGAAAAAATAATTAAAAGATATTGAAAAAAAATATTAGTCAATTCATCATTAATTTTTGAGATGTACTAGAATGACCTGATGGTATACAGATATGTATTTTAAATGGAGATGATTGAAAAAATCATTTCGGAATCAGCTTTTAATTTAAAGCCTGAGGTGGAGTCGTTTTATTTTTACCTGACTACTGCCCTGTTAAATATACCACAAATGTACCCCTCTTTTAAAAATGAATAAATAATTGCTGATGAAAAGTGGGCTGCCTAATTCTATCTTTGACTTTTTTCGTGGCCTTGTTATACGAATTTCTGTATAATTTGACAAATTAATGTGTTTTGAATGGCCTAATTTTTGGAATTTCACAAAAACCATTCACCAAACATGACGGCATTTATATTATTGTATTTTAAGTATTCGGTATAAGGTGACGTGCATTCATTTCCCAAACCATCAACTAAAAATAATTAAAATGTAATATCAAATTTTATAAGAATAATAATGAAAGCAAAAAAAAAAGTCACTACAGCTACAGTTTATAACAGCCGAGGTGCCAGATATTTTAAAATCACATGAGATAGAGTCTACGTTTCTCCAGGATTTTGTATCATATTTCAGCGTGAGATAGTAAATATTATATTTTGAAGTTCAAGTAAAGAAGTTCCCGCATATGAAATTATAAGTAGGTAAATATATAAATATATATATATATAAATCAGCCGCCTGTGTGGTTGAGTGGTCAACATCGTTGGCTAACGCTACAGAGGGCGCGGGTTCGAATTCCAGTACGGACAGTTTTATAAATTGATTTTTCAATTGATTTATGAATTTCTGTTCAAAGGCATGGATGTATGTGATGTCTTGAATTCCCCCTCCCACCCATCCTATCCCATGAACGAGGCGTATAGAGAGCGATTAGTTAACCACTAGTCCTGTCTTAGCCCTTTCCTTCTATTCCTACTCTCTTTGGAAAAAGAGAGGTTGAGCAACTGAGTAACAAGCAGTTCTCGTAGAAACACTTCTGTTGAGATAAACTCCATTAGGAGTCCATATGCTCCATATTGGGAGCGGACATGGTAGAAAAAAATAAAATATTTTCAATTCATAATGAAATTTAGTTTAGCAAATACAATATTTTCTAAATATATGAGCTGCTGAAAAATATTAAGTTGGCCATAATGACTTATTTACATATAATGATTTGACAAAAAAGTTTACGTTGCTTTGAACTAATAATATGATTAATAGACAATTTACCAGAGCATTCCCACCAGTGACTGACAAATATTATGCGGTTGAATCAGCTTCCTTGTAGATACCTCTTTGTGTCAGTTAGTTATCATAGTATCTGGGACATATTCATTTTCGATAGCTAGTGATCGTTGATGACTATTTTCTGTATTGAATCGACGCCCATGCGTGCAATATTGCCATGGCCGAATTAATTTCTTAAAATATATTGTTAACAGTTTTCAATGGGTGTTAATACTATGCATTATAAAATTAACGAATGTTCATTTTGTGTATGACTATTCATTTTTCGGCAGTCGTAATGCATGTTTACAATAATAAATTGCATGTTTTTGTACCTGTCGAAATGAATTAACTAGATAAAGATAATAAGTTATAATTGACGTTTTTAGCTTTACTTTCTAGTTAACAAATACGTGTTGTATCTATTATCTGTGTACCTGATAATATGACCTAATTTTGACACCATTTTATTTATAATATGCATTTATACATCTGAATTTTTAAACATTATTTTTTATTATGAATTTTAATCGAGATCACTGTTACCCTTTAACAATTTTAGTTTACTTTAGTAATTTATTTACTGTGATAACATATTATTTAATTTTCTTATTACCTTTATTCTTATCTAACTAAATTTAATGTGAGATTATTACACTAATGTAACACACAAAGACTTCAAAAGTTTGATTATTGATAATTTTGTCTGATATGTACTTTAACATGTCTGCTGTGCGTGATTCTCTCTAGAAAACGAAGCCATTCGCATGCAAACTTTATGATCATGATTGGCAAGGCTTAATTTATACATTAGAATTAATTGAGTTAATATAGATAAAGATCTAATCCATTTGGCTGATTAATTACATATTTCTTAACTAAAAATTAGGTATTCTTTCTAAGAAAATTTCATAACTTTTTCTAAACTCAAGTATGGGAGTCTTGTAAAAGTTAACTTTTTCTTTTATGTAAGATTCTATAACTGCATAAATGAATCAAGTGTTGGTCATGTCGCCTATGCGATATCAATATGATGACGTTAATCTGAACAATGTGCAATATTACTAAAACATTATGTTATTTCGTATTTTTGTTTTTTCGTACTCATTTAGATTTAAGTTTCTTTCTTGACTGATTTTTATAAATTAATTAAATTTCTAAAGATACAATTGTTATATTCTCCATAAATTCTTATGCTTTAGTTTTAAGTTAACTTTATCAGTATTAAAAGAGTTAAATTGTGCCAATTTTTGGATAGCTTGTAACGTAAAACAATTGTTCTCAAATTGTTTATCTATATCTATATATAACTCACTAATAAAACGTAATCATTCTTGATAGAAAAAATGTTCATGATTTTTTATATCTTCTTGCTTTATAAAACATAAATTATAAGTGGTTGTAAATAGGTTCATTCATATATCGATGACATCTAACGAGAAATATTGAGAAGTGCTGTTTTTATAAAAAAATGTGTGAACTATATATACAAATTAGCATATTTTCAATGGTTTTAGGGGTAACTTTGTGGACATTCATTATCTTATTTTCAATCAATCAATCAACACTTTGAGAGTCATTAAAATATTTTTCCTCACAATCATATTTTTTATGGTTTTAGAATTTATTGAATTCGTAAAAACTACTTTCTTTCCAAATAATAATTTAAAAAAAATTAATATTTTTATATCTAATGCCTTTTTTTAGATTAAAATATACGATCTAATCTCAATAGAACTCAAATTATTTAAATGAAATCAATGAACATTTTCTATTATAAATGGACAGTTATAAAGAGAATTCTTTTTGCGTGTTGTGCACGTCATACGCCAATGGGAGCTGTTTATGATGCACATGTCGTGCATATCATAGGTGGGATGCGACTGGCATTATTTCCACCACATTAAATAGATGGTATAGTATGGAATGCCGTTATCAACTAAGACATTTCCAAAATTCTAGTTAGATTATCAATAACATGAAAGTTTGTAAATAAATCATTTAAGAATTTTTCTCATTAATAGTCACTATTGCAAAATCTAAACCATTCCGATCGTCCTGAATTAAAATTCGTATATATTTCATACATCTTTATAGAAGCCCCCGTCTTATTATCATTCCATGAAAACGTCTAACCAATTGTAAGTAAGTAATTTACAATGCGATATCGTGATACGTAAAATACTTAAGTAATCTCTCTATTTTCTAATATTAATAATGTTTAGTATTATTGAATAAATGCTTAGCAACTGATGCAACCAAAAACTGCCAAAGAAAAACAAAAAGTCCCAATTAGGTTGTGTTGATTTTTTAAAAGCATTTTGCATCTCGACGAAAAACAAATTATAAATTAATTTACAAAAAATAATTCTCAATCGTTTTACCTTATTATAATATATATATATTCTATTTTTAAAGTTTTTAAGTATTTATTATATCACTTGAAAGCAAAGCTTTTGTATTAAACGACTTATATATAATTTATTATCTATGTTTTTTTTTTGTTCGAAAACTTTGGTAGGTAAGTGTTATTCTGTTGACTGGTTTTGTTATTTTGAAAATTAAGGTAAACCTCGCTATTCTCAATATTATTCCATTTGCGCCAGTGTTTCTTCACTGTGGGGTTCTTATGTTTTGAGCAAACAGGCAATTGCATAATTGCATATTGCGATTTCATCTCTGTCAGTCCTAGTGAGACAGGTTCATTAATTTTTTTTGTTTTAGTGTATCCGATTTCTTCTGCACATTAAAATCAGTTCAATGTTAATATTTTCTTTTTGAAAAAAAAATCCATTACATGAAATAATATATAAACAGTAGTGTGTGATTGAAATTTGCTTTGAAAGAGGAGGGAGGGCATTAAATATTTTTTTGTGATGACTTCAATAATAAATTTGAATCGTTCAAACTATGTACGTTCTCACAGCTTTTGTCACTAACGACCCGGGTTTAATAATGTTACGAAATACTGAGTTACGTAAGCAATTACTAACAACTATTAAAATAATGGACACAATATTAAATGAAGGCTATTAAGCACAGAACATTTTATTTTATATCAAACACGAAAAATAAACAAAAATGTTTTAATATTATCTCAGTGAATGAATATAGTATCAAATTTACACTCAGAAAACCGTATAAATTAAACAATCAAAAAATATTGCAATATTTCGATGAAAAGGATATTCACAATTATTATAATAATTTTCGATGATAATGAAGTCACTCAAGATCAATTTGAATAAAGAAAACATTATGTTAAGTTGACAATATATTCAAGCCATACATGTTTATATACTTTTCAAAAAAGCTCATGTTTCGTTTCGGGTGGTATTGTGATGTTTACCATTTGGCTCATGGATAGCGAGGAAAACTTTTTCTTCAATAGATTCCTCAGCTACTTTTTGAACATTTATTTCCACTATTAAATAAAAATCGAAACGATTGATTTTCTGCTTGTCGTGTAACTGAGTGTGGCAAGTGTTTCACGGTTTTGAGAAAAATTCTCAGTCTGAAAATCTCGAAAAGAATATTTTTTTTATCGATTGACATATAATTTAAAAGAGACCGTTCGCATTAAAAACATACTTTTGCAGGGAACCTCAATTGAAATTATGTATTAAATAAAAGGGTTGGTGCGAGTGTTGAATCATCTGTCACTGATTAAATCCCTGTCCTATCTTTGAGTTTTTAGTATATGAAATAAGTAAGGTAAAATCTATATTGTTTGAGGATGTTTCTTTACCTAATCCCCCATATTTTTTGTGTGCATCATATTATGTGAGTGACTCTAATGCCACATGCACTTTTTAAATGCTTTTTGTATGAACGAGCAAGAATTAATGAACAATTAAATATAAACAAGCCACTTATCTGATAAGAAACAATATCGTAATAAAATTTAAATAAGAAAAAACAAACTGATTAATAATACCATAGGCGGAAGATTTTTTTTTTTTTTTAATAACTTGACAATATTTTAATGTCACTCAATCAAAGAGAAAAGACATCACAAACCAGCCATGCCCTAGAACTCGGATTTTAAATTTGAATAATTGAAATCAATTCGATAAAGAAAATAAACTTTATATATGCCAGGATTGAACCCATCTGATTGCTAAGGTAAAGGAATAGGTCTTATCGCTGAACTGCAATGTCGGTAACTGACAATGATAGCTTTAAAAGATAAGTTACCTGTAAATCTGTATACATGAAGATAGCGGAGAAAAGATCTTGTCATATTTAGTACCGTAATAAGTGTGATAGCAATGTTTCAGTTTTAATTTTGTCTAAAAAAAATTACCATTGATATTTTAATGATATTATCTCGATCAATTTATTATGCGAGTGAAGTTTATGATTTATAATCGATATAATACAATATAATATAATTATGTTACCAAGTAAAGTATTCATAACCACATAAAGTGTTCTATATTTGGAGTGTGAATGTGAGATATTTTATTAGAGAGTGGAAAGCTCAAATTACTAACTAAAAGGGTATATTTTGCATTGAATTATCGGTGTCGCAACTAGAACTCCTAAGTATTGATTGTAATAGACAGCGCATCCGGGAATGTAACAAATGTTTCAGGCTCGCAAGAGAAAATTTGTAATTCTTATTAAATTCTATGAATATGATTGATTAAAAAATAACATTAGATTAATCATAATTATTTAGCTAAAATAGTTCTCCTCATTTTTTGGTATTTTTGTGGTATCCGATATTATTCTTTTTGCTATATTCTACATTGTGATCCAAAAAGACGTATCTCAATTTTTTCGCTTTTGTGTTTCGGTTGGCTTAAGAACATTAACACTCGAGTATATAATCGAAAATAGAATTGAGAAGCGACAGGGTACAGAGTGACCTCAGACAAATTGGCGTAACATTTGCATTGCGCTTAATGAGGTATCATTGAAGATTATAATAATTATTAGCTAGACGTTATTGTTATTCAGCAAATAGTTGAAATAAGAAGAATTCTGCAATGTGAATGACCACGCTCGGAGCTCAAACGTTAAGGAAAAAATGAATTAACAGTTAACCGCGTCTCTGTTCAGATCCATTCTCAAAGAGTGATGCGGTTTGTAAACTTTACAAAGTTGCTCCAATAGATTGCATTCTTGAGATTAGAATTTTTGGCTTGAGAGTGCAGTATACATCTTCGGCATGCACAGCAGATCTGCAATTCATAATCCGTATTGCATTGAACTGAAATTTACACAAGTATATAACGACTTTGTAACGTGTCGTTTCAGCTCCCAATTTGAATTTTACAAAAAGTTTTCATTAAAGTTTCTCAAGGCAAGCTAGCTTATCATAAGATACGTTTAACCTAACTAATATTCAGATATGTTTCATGGACGCATAGCGATGTCTCATAAAGTTCAACTAGTTAGTAATCATTAAGTGTGGTGATGTGACAAATGATGTAATTTTGATGGCGACCTCAACAGTTGAAGTGCACATTTTCCTCTCAAAGGTAATCAACTCAATTCAAAGCAGTGTTTCTCAAACTACTTTGAATGAAATGATATATGATTATCACGAAAGGTAAGCCTGAAATGTTGACGGAAAAGTATAGTGCTGATCATTTCGAGATCCAGTTTTCCTCAAATCTCAGATTTTTTTTTTACTTGAATGCATCAATCGATTGAATACCTTTTTCAATGTTCCATACTCAAAATCTTGTGAGGAATTCAGAGATAAGGGAGCGTACAAGACAGCGTCTCGTCACGTCAGTGGTTATGGAGAGACGTTGGAACTGGCTGGGTCACGTGCTGCGGATGCCTCCGGAAAGCCTCAATCCTTCCTGCCTCTTCTTTCGACCGGTGGGATTCCGGCGTCCTGGACGTCCGTCGGGTACTATCCATAGGATGTACTCGGTGGAACTGAGGGATGCTGGCATGTCATGGGAGGAAGCAAAGCTATTGGCAGGAGACAGGGAAACATGGAGGTGCCGCGTGGCGGCCACATGCTCCACATAGGGAGCGAACATGGCCAAAGAAAGAAAGATACTCGAAATCTTATTTTCAAATTCTGTATTCATATTTAATATCGTGGACATTACTCACTATGTCTCACTTGGTCTCAATATTCAATCGATGATATTTCGTTTCATAAATACTACTTAAATTAACTTTCTGTTAAATAATTAATGCGGCAGTTTGAAATACTACTTCATTCATATTATTAAAGGATAAACGTGTGTAAATTAGCATTTCTTATTGTAAAAAAAATGTCCAAAATAAAATAAAAACTTATCGATTATTTTCAATTGAAGAATGCAGTTAAGTCATACTTCGTTTTATGACAAATCTATATAAATAAGCCCAGCTCAACTATTAAGGTTCGGCCATGCCAATCGTCAAGGTCTACCATTTGGAGCCTTTCGAGCCTGATAAATGTCACGATGTTCAGATCTGCGAATTTCCCTAATCGATCTTTCAGCCAGACACATATATTTAGTTTGGGCATCGTGTTCATTTTTTTAGCAGACGATTTTCCAAACTTTTTCTACTATTGAGTAAAAAAGTTGGCTAAAATAATGGTGAAATGTTTTGTCAATTTTCTCTTTGTCCACTGCCAATGTGTAGCATATGGACTCCTAATGGAACACTCCTACAGATTTTTTGTGAGAGCTCATTGTTATTCAGTCTCTCAACCTCACTTTTTCAGAGAGGGTATGAATTATTTTTGAGTTAAGGTATTCAATAAAATGGTATACATTTTTTTTCAACATGTCTGCTTCCAATGTGGAGTAAATGGAATTTAATTGAGTTTTTCCATATTATTGTTGTATCTGTTGAAGATAAATTTGTTGATATCAACATTATAAACAGTGTATCCGTTTTGTTATACGAGTAGTCATTGTATTTATATAATAATTATTGATGTAAATCGTAACCGTCATCCATGTTAGTGGTTTTTTTGTATTTTTGCGAAATTAATTATGTAATAGTGTAATAAATGATCGTGTCAGTTTTTAGTAAAAATGGCGAATCAACTATTTTATCAACATAGTGCAATTTGATATAAAACCATTCACTTCACTAACAATGCTGTCTAAAAACGGCAAACTTGTCGGTTCCTTACTTATTAATAAATTAGTAGCTATCCGTAGATAATAAAAAAATGTCAAAAAATTCAAATAGCATTTTGGTCAATTCGCCTTTTTTACAAAAACACCAAATTTATTCATTTATAATTTAATGAGTGTTTTAAATAGAAAATTTATTCATTCTTTTTGTCGACTGTATTGTTAAAATTGTAAAATATATATGATAATGAATGTATATTTATGATAAAAAATGTCGGGTCCTATGGCGCACGGTTAGCGTTGTTGGCCTCCGTGTCGGATCTCACGGGCTCGAGTCCCAGTGTGAACAGCATTTTTTCAGTTGATTCTGTTTGAAGACATGGGTATTTGTGATGTCTAAAATGTCCTCCCCTTCCACCCTTCCAATCCTTTAATAAAAAGGCGTAGCGAGAGCAATTAGTTAACCACTAGTCCTGTCCTAGCCTTATCCTTCTTTCCCTACTACTCTCTTTGGACCAAAAGAGAGGTTGAGCGACTGAGTAATAAACAGTTTTCGTAGAAAAACTTCTGTTGAGATACCTCCATTAGGACGCCATACGCTCCACATTGAGAGCGGACATGGATAAAAAAAAATTATGTTTGAAAAATAACATTTTCTCTCATAGGTAAAGTAGTCAATTTGTTTTATAGTTACTATTTCAACATCGTAAAGCAGTTAAAATATGTTCGGAGGTTTGTACTGTCAGTCCAGTTATCGGTTAACAATTTTTATAAAGGGATGAAAGAAAATCATATTTTTTTGAATGACAAGCTTACAATATTCAGTTGATTCTGCATAATTTGAACACCTCGGTACTTGGCTCAATTTAACGAATTCTTTATAAAATTGTACATCTAGTTTTTAAAAAATAATATATATGGCACATAAAATTTAATTCTGCAAAAATGTTAAATACATTTATTTTTGTAAGTTTGCACTTCAAATCAGTTCAGGTATCGGTTAATATATAGAGTGTTGAATCGGTAGAGGTAGACTCTTTTACAGGCCTAACAACTGGTGCAGCACCTCGCCGACGGGAGTAATACATCTGATAAAGTAAAACAACACGGCATGTAATCCAAGTGCTGCATGTACGAGATCACTTCATATTTAATTGTTTGTACAATTTTTTTCTTGAGATTATGTGCGACATAATATTTATTGTGATCTTAAATTTATTACCCCAACCAAGCAATGTTAATTAGTGTTGGTTCTTTGGTTTGGTTTTGGCCCAAATAAATGGCTGCCCTAATATGTCAGTGGCCCAATCAAGCAGAAGTGTCTATATCATGCTCAACATGACGCTATCGCCTCTATTCACTCAGTTTTTATTATTAAATTAAAAAAATATATTTGGCATTACTTTTATTATTTCTAGTTGAGTACAAGAGAATAAATGACTGTTTAACCGTTTGAATACCGCGAAAATAAATCATTAATATGTCCCAGAGATACTGCGTGTTTTTGAGAAAAATAATTTTGCCTAATGTACACTCGAATTCGATATTTTAAAAACCTATATTGACTTAGTATAGATAGCATTACACATATTAATCAAAATATTGCTTACATTCTATCAGAATACCAAGTATTTGTTTTTTTAAATGTCATGGACATCCGTGTTCGCTTGCATATGTTCGGACACCTGTGTCCGTTGGTATTCAAGTGGTTAATCTAAAGAAATCAATAAGCTGTTGTGATATAAGATTGTAAAATTGGTTTTCAAAGCTGTGTAATGACATTCAAAAAGAGTGTGGTGAGGGTGTGGAGACTAGAAGAATCTTGACGCTAGCGCGTCCTGGTACTTAAAGCTCCATAAATTTGATATCCAAAAAACAAAAAGGTATTTTTTTTGTTACCATCTTACCTCCAAATGTGGAACATATGGACTTGTCGTTGTTCTACGAGAATGGCTTGTTATTCAGTCGCTCAACTTAATGATGGAAGGATAGTGCTCAGAAAGGACTAGTGGCTAGCTAATTAGTCTCACTATGTTTAAGGATCGAATAGGTGGGTGGAATTAGTATATTTGAAGATTAATCTATAAATTGATTGGATGATCTATTTTTGGAACTGTCTGTACTATTACTCAAACCTGTGAACAACTCGCTCAAAGCCAACAGCGTTGAACATTCATAAATAAAACCTCTTACTCAACTACTCAATCTCAATCTGTGCGCCCCTCACTTCATGAAATTCGCACAGCTCATGACTATTTTTTGATTATTTATCGTTGCGTCGTTCCTTTGCCAAATTAAGAGTCGAGGAAGACAAAATCTGAATCTAATAAACTGTAATTGTAATTGTAGTTCAGTTTTACTCCTGTCCATTATAAAATTTATATGATTTTTTTGTAAATTTATAATTTTTTTTCTGTATTTTTTCTTTACTAATAATTGATACTTAATTATTGAATTCTTTATACATCTCTAGTTAATCATCTGTATAGAGTTACCATTAAAGTATCGTGCAGTGTAGAAAAAAAGAGTGTTTAGGGTAGAGATGAGTTTTCATTGTAATGTTCTGATTTTAATTTTACAATTCTTGTCAAAATTTAAGAATGCTGTTATGTGTGTCTGTATATGGTTGTGAAAGATAAAATGAAAACATTTATATATAATAAAAAGTATATATTACAAATATATGATTCGTGTTAGAAATGAGAAATAAATATATTTAAAAAAATATTACATTTGTTTTATTTTCACTTATTTATTTTTAAATAATCACAATTTTTAAGGCAAAACATATAAATAAAACTAAATGGTTATTTTTTGTGAAAAAAAAGAATTCAATTACCAGTTTTACTGAAACCGAGTTCCCTGAATTTAAGCTTTTTGTTAAATACCGATGCTTTTAACCATATATGGGCAATCCGCTGAGCTATTTTGTCCGACCCTGATTCATCTCGGTAAAGTATTAGAGAAATAAATTAATAGTTTCAGGGAGGGATTAAATAATGGAGATGACACGGGCGCTTGCAGTGGCTCCACTCTACTAGTTCATGATCACCACCATATAAGAAATAGCAATGTGTTATATTTAATTTAATATTACTTTATAATGTTTAATAATTTGGTCCGGCCCTTGACTCGGAGATAGAATGATAATTTGGCCCCAGACCTAGAAAAGGTTGTCCATGCCTGCTTTAAACACAAAATACCAGTACAGTAGAATCTCGATTATCGGGATTAATTTGGGATGAAGGTAGTCCGGATAAGGAAAAATCCGGATAATAGAAAAAAAAAATTATTGACAAGGAAATGCATGTACATTCAGTGTGAATATTTTTTATTTGTCTAGATTTACATATATATATTTTAGTTTCAGTATTATATTATTTTTTATAAAGAAATTTAATTATAGTTTTTTTTTAAAGCAGCTAGCTGTTTTTTTAGCTGCCAAATCGCGAATACTTTTAAGACATATAAGTTGTCCTGAGTTACACTCTTCTTGGCTCTCAAAACACTCATTTTTACTAGTTACATCTTTTACACATTCAGTACATATTGAAATTAGAGATATTGCTACTGCAATGTCTCCTTTACCACTTCCTACTGTGTTACTGGAACATACTTATGGTAGTTTCAAAACTTTGTGGCAAGATTTCCTCAATGTTGAAATCTAAAGAGTTCTAACTCTCTGCTGCCATATATCAACAGTCTTGAACGGATGATAACTGTTTCTTCATTATTTTCATATGCTAGCAGTAATCTTCCTAACATTTCTACATAAGCTTTTGAATGTTTCTATTACAACCTGATTCATCAGTTGTATTACCGACGTGGCATTTGGTAGAAGAAATTTTTCCGTAAACGTTTCATCATCCTGGCTTAAACATTCTTTAGATGGGTGAGACGGTGCATTCTCTAGTTATAATAATGTCTTTCCTCTTCTATTTATGGATTTTTGATAATTTTTAACTTTTGTTAAGAACTGTTTTTCATACCGTCGCTTAAATTTTTTACCATTCATTCAGGCTTTTTCTGAAAAAACACCGGAAGACTTCTGGTGTTTTTTTAAGCACTTGGGGGTTCTTTGATTTCCCAGTGATAAACAGTGGGAGTCTGTGTCGGCTTGCTGCATTGTGGTGAAAAATCAGCAAATTCGTAAAACATTTGTTTACATATTTTTAACAATCCGGATAATCGATGTCCTACTGTATTTAGATATAACAATATATATCAGTTAAATAATTTCATGACTGTTCATCTGTTATAGCAAATAATCAGTGTAAAATATCACTCGTCTTAGATCGTGCTAATTCAGAAACATGCAAATAGGGAATGAGGTATTTATAAAATATTACGTAAAAAAGATAAATCATTGGCTTAAATACAATTTCTTTCCTATATTTCGTAGTCAGGAACAGATATAAACACCTCCATTAAGGAAAGGTCTACAGCGACATCTATAATTAAGACAAATTATTAAGTGACGTAATTAAAAATGTTCTTGTAATTGACAAAATCTAGTTTTATAGGATGTTCAATGCGTCTCAGTTGGGTAAGGCTTCACTTATTATTCTATTATTCTAACAGTTCTTTGTAAAAAATTAACAAGGGACCAGATGCGTGATTAAGGAGTGACTTATTTTATTAAAAAAAAAAAAAATATTTCAACCAAAACGCACAATTATTTTTTTTGAAATGTAGTTGCCACTAACGGTAAGTAAACTATCATCATTATTTTTCTTGACATTTAAAATTTGTCCATTTAACAGTTACTATTTTAACATTTACATTTTTTATTTTATGTTTTTAAAATTCTTTTCAACTAGATTTTATCATTTACACGCACGTTTGCAAAAGAGTCGCTTAACAATTTTCTTACGCGTCACTGTAGAACTTTTCACTCAACTTATCTTCAAACATATATACTTAAATATTTTAAAATAGCAATTCGCAAAAAAAGGTTTATTAAACCTAGACATTATTGTTGCTTAGTACAGTGCTTCCTAACCTTTTTCATGGCACGGACCCCTAAATCTGAAAACAATAATCTGCGGACCCCCGATTTTTTTTTATTTCACATGTTCATATTTTATCACAAGTATGTTGAAAGAATGAAAATTTTCGCGGACCCCCGCAAAAAACCTACGGACCCCAGGTTGGGAAGCACTGGCTTAGTAAATAATAACAATGAATATTTTTTAAATAGTCCTGTTTTGCGCGCAATGAAGCGAATAGTAACTGTAAATTTGGGTCAAAGTATTGTGGTATTTTTATTTTGAAAACAATTTAACTAGTGGTGTTTTTAAGTGGTATCCAAGGAACAAACAATTTTAAAAACAAATAATTAATTTATCAAAAACTTCATATATGTTATTTATTTGTAAACAAAATACCAAAGTAATGATTATTATGGATGAAAGCTTTAACATTCTATGACACCTCTATCCACTTTGAAAAAAAATGCAACATATCTATACTCTTTGTCTGTTGAAGCAATGCCAAAATGTTGTTATCTGTAAATATTTGGATACATAGCATCTTCTTTCACGAAAAAAAACTGACTTTTTCCTAAATAAATTGTAGCATAACATTTCATCCACTCACGTCTTCGAGTTATATCCCATTTATATATATACACCCAGCACACTCGTTATCACAAACGAAAGTATCGCAAAATGGATTTAAAGTTAAATTCACCAATAAAAAGAAATGTCTTAATTATTTTGATTTTGGTTAAATAAGACCCGTTCGTAAAGCCCTTCTTCCGCGTGGTCTATGGATGCTGATGATTCTACAATCTTGGCGGTGCTTCAGCATTCGTTTCTTGTGGACTTTCTTGTGTTTTGCGAGATGATCGGATCTTGAAAAACATTTAGTGCAATCGTCGCATTTGTAAGGCTTGACACCGGAATGACTGCGACGATGGCGCGCCAATTCGTCAGATCTGGAAAATCTCCACGAACATTCAGGCCACGTGCAAAGGAAAGGCTTTTCTCCCGTATGCCTCCTGAAGTGCGCTTTCAAATGAGAAGCTTTCGCGTAAAGCTTCGAGCAGCCGCTGAACAAGCACGGAAATACTTTTTCATCGTTAGGTTCACAGCGTTTGGCGATTGGTAATATATGTTTCATATTATTCACTTCCATTGGCTTCTCTCTGATTTCATTATCAATCGAAGGAATACTGTAGTTGATACTGTATCCGATTTCATCTCCGTTAAATACGGTCTCCTGGTAACTTGTAGCCGGGCACTGCTGAAGATTTTCCTCATCTTTATACGCGAACAGATTGACGCCCAATACATACAAAGGCTCCGCGCTATTTACAGGCGAAAATGATCCCGAATTTTCTTTTAGAAAATTATCACAGAATTCATTACAAAACATTGTTCTATCAGGTAAACTGCTTATATCCCACGCAGATTCGTTGCATGTTGCCGTTTCGGATAAGAAATTGTCGAGTTCCTCGTCAATATCGAGGAAATCGGTAGGATAAGTTGGACAGTCATTCAAGACTTCAACTAGTGTCGGACTACTTGCGCATTCCATTTGCAAGATTTCACTTTCAGGGTTGAGTTGATATTCATTGAATCTCAAAACGTCCGATAGCTCCAATGAATCTGACGGAATGTCTGTGTAAAAGTCTCGCGGCGTATACGACTTTTCAGCAGTCTCCAGTAATAGCGGAAAGCTATGAGAGTAAATTTCTTCATTTTCCACCGTCTGAGGAAAATCGTAGATGTTTTCGCATGGCTCGTAAGAATAGAGTGCAGAAACGTCTCTCGTCATCTAAAACGAAAGAAATTTTAAGTAAAGAATGTGACAATGTAACAATTGAACATATTAAAACAATAAAAAGACAAAAATATTCTAGAATTCTTTAACTATACAGCACTTTGAGGCATATGGTTTTTACCTAATTATTTATTTTTTGATCGTTAGATATTACCATGGCCTTTTTTGATTAACTGTTGGATATTTTAAACATTTTTTGACCGCCAAAACGATGAAACAATTAAGTAGTATCATACACCTAAAAGTGTAAGTTATATGCTGATAAAAATAAGAATATCTATTGATTGAATTTATATTTGCTTAGGTAGAACTCAATACAGTAAATGTTAAAAATCAGTTGCTTCTATGGCTTCGGTCGGCGGTGACTTTGTGAAAAATCGTCTTTGTCGCAATTTTACTAAATTTAAAATTGAAAATGTAAAAACTCTCGCAAATGATTCAAAATTATATATGTACACAGAATTCTGAAAAAATAATAAAAGTCTCGATAGAAATAAATTGTTTTAAAAAAAGCATTTAAGGTATGACGTTTTCGGAACAGCTTTATTCTGTGATATTTTTACTTCCAAATTCAATCAATCAATTGTTATTGTTTGCGTCTTCACGTGACCAGCAAGAAGACGAATTATTAAATAATAAGAATCAATGTTGAGGTAAAAATATTTTTTTAAATATTATATAAATAACAGCAATTCTGATATCGGTCCATAGTCAGATTCCTTAGTAACGTAACAGCTATCAACCATATAACGCAATTCTCGTGTAACTATGTAAATACTTTTAAAAAATCAACAAACTTACTTCGAACATTTATTTTTTTGATCTTATTTGATTTATGTATAAATTTATTGAACTATCACTTTAACGAAGATAAGCTGTTGCTAGAACTGTTGATATGAGTTTTACTATAAGCTCGAATTAAATGTATGTCCAATCACTTTGAATATTGCAAAAGAACTGCTGCAGAGTTTTTGAATACATTGAATTATAGACGACCATTAGGCAATTAAGCCGGCAACAGATAGTGCAGATTTCAAATGTAGGTAATTAAATACCGCACAAAATAAGCGCTTAAATAAATACGACATCGGAACAAGTGTTGACCGGATCTGCAAATGGTACATGGATAGTCAACGTTTTATATTCATTTGAGGCACTGATAAACTTCAAAACTGTTTCCACTTACATATTTTTTTTTATATGCTACCCTGTTATTGCCTTTTAGCATCTTCGTGCATTCACTTTCTTAATGGCCTTTTTATGATAACCTATTTTTATCCTACATCCTTAATACAGACATTAAAGAACTCTAATGAGTATTAAAAAAGAATTTATAAGACTTTTTACATCGCTGTACACGTAGTGTTCATGTTTTGACATCTTCAAGCCTTGGGGTACCCGACAAATATAATAAAAAAACATCACCAGTCCAATTTGTTCCACGTTGGGAGCGAACACTGTTGAAAAAATATACGCTACAAATATATACTGGATAATACATTTGGGCAGGTATATGGATGCCCTAAGCGAGAGTGATCAGCTAATCACTAGTCATGTACCAACTAGACCTTCAATCCTGAGATCACGCATCCCCAAATCTCGGAGTTGTGATAGTACTAATACGGGATTGAGAAGATGAGAGGAGTCGAGTGAGGACCAAAAAAGAAAGAAGGTTGAAAATTTTGGTTTATTTCCAGAATTCCGGAAATTCCTGGGATTTTAAAATTAAAAATCCTGGAAGACCTAAAAAAAGGTCTCACATCGTTTCGTCTTGAGCTTTCCTTCCTATTTCCGGGTCCCGGTTGGTGCCGGGATCACTAAAGGAGTCCGGGATTGAATGCCCTAGTACCAACCATATCCTTTCATTTTTTTACTGAGTGACGAGTGGTTCTAAAGAAATGAAAAATATAGCAACACACAAGGTTAGATCGTAAACAAATAGTAACGTATGACTGAAAGCATTGATAGTCAATGGAATCGATACTATGCTGCAATATTCAGCTGTGTGATTATTTTGTTCGAGTGCTTTTAACTCATCGAAACTAACTAGGGACTTATTATGCTCGAAATGACATTATCAAAACATTATATAATTCTAACTGAAGCAGTATTAATTAAAATATTCTCTACGAAAGGCGTCGGCAACTTATGACCCGCGGGTCACCAAGTGACTCACTAAGTGTCGAAAATAAAGTAGAATATACAAAAAATAAATGACTTTACGGGTTTCGCATGCAGCGGAAAATCATCATCTTTTCATGCTATCAACGTGTTGGGGATCAATTCCTACGATTTTTTCATCTTTGAGAAAAATCGGCTCTGGCATTTTGTCTGTATGCGGTCCTACCTATAATTGCGAGTAAATATCATATTTTTACGCATGAAATTTATTCGAGGAGCAAAAATTCAAAATGTGATTTGTCCCACAAATACAGAGCTTGGGAAATGATCTCGGTTTGCTTGAATGTGTCAACTTTATAATTATTTTAACACTAATCGTGATTTCCATTCACAGATTTTATTATAGACATTCAGAACTGATATTAAAGGGCATTTTTCAAAATTTGTTACAAATCACTTTTTGAATGTTTGCTCCTCATTAACAGAAAAAATAAAATAAATATTTTTTTAAAATTTTAAAAAATATATGTTATGTGCTTCACACATATATATATATACACACTGTTTTTTTTAAGTATTTGATATTACAGCTTACGCCAATGCGTCAAATATTTTGAAGTTGAAAGATCATACGAGATATACTCGATGAGAATGTTTGAAAGTCACATGAGATTCACTCAAGAAGAATTTACTTCACAAACAACCATGTCTTAGATCTCAAATTAAAATTGAAAAAAATCCAATTTTGACATTGACCTTACCGGGAATCGAACCCAGACCCACCTGATCGGTAGAGCAAGCTCTAACCAACTAGACCAAAGCGGGCGAAGAAAGAGAACAACCAACATTCAGATGTTTATATTTGTCTTAAAGTGACTTTTATTAACCAGACGTGACTAATTAAACGTCACAAATTCAACATCATGGAAGCCATTGATGACTAAGAGAACGCTTTTAAAGAAAGTTAATCAACTACAGTAGAACCTCGATTATCCGGACTAATTGGGGATGAAGGTAGTCCGGATAAGGAAAAATCCGGATAACCGAAAAAAAACATAATTTACTCGGAAAGACATGTACAATCAGTGTAAATATTTTTTATAAAGCTTTAGTATTATTTTTTATTTATTAGTTTTTGTTTAAATAAGCTAGCTGTTCTTTTTGAACCTGCCAAATCGCGAATACTTTTAGGACATATAAGTTATCCTGAGATACACTCATCTTGGCTCTCAAATCACTTCATGGCGACATCTAAGCACTGAAAATCCTTAGAATGAGCAGGACCAATTTCTCTTTCTTTGCATACCTCTTCTTTGTCTTCTTGATCTTGCCGAGACAAATATTTCCTTAATTATTTTCACATCATTCAAAATTTGAAATCCAAGATCGTTCACATTAAAATTTAACCACTTGGTAACATATTTTTCGACACATTCAGTACATATTTAAATTTGTGCTATTGCTTCTATAATGTCTCTTATAACAATTTTTAGTGTGTTACTTGAACTTTCTAATAGTCTTTTCAAGAATTTGTTCCATGATTTTTTCACTGTTGACAAATCTAAGAAATTCTAACTCCCAGAAATTTTAACGTAAACATTTCATCGATCTGGTTCAAACATTCTATTGATAGGCGAGATGATGCGTTATCTATTATCAATAATGTTTTTCCTCTTTTATCTATTCAGTTTTGATATTTTTTACTTTTGGAATGATCTGTTTTTCATAACATCGTTTAAAAATTTCACCATTCATCCTGGTTTTTTTCTAATGGTAATATTCAACCCGAAGATTTTTTCTATTTCAAACAACGCAAAACAACGAACAAAATGGTATGCACTCCATCACATATGTATACAACGGTGGAATCAATTCGCCACGAGAAAATTAGCAAATTCGTAAAAAAATGTTCCAGAAAACAATCCGGATAATCGAAGTTCTACTGTATTGAACTAAAATTTGACAGCATTATTGAATTAAAATCAATATATCCACTGACCCGAAACGAATAGTAAAATTATTGCTTATTTTTACCCGGAACCAAAAAACGTGCAGACACTTGCTTTATACTTAGGTACAAAAGGCTTCAACTGGGATAAGCACAATCAAGACATTATATTATATTGTACTGGTATAATTTTAACTTATAAACATTGAAGTATCTGCACCTGAAAAGAGAATACGTTAAAAGAGTTTCTACGAGGCCTGCTTGTTAGTCAGTTGCTCAATCTCTTTTTTTTTCAAAGAGGGTAGTGATATAAGGATAAGGATTGGAAAAAAAACAATTGGTTATCTAATCGCTCTCGCTAATCGCTCTCGCTAATCGCTCTCGCTAATCGCTCTCGCTAACCTCCGTTTTTAAGGATAGTATGAGTGGGAGGAAGGAATTCAAAACAAAATTACACAGTCTGATCAAGACTCTTTAAGCACGATCGCTTGTCATTTTTAATCAGAACCAGTGTTGAAAAACTCTGTTCCCATATGCAGTGCCGGCGCGAGGTAATTTGGCGCCCTAGGTAATAGTTATTGGTGCGCCCTAGGCGGTTGCCTATTTGGCCTGTATGGTGGCGCCAATCCTGCCCATATGTTGTATAAAACGAGAGCAGCACTCCAACACCATTGTCAGAAATTCGAAGATATTCTTTCTTAACTGAAATCCAGAAATCAGCCAATGAAACTACGGAAAATTCGAGTTTTGGTATCCCGTCATTACTCAATTTAATAATGTTCTCTCGAATTTGACTGGAATTTCTGTTGAATTTTCGACATCGGTCTTTAAAAAGTATCATACATTTAGTGGAAAAAAATATACTAAAAAGTAAAAATTTTATCGATTTGGGTATATTTAATATGTACAATGTACATACAACATATTCTTCCTACCAAAAAATAGTTATTTCTGCTTCTCTGTGAAAGCGTCTCGAAAAATATTTATATTATAGAGTAAAGACAATTGATTTTTCTAATTTGATTTTCCCCCTCTATTGGAGATATGCGCTGTGGCACACCGATTGCGGAGCACTGCTCTAAGCTATGAGAAATATAAAAACAACGAAGACCACACAACATAGTGGTATACATACTCTTGCGTAATTAAATGTATGCGTGTAAAACTTGTCTATGCAAAAATTGCAAAAAATATAATGATATTTTTACAAAGACAATTCTGAAAACACAGAATAAACGACATCTAGTCATTTTGTCACAAACACGTACTTCCGGTTTGCGATGCTGCGATGAAATACCTAGATGGATATTGAGTATTGACAAACATTGCTTCATTAATTATAATCAGTATGATTGCTCATTAGTTAGGCAAATTAAGTTTCCGCTATACTACATATTATATTAAATTTATATACAGTATGTACCTTTATCAAACTATATTAAATGGAGAATAAAAAGTATGAGACAATTAAGCTATTATAGCATATTATACATTAGGTGGCAGTGCTTCCTCTAAAAGTCGCTCAGCAATCTCTCTCTGACTGATCACCGTGAATCATGCGAAAGCGCAGTGTTGTGCTGTGTGTCACGAAATGATATGTGTTACACCTTGATTTCTCTTGAAAAATATAATAATTTGTATTATTTATGTTTTTAATTGTCACTAGGCGCAACTGTCTAATGTGCAATACTACTGACTGGTGTCTTTCATCTTTTACAGAGACAAGAGATTTTGCTCTATTTCTCTTTCTTCTCTTGTTTTATTTTTTCCCCCTCTTCTTTCCTTTTTTCCCTTATTCGATCTCTGTTTGATTCTTATTGTTAGTGGTCAGTGTCCTTTAATATTGTCATCAATCAACGAATTTAATATGTGATATTGAAATACATAATAAATTACGATTAAATAAATATATAAATTAAAAGATAATATTATCTCCAAAATATCAAATCAGTTTTTTGTGTTTTTCAAATCAGTCAGTGCATTTTGACAGTGGGGGTACAATTTCAGAAACATTCAAAGCTCAAGAAGACCCGTATTATCTTTTTCTTTGTCGTGGTACGAATTATTATTGGTCGATTTTAGCGGATTTAGCGAAGTGGTCAACGTCGTTGGTTTTGTATATGGTAATCATGGTCTCAATTGGGGCTTTTTTAAAAATGCGACAGTTTTGGGAAGAAGACAAGCTTTAGAAAACAATTGATAATTATTATAATCAATATCGCTGCTAACTTTGTGACGGCCATGCCAGGTAAATTAGTATGACAACATTTCTTTCCTTGATACAAGCATCTCTAAGCAGACAACTTATAATAATCGACCACTGACCAATATATTCTTTCTTCTTTGGCCATGTTCACTCCCTATATGGAGCATATGGCCGCCACGCGGCACCTCCATGATTCCCTGACTCCCGCCAATAGCTTTGCTTCCTCCCATGACTTGCCAGCATCCCTCAGTTCCGCCGAGTACATCCTATGTATGGATAGTACCCGACGGACGTCCGGGACGCCGAAATCCCACCGGTTGAAAGAAGAGGCAAGCAGGATTGAGGCTTTCCGGAGGCATCCGCAGCACGTGACCCAGCCAGTTCCAACGTCTCTCCATAACCACTGACGTGACGGGACGCTGTCTTGCACGCTCCCTTATCTCTGAATTCCTCACAAAATCAAACCACAACACCCCCATTATCCGACGCAAGCATCTGTTCTCGAAGCTCAGTATAAGGTTTTTCTGAGTCTGCGTCAGGTGCCATAATTCGCAACCGTAAACCATTACCGGCAGAATGTAAGCGTTGAAAAGGTGGCGTTTGGTTTTAATCGAGTACAGCTGTATGTCCCAGACAGTCCGCATTGAGTTGAATGTGGTAAAACAAAGAATATTAAAATATATTTTTGATTAAAATAATGTAATTACTTTCAGATCAGTCTGAAGCCGTTTAATATTTTCAATAACATAATTGTTAGGTAGTACAAACACGTATTATTTAATAAAAGTAGGATTGCGTTACCAGATTTTTTAAAATATTAGTTAAAATTATTTTGAAGCCGTGCAAGATGAAAACCATTTTTAGTGAAAAATTGTTATATAATTTTTGCTTTGTTGACTTGTAAACAGCGAATGAATAAAAACGATTTTTTCATTTTTTTTGCTGTTTAAATTGCAGTATACATTTTTATATTAAACTAGCGAGTACCCGGCATGCGTTGCAATTCCACTTAAAGAAAGAACGTGTTTGTGTTTTAATTCTGTTTATTGAAGTGCTTTTGGATATCTTTTGTTTTTCCGTCTGATGCGTATACGAATAGGTCTGAAGGTTTTCCAACGGGTGAGCAGGCCACATAGAGCTGTCCATGTGAGAAGCATAAATTTTCTAAATTTAGTCCACACCCTGTGGCGATTGTAGCGATTGTCCCTGTGATTTGTTGGTGGCCATTGCATATGCGAGTCACACCGGAAACTGCAAACATTTAAATTCGAATGGCATATCTGTTATATCATTGAGTGGCATATCATTGAGATGCTTGGCAACAGTACATTGTTCCCTTTAAATTTTCCTTTTAATTTGTTTAGCTTCAATAATATTGTGCATTATCTTTTTCACTGAATGTCTGGTACCGTTGCAAAATGGTGAATTTATATTTCGGAAAAGAATGATAGGTACGCTAATTTTCAATGTTAAAATGTGTAACGTCATGGCTGGCAAATCAAGTGAATTTAAGAATTCAAAAGAATTTATTGCGATATTTTTGGGAAAACTTTGTAAATCAATTCTCTTATTGTTTTTGTAATTTTACAGAAATTTGTTGGCAATGTGTGGATTCATCTATTTCCAATTTTCCATTCCCAATATCCAACAATTATTTCGCGAAACGTTCAGCGGATGTGTCATATTGTAGTTTTACACGCATGCTGGCCTTGAAAGCCAATTTCTGCACGTGTCGCCATAAAACTGATGATTTGAGACATGCATTTAATTCATCAACAGCTGTTGAACCTAGTATAACTGATAGGGTTTGTCAAAAATCACCAGACAATAAAATAAGTGCGCTACCAAATACCACTGTTTATTTCCTCTCAAATCTTTTAGTGCATAGTGTAGTGCTTACAGTGCCTTTTTGTGCGCCATAGTACATTTGTCTCATATTATGAGTTGGCATGATTGAAGTACTTCACCCATTCCGATTTTTTTTTGATATTGCATGTTAGTGTCTCAGTGATTTGCATTAAAATGCAATTTCAGTGCTGAATGCGCTGTTCGACAACCATCCAAAAATGTTCACACAAAAAACGCGAACTGACGCTCAACTATATCAAATACACACATTTGCTCAATTGAGAAAAGTCCTCAGAAAAGGCGATAATTCTTAGAAAATGCGCCACAGAGAATCCTAAAAATAGCCAATCAACGGGTCCAAATTTCACTTTTTGCGACCGATGATTTGCCATGACACTGATAGCCTATGCCACGGCTTTTATGCCACAGATTGCTTTACTCGGCGAAATTTTTCATTGTAAAATGGCTGCACTCGGGTGGACTGGAGGAAGCTCAGAGGGGTTCGCGCAAGCCCTTTGTGAAATTTCGCTAAGGTCGACCAGCCCCTTGTTAATTTAAGAGAAAACAATATTCTCAAATCAAATGAGTACATAACTGCAATTTCTGACTTACATACATTATCTATGACAGCATCAGTATACACAGTATTACATTTTCGGCCATTCACATTGATGAGTTTACAGTAAATTGCATATTGGTACATATTGAAAATGTATTAAGTAAAAATCGATTGCTTATTTAAGTAGTCCATCAGAGTGATAAAAAACTCACTGCTTCCTAGAATACCGAGAATTGCTTTGATATAAAGCGAACGTAAACGCATTGGCAGCCTACCGCTGGCTGTACTAATTTAGAAAACTTTGAGAGCGTCCGCACAACAAATCATCAAAGTTTTATTGCAATCGGATGAACGGTTTAGGAATAGGAACGCATAAGGAACAAACTAACAAATTAACGCATTGGCAGTCCACCGCTGATTCATATACATTCGCGAGCGTCCGCACAACGGCTCGCCAAAGTTTTATCGCAGTCCGATGAATGGTATAGTTTTGCATACGGAAAAAACTAACAAATAAACGTATTGACAGCCCACCGTTGATTTATATACATTTGCAGGCGTCCGCATAACAACTCACCAAAATTTTATCTTAGTTGGATGAACGGTATAGGAACGCATACCAGACTAAAAAACAAATTAACGCATTGGGAGCCCACCGCTGATTCATAAACCTATTCTGGCGTCCGCATAACATTTTCCCAAAAAAACTATCGCAATCGGATGAGCGGTATAGGAGCGCATAGGTAACAAACAAACAAACATTCATTTTTATATATATAGATTAAAATATTCATTAAAAAAGTTCTAATTAAACAAATATATATATATTTCCTACAATCGCAGGGAAAATAATTTCTGCTGCTCCTTAGTCACTCACATTCAAGAATTTTGACAATTGTAATGGTTATTTCTGAGGAGTTTATTAATTTTATCTCGTTCACTGTCAATTTTGATGAAACGACTTATATTAACTAATTTATGATTTTTAATAAATATCAGAACCAGCTTCGCTCACGACAAAAATTATCAACTCACATTGCAAATCATAATATGTGTATCTTAAGTTATGCGCTGGTTGTTATAACTAAACGATGCGAAACTTAATTCAAGTACAAGTTATACTGTTAAAGTCAATAATAATTTAATTAAGCAAGAATGGTACTGATTACTGAAACAGCGATTTGCCAATGCGTAGCTCTTGGCTCACTTGTAAAGAGCCGCATACGCAAAATCCCCAGGGGGACGATGACTGGTGTTCAGTGCCTGGGCGAGCAAGGCACGGGCGCCAACAGAAAACAGACTACCGAGAGTGTCGCATCTGATGACTGATGGTGAGCTATTGACAGATGTGGTGACACGGGCTTACACAGGCTGGCTGGAAACGACGGTCGGCGGGACGCTTATAAAAATATGTTTTGTTAATGACATGCTGATTTCCTGTTTATTCTTTATTTTGCGCTACGGTAAATATTCTAGTTATTGCCAAAGAAACTTTCATATTTGTATTAAATCATTCACTAATCATTGCCGCCTGTGTGGTCGAGTGGTCAACATCGTTGTCTACTGCTACGGAGGGCACGGGTTCGAATCCCAGTACGGGCAGTTTTATAAATTGATTTTTCAATCTTTCAATCTTTGGAAAAAGAGAGGTTGAGCAACTGAGTAACAAGCAGTTCTCGTACAAACATTTATGTTGAGGTAAACTCCATTAGGAGTCCAAATGCTCCATATTAGGAGCGGACATGGTAAAATATATATATATATAAATAAATAAGAGGTATGCACGGGCCGAAATTACCCGGTCCGAGCCCGGCCAAACCAGAATCGGACCGAGTGTTAGTGCCACACTTGTTATCCAAGCCCGACCCAAAGCCCAGATTTATATTTTTCAACCCGGAAAAAGCCGATATTTTAAAAAATACTACACTTATACATGATATTTTCTTGAACTGTTCTATTATGAATAGTATTACCGCATGGCTGACTGCAATATTTTCTGAAAAAATAAATTTCTTACCTGGACCCGGGTAAATTAAATCTCAATCGACCTTACCCGCCCGAGCCCGGGCCCGTGCAGACTTCTACAATACATGGTGTTTGCGCCAAATTTGGAGTTTATTGTTGTCGTTACTAGAAAACCATGAAATTCCATTTTTAAAGAATAGTGACGTCTGACTTCTTCTGGCTGCTGTTAATATCTATCTACCCGAGATGAAAATTAAGTAAATTAATAAAAAAAATGCATTCTTAAATCATAGATGATACAATTAATGTCAATGCATAGCCGTAGATTTGTACGAGAAGTTAAAGTAACTGCAATATTTTCAAAGCGGCTTATTGAAAGTAGCTATGATTTCTTTGTGTGTTCACTTGTCTTATTGCAGTAGACTTTGAGTACTTTATTTTACTAAAATTTGTTATTTGCAAAATTTGTCTCTCCAGTAAAATAGTGTCTTCGGAGTTACACGATTTTCTGGTTTCGACTACAATATAAATTCTCCATGTAACTTTCTATTAAGTCGCTCAAGCTCTCTTTCCCAGGGGGAGTAGTGATCGAATGATGAAGCTTTCACACTTCTAGTGGTTAGCTAATCACTCTAGTTAAGCCTTTTTTTAGGATTGGATAGGTGGAAGGAAATTTAATCACAGTATCAATGTCTCAAATACAAATAGTACAATGAATTGAACCCGTGAGCACCGTAACTGAAGCCAACGACGTTAACCACTCGAACATGTACTCATACACTGTTTTAATGTGACCACAAATGATTTAAATAATACATCGACCGTGGAAAGGAAAAAGGACGTAACCCACACATATCAAATTTTACAGGAAGCGCAAAAAACGTGTTTTGATTATTTTGGGCCATATGCAAATTATGAATTATACACAACCTTGAAGTGCACGGACACTTCTAAACTAGTGTTTAATTGACATAACCTAATATTAATTACACAAATTGACTAGGTTAAACCTATAGTTAAGTCTTTTTTCTTGGTTTTAACTTTTTATAAGGTCATATTTTTCAAACTTAAAAGCTAAATTTATATACCAATTCGGCATTTGCAGCTTGTATCCTTTTGAAAGAACATGTATCAAGTTTGGTACATTGTGATTATCGAAAAAAAGCTGTTTTGAAAAAACTGTGGGTTACGTCCTTTTTCCTATCCACAGTCGACATGATTGGCAAACGTAGTAAGCTGTAAAAGTTTCCGAGCTAGACGTGTCAGTTTTATAGAAAAAAAATCGCGTGTTTTTTTGATGTTATAGAAAAGCTATTAGCCGTTTAGCCGCTTAAAATTTTTTCTCAAAATAAGCAATGTATGTATAATATATGAATTATGGAAAGGAAAAATGATTCTCTCGTTCTAGATTATCCTAAAAAGTAAAAAAAGCATCCAAGTATTTAGTTCTACAAAGAATGTATGAACGCAATCGGTCGATAGCTATTTCGGCCTCACACCGTAATCATATCTATCATTTAACTGATCTTAAGATTAGCTTTTTATTTACTATTATGAAATCAGTTAACGTGTCCGACGATGGCGTGAGTTGAAAATAACTACCAAATACTTAGTTTTTTACCCTTTTTAATGGATTCTAAAAAATAAATGCCAAATCAATATATGTATACATTAATGGCGGATAATGTTTGTAGTTTCGTAGAATGTAATTATGATAGTTTTAATTAATAAACATTTGAAAATATAATAAAATCAAAATACGTATACTGCAAGGATAATTGAATGATCGATAGTTCGATTTTGTTTTCATTTGTTCATTAAGAATTATATGACACCTAAACATGTTGATATTATGTCAAGATGCGAAGTATTACTTTTTTGTAGAAACTTTTTATTCAAAAAGACATAATTTGTCTTAAGTTCAATATATTTGTTTTATGCTGAATAATATATTTTTCGTTCAGTGTATTGTTTATAGTAGAAAGGGGTTTTTAAAAGTGTTTATGTTGTAAAAAAAGTGCATGCAAATACAAGCTTTGACTGAAAGAAAACGTCAAAAAAAGAATTCGGCATTAACTCCTGAATTTTGGTGATCGAACGAGAAACGATGCCTTAAAGAACGTGGCATAAAATTGTTGGCGAAAGCATAGTTTCAGTATGTTTAATAAAATCACTTTATGTATGTATAATCAATTTAAAAATCATCATATACATGTATTCCTAAAGCAAGTTCTATTTGAACAAGTCATGTTTATTCATTCTGATTAAGTAAGTTTGCACGTAAAGCAGGGTTTCCCAAACTTATTGTGCAATGGAACACTTCACAAATCTGGAAATGTTACCGGAACACAGCTTATTTTTTAGGTCGAGTAATTCATAATACATACATATTAAAAATATTGAAAAAATATCTATATATTAATAGTCGATAGTCGATGTCCCCTGTGTGGTCGAGTGGTTAACGTTGTTGGCTTCGGCTACGGAGGGCCCGGGTTCAAATCCCGGTACGGACAGTTTTTATAAATTGACTTTTCAATCGATTTGTGAATTTCTGTTCAAAGGCATGGATGTATGTGATGTCTTGAATTCCCCCCTTTCACCCATTCTATCCTATGAACGGGGCGTACCGAGAGCGATTAGCTTACCACAAATCCTGTCCTTGCCCTATTCTTTTATCCCTACTCTCTTTGAAAATAGAGAGGTTGAGCAACTGAGTAACAAGCAGTTCTCGTAGAAACACTTCTGTTGAGATAAACTCCATTAGGAGTCCATATGCTCCACACTGGGAGCGGACATGGTTTAAATGTCCGTCCGTCTGTATGATTGCCCCCAATTTATTCAATAAATAGGTTTGTAATTTATTTTTCACGCCAGTAAATTTTCTGACTACTTAAAAATGCAACAAAAATCCCCCGTTGAGGTCAACGGGCTTACAGCTAGTATGTTATTAAATCACTTATTATGTATTAATTAATTGTTTTTAAAACATGTTATATAAACATATGAGTAAATAAAGCTCGTTGTGATCAAAATATCCGTCTGTAAATAAATATTTGACGTTTTAAACATCAATAGAGATTCATCTTCATTAGATTTTTTATATGAATTAGAAGATGTTTAAATGTCTAGCCACGTATATAACCATTCCAATTTTTACGGAACACTTATTTAGGTCCCACGGAACACCAGTATTCCGCGGAACATGGTTTGGGAAACACTGGGTAAGACCTTGCGCTACCGATCACGCAGGTCTGTATTCGATTTCCGGTAAGACCACAGTAAATTTGAGAAATATTCAATTCAAAGTTGTGATCGAAGATTGGGTGTTTGTGATGTCAATTCACATTATTTCCTCTCCTCCCATCCTTCTAATCCTTTAATAACTGGGTATAGCAATAGCGATTAGTTAACCACTAGTACTGTTCTAGCCTTATCCTCAGTGGTGTAGGAAAGGGTCCTGCCACTCTCAAATTTTACTCAAATTTTGGTTTAAATACAGGTGGCATCATTTTTTTTTTATCTACAAATAAAATTTCTCGAAAAATATTGAACATATATTTGAAAATGCCACTCTTACTAATGTGCCGCCTGGGGCGTTCTGTCTCTGCCACACCCCCTTGCTTCGCCACTGCTTATCCTTCTTTCCCTATACTACTCACTTTGAAATAAAAAAAAAAGTGAGGTTGAACAAACAGTTCTCGTAGAAAAAACTTCTGTAAAGATACCTCCATTAAGAGGCCATATGCTCCACATTGAGAGCGGACATGGATAAAAAGTATGCATTTAATTGTTCATGTCGGTAAATTTCTGATTTTTTAAATATTTTTTACTGACTAATATTTCTTGATCGAAAACAGCTGGTGATCGTTGAAATAGATTTATTGTGTTAAATTTAGTATCAACATATATGAATGAAGCTTAAAGAGGCGCGGAAAATCAAACGCTCTCATGTGTAACGCTGCTAGTTCGGTGACAGGCGACTGCTTGACTCTGAATTACTTCGTATAAATAAGCCTTGATCATTGGCGTACATAGACAAATTCAACACTTAAGAGTAGGCACTAATATCCTAGCCAAATATTAAATTGAAACAAAGGCGTACCTGTCTTTGTAGTATTTACATTTCAACCTCCCCTATCCGAAACGGTAAACGGTTAGCTTCCGTTAATATACATAGTTGATTTATTTATTTAATTTATAAATATTAACATTACAAAATATTACAATGTATGAAGAATGTTAATAACTTTAAAAGCATATTTGTTTCATTCTATTGTTTTTTAACTGAGGGGGGATATTAATTTATTTTATGTAAAAAAGTAATATCTTTATTCTATTTTAATACCCATTAGAATACATATCATTAAATGATAATAATTTTAGTTCTACAAAGCAGCACAAAAAAACATTACATATTTGTATATTAAATATGACGATGATGTTTGCAAAAATATTTGAAATATGCCGCGCATTCGTTTGATTGGCCTGCTCAGTATTTGATTTTTCGCGCAGTTTATCTCTCGTGAACATAGCCGGTGTCGGCTATGATATAATTATATCATAAGAATTTTCATATTTGGTTTTATTTTCTTGAAACATTTTTTCAAAATTTCTGTTTCGATCCTAGGTCCTAGGACCAGATCCAGATCCTGGGTCCCAGCTTTTAGTAAAGCGCAGTCACATCCTTAATACCCTAATTTCTTATAACTTAGCTTATAAATCTTATATAAGATTTACTGGACTGTGACATCGTTTTGTGGGGAAATATATATGTGTTTTCCTCTTTTATTTCGGAAACATAAATAATATAATACGAACATCCGTGCAATGATTAACACGTAGATACATTCCAACAAAAAAACCGGTAAAAATATCCAAAGTTAAAACAGAATCGTGGAATAGGGTTAAGGGTTAAAAAAACGACATTTTCGAATAAATTACGTCATTTATTAACATATACCAAACATATTACGTTTATCAACATTATCAGAAAGATATCAATGTGTACAAACTATCAAAAATAAAACAGTTTTGTACTAATTCTATTTTTTTAATAAAGATCGGGATCGGTTTAGCTCATCACATGAATTGTCAACTGATGAAAATATAAATCGATACTATTTACATAAAATTGAGTAAGACAAATAACGAGGCGTGACAAACAATTGGTAAAAGAAATGTGAAAAGAATTTTAGATAATGATACAAATTATAAATAAATAAGCATAAATAATCACTAATAAAAATATTAAAGTTGTCTTACAAATAAATAACATGTTTTTTTATGAAAAAATACGCCAAACTAAAAATAGATTGGATAAGAAAGGTATAATGGAGCTCAAAAATAATTCTTAAATATTCATAGACAAAACTTGCAAGCGAATGGGCTTCTTTTACAATAAGAGTTATATATTCAAAACACCATGCCAAAAAATCATGATTTGTAAAAAAAAATATATATTTTGTGTAATTATGAAATAATGGCAACGGCACTGTTTTTTTGCGATAACAAAAAAGGACTGCTGCCGATTGCGAAATAGCCTTTATCGATTCAGCTGGTGATTGATAGGGGATATGGGGAATCGGGGAATCCCCGGGGGCTGGATTGATGTCATGCAACCTAATCTGAAGCGTCGAACGAGACGTACTTGTCCAAGACCACCACGCAACAGCGGGACATGGCACGCGATACGCTTTATTGATTTCATGAAAAATTGATTAGTGAATCAGTGTTTTGTGTATATCTTTATCGGGGAACATTATCATTCAATAAAGTATTATATTTGAGATAATAAAATTATAAAGAGCACATTTAATTGGGCTGTAAGTGTATAACGCAGTTATTTTCAAACTTTGCGAGTTCTTTTTTATAAAATTAGGATTGGTTAGTTAAAAAAACTTAAAGTGTTACTACAACTAGAGATTGCATCACTGTTGTTTAATGCCAGGCAATGCATAGTTGTTGACGTGAATGTATACTAGAAGGCTGCACGGGTCCGGCCCCGGCCTGCAGACTAGGCTCGGGCAGGAAAGGTTGATCGAGATTTGAGCTCGGGCCGGGCCCTATGTTCCCGCTAAGGTGTGCGCGTGTGCGCGCGCACACCTACCAAAATGTGTCCGCACACATTTTTCCATCCCCGCACAGGCTGCACACAGAAATATAGTAAAAAGAAGTTTGCTTCACCAAGTTTAATTTTTTCTTCAGTACGATTTTTTAATTTTTTTAAATTTTCTTCCACATAGCTTCAGTGTGTGTCGGTCTGTGATTATATTCCTAAATATTTGCGCACATATTTTATTTTGGTGAAAATTTACTGCTCACAGTAGTTGATGGTCCGCACCGCAATAGAAAAATTAGAGGGAACGTTGGGCCCGGGCCCGGGTAAGGAATTTATTTTTCAGGAAAATATATCATGATTCAGCCGTGCGGCATTATTATTCATAACAAATCACTTCAAGAGAATATCATCTATTTTTCTAAAATTGTATAAAAACCTTTTTATAAATCTAAGCTTCGGTTGAGGTTCGGGTAACAAGTGTGAATTCCGGATAACTTAATCAAATTTAGGCCCGTGCAGACCTCTAATGTATAATAACGTTGCTCCGCATGTATCTCCATATTATGTAATGTGACCATACGTCCTGTTTTTGGTTAGTCTATTCTGCTGTCCACGAGTACAGTTTCGGGACGTCAAAATTCAAAACCCACGGAACAATTCTTAAAAAAACACGATAAATTAAAAAACAACCTGAGTACAATATAACTAAGGCCTCCAATCCCGAGATTCCTAATCCCGGGTTTTCGGGATTGAGGATAATAAGTAAATAAAGAAAAAATCCGGTAAAAAAATACATTTTGCGCTAAAGTCATTGGCATTCGTAACTCTTTAAAAAGATGGAGTTAAAAAAAGCTGTTATTTTAAGCATTCCTGTGAATTACCAAGTTTTTTGAAGTCGTCGACATAAAAAAAGGTATTCGACTTTATTTTAGAGATTTTTTTAGAATCTCTCAACTTCTGACTTTTTTCCCAGTGATCGATCAATCCCGGAATCCCGAAAGCCCACATCCCTAAATAATTGTGAATTCCGAAATTTTCCAATAATCTCAAACAATTGTGGCATGATTTTATGGTGAATGATTAATCCCAGGATCACAAAAAGAGTCTGGAATTGGATTCCCTAAATATAACCAAGATTCAGAAGTATTTGTTGAGTATTCAAATATTTGTAACTATGATAAATTTCACCGCAAAAGTGACAGAATGGAACACTGGCAATGTTTCAACTGTAAGTCGTTGGATTTTTACAAATTATTTCAATGTATTTTGTGCCTACCCATTTGTGCCGGATGTACCCGTAGTTAAGGTGTGTCTTTTTATGAATAAGTTAGGGACGAACAAAAAACACTAATTAACAAAGTGCATTTGAGGAGCAAACATTCAAAAAGTGTTTTGTCACAAATTTTAAAAAATGGCGTTTTATATTAATTCTGATAGCCCATAATAAAACCTATGAATAGAAATCAAAACAAGTGTTCAAAAAGGTTTTTTTTCATATTAAAATGAAATCATAAAGTTGACACATTCATACAAACCGTCACTTTTGCAACACTTAAATCATCATTTTCCAAGCTTTGTATTTGTGTGACAAAACACTTTTTGAATGTTTGCTCCACATTTTAAAAAATCCTGCTAAAAATCATTCTTATTTGAAATTAGCATCAAATAATACATGAAAATACATTTTTTTTGACTCGTGTACAACTTTGTAGTACATAACGCTAAATTGTACCACCATAGAAAAAAATTCAAACTGTCATTTTTTAAATTTGTAAATCATTTATTCCTACATGTCCGCCATTATAGATTTTTTCCGCATATCACCAACCATCATACGCGTGCCACAGGTTGGGAAACCATGGCGTAGCTTACGCCTTGAAGTCGATGCTCGAGAATGCAGGAATAAATAGGGTATGTTTTAATGTTAATTTAATATTTTGAAATCGATCAAGTTACGTCCCATATGGGTGTTGAGGTGCATTTTTCGAGGAAAAGAGCGTTGCATTTCTCAGCAGAATTTCGAACCGCTACTTTTTTCGTTACGGTTCAAGTAAAAAAATATATATCGGTTAGGTTCCGGTTTTTGTTCCGGAAAAAATAACACTTTTTCGGGTTTTTGATTCCAAAAACCCAGGAATGTACAGGAGCTTTTTTATTTTTAGCTCTTCCAAAAATTTTCGGATCTAAAATCACAGGAATTCACGGATTTACTAATTAATAGCCGTGACGGGTCTTATTCGTCTATCATCTGCTGTCATCTGATACATGATTTAAGAAATGGTAAATTATTTTAGTATTTTAGGAACCGGCTCGTCAGATTCGGTGCGAACCCATAGCATCACACCACTGGTTGTAGCTAAAAATGTCCTACCCTATTCTACTAGTCTATTTTTTATAGTGTAAAGCTGCACAAGGAGTTCATATAAATTAAAAAGGCAGCTGACAGCTGACATGGTTGACATGACATATTTCTCGCTAAATTCCATGTGTTAAAAAAATATCTTATTGTGATTAGTTTAATTGGTTCTCATAATTTGTTCGTTACAAAGAAAGCCATTGAAATTTATTATGTATTTTATGACGACTGTCTTGAAAAGAGTGTTGCGCATAGCAACGCGTGAGCTTTTATTTTTATTTTTAATATTTCAATGGAATTGGAAAGATTTTCGAATTTATCTTTTTTATAACGGAAAAAAAGCTCGCAAAAAGAAAGTTATTAACTTCTTTGTACCCAATCCTAGATGACAGTAAACGAGACCAACCGGTTTATTTCTCGACTTGAAATAAGGGAGTGAAACGCAACCCTTCTGAATAAAACTCCAATTATTCATAAACTTTGTGGCAGTGTATGAATAATTTCAAATATTTACGGGAAACAATCAAAAATAACTTTTTTTCAGGAAAAAACTCTTATTTTAAAAATTAGTCAGCTATACAAAGTAAATGTCAAATTAATCAATAAAATGAATTGGTTATTTCCACTACTTTCATATTGAAAAAAAACAATAATACTATCAACGCAAATACATTTAAGCAAGTACTTTTGTATACATGTAATATCTTTCCAACGAACAGTGGTTAAGAAAGATGTTGTACATTATCAGAACTTTCGGTTTTATAGATTCAAAAAAATATGCACAACACAGCTTTTATTGCAATATCAATGGAAAGCTTGTTACTTATCGATTTTCTGAAATTCTTTAATATATGTCTTCTTTTTAATTCTAAAAGTTCTTAGTATAGTTACGGTTGCAAAATGTAAAATAAAATGTATGGGCGTACATGGATTTTTTTAAACCGTTCGCAATGAATGAAAATACTATCGTCCTTATTCTAAAAGTCCGTTTCATGAAATCATACATTGGACTGGCATACGGGAATATGTACTGGTTGACCATCACCTACGTAATACTTTCAGTTTAAATATAGCTGTTTACAGAACACCAAAAGTCACTTAATTTATCTTTTTATGTTCATAAATCTATCATTCTTACATAAACCCATGCACATTAATAATTGGATGAATGTCACAATTTACAATTTATTATACTCGCAAAATAAACAAGTAGATTGAGTTTTGAAATTCTTATACAAGTTTTTTTAGTAAATATAAACATTCATAAAATTTTGGAATAACAGCGTCTTGTTTTGGCAAATTCCTGTGTTTTTGAAATTGGAAATGATATAATGGAAAATGGTTTCGAAAATTCCACCAAAACTTTTTCTTAATTTATACACGATTTCATGTTGAATGCCCGATCCAACTATTTTCATTCATTTACTTTATGACGAGCTGTAAGCTCGTTGCCCTCAACGGGGGGGATTTTTGTTGCATTTTGAAATAGTCAGAAAATTAACTGGCGTGAAAAATAAATTGCAAACCTATTTATTGAATAAGCCAGAAAATCTAAACGCAATTGATTCTCTAGGTGGATTTTTTTAGGAATACACCCAATTACCTAAAAGAACTAAAATACACCGGGACTGCAAAACAAAATATGCAAATAGCGGATATAATAAAATACATTCATAAAAATCATAATTGAGCTGCCCTGCTGAGCTATTATATCAAATATCGACAGTCCTGCAATATTCATATCGTATATAAAATATTTTTTAGAATAATTCAAATGTTTCAAGTATGCAAACAAATATATTTCAGAGAAGAAGAAGAAGACCCCTGGACATATATATACAGCCCTGACACTTGCCCTGTAAATTCCTTTCTAGTAATAAAACATTCCATTTTTTTTCCAGGAATTTTTAGAATAATCCAATATTCTAATTTTTAGAATAATTTAATAATTATCTATTGAACTATTTTTTTCACTCTAGTGGAATGTGAAAAAAAAGTCGAAAAATAAATAGGAAAAAACGAAATTATATTTATATAAAAAATGCAATTTTCACATGCAAAATAGTATAAATTAATTGGACATTTTATCAAAATTATCAAAATGTTGACTTATTCTCCAAATAGAATAATTTTCACTAACGTTATTTTATTACACATAGTATTCTTCTATCCTTACTCTCTTTGAAAAAAGAGAGGTTGAGCAACTGAGTAACAAGCAGTTCTCGTAGAAACACTTCTGTTGAGATAAACTCCATTAGGAGTCCATATGCTCCACATTGGGAGCGGACATGGTTTAAAAAAAAAAAAAAAACGTTATTTTATTACACATACTGAAACTATGCTTTCGCCAACAACTAACTATACCACGTATGTACCTAGATTAAAAACAAATCTTGACATAATTGCGTCTTATATTTATTTTTTTAAAAACTTATTTCGCTAGTCAATCGGATTTTGTTATTTTGATAGCATTTATTTTCATACGATCAAGATGCACTGTGTTTAAAAAAGAAAGTTTTCAAAACAAAAAATGTTATTAACCCCAAAAAAACGCTCAAGGTTAGATTCGAGCCACCTACCAACAGGTTACCAACCGAGCGCTCTACCTTTAGGGTACAAAGGAATTTAGAAAAGTGCGAAAAATAGAACAAATAATATGTATGCTGTTTTTCAAATAAAAAACGAAAAATTCCAATTTCAAACGAAATTTAATATATATGATCTATTTTTACCGCCTCTAATAATTATGACGTTACCTCAGTTGACAAAGAGCTCGGCTGGTAATCCAAAGTTCTGAGTTCGAGCCCGAGGCGCGGGTTTTTTTTGTATGTGAAATCAAAGATTCAGCGATTTTTCTCAAGGGGATGGCGACGGGTTTTCTGGGGGTCGCCAACTTTTTTCGATTTTGGATTTCAACAACAAAACTAAAACTACAGTCAACTAAAATTACCTTATTTAAAAAAATGCCCTTTTCAATTGCCTCGGGGCCGCGGGTCACATGGCTTTTATAAAAAGGGGTCTCCACCCAAAAAAGGTTGGGAACGTATGTTATAGAGCATATGTTTAATTATATATAGATTATCAATGCTTGTTTCTCTATATGATGCGGTGGAACGGCGTTCCAGCAACTTTTTTATCGATATTTTTAATGTCTCAATCAATTTGTATTTTCCTTTGAAAGCTTTTTAATTTTTCGGTCGAAAGACGTTTGAAAATATTTCTTTTAATCATAATCTCCCAAAAAACGTAAAAATGGTAAACAAAGAATTATTAGAACTAAGACTTATAAAAGATCGATTTCTGTTCTAAGGTGTTGGTATTTTTGATATCTATAACTCTCACTCTACCAATCCTAGAATTAACAAGGCAAAGCGAGAGCGATTAGTTAACCAATAGTCCGGTTCTAGCCCCATCTTTCTATCCGCACTTTCTTTAAAAGGGGAGGTTGAGCAACTGACTAACAAGCAGTTATCGTAAAAAATAATCTTGAGATCCAAATTGAGAACGGATATGAATTATAAAAAAAAGCTTAACAAGGATTGAGTTCCGGTCGCTTTTTTTTAGAAGAGCACTGCATATTGTTATAAAGTTTAAAATTCTGGCTCCATCATCACATAGGATATCTCCTTATATACTGTATTTTTTGTACCACGCTACAGTCTATTTTCATGTTCCTGCCAATCGTCAAACATCATTTTTAGCAATTTACTGGCATATTTTTTTTCTTTTTTGTGATATTAAATGAGATGATAGCAGCTTGTTTGGTTGGAATCATTGCAGATGGTAATACAATATGCCTTTCTTCAGTTAGCAACTGTATTTTTCTGCGTTACCGGAAATATAATGATCTTTTTTATTTCCTCTGAACAATACACATTTTTGCCGCGTAGTGTTATTGCTATTTTCATGATATTTGTTTTACATCACTTAAGAATTAGAAGTTTTTACATAATTTATTCAAGGACTTTATCAAGGACAGTATCCATTATTTCCCAATATTCTCCCAACAAATCGACCTGGCCAAATTTGCTTATAAACTTCTTGATATTCTTTCGGAATCAAAATAGGTTGTTTTTTACATAGCATTCTATCTGCTGAGCTAAAAACATGGTCTGCTAGTAAATTAAGCTAGCTATTACAGTAAACAGGGGAATACAGTTCGACTTTTTTTATTATTGTTTCAGCCGTGAATATGAAATGCATTACTGTTTGGGAAATAATATCTTTTATATTTTGTGAAACACATCTTTTAAATGGTGAGCAAGGATGATGAAATTTTTTGGCTTCCTTTTTCAGCTTTTTCTTCTGGAAGACACGGTTTTGTGGCATCGGGATCAACAATGTAGAAATTATAAAAAATGGGTTTTCATGGTCGTCCCTTTATAGGCACTGTTTGTATAATGGAAGCAATGGTAGTATCTTGTCTCAGTTTAACAGGATGGGAATATATTATAATAAGGTTTAAAAACTTTGCATCCATTGAATGTAGAATATATTTTCGTTTTGGGTTCGGATCGTTTGCCGCGCGGAAATTTTCTTTTTCCAGAGCCAATATTGGCTTGTCCAATTTACTCTTCACTATCTTTTTGCATCGTATATATTTTAATAATAAATTTGTTATTTAAAAAAAAACTCGTAGAAAGTACAACTTCTGTTAACAAATACAGTCAGTAAAGAAAGTATACTAGTTCCAATTTTCATGCAAAATGAGTTTTGTCACACATCCAATATAGCGGCTTCTACGCTGTGATTGGTTGAGAAGACAAAACATCTTTTGATTGAATTTGGGTGTTGGAGAAAAGACGTTTTGCATGAACGTGTCAACTTTATGATTTATTTTTTATATGAAAAAACTTTTTTTCAACGTTAATTGTGATTTCCATTCATAGATTTTACTATTGACTATCAGCACTGATATTAAACAGCATTTTTTTTAATTTGTGACAAAACACTTTTTGAATGTTTGCTTCTCATATATGTCAGTGTAATGAAAAAAATATGTCTTTATTATGAATAAAAAAATGGCGACAGCGGGACAGGGGAGGGGGAGGGGACCATCTTTCTTGACGTCATCGAAAAAGCGAAATCGGAAATCGGGGACAATCGTACGGACGGACGGACGGACATTATCGACTATTAATATATAGATAGGAATGAATCATTTCAATTTTGACAAATTAATCGATCAAATTTTCAAAAAATAAGGAGATGAGAGTTTCATTTCATAAAGTAAACATTTCACATTTTATAATTATCTTATTCGTTTTCTCAGAGGAGAAGGCTTCAATGCGTATGATTTGAAAGTGTTCATGAATATGAAACGGGTATTCAAGTAATTCATTAATTTTTCGTCTGCCAACAGTAAAATATGTTTGTTCGTGCATGTATCATTATACTTAAAACGTATCAAAATGTGGATCAACAAAACGACATATTATATAATATGATCTGTAACCTTAAGTCTCGAGGTTATGCCATCTAGTCTTCTTTAATTTGAAAATTATTTCACCATCATCGGAGTTTTTTCGGCTTGTCAAGTACGTAAAATATGTATAACGTAAAATAAGAAAAGTCGAATTTGAATAATATTAATATAAAATAAAATAACTTAGATTATTTCACGTATTGTGTAACAAAATGTGACACGTGTTTCGCCTCTTTCAGAGGCATCCTTAGACAACTACTTTCGCAAATCCTTGCTTAAGTACGACTCGTACTAGGTCTTACTTAAGTAAGCATTTGCGAAAGTAGTTGTCTGAGGATGCCGAAACACGTGTCACATTTTGTTACACAATACGTGGAATAATCTAAGTTATTTTATTTTATATTAAAATGAACTTCTACAAAGTTTTCGCCGAATCCATCGAAGTATTGAATAATATTTTTTATTTATTTGTTGTTTCAAATGAAAAGAACAGTACATGGCATTACAGCGTATGCCTATTCGCCGAGCATTTGAAAAATATAATTATAATTAAAATGTAGTACATAATAGATCTAGAAGACAATAACAATATATTTAACATACAAAATCAAACATAATAACTAATATAACATAACAAACAGTTCACAAAGATTTTTACCGAAAATGTTCACTTCTCTAAGCAATGCTTGTTCAGCCGTGTTCTTGAATCTGGCAATTGATATATTGATGCGCTATATAATATGAATATGACATTTTAGGTCCGTGGTCGAGTGGTCAAAGCCATTAGCTTCAGTTGCGGTGCTCACGGACTCACGGACCGGAGTACGGGCAGTTTCATATTTCAATATATCAATGAATTTTTATAATATTTAGCACTCCCTAGCTCCCATTCAGTCCTAAAAACGGAGCAAAGTGAAAGGGATTAGCTGACAATTAGTCCTGTAAAAAAGAAGTTTGGGTAACAGAATAGCAAGCAGTTCTCGAAGAAAAACTTATGTTGAAATAAACACTATTATGAGTCCATATGCTCTACGCTGGCGATTTGTAAGATGCCATTTATTTGAAAACGCCATATTGTATAAACATGTTCAACAGTATTAGTAAAAATAAATATGTACAATTTTCTCAACTATAAAAGAATTACAATATTTATTAACAGTAATATCTAAATTGTGTGAAACGACAGCTTACATCGACGCGTTATTTAAAACTAAATCTATGGTCGAAATTTAGGGCTGAAAAAATATTCTTTTATCGTCAATGTTTATTTACCATACGCATTTATTTTTAAAAAAGGCAAGCTAAAACGTATACTCATTTAAAATCCTTGGGTCTCGCGAGACATTGACTGGTGTTTATAATGCGGCCAAAGTTTTGTAAACAGTCAATGTAAACTATCGTAAAATAACACTGCTCTACGCATAATTTAATAAATACAATTTAGTTTCTCGGGTCGCATATTAGATTTCAAGTTGGTTTTCTACTTATAAAAACTCCATTGTCAATTATGATCTTGTTTGGATGGATTGTTATGGCTTTTTATGGGTCACGTAGAAAATGGTGTTTTTCGTTATTTTCGTGTAACTTGGTATTTTTTAGTTGACCTGCAGTATTCAAAAAGGACTACTGATATTAGGAAGAAATGATAGGGCCTCACTTCTTGCAATATTTTTTTTAATTAAAAGTGTTACATGTAAAATAAATATACATTGAAATCTAAAAAATATTTGGAAACGAAAAGGTTTTTTTGAGGCCTCAAGCGCACGCCTCTTGCGCTTATGGGGCAATCCGCCGCTGCTTATGGTATTTGAAAAACAAAAAGTATGAATTAATCGGTGTATAATTCATATTTCTGGCGAGAAGTTTTATTTATTGACACATACTAGTTGTCAGCACGTATCTTGAGTGAGTATTATGATACATTTACAAAATAGACTATATATCATGATACGATGCTCGCCAAATGAGTTTTTTGTATGCCCAGTGGTCGGACATAGATTGATACTATGCACGAATTTTATTCTAAAAAAAATAATCGAATATCTGAACATGGAAAAGGAGCCAAATATCGAATATTCGATTGGAATCACTACTTAGTATAACAGATGTGACGAAAATTTGTATATACATATATACATGATCCGTATTATATTTATATAAATAATTATATTAGACGGAACTGTTTTCATCATCGGTGGCAATTACTGAAGAGCTGAACGTACCTGTTTATCCCAGTATATTTAATAAATAAAAGCTTTCTCAGTTTAATAAAATCCCTAATAATATTAACAAACCCCTTTTTGATATTTCGTATTAAACATTCATAATATCAAACTTATCATCCTATATCTCGACTTTAGAGAGAGCTTTTGCATTTAAAATTAAGAACTAGAAGCTCGAAAACTTTTTGCTATATAAATAAAGTTATCATTCCACAAAATGCTTGCGAAACTTGTATTTAGAAATTTTAACGTTTCGTTATGAAGATCAATCACTTGGGAAAATGTAGGGTACACATTTTAATAACTCTAACAATTTTATAAACGGAGCACTTCTTTGCAAGCATGTCCGCCCCCAATACGAAGCATATATACTCATTGTGTAGCTTGTCTCAACAGAAGCCGATTCACGAGACCTGACTGTCACTTAATCGATCAACATCTCTTCTTTTCGATAAGAATAAATTATTATTGAAGGACAGGTCAATGTCAAGATTCGTGGATAACGTATTCTTATCGCTTTGCTTCGTTTTAAGGATTTGATGAGTGGAAGGGAGCATCACAAATATCACAGATATCCATGCCTTTGAATGCAAATCAATACAATTTATTGAACCAAATTCAGATTATGAAACCAAACACTTGATTTTAATGCAGATGTCAGTGATTGAATTAAAATTCGGTCTCGCTAATTAACGGTTTTTTGGTTAACCGGTAACTATAGCGATTACAAAATAAACAACTATTTTAATGACAAATCTACACTAAATTCAGGTCCGATGAAAATTACAATTCAATTACAAAACATTATTCGTAAATTTATAATAAAAAATGTATACCGACTATTAAGAATAAATTCATTTTATATATTAATTGTTCAGTAAATTAATCATAAGAATCTGTAAGATCGAAATTCTTGTTAAGTATGCAATTATGTTTACAATTTTGCACTCTCTCGGTTTCAGTTATCAGATTAATAAAAAAATACATAAAAATAAACTTCCAAAAATTGAACAAAATGTTGGTAACGTCCTACTACTAGATTTGACAAAAATTATTAATCTGTGAACAACTTTTGATAAAATGTATAAATAATATTTCATTTATAATGAAAATTGCTTTAGAGCTGTCTGACTAACGAAATGGACGATCGATATACAGCGATCCCTTTCTGTCATATATATTATATTATAATTGTTCCCTGAAAATGTGTACGAATTTTAAATGAACGAAAGTAGAGCATTGTGAAAAAGATATTAAAGAGGTGTTTTTAAAATCTTTTTACCCATCGACACATATAATTAATACTGAGGCTTCTAAATATGTAAAACTCAAGATTTAATTGAAATACTCACAGAGAGATATTTTTACTATTGATCAACAATAACAAAGATCTATACATGGTCTTTTAGAAACAATCTTTGGCGAAATATTTCCATAACATATTCGTAAATAATAATCGTGTTTTTGAATTAAGCTGTAAGCCGTATAAACGGTCGATTGATGCAAAAGATTCATCGCTTTCAGAAAGAATTTGTTTTTTGAAGACTAATTTTCATTATTTATTTGTGAGAAATTGGAAGTTATTTTTATTTATCTGGATATCATCAATTCCAACGAATATTTTCAAGAATGAAAAATATTTGTCCCACTGTATGCAGTCTAAGTGTAGTCAATTTGTATATAATTGTTTTCATATTGCATCTAATTTATTTTTAGTTCTCCACAAAAAGTTTTAAAACAATTCACAATTACGTAAGAAATTACATTTCAATTGTAAGTTTATTTTAAACATGCAAGGCAGAGTAGAATAGTACTAAAGTTTCTGTTATGCAGTTATTCAATCAAAAAAATATATTCTACGTATGTCTAGACTTGCGAGAGATTATATCATAATAATATCAAAACCTACGCGGTCCCTATGCGAAAAAGAGAATTTGAGTTAAACTACGATCATCTTTAGTAAACACAACTTTTGCTGTAATAATCTATTCCAGGGGTCACCAAACTTTTTGAGAAACGGGCCGGATTGAATTGCAATTCAAGAAACATTACATTAGCAGAAATTTAAATCCTATACATCAAGTAACCAGAGCCAATTACGGTCGCAAAGAAGAAAGTGAAGGGCGGCCACGCGAATCCGCTATTTACTGTGACCCGAAGGCCACGAAGCGTCACATTCTAAGTACATATATTTGTTAAGCGCTTAGTGAATTTGCTTAGAGCGTGACATTTCGTGGTCCTTCGGTAACGTATTAGAAGATGCCTGTAGCATAAAATCAGTGTCAATTTTTGAACAAACTTTAGCTCTTTTATTCAACAGGTGGTTGGGCTTCACGAAATGTTATATAGGAGGTCATAATAATGTACACTAACAATTTTGCTTAAGCGCATACAATTATATTTTTCAATCCAAATTATAAATAATTCCTGTACAATAGTATGATTTTAAGTTTCAAAAATTAAACCAGCGGTCGGCAGCAACTTTAGAAACTCACGAACAACTAAATACATAATTTTTAATCCCGCGGACCACCTTTAAGGTTTTTTAAAAGTGTATATGGAAAAAAGTTACCAAAGAATACATAAAATGCATCAAGTTCATAAAACAAAACCATTTCTTGCAACTAAATTATGTAAGCTCAATCAGTAGTAAACAAATTCTAAAAAAAAAAACAAATTAAAGATGGTTCCATTCACCCACTGACTTGTGTCTTTTAATAAACAGAATTCATGTAATAATAATATTAACTAAATATGTAATGGTTGTGAATTTTTAATTTTCAATTACTGATTGCATACTTGCAAATATGTTATTAATATTTGGATTAATAACATAATGGCAATTAATATTGCATTTCCTATTTAAAGCTCATTTATTGACACTATCTAGACTCGGAATAAAATATTTAATTATTTGCAAAACTTTGAATCTCTGCGGTTCGTGAATTATTGTAAAATCGGTAAATTGATTCTACTGTTAAATATGTTGAAAATCTTTGATAGATTCGGCGGTCACTTTATGCAAGATTATTTAAGCAACGCATTAGTTTATTCGTAAACGTTGCGATAGTTTGTCTGACGATGCTTCTCAAAGAAGCGAAATAAGTGTCACAATGAAAAAAATACCATGTTTAATTTTATATCACTTATTGTAAACCACTTTAATGTTTCGCAACGTTTCTGTTACCACGGAGCTCGTGAAAAAGTTTCTGAAGTTTTTCTGAACCGGTTTTTCTTGAAGTATTCAACAAACATTCTCTTTGTAAACGGGTTCAGGCTTGACATTTTTGGCGTTTTTAAGATTGGTTGTTGTAATATTTCATAAAAGAATTCCATGTAAGATATTTTTTTATTTGAAATCTATTTTTTCCAATAAGCTTTGAGCTTAAAATATTAATACATTTGATTTGAATATGCAGCTCGCGGACTCCTTTGACTGAGCTCGCGATCTCCTGTCTTTTCCCGCGGACCTCCATTTGCGGAACAATGAACCATTAAACATGTTGTCATAACTAAATCGACGACTTTTTCTATAATCGAAATTATTAAACACGAAAATAATAATACAAATAAATATTAAAATTTTCGGTAATTGAACTCGAACCCATCTGAGCTCTAGGGCAAAGCTCTTACTTCTAAACCACATATGAATACACGAAATAAAAAAATAACCAAAAAACTGAATCTAAAATATAAGGGATTTAATAAATAAATCCTTTTTTTCATAAAAGAACCGTTTTATTAGCTTCTAAATATATTTAATATAGAATCTAGAAGTCTTCGGAAGAATATATTTAAACATAGTAAAAAAGCACTAGGTCGCAACAGGGTCTCATTGACACGTGATATAATTCTAAACTTCTTGTATTTATAAAAGATGATAAACATTGTACTTGACTAAATAATCAAATAATAGTATACTTTACCATATATTTATCTTTATACCGGTGATATGACTATCTATTCGCTGTCAGTGAGACCCGATATAAATTGAACTGGGCCATTTGGTATCAAAAAATCATCAGTATGGTCGTTATGGACGAAGCCAGTTGTTATCTTTATTAAATAATTTGGAATCAGCACACATAAGTGTTCAATTTTTTATTACTAATTAATAAATAAGAATAAAATTTTACATACTCAGCAGTTATTTTTTTGTTAATGTAAAAAATGTAAAATAAATCTCAAAATCGATAACCATTTGTTTTTTTACTATTTAATTTTGAGCATTTCCTAAGCCAAAATCACACACAGTCCATATCTGCCATAGCCCATAGGATGACGAACGCTATCGTTACCAAGATCCAGGATTTAAAAAATAGCGTAAAATCACCAAGAAAACTGATTGTGATGTAACTTTTTGAATATGAACAAAACATGCATTTTGCTTTTAAAATGCAATACTTTGTTTGGAAGTAGTGTGCGCTTTTTTGTATAAATATTGATGTATTTTTTATGATATAATCGATTCATTTAAACACGGTGTATTTTGAATAAACAAAAAAAAAACTTGCTTTGCAACTTATGTTTACGGCAGGCAGATTTAGAATTTTACTTGGTTTAAATATTTACCTCCTTCAAATTTTCGATTTTCACTCTCAAAATGTTAGAGAATTTTTCTTTTTATTGACAACTGTATCATTAATCATCCAAGTTAAAACCTGTGAAGAAAATTAAAACAGTTCAAGTAAAAATAAATTTGAGATTAAAATTATAATGGTTACGTTAAATTATTATAAAGAAGACTTATAATATGATATAAAGGTATATATAAAAAGAACATGTAAGCATCTCTAACGAAACCATTAGGCATTTTTTTATAAAAGGTATCTTAACACACATACTTTGCACTATTTCTTAATTTTATTCACCACAAAACTGCCCATAGAAAACAGTGCGTCCATCTAAACATTGTCAATGCACAACGGTATCGTAATTAAATGGCCAATACTAGTTCAAGTCCCCGGATCGTTTAACGAAATTTTATTCAAAGGCAATAGATTTTTAAACCTACTCACCAATTCTAAAATTACAAGCTTATTACAAGCCTTTTTCAGACAACATTAATTTATTCTACCAATTATATTTTCAAGAGCGACTGGCTTTTAACTGGTGGGTTAAATTAAAATACATAATTTTTAATACTTTCGATGGACTTTGTGGAAATTCATTTTAATATAAGGTTTTAAATAACTTAATCTCTCAACTCATTAGTAAATAATTTTATAACGTAAATGTCATTTGTAGTATCATTATTGTTTGTTTGTTTTTCTATCCTCCCCTCCTTACTTCCCGTTTTTATTTTTACAATATATCATAACTTAAACAAGCATTGTGAAAGTAAGATTGACTGAGAATGCCTGTGAAAGAGGCGAAAGCCATGTCACAGTTTGTAGCACAATACGTGGAATAATTTAAGTTATTTAAAATCTTATACATATTTTTTACATAACTCCCGTGAATCACAAAAATAGTCGCTAAGGCACATTGTTAATGTCACTAATGTGTATTCATTTAAATATAATAATAAATGTTAATGAATGTAATTTTGATTTTAACAAAACAATTTAATATGCAGCTTGCGACGGCTTCGAAACGTCCACTGATTACCATCAATCAAAACACAGCATATCAATATTTTGCCATAATGTATTTTTTTTCGTCTATATGTCCACTCGTCACCGTTCATTTGAGACGTTTCTATGAGTCCATTAATGTTGGCAACGGAAAGCAATCCACACTACTTAGGATGAGCGATAAATGCGTACGTAATTCAATACGGAGCTGATTGATGACCGACGAAAAGGGGGCAGAGTGGCAAGATATCCTGCTCGGTTCTGTGATATACCGGAACTATCCGTCAACGTAGAGCGGTATTTTAATTTCGACTCGATATGATAGCAGATATTGATTTATGCCAGTCATGTTCGACAACAATTTCAATGATTTAATAACCAGCCAACGCGTTGGGCTCACTACAAATTAAGAGTGGGCAAAAATAATATTTTTTGTCGATTCTTATTATATGTATATATATGCTCTCTATTCGAAGCATATGGCCATTACACGGTATTTCCAAGATTCTCTATTCCGCCAGTTTCTGTGCATCCCAGGTCACCACAGCGTCCCGTAGCTACTCTGAGTATATATCCTATGAATAGTCATCAGTGAGACAAGACAAGTTTCAGACATTCTCAGTAAATTTCGGAAAAACGGAGAAACGTTGAAAACTACGTGTGTCCAAATTCGAACCACTATAGTATTCATTGCAGGCATCTGTTTATGGTTACAATCTTGAGGTGTCATAGCTCGCCACTAGTGGCGTAGTAGGACGAGAGGAGGGGTCGGCGCTCCCAAACTTTTTCTAAAAGATTTTGAAATTTAGCGCCAAATGTTTACTTTTACGTCAATATTGTTTTTAAACCGTATTAATTTTATTTTGCTTGTAAACATAACACTGTAACATTGTATTTACTTATTAGTAGATAATGCTCGTCATGAGCGAAACTGGTCCTGTTCTAAATGGATAAAAGTGAGAATTAGTAAAAATATATTTAAATTTTTGAATATAATGCCTTTCCACCAAGTATTGACAGTGAACACCCCAAAAGTGTACAGCCCTATATTAGTATTTTCACTGAAGACTATTATTTATTCTTTAAATGAAAACAAATTGAATTTTCAAATATCAGTATAATTTGTATTATAAGAAATATCCACGTATCGCTTCAACTTATTTCACTAATAATATAGTTATTAGGTATCATTGCGGTATTGTTTCTAAGATATTATATATAAGGTTCAATCACATACGTTTTCTTTGAAGCGCTATTGTTCACAATAAATTGAAATGTAAGCTTGCTATAGAATTCAGGGTTACCCAAACTATGTTCCGCGGGATACTGGTGTTCCGTGGAGCCAACGTAGGTGTTCCGCGGGGCCAGAGTAAGCATTCCGCCAAAAAAAATGGAACGGTTTATACGTATATTTTTTATTTTGTATGAATTACCCATTACAAAAATTTACCTAAGTGTTCCGTTAAAATTTCCGGACTTACAAAGTGTTCCATCCCAGAATAAGTTTGGGAAACCCTGCAGTATAGATGGCATTATACGTATTATAATAAGTAATTGATGACATAAGTAGCTGTGTAGGATATTACAATGAGACTAGCTGTAAGCCCGTTGCCTAGCAACGTGAGATTTTTGTTGCATAGTATTTAATTTAATTTTATTTTATTTTATGTTATTTTATTTTATTTTATTGTATATATATATATTATTCAACTAATTTTCAAATACGCTAACAAATACATTTCGTAAAAGAAGAAAAAGATCCGAGGACATCAGTACGCACACATTTGTGAAAAGTAAAAAGTGAAAAGCGAGTGATTATTTTATCGACTATTAATATATAGATTCCAAAAATTCAATAATTTACGAAATTTCTGCTACTACGAAAAATGGTTGTTAGCAAACTTGAACATTATTCCAAAAATTAAATCATTTACGAAATTTCGGCTACTACAAAAAATGGTTGTTAGAGAACTTAAACATTATTTCAAAAATAAAATATTTTACGAAATTTCTGCTACTACGAAAAATGGTTGTAAGCAAACTTAAACATTATTCCAAATATTAAATAATTTACGAAATTTATGCTACTACGAAAAATGGTTGTTAGCAAACTTAAACATTATTCCAAAAATTAAATATTTTACGAAATTTCTGCTACTACGAAAAATGGTTGTTAGCAAACTTGAACATTATTCAAAATATTAAATAATTTACGAAATTTCTGCTCCTACGAAAAATGGTTGTTAGCAAACTTAAACTTTATTCCAAAAATTCAATAATTTACGAAATTTCTGCTACTACGAAAAATGGTTGTTAGCAAACTTAAACTTTACTAGCTGTAAGCCCGTTGCCCAGCAACGTGAGATTTTTGTTGCAAAGTATTTAATTTTATGGTATTTTATTTTATTTTATTTTATTTTATTTTATTTTATTTAAAAAAGTGGAGACTGGAAGGTCGAGGACACCTTACACTCACTCTAACTAACGGACCTTATCGGCTATTAATATATAGATAAGCCCGTTGCCCAGCAACGTGAGATTTATGTTGCATTTTTAAGTAGTCAGAAAATTTACTGGCGTGAAAAATAAATTACAAACCTATTTATTGAATAAGCCAGAAATTCTGATAGTAAAAGAAATATATCTCGGGGCATATATCGACAGCCCTGCCCTGCAGTATTTAAATTGTAAATTATTAAATTTTTGGAATAATGTTTAAGTTTGCTAACAACCATTTTTCGTAGTAGCCGAAATTTCGTAAATGATTTAATTTTTGGAATAAAGTTTAAGTTTGCTAACAACCATTTTTCGTAGTAGCAGGAATTTCGTAAATTATTGAATTTTTGGAATAATGTTCAAGTTTGCTAACAACCATTTTTCGTAGGAGCAGAAATTTCGTAAATTATTGATTTTTTGGAATAATTTTTAAGTTTGCTAACAACCATTTTTCGTAGTAGCATAAATTTCGTAAATTATTTAATATTTGGAATAATGTTCAAGTTTGCTAACAACCATTTTTCGTAGTAGCATAAATTTCGTAAAATATTCAATTTTTGGAATAAAGTTTAAGTTTGCTAACAACCATTTTTCGTAGTAGCAGAAATTTCGTAAATTATTGAATTTTTGGAATAATGTTCAAGTTTGCTAACAACCATTTTTCGTAGGAGCAGAAATTTCGTAAATTATTGAATTTTTGGAATAATGTCCAAGTTTGCTAACAACCATTTTTCGTAGGAGCAGAAATTTCGTAAATTATTTAATATTTGAAATAATGTTTAAGTTTGCTTACAACCATTTTTCGTAGGAGCAGAAATTTCGTAAATTATTTAATATTTAGAATAATGTTCAAGTTTGCTAACAACCATTTTTCGTAGTAGCAGAAATTTTCTAAATTACTTAATTTTTGGAATAATGTTTAAGTTTGCTAACAACCATTTTTCGTAGAAGCAGAAATTTCGTAAATTATTGATTTTTTAGAATAATGTTTAAGTTTGCTAACAACCATTTTTCGTAGTAGCAGAAATTTCGTAAATTATTGATTTTTTGGAATAATGTTTAAGTTTGCTAACAACCATTTTTCGTAGTAGCAGAAATTTCGTAAATTATTGAATTTTTGGAATAAAGTTTATGTTTGCTAACAACCATTTTTCGTAGTAGCAGAAATTACGTAAATTATTTAATTGTTGGAATAATGATTAAGTTTGCTAACAACCATTTTTCGTAGTAGCAGAAATTTCGTAAATTATTTAATATTTGGAATAATGTTCAAGTTTGCTAACAACCATTTTTCGTAGTAGCATAAATTTCGTAAAATATTCAATTTTTGGAATAAAGTTTAAGTTTGCTAACAACCATTTTTCGTAGTAGCAGGAATTTCGTAAATTATTGAATTTTTGGAATAATGTTCAAGTTTGCTAACAACCATTTTTCGTAGGAGCAGAAATTTCGTAAAATATTTAATTTTTGGAATAATTTTTAAGTTTGCTAACAACCATTTTTCGTAGTAGCATAAATTTCGTAAATTATTTAATATTTGGAATAATGTTCAAGTTTGCTAACAACCATTTTTCGTAGTAGCATAAATTTCGTAAAATATTCAATTTTTGGAATAAAGTTTAAGTTTGCTAACAACCATTTTTCGTAGTAGCAGAAATTTCGTAAATTATTGAATTTTTGGAATAATGTTCAAGTTTGCTAACAACCATTTTTCGTAGGAGCAGAAATTTCGTAAATTATTGAATTTTTGGAATAATGTCCAAGTTTGCTAACAACCATTTTTCGTAGTAGCAGAAATTTCGTAAATTATTGAATTTTTGGAATAAAGTTTATGTTTGCTAACAACCATTTTTCGTAGTAGCAGAAATTTTGTAAATTACTTAATTTTTGGAATAATGTTTAAGTTTGCCAACAATTATTTTTCGGATTTTAAATTATTTAACAACTAGCTGACCCGACGAACTTCGTACCGCCTCAGAATCAATAAATGTTGTAATAAAAATAATAAAACATTTTTAGTACTTTTCCCACTAAATAAAATTTATTTGATCAGGACCGGTTTCGCTCATCGCGAGCATTATCAACTGAGTTATTATCATCTGAGCATTATCATCAGTTAATAATGCTCGCGATGAGCGAAACCGGTCCTGATTAAATAAATTTTATGTGGAAAAAGTACTAAAAATGTTTTATTATATTGCCATTCCACCAAGTATTGACAGTGAACACCTTAAAAGTGAATAAATGTTCTGTTAACTTGATAACTTGAAGCATGATGACTACCGAGTCAACCTTCAGTTGTAAATTGCGCGGTGGCAAGCCAGGCAGATTCAATAAGTTTAAAAATTAAGTTGGATAGTTGGTTGCTTCGTCTTCGTTTGTTACACGGTCGATATATTTGAAGGAATGCAGTGGACCAACGATTTGATTTTGAATTGTGAAGTTTAAATGATCCACATCTTTGTTCTTTGCCGCAAGAATTGCTCGTTCATTCAACCAATTGTGATTTTTGTGATTAGATGTTCGGGAACATTTTGTTGAATGAAGTGAAATTGCAAAAATTCGGCGGAAACAAAATCAATCCGTTCGATTCGTCGACAGGAACACCCCCGTTACCGATAGTCAGCAATTGCTTCGGCAGATAGATCGTTTAGCAATGCAACTCGCATGTTTGTCGTCAGCTGAAGATTCTTTACATAGCGCCAGAGTCGTGATTTGAGGTAAGCGTTTATTTCATCGGAAGCGGTAAATCTTGGAATGACTGGTAGTGTTTGGTGGAAATCGCCAGATAGTAGAATCATTGCGCCTATAAAGCATCTTGAGTCATTGCACAGATATTTCATACTTTGATTGAGTGCTTCCAATGCGCATTTGTGCGCCATTGTCCATTCATCCCAGGTGATGATTTTACTTGCTACCAAAACTTTGGTCATTGGTGAGTGTTTCGCAATATTGCATGTCAGTTTTTCAGTCGTTTAAAGCAGTGCTCCGCAAGCGGTGTGCCGCGAGGCGATGCTGGGTGTGCTGCGGCGCGAATCTCTAATAAACGAAAAAAAAAAATAGTTTGGGCGATACTACAAACTATTTCTGATGACACTATCATAGAGAAGCAGAAATAATTATTTTTTGGTTGAAAGAATATGTTATATGTACAGTCTGCGCAAGAATGTTTCGCGCACCTTGCGAAAGTTCGCTAGATTTGAAGGAATGTAGTGGACCAACGATTTGATTTTGAATTGTGAAGTTTAAATGATCCACATCTTTGTTCTTCGCCGCAAGAATTACTCATTCAATCAACCAATTGTGATTTTTGTGATTAGATGTTTGGGAACATTTTTTTGATGAAGCCGTCCTTCGTTGAGACGAAATTGTTAAAATTCGGCGGAAACGAAATCAATCTGTTCGATTTGTCAACAGGAACACGGTCGTTACCGACGATCGTCGAAGATCGTTTTCAAGCTTAAATCATTTTTCTCTTCTCCTTCGGGGCCGAGTTAATAATCCTCAAATTCTCATGACTATTAATTTACATGCTCCCAATTTATTCTTACGTGGGCGTAACTATGAGCAAAAACTTTAATTTCTAAAAACTTATACCTCGCTTAAGAGGTTTAAATCACCAGTTCCAAGGGCCGTTAGATTGATCAACGCATTGCCTAGAGAAGTGGACATTTTTAGTGATAGTATTTGTGAACTGTTTGTAAAATTTCACTATTTTATTTCTTGATTTTTTATGTTGATTTTGATTCTGATATATTATGTAGTTTTATTTTATATTTTGTCTTATTATATTTTTCAAGTACATGGCGAATTGGCGTCAGCTGTTATGTCATGTACTGTAATTTTAATTTTGAACAATTAATAAATAGATAGTCAGCAATTGCTTGGAGAAATCTTCGGCAGATGGATCGTTTAGCAATGCAACTCGCATGTTTGTCAATTATTTGAGGCAAGCGTTTATTTCATCGGCAGCGGTTGATCTATCTACGTGGCTGCTATTCTAGAAGAAGAAACTGCTACAGATTTTTTTTTATCTCGCATGACCAGTGGCCATAATCAATGACATGAAGAATGTCTTCCCAGCTCCACCGGGCGCATCGAGGAAAAATAAGCCACCATTTCCATCATCGATTACCTTCATTAACGTATCGCTAATTTCCTTCTGTTGAGGGTTCAACAGTGGTACATTCGTTCAAACTGATTGGTTCAATGCATCTCGATCATATTCACGTTCACGTTCCAATTCTCGATTGAAAGCGTCGTTCATTCCACGATCTGGCGTTGGCATTCCTAACTTGACTACCAAACTGCCGCACATGAGGTAACACATGTCTTCGGTCTAAAGCAAAGCCTGGTTATGTATCTCTTCATTCACCTCGAGATCGGGATTCCCCAAACTGACACGAATTCGATGCAAAATGTATTCGGACATGTCATCCTTGTACTTGTTCCACAGTTCACGGGGATTCGATGGGAAGCATGTCAAAATAATGATAGAAAATAATGTGCGTATCTGACTTGGAGATTCAGAAACAATTTCTTCAGCGATTGTAATGAGTATCATTTTCAAGCAAATTGAGCTGTTGACATGCAAGTAGAAGCATTCGTCATTTTTCGGATGAACTGTGTACATGCGTCCAAGAGCATCAGTAGTCATTCGGATGAGCAGGAACCGCATCGCCTTGCTTTCGACGTTAAAATTTCTTCGATGTAGCTTTCCAAGTGTAATAACGTGGCATCTCAAAGTAGAGCAACGTTCGTGCAAACAGCGTAATATTTTTGTCAAAAAAATTATCATACCTAATTAAAAACATAACCTTATTTCAACATTATCCGATTTTATTTCGTTTTCATATTATATCATCGATTTGTTTTATTCTAATCCATACTCTAAATTTAAAATTATTTAGAAGTCAATCGTATGCAAAAGAAGCAAAAACAAATGAATTTTGGAAAAATTGCCACCTAGCGGATGAAATCTGCATACAAACGACATTTTCATTATTTCAAGGTGTTCGCCATTTGAAAACTGTATGAGAATATTAATTTTCTTCATAATTTCTTTGCCGTGATATTTTTCCGATGTTTTAATGCTTATTCTGCTATTCTAGGCGGATACGAATTTAATAAAACAAAGATCATTAAAATCCGAGCTGTTATTCTCGAGATATACGTGGTGTAACAAACCCCACTTTCTTTTATATATATAGATTTAAACGAATTTAAAATAACAACTCTATCTATAGAATAAATGGTTTATTTATTTAAACAATCTTAATTTTATCAACACTTCCCTTTACTATTCAAGAAAGTATTTATATTAATAAAGATCGATTATCTACAGCTTGTATATATAAAAAAAATACACTGCAGCATCTGAAGCGAGCATGGTTAAAAAAAATCGATATGTTCTCCCTTTTCAGTAGAACACCTTTACACTGAACTCCCCATTTACACGGTAGATACGCTCAACGCGATACCGAGTAAAGAAAAAGTGTAAACAATTATATTAAAATTTGTGGTAGATAGGTTTCCTTGCATAAAAATAAATTAAGGATATCAAAAAATTAAATTCATTATCGCTTATTGTATCTTAATGTTATATAAAAAATACTTTAAAAAAATCAAACGTAACAAAAATTATTTACTATCACTATGAGACAATAGACGAAGCCTTTTACGAAAATTTTGAATGACATATCTCTCATCTCTTGAGATATCCAGAAACTGTGTAATATTTCTGTCCAAATTTTTAAATGAATAGTCGATTTATTTATCTTTTTTTGCACCGTGTTATTTCTAAATCGTCTTAAAACAGAGTTCAGTGTATTTTAATCGTTAAGTTGGTGTATTCTATTCAAATCAATGTTATGCGTTATGCGTAATAATTCATCGAGCTAACCTTCTTGCTGAGTAAAACTATTATCATGTTGAAATGAAAATAATGATTTCGATACCCACCGCTCAATAGGTTTATCATCTTGATATTGAATTGATATTCATCGTCTCTTTGCCAAAACATTAGCGAGTATTGCAATGCATTGTATGAACGGTGTGCTTCGTATCCAATATCGTTTAAATACTATTTCACAGAAGTTGCGCCACATTATAAACTAATTAAAATACACTGTTCCCGCTATGAGCCATGAATCCCGTGTTTGACCATAATTGGATAAATAGATTTTTACATCAGAATGATTTATCGGAATTAAAACCTAATAAAAATCGATGTAAACTCAAAATAACGGCGCATGTATACCAGAGATAATAATGTATACCTACATAGCGAGCAGTCAACTGTCAAAGTATAATGTAATCAATGCCATCTGGTGGATTTACTGGAAAACAGCATACAACGTGTCATACAATGTCCACGTTCCATTTGTATTTTTCAAAAAAACAAATTGTATGAGGACATTTATTTTCTTAATAATTTCTTTCCCGTGATATTTTTCCGATGTTTTAATGCTTATTCTGCTATTCTAGGCGGATAAGAATTTAATAAAACAAAGATCATTAAAATCCGAGCTGTAATTCTCGAGATATACGTGGTGTAACAAACCCCACTTTCTTTTATATATATAGATTATTTCCAATAAAAATCAAAAGATCAAATCCAATTTTTCAATAAAAAATCAGTTGCACATTTTGTCCAAGTGTATGAAAAAAGCAAAATATTATTCTATGATATATCCATATCATAATTTGAATATTCTTAATGTATTAAAGAATTCTAACAGATTTTCAAGGTCAGACGTGAAAAGATTCATCATTATGATTCAATTGATCAAATCCGCTCCAAAAAATATTAGTCTCACATCGACTCACACGATCAAACGATTCATTTCGATAGCCCTATAATCATAGTTTGCAATAGTCGAATTAAAGTCTTTGATTATTCGAATATTATGATGTATGGTGATACAATACTTCAGCTCTACACCAAGAAATATCAAATTTTCAAACGTGGCGATATCAGAACATTCACGCCCGGTTTAAAATAAGCCGCTCCCATTGGATAGAACAACATTTCAAAAATTTGCTGTTCAAAATAAATCGAAATCATTGGTCTGTTCCTTACTGCGGACGTTTTACAAACGGACCTTATCGACTATTAATATATAGACTAGCTGTAAGCCCGTTGCCCAGCAACGGGAGATTTTTGCTGCATTGTGTTTGATTTTATTTAGTTTAATTTATTTTATTTTAATTCATTTTAATTCATTTTAATTCATTTTATTTTATTTTATTTTATTTTATTTTATTTTATTTTATTTTATTTTATTTTATTTTATTTTATTTTATTTTATTTTATTTTATTTTATTTTATTTTATTTTATTTTATTTTATTTTATTTTATTTTATTTTATTTTATTTCAATTTATTTTATTTTATTTTATTTTATTTTAATTTATTTTATTTTATTTTAATTTATTTCAATTTATTTTATTTTATTTTATTTTATTTTATTTTATTTCAATTTATTTTATTTTATTTTATTTTATTTTATTTTATTTTATTTTATTTTATTTTATTTTATTTTATTTTATTTTATTTTAATTTATTTCAATTTATTTTATTTTATTTTATTTTATTTTATTTTAATTTATTTCAATTTATTTTATTTTATTTTATTTTATTTTATTTTATTTTATTTTATTTTATTTTATTTTATTTTATTTTATTTTATTTTATTTCAATTTATTTTATTTTATTTTATTTTATTTTATTTTATTTTATTTTATTTTATTTTATTTCAATTTATTTTATTTTATTTTATTTTATTTTATTTTATTTTATTTTATTTTATTTTATTTTATTTTATTTTATTTTATTTTATTTTATTTTATTTTATTTTATTTTAATTTATTTTATTTTATTTTATTTTATTTTATTTTATTTTATTTTATTTTATTTTATTTTATTTTATTTTATTTTATTATCTATTAATTTGAAAATGTACGCAAACAAAATACATTTCGTAGAAGAAGAAGATGTCTCGAGGACATCATCAGTACGCACACATTTGTGAAAAGTGAAAAGCGAGTGATTATTTTATCGACTTTTAATATATAAATTTAGTATGAATAAAAAAGTGGAGACTGGAAGGTGTGAAATGGACGCTCAAACAAACACTCACCCACTCACCCAGACAAACATACGGACCTTATCGGCTATTAATATATAGATTATTTTATTTTATTTAAAAAAGTGGAGGCTGGAAGGTCGAGGACACCTTACACTCACTCAAACAAACGGACCTTATCGGGTATTAATATATATTACAATGAGATAATCGGTTATATTATAATTACCATAAGAGAAACGGTTCAACGATTGAAACAGAGTTCACTTTTTATCGTCATATTTTTAGATCTGATTCATAAAAGAATTGATATTTGTTTATTTTCCCATCATATTCTTTTTCCGAACATATTCCTACTGTGGATTCTGACTGTGATTTTGTGTCTTGGACCAATCCCTTTGCAGTCTGTCGAGTAGATCCTATGATTGGTCATCCATGGCATTCTATGACGAAGGAATCCATCCTTTTGGATGAAAAGACAAGCGGGATGCATGCTCTGCAGAGGTGTTGCAATAGCTTCTTGTTGGTCATTGAGAGCTCATTTTTTTTAAAAAAAATCTAATCCTCAAGTTTTGCCAAAATGGATTCTCTCAATGTGTAAATAAACATACAACTATTTTTTTTAAGATTTCGACTGAAGGTGCTTGGTGGAATTTCAATATTAAATTTGAATCGTTCAAACTATGTACATTCTCACAAATTTTGTCATTAACGACCCGGGTTTCGCCTTTCGGCATCTTCAGGCATTCAAGTGCACGGATGAACTTGAACTGACGCTTAGTAAATGAAAGTTTCGTGTTTATATAAGATACAAATGTATCACTGAGTCCAAAGCCACTGCTGGCAAAAAGGATAAGCCCATGGGAATGCCAACAGATTTGACTAGTGAGCAGTTTCAAGAATTATATAATTTGTTTGTCGGCAAAGGTTTTATGATTATATGATTTTATGGTTATATAGGGTATAGAAGAGGAGATGTGGGAAAATTTGATATTTCGTTTAAAATCGGAAGATTTTGCAGCTGTGCTTTGTTGATTTCTAAAATTTCTTGGAAAAAGAGCTTATGACTGTCCGTATTTGGGTGTAACATTTTTATCCCTTGTTCCTGATTGAACACGTGTCCTTCCGATATTAAGTGATTAGCAAAAGTAGACGTGTCTTTTTTCAATCTAAAGGCTGCCATATGTTCTAAAACCCGGATGTTCAGTGTTCTTTCTGTTTTGCCGATATAAAACTTTGTACAACAAGAGCATTGCAATCTATAAATCCCGGATTTATTTAAGTAATGTATTTTATCTTTATTATTAACTAATAATTTGCCTAAAGAGTTTTTACAGTAAAAAGCAGGTCTTACACTATCAGCTAGCTGTTTTTTAATTTTAAGACTTGTATTTCCTAAAAAAATGATTCTACGCCAATACCTATTATGATCTATGTCCTTTGACACTATACCTTTAAATAACATTTTTTCTGCAAGTTTAGTTTGTTTTTTTGATAAAAGATTGTCTATAAGAGACATATCGTATCCATTGTTTATGGCGATTTGTTTGATGATTTTCAATTCGATATTAAAGTTTATTTCGTTTAAAGGAACACTCACAAGTCTAAGTATTTCTGAATGAAAAGCGGCTAGTTTATAAGAAAATGGGTGCATTGAATTTTTATGGATTACAGTGTCAGAGAAGGTTGGCTTCCGAAATATTTTAAACTCGTGAGAATGATTTTCAATGTTAATATTTAAGTCAAGAAAGTTAATATTTTTGCCTCCGAATTCTAGAGTGAATTTAATATTTTTATCTAATGAATTTATAAAGTTATGAAAGTTAGTTATTTGTCTATCTGTTCCTTATAGTGTTATGTCGATATCCTTCCCCTTATAGTGTTATAGTAGATATGTCTCTTATAGACAATCTTTTATCAAAAAAACAAACTAAACTTGCAGAAAAAATGTTATTTAAAGGTATAGTGTCAAAGGACATAGATCATAATAGGTATTGGCGTAGAATCATTTTTTTAGGAAATACAAGTCTTAAAATTAAAAAAACAGCTAGCTGATAGTGTAAGACCTGCTTTTTACTGTAAAAACTCTTTAGGCAAATTATTAGTTAATAATAAAGATAAAATATATTACTTAAATAAATCCGGGATTTATAGATTGCAATGCTCTTGTTGTACAAAGTTTTATATCGGCAAAACAGAAAGAACACTGAACATCCGGGTTTTAGAACATATGGCAGCCTTTAGATTGAAAAAAGACACGTCTACTTTTGCTAATCACTTAATATCGGAAGGACACGTGTTCAATCAGGAACAAGGGATAAAAATGTTACACCCAAATACGGACAGTCATAAGCTCTTTTTCCAATAAATTTTAGAAATCAACAAAGCACAGCTGCAAAATCTTCCGATTTTAAACGAAATATCAAATTTTCCCACATCTCCTCTTCTATACCCTATATAACCATAAAATCATATAATCATAAAACCTTTGCCGACAAACAAATTATATAATTCTTGAAACTGCTCACTAGTCAAATCTGTTGGCATTCCCATGGGCTTATCCTTTTTGCCAGCAGTGGCTTTGGACTCAGTGATACATTTGTATCTTATATAAACACGAAACTTTCATTTACTAAGCGTCAGTTCAAGTTCATCCGTGCACTTGAATGCCTGAAGATGCCGAAAGGCGAAACCCGGGTCGTTAATGACAAAATTTGTGAGAATGTACATAGTTTGAACGATTCAAATTTAATACAACTATTTGTTTACAATATATCAAAATGTATTGTCGTTTGACGTATTATTATTTCATTATTATCTTTTTTTCATATAAGCATAATAATTTTATATATTTTTATGTAAGACCCCACTATGTTGATTCTGTTGGTGATGAAAATATGATTGTATTTATAAAAATACAAAAAAAATAATCTGTAATTCGTTACTCAGGCAAAATATTGCAAGGGGGTGTCTCATACCCTATCCATATTCACCCTCAAATCGGTTATCCAAAAGTAATGTTCGGTGATGCGAAATTTCAACAAATCCGACATTTTCATTGTTACAGATGCCCAAGGAGGAATAAATCAAGCCTTTGTTGCCTCGATGGAGTTCCAAGAAACATATTGATCAAAAAATATGCCGGTTTTTTCTCTATTGTATTTAAAGTGCGATTGTTTTTCTTTGAAGTGTATTTTTGGGGAGAAAAAAGCTTATATTCAGCATGGTCTTGGATATTTCGTGAAGTGAATGAATCGGAAAATCAATATAAAAAAGGTGCATCAAAGCAACACTTGTACTTTGATTGGAAAATATTTGCATGATTCTGTCTATACAATATTTTTTATCAAATATTATATGTAAAGTACACGCTAAAACCCATTGACTAAACCAGGGCTGTGGAGTCGGAATCGGAGTCAGAGTCGCGGAGTCGCTGTATTTTGGCAGGAGTCGGAGTCGGAGTCGTGAAAAAAGAGCGGCTCGATTTTTTTTGAAAAATATAGTTAATGATGTGTATTTAAACAAAATAGTCAAAAGTTTTAACATTTCATGCTTGGCTGACTAAAGATGATCTGATGGTATACATACGTACATATATATAAGTTAAAATGAAATTATTGAAAAAATTCCTCAAAGTCAGAGTCGGAGTCGTCTTTTTTTCACGCGAATCCACAGCCCTGGAGTAAACTAACACGTTAAAAAATAACAATTCTTTGAATAAGGTCACAGTAACAAAGTATTTACTTCCACAAGAATTATGTGTGAAGAGAATTTGCTTTGAAGAGTAGTTATTACCGTTCGTGTTTTCTTAAAGTAGTACAAAACGACATAATAACATAAAATGCTTATTTTAAATATAAGTGAGGGCAGCGGTTGCCAAAGTGGTGGTCCGAGAGATACGTGAAAATTATTTTCATTTCTTAATCCACAGCAAACCAACAAAAAAATGATAAATGAACGAATTATATGCATGAAATAATTTCACTCTCGTATGACGTGGTCAATATATTAATTGGGTCATTACAGAGGTTTTTGTGTATTTTATTTGGTATTGATGCTTGATTTAATACAGAGTATATGTTAATAAATCTTTAAAGTTTGTTTTCTTTTGTTTAATATTTATTGAGTTAAATAAGTTTTGCTTTACGAAAAATCATTATTTGCTTGGGTTTAGGTTCAAATAATATAATATAAAGGCCGTTTTTCACTTCTTTGGTAATTAAAGAAATAGTGAAAACGATAAAATTAACAATAATAATACTTCATCTAACGATAAACTTATCAGTAAATAAAACCCTTTACACCCTTCATCAAGCACCATCACGAAAAACTTACCTTAAAAAAGCATCGGGATTAAAAATTACAAATTTAGTGGTCTGCGAGATCGTAAAGTATTCCGACTGCTAATTTAGACCATCAGAGTAGAAAATCATGACACGTTATATGGTGAATTTTTCCTTAGTCAGTTTATAAAGCTTAAATCAATTACCATATATTTTTGATAGATTCGGCGGCATTTTTGTGGATATTCGTTTTAAATATAAAATTATATTTATTAACTTTTTTATTACACTTTTTGTTTTACAAATTGTGTCAGACTATCTATCGAAAAGTTATTTATTTATAAAACTAATATTGATAAAAATTCTTTATTTCTTAATTAAAATGAAGGTTAAGGTTTTTATTTCAAAACATGAACCCTTAATAAAAACAGGAGATAACAATATCAGCAATCGAATCACAAATGCACGTAGGCGTAAATTCATTTGCAGTTTTGAAATTCAATTATTGAGAATTTTCCATTTGGATTTCGTTCACGATTCCGTTGTAAACGTCCTTACGGGCAGATCGTGACGTAATAATAGCTTTCGGCTTGTTTTTAAAGCATTTCCGGTATTATAATCGGCCGAATTATGGTTATCAATGTTAAAGCATTTGTGCCACAAACAAGACCTTTTTTTAGGTAGTATAATATTAAATAAAATGAAGCTGCGAATGATCAATATAGAGTATTATTGTGATCGTGTTTTGCTGTTGACCAAGGATTATAAATATTCTTAAAATAAAGAACACGAACAAGCGTTTCCAATCCCGGGATCCCGTCCAATTTTATGATCCCGAAATCCCGTGATTTCGACCGTACTAATCCCGGGATTTCGGGATTGAGATTTTTGTTGCAAATCCTTAAATTATTAAAGAAGAGCTAAAAAAACGAGTCAAATTGAACATTTGAGCAGATCGGTAAATACCTGGATTTTGAAATTGGAAATGAAGTATTTCGACTGAGGGTGCTTGATGGAATTTCAATATCAAATTTGAATCGTTTGAATTTTGTAGTTTTCCATGAGTTTTGTCGCTAACGACCCGGGTTTCGCCTTTCGGCATCTTCAGGCATTCCAAGTGCACGGATGTACTTGAACTGACAGTTCAGTACAAACTACAAAATTCAAACAATTCAAATTTGGAAATGAAATTGTTTGAAAGATTCTATGACTTCCTAATCGCAGAGCAAAAGTTTTGTCAATTACAAATCCCAATTTATACACGATTTTGGGTTGAGTGTTCAATTACGTGATTGAAAAATAGTCAATCCCGAAATCCCGGGATCACGAAAAAGCTCCGGGATTGTATACCTTAATTCGAAAACAATTAACACTAAAAGATTTGAGAGGTAATGAACAAGTCTTTGGTGGCGTACCTTTTTTATTGTCTGGTGTTTTTCGACAAACTCTACCAGTTAGACCACGTTCAACAGCTGCTGATGAATCAAGTGCATGTCTCAAATCATTAGTTTTATGGTGACATGTGCAGAAATTGACTTTGAAAGGTAATATGCGTGTAGAATTACAATATGATGCATCCGCTGAACGTTTCAAAAAACAATTGTCAGATATTGGTAATTAAAAATAGAAATCGATGAATCCACACATTACCACCAAACTTCTGTAAAATTACAGGAACCGTAAGCGAATTGATGCACAAAGTTTTCCCAAATATTGCATAGAATTACAAAAATCATCAGTGGCTCAGTGAACGTGTAATATTAGCAGTCAAAAACAACGATGATAATGCCATCAACTTCAGGACGAAGTTGTCAATTATCCAACTGAATTCTTATACTCACTTGATTTTCCAAGCATGCTACCGCACGTTTTAACACTGAAAATTGGCGTACCTATCATTCTTTTCCGAAATATAAATCCACCACGATTTGCAACGGTACCAGGCTTTCAGTGAAAAAGATAATGAATAATATCATCTAAGCTACAATTTTAAATGGAAAATTTAAAGGATGCGATTTACTGTTTCCAAGCATCCCAATAATTCCGACAGATAGGCCATTAGAATTAAAATGTTTGCAGTTTCCGGTGCGAATCGCATTTGTACAATCGCTACAAATGTGGACTGAATTTAAAAAATCCATGATTCACACATGGACAGCTGTATCTGGCCTGCTCACGCGTTGAAAAACCCTAAGATCTATACATATACGCATCAGACAAAAAAACAAAATGTATCCAAAAGCACTTCAATAAACATAATTAAAACACAAACACTTTCTTTCTTTGAGTGGCATTGCAACGCATGCCGGGTCAGCTAGTATATATATAGTATACTTAATACAAAATATCATTTAAAAACTTAAACCATATAATTTATATAGGAAAAAAAATCAAATGTGAAGTACAAGGAATACGTAAATTGGTGATCTCCGATTGACAGTTCTGTCACGAAGTTAGTGGTGTGTAAAGACGGCGAGAGATCTTGAGGTCGTATGCATGGTATTTTTTTCCTCTTGGGATCGTATTTCAGGGGGCGAAAGCAATGGAGCTTTACTGATGTTAGACTTCACTTCCACGGTATAAATATTTGCAATTTGTTTATGATTTAAAATTGATTCAATATATACATTAGATAACAAAAAATCTGTGAGTAAATATTTTTTAACTTTATTGAACCCACCGTCTTTTCAATCACAATGATATTATTTAACAACACCCCATTAATCTGAAATCAAAAGTTTCTTTATATAAGAACCGATTTTCACGCAGAACAACTCGAATACACCTACATAAATAAATGAACCGCTTCACAATGATTCATGCAGTCTTCTACTTGGATTTCAGCAATGTCAAAATACAAAAACGCTCTCTCCCAGATTCTGAAGCGTTTGTCTTACTGTTAACCGGATCACTGCCATAGGCGTGGTGACGCGCTCTATGATTCAGTGCCCGCAGAGCTGGCCATACAAAATTAGTGTATTTACACGCTCGACTTTAAACTCATTTTACTAGGCTAAGATCGATAGTTAATATATATATATATATGTTATGTCTTATAATGATAGTGAAATACTTAGAAGTGAAAAAAAGTCCTCCGTCGGGTAACAAATGTGCCGCTTTGCAGGAATGCATCACTGCTTGTAGACGATATAATATTTTGGGAAACGTTTCAATCCCCGTTTAGTTTAGTCATGATGTCTTGAAGTTTCGTTATATATATTTTAATATATTTTAAAAGAAAACTTACGTAGGCAATAACATTTTATTTATTATTAAATTTGCGAATTTTCAATTATCATGGCGGTACGAACGACGCACTGTATTTATTTGATAAGCTTTAATGATGCACTTTCAATATATTTACAAAAAAATGATATATTTCTTTTTTATAATTCTAAGAAATTCGTGATGTACAAGTACCGTTACAAACACCTCGCGGCACTAGAAAGGTTAAGAAACACTGGATTTCATCCGTTTCACTTATCAATATTTTTAAAAAACATATTCTTAATGAGTGAAATCTTACATGTTGGAAAAAAACAGGTATGCAAAAGAACCGCAGAGTGATTATCGTATATATTTAAAAAAAAACGTTGCGAATATCAAAATACGCAGGGAAAAAAATCGTAAATATCTGACGCAAAATTAAACGGGTCGAAAGATCGTTCGATACGGCGTATATTTTGCGTTAACAATAATTTGTCAGTCTACTATCCGTAAGCTATACAAATCTATTTGCACATATTATACAAATTAAGGATGTTGGAAACTGTAAACAAAGAAAACTTTAGAAAAAAAAACATTGCACTAAAAATGGAATGCAACTGGAGGAACCCAAAACACATACCGGTCGGTAGAATAGTCATCGATAAACTTAATTCATTTTATTCTTGATCTTTAAAATGTAAGTCGAGTGGTCTACGTTGTAAGATTCAGTAGCGAAGTTCACGGGTTCGAATCCGTGCTTGAGGAAATAATTAAAAAAATATCTGCCCCAGAGGAGCAACATCGAGAAGACGAAGACGAGATATTGATTCAACACATTCTGAAGCTTTTCAGTGCTAAGATGTCGCCATGAAATGGCTTGAGAGCCAAGAAGAGTGTAACGCAGGAAAACTTATATTATGTTTTTTATACATGGCTGTTTCAGTCACGATTTTTTTCTCAATTTATTACGAGAAGATTTTTCCTTATTATTAGCAAATTTTTAACATTTATTATCATGTTTGTTATTGAATTGGCATTTACTTGGTAGAACTACTTTATAATAAGATGAAAAATTATTCATGTATTTTATTTATCAAATTATTATTTTCTAGTTAAAAGCGGTTTCGGCTTAAGTCTTCGTCAGAAATATTTACTTACGTTACTCAGCTTAGATACATATAAATTGACTTGAAAATATATACAATACACCGTCTCATCTATTCTAATACCTAAACTTACACTGAAAAACAAAATATTAAATGTAATAAATTGACTATGCTAGTGCTATTTCGCACTTTATTACTAAGAGTTTAACAATCTCTGAACGAGTCTGATACATTTACACAGCTCTGGAGGTGTGTTTTTTTTTTACAAAAGCTCTTAATATAACAAATGCATTTGATATAAAAAATTGTTTGACTTTTTGGTACAGCGGCTTTTCAAATTGGACAAAAAGTACCAGGCTTAGCAAAAAAAATCCTTGCGTTTATACGAATTTGTTATTGGTTCTTCGCTTTCTTTTAGCAATGTAATTCATATTTTAATTGTTAAAGTTAATGCTTGCTCTAGTCAATGCATTTCAAATACATTTAAATAATTGAAAGTGTAATTCAATAAAAAAATTGTATGTGTAAAAATATTTAATAATAACTGCCGTTATCTTCGAAGCACGTTACATATTGATTTCATGCAGCAGAGCAATGTTAAAATAATGAAAACCAAAAAGTATCGAGGATTTGATTCACATAATAAAATATAATTTTCGTTGAATTCAATTAATGTACCCATTACCTGTTTTATTTGAGTTTATTTGAAATTAAAAATATTCTAGAGTGAACTAAAATTGATAGTTATAAAACGTTTTTGTACTAATTACAAAAAAAAAACATACAACGATTAATTTTATAAAAGTATGGCAGCTATCAACTTTATTGTGAGTAAAAATGTTTTTTTTCAATAGTCATTGATTTTTTATTTCATCAAAGTCATACTTTCTCTAGCAGCAACACTTCTGTAGCTCTAAATAAACTATATCATACTATATCATACATAATACATACTGAATCTAGTTAACTAAACTTTTCATGGATACATTTTGACGTACCATTCCTATGTGAAGAGCCTGCTACATTAATTAAATTTGAAAAGCACCTTAATAAAAAAAATCAATGAAATTGGAAGAAAATATTAAAAAAACCTATCTTAAAAATAATGAACAAAAAAACGGCAGGCAATATTTAATTCCTCAGAAAAAGTGTTCTTCATAAAAAATGGTTCATTTTTACGAAATATGACGGGCAAAATAAAGGTTTTATTAGATGAATAGGTAATTACACAATTTATTACAATGGGCGGCCGGAGGGATGAAAATTGCGAAAACATATTTTTCCCTACCTGGTATTGAAACGATAAGGCACCTACCTATATAATCAAAACAAGGCATAATCTCTTAGGTGATTATGTCAGATAGTAAAATATATATCTTCTTAGTATAAATTTATATACATATATAAATAAAAACTAAAATAAATGGAGATGGTGAAGCAATATTTTCAATATTTTTTACTAAATCGTTTGAAGTCAAAAAATATATGATACTGATTCATACAAATGAATTCATAATATAACCATGCCGGTCCCTTAGCCGAGTGGTAAACGCTTTAGAGTCTTTTAATTAATGAACAGTTTCATACATTTGTTAACACTCGGTTAATATATATGTGTTCTAAGGCAGATAGATATGTTTGTGGATCAAACTTGGTGCAAGAGTTTTTAAAATTATGGCGATTTCGGGAGGGAATAGTCTTCGGCTAGGAGAAAAATTATTACATAGGAAGATTTGTGTATACTAGACTACTCCATTTGATAGAAAATAGATAACCCAACTTGATCCAGATTGAAAAATTGTTGGAAATACAAAAAAGTATAATATTAGCTTTTCCCAGATATATGAAAATGTAGATGCAATTTAACAATCCAAAAATTAGTTTAATTTTGCTTTACTTTAAGATATAGACTGTAGGTGCTTGGTGGAATTCAATATTAAATTTTGTAAATTCACACAAGTTTTGTCACTAACGACCCGGGTTTTGTCTTGATGTTAAGTGTATTGTGTATGTATAAGAAATAAATTTAACATTATGTTACAAGCTATTGATGGCGACATGAATTCTTTTTTAATGACATTTAATTTGCTGGGGATATATTCACCTACACAAATAAAGTCTTTGTAAGTCTTTTAAATTATGTGTTTTTTTTAAATCCATGTCCGCTCCTAATGTGGAGCATATGGTCTCCTAATGTAGGTATCTTAACAGAAGTTTTTTCTACGAGAACTGTTTGTTACTCAGTCGCTCAACCTCACTTTTTTCAAAGTGAGCAGTAGGGAAAGTAGGATAAGGCTAGAACAGGACTAGTGGTTGGTTAATCGCTGTTGCTACATCCAATTTTAGAGGATCAGAAGGATGGGAGGAGAGGAAATTATGTGAATTGACATCACAGACACCCAGTCTTCGATCCCAACTTTAAATTGAATAATTCTCAAATTCACTGTGATCTGACCGGGAATCGAGCCCAGACCAATGTTCCCTCTAAGTCAAGAGGTTAGCTGCGCGGAAATTTCAAAGGCTGCGCGGATCGATCAAATATTAATTGAACAACTGTCATGTAGTGCGCGCCAACCCGAAATGAGTGCGTGGGGGCTTCCCAACTGCTGCGCGGCCGCGCACGCGCGTAGCTTAGAGGGAACATTGACCCAGACCTGCGTGATCGGTAGAGCAAGCTTTAACCAACTGGGCCACAGCAGGCGACATGTGATTATCGGTAAAATATTATAAATTGTTGTGTTTTAGAAATTTAGAAAAAACGTCTCACGGCGTTCATTCTGAGAAATCCGCAAATTTCTTGGGATTTTGGTTTCGAAGTTCATGGGTTTTTTAAATTCGAAATGACGGGAAAACCTACAAAAAATAAAGTCTTTTCTTTTCGGTCCCGAAATTTCATACAACACTTATACTTCAATAGTACAAAACAGGTATGGGAGGCACAGAAAAATAAAGACACTCAAAAGGGGCCACGGGCCCAAAAAGGTTGAGAAACACTGCTATAGACTACTCACTTGATTTTGAAATGTTGATGGTATGAAATCGATTATTGAAACCCAAAAATGCACAATATGAATGTCTCGTATGAAAGACTAACAACGATAGAAATTTATTTATAAACTTGAATATTAATATGATATTGTAACACCATGAGTATTAATCACTCAGATAAATGATCGACACATAATTTATGTATACAATATTTTATTTATACACTGCTCGTTTACTACTCGCTCATTTAAAAAAAGCTCACTCATTTTGACCTATTTAACATATTATTATATTAAATTTGAATCGTTCAAACTATGTACATTCTCACAAATTTTGTCATTAACGACCCGGGTTTCGCCTTTCGGCATCTTCAGGCATTCAAGTGCACGGATGAACTTGAACTGACGCTTAGTAAATGAAAGTTTCGTGTTTATATAAGATATAAATGCATCACTGAGTCCAAAGCCACTGCTGGCAAAAAGGATAAGCCCATGGGAATGCCAACAGATTTGACTAGTGAGCAGTTTCAAGAATTATATAATTTGTTTGTCGGCAAAGGTTTTATGATTATATGATTTTATGGTTATATAGGGTATAGAAGAGGAGATGTGGGAAAATTTGATATTTCGTTTAAAATCGGAAGATTTTGCAGCTGTGCTTTGTTGATTTCTAACATTTCTTGGAAAAAGAGCTTATGACTGTCCGTATTTGGATGTAACATTTTTATCCCTTGTTCCTGGTTGAACACGTGTCCTTCCGATATTAAGTGATTAGCAAAAGTAGACGTGTCTTTTTTCAATCTAAAGGCTGCCATATGTTCTAAAACCCGGATGTTCAGTGTTCTTTCTGTTTTGCCGATATAAAACATTGTACAACAAGAGCATTGCAATCTATAAATCCCGGATTTATTTAAGTAATGTATTTTATCTTTATTATTAACTAATAATTTGCCTAAAGAGTTTTTACAGTAAAAAGCAGGTCTTACACTATCAGCTAGCTGTTTTTTAATTTTAAGACTTGTATTTCCTAAAAAAAAGATTCTACGCCAATACCTAGTATGATCTATGTCCTTTGACACTATACCTTTAAATAACATTTTTTCTGCAAGTTTAGTTTGTTTTTTTGATAAAAGATTGTCTATAAGAGACATATCGTATCCATTGTTTATGGCGATTTGTTTGATGATTTTCAATTCGATATTAAAGTTTATTTCGTTTAAAGGAACACTCACAAGTCTATGTATTTCTGAATGAAAAGCGGCTAGTTTATAAGAAAATGGGTGCATTGAATTTTTAAGGATTACAGTGTCAGAGAAGGTTGGCTTCCGAAATATTTTAAACTCGTGAGAATGATTTTCAATGTTAATATTTAAGTCAAGAAAGTTAATATTTTTGCCTCCGAATTCTAGAGTGAATTTTATATTTTTATCTAATGAATTTATAAAGTTATGAAAATTAGTTATTTGTCTATCTGTTCCATTAAACAGGCAAAGAATATCGTCTACATATCGGAACCAATAGACTATAGGTTTGGCTTCTGTTTTGTTTCTAAAAATTGTATCTTCTAAATAGTTCATATAAAACTCAGCTAACAACGGTGATAGGCAGTTTCCCATTGCAAGGCCTTCTGTTTGTTTATAAATTGTATTGTTAAATTGGAAATAGTTCTGGTCAACGCAAACGTCTAATATATTTAATAACTCTTTTGTTACTATTGGGTTTACTCTACGTGCATTTAAGGTATCTTCGATAATCCTTTTGCATTTGTTGACTGGTACATTCGTAAATAAACTGACCACGTCAAATGAAATTAATTTTGAATTGCAAGGAATGATTTTATTTTTAAGTTTTTCAACTAATTCTAATGAATTTTTTACGCTATATGTCGGGTTGAATCCACTATGGTTACGAATGAGGGAGTTAGCTTTTTTCGATAATTTATAGGCTGGGGCATTAATATATGACACTACAGGGCGAATTGGGATTGAAGGTTTATGAAGTTTCGGTAATCCGTAAAATTTGGGAGCTAACGGATTCCGTGTAGACAAAGAATATATATCTTTAGGGTTGATCGTAATATTACAACTGTTAATGACATCTTTGACATCTTTGTTAAATTTTACTGTAGGGTCTTTTTTTAGTTGGACTATATTGTTACTTTCGAGAAAGTTATTAATTTTATCAACGTAATCATTACTCGTTAGCAGAACTGTGGTACTTCCTTTATCTGCTTTTGTGACAATGATGTTATTTTCTTTAATTTTATCTTTAATATTCTTAAGAGTGACTAACTCATCGTTAAATTTACTTCTATTTTTAACACTCGACAAATAATCCTTTTTAAGAATGCGAGAACATATATGCTTACTAGTTAGATTTTTATGTAGTGCAATTTCTAAGTCTATCGCAAGGTTTTCATAGTCAGATTTTCTATTCGGTAAAGGTGGACAGTATTTAAGACCTTTTGATAAGAGATTTTGCTCGTCTTTTTCTAAAGTTACGTTAGTAAGGTTAACCACTCTATCAAAAAATATGATTGGTGTTTCCTTGTTTATTATCAACTGTGATTTCTCAAGTAATGTTTTATTTTTCTCTTCAATAAGTTTCTTTAGTTTATAAGCCTGTTTTCAGTCGAAATCTTAAATTATATTATTATATATGGGTCAAAAAGAGTGAAAGTGAAACGGGATTTGTTGTAGAGTTTTAAGGTGAGTCTCCGAAATATACGCCACTGATTGTATATCTATATAAATAAAATAATCCTTGAGATGACGTCACTCACTACACTTGGGTATGCTTAGACCAGTGTGGGTATACATGATTGATGTACATATATTTTAGGAATAGTGAGGTCCGAATCGAAATTGGTATGCTATCACGGCTAGGTCCAATATCGTTAGCTCATCGACGAAGTAGATGGAATCGCCCCGGGATGCCCCGCCGAGAGATGGGACAACCCTTATTTTATTTTCTACCTCCTTGAGGCTCTATATCACCAAAAAAACAATAGGATATTGAATTTGTCTAAGCAATCTCGAATACGAATCGTTCGTGTTTGTAATATTATCAAAATACAACCGAAATATTAGTAGTATTTTAAAAAATCATGTGATATCACATTGCATCGACTGTGGAAAAAAAAGACGTAACCCACAGCTTTTTCAAAACAGCTTTTTTTCGATAATCACAATGTATCAAACTTGATACACGGTCTATCAAAAAGATGTAGGCTGCAAATACCGAATGAGTATCTAAATTTAGCTTTTAAGTTTGAAAAAAATGAGCTTGTGAAAATTGAAACCAAGAAAAAAGACGGAAAAAATGGTTTTTCCTAGACAATTTCTTTAATTAATATTAGAATATGTCAATTAAACACCAGGTTAGAAGTCCCACTTCAAGATTGTGTATATTTCATAATTTGCATAGTGCCCAAAATCATCAAAACACATTTGTTGTGCCTCCTGTAAAATTTGCTATGCGTGGGTTACGTCCTTTTACCTTTCCACATTAGATATGTATACCATCAGATCATCTTTAGTCATCATTAGCATGCAGTGGCAAAACTATGGACTATTGTGGTTTGTTTTTTTATCCATGTCCGATCCTAACGTGGAGCACATGGTCTCCTAATGTAGGGGTTTCAACATAAGTTTTTCTATGATAGAAGGGATAGAAGAATAAGCTAGGACAGGACTAGTGGTTAACTGATCGCTCTCACTACACCCAATTATTAAAGGATCAGAAAGGGTGGGAGGGAAATTTTTAAACATCACAAACACCCATGCCTTTGAACAGAAATAGATAATATGATCGGAAAAATGCTGCCCGTAATGGGAGTGGAGCCCGTGAAGTCCGGCACGGAAGCCCACAACGCTAACCGCTGCGCTATAGGACTCGGCTCGTGATTTGAATACGCACCATTATTTTATTTTTTTAAATAGGTTCCAGCCGTGTGATTTTTCCGACTCCGGACAAAAGCCCCGACTCCACAACTCCCGACTCCGACTCCGATTCTACAGCCCTGGATTATTTTTCTATTCATCGTTTTTCATACTATCGGTATTTTGTTATCACGCTTGCCTAATTTTTTGCGGAATAAATATGCACTATTATAGAAATACTTGAAAAAACCCTGCTTGTAAAGTGGTATCGATTGGTTTCTAATTTATTTGTGAGAACTATTGTACTGACTACTGAGTGCATTATAACGGAAACATCACTTACAATTATTGGTTTATAGAAATTACTGTATGCGCGGTTTCATAAAAAAATTGAATAAATATAATATGCTATATATCGATTGAAATGTCAGCGATTTAGGAAGGTATAAGAAGAAAACAATATAAAAATAAAAAGGATTGAAATATTAATCATCTTTATTCAATATGGCGACACAATTCTTTACAATACTGAATCGGCGGATGGATAACATCGGTAAGATGAAAATATGAATATATTTACTCCAATCAGAATAACTGGTGTAAAAAAATCGTCGTCGCGCAGCTTAACCACGCTTTTACACTTCACGAAAAACGCGATAGCATCAAAGACACCGTTACGGGATTTCCCGCGGGCGGTCAGGTCAGAGGGTATCGCCAACATTCCATCATTAGTTCAAAAGGATTTTTAAAATTATGATAAAATATTTTATAAAATCGTAATTTTTATATTTTATTATTTTTGGCATATGAAAAGGCATGTTGCTTATAAATTAAACAAATGTAGCGGCAAACAACACATTACGAGTAAGAATTAAAACATATTCGTGAAATAAATTATGCGAATATATGTAAATAAAATTAACAGAGAAGAAAAATTTAATGACTTAAAATTTTATTTTGTACACAGTTAACTATGTTGTCACTTGATTATGAATTCTCTATATTTCATGTTTGGAATTACTCGACACATTCCAATATCAATGGTTTTGAGCTAAAAAATAATAATATAGAGAAAACTGAATTTGAATTTTTGCAAATTAGTTTTAGAGATTTAAAAATGAGTGTTTAGTTTTTTTTATAGTTGATTTATTTATCTTTCGTACTAAATAAAATAAAAGTTTTCCACACCGCATAGTGTAAAAAGTGAACTTTCCTGGAATGAAAATTTTTATTTAGTTAAAATAAATGTATTTCTAAAGTATGAACAATAATATATTTTATTATATACTAGCGAGTACCCAGCATGCGTTGCAATGCCACTGAAAGAATTAACGTGTTTGTGCTTTAATTCTGTTTATTGAAGTGCTTTTGGATATCTTTTGTTTTTCCGTCTGGTGGGTATATGAATAGATCTGAAGGTTTTCCAACGGGTGGGCAGGCCACATACAGCTGTCCATGTAAGAAGCATAGATTTTCTAAATTTATTCCACACCCTTGTAGTGATTGTCACTGTGCTTTGTTGATGGTCATTACAAGTTGTGGATTTATATTTCGGAGAAGAATGATAGGTACGCCAATTTCCAATGTTAAAACGTGTGCTGTCAAATCAAGTGAACTTAAGAATTCAGAAGAATTTATTACGATATTTTTGGGAAAACTTTGTGAATCAATTCTCTTATTGTTTTTGTAATTTTACAGAAGTTTGTTGGCAATGTAATACATTGTGTGGATTCATCTATTTCCAATTTTCCATTCCCAATATCCAACAATTACTTTGCGAAACGTTCAGCGGATGTGTCATATTGTAGTTCTACAAGCATGCTGGCCTTGAAAGCCAATTTCTGCACGTGTCGACATAAAACTGATGATTTAAGACATGCGTTTAATTCATCAACAGTTGTTAAACGTGGTATAACTGGTAGGGTTGCCGAAAATCACCAGACAATAAAATAAGTGCGCCACCAAAGACAACTATTCATTTCCTCTCAAATCTTTTAGTGCATAGTGTAGAGCTTACAATGCCTTTTTGTGCGCCATAGTACATTCGTCCCATATTATGAGATGGCATGATTGAAGTACTTCACCCATTCCGTTTTTTTTTTTGATATTGCATGTTAGTGTCTCAGTGATTTGCATTAAAGTGCAATTTCAGTTCTGAATGCGCTGTTCGACCACCATCCAAAATGTTCACACCAAAGACACGTGAACAGACGCCAAACTATATGAAATACACACATTTGCTAAATTGATAAAAGTCACCAGAAAAGGCGATAATTTTTAGAAAATGCGCAACAGAGAATCCTAAAAATAGAGAAATCAAAGAGTCTAAATTTCACTTTTCGTGACCTATGATTTGCCATGAAACTGATAGCCGTGGCAAGCAGATCGCTTTATTCGGCGAAATTTCTCATTGTAAAATGGCTGCACTCTGGGGTGGGCTGGAAGAAGCTCAGAGGGGCTCGCGCAAGCCCTTTGTGAAATTTTGCTAAGGTCAGCCAGCCCCTTGTTAATCTAACAGAAAACAGTAAACAAAGTAAAAATCGATTGCTTATTTAAGTAGTCCATCAGAGTGATAAAAAACTCACTGCTTCCCAGAACACCGAGAATTACTTCGATATAAAGCGAGCCCCTTGTAAACGCAATGACAGCCTACCGCTGACTGTTCTAATTCAGAAAACTTTGCAGGCGTCCGCACAACAACTCATCAAAGTTTTATTGCAATCGGACGAACGGTATAAAAACAGGAACGGATAAAGGAAAAACTACCAAATTAACGTATTGGAAGCCCATCATAGTCTGTTTTGATTCAAAAACCTTTGCTGGTGTCAGCAAAACAACTCATCAAAGCTTTATCGCAATCAGATGAACGGTATAGGAACATATATGGGACATACAAACAAATTAACGTATTGAAAGCCCACCACTGGCTGTACCAATTCAGATACCGTTGCAGGCGTTCGCACAACAACTCATCAACGTTTTATCGCAATCAAATCGGATGAACGGTATAGGAACAAGAACGCATACGAGACAAACAAAGAAATTAACGTATTAGCAGCCCACCGCTGATTTGTATACATTTGCGGACGTCCGCACAACAACTCATCAGAGTTTTATCGCAATCGAATGAACGGTATAGGAACAGGACAGAATTAGGGACAAAATTACCAAATTAACGTATTGGCAGCCCACCACTGATTCATGTACATTTCCGGTCGTCTGTACAACAACTCACTAAAGTTTTATCGCAGTCAGATGAACGGTATAGAAACGCATACGGAAAAAAAAAACAAATTAACGTATTGGCAGCCCATCGTTGATTTAGATAGATTTGCAGCCGTCCGCACAACAACTCACCAAAATTTTATCGCAATTGGATGGACGGTATAGGAACGCATACCAGACAAAAAAACAAATTAACGCATTGGCAGCCCACCGCTGATTCATAAACCTTTTCTGGCTTCCGCACAACAACTCCTCAAAAAAAAATATCGCAATTGGATGAGCGGTATAGGAGCGCATATGTAACAAAAAAACAAACAAACATTCATTTATATATATATAGATATAATCTTTGGAAATGTAGGTTTTAGATTCGAGATTTTATTTAGTCTATTTTTGGTACAATTCTTTACTAAACTCATTTTCGACCCAAACTGGATATACAATATTTAAGCTCCGAGCTATCCAGTGGCTGGTTAGTTCTGTCTCTTGATTCCGTGGTCTAGTTTCTGTTTTGTTTGTGGATAATACGGTTAATCTATTTTTTGTATGATTCCAAAAATTACCCAATCGTAACGTAGCAGTCAGTATGTATGTTTTGAATAAGTGGCGATTGATTCTGACTGGGTTATATCCATATTCTCGCACAAAAAAATGTTGACGACTGAATAGGTCAATTCCCTTTAAAACAATAATTCTATTGAGATGCTCATCGGAAGTGGGTATGGTTGAAAAATATTATAAAAGAAATGTTGACCTTTTCTATTGAGGGCGTCCGGGGAATTCAGCCCCTCTTTTTATTCAGCACTTCCGCCAATTCTCTGGGAAATATTAATGACAAAGCGTTCGCCGGCCTGCCGTCACCTTTGTAAACCAGCCATCTCATTTTTTCCAACAACTAACTCATTTTTTTCTGAGATGTGCGCGCTGATTATTCAGATTCGACAACCATCCACCCTCCTAAAGGTGGCACTTTTTATTTATAGGCTTAGCATTAGGGGTGGGCTGGAGGGGGCTCGGAGGGGCTCGCGCGAGCCCCATGTTAAATTTGACCAAGGCCGGCGAGCCCCTTGTTATTTTAAGAGAAAAAAATATTCTCAGATCAAATTAGTGTATAACTGCAATTTCTGACTTGTATGTTATTAACGACAGCTTCAGTATACACAGTAGCTCATGTTTAGTCATTTAGATTGATAAGTTTACGGTAAAATGCATATAGTTACATGTTGTAAGTGTGCTTAGTAACGATCGATTGCTTATTTAAGTATTGCTTATAATTGCATAGGAGTGATACAAATATTCACTTCTTCCCCAGAACATCGAAAATAGCTTTGAGATTAAGCGAGCCCCTTGTTAACGTATTGGCAGCCCACCGCTGCTTAGCATTATGTTGATATGTGAAGAGGTCTTTTAGCAGACTGTTGAACTGACATTTGGATAGATATTTTTGCAACATTTTATCCTATATCAGCATCGTAAAACTACATTTTATATTCATCTACCACAGCCCACATCCTGACCATGAATAACTTTCTCAATTGAATTTTTTGTTGAAGTCGTATAAATAACATTACAGTAACAATCATTTTAATGTAATATGCTCTAAGTAAGAACGAATATGTTCAAACAATAATTTTATTTTCCTCTATCTGTAGGGATTGTGTGTTATCAATCATACAAAGTGATTGTTTTTAACAAGACTTCGTTATGACACATTTATTAAACTAGCTATTCGAAATCCCTTTGATCCAAATTAAATATAAAACATATGTTCATGGATACAAATTAAGAATTAGAATATTTTATTTAAGCCAGAGTCTCGATTTTTATTTAAAAAGTCCCGGAGCTCGAGACTGTAAAAGCATACGAACTTATGATATGTAAATATTATAATATCCGAGCGGTAGAACAGAACCCTATCATTAATCGAGAAGTGACCGTTTGCGTTTCGAATTATTGTTCTTACTTCTACTTATATTATTTGACTGTAACGTAATCCCATAACTATGTAAAAACAAAAAGCAGAAGCGCATCCATATCTAATAAGCAATACTATAGGCGCGCGCGTTCAGATAAACCTACGTAATCGCCGCGTAAATAAGGAAAAGCAAACACAATACAACCGGGTAATACTAACTGACGGTGGTATAACAAACACCCTTTCCTATGGTATACTAATGTCTCAGACATTCCGAATGAATGCCCCCTTGTGCACGTATATGAAAGGGAATATGATTCATTATTAGTAATGTGATCAAACAATTGCTTTTGAATTAGCGAAGCATTTCAAACAGGAGTAATATTATTATTTTGATGAGCAGAATAAAAGCATCCGTTTTACATTAAGTAGCGATTGCATAAGTTTGATAGAATATGATATAATTATCTTGTTATGCAATTCTCTATGCTATGTCACCGCATCTTACTCTATGTTTTATTGTTTATTGCAACTCATGTTCCAATTTTAATTTACCGTTGACAAATAAAAAACATTTCGTTGTTTATTGTAGCGTAGGTACAGTTCTTGGAAAAGATTATGGATTCGTTAAAAAACAAGGAAACTATATTTACGCGTGAGTTTTAACTGCAAACTTAATCGGAGAGGGTAATATGTGTAAGCAATATTATTTTCGGAAAGATATTGAGTGTTTGTTAAGTGATACGGTATTTTGAATTTTATGCTTTTTCGACGAATATAGCAAATGATTCATATATATGCCCCCCCCCCGTATATCATCTGCTATAGCGATATTTCAAAAAAAAATCTAAGATATAATAATAAAGGATATTTTAAAATAATCTATATATTAATAGCCGATAATGTCCGTTTGTCTGAGTGAGTGAGTGTAAGATGTCCTCGATTTCCCCTCCCCCTGCCCCTCCCCCTCCTCCCCAGCCGCGCAGTCTCCATTTTTTTATTCATACTAAAAACAATTTTTCCATACACTGTTATTTGATGAAACAGATCAAATCGCTGAAAAATTGAATTCTCATACAAAAAAAGCACCTTGGTCTGGATTCGAAACACGGTCCTTGAATTATGAGTTGAGAGCTTTACCACTCGGGTAAACAAACAACTGTCAAATACGATAAAATTACATTATATATATTGTATTACGTTCGAATTTTGAAACTTTTGTTTTTTATTTGAAACACAGCATATATATCCTAATTTTTGCACGTTCTTAAATTCCAATGTACCCGAAAGGCAAAGCGCTAGATTGGTAAGCTGTAGGACGATGGTTCGAGTCTAACCGTGAGCATTTTTTTGGGTTTATAACTTTTTTTTTAAACACAGTACATCTTGATCGTATGAAAATAATAAAATCCGATTGATAAGCGTGATAAGTTTTTCAAAAAATAAATACCTATATATTAATATTCGATAAAATAATCACAATTAAAAAATTTACAACGTCTATTTCTGCTACTACGAAAAATGGTTGTAAGCAAATTTAAACATTATTCCGAAAATTGAATAATTTACGAAATTTCTGCTAATACGAAAAATGGTTGTGAGCAAACTTAAAGATAATTCCAAAATATAATAATTTACGAAATTTCTGCTACTACGAAAAATGGTTGTTAGCAAACTTAAACATTATTCCAAAAATTAAATAATTTACGACATTTCAGCTACTACGAAAAATGGTTGTTAGCAAATTTAAACTTTATTCCAAAAATTCAATAATTTACGAAATTTCTGCTACTTCGAAAAATGGTTGTTAGCAAACTTAAACTTTATTCCAAAAATTAAATAATTTACGACATTTCAGCTACTACGAAAAATGGTTGTTAGCAAACTTAAACTTTATTCCAAAAATTAAATAGTTTACGAAATTACTGCTACTACGAAAAATGGTTGTTAGCAAACTTAAACATTATTTCAAAAATAAAATATTTTACGAAATTACTGCTACTACGAAAAATGGTTGTTAGCAAACTTAAACATTATTCCAAAAATTAAATAATTTACGAAATTTCTGCTACTACGAGAAATGGTTGTTAGCAAACTTAAAAATAATTCCAAAAATTCAATTATTTACGAAATTTCTGCTTCTACGAAAAATAGTTGTTAGCAAACTTAAACATTATTCCAAAAATTCAATAATTTACAATTTAAATACTGCAAGGCAGGGCTGTCGATATATGCCCCGAGATATATTTCTTTTACTATCAGAATTTCTGGCTTATTCAATAAATAGGTTTGTAATTTATTTTTCACGCCAGTAAATTTTCTGACTACTGAAAAATGCAACGAAAATCTCACGTTGCTGGGCAACGGGCTGACAGCTAGTTCAAATATAAATATGACATCAAAAGAGCTATTTCATTAAGACTGGAACCTGTCAATATCGATATGGAAAGTATTTAGGCCGGCTACAGAAAAAGCCTTCTCAGATTGAACACTAGTCGGACAAACGTCCATTAAGTAATTTTACCGTAATATATTGAATCAACGAAATATCGGTTTTTTAAAAAAGAAACAGCTGAAATATCGGGATCTCAGTTTCGGCAATATTGCAATTGCAATATCTATTGACGATTAAATGGTGATTATATTACAGGATCCCCAATTAATGATCACAACGGATAAGGTAATCAGATTCCTGCGACATGAATCCTGGAGTGTATATTATGCACAATATAAGACGTAGAAAATTATGTCACAACCTACCGGTAAAAAATATTATTCAGATGTATTTAGCATTTGATTTTTAAAGTTTATTAAGTTTTACACAAATCACCTTTCGATTAATGACCTGACGCCTAAAATCCATAATAATTGTGTTAATGGCATAGCATGGCAACTTGCCCTTAAAATATTTCCTTTGAATTTCAGACGCCAAATCTTTGGTCTCAGTCAATTAATTAGACTCAATGATTCAATTTTAGGCAGGGGTTTTAAATTTGGTAGATTGAAAAATGATTTCGATAGTATAAATAGAAAATTAAAAAATAATTTTAAGGTTCTTTCCGAAGAAACGCATACGAATTGATGCAATAGCAATCCAGGCGATCTGTAATTGTTCGCTTTTCCTTATTATTGATAATATAATATGCAAAAATGGGAGGGAATTTTCAGGTATCACAGACACCCTTTCCTTATAACAGAAATCGATCGAAAAAATACTAATCGTACATAGAATTAAAGTCGTGGAAAGCCATCACGGATCCAAAAAAAATGTAACATAATTAAGTTTCATTCGAGGTTAAGATCATTTTTGACCGAAATATTTAAAGTCGATGAACATAATAATATTCTTATGATTCATCTTTAATATGTATTATATATATTCGTTATGTGGTAATTTGCTCAACGATTTTAATGAGTTATTACCAACTAGTCGGCTGCGCGGTCGAGTGTCAACGTCGTTGACATAGAACACGTAGGTCACGGGCTCGAATCCCAGTACGGACAGTTTGTATAGATTGAGTTTTCAATTGATTTATGAATTTCTGTCCGAATACATGGATGTATGTGGTGTCTTGAATTCGCTTACTACTAGTATTGTCCTAGCCCATTCCATCTATCTTTACTCTCGTTGAAAAAAAGGTTGAGGAATTTAGAAACAAACAGTTCACGTAGAAAAAATCTGTTGAGACACCACCATTAGGATCCACACTGGGAGCGGACATGAATATATAAATATATAATTTCAATCACCCCCCTCCACGCACATTGCGCGTGCTTGTAACCTTGATAAATGAGTCTTATTCAAGCTGATACATTATAGTAAAATACGCTTAGCTTAGTAAGGTGTATTTAACCAAACCCCAACTACCTAATATTATAAAACTTCCACAGATGAAAAGAAATGTATTTTTTTGTGTTGCTCATCACTGCTTAGGAGCAGTGCAAAGCAACAACTGTGGTGTGAGGTGATATTAGATGTGCCGCAGTGCATTATTTCATCAGCAAAAAAATAAATAAAAATCTCTTTTATTCAGTTCTTTGTCTACGTATATATTATTTCTTTCGACTTATACGAGGCCAAAATGAGAATTACACCATTCTTGAAAATGTGAATCTAAATGTTCCTGATTATTTTTTGAGAAATCGTGGACATGAATTGTTTGTTCTCCCAAGGTGTAGAACCAGCCTGCCAATGGGGATGCCACTGGGGAGAGCTTTAACGGTGTTCAACAATATTGCTTCGGATGTCGACATATTCCACGTAGACGTGGGTGAGTTCCGACGAATACTATTTGTTATGTATTAAAGTAGAGTTTGTCGGAGCTTACTCAGTTGACTTCCTTGCCACTTTTTTTTTACTGCTTTTAATACCCTCCAGAGACGAGAGCTTTTTCCCGATAAAAAAAATATTTTCTAAGCCATATTGAAGTCACGGATAACTTTTATTCCTATCCAAAATTTAAAAAAAAAAAAACGCAAAGTCGTTGTATAGAAACCCCGCATGACTATATGGTCATGCTCATCCTTTTATTACCGTGTAATATTGAGTACGGACAGTAGTAAGGACAAAAGTGACCGTATGGGCTTGCAAACATTCGGGGTTGAAATATAGCTAAACGTGATTTTTTTTAAAATATTTACAATTTGACCTCTTTAGATCAACATAATTTCAAAACAAATATATTAGCAAAATAACTGTAAATAATTTTATGTTTTTATAAAAAAATATCTAACAGTTTCAAAAAGTAAATTAAAAAAAACGGAAATTCAAAAAATCACATGTGTTTTGGGAGACCGTTCCTGTTCCCACGGCTGATGACTTACTGTAGTCCGTACCCTTCTTAACCAAATATGAGCGAAAGCAACGATATTCAGGTAGAAAAAGTATGAATAGTGGGATCAATAGACAACGGTGTTTTGTGTGACCATATGGTGACGCTCGTCCTTGGAGGGTTAAATTATACTATTTTTTTTTCTCCATTGTAAAAGTTTTAAATTTATAATTTGTCAACCTTGTACAATGTTAATTTAATAAATAAATACATTTTTACTATGGATATTTATCAAACGAAAAGCACAAATCAATGCAATTTCTGTGTATAGCCCTTAAGTTTACTATATGTGGTGTGCCACGGAAAACTGGCGAAAATTTTAGTATATGTACTGTAATATTATATAATTGAACTGAAATTTAATATTTCTAGTAGTAGGCAGTTGTCTCAGGCTTTGTGAAATTTGGCTGCCGAAGCCAACCCCCCTCCCCCACTCAAACTAAGATTTTTTCAATATTAATTTTTATTCTTTGGACATGGGTGTTCTCTTAGCCTAGAGTTTATTTCGAGTATTTCGACTGAGTACAACAAAAAAATAATTCACATAAAATTTGAGTTTATTTCATGTAATTTAAAAAATATCTGGCGCCTTGGCTGTTTGACAGTTATTTAATTTAAAATTGAAAATTAAAATTAAATTGAAAAACGTGGCTTTGCGGAAGCTCTTGAAAGCACATGTTCCGGGGGAAGCTGTCGATCAAAATAGTTGCCCGAGCGTGTCGTTCGAAGCACAGAGCCTTCTCTTTGAAAATGTGTTTACAGTTCTTGCCGAAGGGGTATTGTAATTAATGACCGCTTTTGACAAAGGAGTTGCTCTAATGCCTTTAAAGACTTATAAATGCAGTCGTAGACAAGTAACTGAGCCGTACATGTATTCAGTAAATTTACTGAGCATACTGAATTAAATGTACAGAAAATGTGTAATAATTTCTGAATATAGTTTTCATAGTAGAGTATGTATAATATATTAATATGTTAATACAAGAACTAACATTTATAATTCCATTTTTTTTATTTAGTTTCCGGTTGTTTAATTTTATTGTTCCATATATAAATAACATTGATACTGTTGCTTGATTAATAATTGTAACCGCGTTCATTCCCGATGAGCAGCATACTGATATACGAACTCAATAGAGAAATAATTAAATTTTAACATTTTAAATTAATGATGCCGTCGTGCTCACCAGGTGTTCTTTTCATTATTAACCACTTGCATACCAAGTGGACACGGATGTCCGGAACATATGCAAGCGAATACGGATGTATTCTCACATTGAAAAAAATAGCGCAGGGCGATTGAATAGTAAACAGTTCTCTTAGAACGATACCTTTTTTGATTGAGATACCATATCTGTGAAAATGGTCCATGTGAGTATTTGAAGCCGTCAATACCGCAACCGCAGCAAACTACGTCGACCGCTAGGATGCGGACCGGGCGTTTACTCAGCCATATCTTATTTACTCAGCCAGAATAAACTTATAGGTACGAGTGTCAGAGGCGATGCCTATGGCGAGCCTGAAACAGAATTAAGTCATGTTACTAATATATGTATATTCATTCCGCAGGAAACTTTTCAACTGTTTGTTCACCCATTAATAATATATTGTTGAAGCGATCCAAATTGATGCTCAAACACTCTTCCATACTAAGTGAACAGTGATTATTTTAATTTGAGCAATGGGCTAAGGTTTTCACGGAGCGAAATGAATTTAGCCTCGAGCGCAACTTCAGTGGGACGATTAAAAAAGTATCGTATTTATTTCCCCACCGCAATTGGTATACATATATCGGGATTTGCTCAACTGTTTTCTATTCGATGGCTATTTTTTAAATATAGCGACTTTGCAATTTACTTAGAAAATTTATTCAATTGTGTATTCAGTGAATAATTATTATAATTCACTTTTAGGGTGTTCACTGTCAATGCTTCGTAGAAAGGTATAATGATAATAAAACATAACACTCTTTTTAAATAATTTCACAGAAATTAAGAGAACAGGATCGGTTTCACTCAGTACGAACATTATCAACTAATTAAACTTTGTCACCCACTGGTTGGTTAGAGCAAGGTTTACCAAACTTATTCTGGGATGGAACACTTTGCAACTACGGAAATTTCAACGGAACACTTAGCTTAATTTTTGGGATGGGTAATTCGTAATAGTTTTTTATTATTAAAATATCACATACGAATTAGAGTTGATAAATCTCTTAGTTTAGAAATTTAGAAAAATCGATTCTTTCTATTTTATATTTTTCTAAAGTTTAGACATTTGAGAGTATGTTCTCAAAGTGATTTTTTCAAAATTTCAATTGTTTACCGAGTTACAGCGATTTTGGTGACGCAGCAACTAAGCTGGTCCGACCGGAACAAATCGAAACTCAAAACTTTAAGCGCGTTTTTCTCGAAACTACTTTTTTCAAGGCGTGCATAATATCCCATAAGTTCTACCCAACCGGTTTATTTGAAATTTTGTGTAAACTTTCTCTATACATCCTTCTATGGCCGGGGAATTTGAAATCCTCAATTCGCTATACCTTTTCCCCGGATTATCTTCAAACCTCGTTTTTTTTTAGCTCACCGTGGAATTTGAAAACATCGATTTGGTATTCTTTTCCCCAGGTTGTCACAGAACCTAGTTTTTTTTTTGGCTCACTGAGGAATTTGAAAACCTCGATTTGGTATACATTTTCCCGGTTTGTCACAGAACCTCGTTTTTTTTTTTAGCTCACCGAGGAATTTGAAAACCTCGATTTAGTATACCTTTTTCCCGGATTGTCACAGAACTTCGTTTTTTTTAGCTCACCGAGGAATCTGAAATTCTCGATTTGCCAATTTCGTGTCAATTTTCAGGATTTGCTCAAAATTTCTCAATCCCGAAATTGAACGGGATCCCGGGATTGCGGGATCTCAAATCTCGGAATTGGATGCCCTAGTTGGAATCATGTACGCCAGAACACCACTTTATTGAAACCCTCCCATTACCAGCCGATAAATTTTAGAGTTTTAAATTTATTTATTTTTTAAAATTTGTTATGTATTTTTAAAATATAAATAAACAAATGTTAAAAAAATGGATGGTAAAAATTTGCTTTGCTAATTTTTTACAAAGCTCGAAAAAACACCCGAAATTGGTTTACACCTGTTAGCAAACCTCATCGATCATTTACTTTTGTCTGAATCTCTTTTTTAATGATTGCATTTTCACAGTTTTTTACGCTATGGCATATATTTTTTCATGGAAATAGTAATAGTTTCAAGCCTGCATAGCAGAAAGTTGACATTTGCTTTAAAACTGCTTTACACCGTGGCCGTTCTAGAATTGATTGTATGCCTACTGAGATTTGATGTCTTGCAGAAAAGTAAGGATTGCAGAAAAAAATTCGCGTAATAAAGTCTTGTAGAATTTTCAATCAATTTAATATAATGATCGTGCAACCATTGTTTATTTGTTATTTGGTAATACTATTTATCTAATGAAATATGCTTAACCATTTTTTCTTGTTTTGTACTGTAATGCGTTTGGAAATCTATTTCGGTCCATTTCAATATTTATTTTGAAGGGTCAAATAAAACTCGTAAATCTTCACCCAGCCCTATAATTATAGCTTCAAAAAATCGAATCAGTATATTTGATTATTTAAAAAACTTCGTAGCGATGCAAACTTTCAAATAAAGTTCTCTCAATATTATTACGATGCTTCAGTTCTAAGCCTGGAAAATTGAATTTTGAATATAAAAAGACGTCCATTCCAATTGGACGAACTGTTATGTTCTACTTTTATTAAAGATTTGTTTATATAAAGTAGACTTGTATAATATGACTTCAGATGGCTGCGTTGACTTGAGATGTATGTAGATGAGTTTTAGTCTCAAAGTCAAAGAACTTCTGATTGTAGTTTTATAGATAACCGTCAGGTATTTTATTATCTATTGTTGTTAGGTTTTGACACAGGTGGTAAATACTTTATTAAATAAAATACTTGTAAAAAATAAATTGATGTTTCGATTTATTACAATGTAAGACAATACAAATTGTTTAAACAGTACAGGGGAGTGTAATGTGAAGAAATAACCCTTAATCATGGTTTGTATGGAGTTTTTTTTATATAGTGATAATAAATACCCACGCATTGTCGGTCATTCATTCTCGCCTACGCATTTTCAATTGTTTACATTTATTTATTAAATGTTTTAGGGAAAATAAATTGATAACAAACAAGCTTTATCAATGTTTAGAGGAAGCTGTGTAACCAAAGTTATGGTTTTATCTATAATAGTGTATCAACTTTAGATATTACATATATTCTCAACTATAGGTAATGTAACAGAACGACAAATTCAAAAATATGCGATTCAAAATAAACCGTAAGCATTGGTCGAAAAATGTGCTATTCAAAATAAACCTTTATCATTAGGTGAAAAGGGCAGCGTGACGGACATATTTGTGATTATTTTTTTTTTATTATTATTAGATTTTAGATTTATTATAGATTATTAGATTTTATCGGCTATTAATGTGAATTAATATAATTAAAATAAGAGTAAATATATGGTTATTTTTACAAAATTAAATAATAAATATTTTAACAAAATTGTCACAAATAATTGGTAGAGAAATACTTATAAATTATTTTTTACAACTTGTGATTTTACTTACTTGAATTTGTATACATATCGATGCTAAGATTTATACATTCACTCTCTGATAATGGTCATAAAAACTCATCTGATATTTGATAAATAATGTGAAAGTACAAAAAAAAAATGTTTTTTCTATGTAGTTTATGATATTAAATTGTGGTGAAATAAACGACTATGGTACATAGATATATTGTGCACTATGTCATGCACAAAATTGGTTTTAGAGTCATGAACAAAAAAAGTTTTTTATGGATATCATATATATATATGTACGCGTTTTTAAATAAAATGTATACCTATATAAAGGAATGTAGTCAGTACTCTCTAGAAGAGACGAAAGCGATCCAACAGGGCTCATAAATGCTTCAACATAAATGTTTGCAAAAGATTTTTTTGTTTTGTTTTTGGCTTTAAAAAAAACGCCGCCTTCCTTATCGTAAGATCGCATGCCATGTCATCATTCGAACACCACAAAAGTGCGATGCTCTAAGTCAATGAACCCCAAAGAGAATAAATTAGTTATTATCAGAGGTTCATGCAATGGCACAGAGATCTTTTAGATCGGTGATATATTTTATTTAAAATTGAATAATGAACGTTTTTATATATATTTTTGGTTCAATATGGTTCACTTGTTTTATTATCATTGATACTATGAGAATCCTTTCATATTACAGATATTTGATTGAAAGCAGTATAGTTGTCCATGATTTCGACTACTTACTTGTTATTAATATGGCACAGAAATTAGACAATCGAACAGTACTTTATTATATTGTACTACTTATAATACTATTATATTATACTTATAACTATATACAACATACTTTCGATGGTTTCGGCGGTAACTTTGTGGAAGTTCATTTTAATAGAAAATTTAAATTAACTTTGATTATTCCACGTATTGTGTAACTAACTGTGACACGTGTTTCGCCTCTTTCAGAGGCATCTTCAGACTTACTATCGCAAAGTTTGCTTAAGTAATGAAGCAAGATTGATTCTAACATTTTAAAATTATAAAATTACAAAATGGATTGGGTTTTTTTTCCTTTTAAGAGGAGCAAGGAGGGGGGTGTAGAATCGAAATAAAGCAAACAGATAATGATACTAATTTTACTAATGAGTTGTAAACAATGAAAAATCCCATTCTGATTGTTTACAACTCATTAGTAAAATTAGTATCATTATCTGTTTGCTTTATTTCGATTCTACACCCCCCTCCTTGCTCCTCTTAAAAGGAAAAAAAACCCAATCCATTTTGTAATTTTATAATTTTAAAATGTTAGAATCAATCTTGCTTCATTACTTAAGCAAACTTTGCGATAGTAAGTCTGAAGATGCCTCTGAAAGAGGCGAAACACGTGTCACAGTTAATTACACAATACGTGGAATAATCAAAGTTAATTTAAATTTTCTATTATATACAACATTTTTAAATATTTATACCCTACATATGAATAGTTAAATAAAAGCTCGTGGTGTTCAAAGCAGAAAAAGATTTTTTAACAAACCTGGTTAACCGCCCAAAATAAACCGGGTGTCGGTTTATTTTAAAACACCCGAAAAACCGGTTAAACGATTTGGAAATTCTAATTGGAAAGAATTGTCAGCCATTGGTTTGTAATTTCTTTTTGTAATTTTGAAAAAATCTATAATATAACCATTCATACGTATGTCAACCGTGTAGCAAGTTGGTCAACTTTATAGGGCTATGGTCCACCAAGTTATGGGGTTGCGGGTTTTATTGGTTTGTGGATTTATATCCGCAGGCAATGCTCTTTGTGATGTATTAATACTATTCCACCCTCTTTATATCTGCTTAAAAAAACAGAGAAGTATGAAAATATCACAGTCTATTGAATTAAAATGAATGCATAAAAGTTGCCGTTTGAGGATTCAAGCACGTGATCCTACAAACGAGCGAATGAACCTTTGAAGTATTGAACAGACTGTATCGTACCAAAAAAAATGTATTTAAGACATTATTTCTTGCTGCGACAGTGGCAAAGTAAAACTTAGCTAATGGTAACGTGAACCTTGTATTCACTGTATTCAGAGAGATTTTCATTTAAAATGTAGGCAGTTTTTCACAGAACAAATTTATATGCAATATCTCTAGCCCCAAAATATGATAGTGTGATTTAAGATTTCGACTGAAGGTGCTTGGTGGAATTTCAATATTAAATTTGAATCGTTCAAACTATGTACATTCTCACAGATTTTGTCACTAACGACCCGGGTTTCGCCTTTCGGCATCTTCAGGCATTCAAGCGCACGGATGAACTTGAACTGACGCTTAGTAAATGAAAGTTTCGTGTTTATATAAGAAATGAATGCATCACTGAGTCCAAAGCCATTGCTGGCGAAAAGGATAAGCTCATGGAATGCCAACAGATTTGAGTAGTAAGTAGTTTCAAGAATTATATTATTTGTTTGTCGGCAAAGGATTTATGATTATATGATTTTATGATTATATAGGGTATAGAAGTGGAGATGCCGGAAGGTTTAACATTTCATTTAAAATCGGAAGAGTATGCAGCTGTGCTCTATTTATTTCCAAAATTTTCTGGAAAAAGAGCTTATGACTGTCCGTATTTGGGTGTAACATTTTTATCCCTTGTTTCTGATTGAACACGTGTCCTTCCGAAATTAAGTGATTAGCAAAAGTAGACGTGTCTTTTTTCAGTATAAAGGCTGCCATATGTTCTAAAACTCGGATTTTCAGTGTCCTTTCTGTTTTGCCGATATAAAACATTGTACAACAAGAGCATTGCAATCTATAAATCCCGGATTTATTTAAGTAATGTATTTTATCTTTATTATTAATTAATAATTTGCCTAAAGAGATTTACAGTAAAAAGCTGGTCTAACACTATCAGCTAGCTGTTTTTTAATTTTAAGACTTGTATTTCCTAAATAAATGATTCTACGCCCAATACCTAGTATGATCTGTGTCCTTTGACACTATACATTTAAATAACATTTTTTCTGCAAGTTAAGTTTGTTTTTTTGATAAAAGATTGTCTATAAGAGACATATCGTATCCATTGTTTATGGCGATTTTTTTGATGATTTTCAATTCGATATTAAAGTTTATTTCGTTTAAAGGAACACTCACAAGTCTAAGTATTTCTGAATGAAAAGCGGCTAGTTTATAAGAAAATGGGTGCATTGAATTTTTATGGATCACAGCATCCGAGAACGTTGGCTTCCGAAATATTTTAAGCTCGTGATAATGATTTTCAATGTTAATATTTAGGTCAAGAAAGTTAATATTTTTGCCTCCGACTTCTAGAGTGAATTTAATATTTTATCTAATGAATTTATAAAGTTATGAAAGTTAGTTATTTGTCTATCTGTTCCATTAAACAGGCAAAGAATATCGTCTACATATCGGAACCAATAGACTATAGGTTTGGCTTCTGTTTTGTTTCTAAAAATTTTATCTTCTAAATAGTTCATATGAAACTCAGTTAACAACGGTGATAGGCAGTTTCCCATTGCAAGGCCTTCTGTTTGTTTATAAATTTTATTGTTAAATTGGAAATAATTCTGGTCAACGCAAACATCTAATATATTTAATAACTCTTTTGTTACTATTGGGTTTACTCTACGTGCATTAAAGGTATCTTCGATAATCCTTTAGCATTTGTTGACTGGTACATTAGTAAATAAACTGACCACGTCAAATGAAATTAATTTTGAGTTTCAAGGAATGATTTGATTTTTAAGTTTTTTAACTAATTCTAATGAATTTTTTACGCTATATGTCGGGTTGAATCTACTATGGTTACGAATGAGGGAGTTAGCTTTTTTCGATAATTTATAAGCTGGGGCATTAATATATGACACTACAGGGCGAATTGGGATTGAAGGTTTATGAAGTTTCGGTAATCCGTAAAATTTGGGAGCTAACGGATTCCGTGTAGACAAAGAATATATATCTTTAGGGCTGATCGTAATATTACAACTGTTAATGACATCTTTGTTAAATTTTACTGTAGGGTCTTTTTTTAGTTGGACTATATTGTTACTATCGAGAAAGTTATAAATTTTATCAACGTAATCATTACTCGTTAGCAGAACTGTGGTACTTCCTTTATCCGCTTTTGTGTCAATGATGTTATTTTCTTTAATTTTATCTTTAATATTCTTAAGAGTGACTAACTCATCGTTGAATTTAATTCTATCTTAAACACTCGACAAATAATCCTTTTTAAGAATGCGAGAACATATATGCTTACTAGTTAGATTTTTATGTAGCGCAATTTCTAAATCTATCGCAAGGTTTTTATAGTCAGATTTTCTATTCGGTAAAGGTGGACAGTATTTAAGACCTGTTGATAAGAGATTTTGCTCGTCTTTTTTTAAAGTTACGTTAGTAAGGTTAACCACTCTATCAAAAAATATTTCCTTGTTTATTATCAACTGTGATTTTTAAAGTAATGTTTTATTATTCTCTTCAATTAGTTTCTTTAGTTTATAAGCCTGTTTTTCAAATTTAAGTTGTATAATTTCTGGCACTTTATATCTAACGTCTCGGTCCAATGTATCAAATTCAATGGGATGAATTTTTTGTGCGAGTAAGCAATGAATTACTTTAAGGTATTGGCTTATATTATCACGAGCTACATACCATTGAACTGTCTCTGCTTTCAGCCGCAATGGCTTTGGACTCAGTGATGCATTTATTTCTTATATAAACACGAAACTTTCATTTACTAAGCGTCAGTTCAAGTTCATCCGTGCACTTGAATGCCTGAAGATGCCGAAAGGCGAAACCCGGGTCGTTATTGACAAAATCTGTGAGAATGTACATAGTTTGAACTATTCAAATTTTATGATAGTGTGAGATTAAAATTTGAAATAGTTCTTTAAATTCTCCATTTTAGTCCATTAAAGGATTCAGGCTTAGTATTTTCTATGATTTTAATGATTATGTATATAATATTATGCTCTTAAAGTTACTGTCCTAATTCAGCGATGTTGAATTAGGACAGTAAATGTAAAATAGGACATTGAATTAGGACAGAAAGTAAAAATGTGAATATCTTAGAGTGAGGCAGTGTCATAATTATTTTATAGATTGTAGAATGGAAAATATCTTTTTGAATCACAGCTTATAATGACATCTGATGTTTTCTCATTGGACCGTATTTGCTCTTTATGTGAAGCATATATATGTCTATTATGCTACTCCTCCTTGATTCCCTTTCATCCAGAAATTGTTTTGCTTTTTCCCATGACACGCCAGTATCATTCAGTTCCGCCAAGTATATTCAATAGTGTATAGATAGTACTCGATGGTCGTAATCTCACTGATAAGAAGGACTCTCTGGAGGCACTCACAGTACGTGATTCAGCCGGTTTCAACGTAACTACACGACCACTACCATAAGAGTGGACTGCCTGGTAAAGATAAACGCTATTATTTCAGTACAACAAACACTGAAAAAATTAAACGTGAGAAAGGGAAAGATGTCAATCTACAGTAAAAAATATTTTTGGGATAGTATTAGCAACCAGCGAAGGACTATGTACAGTTCAAAAGGAGTATTTCGATAAAAATATTTTTACGAAAACTGTTGGTAAGGCATAAAACATTTTTTGAAGAAGAATGTACCTAAAAATTTACTAGTATTTGGTAACTCTACATCCATTTTTTCGGATGGGATAGGTACATATATGAAAAAGATAATAAACTGTGAGCCAACTCTTTTGTCGATGTATGAATGTATCCATTTATGTATTTTAACCGATAATTCTACAACTGAATAAACGCAAGAATAAAAACATTGGCGATTCGACTGCAGAATAAACTCAACTATTCAACAGTTTGGGGTTAAAATTATTGATTTTAATGTATCTAACTCTGAAAAGTTGAACAAAATAATATTGTTTTATTTGTATAAATAATAATATATTCTGATACCCGTCAAATTTGAGCCGTAGCAAGCCTGGTTCATGTGTTACAATCAAATATGAATTGTGTCGAATTATTTCTTCTTTATTTGGCGATGTCCGCTCCCTATGTGGAGCATATGGCCGCCACGCGGCATCTCCATGTCTCCCTGTCTCCCGCCAATAGCTTTGCTTCCTCCCATGACATGCCAGCATCCCTCAGTTCAGGATTGAGGCTTTCTGGAGGCATCCGCAGCACGTGACCCAGCCAGTTCTAACGTCTCTCCATAACCACTGACGTGACGGGACGCTGTCTTGTACGCTCCCTTATCTCTGAATTCCTCACAAAATCAAACCACAACACCCCCATTCTCCGACGCAAGCATCTGTTCTCGAAGCTCAGTATACGGTTTTTCTGAGTCTTCGTCAGGTGCCATGATTCGCAACCATAAAGCATTACCGGCAGAATGCAAGCGTTGGACAAGTGGCATTTGGTTTTAATCGAGTACAGCTGTGTGTCCCAGACAGTCCGCATTGAGTTGAATGTGGCTCCAGCCATTCCTGAACGAATGGCGAGCTCGTTTGTTGTACTACCGTCTTCGGGGATATGTACGCCGAGGTATCTGAAGCTGTCAACCCTCTCGATGATCTGTCCCGCGCTGGTAAGGGTCCTATCAGAGTCATCCAGTACTATCCATACACATTTACCATGAAATAATTACATGATAGTAATTTAAAAATAGTATATCCAGTTTTTTGAATGTTAATTGTCTCCAAATGTTTCGAATGAAATCAAAATATTTTTCTTGCATTTGTAGCCTGCTGTGTGTGGCCCAGTTGGTTAGAGCTTGCTCTACCGATCACACAAGTCTGGGCTCGATTCCCGGTAAGATCACAGTGAATTTAAAAATTAATCAATTCAAAGTTGTGATCTAAGACTGGGTGTTTGTGATGTCAATTCCTCCCATCATTCTAATTCTTTAATAACTGGGTAGCAATAGCGATTAGTTACCCACTAATCCCGTTCTAACCTTATCCTTCCTTCCCTACTACTCACTTTGAAAAAAAAGTGAGGTTGTGCGACTGAGTAACAAACAGTTCTCGTAGAAATAAACTTTTGTTGAGATACCTTCATTAAGAGGCCATATGCTCTACATTGGGAGCGGACATAGATTTAAAAAAATATGTGTATATTTTTTTGTACTAATTTTATATTATTTATTTTAGATCGGGGCTGGTTTCGCTTATTACGAGAATATTGACTGATTTTTAAATTGAACAGCAAAGATTTAATCTTGTCACGTATCATATTTGATATTATTATTGTATTCTTATTGTTACGTGACTCTGTGCTACAGATGCAAGCAATAAAAATATATAAATATGTTAGAAAAAAATTCTCTTGGATTTTGATTCTATAACATTTTACTATACACGGTGTTTAAATAATACCAGCTGTAAGCCCGTTGCCGTTAAGGATTTTTTCGCATTATAAAAAAATCAGAAATTTACCGACATGAACAATGAATTGCATACTTGCTTGCTTCTCAAATTAATCAGAATGAATAAACTTTACTAATTCGCCAAATATAACTTGTTTTTAGAAATAGATGAGTCTTAAAGAAGTGAAGTGAGCCAAATACCAAAATTTTGAAACTTTACCATTTGACTTTTAAGTACAATGACGTTTTCAATTGTTTTTTGTGCGAACTGTCGTCAACTTTTAATTTTATGTGAAAGTTTATTAAATAAATGAGCATAAATAAAGTATTTTAGAGAAAAATTGATTGTACAATTTGATAAAAGGGGTGAGTTCAGTTCACCTTTTCCCATCATTCTAACTTGGCTCACTTTACAATATTATAGTCTTGTTGACCAAAATCTATCAAACTATTTGGCTTACTTTTTTAAATTTTGTCATGTCTACCATTATAGTAACCTTATTTATTAGTATTATTTGTCACAGTTTGTGGCTTTGAAATAGATATTTCATCATAAATCAAAAAGTTTATTGACATTTAAAATTTATTTATTTTATACAAAAAAGGTTATGGGTACAAACAGTTTTTAAAAAGCATGTTAAAAAATAATCCAATTAAATGAATTGGGAATAATCAATAGACTCTTATGTTGCTCACTCTTTATATTTCTTCAATTACGGTTCCACATATACTTTGATCATTTATTTTGAATTTATCACACCTACTGCAGGTGTATTTGAACGGAATGTAAAAGTTTAGACCACATTTTACAATTTTACAGATTTGACATATTCCATTTTTAAATTTTTATACAAACAATCGAACGCCAGTTTGAAAATTGCCATAATTCCATTTTTAAATTTTAATATATATCTTAACATTAATAGCCGATAATGTTTGTAAAACGTCCGCAGTAATAAGGTACAGACCAATGATGACGATTTATTTTGGACAGCACATTTTTGAAATTTTGTTCTATCCAATGGAAGCGGCTTATTTTAAACAGCACGTGAATGTTCTGATATCGCCACGTTTGAAAATTCGATATTTCTTGGTGTAGAGCTAAAGTATAGTATCATCATAGATCATAATATTCGAATAATCAAAGACTTTAATTCGACTATTGCAAACTATGATTATAGGGCTATCGAAATGAATCGTTTGATCGTGTGAGTCGATGTGAGACTAATATTTTTTGGAGCGGATTTGATCAATTGAATCATAATGATGAATCTTTTCACGTCTGACCTTGAAAATCTGTTAGAATTCTTTAATACATTAAGAATATTCAAATTATGATATGGATATATCATAGAATAATATTTTGCTTTTTTCATACACTTGGACAAAATGTGCAACTGATTTTTTATTGAAAAATTGGATTTGATCTTTTGATTTTTATTGGAAATAATTGTTAAATAATTTAAAATCCGAAAAATAATTGTTGGCAAACTTAAACATTATTCCAAAAATTAAGTAATTTACAAAATTTCTGCTACTACGAAAGATGATTGTTAGCAAACATAAACTTTATTCCAAAAATTCAATAATTTACGAAATTTCTGCTACTACGAAAAATGGTTGTTAGCAAACTTAAACATTATTCCAAAAAATCAATAATTTACGAAATTTCTGCTACTACGAAAAATGGTTGTTAGCAAATTTAAACATTATTCCAAAAATTCAATAATTTCAATAATTTACGAAATTTCTGCTACTACGAAAAATGGTTGTTAGCAAACTTGAACATTATTCCAAAAATTCAATAATTTACGAAATTTCTGCTACAACAAAAAATGGTTGTTAGCAAACTTGAACATTATTCCAAATATAAAATAATTTACGAAATTTCTGCTTCTACGAAAAATGGTTGTTAGCAAACTTAAACATTATTCCAAAAATTAAATAATTTACGAAATTTCTGCTACTATGAAAAATGATTGTTAGCAAACTTGAACATTATTTCAAATATTAAATAATTTACGAAATTTCTGCTTCTACGAAAAATGGTTGTTAGCAAACTTAAAAGTTATTCCAAAATATAATAATTTACGAAATTTCTGCTATTACGAAAAATGGTTGTTAGCAAACTTAAACATTATTCCAAATATTAAATAATTTACGAAATTTCTGCTACTATGAAAAATGATTGTTAGCAAACTTGAACATTATTCCCAAGATTTAATAATTTACAATTAAAAAACTGCAGGGCTGTCGATATATGCGCAAAATTAAATAATTTACGAAATTTCTGCTCCTACGAAAAATGGTTGTTAGCAAACTTGAACATTATTCCAAAAATTAAGTAATTTACAAAATTTCTGCTACTACGAAAGATGATTGTTAGCAAACCTTAACATTATTCCAAAAATTAAATAATTTACGAAATTTCTGCTACTACGAAAAATGGTTGTTAGCAAACTTAATCATTATTCCAACAATTAAATAATTTACGTAATTTCTGCAACTACGAAAAATGGTTGTTAGCAAACATAAACTTTATTCCAAAAATTCAATAATTTACGAAATTTCTGCTACTACGAAAAATGGTTGTTAGCAAACTTAAACATTATTCCAAAAAATCAATAATTTACGAAATTTCTGCTACTACGAAAAATGGTTGTTAGCAAATTTAAACATTATTCCAAAAATTAAATAATTTACGAAATTTCTGCTACTATGAAAAATGATTGTTAGCAAACTTGAACATTATTTCAAATATTAAATAATTTACGAAATTTCTGCTTCTACGAAAAATGGTTGTTAGCAAACTTAAAAGTTATTCCAAAATATAATAATTTACGAAATTTCTGCTATTACGAAAAATGGTTGTTAGCAAACTTAAACATTATTCCAAATATTAAATAATTTACGAAATTTCTGCTACTATGAAAAATGATTGTTAGCAAACTTGAACATTATTCCCAAGATTTAATAATTTACAATTAAAAAACTGCAGGGCTGTCGATATATGCGCAAAATTTAATAATTTACGAAATTTCTGCTCCTACGAAAAATGGTTGTTAGCAAACTTGAACATTATTCCAAAAATTCAATAATTTACGAAATTTCTGCTACTACGAAAAATGGTTGTTAGCAAACTTGAACATTATTCCAAATATCAAATAATTTACGAAATTTCTGCTCCTACGAAAAATGGTTGTTAGCAAACTTAAACTTTATTCCAAAAATTGAATATTTTACGAAATTTATGCTACTACGAAAAATGGTTGTTAGCAAACTTAAAAATTATTCCAAAAATTAAATATTTTACGAAATTTATGCTACTACGAAAAATGGTTGTTAGCAAACTTGAACATTATTCCAAATATTACATAATTTACGAAATTTCTGCTCCTACGAAAAATGGTTGTTAGCAAACTTAAACATTATTCCAAAAATTCATTAATTTACGAAATTTCTGCTACTACGAAAAATGGTTGTTAGCAAACTTAAACATTTTTCCAAAAATTCATTTATTTACGAAATTTCTGCTACTACGAAAAATGGTTGTTAGCAAACTTAAACATTATTCCAAAAATTGAATATTTTACGAAATTTATGCTTCTACGAAAAATGGTTGTTAGCAAACTTAAACATTATTCCAAAAATTAAATATTTGACGAAATTTCTGCTACTACGAAAAATGGTTGTTAGCAAACTTGAACATTATTCCAAATATTACATAATTTACGAAATTTCTGCTCCTACGAAAAATGGTTGTTAGCAAACTTGAACATTATTCCAAATATTAAATAATTTACGAAATTTCTGCTTCTACGAAAAATGGTTGTTAGCAAACTTGAACATTATTCCAAAAATTCAATAATTTACAAAATTTCTGCTACTACGAAAAATGGTTGTTAGCAAACTTAAACATTATTCCAAAAAATCAATAATTTACGAAATTTCTGCTACTACGAAAAATGGTTGTTAGCAAACTTAAACATTATTCCAAAAATTCATTAATTTACGAAATTTCTGCTACTACGAAAAATGGTTCTTAGCAAACTTAAACATTATTCCAAAAATTCATTAATTTACGAAATTTCTGCTACTACGAAAAATGGTTGTTAGCAAACTTAAACATTATTCCAAAAATTGAATATTTTACGAAATTTATGCTTCTACGAAAAATGGTTGTTAGCAAACTTAAACATTATTCCAAAAATTAAATATTTGACGAAATTTCTGCTACTACGAAAAATGGTTGTTAACAAACTTGAACATTATTCCAAATATTACATAATTTACGAAATTTCTGCTCCTACGAAAAATGGTTGTTAGCAAACTTGAACATTATTCCAAATATTAAATAATTTACGAAATTTCTGCTTCTACGAAAAATGGTTGTTAGCAAACTTGAACATTATTACAAAAATTCAATAATTTACAAAATTTCTGCTACTACGAAAAATGGTTGTTAGCAAACTTAAACATTATTCCAAAAATTCATTAATTTACGAAATTTCTGCTACTACGAAAAATGGTTGTTAGCAAACTTAAACATTATTCCAAAAATTCATTAATTTACGAAATTTCTGCTACTACGAAAAATGGTTGTTAGCAAACTTAAACATTATTCCAAAAATTGAATATTTTACGAAATTTATGCTTCTACGAAAAATGGTTGTTAGCAAACTTAAACATTATTCCAAAAATTAAATATTTGACGAAATTTCTACTACTACGAAAAATGGTTGTTAGCAAACTTAAACATTATTCCAAAAATTCAATAATTTACGAAATTTCGGCTACTACGAAAAATGGTTGTTAGCAAACATAAACATTATTCCAAAAATTAAATAATTTACGAAATTTCTGCTAACTATAAAAATAAAATAAAATAAAATGAAATAAAAAAAAATAAAAAAAAAATAAAATAAAATAAAATAAAATAAAATAAAATAAAATAAAATAAAATAAAATAAAATAAAATAAAATAAAATAAAATAAAATAAAATAAAATAAAATAAAATAAAATAAAATAAAATAAAATAAAATAAAATAAAATAAAATAAAATAAAATAAAATAAAATTAAATTAAATTAAATAAAATTAAATACTATGCAACAAAAATCTCACGTTGCTGGGCAACGGGCTTACAGCTAGTCTATATATTAATAGCCGATAAGGTCCGTATGTATGTCTGTCTGAGTGGGTGAGTGTTTGAGCGTTGGAGCGTCCATTTCACACCTTCCAGTCTCCACTTTTTTATTCATACTAAATTTATATATTAAAAGTCGATAAAATAATCACTCGCTTTTCACTTTTCACAAATGTGTGCGTACTGATGATGTCCTCGAGACATCTTCTTCTTCTACGAAATGTATTTTGTTTGCGTACATTTTCAAATTAATAGATAATGAAATGAAATGAAATAAAATAAAATAAAATAAAATAAAATAAAATAAAATAAAATAAAATAAAATAAAATAAAATAAAATAAAATAAAATAAAATAAAATAAAATAAAATAAAATAAATTGAAATAAATTAAAAAAAATTAAAATAAATTAAAATAAAATAAAATAAAATAAAATGAAATAAATTAAAATAAAATAAAATAAAATAAAATAAAATAAAATAAATTGAAATAAAATAAAATAAAATAAAATTAAATTAAATCTATATATTAATAGCCGATAAGGTCTGAGTGTAAGGTGTCCTCGACCTTCCAGTCTCCACTTTTTTCAATAAAATAAAATCTATAATAATCACTTTTTACTTTTCACTTTTCACAAATGTGTGCGTACTGATGTCATCGGGTCTTTTTCTTCTTTTACGAAATTTATTTGTTAGCGTATTTGAAAATTATTTGAATAAAATATATATACTACGAAAAATGATTGTTAGCAAACTTGAACATTATTCCAAAAATTCAATAATTTGCAATTTAAAAACTGCAGGGCTGTCGATATATGCGCCGAGGTCGATTTATGGTACTATGAAAAATGATTGTTAGCAAACTTGAACATTATTCCAAAGATTTAATAATTTACGAAATTTCTGCTACTACGAAAAATGGTTGTTAGCAAACTTCAACATTATTCCAAAAATTAAATAATTTACGAAATTTCTGCTACTACGAAAAATGGTTGTTAGCAAACTTCAACATTATTCCAAATATTAAATAATTTGCAATTAAAAAACTGCAGGGCTGTCGATATATGCGCAAAATTAAATAATTTACGAAATTTCTGCTCCTACGAAAAATGGTTGTTAGCAAACTTGGACATTATTCCAAATATTAAATAATTTACGAAATTTCTGCTCCAACGAAAAATGGTTGTTAGCAAACTTGAACATTATTCCAAAAATTCAATAATTTACGAAATTTCTGCTACTACGAAAAATGGTTGTTAGCAAACTTGGACATTATTCCAAAAATTCAATAATTTACGAAATTTCTGCTCCTACGAAAAATGGTTGTTAGCAAACTTGAACATTATTCCAAAAATTCAATAATTTACGAAATTTCTGCTACTACGAAAAATGGTTGTTAGCAAACTTAAACTTTATTCCAAAAATTGAATATTTTACGAAATTTATGCTACTACGAAAAATGGTTGTTAGCAAACTTAAACATTATTCCAAAAATTAAATAATTTACGAAATTTCTGCTCCTACGAAAAATGGTTGTTAGCAAACTTGGACATTATTCCAAATATTAAATAATTTACGAAATTTCTGCTCCAACGAAAAATGGTTGTTAGCAAACTTGAACATTATTCCAAAAATTCAATAATTTACGAAATTTCTGCTACTACGAAAAATGGTTGTTAGCAAACTTGGACATTATTCCAAAAATTCAATAATTTACGAAATTTCTGCTCCTACGAAAAATGGTTGTTAGCAAACTTAAACTTTATTCCAAAAATTGAATATTTTACGAAATTTCTGCTTCTACGAAAAATGGTTGTTAGCAAACTTAAACTTTATTCCAAAAAATCAATAATTTACGAAATTTCTGCTCCTACGAAAAATGGTTGTTAGCAAACTTAAACTTTATTCCAAAAATTCAATAATTTACGAAATTTCTGCTAACTATAAAAATTAAATAAATTAAAATAAAATAAAATAAAATAAAATAAAATAAAATAAAATAAAATAAAATAAAATAAAATAAAATAAAATAAAATAAAATAAAATAAAATAAAATAAAATAAAATAAAATAAAATGAAATAAAATAAACTGAAATAAATTAAAATAAAATAAAATACTATAAAATAAAATAAAATAAAATAAAATAAAATAAAATAAAATAAAATAAAATAAAATAAAATAAAATAAAATAAAATAAAATAAAATTAAATTAAATTAAATTAAATTAAATAAAATTAAATACTATGCAACAAAAATCTCACGTTGCTGGGCAACGGGCTTACAGCTAGTCTATATATTAATAGCCGATAAGGTCCGTATGTATGTCTGTCTGAGTGGGTGAGTGTTTGAGCGTTGGAGCGTCCATTTCACACCTTCCAGTCTCCACTTTTTTATTCATACTAAATTTATATATTAAAAGTCGATAAAATAATCACTCGCTTTTCACTTTTCACAAATGTGTGCGTACTGATGATGTCCTCGAGACATCTTCTTCTTCTACGAAATGTATTTTGTTTGCGTACATTTTCAAATTAATAGATAATGAAATGAAATGAAATAAAATAAAATAAAATAAAATAAAATAAAATAAAATAAAATAAAATAAAATAAAATAAAATAAAATAAAATAAAATAAAATAAAATAAAATAAATTGAAATAAATTAAAAAAAATTAAAATAAATTAAAATAAAATAAAATAAAATAAAATGAAATAAATTAAAATAAAATAAAATAAAATAAAATAAAATAAAATAAAATAAAATAAAATAAATTGAAATAAAATAAAATAAAATTAAATTAAATTAAATCTATATATTAATGGCCGATAAGGTCTGAGTGTAAGGTGTCCTCGACCTTCCAGTCTCCACTTTTTTCAATAAAATAAAATCTATAATAATCACTTTTTACTTTTCACTTTTCACAAATGTGTGCGTACTGATGTCATCGGGTCTTTTTCTTCTTTTACGAAATTTATTTGTTAGCGTATTTGAAAATTATTTGAATAAAATATATATACTACGAAAAATGATTGTTAGCAAACTTGAACATTATTCCAAAAATTCAATAATTTGCAATTTAAAAACTGCAGGGCTGTCGATATATGCGCCGAGGTCGATTTATGGTACTATGAAAAATGATTGTTAGCAAACTTGAACATTATTCCAAAGATTTAATAATTTACGAAATTTCTGCTACTACGAAAAATGGTTGTTAGCAAACTTCAACATTATTCCAAAAATTAAATAATTTACGAAATTTCTGCCACTACGAAAAATGGTTGTTAGCAAACTTCAACATTATTCCAAATATTAAATAATTTGCAATTAAAAAACTGCAGGGCTGTCGATATATGCGCAAAATTAAATAATTTACGAAATTTCTGCTCCTACGAAAAATGGTTGTTAGCAAACTTGGACATTATTCCAAATATTAAATAATTTACGAAATTTCTGCTCCAACGAAAAATGGTTGTTAGCAAACTTGAACATTATTCCAAAAATTCAATAATTTACGAAATTTCTGCTACTACGAAAAATGGTTGTTAGCAAACTTGGACATTATTCCAAAAATTCAATAATTTACGAAATTTCTGCTCCTACGAAAAATGGTTGTTAGCAAACTTGAACATTATTCCAAAAATTCAATAATTTACGAAATTTCTGCTACTACGAAAAATGGTTGTTAGCAAACTTAAACTTTATTCCAAAAATTGAATATTTTACGAAATTTATGCTACTACGAAAAATGGTTGTTAGCAAACTTAAACATTATTCCAAAAATTAAATAATTTACGAAATTTCTGCTCCTACGAAAAATGGTTGTTAGCAAACTTGGACATTATTCCAAATATTAAATAATTTACGAAATTTCTGCTCCAACGAAAAATGGTTGTTAGCAAACTTGAACATTATTCCAAAAATTCAATAATTTACGAAATTTCTGCTACTACGAAAAATGGTTGTTAGCAAACTTGGACATTATTCCAAAAATTCAATAATTTACGAAATTTCTGCTCCTACGAAAAATGGTTGTTAGCAAACTTGAACATTATTCCAAAAATTCAATAATTTACGAAATTTCTGCTACTACGAAAAATGGTTGTTAGCAAACTTAAACTTTATTCCAAAAATTGAATATTTTACGAAATTTATGCTACTACGAAAAATGGTTGTTAGCAAACTTAAACATTATTCCAAATATTAAATAATTTACGAAATTTATGCTACTACGAAAAATGGTTAGCAAACTTAAACATTATTCTAAAAATTAAATATTTTACGAAATTTCTGCTTCTACGAAAAATGGTTGTTAGCAAACTTAAACTTTATTCCAAAAAATCAATAATTTACGAAATTTCTGCTCCTACGAAAAATGGTTGTTAGCAAACTTAAACTTTATTCCAAAAATTCAATAATTTACGAAATTTCTGCTAACTATAAAAATTAAATAAATTAAAATAAAATAAAATAAAATAAAATAAAATAAAATAAAATAAAATAAAATAAAATAAAATAAAATAAAATAAAATAAAATAAAATAAAATAAAATAAAATGAAATAAAATAAACTGAAATAAATTAAAATAAAATAAAATACTATAAAATAAAATAAAATAAAATAAAATAAAATAAAATAAAATAAAATAAAATAAAATAAAATAAAATAAAATAAAATAAAATAAAATAAAATAAAATAAAATAAAATAAAATAAAATAAAATAAAATAAAATAAAATAAAATAAAATAAAATAAAATAAAATAAAATAAAATAAATTGAAATAAATTAAAATATAATAAAATAAAATAAAATAAAATAAAATAAAATAAATTGAAATAAAATAAAATAAAATAAAAAAAAATAAAATAAAATAAAAAAAAAAAATAATAAAAAAAAATTAAAAAAAATTAAAATTAAATTAAACTAAATAAAATTAAACACAATGCAACAAAAATCTCACGTTGCTGGGCAACGGGCTTACAGCTAGTCTATATATTAATAGCCGATAATGTCCGTTTGTTTGTTTGTTTGTCTGAGTGAGTGAGTGTAAGATGTCCTCGATTTTCCCTCCCCCTGCCCCTCCCCCTTCTCCTGCCAAGCCGCGCTGTCTCCATTTGTTTATTCGAACTATGGTCGCGATTTCACCTTTTCGATGACGTCAAGAAAGACGGTCTCCTTCCCCCCACCCCTGCCCGCTATCGCCATTCATTCATTTTGTCCGCGATTTCCCCTCCCCCTGCCTCTCCCTTTCCTCCACCCCAGCCCGACTGTCACCATTTTTTAATTCATACTAAAGAAATATTTTTCCAATACACTGTTATTCGATGAAAAATTGAATTCTCATACAAATACAAAAAAAGCACAAAGTGCTGGGATTCAAAACACGGTCTTTAGATTATGAGTTGAAGACTTTACCTCTGGGGTAAACGGGGATCTGTCGGACGTGAAGAAATAACATTATATATATTGTATTGCGTTCGAATTTTGAAACTTTTGTTTTTTATTTGAAACACAGCATATCTATCTATATATTAATAGCCGATAAAATAATCACTTTTCACTTTTTACTTTTTACTTTTTACTTTTCACAAATGTGTGCGTACTGATGTCCTCTTCTACGAAATGTATTTGTTAGCGTATTTGAAAAATAGTTTAATAAAATATATATACTACAATAAATGGTTGTTAGCATACTTGAACATTATTCCAAATATTAAATAATTTACGAAATTTCTGCTGCTACGAAAAATGGTTGTTAGCAAACATGAACATTATTCCAAATATTAAATAATTTACGAAATTTCTGCTCCTACGAAAAATGGTTGTTAGCAAACTTGAACATTATTCCAAATATTAAATAATTTACGAAATTTCTGCTCCTACGAAAAATGGTTGTTAGCAAACTTAAACATTATTCCAAGTATTAAATAATTTACGCAATTTCTGCTCCTACGAAAAATGGTTTTTAGCAAACTTGAACATTATTCCAAATATTAAATAATTTACGAAATTTCTGCTACTACGAAAAATGGTTGTTAACAAACTTAATCATTATTCCAAATATTAAATAATTTACGAAATTTCTGCTCCTACGAAAAATGGTTGTTAGCAAATTTGAACATTATTCCAAAAATTAAATAATTTACGAAATTTCTGCTCCTACGAAAAATGGTTGTTAGCAAACTTGAACATTATTCCAAATATTAAATAATTTACGAAATTTCTGCTCCTACGAAAAATGGTTGTTAGCAAACTTGAACATTATTTCAAAAATTAAATAATTTACGAAATTTCGGCTACTACGAAAAATGGTTGTTAGCAAACTTGAACATTATTCCAAATATTAAATAATTTACGCAATTTCTGCTCCTACGAAAAATGGTTGTTAGCAAACTTGAACATTATTCCAAATATTAAATAATTTACGCAATTTCTGCTCCTACGAAAAATGGTTGTTAGCAAACTTGAACATTATTCCAAAAATTAAATAATTTACGAAATTTCGGCTACTACAAAAAATGGTTGTTAGCAAACTTAAACATTATTCCAAAAATTAAATAATTTACGAAATTTCTGCTAACTATAAAAATAAAATAAATAAAAATAAAATAAAATAAAATAAAATAAAATAAAATAAAATAAAATACAATACAATAAAATAAAATAAAATAAAATAAAAATAAAATAAAATAAAATAAATTAAAATGAAATAAAATAAAATAAAATAAAATAAAATAAAATAAAATAAAATAAAATAAAATAAAATAAAATAAAATAAAATAAAATAAAATAAAATAAAATAAAATAAAATAAAATAAAATAAAATAAAATAAATAAAATAAAATATAATACCTTAAAATAAAATAAAATTAAATAAAATAAAATAAAATAAAATACCATAAAATAAAATTAAATTAAATACTTTGCAAAAAAAATCTCACGTTGCTGGGCAACGGGCTTACAGCTAGTGATCTATTATTATTCACTCTCGTGGAACCCGATGTACCTCAGTAGGTAGAACGTTCGACTGATAATGACGTTATTAAATTAGTAACAATTTAAAAAAATAAATTCAACAGATATGCTTAGTGTGTCTTCATTTTTATCTCATGTTTACGGTATCACAATAATAATAAAAAAAACCTCCGCCATTTTCCGAGTGATTGCAGCACGGAATCAGTTATAGCGGTACGAATCGGAAATAACATTTCTTCGATATGGCTTCGCTCTGGTAGAAAATAAGCCCGGCCGGTAGCTAGAAGCCACATTTCGGGCCAAAATTATGATTGAATCTGTTCATTTGTCCACTCAACCGTTTTATCTGTTATGTATTTACTATAAACTTACCAAGTCGATTAAGCCATGTCAAAAAACATCTGTTAGAGACGACCGACATTTTTGATAACATTCAGATCCTGTTCAGTTGAACCTGTACATTAAATAATTTTAGTTGAATGTTTTCAAACGGATGATTACTGTTGCTTATATTTAAAATTACCAACAAAGTATAATATATATTAACATGTAATACATACTATCACTTTGAAAAGAGATATTAGGTTTAGAGTTTCAAATATGTTTCGTCTTGCGATCTAACTTTACACAAGTCGATAAGAATAAAACTCTCCGCCATATTTGAATACTAATGAAATTTTTTCAGATATGTCAGGACATGTTGGTGTTGCACATTGATAAAAAGTTGTTATAATAATTTTTTAAATACAAATGGGAGGTCAAAAATCTTTATTTACAAAAATTTTTCACTCGATATAATATACGATTTTGAATCATTAATAAATATAAAAAGTAAAAGAATCCGTAAAATGTCACATATAACGTATGCATTCAATAAAAATAAGTTGGTTTGGCGAACGAGTCGGTTTTAAAAAACGATATTTTCCTAGTCGACTTGGAAGACAATTACAGTACTCGTTATAAAACAATTATGGCTATATTTCGACAAAGAAAATCAAATAGTGTTGGATATAATTAAATATCATAACAGGATTGAATTCTAGCACACATCATAATAATAGTAATAATGCTTCCACAGTGAATTTGACAGTATTGGCAAAGGTATGGAATACATCCTGTTATGATATAATTAAATTCATAGCGTTCCTGCATATGCAAGGCGCATTTCACAACATTAACCGCATTACCGCTACAGCATAACATTGACACGGTAGGGTTTGTTGTCACCCGCTCCCACTACCACTTTTGTGATGAAAACTGTCAGGATTTTTTTAAAAAAAGGTGTAGCTAAATTAATTGTGTTTAAATTTTGTTATCAGGTAACCCGTTATATCAATTGTTTATTGTTAATGGCCTTAAATGGCAACATTGTTTTTCCGATACCGATGTGATTTTTGTTTCATTCTTTCTAGCTCTTTGGGAGACGAACCGAACACATCGTGTGTGTGGGGGACACTTCCCGGCCTCTGGAACGTGGTTAAAGAGACCTTTAGTTGTAAATTCACTTGCAGTTCTTTCTCTTTTGTGATTTTGTTTTTTCGTCTGAGATAAAAGAACTAATATTTTTTCATTTCGACGAAAATTAAATTCCATTTTGTTCTCTGCTCAGAGTTTAACATCATTTTTTTTGACATTTATAAAATCGTGTGAGCAAACTAGGTTGTATAATAGTTATTGTGTATTGTAGTAATTCGAATTGTGTTTTTTTCATATTGTAGGTAATTAATTCGGTGATTGCAAGTTCTTAAATAAAAGTTTTCGTAACAGTCGAACGACGATTTTATTTAATTTATATCTACCTGCTAACGCCAAGTTTATACCAACGGTATGGGTCCTAATGAATTTTATTAGTGGGGAATTATTCTTGGGGATCAACATCGTGAGCAATAGTAGAAATTTAAAGCTTCGAAAAGGCTGCACGTATGGCTAGGGTAAGTTGGGGGCTAACATTCCCTACGTCTCGGCTTTATTACAAGTCTATTTTCCTCGGTATTGCGTGTCATGCTGCAAGTTGTTGGGCATATAGGTGTACCCAACGACAGGAAATATGTCAAATACTTCTTCGGGGACAACGGTTTCCCCTTCTGGCTATTTCCAAAGCTTACCGAACTTGCGCAACAGAATGTCTTCCCGTAATGTTAGGACTTACTCCATTGGATCTAGAGGTTCAAAGACGAGCTGCAATTCATCACCTTTTGCACGGGAAACCAGCGCAAATTGGTCGCACAACTCTTCACCCATTGGATTCACAGGATTTTTTAAAAGTTAAAGTGAAAAAACTCTGCTCACTAACCGTTTTAACTACTTGGAAAAGTCGATGGTCAAAGTCCCTTCGTGGTAGAATTACCTATTTATTTTTCCCAGATATTGCTTTTCGTCAGAATGCAACCTGGCTCTCTCCGGATCACTGGACCTTACAATTTATCACCGGATACGGTGCATTTAATGCCAAGTTACATAAATTTAAAATCAAACTTAGCCCACACTGCCTTTGTGGTGACAGTAATCAAGATTCAGAGCATATTCTCTGAAATTGTCCGATTATGCCAGTAGAAAGAAGCATATTGTTTTTGTCACGTAGAAATAATCGTGATGGTCCTATTGGGCATCCAGATATAGTCTCGTCCAGAAAATTTCTGTCACTTCAAGAAATTTGCTACTTCTTTTGGAGAAAAAGTTTACCTTCCCTGTCCCTCACCATTCAATCCTTAATCACATCTGTCTCAAAATTAAAAGCTGTTTATTAGTCCCATTAACTATCATTCTTGCTTATTATTATTTAATTGTTTTTACTTGTAATTATACCAATTCTTTGCATTTAATTAACCTTTACCCTCCAAGGACGAGCGTCACCATATGGTCACACAAAACACCGTTGTCTATTGATCCCACTATTCATACTTTTTCTACCTGAATATCGTTGCTTTTGCTCATATTTGGTTAAGAAGGGTACGGACTACAGTAAATCATCAGCCGTAGGAACAGGAACGGTCTCCAAAAGCACATGTGATTTTTTGAATTTCCGTTTTTTTAAATTTACTTTTTGAAACTGTTAGATATTTTTTTATAAAAACATAAAATTATTTACAGTTATTTTGCTAATATATTTGTTTTGAAATTATGTTGATCTAAAGAGGTCAAATTGTAAATATTTTTAAAAAAATCACGTTTAGCTATATTTCAACCCCGAATGTTTGCAAGCCCATACGGTCACTTTTGTCCTTACTACTGTCCGTACTCAATATTACACGGTAATAAAAGGATGAGCATGACCATATAGTCATGCGGGGTTTCTATACAACGACTTTGCGTTTTTTTTTTTTTTAATTTTGGATAGGAATAAAAGTTATCCGTGACTTCAATATGGCTTAGAAAATATTTTTTCTATCGGAAAAAAGCTCTCGTCTCTGAAGGGTTAATATCTATATATTTGTAATTATTATTTATTGTTGCCTTTCAAATTATACCTAAATAAGACGTATCTTAACTGTATCATTGAGGAGATATCATCTTCGGTGTGATGTAGAAAAGAAAAGAAAAAGTTTATCGAATAAAAAAAAAAAAAAAGTAGAAATTTCTAACAATAAATGAAACTAGCCCAAAAATAAATTACGAGTAATGTCAACATAAACAGAGAGAGATTCCGGGAATTGTTTCTGCAGTTTCAACGTTTCAACTGAGTCAATTCAGGAATTTGAGGTGAATACGTAGGTATTCACCTGAAATTCCTTGACACAATGTGGTGTTATTGAATTGAGAGTAGCTTCAAATAATTAGTTTTCCCACGCTGTCTGCTGTTGATCGTAACGAAATGACGACAAAAATATTTTTTTAACAGGGCAACTAATAAAAGCCAAGGTGTAAGATACACCCGGTCCTCTTTATATGCTTTTTTTTTTGATGGAACCGTTCCTTTTTTAGGCGGTTTACTCATTGATATGCGATTTTTTCTTCGAAAACTTTATAAAGTATATATTATATGTACAGCCACGGATGATCAAACCGAAAAGATTTTTTTTATCGTCGGACGACAAATCAAATTCAATCTAATAATAATCGATTCAGAAATTCAAATTCAAGCAAAATTCAATACGTTCGTTCAAAAAATCGCGAACGATTATATTTACTTATTCCGCAACCGACAGCAGTGAATACAATTATTCATGTTTACATAATGTATCTGTTTCTCATAGTATTTTTATGTTAAATAAAGATATTATTTTTTATGCTTATTTGAAGATTAAGTTTGGGTTTTTGATACTTTTTTACGCGATATTTCAATTTTTGCAACCAATTTATCAAATTATATGAAAATCTGATTTATTACGCAATTCTGGAACCAATGTATCCCGTAAAAAATGATAGGGTGTACTTTGAATTTTTAAAATATTTGATCAGAAGCGTCATCGTAAACACCTTTGTCCGTGATCTCACATATCTGAATATTTTTCTCAAAATTTGCTATTGATCTTGTTGGGTGTACGCTCCGACGCATCGGATTGCTAAATGGCGGCACTATTGAGGTTTTGTTCAGCAATATGCTGACCGCGTACTTTAAAGCTGTCTAATAATGACGCCGTGAGCGTTGTTTTGTGTATTTTGTAGTGCAAAATAAGTAAATTTAAAAAAACCCACGTATGAGTTTTGGACTGGTACAATCTTGAATGCATATTTTTTACCTGCGTTTTGATGTCTTGTGGATGTAAATTATTTTAACATATATTTGCAGGTTGAGCGTTGAGTGAATTGACAAAATTTCCTCATGTCTACGCCTACTCTCTTTTTACACTTGCATTATATAATATTTAAGTGATTAGTATTTTTCGTTTCGACACAGATGAACTATAACTACTTAATGAAACGGGAAAATTTATTTCGCTACTAACAACAAATATGGACCAAAATATTATTTAACTATCTTGCTATCTGTAACATAGCTATCAAAGATTTTACTGCTTGAATTATTATTGTATCATCGATAATAGTCTTATTACACGTGCCGCCGCTTGAAACGCAATTTTGAAGAATTTCATTACAGTTTTGCTTAATTTTGAATAACATTAAGATGGATAAATAAATAAAGCTGATAATATTAATATTACAAATAATTAAGATTGAACATAAGAAGAAAAAAAAACTTATTTTTTTATAAAAAAAAATAAACTGGCATATAAATTATTGACATAATTAATCCGAAAGATTTTTTTTAGCTTTTTATTTAGATGTTTACCACCGTGTTTAGAATTGATTATAAGTAAGATGCGTGTCAGATATGTCGTAGAAATAACCGAAAGTGTTTCACGGTATGGTGTGACTTATATGGTAAGCGTGTAACAAAATCTCTAAGACATTTAAAGCTATTAAAAAATATGATTGGTAAATTTGAATTTATCAAAATTTATTTAACTCATGATACTTATAATGAAGTCTAAAATATTGCTGTTTTTTGTTTGTAATCGTCTCTTGTGGTATTAATATTATTTGGTTAGATTTCCATTCAATGGAATGACTGTGTTATTTTTCCAGGTGAAAAATAGCACGGTCAAATTTTTAGGTTAAAGATATATCAAAATTTTTTCAATGTTATAAGGCAAATTATATGTTTTTCTTATCCGGACTTCAATATTTGAGTCAGGGACGAACTTTTTGTATTATAATCAGCGAGAAATATAGCAAAAAAATATTTTATAGTAAACTAGCTGACCCAACGAACTTCGTACCGCCTCAGAATCAATAAGCGTTGTGTGAAATTGATAACTTGAAACATGATGACTACCGAGCCAACCTTTAGTTTTAAATTGTGCGGTGGCAAGCCAGGCAGATCTAATGAGTTTAAAAATTCAGTTGGATAGTTGGTTGCTTCGTCTTCGTTTGTTACACGGTCGATAGATTTGAAGGAATGTAGTAGACCAACGATTTGATTTTGAATTGTGAAGTTTAAATGATCCACATCTTTGTTCTTCGCCGCAAGAATTGCTCGTTCACTCAACCAATTGTGATTTATGTGATTAGATGTTCGGGAACATTTTGTTGACAAAGCCGTCCTTCGTTGAGACGAAATTGTTAAAATTCGGCGGAAACAAAATCAATCCGTTCGATTCTTCAACAGGAACACGATCGTTACCGACAATAGTCAGCAATTGCTTGGAGAAATCTTCGGCAGATGGATCGCTTAGCAATGCAACTCGCATTTTTGTCGTCAGCTGAAGATTATTCACATAGCGTCAGTGTCAATGTTTTGAGGCAAGCGTTTATTTCATCGGCAGTGGTCGATCTTGGAATGACTGGTAGTGTTTGGCGGAAATCGCCAGATAGTAGAATCATTGCGCCTCCAAAAGATCTTGAGGCATGGCACAGATCTTTCATAGTTCGATTGAGTGCTTCCAATGCGCATTTGTGCGCCATTGTCCATTCATCCCAGGTGATGATTGTATTTGCTACCAAAAATTTGGCCATTGCTGAGTGTTTCGCAATCTTGAATGTCGGGTTTTCAGTGGTTTGGAGGTTAACGGCAATTTCAACGCTGAATAAGCCGTTCGGAATTTTTTCTATGTGGCTGCTATTCCAGAAGAAGAAACTGCTACAGCAATTTTATATCTCGCACGAACAGTGGTACATTCGTTCAAACTGATTGGTTCAATGCATCTCGATCATTTTCACGTTCACGTTCCAATTCTCGATTCAAAGCGTCGTTCATTCCACGATCTGGCGTTGGCATTCCTAACATGACTAACAAACATGACATGTCTTCGACTAAAAGCAAAGCCTGGTTATGTATCTCTTCATTCATCTCGAGTTCGGGATTTCCTGAACTGACACGAATTCAATGTAAAATTTATTCGGACATGTCATCCTTGTACTTATCCATCCATGTAACCACAGTTCACGGGGATTCGATGGGAAGCATGTCAAAATAATGATAGAAAAAAATGTGCGTATCTGACTTGGAGATTCAGAAAAATTTCTTCAGCGATTGTCATGTCCCAATGAGTATCATTTTCAAGCAAATTGAGCTGTTGCCATGCAAGTAGAAGCATTCGTCATTTTTCGGATGAACTGTGTAAATGCGACCAAGAGCACCAGTAGTCATTCGGGTGATCAGGAACCGCATCACCTTGCTTTCGATGTTAAAATTTCTTCGACGTAGCGTAATGTAGTGTAATAATGTGGCATCTCAGAGTAGAGCAACGTTCGTGCAAACAGCGTAATATTGCTGTCAAAAAAATTATCATACCTAATTATAAACATACCAAATTATACTTATTTCAATATTATCTGATTTTCTTTCGTTTTCATTTCATATAATCCATACTCTAAATTTAAAATTATTTAAAAGTCAATCGTATGCAAAAGAACCAGACACAAATGAATTTTGGGAAACAACTTGCCACCTAGTGGATGAAATCGGCATACAACGACATTTTCATTATTTCAAGCTGTTCGTCATTTGAAAACTGTATGAGAATATTAATTTTCTTCATATTTTCTTTGCCGTGATATTTTTTCGATGTTTTATTGCTTATTCTGCTATTCTAGGCGGAGACGAATTTAATAAATTAAAGATCATTAAAATCAGCCAAGCCCTTCTTGAGATATACGTGGTGTTAATAACCCGACTTTGTTTTATATATATAGATTAATAATAAAAGTATGTTTTTAATTTTTTTAAAACAATACACATGAAAAAACAAGACAAAGTTTTTAGTAATGACTGCAATTGCAAGCAACTAAAAATGAAATAAGCTTTATATAAACAAGGTCTTGAAGTCCCCTTTAAAAAAAAAATAATCGAGAATTATCAAAAAGACATAAATTATTGTTACTAAACTTTAACTTAAATGTTAAATATTTCATTTATACCAGTTGTTTTAAGCAGAAAAAAGTGTTTCTTTGGGCGTCCGTGATAAAAAAGGTTTAGGAACACTGAAATTGTGCTTATATTTTATAATGATTATGTCAGATGTTTTTACGGACAAAATATATACAAATAAAGTTTAATTCAGTGTGATCCTCATGGTTGACGCAAATTAGTAAGTTTTTCTAGTAGGAATGAATTGTATGTCAACTTATCTTAAAGCTGATGGTACCTAGTATGGAATGATACCTCAATGTACAACAGCAGTAAACAGTTTCATTGATATGTAAAAACTTACAATTGCAGTTATGTTCAAATATTTTCGTATACATATTAAATACAAACGACCCAATTTTGCTTTTTGTGATCATTAATTAGTTTTTCAAGTTCACAGATGAACAGGAACTGACGCTTAGTAAATACACAGTAAATACACTTGTAACGTGTAAAATATGTTTTATTTTTAAATTGGAATAAAAATATTATCTCTAAGCTTGACTGCGTCTGAACTATTTAACTAATGCTTTGATATTTAGATTTTTAGAAATATTATGAGATATTTTCAGAAAGAAGATAATCATTTTAAAAACACTAATAATTAACAAAATTTAATAAAAAAATGTGGCTCTTTTTTATGATGAATAATAAATAGCTCACGTGCAAGTATTTAAACCTCTCAAAATGAAGCTGTAATCGTTGAAAAAGCTTACCCTTTCCGTTCACGGGGCATTAGCTTTTTGTGTGTTCGAACAAACTGAAAAGAGCTTTTCCGGTCGCGTGACTTTTTAACTTGCGTTCTGGTAAAAACAGTGGCGTCTGCTTGTAAGAATAGGGCGGATGTGTCTTTATATTAGGTTTTGGATTATTGCAAATACATCTCGATTATACAGAATACGGATTTTATCGTGCTTCGAAAGCACATAATATATTTTTATTGAGATTGCTTATTCTGTTCGCAAATCAGTTTGATTGATTTGAATATAATATAGCCGACTTAATAACCGAGTGGTTCACGGTATTAATCGTTTGCCGTTTCCGCGCGTTTGATTCAACGATATATAAAATATAAAAATTAAATATATCAATTGATAAATTTCTGTTATTTTAAACTTATATATGTTTTTGATGTTACTTTTCCCATCTTCGACGAAAACAAGAGATTATGCAACCTTTTCTTTAATAGCGCCATTGAAACTTAATCAAAATAAGTTGTTGTATAATCACTTTTACTATGATGATGTATTAGCACACACACACATTAGAAGCAGAGAAGAGGAAAGAAAAAAAGCCGAGTCCGTAGAAAATGTTAATGTTAAAATTAATAAAAAATGGGAGTAATATAAAATAATTTAGATTATTCCACGTATTGTGCTACAAACTGTGACACATGTTTCGCCTCTTTCAGAGACATCCTCAGACAGCCTTACTTTCACAAATGCTTGTTTAAGTACGGATGTTTTTAATTTTACTATTATGATATATTATTAAAATAAACACATGAAGCACGTGTCATACGTGGAATAATCTAAATTATTTTATATAAAAATGAACATCCACAAAGTTACATATCTGAATCCATCGAAAGTATTAAAAATGGGAGGTTTCATATTGTTATTCAATGTAAATTTACGCCACTGACCTTAGGTATATTATTTATGGATCTTATGTCTACATCGAACATATTTTACGAAAGCTGTTGCATACATGGAACTGAAGACAGATGGTTATATTTACTTGTAGTATGGTCTGGCACGGTGAAAAAGCTTCCAATAATTTATATTGACTCATTGTTAATCGAAATATAAATTTCAAAATTTTACAATTAAAATTAACATTTAAAATTACACACGAGTAATAATATAACATGTCAATATATATTTTATTTTTAATTCTTTTAAAACAACATATTTGGAATTAAGATAATACCAATACCTACGCCAAATATTTTGAACTTAGTGCAAAGATTATGCGAGATAAACTCGAGGAGAATTGACATCACAAACACCCATGTTTAAGATCTCAGATTTGAATTTGAAAAATGTATATTAATTTAAAATTGACCTAAGATGGAATCAAACACAGATCTGCCTGTTTGGTAGCCAAGATCTTATCAACTAGACCACAACGTACGACAAATATAATGAGCTTTCATTGATTTTTTAACTCGTATGAAATTAAAAATATGCGAAGATGTGAGAATGTAAATACATCTCTATATATATAAAAATTCGTGTCACGGTGTTTGTGGCCAAACTCCTCCGAAACGGCTTGAGCGATTTTTATGTTTTTTTTTTATGTATATTTGTATATTAGAATAGGTTGTAAAGTATATTTCATCCCGCTAGGTGAAGGGTATCCCTATCCAGATTTTTTTTTCAATATTCCCGACATCCATCATTCGAATTTAAAACAATTGAAATGGACGTCTTTTTATGTTTAAAATTCAAATTTCCTGGCTTAGAACTGAAGCATCGTAATAATATTGAGTGAACTTTATTTGAAAGTTCCCATCGCTACGAAGTTTTTTAAATAATCAAATATACTGTTTCGATTTTTTGAAGCTATAATTATAGGGCTGGGCAAAGATTTTTTGGAGCTGATTTGACAGATTTTGATCAGTTTCATTGATTCGGTTATTGCCGGTATATTTAGCATTCGGCCTTGAAAATCTTTTTAATTTCTTACATGCATTAGGAGTATTCTAATGACGGTATGGATATTTTATAGAAATATATTTCGACTTTAATTTTAACATCTTCTACTATGAGAAATAGTTGTTAGCAAACTTTAACATTATTCCAAAAATTAAATAATTAACGAAATTTCTGCTACTACAAAAAATAGTTGTGAGCAAACTTAAACATTATTCCAAACATTAAATAATTTACGAAATTTCTGCTACTACGAAAAATAATTGTTAACAAACTTAAACATTATTCCAAAAATTAAGTTATTTACGAGGTCTATTTCTGCTACTACGAAAAATAGTTGTTAGCAAACTTAAACATTATTCATTATACATTATGAAACAAAAATTATCGGTAACGATTAAAATATTCAATCCCGGTCATTTTTTTCAATCCCACAATCCCACAATCCCGGGACTGGGATTGATCATTTAGCATAATATGTATTTTCATACGAAAAAATGTTCGACATTACAGCGAATGGCTAAGGGATTTTTCAATTTAAGGAGAAGATATAATATCAAGAACACCAATGTTTAAGATCTCAGCATAGAATTTAAATGATGTTTTCATTTGAATTAATGGAAAGGAAGAAAATACACATATACATGAATCAATAGAAGTTATAATTTAATATATAAAAAAACAATCGTCATATATATATGACAGAAGCTTTGCTGGTGGAGATTCTTCGCAGATTTCACATTAAAAATGATTACATGCAACATCAACATGATTTTGTATACAATTATAGAACACAAAGAATTACTCTTGTCTATGACAGTAGTTTTTAAGTTGAAAGGTCATGCGGGATATACTCGATGAGATTTTTTTTTGTAAGTCACATGAGATTTACGCAAAGAGAATTGACGTCACAAACACCCATGTCTTAGATGTCAATTGAAAAATTGAAAAAAAACTAATTTGACATTGACCTTACCGGGAATCGAACCCAGACCCAACTGATCGGTAGAGCAAGCTCTAACCAACTAGACCACAGCGGGCGACAAGTATTGTAATAGTGATGGCAGTAACATCTTTGGAAAAATGAACAATCTCTTCTATAATCAAAAATAGCCCTAGCCTCACGGACACAGTCAGGCCTTGTAACAAGGGTGTCCAACCTTTTTTGATCTGGGATCGACTTTTCAATCTTAAGTTTTCTCGCGATCGACTTCTAACATGATTCTTTTAAGAAATTTTATTAAGGGATTTTCCCCTTCCTCAAACATAGAAATGTTTATTTTAATTGCGAAATACATATCACTAGATACTGTAGATAAGTATGTGCTTACAAAATAATTCAATTTTAGTATTTTTATATATTTTATATTAAAATTATATATTTTTTCGAAATTCACGGAAGCTTTCGAGATCGACCAAATTTTGCTTTGAGATCGACCGGTCGATCGCGATCTACCGGTTGGACACCTATGCCTTATAATATCCAATTTATACTGGGAATGTATAGAAATTTTAGAAAAGCTGCACATCTCGAACATATTTTTAGTAATTAAAAATGTTAATAATTTCATCTTACAGTGTGAAAAAAATATGTTTTGCAGCGTGGACGTAAGAGTTTTTCTTGTTAAGGAAATCTATATGAGTGATTTTTTATGTTAAGAAAAACACAATATTCCTTTGCACTTAATTTTCACTTTTATTTTTTAAGACCAGAACCTGACCAGTTGACAATGCTCGCCATGAGCGAAACCGGTCCTGATATTGATAAATAAAAGTGTAAATTAAGTACAAAAGAATATTGTGTTTCCACTAAGTATTGACAGTGAACATCCTAAAAGTGACTCTTTGTTCAAAGTATAACGAAACGTACTGTATTTTGATTTTCACCTAAAGTCAACCAAACTAAGATTTTTATCTTTCGGTATTCTTGGCTTCGACATTTTGTGAAAAGCATCGAAATAATTAAACAATTCAAACGTCCTTTGCCTATTTAATTTTTAGTTGTCTTGTTTGTAGATTTAAATGAAATGGTTGCCGCCCCCCTCCGCTAACCGTTTCCGCGTCCGCTTAAAATGCGCGCAAAAATCATATGGTCGTTTCCTATTGCGCCAGTAAGCTCGCCCAACAGATACCATTTACATTTTTCTCGCGTTTATCTTTTACAAGAGACCATTTTTAAATTTTCAAACTTACATTCGGTGAAATGATTGATTCAAAAAAAGAAAACGGCAAACGAGGTACATTCTGCCACAGACAAGATATTACTCGATTGTTACTGTTAATATATTTTTTAAAACAAAGGTTTTTAAAGCTGCTGAAAAAGCATTTCTTTCATGTACCAACTGTTTACCGCTTTCTCGATAGTTTTTGAAACTCTCGACAGTGGATTTATTTTTAGTAATAAAACGTTGTAGTCGAATCAAAATAGTTATTTTGAAAGCAATCTTCGCTGTCGATGCGTTTCATCTGGACCTGCGATGTTTCACGTGGATCACAAATTATAATTTATTTGTAAGTATTTTGTGGGAGAATTTCAGAACTGTTTTGTTCTATGAAACCTTTTGCTGGTCATATGAAAGTCACGGGACTCTTTCAAAAACCACTAGCCTTGAAATACAGATCTGATTTTATTATTATTATCCATGCCCGCTCTCAGCTTGGAGCGTAAGGGCTCATATTGGAGGTATCTAAACAGAAGTTTTTTTCTACGAGAATTGTTAGTTACTCAGTCGCTCAACCGTACCAACGTAGTAGGGATAGAAGGATACGGCCAGGAGAAGACTAGTGGTTAATCAATCGCTCTCGCTACGCCCAGTTGTTGAAGGACTGGAAGAGTGGGAGGTAGTTTCGGCTTTAGCGATAAGCAACTATGGTGAGGGTAATTACTATTGTGACAATCCTGACAATAGTTTAAAGGTCTCAAAAAATAGTGTCAATCTATGGTAGACAGTAGCAGTTGCAGTGACGGAGCAAGAGATTTCGACGTCCGGGGCGATTCTTAATTTTGCCACTCTCCCAAAATTTTCTCCACAAAAATAACTTTCAATCTGGAATCGCAGTGGATATTTTTTAAAATTCGAAATTGATTTATTTTGAATTAAAATACTTAAATATTGAGTAGCAAGAGGTTTTTTTCTTTACTTAAATCTAATTTCATAAAAAATACTATTTAAAAAAAAATCGCATGAGTAGGAATTATAAAAAACGATTATTTTTCCTACAAAGAAGCATATTTCGTCAGTTAATCACAAATAAGACGAAAGGAATCATTCTGCAGGAACTGTAGCTTGCATCTATATATGTACATAACAAATTTTATTTGTTTATTGCCGCCCCCCAAAAAGTGTCGCACCCTCCACCATCCCTTGCTAAGCCACTGGGCGGTCGTGGTATTTCCTGCCAACCCAAAGAAGATGTATCAATACAAAGTATTATATACCTCGTTGTTGTTACTAACGAAACCTTTGTGGATAGATAACTTTAGTAAAAAATAAACAATAAAGAAATAGCCGATCAGTCGGTTGATTTGGGAATAACTTTTAATATTCATTTTAATAGGATAATAAAGTATGTGTTTAATTGTTTTTTAAATATTTTTTATGGATTGATGTTCTAACTTGGATGTATTTCCCTCCTGTCCGATCATTAAACGAGAAGAAGAAAGAACGACAGACTAAGAAATAGACATATCCTTGTTTCATCATTCTGTGAATTCTGTCTATTTCCATTTTAGAAAAGTCAGATAGAGTGACTGAAAAACAAACAATTCTCATAAAAAGACCTCTAATTAAATTCTTTATTAAGAATCCACTTACTTCAAGCTGAGATAATCAATATGCGTTAGCAAAGTTTCTAGTGTCGCAAGCTAATGAATCGAGCTAAATCACATTATTATCTTAAATGTACGTATAATTTCAGTTGATTTTTTTTCGACGCTCGGCTGATAACAGTCAATAGTCAATACTACGATCTATTTTTTAAGCTGACCGAATTACCGTATTTCTCGTTTTTTATATTACGAAGTGTTAAACATGCAAACATTGACTTAGCTATCTATGCATGTATAACTGAAGCGTATCCTGTAAAACACATCGACAGAAAAATTGCCAGATTAATTTTGTTTTGCACGAACGCCGGATGGATGTCCGTGCTCTACCGCACGCATTTTTTTGTATTTATAATATATGTTTTTATATGCACACCCATATTTGCAATAGCTTAACTGCCCAACATATCAAAAAAGCTGAAGCTAGCTTACGTGTTCACCATATGCATTTATAATATGAACATTATATTATCAGTCACCTTTGGCAGTGACAGTAAGTTTTAATATGTGGCCTGGAAGAATCATTGGCCCTTACTTGTTTAAAGTTGAACGAGTCGCTACGGTAACTGTTAAAAAATAACATGATTGATAACATTTTGACACCAGAATTGGATTTTTTGAGATTGACTCACATGGTTCCAACAAGATAGTACAACTTAATATACAGCCAAACATTCAATGAAGTTACTGAGAGATCTGTTCCCACAACAAAATATTAAAATAAATGGTGATGTCAATTGCCACTCCACTCCTAAAGGGTAACGGATTGAATAGCCTCAGACTACTTTTTGTGGTCTTATTTAAAGAGGACGATGTATTCTAACTCACCTAAAACACTTAAGCAACATTAAAAAATCATTCATGATGATAATTAAATACCGGTTTAATGTGTGTAAATGTTATAAAAAAAACCCGCATTTGTGAAAATACCAGAGACGGACGTTTAATTGACATTGGTTTCTATACATGATATTAAATATTCAATTAAACATTTATTAGTTTTAAAGTATCTATATATTAATAGTCGATAATGTCCGTCCGTCCGTTCGTCTGGCTGGCCGTCTGTATGATAGTCCTCGATTTCCCCTCCCACTGCCCCTCACCCTCCCCAGCCTCACCTCCCCAACCTCACCTGAGGGTGAAAAATTAAGTAACTTACGAGGTCTATTTCTGCTACTACGAAAAATGATTGTTAGCAAACTTAAACATTATTCCAAAAATTAAATAATTTACAATTTAAATACTGCAAGGCTGTCGATATATGTCCCGAGGTATGTTTCTTCTTCTACAAAATATATTTGTTAGCAAACTTAAAAATTTCAATTATTCTAAAAATTATATTATATATAATTTAAATACTGCAGGGCAGGGCTGGCGATATATGCCCCAAAATATATTTCTTTTATTTTTAGAATTTTTGGCTTATTCAATAAATAGGTTCTTAATTTATTTTTCACGCCAGTAAATTTTCTGACTACTTAAAAATGCAACAAAACCCCCCCCCCCCCGTTGAGGTCAACGGGCTTACAGCTAGTTTTGTTTTAATTAAACATATAATACATTCTAATTTATATGTATGTGTATAGTATATACCTCCATATACACTATTTCCATACATATTCATGCTTATTACATACATAAATAAGAAAATTGAAGTCGAAGTTGAAGTTGAAGGGTCGTCAAGCAGAGCTGCTATGGGCCTATTGTAAATAATGTAATGTTTAAGTTTGCTCACAAATACATTTCGTAGAAGAAGAAATCGATCTCGGGACATATATCGACACCCCTGCAGTATTTAAATTGTAAATTATTTGTTTTTTAGAATAATGCTTAAGTTTGCTAACAATTATTTTTCGTAGTAGAAGAAATATACCTCGGGGCATATATGGACAGCCCTGCAGTATTTAAATTGTAAATAATGTATTTTTTGGAATAATTGAAATGCCTAACTATGCTAACAAATATATTTCGTAGAAAAAGAAAAATATCTCGAAATCATTTTTTTTGAATTGGCCAGAAATTCAGAAAAAGTATTTGACATATTCTATTCATGAATTTTCAATACAAACAAACAATCGAAGTCACTTTGAATCGCGAGATAGAAATAGTTCTTTTTTCGAATGCTTAATATATATAATCTAATTTTATCGTGTCTGAAAGTCTGGCCTTTACCTCAACGGTAAAATGTTTCATTCAAATGCAAAGTTCCGTGTATCGAATCCGGCCTGCGGCAGAAAAAAAATGTGAAATAAAGGTTCAGCGATTTTTCACATCACAAAATGTGCTTCTTCAGTGTATTGAAAAAATATGTCTAGTATGAATAAAAAAATGTTTACAGCGGTGCAAAGGGAAAGGGGAGAGAAGGGACTGTCTTTCTTGACGTCATCGAAAAAGCGAAATCGGGGACCGACAGACACGTTACATTATCGACTATTATTAAGAGTTCATATTTACTTATAGGAATACATTTTTTTAAAGAATGAAATATATAAAACTCTTATACTTTTATTACTGTTGAACTAAACAAATAAAAATGTTTTTTAAATGAGTATAAACTTTGATGCAGTTAATTTGTTTCAAAATAAATACATAAAAATTAATACTTGTTACAAACTTACGATACGGCAATATTGGACTCGACGGTCTTCGTTATCATTTTTTTCTCATCTTTATTAAAACCGTTTTCATGATTAAAGTTTTCATTATGTAAATGGAAGTCAAATTTTATGTTAACGTTTACGTACCAAAACATTTTTTGTTTATTAAGCACCTAAAGTCAGTATTCGTAAAAAAATATTTTATTGTGTTTCCCGTGTAATAAATACACTTAACTAGATCTAATACATGCTGGAAAAGGACGAAAAAGCTTTTTTATTGGTACGTATATTTTATTTAAAACAATAATTGGTATAAAAAATAAATACCAAAGCACCAAATTTTTTTTTAAATCACATGAAATAAACTTGAGTAATCTTTTCACCCAAAATCAACTGAATGACAAAAGGCTATTTTTTAAAATAAAATTTTTTTAAGAATTTCAAATTTCAATTCAAAGTTAACAAAATCTAATTTGTCTAACTATTAATCTTGCCGGGACCTGAGCCCAGACCAACCTGATCGCTGAGGTATAGATCTTCTTTCTAGAACACAGGGTTTAATTGAGACTATCGCATATCCATACAATACAAATAAAATAGCCAGCATAGATAGCGAGAGCTCAGTTCCACATACATCGTTTCAACACGTAAATGTAGGCTAGATTTTCATAAGAATTGAGAGCGGCTACAGTTTCAAAAATACACCTGAAATAAAAATTTGCAGCATCACCGATACGCAGTTAAGTTGCTATCAATCAATCATTGGTAAAAGTGAGGTAAACTGATTTTGACACTTTTCCTTCTCGGGTTTTCAGCTCGTATCCCGCGTCATAACGTATTAAAGCTTTTCCCGTCGCACGAATCAAACTTAAACAAGCAAGTGAGCATTACTGCTCTTTATAAAAAAAGGAAGTAAATATTATTTTGGACGTTTTTATCGGACGGGTGGATTTCGTTACAAAGCTGTTGGTATATATAAATTAATAAAAAACATATTATCAAAATATCAAGTTCTACATGAATTGTCATATAATATATTTGTTTTTCATAAAGGATAACAAGGAAAATGCTGTTCATACTGAGACTAGAACCAGTGATACACAGTGAACACGGAAGCCTACAACGCTAACCGCTACGCCAGGGTAACATTTTACGCATGTTTTTTCGTGTAATGACTTTATGTTAATTTCGAGTTAAAAAAATGATACATAAATTTTCGTAGTTTATTCGATACAGTTATGACAGAAAAAAAAACTATAAATCAAATCAATAGAACGTAATTGATTATAGTTTGAGACACATTGTGCTTGTCATGACTATGACATGTTATTACCGTCATTTAAGAGAAGGAATCTGAATTAATTTATTTTAAACAGATTGTTTATCTATGGCACCTAAAACTATTTCTATATATTGAATCTCCGATGAGATAATTATCAGGGCTTTGAACCGGAACGAAGCCGAAAACCATTATAGCGGTTCGAAGCCCTGTTCATTATAATCCGCCACATTGTACATACATATTTTCTTGATATCCTAAGAAATAAATATATTATATAGAATGTGGGATAGTCGTCAGGAACAATTAATTGAAAGCACTCAGATTACATTAGCCAAGTTCCTTTTTTATTTAAATTAAAGTGACATGGATAATAGCAATATGTGGAGCTGAAAAATCAATTATTGACACCTTCGGTTTTGACCACTTGACTACAAACTCGGAATGTTTTTTTTAATAGTTAATATATTGATAAAACTAAGTGATAACGAAATTACTTAACAGTAATATTAGAGTTTATTGTATTTGGTATTGAAAATGAATTCAATAGCTTTTCTTACCTACTATCGCGTAATTCACTCCCCCATCTGCGGCCAACAAACAGATTAGGAAAGTTAAGCTTTCATTCAGTAAAAGTGTACTCCGATTTACGATACTTTTTATTATTCAAAGATTTTTTTAAATTAACCATAAAAATAAATCCCGGTGAAAGTTGAGTCGTGGAAAATTTGTTTAAGATGATACTAATATGCGTTCTGTGTTTTATAATATACACAATAATGCATACTTTAGTATATATACACAAAATATGAGTTTACTAATCAATAAACCAAAATTAAGACTGCTTATATTTCAACGAGTAAATGATTTTTTAAATATTTATAGCGTACAATTATCTTGTCATCTAAAAACTACAAGTGGGTTTTATCATTATTAAGAAAGCCGCCTGTGTGGTCGAGTGGTCAACGTTGTTGGCTTCGGCTACAGAGGGCCCGGGTTCAAATCCCGCTACGGACAGTTTTATAAATTGATTTTTCAATCGATTTATGAATTTCTGTTCACAGGCATGGATGTATGTGATGTCTTGAATTCCCCCCTCTCACCCATCCTATCCTATGAACGGGGCGTATCGAGAGCGATTAGCTTACCACTAATCCTGTCCTAGCCTTGTCCTCCTATCCCTACTCTCTTTGGAAAAAGAGAGGTTGAGCAACTGAGTAACAAGCAGTTCTCGTAGAAACACTTCTGTTGAGATAAACTCCATTAGGAGTCCATATGCTCCATATTGGGAGCGGACATGGTTTAAAAAAAATAAATATTTAAAAACTTTTACATAGTAATTTACATGTAATAAGAGACAATTTAATAATGTTAAATTGATTTTTTTAAGGAAATGCGAGATCGTACTAAAAAATATTGAAAATGGAATTTCTTATTTGTAGTATCAAGTTGTCAAGCAATTTGTCGAAAAAATACGCCTTTTTCCTAAAATGATAATAATCGGTGACGAATTAAGCAATTGGGAGGCTCCATGCGTAATCAAGTTTTTCGATGTATTTTATAGAATATAATGTGATCATTTAAGGCCTCTAAGATAAGAGGCTTCAAGCGCGCGCCTCCTGCGCTTATGAAGTAATCCGGCACTGATAATATTTTTTAACGAAAGAAATGCCATCGCATCAAAAAAATATTATCAACCGGTTGTAAATAAAGGCAGCCAGAGATGAGTCTTCTGTAACGGTTGAAGGTTCTTAATTTTTGTCAATACCATGATTCGAAACCGTAAAGTAGCATCGGCCACTGTACGCAAGGTGTATCCAGTAGAACTAATGCTTGCTCAATTTTTTATTCTTGCTAGGATAGACAGACTAAACTTTCTTTCAGTCATTGTTTTCTTTATTTCTGACTATTATCCGATATTCCGGACGGGGCGAGGTTGTAAGAAAGAAGTCTATAAAAAAATCACTAACATAAAATTGTAATTAACTCAAAAAAAATCATAATTAGTAAATGAAATATGTATTGAAATGAAAGTTCTATATTTATTCATGCTATCTAGACATATCACCAAGAGAAACTACACATTGATTCAAAACATCCCGTGTTTGTTGGCACCTGTCCACGGACATAAAGTGGGGTGATCTTTCAGGCTCCAGCTTCCTAAAAACTTGTTCTTATATCTTTACAGTTTTCTTTTGCCAAAGTTGCGAGTGTTGGTTTATCTACTTTCTTATTTCTCCACACAGCGTTGTATAAAGTCATAAAAATTAACTTAACATGTTAAGCCCCACATCCGTAATTTCACGTGAAAAATTTTCATTTCATTTTGTCCCGGTCACTAATTGATAAAAAGATGGCAGTTTCTCTATTTACACTGGTGCAAAAGTTTTTTTTATACTTTTAGTTAAAAAAATGTTAGTGTTAAAATGGTATCAGCACCATTTTTTTACTGACAAAAATGAATACATTTTTATGAGTATCTTTGATTTATGGCACAAAACACCTATTTACTCAGCGGTATTCTTGGACGATTAATATTTTTGTCAAAAATAGCTACTGATTATATCGACAATTTTTTTTATCGTAGCGCGAATAACACGCTTATTAACTATTCTGGCTGCTATATTCTTGTAGTACTATACTCTTGTTCACTTCATATAAATAATTTTCATGAACCATCAAGAAGGGTGTTAATAGACATGGCTTTACATATTTCGATACCAATATCAGTAATAGAGAATTAAAAATGAACGTAGAACATCCGGGTGTGTTAGGGCATCAAAACATATGCTAGGGGTTTGACTCAATTAATTTTAAAACGTTATCATATGGCTCTCCATAAAGGATAATGCAGGCAGAATTACAATAAATCATCGGATTACTAAAGTATTTCATAGGTTTTAGAAAACCCTTGAGAAAAAATGACATTTTTTTATATATTACATACTACGGGTACGCAGGATAGTTTCTTCTGACTTGAACCGAGGTTCTAAGTGTTAACTACAAAATATCATGCAAACGCATTATGAAAATGTATTTATAACGAGTCACGTAATTTAAAAAAATATTTTTTACAGATATTATTGTTTGAACTACTTTCATAGTTTCCTGAAATTGGAAATTGTAGAATTTTTAGTGCCTTATCGAATACAATTGTTTAATCTCTAGTGAGCTAGATAAACCATCATTTATTTTTCGTAGAATTAAATACACATTATTTTACTGCTTTAAATTAAAAGAAATATATTTTTTTATGAACTTAGATAAATATTTTTTTTATAAGAACAAAGCTTGGGAATCAATTTCAAGTTTCCTTATAAATATAAAATTAGGAATAGTAAAAAAAAATTTAGTAGGTGATATGAAAAACTATTGGAATGCTTTGAGTACCTTTTTTTACACACACAGTAGATTCTTGACATTCTCTGAACGTATTTATTCAATCATTGATTCTGTAGTCGACCTGTTCCGATGTGGAAGAATTCCTGTTACAGAGGTTCCATATGAAGCTTGAAATTGACTCAATGATTGGTAAAAAAGATATTGTAAGCGAAGAATTGTAAGTGAATCTCGTGGTGAGATCTTCTGGTGTGTCAGCCAGTGCCAAAGATGACTTGATCTTATGCAGTTATGCCCTTTACAGGAGAGATATAATATGTTACACAGGTGATGTTGTTAAAATATTATTTGAGTACTTTAAAGAAGAGTATAGCGTGGTTATTTTGAGAACGAAATTCAAGAGTGTTGTGATGCTTACGATATTGTGTCTTATGCGATAATGATTTTGTGAAACGCATTAATAACGGTTTGAACGTTGCGCGTAGCCTCAGAAATACCAGTGCACCTGATATTGATGATTGAGTGAGACTTATATTGAAATGTACTCCGAGGTGCTTAAAAATTACACTGACTTCTTTGGGACTCCACACACTTAATTTCATAGTTCCAGTTTGGCGTTGAATTTTGTATTTGTCCAATAGTATAATTTTTATAGCAATTATTTTTCCATACTAAATCAATTTTGTCAAAATAATACATTACAAGTGTGCTACGTTAATGTTGTTTCATTAACTAATTTAAAGAAGTTTTAAGATGCGGTATTCGATATCAGTGTTTCTCAACCTTTTTGGGCCCGTGTCCCCTTTTGAGTGTCTTTATTTGTTTGTGGTCACCTTACCATTGTTTTGTCTTATTTGAAAGGATTATTTTATGAATTTCGCTCCTCCCATGGAATCAGCATGGGACCTTTTTTTTAGCTCTTCCGTGGATTTCGAATCTTGGAAATTTGCCCGTGCCCCCCCTAAGCTGTGTTGTAGCTCCCCAAATCGAAAAAAAATCTCTGGCCCCCTTCTCTATATTATTGAGAAAATAAACAACAAAATTTACGTATACCTAAGGCCTTTTGAAGTCTGCTATTTTTCATTATTAACGTTGGATTAAAGATGGATTTCGTTATCTACGATCGTAATAAAAGTCTTCAAAGTTCAACCGCGCTATTAATATGTGTTTACATTCATCATCATCAACTTATATTACTTATTTAAGATTTCGACTGAAGGTGCTTGAAGACATTTTAATACCAAATTTATACATTGCCACATATATTGTCAGCAACTACCAGTCAGATCAAGATCATCCGTGTAGTTGAATGCTAGTGACACAACGATGGAAACATACATATTTTGAGCAATAAAATTTTATATTTCAAAGCATAAAAAACTGGTTCTGAATTATATTTACGCACTTCCTACATAATTAAAATAATATAAAATAATTAATCATTGTGTGGTTTGAAATTTTTTCTTAAGAAATTTATAGTTTTTATCTTATGTGTACAGTAAAAACTAAAAATAAACCACCCGAACTAATTTTAGTCTATTAAGGCTAACTTTACTCAACTCGAATAAGTTTTTACCAAGAGGTTTATCAAGTGAGACTATATACTTAAAATCTTCGATGAAGTAGACTTATAATTTGTAAATTATCGAACTTTGCAAAACAAACTGCTTCTTAAAAAGAGCTCAGAGCCTGATTACGAATATATTTGAAATTATAAAAACATTTTTTAATAACTATTGCTTAATTTGAAAAAAAAAAAATTCTCCTCTTATATCTTCTTCTATATAAAGGGTGATTCATTAAAAGGTACTTTTTTCAAAAGACAAAAAAAGTTTATAAAAAAAAAATATTGTCTTTAATATAATAAATAGACCAATTTTCTACATTTATTTTAAATGTTGGCCGTAACTACGCCTAACATGGTCCATTCGAATGTTCCAATTTCGGATGACGCGTTCGAGCATTTCGACTGGTATTTGGGTAATGATGCGAGTAATGTTGGCCTCCAATTCCTCAATCGTAGTCGGTTTAATTATACAGATTTTCGACTTTACGTAGCCCCAAAGAAAAGAGTCTAGAGGTGTTATATCGTAAGATCTAGACGGCCAATTCACTGGTCCAAAGCGTAAAATTATTTGTTCACCGAAATGATCTCTAAATAAAGCCATGCTTTCACGGGCTGCGTGGCAAGTAGCATCTTGTTGAAACCAAGTGTCGTTGAGATTATGGGCTTGAATGTTAGGCACCAAATAGTCCGTTATCATGGAACGATAACGGGCGTCATTCACGGTTACGTTCTGGCCAGCCTCATTTAAAAAAAAATGTGAACCGACTATTCCACCTGCCCATAAACCACACCAAACCGTTGTTTTTTGTAGATGTAGTGGCAGCTATTGAAGCTCTTCGGGTTGATCTTCAAACCAAATACGGCAATTTTGTTTATTGACATATCCATTAAGCCAGAAATGGGTCTCATCGCTAAACAAAATGTTGCACGAAAAACGTTCCTCCCAGAACACTGATTTGCGTAACACAGCTGAATAATTTGTAGGCGCTGTGCCGGCGTAAGTCTTTCCATTATGAATTGTAAAACAATACTGAACAAAAATAAAATAACACTTGGGCACAACTCACGTGTTATCTATTATCAAATCCCAATAAGAAAAAGTACCTCTAAATGAATCACCCTTTATATATAAAACAAAGTCGGGTTATTTACACCACGTATAACTCAAGAAAGGATTTTAATGATCTTTGATTTATTAAATTCGTCTCCGCCTAGAATAGCAGAATAAGCATTAAAACACCGGAGAAATATCACGGAAAAGAAGTTATGAAGAAAAATAATATTCTCATACAGTTTTTAAATGACGAACAGCTTTAAATAATGAAAATGTCGTTGTGTGCCGATTTCATCCACTAGATGGCAATGTTTCCAAAATTTATTTGATTTATACTTTGAGTTAAGATGTACCGACGAACTTGGCTGTGACAGAATTCAAAACTAAAATCGTCGCTCAAGGGTCGAAATCTTCAATATCCATTTAAGAAAAAAAAACTTTTAGGAATTTATGTCTCATGTTCATCACCGTCGCTAGAATATATACTGAAATATGAAAAGACGAATGAAATTACATAAAATCAGAAAGTATGTTTAAAAAATCAGTATTCTTTTCATGTATGTATATTATATTGTTATAAAATACTATCAAATCATCATTTTATTTTTGATCCCCATATTTTGTTGTTTTGTTGAAATTGTTTTTATGTGTGGAACAATAAACAAAAAAATAATATTTATTTTTTTCTTATGAAAGATCATCTCATAAATATAATATTGAAGATTTGGACAATGTTGCGTTCTTTGTTATAATGAGAATTTATATCATTTCGTAATATAAATAATATGAAAATTTAGAATAAACTTTTGTAAAATTATAAAAAAGTATCATTTGAATAATTTTGAAAAGCGCCCTGTCATTATGTTGGTGACATGTATTCAGAACAATTTTATCCTAGACCAACACATTCCTTAGCAACTGTTAAACGAATGTGATTGTTTGTCAACATTGTAAAGACATAGTTTTATTATTTCAAATACAGTGAAATAAATAGGTATCAGCTATGCCAAGTACTTCTAAACCAATTTGTAGGAGTGCCCGAGATGGTTTTCTAAAAGTCTTTCAGTTCTGTGAACATGAAAAATCTGAAAAAAAAACCAATAATTCCCAGCAATAGCTCCGTAGAACGAGTGGCTAATTTCATTTGGTTGAACCAAGCAAACTGCGTTCTGAGAAGTATATTCATTTATGCAATCAACACCGAAAGAGATGCAGCTAATGTTGGTCGATTGACTATTCTACCGGCGATGTACGGTAGTCCAGATCTATTCACCACCTCTAGTTACAATCCTAAATGGATAAAAATTGTTCAACTGCTGCTCCCCGGACAAACATCAAGTGATTGTGACACGACATCACCGCACGTGTCTTCAAACAAAAAATCCAGTCGCTGATGAACTACATTGTTAAGCATTGCGTCTTTGGAAACGATGAGGTGATTTGGCGTATATTCTCATCCTCCATTCATGAACGTCATCCCACTGCTGTACATTTGTCGGAGAATCTAGGGAATGGTCAAAGAGTTTATTTCAACGCATCGAATGTTGCTCAACGTGTTGAAATACCTCCAGCGACAACATTGACCAGCTTCTTTTCGATTTGCCAAAGCGATCCGTTTTCACAAATGTTGCTCTACTCTGAGATGTCTTGTTATTACACTTGGAACGCTTCATCGAAAAAATTTCAGTGTCTGAGCAAGGCGATGCGGTTCCTGATCATCCGGATGTGCGTTATACTGATGCTTTTGATCGCATTTACTCAGTTCATCCGAAGAAGGACAAATGCTTCTACTTGCGGTTGTTGCTGGTGAATGTTCGTCGGTCGACATAATTTTAATCACTTCGAAATGTCAATGACGTAGTGTGCCCAACATTTAGTGCCGCATGTCAACAGTTCGATTTGCATGAAAACGATACTCATTGGAACATGACAATCGCTGAATCAATTGTTTCTGCATCTCCAAGTCAGATACGCACATTATTTGCTTTCATTATTTCGACATGCTTCCCATCGAATCCACGTGAACTGTGGAACAAGTACAAAGATGACATGTCCAAAGACATTTAACACCGAATTCGTGTCAGTTCAGGGAATCCTGATCTCGAGGTGAATGAAGAGATACATAACCAGGCTTTGCTTTTGAAGACATGTGTTACCTCATGCGCTGCATGATACGCCGCCAGATCGTGGAATGAACGACGCTTTCAATCGAGAATTGAAACGTGAAGGTGAATATGATCGAGATGCATTGAACCAATCAGTTCGTACGAATGTACCACTGTTGAACCCCCAACAGACGGAAGTGTACGATACGTTAATAAATGCTATTGATGATGGAAATGGTGGCTTATTTTTTCTCCGCATTGGAAGCACTCAACCGAACTATGAAAGATCAGCGCAATGACTCAAGATGTTTTGGAGGCGCAATGATTCTACTATCTGGCGATTTCCGCCAAACACTACCAGTCATTCAAAGATCGACCGCTGCCGATGAAATAAACACTTGCCTCAAATCATCGACTCTGTGGCGCTATGTGAAGAAACTTCAGCTAACGACAAACATGCGAGTTGCATTTCTGAACGATCCATCTGCCGAAGATTTCTCCAAGCAATTGCTGACTATCGTCGGTAACGGCCGTGTTCCTGTTACGGATTGATTTGGTTTCCACCGAATTTTTGCAATTTCGTCTCAGCGAAGGACGACTTTATCAACAAAATTTTCCCGAACATCTAATCACAAAAATCACAATTGGTTGAGTGAACGAGCAATTCTTGGGGTTTAGAAAAAATATGTGGATCATTTAAACTTCACAATTAAAAATCAAATCTACTGCATTCGTTTAAATCTATCGACTATGCCACGTGAATTACATCATTTCAATCTAATTAAAATAATATAAGATTTCGACAGAAGGTGCTTGGTGGAATTTCAATATTAAATTTGAATCGTTCAAACTATGTACATTCTCACAGATTTTGTCACTAACGACCCGGGTTTCCCCTTTCGGCATCTTCAGGCGTTCAAGTGCACGGATGAACTTGAACTGACAATTAGTAAATGACTAAATTCATTTACTAAGTGTCAGTTCAAGTTATGTGCTTAAAAAAAATCACATTTTTGTGCCACTTCCATATTTTTAGATGAGAAATTGTTTCCCCCATAGTGAGTATTATTAACCGATGTAACATAAAATCTAGCCCAGCTATTTACATAAAACAATTTGTTAAAAAAAAATACGACAAAAATTTACAGGTACGCATACAAATTAATAAAATTTGATTATCTTCAATTAAAGATCATAAAATATAATGATAACTACTAATTAGTACTATACACAAACAATACAAAACATAAAACCACTTCGAATTATCTATTTACACGCCAAATTAATGTGATATGTTTTGAGGTTTTGTTAACCGAACAGTCTACGACTATGAATTACTTAGAGAAGCAGACACATATGTATGTGCGTACTGTGATAGTGTTCTCACCGAGATTTTTCAGAATAATCATTCGATAATGAGTGTATGTGATGTTCTATATTCATCGATTGTTAATGTGAATTGTTATGATTTTATCACACTTTGCGTTGTCATATCTAATTTAGATAAGATTAGCGCATAGGGCTCCAAAGAATAATTATGAACAGTTGATCGAATATGGAAGTGTGAACGGGATTTTCACTAAACTACAATTTTGATGAGACTAGCCAAGTTCTAGTCATCGCATCGACACAAATGTTCTCTTCTCTTCTCTTAACAAGAAGTTATCTGCACAGAAAATTGAAAAGCTGCGCAGGTCAATCCAATAAATGCGCAGCATAATTCTTCATATTCATATAAAAATAAGTGTTTTTTTTGTTTAGCATAATAAAAAAATATTGCCATTTAAATGTTTACAAACAAGTTTTTACTTATAAGTGCATTAAATAAAACATAATAAATAACATAACTCATTCTATTTTTTTACATCAAATAAAATCAAGAACAAATTAATAAAATAAGCAGAATGAAACAAATAATGAGTCGCTAATATAGTTAATAACACATTTTAGATTTTTCCTAGTTTTTCCTAGTACGTCGTTTCTTACAGCTACTCCTGAAAGTATATACTGCAATTATTGTAGATCGATTTATTGTTGTAATAAAAGAAAACATTTTAATTCTAGTTGAGTTATCAAAATGTTCAATTTCTAATTTATTTCGGTCAATTAGGGTCATTCCATTTAAAATATATATATTTGGAGTGCACGCCTACCCGAGATGAGTGCGCAGTAGTTTTCAGATTGCTGCGCGGCCGCGCACACGCAACTTAGAGGGAACATTGATCGACACCAGACAAAATTCCACCTCACATCAATGTCTAATAGACAACACGGAGGGACAGATAAAATACAAACATTGCATGTGTTTTCCTTCAATTAAGTTATTAAACAGCGGTCTCCAAGCCGACAGATCTTAGTAAAATAACAATTGAAAATATATTACATTGCTATAAAATTGACAATTAAGGTCCGGCATTCCACCACAATCGATTTTATTTAATTAATTTCAAACGTGAAAAACAAAAAATAAATTCAACATTTGGAATTGGAAAGGAAGTCAACCGAGAAAATTCTGACAAAATCTTCTTTCATGCATAAAAAAAACAGTACTCGTTTGAATTCAATCACGGCCAATCGGAATATGTTGACATACAAAGCAAAACTGTTGTCAAATTGTTAAAATTCTTTCAAGATAAAGGCATTTAATCTTTCCATTTTTATCCGATATCGAATTCACACTGAAGCGTGTTTTTAAAACATTAATGTGAATACGATATGATAAAACATTTTCTACGGAAAGAAATATTTTGTCTCTACTGAAAAATCTGACAAATTAGATAATATCGAAGAGTCAATCAATTCATATAAAACCACTGCTGAACATTTACGTTTACACTTAGCATGGTGACCTTTGCTATATATTTTATAAATATCTATACTTCTTACGAGTATATCGTTACTCGGAGGCGACACCTGGTCAATTTATTTAAAATTCAGCAAGAAGGGAAGGCGAACCGATAAGTGTGGGGCAAGGATGGGGCAGGTACCGATCGAAAGATTTTCAAAGCCCGCCGCGCAAATTAACGAGAAAAGTTTCCGATAGCAAAAGAAGTCTACCGGCTAACATTTCGTGCGATTTAGGGTATGCGTAAAGCAACCTTATTAAAATTATATTATCATTTTTAAGCATTTTGTAAATATCTCTAGTCAACTGTAGTAGACGTAGACATTTTTGAATAGTTATTAAAATACCTTAAAATAGATTACTGCTGAGACGAGCTCGATAAAAACCTCTTGGAAACGCTACAATTAGTAAATGAGCTTTTTGAAAAGATATCTATCATCTATTTAATTAACATTTTAATTTTTCAAAAATATATTTTAAGAAGAGACATAACTTCCGATACTTGTTTTCAGTAACGTAAAATTAAGCGGCTAAAGAAACCGAAGTTTCTTTTTTTGGTTTGTATTTGGAGGATATAGTTTTTTTCTGTAAATATAGTTTATACTGTTTTTTTTATTCGGTTGAAAAAAAAAATATTGGGATTTTATTACACGTTAACTTAGCATGCAATGGGCATGTTTAAGATCTTTTTTTTCATCTAGTGTTTATGTATGCAAAAAGCTGTGTGGTGTTTGGTATGTAACAATGTAACATACCTACTATGTACTATTAACAAATGGATGGGGCCAAAATGGTTATGATTAGAGGTTGAACGATTGAATGACAAAAGTTTATTGTATAATATTTTCTGATGAGATGCTACAGAAGAGATCACTGAGAGATGCTTAACTTATTTGACTTAATAAACTAAAATGAATCATAGAAAATTTAAATTAACTTTGATTATTCCACGTATTGTGTAACTAACTGTGACACGTGTTTCGCCTCTTTCAGAGGCATCTTCAGACTTACTATCGCAAAGTTTGCTTAAGTAATACTTACGTGGAATAATCAAAGTTAATTTAAATTTTCTATTAAAATGAACTTCCACAAAGTTACCGCCGAAACCATCGAAAGTATTAAAATGAATCACTTTGTACGCCTTTTTATGTATTAAGCATATGACCTCCCTGTTTCAGATTTCTGGTAGAACTTCTTTTTGCCACACTTTTTCAATTATGTTTTGTATGACCTGAAAAAACTACATTCCACAGTATTTAAACGGTTCTGCAGGTAGTCCGTCGCAGCCTAGTAATTTATTATTTTTTAGTCTAATCATAGCCTTGCGCACTTCTTGAGTTGGTGCTTAGTGACACACGTATTGTTGTGGTTAAACATGAGGCTGAGGAATGTTTGTCACTTAAGAGGGCTCCACCACTGCTTCTGCAGCCGATTATCCTTGGATTAAATTATTCTCGTGCTCTATTTATCTTTCTGTAGATCGATCTGCGTTTATCGGTGTAATAAAGCTGTTTCAACATATCGAAGCTCTGCACTTTTGAAGTTTTTCTTCTTCTGTGTTTTCTTTTTTCTTTTCTACGTTTTTGACGGTATCCTCTAGTAAACCACGCGTAAGATAACGCATTTTCAGATATACTTTATTTTCTACTGTTACAATATATAACCAATTTTTCGTAATTTACTTCAAACAATGACATGTGAACAAGAGCATCTTTTTATAAAAATAAATGAAAACCAATAAATTTAATTAAAATAATTAATGTAGAGAATGTATTCATATTATTATTATGGACGTTCAGGATAATTTCTGATTCTTGCGTCTGTTAAATATTTCAAGTTAAATTATATATAAATTAAAAATCAATACAGATATTAGGCATACATTAATTTATATGCAGCGATTGTGAAATCATGGGATTTGTCAAACAATTTCATCTAAATTTCAAAAACCCAGAAATTTGCGTATTTCCCCAAGTGACCAGCATGACTCGTTTTATTTTTTTTAGCTCTTCAAAGAATTTTCGGATCCAAAATTCCAGGAATTTATAGATTTCACCAAATGACCAGCGTGACTCGTTTTTTTTTATTTTAACTCCGCCAATTTTTTTTTAATCCAAAATACCAAGAATTTACGGATTTGCCAAAAAAGTCGTGTTTCAAAATAATACGTGTTTCATTTTCTCAATCCCGAAGTCCCGGGATCACAGAATTGGACGGGATCCCGGGATCGGATAACCTGGCGTGCACCGCCAATCACGTTGGCCACGCGACCACAGATTCGGTTTCATTAATATATCACACGACTATTAATTTCAACATTAGCGGTTTTTATGCTATGGTATACGTAATGAATTATAGTTTTTATAAAAAAGTAAAACACATGTTTTGTATAATAATGTTGACTTGTTTCACTGATTAAAGTATTGCAAATAAAAAAATAACGACGAAAAAGACATAAGATAATCTCAAAATAATTTGTATCCTATTTATATTCGGTATGAGTATTTATTTTGAATTCAGAGAAAATATTTTTTAGCACTATGAAAGTATACTATTGAATAGTGTTTCTTAAAATTGGGTGCGAGATAATTTTTTTTCTATTTAAGATATTTAATGCTGCGTCGTGCTATAAATACAATAGATTTGACTATGGAATTTATAAATGAGTCAATGAATGTATTTCAAACGATTGTTGAAATACTGGGTGACAATTGGAACCTTATAAAAAGCATGCAGATACGTTTACCATTTGCCACCACGTACTTGTGGGGCACATGATTTTTTAAGGGTAGGAATTGGTTTTTTATTGAATGCATGAGTCGTCTTTTTTATACGTCTCTATAGCCCTGAAATATATAACTTTCGCGAAAAACTCCCGTATGCCTATCTCTTTTTTTTTTGTACAAAAATTAACTAAACCTTTACTTACATTATTGAATCTATTACAATCAAGATTAATCTAAAAACGATTAAAAAGAAATGCACTTTTTTTAAGTTATCAGATAAAAACACACCCTAAACATGATAAACGTATCAATTGGGTATAAAGCATTTTAAAAATTATACTCAATACATAGAAATCATACGAAAACAAAATATAGAGAGTAGCTAAGATTACCTTTTTTTTTATCCTATTGTATTGCAGAACACATTATTAACTTTTATCATTTCTCTTTTTGAATTCTAGACTTAGACTCGTATTGATGGTAAAATGGTTGTTTAATTTAGCGAATTAAATCTAGTGTGCGAAAAAGACTCTTAGATGCGTTGAGTGGTGGCCATAGTTTACGACAGAGGATACCAACTCCGTGCCCGACTGATTCCGATGCGCCCACTAACTAATTTATCAAGTCGTTAAATCCCATTTTAAAATTACTCAGTGAGCTAAAAAAAACGAGTCACGAAGATATTTTGCGCAAATCGGCAAATTCCTGGGTTTTGAGATTTTGAAAAAATGTGGTGCTCGTCGCCCTACCAATATTTTGGATTGCGCTCTAGGGTCCAAAAAGGTTGGTAGCCCCTGGTCTACGAGGTCTACGTATAGATAACGGAAGTGAATGCAAATAAGTGAAGTAAGACATCTATTTTTGTATGGATTCATAGAAGATTCTAATTAACTTGATATTTGAAAAACCTGACCCTTTTGCAGAAGAACGCCGCAGGAAGAAAGATGTTTATTTTTAATTTTCTCAATTTACGTTTAAAGAATATATTTTTTCTTTAATATTTCAATGATATTTTTTTGTTTGAAATTCTAAAAAAATATTTCCCGAAGTAATGAAAGAATTTAATATGAATTGAAAAACTGAGGAATTTTTATTTTTGTCAAGAAGAAATGATTTAAGAGGTCTGCGGGGTCGCCCCCGAAGCGAGGCTCGGCACAGAGCATTTTTTTGTATATTTCCTTTCAATAAAAAAGAAAGGATTTTATTGTAATTCTTTGACGGTTTCCCGCAGTTTTTTTACGAGGTAATATATTTGTTCATTGATATTTCGAAAAAGTGAACTTATTTTCAATGAAATCGGTTGACATTCGATTATGTAACATATATATGACTCTAATTCAGCGGTTTCCAACCTTTATGCTACTGCGCCTCCTTAAAATAAAAATAAAATTGCCGCGCCTCCCCTACCTTTTATTTTTTGAATAAATATAATAATAGAGACACGTTTTAAATAATGATAACTTTACTAGAAAAATTATAAAACCATACAATAATAAGGTGTTATATATAACCACTGGTGTAGTGGGGCCAAGTCGGGCCAGATCAGCGTCCTGGCACCTGAAAATGAACCAGGGCGCCGCCCTGCTACCTTTTTGACTTGTAACTTAATTTTCATGTATATACATGCATACATATATTCAAAGTACTATTCATAAAATTTAAATGCATTATATAAAAATTGAGCTACCCGACGGATATAAAAAAAATGTGCACATGTGACGTGAAAAAGTACCACTCAAATTATTGATTAAGTTATTTTATTGATTTAATTGTTTAAACTTGTGGTTTTTTAACATTGGACGGATATTAAAAAAAAACAGGGAAAAAATCAACGACCAACCTGGACCTATTTGTTTACTACAACATCACTGTATATAACACATAAGAACATGCAGTGCTTTTTTTGAAAAAAAAAGATCTCGGAACTCACTTGCAAACAATATTTTAACCAATGTTCATTTTCTAATCTATGTCCGTTTCTATTATGGAACACACATCTTAATAATGGAGGAAGTTTTTTTTACGAGAACTGTTTGTTACACAACCTCTCTTTTTTTGAAAAAAAGTGTCAAAATTGCTTCGATGAGTTTGATGAATAAAAGTGACAACACTGTTCTACATGGAACATGTGTGACACAAAAGGCGCACTAAATCAAGCATTAGATCCCTGGTTCTGGTCACATAGTAAATCTATGGCGCTGATATTGTTTTGTATTATGACATCAGTTTACGTATGAGTGTTGCGATACCCGGTACATTATGTTACATTCAAAAGGTAAAAACAAAGTTTTTATGGCAAAATAAAAATAAAATTGAACTAAAATTGATTTTAAACATTAAAAATTACCAGAAAAAGATGCCGGAACGCTGTTCCACCGCGTTACATGGTAAAAAAAGCACTGCGAAGAAGTACATTTATTTTTATATTAAATCGGTTTTACATCAGTGATTCCCATCTTGGGGTCCGCGAAAATGTTCATTCTTTCAAGATTCTTTGTGATAAAATATGAACATGTGAAATAAAAAAAAATCGGGGGTCCGCAGATTATTGTTTTCAGATTTAGGGGTCCGTGGCATGAAAAAGATTGAGAAGCACTGTTTAAAATCTCTGTTATTTTACATTTTTACAAAATGAAGTATCTTATACCTCAATTCATAACTTTCGAGGAAATTAACGTCGAGGAAGGACATAAAAAAAGCTCTCACATTTTTCAATAATTGAAGAATATCTTAATTTCCAATTCATGTCATTGTGCTAAAAAAATAAAAAAGGTCTTTTTTGAAGTGAAACATCCCGTAATCCAGAGTTGTAAAGTCATGAAATAGCCCCGACCCCGGTATTTACAATTGGTCTGTGTATTTTTTAGTATTTAAAAAAATGCACACCTTTTGGTATTTGCATTGTTAAAATACATTTAACAATTTTTGTGATTTATAAATATCGCTGTCCAGAATCTGAACCATTTTTACTTGTGTTTTAATTTGTTATGCAAGTTTCCATGTATACATGAGAAGTAGGAATAGTGAAAAATGTGATTTTTAAACATTTAGTTGCTATTGACACTCAACACAATGCTGTGATGAAAAAGTTTTCTTGTATATGATGTTTAATCCAGAAATATATACCGTAAAATAAATAGCTGGGTCAATTTTTGAAAAGGTTTTGGATTTAAAAGAATAAATGAAGAGATGTCTAATTTAAATGTAAATTCAAACAACTTTAAGTCCTTCAGATTAAGCAAAACGTCAAACCCTATATTACCCCTCTGACCTTTATGCAAATTAAATAGTAATACATGTGGGCTTAATATATTATTATTATGCTCGATACAATGAAAAAATGTTTAAAAATAAATAAATATGTTAAAGTTTATTTTTGCATTTTTTGTAAAACCGTGTTCGCTCCCAATGTAGATTATATTGCCTTTTAATGTAGGTATCTCACCTGAAGTTTTCTACGGGAGTTGCTTATTTCTCAGTTGCTATTTTGGACACCACAAACGACTTCGTACAGAAATCCATAAATCAATTCATAAACAACTGTTTGTACTGGGCTTCGAACTCGTGACCTCCGTAAATGAAGGCAACGACGTTGACCACTTGATAACGTTGTCGGCGATTGGCTTATTAGTAGTTCTATTTAATACCGATCTTTTTTTGAACACGTGTGCTCTCAATGTGTAGCAAATGGACTCCTGATAAAGTTATTCACAAACAAAATATAATGAAAACTGCTACCTAGTTACTTGGTTGCTCAATCTCTCTTTTTTAAAGAGATTAAGAATAATAAAGGGTGAAAACGAGAATAATAATTGGATTACCAATCCATTGAAAAATAAATTAATAAAACTGTCTATACTGAGATTTGAACACGTGACCTCCGTAACCAACGACGTTGACTACTCGACCACACAGGTGGCTCAGAATCAGAACCATTATATAACGTTTAAATAAGCGCTCATAATAATTATGACCCAATATGATCATAGTTAGTTAAAAAATATACATATTTCACAGTGGTAACTTATTAGCAAATACCTTCTTCTCTACCCTATATTACAGACATTGCAATTGTGTTTCATTGGAATTTTGAAAACAATATTATAGAAGCCAATTACTTGAGAAAAGTAAGGCTTAGTAAAAAACAGTAGCTTTGAAAAATTCATAAATTGATAAAAACAATTTGTGAAGAATCTGCCGTTTCATTTACTTTTCATTAAATTCAAGAAATTAAATATTATGTCACATTTTGCCAAGTGAAACATTGTCTGAATGTAAAAATGTATGTAGTGTTTTTTTTTGTTGCATTAATTTATACGCTGGAAAAGCATGTTGAAGTGTGTCTTACTTTATTTATTATTGTCGTCATTTATAGCATAACTGATAAGAGCTTTTCCCTAGAAATCTAGCAGGCCCGGGTTCAAACCCCACTAGAGTCAATATCAATTTTAGATGTTTTAATTTAAATTCGATATTTTGAACATAGGTGTTTAATCATAATTATATCTTTTTTAAAAATAACCCTATTCATTTATATATTTCATCGGCTGACAATTCTCTCCATGAGCGAAACCGACCCTGATCTAAAGTAAATAATGTGAGATTACCACAATATTGTTTATTTTTTTTTATATTATGCCATTCCAAAAATAATTTTCAGCGACTACATTAAAAGTGATTATTTAAACACAAAAAAACAGATTATCAATTTATAACTTATTACAGAGTGAAATTTATTGCTTGCGTAATTTTTTTCTTGTTCAATGTATAATTTGTTATTTCATTCTGAAACCACTAAAGGGGGCGGCAGTGCATTGATCGAAAAATCGTTCAACGATGGTGATTATAAAAGCATTACTTAAGAATTTTATCAAAAATCATATATATAATAATAAAGAACCGGTCTTTTAATATATCACAAATGGTAACGGAATACAATTATTTATATAAAACAGCTAAGCAATAACGCATGTACACCGTAAAGGTCAGAGATTTCAATTCCGCAATTATGAAATACCGGTTTTGAACCTGCAAAAATATGAGAATTTTGATATTGAAATTTAAGAAAAATCAATTTTTGAATGTATAGAAACCCTTTCATTTCAATCAAATTGTTGACGATGAATTGAAATATTTTTTTTTGAAATTTTAAATCTGATTAGAGCTGTTTCGACAGGTTCCATGGTCCTTTTTAAAGAAATTGTCTCGGAAAAAACTTTTATTTCAGTTTTTTTTCTTGGTTTTAATTTTTACAAGGTCATCTTTTTCAAACTTAAAAGCTAAATTTAGATACTTATTCGGCATTTTCAGTTACCATCCTTTTGATAGAATGTGTGTCAAGTTGTATACATTGTTATTATCGAAAGAAAACTGTTTTGGAAAATTGAGGGTTACGACCTTTTTCCTTTCCACAGTCGATATGTAAAAAAGTTTTATCAACCTGCGTAATATTTGTGAATTTCATATATAAAATCTCAGAAGTTCGATGCAAAACTTCCCTTTACTGGTTTTCCCGTGTATATAAGTCACATTTGCTGTTGTAAACGGATGTAAAGTATTTGCAAATAAAGCATTCATCTGTCTGTGCTTTAAATAATTAAAACCGAATTGGTACCGCGACTTCCAAGGAAGTTTTATTGAGATCCATGCAAATTTATCCCTTTGTGAAACTTTTTGAATTGCGGCTTAACATTCAAGCATTTGTTTATGGCGTACGTCAGTTACGTTACCTATGTATTTATCGTTACAAATTCTATTAAGATAATTTACATATTATTATATCATATGAATAATACGTATAATATAATATATGGACTGGCACAATATTGTTACTGAAAATGGCCACTTCTCTAGGCAATTAACCATATTTGCTTCATATGTAAAACATACGGCCACCGCGCGATTCCATGTCACCTATCAATGGCAAGAATCCCATTGCGTGCCAGCATCAATCAGTTACACCGGATAGTATCCGACGGTCGTACAGATCATGAATCCCACCTGCCAGAAGGATAGGATTGAGGCTCTTCGGAGGCACCCGTAGCACATATCGCAGCCAGTTAAACGTTTCTTAATGACCACTGACATAACAGGACTCTGTCTGATACTTTCCCTAATCTCCGAGCTTCTCACGAAGTCAAACCTCCTCACCCCCATTTTCCAACGCATGCGTCTATTAGTATTATATTGTCTTTGCTCTTTCAAAATCAGCCATGTGTATTTTTCAAAACATTGCTGCAGTCTCTAAAAATGTCAAAAAACAGTACGAATTACAATGTCTGCCCTCGACAAAATTGACATACTTAGCAATTCTAGAATGCTTTATATCATAATTGTTTGCGGGCGTGGTGAATTTTTATATATTTTTTAATGCAACAATTCAATTTTGTGAAAGTATGCCCATAGCAGATTTTGAAAGCGCATCGACGATATCTATAAAAACATATATTTTGTGTGTCGTACTTTCACTTTTTTTAAAGAGTCACAATGTTGTATCTGGTTTTTCATCAGATTTTAATGATAAACCGTTGAATAAATTTTAATAGTATTATTTACTAGTCCATAAAGCTAATACAACACGTTTAATCACCTATTTTATTTGTAAATGTATATATATATATATAGCGATGCGCAAGATCATATGCTCACCTCATGGTTTCTACACGGTTCTCTATCCCTCGCTAATCTCTTTTCTTCCTCGCAACTCATCCCAGCGGCCCGTAGCTCCACTGAATTATATGATCTACTAGAATAGTCATTAGTGGCTTTCCACGACGTCGGGATCCATTCGGTTGGTAGAAAAGATAGGCATGGTCTCTTGGAACATTCACAGCACAGTCTAAACTAGATCCATCATCGTTTTGTTTTTTTTTAATTAACATCACAAAGGGCTGGTTAGTCCGCTTTCTTATATTCGTATTCCTGACAAACAAAAACCACCGTACCCTTAAAATTCGTAGCAGATATCTTATTATTATATAATTAACAGAGATGTAAGTCTTAAAGTGCGTAAGTCAAAGTCTCTTTCATCGCTGATGCTTTGGTTATTTGCGTTCCTTTTCCATCGTTGCCGGAGAAATGACGTGGTCGTTTCAGAAGACAGTGAAGCCAGTTTACGTGGACACAGTTAATTCTTTGAAATAATTTTCGACTTAATTAAGTATTAAGCGAAGAAAATAAATAGAAAGATATTGTGAATAGTAAAAATTTAAAATTCGGTACACCATGCAAATAGCAACACGAGAGTTTTAAATTCAGTCGATTCCTACCTATCCAATTCGCTTATATATTTTAAAGTCTCCGTGAAATAACTTCGATCACAATGCTTTTCTTTCGAAATTTGAAATCTTTCATATCATTTTTGCCTTTCATGTTTTCATATTTATCAAGTACAGCGTACCTCAAAATGTTTTTGTATTTTATGTATTGTAATTCATTATTGTTATTGGAAAAAAACATTATAAAACTATAATAATTTAGTAAAAGTACCCAATCGTGTCCTGTAGTAAAATTGTTAGCGCTGTTCAGATATTTTTGCTTGCATTTTCATACAATGGCCCCCTAAATCTGGAAAAGATAACCCGTGGCTCTTCTGAACACAAAAAACGTTCTGCGGCGCCCCCCCCCAGTTTGGGAAGTACTGCTTTGAGCCAATGGGAATATTCGTACATTGGTCTTTCAGATTGGCAGCGGAGCGCGATTAATATAAACCGTCACCGTTACGCGGACAATCTTACGAATAAACCAGGGCTGTGGAGTCGGGTAAAAAAAGACGACTCCGACCCTAAAGATTTTTTTCATTTTGTTTTAACTTATGTATATGTATACCATTAGATTATCTTTAGTCAGCCTAGCATGCAGTGGCAACACTATAGACTATCGTTGCTTAAATACACGTCAATATATATTTTTTTAAGTCGTAAGATTTTTCCACCTTCGACTCAGGACAAAACGCCCGACACCACGACTCCTCAATTCGACTCCGATTTCTCAGCCCAAGAATAAACATATAAATATTATCCGCTATCAAAAAATTGATATTGTCGCCCGCTGTGGTCTAGTTGGTTAGAGCTTGCTTTGCCGACCAGGTGGGTCTAGGTTCGATTCCCGGTAAGGTCAATGTCAAAATTGGATTTTTTTCAATTTTAATTTGAGATCTAAGACATGGGTGTTTGTGAAGTCAATTCTCCTTAAGTTTATCTCATGTGACTTTTAAAAAAATTCTCATCGAGTATATCTCGTATGATATTTCAACTTAAAAGTATTTGACGCATTGGCGTAAGCTGTAATGTCAAATATTTTTTTTAAATTTTTAAATACGAAAAAATAAAAAAAAGATATTAATAACTCATTAGCAATGTCAAAATCTGCGTCAGGCCAATTAAATAATAAAACATAGAATTATTAAAAAAAAAATACTCATTCGTACTAATTCCACGTTCATTTATTATGATTAGAACTGGTTTCGCGCATGACGAGTATCAATTAATATTATCATCAGTTAATAATGCCCATTATGAGAGAAACTGGTCCTGATCATATTAAATACAAGTCGAATAGTAAAAATGAGTATTAAAAAATATATATAATGCCTTTTAACCATTTATTGACAGTGAATACACATAAAGTGAACATTAGATTGTAAGCACGGTTTAGGTAGATTTTCAATAAATGTAGCACAAATAAAATTTCTATCATAATGCTTTATTCGATAAATGCATACTATTTTGCGCGCAAGTAAACTTTTAATTTTTCGCTTTCTCAATCATTATATACGAGTCCTTTATTGTAAATGGTCTCACTTTTTTCAATAAAAATAGACATAAGTGAAACCATTAATTCATGATTAATTTTCACATATATGTGTGAGAATTAAACTCGAGCTTTAGAACATAGTGTACAACAATGTACCAATATCTATTATCATATTGTATTGCTCGAGTATTGAATATGAGATTCCTCGTCTCGGCATTCTTACCCGCTTGATCGACTACAGAAGTGGACAAACTGTTTGTTACACATGAATTCTGCTGCAATAATGACCGAGTTATATTGCATGCAATGTAGGGACTGTGGTGTTTCCAGTAAATCAGCGAACATTGTTCTTCGGTATACCGGTGAATCAGAAAAATATCCTGTTATTACCGAAGTTAAATTGATCGCGAATTAATGACAAATACAGGCATTTAAAAAAAACTATATTTAAAATATGCGTTTGGGATATGGAGTTTTGTTTTTCATCTCTAAAAACATTGAAACACCCATTTTAATTGTAACTTGTCATCCTGGTGTCATCTACCCATCGCCAAAACCACCATACTCTGCAGCTATAATATGAATATATTTTAAACACTTGCACATTTGGTGTTTTCTTGATAACTTTGTATTTTTATTCGTCTTTTACTGAATAATTATATATCCTACTAATAAAATGAGCTGCCGACCAGCTATAATAGTATTGAATTAGAACGATCTTTTTTATCTGCGGAACAAATATTTACAAAATTCAGGATAAGTCTTAAATACGAAAGAATTAATTTGTTTTATGAGAGCATATTTCCGTTCCTTACATTGTTTTGTTATTTTCTTGGATTTTAAGTGAATCTTAAGTTTGTAATTAAAGTATTTAAAACAGTATTAAGTTAATTGACAACTTCTTACCGCTCGACGTGGCATATACCAATAATATATGAAAAATAGTTATTGTTTGATATATCATTAAGAATATACAACACGTATATATGACATTATTCATTTGAATTGTTCAAATTATGTACATTCACACAAGTTTTGTCCGTGCACTTGAACGCCTGAGATGCCGAAAGGCAAAACCCGGGTCGTTAGTGACAAAACTTGTGTGAATGTACATAATTTTAACGATTTAAATTTAATATTGAAATTCCACTAAGCACCTTCAGTTGAAATCTTAAATTAGACATTATTCATCTTAGAATTATTTTTGACCATTTCAGCTTCAATCTAGGACCGAGCTTTTAGTAAAACGTAATCACATCCCTAATAGTTCTAAACACAATGTTTATTTTTAATTCGACATTATTAAACTTTGGTGTGAACACGACTGATTGTATTGTCATTGTTTAAACATCTTCTTGAATTGAAAAGAAACTTGAATATTAAACTAAGCAATTAAGTCTAAGCTATGATATATTTTTGTGATCATGCGTAGAGATTAATTATTCGGCGGCGGACGTGTAGAAAGTGCGACCCGGTATAGAAAGACAAACAAAGGCTGACAAAAGAGGAGGAAAAAAAATCTTGTAGCTCATTCCAGCTTTCATGTTTTAATTTATTGGAAAATCTTTATTTTCTTACATTTTATTAAGTTTTTCTATCACATTTTTACGACAGACATTGATGTTGTTTATTCAAATGAATTTAATGTAGTGTAATTGTTTAAATAATTATCTTAATTCTGTCGAATACGTGAATCAGAAGTCGCTGTCAACACATTTACAAGCTTTTGAAATAAAATAGATTTATTCATTAGCTATCGTTGAAAATACATAATATTTATTTAATTGGTAGACTTGTTATATTTATTATACAGGTGGTAATTTCACTTGCGGGGAATCTCTCAGACTCACTCTCTCTTCTTGCCAATGCATTGTGCGCTGTGCGCAAGGGCTGGAGCGGCGTGCTATGCGCGACAGAAAAACATTCAAATCAATTGCATAAGTCAAATTAAAACTCTTAATTACGACAACGGGTTGTAAATCTATTTTTTTTTTGAATACATGTTACGAATAAATGAGGGTACTACTTGCAAACCCAGCTCATTCCAAAGTTGTTGAAACATGAACCATGAATATAATTTAGTAGATAAAAATAATTTTTGAAAGTTATTTAAGCAATCAGTCTCAAACATGGCTTGGCAACATACAAAATATCATTCCAAAGTAATGTAGGAATAGAAACACTTTTAAAATGTACATTGTTTTTCAAAATGAAATTCAAGTTTCATTTTGGAATAAGCCGTGTTTGCAAATAATACCCTCAAATATAATATATACATTTAGTTGAAACATTTAAATAGGTTTCGATGAGCCATGCTCATGCATGATAAAAACTTTAAAATACATTTAATTTCATTATTGAGTTTCCTCATTGCGGGCATGTTTTCCGGAATTGGAATGAGGAAGTGGCAAGCCCAAGCTGGAATCTAAACAAAAGTTTAAATTAAAACCGCATAGTTGCTCAATGGTTCTCGCGAAACAACAAAAGTATGCCAAACCCTTTCGCATGGTCACCAGTCACAAGCCACTGCGATTGCTTTTGTAATCAACAATGTGGACTACATCCTTTGTGGAATAGTTCAATTTTTTTTTTCATTTCGATTTGATAGAAATAGTGAGATTGAAGCAAGTCGTCAAATTTTGTTCAGAGATTTCAAATATTATATTTGTATGCATGTAGCTCTTTTAAACTCCGTTTATAGGGTTCCAATCCAAAATATAACAGAGCGTAGCGAGAGCGATTAGTTAACCACTAGTCCTGTTCTGTCCCTACTACTCTCTTCAAAGTTGTTTGGTTGAGCAACTCAGTAACAAACAGTTATTGTGGAAAAACACTTCTGTTCAGATACCTCCATTAGTAGACCATATACACCACATTAGGAGCGAACATGGATTTGTTAGAAAAAATCTTTGAAAGAAGTTGTTGAAGTATTTCGTTTAATACAACTACAGAAAATCTTAAATAATGCATACTGAAATGAAAAAAAAACTTCAGAACTTCTACACGTTTGCTTTGATTCATTTATTTTTACAAATTAATACTCTTAATAAATTTTCCTTCATTATTTATCTCCAAATCCATATAAAATAGTTGTACATATTGTTGGTAGAGTTGGTAGGCACGCGAACCTTTCAATAACAATTCGATACAACTTTGAACACTGACCGACTAATTACTGGGAACTGTTAAAACTTTAAACTATCTTGTTGCGGTTAAGAAACTTCACGGCAAGATAAATACCAGTTGGAAGTTCATCTAAACTTTTGTCAAGATTGTAAGACACCTGAAAGTAAAGTACACAGATAATCTGAGCGACAAATAAATTTGGCATTCAATTAAGAGTGAGGTAAGACAGTTACAGTATTCTTACTCGAAGCCGAAAACTTTCTTCCGATTCTCTGTAGAGGATCATCACTACACTAATAGCAGTTGAATAAAAAAACATATTTCTGTAATTCCGAATTCAATTATAAATTTCATTTTAATTTTCCAGGTATCCAATGATGACAAGATGAAAGACATATATACATTTTAGTAAATTAAAGATAAGAAAAGTCGTCATAAACATCCATACTAAAGATCTCAAAGATTGCAAGAATATAAATTTTAACACAAGATCACGTATGCAGACTAGGGATTCTCGGGTTTTTCAAAGTCCCGAGACTTGAGGCGTGATAAAGTCAAAGTCCCGGGACATCTCGGGACTCGAGACTTTTATTTTCCCTTCAATAAAATTATAATTTTGTTCAAGTTAAATTTTTGTATGTATGTATGTATTACATACATACATGCCTTATACGCCTTTTTAAAGAACGCACTAGTAAAAATCGCGTTTTTTAATACAATGTTTAATAATTATTATTTTTCTTATGTAATGGTTTTGTGCTATGTGACGTTAATTTTTAGTAAGAAGGGATGATAACGGTACATGTAATGAAAACATATCAAAGAACTCACAATACAGCTTTAAGACCATTTTTGTCCGATTGAGACATCGGTACTTTTGTATAATAGTGAAAAAACATTTGTACATAAAACAACATGAGGTATGAACATTTGATTTTAATATTTTGGTATTTGATTTTGCTACAGCTCTATGACAGTATATAAACAGATGGTATTTGAAACTTTTACGAAATTATAAATCCCAAAAATCTGTATTTTTATCAGATCCCTTTTATATATGCATAATAAATTTTGTTCAAAACTCCGGGTTTTAATTCTTTAGCCTGAATATATCGCATTTTTTTTTTCAAAACTGATCCCGAGAATAGACATCAAAGACCCGGGACATTTTCCGAAAAAGTCCCGGGACTTAAGACGGCAAAAAACCTCACAAGTCCCGGGACGTCTCGACACAGAATCCTTAATGCAGATTTAATACAGAGACTAGCTTGAAAATCGTCAAATAAAGTTGAAATGATCTCTCAAACTTAAAGCTGAGACTATTGAGACCCATTAATCCATTGCGTTCTTGCATTGTCTGAACTTATTTAACGAAGCTATACTATTTTTAATCTTGTAGTTTTTAAAGTCTAATCTCAATGTTCCGCTGTGGGAACTATTGCAATTGGTTGTAGCTTAATTACTCAATCAATATTTTGATAATGGTAAAGATTGATGGATAAGAGTAAGATAAGACTTGTCAGATCTCTCAGTGTCCCATTACTTAGAATCAACTTTCTAACCAGCCATGACAAGTTCAATGCAAAACTATTCGCGCTGGGCAAGTTTGTTTTAAGGCCGGACTGCTCTTGTGGGTATGACAAGCAGGACGTTAATCACGTTCTGTGAGACTACCCTGCGATGGAGTCTGAACGAGCAAAACTGTTTGCTGCGGTCCCTTCTCACGCGGGCCCAACAGGCCACGCTGACTTGATTGCAACCAAAGCTAACTTCACGGCATTTTAAAAGTTTGCCAATTTATACGTGGATCATCACAACCTTGATTCCTCACTAGAGTCATTAACTTCGTCTACATTGACGAGCTCTCAGTATACGGATTATACACAAGATTCTTAATATCAACCTGATTTAAGTGGCTGAGCTAGTCACACTTTTTTGTTTATTATTATTATTTTTTAAGCACACTAGTGCAGTGCTCCGCAACCTTTTGGCACACCAACGTGTTCTTCAAAATTTCGCGGCACACCACAATTAAAAATGTGCATAATATACAGAAATTAAATTAGTTTGTGTTTATATATGATACAAACCACAAAAGAACCATGTGGATATTTTATTACCATGTCCACTACCAATGTAGAGCACATGTACTCCTAATGAAGATTATCTTAAAAGAAAAGTTTCAGATTATTCAGATTCATTTACAATAAAATGAATCAGTCAAAAGGCTATGTAAGTCTGCGCAAGAATGTTTCGTGCACCTTGCGAAAATTCAGTTTTATATTTTAAAATGTCTTTAAAGAACACAAATGAATAATATCTTTATAAATATCATTACAAATAAGTCAACGCTTGTATCCACATCTCAAATATAAACGATTTTACATTTATCACTTTTAGGGTGTTCACTGTCAATACTTGGTGGAAAGGCATTATATTATTAAAAACACAATATTCCTTTGTACTTCATTACACTTTATTTAATATGTCAGGACCGAGCATTGTCAACTTCAGTTGACAATGCTCGCAATGAGCGAAACCGGTCCTTTTTACATTTGATAGAATTTTTAATAACTAATAATGGACTGATGATAGCCCATGTGGTAGAATTAACAAATTGTTGTATTCATTAAATATATTTTAATTTAAATATGCGATTATTTTTTTTATCAATTGTTAATTATTGATAATTTTTAACATCCAGGAAATCTTAAAATGTATTTAAGCAATCCATGTTTTTTTAAAGATTTTTATTCCAATAAATATCAAATTTCCCACCCTTAGCTTTTATTGGGATTGTAATTTGCCATGGCAAGAAATTATACTATTTTAAAAATAAATTAGGTTTTTTTGGTTATTCTAAACACTTAAGCTAAACCTAAAAGCTAAGAGTGGGAAATAATATATTAATTTAAATAAAAAGCTTCAAAGAAAACGTGGATTTTTTCAATGCATTTTAATGGTCCCTGGATGTTAAAAGTTATCAATAATTCATAATTGGTAAAAAAAAAAATTGTAAATTTAAATTAAAAAAACATTTAATGAATACAACAAATTGTTAATTCTACTACCCTGGTTATCATAAGCTCACTAGCTGTACCAAATGTCAAAAATGGTCAAAACACTTTTATTTAAGATGTGGGTACATGCTTAGACAAATTTGTAATGATATTTATAAAGAAATAATTCATCTGTACTCTTAAACGACATTTTAAATAAAAAACTGAATTTTCGCAAGGTGCCCGAAACATTACATATAACATATTCTTTCAACCAAAAAATAATTATTTCTGCTTCGCTATAAGAGTCTTTAGAATTTTTTTGTAGTATTGACCAAACTATTTTTTTTTCGTTTATTAGAGATTCGCGCCGCGGCACACCCAGCATCGCCTCGCGGCACACCGGTTGCAGAGCACTGCATTAGTGCATGGTTCACAATCAGTCCCGTGCATTTCTGCTCGGGCCATGAATGTGTGGGGTAGACTCATTTTTTTTCTGCCGATAGCGTTGTGGTAGGCGGCCATTAAACGTTGGCTGCATATACACAACGGGTAGTGGTGAGAAACCAACTTACTTAGAATCAGATAAGTGGTGGATGGTTCAGTATGTAAACATCACGTTTATCCATACGTTTCGACACCATTTCATAAATCGTTCGTAAAATCAAAAAATGAAAGTGTCTGCTCAGGAATTTGAGCTAGTGATACCGTTCCTGAATAAGACGGACGACCAAGATAATTGACATGTCTACTAAAAAATGTTATGAAAGCTACATCATATAATATGTATATAAATATGAACCTATATATTGTCTGATTCCTTGAATGCAACGTTTCATTGCATCTGCAGCATAATTACGCGGTAATGTAATCTATTTTTATGGGAAAGTAATGATTTATTTCTAATATTTTATTGTACAAATAAAAAAATCTAAATGTCGTCACGTCTGACTTTTGATTTCAGTTGTCACTTGCCTTAAAACTTTTAGTTGAGCTCTAAAGATAGGTCTACAGATCATAAAATAAACTTTTAATTTGATGTGTACGAGATTTTTCTTTCTTTTGATATCTACGTTTTTAAGTATTCTGTTTACCTTGAAATGAAAATACTAACAAAGATTTGCTAGCTACTTGAGTATTATGAAGACGATTCTCGATTCTATAATGATCGAGGACCCAAGACTGAATGAATATAGTAAGAATTGCTTTTACCAACAACATGAAAAATGTGAGAATTTATATCGTGTTTTTCGATAAACACAAGTTGAAATTTCTCAGAAAAATTTATATACTACAATGTTGAGCGGTGATATCTCATTATAAAATGTTGTTTACTTACTGCAAAAAACATCTGTAATCTCTATAAGCGTACTATTCAGGAGTGTACAAAAGAGTACCGGAAGAAGAAAATCCAAATTGAAAGGAAAAACTTTAATTAGTTTAATATGCGATAAGAAACTTTTCCCAGACATTCAATTTGTATATATTTTATTATACACAGTTTGTAAAACTTGCTTTGTGAATTTATTCCATTCAAATAATATTTCTTTTAAAAATTATTGGCATTTTATTTGATTTTACAATGAAACTTATAATGAGGTTCTTTATAAGTTTGAACATTATTTCAAATTAATAAGATTACATAGAATGCTTGAAACTTATTATTGTTAATGCACAAGCAGTGTTATTTTATTTAGTGAAGCAAACGAATATTTAATTTATGCTTGGTTAAAATTTATATACAGCTTTCGATGTCATGTCGATAAATTTTGCTGATCATGTAGCGAAGTGGCGTTACGAGTTGAAATTTCAATCCAACTAACCCTGAAAATAAAAAAAATGGGATAATTTCATAAATATCGTTTTTTGGCAGTAGCAACGATTTTCTGTCGATGACAAATTTATGCCTCGCCAAGTAGAAACGCACAATGGTCTATGATTTTATTCACGTGTACTTACACAGCTAATTATTCAAATCTCTTAATGTAAATTCGATAATACATTGTATTCACCCGTTTTATAGATTAATACACCACTGTCTTTTACGTGTTTTTTTGACGAACGACGAGTTGGAGAACCAAAGCGATCTTCAGAATTAAATGTGGAATCATTCATTGGTGTAATAATTTTATTTAAAAAGACAGGTTAAGCCCCACTGCGGATCGGAACGATCCGATTGGTATGTATCGCTCCAGCGAGTAGCCGGGTACATTATTGAAGTTTCCTGAATAGTCGAGTTTTTCTGTTTTTAATCGGTTTTCTGCTTCGCTAGATCCGGAAAAAGTATCTCTATATGTAATTGTTAAAGTTTTAAGTGTTACTAGCTGTAAGCCCGTTGCCCAGCAACGTGAGATTTTTGTTGCATAGTATTTAATTTAATTTAATTTTATGTTATTTTATTTTATGGTATTTAATTTAATTTAATTTTATTTTATTTTATGTTATTTTATTTTATTTTATTTTATTTTATTTTATTTTATTTTATTTTATTTTATTTTATTTTATTTTATTTTATTTTATTTTATTTTATTTTATTTTATTTTATTTTATTTTATTTTATTTTATTTTATGTTATTTTATTTTATTTTATTTTATTTTATTTTATGTTATTTTATTTTATTTTATTTTATTTTATTTTATTTTATTTTATTTTATTTTATTTTATTTTATTTTATTTTATTTTATTTTATTTTATTTTATTTTATTTTATTTTATTTTATTTTATTTTATTTTATTTTATTTTATTTTATTTTATTTTATTTTATTTTATTTTATTTTATTTTATTTTATTTTAATTTATTTTATTTTTATAGTTAGCAGAAATTTCGTAAATTATTGATTTTTTGGAATAAAGTTTAAGTTTGCTAACAACCATTTTTCGTAGTAGCAGAAATTTCGTAAATTATTGAATTTTTGGAATAATGTTCAAGTTTGCTAACAACCATTTTTCGTAGTAGCATAAATTTCGTAAAATATTTAATTTTTGGAATAATTTTCAAGTTTGCTAACAACCATTTTTCGTAGGAGCAGAAATTTCGTGAATTATTGAATTTTTGGAATAAAAAAAAAGTTTGCTAACAACCATTTTTCGTAGTAGCATAAATTTCGTAAGATATTTAATTTTTGGAATAATTTTTAAGTTTGCTAACAACCATTTTTCGTAGTAGCATAAATTTCGTAAAATATTGAATTTTTGGAATAAAGTTTAAGTTTGCTAACAACCATTTTTCGTAGTAGCAGAAATTTCGTAAATTATTGAATTTTTGGAATAATTTTCAAGTTTGCTAACAACCATTTTTCGTAGTAGCATAAATTTCGTAAAATATTCAATTTTTGGAATAAAGTTTAAGTTTGCTAACAACCATTTTTCGTAGTAGCAGAAATTTCGTAAATTATTGAATTTTTGGAATAAAGTTTAAGTTTGCTAACAACCATTATTCGTAGTAGCAGAAATTTCGTAAATTATTGAATTTTTGGAATAATGTTCAAGTTTGCTAACAACCATTTTTCGTAGTAGCAGGAATTTCGTAAATTATTGAATTTTTGGAATAATGTTCAAGTTTGCTAACAACCATTTTTCGTAGGAGCAGAAATTTCGTAAATTATTTAATATTTGGAATAATGTCCAAGTTTGCTAACAACCATTTTTCGTAGTAGCAGAAATTTCGTAAATTATTAAATCTTTGGAATAATGTCCAAGTTTGCTAACAATCATTTTTCATAGTACCATAAATCGACCTCGGCGCATATATCGACAGCCCTGCAGTTTTTAAATTGCAAATTATTGAATTTTTGGAATAATGTTCACGTTTGCTAACAATCATTTTTCGTAGTATATATATTTTATTCAAATAATTTTCAAATACGCTAACAAATAAATTTCGTAAAAGAAGAAAAAGACCCGATGACATCAGTACGCACACATTTGTGAAAAGTGAAAAGTGATTATTATAGATTTTATTTTATTTAAAAAAGTGGAGACTGGAAGGTCGAGGACGTCCTTACACTCAGACGGACATTATCGGCTATTAATATATAGATTTTTCACTGTAAGTTAACAGTTAACCACGAGTTAACAACATTCACTTTCCAGATAATTTTCCACCAAGAACGAAGTATCTCTCGTACTGTTACAACCCTGTTTTTAAAAGTGTTCGAAGTACCTCGATCCCCTTTTATGAAGACAACCGAGACTAAAATAAATAGTTGATTATTTTAAATCAACATATATTTGATCAAGTTTTGCTCGAAAACACTCGAATAACTCCAGTTTAAAATCAAAAAACGAGATTAGCTAAAAACCGTTCGTTATAGATTCAAAGGGTCTTTTCCCGAATTTTGACTGCAACTCTTTCTTTTCTCTATACTAGTCTATGTCTTCTTTCTTTGTCCGGGTAAGTGAAACGTCGTGACATGGCAAAGCTGAAGTCGCACAGGATGGGGCGGGGCGGGGCGCCAATTTATTTTTTTTGTTGACCGCGTTTTATTTGTTGACAGTAAGTGTTCGGTTTTGATTTCAACTGTGCATACTTTTTTTGTTGCAACTTATGTTTATCTAATAAATAAATGAAACCTGTGAAACGAGAGTGTATTTATTTTAAGCCAACTGCTTGTACCTGACATACTTAGTTTTTGTCGTAATCGCTTATCGTTAGTGCTGACTTCATAGTTGTGAATTTATTTTGGTATTATATTGTGTATTTATATTAAATATTCTCTTTCCATAAATATAACTCTCAGACACGTACTACAAGCGGAGGGGAAAGTTAACGAAATGCAACCCGAAGCAATCAACGAAACACTCAATTTATTAAAGTTACATTAATCGATGGCGTATTTCCATAGAATGATAAGTCAAACAAAAATTGTTTTGGGCTAGATTATATTCGAATAACTCTCTTCTACACTCTAACTAACTCTTCTCTCTCTACATAAGTACAACTACAAAAAATACAAGTTTGCTCTTGATAGCCAAATTTTTGGATATGGACATAAAGAAATGTAAAAAATCTTCTGTCAGTTACACAGTCACATTGGTGTTGTTTAGGAAAAATATGATAACTGATTTTTGAAACACTGTTGCATGCATACTTTCAAATATATTCAAACATTTATACGTCAATTGTGCTTTAATAGTTGTATACTCATTACTAAATGAAAGTTGTATGTGAAACATAAACAATCATGTTTGTAAATTGTGTACATATCTTATGTGTGTATATCAAAAACATGCTTGAGATCGTTTGTCGCAATCAGGATACATAACAAAGCTTAGTACATCAACCATCAATACCATAATATTTAGTGTGCCGAATGAAATAGCCAGGAGATTTAAAATAAATACAGTCGTTATTTTTTTTTGATAAGAGATCAAAGCATAAAAAATCTGGTTATCAAAAGACCAGAATATTCATATTTTCAACAATACGAGCAAAAAAATTTGGGCCCTTTAAGTAGTTGCCGCCTGTATGGTCGAGTAGTCAACGTTGTTGGCTTCGGCCACGGAGGGCCCGGGTTCAAATCCCGGTACGGACAGTTTTATAAATTGATTTTTCAATCGATTTATGAATTTCTGTTCAAAGGCATGGATGTATGTGAGCGATTAGCTTACCACTAATCCTGTCCTAGCCCTCTCCTTCTATCCCTACTCTCTTTGGAAAAAGAGAGGTTGAGCAACTGAGTAACAAGCAGTTCTCGTAGAAACACTTCTGTTGAGGTAAACTCCACTAGGAGTCCATATGCTCCACATTGGGAGCGGACATGGTTTAAAAAAAAAAAAAGAAAAGTAGTGGTTAATCTTACAATCATACATTACTGAATATTTATTTGAGAATTGTGATATTTGTTTACTGCGTCATTCTATTAATAAACTGTATGTTCACTTTAAAGTATTAACTGTCAATTCATGTAAGTGAGAAATTTTTTCACTGTTTCACAGATTATTGTAGTATACAATAATCATGATCAGCTACTTTCATCATAAGCTTTTTCAACTGATATGAGACCGGAAAAATCCCTCCTGATAGTTACATAAAACTGTGAAATTAAAAAATGAATTCACCGTATTTAATTTTTTTAGTGCGTAACATTTTATTAATAATGATATAATTTGTCTATCACTGACATTTGCTAGTTTCTTAAACTCTATAAGGACAGTAAAACATTCTAGTGAGCATGATAACTATATTATTCATTATTGAAATACAATCTGGTAAGTGAAACAACTCTTACCCTATTGAGCGTTGATCGAGTACAACATATTATTCATTGGACTTTCTTGGAATCGGGACAAACATAATCATAGTTTGAATTTTTAGCGACCCTTTCACGGAACAGATGTCTCTAATTGATCGAAAGTGGATACCTTTACATTGACTTTGAAAAGCATTTGAACTTATATTTCTACCCGGCTAAAAATACTTGCTACTTACGTAATCTCAAATGCGTCCTTTGAGATTCCGAAGACTAAAAAATGAATAAAGAAAATATAATTTAAAACTTAGATTAAAAATAACGATAGAACATATTATAATCGATTTATATTGTTGAATGCAAAGTGGAATAACCGGTGTGCGAAGAATTCTTGTACGGAAAAATCATCGAATGTTATAGACACACATATTTTTTGGATTATATGCTAATTTAAGATTTAGACTGAAAATGCTTGGTTGAATTTCAATATTAAATTTGAATCGTTCACATCATGTATATTCACACAAGTTTTGTCACTAACGACCCGGGTTTTGTCTTTCAAATATATTCAAGTGCACGGATGAATTTGAGCTGTTGAACGGTCAGTTCAAGTTTATCCCCGTGCACTTGAACGTCCGAAAATGCCGTATGGCGAATCCCGGGCCATAAGTGACAAAACTTGTGTGAATGCACATTATTTTAGCGATTCAAATTCAGATGTTAATTAATGTGTAATTTGTAAAATATGAAAAATTATGCTTAAATCAGAAATAAATAGTAAAGTAAAATAATTTATTTAAAAGAAAAAATAAACCATTAATAAATTTGAATCGTTCAAACTATGTACATTCTCACAGATTTTGTCACTAACGACCTGGCTTTCGCCTTTCGGCATCTTCAGGCATTCAAGTGCACGGATGAACTTGAACTGACGCTTAGTAAATGAAAGTTTCGTGTTTATATGAGAAATAAATGCATCACTGAGTCCTTCACCAAATTTAAAATGGTTAGATGGTTTACAATGAAATAGAAATCCAAAGCGTGAAATGATTAATTGTTACAATTTGTCAAATCAAATTTAACAGAGGATCTAATTTTTGTCCAAAACGTTTTTGAAGACACCGTTATTGAATTATCTTGAATTGATTCGTTACATATTTAAAATACGGAGAAAATACTAAAGACATGTTTTTATCGTATATTTTATAAAATAAAATGTATTTACTAATCTGCATAGTTTTAAATAATAACTTTTTTCGAAAATTTATTATATTTTACTTTTGTAAATCAACATAATAATTTGTTAAATCATTTATTAAAAAACACTTAGTAAAATAATTAATGTACACAAAATAGTAATGTTTAAATAATTTGTTCATCAATAAGCGCCCGTCAAAAAATAATATGAGTTTTCTTCATTTGTTTCTAAATAACCACATATTGATATAACTAGAAAATTAAATTAAATTAACAAAAAAAATATATGTATTAAAAATTCTTGCCTCGTTCAAATTTAGCGAATAGGTAAATATTTTTTTCTTCTTTGTCTTTGTTATATTCGTTTCATTAACCTATGTATATGTATTTATCAAAAACCATATTTCACTAAATTTTGCTTGTAAGGATTGATATGGGGTTTTCATAAAACTCAGATATCTTTTGTTGGTTGGAGTGGAAAAAATCTTCATTACCGTCTGATCTGAGTGAGCACATGCTATTGACATTGTTTAAGCGGCAAATAATTATGTTGTTTAAATAATCCCATTTGCTAATTTTTATTTAAGAATATTTAAGAACTACTTAATTGATTTTTGTTTTTCCTTCCGAATTGATTTTCATTTCGTCTTTATTAATTTCGATTTTATACGTAAGATGTTTATAGCATTGTGATTAAAGATAACTTAGTTTCATTCACTTTAAAATTATAAATAAATTCTTGTAGTATATCGTTTAATTTTTTGTGATACACCTTATTATTAGTCTTACTTAATTTTGTCTAAATAACCACTTTATTAGTTTATATTTTCATAAGTTTATTATGAGCGTGGGGAGTGAAAACTGTTATGGTATTTATTACAGAATGTGGAATTTGTATAAAAAGTGTTTATTACATTAAAAACCTTGATACTTATCATTAGCATTTTAAAGATGGCGTAAAGCTAATAATTAAATCATTCATTAAGGATTTCCTTCGTTCAATTCGAATATTTTTAATAATATTATTGTAATATTACCACACTCGTCAGGTATAAGGAAAAACACACTTTTTATTTGTAAAATATTTAAAAATAAGTTTTTTTTATAGGTCGGACTAAGGTATAAAAATGAATGGAATAAGTAGGGCCTAACTATGCAAATGAATAATTTCCTACTTATTTAAAAAAAAATAACTAGATATAATATTAAACTTAACGCTGCCTTATAATACCATCACTGAGATTACAGAAGTCGAAGATCAATTTTTAAAAACAGTATCTATCACATTGATTATGTTCTGTAAATAATAGATTCGAATCTTTTCTTATTGAACAATGCAACAAAAGAGTTGTTTAATTGATTTAAGATCAAGAAGCTCTTGGCACAAACGAAGAGTTTACTCGCAGGCTGTGTCGTTTGTTACCATTAATACTGATACAATATTAACTCCTGACGGAACGTCTGTTTTTTATGAAAAAATCGTTGTCTCGGTAGTAACGTGACTTATTCCCCAAAATACTTTTTTTTACTATAAGAGCACAATTCAAAAAAATACTTTAATATCAATTTGTCAATAGATTCATGCAGCTTAGAACATTTCACCTTCATTCAATTACTAAGTGTTTTTTTGTCGTCACTTGTCAAAACGCTATATGAGTATTATGAGAAACTTTACGATTGAAACACCTGTGTGATGAAAAGTTTGATCAGAAAACTTAAACTGCTTAAATACTGTATCTCAGTTAATTTACAATACGAAGTAGGTGAGTTTTCCATCGAGGTGACAATTTGCTGTAAGCCAATCATTCGAAGTTGGAAATATAGATTGCTAGTAATTTTTTTCACTCTTCATCATTTTTTTAAGAAAGAAAGAGTGTAGAAACACAAAAAAACAATTTTTTGAATGTACATCCGTAAATAAATATCCATTAATCTAAATTCTAGGCCATGAAAAGAAAGGTAAATGATTTAAATGGCCATCGATATTGTTTAAATTGGCATTAACTTGGTGGAACTCCATTGTAATAAGGTTCAAAATAGCAACGTATTTAGTTCTGCAATCTTTTAAAGATCAATTGATAGCTATTTTGGTGCATGCCTTCATCAGCACTAGTTCTTTATACCTTTTGTTGAAATACTCCGTTCAGAGTACACTTAATGTTGTTGTTAGTAGAAATCAGTTATTCTCTTCCAAAGTGTAGACACAGTTTTCTAGCGATGGCACTGGGAAGATTAAGCACTTTTCAGTGGTATATCTTCGGATATTGGCATAATCCGCGTGGAGGTGAAGTAAGTTCAAATACGGAATGCTTTTTCGAAGCAACCCCAAAAATAAATTCCCAGGAAATTGTTACTTTTTACTAGTCGCGGTTCCCTGAAAATTTAAATAGAACGAGCCGAAAAAATAAACTTCATATCTTTAATAAAGTTTGTATAAAGTAAATTATATTTATTCAATACAAATATAGTTTAAGAATCCATATATATTCAGAAAGTAATAAACTGATCCAATGTATTATTTGTCGAAAGTTTCATCGGCAAAATCAAAAAAATCCCTCGAATTTTATGTAATAATAAGCATTATAATCAACAATACAATATAGTCATCTTTTATTATTTGCAAAATACATTTTCATAAGTATTGAGTTAATAATATATAATTAAGTTTTATTGATTTCAAATTTATATTATTATTTATAAATTCTTTTTTAATGTAATTTACACTTTTTCATTATTCTTTTTTAATTTTTATATGAGTAGTACTGTATCACTTAAATTTTTATGAATTGATAAAGCTCGTGATGAGCAAAACCGGTCTTGATCTTTATAAGAACAGGTGTGATAAGTAAAAAAAGTATGATTGTTCAATACAATGACTTTTCACCGCGCATATATTTAATTTGAACACATTAAACGTGTATACACGTGGAAGAAGATACCGACAAAAAAATGTGTTATTAGTTCTCAATTTAACTTGTAATGAACAAAAACTACACACTAAAAAGTGATCGAGTCATGATGCTCAAAGCTTTTACTCAAGAGAGTTTCTGCAGGTTAATTTGCGAACATAAATACCTATCTTTTGATTTGGAGAGTTGGGGTATTTTCAATTTGCTTTTTATATTTGCGCGAACTGTTTTGTTTATGAATGCAAAAAAGTGTCTTTCACGATTGAGAGATGATAATTTAACTTCATACGAGTTACGCAAAAAACGCTACAAGTAAGCAATTTGGATGCAAAAAATAAATTATTTTAAGAAAAAGAAAACAAAATGGATATCTAATATTTTTTATATCATCTTTTGCATCTCCATTTAATGTATATTTATTGTCCGTTTTCAAAATACGTACCTTAATTTGTACTACTAAAATTGAATTTTCTGTTACCGATAAGTAACTTCTTATATTTATGGCTTCGTGAGTAAGAAATCATAAAATAGTTTCTAGCGCCGACCAAGTCGCGTGAAATTAGTGCTTCTCGATAGATAAGATGCCCGTTGTTGAATGCCTGAAGTGTGGATACTACAGCGAAATTGATTTATACTTATTTCTAAAGGTTTGTAAGGTGTATCAGCCTTTTGTTCAGGTAATTGATATACCTTTGACTTCTTCAGTGACACACAGAATATTATTCTGTTTGGAAACGCTGCAGCATTTATTTATTCACTGGATTATAATTAAAAATAATAATAACTTTCGTCCTATGAATTTATTCTTTAGACTAGATGTTGCAATCAAATTAGCCTACATTTTGCATTTTCCGATTGTTTTCATAGTGAAAATAATGAGAACAAATATTGAATGCAAATGTTTTTTTTTATTTGTAGTGGCTTTATTAATATTTTATATTAAAATCGTTCAATTTATTAAAAAAACGTATTGCTTTAGAAAGAAAATATTAGTAATAAATTAATTTATGAAAGTTGATATTGAAACCTTTTTTTAATGAAATGAGTAAGAATATATTGTAGTCTCTTTTTTTTCCCGTATCCCGTATAGACGTATCCCGTATGGACACTAGACGTAAAATTGTCACGTCCTGGGAAATTCTCTCGTACCGAGATCGTCGTACTGTAATAGGTTTTATGAAAAAAAAATTAAACCAATATTTCTATTCACGGACTTTGTCGATAACTCACAATTTAAATATCACAAATAAGACAATATTGTATTTAAAGTATTTATACTGCTTTTTATTACGTAGCATTCAAGGGATTCGTTTGATTTTGCCGATGAAACAATTTCATCCGAAAAAAGTTACACTGGGTCAGTTATTCAATGGATTTTATTGCAAACTAGCATCTGTTACAAGTACGTATGAGATTTTATTTTGTTAAGAAGCGTCCTCAGACAGAATATCGCTAGTGTTATGAGTGACGATGCTTCTTAAAATTACGAAACACGTGTCAAGATTTGTAGCCTCATATGTGGAGTAATAAAGTTATCAAATCAAATGTTATCTTAAAATGAACATGGTTTTGGTTCCGTCAATTATGTAGGTACTACGTGCCTGAATGAAATTCCTGGTCGCAATTTTTCTCTGTATCTGTAAGATTATTAATCCTTGATATATGTACCATATTTACTACGTTTTTTTATATGTGTAAATTTAAAATGAAGTGAAATCTATACATGATTTCACATTTTATTATGTAGGATCATTATTTTTTAAATGAATGGGTACCTCTGGCACACTTTATGGGTTCACCAGTGACTAAGGCTACATACAATTATTTAGACATGATGCCCTTGAAATTTCAATTTAAATTTGAATCGTTCAAATTTTGAACGTTTACACAGGTTTAAATTTAAAATATGACCGATTGCATTTTATTTTTGATGTATGTATATGATCGGTGTAAAAAAGAGGATGATGCTACAAAACAATAAGTTCTCATTATATCTTGTTTTGGAATGGAAATACAATAAAATACATATTTGTTTATGTAATGTCTCCTGCTGTAGCCCAGTTGGTTGGAGCTTGCTCTACCAATCACGCAGGTCTGGGTTCGATTCCCGGTCAGATCACAGTGAATTTGAGAATTATTAAATTCAAAGTTGTGATCGAAGACTGGGTGTTCGTGATGTCAATTCACATCATTTCCTCTCCTCCCATCTTAACATTAATAGCCGATAAGGTCTGTCTGTAAGGACGTCCGCAGTAAGGTACAGACCAATGATTTCGATTTATTCTGAACAGCACATTTTTGAAATGTTGTTCTATCCAATGGGAGCGGCTTATTTTAAACAGGGCGTGAATGTTCTGATATCGCCACGTTTGAAAATTTGATATTTCTTGGTGTAGAGCTAAAGTATTGTATCACCATACATCATAATATTCGAATAATCAAAGACTTTAATTCGACTATTGCAAACTATGATTATAGGGCTATCGAAATGAATCGTCTGATCGTGTGAGTCGATGTGAGACTAATATTTTTTGAAGCGGATTTGATCAATTGAATCATAATGATGAATCTTTTCACGTCTGACCTTGAAAATCTGTTAGAATTCTTTAATACATTAAGAATATTCAAAGTATGATATGGATATATGATAGAATAATATTTTGCTTTTTTCATACACTTGGACAAAATGTGCAACTGATTTTTTATTGAAAAATTGGATTTGATCTTTTGATTTTTATTGGAAATAATTGTTAAATAATTTAAAATCCGAAAAATAATTGTTGGCAAACTTAAACATTATTCCAAAAATTAAGTAATTTACAAAATTTCTGCTACTACGAAAGATGATTGTTAGCAAACTTTAACATTATTCCAAAAATTAAATAATTTACGAAATTTCTGCTACTACGAAAAATGGTTGTTAGCAAACTTAATCATTATTCCAACAATTAAATAATTTACGTAATTTCTGCTACTACGAAAAATGGTTGTTAGCAAACATAAACTTTATTCCAAAAATTCAATAATTTACGAAATTTCTGCTACTACGAAAAATGGTTGTTAGCAAACTTAAACATTATTCCAAAAAATCAATAATTTACGAAATTTCTGCTACTACGAAAAATGGTTGTTAGCAAACTTAAACATTATTCTAAAAAATCAATAATTTACGAAATTTCTGCTTCTACGAAAAATGGTTGTTAGCAAACTTAAACATTATTCCAAAAATTCAATAATTTCAATAATTTACGAAATTTCTGCTACTACGAAAAATGGTTGTTAGCAAACTTAAACATTATTCTAAAAAATCAATAATTTACGAAATTTCTGCTTCTACGAAAAATGGTTGTTAGCAAACTTAAACATTATTCCAAAAATTAAGTAATTTAGGAAATTTCTGCTACTACGAAAAATGGTTGTTAGCAAATTTAAACATTATTCCAAAAATTCAATAATTTACGAAATTTCTGCTTCTACGAAAAATGGTTGTTAGCAAACTTAAACATTATTCCAAAAATTAAGTAATTTAGGAAATTTCTGCTACTACGAAAAATGGTTGTTAGCAAATTTAAACATTATTCCAAAAATTCAATAATTTACGAAATTTCTGCTACTACGAAAAATGGTTGTTAGCAAACTTGGACATTATTCCAAATATTAAATAATTTACGAAATTTCTGCTCCAACGAAAAATGGTTGTTAGCAAACTTGAACATTATTCCAAAAATTCAATAATTTACGAAATTTCTGCTACTACGAAAAATGGTTGTTAGCAAACTTAAACTTTATTCCAAAAATTGAATAATTTACTAAATTTCTGTTACTACGAAAAATGGTTGTTAGCAAACTTCAACATTATTCCAAAAATTAAATAATTTACGAAATTTCTGCTCCTACGAAAAATGGTTGTTAGCAAACTTGGACATTATTCCAAATATTAAATAATTTACGAAATTTCTGCTCCTACGAAAAATGGTTGTTAGCAAACTTAAACATTATTCTAAAAATTAAATATTTTACGAAATTTCTGCTACTACGAAAAATGGTTGTTAGCAAACTTAAACATTATTCCAAATATTAAATAATTTACGAAATTTCTGCTACTACGAAAAATGGCTGTTAGCAAACTTGAACATTATTCCAAAAATTCAATAATTTACGAAATTTCTGCTACTACGAAAAATGGTTGTTAGCAAACTTAAACTTTATTCCAAAAATTCAATAATTTACGAAATTTCGGCTACTACGAAAATTGGTTGTTAGCAAACTTTAACTTTATTCCAAAAATTAAATATTTCACGAAATTTATGCTACTGCGAAAAATGGTTGTTAGCAAACTTGAACATTATTCCAAATATTAAATAATTTACGAAATTTCTGCTACTACGAAAAATGGTTGTTAGCAAACTTAAACTTTATTCCAAAAAATCAATATTTTACGAAATTTATGCTACTACGAAAAATGGTTGTTAGCAAACTTGAACATTATTCCAAATATTAAATCATTTACGAAATTTCGGCTACTACGAAAAATGGTTGTTATCAAACTTTTTTTTTCCAAAAATTCAATAATTCACGAAATTTCTGCTACTACGAAAAATGGTTGTTAGCAAACTTCAACATTATTCCAAAAATTAAATAATTTACGAAATTTCTGCTCCTACGAAAAATGGTTGTTAGCAAACTTGGACATTATTCCAAATATTAAATAATTTACGAAATTTCTGCTCCTACGAAAAATGGTTGTTAGCAAACTTAAACATTATTCTAAAAATTAAATATTTTACGAAATTTCTGCTACTACGAAAAATGGTTGTTAGCAAACTTAAACATTATTCCAAATATTAAATAATTTACGAAATTTCTGCTACTACGAAAAATGGCTGTTAGCAAACTTGAACATTATTCCAAAAATTCAATAATTTACGAAATTTCTGCTACTACGAAAAATGGTTGTTAGCAAACTTAAACTTTATTCCAAAAATTCAATAATTTACGAAATTTCGGCTACTACGAAAATTGGTTGTTAGCAAACTTTAACTTTATTCCAAAAATTAAATATTTCACGAAATTTATGCTACTGCGAAAAATGGTTGTTAGCAAACTTGAACATTATTCCAAATATTAAATAATTTACGAAATTTCTGCTACTACGAAAAATGGTTGTTAGCAAACTTAAACTTTATTCCAAAAAATCAATATTTTACGAAATTTATGCTACTACGAAAAATGGTTGTTAGCAAACTTGAACATTATTCCAAATATTAAATCATTTACGAAATTTCGGCTACTACGAAAAATGGTTGTTATCAAACTTTTTTTTTCCAAAAATTCAATAATTCACGAAATTTCTGCTACTACGAAAAATAGTTGTCAGCAAACTTGAACATTATTCTAAAAATTAAGTAATTTACGAAGTTTCTGCTAATACGAAAAATTGTTGTTAGCAAACTTAAACATTATTCCAAATATTAAATAATTTACGAAATATCTGCTAACTATAAAAATAAAATATATTAAAATAAAATATAATTAAATTAAATTAAATTAAATTCAATAAAATAAAATAAAATAAAATAAAATAAAATAAAATAAAATAAAATAAAATAAAATGAAATGAAATAAAATAAAATAAAATACCATAAAATAAAATAACATAAAATTAAATTAAATTAAATACTATGCAACAAAAATCTCACGTTGCTGGGCAACGGGCTTACAGCTAGTCCTTCTGATCCTCTCATAATTGGATATAGCAACAGCGATTAGCCAACCACTAGTCCTGTTCTAGCTTTATCCTTCTTTTTCTACTACTCACTTTGAAAAAGGTGAGGTTGAGCTACTGAGTAACAAACAGTTCTCGTAAAAAAACTTCTGTTAAGATACCTACATTAGGAGGCCATATGCTCCACGTTGGGAGCGGACATGGATTTAAAAAAATCAAAAATTAATAATAAACGATATTGGAATTTTCTATTGAAATAGTTTTAGCAATAAAATATAACATTCGAGTACTGAAATCTATCAGTTTTAATCAAATAGCATTAAAATACGAAGCTAAGTTTAATAGAATAGCTTTCTATTATGTAAAAATAAAAATATCCAGAAGATGCTACATATATGTATATGTACAGTTTTCTTGGGGCGTTTTCCTTTATGTGTAAAAAGGCTATAAAAGAATCAATAAGTCATCAAAAGTGTATGATAGTCCATTATTGCCTTTCAATATACGTTTCAGTACCATGAATCAGCAATGAAAATGCCAGACGGGCAAGAATTGAATATTTTATACAACCGACATGATGTCGGTTGTATAAAATATTAATCGGCGTTGATTTATTTTTTATCATTTATAAAAAAAATATTTAGGTCGTAAATGTTATTGGTGTATTAAATAACATACCCATATTATAGAGTACACTTTCTGCAAAAATTCGGAGTTGACACCAATACTGTCAGGCAATAAAGTAACGTAATTTCCCCTTCATTGATCGCTAGGGATACGTTTTGGACATTGGCGGGTGCTGTATACAGTGTTTCTCAGTGTTACTCAAACAACTTAGTTGTAAACAAAGGTTGAGAAACACTGCTGTACACCCTGGTGCTTTCACGTACGAATACATGGTTGCGTATGCTTTAAAAGAAAACAAAAAGGGTGTAAACGACGAGTGTAAGAGTTTTTGCTCATTTTAAAAAACAAGCACTACCCCCAGGGCTTTAAAACGAAACAAAACTATAGCACACTTTGTTTTACACATTTTCTGTATGTTTCTTTAAATGTATATATATAATATTTTACTCAAAAACAAGTGAAAGCATCCTCGTGAAAAGCCGGCTATTATCGCAATCAGTGAAATTTACCGATCAACTGTAGATAAAAAAAAAACCATTTAAGACCAATTTTCTTTTATTATAAAATAAACATTTTTTTACATCAACCAGTGGACTAAAAAGAAAAGCTCTCACACTTTTGAACAATTGTGAAATCAGTAAATTCCCATGTTTCTGAAGTCATTGACCAAAAATAATAATGGTATTCAAACTTATTTTAGAACCTCTCAATTTTTGAATTCCGAAATTTTCCAAGAATTTCAAACAATTGTGGCACGATTTTATTGTGAATGATAAACGCCGGGATCGGGATCGAAAAATTGTGAATCCAGAAATCCCGGGATCACATAAAGCAGTGGTTCCCAAACTGATTATGCTCATGGACCCCTTTCAAAGCAAAAACCGGACCCCAAGAGAAATAATAAAATTAGTTTTAATGTCTTGAATGGTGTTTTTTTTATTCTTGTCCGTTGTGGAGCATATGGTCCGTAATTGGTCAACAGAAGTTTTTCCTCGAGAACTGTTTCTTATTCAGTTGTTCAACCCCTTTTTGTCAAAGAGAGTTAGGATAGAAGAATTATGCTAGGAAATGACTGGCGGTTAGCAAATATTAACTCTTGACCTAACAAATATGTTGTTTTGTGAAAACCTTTTTTGTGTAGAGCATGTGATACGATATCTTGCATATTCATAAAACCAACCATGTGATTGACTGGCAGGTAGTCCTCATTAAACCATTTTTCTATTTAAAAATTTGAAACGATTATACTCAACAACTTCTCATTTATAGTATATCATAGAAAAGTCTGAGAGGGATAGACTAACAAAAAATCCTCATTGCTCTGTGAAAGTCTTTTTACTTTTACTTTTTACCAAAAAAGTGATAAGATATATAAACCCAATAATGACATTTTGCATTCTCTTAAAAAGCCAACCATTGTTGTCATTGACTGACAGTTAATCCTCAAAAAAGATTTTTTTTTTATTCAAAAAAATAAACAACTGTACCAATGCATATCTCCTTCAGCATAGAAGTAAGACATAGACTTACTCTTGTTACTCTGTCAAAATCATTGTATTTTGTCAAATAAGTCATGCGATTTTGGATTTGAAAATTCCTGGAAGACTTAAAAAAAAGCTGCTAATTTAGGCAAATCCGTAAATTCTTGGGATTTTTTATGTCAAAATTCTTAAAAGACCTAAAAAAAAGGTCCCACGATGATAATTTTGGGAAATCCGCAAATTTCTGGGCCTTAGAAATTGGTATGATATTTTTTTCGGCCAAAGATTTCCAATCAATGTTTACTGCGATATAAAGTTAAAAGCGGTGTTATTTTGATGCAATTATCTCACGTCATTAAAACCATTAACCCATCTTTTCCAGATTTTTTTTTCAAAATGTATAATAATTTAAATAAATCATAATGATATATACACAAAACATTTTTTCCTTCTTTTTTTTTACATTCGTATTGTTTTTATACGAGTTTTTCGAGATTTTCCAAATACGGAACACTGGGAATACAATGAGGTAGATATTATAAAACTAAAATAAGAAATAAAGTTTATTTTGACACAAGTAACCTTAAAAAATAGTGTATGTTATTTAAATATAATATATAAATATGAATCAACGAAAATGGAAGGTTTTGAAACATCCTTCATGCAAATTGAGAGGACATTTTTCACAAAATTTTTTGGATTTCTTTTTACAAAGTGCACATCGATTTTTTAATCAATCAGGAAATTTGAAACTGTAAAGTGCACATCATCGAAAAAGAATAAATCAATTGAAAAAATGGTATTTCATGTTTACGTTCACAATGTACATAAGTGAGATAGTTATGCAATTTACCCGATCATATTGAATATTGAAAGGCACCCTGCTAGATAATTCTTTTGAAGATTTTGGCCTTCCTCCCCTCTTCATGGGATTTTCATTAATTTTTAAGTACTATATTTCTTTTAAATTTCAAGTAAACTAACTTTTTATTTTCTGGATTTTTTTTCATAAAGTTGCTAAGCATTATGAATTGCAGGTATCCAAACAAAAGCTAAAAGGTACCCACCACCATTTTTTAGATTTGAGGGATACTCGATAGTTATCTATATTTTCATACATTCGATTTACTCCGCCCATATACTTGTTTTATTTTGACATTTGACATTTGGTCGGTTGATTGGTAGTTTTTTTTTGAGGATATCCATCTTTGAGCATGTCCTATAGGTTCTACTGGATCGCAGGAGCAACTCGGTTGTCATTCCAAGCTGTAATAGTAATGCCAGTTTTGGTGTCATTACAAAATTCATATGTTAACATTTCCTTTTTCATCACCGCTGTCCTCTTCAGTCTCAACGTCGTCTTCGGAAGGTGTTTTAACCACATCTACGCATTTAACATCCTTACAAGAATGTTCGTCTTCAATTTCTTCCATCTTTAATGTTGTTAAAATTCTGGGGGGAAAAAATCACATGTTGTTATAATCCCAGTGTTGCAATTTAAGAACATCCATAATATTGTGAATAAAAAAGTTACACATGGAAAAATGAAAAAAATTACTTCATATAACGATTCTAGAACAATAAGAGATTCTAATAAACGTGATAAATATGTAATAAATGTGTTATAAATATGTGTAAACTTAGTTGTCACATGACATTTTCTGTTGAACGTAATTGATGCAAATAAAAAACACTGCTCACCCCGACAGGTTCAAATCTGAAAAATACTACACGATACAATTTCCACGTTTGTTAGCTGTATCTACATATACTGAAGCAATTTCAACTTTATTGCGTCATGCATAATGGAGTGGGGGTAAAAATACTAAATGTTCCAATATTGAAACACTGGGCAAAAAGGGGTTAAGCATATCCAGGAATATATTATTCTACACATTTTCTCGTATAGGAATACAATTATCAAACTCCTTATAAGATTCTAGAATTATTTGCCTCGCTCTGAAAATCTCAAAAGTTTGCCCTTTGTCGATTGGAAATCCTTTGAATTGCTTTTAATATGTTTTGTATTGAATGATGTAAATTTCGAAAACGTTTTTTAAAGAAGAGCACTTGTGGAACAAAACAAAGTTTATCGCTGAATGTGTTCTGTGTAATTTCGTTTTTAAAATGGAAATGGAGCCTCCATTAATTAAGAATCATATCTTTAATGATTTATTACATTTTCCAAAATCTAGAACCAGAATAATGATGGTACCAGAAAAAGTATGTTTTGATTGTATTAATTTATTAAGCTGTTGAAATAGATGTCGTTAGTTTGGTGAATATTAGAACACTAGCTCTAAGTACATCGATTATTCTTATATTTATTCAACAAAACTAAATAATAGGGTAAAAATATCAACGTATTTAAATGTACAGTTTTTTTATATTATTAGTTTATAGCTATTTTGGCGTGCTCCATGCATTTAAATGCTTAGCTATATATGTATACTGGCTTTGAAGAGATACACAATACATCTTGTTATTTACTCTACCATCCTAATTAATATTACAATTATAGTATTACATTTATTAAATATAACTTTAGAATCTTTGAGAGAATCTTTGAGTTAATCATTACTTAGTTAGCCTACAAGCGGAAATGGCAAATAAAAACGAGGCCTTTACAAAGCATAGAAAAAAGTAGACTCCTTGTTTGCTGGCTGCGTCTCAAGAAGCTCTATGTAGCTGCAGTTTATAGTTGTTATAAGAAAGAAGAAGTAAGATAAAAAAACAAAATTTGAATTTGAATTTATAAAGTTATGAAAGTTAGTTATTTGTCTATCTGTTCCATTAAACAGGCAAAGAATATCGTCTACATATCGGAACCAATAGACTATAGGTTTGACAATCTTTTATCAAAAAAACAAACTTAACTTGCAGAAAAAATGAAATTTAAAGGTATAGTGTCAAAGGACAAAGATCATACTAGGTATTGGCGTAGAATCATTTATTTAGGAAATACAAGTCTTAAAATTAAACAGCTAGCTGATAGTGTTAGACCTGCTTTTTACTGTAAAAACTCTTTAGGCAAATTATTAGTTAATAATAAAGATAAAATACATTACTTAAATAAATCCGGGATTTATAGATTACAATGCTCTTGTTGTACAAAGTTTTATATCGGCAAAACGGAAAAGACACTGAACATCCGAGTTTTAGAACATATGGCAGCCTTTAGATTGAAACAAGACACGTCTAATTTTGCTAATCACTTAATTTCGGAGGGACACGTGTTCAATCAGGAACAAGGGATAAAAATGTTACACCCAAATACGGACAGTCATAAGCTCTTTTTCCAAGAAATTTTAGAAATCAATAGAGCACAGCTGCATACTCTTCTGATTTTAAATGAAATGTTAAACCTTCCGGCATCTCCACTTCTATATCCTATATAATCATAAAATCATATAATCATAAAACGTTTGCCGACAAACAAATAATATAATTCTTGAAACTACTTACTACACAAATCTGTTGGCATTCCCATGAGCTCATCCTTTTCGCCAGCAATGGCTTTGGACTCAGCGATGCGTTTATTTCTTATATAAGCACAAAACTTTCATTTACTAAACGTCAGTTCAAGTTCATCCTTGCGCTTGAACGCCTGAAGATGCCGAAAGGCGAAACCCGGGTCGTTAGTGACAAAATCTGTGAGAATGTACATAGTTTGAACGATTCAAATTTAATATTGAAATTCCACCGAGCACCTTCAGTCGAAATCTTAAATTAAATTATAAAAAAACAAATTAGAATATATATTTTAAATAATCAAACGCTTTTCCTACCTCTTACCTCTGGTAACATTTATTAAAACAAATTGCAAATTTAAGTTGTGCTTGATATCTTTTTTTTTTATAAAATAATGAAATACATGATGTGTGGAATCTAAAAAAATACTTATTTCAACAAAAACTTTTCACCCATTCAGGATCAAAATAAACACATACTATTATATGCATGCAGAAAATATTATTCGCAAACATCTCGTTCGGCCGAAAGGGTTGGTATATTTACAATCGATCAGTTTTTATATTTGCCCTTCGGTAGTTGGATTTATGTAACCTTTTCTGAAGTGGTAGAAAACATTCTTAGATATTATGTATTTATTTCTCATATGGCATGGTCAACTTCAAAGTAAATAAATCAATATATATTCAATAATACGTAATTACATTTATTCAAATCTTAAGAGATACTTCACACATGTTTTTGTTATCACTGAAGCCTTTTTCAATGATTTGCGGTTGATGCAACTGATTGTCAGTTGATAATGCTCGCAATAAGCGAAACCGGTCCTGACCTATTAAATAAAGTGGAATAAAAATAAAAAATAATAACAAAGGAATATTGTGTTTTTATTAAAATAAAAAAATCTTTTAGTGCTTAATTTTCAATATTTTTGAAATGAAATTTTATTTTAAGAAAGGGTATTTTTTTTAACTTTGACTGAATTTATTTTTTAATTAAATTTGTTTACTCTTTTGTTTTATTCATATATTTAATTTATTATTTATACTAGAGATGCATGACTAACAAGTGCACATAAATAAGCCTTTCGAGAATCATTTTCAGTAAAACCCAGTTAACCATTTGAGTGCAATACCTCGATGCACATGGTCTTCCATTTAAATAGAATAATGATTACTAAACTTAACAATAATTCATCCACATATTTTCTCTATCCGGCCGTCTAAAAAAATGATGGGTTCGTGTCGCAAGGGAAAATGATTTTTAAATTGTTTGTTTTATTTGTGCACGTTGTGCTTAAAATATAATAATATAATCCAAAAACAATACGTTATTTGTCTTTGAAAATTAAAAACTATTTTTATAGAATTTGTATCAGAATTGTGAACGGCTATTAAATGCATTTATTATATATATATATAAATATTCTAAGAAAAATCGTTTGGGGCCGTATGCGGCTCGCAGACCATGCCCTATTGTGAAGTGGAAACTTTCACAATTTCGTAGATTTTATATAGGGCTTCCAAACCGGTTTAAATCGAAACCGGTTAACCGGTTTATCGCATTTTTTAAAAAACACCAAAAACCGGTTTATTTCACGCGGTTAACCGCGTTTTATCAATAATACTCTTTTCTTATTTTTCATTTTTTTTTCAAAAAGAAAAATCTTTTACAATGAATTTACTGCGTAGAAGCGGAAAAAAATTACATAACACAAGACACAGGCATATGAATTGTATAAAAAAATCTAATTTTGTCTCAAAGTTGTCCATGTTGTGAACAGAAATGACTTTTTCAAATAATTCAATATTTTTTCGTAATTGTTGACAATTATTTATCAAAAGACGGAATGATTCTTACACGCACATCACTCAATAACCTTTATTGTAAATTTGACAAATCATCCGTATAAATCTTGAAAAAACTATTAATAAGGATACTATATATAACTATGTATCATTTGAAAACGTATAGAATTTAATTAATGAGTAATAATCTACATTTCCTTACCCACTGTTATTTTTTTGTGTGCTTGTTAGTAGATATATTCTTCCTTTGCATGATTATTGCATTATAATTATTCTAAGTATACTTGATTTTGTCTTCAAATCAACAATGAAAAAAATCGCTGCTTTAAATATGATATTTTTAATTATTGTATGAACTTTTTATCTGCATCATAGTGCAATATGTGAAAACTAACCCAAGAGTTAATTGTAAAGTTCGTGTAAAGGCGAGTGGTCAACGTTGTTTCTTTGGGTTGCGGACCAAACGAGCTCGAGTCCCAGTACGGACGGATTTTTGCAATCAGTTTATAGATTTCTTATCTACGGCATGGATGTCTGTGATGCCTAATATTCTATTCCACTATCCCTTAAATTACTATGACGTAGTGAGAGTGATCAGCCACCCATGTTCTAGCCATAACTTTCAATCTCTTCTCTCTTCGAAAAAAGAGAGGGTTGAGCAACTGAGTAACAAGCAGTTCTCGCTAAAAAATAATAGTTTGAGTCTATATGCTTCAAATTGGGAGTGGAGACATAATATAAGCTAAAATTATTGTATTCTACAATATTTTTGTCTATCTAGTCCTATCTAGTCGATATGCTCAAAAAAATCAATGCATTTATTTAAAGATCTTTCTTTTGATGAGTTTTATTATCAAGTTCTATTTTTTTATTTGACATATTTTATCATAAAATATTTTTCCAGATTTGATTGTCATTGTTGTGTATATATATGTATAATGCCTTCTGTGTTCCATCTATAAGATAAATATCGATTTTTCATTAAAATTGGAGCATTTATGACAAATATTTAAAAAAAAAAAACAGTTTTTTTTTTCATACCTACCTAATCAAAATACGTTATATTTCGGTTTAAACCGGTTAACCGGTTTTATTTCTAGAAATAAACCAAAAACCGGTTAGTTGGAAAGTCCGGTTAATTGGAAGCCATAATTGTATACAATGCTTAAATTTTTTTAGCCTACCCAAAATTTTAGGATACGAACCGCCACTGGAAATAAGATGTGCAAGACAACGTCATGTGATCTCTTGGATGACAGTACAAAGAAACTAGTAATATTCCATAATGCAGAAGCTAATACGTCAAAGCCCGACTAAAACGACTCGGTTTCTGTTGACAATTTTAATTATAATCAAATTATACCGCTCTATGTGGCTTAGAGATAAGAACGTTTACGAAATGTTTCTGGATTGATGTAAACAACTTTTATCAAACATATACAGCGTATGTGTAATGTAATGTTTTTTTAAATTCATACATATTTAAATAAATCCAAAAATGTAAGTCTAGTGGAGCATCTTGAATGAAGTTTGAACGAGAAGTAGTTGCTATTCCGTCGCTAAACATCATACCAATCGTCAATTTATCGATTCTACTTAATATTAAATTACTTAAAAACTTATTTGGTACTATTTAATTCATGTAATGTAAGTGAAATATTTCAATATCAAAAAATACTGTACTGTAATAAAAATAATCGAGGGCTTTATGTATGGGGTTTTTTCAGAAGATATTCTGTGTATCTATTTTTATTTTTGTTAACCATTACATTACCATTACGTTTCTAAGAAATCAACAAGACTTAAGACTATGTCATGTTTTCTCTAAGCAGGGTATTTATATAAGTAAAGGCCAATAAATATTCCCAAATCAATTGACAGCCTCAACATCAAAGATCTTCCCAAGGGTTTTTGTAGGGATTGTAGGGAATAAGCTATTCAGTATTAGCTTAAAGTCCAGCCATGCGATGTGGTTTTCTCCGGACAACTGTGTAGGGAGTGACTGCTCACTACAGGTCCTGTGGGAATTTCTCCTTCGGCCGTATTGAATGTCCGTAGTGGTTGTCAATTTTGATTATTGATTGTACACAGGATGCACAACCTATTTCACGCCTTTCGGTAAAAAATCAGTTGGGTCCGTGAGCGAGTTTCGGATGCGCGGTCGAATTGTTAACGTTGTTGGCTTCGGTGGCTGTACTCACGAGTTCGATTTCCAGTACCGATAGTTTAAGTAATTTATTTTTTATCGACTCTCAGATTTCTGCTTGAAGTCATGGATGTCTGTGATCCCTGAAATTCGCTTCAATATTTCTGATCATAAAAAAAGGCGTAGCCAAAGTGACTTTCCAACTACTAATGCTATTAATTTGTATTTACTCTCTTCGAAAAAGAGAAGTTGAGAAACTGAGTAGCAAAAAGCCCTCGTTGAAAAACATTACGTTGTTAAAAGATGAATTAAGAGTTCACAATGTTTCAAACTGCGAGCATGGTTTTTTTTATATAAACCTTTTCTATTAATAAAGAAATACATCCAGTCCTCTTTTTACGCGATTTCGCTTTTACGCGAATTTTTTGGTCGACACCGTTTCTTTTTCATACGCAATTTTGTTCTTTGACAAATTTTAAATGAAAAAGATACATATTTAAGAAATCCTACTCGACCAAATGCTCATCGACGAAGACTTGCTAGAAATTACTACAGCTAATAACGAGTCAGGTAATTGTAGTGACGAGAAGGCAAAGAACCTACATTCAAAGCTGAAGAGATTCAAAAAGGATTAAAAACGTCAACGAAGATGGTATTTAAAAAAAAAATGAAATTGAACTCACTGGGACTAGAAACCAGCCCCGCTGGATCACTTGCGCAAATATCTTAATAACTAGACCACAGAGAGCTATTTTTATCTCTGTTATAATAAATTACACTCAAAAATCTCTCTAATCTAGAAATCTAATTTACTCAATAGGTATTTCGACATTCCACCGTCATCAAAAATATCAAAAATATTATATTGAGCAGCCTCTACCAATATTATTTCATTACTCACGTCGAAGTAAATACTTAAATAATTATTTTTTACTCATTAAATTGGATTTACATCACTCGAATGTAAATTTAAGCTGTTCCATATTTATTTCGAGAACGAAACGCATTATTTGTTTGCCCTTAAAACCTCGTATAAAACGAGTTCAAGTTTAAGGAGGTTTTCGTAGAAATATACAACCGTACCCTACAACGGATATGTGTATTTTAAAATAAAACTGTAAAATGATAAAATAAAAAAACAATTCAAAATCATTTGCTCAAATATGTTGAGATTGTATTCTCGGTCAAAGCAGACTGTTGCTACAAGCAATGACGGCAAGACAAATTACAACTAATCTCGGACACAGATATTTAATCTATATTATATAATTAAGATATCTCATTGCTCTTCGTCATGCAGAGTTAGGCTTAGAAGAGCTAGTAGGATTTTTTTTTAATTATTTTTTATGAGTCTCTTTATAATTTTTTCACCAAGTCATGTTTTGTGGTCGAGTTGTCAATATTGTTTTCTTTGGTCGCGGTGCTCACGAAAACGATTCTCAGTTCTTGCAGTTTCATTTTTCAACCGATAAATGGATTTCTGTTTATAGTTTCTAAATATCCTCCTACACATTCGATCCATAAAACGGGGCGTAGCTCGAACGGTTAGTTAACCACTCTTGTTCTAGACCTCTTATTTTAATACTTCTACATTAAGAGTAAATAATATTCTCCACACTGGGAGTGGACAAAGTAAAAAATAAAATTATGAAGTGCATTTTCTTCGCGTCCGCTTTCAATAAGGAGTATAAAACTTTACTTAATTTACGTATTTTTTTGCATGATTATCACGTGAACACAAAGGCTCCAAAAGTTTTTAATGCGTGTCAACCGATGACTTGAAATGCGCTCAGCTATGTCGATCAGTACGCATTTTTTTTACACGGTAAACAAAAATATGGCATATATAATTCGTGAAAATTTTTTCGATGGATTCGGTAAAATGTGGAAATTTATTGTTAATTTAATTTCTTGACATTGTTATTCTACTGATTGTTTGACACATGTTTTGCCTCTTAAAGAATTGGAAAAACTCAGTTATCACATTTAAATGTATTAATATTATTAGAAAAAAGGAATTTCGACTAACTCGTACACCTCTAAGTCTACACGAGTACGGTGAACCGAGATTACTATGTTGCGAAAAAAGGTAGGTTAATAACGTTAACTATTCTAAGAAGTTCATTTTTAATACAAAATAAAGTTTGATAACTTTGTTTGTCTCCTTATTATGTTAAAAATTGTGACACGTTTTTCGGCTCTTTATGTTAAGCGAACGCTGAGACGCAGACAACGCAGCGCAGTGCAACTCAGGGCAGCACAGATTTTGTGTTACATGAAAAAACGCAGACCCGCGTACGCTAATAACCAGTAAATATTAGTCTATGGCTATTGCCTGCAAGTTTGGACGTGTTATTTTAATTGGGCCGCAAAACTAACAGTGATACTAATTGAATTTGTTCATACAATACTACTCACGTAGACTACTCTTAAAATACATGAAAAGAGTTATTTTCGATTAGTGTGCTACTCATATGTCACTTGCTTGACCAGTGATTTACAGAGCTCAAATAGTGTTTTTGTGCAGTTGTAGGTTGTGTATTGTAGAAGTTTTAATAACATTTACTGATAACTTGGAGTTCTTTTAAAATAACATGCTAAAAATGAGCCTTGAATGTCATTTTTTAAAGGAATATGCATTTTCAAATTATTATGCCGTTGTGTGTCATTTATATATGACACTTGCGTGATGTAGCTGTCGCGAGCATTCGCTGATCGCACATTTCTGCTTCGGCTGCCTGCACCTGTCAATGCTGTACTGCCTTGCGCTGCTATACACTTACAACGTCATCAGACAGTTCAGCTTATTTTCAAACCATGCAATGTTCTGTCTGATGATGGTTCTTAAGAGGAAAAACACGTGTCACAATTCATAGCACAGCAAATGAAGTAACAAATTGATCAAATTTAACTGCAGTGGTTTGCATGGTGTTGCTAAGTAAGTCTCAAAACAAAAGCAATTCGTTACTTGGCAACATCCGGTTTGTGCGGTTGCTCAAATACTTCACACGCTTTCAAAAATAGTGTTTTGCACAAAACATGATTTCTCTCTCCCAGCTGTAAATTAATTTTTCAGCGAGGAGAGCTCGCAGCCAAGTACGATGGGAATGAATTTATATTTTTAAATATAAAATTAAAATTGACACTTTATTATTCCATTAGTTGTGTAACTAGATGTGACTCGTGTTTCGCCTCTTTGATAAGCATCTTTAGATTAACTATATCACAAGATTTTTGTTAGTAACCTATACATTGATTTTAATATTAATCTTATGAATTACCAGAATTAAGAATGGGGGTTTTCTTTTCTACTTCATGAGGGAAAGAGTTTAACACTTTTTAACAGTTATAAACTGTATAATCCCCCGAATAACGTATTGACAGTTAATGATCATATGTTGTAAAAAATGTAATATAATAAGCTCCGACATCGTTACTGCTATTTCAATTTATATCTATAAGAGTTTGTATTTCAATCATCCCGTGCCGAGTTCTGTATGAATAATTTAAAATTGTGATTTTGATATTTCCGGCATTAGGAAATATCATATGGATAAAAAATCATTTTTTTATTTGATCGTTTCTTGCAATTAAAAGACGACCTAAAAATACAGTATATTATTGGTTAAGCCTGTCAATTTCAGATTCTACGAATAAGACTTCTCAAATAACATGTTTCTTGGACGAATACTCGTTCTATAATAATTGCATTAAAATATATTGCATCATTAAAATACCAGAATATAACATATTCAAAGCTGGTATTTCGTTACTGAAAAAAACAGCCGAACATTTTTTTTTTTATTATTCGATAAACTTGTTTTTCCTTTCTGCATCACACCGAAGATGATATCTCCTCAATGATACAGTTAAGATACATTTTTTTAGATAAAATTTGATAGGCAACAATAATAATTAATTTAAAATATAAAGATATTAATAGAGGTTAATTAAATACATATAGTTGGTATAGCTACACGTAAAAAAATAATTAAATAATAATAAGCAAGAATGATAGTTAATGGCACTAATTCACAGCCGAACTATTGGGAATCCGGTTTTGTTAATAACGGGAATTGCAATCCCTATATATTATATATACGATACGTTCCATTATTAGTCACGATTGAGCGCACCCTAAAAATATAATATCATTTCAGTGACATTTTCTGATTTTTTTTTGTATGACTGATATATCGGGAAAACAATACACATCTGTGTATATACTACAAAAATCGTATTAAGAAGTATTTCTGAACACGTCATTTCAAAAGATAGATAGCGGTTGATTTTCCTCCAGATTTGTGCATAAGCCTAATTACGCATACAGTTATAGTGCGTTTTGCCTACCTAAGTGCAAAAAGGCAAAATATGTTTCGTATCATATTCCTTGTTTGAGGCATTCCATTATTAAAATTTGGAATAAAAATTTGTCACCATTACAATGTATTGTAATAGTGTTGACTGCGATCATATTTGAAAGAGTTTCAATATAAAAGATTTATTTGCAGTCGGCTTGGAAAAAAAATCTTTTTTGCCCACAGGCTCAATTGAAGAAAGACTTGGTAGTTATAAGAACTAACAATAAAAAATAGCACTGGTGATAAAATGTCCGACGTGTTTCTATAATGAATAATAAAATTAACACTTTGATAAATTATATACTATCATATCATAATATCATAAAATATGACTAGTAACTCTGCCTGTTTTTGATATCCCGAAATACCAGACATTTAAATACATACTGGAATTTTCAATCAAAGTTTGTATAGAAAATATATTTATCTTATAAATAAATATGACGCAGCGGAAATGTGCCTATGTTTCAAATATAAATTAAACTTCGAACAATGTCTCAATTAAATACCTTGGTAGGTTGAACGTATTAGGTTTTTTGTGTTGGTACGGATACAAATAAAAATGTGTTGTTTTGATCTTTGTTTTTGTTGAACATTTTTAATGTTACTAATCATTGTTATTTTTTTTATCTCGTTAGCTTTGTCTGACATTTTTTATTGGTATCATAATCATGCAATAAAGATTTACGTTTTAAATAAGCGTCCCAGGTTTGCGCGTAATCAATCAGTCGATAAAATATATCAAAGACCTAAAATTCTTGTTAAAATTAGATCATTACTTTTCTGTTGAAACAATAAGTAAATGGAGAGCGCGACGCAGGCTCCTAGCTTCCTGGCTAATGTTAGTGCTTTTGTGGTTACAGTCTAAATATCACTACAGTTCTCCCGCATGCGGTTAAGGTAAGACTTGTTGAACAATTATGTCAGCTCAAGGCTGTGTGAAGAAAACAACAAAAAATTTGTTTTAGTAGGTATTCATTCACTAGAGCATCCAATTCCGGACACTTTTTGTGATTCCGGGTTTCACAATTTTTTGGATGCCGGGATTGATCATTCATCATAAAATCGTCACAATTGTTTGAAATTCTTGAAGAATTTCTGGATTCACAATTATTTAGAATGTGGGTTTTCGGGATTCGGGATAGATCACTTTTTTAGCTCGCCGGTGGATTTCAAAAAGTTTGGCTCACTGGCCAATTTCAAAAACCTGGGAATTTACGGACTTTCCATTATTACAAAATGTAGTATCTTTTTTTGTTAGCTCTATTCATTGATAACGTTACGACTGAGAATTACGTTAGAATTTTTCACTTTTTATCGTAAATCTCGGGACTAGTACTATCACAATCCCTAGATTTCGAGATTACAAAATTGGGCGGGATCCCGAGATTGGAGACCCTAGTAGTCACCGTCTGTTTTTCAATACTGTTATGGAAACATAGTATATGTGATCCTTAATCTGTTTTTTTGTTCATGTGTATAGCTCAAATTGCTTAAATATTTTTTCAGTTTGCTACTTTTTCAGAATCGACTGGTTTTGAATGAATTAATTATAAGTGGTTTCGGTTTTGGATCCCGGTAAGGTAAAAATAATGGATAAATTGTTTCAATTTAATATTATAGATAATAACGAGTGCTTTTTCACTTAGAGTTATTGTCGAATGATTAGAAACTTCATTTGTCACATTGGTATTTGTTCTAAGCTGTTATATAAAAAAAAATATTTACCGAAACAATATTTAGTTTTTTAAAACCTGATTGAACATTGGCATTAAAATCCCGTTATTAGACTTATCGTTTAAGTTTAAGCTGTAGAGAATGCATTCGGAAAGCAGTTACAGAAGCCTTTTGGATAATGAAGTTCGTGCAGCATCTGTCATTAATTTCCGAATTGAATGAATACGTATGCTTCATCGTTATTCAAATAAATTGAATGCTTTATTCAAAGTAAACGGACGTCTTCTAAGATAATCCAAATTAAGTTCATAATGCCACAGCTCTAAGCTTTGTAGGCGTTCTAAGCGGACTTTCTGTTGGCCAATCGTCGCATGAGAACTGCACTGGGGCATCTAAAAAATAGGTTTTTATTTTTGCTAAAAAAATATGCGTGCTGTGATGGAATTTCCATCAAAAAGAGAAAAGCCTCTTTTTATTTTAGATAAACTACTTTATCACGTTTTAAATATAGCACAGAATTGCATTGAATCTCATTGACTAGACGTTTGAGATGTCCCAGTACAGCTCTCAGGCGATGAAGTGTGGAAATTAGTCAAAAGTTCTTTGTATTCATCGGGTATTGCTTTTGTAACGAACTACTATTCATTTTTTTATATTTTTTCTTTTCAATAACAAATTATATTAAATTTACTACTGGATTAATTTGACATTGCGGAACAATGTAAAAGAGGAGGTGTCCGTTGCAGTTAGGACATCCAATCCCGAGATCCCGTTCAATTTTCTGATCGGGATTGACACTACCGCAATCTCGGGATTTCGGTAATGAGAAATTTTGAGCAAATCCCGAAAATTGACACGAAATTGGCAAATTGAAGATTGAGAGAGAGCTAAAAAAAAACGAGGTTTGGACATAATCCGAGTTTCTGAAACAATCTGCGAAAAAGTATACCAAATCAAGGATTTCAAATTACTCGGTGAGCTAAAAATAAAAATTCGGGATTGAAAATTAATCAATCCCGAAATCCCGGGATTGGAAAAAGGCTCCGGGATTAGATACCCTAGTTGCAGTCAAGTTATATTATGATAAAGATTTTTTTCTGAATGTGCTTTTATTGTGTGGAAATAAACGAAACAATTACATTTATACCATTCTGTTGAAGTTACCCTGAAAGGATCAAAATTAAGCGGTTAAAAAAAGTAAAATTTATTAGTTTTTAAGGAATCGAAGGAAAGGAAGTTTTTCATCCGAGCACTAGTTCCTAAAGATGCCGAATAGCGAAACCTGTGTTGTAAGCGACATAAATTATGGAAGTGTAAAAAGTTTGAACGATTTTTAAAGTGAACATAATTTGGTCGTTCAGAGTTAATATTATGTTTTTTAAAGGGAAAATGTTTGTTATAGTTTTGATAATTATAAAAAATCTAACCTCATTTCGTATGAAACTCTAGTATGTATATACTATATAGCTCTATTTTTTACACCTATCTCCATGTAATAGAAGGGTTGACTGTATAACAAATTAATGTCGGGCGGATGTTTAAAAAAAATGTACACTTACCGGAAATAGCAAAATTCAACGATTTACAAAGGGTTAGCGATTTCTCTGTGGTAGTGAGCGAAAAATAAAGCTTGTCGCTGTTTGTTGGATCTTCTTTTGATGTGATAATGAGATGTTCTCTTTTCAATTCACACAATTGAAAACACATTTTTTTAAATTGTGTTTCCATAACCAAGAGAATTTTTTTTGAAAAGAACGACAAAAAACGTGGGCTTGTTTAAGCTGCTAACTATCTAGTAGTCAAATTAGTGTAATATAAATTCGATAAAGTAAGAAAATAAATAATTATTTAAAGTGGTAAATAAAGCACTATGTCATTACTTGTATTCTTCAATAAACACTTGCATACATCATACCAAAAAAATAGTTTCTCTAAGCTTTCTCTTCTTCCGGGAAGGTGTACTATTTTGTTTGGTCACCATTTTAGTAAAGATGAATTTTGACAGTTCATATTTGAAAAAATCCGGCTATCGAATGTCCTAAATTAATTACAAAACTGAAAAGCCCTAGCCACAACGTGCGAAAACTACTTCCAAAAGACTGTTTACGACACAGAACATCTGCCAATAAGATGTTACAGCTTGCTCATGATAACCTTAATTTTCATGATTAAATAATTATGAGGGATGAAACCCATTTCTATGTGATCTGAAGAAATCATTGGCCCTTAATTTTTTTAAAAATGAACGTGGCGTTACGGTAACTGTTTATGTAAAACATAAGCGTAACATTATTGATACATTTTTTACATTAGAATTGGATGCTTCGGGCTTGATTAACATGTGGTTCCAACAAGACGGTGAAATTTCACATAAAGCCAATGTGATAATGGAAAGTAGAAAACCTTCTCGGCGAACATCATGCATAATCAGTGAACTTCTCTGTTGCTAATATGATAAAACCCTGGCCACTGTGTTCCATGAAATATTCGTTAAATAAAACTTAAACAAAAAAAATGATCAAATCTATCATCCATTTTTCCAACAATGTAAAAGTATTTTCCGAGGGAAAAATAAATATTTAAAATCATGTAGAAATCGAGAACGGTTGCTTGTGGGTTGCGAGTTGCGACAGCAATAAAAATTTAATAGTTGTGAATTAGTGATGAAATGTGAATTTTATATATATTTCTCTATCGCAAATATACTTGGGCAATGAAACCATTTACGTTTAGATTTGACTAATTTTCTACCTCTATCGGATATATATGATGGAAATGGTTTATTCCCGATGGCAATTCCAAAACAGTCGGTAACCAATGACAGGTAATTACGGCCAACTGATTCGGAAGTCGATAAAAGATCAATTGGTGTAGTTTGAGGAAGACCTTTGGTATAATTACTGCAAAATTTTTGATAAATGTCTAAAAACAAAAAAAAATGCACGTTTCAAGCGTAACATAAAAACTTATTGTCAGTATTGAAAAATTGGGTAAAGAAGAACGAATGAAATCAACATATTATACAAATTTGAATCGCTTAAACTTTGTACTCAGGCATTTAGAAGTTTATGAAAGATTCGTAAATAATATTTTAATTTTATTAAGAGGGTAGGGTATTCTAGTCTAAAAATTTGAAAAAATCGATTCTTCCTTTTTGATATTTTTCTAAAGTCTAGACATTTTAGAGTATGTCCTCAAAGGGATTTCTCAAAATTTAAATTATATACCGAGTAACATCGATTTTGGTAAAGCAGCAACTAGGCTGGTCCAACCGGAACAAATAGAAACTCGAAACTTAAAACGCGTTTTTCTAGAAATATTGCTATCATTATTGGCCTCAAATATATATATGTATTTTGCTATAACATCATTAAAATTAATAAATCCGGTTTATAATATGAACTACCGGTATTTAAATTCCTAGACATAGCTCTTTAATGTTGTAGAATCAATTATTTTGATAGCTTAACACAAAACCCTGCAGAGACGAGAGCTTTTTTCCAAAAAAAATATATTTTCTAAGCCATATTAAAGTCACGGATAACTTTTATTCCTATCCAAAATTAAAAAAAAAAAAAAACGCAAAGTCGTTGTATAGGAACCCCGCATGACTATATGGTCATGTTCAACCTTTTATTACCTTGTAATATTGAGTAGGGACAGTAGTAAGGACAAAAGTGACCGTATGGGCTCGCAAACATTCGGGGTTGAAATATAGCTAAACGTGATTTTTTTTTAAAATATTTACAATTTGACCTCTTTAGATCAACATAATTTCAATACAAATATATTAGCAAAATAACTGCAAATAATTTGATGTTTTTATAAAAAAATAACTAACAGTTTCAAAAAGTACATTAAAAAAAACGGAAATTCAAAAAATCACATGTGCTTTTGGAGGCCGTTTCTGTCCCCACGGCTGATGACTAATTGTAGTCTGTACCCTTCTTAACTAAATATGAGCGAAAGCAACGATATTCAGGTAGAAAAAGGATGAATAGTGGGATCAATAGATAACGGTGTTTACTGTGACCATATAGTGACGCTCTTCCTTGGAGGATTAATAAATGAGTAATAAACATAATAAATAAAATAAATCATACACTAAATAAATACAAAAACATGTCAGTGTCGCTTTGTTAACAAGGAATTAAAAAAGATCAATTTATTGGAAGATAAAAGTTTATTTTTAATAAAGATTAAAATTACTGTGCTTTTGATTAAAGCATTAATCAACCAATGCATTATTTACTATGAGTGTTCTTCACGTGGCATGATTTACTGTCATAGATCATTATAAGTAGACAAACGTTTACCGAATGGAATTTGGTTTTGACTGAAAATCGTTGAGGTTAATGTGACTCCAGCTAATCACATATACTTTATCTTTAGAGCCCTACTAAAAAGTACGGAGTGTGAATCATAAATACGTTTGTAACAAATGAATTTATTGAATTCTCGGGCGTAGACAGAAAAAAAACATTGTTTCGCTCAAACTAAATATGCTCTGCACAAAAGCCCTGCCATCCGAACGTCTGCATTGTGTTTGCTTAATAGAGAGACACTTGGCAAAAACGTCGTCACATTGTGGCAAAAAATTATTGACGTTTATAAAAAAAAATGTGTGTCCCCAGCCAAGTGCTTCGTAATATTTTGATGTCGATGACATGTTTCATATACACTTTGCAATAGAGATTTTGTGTCGAGACAGCCCGAGAATAAATTCTCGGGAAATCAGCGCATTTTGCCTGTCTCGGTTCCCAAGATATTCATAAAATAACCTTGACTTGAGAATCTCGAATTGTTATTAATATTTTTACATGAGTACAGTTCATTCATTTGAAACAAATAACGCTTAAGAACCTTTATATCTGAGAATCTTTGTGCATTTTCAGCGCAAAATAAATTACTGGCCAAGTTCTATTTTTTTTTTTTTTTAACCATGTCCGCTCCCAACGTAGAGCATATGGACTCCTAATGGAGTTTATCTCAACAGAAGTGTTTCTACGAGAACTGCTTGTTACTCAGTTGCTCAACCTCTCTTTTTCCAAAGAGAGTAAGGATAGAAGGATAGCCCTAGGACAGGATTAGTGGTAAGCTAACCGCTCTCGATAAGCCCTGTTCATAGGATAGGATGGGTGAGAGGGGGAATTCAAGACATCACATACATACATGCCTTCGAAAAGAAATTCATAAATCGATTGAAAAATCAATTTATAAAACTGTCCGTACCAGGATTTGAACCCGTGCCCTCCGTAACCAAAGCCAACGACGTTGACCACTCGACCACAGAGGCATATTCATAATAACTATACTGATCATAACTTGCTTTGATTATTTATAACGTCTACTTACTTCTTAACACTGTAATAGATGTAACCCAATGTTAGAAGAAAGTAAAACTGTCTTCTGTGCTTCGTACATATGAATATATTTTATGATACAATGCTATGGCCTAGCGACATGGCAAATTCCCGGGACACGAAAAACCTGAGACTTCAGAATCCCTAAATTGCACCCACTCTATTTTTCGCTGATAATATTTTTACGGTGATAGTAGTCGACTCTAGTGTAGACAAGTATATCAATGCTAGAGAAAACAAATGATGAAAAATATAAGAAAAGCCTATCTACCTAACTTTTTGAAAGAAGGTTTACGCCCTTATATTCGAATTACTCCCAGAAGTCAGCTAGGAATAAATAATAAAGTCCCATGTTCAGAAAATTATCAATTATTCAACAGATATCATATGAATAAAAAAAATAAGTTTGTATTTTATAACACACCACCGTCAAAGTGATTAAACTGAGAGTAACATATTGAAATATATTTTTGATGTTGATGAATTTAAGGCTCTTTATTCATAAATAATAGAGAAACACTTAAAATGGATAATTTCCAGTAAAGATAATGAAATTGACAAATCCCAAAAAGGAATAAGTAAGATTAATTAAGGCGGAACTTTGATAGCGTCTAACAATAAGCCACGTCAAAACAAAGAGGCAAAAGTATAATAAGTAATATTACTTAAGCACTCAGAGAAAATTCTCTGTCATGGTGAAAATTTTAACTGCCTATAAAATGTTTATTTACATCAATTATTGTTTTGACGAATACAAAAAAGCTTTTTACTGTTAAATGAGTAATATTATATATATAAATATATGATATATGTATATGAAATAATGCAAATAATATATGGAAAAATTAAATGAACAAATAAAATACATTTTTCTCAATAGAAACTATTTAAATATTGATAAAGAATACACATATATAGGTGATCTGCTTTTGTATAAATGTTTAACCATACCCTTTTATCTGAAGCATACGTAATACGAGAGGAGTATCTCAGGAGAATTTGCTAACCACTTTTAATGTGTTCACTGTCAATGCTTAGTGGAAAGGCCTTAATTAAAAAAAAAAAAACGCTCACTCGTACTAATTCCACTTTTATTTTATATGATCAGGACCGGTTTCGCTCATTATGAGCATTATCAATGGATAAGAGAATACAATAATACAGTGCTATCTATATAAAACAAAATATTTTTCTTAGTTTATTTTGTTTTGTATAAAAAGCATTGTAATATTTGAGGCTATTATTTGCAAACACGACTTGTTCCAAAATGGTTACAAAATGGAACTTGAATTTAATTTTGTATAACAAAATAGTACCTATGTACATTTTAAAAGTATTTTTAATTTTACATTGCTTCGAAATGTTATTTTATATGTTATCAGGCTTAAATAGTATTGTAATGTATTTTTATTTACTAAATTATATTTATGGTTCATGTTTCAACAATTTCGGAACGAACCTGGTTTGCAAATAATAGCCTCATTGTATTCTCATATCAGTTAATAATGCTCATCATGAACGAAACCTGCCGTGATCATATGAAATAAAAGTGGAATTAGTACACATGCGTGTTTTATGTTTTTAATATAGTTCGTTAAATGAAACTATCATATCAAGAATAAAATCAGTTAGAGAGGACTAATAGTTAGGTAGCCGCTCTCTGATTGGCTCGCTGAGCAGGATCAGATTGTAAAGTGTAAAGCAATGATAAACAGATGCAAATTGCAAACTAATCGCTTTTGTTTCCCCAATTCTCCAGGAACGATTGTAATGCGGTTGTAATTTTCAATTATAAATTACTAGGCGTTATGACATGGTCAAGATATCAACCACTAATAGCGTACTTCTAGAGACCAATGTTTTATGGCAGGATTACTTCCCGCTATCCTGTTCACTTACCCTAATTACAGAGGCTCATCTAGTAGTAAAATAGTCCTGTTATAGATGATTTTTTTAGGCTAAGAATTAAATGAACTTTCGGTTAAATCATTTTCACTTATAGTGTAGCTCCCCATATAACTCTGTTTGGCTACAATATTTTATTTTTTAATTAAAAAAAAATATTATATGCATAGATGGTTGTGATAAAAAATTTCAATATAAAAAATATATATTGAATATGTATTTTGTTATATTCTAAACAAAGGTTTTCAGGGATTATTAAAGTAAACAACACCCACTTCAAAATATGGGTTCTTTTATTATAAAATTTAATGTCACTTAAATGCCAAAGTTTAAACAGATTTGGAAATATTATATCATAGAAAATGAAGCGCTAATTCTATAATCTTATATACTGAACAGGACCTGTTTTGGTCATCATGAGTATTTTCAACTAATAATATTCGTCGGTTGAAAGTCAGCCTCTGTAGTTTAGCGGTAAGAGTGTTATCAAATCCGTTTGGTTTCAAGTCTCAGCAAGGTCAATATAAATTTAGATTTTTTTTTCAATTTTAATTTGAGATTATGGAGGTAGATCTTTGTAATGTCATCACTTGCAGAATTGATGTTGAGTGATATCATATCTATGTCATATCATCGGATTTTCGAAATATCTCAATATTTGATGCGGTGGCAATAATTTTCTATTATGCCAAATTATTTTTTTTAAATCCGTAATCTAAAAAAAGGCAAGAAAAAGTCGAAGTTTCACATATCTGCTTATTTCGAGTGCGGCACGGTGGTATGCAGACTAATAGGGATTCTGTGTCGAGACAACCCGAAAATAAATTCTTGGGAAATCTTGCCAGTCATAGTTCCCCGGAAATTTCAATAAAACAACCCCAGACTTGAGATTTGCATTTTCAGTAAAGCTTAGTAGATTTTATTAATTTAAAACAGAAACGCTACATAGTTTGAGAATAATCATACTCTGAGAACATCTGTACATTTCGAAAAGCAATACAAAAAGGTAAGAATTATTTAAAATCTTCTTCTAGTTAAAAAAAGTCTATTGTGTGCTATATTGTATTGCAATAACACATATTATATTACTAACTATTTTTCGTAGGAATTAATTTCATCGCCAAAACAAACGAATCCCGGGTAACAGAAACAAATAAAATATTTACAATACGCTATTTATTGTCATCGTTTGATATATTTAACTTAAAAAATAAGTTTGCTGAGTTTTGAGTTACCGACAGATAATATATATTAAGAATTTCCTCAAACGGTTGCTTTTCTTAGTATCAATTTGTCATTTGAACGATTAACTCCATAATCTGTATCCATAAAAGAAAATATTAAAAGAATATTATGAGTTCATTTATCATGACTCGTTTTTAATTATGTATAACGGCTTCTTCGTAAGAAAAAAAAACAATCTTTATTAAAAATGAATAACAAAATAAATTAACTTAAAACAACGCATTTGTTTTAGATATACATTGTTATTATTTTTTTGTAATAAAAACATTATTTCATGACAGTTTTCGCTAAGTTGTTAAAAAGATATTTTAAGGGAGTCAGAAGCAAAGGTAGTAAGTCTTGAAAAAATATATCTTCAAAATATGGATGTAGGATCGTAGAGCTAAAAATTCTTCAGCTTATGAGCTGACTTTGTAGAAGAAAATCTGTTTTCTTCCCAGAGAAAATCGTTTTTTTTTTAAAATTTACATTGTATACAAATTCAACTTCTTAACATTTCGTCAAATACAAAAAGTCACGTGAAAAAATGTTTGCTCAGCACATTTGACAAATTCATTGTAAATCACTATATTCTACTAAAAGGTATAGCACACATAAATTAAATTAATTAATAATGCTTTTTTCAGTTATTTACGTTTTTCTCAAAATGGTGTTCGTGGTAGATGTCTTTGCTTTTGACCCCCTCATATATTTAAGGAATGCATATATTCAAGATATTTTTAATCAAAAAATACTACATTAGTACGGTCCTGGGACGCGAGAATTTTCCGGGACATGACATTTTGATGTCTTGTGTCAGTCGTGTAGTCGCTTCATCACTTTGAAAGGGTTATTCTGTCCGTTCTATTCCAGTGAGTCAAAGGTTGCTTCAGCTATTCCTTATCGGATCGCAAGCTCGTCACGTGGATTGCCATCTCCCGTGATGTGTGACCTCAAGTACTTGAAACCATCTATTTCCCCGATCGTCAAAGGGTAGTGTGGGTCCGGGCAGAAATTGTTGCAGTGCACGTTGGCTTTACTCGCATCGACTTTAAACCAATGCGATACGAGTTAATCTGTCCGTTGTTTCTTGAATATCAGATCAAAATATCCAATTCGATTCAATCACCATTAAATATTTTTTTGAGCGTAAAAAAAAATCTAAAAACCACGATCCACGTTTCGAACAGACCTGATTTAGCCTATCAAATTTACCTTACTTTTATCTGCTAAGATTTACAAAATAAATATTCATTATTATTGTTATTTGTTGTTGCTGATGTATTCCTGATTAAACTCTTTACATACACCAGTTACGTCAGGGACGCGCTTGGGAATTTAGCCGCCCCCATTGATCTATATATATAAAAATGAATGTTTGTTTGTTTGTTTGTTACCTATGCGCTCCTATACCGCTCATCCGATTGCGATATTTTTTTGGGAAGTTGTTATACGGACGTCATAATAGGTTTATGAATCGGCGGTGGGCTCCCAATGCGCTTAGTTGTTTGTTAGTCTGGTATGCGTTCCTATACCGTTCATCCGACTGCAAAAAAATTTTGGTGAGTTGTTGTGCGGATGCTTGCAAATCTATATAAATCAATGGTGGGCTGCCAACACGTTAATTTGTTTGTTTTTTTCCGTATGCAATCCTATACTATTCATCGGACTGCGATAAAACTTTGGCGAGCCGTTGTGTGGACGCCCGCGAACGTATACAAATCAGCGATGGGCTGCCAATATGTTAATTTGTTAGTTTGTCCTTTATGCGTTCCTGTTCCTATACCGTTCATCCGATTGCGATAAAACTTTGGTGAGTTGTTGTGCAAGCACCGGCAACGGTATCTAAATAAATTTAGCCAGCGGTGGGCTTCCAATACGTTAATTTGTTTGTTTGTTCCTTATTCGTTCCTATACCGTTTATCTGATTGCAATAAAGCTTTGATGAGTTGTTTTGCGGACACCAACAAAGGTTTTTGAATCAAAACATACAACGATGGGCTGCCAATACGGTAATTTGGGAGTTTTTCTTTAATGCGTTCCTGTTTCTATACCGTTCATCCAATTGCAATAAAACTTTGATGGTTTGTTGTGCGGACGCCCTCAAAGTTTTCTAAATTAGTACAGCCAGCGGTAGGCTGCCAATGCGTTTACAAGGGCCTTGCTTTATATCAACGAAATTCTCGGTATTCTGGGAAGCAGTGAGTTTTTTATCACTCTGATGGACCACTTAAATAAGCAATCGATTTTTACTTAATATATTTACAATATGTAACAATATGCAATTTACTGTAAACTCATCAATATAAATGGCTGAAAATGTACTACTGTGTATACTGATGCTGTCATAGATAATGTATGTAAGTCAGAAATTGCAGCTTTGTACTCATTTGACTTGAGAATATTGTTTTCTCTTAAATTAACAAGGGGCTGGCTGACCTTAGCAAAATTTCACAAAGGGCTTGCGCGAGCCCCTCTGAGCTTTTTCCACCCCACCCCAGAGTGCAGCCATTTTACAATGAGAAATTTCGCCGAATAAAGCAATCTGCGTGCCACGGCTATCATAGGTCGCAAAAAGTGAAATTTTGACCCGTTGATTGGCTATTTTTATAATTCTCTGTGGCGAATTTTCTAAGAATTATTGCCTTTTCTGGTGACTTTTCTTAATTTAGCAAATGTGTGTGTTTCATATAGTTTAGAGTCAGTTCGCGTGTCTTTGGTGTGAACATTTTTGGATGATGGTCGAACAGCGCATTCAGCACTGAAATTGCATTTTAATACAAATCACTGAGACACTAACATGCAATATCAAAAAAAATCGGAATGGGTGCAGTACTTCAATCATGCCAACTCATAATATGAGGCGAATGTACTATGGCGCACAAAAAAGCATTGTAAGCTCTACACTATGCACTAAAAGATTTGAGAGGAAATGAATAGTTGTCTTTGGTGGCGCACTTATTTTATTGTCTGGTGATTTTCGGCAACCCTACCAGTTATACCACGTTTAACAACTGTTGATGAATTAAACGCATCAGTGTTTTGGATATTGGGAATGGAAAATTGGAAATAGATGAATACACACAATGTATTACATTGCCAACAAACTTCTGTTAAACTACAAAAACAATAAGAGAATTGATTCACCAAGAGTTTTCCCAAAAAATATCGCAATAAATTCTTCTGAATTCTTAAACTCACTTAATTTGCCAGCCATGCCGTCACACGTTTTAACATTGAAAATTGGCGCACCTATCATTCTTCTCCGAAATATAAATCCACCACTTTGCAACGGTACCAGGCATTCAGTGAAAAAGATAATGCACAATATCATTGAAGCTAAAAAAAATTAAAGGAAAATTTAAAGGGGAAAATGTACTGTTGCCAAGCATCTCAATGATTCCAACAGATATGCCATTGGAATTTAAATGTTTGCAGTTTTCGGTGCGACTCGCATTTGCAATGACCATCAAAAAAGCACAGGGACAATCGCTACTTAGGTGTGGACTAAATTTAGAAAATCTATGCTTCTCACATGGATAGCTGTATGTGGCCTGCTCACCCGTTGGAAAACCTTCAGATCTATTCGTATACGCACCAGACGGAAAAACAAAAAATATCCAAAAGCACTTTAATAAACAGAATTTAAACACAAACACGTTCATTCTTTGAGTGGCATTGCAACGCATGCCAGGTACTCGCTAGTAAGTATATTAAACTTAATTATACACACCAACGGTGCTACTCCGGGTGCATGAGACGTTTTTTGAACGTATGAAATATTCAACACAGTCGCTTTTTCAGTGTGCAGACAAAAAATAAAAATAGTTGACTGTCTGTGAAAATTCATATGCAAATATGCAAACGAACTACATATTATATATGTAAGCAACACAATAAATTACATAATGACTGTGGAAAGGAAAAATGACATAATCCGCAGTTTTTCAAAACTATTTCTTTTGATAATAACAATTTATACAACTTGATACACGTTCTTTAAAAAAGATGTAAGTTAAAAATGCCGAATTAGTATCTAAATTTAGCTTTTAAGTTTGAGAAAAGAAAGGCCTGTGGAAATTGCGATCAGGAAAAAATACTTAAAAAAAGGTTTTTCTTAAATATTTAATCAATATCAGGTAATGTCAATTAAAAACAAGTTTATCAGTCTCCATGCACTTCAATTGTGTATATATTAAATAATTTGCCTTTGGCCTAAAATCTGTCTCATGTAAAATTTGTTATGTGTGGGTTACATCCTTTTTTCTTTCCACAGTCGAATTATAAAATTTGCACCGAACGATTGCTAGGCCGCCCCTAAAATTGGCCGCCTGTGCAAGCTGCATGCGCCACTCTCCTTCCAGGCGCGGAACTGATTTACCTTATAACGCTAAAGTCCTATTTTATGAGAGTAATGAGGGTATGCCCTTGTCGCTTTCTTCTTACGCAAGCCATATGAAATAAATCCCTTGAAATATCGCGGAACCCATACACATGTAGGATATTACGAGGGGTGTGATACTGGCGTTCAGGCAACCATTTATCTTCTGTTGTAGAGTGGTATTAGATTATGGCATTTTTCAACCAATCATTTTCAATACTGCATTCCCAGTGTTATTCCACAAGCCAAATACTATTAGGCGTCCATGGTAACCATTTTTTTGATAAATACGTAATATCATCTCAAACCAGTCCACTATCTCTGTTAAACGAATTAAAAAAATCCTCTTCCGATAAATAATGCTACTTTTATTCTTGATTGACTATAAATGTCCGATGAAAGCATAGAATTACAAAACAAACTATTTCAAGATTCTTATTTCATTCTACAAAATTTAATTATTCCCAATTATACAAAATACAATTTTCATTTTAAACAATAGTCATTACTTATATATAGAAATAATTTTATGTTAATAAAATAAGTAGTCGGGTTCTATGGCGCAGCGGTTAGAGTTGTTGGCTTCCGTGCAGGATCTCACGGGTTGGAGTCTCATTATGAATAGCATTTTTGTCGGTCGATTTATCGATTTCTGTCCGAAGACATGGGTATTTGTGACGTCTATAATGTCATCTTCTCCCATCCTTTCGATCTTTTAATAACTTGGCGTAGCGAGAGCGATTAGTTAACTACTAGTCCTGTGCTAGTTTTGTACTTTTTCCCTACTACTCTCATTGAAAAAAGGAGAGGTTGAGCAACTAAGTGACAAACAGTTCTCGTTGAAACACTTCTGTTGAGATACCTCCATCAGGATGCCATATGCTCCACATTGGAAACGGATTGGAAAAAATGTTTGAATTTCATTTTTGCAACAATGATCAAACCATTGTTACTTAATTAAATTTGTCACATTGTTGTTAATATTAATGTATAGGTACATTAAAAAATAATAAATTTTTAGTTTATTACTTTCGCAAGAAATGAAATACAAAGTAAAAATGAGAAAAAAAACATTAGAAATTACCAAGGAAGTCAACTGAGTAAGTTTCGACAAAGTATACTTGAACTGACTCACGTAGTCACAGAATGTCGACATCCGAAGCAATACCGTTAAGCATCGTCAAAGTTATCTAAAGTGACAAGTCCAATGGCATTTTGACTCTGCATCTTTGAAGAATGAACAATTCATGTTGAAGATTGCTTAAAAAATAATCGAAAACTTTTAATTTTTAAAGTATGGCTAAAGTCTCTTTTGGCTTTGTATAAAAGCTGATAATGGTATAGAAATATTTACTGGCAAGTGGCAACAAAACAAAAAAACTATGCACACTTTGAAATATTCTTCTTAGTCAACCATGTATGCGTCAGTAAAAGTCATTTAGGACGTTATTTAAAAAGAAAAGAAAAGGAATCGAAAAACGTATTTCAGGGACTCAACCATTCTTGTTTGATGCAATTAATGAACTTCAAAAAAAGATGTCTTGATAAAATAAAAAAAAGATTTAATTATTTAACTGTCATCGCTTTGTCTAATTAATATTGGACACAAAATAACATAGACCTTAATGTCTCTAATACAACACTTCGAATCCAATGAAGGAAACCATATTATTGTTCGTGCTAAAAAACTGAACAACATTATTTAATGAAACCAAAAAGGTATTGTATATTACTTGCATAATATTTAAAAAATCGTCAAAAATGATGACTGGAATAAAAAATACGTTTTCTCAGAAAGTGTTTATTTTGTTGAGATATTTTTCTTTTCCTTAATGATACATAACATTGTTTACCCCTGTATACATTTTGTTTTAAATATTTTTAATTTCTTATATAACTAAACAAGTATTTCCATTTTTTTCACAATGAACATAATAATTATATAATTTATCCATCAATAGTATAAATGTAATTGATCTTAGTATTCGACGCATTAACTGTTCGACATTTCTTTGTCAAACACAAAAATAATATTTTTAAACATTCTCACGGGAATGACATTACATAATACATGCATTTTTATAATATAACCACTTTTTGTATGAATTCGATTTTTTTAGTGTCTCTATTTTAATCATTACAAATTAAATGTCTGTTTTCAAGTATTCAGTTTGATTACAAAAATAAAATTGACATTGCTCACGATTTAAATATAAAATTATAACTCTTTTTTTTATTATAGCCAATTTGAAATAATATTTTTGATTAGCCTTATTGAATTATAATGATATATGATATAGCAATGGGCTGAACTAGATTTATATTTATTTTTGTAGACAGACAAGACCATTTATAGAATATTTTTACTTATTATATTTATCACATCAATTTTCACATTAAATTCAGTAGATGCACAAGAAGGATACAACAATATACGTATATGTTATCTTGTAGTGTATTAATATAGACCCTATTTTAAAAACAGTCAAAAGAATATGAGAAGTAAAAATAATCATGCCTATGTTACATTTTTTACGCTGATTAAATATCAAACAATATTTTTGCCATATGATTGAAGTGAAGTAATAAAAACAAAAAAAAATGAAATACTGGCTTACTGTGGTATACGGGAAACTAATAGATGGCGCGACAGTAAAGACTAAGCTCTTCGCATTCTTGCCCGAATTATAACTTAGATCAGGGGTCGGAAAACTACGGCCCGCGGGCCAAATCAGGCCCGCCGCCTGTTTTCAAACCGGCCCACGAGTTAATATTTGTTCACATGATTTTTTTTACATGAAACAAAATTAAAAATGAATAAGAAATTTGTGCTCTAACGTAACGGTCACACTGACTAAGAATTTTGAATATTTATCGCATGGTGGCGCTAGTGCCTTCGCATTGCAGTTGGTATTAGTCATGTTTTGACAGTTTCGTCAGTTGAGCACGTGGTGTTGTTCGTCGGTGTGTTCTGCAATATTTTTCGTTTTATCGTAATTATTCACCACCGATACCATGTCATTCTCAAGACAAGATAAGAAGAGAAAAGTGGATCGCGAATGCCGTGCTTTTAAAATATGTAACATCACAATACAGATCGTTATTAACAGATGACCATTTAGAAACCATTTTAATGATAGGAAGTACAAACTTTGAAATAAATCATGATGATATTTTATCTGAGAAAAAACAATTGCACTCATCGCATTAATAAAAAAATTTAAAAATTCGAAATTTTTATTTGAATTTTTTTTTTTAAATTTATTGTATTATATAAATCTTCAATAAAAATATTTCCAATATATCCAATAGAAAATTGTCTTTTTTTTTATCGAATTACCTATGTAAATATCTTTCTTTTTGGTACCTGGCCCGCCAAGTCAAAAAAAATTCAGATTTGGCCCTTTCCCAAAAAAGTTTGCCGACCCCTGACTTAGATGAGCATGTAAGATGGTTACATGTCAGACCTTCAGAACATTTAAGGTTGAGCTTATGCTGAGACGCATTAAATTGATAGCTGCAGGCAAGTGAAGCAGACATGCGCGACCAGCGTGTGCTGTGACAGCTGCTTCACGCAAATGATATATAATTTTAAAATGTACATTTCTTTACAAAATGAGATTCCAAGCTATTTTATAAGCGAACAATTCAAATTAAGCTCACAGTTCTCAGTTAAACTTAAGTTTAAGTTGAAGTTCTCAAAATCTACCACTGCACAAAAAACACACTATTTGAGCTTTTCAAAGTAGTGGTCATACAAGTGAAACATTATTCGTAACATTATATAATAAATGATCCACAATAACTCTTTTAAGAGTAGTCTGCGTGATAAGTATCGCAGAAACAATGTTTAGTTTGCACTTATTCATCAAGCTTAAACCTGTACGCGTCAAGAAGGAATCTGTGCCGGCTATATAACGGAGCGCAAAGCAGAGTAGGCGTATGTATGCGTCGCACTTGAAAAATCAGGATTCCCGGTAAATTGCTCGAATGCAAATTTTTCGAATAAGTTCCTCGGATAACCAATTTCTCAAATGTCAAATGCTCGAATTACAAATTCCTCGAAAGTGTTTATAAAAAAAGGATATTAATGTAATAGATATCTATTTAAGTTTTAACATTTTTTAAAATTAAAAATATGTATGCAATTCAGGAAATAAAAACCATAAATCAAAAAAAAATCAGTATAAAAAAATATATATTTAAGTTGCCAGTGGTCGAGTGGAAACTGTCGTTGGTTTTGTTTCGTAGGTCACGGGCTTGAATCTTAATACGTACACTTTTTAATCAATTATTTTTCAAATTTATTATGGATTTCTGTTTGAAGGTACACATATATGTAATTTCTTGAAACCCTCTCACCCATTCTATACTAAAAATTGGGTGAAGCGATAGTGATAAGCTAACCGTTTGTTCTGTCTTTGCCCTAGTCTTCTGCGTGTTCTGGAAAAATATACACACGATTTAAGATACTAATTAACAAGCAGTTCTCGTAGAAACACTTCTGTTGCTCCATTAAGAGGTCATATGATCCGCATTTGGAGCGGAGACGATTAAAATAAAGACGTTAGAAAATTACTTTTATATTTCACTCTCTAAACAAGTGTCACACAAGATAAAAATGAAATTAATAGAACAAAAACCAAAATTACTTTTCTCACTTGATATGAACTCTCACGTTATGCTACTTCACGCAAGTGGTGAAAAATCTTAAAAAAAAAGCCCGGATAAAGAATACTATTTACTAGTGTCTGGATGCGTGGCCGAGTGGGCAATGTCTTAGCTTCGGTTGCGGGCTTGAATCTCGAACAATAAATAGTACAGCAATAATATGCAATTTGATAAAAAGTTCGGCTTATAAACTAAGAGTTCAAACGGTGCAATAAACACTAAACTGTACTGAAAACGTTTAAATAAGCAAGCAATTCGAGCAATTGCATGTCAAGAAACTTGCATTTCGAGGAATTTGTAATTCGAGGAATTCTATAATCGAGCAATTGCATTCGAGCAATTTACCGGTTACGCAAAATCAGTGATGCCTTGCGTTGCACTACGCTGGGTTGACTGGGTCTCAGCGAACGCTTATTCTAATAGTTTTGCGGCACACTCGTTGTCTGGACTGTCCTCCTAATAAATAGATTTACTGACAAGTATTTTTTTATCTTCATTTTTATTAAAATTGTGGTCGTTTTCAATGTAATACTAGAAATGTTGTTATCTTACGTCCTCCAGTAGAAAAGGAAAAAACCCCGACCTTCATTTTGTAATTTATAGCTCATTAGTTATAATATTTTTTTTAGTTTATTCGTTCGCCTTACGATGCTTCGTCTGATGATGCGAAACAGATTTCACAGTTTTTGACACAACAAGTGAAGTAACAAAATTATCAAATGTAATTTTATTTTAAAAACGAACTTCCACAAATCCGAACCCATTGCAAATAATATGTATAGACTTTTAATAATCTTTTACAGCCCGTGAAAAAGATAGCAATAATGGTTTCCAAACTGCAAATGATTATATAACTTAATAGTTACCTTACCAGAAAAGTATTTTTACACACACGAACCGTCAAACCTTACAAATTTTAGCATAGCAACTTTGACAGTGAAAAATACATTCGTTACATGTTTGTGTATTCTTGAATGAGGATCTTGATAACATAATAGAAAACAATAAATTGGGACAATAAGTTATTTCCATCAATTGAAAACATTTTTAATATTACTTCTTGGACAATATATAATTTTTGAAAAATAAAACATTTTCGAGTTTTACAGCTTTGTTCTTGTAAAAAAATCAATAATAACATATTTTTATGACTTAGCATTTTCAAAATAGTGAGTTTACATTTGATATCATCATTTTTAAAACACTCTCTTTCTCTTACAGTCGATCTTGTAGCAAAATGTTAATTCGTCATTAAATACATAAAACGTAGATATGGCATTATTTTTATAACAAAAATATCAGTATTAAGAATATTACCAAGGTACGAGTCTTTTAATTAGCATCGTTCAACTAATTCTATCGTTATATCTATTATGACATCGAATCTTTTAAAATTATTATTGTATAATAACTAAAATTCAAAGATAGTCTGCAAAACACTACTTTTTTGGAAATATGTATGTGTATATATCGACTGTGGAAAAGAAAAAGGACGTAACCCACAGCTTTATTAAAACAGCTTTTTTCGATAATCACAACGCATACAACTTGATACACGTTCTATCAAAAAGATGTAAGCTAAAAATGCCAAATAAGTATCTAAATTTACCTTTTATACGGAAAAAAGAAAAGCCTGTGAAAATTGCGATCAGGAAAAAAGACTTAACTAATAATAAATTAAGTCAATTAAAACCCAGTTTACCAGTCTCCTTGTAGTTCAAGGTTGTGTATATTTCATAATTTGCCTTTTACTCAAAATCACCAAAAAACGATTTACGTCTCTTCTGTAAAAAATATTATATTTGGGTTACGTCCTTTTTCCGTTCCACAGTCGATATGTATATTTATTTATAATAGTTTTATACGAACTCAATTTGAATAAATGATCTTTTTGAATTATCGATATTTTAAATGGTTGCTTGTATAGGAATAATAAAAAAATAAAACACTCATTTGTACTAATTCCACTTTTATTTGATATAATCGACTGGTCAGTTGATAATACTCGTTATGAGTGAAACCGGTCTTGATCATATCAAGTAAAAGTTGAATTATTACAAATGAGTGCTTTATTTTTTGGAGAATATGATGTCTTCATTCAAATAATATGTTAGAATTTAAAATATTTTCGTACGAGGCAGATCATATTTTTTATTGATGAGATTGGCAAAATGCGTGTTTATTTAGTTTTTAAAAAAATAAATACACATATTATCTTATTGTGATCATCTTGAGTTAAAGTTGTTTAAACTTTTTGATAAAAAATTGGAAACCTTGGCAGTATACTCTACAAATATAGAATGTTTCTCATTCATCATGTATGAGCTATTCATAAATTTCAGAAGCAACTTTATAGGTGTGAAGATATTTCATTTATTTTTGACACATGGAAGTAAGCCTACAGATGTTCAACTTATGGCGCCAATGGTAATGACAACTGCAGCTAGGAGTCCAAGAAAAGTTGGTGGTTTACACATGCTGGAGCCCTGCTGAAGTTCTCCCAGGCTTTCTGCAGAGAAGATGAATACAAATTAGTTGAAATAAAATACTATTTTAAATTTCATTGATTTGTGACATTCAATGTAATAATTCCAATACTCAATTGTACAGCAATAAAACGGGGGTTCCCAAACAATTGTGATTATTAGCTTATTTGAGATTAAAGAAAAACGGATTTAATATAGTAGTACTCATTGCATAATAGCTGAACTGTTCATAATTGAAACATTATGCTTTTATATGTATTTTTAGGGATTTACAAAAAAACATCTTTTGAGGTCAATTGTATTTTTTGTCAGTTGATACTTTATAATAGGCGCATGCAAACAGTGTTATGTTGGTTTAACCTGCTATAACACATTAAACCAATACCTTTCTTAAAAATATATATATATTTAATGATTTACACATCAAACAAAATAGTACAAAGTGTTGACATTTCATGCTTGGCTGACTAAAGATGATCTGATGGTATACATAGATATAAGTTAAAATTAAATTATTGAAAAAATTTTCCCGGGTTCGTTAATTATTTTAAAGCCGGAGTCGGAGTCATCTTTTTTTACACGACTCCACAGCCCTGAAAAATATATTATTCAGCATAAAACAAATACAATATATTAAACTTAAAACAAATTATATCTTTTTGAATAAATGGTTAGTAAATAGTAAAAAATGAATACTTTGCATCTTGACATGATATCAATATGTTTAGCTGTCATATAATGCCAAATGAACAAATGAAAACAAAATCGAACTATCAATCATTCAGTTATCAGTGGAACACGTTGCCGCTTACGTATTTTGATTTTGTTATTTTTTAAAATATTTATGGAATCTATCATAGTTACATTCTACGAACCTACAAACATTATCCACTATTGATATATAGATAAATACAATGTAATTTTAAATATATTATATCAAGTTTGATATAACTTTCTTTATCGAACACTATTTTGAATTTAATAACCGGAATACGGAACACAACAATGATAATTAAATTAAAACAACATTATTCTTTGCATGCTCTGGAAGAATTAAAATGGTTAAAAACGATAAGATTTTTATAATATATACCGGACATGCGAACAAACGCTTAGATAGATATTTAATGTGATTCTGTCTCCGTTTACCAGCTGGCACGCTGGCGTATTGTGATGTGTTTACGGTAGTATATTTTACTTTCATGTATTATATTTTCGGGCGTATATTTATGGGCAAATTTTGCTCTTTCGCAGTTTTGCACAATAAAAAGCTTTTCTGAATTGCATAGTTACAATATGATAAAATGTGACATAATTGTAACAGGGTTGGATTGAACTGCTTTTTATAAACACGCGTGTGTGTGTATATATATACAAATATATCTATTCACTAGGGCTTGAGTCCCAAAACGGACGCATTCATTAATTTATTTTTCATAAATTTATAATTTGCATACTGCAGTGGATGGAAGTCTGAGCTGTCTTATATTCCTACTACTTATTTGATATTTAAGGAATTTATTGTAGGGAGAGAGATTAGCTAATTACTAGTTCTGACCTGGCCCCGTCCTTCAATCTTTAATGTCTTGGAAAAAGAGGTTACGCAACTGAGTAAGAAGCTGTTATCGTAGAACAACTACTGCCGAGAAAAGTTTTATTAAGAGTAATTTTCACAAATATATTTATTCGTAGACGTCAAATACATTGTTTGATGTGTGTAATATTTTAATGTTTATAGAAAAATTTGACTGTTGGAAAAATAGTTTATTTCCTGTTCAGAATTGAAACAGTTTTGCAGTTAAATATATTTTTTTGTTGTCTAAATAAGTGACGTTTGGAACTCATTATTATATTTAAACGGAATACCTTATTCACGGAGGTATTGCACTTAAATCATTAACTCAGTTTTTGGGACTACGTTAGTATCAAAATTAATAAAATATCGAAAAAATCGCTTTCCAGATAGCAAAAAAATATAATAAATAAATGTATATTTATACAAAAAAAGTATCAAAAATAAAATATTACAAAATTAAAAAAAAATCTTTGCCCTTAATAAAATTTAATATTGAAATCACGCACTAAATATTTATTTATTTAAATAAATACTCAGCTGGAGGATTTTTTTCAGTAGCAGTCGACGATTCCTATTTCATTAAAATTTTGAATTTTCTTAATAAGTTCTTTCTCCATTGATAAAACTGCTAATAAATTAAAGCGTTTAATATCAAATTACATTTGATAACTTTGTTATTTCACTTTTTGTGTTACAGAAAGTGAACACGAGTTCCGCTTCTTTGAGCTACTCTACTGAAAATTGATGCTAACTCTTATGTTATAAATTTCAAAATAAAATTCGGGGCTTATTCTTTTTTATCGAACGCAGGAAGAGGGGTAAGATACAGACTTCCAATACGAGATCCCGGTATTGGCTTTTCTCAATCTCGGAATTCAGTGATTTATCATTAAGTCAGTATATTCATTGACTTAGTGCTACAACAATAAATTGGTGGTTTTGGGATATGGCTGACCAATGTTTTGACGTATCTAAACTGAGTCGTAAAAAAATAATCATTATGATTTTTCTCATCTTTTTATTGAATCATTAAATAATGTATCTCAATTGAATTCGAATATGTTGCAACGTTGACAAAAACGTAAAAAAATATTTCGAGTTGTAGTTATATTAAACTGAGAGAATATTGTTTATATTTCTTTATTTTCATATCCAAACATCTGCCTACTAAGGTTTTTTCTAGCAGAACTTCACTATTTGAATATAATAGGTACTTTAATTCAACTCATCAAAGTGTTGCCATGAAACTAGGCCATCAATATGTTTCGAATACTGTATGCTCTTTTTTTAACAACTTTTAAAATAAAATATTTGGCATTAAAGCTTATGCCAATGCGCCAAATATTTTAAAGTTTCTATCGTACAAGATAAACTCGATGAGAATTTTTAGTCACTCGATATCAACTCGAGGAAAATTGACATCTCGATTACCCACCCCACGTCTTAGGTCTGAAATTAAAATTCGAAAAATCTAAATTTGACATTGACCTTACTGGTAAATAAGCCCACATCCGCCTGTTTTATAGAGCAAACTCTAACCAACTAATCTGCAGCGGAAGACAAAAAATACAAACGCACCGCTATAAGCCGCACAAATAAAGACTGCGTTCAAAATATGTGATGATCATACAAAATCGTTTAATATGTAGGTTCATAATTTAAAAACATACATATGTACAAGGGATATGTAAATTTTTAAGTATCGGAATATGTTCCGAAAAAGCGTGTCATAAATAGTATAAAAGTAATTAAAAAGGCAATCAAAAAATATTTAGAATTACAGCTCAACGCACCTAACATTTCGAATAGAAAAATAATACGAGATAAGCTCGTTAAGAATTTTCATCACTCAAGATCAACTTGAGGAAAATATACACCACGAATACCCATGTCAAATATCTTAAATTAAAAAAAATATATATTTACCTTACTGGAACTTTAGGAGAAAATTCATACTAACTAGGCCACAGAAGGCTACAAAATTTTATGATAAATTATAATAAGAAACACTTGCATTTAAAAAAAACTACGACGCAGCTGCAAGTCTAAAAATAGATCTGTATAAACTGATTTTAGTACATAATTCGGCTAAAAACAATAAAATTGAGTTTTTTGTTTGTGTACTTTATTAAATAACCATCTTCATTTTAAATATGAATGCATATTAATTATTTTAAAGCTAATTCCGAAATCCCATTATTTTTAAAATCTGACTCTGTATGGAATGCTATAAGAATTGTTATTCAGGCAGGGAATAAAAATTGAATCGTTAAATATTTGTCGGCGGTTGTTTCGTAAAACATAACAAACTCTCAATAAAAAAATTCTTCTATGGATTTTTTCGAATATAAATATTATATGACTTACTTTTAATGCAATAAGTATGCACGCCTTCGAGTTAGTTCATCTGGATAGGCATTCTGTAAACGTTGGTAATTTTATTACAATAGAGTTTGCAGCGATAATTTGTAATTTTCATATTATATTTAACAACGTTGTCAGAAAAATGGTAGAAATTAATCAGTTAAAGTACAAGTCGACTTAAGGGATTCGTTTCTATTTCGGAAAAAAATATATGACACCATGATTGAAAATCTGATGGACATTTTATGTTGATAGTCTTATTGATTTAAAGTTTTTTGTATTGAATAGATTCAAAGATATACAATATTTTTTATGTGTTAAGTGTCAAATAATCGTTATTTTTAACTTATTTATTTATTGGACGTTTTTAATTCTATACAATATATTTTTTAAAGTCTTTTATACTAAGTTGCCTGTTTGTCATTTGGCACTTGTATTCTGGATTTTTCTTCTAGCCAGTTGGATGAGGTCGAACGTTGGATGAGATAGACGAAATGAAAAATGTTAAGCGGTTGAAAAAGTATTTATATTTCGTCGATAGATCGAGAAAATCGAGAAATCACGGAATGGTTAATGCGGAATTATTTATCAGGGTTCTTTCTTATGGGTGTTTGACCGGGACTTCAAAAAATGAAAGATCCATACTGGAAAACGAAGAACGCGAGAACGGTAGATCGGTAGACCAAAATCGGTTTTAGTTAATAGTGCTCGTTGTGAGTGAAACTTGTACTGATTTTCATTACGTAAATTTAAAAAGCTTATTATTTTAAAAATCAATCACGAAACATAAGAAATACAGTGTTCTACTTATTTCCGAAGACTATTACTGAAAATTTTCTTTTCATTGTTCATCAGTTTCAGGTTACTGTAGCTTATTTTCATACATGACATGTTATTTTGATAAGTCAAACTAGTTCGATATATTCTGTGTTCTATAAAAAGTATATTGTAAAACTAATCATATTAAAAATTCTGGAACAGTTTGTCGTGTTGAGTTGTCAATATATTCATGCAATACACTCAAAAGTTCATGGAAAAAGTTGAACTTTTGAATCAATAATTTTAATATGCTTGCATGTTGTATTCCCACCTCCCACCCATCTTATCCTATGAACGGAGCATATCGAGAGCGATTAGCTAACCACTAGTCCTGTCCTAGCCCTTTCCTTATATTCCTACTCTCTTTGGAATAAGAGAGGTTGAGCAACTGAATAACAAGCAGTTCTCGTAGAAACACTTCTGTTGAGATAAACTCCATTAGGAGTCCATATGCTCCACATAAGGGGCGGACATGGTAAAAATAAAATGCATGTTTTAATCTCAATATAAAATTCTTTAAATATTTATTTTAAAATTAAAGTGAATAAATAAACCATGAATATACATACAAATCGTCATGTATACGATTCTAAATAACAAAATGTATTTGAAAAATCGAAGGCTTAAATCGTATTTGTAAATGCTTTTCTCTCTTATTACTTATCAGTGTAGCATGACTAAGCAAAATAAATGAACATTTCCGCAAAGCCTAAAGCGATTGACACAATGCCCGTTTCAGAGCAAAAGTTTCCAAAATACTTCTAACTGGCTTACTGCCAGCATTCAATAGTGCGCAGCTTAGCTGTTATCTCAACAGATTCGAAGCGAAGTAACCTTTTTTTTCTAGGCCACCCTAATTTATAGCTTAAGGCAAAAATTATTCGCTCTAGAGTTGCATTTTTCGGAAAATTTACCAACGCTTTTTGAGGCGATTCGTAAAACTTTGGAATTAATGGCGAAACAATGAAAACACAGTTTTTTTATTGTAAAAATAGGTTTTATTTCAGTATTTGCCAACAAATATTTAATTTCCCATGACTGACTTAAATTAAAACTGACTGATTGAAAGTAATGGGCACACGCTATTTTTCGCTGCATTAGTTAATTTTCAGTAAAAAAATATTCAAAAGCTTGCATATAGCTGCCAAATATCAAATTGATATATATGTATTAATTGTTTTGATTTATATTTATAACTGTAGCCTTTTAATTATATTCGTATTAGAAACAGTAAAATATAGAAATGATTTATTTGAAACTTTTTTTTTTTTTTTTTGTTTTATCGAACACTTTTAAGCTTCTGTGTAAAAATGTGAAATAGTTTTAATGAAAATCATAAAAGTGTACCTACCAGAAATATTTTATTTTTTACATTTTTTAAAACATAATACAATGAATTATAAAAATATTTTATAATGCATTGTATATTGTAGTGCATTTGAGTTAATTTTCTCGTACGATTTTATAAATAAGTGTAAAAGTGAAAGCCAAAAAATACGTTATTTATTTTGAGGTGTTGTTATTTAAAAAAATCATTCAGGGAGTAACAAATATTTTTTTATATTGATAAATAATTCGAAATGTATTTCAATAAAAACATTTTTCTAATACAGCACTATGCAAGAATACTAAATAATTTCAACAGGCGTATCTATTGGATTATCTGTAGTTAATGACTTATTGATCCAATAAGTTAACTCATTTTTAAACAGAACTAGCAAAAAAGTAAGAAAAATAAAATAATTATAATAAAACTATAAAATTGGTTTATTACTTGTGTTTTCGAAGTTTATAAAATATAAATAAATATTCCGATCCGGGCCGAATGCTCAATATTCTCACTCATATATTTTATTATGGTACGAGATCACGCATTCGAATTTCTACCAACAAGTCACTGTAAAAATGGTTGTTCGTTGGTACATATATATACATATATGTCTGTTATATTTACGTTTGTTCCCACACGATTCTAAATCACGACGTGAAGATAGCGATTAGCTTCTAATTGTATAAAAGACACATTACGATATCTTTCTTTCTCTGAAAAAAGAGGTTAAGACGATTTGCTGACATGGTTAAAACTATTATGATGTACATATATTCTACAAAAACTAGCAATTTACTATTAATAAATATAACATTTGACTAGCACGATACTAAAACTTTTGAATATGACTAATATAATATTCTAACCATTTAACACGTGCACCAGAACTGTGTATGAATGCATTGGTTGCTCAAGGGCACACGTGTAGTTTCCCGCGTCTCCGGGGCCTAGTTTACTCAATCTCAGCGTGCTTTCGGCCCCTCGCTGGCCCACAGCTTCTGTGCGAACGCTCACTCCCCCTCGTTCCGTATCCCTGTTAATAGAAAATATGAAATTTCACATCAAAGATTTACATTTGACGTAACATTGTTATTTACTTATAACACATTAAGGATTATAGTATTAGGTGTATGGTATATGCTATAATATTATAAAAAAATATATTATTTGATTAACGGCACTTATTTGCAGATGTTGTAAGTTGTTGCCTTTAGTATTTATTTAATTTTGTCATCTTTCAAAGAGTAGACCTACATTTTTTGGCCAGTTTTCTATCTAACGTCGATCGTGTAGCAACCCCGAAAAAAATAACCATGGACCCAGAATAAAACTTATTTTAGAAATTGCATGGTATACGAATTCAACAAAAAAGTAGCGCTACTGCCGTAGTTTGAAATATCTGCTCTGTATGAAGAGAAGATGTGGCGAAAAGATGAAAGTGTTCTTTTCGGCTCAACAAGTCAGTCAACTAGGAATCTAATAAACGAAGATTCCAAGGCTACGGTGACTTAAAAATGCAGAGTTTTAATTATGACCAACTAACAACGTTTTGACATTTCCAAAGAATAAGCCTTAGCTTTGTTACCGACGAATTTGCTTGACAGGTCGACCATCTGCGGATCGATCCTCGCTAGACGACAGTAAAGATATTTCCTTGGATTTAAAACCACACTGTTTCTCAACCTAAAGCCACAGCATGTTCCGAGGGGACCGCAGATTAAAAAAAATATATGGCATCCACAGCACAGTTTTGGGTGACCACGGGCAAATATAAACTCCCAGAATTTGAAAATCGGTTGGCGACAAAATATTTTCAAATTCCGGTAAGAATCTAAAAAAAGAGAGAGAAAAGGTCTCATGTCTTTTCATTTTGAGAATTCCGTAAATTCCTGGGTAAAATTTGAACCTGCCAGGGAAATTGGACATGGGGGCCACGGAAAAATATAAGACTCAAAAGGGGTCAAGGCCCAAATAGGTTGAGAAACTATGTGTCTACGATAATGCTACGCAAACACTACAAAATACATTTATGTGAAATTAAATATAATTAATAATTTGCTTTTTACCTATGCAAAGCACGAGCACCGTGCAACCACAAAACGCCGGGTCCTCCTGCGCGCGCTACGCATCGTAGAGATAGCGTAGATCCAGCTTCGTAGTACTTTTCTCGTAGTGGTGAACCCGATTCATCTACTATCTGAACATCAGGAGCTGCAGAAGAAAATAAATACAATAGAAATTACTTCACACAATTACATTTTGAAAAAAATAATCAATCGTTCATATGTGTAGTTTTTTTTATTTAAAACTAGCTGACCCGGCATGCGTTGCAATGCCACTCAAAAAAAGAAAGTTTTTGTGTTTTAATTTTGTTTATTGAAGTGCATATTCTCTTTTTCTGTCTATTTGACGTTTGAGTTTGCTGCCGATTGTTACGACACACGCGCCATCTATTTTAAGCTAATTGTTATATAAACTTCGCGCAAGTGCAAGCATATGTTGTCAAAATGAACTGTAAGTGCTGAAAATAAGTGCTTTTGGATATATTTTGTTTTTTGCCTGGTGGGTATATGAATAGATCTGCAGGTTTTTCAATGCGTGAACAGGCCAGATACAGCTGCCCATGTAAGAAGCATGGATTTTTAAAATTTAGTCCACACACTTGTAGCGATTGTCCAAATGCGAGTCGCACCGGGAACTGCAAACATTTGAATTCTAATGGCCTATTTGTCGGAATTATTGGGATGCTTGGCAACAGTACATCGTATTCTTTAATTTCTCCATTTAAAATTGAAGCTTAGATCATATCGTTCATTACTTTTTCACTGAAAGCCTGGTACCGTGCAAAGTCGTGGTGGATTTATATTTCGGAGAAGAATGATAGGTACGCCAATTTTCAGTGTTGAAACGTGCGGTAGCATGCCTGGAAAATCAAGTGAGTTTAAGAATTCAGTTGGATAATCGACAACTTCGTCTTGATCAATTTACAGTATCGAATAGACTTATACGTTGTTTCTTTGCCTGGTATTTCGTTTGGAATCCTGAAGTTGGTGGCATTACCATCGTTGTTTTTGACTGCTAATATAACACATTCACTAAGCCACTGATGATTTTTGTAATTCTGTGCGATATTTGGGAAAACTTTGTGTATCAATTCGCTTACGGTTCCTGTAATTTTACAAAAGCTTGGTGGTAATGTGTGGATTCATTGATTTCTATTTTTCATTACCAATATCTGACAATTGTTTTTTGAAACGTTCAGCGGATGCATCATATTGTAATTCTACACCCATATTAGCTTTCAAAGTCAATCGACAGTGCACATGTCACCATAAAACTGATGATTTGAGACATGCACTTGATTCATCAGCAGCTGTTGAACGTGGTATAACTGGTAGAGTTTGTCGAAAAACACCAGACAATAAAAAAAGGTGCGCCACCAAAGACCTGTTCATTTCCTCTCAAATCTTTTATTGTACATATAGTGAAGATTTTCCAATGCCTTTTTGTGCGCCATAGTAAATTCGTCCCATTTAATGAGTTGATATGATTAAAGTACTTCATCAATCATGATTTTTTTTTGATATTGCATGTTGGTGTTCAAAGGCAATTTCTTTGCTGAATGCGCTGTTTGATCACCATCCAAAAGATTTGCTGCAATTGCAGATGAAGCGATTGCCAATTCAATATTGTTTCGTGATCCAACGTTTTGGCTTGTGATTGATTGCATGCATAATTCCGTCATACGCTTTACGTTGTTTTGGGACCAATTTCGGAAGATTTGTTTGAACAAATTTACCCAATTTGTCGACATCAAATTGTGTTTGTCGTTCCAAATCACGGTCAAAAGGGTTGTTTGCATGTCATTGTATCAGACGATCGGGTTTAAGCAGTGAGAGCTCGAACGGTTTCCAAACTTGCTCGTCCTTTTCTGAAGCTCGTGATGCCGTTTTATTTCGTGCTCGAGGTCTAAATCAACTAATAGCTAGTTTTTAGGTAGCATAATTGTTTGACAGCGAAAGAAATGCTTTGTGACGACTATTACAAATTCACTTGATAATTGTTTACAATACCATTTGATTGTTTGACGTAACCATGGCACGTATCAAACGTAACTAAGGAGTCATAAACAACTTGCTTATTTTGGACTTAAGTTGCTGCGCACTTAGCGCCATCTGTCATTCAACAACATAAATAATTTCGTTCTGTTTGAAATACGAACGACGGAAGTCAAACATATTGAAAAAAAAATCTGGATAAGGACATCCTTCACCTAGCGGGATAAAATATACTTAAAAACCTATTCTACTATCTAACAAATATACATTTAAAAAATCATAAACATCGGTTAAACCTATAAAGAGATAGAGGTAATTTTTAGAATAATTGAAATGTTTAAGTTTGCTAACAAATATATTTCGTAGAAAAAGAAAAAGATCTCGGGATATATATCGACAGTCCTTCAGTATTTAAATTGTAAATAATATATTTTTTAGAATATTTGAAATGTTTTAAGTTTGCTAACAAATATATTTCGTAGAAGAAGAAGTAGATCTCGGGACATATATCGACAGCCTTGCAGTATTTAAATTGTAAATAATATAATTTTTAGATTAATTAAAAAGTCTACAAACATATTTCGTTGTAAAAGAAATAGACTTCGAAGCATATATCGACTGCCCTGCTGTATTTAAATTATAAATTATTTAATTTTTGGAATAATGTTTAAGTTTGCTAACAATCGTTTTTCGTAGTAGCAGAAATTTCGTAAATTACTTAATTTTTGGAATAATGTTTATGTTTGCTAACAACCATTTTTCGTAGTAGCAGAAATTTCGTAAATTATTGAATTTTTGGAATAATGGTTAAGTATGCTAACAACCATTTTTCGAAGTAGTAGAAATTTCGTAAATTATTGAATTTTTAGAATAATGTTTAAGTTTGCTAAAAATTATTTTTCGTAGTAGAAGATTTTAAAAGAAATGTCTAAATATAGTTCTATAAAATATTTATACCGTCATTAGAATATTCCTAATGCATGTAAGAAATTAAAAAGATTTTCAAGGCCGGATGCAAAATAAAACCATACCTTCCAATAATCGAATCAATGACACTGATCAAAATCTGTCAAATCAGTTCCAAAAAATCTTGAAATCGTAAATTATTTAATTTTTGGAATAATGTTTAAATTTGCTAACAATCATTTTTCGCAGTAGCAGAAATAGAACTTGTGGGAATTATCGACAGCCCTGCAGTATTTAAATTGTAAATTATTGAATTTTTGGAAAAATGTTTAAGTTTGCTACCAACTATTTTTCGTAGTAGCAGAAATAGACCTCGTAGTTTACTTTAGTTTCGGAATAATGTTTTAGTTTCCTAACAATCATTTTTCGTAGTAGCAGAAATAGACCACGTAAATTATATAATTTTTGGAATGATGTTTAAGTTTGCTAACAACCATTTTTCGTAGTAGCAGAAATTTCGTAAATTATTAAATCTTTGGAATTATGTTCGAGTTTGCTAAGAATCATTTTTCATAGTAGCATAAATCGACCTCAGCGCATATATCGACAGCCCTGCAGTTTTTAAATTGTAAGTTATTGAATTTTTGGAATAATGTTTAAGTTTGCTAACAACCATTTTTCATAGTAGCACAAATTTCGTAAATTATTGAATTTTTGGAATAATGTTTAAGTTTGCTAACAATTATTCTTCGTAGTAGAAGATGTTAAAATTAAAGTCTAAATATATTTCTATAAAATATCCATACCGTCATGTATTTCTATAAAATATCCATTCCTAATGCATGTAAGAAATTAAAAAGATTTTCAAGGCCGGATGCAAAATAAAACCATACCTTCCAATAATCGAATCAATGACACTGATCAAAATCTGTCAAATCAGTTCCAAAAAATCTTGAAATCGTAAATTATTTAATTTTTGGAATAATGTTTAAATTTGCTAACAATCATTTTTCGCAGTAGCAGAAATAGAACTTGTGGGAATTATCGACAGCCCTGCAGTATTTAAATTGTAAATTATTGAATTTTTGGAAAAATGTTTAAGTTTGCTACCAACTATTTTTCGTAGTAGCAGAAATAGACCTCGTAGTTTACTTTAGTTTCGGAATAATGTTTTAGTTTCCTAACAATCATTTTTCGTAGTAGCAGAAATAGACCACGTAAATTATATAATTTTTGGAATGATGTTTAAGTTTGCTAACAACCATTTTTCGTAGTAGCAGAAATTTCGTAAATTATTAAATCTTTGGAATTATGTTCGAGTTTGCTAAGAATCATTTTTCATAGTAGCATAAATCGACCTCAGCGCATATATCGACAGCCCTGCAGTTTTTAAATTGTAAGTTATTGAATTTTTGGAATAATGTTTAAGTTTGCTAACAACCATTTTTCATAGTAGCACAAATTTCGTAAATTATTGAATTTTTGGAATAATGTTTAAGTTTGCTAACAATTATTCTTCGTAGTAGAAGATGTTAAAATTAAAGTCTAAATATATTTCTATAAAATATCCATACCGTCATGTATTTCTATAAAATATCCATTCCTAATGCATGTAAGAAATTAAAAAGATTTTCAAGGCCGGATGCAAAATAAAACCATACCTTCCAATAATCGAATCAATGACACTGATCAAAATCTGTCAAATCAGTTCCAAAAAATCTTGAAATCGTAAATTATTTAATTTTTGGAATAATGTTTAAATTTGCTAACAATCATTTTTCGCAGTAGCAGAAATAGAACTTGTGGGAATTATCGACAGCCCTGCAGTATTTAAATTGTAAATTATTGAATTTTTGGAAAAATGTTTAAGTTTGCTACCAACTATTTTTCGTAGTAGCAGAAATAGACCTCGTAGTTTACTTTAGTTTCGGAATAATGTTTTAGTTTCCTAACAATCATTTTTCGTAGTAGCAGAAATAGACCACGTAAATTATATAATTTTTGGAATGATGTTTAAGTTTGCTAACAACCATTTTTCGTAGTAGCAGAAATTTCGTAAATTATTAAATCTTTGGAATTATGTTCGAGTTTGCTAAGAATCATTTTTCATAGTAGCATAAATCGACCTCAGCGCATATATCGACAGCCCTGCAGTTTTTAAATTGTAAGTTATTGAATTTTTGGAATAATGTTTAAGTTTGCTAACAACCATTTTTCATAGTAGCACAAATTTCGTAAATTATTGAATTTTTGGAATAATGTTTAAGTTTGCTAACAATTATTCTTCGTAGTAGAAGATGTTAAAATTAAAGTCTAAATATATTTCTATAAAATATCCATACCGTCATGTATTTCTATAAAATATCCATTCCTAATGCATGTAAGAAATTAAAAAGATTTTCAAGGCCGGATGCAAAATAAAACCATACCTTCCAATAATCGAATCAATGACACTGATCAAAATCTGTCAAATCAGTTCCAAAAAATCTTGAAATCGTAAATTATTTAATTTTTGGAATAATGTTTAAATTTGCTAACAATCATTTTTCGCAGTAGCAGAAATAGAACTTGTGGGAATTATCGACAGCCCTGCAGTATTTAAATTGTAAATTATTGAATTTTTGGAAAAATGTTTAAGTTTGCTACCAACTATTTTTCGTAGTAGCAGAAATAGACCTCGTAGTTTACTTTAGTTTTGGAATAATGTTTTAGTTTCCTAACAATCATTTTTCGTAGTAGCAGAAATAGACCACGTAAATTATATAATTTTTGGAATGATGTTTAAGTTTGCTAACAACCATTTTTCGTAGTAGCAGAAATTTCGTAAATTATTAAATCTTTGGAATTATGTTCGAGTTTGCTAAGAATCATTTTTCATAGTAGCATAAATCGACCTCAGCGCATATATCGACAGCCCTGCAGTTTTTAAATTGTAAGTTATTGAATTTTTGGAATAATGTTTAAGTTTGCTAACAACCATTTTTCATAGTAGCACAAATTTCGTAAATTATTGAATTTTTGGAATAATGTTTAAGTTTGCTAACAATTATTCTTCGTAGTAGAAGATGTTAAAATTAAAGTCTAAATATATTTCTATAAAATATCCATACCGTCATGTATTTCTATAAAATATCCATTCCTAATGCATGTAAGAAATTAAAAAGATTTTCAAGGCCGGATGCAAAATATAACCTTACCTTCCAATAATCGAATCAATGAAACTGAACAAAATCTGTCAAATCAGCTCCAAAAAATCGATTCAATATATTTGATTATTTAAAAAACGTCGTAGCGATGCAAACTTTCAAATAAAGTTCTCTCAATATTGTTACGATGCTTCAGTTCTAAGCCAGGAAATTTGAATTTTGAACATAAAGAGACGTCCATTTCAATTGTTTTAAATTCGAATGACGGATGTCGGGAATATTGAAAAAAAAAATCTGGATAGGGACACCCTTTCCTTTCACTTTCAGTACTTTCCTTTACTATTCAATAAAGTATTTATATTAATAAAGATCGATTATCTACAACTTGTATTTACAAAAAAATACACTACAGCATCTGAAGCGAGCATGGTTTAAAAAAATAAAAATCGATATGTTCTCCCTTTTCCGTAGAACACATTTACACTGAACTCCACATTTACACGGTAAATACGCTCACGCGATACCGAGTGAAGAAAACGTGTAAACAAAATACTAAAATTTAAAATTTGTGGTAGATAGGTTTCCTTGCATAAAACTCAATTCAGGATATCAAAAAATAAAATTCATTATTGCTTATTGAATTTAAAAAATACTTTTTAAAAATCAAAAGTAACAAAAATTATTTACTATCACTATGAGACAAAAGACGAAGCTGTTTACGCACATTTTTCATGATGTCGCTTTCATCTCTTGAGATATTCAAAACCTGTGTAATATTTCTCTCAACATTTTTAAATGAATGTTCGATTTTTTCTCTTTTTTTGCACCGTGCTATTTCTAAATCGTTTTAAAATGGACTTCAGTGTATTCAATTCAAATCAATGAAATAATTATATTTAAAACCTTATGCCTAATAATGCGCAGTGTACGTCAGCTTGCGGTCAACTGTCAAAGTATTATCCAATCACCATGGAAACAGCATTAAACGTCACGTTCGTGACGGCGTTCGATTTGCGACGTTTGAAAATAACGAAATATATGGAGACATTTATTTTATTCATAATTTCTTTCCCGTGATATTTTTCCGATGTTTTAATGCTTATTCTGCTATTCTAGGCGGATACGAATTTAATAAAACAAAGATCATTAAAATCCGAGCTGCAATTCTCGAGATATACGTGGTGTAACAAACCCCACTTTGTTTTATATATATAGATCTTACTAAACAACTGTGAAATTTTTATAAAGAAAGAAAATAATCAAGGTTTTTGTGATTTATATTTACGGTAAAAGACTTCAATTAAGATAATTTCATTAGTCACCTTTGTGTTCACCGGTGTTCACTGTCAATATTTGGTGGAAAGGTATTATTAAATTTGAATCGTTCTGCACTTGAACGCCTAAAGATTTCGGAAGAGGAAACCTGGGTCATTAGTGACAAAACTTGTGTGAACGTACATAACTTGAACAATTTAAATTTAATATAGAAATTCCACCAAGCACCTTTAGTTGAAATTTTAAATTAAAAGAAAGGCATTATATTTAAAATTCAAATATGTATGTAAATTTTAAGAACATGAGTCTTTGCTAACATATTTTTAATGGAAACGACAATAATAATATATTTGAAAGATAAAACACTCATTTTTACTAATTTGACTTTTATTTTAAATAATCAGGACCGGTTTCGCTCATGACGAGTATTATTCACTGATTAGAAAATACAATATTACGATGCTTTTTATATATAATAATTCTGTCATGTACATTGTTATCAATTGATAATGATGGCCATGAGCGAAACCGATCCGGATCATTCAAAGTAAAAGTGGAATTAATAGAAATGAGTGTATTATTTTTTTAATAAAATTGAAATTTTGTTAAAATATTTTTTATTTAGATCGATTTATAAAATTAATGTTATTTTTTACCACACTATTTAGTCACACATTTAGTCACACCTCATATTTTCATATTGTAGGTGATTAGCATTGGGATGGTAGCATTGCTTTTTTTTTTTAAATGATGCTAAGGAACTGATTATTTTCTCTACATCTTTGTCGACTACAGTGGCTGCTAAGCGTTGGTCCTTCCAAAAATATGATTTTATGTTCATTATTCGTTTAATAATTCAAACTCATAAGAATACCATAAAAATTTTAAAACCTTGTTTACCGTTAACGCTTAGATACACTCTAAAGACAGTTGGAGGGTGAGTAGATAGCTGACACTCGTACACTCCTTCATCAGTCTTGTTAACCGAAGTCAACTGAAGTCTCCAGTTTCCTGGATATCTGAACTGGACTGAGAATCTTGGATCGCTGGTGTATGTCTGGGCACCTACAGTGAGCAGTCTAGGGGCTTCTCCTGTCTTGCGTTTCAACCATGATACCTGAGAAATAATGAGAATTAATATCATAACGAATCGACGAGTGTTCTGGATATTATTCTAAGAATACAATCATACGTAGCTGTAAAGGAAGCATACAGTCGACAAAAATCATTGTTATGATATTATGGTGAGTAACACTTTTATTGATGACAATTAAATTCTTAAAAATATCTAGTGACTAGCTTGACTTTAAAGTAGTGTGGTTGCTTTGAAGTAGGGTCATAAAGTAAAGATGATTATTTATTATTTCTGCAACAGGATAAATATCATCTGAAAAATCTACAATGATCCAAGTTGATACAAGTTGACTAAGAATATATTTTTAATTACTTTTTTCAGATGTTTTAGTTGATATGTCATCATTTTAGGATAAATTGCCGCCATTGGTTCCAGAGCACTCAGTTTGTGAGTTTTTCTTTGACTTATTGTCCAAAATAGATCTAAATCAAGATACATGTTGAATATCAATTTTTTTCTTAAGCTATTCAATAATGAATTATTTTATCTAAATTTCATTTTTAAAAACTGCACATTTAGTAAATTAATTTCACAAAAGAGCGATTGATTTATGTGATAGATAAGAAACGTGTTTGATCTGAGATAAAAAAAATATATAATTAAAATTATAATCTATAAAGATGAAATTTATATTAATTATTTTCCATCAGCAATCCTAATGTGTAGCATATAACTTCTCATAGAACTTATTTAAACAAGATTTCTTCCAATAAGCGCATGCTACTTATTCACGCAACATTTCTTAGAGAGTAAGGATATAAGAATTCTAGTGAATAAGACGAGTTGTTGGCTTATCTCATTTCTCTCGCTACAACTCTTTTTCAGGTTCGGATGGGTAAGAACTAATTCAGGCCTCTCAGATAATCATTTCATAAAATACAAATCCAAAAGCCGATTTAAAAATATAATAATGATGATTCTAACAGTTATTTGAACCAGTTAACACGGCAAGAAAAGCTAACGGCGCCGAGGACTCGGCTATAGGCCGCCGTGTTCGTCAAACTCGTATAAACTTGAGTATCATTTTTAAAACAGTCTTACCGTTTTGTCTCTTAAGTAACTAACTCTGCAGTCCAAATGCGCATTGTGCCCGGCTTGTATCATGATGGAGGTATTGTCTTTCGGCGGATCTTCGAAGTGAGGTCCATGGCGCCTGTCATGATCGTACTGCGTCCGGAGCCACGGCATCCTCCCAGGATGAACACTGTGGCCCGTGTGTCCATTTTTACTCTTGACATGTTCGCCAACATTAACTGTATCGCCGCCTCTTTCAACGTCTATAAAGTCGCTGCCAAGTTGTATTTTACCCCCGCCTTCACTGTATACATCTACGTCACTATTACTAAAGTCTTCTTCTCTCTTTGGTCCAACCTCAACGCCGTAGAGTGGTATTCGGCGATGCCCATTCGCTAAATGGCTCTTATCGTTTCCGCCGCTCGTATCTTGTGGAACTTTAAACAGCTTGTTTAAATCTACTGTCTGATTGCCCAGCTGAAAATACCGAGGAAGCATAGTTGTTCCTCGATACATATAGATATTTTCGTCTGTTCCCATGTGGTTGAGATTCACTCCTGATTCTTCATTTGAAAAATTGTTTATGTTCGCATAGGGAGGGTGAGGCAGTGCCCTTCCTGCAAACAAAAGAAAAAAAATAACGTTACTATTATATGACTACCTCCACCTTCAAATATAGTTTAAAACGTTCACACCAAAATAATACATACTTCTAAAATAATTAAAGAAATAAATTAGCGATACGATTCTACTTAGATATAAAATATTTTTTTTTAATTATACTATTTAGAGTCCATATGAAATCTCCGACAAATCGCAATTGGCGAGTACACAATAAATTTATGCGATGTTTTTTTTTCAATGAAATCTATTACTTTAATAAAAACAATAATCCTTTGTACTTCAGTCCACTTTATTTAATATGTCAGGACCGGTTTCGCTCATTGCGAGCATTGTCAACTGATGCTCGCAATGAGCGAAACCGGTCCTGACCAACGTTCCCTCTAAGCCGAAGGGTTAGCTGCGCGGAAATTTCAAAGGCTGCGCGGAGGCTGCGTGGAGGCTGCGCGGACCGATCAAATATTAATTGAGCAACTGTCTTGTAGTGCGCGCCAATCCGAAATGAGTGCGCGGAGGCTTTTCAACTGCTGCGCGGCCGCGCACGCGCGCAGCTTAGAGGGAACGTTGGTCCTGACATATTAAATAAAGTGGAATGAAGTACAAAGGATTATTGTTTTTATTAATATAATGCCTTTCCACCAAGTATTGACAGTGAACACCATAAAAAAAAAGAAATCTATTACTTTCCTATTGAAATGGAGTATTCAGGCGAATTTCTTTCTCGACTGCTGTCCTTTAACTCTCTAAACTCGAAAATCAATTTCGATTTAAAAGCATTTTTTACTTCTTCTAGTTAGTGAGGTGAAATTCTTTAGCTAGGCCATTAATGTATGTTCCTCTATTGAAAATGATGGATTTAACATTTTAAAAAAATATATAAAAGTGAAAAAAACTCTCAGAGTTACACATCCTACGGAATACTCCTTTTTTATGTACATATATATATGTATGATAAAAATATAGTATTGATGCTTTCATGTTTTGCATGTGTGCTTACATTCGACATATTATAAAAGCAAAATCTTGATGTATCACTTATAACTTGATTAATGTTTTGCCAAATCCCGTTTGCGAGTCTTCATTAATGTATCCAGCTGGCAACTTAATTATACTAAATTCCAGGAATAGCGCTGTAGGTTGCAAGAGAAGTTAACGATTGCACTTCTCGTATAAGGAAACACGGTGAACAATAATTAATACTTTAATCATAAAACTTGCAATTTAATCACTGTAATAATATATTCCAACATAAATTTATTATTATGTTTGATTATTAAAATATATGTATTGCATGTATCTTGAATTCTTGAAGTTTATCTTGGTATAAATCTGAATTCCATGAATGTACATAATTATCTAACGGATGAATTTTCATTGCAACATTTATAATATTATGCAAAAAAGACAGATATTTCGGTATTGAAAATAAAAAACCACATATGTTTTATAGAATGGTTCGCTCTGAATTTGTTTTTATTATTTCACGGATTTTTCAAAAATATTGATAGGTTCCAAAATTTATGAACAATCCATTAAGATTAAATGACATATGTCAGTGGTTTTCAACCTTTATGTTACTACGCCTCCCTTTGAAAAAACAAATATCTTTGCGCCTCCCCATCCTTTATTTCATATATTAATAAAGACACGTTATAAAGGAAGGGTAAATAAATATTTTGAACTTTTCGCGCCTCCCTTTGCTAATAGTCCACGACTCCCAGGTTGGAAATTGCTGACATATGTACTTATTTTGTTTATTCAACGAAACAGTGACTATTTGTGAAAAATTGCCAGAATTGGTACTTTTTTACGTGAACTGCTATGTAAGCTTATCGCTCCCCCTGCCTCTTATTTATTTGTATCGAATGGCTGAGAGGGTATATATGTATCTGCAGACAATCATACCTTCATATCATCCCTTCTAACACAAATTTATGAGTCGATTGAAAAACAAAATAAAAATATTTTGCTATTTTTTACTGTATTACTGCTTAATTGTTTATTGAAAAAAAAACATTCATTTTTTATTCGCAACGCTATACTTTTTGTTAAGGGATGAAATATTCCATATCGAATGGGTATGTCCCTCTCAAAAGTGTATCAAAATAATGCTGCATTTCTTCTCCTATTTAACTCCGATCATATTCAAATTGGTTAAACTAGAAAACCTGAAGCGCCAAAGGTTGAATAGCAAATTATGCTGACTATGCTAGAAGACGGGTCAACGTAGTTAACAAGACAACGTAAAAAAATCTTCGTCATCAATACTGTTTAAATAGAACAGGAAAAGTATAGAAACTCGACAATATACCTAGCAAAAAAATGTTTTAAAATATGTCTCGAATTATTTTAAAAACTGTATTAGTGTGTATATATATAATATTGTATGATTTTCATCACAACCTTTCAAAACCTGCAACAATAAATTATGTTGTAAATTGAAATGGTTTTTAAAATAAATATTCAGTTACTAACGTCTGTATTAAGCTTTCATATATTTTTAGTTTTGTCAAATATAACGTAAGAAAAATTCTTGGACTTTCCGTGACGTTTCGGCAATTTTCTCTGCGCACAATAACACGATTCTTACGATGATTTTTGATTGAGAGTTAATAGTCTTCAAATAAATCATATAAAATTGAGGATTTTAGGAACTCGTTAGAAACGAATTTGAGTTAAATTTGAATCGTTCAAACTATGTACATTCTCACAGATTTTGTCACTAACGACCCGGGTTTTGCCTTTCGGCATCTTCAGGCGTTCAAGTGCACGGATGAACTTGAACTGACGCTTAGTAAATGAAAGTTTCTTGTTTATATAAGAAATAAATGCATTACTGAGTCCAAAGCCATTGCTGGTGAAAAGGATAAGCTCACGGGAATGCCAACAGATTTGAGTAGTAAGTAGTTTCAAGAATTATATTATTTGTTTGTCGGCAAAGGTATTATGATTATATGATTTTATGATTATATAGGGTATAGAAGTGGAGATCCCGGTAGGCTTAATATTTCATTTAAAATCGGAAGACGATGCAGTTGTGCTCTATTTATTTCCAAAATTTCATGGAAAAAGAGCTTACGACTGTCCGTATTTGGGTGTAATATTTTTATCCCTCGTTCCTGATTGAACACGTGTCCTTCCGAAATTAAGTGATTAGCAAAAGTAGACGTGTCTTTTTTCAATCTAAAGGCTGCCATATGTTCTAAAACTCGGATGTTCAGTGTCCTTTCTGTTTTGCCGATATAAAACATTGTACAACAGGAGCATTGCAATCTATAAATCCCGGATTTATTAAAGTAATGTATTTTATCTTCATTGTTAACTAATAATTTGCCTAAAGAGTTTTTACAGTAAAAAGCTGGTCTAACTTGTAAAATAAAATATATCGTTACATAAATTCATCATTAAGAATGATTAAAAGAGGTTTTAATAGAAAGGGACTTTTTCATGGAGTTATACTAAATGTGAATTGCGTTGCTTAATTACACGCTAATGACTACTAGAATTGCTCGGTTTAAAGCTGCGTCTTGAAGTTTAAATCGATTGCGTTTTTTTCTTTAGTGTCAGTTTTTCATCGCACAAATATACATATAGTAAATTTTGTTATAATCTACAAATTTTTGACCGACCATAATTATATCCCAGCATCTGTTACATTGTAGTTTTCTGTGATAAATAATGTCTAGCTTCGTAAGAGTAATTGAATGATCAGATGAACAGTTGAAGATTTAATGTTGGATACGATAAAAAATGTTTATGGTTTTAATATCATGAATAAAAATGGAGTGCAGTATTTTTGATATTGTTTTGTTTTATCTCGGTCTGAAAAAAATACGGATAGCTTCCATTTCCGTAATCGCTACAAAACGATCGCTATATAAAATTTTACCTAAAAATCGTACGTTTCTCTGCATATTATCTTGAATGTAATTTTATTGATTACTTTTTATTCAGTTATATGTAGATTTTTTAAAAACTGTAATTTGTAGTGTACCAAACGTTTTGTTACCCCATTACCCGATATATTAGATGTATTGTTGTGAATTGCAAAATACAAAATGACAAAAGAAAAAAAAGTGCAGTGAAAAAAAATCCGCTGAATCGTTCCAAACAAAAAAAAGCTCTTTGTTATGATAATTTCTTGAATTACATTTTTAACTTCTAATTTTCTTTAAACAAAAACCACTTTCTTTGAGTAATGGATCACATGATAAATGCTTTTTATTGCGATACCTACAAACAAAAAAGTCGATACAGCGAAGAAAAAGGAACATAAATTGTTACTGCTCGCTAAAGCAGTGCTCCGCAACCGGAGTCCCGCAGCGCGGAACTCCAATAAACGAAAATAAAACAAATAGTTTGGTCTATACTACAAAATATTTCTGAAGACACTCGCAGAGAAGCAGAAATAATTATTTGTTGGTTGGAAGAATATGTTAAATGTATATTTTTTGGATATCAAATTTATGGAGCTTTAAGTACCAGGACGTGTTTGCGTCAAGGTTCTTCTAGTCTCCTTCATCGCTAATGTTTTTGAAAAATAGTATTCCATTACCATCGTTGCAGACAAAAGGGTGTGATCACTACAGAGATAAGAAGTTCACGGGAACTCCCTATGCATTATTTTGCAAATCATGTTCTATATGCTTTACCATCATACTATATCCGTACATGTACACACACATGCGCATACATACATACACAGATACAGTACACAAAGAAGTCAACCAAAGAAAGTCATTTTCTTGATGCGATTCGTTCTTAAATTGTTAATTTTAGACGAAACATAAGATCTATGGTGGGTCGTCGAGTAGAACTGCTCTCGGTCTAAAACGATTCTCAGGGAGTGTCTCGTCATAGCTGTGGAGATAAGATATCTTTGGGTTATAATGTTTTCCTATCTCGCTGTGAAAATTTTAAGAAATTTCACGAACAAACTCGCGGATGGTAGGTACTTTCAAGTTTCTGTGAAGCAGCGAGTTACGCACGTACCACGGGGCGTTACATATATGTCTCAGTGATTTATTTTGGACAATCTGGAGAGTCTTCATACGTTTGCGGTGAGCATACATCAATATTGGGGCAGCGTACATCATGATTGTTCGAGTGTAGAGGAGCCGCTTGCTTTTGAGAGTAAGTTTACTCCTCGCGTTAAGCATAAAGTACAGCCTTACCTTTGTAGCATTAGCTTGATTTTTTTAATCACGGCGTGTTCATTAAATTGAAGTCGACTATCTATGGTGAGTCCAAGATACCTAACCAAATTGGACCACTTACTCTTTGCACTGTGCATGCGTATGCAAGCAAAATTAGGCTTTCTAATAAAACCCTTTGAAAACATTAATGCCACTCTCTTTTCGCCATTTGTCGCACCAGTCTGCTATTGTATTGGCAGGTGATTGAACTTGCGTGACAGCACTTTGTCGATTTCGAGATTTAGCTCAAATATCCGTATCATCTGCATACTGTGCTATAATTGCGTCATTTTCTCCGCCGGAAGGAATATCATAGGTGTATATATTGTATAATATGGGTCCCAAAACAGAGCCCTGCGGAACTCTCGCCTGAGTTGACCTTGGTCATGATCAAATTCCATCCATTTTAACGTTGAAACATCTGCCTGTCATGAATGAGTTGAGGATTTTTACCAGTGGTAATCCTATACCAGCCTTCGACATGTTGAATACAAGCCCTTCGGTCCATACTCTGTCGAAGGCTTTTGTGATATCTAAAGAGAGGCCAACCGTGATCTCTTTAAGGATGAATCCACTTGTGATAAGCTCCGTTACGCGGAGGAGTTGGTGGTTTGTCAAGTGGCTGGCACGAAAGCCGTGTTGAGTGTCTGGTATGACTTTTTTTTATCCGTTACTACTTCTTGTAACCTAGTCTTGATCACACGCTCTACGACTTTGCTCATTGAGGGGAGCAGACTTATTGGCCGATGATTTACTGGAAGAGTATGATCCTTCCCAGGTTTTAGAATGAGGATAATGTCAGCTTCTTTTCATCGTGTCGGAAAATATTGTAACCTCAAACACGCATTGATAATGTTTACTAGCGAATTAATGCCCTTTTCCGGGAGCTACTCGAGAGCCTTATAACCATTTTTTTCAGTGGCCAAAGCTTTCTTGTCAGGAAGGTTTTTGATGAGACTTTTGATGTACATAAATAGTATACCCAAATCAATAAATGTTTATTTGTTAGTATAAATTTTACCACTAAATGTTAGAAACATTTTACTAATCGATGCTGAAAATTCAACTGAAGTAGGAAACTTACGGATTTTTCACTACTTTGGTACTGCTTTTTGACCGATGCTTTTTTTGTAAATAAATCTGAATAGTCTGAAACTTTTCTTTTGAGATAATCTCTATTAGGAGCGCATTTGCTCTGCATTGGTAGTGGATATGGTTATAAAATATCCATATGGTTCTTTTGTCGTTTGTGTCACATATAAACACACACTAATGTAATTTCTGTATATTATGTGCATTTTTACTTGTGGTGTGCCGCAAAATTTTAAAGAACACGTCTGTGTGCCTTGGAAGATAAAAAGTTGCAGAGCACTGCGCTAAAGCATGGTTGTATTTAGTATAACTATTCTGAAAAAAACTGACTCTCGCGTGTGGTTTCAATACATTTCATTCTTTCGATTATTAAGGTATGTCTTAAAACGAAAGTTTTGTTGCAATTGCAACGGCGTAATTCTCAATCTGCGTCCTATTATTCGATTTATCAGTGACCAGATTAATATATCCTGGACATTAATCACTTCACGGGATATGCAATATTTTTTGTATTTGCTCTGTGTATATTTTTTGAGTCGGTAGATATTAATTGCGATCATGTTTACTGCTAGTATTGGCCTACCAACCCTTAAAATATAATAGAAAAATCAATATAAAAATATTTATTTCACCGTGAAGGTGTTGCGCTTTATCAGCCGTGCTCTTTTAGTGTCCGTATATTTACTAATTACTGAAATAAGGGCCGCTGAAAACAAAATATCACCTAAATGACAGCTGTCGATCGTGTTTAATACGCCTTTTTTCTACATTTTCATATTTTCCCGTTAAGTTTTCTCTTGTTATTTTTAGTCAAGTTACTAATTCATGTATTGATTTTGCATCATCTTCTACGGACCCGGGCAACTTATTGTGTGTATGCTAAAATTCCCTTTTCGTGATCATAAATAAAATGTATAATAAAATGTTATTCAATTTTTGGCTCGTCGTTTATTATAAATTTCAGTGCGCCACTTCACTGAAAAAGTTGGCCCAGACCTGATCTAGTATATTATAATATTTTATATTTAAGAACGACAATATTTAAATAGTATCATTCAATTATTCATCAAATTAATATCTTTTGAAAGCTCCGGATAAAATTGGACAGAACAGAATTTTATTTGAATAAAGATTACCAGTTTTTATTACATAAAATACGGTTTTTTAACAAATCAACTTACAAGCCAACTCTGATCGCGTAAGTTAAAATAAAAATCGTACTGGGACTAAATGTTTATATAGGAATGTATCGTGACAGATATTCAAATTTATAAAAAATAGCCATCATGTCGGCTTTTTTTATTGTTTAGAGCTGCGTGAGTTAAGCTCACGCAGCTGTTATTTGATATTTTTGTTGGTGTGTTTTATGACAAAAGTATGTCGTAATATTTTTATTTTATTTTGTCATGAACTTTATTATATCGACATTTAAATGTTAAAACGTATTAAGAACATGTTTTTAAAAGCATTGTTCAAATTAGTTGAAAAACATATATTTACCATCGGCATAATTACAAATTGAATGCTTGCTTGATATCTATATACATCAAATTCTGGGAACGGTGGAACCGTTTAAATAATTGAATTCCAAGAAGAGCTAAAAAAGGTCGCGCGTCTTTTCATTTGGGAAATCCGTAAATATCTGGATAAAATGTTGAAATCTGCCAGCGAGCAAAATCTCGGGTTTTTCAATTTCTCACTTTTTTTCTCAGTCATATCCCGAAATAATTGTGTCCCCGAGTTTCGAAAAACTTATACATATGCTTATATAAAAAACGGGTATGGGGGCCACGGAAAAATATGAGACTCAAAAGGGGCCACGGGTTCAAACAAGTTTAGAAATCACGATATAAAAGATGAACCAGGAGTGTAAATTGTGAACATTAAAAGATCACTGTCATTCACATTTGATAAAAAAAAAGATTACTGTTCGTCGACATGGACCATTCTGAGAATTCTTGAGAATCAAAATTAAGTTTTTTCTTAAATCATACTTCAAATCAACTTCCAATTTCAAACATTATCAATAATGCAACAAAATCATAAAATTTTCACATCGAAACTGAAAATCTATTTGTCAATGATGTTTTTTTCCTTCTGCTCTTCATATATGAGAAGTTTAAAACATATGAGTAAGTAACGTTGAAATATTATTTTACACATACATACATACATACGTTTATTAAAATAACACATTTACATAAAATAATTTTTTTTTATTGCTCGAAGGTGAGGCATCAAAACAAACATACCAAAGGTAAGCTACCTGTTTAATTATTTTTGGGATAAATTTCCAGTTGTAAATTCATTAGCTTATTCGGAAAAAGTAACACGTTTGCCTAATTGGTGCAATAAAACCGTCCTCAGTTGAAGTAATGTTTTCCCAAATAAGACCGACGTGGGATAAAAAAAACCTTTTTCTCGGTACATTACCTGAATAATAATAACATAAAACACGTGAAAACTGTAAAAATGGTCTTTTGGTAGGTAAATAGAACGTGAGTTGTAATTTTTGTAATCCATGAATCATGATAATGGTGAAACAACGCTCAAATCCTTATGTCAATAATGCATGTTTGAGAGCATGGGATTTTGATTGCAGGCATCGCTTTTTTATTGGAATCAAAATATGTATAAATACATATACGCTATGTAACTATGTATATATGTTATGTAGCTAGGGAATCCAATCCCGGGATCCCGTAGAGTTTTCGATACATTTCAATTGTAACCACTAGTTCTATTCTAGCCTTATCCTTCTTTTCCTACTACTCACTTTAAAAAAAAAGTGAGGTTGAGCGACTGAGTAACAAAAAGTTCTCGTAAAAAAACTTCTATTGAGATACCTCCATTAGGAGGCCATATGCTCCACATTGGGAGTGGACATGGATACAAAAATATGAATAAACTAAAAGTCTATAACTATATTAACGAATACAACTTTTCATCTAGTATAATATAACATCTATATATTAATTCTATTTATTAATAGCCGATAATGTTTGTGTATTGGCTGAAGGTATGTATAGCTGTATGTCCCGCTGGCCGCCAATTCGGAAAAAAGTTTTTTTTTTGTTACATTTTTCTCTAACATATATGTGGAAGCGATGATATATTTTTAATTGTTTCGTATTACAAAAAAAACGTCCGCCAGCTAGATTTGAGCCCGATATTCTCGACACGGAAGCTTAACGTCTAGACGCGCTGCTACAAATGCTTCATGTAGAATCATCGACAGTAAAATTGTATATAAAAATTCAAAAAATTATTTTGCATATTATTTTATGTTTCTTCGTTTAGTGACATCTCACGAGAAAAATGTGAAATGTTTTGGGTTAGTGGCTGACATTCATTTAAATTTAAAAATCGAATCTTTTGTTTTTATTTGAAAAACAACATCTATATATTAATAGCCGATAATGTCCGTTTGTCTGAGTGGGTGTTTGTAAGATGTCCTCGATTTCCCCTCCCCCTGCCCCTCCCCCTCCTCCTGCCAAGCCGCGCTGTCACTTTTTATTCATACTTAAGACATATTTTTCCAATATACACTGTTACTTATGATTTTCCTCGATTTCCTCTCCTCCTCCCCCTCCCCCTCACCAGCCTCGATGTCGCCATTTTTTATTCCTACCTTTTCGATGACGTCATTATATACTATTATTTGATGGAACATATCAAATCGCTGAAAAATTGAATTCTCATACAAAAAAAGCGCCTTGGTCTGGATTCGAAACACGGTCCTTGAATTATGAGTTGAGAGCTTTACCACTCGGGTAAACAAACAACTGTCAAATACGATAAAATAACATTATATATATTGAATTACGTTCGAATTTTTAAACTTTTGTTTTTTATTTGAAGCAAAACATATATGTTCTAATTTTCGCACGTAGATTTAATTTCGCTCTACCCAAAAGGCAGAGCGCCAGATTCGTAAGCTGATGGTCAGTGGTTCGAGTCTAACCTTAAACGTTTTTTTTTGGGTTTACAACTTTTTTTTTTAAACACAGTACATCTTGATCGTATGAAAATAATAAAATCCGATTGATAAGCGTGATAAGTTTTTCAAAAAATAAATACCTATATATTAATATTCGATAAAATAATCACAATTAAAAATTTACAACGTCTATTTCTGCTACTACGAAAAATGGTTGTTAGCAAACTTAAACATTATTCCAAAAATTCAATAATTTACGAAATTTCTGCTACTACGAAAAATGGTTGTTGGCAAACTTAAAAGTTATTCCAAAATATAATAATTTACGAAATTTCTGCTATTACGAAAAATGGTTGTTAGCAAACTTAAACATTATTCCAAATATTAAATAATTTACGAAATTTCTGCTACTACGAAAAATGGTTGTTAGCAAACTCAAACATTATTTCAAATATTAAATAATTTACGAAATTTCTGCTCCTACGAAAAATGGTTGTTAGCAAACTCAAACATTATTTCAAATATTAAATAATTTACGAAGTTTCGGCTACTACGAAAAATGGTTGTTAGCAAACTTAAACATTATTCCAAATATTAAATAATTTACGAAATTTCGGCTACTACGAAAAATGGTTGTTAGCAAACTTGAACATTATTCCAAATATTGAATAATTTACGCAATTTCTGCTCCTACGAAAAATGGTTGTTAGCAAACTTGAACATTATTCTAAATATTAAATAATTTACGAAATTTCTGCTCCTACGAAAAATGGTTGTTAGCAAACTTGAACATCATTCCAAAAATTAAATAATTTACAAAATTTCGGCTACTACGAAAAATGGTTGTTAGCAAACTTGAACATTATTCCAAATATTGAATAATTTACGCAATTTCTGCTCCTACGAAAAATGGTTGTTAGCAAACTTGAACATTATTCTAAATATTAAATAATTTACGAAATTTCTGCTCCTACGAAAAATGGTTGTTAGCAAACTTGAACATTATTCCAAAAATTAAATAATTTACAAAATTTCGGCTTCTACGAAAAATGGTTGTTAGCAAACTTAAAAGTTATTCCAAAATATAATAATTTACGAAATTTCTGCTCCTACGAAAAATGGTTGTTAGCAAACTTGAACATTATTCTAAATATTAAATAATTTACGAAATTTCTGCTCCTACGAAAAATGGTTGTTAGCAAACTTGAACATTATTCCAAAAATTAAATAATTTACAAAATTTCGGCTACTACGAAAAATGGTTGTTAGCAAACTTGAACATTATTCCAAATATTGAATAATTTACGCAATTTCTGCTCCTACGAAAAATGGTTGTTAGCAAACTTGAACATTATTCTAAATATTAAATAATTTACGAAATTTCTGCTCCTACGAAAAATGGTTGTTAGCAAACTTGAACATTATTCCAAAAATTAAATAATTTACAAAATTTCGGCTACTACGAAAAATGGTTGTTGGCAAACTTGAACATTATTCCAAATATTAAATAATTTACGAAATTTCTGCTACTACGAAAAATGGTTGTTAGCAAACTCAAACATTATTTCAAATATTAAATAATTTACGAAATTTCTGCTTCTACGAAAAATGGTTGTAAGCAAACTTAAACATAATTCCAAAACTTAAATAATTTACGAAATTTCTGCTCCTACGAAAAATGGTTGTTAGCAAACTTGAACATTATTCCAAAAATTAAATAATTTACGAAATTTCGGCTACTACGAAAAATGGTTGTTAGCAAACTTGAACATTATTCCAAAAATTAAATAATTTACGAAATTTCGGCTTCTACGAAAAATGGTTGTTAGCAAACTTAAAAGTTATTCCAAAATATAATAATTTACGAAATTTCTGCTATTACGAAAAATGGTTGTTAGCAAACTTAAACATTATTCCAAATATTAAATAATTTACGAAATTTCTGCTACTACGAAAAATGGTTGTTAGCAAACTCAAACATTATTCCAAATATTAAATAATTTACTAAATTTCTGCTCCTACGAAAAATGGTTGTTAGCAAACTTAAACATTATTCCAAATATTAAATAATTTACGAAATTTCTGCTACTACGAAAAATGGTTGTTAGCAAACTCAAACATTATTTCAAATATTAAATAATTTACGAAATTTCTGCTCCTACGAAAAATGGTTGTTAGCAAACTCAAACATTATTTCAAATATTAAATAATTTACGAAGTTTCGGCTACTACGAAAAATGGTTGTTAGCAAACTTAAACATTATTCCAAATATTAAATAATTTACGAAATTTCGGCTACTACGAAAAATGGTTGTTAGCAAACTTGAACATTATTCCAAATATTGAATAATTTACGCAATTTCTGCTCCTACGAAAAATGGTTGTTAGCAAACTTGAACATTATTCTAAATATTAAATAATTTACGAAATTTCTGCTCCTACGAAAAATGGTTGTTAGCAAACTTAAACATTATTCCAAATATTAAATAATTTACGAAATTTCTGCTTCTACGAAAAATGGTTGTTAGCAAACTTGAACATTATTCCAAAAATTCAATAATTTACGAAATTTCTGCTCCTACGAAAAATGGTTGTTAGCAAACTTAAACATTATTCCAAATATTAAATAATTTACGAAATTTCTGCTACTACGAAAAATGGTTGTTAGCAAACTCAAACATTATTTCAAATATTAAATAATTTACGAAATTTCTGCTCCTACGAAAAATGGTTGTTAGCAAACTCAAACATTATTTCAAATATTAAATAATTTACGAAGTTTCGGCTACTACGAAAAATGGTTGTTAGCAAACTTAAACATTATTCCAAATATTAAATAATTTACGAAATTTCGGCTACTACGAAAAATGGTTGTTAGCAAACTTGAACATTATTCCAAATATTGAATAATTTACGCAATTTCTGCTCCTACGAAAAATGGTTGTTAGCAAACTTGAACATTATTCTAAATATTAAATAATTTACGAAATTTCTGCTCCTACGAAAAATGGTTGTTAGCAAACTTGAACATTATTCCAAAAATTAAATAATTTACAAAATTTCGGCTACTACGAAAAATGGTTGTTAGCAAACTTGAACATTATTCCAAATATTGAATAATTTACGCAATTTCTGCTCCTACGAAAAATGGTTGTTAGCAAACTTGAACATTATTCTAAATATTAAATAATTTACGAAATTTCTGCTCCTACGAAAAATGGTTGTTAGCAAACTTGAACATTATTCCAAAAATTAAATAATTTACAAAATTTCGGCTACTACGAAAAATGGTTGTTGGCAAACTTGAACATTATTCCAAATATTAAATAATTTACGAAATTTCTGCTAGTACGAAAAATGGTTGTTAGCAAACTCAAACATTATTTCAAATATTAAATAATTTACGAAATTTCTGCTTCTACGAAAAATGGTTGTAAGCAAACTTAAACATAATTCCAAAACTTAAATAATTTACGAAATTTCTGCTCCTACGAAAAATGGTTGTTAGCAAACTTGAACATTATTCCAAAAATTAAATAATTTACGAAATTTCGGCTACTACGAAAAATGGTTGTTAGCAAACTTGAACATTATTCCAAAAATTAAATAATTTACGAAATTTCGGCTTCTACGAAAAATGGTTGTTAGCAAACTTAAAAGTTATTCCAAAATATAATAATTTACGAAATTTCTGCTATTACGAAAAATGGTTGTTAGCAAACTTAAACATTATTCCAAATATTAAATAATTTACGAAATTTCTGCTACTACGAAAAATGGTTGTTAGCAAACTCAAACATTATTCCAAATATTAAATAATTTACTAAATTTCTGCTCCTACGAAAAATGGTTGTTAGCAAACTTAAACATTATTCCAAATATTAAATAATTTACGAAATTTCTGCTACTACGAAAAATGGTTGTTAGCAAACTCAAACATTATTTCAAATATTAAATAATTTACGAAATTTCTGCTCCTACGAAAAATGGTTGTTAGCAAACTCAAACATTATTTCAAATATTAAATAATTTACGAAGTTTCGGCTACTACGAAAAATGGTTGTTAGCAAACTTGAACATTATTCCAAATATTGAATAATTTACGCAATTTCTGCTCCTACGAAAAATGGTTGTTAGCAAACTTGAACATTATTCTAAATATTAAATAATTTACGAAATTTCTGCTCCTACGAAAAATGGTTGTTAGCAAACTTAAACATTATTCCAAATATTAAATAATTTACGAAATTTCTGCTTCTACGAAAAATGGTTGTTAGCAAACTTGAACATTATTCCAAAAATTCAATAATTTACGAAATTTCTGCTACTACGAAAAATGGTTGTTAGCAAACTTGAACATTATTCCAAATATTAAATAATTTACTAAATTTCTGCTCCTACGAAAAATGGTTGTTAGCAAACTTAAACATTATTCCAAAAATTGAATATTTTACGAAATTTATGCTTCTACGAAAAATGGTTGTTAGCAAACATAAACATTATTCCAAAAATTAAATAATTTACGAAATTTCTGCTAACTATAAAAATAAAATTAAATAAATAAAAATTAAATGAAATAAAATAAAATAAAATAAAATAAAATAAAATACCATAAAATAAAATAACATAAAATAAAATTAAAATTAATACTATGCAACAAAAATCTCACGTTGCTGGGCAACGGGCTTACAGCTAGTCTATATACACATTGGTTACGGATGACTCGTATACGAGTCTTTTCGCCGGTCTGACTTACGCGTTGAAATATATACATCCAATGCGACAAATGTTTTAGATTCTCTATGCAGATGGCGTAAAAAATGATTGATGCATCATTTAAAAAATAAAATATTAAAATATATGCACAAATATTTTTTTTATTCGGCTACTACGAAAAATGGTTGTTAGCAAACTTGAACATTATTCCAAATATTGAATAATTTACGCAATTTCTGCTCCTACGAAAAATGGTTGTTAGCAAACTTGAACATTATTCTAAATATTAAATAATTTACGAAATTTCTCCTCCTACGAAAAATGGTTGTTAGCAAACTTGAACATTATTCTAAATATTAAATAATTTACGAAATTTCTGCTCCTACGAAAAATGGTTGTTAGCAAACTTAAACTTTATTCCAAAAATTCAATAATTCACGAAATTTCTGCTACTACGAAAAATGGTTGTTAGCAAACTTAAACATTATTCCAAAAATTAAATATTTTACGAAATTTCTGCTACTACGAAAAATGGTTGTTAGCAAACATAAACATTATTCCAAAAATTAAATAATTTACGAAATTTCTGCTAACTATAAAAATAAAATTAAATAAATAAAAATTAAATGAAATAAAATAAAATAAAATAAAATAAAATAAAATAAAATAACATAAAATAAAATTAAAATTAATACTATGCAACAAAAATCTCACGTTGCTGGGCAACGGGCTTACAGCTAGTCTATATACACATTGGTTACGGATGACTCGTATACGAGTCTTTTCGCCGGTCTGACTTACGCGTTGAAATATATACATCCAATGCGACAAATGTTTTAGATTCTCTATGCAGATGGCGTAAAAAATGATTGATGCATCATTTAAAAAATAAAATATTAAAATATATGCACAAATATTTTTTTTATTCGGTGATTTCGGCGATGAAAAATCAGCAGACAGTTAAAATAAAACTTTAAAAAATAGGCCACCAAAATATAAGCAATTGTAGGCTAAAAATAGGCTTTTATGTTTTCTAATTTTGTTTTGAAATAAAATAAACCGGAGTAAATGTTTATTTGACTTGTTATTTATTACGTTTTCGATGAAATATATAATTCTATGTCAAATACCCGATTTTCTATATTAAAAAATACAAAAGATGAGTATCGCTAATAAAAGCAGGCTAAAATATATAAAGTATTATGCAACAAAGTGTTGCACAACTGGTGTCCAAATTATTTTTTTGAATGTCAAATAGTTTTAAAGTTATACTATTTTTTCAAAAGTACCTAATTTTTTGCAAAATTTCGCAAAAATGCCCCGATGCGAATGAGTTAGTCGATAAGGAACGTTTGTTTGTTTGTATGGTCGCGATTCCGCCTTTTCGATGACGTCAAGAAATATGGTAAGCTCACCCTCCCCTGCCCCGCTGTTGCCATTTTTTTTTATCATACTTAAGACATGTTTTTTTATTACCCTGACGTATATGTGTAGAGATTTGAAGAAGCACATTTTGTGTTGTGGAAAATCGCTGAATCTTTGATTTCACATACAAAAAAATTCCGCACCTCAGGCTCGAACACAAAACTTTGGATTACCAACCGAGCTCTCTGTCAACTGAGGTAATGTCATAATTATTAGAGGCGATAAAAATAGATCATATCGACTGTGGAAAGGAAAAAGGACTTAACCCACACAAACCAAATTTTACAGGAGGCACGAAAAACGTTTTTTAAATAATTTTTAGCCCGAGTCAAAATATTAAATAGACATAACCTTGAAGCGCATAAAGTCTACTAAGCTGGTGTTTTATTTACCCTATTCGATAACAAATAAAAAAGTTATTAAAAAAAAACCAATAAAATTGATGGTTACGTCTTTTTTCCTCGACAAAAATTATCGGCCCCACTGAATTTAAGCAGCTTACCGCCTTTTTCCTCGCCAATTTCTAAATGACTTGTTAATAAATGAAGACATACTATGGCACGATGACAGCTAGAAATTTGAATGACAATGAAAAATGTGTAAAATAATCATTTAAGAGGTACAAAAAATAAATCTTAATAATAAAATATTGATAAAGTATTGAAAAGCTATTACTTTATTATACTATCTCTACTTGAATATCCAGAACTTTATCCGACTTATTCATGGCCTTGTTTGTATTCCGTATGGTATTTCTTCGGGATTACCTAATTCCACATCCATAATAATATTATCATCAATATCTCCATACAAGCTGTTAATCACAGAGGACATCTTCAGAATATGCGCACATCAAATTTGAGAATTAATATAGAAATAATATTGGTTATAGTTATAACAACATGAGTCCACCAACAGCGTGCGGCGAGTGAAATTTTAAACACATTGAATTATGGCAACTATTGCTATTTTACTTTCAATTTCAAAACATTAAGTTGAGACATAGTTTATCATACATTATGCATCAAAAAAGGAAAGAAAGTATATATCAGTATTTAATATGTATTCCATTTTACTTGCAGTGTAATCTGAACTGTCCTTAAAAGTTATTTGCCAGTTAATAAAATATTATGCATCGGAAAATACTATAAATTTATTATAGCCGTGAATAATAAAAATATTCGCCCATTACATTGATTTGAATCGTTAATACAAGTGAATTTAAATCATTTTTATCAAAAACATTGAAACTACACGACACTTAACCTAAAAATCGCACGGTGGTGTTTTTGATAAATATACCAAATATTATGGTAATTTTCTCAATTGAGATTAACACGAGATCATTGATCTATGATTTAAAGCATATTATGGTAGAAACAGGGTTGTTTTATAACAATTTAAATACAATTAACGATAACCCTCTGTAAAGGTGACATACAAATTTGAATACGTAATATTAAACACTTAGCTTCCTTATTTGTATTGTTTATGACATCCAAGTTGACACCACACATCTTTAGAATATTTTTGCTCCTTTATGTTGCCATTGTTATGTTATAATTTATATTTAAACAATTACTTTCATAAGGATCGCTGATATATGAGTTTATCGGTAGAAGAGTAAACAAAAGATTTAAGCAGCTTAAGTGTTCTCGGTGGTCAAAACTGACACAATCGGCCGGCAGAGGTTGGTAAAACTGCAACGATTCCCATACATTTACGATGTAAGCTGCATACCGCTTTTTTCCTCGCCGTAAAATCTTACCTCAGCGACTAATAATGTCATTGATGTGGTTTAAGTCCTTTTTCCTCGACAAAAATTTCACAGGCCCTCCTTTTTAAAAAATTAAAAGCTTAATTTAGAAATTAATTCGGCATTTATAGCTAACATCCTTTTGATAGAACATGTATTAAGTTGTATACATAGTGATTATTGAATAAAAGCTATATTGAAAAAACTGAGGGTTAAGTCCTTTTTCCTTTCCACAGTCGATATATATTAAATTTTGTTTGAAATTGGAATTTTTCGTTTTTTTTATTTGAAAAACAGCATACATATTATCGGTTTTATTTTTCGCACTTGTCTAAATTCCTATGTACCCGAAAGGCAGAGCGCTCGGTTGGTAGCCTGTAGGTAGGGTAGGTGGTTCGAGTCTAACCTTGAGCGTTTTTTTCGGGTTTATAACATTTTTTTTACCTTTTATTTTAAAACACAGTACATCTCGATCGTAAAATAAATGTTACCAAAATAACAAAATCCTATTGATTAGCGTAGTAAGTTTTTAAAAAAAAAAATATAAGACGCAATTATGTCCCTCAAGATTTGTTTTTAATCTAGGTACATACGTGGTATAGTTGTTGGCGAAAGCATAGTTTCAATATGTTAATAAAATAATGTTAGTAAAAATCATTATATAACATTATATATTCTAAAAAACAAGTTCCATTTGGAGAATTAGACAACATTTTGATAAAATGTGCAGTTAATTTATACTATTTTTTTTGCTTGTGAAAATTGCATTTTTTATGTAAATATAATTTCATTTTTTTCCCATTTATTTTCCGATTTTTGTCTCACATTCCAATGGAGTGAAAAAAAGAGTTCAATACAAATTAAATTATTCTAAATATATTTGTTTGCATACTTGAAACATTTGAATTATTCTAAAAAATATATTATATACAATATGAACACTGCAGGGCTGTCGACATTGGATGTAGTAGCTCAGCTGGGCAGCTCAATTATTATTTTTATGAATATCTATATATCAATAGTCGATAAAATAATCACAAATCACAACCCACAAATGTGTGCGTACTGATTTCCCAAAAATTAAAAAAATTACGACATCTGTTCTGCTACTACTGCAAAAATTCGATAATTCACGAAATTTCTGCTACTACGAAAAATGGTTGTTAGCAAACTTAAAAATTATTCCAAAAATTAAATAATTTACGACATTTCGGCTACTACGAAAAATGGTTGTTAGCAAACTTAAACATTAATTTACGAAAATTCTGCTACTACGAAAAATGGTTGTTAGCAAACTCAAACATTATTCCAAAAATTAAATATTTTTTTGTTATTTTTTCCATTTTCCATTCTCTGCTGTGGCATATTGGAAGCGCGCTCAGCTTTAATAATTGAAACTAACCGTCGATGGTTCGAATCCAACCTAGATTCTTATATGTATAATAAAATATTATTAAGTTGTGTACAATCAATTTAAAAATCATCATATAATATATTCTTAGAAACAAGTTCTATTTGGATAATTAGTCAAGCTTATTAATTCTGATTTATTTGATAAGTAAGTATAAATTTGATTGTTCATGCTGGTAAAATTTCTGATTTTTCCATAATGCGAAAAAATCCTCCCGTTGGGGGCAACGGGTTTACAGCTCGTTAGCATTATTGCAGAATAACATGTATAAAGTATTTTATAATATTATGCACACAGGGAATTAGATTTTCTCCACTGTATGTCATTATCTCAAGAAAGTGTATGTGAACATCTAGCTGCGCGCTGCATCTACAAATGCGATACTAATTACTATGAAGTCAAACTTTACTCGTTAAACTTTATAATATAGAAATAAGTTTATAGAAATATGAAGTGCAGCTGTTTATACTTGACGTGATAAATAACACAAGAATTTTAATAACCATTATTTTTTCATTTATATACGGTAATTCATTTATTGCCTTAAAAACCTGTTAAGGTAAGCTTCATTAAAAGTCCATAATATAAAACAACCGAGAAAATGGGAAAAAGTGCTAGTTGTACTTGCAATAATTTTCCTTCAACAAATTTTGGTTCACAAAATTTTATCGGCAAGACTTTTCAGAAACAATGACGCTCTAGTAACTGCTAGTTACTTGTAGCGGAAATTATATAAAACATACTATCTCGATGAGTGAAATTTTAACATAATTACGTTATCGTTTTCCGTCACAGAGCTTGACTGAGAATTTTGACCTGTCAGTCTATTGTGTTGCTTTACTAACTTTATTTCGCTTCATGCCTCTACAAAATGAATGAATTATTCAATATTTTACAGTAGTTTTAGCGATGTGGGAAGTGATTCATTTATATAGGAAAACACTCTGGCTTTAGAAGTCGAAACCGGTGAACGCTCTGACGTATTGATAACATATCAATTTCGTTTATTGTATGGATGGCTTTAAAAACATTCATAATTCACCTTTTGCCAATGTATCCATTTTTCTAATTGGAAGTATTAAAATAAAATTAGACCAGGTAAAAGAAACAAACTTATCAGATATTAAGTTTTTTACAGTTGTTTCCACGATAAATTATTAATGTATATTTCTTTAGAAAGTTTTAGATGTATGAAAAGTACTAAAAAAATACTCATCAATGTATTATATCGCTCCTAAAATTTTTACCAACTTTCGAGATAATCAAGTTTTTAGAAAAAAATATAGTAAACTGTCGATAATCCACGTGAGGATTATCTGGTTTACGGATTATACGATTTATAATACGTAAAATTTATATTTTATAAATATAAGCGATTTACTTGATACATTGGTAAATGGATCAAATTGATTTATACCGCAACAGATGTATGCACCAATATTTTTCTGAAAAGTCGAATATTGGCCCAAATATTGGCGAATATAAAACCCAAATTGTTTGCAAGTCATTTTAAACAAAAAATAATATTTTTAACTGGAAGAGTTTACAAGATATTGTGACAGTAATAAAAGTTATTCAAAAGAGATGCAATAAAATGTTTCATTGGATATTTTAAAGCCGCTGATAAATTCAGCATCGAATTTGAAAACTTTTTTGGATTCAAACTAAATGGATTCTAGCAGTGATTCTAGAAGTTTTTTGATAAATAAGAGGCTGCCACACAAACTTTTTTTACGAACGTGATGAGTTAGTTTAATTGACAACACTGACAATACTGAATGGAGTAAATTATTCTTGATAAAAAATGAATTGAATAAGACTCGTTTGATCGTGGTGAAAAATTCTTCCAGATGTAGAAAGAGAGCTAATGCCAAGTTTACAAACCTTTCAAAGTGTCGATAAAGAAAACATCGATGATTGAGTAAAATAAGATTTATGTCATCCAGACTTTGATAGGATGAGTAATGCGGATATTATTTTCAATCTTAGCCAACCGGAAGGCAAAATGCAACAGAAGGAGAAAGTAATCAGCCATCGCATTAGTCACAACGCAACAAGACACTCAATTCCGTTGACACATTATTGGAGTACATCGACAAACAGGTACTTGAATATAACGATATAATAGCTTTAAAAGGAATTAGAATAGATATTAGGAGATCCTTTAAAGACTTCTGTTAACAAACCAGAGCCAAAGATATTCGTATTAATATATATTAGGTATAACATATGGTAAAATGAATGGAACATTATGGAAATGTGAAATAATGTTTATAAAAATAAGAAAAAATCGTTTGGATAATTCGTGTCCGCCCTCCGCAGTATTTGTCCGGAAATCTAAGAAACTGTAGCCTGTGAGTTTGAATACAAGTAAACCAGTTTACTTTACATTATTTTGTAAAATTTAATTATTTTCTGGCTTGCTCATATAATAAAAGATTTTATAAGTGACACTTTATGCAGATTTACCAAACAGCACTTTATACCAATCGATACTTTCGATGTAAAAAATTGAAGACACGGGTGCAATAAAAGCGTATACGATCATACACTGTGTTTTCACATCATGTTTTTATTATATTTAAACGTCTTAAAAACTTATTCTTTCTTCTTTGGCCATGTTCGCTCCCTATGTGGAGCATATGGCCGCCACGCGGCACCTCCATGTTTCCCTGCCTCCCGCCAATAGCTTTGCTTCCTCCCATGACATGCCAGCATCCCTCAGTTCCACCGAGTACATCCTATGGATAGTACCCGACGGACGTCCAGGACGCCGCAATCCCACCGGTCGAAATAAGAGGCAGGCAGGATTGAGGCTTTCCGGAGGCATCCGCAGCACGTGACCCAGCCAGTTCCAACGTCTCTCCATAACCACTGACGTGATGGGACGCTGTCTTGTACGCTCCCTTATCTCTGAAATCCTCACAAAATCAAATCAACTCACCCCCATTATCCGACGCAAGCATCTGTTCTCGAAGCTCAGTATACGGTTTTTCTGAGTCTTCGTCAGGTGCCATGATTCGCAACCTTTTTTTTTTTCATTTTCTACTTTTCTACTTTTTTCTGATTCATTTTTAATATGTGACTGTAATATACAAAACAGTATACAAATATACCAGAAGCCAAAAAAAATGTACGTAATGCATCCAATTGAAAAAGAAAAAAAACCTTAAGAATTATCATCAATTTGTATTATTATCGTAAACCTTACGATGCAATGTCTGATGATGCTTTTTAAAGAGCCAAAACACGTTTCACAGTTTGAAACAAAACAATTTTTTTAACAATGTTGTAACATTTAATTTTATATTGAGGCAATTATCAGCTCACTGGAAAAACTATTATATAATCCGAGGATACAACCATTTTTGATTGCTGAATGATTATTTATTAACTATGGTTTCAGATACAAAACACGTATTTAAATGATTTTTTCATTGTTATTATCGGAAATTAGTATTGACACAGAATATTAAAGTTATAACAGTTGACTTTCTCACTTGCTTGTTCTCTTCATGAAAAATAATCTTATATTATAAGTAGGTTCGTAAGGATTAAGTTCGTTGTCAACAAGGAGAAAGCCTTTATTTCGCTATCGATGAACGATTTTTTTCAATTTAAATGTGACACCTTAGACATGGGTGTTTGTGATTTATTTTTTTCTCGAGTTGCTTTGAGTGGATTCACAAAATTTTCATTTGAATTGATCTCGTGAAAAATATTTAAAATATTTGGCATCTTCTAAAAAATATTTTATTATGTTTTTACTCTTACTTAAAATCGGCGAATCGTATTGATGCGCCGATTTTCTCTAAAAAATAAAAGAGAGAATACATTGATGAGAAGGGGAAGATTTGGTATGAGCTATATTTATTTTTTGACAAGAAAGTAAGGATTACGCTACAAATTTTTAAAACCAATGTTTTGAATAATAAATAAAAATAATTAATTTAATAATGATAAAAAATCAATCCTTCTAACAGTTCTGCATTATCAGATAATTATTCCAGCGCTTTTTTTTAATTTTAAATAAAATTACGTACCTAAAAAGTTTTTCTTATATTAAAATAAGCCTTGGTCCCACAAACTTCGTTTAAATATGAAATAAGAAATTATACATTTTTTCCCCAAACATGAAAGATTTCGTTGTTTTCATTGCCAGGACTTTAAGAAATATAGACACATTTATTATTCCAGCAAAAGAAATAGCATTCCATGATTGAAGTGGACTTGCGGCACCAAAAAAATATATATAAAATAATAAAGTTATCGTCCGTGTGATGTTTTTGAAGGCTGCTCAGAGTACTGCAAAAACAAAACATAAGTGAAGAACCGCTTCGAAAGCTCTCTCGTACAGTGTCAAGCCAAGCCTTCAAAAAGCAAGTTTACGAAATACGTGATCTTCGTTCTTGCATTGATCGATTGTCTTCTGAGACATGTTATTTATATTTTTACATTTATTTTACAGTAATTATGAACCCGTTATTCGATAAAGTAATAAATATTTTGTAACGAATATCTGTAAAAATGTTTAAGAACAATAAAATAACACAATGAGCTGATTTTATCTAAAATATTTCGTGTCATATTTTGGATCTATTAGAAAAATAATACGCAATTGAAATGTACTACAATACCTGTCTGATGATTTCGGGTAAAGTTATGCCCGACAGTTTCTTTAATGTCGTTAGTGGGATTTGTCGTTTTACTTCTTTCAAATGTATACAAATTGAATAATCTATATATATATATATATATATCGACTGTGGAAAGGAAAAAGGACCACATATATCAAATTTTACAGGAGGCGCAAAAAACGTGTTTTGATGATTTTGTGACATATGCAAATTATGAATTATACACAACCTTGAAGTGCACGGAGACTTCTAAACTGGTGTTTAATTGACATAACCTAATATTTACTAAAGAAATTTTCTCGGAGAAACTTTTATTTCAGTGTTTTTTCTTGGTTTTAATTTTTTACAAGGTCATCTTTTTCAAACTTAAAAGCTAAATTTAGATACTTATTCGGCATTTTAAGCTTCCATCATTTTGATAGAATGTGTGTCAAGAATGTGTGTCACAATACATTGTGATTATCAAAAAAAGCTGTTTTTGAAAATTGAGGGTTACGTCCTTTTTCCTTTCCACAGTCGATATATAAAACAAAGTGGGGTTTGTTACACCACGTATATCTTGAGAATGGCAGCACGGATTTTAAAGATCTTTAATTTAATAAAATTGTCTTCGCCTAGAATAGCAGAATAAGCATTAAAACATCGAAAAAATATCACGGGAAAGAAATTATGAATAAAATAAATGTCCCCATACAATTTTTACGTACAAATGGAACGTGGACATTGTATGACACGTTGTATGCTGTTTCCAGTAAATCCACCAGATGGCGTTGATGTATACATGCGCCGCGATTTTGAGTTTTCATCGATTTTTATTAAGTTTTAATTCCGATAAATCATTCTGATGTGAAAATCTATTTATCTAATTATGGTCAAACACGGGATTCATGGCTCATAGCGGGAAAAATGTATTTTGATTACTTTATAATGTGGCGCAACTTCTGTGAAATAGTATTTAAACGAAGTTGTATACGAAGCACACCGTTCATACAATGCATTTCATGCAATACCCGCTGATATTTTGGCAAAGAGACGATGAATATCAATTCAATATCAAGATGATAAACCTATTGAGCGGTGGGTATCGAAATCATCATTTTCATTTCAACATGATAATAGTTTTACTCAGCAAGAAGGTTAGCTCGATGAATTATTACGCATAACGTTTTTAATATTATTATTTCATTGATATGAATAGAATACACCAACTTGGCTCACGATTAAAATACACTGAACTCCGTTTTTACACGATTTAGAAATAACACGGTGCAAAAAAAAAAAAAATCGATCATTCATTTAAAAATTTGGACAGAAATATTACACAGTTTCTGGATATCTCAAGAGATGAAAGCTATATCGTACAAAATGTTCGTCAACGGCTTCGTCTATTGTCTCATAGTGATAGTAAATAATTTTTGTTACCTTTGATTTTTTTAAAGTATTTTTTAAATAAAATTAAGATACAATAAGCGATAATGAATTTTATTTTTTGATATCCTTAATTTATTTTTATGCAAGGAAACCTATCTACCACAAATTTTAAATTTTAATATGTTTGTTTACACTTTTTCTTTACTCGGTATCGCGTTGAGCGTATCTACCGTGTAAATGGGAGTTCAGTGTAAAGGTGTTCTACTGAAAAGGGAGAACATGTCGATTTTTTTAACCATGCTCGCTTCAGATGCTGCAGTGTATTTTTTTTTATATACAAGCTGTAGATAATCGATCTTTATTAATATAAATACTTTTTTGAACAGTAAAGGGAAGTGCTGATAAAATTAAGATTGTTTAATTAAATAAATCATTTATTCTATAGATAGAATTGTTATTTTAAATTCGTTTAAATATTTAATAGATGGCAATTACAAAAAAAAACATATAACATGTCATTCGTGCTATAAAAATAAAGCATATTCTTATAAGAGATTGAGTGGAGTCATTGGCAATAATTGTTTTGACTAAAAAAACATTTAATAAAACTTATTATGTCTGGCAGTTTGTTAGTCAAGTTAGGAATGCCAACGCCAGATCGTGGAATGAACGACGCTTTCAATCGAGAATTGGAACGTGAACGTGAATATGATCGAGATGCATTGAACCAATCAGTTCGAACGAATGTACCACTGTTGAACCCACAACAGAAAGAAGTGTACGATACGTTAATGAATGCAATTGATGATGGAAATGATGGCTTATTTTCCCTCGATGCGGCCGGTGGAACTGGGAAGACATTTCTCATGTCATTGATTTTGGCCACTGTTCGTGCGAGATACGAAATTGCTGTAGCAGTTCCTTCTTCTGAGATAGCGGCTACGTTGATAGAAGCATGCTGTACGGCTCATTCAGCGTTGAAATTGCCGTTAAACCTCCAAATAACTGAAGACTGACATGCAATATTGCGAAACACTCAGCAATGGCCGAAGTTTTGGTAGCGAGTAAAATCCATCAACTGGGATGAAAGCACAATGGCGCACAAACGCGCATTAAAAGCACTCAACTGAACTATAAGGATCTGCGCAGTGACTCAAGATCTTTTGGAGGCGTAATGATTCTACTATCTGGCGATTTCTGCCAAACACTACCAGTCATTCCAAGATTGACCGCTGCCAATGAAATAAACGCTTGCCTCAAATTATCGACTCTGTGGCGTTATGTGAAGAAATTTAAGCTGACGACAAACATGCGAGTTGCATTGCTAAACGATCCATTTGCCGAAGATTTCTCGAAGAAATTGCTGACTATTGGTAACGGCCGTGTTCCTGTCGACGAATCGAACGGATTGATTTCGTTTCCGCCGATTTTTTGCAATTCCGTCTCAACGAAAGACGACTTCATCAACAATATGTTCCCGAACATCTAATCACAAAAATCACAATTGGTTGATTGAACGAGCAATTCTTGCAGCAAACAACAAAGATGTGGATCATTTAAACTTCACAATTCAAAATCAAATCGTTGGTCCACTACATTACTTCAAATCTATCGACCGTGTAACAAACGAAGACGAAGCAATCAACTAACCAACTGAATTTTCAAACTCATTGGATCTGCCTGACTTTCCACCGCACAATTTACAACTAAAGGTTGGCTCGGTAGTCATCATGTTTCAAGTTATCAAGTTAACACAACACTTATTGATTCTGAGGCGGTACGAAGTTCGTTGGGTCAGCTAGTTAATACATACACTACAGATAATTTTGGTTACGTAGAAAAGAAAGGATCAACTAATCCTAAATCAATAAAGGTATTCGAGGAAGATACGGTATAGCATTGCAAGTCTTTCAAATAATCAGGTAGCAATGTATTCGGTCTAAAGCGGTTTATTATTGCCACTATCATCATCATCCCTGACCACCATCAAAAATACAAAAAAATACTTTGAAAGTATATTTTTGAACAGTTGACTGCCTGAATAACTGTCCAAATTTTTCGAGATTTCTCACAACACAAATGATTGTATTAAAAATAAATGTATTTGGCATTACTGCCAATCTAACTGCAACTGCAAGTGTAATGCCAACGCGTCAAATATTTTAAATTTGAAAGATCATACGAGGAAAAACTCGATGAGAATATATTCAAGAGAGATCAAGTCGAAGAAAATTGACATCACAAACACCCATGTCTTAAGTCTTAAAGTTAAATTGAAAAATCTAAGTTTGACATTGAACTTACCGAGAGTCGAACCCAGACTCGCCTGATGGATAGAGCAAGCTCTAAGAGCCAATTATACTACAGCGGGCGCAATGATGAAATCTTTCACTAACAATTTTGTTCCACTGTAAATTAGATTAGCATAAACAAAATACAGGTAGTCCCCGACTTACGACGATTTGATATACGACAAACGTTCCCTCTAAGTTGCGCGCGTGCGCGGCCGCAAAGTAGTTGAGAAGCCTCCGCGTACTCATTCCGGGTTGGCGCGCACTACAAGACAGTTGCTAAATTAATATTTGGTCGTTCCGCGCAGCCTTTGAAATTTCCGCGCAGCTAACCCTTTGGCTTAGAGGGAACGTTGCATACGACGATCCGCACTTACGACCAAAAAACGATTCGCAATTTTGAAAATTTTGAATTGGATCACGGGTCGCCATTTCTCACAGCTGACTTAGTAAAAAATATATATCGTGTACTTGATTCTTCTTCAAGATTGCCGTGCTCTCTCGGAGATAATGTTTTATGGCAGACGTTGCTACAAAGCTCAGCAAATATGGTGTTTTCTCCGATCAAGTTTTCGCCTTCCAAAAACTGTGAAATATGTGCAGGATGTGTTATTTTCTGACAAAATAAAGAATTTGTACGCTCATCACTTTTAATTTGTGTGAAAATCTTAATCCTATAGACTTTGCTTGACGTGGCTGTTTGTGATGTCAATTTACCTGGAGTTTATCTTGAGTGACTAACAGTAAAATTATAATCGAGTTGTTCTCGTATAATCTTTTAACTTTAAAATATTTGGCGCATTGGCATAAGCTGTAATGCTAAATTTTAAAAATATGAAAAAGACATGTACAAGGCAGGAGCAATTTCGGGGGTATTCTAGTCTAGAGCCACGAATTTCGGGTGTTTTTTCTAGCTTTATAAAAATACACGGTAAATAATTAAAATTTTGAGAAATCCTTTTGAGGACATACTTTTAAATGTCTAAACTTAAGAAAAATATAAAAAAGCAAGAATCGATTTTTTCAAATTTCTAGACTAGAAGACTTATTATGTTGTATTGTTACATGGTTCATACTTTAGAAGGCTGAGAAAAGAATAGAAAAAGCTGTATATTTAGCTAATTTTCGTAAAATCGTCACATAGAGACCATATTTAGTGTGCAGCGACGAAATATTTTTTGTAAAATTCGACATACGACTAAAGTTCAGGAACGTATCTCGGTCGTATGTCGAGGACTACCCAGTTAAATTGAAAAGTGGTTTTTTTTCGAAATCTTTCATTTAATGTCACACTGGTGCGCGCCTTTTTTTAGGCCAAATGCTTAGTAAAAGTATATTTTCCAACAATACCTTTTTTATTTGCTCACCTTATCTTATAAACAAGTTCAACGGTATTAGTAAACGTAAATCACAATTCTTATCATATTTATGAATTCGCTTTGATTCTTATCAAATTCACGTCAATATCAATTTCAGAAGAATAAATAAATATAATTAATAATATATGTATAAATATATATTTAATTCTTAAGAAGCTCATAGTGCCATCGATAAGTGCTTTGAGTGCAACAAGTGGCACTAAAAGTACCCTGTGCGCCAATGTCAGAATCAGAATAATGTTTCTAGGCACTTGTACGAATACCCAAACTGAAACATAAATATATATGTCTAATGTGAATGTGTTAGCAATGGCTTGTGTTTTTATATTTATATTTCCATCCCACTTAAGTATCAATGAGAGTAGTAAACTCGCAGCTGCTACCTTATTAAACTTGGAATTGTTATTGGAGCCACCCGTGTAGGCGGAATTAAGCAACTGATAGAGGTCAGATTAAAAAAAATAATATTAATGGAATATAACATAAACATTAGCGTGGAAGGCATACAACGGAAGAAAAACATAGTGGCCAACCCAAGGAATATGATGATGGCAAATAATAAATAAGATATATTATATGGAAGAAAGCAGGCGTGTGTTAAATTAATACATCCGTACCTTCGAACAGAAATTTATAAATCGAGAATAAAATATTTTTTTGAACTGTCCGTTCTGAGATTCGAACCCGCGAACTCCGTAACTGATACCAGTGATGTCGACCACTCGACCACGCGACTGGTTGATTAGAACACAATATTAGAGAAATGAATGCTAAATACTGATTAATTTATGAAAAAAAAATACAATCTCGTTCTTAACAATTTTCCCGTTCAATTTTTTTTTTAATCCACGTTCGCTTCCAATGTGGAGCATATGTTCTCGTAATGGAGGTATATCAACAGAAGATTTTTCTACGAGAACCGTTTGTTACTCAGTCGCTCAACCTAGAACAAGACTAATGGTTAAGTAATCGCTATTGCTACACCCAGTTATTAAAGGATCAGAAAGATCGGAGGAGAGGAAATAATGTGAACAAACACTCAGTCTTCGATCACAACTTTGAATTGAATAATTCTCAAATTCACTGTGATCTTACCGGGAATTAAACCCAGACCTGCGTGATCGGCAGAGCAAGCTCTAACCAACTGGGCCACAGCAGGCGACTCTTGCGAAAGTACCACATAGGTTATATTCAAATACAAGGGACATATGAAATAAGGAAATTTCGGCAGCATATTTTTATATAAAACAAAAAAAATCTAAAAAAAGTCGGCATATGTGATTTAGGGGAGCTGGTTAATTGCTCGAATACAATTGCTTGAATGGAAATTGCTCGATTAACGAAATTCTCGAATAACCTATTCCTCGAACGTCAAATGCTCGAATTACAAATTGCTCGAATTGTTTGGTTATTTAACGGCACTATCGCTACGCCCAATTTTTAGTAAGAATGGGTGAGAGGGTTTCAAGAAATTACATATATGTGTGCCTTTAAACAGAAATCCATAAATAGTTTGAAAAATAATTGATTAAAAAGCTGGCAAGTAAAAAAAAAAAAAATTATTATGACTTTTTTTGATTTATGGTTTTTATTTCCCGACTTGCATAAATATTTTTTTAAAGAATGAGTAATTAGTGTTTAAACTTTTATAACATTTTTCGATCAATTTGTAATTCGAGCATTTGACGTTCGAGGAATTGGTTATTTGAGAATCTTGTTATTCGAGCAATTTCCATTCGAGCAATTTACCGGGAACCGTGATTTAGAGGTATGAGTATGAGTTTAAGTTCCAGTGAATTTAATGTAAAATATGATTATTTTAAATCTTGGCTATGGATGTTTGAGATATCCTTTTTTCCTCTATTTGATGAGGTATTTAAAAAATTCTCATCAATTTTATACCATGTAATATATACATTTATATTAACTGTTAAATCAAATATTAACACAAACGCTGTTTCAAATATTTCCATATCTTTATTTTTATTTTCAATTATTTACTATATTTTATTGAATAAATATGATTACAACGTAAAATGTTGTGTTAATTTAGCTAATAAACCTATTCATAATAATATTATATACACTGTCAATTCTTTGTGGAAAGACATAACATATATTATAATACAAAAAATCAAATAAATCATTTTTGTGCGGAATTCTTATTTTCATAAAAATATTCCAAAATAGTACAAAAACTGTATTTTATTTTATAAATATTATATAATATATGTACAGTATTTACATTGTATGCTGGCAAAGGAACAAGTGGAAAGAAGATTCACTATATTTAGGTCCCTTTTGTCGGGTATATGGCACAGTGGTCAACGCTGTTGACTTCCATGCCAGATCTCATGGGTTCGAATCCCGGTACGAACAGCATTTTTCAATTGATTTTCTGTTCGAGGGCATCGATGTTTGTGACGTCTAAAAAACCCCTCCCACCATTCCAATCCTAAAATAATGAGATGTAGCGAGAGTGATTAGCCAACCGTTAGTCTTGTACTGTCCCTATTCATTCATCCTTATTCCTTACTACTCTCTTCGAAAAAGAGAGGTTGAGCGAATGAGTAATACACAGCTGTCGTAGAAAAACTCCTGTTAAGATTTCTCCATTAAGAGGCCATATGTTCCACATTGGGAGCGGACATGGATTTAAAAATTATTTGGCATGACGATAAAAATCCTATTGCCATCCATGATCTAGCCCACGGGTCGTCAACCTGATCCGTACCGCCCACTAGTGGGTGGTAAAGGCTTCCGTAGTGGGCGGTGATAAATTCCTTCTAGAAATGTATTCAGCCATATACTGGAAGCGATGTTGGTATTATTGTAGGCATAAAAAGGTTGGCAACCACTGATCTAAGCCAATCTCCAAATGATATAATTATAATAATACATTGAGCAAAATTCTTTATGTCGTTCATTATAAATTTTAAAAATATTTGCGATAAATCTATTTTGCAAACGCTCGTAAGCTTTAATCGAGGCTAAAAGACATTAAGCACAAAGAATGAATATTTCCTCAGAGAAATAATGAAAAGACGTTTAGTCACAGTCTGTTGGGAAAAGATAGCTAATGCGGAATATAAAATACAATGTTTTGACACGCCTCATGTGACGTGCCGTAAATGCAATAATATTTACGAGCTGCAATAATATTTTCGCATTATAAAAAAATCAGAAATTTACCAACATGAACAATCAAATGCATACTTACTTATCAAATAAATCAGAATGAATAAACTTGACTAATTCTCCAAATGTATCTTGGTTTTTTCGGAATATATAAATATAATGATTTTTAAATTGATTGATTATACATACTTACCGTTGTTTTATTATACATACTGAAACTATGCTTTCGCCAACAACTATACCGGGTTCTCGATCGATCACCAAAATTCAAGAGTCAATGTCGAATTCTTTTTTTGACTTCTCTTGATGTTGCTAACTATTAACTAAATCTTGTATTTGCATGCACTTTTTAGATCATAAACACTTTTAAAAAATCTTTTTACTAAAAAAAAATACACTTCACGAAAAATATATTATTCAGCATAAAACAAATATATTGAACTTAAAACAAATTACGTCTTTTTGAATTAATAATTTCTACAATAAATTGATACTTCGCATCATGACATAATATCTACATGTTTAGCTGTCATATAAAGAATGCTTAGTGAAAAAATGAAAACAAACTCGATCATTTAGTTATCAGCGGAACTCGTTGCCGCTAACGTATTTTGATTTTGTATTTTTTCAAATATTTATGAAATCTATCATAATTAAATTCTACGAAGCTACACATATTATCAACTTTTAATATATATATTATTGATGCGATTGTATCTAAGACTACTTGGTAGAAAAGCCTAATTAAATGAGTATCATTACACACGCTATTATTTATAAGTATTTTTCTCTAAATTTTAACATATTTATTTGTGCTTATCTGTTTTTGAAGTTATACGTCTTTAGGCGCGTTATGAAAAAATGATGAGAGTGAAATTTTAAGATGCGCGCGCATCACCGTCACACAAAATTCACAGGTTGAAGTTAGTCACGCATGTTGGCACGCTCGTTCAGTAGTGATTGAAATTGAATATTTTGATTAATATTATTTACTATTCGTATTGATTTATAGTATTTACTACCTACTAGTGAAAAAAAAATGTGCTTATATACTTTTTAAAGTGCATCAATATAATTGAGCGTAACTATCCTTATGTATTATTTATTGATATATAATAATACTATTGTTTATTGATGCAATACTAGCGGGAGGGCGGTATCGAGCGTTCTTGATATTTTTTATAACCTACAAACGTCAAACGTTCTGTATTAGACCTTATAAAACCCCTTCTTAACATTCGATATCTCTGTTTGTTTATGTATCTATCTGTGTATGTCTATTTATGCATTAAATGTATTTAATTTTTCAAATTTAAACTGAGCTTTATTGACTGTGTTGACTATCCTTCTCCAGTCCTTTTATTATAATTAATTATTTGCATGCAATTAAAAATTGTTTTTTAATGATGCCAAAGAAGTATAACTTCTGACGCGCGTACATAAGTACACGCACCCTTTTTTTGGTATCATTGACTGTAATTAACAATAATTATAATCTATTTGTACTACTTATTTATATTGTGTACCTTTATCTGTAAATTCTTTACGTATTTCTATTACCAATGGCTTCTTACATCCAATATACAATAGTTTTACTTTGTTCTGTATATTTATACAAAACAAAGTAGCACTGTATTAATTATATTTTATTATCACTTAATAACGCTCTTAATGGATGAAACCAGTCCTGGTCACATAAATAAAAGTGCAGTTAGATTAGTACAAAAGAGTGCTTTATTGTTTAAATATTTCGATTGACGTTTTCATTGAAAATGTTCCGGCAGACACTCATGTTCTTAGAATTTACATTATTCTCATAAAACAAATATAAATTCACATAAAATAAATATTCAGCTTCAGAGTACTACAGTTAATCGATATAAATATTGAAATATAATATTTGAACGAATTTAAGGTATTTATCGATAGAAACTATAGAAAAAGGAATTATACGGAATCATGCGGGCCTGGGAAACCCAGCGATTGGGAACTACAGTTTATTTACTACCAAAACCGTTATTTCGACTGTATTTTCCCGAATAAATCAATTTTCATAGCTCAAAGTGCCGCTATTAAATATTTCCGATGGGTTCGGCGGTAACTTTAAGCGAATTCATTTTTAAAATAAAAATAATTTGATACCTTTCTTATTGTCAAAATTGTAGCAAAGAAGAAAAGCATTTGTCGCTATAATATAAATATGACAAAATCAGTGAAATTGAAAAGTTATTAAATACAATTTTATAACCGTTATTGAAAGCGATGACTCGTCATTTACCGTATTTTGATTCTGAAAAATTTATCTTCCAGATTTAAATTAGCACCATATTCGTTTCGCTCAGCAATGAAATGTCTTCTAATGATACTTATACTCTTTCGACACTGATACTTATACTCTTCCGGAAAAGGAGAAAATTTTCGTTTTATTTAAGTGAGATAAAAAAATAAATCTTTTACAGAATACGGTAAGAGCTCGCATGCAACCGAAAAATATGTCCCGGGCTGCAGTTTTCCCGTACTTGAAACCTACATCGGTTGTTTGTCAGCAGTAGTTGTTTTTGTACAGTCGAAATTAAATTTGATATCCCGGTGATATTCAAATTGAAAAGTAGATCAAGCGTATTTTTTTTTTATTTAAAGCTTATATTTTTATATTTAAATGTTTTTTAATTAACTACACAATAACTTTCAACATACTTGCAAGATAACAAAGTATAAAATATAATATGCAAAATCTTTTTTTAAATTGTTATTTCACTATGCTCGAAGTTATTTGTTCATAATTCAATGAACGTTTATTGAAATTTAAATGAAAAAATGAACGGTTTGGTTATCTGCTCACAGCAAAATACAGATAATTTCTTATTATATTCATCTTATTTCATAAATATTATAAAGCTTAATACAAATTACGAGAGAAGAATTTTCCTATTGTTAAATAAAAACAGAAAAATCAGTTTCCAAGTCTTTTAGAGTTAACTTGTGCGGAGAATTTGCCTACGGAAGAATCACCCAACTGTTCATTTTTGTTTAAATATCAATAAGCCCTAATGGCTGGATGAACTTATATTTTTTTTTTATTAATGTCATACTACATTTGCTATCGTCAATATAAACCGTAGTACCTATTTAATCTGATTAAAATAAAATATGGCCATGATAAAAAAATATCTCAGATGACTTCTTTTTTAAAATATAATATAGGGCAAAACATACAATTATTGACCCTAATTTTATGTTCCCACATCAATATGAAGTGTAAAGTGGTTAATGCAAAATTTAATGTCATTTTAATGTAAGAATCATATGTTTTCAATAAATTGAGCTGAATGCACATAAATTTCAAAATCGGAAATACCTATAATGATTTAATACATCTTTTTTTTAATCCATGTCCGCTCCCAATTTCGAGCATATGACCTCCTAAAAGAAGTTTCTCAATAGAAGTTTTTCTATGAGAACTGTTTGTTACTGAGTCGCTTAACTTCACTTTTTTCAAAGTGAGTAGTAAAAAAAATGAGTTGTTAAAAAATCTATGTTATCAAAATTTAATAATCCAAGTTCGTCATTATCTTTGAAGTGTTTAATCAAATCATCTTATGGTGTCTGAATAAAGAATTTACGGATTTGCCGAAATTAGCAGCGTGGGACCCTTTTTTTTAGGTCTTTCAAGGATTTTCAAATCTAAAATGTGCAGAATTTTAGAATTTGCCAGAAGACCGCACCAGGGTAGCCAAAAGGCCGCAGGTTCTTCATGCCTGCTCTAAGCTTTCTATTCATCCACTAAAATGTTAAATTTTTTTAATCATGTCATCCCCAAAAACAGTAATAAAATCTTTATGTTATTTTGTTTTTGCTATTCTTAGCAATTGACTTACCTAGATAATTAAAATCTATAAAGTAAAGATTAAAAGAGTAAAGTCCACAAGCTCAAATACTATGTATCAAATATTCGCTCTTTATATCATTATCGAAGTTACATATTGAGCTATTCTTTCTGGAACTCTTTGATATTCAAACACCATAATATGATCAAAAACTGTTCCGCTGGCTGAAAAGGTAACTGTAATGTTTTCTTTTGATGATGTTTACACTATTGCGTGAAAAAAGTTTTAACTATTGGCCATCAAAACTACAATTATGGGCCAGGTGGCCAACATTTATATAGGACTGTCGGAAAAAATCTGATAAACACATATATGATTAATAATAGTCTAACAAAATACTATTTTAGAAATAAAATTGAACATTTTACTTATATGTCACATATTGTATTATTGGCCAGCCAGGCCAATAATAGAAATTCTGCAAAAAAATGGAATTAATTATTGGCCACCGCCATAAAAACTTTCTACAAAAATATATCAAATTTAATCAGTGAATGATTTATAAATACACTAAAGACAAACTACTCAAATCAATTTTCAATTCATTTAATGAACATATAAATGTTAAACGAACCTTTACACGGAAGTCAAATCCTTGTGATTTTTACAACAAATCTCACTTGTTTCGCGGCAACGCTCCAACAGTAAGTTTTAAATCAGATTTTAGGTTATTTAACAATGCTTTAAATGATAGTTATCTGCTATATCAACGGAGGAATACTTAATGAACTTCCTTATTAAGTCAACTTGTGGTAATATTAGTTTCATATCTTATAAAACTAGACTTTATTTGCAAATGGCCAATAATTGAAGATGGCCAATAATAGTAGGTTTTACCCTAGGTGCGCAAAACAAAAAGTTTTATACAAATTGCTCGTCAGTAGACCATTTATACGTTCTTTAAATTCTAGGCACGAATTTCAGGTGTTTTTTCGAGCTCTGTAAAAAATAAACGAAGAATTTTTTTACCATTTTTATATTTAAAAAAACACAAAAAAAATTAAAAACTTGAAAATTTATCGGTTGGTAAAGGGAGGGGTCTGATTCTTAATAAATAAAAGCGTCGCTATCGCCCCTACCTTGGAGAAGTCAAAATATTATTTTTTCACAAAATGGCAGCCGTTTGATTTTTTTTTTCAATTTTCACGTTTTTTTAACAGTTTCAATGTTTTTAAAAATGGTAAAAATTAAAATTTGTACTTAAATATGATACGGGCTATAGAGAGATGTATAGAGAAGAGAAGGTTCACACAAAATTTAAAATAAATCAGTTTGGTAGAACTTAAGATAATATGTACGCCATCTCGAAAAAAGTAGTTTCGAGAAAAACGCGTTTAAAGTTTTGAGTTTCGATTTGTTCCGGTCGGACCAGCTTGTTTGTTGCGTCACCAACATCGCTGTAACTCTATAAATAATTAAATTTTTGAAAAATCTTTTTGGGCACATACTCTAAAATGACTATACTTTAGAAAAATATAAAAAAGAAAGAATCGATTTTTTCAAATTTCTAGACTAGAATACCCCCTTAAGGCGATAGATAACAGTGTTACTTTACTAGGGTTCAAATTTTATAAATACCTTCTTTATCAAAAAGAGGTGAAGTGTTGTATTATATAATTATGTTATTAATAGGCAAATGTCGTCTGATATTTTTATGTACTTTAAACGATATTTTAATCGTATTATAGTCTCAATTTAAATAAGCAATAGCTGTGCTATGTCCGTTTTATGGTTTAATCATAAGACGGACAATAAGGCAAATCATCAGACTAAATTTAAACATAAATTTATAGATTTTCATCAGTTGATAAGGTCTTGATCATCAATAAAAATGTATAAATAGTACAAAAAAAATATATAATTTTTGAAAATATATAAAAGCTTAGGGTTATTGACTTTCTAAGCACTTCAGTTATACGGCTAAATGAGTTGCTCCTGAGACACTTCTGGTTCCAAATGGTAAGTAAATGACAAGGTTTTTTTAAAATTTGATAAATGGTAAAATAATATCGAATATAGGAGGTATTAATTCAAATGTTCAATTCAATTCAGTTATCCCTACAGAAAAAAAATCTTTGCCTATTCTATCATATTAGTTATCAGAAACATTTTGGTTAGATATGAATATTGCTACAAAACCTTTATAATGATTGCATACTTCATTTTTATGATAACATCATGGACTATGTTTCTGGAGATAAAATCGTCTTTATTGCTTATTTTTTGACGTCGAAGTTATACATAATAAAAAAGATGATACCGTGTAAATAACTTTACTCCAAGCCACACAACATAGATTTAGATTTGACACTTTAAATGTAAATATGATACTTAAAAAGCTTATATCTTGAACAAAAAAGAGAACTTTCTTGTTTCAATTCCTTATCTTGCCCCGACCGTAATGTTTTAGTTAAAACCTAAAACAACGCTCGCTTACCAGCTCTCAGGGAATGATCAATTTGTTGTTTTTATGTACGACTAGTGATTCCATCGGCCTCGCTCGGAATTCTCGTGATTTGTATTTATATAATATAATCACATATTCTATTGAGAGTATATCCATGCATTTACAGTGGAACTTATATTCGTTAATAATTAATCCGTTTCTGACGGTCTAACGAATATTCATTTACAGTTAAATCGATGTTTCAGTAGCACTCGCTTTAATAAACTTTTCCAATGATGTCTACTTTTTTCTGCTTTTTAAAACCTTTCAAAAATAGTGAATCACATTATCGTTGAATGCACCAACTATTGCAACATTCGGGTGATATTCGTCACTTGGACCAAATAAAGGAGCATTTTATTAATGCTAGCGTTATATATGAATTCTTTACTTGACTCTTTCTCAACAGACGAAATCACCTACATCGTTTCAGTTTATTGGTCTTTTTAGTTCATTTGATAGAAGTTCACTTCCGTGCTCCACCACTTATTCTTCTACATCTTCGCTATCAACATCCAATCCCATAAAACTTCTCAGACACACAATTTCATCAATGACATGTTGTGACGCAAAACTCTGTCTTTTTCTGACACACATTTTGGCCGTAATTTCTCCAGGTTGAGATAATTATATAAAACTAAAAAACCACTTCTCCCTATATCTTGTCGATTATCCTCACACAATATAGAATATTTTAATGATCATTCCAAAATTCCCTTGGCTTAAGTATACTCTCCAAAGTCACCTTAAAACCTGTTTGGAACAAAGCTTTAGTATAAATACCATTGCTGGAGGTGGGTAAAGAAACAAAAGGAAATACAAACGAATATGTAAAACATCAAAATGAGATGAATATCGGATCGGATATGACAACATTGTAGGGTTGACGAATATAGAAGTTCCCCTGCACTGTATAATATTGTTTATAATAATTATAATGGTTGGATACATAATTAAAAAATGCTTATTTATTTACCAAGATAATAATAAAAATAACGTATTCTTACCCTATTATCTAATATAATACACCCACAATTAGAATGGTTACTTGGATAACATAAGTGTCCAGTGCTTTCACTGTAAATCCTGACCCACTCCATATTTTTTAGTGGGTCCGAATTCTTTAAAAGCATGATATTACATTGATATTTAGAGGTGTGATAGTTGCTCATTAATTTTGTTATTTTATAAACAAATATTTTTTGCTGATATTATGGGACATACAATCAATTAAAATCTTTGCCGTAAAACATGTTTTTTAAATATAGTTTGTTGTAACTTCATTGCAATTGAAAACCATAAGGAAATTATCATAAAATTGTATCATATGTATCAACACGATACACCTTCATGTTGGAAAGATTTCCCAATCAAATAAAATACTTTATAATCAATACAATGTTAATTCAAAGTTAACAGTCGTATATTATTTAAAATGTCTTCTGAAGTGCAGACTTAGTAACTCTCTGAAAAGGTTTTGGGGCTCGGAGGTACAGATAAATCTGATTTTTAATAATGAATTTGTTTACTTTGCTTTCTGCAATGTCTCTTACCATTCACCATTGATTGATTGATTGTCATTTTCCAATAATCACTCACTTCTAAAGATCTCTTCTACTTAAACTTGGCTAATCTTATTATAAACGTTTTTCGTTTCTTCGTCGAATTTCAATTTTTTTCTTCATCGAATCAAGAATAATGCTTATTGAACGTAAAATATTCATTTGTTTTTTCATTAAACTTATTTGAAAAAAATGCAAACGGACCAATAAGAGACGATTCAGAGCTCAACCAATTAAAAGTCAATTACACACATTCATTGTTTTATAATATTTAAGATTATTAATCTTGTTTTATTTTCGTTGTTTTATTATCAAAAAGTCAATTCCATAACATTATTGTGGCATTTTCTTAAGAAAAATACTGTTTTTATTGATTGAAATAATTTTTTTAATGTGTGTTGTAGTCGTTGTTGTATCTTACCATAATTTGACATCAAACTATGATTACATTAGCACGTACATTCGGTCTGTAGTAAGCCATGCGTCAGCTTGACAGTTTTTATTATTTTCAAACAATTAGTCATTATTAAATGGTTTTTGTGAAATTTAATGATTATTTATAATATTAAAAATATAAATTTAAAATTATAGGGTTAAGTTTGATTTTCAGACCATTCAAATGAAGCGACGATGAGTGATGATGATATTTGGTGGCTAAAATATAAATGAAGATGTTTCTGATGTCTCAATAGAAAATGAGGTTAACGAAACATTTGAAGTACCAAACAATCATTCGTACTTGAACAAGCGTTTTTGAAAATAAGATCGTCTGAGGATGCCTCTGAAAGAGGCAAACCACGTGTCACAGTTTGTAGCACAATACGTGGAATAATCTAACTTATTTTATATTTGAAGTACCAACTACAAAGAGAAATGATCTGCGGTTATCCCAAGTGCAAGAGACGTATTCATGTTTGTTGTAATATGTACATGTAAAATTAATTTTTGCTTTACAAGGATTAGTAACTGCTATTTCATATTTCATTTGACGAAAGGGACATATTAGAATTTTTTTGAACAAAACATTGTGCTTATTTATAGATTTTTAATTTTTTGTTTGAGATGTAAAAGGAGATTTTGCCATTTAAATACTATATTATATTACAATGGGCATGCTTTATTTTCCATAAATAAATTCTTAAAAAAATCATGTAGCTTTCAGTGGTTATAAAACCAGAATGATATCAACTCAAGTATAAAATAATAATTGTTAAACTAAAATACATTGATATTTTTTCACAATATTAATTCACTTGATACTATTGGCTTCTTTTTTACTATTGTTAAATATGTTTTTTTTTACTAAAATAATTAATACTTGTTAATTATGTATAACCAGGTGAGTGAGTGGCTATGTATACTCAAGTATATTCCGATATTTAATATTTATATTGATCAATATTGAATCCTACAAATAATCAAATTTACCCTATTATGTTATAATTTGCAAAGTGTTATGCGGAACTATATTGAATCAAATGACAGACCGTTTTACATAGCATAGTCTTTTGATAACAGCTAAATTATTTTGTCAATTAAATATTTTCGGATTACCACAGATTTTTTTTCGATTGCAGGTTTAGGTACGAGAACCTTAAATTACAATTCCATAGACGAAATGAAACTGAAAAATAAACCTATCTTTTACAGCACAGAAAGCTTTACAACGACATTTTACGAATGTGCTCGAAGTATTTAGCGAAAGCGTTAATCGATTACTTCAGTCCAAAGTAAGCGATGCTTTTCAACATTAAAAAATTCAATAAAGTTTTGAGAAATATTGAAAATAAACCATAAATAATAAATAAGTTAATAGATAGACCAAATGTTAAAACTGTGCAAAATGTGAAAGCTTTTCTATAAAACGTCAAGCATTTTTTGCTGGTTTCCGGGGATGATAAAATTTGATAAATTCTTTATGGCAGTGGTTTCCAACCTTTATGTTACTGCGCCTCCCTTTGAAGAAAAAAATATCTTCGCGCCTCCCCATCGTTTATTTCATATAGTAGTAAAGACACTTTTAAGAGGTAAATAAATATTTTGGGCTGTTCGCACCTCCCTTTCCGAAAGCCCACGCCTCCCAGGTTGGAAATCGCTGCCTTATGGTATAACCATACCGTTAAATTCATCAAATTAATCTTTTAAAAGGTCTGGATAAAGGGTCCTATTATTCTAAGTTGGAAGCTCTCTTGTACGTTGATTAAAAATAACGATTATTGCAATGATGCAAAGTAAACTAAATGTGAAATAAGTAAACATATTTTTTCCGGCTCAAATTTATATCACGATGTCAACAATCTAATGTTTTTTTGTGTGAGAATATTTTGGAAGCGCGAAGTTACTCTTCGCGGTATAAGCAACGTGGTGCAGAACCTACAAAATTAAACCTTGAATTATTCATAGTCTGGTTGGTTTCAGTGGCAGCGGATTAAGCGGATAAATAATTGATACGGAGTGGATGCAACAGTCTGGAAAATCAAATACGTTAAGAAATAAAGTGACGTAAATATATTTCATGACCAGTGATTCAGCGCGACCTTATTTTTTGGCCAAAATGTGTAAAAAAATATTTAAGGTGACTTAGTCAAAATAAACCGATTTTAATTTTGCACTTTCAAGTTAGAGGCAAAATAGTAATGCTGCATAAAGGTATCGAGTCCCAGATGGGGGGAGTTGTGTCCTCCTCGACCAAGCCCTTACGTTTCCGAGGCACATATAAATGGGGTGTGCAGTATAGAAATAGAAGCTGCTATGATAATTTGTCAGATATTCGATGGGAAAATTCTTCTAATGGCAGAGAAACTTGTAAATTCTTTTCAAATGTAAAATGGTAAATGGAGCTAACCAATGTTGTCTTCTAATTTCTGGATTAGCCGTTTCATAACCTCCTTCATCAAATCCTTTAGGAATGTACAGACTTTAAAAACGAACGGGAAAAATTGTTTAAGAAAATACGACTGATCAGTCTGATCTGAAGCAGTCATGCCAACTTGGTTGCATCTAAAGCAATTTATAAGGTCTTCAAAGAGTTCACCGCGTCTTATGGAAAGATAATGGCACCTAATTTATAAAAGCTTCTTTTTGGATTTAATTTCATTATTTTATTTTTTATTCTAAGCACTGTAGTGCATGCAACAAAGACTTGAAAAAATTCTTCTTTGGACATCAATGGCAACATTTGAAAGCCAATAACGTTTTTGCGCTACGGAATACACTTTGTCGTATCGGGTGGTGGCGGGTGTCACAAAAAAAACTAAGCAAACAGCAATTCAGCTGTACGAAAGAAAAAAATCCGTTGCTTACATAGAACGTAACTAATCTATCACAAATTTATACAATATTTTTGCTCTGACTCCTATCACTATTTGGTAAATTATATAATTACCGAATTCCCCTGTGTATGCATATAAGGAATAAGATTTAAGGCTAGAATAGTTTGAAATAAACTCATAGAAAAATAAATGTTTTTACACGATATTCCTTCAAAATGCGTTTACAATTATTTGTTTCCAATTTCTTAACATTGAAACCGAACTGGGCTCAAATAAAATAATAAGTACATACGGAAAAAAAACACCAACAAATAATAATTTACAGGCAACGTGATGCTAGTCCGAGCAATATCTCAACTGAATTCTCCTTTTCTCTTCCCATGTAAAAAGAACCAAAACCAAAATGTGTTAAAAAAAAATCTTGATTGTGTTTTATATAAAAATGAAACCGAGCTGGGCGGGCTAACATAAAAGAGTCCCCCCCATACATGAAAACAACATGAAAGATTACAAATGCGCATCTACTCAACCTTAAAAAAATTCTATGTAGTTTTTTCCTCCTAATAAATTTAATTTCAAAGTTTAAATTCGTTAGCCGTATTATCAATCGAGAAAGAATTTAGAATGCTTCAAATCTTAATGATATAGTAATTGTCGACTTTGCTTCTGAGAAAAATCGTCGGAATGAGTTGATTGATTATTTAAAAAAATGAATATTATCTTTTAGTGCATATTTTTTTTTAATTCATCTTTTATTTTTGGTAAATATTTTTTTTATACTTTGACTGAATTTTCTGTTATTTTATTTTGTTCTTGAATGAATTTATTTAGTTTTTTTTTAATATATATTACATATTTTATTGTTTTGCTTGCTGAAAAGCGTTTTTTTAATTTTATTAATTTTCATACTGACGCATACTATAAATAAATTACTTGTGCATATAATGTGCTTTTTGGGGATAACTGTCACTAACATACATACAATGTCATTTTTTTAGCTCATCCATAATTTTAGATCTTGAACCGCCACTGCTTAGGACACTGCTTCATCATACATGATGAGCACATTTGCTTGCGAAATTGAATAATGGAATTATCTCTTATTCCAAACGTATTCGTGAATTGTAAATAACGATTAATAGGGCAACTATGTAGTTGTAATTCTGGATTAATAGTTTTTTCAGTATTCAGTATATCTTTTTCGTATTATGCAGCCTTATTTCTAAGCCAATCTAAATTTATATTGGATAATGCGTATTTGAATATGAATAAAATATTCTAAATCTGCCAATATTGCAACACGGAGCAAAAACATATGTACATATTTATAAAATAATTATTTTGCGTTACATATTTTTCTCTAATCTCATTGAGAAATGACACCACAGCAATCCATGTCCTGGATCTCAAATATTAATTTTTCAAAATCTTGAGTCGATATTGACCACTTCGGGGCTTGAATTTCAAGCAAATTTTCTCTACTTTTAACAAATAATTGTTTAAAACTGGCAGTGCGTCATAAACTGGCAGTGCGTAATAAACATTTAAATAATATATGTAATCAGTTAAAATAATATAATTTTCCTATTTCTCTTAAAATATAATCTGACTAATATATTTTTAAGATTTCAAAACCAATCATTATTCAACTATTATTAACAATAATTAATTCAATTGTGAGTTATTTTTATATTCACCTGTAGTCATTCGTAGCATTGTCAAGTGTGTCATGGTGGAGAGGAGAGCGCTCACGCGCCCCATGGCTGTTGACGTACCAGTTGACAGCTGATTTTGACAGACGCAAGATACAGCGATGATATGCAAAATTGAAGATTACACCATGATGTCATTTCGTCACATTACATCACCTGAAAGCAAGCAAATAAAAGAATTATCATTAACAAATAAATATATTCGAAAGATGTTTATTAATGCAAACAAAAAGATAAATTATAGCAAAAATAAAATCATTCCAATGTGAATACGGACTATTACCGAAGCTTATCTCAAGATAAGGTGTTTTATTAAAATTGATTATTCACAGTTGTTTTGTCTCACTCTTCGTAAAGATAAGTGATAAGGGCTATTGCAGGACTAGTGGAAAGCTAATTGCTACCGATACGTTCCATCTTTATGGCGAGTGAAATTTTGACACCGCGCACATGGATGTGTTTGAACAAAATTCTATAAATATTCCAAAGTGTAGAACCACATTATGGGTGAAGATGTCTGTGATGTCTATAAATTCTAGTCACCCTTCCGATTCCCAAAATGGGGCGCGTAGCGGGAGCTGGCCCTCTCTTTCTATCCTTACTGTTTTCAAACACGAGAAGCTGAGAAGTAACTGTAACTAGGGTATCCAATCCCGGAGCATTTTTCCAATTACGGGATTTCGGGATTGATTAATTTTCAATCCCGGGATTAGGATTTACTCACTGAGGAATTTGAAATCCTCAATTCGCTATACTTTTTCCCCGGATTATCTCCAAACCTCGTTTTTTTTTTTTTAGCTCACCGAGGAATTTGAAAACTTCGATTTGGTATACTTTTTAGAAAATAATAAAAAAACATTTTTGCGATTAAGCTTCATTAGAAGTTTATGTGATCAACATTGAGAATGGACATGGTCAAAAGAATTACCTTTTTATTATAGAATAGTTCTAATTCAAAATACGTGAAATTTATTTATAACATGGGTCCGTTATTTAACCAAAACTAATCTTGTTGGTTTTAGTTTTCAATAAATTTCGTAGTTAGATAAATTTCAAGCAATACATATTTTGTTGCTGGAAGAAGAATGAATGAAAGTGTGATGAAATTGGTTTACTATGACATGATTGATAATAAGGTGCCGTGTTGCTTACCGTTAATTAATTACAGATAGTAAAATGTTGTGAAAATTATTCAAAGGAAGACCGCATTGCGGTGAGCAGCAATCAGCAAGTGTGTTGTAATACAGAGCGACACAGATATCGGTATAACTAATAGGTATTTATTTATATTTTTACATTTATTATCTATTGATGGTTCATACTCAATCTTAGGTTTCTGGATTTTTTATTTGTAGGGTATGTAGGTTAAAACTATTGAGTTTGAGTATTTTATACTGTTTCCGTCTGTATTCTATAAAAATGATACACAACTAAATATTGAAGCAGCTAAAGGATTTTAATGGGAATCAAAATGAATAAAAACTATATCTGAATAATGAGTGTGAGTGTGACTCCATTGACAGGTCTTCTTTCTAAATGACTGAAAAATATTAAAGTGCCAGCTAAAAAAACCTTGTACCAGAAGGTTTTGTTAATTATTTTTTCTTTGTTAATTGTTAATTGATTTTTGTACAGGTTCTAGTTTTAAAATGAAAATAAAATGTAAACATATCTGCTACTGCTCCTTAAACTTATTAAGAACAGCTTGTTTCTCAGTTTTGTAACCTCTACATTTCAAAGAGAGTAGGTATTGGTGGATAAGGCTTGTTACTGAGTGGCTCAACCGCTAATTTTCGAAAACAGTTAGAATAAAAGTTAAGGTAGTTAATCGCTTCCGCTACGCCCCATTTTTATGATTAAAAGAATGTCGGAAAGTTTAAGACATCGCAAAAATTCAAACTATCAAATAAAAATCCATAATTTAAGATTTCGACTGAAGGTGATTGGTGGAGTTTCAATATTAAATTTGAATCGTTCAAATTATGTACATTCACACAGATTTTGTCACTAACGACCCAAGTTTCGGCATCTTCAGGTGTTCAAGTGCACGGATGAACTTGAACTGACGCTTAGTAAATGAATGTTTCGTGTTTATATAATAAATAAATTTATCAACGAGTTTAAAGCCAAAAAAGATAAGCCCATGGGAATGTCCACAGGTTTGAGTAGTGAGTGGTTTTAAGAATTATATTTATTTGTTTGTCGGAAAAGGTTTTATGATTATATTTATATAGGGTATAGAAGTGGAGATCTCGGCATGTTTAGTATTTCATTTTAAATCGGAAGGCTGTTCGATGAGCTTCCGTATTTGGGTGTAACATTGTTATCCCTTGTTCCTGATTGAACACGTGTCTTTCCAAAATTAAGTGATTAGCAAAAGTAGACGTGTTTTTTTATATCTGAAAGCTGCCATGTGTTCTGCTAATCTGATATTCAGCGTCATTTCTGTTAATACTAATAATTTGCCTAAAGAGTTTTTACAATAAAAAGCTGGCCTATAATGGAAATAAACAGAGCACAGTTGAACAGCCTTCCGATTTTAAATGAAATTCTAAACATGCCGGGAGCTCCACTTCTATACCCTTTATAAATATAAACATAAAACTTTTTCTGACAAACAGATTGTGGGACTGCTTTGAGATGAACGCCGAACGAGCAGAGCTGTTTGCTGTGGTCCGACCTCATACGGGCCCAATAGGCCACGCTGACCTGATCTCAACCAAGGCCAATTTTGAGGCATTCGATAAATTTGCAACATCATATGGGGAACGGGATATTCTTGAGTCCTCTTTAAATTCAACGCGGAGTAGATTAAACTCTTCCGCCACGGCGGATTCTCAGTATACGGATACACAGGATACTTAATATCATTTGATTAAACGACTGAGCAAGTCACATTTTCTTTTTTCTTTCTATCTTTATTTTTTAAGTACAACAGTGCATGGTTAAAAGATAAGTCCCGTGCAGCTCTGTATCGGGCCAAAAATATGAGGAATAAATTCTTTTATTTTCTTGACCGCATTGCTTTATGGAAGGCGGCCGTGAAAATGCGGCTGTATACACATAACGGGTGATGGTAGGATACTCAACAAAAAAATATAATTCTTAAGACCACTCACTACTAAAATCTGTAGGCATTCCCATGGGCTTATACTTTTTGGCTTTAAGCTCGTTAATATATTTATTTATTATATAAACACGAAACATTAATTTACTAAGCATCAGTTCAAGTTCATCCGTGCACTTGAACGCCTGAAGATGCCGAAAGGCGAAACCCGGGTCGTTAGTGACAACATATGTGTGAATGTACATAATTTGAATGTACATAATTCAAAAATCCATATTTGAAACTGTTCGTACAAGAACCGAGAATTCCGAAATGAAAGCCCATTTAGCCCATTGCCCGTTTAGCCTTTATAAATATTTTTCTTTTGTTCAATTTCACAATTAATTCCTTAAACGAATTCAGTTTAGGTTAGTTAAAAATGAAATAGTATATTTTAAAACTTTTAACATTATTGTCAAGATCATCTTAAACATATTTCCAATTTTATTTTTTATGTACTTACTGTTAATTCGTGGTGGAAAAATATTCTATTAAAGAAATCTTTTTTTTACTGATTTAACACTATTTATTAATATCAAAACCGGTTTCGCTAGTCGCGAGCAATGTCATTTTCGAACAGATCAACTTTTTTAAACGAATGTCGAGCATAATCAACCAAACTTAATAATGGTCGCTAAGAGCAAAACCGGTCCTGATCTCAATAAACTGTATACACAGCTTAAAATGTCCTTTGATTTATTAATTTAGCGAATTATTAAGCCGAAGTGTTTTTTTTGCAATATTTAAGAAAATCTTTATTTATTAATATTTCTATTAATCAAGTACTATATAAGAAAGGTATTGATAGCGATCACACGCCTAATTAGTTATAAACCTGTTTCGAAATTTTAATTGAACACACTTTAAATAATATTAATAAGTTAGTAAATATAGTCAAATTCAAAATACAATTAATGCATTTAACTTTCTGTGACGCACTGTCTTCATAATTCAGTTAAAAGGGACAAAATTCTATCAGCTTATGCTGTGTATCACATGCCTAGCAAGTTTGTTGGTAATCGGTATTACCTTTTCATTGGGGTAGGCTTTGTTCATTTGCGAAACAACCCTCTAAGATTGACCCGGGTCCCAAATACCCACCCAGCAAATTTAGGGGTATTACGGAATATGGCGAATTAAGTACTGTTGTTGTTGATTTTTTAAATTATTTAAAAAGTTTATTCTTTTGTGTATACTTAACAAATTTTCAAAAAAAAAACAAAATGAGTTTGAAACTATTGTACGTTACATTAAAAGTACTATTTCTTGGAAATAAAAAAATATATAAAACTATAAACAATTTCGTCAAACTTTTACAATATCAAGAAGATATTTAAGTAAAGTTAATCGACATAGTAATACATGACTTACTGATTTTATGAACTGTACAACGGCAATAAATTTACATGTATGTAGTGTATATAATTAATATTTCATGCAATTTAAAATAATTTTAATTTGAATTTAAAATAAGGTACTACTTTTGAAATAATGTGACTTTTCTAGGGTGCTAATTTTAAATCCTTAGAGGAAAATCATCTTAATTTATGTTACATAAATATAATGTAATATTATATTATATACTGATCACGACAGTGAAAAACCCGTAATGGTTTCGTTAGAAATAGGCAAACATTTCATAAACGCCAGTTCGAAATCAGAGCATTCGATTGACTTAAAACCGTTAACGAAATTCAATGACGAATTTTGACTGTAATTCTACCTCTTCTTTCTTTGGCTTGGCAAGGCCAAAGTCGAACGAAATATGACCAAGTATTCCGCTGCGTTTTGTTTATACAGTGTTGCGTTTTAATTTTTTGTTGCAAGTTACGTGATTAAATGAATGACCTAACTCTGCTTTTTCTTTCAGCAATGAATATCTGATATATTGCATCTCCAGCGGAAATTCACAAGAAATTAAATGTTGAAATTTGTTGTTGTACGGGGTATTGAATATTTTAATGCTTTTTGTTAATCTGAAACTTTTCCTAGTGCTGTAAATATATTCCAGGTATATTCTTTATAATCTAAATTCGCTTGTTCAATAATTTGTGCAATGTAAAATTGTTGTTGATTGCAAATCCAATGAATGTAAGTAACCCGTGAAACTGTAGGGTATTTTATGCAAATTCTGGCACCCGTTTAATTATCCGTAATCAATAATTTTCGTCATTATTATATTACGTGCTGAAATTAAATTCTTTCTGTAAATATCCCTCCTCTAGAATTTCGTGGCTGTTACAATACATAATCCGCTAAAAAATATGAAATTATATCTTGCTTTCGATATACTTTTTTAATTATGCACAAAACATGTATCAATTAATTCACTATAAATCAACTCGATGAAAGATGACTTAATAATCGATCATAAACATGTTTCGATGAATTTGTTATACAATATATAGGTATGATTAATGTGACCAGACATGCCGTTTTCAGGCAGCGTGTTCCGGTGTCCTCGAACACAGCTCTGGGACGCCAAAATATCCTGTTTTCGCAGACTTTTGTCGTCGTAGTAACAATTTAAAAAACAATCGCGCGAAATCAAAATCTTGGCTGTATAGTCAAGACTACTAGAAGTACTAGATCAGTGGGTCTCAAACTTATTATGCTCACGGACCCCTTTCAAATAAAAAAAAACGGACTATGGACCCTCAAGTGAAATGATAAATTTAGTTTTAATGCCTTAAATGGTGATTTTTATTATTCATTTTGATCCGTTTCCAATGTGGAACATATGGTCCGTAATTGAGGTATGTTAACAGAAGTTTTTTCTCGAGAACTGTTTCTTACCTAGTTGCTCAACACTTTTTGTCAAAGAGAGTAAGGGTAGAAGAATAAAGCTAGGACAGGACTGGTAGTTAACACGGTGGTTAACATTGGCCTCACGCTTGCTTGACAAAAACAAATATACATTTTATTTTTGCCGTGGCTTGATATCACTTAAAACGGATTGATTGATGGTTCATGATTAAACATCGGAACTACCAGGCAAAACGGAAAAAAAACAACCGCACAAGCAACGCACTTAGATTTTACCACTGTCAACTCGTTTAGATTTAGTCTTGAGAGGCGCCTAATGCATTTATAAAAAATCAGACGACCATATGCTCCATATTGTGAGCGGACATTCAAAAAAAGTTTATAAAACTTATAAAATCTACAAAACTCATTATTAATTATTTTTTAATATTTATAAGAAATAAACAAATAAAATTCAGTAAATCTATGCTTATAATTTAAGATTTCGACTGAAGGTGCTTGGTGGAATTTCAATATTAAATTTGAATCGTTCAAACTATGTACATTCTCACAAATTTTGTCACTAACGACCCGGGTTTCGCCTTTCAGCATCTTCAGGCATTCAAGTGCACGGATGAACTTGAACTGACGCTTAGCAAATAAAAGTTTCGTGTTTATATAAGGTATAAATGCATCACTGAGTCCAAAGCCATTGCTGGCGAAAAGGATGAGCCCATGGGAATGTCAACAGATTTGTGTAGTGAGCAGTTTCAAGAATTATATAATTTGTTTGTCGGCAAAGGTTTTATGATTATATAATTTTATGGTTCTATAGGGTATAGAAGTGGAGATGTGGGAAAGTTTGATATTTCGTTTAAAATCGGAAGACTTTGCAACTGTGCTTTGTTGATTTCTAAAATTTCTTGGAAAAAGAGCTTATGACTGTCCGTATTTGGGTGTAACATTTTTATCCCTTGTTCCTGATTGAACACGTGTCCTTCCAAAATTAAGTGATTAGCAAAAGTAGACGTGTCTTTTTTCAATCTAAAGGCTGCCATATGTTCTAAAACTCGGATGTTCAATGTTCTTTCTGTTTTGCCGATATAAAACTTTGTACAACAAGAGCATTGCAATCTATAAATCCCGGATTTATTTAAGTAATGTATTTTATCTTTATTATTAATTAATAATTTGCCTAAAGAGTTTTTACAGTAAAAAGCAGGTCTAACACTATCAGCTAGCTGTTTTTTAATTTTGAGACTTGTATTTCCTAAAAAAATGATTCTACGCCAATACCTAGTATGATCTATGTCCTTTGACACTATACCTATTTTTTCCGCAAGTTTAGTTTGTTTTTTTGATAAAAGATTGTCTATAAGAGATAGATACTAGAGAGATGGATACGATATGTCTCTTATAGACTATATTATATATATACCAAAAAGTCTTTCTTGTATATTGTTAAAAAGCTGACAATGTTTTTACATTCAGCTATGAATTTTACATTCAACTATTGTAAACAATTTTACTAAACAACTCATTGAATAGTATAATTTTAGTTAAGTGGTATGGTACCAGTTTTATAGGCCGAAACTTTACTGATCCCTTTGTAATGACACTGGCGACCGTAGAAAGTTTAGTTTAATTAATGAATTTTAAAAAATAATATGTTATTATTTACAGAGATTGCGATTATCTGATGACAACACCATTTTGGCAACCTTGTCTCAAGGCAACGATGTATTTAGTTTCGACGCGCATCAGTCAGCGAAGGGAGAGAGGGTAGTCGGAAATCTAAAAAGATCTTCCTTCTCTCGTGAGATCTCGATCGATACAGACGTCGTTTGTTGTAGTAAATTAAATATAACGAATAGAACGCCTACGCAGGCGAAAGTTTTGTTAAAAATAGTTTGGTTTTGTTTGTAACGTCATTCTCTAGCCATGTCGGCGATTTTAAAGTTTGGCAGTGTGTTACATTTACTTATTTCACACAAATTGGTTAAGTGCACTCAGAGGAAAATTACGAGTCATGTCAAAAGCCTTCACAAGGATAGCCAATCAACGAGCTCTCGTTGCTCCGTCAAAATCTATTTATGAGGTTGAACAAGTGATAAGATATTATATTACTCAAATAGGTCTATCCTGTAGGTCATACTCTTAAAAAGCCAACCATGTGATAGACTTACAAGTCCTCGTTGTTTTGTCAAAACCTTTTTTGTTTAGAACAATTGATACGATATCTTGCATACTCATAAAAAGCCAACCATGTGATTGACTGACAGGTAGTCCTCTTAAAATATATTTTTTAATTAAAAAAAAAAATTTACTGTACCAACTAGGGTATCCAATCCCGGAGCCTTTTTCCAATCCCGGGATTGATTTATTTTGAATCCCGGGAATGAGATTTTCTCACCGAGGAATTTGAAATCCTCAATTTGCTATACTTTTTCCCGGAATCTTACGGAAACTCGTATTTTTTTAGCTCACCGAGGAATTTGAAATCTCCGATTTGCCAATTTCGTGTAAATTTCTAGAATTTCCTCAAAATTTCTCAATCCCGAAATCCCGGGATCGTGGCCATCTCAATCCCGGCATTTCGGGATCAGAAAATTTAACGGGATCCCAGGATTGAATGCTCTAGTACCAACTCCTTGCATACTCACTCTACTTTATCTCACAAAAGCCTTTATAGACTAACAACAGGTTTTCTTTAGTCAGTCAAAATCCTCGTTGTTTTGTCAAAAACTTTTTTATGTAGAACAAGTGATACGATATTTTACATACTCATAAGTGCCAACCTTGTGATTGACTAACAGGTAGTCCTCTTTAAATCATTTTTTTATTCAACAATTTTAAGCGAATAACAACAAGTTTTCGTTACTCTGTCAAAACCAATGTATTTTTTCAATAAAGTGATACGATATAGAAAGCAAAAAGTTACTTAAAACAACCATGTGATAGACTAACAGCAAGTCTTCGTTGTTCTTAACCTTTTTAATGTTTCGGACAAGTAATCTTCCATACGATATCTTCCATACTAAGTCCGATTGGCCGGCCATGTGATAGATCAACAGGTAGTTCTCTTATTAGGTGAAAATTGAGGAATACACAAACAAGAAGACGTCATTGATCAAGATTTCTTAAAAGCTTTGTCGTAAAAACTAACAGCAAGTCGTCGTTGCTCTGTCAATATCTTAACCAAAAAATAAAATCACCGGAGAACAAACACACCATCCTACCTTTTAACAGTCTGGATGAAGAATAATCGAATTTCGCTGGCTAGGGGGGGTATATACTCAAATTTAATAATAGTGCGCATGCGCGAAAATGCCAGGTTGTTTAATATTAAGTGTTTTTTTACGATATGGCAACGTTTTTACTCTGCGGCATATAAGAGTATGTCCTGGTAAGCACGTTGATCTCCCTGGTTACGTTAAAACGTATTACATTACATATTTTTAATCTACAACCTAAGCCAGTGTTCTTCAACCTATGGTTTATTACTGGCCCGTGAGATATTTTCCAAATTTGACCGGTCGAAGGATGTAGGCGAACCTTTGCAAACCGAATCCTTTTGGGAACCACTGTACTAGATGAAGGCGTGGGTGCGCACAGTAAATAATACATTTCCCAACTTTCGCGTCTCAAAGAAGTATCGGTTGTGAAAAGTGTCACTTAGAGTTTAGCATAGCACATAAGGGTGGCAATGATATTAAGCACCTTTGAAGTCAAGGAAAAGGTAATTATTCCGATGTTGCTGCTGGTACAAGTTCTTCACTGGTTAATATTTTTATGAATACGGATTTACCAACATTAAAAGATCTTGAAGTTGCTGCGACAGAAGGCGCCTTAACTTACTGACCTTCCTAAATAATTCTTGTGGTTAAGAAACCCTCAAAAGTATAATATAACTGTAGTAAAAGCAAATTACAAAATATAAAATTTAAATGTTCATGCCTGATGTTGTTTTAAGTACAAACGTTTTTTCATTATTTCACAAAGGTATCAATAAGACAAAAAGGTCTAAAAGCTGTATTGTGAAGCTACGGTCATAAATTTTCTCCTGACGGCGGCTTCATTGATATTTTTTCATTACATGTACCGTTATCATACCTTCTTATTAAAAATTAACCGTAAGAATTGCACACAACCATTACATAAGAAAAATAATAATTATTAAACATTGTATTAAAAAAAACGCGATTTTTCTTAGTACGTACTTTCAAAAGGTGCAAATATTTAGTATTTAATATTAATAAAATTATAATTTTATTGAAGGGGATATGAAAGTCTCGAGTCTCGGGATGTCTCGGGACTTTGACTTTATCACGCTTCGAGTCCCAGGACTTTGAAAACCCCGAGACTTCAGAATCACCAATTGTAATGTATGAAAGTGTGAAGCGCCTGAAAGTACCATTTTTTAGGTTTCCCGGTTTGGGGGGAAAATAAATGGTCACGTTTGGTATGATACACATATAAACGAGATGCAGCGTTATTGGCAGAATCCCAATAAACGAAAGAATCTACGGTTCGGTTGGCCGAATAACTGAAATTCTTATAGGAAATGAATATGAAAATTTTGCATGGGAATGTTATCTACATCATCTCATACATCTCATCATTTGCATACAAAATATTGATATATTTTTATTAAAAAAAAAAAACTTAATTAACATTACATTGACATACCGTGTAAGCTACTATTTTCAATTTATTCGCCTCTAAAATCAGATAAGCAAAATCTGCAGTAAATGTGAAGTTGTTAAGTAACGGGTAGGTATTTATGACTTTGATTTGTGGGTAGGCATTTTATTTGCAATATAAATCTTCATTTTCTCTTCATTGACAAATGAATGGATGGGGTGGTTTTAATCTAGATTTATGCAAAGCTTATCTAGAAATAGATTTGGTACTAACCAAGATTGTTATATTAGGAGATATTATTATTTAACGTGAATAATTTATTGTATTTAGGGATTGAATTTTATTCTTATGTTGATCAATTAAAAAATTTATGGTTCGTAAAAATTATCTGATATTACTGATACAATTAGAAATTTTAACATTACTAATCACCTGAAACGGTACATGCAATGTTTTAACTGTTAACAACTAATATTATAGACATATTTGAATTGTTCCCAACAGTCATCAGGTACTACAATAACTTTTTTTTTTACCCATAGCCGCTTCCAACAGTCGCTCAACCTCTCTTTCTTAAAAAGAGTAGTAGGGATAGAAAAATAAGGGTAGGACGGGACTAGTGGTTAACTAATCGCTCTCGAGCGAGATTTGTTAGAGAGCGATTGGAATGTATAATTTGTTTCGCCACCATTCGCCACCAGCAAAATAGAAGGAACATATTCTTTCGTTTTTTTATACAACTTACCTTTTACACAGCCATATATCTCGCATGCCCAGATCACTAGGAAAAGTTAAAAGCTTCACGAATCAGTTGAAATCTTTTCCATGTTCCACTTGTTACAATTCAGCATTGATATAAAAAGCTACATGCTACATTAGGAGCGGACATGGATTTTAAAAAAATACTTTCCAAATTTTCTTTGCTGTTTAAATATAATATGAATTAAGAATGAGTCAAATAATACCAGCCAAACTAAAGTAGTATATAAAGAAATAATATTTGTATCTTAAAGTACAATTAAGTAATAATATTTTCAATCGTTCAGTTCATTGGTCATATTGCTATAAACAACTTGTTTTTAGATAGTATGAAAAGAAACATTCAAATGGTCACCATACATTATGTATTATTCATTTGTGCACGTGATTTATAGATTTCATCAGTTGCTTACAGATTAGATGCTTAAGTTGGGTTCAGTTGTAGAAAGTCAGGAAATATTCGTGATGACCCAATCAATACCAACATTTTGTTTATTTTTTAAGAAATTTATCAGAGTTCGCATACAAGCAAAGGAGAAGAAGTATTTGCCAATGTTAAAAGATATAAAATTGTCCCTCAATTTGTATTTTTTTTAAATATTAATTTAAAAAAATTAAAAAATTATTTGTAAATATGAAACTGTTATTTATTGAGTACAGAACATATTATATTTCATTACAAAGGATTTAAATAACGAGCTTTAACTGGAGTAGGTAAGTATGTCAAAAAACTGTCTAAATATTTTTTAAGCAAATTAGTCAAAAAGTCATGTCTTCAGATACATTTCCAAATAACTCAAAAAATAACATATTTACACAGACGACAATCAACTTCAAACGTCCAAGCACTATGTGTTTAGTCTTTTTCAAAAGTTTAAATGGCTAGAAACAGTAATTTAATTTACTATTTTTAACTTTTAACCATCGCTTAAATTTGTAATGGATCGTAGCACGCTAAATATGTATGAATGGTACGGTTAAGAAATAAGTGGTCGGATTAGTAAGGCAGTAAACGTTTTATGGAAGCAAGATTTAACGGATCAAATTTTAAACATCTAACATAAAAAAGGTAAGGTTTGTTATCGGTTCGAAACTTAAAATGCAATAAAAACCTCCCCACAACTCTTATGCAATTTATTATGGAATTATTATTTAGTGCAAAGATATTTTTTTTACACATTGTGGTCTAGTTGTTTACAGCTCGGGTTACCAATCTGGCAGGTCTGGGTTCAATTACCGGTAAGGTCAATTACAAATTTAGATTTTTTCATTAGAAATTTTAGACCTAAAGCGTGGGTATTTGTGATATCAAAAAGGTTTAAGTAAGACTTTTGTATTAATGAAGGCAAATTATCTCATTGAGATGTACATAATTAAATATTTTTTAGAAAAAATTATATCAATGTCAATCGTTTACTTCAGAATTGTATCGTAGATACCTTATTAATGATGGTTATATAAAAAAACGCTGAGAATTAAAACAAAAAAAACTATACTAGAAATTTAGAATTATTTTCATTTTGATTTTGTACACTTCCATAAAGTTCTTGGTCGAACACGACCCGGGTTTCGCCTCTCGGCCGGTGCTAATCAGTGCGCGAATGCACTCGAACTCAGTTCGAGTCCGATACATGAATTATTTATCCCTTTTCAAAAATAATAATTATATTAATAGTCGACTAGCTGTTAGCCCGTTGACCTCAACGGCGAGGATTTTTGTTGCATTTTTAAGTAGTCAGAAAATTTACTGGCGCGAAAAATAAATTACAAATCTATTTATTGAATAAGCCAGAAAATCTAAACGTAATCAATTCTCTAAGCGGTTTTTTAGGAATACACCCAATTCTCTTAAAGAACTAAAATACACCGGGACTGCAAAACAAAATATGCAAATAGCGAATATAATTAAATATATCCATAAAAATCATAATTGAGCTGCCCTGCTGAGCTGCTATATCCAATGTCGACAGCCCTGCAATATTCATATTTTATCATTTTTAGAATAATTCAAACGGTTGAGTATGCTAACAAATATATTTCGTAAAAGAAGAAATAGGCCTCGGGGCATATATCGACAGCCCTGCCCTGCAGTATTTAAATTGTATATGATATCATTTTTAGAATAATTGAAATGTTTAAGTTTGCTAACAAATGTATTTCGTAGAAAAAGAAATAGACCTCGGGACATATACCGACAGCCATGCAGTGTTTAAATTGTAAATAATATAATTTTTAGAATAATTGAAATGTTTTAGCTTGCTAACAAATATATTTCGTAGAAGAAGAAATAGATCTCGGGGCATATGGACATATATTGATACCCCTGCAGTATTTAAAATATAATAAGTAATATTTTTTTTAGAATATTTGAAATGTTTAAGTTTGCTAACAAATATATTTCGTAAGAGAAGAAATAAAAACTTAAAAAAATCTTTCTACTAAAAAAATACACTGCACGAAAATTATAGGCAGTATTAATTATTTTGGAATTTTTGGATTAATTCAAATTTGTATGTATGCATGTGTAGTATGCGTATTTTGGAATTCTTAGAATAATTCAAATGTGTGTTTAATATAAATAATCTACACACTACGACTTTGTCCGAGCGGTAACGATCTCGGGTCATAATCCAGGGTCCACGTATCGATTCTTGACTGCGGCGCTTTTTTGTATGAGAATTCAAATTTTCAGCGATAATCCACGACACAACATTTGTTTCTTCAAATGTCAGTGTATTGAAAAAATATGTCTAGTATGAATTAAAAAATTGTGAGAGCGAGGCAGGGAAGGGGGAAAAGACCGTCTTTCTTGACGTCATCAAAATGGCAAAATCGCGCGACTATACAAACACTCAAAAACTCAAACGTACCTTATCTTCACATTAATAGCCGATAAAATAATCACAAATAATCACCAATACTCACAAATCACAAATATGTCGGTCAAACTGTCCCTTTCGCCCAATGATAACGGTTTATTTTGAACAGCACATTCTTCGACCAATGCTAACGGCTTATTTTGAATCGCATATTTATGAATTTGTTGTTCGTCCAATTGGAATGGACGTCTTTTTATATAATTAAAATTCAAATTTCCTGGCTTAGAACTGAAGCATCGTTATAATATTGAGAGAACTTTATTTGAAAGTTTGCATCGCTACGAAGTTTTTTAAATAATCAAATATACTGATTCGATTCATTGAAGCTATAATTATAGGGCTGGGCGAAGATGTTTTGGAGCTGATTTGAGAGATTTTGATCAGTGTCATTGATTCGATTATTGGAAGGTATTGTTATATTTTGCATCCAGCCTTGAAAATCTTTTTAATTTCTTACATGCATTAAGAATATTCTAATGATGGTATGGATATTTTATAGAACTATATTTCGACTTTTATTTTAAAATCTTAAGAAATAAAAAAATAAGTGTTAGCAAACTTAAACATTATTCTAAAAATTACCTAATTTACAATTAAAATACTGTAGGGCTGTCGATATAAGCCCCGAGATCTATTTCTTCTTCTACGAAATATATTTGTTAGCAAACTTAGACATTTCAATTATTCTACGAAATATATTTGTTTGGAAACTTAGACTTTTTAATTGATCTAAAAATTATATTATTTACAATTAAAATACTGCAGGGGTGTCGACATATGTCCCGAGATCTATTTCTTCTTCTACGAAATATAGTTGTTAGCAAACTTAAACATTTCAAATCTTCTAAACATTATATTATTTACAATTTAAATACTGCAGGGGTGTCGATATATGTCCCGAGATCTATTTCTTCTTCTACGAAATATATTTGTTAGCAAACTTAAACATTTAAAATTTTCTAAACATTATATTATTTATAATTTAAATATTGCAGGGGTGTCGATATACGCCCCGAGATCTATTTCTTCTTCTACGAAATATATTTGTTAGCAAACTTAAACATTTCAATTATTCTAAAATTATATTATTTACAATTTACAATTTATTTTTCACGCCAGTAAATTTTCTGACTACTTAAAAATGCAACAAAAATCCCCCCCGCTGAGGTCTTCGGGCTTACAGCTAGTAATAATTATAAGCTGATTATTCAAAAGAGAATACAATCTTGGTAAGGGAATCCAATCCCGGGATCCCGTACAGTTTTTGATACATTTCAATCCCGGGATTAGAAGACATGATCCCGAATCTTTCGGGATTGTGTTTTAAAACAGAAACGTGTTGGTTTTCAAGTCAGCAGTTCAAGCATATGCAATAAACAATGCCCAATTTTATAATTAAGACTTTATCTTTGCGATAAGAGAGAGTCGCAGCCGAAAAGGTAACTTGATGCCAATCATATTTAATTTCTTCAATGTATTATCCGCACGTGTACTGTATTCGAATGCATTCGTCGACAATATGTATTGTTTGTTATTATTAAGCTTCACATTTCAATATATTTGAATTTATTTTTCGCTTTGTTCTCTACATCAATGAATGTTACCAGATATCAATGCCAGTGTTTGTACCGTAAACCGAAACCTTTGACTAAAGTGCGAAAAAATCGATGCTCTGGTACTCTGGGAATATTTTAATATTGAAATTACTTATATTTACTGCAATAAAATTATTAATAATGTATGGCATGCAGACGAAAGTTTTATAAATCTTCATTCTTGCAGTCTGAAGTAGGTAATTGCTTTTTTCAGCTATCGAAATTAATCATTTTATGTTATATTTCGTATTTTTACATAATGTATTCATATTACGTTAGTTTAATAATTATTTCGCATATTTTTTTACGAGTAATTAAAAAATCTACTCATTCACCTCTACATCGCGAATAACTGAGATTAAGAGAGCTTTTTTGTAACGTATTGGCAGCTTACAGTTGGTTATTTAATATAAAATATTTTTCATCAATATTATCATTTTTTTATTTCTTAAAAAAATGTACTGATCCCGGGATCGAAAAATTCTAATCCCAAAATCCCGGGATCAACATTTTGACTCGGGATTGGATTCCCTAATCTTGGTCATTGGGGTGCACTTTAATGTTGTAATGAACTGATTAACGTTTACTAATGAATTTCTTTAGAACCGGTTGAACTGGAAGTTGACTTACAATAAAACCACTTAAAAGAGAATAATCGCTTATAATATAATAATATAAAATAATATAATAACAACAGCAATGTGTAAATAAAAAATTCTCAATAAAAATGAAGCAAACATTATAATATAACATTGCCAAAAGAACTTTTCCACTATAAAGCCAGTTTCATTGCAAACTCAATGTATTTCTTTGGCAATATTTTTATGTTCTATTATATAATTATTCAGAATCATTTATAGAATTTAATTTTAGATAACTTTAATTACGCGTTTTTATAACTAATGAGAAATTGTAATCGTAAATTTTTCATCAGAAATATACGATAAATAAATAAAAAATGCAAACATTTAATGAATTTCGATTACCATAGAGCATGTAAAAAATGTTATTTGATACGCCTGAGAGAAACATCTCCAAAAAATATATATAAAATGAATAATCTTGGTGTTAATGATAATGTGTTCTATCCGGCATGCCCAAAACTTGGCCCGCGGGCCACGTGTGACCCTATTAAAGGTTTCGTTTGGCCCTTTCCAGGTTTTTAAGTTTCTATACACGTTGCATTTTTTTTATTGGTAAAATACATAATACAAAAATTTTATCAACAGACAATTGGCAATGTGCAATATGGATGGCTGATGAAAATTTAACTAATCTACTGTGATAAAAATATCATATAATAGAAATAAATAGTTTTAAAAATAATAAAAATATTTTAATTGTAAGGTTTGTTTATCAGTAATATAAAAAACATCATATTATTATTAAGTCTCAAAATATTTATGTGTGGCCCATCAGAGACATGAATTATTTTATTTGGCCCACCAAGTGATTTCAGTTGGGCATCCCTGATAAAAATTGCACTTTCACACTTTCTTTGCTGAGTGAAAGTCACTTTAATTTAACTATCCAACAAATCAATCGCTGTGTGAATCGTAACGCGCTTACTTTTAAATTTAACGTTGGCACATAAAAATTAAAGTTTTCGTTATTAAAACTTCGTGTTTTGTACGTAACGATTCTTTTTCGGGGAAGCGAAAAGCCGACGCGAAAACTTTTAATGGATTAAATTTTAAATAAACATCAAAAACCTTTCATCAAAGTATCGTTATTTAATGTATCTGAAAAGTTTTCGCCGTACGCATGTATAAATACTAATATGTTGGGCTGTTTATTGAAGTCATTTTATCTTCTTTTTCGTTTTGGTGTTACAGTATGGCGTGAATCATGGCCGTCTCAATCAATTTACAATACTTCACTCGATTCCAGAAAATAGTTTTTTTATTGGTTATCTACATATAATATAAAAACCATTTCAGTGTTTTTACTCGAGTTTTTTTTACAAGAAATAGCTGCACTCAATCGAAAAACCTACACAATTTTTCTTTTGTTTGATATCATAATTTACCAGGGCTGTGAAGTCGTTAAAAAAAACGACTCCGACTAAAAAAGTTTGAGTTTGTCAGGTTGTATGCCAACTTTTCCTATATTTTACCAATTCAGCTTATACCCAAATTTTTCATATTATACATGTTATAGGCATAAATAAAAATAAAACAAGTGGAAACTTTAATTATTTAAATTTTTCTATTGCTTATTATTATTAAATTATTGATTTAAATGCTTCTATTAAATCTGCATTCGTAAAAGCTCTCAAATCAGCGTGAATATTGAAAATTTTAAAAATTCGTGCATATTGCCGACCAAATTAAAGTATGCATTTCAAATAACAGATATAACAAATATCGGATCTTCTTTTTCAATATGAGAAAGAAAAAGAATCTTAAATATTTAATACATATGTATTTCAATCAGAACAGCAAACAGTCTCAATGTACACTTTTAAGGTGTTTACTGTCAATACTTGGTGGAAAGGCATTATAATAAAAATAATAAAAGATTTTTAGTACTTTTTCCACATAAAATTTATTAGATCAGGACCGGTTTCGCTCATCGCGAGCATTATCAACAAATTAACATTAAAAACAAAAGTACTAAAAATCTTTTATTATTTTTATTAGTCTCAATGTTATTTATCATTCAAAACTCCTCTCGAATTACTAATATTATAGCGTGGTTTCCAGGTGGTAAAACTTGCTAAGCAAGACGCACACTGGTTCACCGGATCTAATCATCAAAGAGTCAAACAAGTCACAAGCAACTAGCTTAGTTCAGTGTTCCAGGTAATAGATTTGGAGTAATCCAAAACCACAGCCATTGCTGAGCTAATAGCTTCAGCTGGAAATTTACTCAATAAACATAAAATCGTGTACAAATTGGTATTCGGGATTGGAAAATTCTTTGGTCGGTGATTTAGAAATCATAGACTTTTTCAAACAATTTCATGTCAATTTCAAATACCCAGAAATTTGCAGATTTCCCTAAGTTACCAGCGTAACTCTTTCAAGAATTTTCGAATACAAAACCCCAAGAATTTACAGATTTATTCAAATGAACAACGTGGGATCTTTTTTTTAGCTCTTCAAACAATTTTCGAATCCAAAATTCCAGGAATTTACGGATTTATAAAAAATAACAGCACAACATCTTTTTTTTAGCTCTTCCGTGCTTCATTTTCTCAAACTCAAAATACCGGAATTAGTATTGTCGCAATCTTGGGATTTCAGGATCACAGAATTGGACGGGATCCCGGGATTGGATACTCTAATATTTATATATTTAATAAAAATAATAAAAGATTTTTAGTACTTTTTCCACATAAAATTTATTAGATCAGGACCGGTTTCGCTCATCGCGAGCATTATCAACTGATAAGAAAAATATATAAACAGTGATATTTATACATATTAAATTGAAATAAAAAGGTGTAAGCAACTATTAACAATTTGAAGGATTAGCAAATTACATTATAATTACACAAAATTATAATGCTTAACAACCATAACAATTAAAAAATCATCATCAAAGAATAATAAATCTAAGTGGTCTTGACTGGTCTAAGTGGACTGATCTAATAAATTTTATGTGGAAAAAGTACTAAAAATGTTTTATTATTTTTATTATAATGCCTTTCCACCAAGTATTGACAGTAAGCACCTTAAAAGTGATTTATATATTTGATAACGTTTCAATTGAACATAAGCAAACATTGATTTTTTATTATGTGTATGTTTTTTTTTTAAAGAATAACAACAAAACAAGGCTTGGGAATTATAATATTACATATACCATAGTTTCACAATCTTTTTTTTTGGCCGTGCCCCCTTTTGAGTCTCATATTTTTCCGTGGCTCCCTACCTGTTTGAAGTTTTTTGGAAAATATTGTCGTTGTCCAATTTTAAATAACCAGGAATCTTGGGATTTCCCAAAGCGAAAAGACGCGAGACCCTTTTTTTTAGCTCAACTCAGAATTTACAATTTCTTAAACCCAAGAATTTACAGATTTCCCAAAATTCAAAAGTATTTTTCAATTTCAATTTGTCGCTGCCCGATTTTCAAAACACGGCAATTTATGGATGTTTGCCGGTGGCCCCTCAAAACTGTGCTTTGACTTACCTAAAATTATTTTTTCTCTGTAGCCCCTTAGAATATGCTGTGCCCCCCGGTTGAAACTCATATATACTACAAAAATCGCCTAGAAAATAACAACGTCCCAGATAGTGACATTCTTCAAGGAAAACATTTTTAAAAAAATACATACCTATTCCTAGATGCACAACACGTCCGGCCCATCACTCTCATCGACGATAGAATAAGTTTTACAATACCAATTTTCTGGTTAGTGAGTAGTTTATTCTTGTTTATTTTGACGTAAGGATTTCAAAAACGAAAACTATTTATTTGACTGTGTAGTGAGGAATCCGTTTATTCATTTTATTGTTATTTACCCACAAAAGGTTTGCCAAAAAACTGCATGTGTGCAATTTTTTTCAGAATCAATTGCATTATATTTCCTAACATATTATTTTATGTATGCAGATTAAATATATAATGGACAGACGTCCATATTACATTATATTACATTATAATATCATAAACTGCATTTTTTTTAGTTTTCCTAACCCGTAAAAATAATTATTGGAAAAGGGATTAATTTTCTCTTCTTTAAAAACGTTGTGCCCTATTTACTTTATAATAAAAAAAGTGAAGAAAAACTATTTACTATGGGTATTAATTTCCTATTACATAAAAAGGATGATCCACTAGACTGGTCACACTATCGAGATATAAACCTCCATGAATATCGTATAGGCTGCCTACATGTCTAACAATTATTAATTTACAGTTTGCAGACGTGAAAAGGGGTAAAGGGCGACCAATAGTTTTAAAATAAGAAAAGGACATCCCTTAGCAGGTTGCAGGTTGATGCAAAAGTACTAATTTTCTAGTAACACTCTTTTGTACTAATTTAGTATGTTCAGAACCGGTTTCGTTCCCCACGAGCATTTTCAATTCAGTCATCGTGACGAGCAAAAGTGGGGATGATTACATAAATATATGTGGAATTAGAACAAAAGAGTGTTTTCTTTTTTTAATATAATGCCTTTACACCAAATATAGTGAACACCTTAAAAGTAATTTTTGGCATTTTTTTATTGCGAAAATAGAACATTATTTTTACCAATCTAATCAATTATTCAATTTCCACCGGTTATAACCTTTTATAACATTTTCATCAACTTTTTTTTTTTTTTAGTATATTCTTTATTTGATACTCTTATTCTTATTCGATTTTAGAAAAATGGAACATATCAGAATTTTTAAAATAAATTTATTAAAATTTTGCTATTTCATATTCCATTAGCATTAAATTAAGAAGTTTATCAAGAAAAAGGGTACCAAAATATCCTGGATATTAATACCATACTTGTATTCATAAAACCACATCTTTAATTTAAGTCTCTTGTTAAATAAGAATTTTAACAAAAGCTTACTTTCGCGTTACAGTCACATGTTAAACATGTCGAGATTTGTTGTTGCCCCTTAGGACTGAGTTGCAAAGCAAAAAACTTTTTTACTTATTTGAACGAACAACCTGTGTAAAATTCAAGCGCAAATTATATTTAATACTGTGTGTAAAAGAAACAGTTTTTTAAAAATTAAATCCTACATGGAGATCAACATTCTATAGTGGATGTGATTTTTTAAATGTAAAATTATAAATAAATAGCGTTTTTTTATTATTATTAAATAACGATAATTTAAAACATGAATCTGTTTTATAAACACAAACTATATAGTTATTTTCATTTATATTTGACATTGGAAACACTTATTCATTATGTAAGAATCTGCTTATAATTATAGGATCTTCAAACATGTAAATTTGTTTTTACATTTTTGTGAAAATAATTTTAGTACTATTGCAAAAATACTACCAGATTTAATATTTGTTAATTCACCCCGAAAAATTTCTTAAAAATATTTGGTGGTTAGTGGTAGGGTATCCAATCCCGAGATTCGTGATCCCGTAATCCCGGGATCCCGTCCAATTTTCTGATCAATCTTTAAATTTCTGTTCAATCCCGAAATCCCGGGATTGGAAAAAGGCTTCGGGATTTGATACCTTAGTTAGTGGGTACGTATCAAGAAATATAATTTATTGAATATAGTGGTAAACTTTATACGTGAAATCATGAGAAAAAATTGGTTGTTGGTGAAAAAGACGTAGTTTCTGTAGGTTCTAGGTATGTATTAAAAAACATGTACTTTAGACAAGATTATGTATGTCATAAAAATAAGTTTTACAAAAAAAGTGATGAAGTTAAGTGATGAAGATAAGTGCTATTTTTCTGAAAATCGTTTAATTTTTAATTGAAGGTATAAATAAAACGAATTGCGTGTCAAATCTTAAATAAAAATCTCGACAGCTTAATTAAAAAATTAAAAAATATGTACACCTAAAACAATAAATGAACTTTTATGAAAAGTTATATCACCGTTTACTTCATTACCCTTAACTTTTGAGAGTCAGAAAATTTATATAACATCAATCTAATATATTTTTAACTAAAGATTTAAATTTAAATAAATTTTACATAAATAAAAAAAGTATAGTGAGTAATTTGACATAGTTTATATCTCTTCTAATTAATTATACATGTTTTTAACAGTCGACTTTCCCAATATGGAGCATATTGTCTCAAGATAAAGCTTGTAATTTTTTTTTTTTTTAAATAGTTAGAATAAAATATTCGTTTTGGACGGAAGTAGTTGTTAACAAATCGTTATCGCATTGACTTGTTCTATAGTCGAATGAGTGAGAGGAAGTTTTAGACGTCAAATATAAGATACTGTCCGTACTGCAGTTCTAGCCCATGGATCCCGAATCCGAAATATCAACGTTGAATGCTCGGCCACAGGCCCGGAAGATGTGTGAACAAAATCATTTATGCATAATTTTGCCGATGTAGTGATTACTAGGGTATCCAATCCCGGAGGGTATCCAATCTAATTGATTACTTTTAAATCCGAATCGAAAAGGATTTTCTCACCGAGGAATTTGAAATCCTCAATTCGCTATACTTTTTCCCCGATTGTCACAGAACCTCGTTTTTTTTTTTTAGCTCACCGAGGAATTGGAAATCCTCGATTTGTTATACTTTTTCCCAGATTCTCACAGAAACTCGTTTTTTTGCTTAGCTCACCGAAGAATTTGAAATCTTGAATTTGTTAATTTCGTGTAGATTTTCGGGTTTTGCTCAAAATTTCTCAATCCCGGGATCGCGGCCATCTCAATCCCGGAATTTCGGGATCAGAAAATTGAACGGAATCCCGGATCCCGGGGTTGGATGCCCCAGTGATTACGAAATGTCTATGCACCATATAAAATATATATTGTAAAAGTAAATTCGTTGTTTTTTTAAACAGGCAATGGTCGGGTTGGAAGCTCTAGCCAAGTTAGTTGAAGATTTTTTCAAGAAAAACATAATTATATGTGATTATTTTTCTTTGCCATTTCCTTATTTCCTCCATTAAATACAATTGGAAATGGACGTATTCTTTTCAAAATTGACTCGCGTTATTTTTAATGAAAAAGTGTATCAAGCAGTTTAGTTTTCTTTTGCTATTATACTACAGTAAATATATTTTTTGCTCTTATTTTTTTATCTCTTACTCCTATATAAACAAATGCATATGTAAATAAGTCTTGATATACTTCTAAGTAACTAAAAGCCTACTAAATTTAAACAAATTGAAACATCAAAGGCTGAATGTAAAATGGTATCTTTTGTCTCATTATAAAATGTTATGGAAACATCGCGACATTTTTTAAAAATATCACTGTTTTCAACTCGCATAAAATTTTGATAAAGAAAAATCAAAGATACAAGTAAGTAAGCAATATAATAACAGTACATAATCATAACAATGTCGGCTCCTATGGCGCAGCGGGTAGCGTTGTGGGCTTCCGTGCCAAATCTCACGGCTTCGAATCCCAGTACGAACAGGATTTTTCAAAGGTCATATGCTCCACATTGGGAGCAGACATGGATAAAACATCATTATAATAAAAAAAATGATACAACATAATTGCTGTATAAATTATCTAAGTGACTCTCAATTTTATGTTTGAGATTTCCGTTTTAGTGAAGTACAATTAATATTTCTTACTAGATAGATAACTTTGAATGCGGTAAAATTTTTGAGTACGGATTATAAGTTGTTTGTTAGTGAGAGGTCATTAATATTTTTTTTAATGTAGATAATTGAATGTAATTTATTTGTTTATAGTTTGTATAATGTGTAAAATATTGTCATATTTTTTTATAAGTTTGTATGAATATTGGGTCATTATTAGTCATACTAAATTTTATATAAGTAAACCTGTATGAATTTATTTATCAGTTGGATATACTGTCGCTGAGCAAAACCAATCCTGATCATTATTAATAAATATCGAATTAATTAATGTAAATATATATATTTTTACTATTTTTATAGATATATGTGTAGACTTTTATTTCCTTTTCTTTAATAGTTACTCAGTTTTCATATGTAACATATTATTTTTTTATCCTGTTGATTGCCCACTTTTATGCTACTATCCGTAAACTCTTGGTTAAAAAATTAAATATTTAAAAATTCAAAAAACGGTATTTATCGGTTTTATATTAAAATATATTATAAATGATTATGTTCGTGTTTGTTTATTGTGTCATGAGCTTGTGAATTGTGTTATTTTCTAGCATACATATTTTAATAAAGTAAAAAAAAAATTTACAGCACAGCAAGAAGAGATATCATTTCTATTAACCATTTATCATTTACAATTCGCTTTAGACGCGATTATAGTTGTAATAAGTGATATATTGAAGGTTTATTGGACTGTCATGTACTGCGATGGGCGGATATACCCTTTGAAAACCACTGTTCAAGAACACATTGCATACGACAGCTGAGAATTGTGAGGAGATTTATGAACACGCAGTATTTCCGGCCTCTTAACTTTTCGTTTTACTACGATATCGGGAAGAACGGCGAGTGTATTTGAAATACACAAATTGTTGTGTCGTTAATAATATTATATGAATATGTGCCGTCAACTGTTAAACTCTAATATTATTGATTTTACTACATTTTAACGTTGCTTGGGTCTTTAGTAAATAACTGACTAGGCTTTTAATTTATGTTCTGATATATAAAACTGAAATTGAGTCATAAAATATAAAGTTTTTGACCAGTCATTACATAAAGCGTTAAATCAACGTTAGGGATAAAACATGGTCATTACAATAAATATGCTAGTTACGGAAAACATTAATAGACTTTATTAACTCCGTTGTGATTGTATATAAATGACATAACTTTATTATAAAAGGCAATTATATAAATATCCAAGAAATGCTTGCTATGTAAAAAAAATAAAATAAATGTAAAGGTAAATAATAAAATATTGTTTATAATCTAGTTTAATATTTGTCTGTTGTAATTGTCACATAATGCTGAAATCAACATTATCGTAGAATATGTGAACAGCTGAACTATTTCCTTTTTTTTTTAAAATATTAATCAGAAATATTTTTTATCGAAATTCGTATATTTCGAGTAAGCATTGACCACTTAAATAAATTTGATTAGATAAAGATCAATTTATTAGACGTTTGGGGCAAACCTACGTATGCATTCAAATATAACATTTCCACTTTAGTTGATTAAGACGATTATTTTTCTAAGCTAATTGTAATTCTACCAGTGAAGTAACAATGAATGTGTCGAGAAAAATATTGTAATGCATTGTTGCCCAAAAAGTGCGTAGTTGTATGCATATTCATGACGATATTAAATTTAAAAATAAAAAACCTATTTGTTTGGTAGGTTGATTGTAATACTGGTTTATTTATTACTAACGAAAACGGAACTACAATTTTTGAATAATTTTATCTTCCTGTTTTGTCACCATGCAAAAATCTATAAAACATTATTTTTTGCGATAAAATATGTAGAAATATTATATTTTAATTTTAACATTTATAATTGATTAAAATATTTTTCTTACCCCAACAAAATTTTGCATCGTTAATTTGGTGTGAAATAATCATTCTTAACACTTTACTTTGAATCACGTTACGGATATTACAAATCACAGAATAAAACAAAGATTAAAATAATAGCCACTTCGTAAAAGTTCACAATTATCACTGAAAAAAAAAATGAATGATCATTGGCAATGTTTTTGTTAAAGTTAACTCAAATAGTTAAAATTAAATTGATTAACACACTCACAAAAATACAAAATAACCCTAATATTGTTTTACTTATATATATTATAACGGAGACATAAATAATAATTAAAAATTACCAAATGATTGATAAAACTATATTTCTTTCGGTTTGAAATCACATAATTAACTGTATAAATAATACAACGCTTTCTACCAGAATTTACACAGAATAAATGTTACAACAAGCTGTAATTAGATTTATCAACGGAATATTATGGAAAACTCTACGATTTCCAAAACAAATAGCGGCGTAGTCGCATACGAGCAGTTAACGCTGAAGCTGTTACGGCAAGACTGAAGTATTTTCTATGATGATTCGGTTGATAGCGCCGTAGCTGCTACGAGCTTGCGTAGAACAACATGAAAACTTTTTTACGGGCTCATATTTTTACGTTTTATCAGTTACATTCCGCTTTGTTTTAAAATATTTCGTGTGTGCTTTTTTGAATATTAATTTATTTGTCAACCTTTAACATGTTTTGCTAGATTCTCGAGTGAATTTTTCACTTTTTTTCCAAACATACAGAAACATTCAATTTGTTTTGTGCTATTGGAAAAATTGAACATGTGCTAAGCAAAATGAATAAATAACTAGAATAATTTGCAAAGTATTTAGGTTCCAAAAGAGTGATATCTATTTCGGCATCACGCCATTGCCAGAACTATAGACAAAAGGTTATGGCGATTGCGCGATATCTAACTGGCTCTTCACTTTTTTTTTGTGAAAGTTTGAAATAATAAAACTTACTTAGTCGATGAAAAATTCAATAAATAAAATCAATGAACGATAATAAATAAAATTGTAAATCTCAAGCGAATAATATCGATAAATATTGTTTTTAACATAACTATAGTATTTTAATATTTTGTTAACATTTATCTTCAGTTAATCAATAATAATATTTCATTTCTGAATGCTTCGATTGATAGGAGGGTTATTAACCCTAAAATAAAGATATTTATGTTAAGAAAATATTGTGACTTTTTTTTAAAACTAAGGATACACTTCTAAATGTCAATTTATGATATAAAAATAAATTTGATTTCTTCGTCATTTCACTGGCTGTGTGACAAACTGTAACTCGTGGTTTTTACTTTTGAAAAGAGGCCTTAGAACTTTTTTACTTAGACAATTATTAGTGGAACGTTTCGTTAAATTAAAAACGAATTTGATTACACCAATATTGCGTAAGTTAATAGTTTTTGCAATTCAATTAAATGAAGTAGTTACCAAAGTATTTTTAGAAAACTTAAATTACTTCCAAGCAATTATTTTCTGTGGTAGTAAAGCCGTAAGCGCAAGTGATTATAAAAATGTAATTCATTTAATTAGTGTCTCTGAGTTGAGTATCAAAATGTCTCAAGACAAGCTACTATTTTTTACTTTCATTTTTACAATCTATTATTTATGAAAAACGGGATTTTGTTTCTATGCTGCAACGAAGTCAAAATGCAGGAATTAACTTGACGCCATCCCAGATATAAGAATTCAACTCATCAATATTCTGTCTGATGTTAAGAAGATTTGCGACTCATGGAATCAAAAGTCATTAAGAGATTTATTTATTCATAATTTGATATGATATGTATTGAAACTAATTACTAAATAAATTATAAGTTTTAAAATAAAAGTGTTCCATTGCAGAAAATGTTTTCTAGGCCCAGCTCTAGCGATATGCGTCTCATTATGCAAGCATTATGTAGTGAAAATAATTTTGTTATATTTATACATTTGGTCGCTTTGTAAAAATAAGCCTGCGGCTTATATTTGTAAATGATAGAACTGCGTATAAAAAACTGTACGTTTTGAATTATTCTGTATGCATACTAAATATGCTGGAATTGAAAACAAATACAAATTTACATAAATCGGATCTGCAGAAAAACTTCCGCTATTTTGTTGCTTGAAATAGAGAATTGGGTTTTCTTACAAATCCCCTAGAATTAAGATTCACATGCAACTGTATTAAAGCTTTAGTAAGCAATTTTGCACGAAAGGGAATTATCTATTTGAATTGCTTTGTAATGAAAAAGGAATACAAAAGTTTTAAGCTTTGGATAGTTTTAAAAATCCTACATTTATTCTATTCACGTTTCAAATATTTATTTTTACTACAAATAAAATTCAGTTTATAAAATTCAAAATTGAATAAATGCTTATAAATAATTTATAAATACATACAACATTTTTACATACGAAATTTTTGTTTACAACAGGTGTAAAATTTTCTACTTTAGAGAATTGTCATTGAAGTTTTTGTCGGATTACATAAGCACATCATTTTAATACATCAATTATTCAGTGAAAACTCTATAAAAAATTGCAAAGATTAAAAAAAAATCATTTCTACAAACTTTCTAGCCCGTTACATTGGGTAGCCAGCTAGAAGCATTAATGTCAACAAGCAAAACAATAAACACTTAATTTGTTTTAAATATTCAGGACATGCATATTAATTTATTGAAAATAACCACGGCTTTAATGCATAACCAACTAAATTAACGTGTTATTTATCCACAATTAAGTTAGACAAATAAGAAGGTTTGATAAAAGAAATATGAAAGAATCAAATAAATTTTGATACAAATTTTAAATAAACAACACTAAATTATCAATTGTTAAAATGTTTAGGACATCTTAAAAATAAATGTTGCTTAATTGCAATAAAAAATCAAACGAAATAAAAAAAATATTAATTGAAAAAGCCACAAATAATGAGTTTAAAGGTAATTTTATAAATAATCATGATCTCAATAAAATAAGGGAAGGGAATTTGAAAAAATATTTAGAATAATTAGTGTAATGGCAAAATAAAACATTCTGTAAAACTTTCAAGTAAAGTGGAGACTTTTTTTTAATCGAACCATCGAAGGATAACTGCTATGCTTTAAATAAGCCCCATATTAATTATTACAAACGAAAGAATCAAAATATTTCTTTTTTTTAATAAATAACCGTAGGTTAATGATACGTATACCAATTGTTTATCACAACGTGTCATTCTTATGTATTTATTTTTAACAAATAGCCCTGTATTGTATTACATTTTATGAGTTGATAATCCTCACGATGAGAAAAACCGATAATTGTGTAAAATAAATAATGTGGAATTTTTACATACGGTGTTTTATTTGTTCAATTGTATTAATACTAAAGGGCTGGAAATGAATACTTAAGACTTCTGAGAAAATAATGTCTGTTTTACTAAAAGCAATGCTAGACAGGTGGCTGTTTGAATGAATTTATATCTTCCGGGAAGCCTTTAGTATTTTTTTTAGTAAGTGTTGATATTGTTTGAATACACATATATATCTCATACTTAATACAAATATCGAAATATAAGTTATAATTATAAATCCTTTAACAGAGTTAAAGTAATGATGATACCCTAAAGGTAAAAACATTACTAGAAGAAAAACAAAGGTATCAATTTTAATTTATCATTAAAAATAAATTTCCACAAAGCTACCACCACATATGTCGAAAGCTTATATACCTAAACAGAACAGTTAAGGCATTTGTTATGAAAAACAATTTAACGGAATGAATTGTTAAGCATTCGGGGGACTACATATTTATTTTCTTTCAGTGAGTATTTTAGGTTCGGATGGCATATAATTTGAAGAACATCCATCACTACGCACTTTCGTGTTGGCACGATACAGTCTTATCGCAGGCAGTCTTTCAATGCTTCGATAAGTGTATTGCGGCAAACAATACAGATCACTTTTATTGTAAAACAGGTTTTTTTAGTACCGATTTCCGGAAATATTAAAAAAGTATTTCTGACTAAAATCTTGTATTATCCACTTTATTAAAAACCCTGATAAAGAGTTTTTTTTTAACATGAAGACAAAACCTTTTGAGGTATTGAAACTTCGGGAAACGCGGTGTATCTTAAGAAATTTTAGATGGCCATCGACTTTTGTAAAATTCATTAATTCATACGTTTTTTAAATGGATATTCTTGTCGATAATGTCTCAGTCGAAAGAAAATTCTAAAAATAAATTTTAAGCTAGTAAAAATAGTTTGATATTCATATTAATTTAAAAATAAACACTTTTTATTTGAAAATGGATAAATAAATGTTTTGTAATACATTTTATGTTTTTTTTAATCATTCTACTTTCAACATTCTTAAACCTTTTCAAGAACCAATTACGTACACAAATTGAAGCCGCCTGTGTTCATACAGATAAAAAATCATACTGATATTTTTTTAGTAGTACATAGTTGAGTTGCACTTATAATGAAATAAACGTTTGTTTTGTTTTCAGAAAAAAGGATGTATGTTTTGATTGTACATAATTCGTGTAATGTCGCTGCAAATTCTTGCCCTAGTTGGTGCGGGGATGCCATTCCCCCTTTTGGAAGCACGCAACTTTTTGTTGGAACACTGCCATTGACGATACGGAAAAGACTCAACAAATAGAACAACTTTCAAAAGCTACATACTGCTCTACTGAAAACGTCATGGTCGTCTGACGATTATTCAGAAAAATACAACAATTTAGCTGTCGTGAAAATTTTTCCGTGTTAAATAATGACCCATAAAATTATATTAATTGCATAAATTTAATAAGGAATCGTTTATTATACAGAATAAACAAAAAAATGTCTGCAAATATAATGCTTTCGTAAACAATTGATGTTTATTATAATGGGCCCATTAGAGGTGAAGTGACCCAAGTGGTATTTTAGAAAAAAATATGTAAGATGCAGTGTAATATTTTACAAGTCTTAAAGTATCGTAAAAGTGAAGTAACATCAGTTTATACACAATACAATAGTTTTATCTCCGTAAAATAAAAATATGCAATCCACCAAAACACCAAGTAAACGCGTGGTTGTACAAGTCCAAGATTTTTTTTTTACCATTTTACTAGTTGGCTTATTTCACCTCTCGAGGGCTCATACATAAGTGTCGTAAATTGATTGACTTATTGTTTGAAAAATAAAATATTTTCTATATTTTACCATGTCCATCATAATATGTGTATCATAATATTGTATATTGATTACCTTCAATCCAAAAAATATATATAAAAATCACTGCTGAATAAATATTTCACCTCACTCTAAGAAAATTCTTTACCATCAACCAATCCATCATTCTACAGTTCTCTAGGCTGACTTTTATATGAACACAATAATTATGGTATCAAACGTTAAAATGAAAAGTTGGTTAGCTTTCTTTGGTAGCTCTTCTTTCGTAAACGTCCACACACTTAATCCGAGCAAAACGTTTGGCGCAATCGGTCTACTACAAATTTGAATATATTTTATGGTTCATTGCTATAGCATAAGTACATTGGGTTATGGGTAAACTGCCTCGAATTTCGGGCATATTACATTGGATTAGAGGTACACAGCAAATGTACTAAATAATTTATCGACTCTCAGATTACTAGCTCACTTCTTCATTGATTATACTGGGTAAATTAATATACCAAACCCATCTAGGCTGATGTTTCATTATGTTTTATTAGTACCAGTTAAGGACACCAAATATTCGTGAAATAAATTGTTCGAATGCTTGAAAACTTGAAAAATGCCAAATAGTGATGTTAATTTAAAATCATAAAAAATAAAACAATATTTATTTTAATGGGATGAAACACGAGGAAAAAATGTACTTAATTTTTAGAAATAACTATCAAGTTTAAAAAAAACTGAGGATCGAAAAAGCTTTTAATATTAAATTTATAAGGTTGGCTATGCCAGTAGATTTTTAGATTTCATAAGAGGAAGGGATTTTTAATATTTTTATTTCTAACGAGAATGGCATTAGGATTGCAAATAGGATATCCAATCCCGGAGCCTTTTTTGTGATCCCGAAATTGACTATATTTCAATCCCGGGATTGAACGCTCAACATGAATTCGTGTATGAATTGGGATTTGAAATTGACAAAACTTTTGGTCTGCGATTAGGAAATCATAGAATTTCCAATTTCATAAAACTCAGGAATTTACCAATTCGCCAAAAATGCCAGCGTGACTCGTTTTTTTTTTATCTTTTCCAAGAATTTCCAAATCCAAAATTCTATAAATTTACGGATTTGCTCAAATTTTCTCAATCCCGGAATTACGAGATTGGTACGGTCGCGATCGCAGGGTTTCGGCATTACAAAATTTGACGGGATCCCGGGATTGGAAACCCTAATTGCAGATTAAAAATATAAATAAACAAAAATAATAATTTATTAGTTAACATGTACATATAATATTTTTGGCTAAAAGTTTTACAAAAATTCCAATATCTGAATAATAAGAAAAAATAATTATAGGTTAATCGAAAAGAGGTTTCCGACCGCGGCTTTCGACGTTCATTACACTACGAGTTATGAGGGACTAGTGCAGTGGTGGGGAACCTTTTATTCTCTAAAGGCCGCATTCATTTTTCTGATTCGACATAAGGCCGCAGTAAACATTGACTAGGTAATCTTTGTCCGGAAACAGGAATTTACGGTCAAAATATGTCAGGAGTTTACGAATTTACATACATTTACAGAATTAGCCTGAAGGCCGCACCAGAGTAGCCAAAAGGCCACAGGTTCCCCATGCCTGGATTAGTGAGTATTGTAAATTTCTTGTTCGGATTACATCGATTACAATAACATGATATCAAATATAAATATTAGACGACATAAGTAATAACTTTAACATAACGAATCATTTATCATAAGATGTCGACTGGAGGTGCTTGGTGGAGTTTCAATATTAAATTTGAATTATTCAATTTTTTTACATTCACACACATTTTTGTCACCCAGGGTTTACCTTTCGGCATCTTCAGACGTTCAAGTGCACGGATTGACTTGAACTGACGTTCAGTAAATTAGTGTATCATGTATATATAAGAAATAAATGTTTCACTGAGTAAAAAGCTATTGATGGCGAAATGGATAAACTTTACTAATGATTTGATTACCTTTACGAACGTCAATCAAATCAAATCAAATCATTAGATAAGAGAAGAGTTAAAATGCCGTTAACTGACCTTAATTCTAAAATCACTTTTCTCCTAGGCATACGAATATATTATTAGGTTTTGAATGTTTTAAATATCTAGTAATGCTCTCAAAATTAAAAATTATACGCAGTAATCTGCGATCGATATATTAGGCGATACTACTGTAGTGCTTAAGATCTTCATATTAATTAATAGATAAAAAAACGATTTCTATCTTTTACAATGATATCAAATTGCAATGGTTGTGTTACTAGGTGTCTCTTGTTATTTTTGGTTGTGCATATTGAAAAAAAAATATGGTGTCGACATAAACAATGTTAATGAAATATTTAGAAATGTTTGAATTGATAAAAACCTAGAGGAAAATAAATTTATAGTTGAAAACAACGCCAGCAGTTTCCCGTTATTGAATTTATTTCCCTTCCAAGCGCAAATTATTAAAATTGAAACGAGTGTCACATCCAGAAAAGCTGTCAGTGTGATAACAAATAACAATGTTATCGATAGTTCTATACAAAAAAAAGAATTTATGAAATTATTAATTCCTGACTACTTTTCACACTTTGCTGTCAAATTTTCAGGGAAAGAAAATTTAAAAAACATGCGTTAAATATTTGTGGTAATATAGTTAGGCATCTATTCCATTAATGAGTCGACATTAAAAAATATATATATTTTATCCTGTTTTGATATGAAGTTTGTATTCTATATAATTCTTTAAAGTGGTGATTTTTAAATATTACGAAAAATTGACGATGGTTGAATAGTAATTTACCGATAGCGGTTAGGCCATTATTTTAATGACAGAGCTTTGATGCCTACTGTAAAATAGCGACACCTTGTCTTACACCCCATTGGAAACCTGGTGAGATAAAAACATGACTTACGACTGCTCTTAGGGCTCTAGACGCTGACAGAATATTCAATGAGAGCCATACTTACGCATACTTATAAACTTGGTACGGCACATTTATTTTTATACGAGATGAAAATTTTAAATAGTGCTTTTGTAAGGTTAAGCCACTGCAAGTAATATTTTAACCTTGTGAAATTTATTATATTTAACCATTCGCAATATCGTCGTCTCGATGGCGAACTTGTAAATTACTGATATATAAATGGTGATTTGAAAATTTTAAGTAGTTTTCTAAACACATATGCTTAACGGAAACTTCTTGGCAATATTTATATTGATGTTTTACCATACCCGTCCGCAATGATAAGCTTAATATGAACTTCTTTGTAACCAAAAGTTTTTTTTACGAGAACGGATTTTTATCCAGAAGGAAATTATGAAATTACAAACATTTATTCTTTCAATCAAAAATCGAATGAAAATCTAACATAACATTATTATGAATGTGGTTTTTCGGGTACTCGGAGCCGTCAACACGCGAAAGCGAAAAAGATTTTTCATCGAAATCCCAAATTAGTATGGCCTAACTAAATTACGATTTTGAATGAAGAATAATTTAAAATCTCAAAGTTGAAGTAAATTCACTTCGGGTATTCAGGGAGTGCTAATGCGAAGATGGTAATTGAATCGTAAGAATACTGTCGTCTGAGTTCGATTCCCGAAAAGTCAATGTCAAATTTGGATTTTTTCAATTTAAAATTTAAGACTTAAGACGTGTTTAAGACGGGATTTTATAAAGTCAATTCTCCTCGAGTTGATCCCGAGTGACAAACAAAAAAAACATCATATATTAAGCACCAGTTTCATTTACACCGATTATGAACATAATTAAAATAAAATTTCGTACATCATCTTATACGCTAAAATAAAATATTTTGAATAGTAAGAATACTAATACTAGCGAAAAAGTATTTGTCTGCGAAGTGGAAAACTGCTTTATACCCTGAAATGTAATTGCGTTGAATTTGGTGTAAAAAATGGATAACAATTTCGCCTGCAGCCTATGACGCGTATACAACCGTTTGTCTCTGTTCATGCAAACAAAAACTACCAACTTTACTAAGAAATTTTAATTAATACAAAAAAATACAGCAATTTGGTTTGGCTGAAAGCATTTAATACAGTTTTGAAAAATTATCTTGTAATTTTACAGAGCTTACTACGTATTACTTCCATCAATAGAACTATTATATACGCAGCAGTGCCCCATAATCCCAAAAAAATCCTATCCTACTCCTCCATTTCTCGTCAGACGCTTAGAGTCGTCGACTAGTGTGGCGTCAATAAATCACCACTATGCATATTCGCAAGCAGCAAACTTTAGCAAAAGAGATGTACTGGAGAGCATGTAACATAAATAATCACTTTTTATGTGTTCTATCTAAGATGTATTTAGGTAATTATTGTTTATACCGTATCACTATTTATTCATAGTATTATTTAAAAAGCCTTGTATTAACGAATGTATGCAGATAAATGCTGTGGTTTTTCATCAGGATGTGGCCACATGCCTCACAGCGCGCACCACAATCAATTTATTGAAGTAAACATTCGATTAGTGCACAATTTCGCACGATGCAACTTTGAATTGGCCTCATGATCGTATGATTTAACAAATTTAGATTATTTTTTGAAGGGATATGTAAAGTTGATAGTCTACGTTGATAAACCAGTGACGATAGATTGCTTGAAAGAAAGGCACCATTCGCCGAGTTATTGCCGACATACGACCCTAGCTGTTTCAAAAAGTGTTTGACTTTCAGATTGTTCTTTCTTCAGGCCAGTTTTGACGCGGCGTTCATATGCTCGAATTCTTATTTAAACTCTCATGGCAAAACATTATCTTACTAAAATAGACAATATTATGGCCAGCGCGAAGATTTTAATGTGTTTTATTATTTCATTTTAATGTCAAAAATTTATAAAAAAGCACCCTTTATTTATTCTGAATAAAAATCTTTTCGAAGTACGGTATTAGTGTGAGTAACAATTCTCAATATCGAAATATATTATTATAAACCTTTGTCATTATCGCTCGATATGATGAATGTATATGCTTTCAGTGCGTAAAATATATTGAAATAAGAAAATCATACGAGATGAACTCGATAAGATGAGACATCAAAAACATCCATGTCTACGATCCTAAATTTAAAATTGTACATCAACCTTACTGGGGCTCGAGCCTAGAGTGGCCTGATCGCTAGGGCAACGCTCCTACTCAGTGGTGGCCTACCCTATATGCCAGCGGTCGGGAACTTTTTTAACCACTACCCCAAAATATTTTTGCGTAAGTCGATATTACCCCCTCATTTTAAAAGTTGTTTAGTTTAAAGAATGATCTGTAAAAATACTTACACGTTTATAAAGTAGCAAATTAGAAAAATTTCCTTATTACCCCCAAAAATTTCATTTTTACCCCATTTGGGGTAATTTACCCCGGTTCTCCGACCGCTGCTATAAGCGAATGAGGCGCGAGCAAAATAGGGCATCCGAATTTAAGGGGCTTCAAAAATAGCTTGTATTATATAATAGCCCATGTACTTTTTGTTCAGATTTAAAAATATTTCTACTATTTTTTGACTTTTTATGTAATCCGAAAAACAAGCATGAAAATTTTATTGCGCCTGGGGCCTCTCGTATGCTTTATCCACCACTGCTTCTACCAACATGACTACAGAGAGAAATAATTTAATTTGATTATTTCTATTATACTGTACAGTGTGAAGTCAGTGGCACACGGAGTGTCCAGTACCTTAATTAGCCTGTTTAGTGGTACTCCAGTGTATTTAGGTTAGCAACCGCTGGTCAAGTTCGGTGGAATTTGCACGTGTCTTAGGATACTGTAATAACATTAATTAGCCGGTTTATGGCATTTAAGACTTCTCATGCACTAGCGACTGGTTTCCAGCAACCAGAACCAGAACAAAAATTCGTAAAATAAGGGGCCGAAGTTGTTTACTTTATTTTTATCCTAATTCAATAAAAAAAATGTCGAAAAAAAATATGACAAAAAATATCATTGAATCAATGTTTTGTCGTCGAAATGGAATTAAATTTACTCAAAGCAAAAACCAAAATAATTTGCTCAAGACTTTCTGTTGTTCCAAGTTAAAAAGAAATTTCTCGAAAATACTGATTAAAAACAACACAGGATTTTTGCATTTATAATATTTTAAACAAATGCTATTTTATATTCTCTTTTCATGTAAAACAAATGAGTGATATTTCTCTGTTTGTATTTAGTCAAAGGCAACAAGTAACTAAATACCAGCGATGCTGTCTGGCTAGAGCTTTTATATCATATTCTGCTATTCGGGATTCAATTCTTCATACACAAAGCAAATTATCATCGGACACACATTTTTGTGCAGCCCAATGTGTGATCAATCATTTGCTTGTTATTGGAGTATCACTAAATTCTTTTTCGCGCATCCCATTTGCTTGCATTTTTTCAATATAGACCCTATAATCAGTGACGAATTTTCTTTGATAATTTTGTTATTATTATCATGTATGTTCCGTTTCTTAGAATAAAACAACGTAAAATTATTACATGCTATAATTTATTTTAAAATTTCAATTAAGATGCAAGTGTAAATGAGACTATCCATATATTGAGTATCTCTTTTAAACCAATATATAAATCCAATCTAAATTAAGCTTAAACATATGTAGTTCTGATAATAAATAACCAAACTATCTAGCAACCCACCAATATAATAATTGTGAAAAGCAATTTACTTGCGGTCAGCCGGTCATTTTGAATTTTCAATATGACCCTTCAGCCAAAAAGTTTACTCACGCCGATTTCAGGGTGATTTTTAACACAAATGTAATCGCTTATGTAGTGTTCACGTCTTAACGACTATTAATGTGCACTCATTCCTCGATTTACGCGTACCAATTTTACGCGGATTCACTTTTACGCGGTCAGAAAAAACACACAAACGCGTATGTTCATAGCAGTCTTAAGATCCAAGCAGTGCTGTAAAAAATCAGCAAATATGAGCGGTCCGTGAAATCCCAGCCTTTACTTACAAATTTTATGGCGGTTAATTGATTAAAATTACAATAATGAAGTTGGTTGTTTTAATGAACGCTCCAACATTATATTCTGTCTTGAAATATTGAAAAAAAAATGATTTGCCTTCTTTGTTTGCTTTGTTCTCTGAGAATAATAAAATTCTCTTTTCTGTGCAGATAATTTGTGTATACAATGTCTTTTTTTGCGCGGTTTTCTGGAACATATTCCCCTACTTAATATGAACTCGAAGTCTCGATTTACGCGGTTTCGGTTCACGAGATATCTCTTGGAACGTATCTACCGCGTAAATCGAGGGATTGGTGTAGTAACTAGAATTGTTAAAAACCAAATGTATGAAATATTATACCATTTCAACCCTGAAGACGTTATAAGTTGTCACGTTTCTGATATTAGGTTGCATCGTGCTTTTTTATATCATATGCCACTTTTACTACCATCATAATAAACTTGGATAGCGTTTAGTTAATGGAAAATGCTGTTATGATTAAAATTATGATTTATGAATATCAAAGATTTTTTTTACTGTATCTGATATAAATACGATTGATCATCAATTTATGAAACCGTGAACACAGTTCCGAAGCCAACAAAGCTGACCACTCGGCTACAAACCTGACTTTACGTTGAAATATATATTGAAAATAAATATTTTTTGCCAAAATCATATAATAAAATATTATATGTTAGTAATTACATCTCGCGTCAAAAATGTAATTATAAACATACATATATGTTCCTGGCCAAAAGCAGTGCTATGTTTACCTTTCCAAGCATTGTTTTTACTTCAGAATAATTATTTCTGTTATCATAAACTTTACTTATTTAGTAAACAAATCAAAAAAAACTTAATTACATTTTATTCTGTATTTACCTCGCCAAGTAAGGCGTGTATGAAAACTTTTCTTGCAAGATACATTTATATTTGTTTTTTTTAACGCTCAAAATTTTATGAACCAATATTTCAAATAATTTTCAATCAGTAATTGCTTTAAGCTAAATGTTGGGTATTCAATGGTTGTGTAATAAAGAAAATGTTAAGTTCAATCAATTATTATGCGAAAGGTAACAGAACTTTACTATGCACCCGACCATATGGATGTCGCAAGTCACTCTTTAGGTGTAAACATTGTAAACGCCTTTTGTTTCTTGTGTTTGTTTACGTAATGCATTAAGTATCTTTGTAATATCTTTAAAAGTCTACGGCGGTTGTAGCCTATGTTTATTTTCGAACCCAAATAATGGAATATAAACACCAAACATCCTATTCGAGGTCTAAAAATCAATATTTCTCTAATAACAGACAAAGTTTCAATACATTTGTGTATTTGAGTTTGAATGCAAATACGGTTTATTGGAATACGACAATATTATGCTTATTGAAATTCAACAAACTTTTACTTGACCTATATTTTGTTTCTAAGTTATGATATGAAATATACTTTAATTCATATTTTTTCAGTTAAAAATTGCAATATTTTAATATTTTTTTTACAAATCTCTACTGTATTGTATTTTCTAGTATAAAAAATATCCTATCCATATTTGGAGTTTTATCTTAGTATGCCGTATGAATCTCCTGTTTGGCATCATATATCATATTATCAAAGTTGGAGAAATCCATTGTTATTTCTTCCTTGAAAAATATCCGCGAAATGTTTTTTCTTAAATATATTTTCGGTAAAATAATTTTCACAGCGAATTTGACGAAGATTTGAATATAATTTATGACATTAAAACTGACCAATATTAAGATAAGTAAAACGGTTAAGGTTTTTAATAATTTAAAATATTTCTATAAAATTAGGACTGGTGGCAGTCATCACTAGCATTATCCACCAATAGTTGACAGTGAAAAATGATTAGAATTGACATGTATCATATATGTCACTAATGAATTGTAATGAGAAGTTAACGAATGATTTCGTTTTATATTGTATTGATTATAGTGAAACTTGTATTAAATTTAAATAAAATATGTTTTCCTATGGCGCAGCGGTTAGCGTTGTGGGTTTCCGTGCCAGACCTCACGGGTTCGAGTCCCAGTACGAACAGCATTTTTTCGATCGATTTATCGACTTCTGTTCGAAGGCATGTGTGTTTGTGATGTCGAAAAAGTTCCATTCTACCATTTCCGATCCTTTAACAACTGGGCATAGCGAGAGCGATTAGTTAACCCCTAGTTCTACCCTAGTCGTATCTTTCCATCCCTACTACTTTCTTTAAAAACGAGAGGTTGAGCGACTGTGTAACAAACAGTTCTCTTAGAAAAACTTCTGTAGAGATACTTATATTGGGAGGCCATATACTCCACATTGGGAGCGGACACGGATAAAAAAACCAATATATAATATCCCATTATATTAAAAAAAAAAAAAAGGATTTGATCATTTTTGATACTATACAATTTCGCTTATTCGCTTTTTACTCAGAGCGAGTCTTTGCTTACTTCGCCGCTTTACCAATACAGCCCAGTTTTCATCACTTCTTTTCTAATTGAAGTTCAGAAGCTTCCCGGAATCCATGTATGTGCTATACTCCCATATTCTCCCTCATTTATTTACTTATGAGACCCTTTTGTTAGATATTACCCAATAGGCCAATCTAACAATGAAAATTAAATGTTTTACTGTAAGTAATTCATCCGTTATATTTCTTTTCAGGGTTTTAGTGTGAAAACTGATTGATAATCAAATCATAAGCATCACCAATCAATAATTATCAGGATACGACTGTTAGAAGTTTCTAAAGTTGCATATTCAAAATTGCTAAAGATATTTTTCGTAAAATAATTTTCATCTGCATTACTTGATAAGAGAATGGTTTAATAGTTTTTTTTAAATTAATTAGTAGTTTTTCACTGTTGACTGCCATAAGTAGGTAACGGAAAATTGTTTTATCGTGGTAATTGCTTCAAACTATAAATTGTAATTGTTTGTTATTCTGGTTGTTATGTTTACTTTTATGTTTCGTTTAATAGCTATCAACACAGAGGTTAATTAAATCACATTTAAAGCCATAGCTCAAAAATTACTTTACGAAAACAAACTTTTTTCGCATAGAAATAATTTTAGATGCGAAAGTAATCAAATGAGAATATCAGCACATATAAAAAAAACAACAGCTTCACATTTTTTGTTTAAAATTATTTAGTTCAACAATTAAATAATTTTATATTATAAAATGCAATATTGTCACCGCAATAGCAGAAGTTGGTAAGTAATAGCGGAAAGTGTAATAAAAATTAACGCTAAGGCAGTGATTGATTTATGTATATATTAATTAATATTTACTTATCAGTTATGGCTTGAAATCCGACATCGGTGGACTAAATAAACAAATATTAGTTTATATTATCACAGATCTAGTGAAGGACTTTGAGATTTAAGCTGATAAAATAATTGCCTAAATTCCAAGCCAACATATTTTCAGTACATCTATGTGAATATTATGTGGTATTCGATTGGAATTAAGGGCTAAATATGATGTCGAGTTTTCAGTTGAAAATAATTGTTCGCACTGTTAACTTATAAGCTTATTAATGGACCATTTCACATTAGACTGTTTTGGAGCTCCGATTTTCGATGCGAATATCATTCAAGGGTGTACTTATAATTTATATATACATACTTATATTAGTTCAAAAATATTGAAATTAAGAAAAATATTTTGTATCGTCTACATTAGATTAGGGTCTGTATTTCAGATGGTCAACATTTTGGAGCACTGTTTTTACAGTACGGAAAATTTCATAAATGGATGTGTTCGAATAAGGCACTCTTAATATTACCTGAAAACAACAATGCGAACATTGAATCTTTAAGTCCAGACATATTAACTGTTCCCACTCACGAGTTCCCAACACATGATTTAACTAAGTGATATGGTATTTAAATCAATGCTGTGGAGTCGGAGTCAGGAGTTGTTGAGTTGTGGTTTTTTCCAGAGTCTGAGTTGGAGTCGGAAAAATCTTTCGACTTAGACTCATTTTTTAAAACATATTTAATGGTATATATTAAAATCACAATACCCCACAGTGTTGTTACTGCATTTTTTATATCGTAAAAAAATATAAAACCAATATTTTGCATGGAACGTTGAATTTAATATACTTATCTTGAAAACGTTAATAAGAGCATTGTAAAATAATGAAAACATTATACCAATTATTTTTCCATCCGTTCACTTCATTTCTGTTAAACCTGATTCTTGGGATTGCCATATTTTTTTTTTATCGCCAGTATTGTTATTTTTCTTATGAAAACGCTTGTTATAAATTATTTTTACAAAAAGTGCATTACTTGATATCATATTTCATAGCTCAGTGAAATATGTATAGATTTTCATCAGTTTTTTTTTAATATTTAGTCTCATTTATTTTGCTCAATAATAGAATACCACTAAAATACCATTTACGAGTAGTTTCTTAAGTTATACCTTGATACTGGTAATCTCATCATACTTTTGATAAAATATACATAATACATCAAAGACGTTGGAATTGTATAATCAATCAGTATTTAATATTTATATATTTTTTGAAATGTAATTTTCAAAATCATTAGCTTGGCGAGTAATGAATGGTCATAAATAATGTTGATATGCATGTATTAAAATTAAGCAGGTACGTAAAATTTTCCTTCAAAAGCGTTTCATTTTTGTCAGATATAAGTCTAACTTTACTGAACTAATTAATTTCGATAGCCTGTTCAATCCATTCCGCTGATTCGATAGGGGCATGAATGAGAGATGTGGAGTGTAGCACTCGAGAGATTTTCTGCACCGAGGAGCCTTTGACAACTGACTCTTGAATAGCGTTTATATTGATTCGTAATATTTTACTCAAAACTGATGTTAAGTCTCTGGTAATATTCACGTATTTCTTAATTGATATATAACTTACAAATAGCCTTTAAACGTTCATTTAATATAAATGCAAAATTCTGTTGTAAATTGCAAAGATTATAATAAATTTCCATTTAACTTCTGTCAATACTCAAAAATATTATTGCAAGGCATTGTTCACTTTTAGGGTGCCCACTGTCAATACTTGGTGAAAAGGCACAATATTTCTTTTGTACTTTATTCCTATTTATTTAAAAGGTCAAGACCGGTTTTGCTCATTGCGAACATTGTCAACTGAAACCGGTGTTGACCTTTTGTGAAGTGGAATAAAGTACAAAGGAATATTGTGTTTTTATTAATGCAATCCATTGTGTTGGAAAAACTGATAAATATCTAGTCCAGTCCTTTATACATGTCATCGTCTATAATGCATTAACGATTAATAGTATTATATTTTGTATAATTTACTTATTGGCTCTTTATTGTAACCTTTTTACACGATTTTCTATATTATATTTTTGTTATTTTTTCATATAATACTGTTTTTTTTAATTCAGGGAACCAATATTCACTTTTTTACACGTTTGTATGTGGAATGTATATATCGTGTAAAAAAGAGTTGAATGTATATCTAGTTTTATCATTACTAATTAAAGACGTTTTTAGAATTTAAGTTACGAACTGGCAGATGAATACATAATGAGCAATTGGTTGAAACTGCAACTAGTCTGCAATTGCTAAATGTGACATGGAATCATAGCGCAATTAGTTATCGGCATAGGATAAAAAATGAATCGGTTATTATTCACTATTAAATTATAATTTAATAAACTAATTAAAATTCACTTTAAGCTCATTTTTTTTTTGGTTTTATTGAAAGCGTTTTGCTCAAAAGTCTGAGTTCAATTTCACAGCAAGGTCTAAACATCAAGACCGGTTTCGCTCATTACGAACATTATCCGAGAAACCGCTCCTGGTATTTAATAAAACATGTTTAATTAGTACAGTGATTTATACATAATATTTTTAATACAATGTCATTCCACCAAGAATTGACATTGAAAAATTTAAAGTGATGAATGTTTTCTTTTTTCAGTTTAAATTTTAGATCAAGGACATGGGAGTCATTTCACTCTAACCTATCTAAAAAATCCAAAAATTTTGGCGTATTAATAATTATAAGCTCTCTAGCCAGCTATTATAAAAAAATAAACAATATGAGAAATCTGTTTTCACAACAAAAAAACACTTTCTGACAAACTCTGCTTCGGGCGATTTGTTTACGTTACTGTTCAAAAAAAGGAAGGATTGGCTGACAAGCAGTCTTTGTAGAAAAATATGTTGCTTAACGTTGTGCTTGAAAGTGAACATAGTTACAAAAATCTTCCAAGCAAATATCAAATGAATCAATAAATGTTAATTTTATATTTTTAACATACAAATACGAATATATGTACATAAGATTCGGTCGCTTTGGTTCCGGTTTAAAAATCTTATTAAAGGAATTTACAAAATAGACTTAGAAATCAATAATGAGGTGAAGCCTCCTCACTCGCCCTGCAGATCTATTAAATAATGCAATATCGTTCTGTATCGTGTAGCTGACTATTCGAAACGTTTCAATTCAACATACATAGTTACTCGATATATCAACGGTAATAAAAATCTACACGGAAAATAAATATTCCAGTGGGTATTAAACATGAACTTTGTGTCTATTATTTCTTTCTTAATATTACCTCAAGGTATATGTACTTTTAATTTCGTATGTTTACAGAATGTTTATACTCTTAAGAGGATTTTCTACCAGTTGTTTTTCTATATTTATATAAGTTGATGATAAAGTGAGAAAAAAAAATAGTGCACTGATCACGCTATCTACGTCTAATGTTGAATAGTCAGATATGAGGTAGGCGGAACATCACATGCATTCAAACCTTAAGAATTAAATTTGATTATTGATTAAAAAGTAAATTTTTGAAAGTGTGTCAAGCCCGTATGCTTTCAACTGAACAAGGTAAACGAATTAGAATTTTAATCGATTTGCTATTGTTTTCCGCACGCTTTTCATTAAAAACGGCCTTGAAAAACAAATCAACCGAAAACTTGCCTCGCAGGACATATTTTCCTCGTAATTTTACTAAAGACGATTCATGTATTCGTTTTCGATCTACTCTCAAAAGTCAGTCAAAGACCTGGTAAACTAAATTAAACTCTTCAAGCCTAATATCACATACAAGACAACCAACACATATGATACTGAAACTGAACGTTTTCGTTAATTGAACACCCACAATCAGTAGTACGGATTTTTTTTTTAATTTCTCCACTCGACTCCTTCTATTTTTATAAATAACGAACCTAAGCAAAATACTTGCAAGAATGAAATATAAAAACTTACACAGTGCCCACCTTATAAATAATTAAAAAACCATAATTAAATTTAAATTTCTTTACAAAAACTGCATATAAGGTATTCGTAAAATTAAGCTTTACACTACTAACAAATATCGAATTTTTAGAATTATACTTTCGATGGTTTCGGCGGTAACTTTGTGGAAGTTCATTTTTATAGAAAATTTAAATTAACTTTGATTATTCCACGTATTGTGTTACTAACTGTGACACGTGTTTCGCCTCTTTCAGAGGTATCTTCAGACTTACTATCGCAAAGTTTGCTTAAGTAATGAAGCAAGATTGATTCTAACATTTTAAAATTATGAAATTACAAAATGGACAATATAGACAATATAGTCAAAACAGACAATATAGAACCCGCGTTTTATACAGTAAATAATTTAGGTAAAATTTTATTGAACAGTAAAGATCGCGTAGATTCATCGTCACAGAGTGGTATCTATCGACTCTCTTGTGGAGACTGTCAAGCGTCTTATGTTGAACAGACAGGTAGAAACCTTAATATTAGAATTAAAGAACATATAAGATACGTAAAAAGTAATAATTTTTCTGAGTTTGCCAATCATTTAATAGAAAATAATCATAATTTTAATCAGATTTGTAATTTAGAAATACTCCACCGAGTAAATAAAATGGGTTTAAAGATGAATAGCTTAGAATTTTTAGAAATTAATAAAACTCTTAACAAAAAATAAATATTATTAAATAATATTCTTAATAGCACAGGTGGTTCCCCATTACTTAAATTGTTTCCAATTAATAGAGTAATCACCAACCTAGCTGATTGATTGCAGCTCATTAGTTTAATAGTTTGTAATGTTTAACGTCATTAGTAGTATGATTAAATTTGTTTGCACTGTTTCGATTTTATAATCCCCTCTTTGCTTCCCTTAAAAAGGAAAAATCCCAATCTGATTGATTGCAACTCATTAGTATCATTATTTGTTTGCTTTATTTCGAGTCTACACCCCCCTCCTTGCTCCTCTCAAAAGGAAAAAAACCCAAAACTCCATTTTGTAATTTCATAATTTTAAAATGTTAGAATCAATCTTGCTTCATTACTTAAGCAAACTTTGCGAAAGAAAGTCTGAAGATGCCTCTGAAAGAGGCGAAACACGTGTCACAGTTAGTAACGCAATACGTGGAATAATCAAAGTGTATTTAAATTTTCTATTTTAGAATTATATTCTAATAAAAAATAAATTGTAGAAATTTTTAGACGGTAGTAAAAAAAACGAGCTCGCCATTCGTTCGGGAATGGCTGGAGCCACATTCAACTCAATGCGGACTGTCTGGGACACACAGCTGTACTCGATTAAAACCAAATGCCACCTGTTCAACGCTTGCATTCTGCCGGTAATGCTTTACGGTTGCGAATCATGGCACCTGACAGAAGACTCAGAAAAACCGTATACTGAGCTTCGAGAACAGATGCTTGCGTCGGATAATGGGAGTGAGGTGGTTTGATTTTGTGAGGAATTCAGAGATAAAGGAGCGTACAAGACAGCGTCCCGTCACGTCAGTGGTTATGGAGAGACGTTGGAACTGGCTGGGTCACGTGCTGCGGATGCCTCCGGAAAGCCTCAATCCTCCCTCCCTCTTCTTTCGACTGGTGGGATTCCGGCGTCCCGGACGTCCGTCGGGTACCATCCATAGGATGTACTCGGCGGAACTGAGGGATGCTGGCATGTCATGGGAGGAACCAAAGTTATTGGCGGGAGACAGGGAAACATGGAGGTGCCGCGTGGCGGCCATATGCTCCGCATAGGGAGCGGACATGGCCAAAGAAGAAAGAAGACTTTTTAAGACGTATAAAAACAGTGTATGATCGTATACGCTTTTATTGCACCCGTGTCTTCATTATTTTACATCGAAAGTATCGATTGGTATAACAAATAATGAAGACGACCTATTGATAGCATTAAAATATTTAATGCTTTCAATCATCGATTGTTTCCACGTCGCAATTATTTCGCTTAATATCACCACTTAACATCAATATTGAAATCGAGAAACGATAAATTCGAAGCGATTAAAGACAGGCGTCTCGAAAACTACGTGTACATATTTATAGGTTGCTGGGCTGGGTAGCTGGCCCTCTTTATTAGTCACACAAATTTAGGTCGCGAGAAAAGTTCCAGTTGGCTAAAAAGTTATTGTTTGTACTCACATACATGTAAGATGTTCACTGTTTAGTGTCAAATCATTTATATTTGATTCATAGTATATGAAATTAATACAAGAGTGTTTTTTTGTACTATTTTCTTTTTTTATCCATGTCCGCTCCCAATGTGGAGCATATGGAATTGTAATGAAGGTATCTTATCAGAGATTTTCCCACAAAAACTGTTTGTTACTCAGTCGCTCAACTTCTCTTTTCCAAAGAGAGTAGTAGAGATAGAAGGACAAGGCTAGCACAGGACTAGTGTTTAACTAATCGCTTATTTTTATTTTACTAAAATTAAATATTTTTACATACACGTAAAAGATATTAAAGTTTATGGGACTATCATTCATTAAATATGTAATACTGTCAAGTATAAAGCTATTACCCAATTAGGTATTAAATACACGAATCAAAGTTTGGTGAGTCGCTTTCGGTAGTTGAATAAGTTGGATTAATCTGTCATTATGTCTAACTTTCAAGCATAAGATTCCATCTCAGCGTCAAAACTTTATTCAGCACCTTAAGTCGCAAATTCAAGCAATCGTTACACCTAATCGATCCTTGATTAAATTCATCCCATAATCAAACGTGAAAAAAACGTGGAATAGTTGAGAAGTTCTCCGAAAAAATCCATTCATCAAATTAATCAATTCATTATCACGAAGACCAAGAGGAACACATCATTGTAGTTTGTTGATTGAATTGGCATTAACTCGGTACAACACTATTGTAATAATGTGAAAACAAAGTCGCCCGCTGTGCACTAGTATCTTAACAGAAGTTTTCCACGAGAAGGGTTCTACATTTTGTCATATAGTATGTTTGTATTTCATAAAGGATATTTTTTGGAATTGTAATGAAGGTATCTTATCAGAGATTTTCCCACGAAAACTGTTTGTTACTCAGTCGCCCAACCCCTCTTATTCAAAGAGAGTAGTATGGATAGAAGGATAAGGCTAGGAAAAGACTAGTGGTTAATTAATCGCTGTCATTACACCCAGTTGTTAAGGAATCGGAAAAGGTGGGCTTGGGAGAATTTTTAGTCATCACAAACACCCTTGCTTTCGAACAGAAATCGATAAATCGATCGAAAAAGTGCTGCTCATACTCGGACTCGAACCCGTGGAGTCCGGCTCGGAATTCCACAACGCTAACCGTTGCGCCATATGACCCGACAAAATGTGGATCCTTATTAATAATCCTGTTGCGCTATCTCGTGCCTGCCGGAAGCCAGCTAAGTCGGGGAACAATGAAAATAATTATAACATACATAGATTGTTACATAAGTCCATCGTATTATATTATAGAATACAAAATCTGGCACCCTATTTAAGTACCTTCACTATATGACGTGAAACAGTGTAAGCAATAATTACTCCTCGTTGTGTCGATGGCCTCATGGCGATATACTTGTTCACTTGTCCTACACTACTTTAAGTACACTTGTCCATACAAGTAGTCACGGTCTATGGCAGTGATCGCTAAAGCAAACTACTGGTAGCTTGCGTTATATGTATTGTTTTTCTCGATATTAAATAGGTTTTAATGAAACGCATTGGCATGACGACATGTGCGTATGGAGCAACAGTGTAATTGTACTCACACTTAATTCAAGATTCTTAAAAATAATATATTTTCTTAAATAAAAAATAAAATAACGTTTATAGACGTAACACAAGGCAATGAGCCCTCTAGAGGTGAAGTAAAGCCAACTAGTAAAATGGTTTTTAAAAATCTTGCATTTTAAGTATAGTATAATCACGTCTATACTAGTTGTTTGGTGGATTGCATATTTTTTTATTTTACTAACCCATCAATAAGCTTCTGGATGCCCTTAACAGATTTGTCGAATATGACAGCATCATCGGCATATTCAAGGTCACATAACCTTAGACCGGTACCAACAGCTACACTATATATAATAATATACGAATAAAATATATATTATACTATCTCTATCATTATCATTATAGCCAGATTTTCAAACAAGCATTTGTTTTATAAAAATATACATAAAAGAAATCTACTTCATGAATGCCATTTGAACAAAGAGTCATAAATAATTATATTTATTTATAATATACATAAGGCGATTGTTCCGGTAGTCAGCCAGTTGAGGGACGGGTGAATATTAACGAATAATTAATATATGTTTTTTCCATTTCCATTTTATAAAACATCGACTAAATAATGTAATCAAGTGAAAATAAAAACGTATACTATCATTCCACACATAAAATAAGGACAGTTTTTCAAAAAATGGCAAAAAATCCAGTACTAAGTCACCAAAAATCAGTAGTAAGCCTTTCATAGGCATTATCTTTTAGAAGTCAGTTTAGTACAAATATACATCTTCAAGTGGTTAACTACCGACACATATTTAAACAATTCTGCCTTTTTCAGTGTCAACACTATTATTCATGTTGAAGCTAAAAGGCTGACTACTGGACACAGCAGTCACTATATATATTATTATAGTACACATATTTTTCATTTTCAAATTTGGTACTTCAATAATAAAAAAGTACTAGCTGTAAGCCCGTTGCCCAGCAACGTGAGATTTTTGTTGCATAGTATTAATTTTAATTTTATTTTATGTTATTTTATTTTATGGTATTTTATTTTATTTTATTTTATTTTATTTTATTTCATTAAATTTTTATTTATTTTATTTTATTTTTATAGTTAGCAGAAATTTCGTAAATTATTTAATTTTTGGAATAATGTTTATCTTTGCTAACAACCATTTTTCGTAGTAGCAGAAATTTCGTAAAATATTTAATTTTTGGAGTAATGTTTAAGTTTGCTAACAACCATTTTTCGTAGAAGCATAAATTTCGTAAAATATTCAATTTTTGGAATAATGTTTAAGTTTGCTAACAACCATTTTTCGTAGTAGCAGAAATTTCGTGAATTATTGAATTTTTGGAATAAAGTTTAAGTTTGCTAACAACCATTTTTCGTAGAAGCATAAATTTCGTAAAATATTCAATTTTTGGAATAATGTTTAAGTTTGCTAACAACCATTTTTCGTAGGAGCAGAAATTTAGTAAATTATTTAATATTTGGAATAATGTTCAAGTTTGCTAACAACCATTTTTCGTAGTAGCAGAAATTTCGTAAATTATTGAATTTTTGGAATAATGTTCAATTTTGCTAACAACCATTTTTCGTAGAAGCAGAAATTTCGTAAATTATTTAATATTTAGAATAATGTTCATGTTTGCTAACAACCATTTTTCGTAGGAGTAGAAATTTCGTAAAATATTTAATATTTGAAATAATGTTTAAGTTTGCTAACAACCATTTTTCGTAGTAGCCGAAATATCGTAAATTATTGAATTTTTGGAATAAAGTTTAAGTTTGCTAACAACCATTTTTCGTAATAGCCGAAATATCGTAAATTATTGAATTTTCGGAATAAAGTTCAAGTTTGCTAACAACCATTTTTCGTAGGAGCAGAAATTTAGTAAATTATTTAATATTTGGAATAATGTTCAAGTTTGCTAACAACCATTTTTCGTAGTAGCAGAAATTTCGTGAATTATTGAATTTTTGGAATAAAGTTTAAGTTTGCTAACAACCATTTTTCGTAGGAGCAGAAATTTCGTAAATTATTTAATATTTGGAATAATGTTTAAGTTTGCTAACAACCATTTTTCGTAGAAGCAGAAATTTCGTAAATTATTTAATATTTGAAATAATGTTTGAGTTTGCTAACAACCATTTTTCGTAGTAGCAGAAATTTCGTAAATTATTTAATATTTGGAATAATGTTTAAGTTTGCTAACAACCATTTTTCGTAATAGCAGAAATTTCGTAAATTATTATATTTTGGAATATCTTTTAAGTTTGCTAACAACCATTTTTCGTAGTAGCCGAAATTTCGTAAATTATTTAATTTTTGGAATAATGTTCAAGTTTGCTAACAACCATTTTTCGTAGTAGCCGAAATTTCGTAAATTATTTAATATTTGAAATAATGTTTGAGTTTGCTAACAACCATTTTTCGTAGGAGCAGAAATTTCGTGAATTATTTAATATTTGAAATAATGTTTGAGTTTGCTAACAACCATTTTTCGTAGTAGCAGAAATTTCGTAAATTATTTAATATTTGGAATAATGTTCAAGTTTGCTAACAACCATTTTTCGTAGTAGCCGAAATTTCGTAAATTATTTAATTTTTGGAATAATGTTCAAGTTTGCTAACAACCATTTTTCGTAGGAGCAGAAATTTCGTAAATTATTTAATGTTTAGAATAATGTTCAAGTTTGCTAACAACCATTTTTCGTAGTAGCAGAAATAGACGTTGTAAATTTTTTAATTGTGATTATTTTATCGAATATTAATATATAGGTATTTATTTTTTGAAAAACTTATCACGCTTATCAATCGGATTTTATTATTTTCATACGATCAAGATGTACTGTGTTTAAAAAAAAATGTTATAAACAAAAACAAAAAAAAACGTTTAAGGTTAGACTCGAACCACTGACCATCAGCTTACGAATCTGGCGCTCTGCCTTTTGGGTAGAGCGGAATTAAATCTACGTGCGAAAATTAGAACATATATGTTTTGCTTCAAATAAAAAACAAAAGTTTCAAAATTCGAATGTAATTCAATATATATAATGTTATTTTATCGTATCGTATCGTTGTTTGTTTACCCGAGTGGTAAAGCTCTCAACTCATAATTCAAGGACCGTGTTTCGAATCCAGACCAAGGCGCTTTTTTTGTATGAGAATTCAATTTTTCAGCGATTTGATATGTTCCATCAAATAATAGTATATAATGACGTCATCGAAAAGGTAGGAATAAAAAATGGCGACATCGAGGCTGGTGAGGGGGAGGAGGAGAGGAAATCGAGGAAAATCATAAGTAACAGTGTATATTGGAAAAATATGTCTTAAGTATGAATAAAAAGTGACAGCGCGGCTTGGCAGGAGGAGGAGGGGGAGGGGCAGGGGGAGGGGCAGGGGGAGGGGAAATCGAGGACATCTTACACTCAGACGGACATTATCGGCTATTAATATATAGATTGTTAATAAGTAAGTAAATCAGTATTGTAATCAATTTCTACATGAAAAAATCATTTTTTTTTAAATCTGTCTATTATAATCTTATTATGGAGTAGTTTTGTCAATGCTTACCTGCTTATTCAAGAATTGCATAGAAATGTATTTTTTATTCGCCGGGTTTGAAAAAGTGTATAATATTTTCTAAAGGGTTCAAAATAATTGCGCTTGCGGATTGGATGGTTTTCACTGGTACAAGTGAACTTGATTTTTGATTTTGTTGAAAATATAACAAAATACATAATAGAAAATTTAAATTAACTTTGATTATTCCACGTATTGTGTAACTAACTGTGACACGTGTTTCGCCTCTTTCAGAGGCATCTTCAGACTTACTATCGCAAAGTTTGCTTAAGTAATGAAGCAAGATTGATTCTAACATTTTAAAATTATAAAATTACAAAATGGATTGGGTTTTTTTTTCCTTTTAAGAGGAGCAAGGAGGGGGGTGTAGAATCGAAATAAAGCAAACAGATAATGATAATAATTTTACTAATGAGTTGTAAACAATCAGAATGGGATTTTTCCTTTTTAATGGAGCAATGGAGAATTTAATGGAGGAAAAATCCCATTCTGATTGTTTACAACTCATTAGTAAAATTATTATCATTATCTGTTTGCTTCATTTCGATTCTACACCCCCCTCCTTGCTCCTCTTAAAAGGAAAAAAAACTCAATCCATTTTGTAATTTTATAATTTTAAAATGTTAGAATCAATCTTGCTTCATTACTTAAGCAAACTTTGCGATAGTAAGTCTGAAGATGCCTCTGAAAGAGGCGAAACACGTGTCACAGTTAGTTACACAATACGTGGAATAATCAAAGTTAATTTAAATTTTCTATTAAAATGAACTTCCACAAAGTTACCGCCGAAACCATCGAAAGTAACAAAATACATATTTAATATATATTTTTTATATTCTAAATTTGTTATCACAACCATCCGTGCATATAATATTTTATTTTAATTCAAAAATAAAATATTGTAGCCAAGCAGAGGTCTGTGGGGAGCTATACTATAAGTGAAAATGAATCTAACCGAAAGTTCATTTAATTATTTATTATTAATTATATATAATTAATTATTTTAAGCCTTTTCTAAATGTATATTAATTTGGTTCGGTGATTCCTTCGGATTCTCGGCAGAGGAAATTATTGTACACTGATTTATCCCTTCAATAATTCAAAATATAATATTTTCTGTTGTGCTTGCTTATTTCGGAAATAAATTATATTTTCGATAATATTATATGTTAAACATGAAAAGGAATAATCGCTGTACGGAGTTTTATTGTGCAGATAATTTGTGCTCAAATCCGTTCATCATCAATTCATTAGATCCATGTTTCCCAAAGTGTGGTACACGTACCCCAGGGGTACGTAAAGAGTTTGGTGGGAGTACGCACTGCATCGGGCTTTGGCTGCGCCCGGTGCGACAATCAGCTCATATATTTTGATTTTTATTAAAATATATGCTTTTTTTACGAGTGGTACTCGGTGTTTCGAAAATTACAGAAAGAGTACACATATCAAATCAAATAAAGTTCGTTCGGAAGCAACACTAACCAACATAACTTCAACGGATGAAGTTTCTGCGACTCCCCGTGTGTTCAAGAAAATGTTCTGAGTTATTGTTCCTGATACCATAACGTATGCAGATGTTCAGGATCATTTTTTACCATGTGAATGGTCAGCATTGCGCTTGTTTAATTATGGGAAATTAATTTATGTAATATTTTTTAATGTACATTATTAATAAGTTTGTGGATTTTTAACTCCAATAACGTTATTACAACCATTCTGTGAGCCATCATTTTTTTCTTGTAGACAGACCATTAGTGTTCTGTATACCACTGGTTTGCAAGCACTAATCAACAATCAATATTCTTAATATAAACAATTATACTATTAGCATATCGACTGTGGAAAGGAAAAAAGACTTAAACCACAGTTTTTTCAAAACAGGTTTTTTTCGATAATCACAATGTATCAAACTTGATACACGTTCTATCAAAAGGATGCAAGCTGCAAATGCCGAATTTGTATCTAAATTTAGCTTTAAAGCTTGAAAAAGATGACCTTGTAAAAAATTAAACCCAATAAAAAAGACTGAAGTAAAGGATTTTTTTTTAACCATGTTCGCTCCCAATGTGGAGCATATGGACTCCTAATGGAGTTTATCTCAACAGAAGTGTTTCTACGAGAACTGCTTGTTACTCAGTTGCTCAACCTCTCTTTTTCCAAAGAGAGTAGGGATAGGTGGATAGGACTAAGACAGGATTAGTGGTAAGCTAATCGCTCTCGATACACCCCGTTCATAGGATAGGATGGGTGAGAGGGGGGAATTCAATACATCACATACATCCATGCCTATGAACAGAAATTCATAAATCGATTGAAAAATCAATTTATAAAACTGTCCGTACCAGATTGAACCCGGGCCCTCCGTAGCCGAAGCCAACAACGTTGACCACTCGACCACACAGGCGGCAAGGATTTTACTAGACAATTTCTTTAATTAATATTAGATTATGTCAATTAAACAACCGTTTAGAAATCTTCGTGCACTTCAAGGTAGTATATAATTCATAATTTGCATATGGCCCAAAATCATCAAAACATGTTGTTTGCGCCTCCGGTAAAATTTGATATGTGTGGGTTACGTCCTTTTTCCTTTCCACAGTCGATATTAAAACGATAAATTTATAATTTCTCGCTCGTTCCAAAAATACAGAAGAATTTTTTCATTTGGAAAGCATCATTCGAAATTGATTGCTTTCTATAATTTAGAGTATTGAATTTAAGTTTTTCAACCGTAAATACAAAAACATCACCTCAAAAATTGTTCGCTTCATATTTTGTCTTTGATTGAAATTATATCTGATTATAATAATGACAAATTTTGGAGGAGTTTATTTGTCACTCTTTTTTAAGTCGTAGTTTGAAATATTCAAAACCGATCAATTCTGCATGGTTAAAATATCATTATAAGCCTCGTTAGTCCCATTGTATGAAAAATATTGGTAATTTACAAATCTTAACATGAATCTGTAAGAGCTTTCAGCATAGTGGGTAATAAGAAAACTAAGCAGGCAGAGAATATTATGTTTGATGACCGTAATTAATTTATTTTAGAATTCTGGACCAAGTTGGGCTGAGGCAGCGTCAGACTGTCACCGGTAAAATAACCAATTGCGATGATAACCTAACACAGCGATATCCATAACGTGACCCATTTTCTTTGGTAACATAATTCAAGTTTTATGAGAATCAAAAATACTTGAAATTCAATTCATCAATGACTTAAATGGTGACCATGAGAATTTTTCAATTTTTCGAATAGCATCCCTCACAACATGAATTGATACATTCCATTACAATTAATTACTCATGCGTGCAAGAGTAATATGTAAAACATGTGGATAAGCGGCTCCAAATTGACGATGTAGTGTGTGAGTGTTTGTGATGTCTAAAACTCTCTCCCACCCATCCTTTCCTAAAATCGAAGCGTAGCGAGAGCGATAAGTTGGCCATCAGTTCTGCTCCAGTCTTTTCCTTCTAATCCTGCTCTCTTAAAAAAAAAGTTGAACAACTAATTAACAAGCAGTTCTCGTAGAAACAACTTCTGTTGAGATACCTCTATTGGAAGGCCATATGCTCCAAATTGGGAGCAGACATGGATTTTTAAAAAGTCATCTATGTAGTTTATTATAAAACAAATAACCAACTATTTTTATAACCTTCACTTATATACCCTTGCTAGAGCGGTCAGCCAGATTTTCCATAAAAACAGCGTCAAAGGAACTGCCCAGCCCGAAAATTACTGACGCCCGTTGAATAAGCACGTGTACTTGACAAAAAAAGTACATCGCATTTAGATAAATAGAATTAGAGATAAATAACTGTTGTTTTATCTACACGTGTTCTAAATTATTATATAATACAAGCCGGTACCCGGCCAGCGTTGCAATGCTGCTCGAAGAAAGAAAGTGTTTGTGTTTTAATTGTGTTTATTGAAGTGCATGCTTTCTTTTTCTGTCTGTTTGACGTTTGCTGCCGATTGTCTATGGTACAACACACGCGCGTTCTACTGTAATTTAATTGTACTATAACCTTCGCGCAAGTGTAAGCATACGTTGTCAAAATGAACTGTATGGCAGACATACAAACATTGATTTTTATATATAAGACCTATAACCTTCCCGGAAGTGCAAGCAAAAAGTTTGTCAAAGTTTTATTGCAATCGGATGAGCGGTGTGGCAACGCATAAAGTACGAACAAACAAACATTCATTTCCATAACTTTCCACGATTTCTTCCTTTCTCTGATCATGATTGTGTGACTTTTATTTCATACGTTCAGTCTTTTTTTTGTATTCGAAATTATTGTTCTATGATTACCGTTTCTAAAAAGATGAACCTTACTACAAAACTACATAAAACAAATTATTAAATAAATATAAATAGTAAAAAACACAAATTAATAATAAATGAATGTCATTGTATTCTTACTATTTATAATCTGTAGTATATGGTAACCTTAAAAATATGAATTCCATAATAGGGGATATATATTACTTCATCTACTCTTATATGACTTGACACAACTAATAGATTACTAGCTGTAAGCCCGTTGCCCAGCAACGTGAGATTTTTGTTGCATAGTATTTAATTTAATTTAATTTTATGTTATTTTATTTTATGGTATTTTATTTTATTTTATTTCATTTCATTTTATTTTATTTTATTTTATTTTATTTTATTTTATTTTATTTTATTTTATTTTATTGAATTTAATTTAATTTAATTATATTTTATTTTAATATATTTTATTTTTATAGTTAGCAGATATTTCGTAAATTATTTAATATTTGGAATAATGTTTAAGTTTGCTAACAACAATTTTTCGTATTAGCAGAAACTTCGTAAATTACTTAATTTTTAGAATAATGTTCAAGTTTGCTGACAACTATTTTTCGTAGTAGCAGAAATTTCGTGAATTATTGAATTTTTGGAAAAAAAAAGTTTGATAACAACCATTTTTCGTAGTAGCCGAAATTTCGTAAATGATTTAATATTTGGAATAATGTTCAAGTTTGCTAACAACCATTTTTCGTAGTAGCATAAATTTCGTAAAATATTGATTTTTTGGAATAAAGTTTAAGTTTGCTAACAACCATTTTTCGTAGTAGCAGAAATTTCGTAAATTATTTAATATTTGGAATAATGTTCAAGTTTGCTAACAACCATTTTTCGCAGTAGCATAAATTTCGTGAAATATTTAATTTTTGGAATAAAGTTAAAGTTTGCTAACAACCAATTTTCGTAGTAGCCGAAATTACGTAAATTATTTAATTGTTGGAATAATGATTAAGTTTGCTAACAACCATTTTTCGTAGGAGCAGAAATTTCGTAAATTATTTAATATTTGGAATAATGTCCAAGTTTGCTAACAACCATTTTTCGTAGGAGCAGAAATTTCGTAAATTATTTAATTTTTGGAATAATGTTGAAGTTTGCTAACAACCATTTTTCGTAGTAACAGAAATTTAGTAAATTATTCAATTTTTGGAATAAAGTTTAAGTTTGCTAACAACCATTTTTCGTAGTAGCAGAAATTTCGTAAATTATTGAATTTTTGGAATAATGTTCAAGTTTGCTAACAACCATTTTTCGTTGGAGCAGAAATTTCGTAAATTATTTAATATTTGGAATAATGTCCAAGTTTGCTAACAACCATTTTTCGTAGTAGCAGAAATTTCGTAAATTATTGAATTTTTGGTATAATGTTTAAATTTGCTAACAACCATTTTTCGTAGTAGCAGAAATTTCATAAATTACTTAATTTTTGGAATAATGTTTAAGTTTGCTAACAACCATTTTTCGTAGAAGCAGAAATTTCGTAAATTATTGAATTTTTGGAATAATGTTTAAATTTGCTAACAACCATTTTTCGTAGTAGCAGAAATTTCCTAAATTACTTAATTTTTGGAATAATGTTTAAGTTTGCTAACAACCATTTTTCGTAGAAGCAGAAATTTCGTAAATTATTGATTTTTTAGAATAATGTTTAAGTTTGCTAACAACCATTTTTCGTAGTAGCAGAAATTTCGTAAATTATTGATTTTTTGGAATAATGTTTAAGTTTGCTAACAACCATTTTTCGTAATAGCAGAAATTTCGTAAATTATTGAATTTTTGGAATAAAGTTTATGTTTGCTAACAACCATTTTTCGTAGTAGCAGAAATTACGTAAATTATTTAATTGTTGGAATAATGATTAAGTTTGCTAACAACCATTTTTCGTAGTAGCAGAAATTTCGTAAATTATTTAATTTTTGGAATAATGTTAAAGTTTGCTAACAATCATCTTTCGTAGTAGCAGAAATTTTGTAAATTACTTAATTTTTGGAATAATGTTAAAGTTTGCTAACAATCATCTTTCGTAGTAGCAGAAATTTTGTAAATTACTTAATTTTTGGAATAATGTTTAAGTTTGCCAACAATTATTTTTCGGATTTTAAATTATTTAACAATTATTTCCAATAAAAATCAAAAGATCAAATCCAATTTTTCAATAAAAAATCAGTTGCACATTTTGTCCAAGTGTATGAAAAAAGCAAAATATTATTCTATCATATATCCATATCATAATTTGAATATTCTTAATGTATTAAAGAATTCTAACAGATTTTCAAGGTCAGACGTGAAAAGATTCATCATTATGATTCAATTGATCAAATCCGCTCCAAAAAATATTAGTCTCACATCGACTCACACGATCAGACGATTCATTTCGATAGCCCTATAATCATAGTTTGCAATAGTCGAATTAAAGTCTTTGATTATTCGAATATTATGATGTATGGTGATACAATACTTTAGCTCTACACCAAGAAATATCGAATTTTCAAACGTGGCGATATCAGAACATTCACGCCCTGTTTAAAATAAGCCGCTTCCATTGGATAGAACAACATTTCAAAAATGTGCTGTTCAGAATAAATCGAAATCATTGGTCTGTACCTTACTGCGGACGTCCTTACAGACAGACCTTATCGGCTATTAATGTTAAGATTACCACGTTCAAAAAGACTTTCAAACCTAAAACGTATAATCAATGCATGCATAAGCATAAGCATGTAAAAAAGAAATTGTACAATACAGTAGAACCTCGATTATCCGGACCTCGATTAACCGGATTTTTGATTATCCGGATTGTTTTCCGGAACAATTTTTTTACGAATTTGCTCATTTTATCGTGGCGAATTGATTCCACCGTTGTTTACATATGTGATGGAGTGCATACCATTTTGTTCGTTGTTTTGCGTTGTTTGAAATCGAAGAAATCTTCCGGTTAAATATTACCATCAGAAAAAAACCAGGATAAATGGTGAAATTTTTAAAATCATTCTAAAAGTAAAAAATATCAAAACTGCATAGATAAAAGAGGAAAAACATTATTATTACTGGATAATGCATAATCTCGCCTATCAATAGAATGCTTAAACCAGGTCGATGAAATGTTTACGTTAAAATTTCTGAGTGTTGGAATTTCTATGATTTGTCGACAGTGAGAAAATCATGGAACAAATTCTTGAAAAGACATTATAGAAGCAATAGCACAATTTTCAATATGTACTGAATTTGTCGAAGAATATGTTACCAAGTGGCTAAATTTTTATGCGAACGATCTTGGATTTCAAATTTCGAATGATGTGAAAATAATTAAGGAAATATTTGTCTCAGCAAGATCAAGAAGACAAAGAAGAAATGTAAACTCTCTATGTTAACAATTTCGCATTTTCAATTTTAATACATTTAAATGTAATGTCAAAATGTTGACCGTACGATTTGACAGATTTGAAATATCCCAAACAATCGAGCGTCAAATTTGAATTGTCTGAATGCTGTTTGATCGTCAGTTGACGGTTGAATTGTATGAATGGTATGGCAAATGATGTAATACAAACATTGATTTTTTATATATAAGACCTAATGTAAGTTAATTTAAATATGACTAAACAAAAATATGCGTTTGCGATAAATAATTTCACTCTAATAACACTCACACTGTATTGTCAATACAACAAAATGGCCACCGTTCAAAAAGAATTTCGAACTCCGGCCATTTTTGTTTTCTTATACTGCAGTGTAAAAAACATTGAAATCTACGAATATTTTACTCTTTCGACATTGCAAGTTAATTTTAATTTTAACCTTTCCGAAAGTGCAAACTTAAAGGCTGTCAAAATTTTATTGCAATCGGACCAGTGGCTTTCAAATCTATAGACAACAAAAATTATGCAAACATACAAAAATTCATTTATATATTTATATATAAGATTGTGATCTGTATTTATAATAAAAGAGCAATTTCGTCTTCCTCTGTGCTATACTTAGTAAGAGTTTTGTTCCCTTAATCCCAGAAGGTGAAAATCAAATGTAGATTTTTTAGTTTACAATTAAGTTCTTGAGCATGGGTTTTTGTATTTGAGTTGATCTGGAGTGACTAACAAAAAAGCTTAACGAGTGCAATGATATATATTTAAATACTTTCATATAATTTATGATGCGCTTTTTCGGAACGTATCACAACAGTTTGTATGAGATGGATATGACTTTTGTTAAAATCCTGAACCACAGTCTTTTGTATTAGCATTTAATCTTTTTTATTCGGTTTTCATTTGCATGCCTTAAACTATTAGATGATACAATTAATAGCATATAGCGTTACATAATGTTCAATCAATGGTTATTATTTGGAAGCTCTATCACCGGGGTTAAAACGGTTAGAATACATGCCCAAATATAATAGTTGCCATGTTACTAATATAATATAACATCTAATGTGCCTGCACATTACGCCAAGCGTCAAACGTCCCCATGAGATATTTCTAGTGTCACGTCTAAATAAATCGAGTTATAAAGCTGATGTCACCGTTCACTTGAAGATGGGTACAGTGGCACGTGAACTAATTTTACGAAATGATGAAAACATTTACTTACAAGGTTTAACAACAAATTATTTACGCACAGGCCTATCAATGATAAACATATCGACTTTGTAAAGGAAAAAGGACGTAACCCTCAATTTTCTAAAACAGCTTTTTATCGCAATTTATACAACTTGACACACTTTCTATCAAAATGATGGAAGCTGAAAATACCGAATTAGTATTAGTAGAATTTAGCTTTTAAGTTTGAAAAATATGAGCTTGTAAAAAAATTAAACTAAGAAAAAGACTTAAATAAAGGTTTTTTCTAGAGAAATTTTTGAATAAGGATTATGTCAATTAAACACCAGTTTAGAAGTCTCCGTGCACTTCAAGGTTGTGTTTAATTCGTAATTTGTATATGTCACAAAATCATCAAAACGTTCGTTTTTAGCGCCTCCTGTAAAATTTTATATGTGTGGGTTACGTCTTTTTCCTTTCCACAGTCGATATGTATTTTAAATAGACAAGTGCTTGTTTTTGAAAGAATATGTTGCCGAAGCTCAATTCTTTTTTTTTCTAATTCATATCCGTTCTTAATGCAGCGGATATGGCTTTTTAACGGAGGTATCTCAACAGAGTTTTTTACGAGAACTGCTTATAAGTCAGTTGATCGACTTCAAAGAAAGTAAAGATATGGCTGGTACAAGACTAATCGTTCTCGCTTTGCCCTATTAATTTTAGGATTGCAAGAGTCAGAAGGATAGATATCACAAATACCGACGCCTTTAAACAGAAATGTATATTGTAGGTGTAATCTTAGTTCTGATTCGTGAGATCATTATTTAAAAAAATATTTCCAAACGTCTTTCGGCATAAAAAATCAAAAGTTTTCAAAGCGAAAAAAATGCTAACATTGATTATAAGCATTAAAAGAAACTTCGAGAAGAAGGGTGCCGGGAACGGCGATCCACCGCGTTACGTGTAAAAAAGCGCTGTAAATAGATACAATGTAGAAATAAGCTCCATCAATAGAACATAAGTACTCGAAACATTTTGAGTAGACATCATTTAAAATATATTTAAATATTATTGATTCCCTGCCATACAGAAAAAAGACCATGTTTCAAATAGTAAAATGCTCTAGGCTTAAGGGTAGTGTTCCGCATCCGTTTAACTGATTCCTACAAAGTATCCAATGATTTACAGACCCCACGTGAAAAAAATTAAACCTGTTTTTCTTGAATTATGAAGCCATCAGTTCATTTAAAAACGGGTTTGGTTAGTAGCTGTTGCAATGATACATAGAAGATTTCCACGAAAATATTTTTAGAGTATTTTAGTTCTAGAAATAGTACACGTATTCGCAGCTATTTCGGCTTACATAAGAGCTATGCTTAAGCCAAAATTAGCTTAGCTATATATTATTTATACTGGCATGGAGGAAAATATAGTATTTCAATAAATATAATTCAATTGATACTGAAATTAATCTAGCCAAAAAAAAAATCCTCCGCCACATGGGTATGCTGTGACACCTTATTAGAACGTCAAATAGTCACTCACTCACATGCCTTTTCTGATTGAAAGCCTTGTCCGTGAATATCACAGTTTGAGCTTCCGAAAATAACCAGGTTGTAAGAAAAATAACACCCAGTACTGACTGACAATAGAAAAGCAATATAATCATAAACGAGAAAGCCATCGTCAAAAATTTAATTCAACCAACGACAGAGAAATTGACATGAATACGCCACTGAAGTGGTATAAATAATACGAAAACTGGCTGACCGCATAATCTAATTTGTGAAGATCGGTGCTTTGCCCTCGTTCCCTCTAAAACATGCCATGTCCCATTGGAGCAATAACATTGAGCACTCGGCGCTCACGTATATTATTGTTTCATTTCGTTCAAATAGCGTTCGCTGAAAAAACAGAACGCTTAAACGTGCGAGGTTGCTTGATTAGAGAAAATCAAAATACATGTGAGGTTGTTGCAGATTTTCATTAAATCATTAGACTTATATAGAGTCTTTTTAATAATGAATACATTTTATATTTTTGAAAGCATGCTTTGTTTTATTTAAGAGCTTCATAGGTGTGTAAGAAATATCAGCGATTTCCAACTTGGGAGGCTATTGCAAAAGGAGGCGCGAACAGTCCAAAATATTTATTTACCCTTTAAAACGTGTCTTTATTACTATATGAAATAAAGGATGGGGAGACGCTAAATATTTTTTTCTTCAAAGGAAGGCGTAGTAACATAAAGGTTGGAAACCACTGATCTATATTCTATAAGATGTGTTGATATGTTCCACATAAGTATATATTAATCAGATCCAGTTTCGCTCATAAAGAGCATTTTTTGACTGATAACAAATAAATTTAAGAACGGTTATTTATCAATTATTATTTTTGACAAGACATAAATAAATCAGCCACCTAGCCTCTGTCATCTCCTAGTCGAGTTCGAAAGGAAAATAGTTTGACACCTAATTAATAATTTGACTGTGATAAGCAATAACAGGTGTATAAAGTGATATCACATGATTCCGTAATATTTTTTCCCATGTCTCCACTCAATGTTGAGCATATGGCCTTCTAATGAAGATGTTGAGATAACAGAAGTTTTTCTACGGGATCTGTTTGTTACTCGGTCGATCAACCTCTCTTTTTCAAAAAAAGGTTGTAGGGATAGAATGATAAGGCCGGAAGAGGACTAGTGGTTTACTAATCGCTCTCGCTACGCCCAGCTATTGAGGGATAGAAAGGGTGGGAGGGAAATTAAGAACCATCACAAACGCCCACGCCTACGAACAAATATCGGTAAATCGATCGGGAAAATGCTGTTCGTACTGAGACTCGAACCCGTGAGGTCTGGCACGGAAGCCCACAACGCTAACCGCTGCGCCATATGACCCGACGGCGAATAATCATAACTTCTGACAAAACAAATAGGAATATTTTTTTAAAATATTTTATTTAATAATTTATTTATTTTAAATGTGTCTTTATTACTAATTACTGATTATTATTTATTTTCACTACTATTGTCGAGCCCGTGGCGCAGCGGTCGTTGGCTTCCGTGACGGATCTCACCGACTCGAGTCCCGTATAGTACAGACAGTATTTTTTTCAATCGATTTCTCGAGTTTTGTTTGAAGGCATGGTTGTTTTTGATGTCTAAAAATTCTTTACTATGTTCACAATTCTTAAATTCCTATGTACAGTTATGCGATTAGTTACCTACTAGTCCTGCCCTAGCCTTACCTTTCTATTCCTGCTACTGAACAACTAAGTAACAAAAAGTTTGTGTTAAAAACAAAACTTCTGTTGTGATAGAAAGTTTTTTTTCACATTAGTAGTGGACATGGAATTTATTTATTGAACTATTGAAAAATATTTACTGAACTAAATTTATGAATTTAAAAATATTTTGGAATCTTTCAACTTCTCACTTTGTCTCGAAAACCTTATATGCCTTTATGAAAAACGGATATGGGGTATGTTAATTTTGTGAATACCATGTGCGTTTTGGCTTTCAAAATTTGAATAGTAACCGTCAACATCAAACTTCGCTACAGCACCATCTTTTTGTTTTAGTTTTACAAAAATGAGTAATAATATATTTTATTTTTATTTTTATTTACCATTTCGTTATACTTTCAGAAAGAGTTTTTTTTTGTCTCAGAGAAAAGTATTCGATATGAATTTATTTATTATAAATAGAACTGTAATGGTTGTTAGTGTAAATTTTTGGCAGAAAGACAAATAAAATAAAAACAAATCTTTGTTCCAGCTTCACATTTTTGGATAAAGATTGAGACCAGTTTCGCTTCATTGCGTGCATTATCACAAAACAAATAAATCTGTAGTCACTTTTCATTATCCATTCAATACATTACTTAGGTCGTATTTATTAATGTTTTTTTGTACAATAATGTATTTGTACCGAAGATTTTATTATAACATCGAATTTATTTCATAAAGAAGTAACATAATAAAGAATTCACCCGCTTATCTTCAGTCGCTTATTCAACTTAAGGTTAAGTGATCTTCGAATTGAGTTGCTTCCTTACAAACAGATCTTTATTAATCCAATAAAAATAATGGCACTCATATTATAGTTCGCATTTTACACGTACTATACGTAAATACTAAATAGTAAATGAATATATCTACTTATTAATCATATAAAAATACATTATCTTATTTACCTGAAAAGAGCTGGGAAATGAGGTTAATATTATATTTATCATGAAAGTAAAAAAATAAATGTAAGAGTTTGTCGTAAAAGCAGCAGCTTATTTGGCAAATAGTCACAAGACGCTATAAAAGCTATCCACATATAGTAAACTTTCACCCTTAAAGTGTTAAAACCTCTTTTATTACCCTTTCTCGCCTGAAGAGAGTGTTTGTTGATCCTTATTAATTTAGGGAAGTACAATTTCTTCACTTACTTATTTAACAGGATGACTTCAATTTACTCCAACACGATCCGTCATATGGCAACATTAATGTTATTTATACAGAGCTATTTGCCCACTATGGCTTAGTGATTCAAAAAAATGATGAATTTTATTCAGTATTTTTTCTATGCCTAGCTTTAATTGATTTATAGATATCCTTTGATAGCGAGTTAATTTTCAGAGACATGCAATCAAAGGGAAGACTTACAATGAGTATATATTATTACGTCACCTGCTGTGGCCCAGTTGGTTAGAGCTTGCTCTACTACTACTCTACTGGGTGTTTGTGATGTCAATTCACACCATTTTCTCTCCTCCCATCTTTCTGATCTTTTAATAACTGGGTGTAGCAATAGCGATTAGCCGACCACTAGTCCTGTGCTAGCCTTATCCTTCTGTCCCTACTGCTCACTTTGAAAAAAGTGACTTTGAGCGAGTAACAAACAGTTCTCGTAGAAAAACTTCTGTTGAGATACCTCCATTAATAGGCCATATGCTCCACATTGGGAGCGGACATGGATTTTTAAAAATCTATTATTATATTGCATTTAATCATTTGGTCACGTCATGCATATTTTAGTATTCAATGTTATAATTTAGAATTTCGTCACAACTTATAGTACTAAGTACAACCAGTGTAATAAGATTGTTTTTTTTATAATTCAACGCCATCGTTTTCTGAATACAACAGCCAGTATTTAAAATTTTCTTAAGTAACTAATCAAAATAACGTGTGGAAAAGAGTTAAGGGGTTACACCACCTTGAGATTTTCAAAAAAAAAATGATTTTCCTCTTTTTTGGCTAGATAAATTGTTTATACCGTTTATACTATCAAAAATATTTTAAAAATTAAGCCATTTTAAAATTCAAACTATTTGCGAAGTCATAGCAAAGTGAGTGCGTCAGAGTGTTGGCCCTCAACTCAGGTAGCGATCAGACCACGGTCAGGAGAACTCAGGTTTTTAGTCAGACTTTTATAGATAACAACTAGCTGTAAGCCCGTTGCCCAGCAACGTGAGATTTTTGTTGCATAGTATTTAATTTTATTTAATTTAATTTAATTTTATTTAATTTTATTTAATTTAATTTTATTTTATTTTATTTTATTTTATTTTATTTTATTTTATTTTATTTTATTTTATTTAATTTAATTTAATTTATTTTATTTTATTTTATTTTATTTTATTTTATTTTATTTTATTTTATTTTATTTTATTTTATTTTATTTTATTTTATTTTATTTTATTTTATTTTATTTTATTTTATTTTATTTTATTTTATTTTATTTTATTTTATTTTATTTTATTTTATTTTATTTTATTTTATTTTATTTTATTTTATTTTATTTTATTTTATTTTATTTTATTTTATTTTATTTTATTTTATTTTATTTTATTTCATTTTATTTTATTTTATTTTTATTTATTTTATTTTATTTTTATAATAATAGCAGAAATTTCGTAAATTATTTAATTTTTGGAATAATGTTTGTTTGCTAACAACCATTTTTCGTAGTAGCCGAAATTTCGTAAATTATTTAATTTTTGGAATAATGTTTAAGTTTGCTAACAACCATTTTTCGTAGTAGCAGAAATTTCGTAAATTATTTAATATTTGGAATAATGTTTAAGTTTGCTAACAACCATTTTTCGTAGTAGCATAAATTTCGTAAAATATTCAATTTTTGGAATAAAGTTTAAGTTTGCTAACAACCATTTTTCGTAGAAGCAGAAATTTCGTAAATTATTGAATTTTTGGAATAATGTTCAAGTTTGCTAACAACCATTTTTCGTAGTAGCCGAAATTGCGTGAATTATTTAATATTTAGAATAATGTTCAAGTTTGCTAACAACCATTTTTCGTAGGAGCAGAAATTTCGTAAATTATTTAATATTTAGAATAATGTTCAAGTTTGCTAACAATCATTTTTCATAGTACCATAAATCGACCACGGCGCATATATCGACAGCCCTGCAGTTTTTAAATTGCAAATTATTGAATTATATTTTATTTCATTTCATTATCTATTAATTTGAAAATGTACGCAAACAAAATACATTTCGTAGAAGAAGAAGATGTCTCGAGGACATCATCAGTACGCACACATTTGTGAAAAGTGAAAAGCGAGTGATTATTTTATCGACTTTTAATATATAAATTTAGTATGAATAAAAAAGTGGAGAAATGGAAGGTGTGAAATGGACGTCCAAACATACTGACACTCAGACCTTATCGGCTATTAATATATAGACTAGCTGTAAGCCCGTTGCCCAGCAACGTGAGATTTTTGTTGCATAGTATTTAATTTAATTTAATTTTATGTTATTTTATTTTATGGTATTTTATTTTATTTTATTTCATTTCATTTTATTTTATTTTATTTTATTTTATTTTATTTTATTTTATTTTATTTTATTTTATTTTATTTTATTTTATTTTATTTTATTGAATTTAATTTAATTTAATTATATTTTATTTTAATATATTTTATTTTTATAGTTAGCAGATATTTCGTAAATTATTTAATATTTGGAATAATGTTTAAGTTTGCTAACAACAATTTTTCGTATTAGCAGAAACTTCGTAAATTACTTAATTTTTAGAATAATGTTCAAGTTTGCTGACAACTATTTTTCGTAGTAGCAGAAATTTCGTGAATTATTGAATTTTTGGAAAAAAAAAGTTTGATAACAACCATTTTTCGTAGTAGCCGAAATTTCGTAAATGATTTAATATTTGGAATAATGTTCAAGTTTGCTAACAACCATTTTTCGTAGTAGCATAAATTTCGTAAAATATTGATTTTTTGGAATAAAGTTTAAGTTTGCTAACAACCATTTTTCGTAGTAGCAGAAATTTCGTAAATTATTTAATATTTGGAATAATGTTCAAGTTTGCTAACAACCATTTTTCGCAGTAGCATAAATTTCGTGAAATATTTAATTTTTGGAATAAAGTTTAAGTTTGCTAACAACCAATTTTCGTAGTAGCAGAAATTTCGTAAATTATTGAATTTTTGGAATAATGTTCAAGTTTGCTAACAGCCATTTTTCGTAGTAGCAGAAATTTCGTAAATTATTTAATATTTGGAATAATGTTTAAGTTTGCTAACAACCATTTTTCGTAGTAGCAGAAATTTCGTAAATTATTGAATTTTTGGAATAATGTTCAAGTTTGCTAACAACCATTTTTCGTTGGAGCAGAAATTTCGTAAATTATTGAATTTTTGGAATAATGTTCAAGTTTGCTAACAACCATTTTTCGTTGGAGCAGAAATTTCGTAAATTATTTAATATTTGGAATAATGTCCAAGTTTGCTAACAACCATTTTTCGTAGTAGCAGAAATTTCGTAAATTATTGAATTTTTGGAATAATGTTTAAATTTGCTAACAACCATTTTTCGTAGTAGCAGAAATTTCCTAAATTACTTAATTTTTGGAATAATGTTTAAGTTTGCTAACAACCATTTTTCGTAGAAGCAGAAATTTCGTAAATTATTGAATTTTTGGAATAATGTTTAAATTTGCTAACAACCATTTTTCGTAGTAGCAGAAATTTCCTAAATTACTTAATTTTTGGAATAATGTTTAAGTTTGCTAACAACCATTTTTCGTAGAAGCAGAAATTTCGTAAATTATTGATTTTTTAGAATAATGTTTAAGTTTGCTAACAACCATTTTTCGTAGTAGCAGAAATTTCGTAAATTATTGAAATTATTGAATTTTTGGAATAATGTTTAAGTTTGCTAACAACCATTTTTCGTAGTAGCAGAAATTTCGTAAATTATTGATTTTTTAGAATAATGTTTAAGTTTGCTAACAACCATTTTTCGTAGTAGCAGAAATTTCGTAAATTATTGATTTTTTGGAATAATGTTTAAGTTTGCTAACAACCATTTTTCGAAGTAGCAGAAATTTCGTAAATTATTGAATTTTTGGAATAAAGTTTATGTTTGCTAACAACCATTTTTCGTAGTAGCAGAAATTACGTAAATTATTGAATTTTTGGAATAATGTCCAAGTTTGCTAACAACCATTTTTCGTAGTAGCAGAAATTTCGTAAATTATTTAATTTTTGGAATAATGTTGAAGTTTGCTAACAACCATTTTTCGTAGTAGCAGAAATTTCGTAAATTATTGAATTATTGGAATAATGTTCAAGTTTGCTAACAACCATTTTTCGGATTTTAAATTATTTAACAATTATTTCCAATAAAAATCAAAAGATCAAATCCAATTTTTCAATAAAAAATCAGTTGCACATTTTGTCCAAGTGTATGAAAAAAGCAAAATATTATTCTATCATATATCCATATCATAATTTGAATATTCTTAATGTATTAAAGAATTCTAACAGATTTTCAAGGTCAGACGTGAAAAGATTCATCATTATGATTCAATTGATCAAATCCGCTCCAAAAAATATTAGTCTCACATCGACTCACACGATCAAACGATTCATTTCGATAGCCCTATAATCATAGTTTGCAATAGTCGAATTAAAGTCTTTGATTATTCGAATATTATGATGTATGGTGATACAATACTTTAGCTCTACACCAAGAAATATCAAATTTTCAAACGTGGCGATATCAGAACATTCACGCCCAGTTTAAAATAAGCCGCTCCCATTGGATAGAACAACATTTCAAAAATGTGCTGTTCAGAATAAATCGAAATCATTGGTCTGTACCTTACTGCGGACGTCCTTACAGACAGACCTTATCGGCTATTAATATATAGATAGATAATTCCTTTGAGGAGTTTTGGAAGCTAAAATTAGCTCAGGTAAGTTCCAGGAATCGCACATTGAAAATAATAAAAAAAATGGTTTTAAGAAGCTGACGTCGTATTGTTTTTTTTTTGCATTTTTGTCGAAACTACTTATTCAAACTGGTGTACAAGATATCACAAGATCTACCCAACCGATTTTACAATACGTATTCTTTATAACATTACCAAAGACTAAACGTAAGGTTTTTGTTTGTGTGCCATGTTCATAAGTTTTTTTTTTCAGAAAGTTGTAATTTCTATAAAAATAATCCTACACCTCGTCTTAGCTATTACCTTTCTAAATAAGAAAAAAAATCCAATTCCTGACTACTGAAATAAGTACACCATCAGCAAGGGTTTTCAAAATAGAGTCGTTATTTTTTTTAAATCATTCATAAAGCTACTATGTATATGAATAAAATAAAAAATATTTTATAAGTTTGTTTTATTTTTTCGATCGCCAAGGTGGTGTAACCAACGTTCCCTCTAAGCCAAAGGGTTAGCTGCGCGGAAATTTCAAAGGCTGCGTGGAGGCTGCGTGAAGGCTGCGCTGAACGATCAAATATTAATTGAGCAACTGTATTGTAGTGCGCGCCAACCCGGAATGAGTGCGCGGGGGCTTCCCAACTGCTGCGTGGCCGCGCACGCGCGCAGCTTAGAGGGAACGTTGGGTGTAACACATTAAATAAAAATAACGTATGTATTTACTACACAGTACACACCCTAGAAATGAAAACTCATCGTATAGTTAAAAGTGAAGTTAAAGCTTGAAAGAATTATTCATTTTTCATGGTTTAATCATCAATCATGCATTCTTCTTTTCTTGAATGACTGGATTCGATCTACAGATTCAGTGGTCAAGAAAACAAATATTCGCCAAATACGGTCCTTTGCTCCAAATGTGGTTTCCGTTTCTGATTTAGTTCTACGGATATCTATTTAATCAGGATGTAAGCCCGTGGGAGATGTAATGTTACTCTGCACGTCCTTATTTCAAAGAGATCGTTATCTCAGACCGCTCACTTTATCCATAACAATGCAATCTGATCTACATTTATGGAAATTATTATTATGGTCCGAATAATTTTGTATTTGATTGAATGGAAAACAAACCAATTCAGAGACCGTTTGATTAGGGTTATTTGGCTTTAGATCGCGTATTAAAATAGGGTTGGCAATTCTCGCGATAAAATCAAATTTTGTTGTTTTAACGTTGTTATTATTAATATATATTTTTAAAAATACTAATTCTGATTATTTATCAAGATCGCTACTGGTTTCACTCAACGCGAATATTATCCACCTGTCAATGGCAATAATGTCGAACTATTCATTTATTAAAATATAACATGACGATCACAGAGTTCGCATCAGGATATAACAACTATTTTAGGTAATTTGTTCAGCGCATGCATAAATTTAATTTATTTTTAATTACTTACAAAATAATATATACAAAAAATATTAAAAATTTGTATAACACGTTAGATAGATAAGTCCCACGAGATCCACTCCACGAGAAAAGATATCACAAATATATTTGTGCCAAAATCACAAATTAAAACAATCAAAATTTGATTTCTCTTACTTTAAACCAGACCAATCTGATAGCTAGAGTAAAGGTCTTGCTAGTTTTGCCGCACCACAGAGGCCGGTACATGTACTGTAGATTTTTCAAAGTAGGATTATAATTTAGGGATATTAGTGATTTGGCTCGTCATACTTCAGGGATATGTAGTGGTGTAGGAAAAGGTCCTGCCGCCCGGAGCGGTCCTTGAATTTGCGCCCCCAATATTGCCTCTAATTTTATTTTTTAATCACTGTTCCATTTATATCTATGAACTTACGGGTAGCTTCATTTTTTTTATTTAGAAATATAATTTCTCGAAAAATATTATATTTATTTTTGAAAATGACGCCCCCAAAAATGTGCCACCTGGGGCGGTCCGCCCCTACCACACCCCCCTTTATACACCACTGGGGAATATGGGATATAGAAAGACTGGCTAGAAACCAACTCAATAAACTGCAGTATTCTATTTTTCTGTCTCTAAGGAAACGTGAAGAATACATTTTGTTTATGTGAAAATATTATTCCGTGAAATATTCTAGTTATTACGTAGGTATATACGTTACAATATACAATTATTGGTTAATTGACGGCTATTTTAAATACCAGATGGCATTGCCACCTGTCAAAATTTCACACCCTGTTTATAGCGGAACATTGTGTGTGTTGCGATGTAGACATATCAAAACAAATATATATTATATAATGTACTGTGTGTACATTCACATTTATAAAAACACAACAGTTAATGATTTCACTGACATCATAAGGAAAATAATCTGCATTTCAATATTGTATTTACATAGTATGTCAGTTAACGTTAATAATTTGATGTACATATATTTAGCTTAGATTTTAAAATCAATAAATAATAATTAAACTTTAGTGTCACTGAAGTATACCATGTAAACAAAGATTCAATCAATAGTTTATTCTAATTTTAATATATTATTTTTATAAATTCAATAAGTTTTTACCAATGTTTTACCAAATGGGAGTAGTTTTAGTACTGATGAAAATAAAATAAAAACGACGACAAGAATTATTCCTAGAAATTTTCTCATTCTAACTTGAATAAAAATAATTTAAAAACAAATCATAATGAAATCTCTTAAAAAATAACTACGGGCTCCCCTTGTGATATCTTACGTGTTTTCCGGTCATAATTTTCATACGTAATATTTTTATTCGTGCCATAATTTTATTTATTGTTTTTCGTAGTTAAATGAAGTGTTTAAAAAGATTAGGGTAATTTTATTCACACTGAGTATTATTTATGTGAATCTCCCCTACTGAGAAAAGATAAACAAAAGTATAATTACTAGGCAAAAAATAAATAAATTTAATAATTACTAAAAACAATTTCCATTGTATGTATGTACAACGCCGATTTAATAATTTGTTTATTGAAACGTAAACAATTTCAAAAATAGTTTGTTATTTAAATTACTCGAGTAAGGGCCAATCAAATGGTGTAAAATCATTTATTCAGAGAGTCACATCTTCAAATACATCAAATTTGTTACCAAATCACTTGAAACTAGGGCATCCAATCCCTAGTGAAATGAAACAAAACGACACCTTTTTTGAACTCAAGATTCCTAATTTCAAAACCCAGGAATTTGCGGAATTGCCAAAATGGTAAAAAAAAATTGGGACCTTTTTTTATCCCTCGCGTAACTTTCTCAAATTTTGATTAAAAAGAGGCCCTACTTAATTCCCGCTCTTTACACAAGTAACAACTTAGGAAAACTTTTATGGAATAGTAAAGATAAATAAGAATCATTTTCTCAGTGCGGCATCTATCGTCTCGCCTGCCAAAACTGCCAAGCTGCACACATAGACCAGGCAGCAAGAAGCTTTGATGTTAGAACTAAAGAACACATCAAATGTCTAAATAACACTAATTTTTCAGTTTACGAATTATAAAATCGCGATAGAAATAATCACAATTTTATTTTGATAAAAATGTTGAAATACTCCAACTATTAAATAATGAAAGGTTAGAATAAACAGTTTTTGAAAATTAATAAAGCCATTATTTAAAAGGAAGCAACAGTAAATATGTTTTTAAATAAGATGGAAAATCACCATTGTTGAATTTATTTCCATTGGGATTTACCGAACCTTATTTATGTAAGTAATGAATTTGTAATTAGTATGATCAATATTTTTATCATATCCTTTCCCTGCCCTGCGTTCAGTAGAAAAGGACAAAACCTCAACTTTTATTTTAATATTGAATCTAAGAATTATAATATTTTTTTGCAAATTCGTAAAAAATGCGACTTTGTGCCTGATAATGCTTCTCAAAAGGCGAAATACGTGTCACATTTTGTTACACAACAAATAGGGACACAAGTAATAGGAACGTTTTCAAATTTAATTTTATAATGTAAATAGTATTTTATCAGAAAGTTTTCAAATCGAATTCACAACGTTACCGCCGAATCCGTCCTTGGCACGGTGCGGACAATTGCATCTAACCAATATCAACGTTACAGAAATGGTTAAAAAAGAATTTTGTCAATTTGCATCGCTTCAGTTGTTATAATCACACCAATAACTCTGTATTTATAGTCTTCTTTAAATATACGAGACTCCAGTCCCACGCCTAGGCTTATAAAAGTCTTCTGAAAACTCTATATGAAGGCTAATAAATCGGTTTTTTTCCATTTCAATTTTCCTCTCAAATGTTATTCGTATATGATATCAACACCCGCAGATATGCAGATATCTTTCGTAAGCAAATAAATCTGCATTATTGCGTGTTTTCTTTGAGGCAAGAATTTTTGCCATTGCGAAATAAAATAGTGATTGAATTTCTCTCACTTTTAGCACAAATATCTATCTACTGAAACTTCTTAGAGCATCAACGTATAGAAATTCTTATACTGTATATTTATAGAAATCTCGATAGCTATTTTTTTTTCTCACCTTTTTGAGACTTACTTAAAACCCTGACTATATTTTCATTATACGAGTGATTTGTTGTCAACTTGTAGCCATTCTATTAAATTACGTTCGAAGCAAAACCACACAATAGTTAGCTATCAATGAATATTGTGCAGTCATCGCTATTCCAAGTATTTTCCTGAATAGCGACCGCCCTCGAGCGGAAAGGCTTCAATAACATCACCGCACTGCACTGGCAGTCGGTAGATATCAAATTGATAATTCCGAGTAAAATTTTAATTAAACATGTAAGGTTTTAGGATAATACCTCTACTACTCTACTAGCCTCGAAACTTTATGTTACATCGTTATTTTATATCAATATATATATATATTGACATTACTCGCGATTTATTTTCGGAGCGAGTTTCATTTATTGTTTGAAATTTCTACTATTGTTCACGATGTTAAACCCCAAGAATAAATCCCCACTAATAAAAGTCATTACGACAAATACCGCTGGCCTAAACTTGGAGTCCACATGTAGGTAGTTATTAAATCAAACATCGCCCTACTATCACGAAAACGTTTATTTAAGAAAATTTGCAATCACGAACTTATTACATAGAATATTTAACAACAAAATTTTGAATTATTACAATACACAATAACTATTACAAACCTAGCTTGCTCACACGATTTTATAAATGTAAATTAAAAAAAATGACGTTAAACTCTGCGCAGAGAACAAAATGGAATTTAATTTTCGTCGAAATGGAAAAATATTATTTCTTTCATCTCGGAAAAAAACACAAAACCACAAAAGAAAAATAACTGCAAGTGAATTTACAACTAAATGTCTCTGGAAGTATCCTCCAGAGACTGGGAAGTCTCCCAACACACGTCAGGTGCGGATGGTATCCCAAAGAGCAAGGAAGAAAAAAACAAAAATCACATCGATATCGAAAAACAATGTTGCCATTTAAGACCATTAACAATAAACAATAAACAATTGATATTACGGGTTGCCTGATAACAAAATTTAAACACAATTAATTTAGCTACACATTTTTTTTAAATCCTGCCAGTTTTCCTCACAAAAGTGGTTGTGGAAGCGGGTGCCAATAAAAACCCAACCTTGACAAACCACTCTGCCTTCTTTGGCACGAAGCTCCTTCGAGCACTTTAAAAAAAACTGGTGACTTCCAAACAAATTTCCTTGCTGCTCGACTCTCTCGTCAGCATCTTCTGGTAACGCAGACCGCATGATCTGCACGACGTCCAAACGCGACCAGTGCTCCCTCACGTCTCACGGTCCATGCATGAATGCAGCCTACTTCCCAGGACAAGCCAGTGGGTGGCAGCCACTCCAGGGCGAAGAGCTGCGAGGCGGCCACAGGATCCCGGATCACCCAAAGTGTTCCTCCGGCGAATCCATCCAGTCCTGATCACGGCACTGTGTTCCCATTGAACGACTTCTGGCGTGTCTCGGCGCATCCTGCCCGAATCTCGCCAGGTCTCCCCGTGGAGCTGCACTCTGCTTTCCTCGGCGAAGTTAGGACGTCAACATCATCTGGTGAGAAGGGCAGCACTTCCAATCGCTTTGGCAACGTCGCGTCTGCAAAACTAACGATTATACGGCATCGAACGGCTCGATAGACTTAATTACACATTAATGAATGTACTTAACACGGCAACAAAATTACAGTTGAATTTAAGAAAGTTGGACGCCACATCATTTTTATTACAAAAATAATGATGAAAAAAATTAACTTGAGAAACAACTTGATTTTTAAATTCAATGATTGCAAATCCCCATCCAGAGCAAGAGATCTCAAGGCGTGAAGTCCCGAAATTGTCGAACTTCGAAAGCCACCACATTGGGCCCACTTGACATTACTCGCGATTTATTTTCGGAGCGAGTTTCATTTATTGTTTGAAATTTCTACTATTGTTCACGATGTTAAACCCCAAGAATAAATCCCCACTAATAAAAGTCATTACGACAAATACCGCTGGCCTAAACTTGGAGTCCACATGTAGGTAGTTATTAAATCAAACATCGCCCTACTATCACGAAAACGTTTATTTAAGAAAATTTGCAATCACGAACTTATTACATAGAATATTTAACAACAAAATTTTGAATTATTACAATACACAATAACTATTACAAACCTAGCTTGCTCACACGATTTTATAAATGTAAATTAAAAAAAATGACGTTAAACTCTGCGCAGAGAACAAAATGGAATTTAATTTTCGTCGAAATGGAAAAATATTATTTCTTTCATCTCGGAAAAAAACACAAAACCACAAAAGAAAAATAACTGCAAGTGAATTTACAACTAAATGTCTCTGGAAGTATCCTCCAGAGACTGGGAAGTCTCCCAACACACGTCAGGTGCGGATGGTATCCCAAAGAGCAAGGAAGAAAAAAACAAAAATCACATCGATATCGAAAAACAATGTTGCCATTTAAGACCATTAACAATAAACAATAAACAATTGATATTACGGGTTGCCTGATAACAAAATTTAAACACAATTAATTTAGCTACACATTTTTTTTAAATCCTGCCAGTTTTCCTCACAAAAGTGGTTGTGGAAGCGGGTGCCAATAAAAACCCAACCTTGACAATATATATTGATGCCGATCTAAAAAAATAAAGTTAGGAATTAATACAGAGATACAATTTGCTAGCCTTGAAATCTACACTAATAACAAATACCGATAAAAATACGGTTGCTGCCAAATTGGTACAATAATTGCACTAACTGAGTTATTCCAGACAAACAATTGATGTCCAAGAATCTCATTGAATCTCTAATTTCGGAACTTACGAACTTCTGCTAGTAAGGTGACTATATACACACTGACTTAATCATTTGAACGACGGAAGAGAAGCGCGCGTGGCATCTATATATTCTACACATTCTATACATCTATACAGGGCGCGAAAATTTTTAAAATCTGCCAGCGAGTTAAAAGAAAAGGTGTCTCACCTTGTTTTGTAGATTATTTGAATATCTCTCAATCTCTCTTTTTCCCAGTGATCAATCTCGGAATCCCGAAAACCCACATACTTAGTAATTGTGAATCCCGAAATTCTCCAAGAATCTCAAACAATTGTGACAGATTTTTTGTTGAAAGATCAATCCTGGTGTCCCGGACCCCAAGATACGAAAAATTGTAAAACCCGGGATCACAAAATGGGACTATAGTGATAACTTTAGTCCAAGTTGTTTCAGAAAAAATGCATGAAATAAAATAGTATAAATATACAGAAAGGATAATAGAATCAGATTTATTTAACGTGATTTTTTTTTAATGTTATGGCGAAAGGCAATATATTAATTTTTTCATGTGGTAGTTAGTCATTAAAGGCGTCATAAAATTAGCTTTCTCCGGCTGTTATTATTTATTTTTCCCCATCACTCTATCACCCTCCAAGTACTCATGGCTAAAACATTTGAGATAATTTATATACACCGCTCATTCGTCAAATAAGAGTAAGAAAATATAATATTACGTAAATCACTGAATTGAGAAAAGTCCCATCTTATTATCTTTCAGCTGTCGCTAAGGCTGTATACCGGATGTGACGGGTTATAAAATTATTGTCCGTAAGATGCCGTTATAATTTACGAGTCTGAAAAGCAATTTCAATATTTTTTATTGGCCATTAAACGTACAATAAAATTCGCGTTCTCCAGCTGTTATCATTTATGAAAGTTTCTCTCCGACAAAAAACCATTCACACCAGTTTCGAACTCATTCCAAAAAGGCATTTCGATTACAACAATATGATTGATTATTTAAAAAATAAAGCATAACAATTATGTTTATCGCGTGCAGTGGCAGATAAGGCACACGAGGGGCCCCAGGCGCAATAAAATTTGGAGGCCCTGTTTTTCGGATAACATAAAAAAATCCATATATTCCATTATATTAAAAATATATTCAAATCTGAACAAAAAGTATTTGCGTTATATAATATAAGCTATTTTTGAGGCCCCTAAAATTCGGAGTCTCCAAGCGCGCGCCTCATTCGCTTATAGCATGAATGTCCAACCGGTAGATCGCGATCGACCGGTCGATCCCAAAGCAAAATTTGGTCGATCCTGAAAGCTTCCGTGGATTTTGAAAAATTATATAATTTAAATAATATAAAAATACTAAAATTTAATTATTTTGTAAGCACATACCTATCTAATGATATGTATTTCGCATTTAAAATAAACATTTGTATGTTTGAAGAAGGGAAAAAACTCTACTGAATAAAATTCCTTATAAGAATCATGTTAGAATTTGATCGCGATCATATTTCTATGCATGAACATTGGCAATAACTTAAAACTCATGCAAATTTATTTTTTAAGATATATATTGGAAAAGATGACAACATTTTATTATACACTAGCCCAGGGGTTCCCAAACTTTTTCAGTTTCCGGCGCCCTTAAAATATCAGATTTTTTGCGGCACCCCAAGTCAAAACATTGGTTAGTTATCTCATGGCAAACGTTATGTTACTAATAGTTTTTCTCAGGAATTTACCGATTTCCCCAAAATGTCAGCGTGGCTCGTTTTTTTTTTAACTCTTCCGAGAAATTCAAAATCTCAAAACCCATAAATTTACCGATTTGCCCACTTTATCCTTTCTATATTATTTTCAAAGATAAATATATATTGTATATCCAGGATCTCAAACAAATCCTGAGCCTTTGTACTTACTTTTTATTAAGTAATAATGTTATTATTTTGTAAAGGAAAATTTTCACGACGTCCAAATAGAACAGCCGCGGCGCACAGTTAATGTAACTCTGCACCAACGTTCCTTCTAAGGTGCGCGTGTGTGCGTCCGCGCACATGTTCAAAAACCCCCGCGCACACGTCCCGGGTTAGCGCCCACAAAAATACAGCGATACAAATGTATAAGAAATTTTAAAGTTGGAACAACCCTGATTCATGAAAGTAACTATTTCTCGTTCTGTTAAAACATGTATTTAAAGGGTCATAACGTCGGCTGATCGTCTTTATATAATAGTTTACAACACACAAATGTTTTCGTCTGACTGCTTCATACATCCCTTGAATACGCCGATAAATACTGAGAACTTACAGATGACTGTTTTCAAATTAATGAAATTTTGTTAGGTATGATATATAGAAATGGTCGATTTTGTTTCGAAAATATTTAGTCGTTCTGAACACTTTGTAACGTTAGTATCGAGCTGTTGTTTTGTGGATCATTTTTCGATTAAGCAGTATTGATTCTTTTGAATAAGGTATGTTGGTTATATTATTTTTAATTTCTATGAGTTAATTAACTGTAAAATGTTAGAAAATCTGTAACTGAAGTTTGCCATTTATGTTTTTTGTATCATTTTATATAAATTACATTATAAATTCGAATTTAATTTTAGAATTATCCAAACTTTCAGCAATTAAATTAATTCGCTCTCTTAGAAATGTAAATTAGTCTGTTTTTCAGATGTTTTTTATTTTCCAAATGATTCCTCGAAACAATTTTTATTTTAATCTAGAAAACCATCTCCTAATGGATTCGAGTCACTTTTTCTGCTAAGATAGAAATTTTCATCAAACATTACTGTTTTTTTTAATCTTTGCAAACAATTTTTTAGAACCAAATCATCTTCTTATCAAAATATTTCACAATCTATATAATGTGATATTGTATCGATTATAGAAATTATAGACAAACTTTTTAAAAGTTTATTTTGTAAAATCGCGTTAAAAATACTAAACGTAAAACAAAATATATTTGTGTATATATGTGCATAGTAAAACGTATTGTTTTTTAATCAAATTTAATAAAACAGATACAAACATTAGCTGATATAAGTATTATTGCATAGAATGGAATATATAAAAAATATTATGTTTATCTTTTTTTAAAATACTATTCTTATTTATACCATATCATTTAAACATCGAATTGTTTTTTTATCCTCAGATGTCGAAACGTTCAGCGAGTAATTCCAATAGATCACCTAGTTTTTCCAGGAACAAGAAAACTTGTAAACAATTCAAAATTCACCGAACAGTAGAAACTGAAACGCATTCCTCATCAAAAACTAAAAATATCAAGCTGAGTGATATTTTCACCTATAGAAGCTTAACAAATGATGTCATTTGTTAGATTTGCTGTCAATCGAATTCTAAGGGAGAATTCACGACTGGAAAACAGTGGATGGAATGGAAAGGAGACTATTTAAAAAGACATTTAAATCATAAAGTGCACGTTGATTCGATTGTTTCCGTTCGAAACAAAAATAGCAGAATAGAAAACATTGAGCGAAAAAAAGCGGACAAAAATATGATTAAAATTCTTATAGACAACGTTATCTTAGCAATAAAAATCAATTCATCAATGCTTTCTGCACAAAGAATTCACGACCATGTTGGTAAATATGTAAATATCCCCGAATCATGGCGTAGTAAGAATTATGCCTTTGAATTCGTCGAATGTATTAATATTGCCGTACATAGAGAAATAATGCATGAAATTAGAACATCACCATTTCATTGCTTAATAGTGGATGAGTGTAGATATTTCCATGGATAAAAATTTAATATTTTATATAAAATATAGGCCGGTGTCTCAATTTGTTTATAAAACTATATTTGCAGGGATCGTAAAATTAATTAAATTCGATAGTCTTTCAATAGTAAGAGAGATTAAAAAAATTTATACAAAAAATGATATTGACTAACAATAAAAAAGGTGCTATTTACGTCTGACGGAGCTTCTGTAATGTTAGGGGGGAAAAATGACGTAGCTGCTCGCCTAAGAGAGGAAATACAGCATTTGAGTGAGCAGCACTGTGTGGCTCATAGGGAAGATTTAGGAATAGATGATGCCTGGAAACAGGTGTCTTTAATTTAAAAAATTGAAACACTTCTTAGAACAATATATACAATGTTTTGTCGGTTATCTAGAAGAAACGAAAGACTGAAAGAAATATCCGACGTTTTAGAAATTGACGTTTTGTCGTTCAGAGCCCTCAATGAAGTTAGATGGCTCTCAAGGTACTTGGCATTAAATGCTTTGATAAGAAACTATGATATTTTATTAACTTTCTGCTCAGAGCAAGTTGATGAATTTAACGACCCAATAAATAAATATTGCTTAACATGTTTAAAGATCCGCAATATAGAGTAGCATGCTTAATTCTTTATAATGTATTTGGGGAATTAGCAGCATTAAACAAAATATTGCTAAGGAGCAATTTAACAGCAATGGAGGCACATCAATTCGCTAGAGCTAAAATTAATAAAATATAAGCCCAATACTTAGGCGGTGTAGTTTCCTGGAGTGCAGAAGTAAATGATATTTTAAATTCCGATAATAATACTATAGACGTTTCAGAAATTCTCACATTTATTCAAATGCTTTGCGATCACCTTGAAAATAGATTTTCCGAAGAAGATATTAAGGATTGGAACGTGTTAGATCTTTCTGTAATAAGAAGCAATTTAAAAATAAAGTTTGGGAAAGATAGTATAAAAAGACTATTTTTAAAATACTAATATGTAATAAAAAACGACGATGTGGATTATTTAGATAAACTATTAGAACAATACGTAAAATTTAAATTTTTAATTAATGAAAAATATAAAAGTGGTTGCTTAGAAAGTTTTAATGATGTAGTTGTGTATGCTTTAAAGGACAACGATTTCAAAAACTTTCGATCTTTTATGATATATGTTCTACATTCTAAGAATCTAGCGCCGATAGTGAACGTGGATTTAACTCGATGAATAATATAAAATCAAAAACAAGAAATAAATTAGGTATTAAACATTTGGACAGTATAATGAGAATTAAACCTTACCTTTATCACAAGAAGAAATTGATTTAGTCGAAGTGTATAATATATGGATAAATAATAAGGAACGACGTGAAAAACTATAAAAAATAGTATACACTTTATTGGTGACTGATTATTTGTTTCATTCCACTTATTTTTCTTAATTTTATTTTATGTAAAAAATTGAATTTTGTTTTAATTTAATACACTTTATTTTTATCGTTCTACTATTTTTTTCTCTTAAATTGAGCTTGATTTTATTTTGTGAAAGACTACAAAATGAATTCTGTTATTTTTCATGTCTAAATTCAAGGGTGTTTGCTCTGATTTTTCAATCTTTAGTTTTCTCGCGATCGACTTCTAATATGATTCTCATAAGAAATTTTATTTAGGGTTTTTTTCCTTCTTCAAACATAGAAATGTTTATTTTAAATGCGAAATACATATCATTAGATAGGTATGTGCTTACAAAATAATTCAATTTTAGTATTTTGTATATTTTATATTTAAATTATATATTTTTTCGAAATTCACGGAAGTTTTCGGGATCGACCGGTCGATCGCGATCTACCGGTTAGATACCCAAGTCATAATTAATAAAAAATATTTGTTTCAATGTGCTTATTTTTCTTGATTTTATTTGATTCATTCTACTTTTTTTCTTATTTTGTGCTTGTTTTATGAAAAACTATTAAATGAATTCTGTTATTTTTCGTGCATTAATCAATACAGATTTTATGTTTCGTTCTGCTTATTTTTTTAAGCAGAATAAAATTCGAAACACTTTTTTGATTAATTTTATTAATTAAAATAATTAATTTTTTGCTCCCTGTTATGTCAATTAAATACATATTTTATGTGTAATCTTAATTTTGGCTTGTTTATACTGATTTTATAAAAATAAAATAAGACTATATATTTATCTATGTTTTTTTTTAATTTGTGCTTGATTTTATTTTATGAAAAACTATGTAATGAATTTTGTTATTTTTCGTGTTTCATACAGATTTTTTGTTTCATTCTGCTTACTTTTCTCAATTTTATTTTAAGTAAAAAAAAAAAATCTGTTTAATTTTTTTTAAATATAATAGAATTCGAAACACTTTTTTGATTAATTTTATTAATTAAAATATTTCAATTTTGCTTATTGTCATGTCATTAAATACATATTTTATTTGATTCAACCTATTTATTCGTTCTTAATTTTGGCTTATTTATACTGTTTTTTTTATAAAAATAAAATAATACTCTTACTATGAAACAAGTTTTTTTTTTAATTATTTTATTTGTTTCATTCAACTTATATATGAATACTAGCTGTTAGCCCGTTGAGATTTTTGTTGCATTATAGAAAGGTCAGAAATTTACTGGCATGAACAATTGAATGCATATTTATTATTATATATGTATATAATCTAATGACAAATAATTAATAAACTCCGTTACTATTTTTCCCTAGGGTACTCAACGTTGAACCTACCACCACCCGCTACGGCTTCACACTCTTTTATAGGGTGTATTCCGTAGCGTAACAACGTTAGTCGTGTTCAAAATTTTGCCAGAAATGTCCCGTGAAGAAATTCCTCAAGACTTGGTTGCATGCACTACAGTGTGCAGAAATTAAAAGTTAATACATAGTTAAGTGCAGTTGCAAATATTAGATTTTATCTATTTAACTCAACTATTTATCGAAGAATTCTTTAAATGCCCTATAATTTGCCTTAGATGCAACCAAGTCGGCATGACCGACAGGGCCGACAGATCCATATCCAGATAAATTTCGTAAATTATTGAATTTTTGGAATAATGTTTAAGTTTGCTAACAACCAGTTTTCACAGTAGCAGAAATTTCGTAAAATATTTAATTTTTGGAATAATGTTTAAGTTTGCTAACAACCATTTTTCGTAGTAGCAGAAATTTCGTAAAATATTTAATTTTTGGAATAATGTTTAAGTTTGCTAACAATTATTCTTCGTAGTAGAAGATTTTAAAATAAAAGTCTAAAAAATGTAGTTCTATAAAATATCCATACCGTCATTAGAATATTCCTAATGCATGTAAGAAATTAAAAAGATTTTCAACGCCGATGCAAAATAAACCCATACCTTCCAATAATCGAATCAATGACACCGATCAAATCATTCAAATCAGCTCCAAAAAATTTTGAAATTGTAAATTATTTAATTTTTAGAATAATGTTTAAGTTTGCTAACAATCATTTTTCCTAGTAGAAGATTTTAAAATAAAAGTCGAAATATAGTTCTATAAAATATCCATACTGTCATTAGAATATTCCTAATGCATGTAAAAAATTAAAAATATTTTCAAGGCCAGATGCAAAATATAACCATACCTCCAATAATCGAATCAATGACGTCACTGATCAAAATCTGTCAAATCATCTCCAAAAATCTTTTCCCAGCCCTATAATTATAGCTTCAAAAAATCGAATCAGTATATTCGATTATTTAAAAGACGTCGTAGCGATGCAAACTTTCAAATAAAGTTCTCTCAATATTGTTACGATGCTTCAGTTCTAAGCCAGGAAATTTGAATTTAAAGACGTTCATTTCAATTGTTTTAAATTGGAACGACGAATTGTCAGGAATATTGAAAAAGATTCTGGATCGGGACACCCTTCACCTAGCGGGATGAAATATAGTTTACATTTGATTCTCATATCTAGCAAATATACATAAAAAAAAAACATAAAAATCGGTCAAGCCGTTTCGGAGGAGTTTGGCGACAAACACCGCGACACGAGATTTTTATATATATAGATGTAAAAAAATAATTCGACTATTTTGCATGCTTAATTTTGCAAATGAGTATAAATTATTAATTGATGATATTTTTAAGTATGCAAAAAAAAGATTGAAAATTTGCCGCGCAGTTGTTAAATTGGCCTGCTCAGCTTCTAAATTTTCCGCGCAGCTTGCCCTTCGCCTTAGAGGAAACGTTGCTCTGCACTGGCCGGTTCCCGGCAAGCGTTGCAATGCCACTCAAAGAAAGAAAGTGCTTGTGTTTATTGAAGTGCATGTTTTCTTTTTGTGTTTGACGTTTGCTGCCGATTGTCTATGGTACGACACACGCGCCACCTACTGTAAGTTAATTGTACTATAACATGTGCGCAAGTGCAAGCATACGTAGTCAAAATTTAATGTATGGCAGAAAACACATAATGACAATCTAAGAACATTTTAGTTTATTCGGTACTGTGAGTTAATTTTAATATGCCTATAATCTTCCCGGAAGTGCAAGCAAAAAGTTTGTCAAAGATTTATTGCAATTAGATGAGCAGTGTGGCAGCGCATAGAGTACGAACAAACAAACATTCATTTTTATATATTAGATATGAATAATTTCTATGCAAAAATCCGGAGCTTTTTGCGGGCCGGATGAAAATCTTCGACAGGCCGTAGTTTGATGACCGCTGAATTAGATGTAAAGTAGGCCTACGTATAAAAAGATACCTATACATTATAATAAATATTTTCCATTATAAATTGCAATATAAACAACATTTGTTTACATTATAATTATAATATAAGCACATATAATTAGTTAATATTCTGATTAGGTTCCAATACGAATTTATTTGTCATCCGGTCCCCCAAGCTTTTAAAAAGTTCAATCCGGCCTGTTTCTCAAAAAGTTTGGTGACCACTGAACTTTACTAATGGCATCTCCTAGGAGACAATTATCAAGCTTTAAGATAAAGTCCTACTCATGATCCTTCAACATTGTTCACATTCAGAGAATTAAAATATTATATACAGTATTTTAATAAATTAAAATATTTTTTTAATGGCAATTTGAATATAAATAAATTACTATAATCAATAAAGAATCGATCCCGGGCAAAGGATGGTAATATATAGCTAGTACTACAGTAAAACATAAATAAATGGTCAGGGGTTAGGGAGGGTGAGAAAAAAGTCATTTTCTTCTATTTTTTTTATTTATATAGTTGAATATTTTTCAATAATATAGTATTTATTTTGTCATAAATAATCAATATAAAAAGTACTTTGTTATACAGTTCCAAAATTTTGTTGATTTAGAATATATTTCCAAACATTTTCTTTTTCCGTTATTCAGCATTCGTGAAATAAAAAAACACTTCACATAGAACTATTTCTTCATATCTAACATTTAAATATTTTAATGATAATAATTCTATCGAGTATGATTAATTTGGTAATTGTTTTAAATTCACTTCCAAATGGAGATTTCAAATTTGATCAGAATTTATAAAAAACTTAATTTCTCCAATAGAGAAATCAAATAAACAGAAAGTCTAATTATTGTTATAAGAATAATACCAGTTTCTCATTATTTGTAAAAAATATGAAATGTTGTTTGTAATAGTATTCGATGATGAACAAAACTTTCTTTTAAATAATCATAATCAGCTCATTGTTTTATAATCCGACAGTTAAAATTCTGATAAAATTTAAAATAACATTTGTATATTTCAATGAGTATGACAAAATCTATTGCAACTGATGCCGCCATTTTATGATAATTAATTTTGTGTAAAATGGCGGACCAATATGTTAACATGAAATTTAACTACATTTGAATTTAGGTCATCTTTAACAATATTGCCGGAAGATTAGTTATATATATTATATGTATATATTACATTTTGTTACGGTTGAGATTGGAATATAAACCAGTTACAGTGTATAAGAAACCTGCCATTGACAATATGCATAAAATGTATATATCGCACAAAGTTTTCCAAAAATAACTTACAATATATTACCAATAATATGAGTAAGTGTTGTTTGTGGGTCTCTACCTGCTGAATAGTAACATAGATAAGATCTTTAAATCGTTTTTGCAGTGAACCTGTTTCGTTGATTTGGAATAAATATAAATTTACATTTTAGAAGACTTCCGCTCAACGAACTAAACATAAACTGAAACAATTGAAGAAGTACAAAAGAAAGATTTTTATTTTGCTATTGTTACTTTTCATGAATAATTATATAATGAGAATTATACAAGAGAATTTCATAGTTATTTCACTATTAAAGGTAGTAAAATTAGCAACCCAAAATAACTTCTTCAGCATGTTTAATACTCAGGCTAAGCTGTGACCCCTCAGGTCCAGATCAAATTTGTATTTTAAAAACCTCAACAGTAGTATTATAACATTGATTTTACAAAGGCAGGATAACTAACCCTGCACTTCCGAGACCTGAGTCACGTTAGGTTCTCTCTACAGGTTGGTTAAATCTAGGGGATTTCTTTCACTTAGTCAAAAGTGCTGTTTTAATATGCCAGAAGATTCACCTTTTGGTCTCTGCTCTTACAGCCGAGGCTGCATCACCTGATGGATTTGACATTTAACATCACTTTCAATGTGCACATCAACTGGCATTAATGTGCTGTTTTATTTTAATATTTATTTCTCAGCCATTTCAAGCGGTTGATTTTTATAGTAATAAAATAGTTTTTTGAAAAATAATTTTATTATTACTAGTGATTATAATTTAAAAAAAAGAAGAGCTAGGTAAATCTTAAAATCATTTAACTATCATAATATCAGTTGCGTAAACGTTAAAGAGTGTTGGCTATCAAATTAGACTTAGATAATTTTAAAAAATGTATTAATTCTTTGAGACTCAGAGCGCCGATCTATCGGCGCATACTTTGGTGTCATAATGAAAAAGGTAATAACAAAGTCATTGTAAAACAAAAAAGGAACGCTAGAATAACCAATTGTCAATAAAATAAACCCATTTGCAAAAGATTATTTTATTTATAAATATATTTGTTTTTTTAAATTTATATTTAGTCTTGTATGTAGTCGTGTATTTTGCTCATAGGATTATTAACCGCCTTTTGACTACTGCTGGCCATTGTGTGAAGGCAGGTGCCCTATTTTTATATTTGCATTGAATGCAAGTTACCGAGACAACGAACACAAAAAATTCAATTCGTTGCGCTTGACATTTCCTTGTCAAGAAAATAAAAGTATAAGCACAATTTATTTCAATACCCATCGAAAAAAATTGTCGTAAAACAAACAAATGTAAAGTTAACTGATTGCCTCTGATTTATTCGATTGTCACCGGTTTCCAAAGGTGTGTGGGAGAAAAACTCGGACGGAAAATATGAATATTAAAAAAACATAAATATGTGAAAAATAATATTTTAATTTGCAAACAGGTTTATTTTATTGATAATGATTCCTTTGTCTTCTACATGATACACCCGACAGATCGGCACTCTGAGGCTCAAGGGTTAATAATGCTCATTTGAAAGTATAGGAATTGATATTATTTTTTTTTTTTAAAATAGTCCAATATAAATTACTAGAATATATGAGCAGCGAATCCGTCAAATAGCCAGGGTTTTATTAAATAAGTTTGACGCAGGTAATGTCTATACCCTGTGCGTTATGTAAGTACCCAAAGTATTTTATTATGTATTCATTTGAGACTTTTCTCACGAGACTAATTCACTTTTCATAAAAGCCATACACTTACAAACTAAAGTAATTAATATTTTGTGTAACTTTACAGGAATTAAACTTTATTACGTTGATTTTTAATTGACGGACATGCACACTTTGACACATATTGTTTTTGAATGCCAAATAAAAATCTATTTACACTGTTTATCATTAAAATATGTTTGCACAACTTAACATTAAGTCTATCTTCTCAGTTGAATGATTTTTTGCAAATAGTTTAGGATAGAGAAAATATCAATGAAGGGATTTATAGAACGTCAAAATGGACCACTTTACAGTAGAAAGACAAAAAATGTGATGAAAGGTGTGAGCACATAGAGGTTAAGGTTAAAAAAGTGAGTGGTTGTGATGCACACTTATACTTGGATGTACATACTATTCTGATTATATCGATCCGTAATAGCTTTTATACCGAATATCACCGAAATTCGATAGTATTTGGAACATTTTTCACAAACTTAATATATTACCAAAAATAAACTCACACCCTTATATTATGTCCTCCGATCATAAATATATTGACATTTTAAAGGTTTTCTTTTTGTTAACCTCTTTTTGTAAAAATTTTGATGCCAGCAGACGCCGGGCACAAGGGCACAATTACGATGAGATTTATTAAGACTATAGCTAAGATTTTTAGGAAGTTAGGCATAAGGACATCATTAATTGCTAACTGCAACATTAAATATAAAATACTACATAATCTGTCCGCCTCGCTTCCGTGAAATTAGAAAATTTACAATAACAGGGGACTTATTTTCATGCACTACAGCTCTAACTGTCAAAATACTCCTGTTTAATGTGCAAGCAATCGATGACCGCTCACGTAACACTTCATAGTGATTGCTAGATACCAGTGGGGGGCAAACTTTTCGGATGAAGGGCCAAAATCAGGAATTCAAAATGAGCCGTGGGCCGCAAGTAAAATACCATTTTTATATGTACATTATTTATTATCATGAAAAAAAACAATCTAATGAGAGAAATGGAACTGTTTTACGTCTTTTAACATTTTTTTAAATTCAGGTGTTAATTTTGTAGTTGAGATTCTTAAAACTGCTTGTAAATGTTCATCGGTGATGGTTGATCGTAGAATTTTTTTGAGGTTCATGATGGAAAATGTTTGTTCAAATATAAAGGTTGATCCATAAATAACGATTATTATATTTATTTTCATAAATATAATATAAGATAAAAATGTGAATCATTTCCAAATATATAATATTGCTCGCGGCCCGCGGGCCACAGTTTTCCCGTGTCTGCTATATATCAATATATATGTATGTTCAATATTTGGCATCGGTACCGTTAGTGATTTCACTGACCGACCAATAAAGTGAATTTTACCTGTACAATCAGTACAATAGTTATTACATTCGGTGTGAAAGTGTCGAACATAACTGTGCACATAAGAATGAGCCCCCCCCCCGGTCAGACTGTAAGAGGGTATATTAAAAATTTGAAAAGAGTGCAGCAAAACTCATAATATTGCGGCAAACAGATTAAAAGTTCATGCGGGTGATAGATACTATTCGAGAGTGTTTATCTGAAAACAGGGTAAAAGAACGATTTGTACAATATGAAATCATGTTTCTATTCTTCTAAACGCTTCGGCAGGATTGTCATGTCGTAACTCTCCATTTAAATCTACACTAACACCGAATGCTGACACTCAAACTGTACCTGTACACATAAAGTAGATGCATACCTCGATACCGGTTGCTTACAAATAAAAGAATATACGTCGTTCCTATATCGGGTTAACGATTAATACTTGATCAGTCATCGTAAAATTTTCAGTCAACACTATTTTAAGTCGAAGCGACTTTTTGAAACTCTATAATAAACAATGAAAACATACAAATAACATTAATCAGAAGAAATGTTTTGGAAAACATAATTATGAATATAATAAGAAGTTAAATGGAATATTTAAGATTTCTAATATTAGTAAATGCATTGATAATACAGATAAAAATAAACCTCATGAGAATTGTTCGATTTTAAATATTTTTCAAACAATATAAGTTTTCATCGGGTCAATTAAAAGAAAAAGGGAAAGGTCTGTAAAATTCAGTGAAAATTGACGTTTTTTAAATAAGAAAATTTACAAATACACCATGTTAAAATATTTAATAGTTAAAAAATGATCCTAAATTAGAATAATAAAACTCATAACATAGTTATGAAATAAAATATATTACTAACGCCTCGTATGGTATATAAAAATTAAGGCAAATTATCGATTTCCACAAAAATAATAATTATCATAAATATGCATATCAATGTAACTTATAAATTTTTAAACATGGACTCGCAAAAAAACTCAACACCAAACTGGCCATATAATTTTTAAAAAAATACATGCAATGGCCTAAAGAATATGGCAAGACTAAAAACTTTAATGCATCAATTTGTAATATGTGCGTAGTTTTTTTGGTAATACATTGTGTGATGTAAAATTATTATTTTTGTCCCTAAACTTTAAATAAGAGCAATGTTTATTCACAATCTTCTTTACCCGGACAATAAGTTTTAAATATACAGTAAAATCCAAACAGCAGACCAAATTTCCAAACGAGAGAGCATGTGTACTTGGAAGACAAAAGTCCATTAGATTATAAAATAAGTTTTCTCACATATACGTGACTCCCACTTTGTAAGACTTCCAATATTTCATTCAATATGTAGAGGTTGAATCAGTTATTTTCCATTTGTTCATATTTTAAGGGAACGATCATAATACATACGTCCGTGCGAGTAAAGAAATTAAATGTTAATGACCGGGCGTGACTCGACCAAATCATTGACTGACAAGTGTCAAAACTTCCGCAGCTAATGTGCAAATATCATTTAAGAACTGTGGATTTAAGTATTGAGAGAATTTTTTGAGAATTCGTTACGTCTGAATTTTTAATTAAAAAATTTTCTACATATTCAATAAACTTAAGTCTGTAATATTGAGATTTTGTTCCAATATTAACATTACAACCGAGAAAAGATCAACAGTCAACTGGAAAATAAATAGTTTTTGACATTTCAATTGTTTGTCGTGAATATAGTTGCTTCCGCGAAAAAATCACCTATGAGAATATTTGACATTGTAAGACAAAATTACACAGCTTTAGAGAACAAAATGTTATATTAATGTCTTTATCAAATATTTGTATTGCAAGTTGCAATGTAACTAGGAGGAGCACTCCTGTTGATCCTACGTTAACATGTTATTGCCAGATGATGTAGAACAGAGGATGTTGTCATTTTGACAACAAAAAAAATAATAATAACTATAAATCTGTTATGAACAAACGAAGGTCTCCTCTTTGAGAGAAGTTTCAAACGATTTCTCAGCTCGGTCATAATATACAGTATGAATAAAAAAAAAATTAATACAGTGAATCGTGCAATAGAAAAGTTGCCACATAAATCTGTGCTATTATTTTAGGTATTCTAATTTTTGGCACATAAATGTTTAAATTGAAAACAATGGTACTGTTTAATATTATTCGAGCAAATGCAAAAAAATTGAGCGAGTACTAGTAACAGTTTCTTCATTTTCAAGTAGCCAATGATGTTTTTATAATAAATTATACATACAACACAATTGGCAAAATACCAGAAACACGGTTGATTTTTGTATTACTATATAAATAGAATTAATTATTGTAGAGATAATTTCTTAATTAAAGATATAGATAATTATATACTGTAAGTTCCCCTCTTGAATATTTTGAATGACCACTGAAAATTCTGTCAGTGTCAGTGTAAAATTAAAAATAGTGCAGATCATTATTACCAGAAAACGAGATCAGCGTATCGTCGTTTGGCAGCCAAAAAATAAACTGCGCAGAACAGAGAATAATGTAGATACTTTTTAAATTAGTAAATGAAATACAATTAAATTAGTGTCACGAGATGTTTACAAACATGTCGATCGAAACAATTACCCGGCATTCTACGCACGCACGCAGAACACATTTAACATTGAATGGCATTCAAAATATGTTTTAGTTAAGCCGTCGCTGCCCCTGTATTGCATGCAGAACGACAATATGTAAAATTCTAACTGTTTGAATGAAATCAAATACTAAGCAAAACGAGTCATGTTTCTGTTTCGAAGTACTATATTTAATAGAATAGTAATTTAATAGAGTGGAAACTTTTTCATTTATCATGTCAATGAAATCAATGAAATCAAATGCAGTCTTTTACTTCTGTATACTTAATAAAAACAAGAAAAAAACTGAAGTTTACTGTTTACTGAAAATATCGATATTTGTCGTACATTATTATTTTAATCCTTTGAACCCTGCAGGATGATATACCGGAAAAGAAAAATAGCGCATATACCGAAGCATTGACATCTTGCACCGTTACCCAGAGACGCAAAATAGCAATCATTCAGACAGACAGTTTGTACAATTATGTAAATAATTAAAGATTTACATTAAAGCTCACGGTCACAACATGGATACTCAAGTATCTAGCTAAGGGTTTAAAGGGTAAACTTCCAATATTCTGAAACTATGCTAGTATTTTCAATGTATGGCAACACAATTTGGTAAATAAATAAACACCATGCTGACTGTTGCCTTTTCTGAAATATACTGAAAACATTCCATTCAGTTCCTACCAGATGTTACACTTCTTCATCTAAAATTATGCTTCAAAGTATGCTTTTTAAATTATTATACGAAATATTCTACTAACCTTCAAAATATTATGGAAGATATCAATTATCTCATCGATAATTCTCACTGAAAACTTCAGATGTGAACGATCAATAGTTGAACATTGAAATCATTCAATATTTTTTAATGAAATTTACCACTTTTCGTCTCCATCAAAGCACTGACAGTCAAAAGTATTACATGCACTAATTATATCGAGAATCCAACTAAATTTTCTAATAAATATCTAATATATATATTTTCTAAGGAATATATTGTGACCACTGATTAATAAAATAAATTCGTGATAGAATTAATGTTAGGTTTTCGCCCAACTGTTTGAGTTCCCTCTGAGAAAATAGAATAACTAGATACAAGTAACTACAATTGTTACATTTGAATTGTTCAAATTATGTACATTCACACAGATTTTGTCACTTGATGAACTTGAATGTCAGTTCAAGTTCATCCGTGCACTTGAACGCCTGAAGGTGCCGAAAGGCGAAACCCGGGTCGTTAGTGACAAAATCTGTGTGAATGTAGATAATTTGAATGATTCAAATTTAATATTGAAATTCCACCAAGCACCTTCAGTCGAAATCTTAAATTACTATTGTTACACAAATATGTTGGTTTACACCACATAAAGAACATTACCGAGTATCGAAAGCTTGACCTTTACGCCTTTAAGGAAGGCAAACAGCGAACAGGTCATTTATGCTTGCTGATAAAATTTCACTTTAAATATTTTGAGGGAGAAATTATCTACTGAAAATCAGAACTGATTAAACCTGCATATATATATATATATATAACATATTTTTTACGATTGTAGACACGAGCAGATGCCATGAACACAAAGTGCTAGGTTACTTCATTTTTTAATTTTAAATGTATGAATTTTCGTCCATAATAAACATCACAGTGGTAAATTTATATAAATAAATGACACATTTGAAGAGTTAAATCAGTGCTGCGCGCCATTTTTAAGCTGAGAGCCAACTTTCCAATGTTAAGTTTGCGAAATGCCACTCAATAGAGAAGCAAGTATTCAACATTTTTTCACTCATTTGCTCGCCATATTATAAAAAACAAATTCAACAGTATTAGTAAAATTAAATCACAATATATTGCAATAATTAGTATAATATGTTATGCATGTAGCAAAAGGAAATATTTTTGTTTACATCAACTAGAATAATTTATGAATTCCCTATGATTCTAATCAAATTCTAATCAAATTCACATCAGCAGAATAAATAAAAGGAAATGGAAATAATTTTCACCTTTAATTCTTAAAAAGCTCAAAAGAACCTCGTGCGCATCACTGATTTAAACAAATTAGTTCACAGTTTGTAAAATTGTATGATGTTTAGTTATCACTTGAACAAATTGTTAGTTAAATTTCCCTCAACTGAAAGAAATTACACAAATACTTAATTTACTTTAAAAGAACCTTAATTTATAAAAAGCTTTGATTTTGTAACACAACTCCTCCGTTCATTTATGTGTTCAAACAATTAAACACAACTAATGTTGTGATATTAAAACCAATATTTCCAATATTTTGACGTGTAATATCATAAAAATGTTATTTAAAACTTAAACCATTAAAATGAATCGATGTAATGAGTAAATATATTAGCTCTCTGCGATTGAGACAGCATTCTATCAGTACACCTTGATAAATGACATTAGTAGATTGATTGCTTGTTAGTCTTGCGTAGCGCATACGAGTCGTGTTTGCGGGGATAGGTCAGGTAACCTTCCACCGCAGACCGTTCACCCTGTGAGTAAAATAACAATGAGGACGTCGATCTAACGTTACTCGTCTTATCTTATCATCTCGAGGTATTTGTGTTTGTGTTTTGTGAGCATGTCGGTGACAGTGACCAACTTCTTGATGGCAGGCTGGGACTTGGCCAGAATTTGTAGCTCTGCGAGATGCGATACGCAAATATGATGAAGGGTGGCTAAGTCTTTTCCTGGAATAAAAGATATATATATATAAATTCAAAGAACAACAAATGAAGGCTTACAATTAGACTAACTAAGATCAAGCGAAAAAGATAGCCAGAAGTGGGTGATAATTAGAAAACGACAATCAATGATAAGAGACATTGCAGGAAGCAAAGGAAACACATTCACATTAAGTCTTTTGAGAGAGTTACTAAGACTGCACTTCTAAAGACATTTTAAATAATCTTCGATGTGTAAACCTTGAATTAATCTATGATTGAAGTATTGGATATGATTGGGAAATCTGAGATAATGTAATAGAGATAATGTGAGAGTTCATCATTCCGATTCCTATAATACAATTGTATGTTCATTTTTTTACAGTTTTTAATCGCACCAAGGTTCAAAGTACAACGAATTTTGGAAAAACTAATCTAATTCAGAAAAAAAATTCTACGGCGAAGAGTTTAATTGGAAGTGTGTATTGAAATTGGAACAGATCAATGAATTTCAGTTATTTCTTATGGAAAACATTGTTTCTATATTCATCACTATCCATATTCGTCAGGCCGTCAGGAACGGATTAATGATAAATATAGAGGTTTCACTGTAAATGCAACCATAACTATGGGTATACTAGATAATAAAAAATGTGATTATATAGAGCCGGCTGGAGGATTTCTACGCCTGTGTACAAAACTAGAACTAAAAGAGTGGATAGTACTAAAATCTTTGAGCGGCGCATGTACGCCTGTGTGCGCCGCACACTTTGCACACGCCACGAGCTGGCCCTATATATGTATTTTTTAATATTTGACATTACAGCTAATGCCAATGCACTAAATATAAGTTGAAAGATCATATGAGAAAAACTCAATATAATTTTTTTGTAAATCACAAGAGTAAGAGAATTGATATCCCACACATATCCCATTACTTACGTCTCAAATTTTAATTGAAAAAATCTTATTTTGACATTGACCTAACCAGAAATCGAATCCAGACCCGTCTGACCGGTAGAGCAAGCTCTAACTAACTAGACCACAGCGGACGATACAATACTTACACATATTAAATACAAATACTGAGTGAAGCCGCCCGAAACCACTACATATTTGTACCCTATTATCTAATACAATATACATTACTAACGGTTCGGTGATTCTTCCGAACTCGATTCTTCCGAACACGAACACTCCGAACAAGAATGCTCCGAACACGAACTCTCCGAACAAGAATACTCCGAACACCGAATCTTTCGGACACGGAATCTTCCGCACACCGAACCTTCCGGACATAGAATACTTCGCACACCGAATACTCCGGACATTTAAATATTTTAAATATGAAAATCATTGTTTTATTGTAACGTGGAATGTTTTATGGCAATTATGCCAAATATTTTTCAGAATGAAAACAAGAAACGTGTTTAATTTTCATGTATATAAGCAGTTTAAAATTTTATTCGTATTTTGGCTTATTCATTTTAATAATTGTGCTAATATTTTTGATTGCATTGAAAGGAAATACCATGCATATAAACATTTAAAATTGCTAATTGATATACACAGTACTTTAAACATAATTTTATTATAAAAATAATAAAACATTTTTAGTACTTTTTCCACATAAAATTTATTAGATCAGGACCGGTTTCGCTCATCGCGAGCATTATCAACTGATAATGCTCGCGATGAGCGAAACCGGTCCTGATCTAATAAATTTTATGTGGAAAAAGTACTAAAAATGTTTTATTATTTTTATTATAATGCCTTTCCACCAAGTATTGACAGTGAACACCTTAAAAGTGATAATTTTATTATCTTATTGATACACATATTATACATATTTTACATTTACTTGACAAATGTAAAAATGTGTATGTCAAATTTTAAACATATTATGTGTTTGTAAATTTTTTTAGCAATGACTTTAATAAATAACTTTAGCAATTATTATTATTGAAAGTATAGTTACTCTGTTTTTTGATGATTAATATTATATTCCCCCCTCCCACCCATCCTATCTTATGAACGGGGCGTATCTAGAGCGATTAAGTTACCACTAGTCTTGTCCTAGCCCTATGCTTCTTTCCCTACTTCTCTTCTCTGAAAATTCACATACACAGTATTTTTACATGGTTTTATTATCTCATTGATACTCATATATTATACATTTAATTAAAAAATCTGTATGTGTATATATGAAAACTGCTTATATACATGAAAATTAAACACGTTTCTTGTTTTCATTCTGAAAAATATTTGGCATAATTGCCATAAAACATTCCACGTTACAATAAAACAATGATTTTCATATTTAAAATATTTAAATGTCCGGAGTATTCGGTGTGCGAAGTATTTTATGTCCGGAAGGTTCGGTGTGCGGAAGATTCCGTGTCCGAAAGATTCGGTGTTCGGAGTATTCTTGTTCGGAGAGTTCGTGTTCGGAGCATTCTTGTTCGGAGTGTTCGTGTTCGGAAGAATCGAGTTCGGTAGAATCCGTTCACCATTACTAACGTATACACAATTAGAATGACTGCTTCAACGACTAGGTGCAGTGGTGTAGTGGTAAATAAATAGGTACCAGGTCGGTCATTGATTTCTTCCCTATTTTTTTAAATATCCGTCCGAAGTTAATAAACCACAAGTTTTAACCCGATCACTGCTGATGTCACAGCATCTGTAACGCGAAGTTTCAACTGACAATAATGCAAGAAATCTTTTACATACAGGACTGATTGTTTTATTAAAATATCACCTGATTTGTCCTGTCAGTGTTACCTCTTTACTGTTGTCAAAACAATTAGTTCTACGTATTATAAACATCGATTTTTCAAACCCTTTCGATCTGTCGTGTTCCGCGTTTTGTTATAAAACGATTTGAAAGATGGCGGACACATCTTGCACATGCGCAGTGCTCACCTATCAGTATACCTACCTTATCGTCCTTCATTAATAACACTGCACTGGTTCATTTTTAGCATAAAAATGAATAATTTCAGGATCTTTATTTTTATGTTTTTATGCTCTTGTATTATTTATAAGTGAGACTAAAATTACAAACAAACTATTGTGTGCATTCTTCTTGTGACAGAAAAATGTGTTTTGTCATAATATATTTGAGTTCGCGGCAATTATTCACATTGTGATTGACAAATGTCTAAGACGGTTTTGTGTTGGGCTTTGGCTAAAATGGTCATAAATGTCTAGATATTAAATAATTTATGTGTTTCCTAAATGTAAAAGCAAGTGATTAATGATATGCAATTTTAAAGTAACAGTATAATACTGGCTGTACAGAGCAGAGTTCCAATTTCTCAAACAATGGCAGCTAGTGTCAAAGGTAATGTCGTAACATATTTGTATGAGATATTTTTTTAAAGTGATAACATCAAAAATACCTGTTTTATTGTTTTTTTAGAATGTTGAAATGTTCCTTATGCATTTGGCTTCAATATAAACCAAACCAATTATTTTTAAGTGATCTATTTATTACATTACAATGAAAGAAAACATTTCGAAAAATCTGCCGTTTTTGAATTTATGTGTGTACTTGAAAATAAAGTTACAAGTAAAAAGGTGGAAGGGCACCTTCCTCATTCTCATGTGCCAGATCGCCGACCTGGCCCCACTACACCACTGGGTAGGTGTAACTGTATATGAAAAGGATCTTAAAAAATGTTAAGAGGATAAAAACCTATATCAACGCTGACAGTGCTGGTGGAGGGCGGAAGGAAAGTGTTGATTCCCGGATCTCCGACAGCGCTCAGCTGGTCCAAGAACACCACCATTCTTTCCTTGTTCTTCAGGATAAAAGGATTCACAACTTCCATATAAGGTTCCTAAGCAAATATACAAATTACCAATTTAGTTTTATAAATCATTGCCTTTGTACAATCGAGCTTTTTAAGTTTAGACTTCAATTTATATAATTTAAGATTTCGACTGAAGGTGCTTGGTGGAATTTCAATATTAAATTTGAATCGTTCAAACTATGTACATTCTCACAAATTTTGTCATTAACGACCCGGGTTTCGCCTTTCGGCATCTTCAGGCATTCAAGTGCACGGATGAACTTGAACTGACGCTTAGTAAATGAAAGTTTCGTGTTTATATAAGATATAAATGTATCACTGAGTCCAAAGCCACTGCTGGCAAAAAGGATAAGCCCATGGGAATGCCAACAGATTTGACTAGTGAGCAGTTTCAAGAATTATATAATTTGTTTGTCGGCAAAGGTTTTATGATTATATGATTTTATGGTTATATAGGGTATAGAAGAGGAGATGTGGGAAAATTTGATATTTCGTTTAAAATCGGAAGATTTTGCAGCTGTGCTTTGTTGATTTCTAAAATTTCTTGGAAAAAGAGCTTATGACTGTCCGTATTTGGGTGCATCCGTGCATGGGTGCATCCGTGCATGGGTGCATCCGTGCACTTGAATGCCTGAAGATGCCGAAAGGCGAAACCCGGGTCGTTAATGACAAAATTTGTGAGAATGTACATAGTTTGAACGATTCAAATTCAATTTATATATTTTATGCTTTAAAATGAAGCCTTTTCATGTTAACTGGGAGGACATACTTTCCCGCCAAATTCTACGAGGTTAGCGAGGTTCTGCAGGCACTTAGCGACCATCACCAGTGAACGAGTGGCAGATGCAGGCGGGGGCTCCGACACGAGACCCCAGGACCGCGGTGCCAACAGTGCCGGACAGACCAGCCGCAGGAAAATAAAGCCTGTAATATGAAATGAGTACAGTTTATTTACAGTTGTACTAGTTTGCATTAGATTGACTTCAGCATTAAAAATAAAACTATATACAACATTCTGCCTGAGCCTAATGCTGTGTTTCTCAATTTATAAGTAACCAGCTGACCCGACGAACTTCGTACCGCCTCAGAATCAATAAATGTTGTGTCAATTTATTGACTGAATTTAATTCAGTTTAAATGAATACTCAAAATGAATTAAGTTCAATAAATGTGCAAAATTCAAAATGAAAAGTATTTTAATTTCACTGAAATGATGTAATTCACATGGCACAGTCGATAGATTTAAAGGAATGCAGTGGACCAACGATTTCATTTTGAATTGTGAAGTTGAAATGATCTACATCTTTGTTATTTGCTGCAAGAATTGCTCGTTCATTCAACCAATTGTGATGTTTGTGATTAACAATGATGTTCGGGAACACTTTGTTGATGAGGTCGTCCTTCGATGAGACGAAATTGCAAAAATTCAGCGGAAACGAAATCAATCTAAACATTCTAAACTGTTGTTACAGATAGTCAGCAATTGCTTGGAGAAATCTCTGACAGGTGGATCGTTTAGAACAGGGTTTCTCAAACTATGTTCCGCGGAGCCAGAGTAGGTGTACCAAAAAAAATTGGAATAATTTTATACGCAGCAACACAGTTCAAAATTCAGTTAAGTGTTCCGTTATATTTTCCGGACTTGCGAAGTGTTCTATTTCAAAAAATATTTGGGAAACCCTGATTTAGAAATGCAACTCGCATGTTTGTCGTCAGCTGAAGTTTCTTTACATAGCGCCAGAGTCGTGATTTGAGGTAAGCGTTTATTTCATCGGCAGCGGTCAATCTTGGAATGACTGGTAGTGTTTGGCGGAAATCGCCAGATAGTAGAATCATTGCGCCTATAAAACATCTTGAGTCATTGCACAGATATTTCATAGTTTGATTGAGTGCTTCCAATGCGCATTTGTGCGCCATTGTCCATTCATCCCAGATGATGATTTTACTTGCTACCAAAACTTTGGTCATTGCTGAGTGTTTCGCAATCTTGCATGTCAGTTTTTCAGTCGCTTAAAGGTTTAACGCTGCTTCATTCATTTCAGCACTGAATGAGCCGTGCGCCTTCCTTCTATCAACGTGGCCGCTATTCCAGAAGAAGAAACTGCTACAGCAATTTCGGATCTCGCACAATCAGTCGCCATAATCAATGATATGAGGAATATCTTCCCAGTGCCACCGGGCGCATCGAGGAAAAAAAAGCCACCATTTCCATCATCAATTGCATTCATTAACGTATCGTACACTTCCTTCTGTTGTGGGTTCAACAGTGGTACATTCGTCCGAACTGATTTGTTCAATACATCTCGATCATATTCAAGTTCACGTTCCAATTCTCGATTGAAAGCGTCGTTCATTCCACGATCTGACGTTGGCATTCCTAACTTGACTAACAAACTGCCGCACATGAGGTGACACATGTCTTCGATCTAAAGCAAAGCCTGATTATGTATCTCTTCATTCACCTCGAGATCGGGATTCCCCGAACTGACACGAATTCGATGTAAAGTGTCTTCCGACATGTCATCCTTGTATTTGTTCTACAGTTCACATGGATTCGATGGGATGCATGTCAAAATAATGATAGAAAATAATGTACGTCTCTGACTTGGAGATTCAGAAACAATTTCTTCAGCGAGTATCGTTTTCAAGCAAATTGAGCTGTTGACATGCAAGTAGAAGCATTCGTCATTTTTCGGATGAACTGTGTAAATGCGACCAAGAGCATTAGTAGTCATTCGGGTGATCAGGAACCGCATCGCCTTGCTTTCGACGTTAAAATTTCTTCAATATAGCGTTCCAAGTGTAATAACGTGGCATCTCAGAGTAGAGCAACGTTTGTGCAAACAGCGTAATATTGTTGTCAAAAATCATACCTAATTATAAACATAACCTTATTTCAATATTATCTGATTGTCTTTCGTTTTCATTTCATATCATTGATTTTTTTTATTCTAATCCATACTCTAAATTTAAAATTATTTATAAGTCAATTGTATGCAAAAGAAGCAAAAACAAATAAATATAGGAAACAGTGCCATCTAGTGGATTTATCTGAAGCATGTTACGACATTTTATCATTTGAAGCTGTTTGTCATTTGAAAACTCCATGAGAATATTAATTTTCTTCATAATTTCTTTGCCGTGATATTTTTCCGATGTTTTAATGCTTATTCTGCCTATTCTAGGCGGAGACGAATTTAATAAATCAAAGATCATAAAAATCCATGTAGCAATTCTTGAGTTATACGTGGTGCAAATAACCCCACTTTGTTTTATATATATAGATTCTCTTTTACTTAACCCTCCGAGGACAAGCGTGACCATATGGTAACAGTAAACACAGTTGTCTATTGATCCCACTGTTCATCCTTTTTCTTCCTGAATATCATTGCCTTCACACAGTTTTGGTTAAAAAGGATATAGACATCAGCCAGTCAACAGCCGCGGGGACGGAAACAACTACCATAAGCTTAATTTCAAAATTCTGTGATTTTATTTTGTCGAATTTTCCTTAGCGTTATTATATCGTTTTATGCGAATTCCCATTGGTCAATGTACTCCAATAAAGTATCAACAGAAGTCAGTGCCGTGCTGTGACTAATGTGACCGGTAATTTCTTCTTCCTCACTTTCAGCCTCACTCTAATTAAGTTCCGATTGAATGAGATTGGAAATAATATAATCGTCACTCATTATTTGAAAACCTGGATCACATGAATCATATCCTAACCACTCCTCAGTGCCGCAGCACATGCTTGCGAAACAATCTTTAGATGATTTATGACCTGCAGTGCTGTACTGAACTGAAATACTTCTATAATTATTTTTTTTTAATTTAAGTCACGCACGGATAATCGGGAGTATACTGTATTTAAATTACCGGAGACGACTCGTGTCCTAACGAAACGTTCATTCGGCCACTTGGCCACCACAGCTTTTTGGAGGCAGCCGCAAAGGTAACGGACAGGTCTCGGACAGGCATCGGGAGATGTGAAGATGGACAGAGTTATCTGTAGGAAAAACAGTACATTATTAAAATATTCTCCACTATAGCCATGACAAGGTGGCTCTTGTAGTTTCAGGTATTGACTAATTTATATTTTGAGATTGAATCAGTTCAGGTTATTTTACACAAAGGAGACAAACCACAGGCTATTATGTAACCATGTCTACTCACATTGCTCTCACTGTTCACTCATCACTAGTCAGACATATAGAGCCCTAACTCAATCCTTCATTCCTCACCTCTCCGATGAGAGGTTGAGCATCTAACTTACAGCCAATTATTGCAAACAGTACATTCTTCAGGAGCACTTATTTAAAAAAAAAAAGTTCTAATACATCACATGGAAGTCATCTTTGGAATAAAATTAAACGAGCACACACAGATGCTTTCAACAAAATGTTTTGAAATGTGTTTAATAAACTGATCTGCGAATAGCAAAAATTATTTGCTTATTCAACTAAACTTTAGCAGACTTGCATGAATGCTAATGCTTTAGTAGCATTTACCGTTTATTCATGTCTCTTTGTTACCTTTACAGTCACACTACCTGATCAAGTACGAGGAGAAGAAACTCAGCATTACTGCAAGCATCATCAGGGGAATCCATTTTAGTTGGATTCAACTCGGCGGATTGTTTAGTTTCCATTAATTTTTGAACAGTCTCCGATACTGCAGCCTTAGGATAAAACAAAAGATTTTTTGTAAATAAGCATTATGCATGGTAATTATAATAGAGTTAGGTTGCAACGGCCATTTCAAAATTGACAGCATTCACATTTTTAAAAAATTATCAAAAAGAAATACCATGTGTTGAAATTTTTAATCCTTCTTGAATCGTTCCTTCATCATCGACAGAAATCTAGACCTTTTTAATAATCTAAATATCTCTTTAACTCTTTAAACGCCAAGCCAATTCCAAGGATTTTCGCCACACGCCAACATTTTCAACCATCGATTTTTCCATTAAAATGCCATATTACACACCCGGAAAATCATTAATACACAAATTATTATTGGTTTTCACAGAAAAGTGAAAAAAAAATATCAAAAGTGCAAGATTTCAAAAACGCTCCTAGGGCTGCCACAAGCAAAAAATATTCTACCTTTAAATTTGAATCGTTCAAACTATGTACATTCTCACAGATTTTGTCACTAACAACCTGGGTTTCGCCTTTCGGCATCTTCAGGCATTCAAGTGCACGGATGAACTTGAACTGACGTTTAGTAAATGAAAGTTTCGTGTTTATATAAGATATAAATGCATCACTGAGTCCAAAGCCATTGCTGGCGAAAAGGATGAGCTCATGGGAATGCCAATAGATTTGAGTAGTGAGTAGTTTCAAGAATTATATAATTTGTTTGTCGGCAAAGGTTTTATGATTATATGATTTTATGATTATATAGGGTATAGAAGTGGAGATGTGGGAAAGTTTGATATTTCATTTAAAATCGGAAGACTTTGCAGCTGTGCTTTGTTGATTTCTAAAATTTCTTGGAAAAAGAGCTTATGACTGTCCGTATTTGGGTGTAACATTTTTATCCCTTGTTCCTGATTGAACACGTGTCCTTCCGAAATTAAGTGATTAGCAAAAGTAGACGTGTCTTTTTTCAATCTAAAGGCTGCCATATGAGGAGCAAACATTCAAAAAGTGTTTTGTCACACAAATACAAAGCTTGGAAAATGATGTTTTAAGTGTTGCAAAAGTGACGGTTTGTATGAATGTGTCAACTTTATGATTTAATTTTAGTATGAAAAAAAACCTTTTTGAACACTAATTTTGATTTCCATTCATAGGTTTTATTATGGGCTATCATAATTGATATAAAACGCCATTTTTCAACATTTGTGACAAAACACTTTTTGAATGTTTGCTCCTCATATGTTCTAAAACTCGGATGTTCAGTGTCCTTTCTGTTTTGCCAATATAAAACTTTGTACAACAAGAGCATTGCAATCTATAAATCCTGGATTTATTTAAGTAATGTATTTTAACTTTATTATTAACTAATAATTTGCCTAAAGAGTTTTTACAGTAAAAAGCAGGTCTAACACTATCAGCTAGCTGTTTTTTAATTTTAAGACTTGTATTTCCTAAAAAAATGATTCTACGCCAATACCTAGTATGATCTATGTCCTTTGACCTTTAAATAACATTTTTTCTGCAAGTTTAGTTTGTTTTTTTGATAAAAGATTGTCTATAAGAGACATATCGTATCCATTGTTTATGGCGATTTGTTTGATGATTTTCAATTCGATATTAAAGTTTATTTCGTTTAAAGGAACACTCACAAGTCTATGTATTTCTGAATGAAAAGCGGCTAGTTTATAAGAAAATGGGTGTATTGAATTTTTATGGATTACGGTGTCAGACAATGTTGGCTTCCGAAATATTATAAAATTCGTGAGAATGATTTTCAATGTTAATATTTAGGTCAAGAAAGTTAATATTTTTGCCTCCGAATTCTAGAGTGAATTTAATATTTTTATCTAATGAATTTATAAAGTTATGAATGTTAGTTATTTGTCTATCTGTTCCATTAAACAGGCAAAGAATATCGTCTACATATCGGAACCAATAGACTATAGGTTTGGCTTCTGTTTTGTTTCTAAAAATTGTATCTTCTAAATAGTTCATATAAAACTCAGCTAACAACGGTGATAGGCAGTTTCCCATTGCAAGGCCTTCTGTTTTTTTATAAATTGTATTGTTAAATTGGAAATAGTTCTGGTCAACGCAAACGTCTAATTTATTTAATAACTCTTTTGTTACTATTGGGTTTACTCTACGTGCATTTAAGGTATCTTCGATAATCCTTTTGCATTTGTTGACTGGTACATTAGTAAATAAACTGACCACGTCAAATGAAATTAATTTTGAATTGCAAGGAATGATTTTTTTTTAAAGTTTTTCAACTAATTCTAATGATTTTTTTACGCTATATGTCGGGTTGAATCCACTATGGTTACGAATGAGGGAGTTAGCTTTTTTCGATAATTTATAGGCTGGGGCATTTTTATAAATAAAAATATAATTTATGATTTTTATTTTCCTATTGCAAGCTTTTTTTCATATACTTAAATATATTTAATAAATAGCACAAAACGTTTCTAGGGACACCACATATAATATTATCATAAAAGTGAAAAGAACAAAACTAAAAGTGACATACCATATTACCTTTTCTTAAACACAATCACACAACAGTTATTTTGTTAAATTTTCACCCCAAATGTTGATTATTTATTTTAGAAAATGACAAAATTCATGAATTGTGTACTGCACTTTGTACTTCTTTCTTTGTATTATAAAAATTCTAACATTGACTATTGAAACTATCGAAAAAATTTTGGGCCGCTTAATCATTTAACTTAAGATTTATGGCCTAATTTAGGAAGCACATTCATAAGCAATGGTCGGCAACCTACTACAAACTACAACTACAACATTTTGAGTTACCCGTAAAGAAAATATGATCATATTTTTTATCAATTTTGCTTTGTTGTCAGCATTTGGTTCAGCATATTCTTGTGAGCAAACATTTTCCAAAAATAACTGTGTTCAGAATATTTTGCTCCCGTGTTTGACTCAACTTTATATTTGTCAAATATTTCAAAACAATGAAAATATATTTAAAAACTATCAAAGCCACAAACCAAAATACTAAATGAACGTTTTTTAAAATGTATTGAAGTTACACATACATAAGCGTATTATTATTATATATATATATATATATACACATATGTATGTATATTTATAAAATTGTTTTTTTTAAAGCAAAAAAATGTTTTGAACTTTTGCAAATTTGCATATAAATTATTATTTTTTTCGCAATCTCAAAAGGTTGCCAACTACTGCCTCAGTGCATAGAACAAATAAACATGCGTGACCTTGAACTATGTTGAAATTTGACACTCAAAAATGCATATACATTATAATATGTTTTGTCTACTCGCACTTGCTGATATTCAGATATGTCCGTCTCTCTCTGACGTAATACGGTCATTGCAATAAAATACGGAGCCATACCTAGTGACATGTGTTTACTCGAACTCCAATGAAATTAAAACGGCTTAACACTTCTTAGTCGGGCGCTTCAAAAAATAGACTCAAGCCTGTAGCGGGCGTTTTTTAGTGATTAGCGCACAAATATATTACATTCTTAAAATCAACACAACTTCTAAACCAAACGGTATTTTCGATTGAAATTTAAAAACAAATCATACGTGACATCTAATCATTAAAAATAAAATTAGAACATTTCGATATCATCATAATTTCACTATGTTTCAAAGCTGAATATAAAACCTGTTATCAATTTAGTAGATAGCACTCCGCATGTTATAAATATTAAATATTCAAAACATTCTATATAACAAAATAGCATATTTATCAATATTTTATAATTATATGAATAATTATAATATATAATCGCCATTCCTATAACTTGACTACCACTGGAAGTGTAAAATCTAATGCCGTAAAAATTACAGCGTAATTACACCCTTACAATCTAGCAAAGAATTAGGACTAATGTTAATTAGTTGCGGCATTTTATTTAACGCCGACAAACAAACCCGTGATATTATGTGTCCCGCAAACAAGCAACGATATAAAAAAAACATATTATGCCGTGATCCGCATTCTACCGACAATACGCTAAAAACGACTTTTGCCGTGATCCGCATTCTACGTACAATCAGCTAAAAACGACTTTGGTCGTGGCCCGCCTAAGAAGTGTTAATATAATGGTATTCTAACAATCACAATACATTCATAAGATGTCTCTGCATACGATTTCATCAAATAATATGATATTTATTCATAAATAATCTCGAAGTGACGTTTGCATGCCTGCGCGCCGTGGCATCTGAACGGTTAATCTATAAGTGTCTGTATGTGAAATTTTCAGGTTTTGTTCTACATAATCAAAGGTATAGACGCGGATCTTTATTTTACAACTTTTAAACCGTGGTTCTTAACACTTCTTAGTCGGGCGGTCCAAACAATAGACTCAAGCCTGTAGCGGGCGTTTTTTAGTGATTAGCGCAATAATATATTACATTCTTAAAATCAACAGAACTTCTAAACAAAAAAATATTTTCGGCTGAAACTTTCAAAGAAATCATATGTGACATTTAATCATTAATAATAAAGTAAAAACATTTTGAATACATTATAATTTCACTACTTTTCTAAGCTGAATATAAAAACCTGTTATTAATTTAGTAGATAGCACTCCACTTGTTATCAATATGAAATATTCAAAATATTCTGTATAAAAAATAACATTAATCCATAACATACAATTATATAAATAATTATAGTATAAAATACACATTCCTACAAATTTACAGTCACTGGAACTGTGGAATATGATGCTCTAAATATTTGAGAAACATGTGTCGCCTTTTTAAAAAAAATACCATGCGTGAACATTCCGGGCATAATAAATTATAAGTTTTATTTCTTATTGTCAAAAAGGGTCACTTGCCGCTGCAGTTATTTTGAAGAAACCATCGAATCTATGAGTCAATCTACCAACACGTTTATTGATTATTATTATTTCATGAACGAACTATCTGATAAATTGTCGGCGTAATCTTCATAGTCACTTGTTATTTTTTAAGGACATTATTGTTAGTAAAACGTCTCATAAAATGATAATAATAAATTCAAATAATAAAAACGAAACAATAATGCAAGCGGTATGAAAAATAGTCCAACTCGTTAAACGACTCAATCTAAACTAGCGATGGAGATCGCAAAATAAATATTTAACACAGTTGATTTTTTGTTTTTAGCTCAAACTTCTACCTTTATAATCTAGCAAAGAATTAGGACTATTGTTAATTAGTTGCGGCATTTTATTTAACGCCGACAAACAAACCCGTGATATTATGTGTCCCGCAAACATACGATATAAAAAAACGTATTATGCCGTGATCCGCATTCTACCAACAATACACTAAAAACGACTTTTGTCGTTTTCCGCCATCGAAATAAATGTATTTTTTTGCATAAATTTATAATTCATTTTAAAAAATATAACTTATAACTGGTATGTGAGCAAATTTTTGTTTATAATAAATGCGAATATCGAGTTAAAAATAGAAATAAAACTGGTTCGAAAAATAAATCACAATGATTATATGTCACACATTTCCACATACATTTCCACCATACATATGCCTGCCATCAAAGTAAGATCACAAAATAGATTGAAACGTGGTAAAAATCATATCTGTTAGCGAATAAGGAGATTTCATTGTCGGTAACATATTTTCTTTATACGACGAAGTTGGCGTATGCTCTGTACGCCAAAAGGCATCAAAAGTTCATAACGGTTAAGGAGAAACTTATGCCAAAAGGTGTCGACGGGTCAACAAGTGTTAATAGATTTTATTGATAGTTAGTTGTCTTTTTTCAAGCGACTATTATACTGAAGTCAAAGAACAATTTTTGCAAGTTTACATCCAGATTTAAAAAAACAATATTATTTCTTTTCATCGGGTTCAATTGTAAAATATGTTCACTGCCCATTCGATACATATACATGATCAAGAATTGGACGCCACACGCCTACCGTGTTGAAATACGCATCATCTAATATCCGGTATAAAAATGAATAGTCGATGAAAAGAATACTGTATTCTATTTTGTATTTTAATATTATCACTTCATATTGATAATCCATAATAGTTTTGGCCACCCCCACAATTCAGAACTAAAATAGTCAATGTAGGCCGTGTAGCTGTCAAACGAAAGCTCAAAAGAGTCATGAAAGTCGTTTTATTTGTATACCTGTGGTAATAAGTATGACTAGCTGTAAGCCCGTTGACCTCAATGGGGGAATTTTTGTTGCATTTTTAAATAGTCAGAAATTTACTGGCGTGAAAAATAAATTACAAATCTATTTATTGAATAAGCCAGAAATTCTAAAAGTAAAATAAATATATCTCGGGGCATATATCGACGCCCTGCAGTATTTAAATTGTAAATTATTAAATTTTTGGAATAATGTTCAAGTTTGCTAACAATCATTTTTCGTAGTAGCAGAAATCGACCTCGGCGCATATATCAACAGCCCTGCAGTATTCAAATTGTAAATTATTTAATTTTTGGAATAATGTTCAAGTTTGCTAACAATCATTTTTCGTAGTAGCAGAAATAGACCTCCATTATATTTAATTCAACTAATTTTCAAGTACGCTAACAAATATATTTCGTAGAAGAAGAAAAAGACCCGAGGACATTATTTGTACGAACATATTTGTGATTTGTGATTATTTGTGACTTGTGATTATTATTTTATCGACTATTAACCTTTTGACCGCGGCTCGGATCCAAATCGGTTCAGATTGGGCTGCTATAGCAGTCATCCGCGGTCAAAGGGTTAATATATAGATTATTTTATCGGCTATTAATGTTGAGATAGGCAATGTAAACTGTTTCAAAAACAATTTATGGTGATGTGTAAAGTTATTTTTTAAGTTCAACAGATCTATGACAGAAAGTTGCCGCAGATCGACCGGCGACCGTGACCTGCAAAGTGATATGACAACAGTACTCTCGTAAAACTAATGCTCTCTCTAAGATAGCCATACTCAACCTGCGGCCTGTCCAGTTTTTAACTGTGGCTCAAAGCAATCATAGTCGCCGCTTTTTTAAACATCTGGTATTGCTTGAAATTTTTTTTGTAGAATAATCAATATTTTGTATAAATTCGTATTTTTGTGTACTTACATTTATGTTATGTCACTACATATATTATGTATATTACTATTCATACACTACCACCTACATAGCTTAGCAAAAACAGGCATGCGGCCCAGAAGAAAAAAAGTATCACTGCTCTGCAATCGATTCAGGTGAGGATAAATTTCAGTTAGTTACCAGGCAGAGAACAGGTTTAATTGAACATCATTTATTTTTTGGTGCTCTTGCGTTAAAATTGGAATGAAATTTAAAAAAAAAAGAAAAATGAGAATGACAGTATAAAATAAATCACATTATAAAAAGCATACCTGTAAGAAATTGTGACACTCTGCCTTCATATAAATATCCATGAGAGTGGTGCAGAGTGATGTAGCCCTAAAAAGTGTCGGAGTGTCTGCTTCTCTTGCCACTTCAGCTTGAAGGAGTTCTCTCAAAAGTTCCGGAGCTCGTTTTTCCTGACGGAATACTCGAAGAAGACCTATATATAATATAAATATTACAAATTTGGTTTTTCAATAGTGTGTATCGATTGTACAGTTTATTAGTCAGACAGCTCCAAATAACCTGTTTTGATATATAGAGAAGCAATATTCAAATGGGTTCCATAAATCAAGTATTATTCATCTGTGCCCGAAATTTATACATATTATCAACAGGTGATTAGGTCAGGTTCACTAGTATGACATTAACCCTTTTAGCCTAAGAGCGATATTCTTAAAATAGTAGCACTTATTTTGGTTCAAATTATCATTTATTATTTCCAAAAAACATACAAATCAAAAAGTACTGTCATTATTATGACATATAAGAGTACACGTAGAGTATTGCGAACAGTTTGGACACCAACTTAACAATCTTCCGAAAGAGTTTTGTACGAGCATCTATTGAGGTATAAACCATTGTGATCGGTCAATCAACGCTTCAAGCAAATGGCATATATTTATAAAAAAAAGCGTTAAACTTGTGCACGGATAATCGGTAGTTTACTGTAATTGCATATTTAACTTCAATTTTGATTATTCGGACTTTTCTGACAAATGAACTGGACAATCGATATATTGATAAAAGTATAATATTTTTTCAAAAAATAAAATAACCTGTAGCCAATGGCATTCTGTCGGCATGGCATAGGTCAGCTAGCGCTCTCACAGCTAACAGTCCTGGTTCTAGAATTAGCTGCTGCAGTGGACTGTACTCTTCGCTCGGCATCACCAGATCGTGCATGTATCTAACGGATTAAAATAAAATTAAATTGTCATACTGATTTCTTTATTTATTCAGAAATAACAGAGGAAAATTATTATAACATATGACCATCTGCTGTGGCGTAAAAGAATATGTTGGTGTACATAGCATATAAATGATAGTAATCAATGAAAAAACAATACATAAACAGATTTGCATAACATCAAAAAATATAACTAGGATTAGGAAAAGATAAGGATTAAGATTAACTAATGATAAAAAAAGAATACTTTTACCTAGTTCTAAGTCTTATAGAACCCCATTCACCGATTGGAGTAATTCCTGAAAGTGGATACCATTCTTCTACTTCTTCACCATTTGCTAAAGTTGAAAGGTCTACTGTCAGCTCAGCCATCTATTCAAATAATAAAAAAATATGTTGACTGACAAATGAAGTACAAGTAATCCTCGACATACGCGAATACCAGCTAAATGAATTTGCACTTACGCGATTTAAGATGCGCACTAGTGAGTCTTTTGAATACCTTCTTAAAATTACCGATGTCCCGCCAGTGAATTTTTTCATATGCCACACAATTTGGCATGACAAATACTCTTTCAATGCGTGTAATCAATTAAATCGTACATTATAAATTAATATTCTATCGAGTGTAATGCCAATTTTTAGAAAGACAAACACACAGAGATCGTTTCAATAACTCTTCTTACGCAGACAGTCTCATAAAAGTACAAGACATGACGATTCTTTTTAAACAAATATAATAAATACTACATTAATAAAAAACACAATATTCCTTTATACTTTATTTACACTTTATTCAAAAAGGCCAGGACCGGTTTCGCTCATGGTGAGCATTGTCAACTGATTCAACTTCATAAGTAATGAATGTATAAAGAAAGCTCGATATAACAAGTAACGTATATACCTCAGAATCTTTTCCTCTTTTTCCTTTATTGTGAACTGTGAGGGTAAAGGACACCACATCAGGAGGGACGTCACTGTAAAAAATCAATACCTTCATTAGCTACATAAAAAATACTAATACATAATAATTTATTTAACTCAATACAATGAACAAAATTTGAGTCATGTTTGTGTCTCATATTTGTAGGCGATATCGATATGGCGTAAGAAAACAAACTGTTTAACTGGATGGCTGCGGCAGATGAGATATCTCGTCAAATTTATTGTGCTCAACACGCCAGAGACGAGTTACCTCGTCAATAACTAATTTAATTGATAATTGCAAATTATAGCCGGTGCGCTAGGTACAAACATATTTTTTTCTATGGCAGCCAAAAGGTCAAAACATTAAAAAAATATACAGAGTAATAAATTAGCAAATAAACCATATACTTTGCAAGTAAAAGTTATGGTCAAAGAAGTACCATAAAATATTATCTTCAATGCAACATCGTGAACAACTTACTCCAAAACAAACTCTTCGTCCCAGAGTGGATCAGGTCCAGTCTTCAGCCTCGTACGAGCGACTTTGGCTTGATTGAGCTGCAAGGAGCAATAAGGCTGTGGAACCAATTTGTATGGAAGACGATGGGCATCCATAACGTGCAGAGTAAGACAGCGTAGTGATCTAAGACGGGGAACCTGAAATAACAGCAAATAGTTATAATGCAGTGCAGTAATTCTTATTGAAGCTGTCCTTTTTACTACAATCAAACTATTCAAAGCCAAAACCAATACTGATCAATTTCATAGAGTACTTGCAGCACAAAAACTCTCAAGCGGTTAGCCTTGGGGTCACGAGCCTTAAACACTTTATTGTGCTTGACAAATCCAAATAAATATGGCTGTCATCAATTGGCTGAGTTGTCCCTTTCCCATCCACTAACTTTGTGCATAGTAATCCTTAATTCCGAAAAAAGCTGATTATATGAAGATGTACCATAATAACTTGAATCATACCAAGGGCGTTACCGTTGCGTGAGTGATGTTGCCATTCTCAATAAAAACTGTTTATTTACTTTCACATTTTCATAGGCGAGATAATAATATTAATCTTATGGTTGCTTAAAAGGAATTTTTAGTTATATTTCATGTTCGCAGAACTGCCATACTTTAAGAATAACCTCCGTTGCATTTCCACAGACTGGTTTTGAAGTACTTGACATTGCCGGTGCCAATTATTTCCACTCTATTTCAAACAAAAAATTTTTTTGATAAAAATGCGCTCGTGTTTGACAGTTGTTGCAAATGAATAGTGTCAACCTAGGATTAGTTCTAAATACATGTCATCAAACATAACAAAAGAGCGTTTCTCTAAGGTACAATGACATTACCCACTCAGCTAGAGGACCTACAAGCAGAATTCTAGTAATATTCTTATAAAATAAATAAAAAAACAAGTACCTTGCATTGAGCTCTAGAAAGTTGAGGAACACAAAGGGGTTTTAGAGCATTTACCCACTCCTGACAGGAATCGGTGGTGGGAGCAGACAAATAAGACACTGTGGATAAGCACGGAAGGGCACGCTCTACAATCTGCAAACAGTTTGGCCGCTCCCACAACGAATCATGGACCTGAATTTAAATAACAACAAAGTTAAAAAAATATATAAAGGGAGCTCAAGCCCAGGAGCTCGGGTTGTGCATTACTGCCTTACATGCAACCAAGTCGGCATCGGTATCGTCTTAAGCAATTTTTCTAGTCTGGACATTCTGAAAGATTGTCATCAGCATCCTGAATCATTTTCCTGCATTTACAATTTGGACTATTTACTAACCGGCCAAGCTGGAAGATCTTGGCAGCAAAGTGACCAGTTATGAATTAGTTATCATCATTCGCCATTTTACATTCGGAAAGAATTTATAAGTTTGCCTGCCTTTGAAAGAATTTTTTCATCGAGTCTACCTTCTATCGCCATACTGCGAACCAGGCCTTCTATGGGCCTTAGGAACGTAAGCGTCTGATTGAGGAGGAGACATTAAACTAATTCCCCCACCTGGGACTCGACACCCTTATGCAACATTACTGTTGCACCTTTAATTTGAATGCACAAATCTAATGGAAGAATACCAGCCAGGACCGGCAATGCATTCGTAGTCGAAGTTCTGTATGCTTTGGATAGGACTATCAGCCCACTGCGTTGTTGGCTTAGAATGATTTTCTGAATCAACAGAAGGTTACATCACTCGTACCACGCACTAGCAGTGTAGACGTATATAAGTATTTTGTCAAATTTTCTCCAAAGGATGTGAGAAAGACTAAGTATCTAAGAACTACATTCATTCTCGCTGCTGACACAGAAACCCTACATATTCAATGTTTATACCATGTACGATGGATTATTTTTATTTAGCCTAAGTAATTTGAAAAAATAGGACATAGAAAAAGTTGCAGGAGTCGCTCAGTGTTATACAACTCTGACTCCAAATCGACGGCCCTGGTTTAAGCATTAATTAAATAGTTGCCTAAGTTTTGAAAAACAATAAACGAACAACAGAAAATTAACAGACCTGATAAAGGTAAGCACAAGAAAGGTCAATCAGCCCTTTGGGCTTAGTCCTTTTTGGCGTATCATAGAAATACAGATGGGTGTCAGTGCCTTCAACTTGCAAAACAAAGTACAGCTGCTTCCACTTCTTAGCAGTTTTATCAGATTTCTTGTGCAGGTACCCTTGATATTTAATGCCTTTCATCTTTTTAAGCCCAATCTGGTCACGGCACTCTCGCAGTGTAGCATAAATCTTCTCGGCCGCGGCTCCTTGAGCAGACATTTGAGTGTTGTGAGGCTCCGACTGGTGGCCTTCGGTAACCAACTGAAATGAAAATGAGGTATTGATTCAACCAATAGGGAGAAGTAGCAAGGATAGTTCAAGACAGTGAAAAACACACTGAGAAAATTTGAAACTATCATACCGGATATATTTTGACATGCCAGACGCCAAGTGTATGTACAGTGCACAATCTATAAATGGCATTTAATGCAGCTACATTTTTTCCAATTTCCAAATGTTGAATCATTCTCATTTTGTTAATAATCATATAAATAGATATCACTAGGTCACAACATTATCACAAATGTTGCTCAACTTGCATAGCGAGTCATAGTGGAGTATTATTTTCTTTTATTTTTTTATGGCGTTGCTTGAAAGGTTTCTGTCGTGTCAAATTAGTTTTTTTTCTTTACTTCTTTAAAAATAATCAACCTTTTGAGTAGCAAGTAATATTTTTAGTGCATTAAACTTTTTCATATATTTTGATTAATATAATTACTACACACAAAAAATAAATTATAGTGAGTTAATCTGGGAAGAAAATTATCATTTAATTATAAATGTTACCCTTTTTAAAAAAATCTTTGGCGGTAAAAAGGTTAATTTTTGAGTCAGGTCAGTATTATTAGTTGCGTTGCTGTTATTTACTATTAGAAGTGGTACACAACAACCTTTACAGGAAAGAAATATATATGTATTAGAACATTTACCGGTTGCATTAGGGTATGACCTTCTACAATTTGCTCTTTCCTATATCTGTTGATGACGGCATCCAAGCATTCAAAAGTCCTTCCACCCATCAAGTAACGAACACCTTTCTTCTCGATTCGAAACCTCTGAATTTGATTGTTGATGTGGAAAAATAGGGAATAGTCACCAGGAGAATTGTCAGATGGTCTCACCAGGAAGCTTCCTGGACCAGCTTAAATATGAAAAAAAATAACAAATTAACCTTTTCCCTGCCCAGCGGCTAAATTTTATTTATCCTCCTTTGGCCGAAATTTCAAGAATTGAGAATTAAACTCAATTTTAAATATCAGATGATACATAAACATACAGGGTTGGCGCAGTTGGGCTCCAACTCTTGATCACATTGCATAAATATTTTGTCTTATTATATTTTTCAAGTGCATGGCGAATTGGCGTCAGCTGTTATGTCATGTACTGTAATTTTAATTTTTAACAATAAATAAATATTTTCATAAGTCGAGATACACAATTCATAAAATTTATAAATTGTTTGGCTACAAAATCTAGAGTTGTTCAAATATTGAGCGTATGGTGAATAATGAATATAAGCCATGGCGCATACTAATTGCAAACATGGGCTATGTTGAGTTGTCAATACATTAATGACGGGCAGCAAACAGATTAAATAAGATTTCATTAACCACTCTAAAGCTAACGACCCACCGGTGTGTCGCATACCTACTAACCACACACGCTACCCACCAGTGTGTTGTCATTATTATGACGTCAATAAATATTTTTTAGAGTTTGCATTATTCAAAAGGGTCCGACATCTCTTAAGGACTCACAAAATAAATATTTAATTTTAAGAAAATTGCTAGCTTACAGGACAAAAAACGTTATTTTTTTCTAGCTGTCAACGGGTTAAATACCCAACAAAATTATGAAATTGAGTTATCTTAATATAGAAAGCATCTTGAAGTAGTTATATTCAATAAATATTTATATACCTTTTACGAGCATATCAACAGCTTCACTCTTTGTGCAATTCGGATGAAACCAAGAAAAAACAGTGTTGGGATCGATGGAAGCATCCAAATCTTCGACTAACTCTCTAAAGATCATACCTTGCTCCCCAGTCCTGAAACATTTTTAAATCATCTAAAAAGCTGTTTTTTCACGTTCAATGTTACAACATGAGTTCACTCTCATTTCACATAACGCTTTTTCTTTTTTTTTTACCATGTCTGCTCCCAATGTGGAGCATATGGACTCCTAATGTAGTTTATCTCAACAGAAGTGTTTCTACGAAAACTGCTTGTTACACAGTTGCTTAACCTCTCTTTTTCCTAAGAGAGTAGGAATAGAAGGAAAGGGCTAGGACAGGACTAGTGGTTAGCTAATCGCTCTCGATACGTCCCGTTCCTAGGATAGGATGGGTGAGAGGGGGGAATTCAAGACATCACATACATCCATGCCATCAACAGAAATTCATAAATCGATAGAAAAATCAATTTATAAAACTGCTCGTACTGGGATTCGAACCCGTGACCTCCGTAGCGGTAGCCAACAACGTTGACCACTCGACCATACAGACGGCGTATGCGGCGTACATACTCTAATTATATTATATTGAATATGCATGAAATATTTTTAGTGATTTTGCCACTGTGGTCTAATTGGTTTAAAGCAGTGGTTCCTACGTACCTCCAGAGGCAATGTTCCCTCTAAGGCAAGAAGTTAGCTGCGCGGACCGATCAAATATTAATTGAACAACTGTCTTGTAGTAAGCCCCAACCCGGAATGAAGGCGCGGGGGCTTCCCAACTGTTGCGCGGCAGCTTAGAGGGAACATTGCCCAGGGGTCAGTGAAACCGTCAACAGTTCCGTGACAAATTAAAAATCATTGGGGGGTGCGAGGACGTCAGGAGGTCCACAGAAAAATAAATATAAAAAATATTCGTGACAGCTTTTTTATTATTATCAAAGTTCTAATAAATCAAATGGTAGCGATTTTTACATCAAAGGTAAAATATAATTATAGTAAATAAGAAAACAAATAATGACGATCATCCCCCGTGCAATCAAGCCGACTGCGGTCGTCTTAAATCAGGTTTACAGAAACGTCTTCCAATGTCCAAACAACAATTTAGTTCTGATTTGTAGGCCATGTAAAGTGCATTCAACAAATGTTATATCATTTCAAATGAGGTCAATTTACAGGCCCATAAATATCAGTAAACATGGATCTGTAGAGCTCTCCATTGATAGTAACGTATTGGTCGGTACATTTTTTAAAGACTGATTCAACCAGCCCAAAATTTCACCAAAAATTGACTATTATGAGTGTTAAGGCATCTCAATAATGAGTTGTTTAAAAAAATGTGAAACACCCTGAATTCATTGGTGGAATCTGATATTAGGTATTATCACAAGACCTTGGTTGTCCCCCGACAGCAGTGCAAGATCATTTGAAAAGTTTTGGGAAAAAAAATTAACAAGAAATTTGGGTGACGCATGAATTTTCTCTAACAGCCTTAGAGCAGCGCATAACAATTTATTTGTCTCTATAGTGCAGACACGAAACTAAGCCATTTATAGAATAATTATTAGTAGGGATGAGAAATGAGCCCTATACAGTAATTATAGGGGAAAAAAATGGTTGTCATCGAAACAGAAACCTGTGCCAAACTTGACATTAAAAAAGGCTCATTTATGCGTTTGGTAGGATGATGTAGAAATAGTTCACTACGAATTATTAAAGCCCGGTCAGATGGTTACTGCTAAGATGTACGCTAGTGATGTGATAATAAAATTAAACTTAAATCAAAGTGATAAAAGTATGACAGATATAGGAACCTGCATTGCTATTCCTGCTAGCATACACTATTTAGGATGGTCTGGAATAATCAACAACACATGATTGTGTTGGACGGTCTGTATACCCAAAACGTGATTGTGTTGAGTATTTTAGACTGTTCAAAATAAGTATTTGGCATGCGAGAATAGCACCGCTGGTACTGGTCTAGAGGTTTGCATACCTGTGAGCTGTGACCCATAGCCATCCATCTCCCATATCGTTGTGGCAAAAGAATATATCCCCTTTCTGAAACGTCAGTTCATCGGTGTCTGGCATTTTAGTGTATGGGAGAATTGCAACCACTCTCTGTAACATCAAAATCAAACATGTAGCTTATTCAAAAAAAAAATCGTTACAAATACTCGAAAATATTAAAGATTTTTTTTCTAGTATAGACTATCTAGTATAGTACTTTCATATAGACTCCTAATGGACCTAATTTTAACAAGTTACTTTATGAAAACTGTTTGTTACTAAATCTTATTATCAGATAGTAAGGGTAGAAGGTTAATTAATGACTTTCGTGTCTTTTAGAATTGGATGGGTGGGAAGGAATTAATACACCCCAGACACTCATGACTTGCTGAAAATTTATAAATCAATTGAAAAATCATGTCTTTACTAGGATTCAAGGATGTGAGCACTGTAACCGAAGCCAACAAAGTTGACCACTCGGCAACAATCCTGAAAAAATCCATATCCATTACTGTATTTAATTTTACAAGAACTTTACAAACCTTCATCGGCATACATATAAAATATACACATAATCTTCAGGAGTCTTTGTAATGTTTTGTGCGATGCAAGGTACTATTTTGAAAAATACTGGCTTAGATTCAAATCCAATGGATGTACTCAGCGGAACTGAGGGATGCTGGCATGTCATGGGAGGAAGCAAAGCTATTGGCGGGAGACAGGGAAACATGGAGGTGCCGCGTGGCGGCCATATGCTCCACATAGGGAGCAAACATGGCCAAAGAAGAAGATTCAACAGCATATTGAGCACAGATGTTTTTTTACCTTTTTGTCATTCACGGGCTCTGGCGGAGGCACGGGTTCAAGGAGGCGCTCCCTCTTCAACAAATCAGAGCAGTGGCTGTAGAAACCGACAAGATCACTAAGGGAATCAAACTGACGACCGCCGATGTAATAGTCTCCGCACACTGCTGTTATTCTATCGGTAATGGAATAAATAAATTTTAAATGCTGATACATATTATTAATAATGTCTATCTAAAATATAATATGTTAAAATAAAAAATATCTCATTTCTAATTTGTATTAGTCGTGAGTGGATTTCTTTCAGCAACAATGTCTCGGCATTAAAGTTCCGGCGTTTTTAATCCATTCCCATATCCTGATTAAGGCATTCAATGAAAAAAACAATTAGAATTCTCGCCTCTTCATTTGTTTTAACACAGTATTAACAGCTTAACGACCGCTGGACGTGTATTTAAGTCTTTGAAAACCAATGGTTGCTGGCCGGCGGACGCATATATGCGTATAGGCGAAATATATGTAAAGCTAAGAAAATTAAATTTGGTAAAGATATCTCAATTGTTTTACAAATTATAGTGAATTTAGTAAAATTACAATTTTTTGCGAATTTTTCGCAAAATTGGACGGCCACCAGGTGAAATTCTATAAAAAAACGTGCGGTCGTTAAGCTGTTAACACATTATTGTTGAGAAACGTAAAACTATGTTTATGGCGGTCCGATAATTCTTCCTGACAAGAATCCAAAGGATAGTGATTTGTGAAGATTCTCTAGTAAGGCAAAAACTACAAAAAAATGATGATCTTTTGTAATACAATAAATATAAACAAAGTACATACCTGAAATGATTTATTCCAGTGCGTCCTAAATAACTCAAGACATATGAACCTGGTTTCCTGTCACTCTCACGAACTGAAAGTAAATACAAAAATCAATTAGAATGTTATATATTTGTTTTATTAACCATATTCGCTCTGTATTCGGAGCATATGGCCACCACCATCTCCAGGCAGTCTCTTTGCTTCCTCCCAGGTCATCCCAGCTCCGCTGAGTACATCCTATGGATGTTTATCAGTGGACTTCCACGATGATGGGATTTACCCGGTTGGTAGGAGACAGGCAGGGTTCAGGCTATCTTAGAGCATCCGCAGCAAACGTCCAAGCCAGGTCCATCATTACGTTTTTTTTTGACGTAATAAGCGGCTGGTTAGTTCGCTCTCTTATCTCAGTGTTCTTGACAAAGTCAAACCACCGAACCCCTGGTATTCACTGCAGGCATTTGGTTTCAAAGCATAGTATAGTTACTCTGTGCTTTTATGAGATGCCATGACTCGCAACCGTAAAGCAGCACTATCAACAGGAGGCACTTAGTTCTGACTGAGTACAATCGTGAATCCCAGACATTCTGAATTAAGTTAAAGGTTTTTCCAGCTATCCCTAATCGGATCGCGAGCTCTTTACGCAGATTGCCATCTTCTGTAATGTGAACCCCCTAGTACCTGAAGCCGTCAACTCTCTCAATGTTTTACCCAGCGCTCGTCAAAGAGTAATCTAGGTCCGAACAGGCACTCGCATTGACTTAAAGGAGCCTGACAAGAATTGCACATGGCCAGCATAATTACCGATCAACATTGCCGAAAGCATGGTCGGGTGAAACTATTGCGTGCTCCAAATGGTAGAAGCTAGTTGCTTGTTTGACAGCTGTCACTTTATAATCCAGTAAAACTCTGATTTCATATGCCCTGAGTTCACGTTTTTCCGCTATTTCAGTGTAATTTCTGGAGTCTAGTTTAATTTAAGCCCATTGAATAATGGCGCATGCGATATAATTTTCTGCAATACGTGTGTAAACATTGAAAATTCATGTGAATTTATGTACCTTTCAAGGTAAATCGAGTGCCTGTAAAGTAAAATTTCTGCACCAATAACCTTTTGGATGCTATTTTTTGGGACAAATCTTTTGAACTACAATTACGATGTTGCAGATTCAAATGGTACTATCTTAAATTCACAATTGCTCGATTGAATTTACGTAATCAATTAGTTATAAGCTGTGGCGCGTGTGACGTACCATAGACAATCGGCAGCAAACGTCAAACAGACAGAACAAGAAGACATGCACTTCAATAAACATAATTAACAGCTTAACGACCGCACGTTTTTTTATAGAATTTCACCTGGTGGACGAGCAATTTTGCGAAAAATTCGCAAAAAATTGTAATTTTACTAAATTCACTATAATTTGTAAAACAATTGAGATATCTTTACCAAATTTAATTTTCTAGCTTCCAGATACTTTTCAATAGAATGGAATTTATGACGTATGACGCATATATGCATCCACCAACCATTGGTTTTCAAAGACTTAAATACGCATCCAGCGATCGTTAAGCTGTTAAAACACAAACACTTTTTTTCTTTGAATGAGCACTGAATGAGAGAAGTTATGATTGATGAACATTTTAGCTAATAAATCAATTAATGATGATCACTGAATTAAAAACAAATTACAACTTAACAGGAAAAAGAGAAGTCACTGTGTTCTTTTTCCATATGCAGCTCAATCATCTTTATAATCAAAATACAATACAATCGCCAGTGTCAAGTCGAAAATTCCCACAATCTAAATTTTAATAAAGTAAGACAATTTTTCTATAAGAAAGTGTGTGAAGAATGCCAACAAGGTAATGCCTAATTTAAATATTGCACAAACACGCCAGAAGACCAGTTTGGTAAAATAAAATTATGTAAATGCTATAATTTTTCAATGAATAAATTGATTAACCATCCAAAGAAAGAGTGGAACCATACTATCGTAACAGTAAACACCGTTGTCTATTGATCCCACTATTCATCCTTTTTTTATCGGAATATCGTTGCGTTCAATAAAATTTGCTTGAAAAGTATATTGACACAACTGCATCAAATCCAATATTTTTGATTTTCTTAAAAACGCACTTTTTGATATTGTAAATTATTTATTATTATTCTATTTAAGTTTTGATGTATTTGTATTACTAATCTGTGTGTCTCGATGAACGTTGATTCCTGGACCGGCGAATTGACGCAGCAGAGACGGCATGACACAAGGATCACTCGCGAAATTTTCGCGAAAGACGACCACCAAATGCCGGGCCTATTCATAGTCCCAGTGGAGTGATAGAATCGAACGCAGAGCGTGTGAAAAAGATTTGGAGAGATCATTTCTGCAAAGTGCTAAACACGGAGATAAGGGAACAGACTAAACAGCTGTCAATTATGTCCAAAGTAATAAAGTGACGATGGACCTGGTTTGGACATGTGCTACGGATGCCAAAAAAAAGGCTGAATTCAGAAAAAAATTATCTGAATTTCGTAACACATCTACCTTGTTGCATTGCATTTTTAATAAATATTACTGTGGCAAACGCGATTGGTTGAAGACGATCTGCAATTGTTTTCAAATTTTGAAGAATATGTGAGGGAGAATAATATCAACATCAAGTGGTAACCCTGGTTCAAAAGCACTTGGAATCACTCTCAGAATCTTTTGCTCTTTATTACCCAAATAATGAAGATCCCAGACATGGTAATATGTGGATAACAGATTCGTTTGGAGTGAACATTCAAGATACTAATTTATGCATGAAGCTAAAACAAATCCAGGTGCATTTTTAGACGCACTTGATCACTTTTGTTTCAATATTTAATATTTAACACAAAAGTATAATTAATGGTCCGCTGGATTAAAATTGTGAATTTAGTGGTCCGTGAGCCCAAAAGTTTGCCAACCGCTGATCTATAGGATGTACTCGGTGGAGCTACAGGACGCTGGAACGACATGGAAGGAAGCAAGAAGACTGAGGGGGACAGATAATCTTGGAGGAATCATGTGGTGGCCATATGCTCCGACTAGAGAGCAGATAATCCAAAGAGGTTAAATTGTGAATATTTAATATTTCACGTTTAAATATATTTCAATCCCAATTTTTTGTGTGCCTGATGAAACAATGAAAACAGTGCTGATGAAGATAACGGAGGAGCATTCGATAATTTGAGTGGCCATCAACTTGCAGCACGTCTAGAAATACGACTCACACTGGGACGAGTAAAGAATTTGAAAGCTATAAAACGATGAATTAACGCTCACGGATTGACCTTGAACATAACAGTAAATGATTGAGCACTATTTGAAGGTAACCAAAAGTCTTTCAGTCAAACATGAAGAAATTAAATGTTTTTTTGTCATTTAGACTTTCTACGGGTATAACAAACAACTCGGAAAGAATTATTTCTGGAACACGAAGGTTGACATGCACATCAATATGCAAATAGACTCAATGTGAAGAGGCCAAATAATATGACTCATACACGCGGCTGATAATGAAATAGACGCTAATCATAAAATGAGGAATGTTAGGCCAATTATATTTTATAATTATTATGCCCGCTATTAAGGCGACTCAGTAGGAATGCAAAACTTTAATTTGACCTACAGCATAAATATTGCACTGACTTAAATAAGTAACCACCAAAATACGTATTTTTACAGTATCAAAACAAGCAAAACATTTTTCTATTTCATTACAAAAATAACAATACCACCTAACACACGAATGGGTATTTAGACAGTTATAAAGGTTTTTCATATAAAACAATTTGTATTAATATTAGATATCGACGAAAATCAATAAGTATTTATTTATCTTCATAGCAAAGACTGACAATCTAATTTACTTCCCCAAATATCTGTTGCAACAATTATATGTAACTGAAACTATACGTTAATTATATATTCCTTAAAAATGCTTCATATGAGGTGTTGCTACATGTAAGCAACAGTAAGCTATCGTACTAATAAATTAAATCATGAGACGGCTTTTGCCAAAGGTAACAAGAGACGCTAAACAAACCATACAATACAAATTTCTCAAACTTTCTCTAATATATTGAATTAGTTTTTATTTTTAATTTTTTATAACCTATTTTTTATGATATTGATTTGATATGATTTGTTATGATATTGATGAATACAGTTTTGAAAAATAATTTTGTTGCATAAAAAAGTTTAAAACATAATAATATTGACATAACAAGATTAAAATAGAAAAGTATTGAGTTCTAAAAGAATTATAAGTTGCAATTGATAGTTATTTCTGGTTCGCGCTATAGTTGACCATGAATTTAGTCCGAAAATTATCTTAACTCTATGTCTTATCGTGTGAGACAAAAAACTTCAATATTTTTAAATCATTGTATGTTAAGTAATCCTTCTTAACAAATCGATTGAACATGTCGCACAGTGACTTCTTTACATTTTTTTATTAATAGCATCTAAAATGTATTGCGGATTCTATTATATATTTCTATTGACCTTTTGAATCTAAGATCCAAAATCTCAGGATGACACATTGGTTCTAGAAAGTGGCGCGTAAAAAAAGCTCATCTATATATTAATAGCCGATAAGGTCCGAGTGTCTGTATGGGTGAGTGTTTGTTTGAAGTGAGCGTCCATTTCACACCTTCCAGTCTCCACTTTTTTATTCATACTAAATTTATACATTAAAAGTCGATAAAATAATCACTCGCTTTTCACTTTTCACAAATGTGTGCGTACTGATGATGTCCTCGAGACATCTTCTTCTTCTACGAAATGTATTTTGTTTGCGTACATTTTCAAATTAATAGATAATGAAATGAAATAAAATAAAATAAAATAAAATAAAATAAAATAAAATAAATTAAAATAAAATAAAATAAAATAAAATAAAATAAAATAAAATAAAATAAAATAAAATAAAATAAAATAAAATAAAATAAAATAAAATAAAATAAAATAAAATAAAATAAAATAAATTAAAATAAAATAAAATAAAATAAAATAAAATAAAATAAAATAAAATAAATTGAAATAAATTAAAATAAAATAAAATAAAATAAAATAAAATAAATTGAAATAAATTAAAATAAAATAAAATAAAATAAAATAAATTGAAATAAAATAAAATAAATTGAAATAAATTAAAATAAAATAAAATAAAATAAATTGAAATAAAATAAAATAAAATAAAATAAAATAAATTGAAATAAATTGAAATAAATTTAAATTTAATTTAATTAAATTAAATTAAATAAAATAAAATAAATTAAAATTAAATTAAATTAAATTAAATAAAATAAATTAAAATAAATTAAAATAAATTAAAATTAAATTAAATTAAATTAAATTAAATTAAATAAAATGAATTAAAATAAAATAAATTAAACTAAATAAAATCAAACACAATGCAGCAAAAATCTCCCGTTGCTGGGCAACGGGCTTACAGCTAGTATTTTTTAATAAAACATTTGATACGTCCACTCCATACCACGTACGATCTCAGACTGAAGCTCAAACTGATGCATAGTAGGTAAGAAAAGGCATCTCCGAAAAATGGTTACCATTTATTGGTATTATCATTATTTTATTTTTTTTTTTGCTTTTAAATGTAAACAATAAAATGGTTTTTTATTTCAATTTTTTTTAGAAGTATATATGATACAATTATGCTTTAAAAATCAGTCAGAAAAAGTGGGAAAAATGGTACATTTCAAATGGCTGTATAATCATTATATTCGATAAATTAGAAATTCTGCTCAAATCACTTTCTTAAACCAATCTTTATCTGTATTTCTTTCTAAGACTTCAAACTTCGGTATCTTATAATAAACCTTAAAACGATCTTCGCGTAAAGTAGTTGAAAAAAGTCCAAGTCAATGTTTTGCCAACATTTGCCAACATTTTTACTATTTTCATTAAAAAAAAATGCAATAGTGTAAAAAAGCGTTTGGAAAATGTAATTATTGAAAAAAAAATTTTTTTAAGTGAACGGTTCACGAGATTTCGTCGATGGCAAACGATCGATTTACTCTGTTTTCAGGCGTAAAGGTACTATATCCTCTTAATATAATGATTGCAAAAAAAGGTAGAAGCAAAAATGCCTATTTTAAAATTAGCTGTCACCATAGTTGTGAACAATCACATAATTTCACCAATGTTGTCAGCTATTAATATGACAATTATACAAGACACCCCAGAGTACATTAATTTAACCGATAACTACTACATAACATGGAGATATTAGTGTTTGTTTAGTTTGGAAATAGAATAATGTTATCATGTGCTGATCTACCATTACAACATGGCCACTGGCAGAAGTGAGACCTAAAAAAGTCTATCTAAGGGTTATAGCCGTCAAACGTAAGCAGGGCCGGCGCCACCATACAGGGGAAATAGGCAACATAAGCCTAGGATGCATAAATGGAGTATTGAAATTATTTTTATATACTTTAATAATAATAAACTAGCTGTAAGCCCGTTGCCCAGCAACGTGAGATTTTTGTTGCATAGTATTTAATTTAATTTTATTTTATTTTATTTTTATTTATTTTATTTTTATAGTTAGCAGAAATTTCGTAAATTATTTAATATTTGGAATAATGTTTAAGTTGGCTAACAACCATTTTTCGTAGTAGCAGAAATTTCGTAAATTATTGAATTTTTGGAATAAAGTTTAAGTTTGCTAACAACCATTTTTCGTAGTAGCCGAAATTTCGTAAATTATTTAATTTTTGGAATAATGTTTAAGTTTGCTAACAACCATTTTTCGTAGTAGCATGAATTTCGTAAAATATTAAATTTTTGGAATAATGTTTAAGTTTGCTAACAACCATTTTTCGTAGTAGCAGAAATTTCGTAAATTATTGAATTTTTGAAATAATGTTTAAGTTTGCTAACAACCATTTTTCGTAGTAGCAGAAATTTCGTAAATTATTTAATATTTGGAATAATGTCCAAGTTTGCTAACAACCATTTTTCGTGGTAGCAGAAATTTCGTAAAATATTTTATTTTTGAAATAATGTTTAAGTTTGCTAACAACCATTTTTCGTAGGAGCAGAAATTTCATAAATGATTTAATATTTGGAATAATGTTCAAGTTTGCTAACAACCATTTTTCGTATGAGCAGAAATTTCGTAAATTATTTAATACTAGCTGACCCGACGAACTTCGTACCGCCTCAGAATCAATAAATGTTGTAATAAAAATAATAAAACATTTTTAGTACTTTTCCCACTAAATAAAATTTATTTGATCAGGACCGGTTTCGCTCATCGCGAGCATTATAAACTGAGTTATTATCATCTGAGCATTATCATCAGTTAATAATGCTCGCGATGAGCGAAACCGGTCCTGATCAAATAAATTTTATGTGGAAAAAGTACTAAAAATGTTTTATTATTTTTATTATATTGCCATTCCACCAAGTATTGACAGTGAACACCTTAAAAGTGAATAAATGTTCTGTTAACTTGATAACTTGAAGCATGAAGACTACCGAGTCAACCTTCAGTTGTAAATTGCGCGGTGGCAAGCCAGGCAGATCCAATAAGTTTAAAAATTAAGTTGGATAGTTGGTTGCTTCGTCTTCGTTTGTAACACGGTCGATAGATTTAAAGGAATGCAGTGGACCAACGATTTGATTTTGAATTGTGAAGTTTAAATGATCCACATCTTTGTTCTTTGCCGCAAGAATTGCTTGTTCATTCAACCAATTGTGATTTTTGTGATTAGATGTTCGGGAACATTTTGTTGAATGAAGTGAAATTGCAAAAATTCGGCGGAAACAAAATCAATCCGTTCGATTCGTCGACAGGAACACCCCCGTTACCGATAGTCAGCAATTGCTTCGGCAGATAGATCGTTTAGCAATGCAACTCGCATGTTTGTCGTCAGCTGAAGATTCTTTACATAGCGCCAGAGTCGTGATTTGAGGTAAGCGTTTATTTCATCGGCGGCGGTAAATCTTGGAATGACTGGTAGTGTTTGGTGGAAATCGCCAGATAGTAGAATCATTGCGCCTATAAAACATCTTGAGTTATTGCACAGATATTTCATAGTTTGATTGAGTGCTTCCAATGCGCATTTGTGCGCCATTGTCCATTCATCCCAGGTGATGATTTTACTTGCTACCAAAACTTTGGTCATTGGTGAGTGTTTCGCAATATTGCATGTCAGTTTTTCTGTCGTTTAAAGCAGTGCTCCGCAAGCGGTGTGCCGCGAGGCGATGCTGTGTGTGCTGCGGCGCGAATCTCTAATAAACGAAAAAAAAAAATAGTTTGGTCGATACTACAAACTATTTCTGATGACACTATCATAGAGAAGCATAAATAATTATTTTTTGGTTGAAAAAATATGTTATATGTACAGTCTGCGCAAGAATGTTTCGCGCACCTTGCGAAAGTTCGCTAGATTTGAAGGAATGTAGTGGACCAACGATTTGATTTTGAATTGTGAAGTTTAAATGATCCACATCTTTGTTCTTCGCCGCAAGAATTACTCATTCAATCAACCAATTGTGATTTTTGTGATTAGACGTTTGGGAACATTTTTTTTTGATGAAGCCGTCCTTCGTTGAGACGAAATTGTTAAAATTCGGCGGAAACGAAATCAATCTGTTCGATTTGTCAACAGGAACACGGTCGTTACCGACGATAGTCGAAGATCGTTTTCAAGCTTAAATCATTTTTCTCTTCTCCTTCGGGGCCGAGTTAATAATCCTCAAATTCTCATGACTATTAATTTACATGATCCCAATTTATTCTTACGTGGGCGTAACTATGAGCAAAAACTTTTATTTCTAAAAACTTATACCTCGCTTAAGAGGTTTAAATCACCAGTTCCAAGGGCCGTTAGATTGATCAACGCATTGCCTAGAGAAGTGGACATTTTTAGTGATAGTATTTGTGAACTGTTTGTAAAATTTCACTATTTTATTTCTTGATTTTTTATGTTGATTTTGATTCTGATATATTATGTAGTTTTATTTTATATTTTGTCTTATTATATTTTTCAAGTACATGGCGAATTGGCGTCAGCTGTTATGTCATGTACTGTAATTTTAATTTTGAACAATGAATAAATAGATAGTCAGCAATTGCTTGGAGAAATCTTCGGCAGATGGATCGTTTAGCAATGCAACTCGCATGTTTGTCAATTATTTGAGGCAAGCGTTTATTTCATCGGCAGCGGTTGATCTATCTACGTGGCTGCTATTCCAGAAGAAGAAACTGCTACAGCATTTTTTTTTATCTCGCATGAACAGTGGCCATAATCAATGACATGAGGAATGTCTTCCCAGCTCCACCGGGCGCATCGAGGAAAAATAAGCCACCATTTCCATCATCAATTACCTTCATTAACGTATCGCTAATTTCCTTCTGTTGAGGGTTCAACAGTGGTACATTCGTTCAAACTGATTGGTTCAATGCATCTCGATCATATTCACGTTCACGTTCCAATTCTCGATTGAAAGCGTCGTTCATTCCACGATCTGGCGTTGGCATTCCTAACTTGACTACCAAACTGCCGCACATGAGGTAACACATGTCTTCGATCTAAAGCAAAGCCTGGTTATGTATCTCTTCATTCACCTCGAGATCGGGATTCCCCAAACTGACACGAATTCGATGCAAAATGTATTCGGACATGTCATCCTTGTACTTGTTCAACAGTTCACGGGGATTCGATGGGAAGCATGTCAAAATAATGATAGAAAATAATGTGCGTATCTGACTTGGAGATTCAGAAACAATTTCTTCAGCGATTGTAATGAGTATCATTTTCAAGCAAATTGAGCTGTTGTCATTTTTCGGATGAACTGTGTACATGCGACCAAGAGCATCAGTAGTCATTCGGATGAGCAGGAACCGCATCGCCTTGCTTTCGACGTTAAAATTTCTTCGATGTAGCTTTCCAAGTGTAATAACGTGGCATCTCAAAGTAGAGCAACGTTCGTGCAAATAGCGTAATATTTTTGTCAAAAAAATTATCATACCTAATTAAAAACATAACCTTATTTCAACATTATCCGATTTTATTTCGTTTTCATTTTATATCATCGATTTGTTTTATTCTAATCCATACTCTAAATTTAAAATTATTTAGAAGTCAATCGTATGCAAAAGAAGCAAAAACAAATGAATTTTGGAAAAATTGCCACCTAGCGGATGAAATCTGCATACAAACGACATTTTCATTATTTCAAGGTGTTCGCCATTTGAAAACTGTATGAGAATATTAATTTTCTTCATAATTTCTTTGCCGTGATATTTTTCCGATGTTTTAATGCTTATTCTGCTATTCTAGGCGGATACGAATTTAATAAAACAAAGATCATTAAAATCCGAGCTGTTATTCTCGAGATATACGTAGTGTAACAAACCCCACTTTCTTTTATATATATAGATTTGGAATAATGTCCAAGTTTGCTAACCATTTTTCATAGTAGCAGAAATTTCGTGAATTATTGAATTTTTGCAGTAGTAGCAGAACAGATGTCGTAAATTTTTTATTTTTGGGACATCATGTGACATGTGATTTGTGATTATTTTATCGGCTATTAATATATAGAGGTAAGTATGTATCGTATTCTATATTTTCGAAAGAGAGAATTTGAGTGACTGAGTAACAAACAGTTCACGTAGAAAAACTTCTGTTGAAATACCTCCAATAGGAGGCCATATGTTCCACATTGAGAGCTGACATGGATATATAAAAAAAGTATTTCTAATAACCCAGAATTGGTTTTTATTAGTTCAAAAAAAAATATTTGATGAGACAAAAAAAAAGGCTTTGTTAAAAAGGGGGCGCGCCAATAACCGTTGCCTAGGGTGCCAAATAACCTAATAGGTAATTCCCATCAATAACCCTGTGAATTACGTGGTGACCACGATAAGTAATATAGTATGCAGAAGGGTTAAAAAAATTAAGCATCAGAACATTTCATAGACTTGCCATTCGAGGTTATAAGAGAAAAATCAATCACTATTCTATGACAGTATTCAAGGGTATAAAAAAAATCAAGCTTAAGATTGAAAAATATAGTAAAAGACTTACCTAAATAACTTCCCATCTTTGCAGCACCCCAAAGACGGTCTTCTGCAGTATACCTATCCAAGCGACCATGGTACCATTCTGTCTCAGGAGGAGCGAGCACAGCTTGCCGTTCTCCTGTAGACATGTCAACGTTTTATGATAATAAATGCATGAGTTTTAACAAATATCATAATGTAACAGCTTTTATCTCATTTCAATGACCTTCGACTTTGCAAAACATACAGTCATCACTAACCCATATATATATAAAAAAATGTATTAAACATTTTTAGTACTTTTTCTACATAAAATTTATTGGATCAGGACCGGTTTCGCTCATGGTTAGCATTGTCAACTGACAATGCTCACTAAATTTTATGTGGAAAAAGTACTAAAATATTAGTGCTTATTTTTATTATAATGCCATTCCACCAAGTATTGACAGTAAACCACTTAACCCGTTACCTGCCATGATCCCCATTTGGGGTACGCGACTAATATTGCTCTGCAGTTGGTAGTACTTGCTGAAATATTTCTACTAGTAACACAGTTACGTTCAGAAGAGTCTGTAGCAACATTTTCACAAAAAATAATTTATAAGATTAGAGTTATAAATGCTAGTGAAGTGAAAATTTAAAGGTAAATCGTAAAAAGGTAAAACGTGACTTTTGTATTGTTTCTTTAAATTTTAAGTTGTTATTTCGTGCATGGCTAATATATAGGTTATATTAAAAAAATTACAAAATGGAGGTTTGGAGGGATTAGTTTAGTTTAATAGTTTGTAATGTTTAACGTCATTAGTAGTATGATTAAATTTGTTTGCACTGTTTCGATTTTATAATCCCCTCTTTGCTTCCCTTAAAAAGGAAAAATCCCATTCTGATTGTTTACAACTCATTAGTATAATTAGTATAATTATCTGTTTGCCTTATTTCGATTCTACACCCCCCCCTCCAAACCTCCATTTTGTAATTTTATAATTTTAAAATGTTAGAATCAATCTTGCTTCATTACTTAAGCAAACTTTGCGATAGTAAGTCTGAAGATGCCTCTGAAAGAGGCGAAACACGTGTCACAGTTAGTAACACAATACGTGGAATAATCAAAGTTAATTTAAATTTTCTATTACATTTATAAAAACTTACTTTTTATAGGGATCAAGTGTTTTTTTCGTTAAAATATTTTACCAAACCTATTTTTCAGTAAAAAAAATAACACATCGCAAAAAAAACGGGAAAAAAAATCTGGCAGGTAATGGGTTAAAAGTGACCATATCGACTGTGGAAAGGAAAAAGGACTTAACCCACAGTTTCTTCAAAACAGGTTTTTTCGATAATCACGATGTATCAAACTTGATACACGTTCTATCAAAAGGATGCAAGCTGCAAATACCGAATTAGTATCTAAATTTAGCTTTAAAGATTGAAAAAATGACCTTGTAAAAAATTAAAACCAAGAAAAAAGATTGAAATAAAGGTTTTCCCTAGACAATTTCTTTAATTAATATTAGATTGTGTCAATTAAACACCAGTTTAGAAGTCTCCATGTACTTCAGGGTTGTGTATAATTCATAATTTGCATATGTCACAAAATCATCAAAACACGTTGTGTGGGTTACGTCCTTTTTCCTTTCCACAGTCGATATATATATGAATAGCTCAACTGGTACTTTTCAAATCTGGCAATGCAATTTTCGGCCTTGTCTGCGAGAATAGCATCGGGTTGAGATTAACAATATCAAATTTGTTGAAATCCAGTGCATATGCTGGGCCTGACATAGTATGAGCCCCTTAAAAGTGAGGTGAGCACAGTGGTATTTTAGGAAGAAATGAGTTAGATGTGTTAGTAATACAAGTGAAAAGACAATATTATATACACACTGCATCACTGTTTTCTCTCTCAAATAAAAATATTCAATACACAAAAACACTAAGTTGAGTCATATATGTACATTCACACAAGTTTTGTCACTTACGACCTGGGTTTCGCCTTTCGACATCTTCAGGCAATCAAGTGCATGGATGAACTTGAGCTGACGTTCAGTAGATAAATGTATTACCAAGTTTAAAGTCATTGCTGGCGAAATGGATTAACCCATGGGAATGCCTACAGATTGGAATGGTGAGTAATTTTAAGACCACCGACATACTCACCATTCAAATCTGTAGGCATTTCTATGGGTTAATCCAGGGGTTCCCAAGCTTTTTCGGTTTACGGCGCTCTTAAAATATCAGATTTTTTTGCAGTGCCCCAAGTCAAAACATTCGTTATCTCGTGTCAAACCTTGTTACTAATAGTTTCTCAATCTCACTAAAATTTCAGCGTGACTCGTTCTTATTTTTTTTAGCTCTTCCAAGAATTTCAAAATCAGAAAACAGCCCAGGAATTTCCCGATTTTTCCAAAATGTCAGCGTGACTCGTTTTTTTTATTTAGGTCTTTTAAAAATTTAAAAATCTGAGAACCGAGGAATTTACCGATTTGCCCACTTTGTCAGGATCTCAAACAAGTTCCGAGTTTTATAATAATATTTTGTAAAGGAAAATTTTCACGGCGCCCCAATAGAACAGACGAGGCAGATAGTTTGGGTAACTCTGGGTTTAGTTTGTGAAGTTTTTTCGCCGTAATAATCCATGACCAGCTATACTCTACAATTACCAAAGACAATTTTACCAATAACAAATTGACTCATTTCAATGACATAAGACGATAGCCTCGCATGGATATTTCAATGAATATTCAATGGTAAAATTACATGGCATTAAAAATAAAACACGTTGAAGCCCTAGAGAGATTTTAACAATATATTACGATACCTGCTTCCATCTATATAACATAAGGAAAAGCTGATGAGTTTAGGAATGTTCACTCTTGACATAATGACTCACCATTGGTACTAGGTCCATCAATTTCATCCAGTTCTAGATCTGCTGCGAGTTCCACCAAGTCGATGCCTCCGCCGTCTTCAGAACCAGTGGACGGGGATCCAAGCTTATCCTTGAATAGGCTCAGTGCTGCTCCAATTGCACCCCCTCCGATGGCGGCGCCGCCCATAGGTCTGATTAAATCAGCCATCATTCGGAATCTACTTTTGACTTCTCGATTAATAACAACCGTGTCAAAGAAACTAGTTAACTCGTCTTCATGTTCACATTCATGTAGTCATAGAATTTAAATAAAGCTTTACGAGACGAAATATTATACATCAACCCGAGTATGGAATTCTGTTGTTGTTCTTATTCATAACCGCGACAAATGTCCCGACGATAAGGCGAGACGCAGTTTTCACTAAGCCGGCAGACCGTCATGATCCCGCAGATTAAATGTATTTACTTAAAGGCAATGGTAAATTATTTGAGGGACTTAAACGGTTCTTAGTGTCCTGCCGATATTGTAAAAGATGACATGCGGGGGTGATTATTGACGTTCCTGTGAAACCCATAGACTTAGTACTTAGATGCATAAAGTGAAATTCATAGACTTTTACTGCCTACTTTCTACTACCTAGGCAGCCGTACAATTTCGTAATTTTGGAATATGTGTGGCTTATCCCAAAATTTATATTGAAAAATATAATTCATCGCTAATTTTCACTTACATTTTAAATAACATTGCAATGAAATTCTTGTTTTTTTTTGTATATTAACGTAGATATGGGATATTTAATTTTAACGCAGTTTGGTAACTGCCTACATTTTATGGCAGCACTGTTCCAGTTCTCAGTTGGTGATCGAAGACGTCAAAGTCAGAGATAAGTCAAAGTTCAAATAGTGCTCTCGTGTTGTTTGCCATCATGTCGATCTTTCATAAATTGGAAAGCGATGTCACCAATAATTTGAGATCTGCTGACATCTTAACTCGGTATTTTATTTGTGATAATTATTTATTTATTTCATTTCAGCGTAAACTCACAGATAAACATGGTATATCTCCTAGGAAGGTACTTGCGACTTAACTATATTTTCAGTCTAGACGTCTGGAATAAGTACCTGTTACCCTGATCGCAACGCGCATCTGCAGGTGCATCATGCACTTCCCTGGACGACCCGGGCAAAATGCAATTTAGATCAATATTCGCTCAATTGATTTGATAGAAAATAAACTTAATCGGAAAAATACGTTTTTATAAATAGGAATTTATCACAATATATACAAAAACACAATTGTATTTTAATGACATTATTTCTTGTAGTTCAATATCACTAATTTAAACTAATTATTGTTTATAAACTAATAATTGTTTTATTTGGAAAAGTGTTTGTATTTACAACCATTCACAATAAATATAATCTAGGAAAACATGAATTCCCCCTGCTTTCAGCTCAATGCTTCATCAAAATTCATGAAATATAATTAAAAATATTGATTTTATAATTTGTATTCAAAGGTCTAAAATATATCAAAAATGGGTTCTTTCCTGTTATACGTGAATCAAAAGGTGCATACTTTACACGAATGGAGTATGTTTTGCTTCCTAAAAAACGCCCCCCCCCCCCCCCCGCAAACAAAAAATCCCTCATAAATGCGTATAAAAAATTCTTACCTACGCTAACTTAGTATGCTATTTTAGACCTTATTATACCTTACGCAAGATGCTAATTTCGAATGCCAGACGTTATTCCGTTAAATAGTTTTACAATAATATATTGCTAGAGATGTGAATTTCATAATTTAATACATTTTATATTCATTTAAAATGCGAAATAATAATAAAATAAGAAATGATTTTATTCTCGTTAGATTGAAATCTAAAATATTAATATTATCGAATTGAATTATATCAGTAGTACATAATTGGTTGTAGTATAAAATAAATTGTAAACGAAAAATTCAAAATTTATATGTCAGTTTAGCTACTTACTTCCACCATGGATTATTTCTCAAAGAAAATATGTATATCAGAAAAAAAATATAAAATTCTGCTGTATTGTAATGGGGTCGATATTTTTGATTATATTGAAAAGAAATATCATTCATAATATGTATTTAATATTGAAAATTGACATACACAGAATTATATACTTTGATATTTTCAAGCCATTTTTGGGGCTGATTTCTAAAAATACTTTCAAAAATTATTTTTATCTACTAAATTACATTCATGTTTCATATTTCAGCTACTTTGGATAAGCTGGGTTTGCAAGTAATACCTTCATATACGTTCACTTGATAAATGCAAACAATGTGATTATCAAATATTGAACATAATTTATCAAATTGTAATTGTAACATGATAATTTAATAAATAATTTAAACTATTATTAACAACCATGCTCTGTGCGTGCTCCTGTATATAAACCTTTAGTAGTACATTCGTTTATTGAGTGCGCGTCGATTTAATTAAATATGTATGATACCGTTTAAAACGAATGTACCCAAAAATGTTCACTTGCATTTTTACAATATTTGTAGTTTCATCAAATAAAATATATATTGCAAATCTATGAAAGTGATGAAACCGATAAAAAATAAAATTTTGGAACAAGTACGAAAAATTGTATTTTTCATGAATATTCTTGAATATTCAATGCTGTAAAGCAGGGATTCGCAACCTGCGGCCTGCGGGCATTGTGGTGCGGCCCACAAGGTTCTCTAGATTAAAATATTTGTCTACACATGTCATTACTGTATAATGACATATGACCCAAGTGCGGCCTGCACTAACTCCATGAAAAATATTTGGCACTCTTAAAACAAAAGATTGGCAAACCTTGCTGTAAAGCAGTGGTTCCTACGGACCCCCCAGGGGTCCCTGAGACCGCCCAGGGGGTCCGTGGCCGGTCAAAATTAATTTGGGGGTGCGTGGACTACGCCAAGGGGTCCGCGAAAGGTTAGATTTGAAATAATATTTGTAACACATTTTCAGGATTATGAAAGTTAAAATAAATAGCAATAAATAATTTGATTTTAGGTCTTGAGTAAAATGTACACATTGTATATTAAAAAACAAGTATGGGCAAATATTACACCCTGCAAGCAAGCCAACCGCGGCCATATCTTTTATGCATTTTTTAAGAGGAACGGACCTTGCCGCAAAGTGCATTGAACAAAAGGAGTATCGTTTTCGGATTGCTACGAAGAAACAAATAATTATTTTTTAATATTAATAGTTGATTTCTTATTGACATATTATATTAAGTTTATTTACGCAAAGTTATACTTTTGCTTAAGTTACATGAAATAGTTTTAGTAAATCACATTTCTTAATAGTACGTTTAGTTATTGATTGATAATAATTTAATTATTTAATAACCTTGAAAAAAAAATAACTAAATCAAGAAAAAATGCATAAATTACAATTTGTGACACTCAAAATATTGTCTTTATCTTAAATAATTAGTGCGATCAGGCTGGTTTCCCACCACCACCTATTGTGTATATGCAGTGCGATCATTTGTAGCATTTCTTTTTTTTTTTAAATAAAACAAAATATTAATTATCTTCAAATTCAATGTCAAATTTAATGAAACAATTTGAAGCTACAAGGCGATGAACTAAATTTAATCAAAACTAAAAGTATAATATCTGTGTTTATTGCAAAAAAATATTTTACAATAAACGCAAAATTTGTATAGACAAACAAAACTTGGGGAGAGGAGAATGCTCTGTTTCCTAATCTTTCAAAATTGGAAAAGTGAAGTGAAGATTTGCTTGCTTAATGTGAACACTTAGCGGCTCTTCATTCTGATCTCAGCCGAAGATTTGAAGACATTCTTCACTTAGTTATCCCAGATCGGGTGCTGAACCCTTTTACAAGTAGAACTACAAACTATGATGGATCTATATTGTTACAGTAGCAATTAATTGAATTATCTCCAAATGAGGAACTTAAACCAATGTTTTTACAAGGCTACCACAAATTCTGGTTGCAAAAGCAGATACAAATTTTATATCCTGCTTTATGGGGCACTGTACAGAAGCTAGTGATTGCTTTCCCGTTCTCTTATTTAGTAAAACGTGGATTTAGTGCTGTTATGAACCTTATTACAAGAAAAAGAATCTCACTGGAAATTAGTGCTCGTGGAGACTTACGATTGATACTATCAAACATAGAGCCCAAACATAAATGATCTGATATCATCTCACCAGATTCACCCGTCGCATTGAAAAAATGTGTTTTTTTTTAATATCAATAAATATTTATTGTTATAAATACTAATTTAAATATCAAAATGTTTTATTTATTTATTTATTTATTTACCATTTACCATTCAAGGTATCAAAATAAAATTTATATTTTTTTCTCTTATGAAATTATGTAGAGTTATTTCACTTGGGGGTCCGTGGTCAAATTTTTCTCCATGAAGGGGTTCGTGAGCATAATAAGTTTGGGAATCACTGCTTTAAAGCAAGGGTGCCAAACATTTTTTTGCGATTTGAGCTACTTTTCAATCTAAAGTTTACTCGCAGTCAACTCCTTACATGATTCTTATAAAAAAAAATACTTTGGGGTTTTTTCCCGTCCTCAAACATAAAAATGTTTATTTTAAACGCAAAGTATCTTACAAAATAATTCAATTTTAGTATTTTCATATTTAAAATATTACGCTGTAGCTGTTTCACTGGGAAAATTTCTGGATCCTCCACTGACTTGTAGAAATGTAAATAATAACAATCTTACATCAAATCTTGAAAATAAAATATTATTTTATAAACTAATAATCTTGTTTTCTTTTTGTTTCAGTCCTAATGCAAGCAATGGTCTTTGGATAACTCTTCTCTTGCCACTGTGCTTGGCCGCATCTATTTTCTGCTATCCTACATCAGGCGTCTACAAAGAGACAGCAGTATGCTCAATAGGCCTCGCCTTGACATCCATTATTTTCATATTTTATTTAGCACAGAACAATATGAACATTTCACCGTTTTTGGGTTGTGGTTTTCCCATTATAGTGGTCTCTGTCTTGCAGATGCTTATTGCAGAAAAAAGTGAGTAGAGTTCCTTCTTTTAGACCAGAATATTTTCTATTTTCCAAGTAATTGTGATCCTAATTGGCTTTTTTCTCGTTTTCATTTACTTTTGTAATATCAGTATTGATATATTCATCCGGTATTGCAATTTCTAAATACATTGTCCCTAAGAATTGTCCCCCGTATCAATAATAATAACATAAAAATATAAAATTTAATTTGATAACTTTGTTATTGCACTTGTTGTCTTACAGCAGTGTTTCCCAAACTTTTGACATGCGTACCCCTTCTATAATTTTCGAAACACTGAGTAGCCCTCGTCAAAAAAATGCATATACTCTAATTCACGGGTTCCCAAACTATGGGTCGCGACCCCCAAAGAAGTCAGGGCAGATTTTCTGGGAGCGGCCAACTTTTTTCGATTTTGGATTTGAACAGCAAATCTAAAACTAGTCAACTAATATTACCTTATTGAAAAAAATGCCTTTTTCAAATGCATTTTTGCCGTGGGTCACATTGCTTTTATGAAAAGGGGTCGCCACCCGAAAAAGATTGGGAACCTATGCTCTAATAGCAATCAAAATATACAAGCTGCCTGTTGCACCATGCGCAGCCAAATCCCGGTGCAGCGCATACCCTCATCAAACTCTTCCCGTCCTCCTGGTGGTACGCGTACCACACTTTGGGAAACACTGTCTTACAGAATGTGCAAGCAATAGCTTTGAGTTTTTGGAAATTAATAGTCATTAATAAAAAGGAAACATTAGCAAATAACATTTTAAATAAGTTAACCGCATCACCATTGCTGAACATATCTCCATTGGGATTTACCACACATAATGAAAGTAATATCCTCAACATTCCCAATTGCATGTCAAAAGCCATCTCTCGCCACTGCTATATAAATATAAAAAATATTATATTATTTACCTGACTTATGTTTTAATTGTAGCTTTACATAACTTACTTCCAGATATAATATTCTCCATTGCAAGTGCTCTCTTCACGTGCATACCACTGCAACAGAGCATTATTAGAGTACTGAAACAATGCCCCCTGAGTTTCACAGTCGGCGAAGCGTTATTGGTGGTCCAAGCAGTTGTTTTGTTTTTATTTGCGGCAATCCTAAATATGCATTACTCTTTTACTGTTTCCCCGAAAACAGATATTGAAATAATCACATTGATTCTACAGGTAATTATTTTCTTCCTTCTCCTTTTACACTTTTATCACTATGCGTGTTCAAATATTAATAAATTGACATGCACCCAAATATTCAAAATAGAAACTTGGGTATAAATTAATTTATCACTTTGAAACTGCATTGTCGTTTTATATTAATGCGCTGATTCTTCTAAGATCGAGTGTATAATAAATTATAAATTATCATATAAATATAGTTTAAATCAAAACATTGGTGGCTTTCGTATTAACCTCATATATGGATTCTTTGGTTATGTTTTAATTTTATAGTATTTCGCAAATATGCAAAAAAAAGCGACGTTACACTTATAACGCATACCCAATTAGCTCGCCTATTAAGAATTAATTTGCCTCAATCCTTATGTCAAATCGTCTGTTTTGATGCAAAAAATCACTTCAATCACTGCCAAATAATTTTACTTATATTAACATTTGTAAAAATTAATGAATAATTTATCAAATATTCGGATATTCGATAGAATCCTTTGCAGTATCTCTAGTAGCAACCTGAATTATATCAAATGTGCGACAAAAAAGATATCGAGGTAAAATTTGTGACAGGACCATATTAATATTCAAACGATAGATCGGGAATTGCTTAACGGTGTTCTTGTGAGTGTTTGACTAGGACTAAAAAAATATAATGTTAAATGCGAGAACAATAGATCAAAGATTCACTATATGATTGTTTTTAACATTCCAGGTTGGACTTCTTGCAGTTTTTTATGTGGTCACCACATTATATTTCATCGGAGCTGGGATTGAAATCAGCACATTTTTAATTGTAGTTATACTTCATATAATGGGTCTACTCGGAACACTCCATTTGGCGCTGGGTGAAAGTCCTCTGATGTGGATAATACGCTTTCTATTGGATGACTTAACTAGGGTATATGAAACATTCAGTTTGTTTTAAATTAAATATGGACATTGTAACAAATTTATGATTTTTACTGAAAATGCTTGATGGAATGTCAATACTAAATTGAAATCATTCAAAATTTGTACATTTCCAAGCGTTTTGTCATTTAAAATTTGAGTTTTTCAGCATAGAAATCCACAGATGAACTTGAACTAACACTCCGTAAATAGTGACTTTTGAAACAGGGCTCCATGAGGTCAGGTCAAAATTAATTTTATTCGGCACTCCTTACAAAAGTCATCAGTAACCGCATCTTATAATTTATCTAAAAGTTTTTTTTCGATTTATATAAATCTGTCATCAACCGTATGGTCCGTTGTATATGTTACGCCGAATCGGTGAAATTGTTTATTTCACGCAGTCAGCAGAAATTTTGCTGAATACGTGAATTCGGCAAGCCCGTTGCCTATTGCACGCATTCGGTAAAATTTCTGCCGACTGAGTGAATTCGCCAGGGTGTATAATTATTGTCTATTGTCAGTGTATAAATTCTTTAACTGTCAACATGACATTTGAAAAAATAATTTTGACACAGAAGTCAAATTTAGCTTGGCTGTAATATTGCCATTATTGTTATTAATTATGAATGCAGAATGATTGATTTAAACGCATTCTGAAAAGACTATTTCTATACCATGTTCCAACCATTTTTCACGAACTAACTAAAAGGGCCCATACATTATAGAAACGTCACCCGTTGATTAATAAAAACACATTATTCTTTGTACTTCATTCCACTTTATTTTAATATGTCAGGACCGGTTTTTCTCATTGAGAGCATTGTCAACTGATAAGAAAAATATATAAACAGTACTATTGAAATAAAAGGTGTAAGCAACAATCAATAATGAAAAGAATTTACAAATTACACTATAAGTGACTCTACAATTACACAAAATTAAAATGTTTAACACCTTTAACATACAATTAAAAAATCATCAAAGACTAATAAATTATAAGTGGTGAATAATGGCATTTATAAACACAATTCAAATTTAGGATTTTTTTAACAAAGTGGAATTCTACATTACTAAAGTAAATAACTTAACCCTCCAGAGACGAGAGCTTTTTTCCGAAAAAAAATATATTTTCTAAGCCATATTGAAGTCACGGATAACTTTTATTCTTATCCAAAATTAAAAAAAAAAAACGCAAAGTCGTTGTATAAAAACCCCGCATGACTATATGGTTATGCTCATCCTTTTATTACCGTGTTATATTGAGTACGGACAGTAGTAAGGACAAAAGTGACAGTATGAGCTCGCAAACATTCGGGGTTGAAATATAGCTAAACGTGATTTTTTTTAAATATTTACAATTTGACTTCTTTAGATCAACATAATTTCAATACAAATATATTAGCAAAAGAACTGTAAATAATTTGATGTTTTTATAAAAATATAACTAACAGTTTCAAAAAGTAAATTGAAAAAAACGAAAATTCAAAAAATCACATGTGCTTTTGGAGGCCGTTTCTGTCCCCACGGCTGATGACTAACTGTATTCTGTACCCTTCTTAACCAAATATGAGCAAAAGCAACGATATTCAGGTAGAAAAAGGATGAATAGTGGGATCAATAGACAACAGTGTTTAGTGTGACCATATGGTGACGCTCGTCCTTGTAGGGTTAATGATGATTTTGTGTTTTTCCCGCTTCCAAGTAATAAGTCTGTGTACTCTAACAAAATCGACAACAATGAAAATTCTGAAAAAGACATGTTTAAAAACCATATCAATTCTTACAAAAGAAATATAATTTTTAAAAAATATATATAATATAAAAGAGCAGTTAACATAAGCTAATGCAAAGGATAAAATAAAGGGGAACTTGCAAAAATAATTTGATCATTCAACAGATCTGAATTAGGTAGGAATTTAAATCTGTTTATTTCCAGAATTTCCTGTTTGTCTAGTTTTACCGACTTGTTATTTAAATGTAGAACTTTAAAATTTCTACCAATATCGAAGGTATGGTTGTTTTGATACAGATGGTTTCCAAATGAAGAAAGTTCACCCCCTTTTTTAGCAGAACTCAAGTATTCTTTGATTCTAATATTAAACGATCTACCTGTTTGACCAATATATTTGGCGTTACAGGAATCGCAGTTGAGTAAATAAATCCCGCTTTGGTTCAAAAAGTTTAACTTATCTTTGGAATTAAATAATGCCAATGCTTGCAATGAGCGAAACCAGTCCTGACATATTAAATAAAGTGGAATGAAGTACAAAGGAATATTGTGTTTTTATTAATATAATGCCTTTCCACCAAGTATTGACAGTGAACACCCTAAAAGTGGTCATCCGTTGAGGTTATGTTGTACAGTGCTGCGTCCGAACGAACGTTATTTGATTTTATTGGATGCAAAAAATGCGAGTAAATTTAATTACTAATGTTTATAAGCTTTCTACAATTAAAATACAATTATTTTATCATCCACTATGACAGCTTCTTCTTATACCATAGATAGTTCCAATATAACTTATTATGGTCTATGGCTTATTTTGACATCTGTCACATAAGGAGATGTTTCAAAGTTGAAAATAGATCTCTAAAATGACGCCCAATGAGTTGATGTCGACGAGTGCTGTCTATCATATTACAGTTTTAACTTATTTGCAAGTTGTATGGAGATGAACGTCATTGTAGTTAATTAACAATATGCTTTTATATACTATGAAATGACATTTGGTTTAGTTGCAAAAAACACCGCCAGAGCGCTGTGATCATAGACAACCAACATAGTTTCTATCCATCTACCTTGCTGAATGCATGAAATAAGCAAAAGATTTTATGCCGAATTCACGCATTCAGCAAAATTTCTGCCGACTGCGTGAAATAGGCAATTTCACCGGTGTAACATATAGACAAACGTTCATTGATGGCGGGCGTTAGTAACGACTGAAGTTCTAGTGAGCATGCATGGAGAATTCTATTCCCGATAACCAATTCTCGGTAACCCGAGGACCACGAAAAGTCATGCTCTAAGCCAGTGCTTCCCAACCTTTTTCGTTCCACGGCCCCCTAAATCTAAAAAAAATAATCCGCGGCCCTCAATTGTCTCCGTAACTTGTTTTTTTTTTTAGCTCACTGACGAATTCGAAATCCTCGATTTGCTATACTTTTCCCCCAGAATAAATATATAGATTTTTGTACTTTCTACTGAATTTCGCGGCCCCCGCAAGAAATCCTACGGCCCCCTGTGGGGCCGCGGCCCACAGGTTGGGTTGAACTGCTCTAAGTAATAATAAATAATCCTTTATAATAATAAATTTAATACTAAATAATCCTTTTATCACTGAACCTAAAAGTTATAATGGAGATCTCTTTCTCGCCAAAAAAAGTCGAATGTGCCATAATGTTTTTATAAAATGAACCCTTTATATGTACATGATTCTGATTAGAATGGCCTTTTCTCAATAATATTTTTTAAAAATAATATTGATAAATTTTCTTAGAAGTGATAAGTGCTAGATATCCATTAGTGAACATGAAATAACACTTGGAGATAATAATCAATTTACCTAATCAGTTGATAATGCTTTTCTTGAGCGAAACCGGTCCTGATCCTATTAAATAAAAGTGGAAATTTGTAAAAATGTGTGCTTTATTTTTTGAATTTATATTACGCCTTAAAAGGGTGCATACGAATCGTTTAAATTTATAATGTAGCATTTAATGAAATACTTAACATTCTAATTAATCTCATGTCATTTTTTTCAGCTAAATTTGATATTGTACTGGATGATTGCAACAACTACTTGTGTAATAACCGTCATACACCAAACTACAATCAATCATAAAGCTTCAACATCTTGCCGCAAGATCTTCCACATACTGGCGATATTGGTGTTTATTCCCGGTATACTAATCGACTTCCCCTTAATTTATTTAGCAAGCGGGATTGCTTTTGCAGTCCTTATTGCTCTCGAGGTTAGTACTTTGTTATCATTTTTTTCTTTATGGGTACATAAACGTCTTAATCTTAGCACATTGTTTCCGGGAAATGTAAAATTACATTTTTCATGTATTGTCGGTAGAATCAGGACACATAGAAATATGGTTTATACTGTCGGTTGTTTGTGGAACACATGATATCATGAACTTTTTTTTTTTTACCATGTCCGCTCCCAATGTGGAGCATATGGACTCTTAATGGATTTTATCTCAACCAAAGTGTTTCTATGAGAACTGTTTGTTACTCAGTTGCTCAACCTCTCTTTTTCCAAAGAGAGTAGGAAAAGAAGGATAGGGCTAGGACAGGACTATTGGTTGGCTAATCGCTATTGCTACACCCAGTTATTAAAGGATCAGAAGGATGGGAGGAGAGGGAATGATGTGAATTGACATCACAAACACCCAGTCTTCGATCACATCTTTGAAATTTTGAATTCACTGTGATATGACCGAAAATCGAACCTGGACCTGCGTGATCGGTAGAGCAAGCTCTAACCAACTGGGCCACAGCAGGCACTTTTTATTAGCTCATATTAACTCTTTCCATACAAACATTAAATTTACATTTGAAATCGAGCAAAACGAAAATGTTAAATTTTCTTTATTTAACAGTAAAAATAAATAATAACACCAAATAAGACTTTGCCATTTTTAGAAAACAATCATTTTCTTTGTTATTACTAAGAATCTTAAATTAGCAACGCTCTGCAAATACTTCTGACACAAGTGAAACACGTGTCAAAGTCATCCTTTTTCAGTTTCCCTTAAAAATAATTTCCACAAAGTTTACTCCGAATCCATTGAAAATATTATTTTCTTTTCTTTACAGACTATTCGAATGCTAGATCTTGGTTGGCTGTCGGATATGCTAAATAGCAGCTTCCATGTCTTTTCTGATGAAAAGGTAAATAAATGCACATTTTTTTATACCTACTAAAATCCCATGTTTCAAGAAACTCACAAAAAAAATAATTTTAAATGCAGCATAATTTTCCCCACGTGAATGAAATTCTTTAACCAGTGATTTGTTTATGTCAGCAAGCTGTTTTATCATCTGGCCAAAACTGAAATACAAATTCTGCTTGGGCCGCAACAAAAACCATGTTTTTTGGCAAAAATTGTAATTTTATTGTCTCTTAAAAGTATCAAAATAAATGATGACATACACACAATCCTGTAAGTCAATTGGAAAAAAAAACTGGACTGTCATCTGGCTGCTACATCGGTGTAAACCAGCGTTCGCGAATTTTCCCCGCTTAAGATTTTCATCCGGCCCTCCAGAAATACCCAATTTTGTATATAAACTTTTCATATAGGAAATATATATTTTTTTTAAATTGGACCCTTATTGTTGCAGTAAAACATTAAAAGTTGTTTATGACAAATTCCATAGTGGTCTTTCAATTATTTGTTAAAAATCTGACTACCATTCGTGACTGAATTTATTATGAATGGAAATTTGTTTTCACAGGACGTCGGCGGGATTTCTTTGACTCCATTGTACCTGTTAGCCGGTATATCTTGTCCAGTATGGCTACAATCGGGTGCAAGTTTCGCGTCGTTTGCTGGAATTCTCTCAGTCGGAATTGGAGATACGGCAGCCAGTTACGTCGGCAGTACATTCGGCAGGAACACCTGGACAAGTTAATATTATACATTTTACAAAAATTATTCTGCAGTTTTTTGCTGAAACTAACGTTTTCGTACAAAGTAAGAATGGGACAAGGACAGGACTTGTGGTTAGCGTATCGCTCTCGCTACACTTCATTATTGAGATCGAATGGGTAGGCGGAAATTGAAGCATCACAGACATCCATGCCTTTTATATATAACAAATCTATTTATGAATTAAAAAATCATTTTATGAGACCAACATAAATCAACATTGTTGACCACTTGGTTACGAGACCAGCTATATGTATGAATTTCTAACGATTGTTTTTGACACTTAAAATGAATAATGATTTTTTTTTTCTTTTCTATAATATGTCTACTATCGAAATTTTATTATTTTTATTCTGACAAAGTTTCATAACTTTATTCCACTAGCTGTCAAAATTGAATTATGTTTTAGATTCAAAAAAGTCATACGAAGGCACCGCCAGCAGTATCATATTCCAGCTGCTTGCTGTCTACCTTTTCATCCATTTCGGTAAGAGCAAACTATTCATTTTATATTTTTTATAATCTTAGGGTTAATATACGTTCAAGGCACTGTTTTGAGTTGATACCATTAATTTAATACCATTTTTTTAATGTTTTAATTTTTTTTTGTTTTTTGATACACACTTATCTCTCGACAGCTTAATGATCTTGCATGCACCATTAACCAATGGCTATGTTTTTCGTGGTACATTACCGAGTAACGTATAGTGCAGGGTCTCGACGTGTGTAGAAACGTACCAAAATTTAACAATTTAAATTTATTATTGAAATTCCACCAAGCACCTTAAGTTGAAAGCTTATATTTAAAATAAAATTCCTTAAAATTTTTTCTTTTGCATTCATTTTATTGTATTATAATTTAAATGGAATTTTTTCTTGAGAAATGTTGAGTGAAAATGAATTTATTCTACTTGTGATACATTGTTGTTTTGTATTGTTATTTAAAAATTATGTTAGCATGCTGGGACTGATTTCGCCCTCGAATGTAGCTCGGACACTCGCAATATAGTCAAATTTAAATAATTTTATTATGTCTCCTCCATCCTGTACAAAAACTTAATGTCAAACTTTTGTATTACAGGTATCCTCGAACTTAACATGTACGGGTACATCATCGGATTGATTGCTGTCATTACGAACGCCTTAGTTGAAGCGAAGACTGACCAAATCGATAATCTCACACTTCCTCTAATAACATTTTTCATACTTATTATGGCCTAAGCTGCAAATACAAACTTGTCAAGCTCTTTTGCTGTTGAATGTATCATTTACACTGTTCCACTGCAGTCCAAATTTATGTGTAACACATTCAATGCAAAAACCAAATAATGTCTATTAAGAGTGGGATTTCTTAATTAAAAGCTTTATATTTAATAATGCTAAAAAATATCAAATCAAAGTATTTTGATTCTACAAATATACTCGTAGAACTAAAATACTATGGATATTTGTTTACCATATTACAATATAGTTCTACCAAAACGTTCTATATATGTATGCTATTATCGCATTTTAGAGCATTGCAAAAATGCAATTAATTGAATTTCAGTCTAATGAATACAGGCCCTCAGAAATATTAACTAGTATAAAGTTTCCACTGTAAAAATTAACCATTCAGTGTGTCAGCCACCATTGAAACTTTCTCTTACAACTTCTCTAAAAATTATTATTATGTCACATAAAACATGGAGACTTACTTATACCAGTTTTCTGGCGGATATGTTGAGAGTGGTCGCTCTTTGACTGCAGAGATTGATTTTTTAGGAATGCGAAGGGTTAATTTTTAAATCGACTATTAAATTATATACTAATTTTCTTTATGGATAATCCTAGAATATTTAAGGCAATCAGTTTGTGTGAATTATATTTTTGATTAATTGTCGGGCAAAAGTTGGAAACTATTCTTTATGAATAACATTCATCACATGTTTAACCTAAAATAATTATTTTAATTACAAATGATTTTTTTTAGTCTCATTTGTTGAAACGCTGAATGTAATATAGAAATTGTATGCATCATAAATTTGCGCAACCAATTGAAATTGGAAGCACTTTTGCCCCTGATAACTTTATCGCAATACTTCTCCGCATTCAATAGTATGTACCCGCTGTAACTGATCATTTTCACTACTCAAATAAAAGTATTTATTTCTGCTTCAAATATTTTATCATAATATTGATAATGAGTGATGCATCATAAATTTTACAGACGCTTTAGAATAGCCATTATTTGTTTCTGAAGAATGAGAAAGATTTGTATTCTTAAAATCTCATCAATGCAGGTGTCAAATTTACAAACACTAATTAAATATGTATTTGTTTAAAATAATGATGTCAATTTTTATTAAAGATGTAACAAATTATGTAAAAATTATCTGTACTTTTTGACAGAGCAATTATTTCAATATTTATTTGAAAACAAAAACATTACTATCGCTGAAGCCGATTTGCCAATTTTTCTATATTCATTGAAATACAATAAAATTTAGGCTTAGAATAAAAAAATATATTTACAATTAATATGTATGTTACATAAATTTACTCATCAAATGGGCAGCATTTTAAATAGGAAGGAGGACCTCGACGATCTTACTAATTTGGTTACTGAAAATGTGCATGAAAGTAAAGCAGGGTAAAAAGACATTTAGAAGTTAATTTTAAATATTTACTTAGCGATGCAAGCATCGAGATAATAAGATAACGAGGTGTATTGGCACTCGGATGTTTTCATAATAAAGCTGTAAAGATATAATTGAAGGACCGAGTGTATCTTTTTGATTTTGTTCTGCAATCCATGATGACAAACATCTTTTTATTTCACCGGTCACTATAACGTTTATTTGAAACAATCTTAAAGGAATGTTTCCATCATTTCGAACATATTCCTCAATTTTAATCATGTACTTCAATATTTAATTAGGCTTTAGTTGTGAAAACGACAAATTGAAACGAACTTTAACCCATGAAACCTCTGTTTCTATATCATATGTTTCTATAACTATATCAACATCGACATGCTGAAATATTTATACACACTAACGAAATGGCAACACATTATCAAGCAAAAACTATTTTTTTTTTAATGCACGAACATGTACCTTTTTAGTCTCTCGCTAATGCAACAGTCTGCGACCTCGCTGTTCGCCTGCGTGGTCGTATTAGTTGTGTAATCTTATCTCTCCTCACCCATTCTGTTTTAAGGACTGGTTAAAATTATATATTAGTGCACAAAATATGGCCTGAAACCAATCGAGTCGCTTTAATTGGCATCAAGGTGCTGCCAAGATTGTGCTGGAGATCTGTGATAATTTTTCATTATAAAGTAATTATTTTATCCTACGAGATATTATTCATTTTTTTTTTACATCATCAGTGATTTAATCATAAAAGGCTAACACTTGACATTTGAAACAAAAAATTCATTTTTTCCAACCTTGAATTTTAAATAACTTTCCTATTAGGTGGACACTACAAAAAAATCATAAATGGGGGAAATTATTTTCTCCAATTAAGTCTCTCTGAGAGACGTACGGTGCGGGGTATTTTAGTTGTAAATAATTTGTGATGCGTATTACAACTATACATACATTTCTTACAAATTAAGTAAAAATAATATTATTTATATTTATAATATAAAATGAATATATCTTGTATAATAAAACAAAATAACTCTTAATGAAATATAACAATAATTCCATACCAAATTAGGGATTTCTAAAAATCCACAGGGTAAAAATGTCTTGGAAAAGATGAGCTTTAAGCGAAAATTGACTTGTATATTAAATTAATTCCCTATGTATTTATATATTATAAAATTCGAATTCCACAAATTGCATTTCAAGGCGTTGCCTTTATCTGCTAAAATTACTCTATACAGCCAAATATAAATCATTCTTATATTTAATTACTAAATTATTGATGTCTCTACTTAAGATTATAACACCGATATCACTGAAACCAAGATGTGGTACTTTTTGTAATTGTAAATTTGTAGTTGTAAAAGTGTAAGATTAAGTCGGAATCAGTTTCGGTAAGTCTTAATGACTTCACAACTCTGGTATCAAACTGAGCTTGTATGATTTGTACCATTTGTCTGAAGGTCTCGAAAACATTCACTTCGCTTTATTGCTTTAAGAAATTCTTTTGTACTTTTTCTTAGTTGAATTTTTAATTATGTTGTCATTATTTGTTTATCAATAAATTATCACGTATTCATTGTATTCTTTGGAAAATGTTGTATTTGGAAAAACTTATTTATTAATTTGCATTTATAAACAAGTGTAACAGTTTCATATTTTAAAAACATATTACTATAAATTGTAATATTTTTTTTGTACATTGCGCACTCGCAAAAATTGTTTCGTGTAATTGGCAATAATTATTTAATAATAGCTGTATTCATAGAACCCGTTCTTAGTGTACACCCCCCACCCCCTTCCGTGATAATTTATAGCAGTGCTCTGCAACTGGCATGCTATAAAATGAGCTAGCTAGCTTAGTAATGGTGGCACAAGGCTTCTAAAAATAATCAAATAGTCTCTTATGTCTAATACTTATGTCCATTCTAAATAAATACTTTTCTTGTGGTGTGCCGCAGAAACCTGAAAACAATTTGATGTGCAATGGGAGAGGAAAAGTTGCAGAGCACTGGTTTATAGGATTAGAGAGGTTTTTTAATTAATTTATTAATTCTTTCAAGTGTTGATTATTTCATAAGAATCATTATATTTCCGACTGTGTGTAGTTTTAAGCTTTAAAAGATTTAAAGGGCTTTAAGATTTTTTAAGAAAGACATCCATTGTATGAATGAAAGTGAATGTTATCTGTTTTACCGAGAGCGTGTAAGAAATAATTTTATTTTTTTGTATATTGCATGTGTATTGTTTTATTTTTATTATAACAAAAAGCAGAAGATAAATCACTTCACGCATTTGCTCAAAATCTATTCGTCAAGCTTAAGAGTGGAAGGCAATTTTGCCACTTTGTGTTGGTTAAATCTAGAATTGTTCAAATATTCAGACAGGCAAGGCTAGAAAAGGGTTTGATATCTCGATTATTTTCAGGGTGCGTAATGAATGTGAAGCCACGTTGCATACTGTTTGCAAACATGTATTATATTATGTTGAGTTGTCAGCAGTGGCGGATTGAGCACTCGGGAGGCGATAGGCGCAATCAAACTTGCAGGTCATGTATTTCAAATTACATAAAAGCGATACAAACTTACACGTAAAATAAATATTGAAAACTGAATTCATAACGCATGGATTTTTGTATAATGTAAGCTATTGTTGTAAATTTAAAGATTCAGATGCGCCTCAGGCACTTGTGGGGTAATCCGCCACTGGTTGTCAATATTTTCAACCCATCCACCCGTTCGGGATTGTAAAGATTTCTCTTTTCGAAAACGACCTATTTTAGAATGACTTTAGAAATCGGATTTTTTGAAAAAAGTTATGTGCTATGTATGCTTTTTAGCATAAATAGAAAAATAGATCTTGTCTCGAATATTGAATTGATAATTTCTGTCAAAGTTAGTCTTTTGTGTAGAACAAAAGTTTGTTATTATTTTCATCTGCTCTGTATCTTTATTTACTATATATTTATAATCAAAAATGTGTGTTATGGTACCCATTATTACTGATGTCCGGAATTCTATTTTGGAGCCAGAGAAATCAATTTCAAACCATCATTTTCGATAAGAAAACAAATAGCCTTTAACGACATCTAAAACCAATAAAAGATTTCAGTAATTTCTGAACTAAAGTAAAAGTCCGTTAATTCGAAATTCAAGGGACTGGATTTTCCAAAAGAATTCGAATTACGAATTACGCGATCACATAAAAAAAAACGCGGTAATTGCGACGACTTGGAACATCGCGGCCATTTTTTCATTGTCAAAATAAAAATTATAAAGTCAAGTGTTCATATTAATAATAATAGTGTTTGGATGACAGCGCCGTTTTCATGGCTCCAATGGCGCTTTGAAATTAAAATCAACTTTTTTATTGGTTAAAAGTTACCTATCATTTGCTGACATGTATTTCGGCATTATTACGATAATAGAACATATTCAAATGAAAAAAAAGAACAAAAAAATATATACAATTATTTTATGGGCAGGAATAAAAAACACTATACACAATTGACACTTAATTGATTTTCAGTCACTTGTATTTGTTTGCGCGCGTACTATAAAATAGAATGATGTCACTTATGAACAATGTACCATTCAAAGTTTTATTAAATACCTAATATATAGATGTCTCTCTTGCACTAATGCATGTAAGCGCTCGAATTAACAACTGATTCTTTCTCATGTGATACTTCACTTCATATTGATGACTCATTTACACTTGTTGTAAAGATACAACAGGGGCATCTCTTCACATATTCCTTGGTAAATAAAGCATGTTAACTGTCAAATAAAAAATGCTTAAGGTGCATATTTGCCTGGCAAATTCCGATTCAAAGCAGCATTGAGATTTTTTTGTCTTTTCTGTCCCTTCTTTCTGATTAACCATCTGTTCACCACATTAAAGCCTCAACCAAAATTTGGAATTATTAGAAATTGTAAGAAGATTTTGATGAAAAACATTACGAATTACGAAATATGCGATATTTCGAATTAACGGTAGAATTTACTTTGAAAAGTCAATTTTAGGACAGAGGAAATGATGAAAATTTCGAATTACGAATTATCGTTGTTCGAATTAACAGACTTTTACTGTATATGCCACAAACTCTTCATCCCTAAATTCACCAAAAATATCAGGGCTTGTGTTCCGTGTTAAGAATAAACACTCGTTAGTATTAATTCCAATTATATTTTATATGATTAGTACCTGTTCAATTCACGACGAGTTGATAATGCTCGTCATTATCAGTTTATAACGCTTGTCTTATAAAACAGTCCTGATCATATAAAATAAAGTGGAATTAGTACAAATGAGTGTTTTATTTTTTGAACAATAAACACAGTTGTGAGCAACGTTCCCTCTAAGCCAAAGGGTTAGCTGCGCGGAAATTTCAAAGGCTGCGTGGAGGCTGCGCGGAACGATTAAATATTATTTTAGCAACTGTCTTGTAGTGCGCGGGGGCTTCTCAACTACTGCGCGGCCGCGCACGCGCGCAGCTTAGAGGGAACGCTGGTTGTGAGTTCTTAACACTCGAGTACCAAAACGTTGAAAATAGGATCGAGGAGCGACAGGGTACAAAGCGAACCCAGACAAATTTGCATAATATTTGCATTGCATTGATTAACAGCTTACCGCCCGCATGTTTTCTATAGAATTTGACCTGGCGGCCGGGCGATTTTGCGAAAAATTCGCAAAAAACTGCCATTCTACTAAATTCACCATAATTTGTAAACCAATTGAGATATCTTCACAAAATTTTATTTGATAGCTTCCAGATACTTTGGCGCATAAATCAATGCCACTTGAGCAATTGTTCTATATCTGTGGGTTGCATACTTATTTGGTGTAGTCAAAAAAACTTAAATCTACTATAAGGTTTTTTTTTAAATATGTATAATCTACTTTTTTATATTGTTTTCTTTGTTTTTATGTTCATATATATTTAAAACTTCATTGGATATATTATTTATAAGTTATCATCGAAAAATCGTAAAAAATGTACGTTTTATGGATAATAACATATTCAATACAAATATCTGTTATTTAAGAATTGAGAACCTCTGCCACTGAGTTTGAATAGGTCGCAATATTATCAACCACCCGATTCAAATTTCAAAAATTGTTTTCGACCGTCATAATGACACTTGCTCCATAGAACTGCAGCATGAAACGCCGCCCGACCTAGCAATAAATCACAGGGCAATTTATTGTAAAAAAATACTACGATACGTGTGTTCGTACCTCTAAGAGGCCCTACAAGAGCATCTGGGCATCATGTTACCCTGCTAATATTACGTATGTATTTCGTCGTTAATCAGAGAAACAAACCAAAAACGATTTAAACATAAAACTTTTACCAGAACGTAAAATAATACTATGAAAAATCACACCTGAAAAAAATAAACGTCTACCATCTTAGGGGTATTTTTACGAAATATTTTAGTATAATATTGATTTTTTTTGTTAAATATTGCGTCAATGTGTATGCTACCATCTCTCGTCAACATTTGAAAACAAACTCGATCCTAACCAAGTGATTTTTCAATAGAATAGAGTGTATGACGTAGGAATCGTATATGCGTCCACGGCCCGCAACCGTTGGATTTCAAAGACTTAAATACGCGTCCACGGTCGTTAAGCTGTTTAGGTATCATTGAAGATTACAATAAATATCAGCTAGATATAATTGACATTTAGCGAATGGTTGTAATAAAAAGGTTTTTGTAATGCGAATGCTCTCCATAGGAAACCGAAGGTTAAATAGATTTAACTAGACCCTTAACTAGATGGCTGCCACAGACAAGATATTTCGTAAAAGTTTTCAAACTAAATACGCCAGTTGCGAGTTAACTCGTCAATTACTAATTAAATTAATAATTTTAAATCATAACCGGCGTGTTTTATTCAGATGTACTTTTTTCTACAGCAGCTAAAAGGTTAAATGCAGAATTTTCTACTTTTAAATAAAAAAAAAATATATTTTCATATACGTCTGTGATTGCGGGAAAAATAATTTTAAAAATTTTGAATAGTTTTTTTATATATTTTTATCCAAAAACAATTAATATTTTTGAAAAGTGACCAGTTATTAGAAGCATAATACATGATTCTCATACAGTATACAAAAAGGCAACAATAACTTTAATGAAATTAACTATAAATTACACTCCTTATACTATTATGATGAATAATGATATTTTTATTTTGAAAATTGTATTTGAAAACTGTCGAAAAACGATGACCACCACAACTCCAGCGTGCTCTGTTCGAATGGTAGTTATAATGGTTTAGCAGACATATATTTAAAAAATGTGACAGTAATATGTACTCGACCATTGGATATAAGAATATAAAGTAAAATCAATTTCTGTTTTTCAAAAAAACCAAATCAAAACTTTGTACTTTTCGTAGTCATTTATGCATTTAAGGGTTAAGAATAGCATCAATACTTTAATGATTTGAATAACAAAGGCAAATTTGACATTTAGAATCCACTAAGAAAAAGAAATAACAGTATAGGTGGTCCTCTATATCCAAAAAATTTCTGTCGCAGTGCAGTTGCTAAATGTATATAAAAACATTCACAATATTGCAATCGTCAATTGTCATTTTAAATCCCTCGCTCAACGTGCTTTATGTTGCCCTCTCGATCATCTGCCGTGTTTTCAATCCAGGTATTCGTAGATCATCTAATAATTGTTTAATATATATTTCGAAAAAGTTGTGCCAAATTAGTTCCAAATATTGGCTAAAAGAGCATTTACCGTTTATAGTATGGGCATATCTATTAAATTGTTTTTTGTCTATTCTATTTCTCTCCAACATTCCTTATTTTTATAAAAAAATTTACTCCATAATATTTAAGTATAGGTACGGTAGGTGTAAGTAATCTATGTTATATAATATTTATCTACATATAATATATATATATATGTGTAGTAGTAAGCTTGTAAGATATTTTTATTCTACACATTACTTTTCCACTTTAGTGGGCTTTGATTGGTTTCCAAAAGATGAAAGGAGGAAATGTTAGAAATCTGAATTACACATATCATCTAAAAGTAAATTTGTATTAAAAAAAAAATTGTACTAATTCTACATGTTTATATAAAGATCAGGTCATTTACGCTCATCGTGAGCATTAAAAAAAATGTGGAATTGGTACAAAAAAGTGTTTAATTGAGAATTGAAAGAGAACCAATTTTTACTTCATTTATATGGAGGTTCCATATTGTTCATCAATGTTGGCAATGTCGATATATCGTCATATATGTATAATATATTATGATATTTCAACATGTCTGATGGGTTTTTACACCTACTTCATTTTATCAAATTTAAATATTAAAAATGTACTGTTTATGGAGTATTTACACAAGCTAAGAAATTTCTTCATGTTTGTATTAATGTCATTAAAAACTTATTATGTATTAAACTTAAATCTGTCGATTCGTTAAAATATGCCGCGATTGCTTTACCCCAATATTTGTGGAAGGTATTTCAAGGTGCACAAACTATGCTTAAATTGACAACAAAAGGCATCACAGTTTTTCATTCACAGGTGCGCTTCATTTTCAACATGTTTTATTTGCAGAAATTTAAAAAAATAAAACACATTTGAATGTCACGATTGATCTTTGTGGATACCCATATTTTTTTTATAAATCTGAGTGAAACTAGCTAATTCTCTAGAAAATTATGACTACTTTTACAGTTCTTTACAAAGCAGAGAGAAACAGGCAACTTTGCACAAATTCTTTGTTTACTCATCGACAAAACAATCCCTATCGCCAGAATTTGAATTATCTGATGTTTTAATCGATAAAAATATGCATTAGTGTACCATTTTTTGAGGCTGGGAATTTCAGAAATTCAAAGGACATCCTTTTTTAACCTTACACTTAGATTTAACTGACAATTTAAAAGAATAGCTTATGTTTTGGTCCTCAGATCACTGAAATCACGAATCACATCAAGTTGTTTAACCTGAGCATATCCTTATCAATACACACTTCAAATTAAATGTTATAATAAAGGCTCATTACTGACGACTTTACTTACAGTATGAGGTGTTATTTTTTTTTTTTTTGAGCACACGGTACTGCACCTGTTTTGTTTTAGTACAAATTTATGACCATATTCAGATGTGTCATTTAGTATTAATTTTATTTATTGAATTTTTAAGAAAATCCTTAAAATTCAATCGGTTAATAAAAAACAGTGAACACATTTCAGGCTAAACCCAACAGCGGCCGTTCTTTACAATTGTGTATATAAATAGATGTAAAATATTTTATAACAAAATGTGTTTAAATTTATAACTAAATATTCTTCTACGCCACCCTCGCGGCGAATCACAGTTATAATCCCATCACCGATAGAGTAGTCGATTGAAAAATTAATCAATGAAAATTTGTTTGAAGGTATAGATGTTTTGTGTCTAAAATGAGGCCAAATTAATGACCTCGTATGATTAATAAATATTGTTGTTGTTAAAATGAATATTTGATGGCTATATGAATGTGTTAACAGATACCTTAAAATAGCTTTCCAATGAAATTATAAGATTGATTTTATAACATGTTTGACTGCACGATATTGTAATAGTATAGTTAACGTCTTTGTATTCTTTTTATATCACCATTGGATTTTCTTTTATTATTTGTAACTGATCAAGAAATATGTGAAGAAATGTGTGTTGAATAACTGATTTCAATGAAACGAAGATCAATTTCTCGCTAAAATTATTATGAAAAGTCAATGTCTTTTTTATTACATTGGAATGTTTGTTGTCTTATATATTATTAATAAATGTATCACCGTATGTGTTTTTTTGATTTTACAATACAAAAATACTATATCCACCAAAAAAATATATGTTGAGTTCACAAAAAGTTGATGCTCTGTAATCTGTGTATTTCAATGTATTTTTGGATTGGTGTCTAATTATTGCTGTTTTATGTGTCCTCATAAAAAACAAAAGAAAAAACCTTGCATTCATGGTTTATTCAATTATTCAATGTTGAGGTGGATTTTAAAGAACTATCATACCTTCTGCTCGACAATGTCGGATAATCAACATAATATTCAGGTGATGGATTGTTTTTCTTTTAAACTTGGTTTTTGAGCCAATAAAAAAAAACATTTCGTTCTATAAAATTCTGGTACAGCAGAAGTATCTGTAACATAATTATATAATAGGCAATGTTTAACTTATTATTTTTAGTTTATGGATACTTATAATCTAACATGTGCAATGCCTGACACATTTTAATGTTGTGCGTACATGTGACCAACAATTATACAATTTGGGAAATAATATTAATGCATTTTCACTCTTCATTATTAAAAACCATGTCCTCAATCTTTTGAATTCCCACTGTCCCTCATCCCATCCGACTTGGTCACACGAAAATGTGTAACTTTTTTTCAATATCATCCAGCGGCACCTTTGGCAGAGTCATTGATAGAATTGATTTATTGTGAAAGATTAAGATTCTTACTTAATGGTGGTAATCACTTTTCGGATTTTAAACATCACAGGCGTCCATAGCTTCAAACAGCAATCCACAAATCAATCGAAAATCAATTTGTGAAACTTCTCATACCGGAATTCGAGCCCTGATGGCGTTGACCACTCGACCACTAACCTGACAAATATTAAATATTTTGTTTTCTTACATTAAAAAATAAAACTTTCTTACTAACTCCACATAATTTATTTTAGATCAGAACTAGTTTCGTTCATGGTAAGCATTATCAACTGAGGATAACGCTACGGTGTTATATTTTTCGATATAATTGCCTTTCCACCAAGAATTCACAGTGAACATTTTTAAGTCTCCATACATTAGAGCACGGTTTCCTAATCTATGTTCTGCGGAAACACTGGTGTTCCGCGGAGCCGAAGTCGGTGTTCCGCGGGCCAAAGTAGATTTTCCACAAAAATTTGGAATGATTTTATACGCTACAACTAGGGCATCCAATCCCGGGATCCCATTCAATTTTCTGATCCCGAAATGCCGGGATTGAGATGGCCGCGATCTCGGGATTTCGGGATTGAGAAATTTTGAGGAAATTCTCGAAATTTACACGAAATTGGCAAATCAGAGATTTCAAATTCCTCGGTGAGCTAAAAAAAAAAATGAGTTTCTGTGAGATTCTGGGAAACAGTATACCAAATCGGAGATTTCAAATTCCTCGGTGAGCTAAAAAAAAAAAAAACGATGTTCCGTGAGATTCCGGGAAAAAGTATAGCAAATTGAGGATTTCAAATTCCTCGGTGAGAAAATCTCAATCCCGGGATTCAAAATAAATCAATCCCGGGATTGGAAAAAGGCTCCAGGATTGGATACCCTAGTTGAAATGTATATTCAAGTAATTTTCAACCTACTGTCTGTTTTTTAAAAAAAATCACTTTCTAATAAAAGTATGTATGTTGAACCGATTTTTTAAATAGAATTACTCATGTACATAAATATCTTCCGGTAATAAAATACAATTATGAATTTTTTTGAAGCACCTTTATTGTGGTACATATACAAAAAGTATAAAAATAAGTACAAACTACATAAATTATCATTTCATAACTGAAATATTCATGAGTTAACTAACCATTTTATGACTAAGACGTTGGCCCAATGGATCTTCAAAGTAATAAAAAAAAATGATTGTAAATAATAAAGTGAAAAATAGGTTTTTACTATTCTTCAAAAGGCTCTCAGAGCCGTATACTAATTATTGTTTCCACTGACAAATCTTTATTTCATATTAAAGGAAATGCAAAGGTTCCGATTCTTATTTAATGTCATCTTCTGTGGAAAAGTCTCAATTTGTAGGGCATCCCATAAAATACTTTTACACAAACTGTTTATAGGGAACCAATGGAGTGCTTCAACAGTAAATTATTTTAAAAAATAAAACTCTTTTTTCTCTAATTCCATTATCAATTGATAATACTTACAACAAGCGTAACTGGTGTCTTAATAAATAATGTTTAATTGTTTAATATAATGTTTTAACACCTTAAATGTGACTAACCAATTATTTATTTCAACAAATCAATTCACATCTACTAAAGAGCTTCATTTAGTTTTAAAAAATATTGGAATACTATTGCCAAATCTGTTAATTTTTCACATAAACTCGTACATATTCAATAAAAGATAAATATTTATTTTCAATAATTGAGCTTGAGAATAATAAAATCAATCTTTATTCAGTTAATCCTTCAGGTTCGGCAACCCGAAATCGATTTTCAGTCCCAGGGACGTAACACATTTTTTTTACAGAATCAGCGGCAATGTTGATATTAATATTAAATATATTAAAAATATCTCGAAATAGCTATCAACGCATAAAATTATTAAAAACTGTAGAACTAAAATACTTTGATATTTTTAATCTGTTATAATGGAGTTCTACCAAGTAAATGCCAATCAGTTAATAAATTAAATATAGCGTTTTATAATAATTTTTTATTCGATAAACACTTAGAGAGATACTAGAATTTTTGTTTTTTTTCGATTAATAACATGATGCACTCAGCTTGAACGTATTAATTATAGTCAATGCTTTGAAAAACATATTAAGAAACATTCGGGACAATCACTGTAAATTACTAGTGGATGTCAAGTAGTCTTCTATTTAAAATATCACTAAAAAGCTCCGACCGCCGACTCATAGGCGATAACGTTTTTGAATCAAATCAAATACCATAAAAATAATCACAATTCAAATTTCAATCTGTGTATTCTTTTAAGTAATCAAGTTATTGGAAAGAAATCGGTTAACTATTGCCCTTATAAATGGAAGATAAAACAAGGAATTGTTTTGGCGTGCACAGCACACGTTCGTCCCTGGGAGTGGTTTTTGATCCGCCTGCACAGCACGTCAACAGGACTTGAAGGGTTAACAAAGTGTGTTCAAGCTTGCAGACTAGATTATGCGTACAAATACCATCCAACATTATCAATATTTTAAAATATTATTTGACAACTTTGGATTCTTTTATTGTTAATAGTTTGAATACATCATAATTTTTAGCTCAGCTCCTGGTGATTTTTGAATAAATGCGGATATCTTAATAATTTACAAGGTAAAATCTTTTATTTACAATTTTACAACAGTTTTGTATTTTATACGAAACCGTAAAAATTATATATCGTTAAAATTAAAAATAATATTGCTGTTATTCTAAAATGGCAATTTTACACCACCTCTGTGATTATACATATTTGGTTATTGTGAAAATTCTCTTCAATATTCTGCTTTAAGAGTTCTTTTGCAAAACTTTAGTGATGACTGTTTTGACTTCCGTGTAGGCTCTGATACCGTACGGTCCATTTTCTCGACCGTGGCCTGAGAGTTTGAACCCTCCGAAAGGCATCTGCGGTGAGAAGACATTGTAGCAATTGACCCAAACTGTGCCAGCTCGCAGGCCCTAGAAATTAAAAATTGGATAATGAAATATACAGATCAGTTGACAATGCTCGCCGTGAGCGAAACCGGTCTTGACCTTTATAAATAAAGTGGAAATAAAGTACAAAGGAATATGTGTTTTTTCTTCATAAAACGGTCATATCCGTTAACGGTTTGAATATATTGACAACTCAACATAGCACATGTTTTCAAATATTAGGGGGATCGAAGAGAAATCCATTTTTTTAACATTATGAACATTTACTGATTTATTTTTAACAAATTATTTAATTTGTTATAATATATAATCTGCATTGTTACCTAGGACTGTTTTCATTTTGTAAAAACTTCCAGATTTTTGAGTTGAAATGTATGTTCAAGTAATTTTCAACCTCCTGTATATTTTTTTTTTTATCCCTTTTGAAGCGATTGTTCCATCGACCGAAAAAGATACAAATCAGAAGGGGCTAGGACTGGTGAGTATGGGGGATGTTTAAAAACTTCAAAATTTAAATAAGCATTTTTTTTCACGGGTCATCTTTCCAATATGAGGGCGTGCATTGTCATACAACAGATTACCCCTTTTCGATTGAGCAAACTTAGACGTTTCGTTTTCAATTTCTCGTTCAATCTTTCAATATGTTGACAATAGAGCTGTGCATTTACTGTATTTTCTGGTTTTGAAATTCGTAATGGATAATTCCTCAAACATCACACACGACACACAAAATGACCTTGCAAAGGGTAAGACCGGGCCAAAGGGTGGGTACAGGTACTTCATTCGATGAAAGCCTGTTTTTTTTGCACTTTTCGTCGTTTGTCACAATTCGGTCTAAATATGGGTGTATTTTGTGTCTTGACAGCAAAGAATCGCAGATGCTTACTCGCACCTCTTTGTTCATATCGGAGAGTGCGTGAGGAACCCAAACACCTATTCGATTTTTCGATTTTTGCTGATTTTTTTGAAGCGTTTCTCATCCTTTTTGGGCCCGTGGCCCCTTTTGAGTGCCTTTATTTGTCTGTGACCCCCCTACCATTGTTTTATCTTCTTTGAATTTATGAATTTGCAGATTTACCCAGAAAAGCAGCGTGGGACCTTTTTTTTTGCTCTTCCGAATTCCCGAAATTTGCATGATTGCGGAAATTGCCAAATCTGAAAAAAATCTCTGCGGCCACAGGGCTCCCGGTTGAGAAACCCTCCTGCAGACCGTGGACTAGCAAGTCTTTGATAATTCATGAATAGTCAAACGAGGATTAGCTTCCACTGTAGCCTTCAAACGGTCATTGTACAATTTGAAAGGGGGCCCTCATTTCGGGGCATCTGCCAAGCTTCTTTCACCAGATTTAAACCTTCAAACCCAAAACTGGCATCGGTTTACTCTGCTCCATAAACTTCAAAAATAGTTTTGGTTGTCATGGTCGCACTCCAGGCTTGATCGTAAAAAAGTAGCATACAATGCTTTATGTTGTTCGGTTGATTCCGGCTTGCTCATTTTGCCCTTAATCCTTAAATAATTTATGACCGAAAAAAAATACAGCCGAGGAATACTACTATCGAATGGAACACTTAAGCAGATGTTGACGCGACCGTGTCCAGGTACAGACTGATCTCAAACAAGACATATTAAAAAAATGGATTTCTTTTCGGTCTCCCTAATAGTATGCACCGTTCATAATTCACCCTTCAAATAATTGAATAAATCAAAAACATCTGCCAACATTTCCTATGTGAACATTAGCACAAGATTTTGTATAAAACGATGAATTTATTATGTATCTGAGACTTCTATATTCTATATAGACATATACGAAATTATGCTTTGTTTTAAAATGAAAACCAGAAGTTCGCTTTTGTCAATATAAAAATATTATATAGTAAATATACCTGTTAAAATTCAGATACATTACCCGCTAAAAACAGCATAATTCTGATTTTGTAATAGCATGTAACCTTTATGATTTTCCTGATAGAACACTAAGCACATTTGTTATTCCTTTTTGAATTATACACTGCTCCCCATCAAATGATCATCTTTAAAAAAGCTTACATTATTATTATCAATCGACCGATCCCAAACTCCCATTTAATGTGAGTGGTGTAGGTGTTTCGCTGCAATCGCTTTCTGTGTTATCAATCTCGATAGGTTCATCTAACATTTCAACCGGGTAGCTCTTCTTCTTTCAAAAGCGAGTACCTCTACAATTTTTTTGATATCTCGTGTATTCGTCCCAATTTCATAGTATGACTAAATCATATGTTACATGAAATAGTTTTAATTGACGATTTTTCAATAACGGTGTTATACAATTCACAATATAGAAACTGTGTTGTGAGTGAAACTGTAAGTACCGTGTCATACGAGGGCCGAGATTTTATATTAAAATGGTAAACACAAGGAATATTCAACCAGTTGATCGCAAAGAATTTCAATGAGACATTTCTGTGTCGCCCGGTAGAGTAGCAACTGAATGGTGTTAATTTAAGATAAGAATGCAATAAGTGATTAAAGGTTGATCAAATAACTCTCAATCGGCTCTACGAGTACATTATATTTGACAACCTTTTGAATAACCTTCAAAGATTTCATAAATACAATTCTGCACCGTTATTGAAAACCCTACCTGTATCATGTAGTTAGCTTTATCCAAATCTTTGGTGAAAACGGCAGCGGCCAATCCATAGTCAGAATCGTTAGCCCTCTCCACAATCTCATCCAGTTGGGAGAACTTCAGGATCTGCTGCACAGGTCCGAAAATCTTTGGGTAAAAAATAAAGCAAGTTATGTATAATACGTAACATTGGGGGTTAATTGATTAACTCTCGCGGCTCGGAGACTAGAAAAATACGTCTCTGCCGATGGGGGTCTTTTTTGACCCCAGTGGTTTCCTCATTATTGGCCTTATTCTTATGAATTTCAAAAAAATAGTCCAAGGGCTTTAAAATGTCTCTCTGCATCATTCCTCATACATTTTTTTATAAAAATCCGTGGTTTTTTAATAAATAATCATATTTTAAGTTGCGCGTAAAAAAGACGTCATCCCAGCACACATATGAATTGACGACTGACGAGTGTTCTCAGCTATCTTACGGACGATCGTTATCGCGGGTGCTTATCGCCTGATATCGCGTAATCGCGTTATCACATACTTATATAAACTACGAAAGGTCCAAAAAACTATGATATAAGAATACCTTAATTATAAACATTGTATCAGCCATATTAAAATAGATATTTAAGAAAATTTTGGTATTGGGGTCGCATTTCTTGAGCTTAGAACCGGAAAAGTTAATAAAAAAAAAATAACTTCAGTACCAGTTTAATCCGCAATTTAAAAAAAATATAAAACTGTTTTGTTTTGTTTTGCGGAGCAAGTTAAAATAAATATCATATTCATTTGTTTCCATTGTTTGACCAATGGATCTAGGTCAGTGGTTCTCACGTTAGATTTCATTGTGGCCGCATTATAAGCATCGGCGGTCCTATGGAAATGTCTCGTGGCCGCACCAAATGTGATAACAATAGCAGTTGCATTTACTTAACTTTTTTGATAAAAACAATCTTATATCCATTTCAACAGGGTTATATCAATTTTTCTTTCAAATTAGCAAAATACAGCATACAATAATATACAGATGCTTCCAAATATTAAAAAAACAGTCAAAACCTTACTAACTTTCTTAACCGAATGTCTTTGAATAATCCAAGATTACAAGATTAAAATTGCACGTTGTGACTAACTGAATTACTGCAATGCACTGAAGTCTGTGATTGCAGCCAGATGTCTCAAACGAGTTCGACATAAACAAATACCAATATCTGTCGCAAAAACAAATGCATAAAATTGTTCCCCTCTCTATCCAGACATCCATTGTTTCCATATTCGGTCACAAACAAACACGTGTACTTAAATATGATACCTCTGTGAGTCATCTGGAGAAAATAACTCGACTAAATGCTCGATTAGTCAGGTGCATCCAATCAATTTTAAAAAATAATAATTTTACAAATGAATTTGTAAAAATACATTTTTTATTTGATTTACTTTGAAACTGTTGGTGGCCGCACATGAGAACCACTGATCTAGGTGTTATACACACATGTAAAAAGTATTTCCTACGAAATGCATTTAAGCATAATTCTGGAAAGAGTAGGACATTTCTGAAGGCTTAGAATGAAATTAACTTTCGGTTAGTTGATTTGCACTTATAGTGTAGCTCCGCATAGAACTCATTGGCTACAATATTTTATTTTTGAATTAAAATAAAATACATGCACGGATGGTTATGATAACAAATTTAAAATATAAAAAATATAATGTATTTTGTTATATTTTCAACAAAATATAAAATCAAGTTCACTTGTACCAGTGAAAACCATCCAATCCACAAGTGCAATTATTTTTAACCCATTTATAAATCTTGCTGAAGTCTGAAGTGAAATTTCAATATCCTTTCATGAGTAACGTAAGGAAGAAAGTAGTTGACGAGTCATTAGCGAAGTAGTCAAAATGACCAAAGAATTTGACCAAAATCTGACAGAAAAAGATTTTGTTAATTAAGTCGACAGTAGTCATTCAACGGAAATTAGCAATGCAGTTTTGATGGAACTTGAAGACCAGAGAAATGAACTCTTTTTTCAGAAAAAAAACAGCTAGACAACAGAGGCAATTTGAGATCAAGAAGGCTCATAAAAATAATATGAAAGAGATTGGTTTGGTTGATTTAGTTAGAGGTTCAATCAAGACCCCGATTTCAAACGATTTGCGAAAGTGTCAAAAGCAGTAAATAATGTTATTGCATGCCGTACAGAAAAGAAAAAGGGAAACACTTATAAGAATTTAAATGTATGTATGTACCTATCAGAATTAATAAGAAATTCTTTAATTAATAAAAACACAATATTCCTTTGTACTTCATTTCACTTTATTAAATAGGTCAGGACCGGTTTCACTCATTGCGAGCATTGTCAACCTCGCAATGCAACCTGTCATGCTTATGGCAAAATATTTATTGATTCAAATAGCTGCTCACAGAGTCCCATTCGAACATAGCAAAATAAACAATAACAGTGTTAACCTCTTTTGAGACCGACAGTATAAAACACCTATTTTTATGTGTCCCGTTTACAACCAATAATGAAAAAAATAATTTTAGATTTCCTGATAAAAAAGTGTTAAATTTTTATGAGAACAATTTTACCAATATCGATTTTTTTACTGATCTGGCGGGTCTGGGTTTAATTCTCGCAAAGGTCAATGTGAAATTTAGATTTTTTCAATTTAAGTTCAAGACCCAAGACATAAGCTCTGTTCTTCTGTGTACTTCTGATGGTTTGCTGACGGTTTGCAAACTGTTTTCCAATTAGAATCTAATTCAAAGCTTCGATCACATGGTTTGGATTGTGACTTTGACAGTTGGTTCTGTTCTTTTGCGTCAAAACCACATTCCAACCGTTTGCAAACCGTCAGCAACGGTTCATGCTCTAATACACTGATTACATTTTGACTCTGATTCTGCCAGTTTTGGCGTACCAACCTCCAACCCCAGAATGGCGAAATTTGTTATACGACAACTTAACCGACTAAATATCAAATGTCACACTGACAGTTATACGCCATTGATGTATATTATATAAAAGTCAGTAAACAAATATTTAACATGATGGTAAATTTTCGAAATATTTGGCTTCAAACATTGTTTTGTTTTACTTGAAAAGCATGGAGCATTTTAAAACGAAATTATAGGAAACATTTGTACATGACATCGCACAAAACCGATATTCGAGTGAAAATTTCATTTTTGTATCTGTCAGCAACAATGAATGAAAAGGTTTTATACTCGTAATCTACACTTTAAAATTTAGAGTATGGATTTAGAATAAAATAATCGATTTATTATTGACAATAAAAAACACTGTGTTATCTTTGAGTGTGTATTCGCTGAAATAAGATGAAATGAAAACGAAAGAAAATCGGATAATATTGAAATAAGGTTATGTTTATAATAAGGTATGATTAATTTGTTTTTACAACAATATTACGCTGTTTCAATATAACAAGATACTAAAAATAATAAAACATTTTTAGTACTTTTCCACATAAAATTTATTAGATCAGGACCGGTTTCGCTCATGATGAGCATTGTCAACTGATCTCATGATGCTCATCATGAGCGAAACCGGTCCTGATCTAATAAATTTTATGTGGAAAAGTACTAAAAATGTTTTATTATTTTTATTATAATGCCATTCCACCAAGTATTGACAGTGAACACCTTAAAAGATAACAAGATACTTTTAAAACTGTAGTACGTATTTGTCGTACAGTTTAACCTAAAATGGTTCACACAAATATAATTTTCACACCGATTAAGTGAAAGTTATATTTGTATTTCCCATTGACGTATTTCATCAAATACGATAATGCTCGAAATGGCGAATAAGGTTTTAAAATCACAAAAAAAAATAAGACAATAAGTTATTTATGAAAAATCAAACATTTTCCATAGTCTTATAAAGGCGTATTCGCTGAACTAAGAATAACTGAATGTCGATAGTTCATTATTTTGATTTTGCCACTTGTAAAAATCTGGCTACAGGCCTAGAAATTGCTACTCTGAAAAAAACAATATATAATTATTTATTGTACTGGCAGCACAACAAAAATGTGCTGTTCTTTTGTGCCACTTGCAAACTGGGTTTGCCGGAATTCGGTTGGAATGTTGGTTTTGACGTTTACGCATAAGAACAGACCTATAGGAGTTTATGATGTCAATTATCCTCGAGTGACTTACAAAAAATTTCTATCAAGTTTATCTTGTATGATCTTCAAACATCAAAATATTTGACACATAGGCATCAGCTGTAATGCCAAACATTTAATTTTGAATAAATTAAAAAAAATGAATCATTTCATTTTTTAGAAGACAGAATATAATTTTAAAAAAACCCAAAAATGGTAATAAACTTGAAGATTCAAAAAAATTGAGCAGCGGTGGCAATAATAGTCATTACATAAAACAAAATTCCCCTTACAATTTAAATACATATTACAGTTGATGATAAAAAATTACCTCTTGCCGAGAGATATCCATGGTATCGTTTACGTCCGCAAAGACTGTAGGCTGCACATAAAATCCTTCATCTCCCCAAGTCTTTCCGCCGGCTACAATACGAGCTCCTTGTTTCTTTCCGGATTCGATCAGTGACATAATTCTTCCACGTTGCTCTTCATCGATCTGTCAAAATCAAAGACACAACCGAGGGGCTACTAAAATACTATAATTTAACAAAGATAAAGTATGATTTTTAGATATTCAAGTGACAATCTTTTTCTTAACGCTTATAGTATTTTACCTGGGGCCCTTGTTCTGTGTTAAGATCGTACGGATTACCGACGACTCGTTTCTTCGCCCTTTCTGCACTCCTTTCAACAAACTCATCGTAGATTTTATCTTCTACATATGTCCGCGAACCTGTGAGTAAATAAAGTTGTTTTGTCAATAAAATCAGATGCACTTACAAACGTTACATTCTTCATGAATAGTTGAGGTTATGTTCACTTTTAAGAAACAGTTTTGTTATGCAGTTTTTTTGCTACAGTTAAATTAGCAACGTAATTCATGAGCATAAGTTTGGAGTGCAAAGCTTCCATAATATCAAATAAAAGCTTTCCCTTTTACTCTCAGACCACAGAGCTTGTTACTTATTTTTATGAAAAACATATACTATCTGCGCAAGAATGTTTTACACACATTGCGAAAATTTAGTTTTGTAGTTTAAAATGTCCTTGAACCCGATCACTGCTAACGTCACAGATGATGTGACGCGAAGTTTCAACTGACAATAATGCAAGAAATCTTTTACATACAGGACTGATTGTTTCATTAAAATATTGCCTGATTTGTCCTCTTAGTGTTACCTTTTTACTGTTGTCAAAACAATTAGGTCTTCATATTATAAACATCAATTTTTCAAACCCTTTCAATCGGTCGTATTTTGAAAGATGGCGGGCACATCTTGCACATGCGCCGTGCTCACTTTGGACATGCGCAGTGCATAGCTATCATTCTGCGCACGCGCAATACCTACCTAATCGCCATTCAATAATAACACTGCACTGGTAACATTTTTTGCGTAAAAATGAATAATTTCGTGATCTTTATTTTTATGTTTTTATGCTCTTGTATTATTTTTAAGGGAGACTAAAATTATAAACGAAATATTGTGTGCATTCTTAGGGCAGAGAAATGTGTTTTGCCATAATATATTTGAGTTGGCGACACACTGCCACACTGTTATTTACATATGTCTAGACGGTTTTGCATTGGGTTTTAGGTAAAACGGTCATAAATGTCTAGATATTATATAATTTATGTGTTTCCTAAATGTAAAAACAAGTGATTAACCTTTTGACCGCAGCTCGGATCCAAATCGGTTCAGATTGGGCTGCTATAGCAGTCATCCGCGGTCAAAGGGTTAATGATATGCAATTTTGAAGTAACAGTATAATACTGTGATAGGCACGGAGCAGAGTTCCAATTTCTCAAACAATGGCAGCTAGTGTCGAAAGTGACGTCATAACATATTTGTATGAGATATTTTGTTAAAGTGAGAACATCAAAAATAGGCTGCTTTATTGTTTTTTTAGAATGTTGACATGTTCATTATGCATTTGGCTTCAATATAAACCAAACCAATTATTTTTAAGTGATCTATTTATTACAGTACAATGAAAGAAAACATTTTGAAAAATCTGCCGCAGGGAAAAGGTTAAGAGTACATATGAAGTACAGGCGGACCTCTACTTTCGCACAATTCGCTATTCCTCATACAAATGAAAGTGAGGAAGAAGAACCATAAAAAATCATCAAGACTTTGACAAAAAAAAATATCAACGAAGCTTTTATTCATCTCGATACATTTTTGAATATGTATTATGGAAGAATTGCGGGAAATCTTCAAATATTACCAAAATTAATTTTTAATTAATATATATCGACTGTGGAAAGGAAAAAGGACGTAACCCTCAATTTTCCAAAACAGCTTTTTTTCGATAATCACAATGTATACAACTTGACACACATTCTATCAAAAGCATAGAGACTGAAAATGCCGAACAAGTATCTAAATTTAGCTTTTAAGTTTGAAAAAGATGACCTTGTAAAAAATTAAAACCAAGAAAAAACATTGAAACAAAGGTTTTTTCGAGACAATTTCTTTAATTAATATTAAGTTATGTCAATTAAACACCAATTTAGAAGTATCCGTGCACTTCAAGGTTGTGTATAATTCATAATTTGCATATGTCACAAAATCATGAAAACACGTTTTTAGCGCTTCCTGTAAAATTTGATATGTGTGGGTTACGTCCTTTTTCCTTTCCACAGTCGATATATTTAAAATTGATTAATACATACATACAAGTTAATTATTTGCAGTTAACTCTTTTTGGTATGTCAATTCGCTTTTTTCATGGTTTTGATTTGAACGCCCTGTTTTGTTTGCAGTTTCTAAGATAGAGTTCTAGCTTTCTTCATATAGGAATTTTAGCTGAGTTAAAAAAAAATGCGAAACGAGATGCACGGCAAAACGAGATATTTACGAGCGAAATGAGAAATATTCAACAAAAACGGTCAATCGGGATAATATTTGTGACGGGACCATAATATTTAGACAAAAGATCGAGGATATCGGTAAATCGGGGAAGGATTAATGAGGGATTATTTAACATTCTTATGGGTGTTTGGCCGGGATTATGAAAAATAATCAATCCATCCGGGAAAATGAATGATGTGAGAACGGTAGATCAGGGTTCCACTGTATTTTTCTTTTTATTTGAAAATATTCATGTGGTTAATAACATTTTTACAATGTAATGATTGGAAGTCAAACTTTTCTAGAAAATTGGTACAAGCGATTTAGCATATACCCTGAGAGTAAAAGAGTTAAGCTTACAAGATGTTATGTCTGATGACCCTTCTCAAAGAGACAAAACACATGTCACAATTTGTAACACAAAAAGTAGAGTAACAAAATGAACTTCCACAAAGTTACCGACGAATCCATTGATAAATATCTTTCTGTAGTTTCGCCCTTGTCACTCCAAGCCTAAGCTCTCGAATAGCTCTCAATACAATATTTTAGGCCCAACTTAGATAAACCACACATTTGCTACTTTTATGTAGTCGCTTGAAGTCTGTTTTGATGACAAATAACCATATGACATGTTTAGGAAGAAAATGGATTTCAAAGAAGCAACACTGTAGCAAAAATTGATTGAGCAGCGTGGTTGGCAAGCGGATGCTCTGCCACCTATGCATCGAGCTCTGCCACTGATAATAATAACATGTTTTTTAATATGACTCCAATTACGCTTGTGACAGCCATCAGCACTGACTTCAGTAAGTGGCCAGTGTGAGTATGAACATGCATTCCAATATAAATTCATTACCTTTGTTTTGTAGTGTCATTTTACAGTGGTCTGTCATAATGTTTAGCCTCAGGTCTCTGGTAAGTGTTTACTGATCCATAAGTTACCCAGAATTCACTGACAGAAAAAAAAATTACCAGCGCAACAACATTGTCCCATGTTGAAAAAGAGTCCAAAGTGAGCCTGTTCAACTGCCTCTGCCACATCCACATCTGCGAAGATGATATTTGGAGATTTCCCACCCAACTCCAGAGTAGTCCTTTTCAAACTGTTGGCAGCTGAACCTTGTTGAATAATCTTGCCTACTTCAGTAGAACCTTTAAATAATAATTTTAGTCATAATTAAAGTAAGTAATACAGGTACAGTAGAAACTTAATGCAACGCATTATCCTCAACGCTCAAATTCATTAACAGTTTACTCGGGGTTATCAATTTGTTACCTACAAAAATCTACCAGTATTGTGACAATGTACACTTTTCATTTGACATATTACGACAATTAACAGCTTAACGACCGTGGACGCGTATTTGAGTCTTTGAAAAACAAAGATTGCTGGCCGGCGGACACATATATGCGTATAGGCGAAGTATCTGGAAGCTAAGAAAATTAAATTTTGTAAAGATATCTCAATTTGCTTACAAATTATAGTGAATTTAGTAAAATTATAATTTTTGCGAATTTTTCGCAAAATTTTATTTCGCCAGGTGAAATTTTATTAAAAAAAACGTGCGGTCATTAAGCTGTTAACTTAGTAATAAAAATAATAAAACATTTTTAGTACTTTTTCCACATAAAATTTATTGGATCAGGACCGGTTTCGCTCATGGAGAGCATTGTCAACTGATAAGAAATACAATGAAACAGTGATATTTATACAAAAGTTAAGTAAGAAAAACAAGGTATGACAAACAATTGGTATTACAGTAGAACCCCCTATAATGACACCCCGTACTATAAAACCCCGTACTATTTTTGAGACACTTATACAGCTATAATGACATTGGTTTTGACGGACGTATGTGACGTGTCATCCGGGAATTCATAGACGGTGATTCATCGACGAGGGGTATTCAATCTATAAAGTAAGATAATATTTTTCTTCTTTCATATCTAGGAAACGTATTATGATCAAGTAAATCTATGCACATGTTTTTTTCATTAAAACTATGTACGTATATGAGTATGTATAATAATTCACAATTATTTTAAAATTTCATAATTATCAAATTTCACAATGATAGATCCTGTTAGCATCGATTTTTTATTTATTTTTTCTTCGTGATTTTTAATCCTATTTCTATTTAAAAATCTGTTTTTTTTTTGGTTTTTTAAGCCATGTCCACTATTAAACCCAAAGATAAACAGAAGAGGAAACAGTTCTCATTGGATACAAAAGGCCAAATTCTGGATCAATTAAAACTGGGTGAAAAAATATACAAAATTTCTGATGAATTCAATGTTAAACACTCGACAATCATTGGAATTCAAAATAATGAAAATTATAATAGAAATTTTAAAGAAATTGAGCGACCGATAAAACGATCTCGATGGAACGTAATATTAGATGATGATACGGATAGTGATTAAATTATATAAATTATATTTAATTATATATTATCTTTTCATATTATTATATATCTATGTATCTTTAAGACAAATAAAATATGTTCCTGAAATAAATTTTCATTATATTTAAATTCATCATATGCTAAAGCATTTTATAAAAAAGCTGTTGTGTTGAACTTCCCTATTGCACATTGCGGAAAGATGACTCATTCAAAATATGAATGTCAGTCGCTCATCGCCGCATTCAAGTATTTAACGCTGGATATCGTAAAAAATCGTCAAAAAATTCCATAAAAAAAGGGAACGTTTAATCTACTGATTTCCTTCAAATTGAAAAAATACAATTGAAAATCCTAACCCCCTATAATGACCCCCCCTTTCTCGTCACAGTAGGGGGTTCTACTGTACAACTAAGAAAATAAATTGAAGCACAATCCAAGAAAAATAAACTATAAATAAAAAGTTGAAGACCTCTTAGCAAAGCAAACTATTACATCAAAAATCAATTAAGTATGAATTATCATTAACAAAGTAAAAGCCAAAAATAAATAAATAAATCTTAAAAGATGTCAAAATAGTCAACCATAATTAGATGTGGAAATTCCAGTAGAGTTCAATCCAAAGAAATTGATTCCTGCGAAATTATTATATGCACTCATTTTTGACTTTTACTTTGTTAATGATAATTCATACATAATTGATTTTTGAAAATTGATGTTTATAATACGTAGAACTAATTGTTTTGACGACAGTAAAGAGGTAACACTGACGGGACAAATCAGGCGATATTTTAATAAAACAATCACTGCTAACATCACAGCATTTGTGATGCGGTGATCGGGTTAAGCATGAACCCTTATGCATCTTAAAATGTGATTTTACCATAAGGAGAAAAGGACATCAATATAAAGTGAAGTATCATATGAGAAAGAATCAGTTGTTAATTCGAGCACATACATACATTAGTGCAAGCGAGACATCTATATTTTAGGTATTTGTCTTTGAAAATATCACGTGGTAAAGAACTGTCAAAAACTATGAATGGTACATTGTTCATAAGTAGGGTTGTCGGGTGTCCCGGATCGGCTGGGATTGTCCCAGAAATTTAGAGAAAACTATTTAACTTCAATTCGAAAGTCATGGTTGGGCTGGTTAGGGCATCCAATCCAATCCAATTTTCTGATCTCGGGATTTCGGGATTGAGAATTTTTGAGCAAATTCCGAAAATTGATAGGATTTTAGAACTGTAAGAGCTAAAAATAAAAAAAAACGAGTTGGAGATAATCTGCGGAAAAGGTATAGCGAATTGAGGATTTCAAATTCCTCGGTGAGCTAAAAAAAAACCGATTTTCGGAGATAATCCGGGGAAAAAGTAGGGTAAGGGATTGAAAATTAATCAATCCCGAAATACTGGATTACAAAAAGGCTTCGGGATTGGATACCCTAATTCCTGGGTTTTTGGACTCGAAAGTCAGCAAACCGGACAAATGTCCCGGATTCACTTGCAAGAAATCTGGCAACCCTATCCGTAAGTGACGTATTTTATAGCATGCCCGCAAACAAATACAGTGAATATGTATATACAAGTGACTGAAAATCAATTACGTGACAATTATGTAGTGTTTTTTATTTTGACTGAACGAAAAAATGGCAGCGATGTTCTAAGCCGTAGGCAATTGCCGCAATTTTTTTTTTTTTTTGTGATAGCGTAATTCGTAATTCGAATTTTTTCCAGAAATCCGGTCTCTTGAATTTCGAATTAACGGACTTTTACTGTATATTTTTTTTTTCTTGAATATTTGGTATCACAACTAATGTCAATGTGCCAAATATTTTTTAATTGAGACATCATACGAAATAAGCTCAATGACAATTTTTTATTAGTCACTCGAGAAGAGACTTCACGAAAAATCCATGTCCTAATCTCAAATTTAAATTTAACATTGACATTGGTGGAAATTAAACCTAGACTCGACTGATCGCTTGGACAAAACTCTAACCAACAGATGGCGACAATATCTTACCGGTAAATGCGATTTTGTCAACATCCTTATGGTGCAGCAGCGCTTGGCCAGCAGGAGCAAACCCGGGCACAACATTAACTGTTCCTGGTGGAAATCCAGCTTCTTTGATAAGCTGAGCCAAGTAAAGTGCAGTCAGACTGGTCTGCTCGGCAGGTTTGAGAATCACAGTGTTACCGGTTGCAAGGGCCGGACCCAGTTTCCATGCGGCCATCAAGAGAGGGAAATTCCATGGGATTATTTGGCCGCATACACCTGGAACAGTTAACTAAGAAATAAATATATATTTTCACCATGGACTCTTGATGGAGTCATTTCAACAGAGTATTCAAAGTATTGTTCTGAGCTTGAATTTAGTCGCTTAACTTTTCTTTTTTTTGAAAATACATCTATTTATTTTCAATTGATGTATGGCGTCATATTCAAAGAATACTACTCAAGCACCAACACACGCAATGTGAATGAATTTCCTGATATAGTTAGAATCAGGGCTGTGGACTCGGAGTCGCAGAGTCGCGGTATTTTGAGCGGAGTTGGAGTCGTGAAAAATGAGTGGCTCGAATTTATTTTGAAAAATATTTTTAATGAAGTGTATTCAAATAAAATAGTACAAAGTGTTGACATTTCATGCTTGGCTGACTACAGATGATCTGATGGTATACATTAGAGGTCTGCACAGTTCGAACGAACGTTATTTTATTTTATTGGATACAAAAAATGCGAGCAAATTTAATTACTAAGCGTTCTACAATTAAAATACAATTATTTTATCATCTACTATGACAGCTTCTTTTTATACCATAGATCAGTGGTTTCCAACCTTAATGTTACTGCGCCTCCCTTTGAAGAAAAAAATATCTTCGCGCCTCCCCATCCTTTATTTCATATAATAATAAAGACACGTATTAAAGGGTAAATATATATTTTGGACTGTTCGCACCTCCCTTTGAAATAGCTCACGCCTCCCAGGTTGGAAATCGATGCCATAGATAGTTCCAATATAACTTATTATGGCCTATGGCTTATTTTGACATCTGTCACATAGGAAGACATTTCAAAGTCGAAAATAGATCTCTAAAATGACGCCCGATAAGTTGATGTCGACGAGTGCTGCCTATCATATTACAGTTTTAACTTATTTGCAAGTTGTATGGAGATGAACGTCATTGTAGTTAATTAACAATATGCTTTTATATACTATGAAATGACATTTGGTTTAGTTGCAAAAAACACTGCCAGAGCACTGTGATCATAGACAACCTACATAGTTTCTATCCATCTAGACAACGGGCTTGCCGAACTCACACATTCAGCAAAATTTCTGCTGACTGCGTGAAATAGGCAATTTCACCGTTTCGGTGTAACATATATACAGTGCTGGCCAATTGATTGTTAATCGCAAGTAACCGCCCGATATTGCGACTTTGAGTTTCTCTTTTTCTCGTAATTCAATGGTTACAACCAACGTTCCCTCTAAGCTGCGCGCGTGCGCGGTCGCTCACCAGTTGAGAAGTCCCCGCGCACTCATTCCGGGTTGGCGTGCACTACAAGACGGTTGCTCAATTGATATTTGATCGGTCCGCGCAGCCTTTGAAATTTCCGCGCATCTAAACCTTCGGCTTAGAGGGAACGTTGGTTACAACCCCCTACTATTTTTTTCTATTGTTCAGTGATATTTGGCTTTCAACTGTTACAAGTTTCGTTTCTTTATTTTTCACCAGTTTTGTGTGAATTGCGGTTGCGTCAATACGGTTAAAAAAAAATGAATAAGCCAAAACACATGACATTCGCGCCAAAATCAAAAATTTTGGCTTTCGCTGAACTAAAAATTTTCATTAATGAAATTTCAATATGTGTAAGTTACAGTTCTCCGGCTGTATTAGTTTTTTTGAAGAAATTCAGAGAAACTGATGAAATTGAGCGCAATCAAAGAAGAGGACGACAAAAAATTAAGACTGTGCGAGATTATAGAGAAATAAAATCAATTATTACGAATAATCGATTTTTATCGTCATCAAAAATTCTAGAAGAGCTGAGCTAATCATCTTCGGCAACCATTTCGGAACGGACCATTCGCATGAGGCTTGTGGAGAAGGGTTTTAAGAGGCGAAGCGCTCTCAGAAAGCCACTTCTGACGGCGGCCACGAAGATAAACGTATGGATTGGGCATTAGCCCACAGACCGTGGACTGTGGATAATAAGAGACATGCCATCTTCTCAGATGAGTCAAAGTTCGAGGCTTCGCTATCGAACAAGGCCGTTGTGAAGCGCCGAAAGAGTGGTGAACAAAATAGTCGTAAATGCATTTGGCGGACTGTCAAGCATCCACCCTTTTTAAAGTATGGGGGTGCATGATGTACAATGGGGTAGGTAATTTCGTGATTGTCAATGAAATGATGAACAGCATAAAATATAAATCGGTAACTATTGACGAAGTATTACCGATTTTTGAGGAGATGACGGGGGTGTCCAGTGACACGACATTTCAGGACTGCTACTACGAAAAATGGTTGTTAGCAAACTTAAACTTTATTCCAAAAATTCAATAATTCACGAAATTTCTGCTACTACGAAAAATGGTTGTTAGCAAACTTAAACATTATTCCAAAAATTTAATATTTTATTTTATTTTATTTTTATAGTTAGCAGAAATTTCGTAAATTATTTAATTTTTGGAATAATGTTTATGTTTGCTAACAACCATTTTTCGTGGTAGCAGAAATTTCGTAAAATATTCAATTTTTGGAATAAAGTTTAAGTTTGCTAACAACCATTTTTCGTAGTAGCCGAAATTTCGTAAATTATTTAATTTTTGGAATAATGTTTAAGTTTGCTAACAACTATTTTTCGTAGTAGCAGAAATATCGTCAAATATTTAATTTTTGGAATAATGTTTAAGTTTGCTAACAACCATTTTTCGTAGAAGCATAAATTTCGTAAAATATTCAATTTTTGGAATAATGTTTAAGTTTGCTAACAACCATTTTTCGTGGTAGCAGAAATTTCGTAAAATATTCAATTTTTGGAATAAAGTTTAAGTTTGCTAACAACCATTTTTCGTAGTAGCCGAAATTTCGTAAATTATTTAATTTTTGGAATAATGTTTAAGTTTGCTAACAACTATTTTTCGTAGTAGCAGAAATATCGTCAAATATTTAATTTTTGGAATAATGTTTATAAATAAAATAAAATAAAATATTAAATTTTTGGAATAATGTTTATGTTTGCTAACAACCATTTTTCGTGGTAGCAGAAATTTCGTAAAATATTCAATTTTTGGAATAAAGTTTAAGTTTGCTAACAACCATTTTTCGTAGTAGCCGAAATTTCGTAAATTATTTAATTTTTGGAATAATGTTTAAGTTTGCTAACAACTATTTTTCGTAGTAGCAGAAATATCGTCAAATATTTAATTTTTGGAATAATGTTTAAGTTTGCTAACAACCATTTTTCGTAGAAGCATAAATTTCGTAAAATATTCAATTTTTGGAATAATGTTTAAGTTTGCTAACAACCATTTTTCGTAGTAGCAGAAATTTCGTAAATTATTGAATTTTCGGAATAATGTTTAAGTTTGCTAACAACCATTTTTCGTAGTAGCAGAAATTTTGTAAATTATTGAATTTTTGGAATAATGTTCAAGTTTGCTAACAACCATTTTTCGTAGGAGCAGAAATTTCGTAAATTATTTAATATTTGGAATAATGTTCAAGTTTGCTAACAACCATTTTTCGTAGTAGCAGAAATTTCGTAAATTATTGAATTTTTGGAATAATGTTTAAGTTTGCTAACAACCATTTTTCGTAGTAGCAGAAATAGACGTTGTAAATTTTTTAATTGTGATTATTTTATCGAATATTATTAATAGGTATTTATTTTTTGAAAAACTTATCACGCTTATCAATCGGATTTTATTATTTTCATACGATCAAGATGTACTGTGTTTAAAAAAAAAAGTTATAAACCCAAAAAAAAACGTTTAAGGTTAGACTCGAACCACTGACCATCAGCTTACGAATCTGGCGCTCTGCCTTTTGGGTAGAGCGGAATCAACCCTACGTGCGAAAATTAGAACATATATGTTTTGCTTCAAATAAAAAACAAAAGTTTCAAAATTCGAACGCAATTCAATATATATAATGTAATTTTATCGTATTTGGCAGTTGTACGTTACCCTAGAGGTAAAGAATTCAACTCGTAATCCGGAGACCGTGTTTCGAATCCCGGCCCTTGGTCCTTTTTTTGTATGAGAATTCAATTTTTCAGCGATTTGATATGTTTCATCAAATAATAGTATATAATGACGTCATCGAAAAGGTAGGAATAAAAAATGGCGACATCGTGGCTGGTGAGGGGGAGGGGGAGGAGGAGAGGAAATCGAGGAAAATCATAAGTAACAGTGTATATTGGAAAAATATGTCTTTTGTATGAATAAAAAGTGACAGCGCGGCTGGGAAGGAGGAAGGGGAGGGGCAGGGGGAGGGGAAATCGAGGACATCCTTCACTCACCCACTCAAACAAACAAACAAACAAACATACAAACATACGGACATTATCGGCTATTAATATATAGATTGGCCTGCACTGTAAATTAAAATGAAAAAATTTTTTAGTCGTTAATCATTTTAAAGCTGGAATCGGAGTCATCTTTTTTTTACACGACTCCACAGCCCTGGTTAGAACACTGACATTGCAACTGGACGTATTAATAGTGTAAACTTAAAACCATCATAAAAGCAAAGAATAAAAATATATTTTACCAACGGGTTCCAGCCTGGTGTAGCCTATGTAGTCTCCATCAATCGGTACTGTTATTCCGTGATGCTTGTCAGCCCACCCTGCGTGGTATCGCAGGCTCTTGACACTACCTACGACATCAGCCTGGTGAGACATCAGATATGGTTTTCCATTGTCTAACGTCTCCAAGCTCTGAAATTCATCAAAACTACAATTAAGAATTATTTGCACATGAATAATAATAATGGCGAAAGTTTCAGGCAAATGTTAACTCATCAAATTGTCAGGCATGTAATAAAGTAGGCCTCTATGGTCTAGTTTAGTGGGGAGAACTTTGTCTTAGCGATCTAGTCGATCTGGATTTCTGGAATCAAGTCCTAGCAACTTGACCAGGTGTGGGGAACCTTTGGCCTTAAGGACGCATGCGGCTTTTTGTTTACTCTGGTACGGCCTTCTGGCCAATTCTGTAATTTTGTGATTCTGTAAATTTCTGTAAACTCCCGACATATTCTGACCGTAAATTCCTGTTTCCGGCCAAAGATTCCCTAGTCAATGTTTACTGCGGCCTTATGTCGAATCAGAAAAATGAATGCGGCCTTTAGAGAAGAAAAGGTTCCCCACCCCTGAACTAGACTGTCAAATTTAGATATTTTCAATTTAAATGTGCTTGTGATGTCTTTTCTTCTTAAGGCGTCTCTATGTCTTGTGATCAGGGCCAGCTCAAGTATTTCTGTTCGCGGACCAATAGTGGCTGCGAAGGCTGAATTTTTAAATTATATTTTTTTGTTACTGTCTGTTTTAACTGCTTCAGTACCGTAAGGCCACTGGTGGCCGCTACATACGAACGGCATGAATACCTTAAATCCACTGAAGAACACGAATGTAACTTGAAAATATTAAACTATATATATATCATTTTACAAGTAAACTTTTAATATTCATAAATTCAGTACTATTTTTTAAAAATATTCAAAAATTATTTTAAAAAAACGGTAGGTATGTGAGTGAATGTTTTTTAGCTTAAAACATCGCGGTACTGAAAAGGTTAATATACATATTGTTATAGAGCATATTCATGTCGTTCATATGGCCCATAACTGAACACAATCATGTTTTAGATGAGTGGGTCGATTGTTTGGACCTGAAGAGGTTCGAAATATACTCTTGTGGTGGAGAAGATTTAGAAGAAATTTTTGAGACTTCTCTTTATGAGGGTGTATGGATATCACCCATGGCTTAATCCAACTAACATTTTCTTAGGCATGCTAATCTTTGATAGTTTGAATGTTCTAAAAGAAATGTACCTGGCCATATATTTCGTTCTGCTTATGAGGCGAAAATGAGAATTCCACCATTCTTGAGAATGTGAAGCTAAATGTTTTTGATTATTTTTTAAAAAGTCGTAGATATGAACTGTCTGTTCTCCCAAGGTGTAGAACTAGCCTGCCAAAAAGGATACCACTGGGGAGAGGTTTAACGGTATTTAACAATATTGCTTTGGATTTCAACATATTCCATCTGGAATCTGAGTTCCCACGAATGCTATTTTATATGTATTAAAGTAGAGTTAGTCGGAGCTTACTCAGTTGTTACTCACCTTACCAATTTTTAAAAAAATCTACTGCTTTTAATATTAATTTGCATTAAGTTTTTTTTTTTTCATTGTAAAAGTCTCAAATTTATAATTTGTCAATCTTATGCAATGTTAAATAAATTTGTTCTCCGACATACTTTATAACAATTTATTTCTTGACAAAACCTAACCTATAATTTTTCTTAATGTTTATTAATTTCATAATTGAGAAATGTATTAGGTGGACCCGAAAGTATTCGCGTATTTTTTTTAAAAACTTTTTCAATTTTATTTATTTCAAAAAATTTACAAGTAAATTATAAAACATAAGCTCCATCAATATTCAACACATCTTCCCATCGTTTTGGCAGATCTTCGATCCCTTTCGTAATTCGTAATGAATTATCCCCCTCATATCCCACCATATGCATAAAAGGACCTTTTTTATGGTCAATCCCGGCTTAGGCGTTGGAACTGGGGTTTCTTTCCGAGAAAGCCATTGTTTTTTGCGTCGTTTATTATCGTAAACGACCCATTTCTCGTCACCAGTTACAACGCTATTCAAGAAGGGACTATTTTTTTGTCTTGTAAGCAAGGAGAGGCACGTGTTGCGTCGCTCGTTCTTGTTGGCTTCGGTCAAGGCGTGCGGTACCCATACACCCATCCTATTCGTTTTACCGATGAGTTTTAAATGTGTTTGTACAGTGGTCCATGGGGATCTGAGTCTCAGCGACAATTCCTCGATTGTTTGTCGTGGATCCGACTCGATTAGAGATTTCAGCGCCTCATTGTCAAAATTTGAAGGCCTTCCGCATCTCGGCTCGTCAATTAAACTTCTGTTGCCCGATTTAAATTTTTGAAACCAATATTGACATCTGCGAGCTGTAACCACTTCACCATAAAGATCTTTGAGCGTTTTAGTAGTTTTTGTGGCATTCCAACCCAAATCAAAAAAAACCAGCATACAATGCCGGATGTGAACTTCGCTAGTTTCGGGTCTGGACATCTTACCCTTAACAATAAAAAAAAAATTTATGCACGAAAATAATGTTAAACCATAGTTCTACAAAAAAAAAAAACTTACACAGATGTTGCCGTCACCGTGTCCAGACACGAACTGAGGTAAACATATGGTCTCAAAAATACGCGAATACTTTCGGGTCCACCTAATATAATCTAGCTTACACATACTTCATTGTGCTTTTGTATTTTGAAGCAACAGTGTACATTTGTGAATCTATGACAGATATGATGAAAATTTCAACGTAATGTTGCTGTGATATTTTGTGAAATAAATACGATCATATCTGTAATACATTTATATATTAGATTTTAACTATCCAAAGGTAAGCTGCAACAGTTTAAAAAAAATAATATACAAGATTATAATGGTTTTAAGGCTAAATGAAATGTGGAAAGCAGTTATTTTTAATTACAATATAGTTATTGGCATTTCTGGAATAATAAAGCTATCAAGTTTAATTATACACTATAAAACTTCATAGGAAGGAAATATACCGAGTTTAATAATTTATCATTGAATAAATATACACATTTCATTAGCGTATGTTTATTTACAACTTTATGTGTAAACTCTAATGCAATATTACTCAAATGCTGGTCCGCAGACCAGTAATAGACCGCAAGCAAAAGATAGCAATATCATGAGTGCTATGTACATATTATGCTGTTTATGATGACCAGCAAGACCCTACTTAGGGATTGCAATACTACTATTACCAAAATCGGGAAACCTGTAATCATGCTGTTTTTTAAATACTGAAATACCGGTGCAAATCGAAACCATCACATATTTCAAGTCTGGCAGTAGTTGTATCAGTATTTTAATAAAGCGTAAGTTATTTATGAAAATCATTTCAGAAAATAACCCGTTTATGATTGATATATTGTTATTGAATCCCCAGTCCAACTTTATTAACCCTCCAGAGATGAGTTTTTTTCAATAAAAAAAATAATTTAAGGCCGTATTGAAGTCACAGAAAACAAAAAATAAAATAAAAAAACACATGGTTGTTGAATAGAAACCCTGAGTGACTAAATGCCATGCTCACTAAATGATATGCCTCGGTAATTATTACAGCTTTTTGTGTTGTGCTAACACCGCAGCGTCCATCGGGTCCCATGGACGCTAACCATCCCACACTCTAGCCATCAGTTGATAGATAGGATGTAGGATGGCGTTGAGCAATGTTCCCTCTAATTTCCCGAAGATTATGTGCGCAAAATACATAGGCTGTGCAACTTTGAAAGGAAATTCAAAAAATTGTGCGCCACATAACATATTTAGGCCTACTTAACGAAATGATTATTTTTTTATAATGACAATAATTAACAACACTATGTAATGACAATTATTTTTATTCTGGTGGTGGTATAGCTGGTGTAACTTTTGTGCGCTCGGTGAGTTGTGTGCGCGCACGAAGCTTAGAGGGAACACTGCCGTTGAGACCACATTTCAGAAATTCTGAGTGTATACCATCTCCACCCGCTTTGCTAATTTAAAACCTCTTCACAGTCACTTATACTCACTGCACATATTTTTATTATCTTGTTGTTATATACTGATAAAATTAACTTGTACTAATATATAGTGATGTTATGAAATGATAATAAACATGATATCAGTAAACATAAAAAGAATTTCCATCTTTAAAAAATGGGTCTTATCTTTTCACATTATTTATTTTATAATTGATTTCAATAAAAAATATCTTGACTGCAGTGATGTTCCTTGGCTATGTGCCGCCCCTAGGCAGAGATTAAAATAGCGCTTTTAATATTTTTTGAAATTACCTTATCTGCCGCCTATGTATATCCTAAAGAAGATTTGTGCGACAAATTTAACTACTGTTTTCCTATCAGTCTTAACATTACTATCATTGAACATGTTTTTTTCGGCATTTTTTATCAAAAGCATTGGAGGCATCATATTCTATCATATTTATACCAAATTCGTATGTTATGTTAAAAATATTCAGTCATTTAAAAAAACTGTGATCATTTGTCGCCCCTTTCATGTGATCATTTGTTAGGCAACTGCCTACTCGCCTGTTCCCACGGAACGTCCCTTACAGTACAAACGTAGGCCAAAGACAGAGGCATGAAGTTTGGAGTGTATTATATTTTCACCGAAAAAAAGAGTGGTCGAGAGACTGAACAACAAAAAGTTCTTATAGAAATGTTTCTATTGAAATTCTTGCATTAACACTTAAAACCCTGATCTCGCGCTAGTGCAGGGTTACACGTGTGGGCGTGTGAGCGGTATCCATTAAGGCAAAACTAATTGATTTCGGGTTTTTGTTTTCTTATGCTATTTAACCCTCCAAGGACGAGCGTGACCATATGGTCACAGTAAACACCGTTGTCTATTGATCCCACTATTCATCCCTTTTCTATCTGAATATCGTTGCTTTCACTCATATTTGGCTAAGAAGGGTACAGACTTCAGTAAGTCATCAGCCGCGGGAATAGAAACGGCCACCAAAAGCACATGCGATTTTTTGAATTTCCGATTTTTTTAATGGACTTTTTTAAACTGTTAGTTATTTTTTTATCAAAACATCAAATTATATACAGTTCTTTTGCTAATATATTTGTATTGAAATTATGTTGATCTAAAGAGGTCAAATTGTAAATATTTTTCAAAATTTCACGTTTAGCTATATTTCAACCCCGAATGTTTGCGTGCCCATACGGTCACGCTCGTCCTTACTACTGTCCATACACAATATTACACGGTAAAAATAGGATGAGCATGACCATATAGTCATGCGGGGGTTTCTATACAACAACTTTGCGTTAATTTTTTTAATAGTGCCTAATTTGATAAAAAAAACTTGCTACCGATAGTCAATGATTTTTACTATATAATATCAATGTTCGAAATAAAATTCAAATAATTCACTACTCAAAAGGTTAATGATATTTTATATAATATAATATAATAAATCAGGGCTGTGGAGTCGGAGTTACGGACTCATAATCCTCTTTTTGCATGGTTTATCTATTATCACGTTTTCAAAATAACACGGTCAAAATAATGTATTGGAATCTTTTTCTCCTTTGACCATATTCGCTCATATCGCTGTCTCACTTCGGTTGTGACCCCGAACCATTCGATAATGGTAATGGAATCTACCAATCATTTATCTGAATTAACTTTTTACACAATTTTTTAGCACGTTCGTTTTACATGAAACGTGTCTTCCGTATAAAAGAGGATTGGGCGTACATTAAATTATTTTTTGCTTTGCGGCCAGAACCCGTCATAATTTGTTTTTATGCGACATACTAGATGGTAAAGGTTGTGCACGTCTGTGTTAAATATATTAACGTTGAAGCCAGCAACTTATACCGTGCTGAAAGCACCTGCTCTCATATGATCATTGAAGTTAAGGAATATTTTTTCGCACCTCTATTACTTGGATGGGTGACCGTTTGGGTCCTAAGATATAAAAATAAAATATAATAACATTATGAAATAGCCCATTTTCAAATAGAAAATTATTTGTAAAATAAATATTAAAAATTTACTATCTACACCCAATATGTCAGAAAATGCAAAATAAATAATATTTATTTAATCATATTATGATTTATGATAAAAGGAATTGAAAATGAAAAGTAAACAACTGCCAGTACCATTATAAACTAAAAATAAGCAAACACATATTATCTGATATTAATATAATGATACAAACTGCAGATAATATACTATAATATAATGACATTTCATTTTTAATATATTTACTTTCTTCTCTCATTTAATATGAATATTGACCTTAACACCTAGCAAGTGATAAGTGGATATTATGTAAACAATACTATAAAAATACTTACGGCGAGATAAACATGATCTCTCTCCAGCAGGTCGGCCAACTTATTCAAGAGCCTGCCTCGTTCAGATGCATCCGTCCTGCGCCATGGAGAACCCAACCTGCAAAATTATTCAGTTTCCAATCAAGGCGAAAGCTCTTCAGAAATGCACTAATTTTAATTCAAGTTTAACGTATGACATGTCTATACGTCAAATATACAGATCAAATATCTTAACCTTTCAAGCCCGTATGAAGTGCACAACATGCCAAATAAATGCATTTTGTTATCCATTTATAATAGCAAAAGTTCCCTGATTTCATTTAAATTACATTTCTTATAAAGGTTAGATTGAAGTTTAAGTTATGAATACTTTACGAACAATTACAAAACGTCTATTTAAACAGCAAATATATTTAAAATAAAGTCAAAACATTTGACCTGAAAGCATCTTTAGCAGCTTTGACAGCTTTATCAACATCGGCTTTGTCACCCTCTTGGATTTCAGCGATGACTTCTCCGGTGGCTGGATTTACAGTTGGGAATGTCTTTCCTGACACAGATTTGTGCCATTCATTGTTGATGAAGATCTGAGAATTTAAATTATCATTAAACAGTTTTAATATACAGTGTATAACTTATCATAGGTTCTTTTACGTCTTATTTCTCTTAGCCACCTGGTCTATAATTGACGCCATCGGCCACATACGAGACCAATGAACGCTTACTATGAAATAAACTAGTGCGGTCTCGTTATCACACTGCATGTAGCATCACAGATTATTAAAAACATGGGCTATAGGTATCACAGAAAAAAAATTGAAAACTCAAAAATACTTAGAAATATTTTTAACATACAAATTCGGAAAAAAAAACTAAGACAAACAGTAGTATTCTTTTAACACACTCAATGCGGACTTTAGTGGAGTATGCATTGTAGTATTCTGATTTTGTAATATTAATAATAATAATAATTTCGTTCACAAATATCAGGACTGTGTACCAGTCTCCGGATAATTTATGGTACTTAGGAATAACCGCCGCCTGCATAAAGGAGCGTTTACAATGCAAGATTTTTGTAAATAAATTAATTGCATGTTAGCTTTTTGATTTATATAATATTGTATACATAAATACATAGCAAACAATAGATACATTTATCAATATTAAAAAATAGCATACAATTACTTTCATTTACGTGAGTAAAATTACATCTTTTGTAAACATATATGTAAATTGAATATAACATAATAGTAAAAAATAGGTTAAAAAATAACTTGCACTAAGCAATATTATTGTATTAAGCAATACTTAGCATTTGTTGGTGATATAACCGAAACATGGATCCAGACAAAAACCCGGTTCATTTGGATATTCCGGACAAAAAAAGAGAGGCTTTTCTCTCCTTTTTTCATTCCAACAATATTTGCACCGTCTTCTTTTGGTTTTTCTATCTGGTTATGTTTTGCAGAAAATAGGAAGATGGACTCTTTTAATTTTTTGTTTTGGAGGGGGGGCATGCTAATTTTTCAATAACTTGTAGCCTGTATATAATGATATTTTAGTTGAATTTTGAAAATTGTACATATAATAAGAATTTAGTATCATTGTTTGAAATAAATGAATCCCATTTTTTTATAACATCTTCATGTTTTTTTTTCTACATGGGAAGTATGCATTTGATTATAGTAGCCATGCCAAGTATGCATTTGACCATCGTAGCCACTCCAGCCATGAAATTTCTAACGAAATCGTCAGAACGTCTCAGCGGTCGTTCTTTCCATTTAGTTGCACATATTCCTTCTGGGGTATATTTTAACACGGACTCACTTCTTAAAAAAAATATATTTGTAGCTTGTTATGTATAAAATTCTAGACAAAACACTTCAATACTCAAAGAATCTTAAAGAATGTAAAATGAAGAACAGTAAATAATGAAAATTAAAATTTGAAACTTATGTAGTAAACGTATTCTAAGCGAAAGTGTAAACCAAACTTTATGTGAAAAAATAAAAAGAAAAAACACGACTTCTGCAGGCTCGCACTACTGATTCGATATTATTATTTTTTTGTTGCAAAACAATGACATAATAATATCACTCCAAAGCAAATTGTGGCATGTTTGAATAAATCGACTGACATGCATGCTAGGCGTGTCGTTAGCACCCAACGAGTTAAGGAAAAAAAAACTACAGTGAAAGTCTGAAACTAATAATAAAATGAATAATGCGGCAAATCTAATCGTTCATATAACTTTTTTTATTAATGAATATATATTTTATAAATTGCTTAATACATACTAGTTAGTTTAGTTATTTTAGTTTAGGATTAGAAAAATTCGCCAAACGAGATAGTAGGTAAGACCTATTTATGAGTGAAAAAAGAAATATTCAACAAAAACGGTCAATCGGGAAAATATTTGGGAAGGGCAATATAATAATATTAAGACAATAGATTGAGGAAATCGTTAAATTGGGGAATGATTAACACGGTATTAAATAACATTGTATGGTGGCTTGGTCGAGACTAAGAAAAATAAACGATCCGTGCAGGAAAACTAAGATAGCAAGAACAGGAGATCGGGGTTCCACTATTTGTATTTTAAATGTTCTTAAAACTTGGTTACCTATTTACAGTTTGACACTTCAATTTCAACAAAAACCCCTCATATTCGTGTACTTTCTATGTTTTTCTGTGTTTTTCTCTTGGATATTTTTCAATGTCTTGATTTATTTTAAATTTTTCAGCTCGAGTTATAGTTTTCTTTATGGGGGGGGGAACATTTTAGCTATGGGTTAAAAAAAAATCGCGACACAAGATGCTAGGCAAGACTATTTATCAGTTAAATGAGAAATATTCAAACAAAAAAAGTCAACTGAGATATTTTGTGACAGGATCATAATATTCAGACGATAGATGGTGGATATTGGTAAATTGAGAAACGATTAATGCATGATTATTTAACATAATTCTTATGGGTGTTTGGCCGGGACTATAAAAAATAAACGATCCATGCGAGAAGAGTAGATCGGGGTTCCACTGTAGTGTTTATTTATGTTTACTCATTATTGACTACATTATTACACACAATTCTTTTTTTACGCGATTTTTTTTTACAAGATTTTGAATTCACGCGATTTTTTTGGACGGCACCATTACTTTTTTTTAAGCGATTTACTTGTTGTGGATTTTTTTAGTCGAATTTTTTTACAGAAGAAATGGTGACCCTGCGCAAAATTATGTGATGTTATTCTGATCTAAAACTTGTTTAAATACAATGCATTTATTATATTCGTTAAATAGCATGCTTCCCAATCATAAATCTTACTACCGAGAGTAACTCTGTCAAATAAATGCACTCCTGACGTAAAAATATGTTAAAAACAAAATAATAAATACAAACCAAAGATGGAAATATTATTTTTTAATCCAAAACATTTATATAGTGATGTTTTAGGCACGTACCAAATAAACTAAGCATCTAAAATATTTTACACTTACGTATTTCAAAAAATCAGTTTCAACTGTTCATCGGATCAACAAAAAAAATCCAATGTAATAATAATTGACTCAGATCATCTAGAAAAAACAGGATTTCTTCAAATGAGTCCGAGCAAAATTCAGATTCAAGCAAAATACAATACATTCATTCAAAAAAACGCGTACAATTATGATTCGTAACCGACAGTGACAGCAGCGACTAACTCCTACAATTGAATATAATTATGCATGTATACATAATATGTATCTGTTTCTCATTGTATTTTTATAATCAATAAAGAAATTAAATGTTATATGTAAAAAAAAGATTTTTTTGCGCGAATTTAAAGAACACATTTGTTTTTTCATACATTTTTGATACTTTTTTCGGTGATATTTTGATTTTTGGAACAGATTTATCAAATTATATGAAAGTGAGGTTTTTTAGACGATTTTTTTTAAATGCCACTTTCTGGAACCAATGTATCGGGTAAAAAAAGGATTAGGTGGTACATACATGCTTTTATAATAGTTATTCTGGAATATTTTTATCAGCTGTTCTAATGATTTCCATAACTGATTTTTTAACTAGTGCAGTGATAGATATTGTTTTCCATATGTTTCCAGATTTTATTTACAATTTATTCCTTCTTTATCTTACAAATCTCATTATAACATGTACATGGTTGCTGCATAAGGTGACATATCCTCTAAATTCTATCGGTATCTGAGTCCACATATTTAAACTTTTGAATCGCATCATATCTAAGAGCTGAATATTTTAGTGGGTCTTAGTTTGTAAGTTCTTCAACATAAATTGATTTACAACTTCATTAAATTTGAATCGTTCAAATTATTAAGTTTTGTTTGGGTTTAAATTATATCTTCATTGTTAACCTCCAGATTGAGTTGTTGTGCAAAAAAAATATAACATTAGCTAACTCGTTTACCATTTTTTTCTCTATAAACAGCTTAATGACCGCTGGACGCATATTTAAGTCTTTGAAAACTAATGGTTGTTGGCCGGCGGACGCATATATGCGTCCTACATTCCATTATATTGAAAAGTATCTGGAAGCTATAAAATTAAATTTGGTAAAGATATCTCAATTGGTTTACAAATTATAGTGAATTTAGTAAAATTACAATTTTTCGCGAATTTTTCGCAAAATTGCTCGGCCAACAGGTGATATTCTATACAAAAAATGTGCGGTCGTTAAGCTGTTAAAATCCATTTTTTATTACATATTGATGTCACTTTGAACCATCCTTTTGAAATATTTTATTGCATGAAGAATGAATGTTCATTTTTCCAAAATTCCCTCAATGTCTGATAATGCTCTATTGCTGCCAGTACTAGGGTAAAAATGATACTTAAATAATGTGCAACTATTTTTGGATGTGACATGGCTGCCAGGCATCCCAATATATAGGGTTTGTCCCAGTTTCAAGCCTCTAGTCCCGGAGAGACCTTTCGGGACAAATCTAATAAAAGATATGAGTAACTTCATCTTCTTAGATATATGATACGCATGTTACAAAAAAAATACATTAGGAAAAAACAATACGCCTCTGCTATAATTTAGGTTTACCATTTTAATCACATAATTGCAAAAAAATGGAAATAATCGAAAACCGGTTGTGTTAACATAACTAGAATGTCTTTGACTATAATCTTTATTATCCTCGTTGTCAATCTGTTTTTTACTTGCGAAATGTGTGCATATATTCCACACGTATCACACAACGCTACTCAAAACTCATCAATCCATAATTAAGTTCAAACAACATTGATAATATTGTTACAGTTCAATTATTACACGGGTAAAAATAGGATAATAACTAAAACAATTTACAATAAGTATGACATTTTAAAAAATACCGGCATAGGTAAATATTACTACTTACCCCACTGTATAAGATTTCAGGCTTAACCTGAGGTGCTGGAAAAGAAGAAAAGCTTGCTTTTTGTTTTCTAACGACATTCAATAAAACGCGCAACATTGCGAGGGAAAACGACCGAAGTGCGAACGAATAAAATGAAAATGACAAAAAATTTAAATTCCACTTGAGCAATACTGCTTGTAGAATCTATACTTTATTGTCTATGTTATAGAACGAAACGTCAACTAGTATACTTCCCATAGCCCCCTATATTATCAAGCCATGTTGCACAATCTGGCAAAAATGTATTAAGACCGCTCATATTATATCATCTATAGAAAAACACTTATTTGACAGTTGACATACGATTTGTTTGCTATATTTATTGTCAGAAATCCATGATTGTGTCAAAATCAGTCGATTTTAAAAAAAAATGTTAAATTAAACCTTTCTTTATCCATTTAAAAATTCAGAAGTAGGTAGGGAAAATAAGACTCTTTTCATCATTTTAAATTTTATTTTAAAATGACCACATTTGAACCATAATAACCACAATATAATACAACAGCATTCATTGATATCAATAGCTTATCAACACAATTTTACAAGGAAGGTCATAGTAATGAACCCTGGCAGATTTTTATTGGTTTAAGATTAAATGTATTGAGCAAGCTGACAATGTATTTTTTTATCATCGCCTACTTCTTGGTCCAGGTTTTCTTCCATCTTACCGTTTGATGAGGTCTTATGCATATCATTGAACTTGATTACTGAAAAACAGTTTGTTGTCTCGTGATGTTTCTTTAATACACCTGGTTAAAAAAAATTGCAATGATTATAAAACATGAAAAAAAATATATGCCAATATGCTTCTCTTCGTCGGAAATGTTGATCAATGTTATAAAAATAATGCTCAGTTACTCAATGTAATGAAAACCAAAACAAAACTGTCCAGCAAGAGCCACGCGGAGGCGGAAGCAATAATATCTTACCAAGGAAGGAATATAGGTAGGAAGGTTATGATGGATGGACAAATATAAGTAAAATATTCAAACATGCATTTTTATTAAAAATCATACCCATTTAGGTTTTACCATGAATTACCGGGCAGATACGTAAAAACCTTTAATATTTTTATCATAAGCCTCATTTTATTTAAAATTCTAAGCACACGTAATATTAAATTGATTGAATAAACGAAAACAAAAGAAGGCATACAGGCATTTCGAATCCCTCAATTTACAATCAATATTATATTGATTTAATTATCATTTACTTGGGAGACTATCTATTATAAAAAAGTTAATAAATTCAAACTATTTCAGTCAAAACATGGTTTCAAGTTATCTGCATACTTGTCTCGCTAGTCAGAAAACGTAATCATAAGATAATCAAATTGACTATCATACTTGAAAAAAGAATGAAAACATTGGCAAAAAGGTTCAATGTATAAAAACAAAGTATCATTTTGATTGGATAAATTTTCTAATCTTACGCTTATCAATTCTATTACCCAACTCACTATTATTAACATTTTGGTATAATTATTTAATGCCATGTTAACTAATTTTTAAAGTACCTTTCCTTGTAATTTTCTAACATTACATCCGAATTCACATGTTGAATTATTATGATATGTGGCCAAATTAGCCGACTTCAAGCTTCCGAAAGTTAAGCCATATAGAAGCGCCTTTTGTTTATTACCTTTTAAAAATTTAGATTTCAACGGTGCACTGTTTAAAATATACTGGAAAATAGAATGTAAATGCAAAAACATGGAAGTCACAGAATTGGTAGGTACACAAAGGCCGCCTCTCTGCAAATAATCAAAATATACGTCGTTTATTTTATTACCTTTACTGTCGAGTATTCATTTTTTACACTCAGTACAAGATATTGTTTTAAATACAGAATATGCAGCAAATCCACTTACATACAGCATAGATGACTCATCAAATTTAGATACGGCTTAGTAATCTGTAGAAAATATAAAGAAATATTCGTTTTGTTTCGAATATCGGCTAGAATCACATTTAACAATATTATTTCTAAGTTCCTTGATGGAACGTTTGCCTTTATTTGATCTTAATAAGTGTCGGAGACGTATTTTTTTCTCAGATTCTACAACTTGAATGTATGAATTATCATAATTACAATCAGACAGTGATCGATATTGTCCAAAACGTCGTTCGAGGTTGTCTGATTGAAACTTCCCCGTTAAAACATAATTTATTGCATAGTTTTTAAAATAATACTGAATTAATTCTATCAGCACAATTGTGACTTATTGCATTAAATGTGTCTTTTGTTAAGCAAACTTTATTTTCCATGGAATTCTACATATCTAACTAAGTTACAAATTTATATAAAAACAAAATTTTCTCATCAGTGTCCGTGGTTATTGGACTGCAAAAATCATTTATCTTGGCTATGCCCTTGAATTTACTTTTAACATTCACTATATTCCACCATTTTCTAATTAATTCTAAAAAATATGCAGTTTCGTGATAAGCACTAACAGATTTTAGAGCTGCAACGGTTGAATCATGAAATATGTTGTCAGCGGAACGAACATCTTGTTTCTCTAAATTATTGGGGAATAAACTTTTAACATTGAGTTTGTATGCATGCTTCACAAGCAATGTCTTCTCGTTGTTGTACAGATCTCTCAAATGGTGAAAACTAGCTTGCATGCTCTGGTTTATTTCAAAATTAGGGAAAACAAAAGTTTTATCTTAATTCTTTAGATTTAACGAATTGTTGCGAATATTTTTTATAATATGTACTGCATCATACACCAAAAAAATCTTTTCATCTGAATATTTTGGATTACAAAAAAAAAGTATTATTATCGCTGAGCAATTTGAATAAGTTTTGATTAATCCTATTATTATCTGTTATAATACAAACTATTTTAAAACCTATATTTTGAATAAAATCAATAACTTCCACGGTTGCTTGTTTTAAATACTCCCCTGTTATGGTACTAGCTGGAGTTAATCTAACTATTTCTTTTCAGCTTCCAAAAGCAGACGTTACCATGAAGCTATGAATACTTTTTGCTAGTTCATTAACATTATTGCTAGCTTGTCTTCTGATACACTGGGCTATGAAATGTAAGCCACTTTAAACGTGGATTTCATCAATCACTAAGCAAACAATTTTTTCACGATCATTTAAATTATTGCACATTTGCAACAAATAGTGAATATTATTTCTGTTACTTTCGTGTGATATATTAAAAGATGATGATATTTGGCTAAGATATCTTTTATGCGGCAACGTCAAAAAATTTATTAACAAATTATAACACGAGGAAGATTGTGTATGTATATATAAAAAAAGAAAATATAGTATGACTACTGTATCTAGGCCTTTTTTCCTACAATCGCAAAATTTGGTCACTAATAATTTCTTATTAACTCAAATCAGATGAGTTTTGTTTGTCTGACAAAAAAAGAGTCTCTTCAAAGTATTGGAAAGATTTATTAAGATACAAATTTGCTGAATTATTGTTTTCTAAGGATTCTAAGGACTGTCAGTTTGTAACGATCTAGTAAGTTTTCTAGTTTAGACCACCCACTCAATTTAGAATCAGTTGGCAATATCTATAATAAATCATGCGCAAGTATTTCAATATTTTTATGAACTACTTTTAAATGCATGTTCGTATTTACATAAATAGTCGAGACAATTTCTAACTTGAAATCTATGTAATTATTGTAATCAGGGGAATTTACATTTAATAAATAAAAAAAAATGCAATTTTTCGTCATTTTTGTTGACCAACTACAATTTTTGAACTTGATACTGTGATTGACAACTAAGTCGTCAAAGCTATCAATTAAATCGCTTTTCAAAAAACCTTCTATCTGGCTGTTTTTTTATCCGTTATTGCATCTCTCTTTACCTGTGGATCTTTACGCTTAATTATAAACTTGCTCAAGTATGCCGGTAAGTTGTCAAATATTGAAGGGATGGCTACTTTATTTAAATTTTGTTTTTTCAACGGAGCCTCTACAATATTTCCACCTGTTGTTTTACGTTTAGATTTTTTGGTTACCTCACTCTCATGAAAATGTTTAATACATACTACCGTATAGACTGTAGGAGTCCAGTTTTGACGGGGAATCGCATAAATCCATTTCCTTATCATTATATCATCTTTCGGAAAAGTAAATGCTGAGACTGCGCTGTTATTGAGCAAAAACGAGTCGTATTTAGAATTGCATCCCGGGACACAGCACCGTCTGGGCATCTGAAAGCATTACGTAGGAAATTACATAAGATTAAAGAATAAATAACTACACAAAAGCTTTGATTAGTCTTAATAAAACAACTATATCTTGAATGACAACAATTTTACTATTTCGTCACTATATCCTCGATAAATAATTCTTATTACAGGTAAACCATGCCAACTGATTCATATATGTATATAGTTTCTCCACATTAGTTCAATTGAATACATAAATTTTGTGGAGTGCCAGTTGTATTTCCAGTTTTATTTGTAAAACCAACATTTCAACCGCATTCCAACCGAATTCCGGCAAACCCAGTTTGCAAGTGCCACAAAAGAACAGCACATTTTTGTTGTGCTGCCAGTACAATAAATAATTATATATTGTTTTTTTCAGAGTAGCAATTTCTAGGTCTGTAGCCAGATTTTTTCAAGCGGCAAAATCAAAATAATTAACTATCGACATTCAGTTATTCTTAGTTCTCTACGCCTTTATAAGACTATGGAAAATGTTTAATTGTTCATAAACAACTTATTGTTTTTTTTTCGTGCTATTAAAACCGTATCGCCATTTCTAACATAATCGTATTTGATGAAATACGTCAATGGGAAATACAAATATAATTTTCACTTAATTGGTGTGAAAATTATATTTGTGTGAACCATTTTAGGTTAAACTGTACGACAAATACGTCCTACAGTTTTAAAAGTATCTTCACATACATCACACACATCACACACTCAAAAATAACACAGTGTTTTTTATTGTCAATAATAAATCGAATTTGAATTGTTCAAACTATGTACATTCTCACAGATTTTGTCACTAACGATCCGGGTTTCGCCTTTCGGCATCTTCAGGCGTTCAAGTGGACGGATGAACTTGAACTGACGTTTAGTAAATGAATGTTTCGTGTTTATATAAGAAATAAATGTATTATTGAGTTCAAAGCCATTGCTGGCGAAAAGGATAATAAGCTCATGGGAATGCCCACAGATTTGAGAAGTAAGTAGTTTCAAGAACTATATTTTATTTGTTTGTCGGCAAAGGTTTTATGATTATATTTATATACGGTACAAAAGTGGAGACCCAGGTAGGTTGAGTATTTCATTTAAAATCGGAAGGCTATGCAATGGCTTTGAACTCAATGATACATTTATTTCTTATATAAACACGAAACATTCATTTACTAAACGTCAGTTCAAGTTCAGCCGTGCACTTGAACGCCTGAAGATGCCGAAAGGCGAAACCCGGGTCGTTAGTGACAAAATCTGTGAGAATGTACATAGTTTGAACAATTCAAATTTAATATTGAAATTCCACCAAGCACCTTCAGTCGAAATCTTAAATTATATAATAATAAATCGATTCTTTTATTCTAATCCATACTCTAAATTTTAAAGTGTAGATTAAGAGTATAAAACCTTGTCATTCATTGTTGCTGACAGATACAAAAATGAAATTTTCACTCGAATATCGGTTTTGTGCGATGTCATGTACAAATGTTTCCTATAATTTCGTTTTAAAATGCTCCATGCTTTTCAAGTCAAACAAAACAATGTTTTTACGCCAAATATTTCGACAATTTACCATCATATTAAATATTTGACTTATAAAACTTTTATATAATATACATCAGTGACGTATAAGTCTCAGTTTGACATTTGGTATTTAGTCGGTTAAGTTGTCGTTTGTAACGAAATTCGCCATTCTGAGGTTGGAGGTTGGTACGCCAAAACAGTCATCGATTTAGAGCATGAATCGTTGCTGACGGTTGGAATGTGGTTTTGACGTAAAAGAACAGAAATAACTGTCAAAATCACAATCTAAACCATGTGATTAAAGCTTTGAATGAGATTATAATTCTAAAACAGTTTGCAAACCGTCAGCAAACCATCAGAAGTACACAAAAGAACAGAGCTAATGACTAATGACAAAAAAAGTTGACACATTTAAAAAATGTTTGGATGAAAAATATTTGAAAAATAAAACATTTTATAAAAAAAGCCATCAGAAGCTTAACCTCATAGTCCATACTTACAAATAGTTGACGTGGCAGGACCCCTTCGTACGCCACTGGTTCCAGTGCATAATAAATTTGGGAAAACCTGGTCTACACCATAGTTTCTTAACCTTTTTGGCCCGTGGCCCCTTTTGAGTCTCATATTTTTTCCGTTGCCCCCATAACCTATTTTTATATACGCATATAAGTTTTCGGAGAGAAAAAAATTCAAAATATCTAGTTTTCAAATCTTTAAAAAATTGTAGGTTGGCAGATTTCACCCAGGAATTTACGAATTTTCTAAAATGAAAAGAAGCGAGTCGATTTTTTTTACCTCTTCAGGGATTTGCCCGTGACCCCCCAAAACTGTGCTGTGGCTTCCTTAAAATATTTTTTTCTCTGTGGTCCCTTTTGGAACACGGTCAAATGCTTTAGAAATATCCGTATAAATAGCATCAACCTGACAATAAGAATCCAAATATCACGAAATATATCAGGATGGTGAACCTATGGCACGCGTGCCACAGGTATTTTAGACTGTTCGCGCCTCCCTTTGCAATAGTCCACTCCTCCCAGGTTGGAAAATCCCTGCATTGAGGCATTTTTATTTCCATGGCATGTGGCACGCGACATATTATTATATTGAAAAAAAATGTGGCACTCAGGCTCAAAAAGGTTCACCATCACTGCACTAGGGCTTATACAAAAACCAACTTTTGAAAAAACCGGTTATCGAATGTCAATATTGTTCAAAAACCGATTCAATTAAAATAGCGAGAAAAGGATATATTTTTTATGTTGTTTATTTATGTACATAATAATGCACTACGAGAAATTATTTAGTGGTACTCTCAGAAAACATGATTTAAAAAAACACAAAGCGTCCACGGATCGTTTTGTAACAAAATTTTCTGATACCGAAAATATCCTTACTCTGGGTAATGTTGTGGGAAGTGTCGTAGGAAGGGGTCCCACCACCCAGGGCGTTTCTTGAATTTGCCACCCCCCCCCCCTCCAATATTTCCTCCACTTTTTTAAAATTAATTATTTTTTCAGCGATGCGATTATACTACAGGTGGCTTAATTTCTTTCACAAAAATAATTTCTCTAAAAATATTTAGTATAAAATATATAGTTAGTGTTTTGTATTTTTTTTTCTTTTGTATTTTTTTTCAGAGCAGGAACTTTTTTTAATGTGTCAAAAAAAATATTTGTCAATTGTTTTTTTTATTATGTTTTTTATAATTATTGCTATTATTATAAGTATTCATTTTACAAATAAGTAAACGAATTAAAAGTTGTAATTCATAACAAAAGATACCAGCAGCAGGCTTATTCTGGCGGGGGTACTTATTTCCGACCGGTCTGAAATATTTACCATAAGCAATATATTTTTTTTAAGTTGGTACCAATGATATATCGCGATTGTCCACACTAATCGTCGTACTCCTGTCAAACTATTCTCTGACGTAAACATAACCTCTATTACTATGGTAAACAGAGATGATACTTTGGTTATTTTAATGAAATGATCTATGAAACGAACACGATGTCAGGAACTGAAAGTATTCTTCCAGTATTTTGATGCCTGATTCGTTCTGCCCACTCGCTATATACGCATAAAGGTGATTGTTATGAGACAATATTATGTCTTACGTTTACTGCAAATATGCTACATTTTCTTCCTGAAAATCAACTAAATGCCGCTAATAGCAACGCAGTTCTGTAGGAAATTGCCAAACTATCATACAAGGAGATCAGGGAAAGCGATAATTTACGCTTAATACGAATATGATATCCGTATGAAACAGAAAGATGTCGAATTGAATTTCTTATATCCATAATAGAGCAAATTTGAAATACGTCGACGAATTTTCCTTATACTTTTTTAATCTGCATCGATTCCTTAGATTCCTAAATTTGTTTTTGTATATTGTCCAATTGGAAATTAAATATCCTAGGAATCGCATTGCTTTCTGTGGAATTTGACAATTTTCAGGGTGAAAATGAGTACTTAGCATGTTGTAAAGCATTTAAAAATATGAAAGAAATAATCAAAATTCGGTCTTCGATTCCCGACATCGTATTCGTTTTTCGTTCAATCAAATATTTTTCTAAATTTCAGATTTGCGACAATGATCTTAACATTCTGGATGTTATTGCTAGATATCCAGGAAGTGTCCACGATGAATTGTATTTTAAGACTTCTAAAACTACGATTGAAAGGAAGATATTAGTCAACGAAAGGATTGGAACATTTTTCTGATGGGTATATAAACATATTTTGAATTTTGTGAGGAATGCGGAGATAAGGGAACGTACAAGACAGCGACTGGGTCACGTGCTGCGAAAGCCTTAATCCTGCCCGCCTTTTCTTTCGTCCAGTGGGATTCCGTCGGGTACATCCTATCTCTGATCCTATGGATACTACCCGACGGAACTGAGGGATGCTGGCATGTCATGGGAGGAAGCAAAGCAATTGGCGAGAGACAGGGAAACACAAAGGTGCCGCGTGGCCGACATACGCTCCACATAGGGAGCGAATATGGTCAAAGAAGAAGAGGAAGCATATAAACAAACCTTTTTTCTTATAATTCACATTTATTGGAAAAACATTTGAATAAAATCAAAAGTAGAACTTGGAAACAAATATAAAATTTCTGAAGTCAAGAAGAAAGTCACATTCAATTACAATGATTAATACTGTGAACATGTTGCTCAATGAATTTTTAACAAAATACTTGCCCAGAGTTATACCGTAGTTTGGCATGCACGTCAGTGACACAAAAAAATTTTGCAAGTAAGAAAAGGTCGATATTTTAAAATCTTGTAAATGACATACAATTTAATTGGTTTTACAAATTACCAAATGAATGCAGGTTTGCGCGAAAACAGATTAAGCATCGAATGGTCTCTAAAGTGCCATTATAATAATAATGATTTTTACAGTTAAAGAAATTATTTATAATATATTCGCTAATGCAGTAAGGTTAAAAATATTATAATTTACCCTGTCACAGACATTCAAAAGTATAAACAAATAATAGAGGTTTCATTGAAATTTTTAGTTTCTATACCATTACACAATATTATGAATTTAGATAAAAATTAAAAATCTTTCGATAAATTAGAACAGTAGACTCCTGAGTAATCGTTAATGGCATATTTTATCCTTACAGGATTCCAAACCCACACCCACATTCAGAAGAGATGCCAGCAACACCTCTCGGGCATGCAACATCATCATCAACGAACCATCGGTTAGCTGAAGCTCACGCTGTTTGGTGTGAAATCGTACGGTATTAATGGATTTGAAAAGAAAATGTTTTTATGAATTTGGGGTAAAAAAAAATTGTATCACAAGTACCCTTGTCCAATATAAGTATAATAAATGAATCATCAACTTATGTCCAAAACAGACAATTACCCAGAAATCCCACTTTCTTAACTTTTTTAAAAAAATATTTGTGTATAAAAAGATTTTGATTCATTGAATATAACAGTTTTGTGGAAGTCCATTGTTTAAATTTGGTTGACTGGTTTCTTTGTTATTTTATTACATATATTTGTATTTTTTTGATATTTTATTAAACAATTGAATGAAAATGTAAATAAAGGCAGTCTTATTTCACTTTTAGGGTGTTCACTGTCAATACTTGGTGGAAAGGCATTATATTAGTAAAAATACAATATTTCTTTGTACTTAATTCCACTTTATTAATTAGGTCAGGAACGGTTTCGCTCATTGCGAGCATTTTCAACTGACTGAAAGCTGCATATGGTTTAACCACCTTCAAATGCTTCATTCTTTCTTCTTGAATGACTGAAAACAAGAAGTATCATGAAAGGTAAATACTCTTAACAACATGCTACCCATTTTCTCCCTGAAAATTGACAAAATCCACAAAAAGCAATGCAATTCCTAGGATATTTAATTCCCAATAGGACAATATAGAAAAAAACAAATTTAGGAATCCAAGGAACTAAAAATCGATGCAGATTAAAAAAATATATGCAGAACTTATCAGGCATAAAAATTCTGAAAGAATATTTTCAGTTCCTGACATCGTGTTCGTTTCATAGATCAATTCATTAAAATAACCAAAGTATCATCTCTGTTTACCATAGTAATAGAGGTTATGTTTACGTCAGAGAATAGTTTGACAGGAGTACGACGATTAGTGTGGACAATCGCGATATATCATTGGTACCAACTTAAAAAAAATATATTGCTTATGGTAAATATTTCAGACCGGTCGGAAATAAGTACCCCCGCCAGAATAAGCCTGCTGGTTATTTTAATGAATTGATCTATGAAACGAACACGATGTCAGGAACTGAAAGTATTCTTCCAGTATTTTGATGCCTGATTCGTTCTGCCCACTCGCTATATACGCATAAGGGTGATTGTTATGAGACAATATTATGTCTTACGTTTACTGCAAATATGCTACATTTTCTTCCTGAAAATCAACTAAATGCCGCTAATAGCAACGCAGTTCTGTAGGAAATTGCCAAACTATCATACAAGGAGATCAGGGAAAGCGATAATTTACGCTTAATACGAATATGATATCCGTATGAAACAGAAAGATGTCGAATTGAATTTCTTATATCCATAATAGAGCAAATTTGAAATACGTCGACGAGTTTTCCTTATACTTTTTTAATCTGCATCGATTATCGGTTCCTTAGATTCCTAAATTTGTTTTTGTATATTGTCCAATTGGAAATTAAATATCCTAGGAATCGCATTGCTTTCTGTGGAATTTGACAATTTTCAGGGTGAAAATGAGTACTTAGCATGTTGTAAAGCATTTAAAAATATGAAAGAAATAATCAAAATTCGGTCTTCGATTCCCGACATCGTATTCGTTTTTCGTTCAGTCAAATAATAAAAATATCGTCTTTGTTCACGGTTTTCGGCAGAAGGCTTCCCACTTACGTTTGAAAAAAAGCGCGAACATAAATGCAAATATATTTAACAAGTACCAACAGTCAAATACCAATACAAAAATATCGTGTCCGGCATGAATGGGTTTTAATAACAGACCGGTTGGAATCCATAGTAAAATTAATTTCAACCAGTCTGAAATACTTTACCCATTCGAGCCGAGCACATTTTTTTTTGTATTATCATTTGAAGGTTGGTCAACATTCGTTGATCTTCGATCTGTCAAATGAATGGAATGTCACATAGTGGAATGTCATATTTTCTTCATTTGTCTGGATCAGCGTTTCTCAACCGGGAGCCATGTGGCCCCCTGGGGGGCCACAGCATGTCCTAAGGGGGCCACAGAAGAAAATTTCAGTTTCGGGGAGCCACAGCAGACTTTAGGGGGGCCACGGCCACCCAAAATATAATGAACTAAAATTTATATTAAAATCAAATAGAATACAGTAGGACAATTATACATTGCAGCAGAAATAATGTATGTATTATACATACTTTTTCTATTATTTTCCAATGATATTTAGCGATACCATAATAACTGCATCTAAAAGTAAGTGTCGACAATATTGTATTGACTATCTTGTCCATGGATTTCTTTCATCACCCCGTGATAATATGAAACTCATGTGCTTAATATCTTTTGCTTCACTAATACGAATATCCATTTTATACAAAGAAACATGAAAATGTAAAAAAACCCATTTGAATAATTTAAAAAGCTTTAAGAATTTTCCATAGCAAAGAAAATAGGACATATAGTATCCAGGCATTTTTTATATAAACACGAAACATTCATTTACTAAGAGTCAGTTCAAGTTCATCCGTACACTTGAAAGCCTGAAGATGCCGAAAGGCGAAACCCGGGTCGTTAGTGACAAAATCTGTGTGAATGTACATAATTTGAATGATTCAAATTTATTAAAATTCCACCAAGCACCTTCAGTCGAAATCTTAAATTATACATAATTTATTTTTTAACAAATAATTTGTGTACAAAATTTTATTGTGTTTTATTTTTAAAAATAAATGTATATTTTTTCATTTTTCCCGAGCCCCGAGAATTTTATTACTATGAATAGGGGGGCCACGGAAAATTTGAGGCTCGAAAGGGGGCCACGGGCTTAAAAAGGTTGAGAAACTATGGTCTGGATGATAGTTCAAAGTACTTAAAAGTAAATGTATCATTATTATTTCTGTAAAATATAGTTTAAAAAAATATCTTATTAAATTTGTGACCCCGCACGTGGATAAAGAGGCATACTAAAACCATCAAAGATCTTATTCCATTAGTGTTTCAAATTGTTGAAGTTTAAAAGTGAAGTGATAAATATTTTTTGTAATAATTGATATTTTTTTAATTCATTTTCAGATTTGCGACAGTGAACTTAACATTCTGGATGTTATTGCTAGATATCCAGGAAGTGTCCACGATGAATTGTATTTTAAGACTTCTAAAACTAAGATTGAAAGGAAGATATTAGTCAACGAAAGGATTGGAACATTTTTCTGATGGGTATATAAACATATTTTGAATTTTGTGAGGAATTCGTAGATAAGGGAACGTACAAGACAGCGACTGGGTCACGTGCTGCGAAAGCCTTAATCCTGCCCGCCTCTTCTTTCGACCAGTGGGATTCCGGCGTTCTGGACGACCGTCGGGAACTATCCATAGGATATTTCCTTTAATTGGTTTTACAAATTACCAAATGAATGCAGATTTGCGCGAAAACAGACTAAGCATCGAATGGTCTGTAACGTGGCATGATAATAATGATTTTTATAGTTAAAGAAATTATTTATAATATATTTGGCATATGTCAATCCTGAATTGATTTATACATATCTTAGACAAGTCAAAAAAAATCATTTTGAGTTCATAAGGCTAAAAATATTATTATTTACCCTGTCACAAACTTTCAAAGTCTAAATGAATAATAGAGGTTTCATTGAAATTGTTACTTTCTATACCATTGTTAATGGCATATTTTATCCTTACAGGATTCCAAGGCCACAGCCACATTCAGAAGAGATGCCAGCAATACGTCTCAGGTAGGCAACAACATCATCAACGAACCGGTGAACAGATTCCACCAAACTTGATTCTTACGAACAAGAATACTCCGAACACAGAATCTTCGCACACAGAACCTTTCGCACATAGAATACTTCGTACATTTAAATATGAAAATCATTCTTTTATTATAATGAGTAATGTCTTAGGTCAATTATGCCAAATATTTTTCAGAGTGGAAACCAGCAAAATATTTAATTATAATGTTTATAATTTTGAACTTCGACTGAAGGTGCTTAATGGAACTTTAATATCAAATTTGAATTATTTTGATTCTGTACTCTTCCAAGAGTTTTGTCGATAAAGACCCGGGTTTCGCCTTTCGGCATCTTCGGGTATTATCAAGTGCATTCGTGCATAATCTATATATTGTTTATGAACAGTTTATCATTTAATACGTATTTTGGCTTATGTATTTAGAAAAATTGTGCTGTATCCTGATAAGGCCGATATCTTTGATCGTATTAAAAAAAAATCATTCATATAGGTATTTAATATTGAAAATTCAAGTACACAGTATTTTTACATGATTTTATTATCTTATTGATACGCATATATTATACATTTACTTAAAAAATGTATAGGTATATCAAATTTTAAACATATTTTATCAAATTGTAATTGAAACATTAGACTATAGTTATTAATTAAAACAATTTTCAAAGAAGGAATTAACAATACTAATGTTGGTAAATATAAAAATCTATGTGTCCCCTGTGTGGTAAAGTGGTCAACGTCGTTGGCTTCGGTTACGGAGGTCACGGGTTCAAATCCCAGTACTGACAGTTTTATTAATTGATTTTTCAATCGATTTATGAATTTCTGTTCGAAGGCACGGATGTATGTGATGTTTTGAATTCCCCCCTCCCACCCATCCTATCCTATAAACGGGGCGTATCGAGAGCGGTTAGCTAAACCACTAGTCCTGTCCTAGCCCTATCCTTCTATTTCTACTCTCTTTGGAAAAAGAGAGGTTGAGCAACTGAGTAACAAGCGATTTTTGCAGATACACTTCTGTTGAGATAAACTCCATTAGGAGTCCATATGCTCCACATTGGGAGCGGACATGGTAAATGTGTATATAAAAATATGTTAGGAGCTTCGTTTTCTTTGGAATATTTTATTATTATATTTATAGGGTGAATTTCTGTTTTTTTTACTTTTTATAATTAAAAATAAAGAAAGTATCAAAATTTTGTATTTTATTTCAAAACAGATAAATCATAACATATTATGTTTTGATGTTATGAATAGTGCTTAAATAAAAGCTAACAAATACATTTTTTTTAATAATAATAAGTTTTTGTTGATTTATGTTCAATGAAAATAAATTTATATTAACACTCAGGAGTCCGGGCGAACATATGTGTGCATCTCACTTTCAGTGCGCAGGAGTCCGCGCGAACATATCTGTTCGTTTTGCCGAGTGTAAGTTTACACAAAAAAAAGGTACTTTGTGTGATGATTTTTTTTCTTCAAATTTAACATCAAGGTTGCCAGTGATATTGAAATTGATAATGTCAAACAAATATATTAAAAATATTTTTTTTTAATCGTAAATATAGAAGTAATTCTACAGTATCACCTAGTAAATAATATTTTTTGTATAACGTTTAACGTTTGGTGTAATATTATTTTCATGGAAAAATGCATCTTTTTTTGTTAGATCTTTTGTTTCGTTTACGTATAAAAATATGGGTTAAATTTTCGGATAAGTTTATTTATTGCTTCTTTGACCGCTTCACAATTCTTTACAAAAAAATAAGTGTTTGTTCTATGGGATTTTTACGAAAGTGAAATTAGTCATGACAATAATTATATAACACAGATTCATTGTCTCAGATTCATTTTAGATCTGTATCCTTTTTTTCTTTTGTAGACATTTTGCAACTAATTCTTGTTGGAAAGTCAACCCTAAATTCAAAGAAATGAAATCATTATTTTACTTCGAACAAAGCACCGCTTTTACTCAATATATGTTTGGCTTGCCAATAGCAATAAATTATGTAATTCTTAATGCCCTTTTCGAGACGCTGTTGACAAGGAGCTATTTTTTCTGTAAAGTTTATGGCTCTCCTGTGAAAAAAATGTGACCCTAACGCTTCATAATTATTACACATATGAATGGCCACCATTCATTAATAGCATATACCTGCACCATTCTAACAAAAACAAACGATTCTCAAAGATTTAAAATATTTAAATAATTGAAATATAACAAGAATTATTTAAAAATATCTGAATGTTGCGAATAAAACCTTGCGATATAGAACAGATGTTTATTTACGGTTTTACAATATCTCAAAAAAACTAAAATAGTTGTTGCTGAGAAGAAGGAGATGGGGGGGGGGGGTTAGTAACCAGTAACTTTATTTTAAATTAGTGTATATTATTGCAACTCTATAGCCATTTCTTACTAAATAACTTTATTTTTAAGTTGTTAAGACTCTTTATATGAAACCCTCGGTTGAGAAACACTGATTTTATCATATTTTTATATGTATAAAACCATACGAACGCTTTTCAGAAAGAAAAAAAAATATACATCAATCGGTTAAATAGTTATCGCAATTTAAACGTGAGCGCAAAAAAAGTTCCATTTCCCCAAAATTCGGCCGGCTCCCGCGCATTTTTTAGTATGCAAATCTGCGGACCTATATGTGTTAATAACAGTATTTAAGTAAAATAAATTGAATATCAGCAGGCTGATTCAGGCGATGTCAGGAACTGAAAATATTCTTCCAGAATTTTTATGCCTGATTAGTTCTGCCCACTCGCTATATACGCATAAGGGTGATTGTTATGAGACAATATTATGTCTTACGTTTACTGCAAATATGCTACATTTTCTTCCTGAAAATCAACTAAATGCCGCTAATAGCAACGCAGTTCTGTAGGAAATTGCCAAACTATCATACAAGGAGATCAAAGAAAGCGATAATTTACGCTAAATACGAATATGATATCCGTATGAAACAGGCCATAAAGATGTCGAATTGAATTTCTTATATATAATTGAGCAAATTTGAAATACGTCGACGAATTTTCCTTATATTTTTTTAATCTGCATCGATTTTTAGTTCCTTGGATTCCTAAATTTGTTTTTTTCTATATTGTCCTATTGGGAATTAAATATCCTAGGAATTGCATTGCTTTTTGTGGATTTTGTCAATTTTCAGGGAGAAAATGGGTAGCATGTTGTTAAGAGTATTTACCTTTCATGATACTTCTTGTTTTCAGTCATTCAAGAAGAAAGAATGAAGCATTTGAAGGTGGTTAAACCATATGCAGCTTTCAGTCAGTTGAAAATGCTCGCAATGAGCGAAACCGTTCCTGACCTAATTAATAAAGTGGAATTAAGTACAAAGAAATATTGTATTTTTACTAATATAATGCCTTTCCACCAAGTATTGACAGTGAACACCCTAAAAGTGAAATAAGACTGCCTTTATTTACATTTTCATTCAATTGTTTAATAAAATATCAAAAAAATACAAATATATGTAATAAAATAACAAAGAAACCAGTCAACCAAATTTAAACAATGGACTTCCACAAAACTGTTATATTCAATGAATCAAAATCTTTTTATACACAAATATTTTTTTAAAAAAGTTAAGAAAGTGGGATTTCTGGGTAATTGTCTGTTTTGGACATAAGTTGATGATTCATTTATTATACTTATATTGGACAAGGGTACTTGTGATACAATTTTTTTTTACCCCAAATTCATAAAAACATTTTCTTTTCAAATCCATTAATACCGTACGATTTCACACCAAACAGCGTGAGCTTCAGCTAACCGATGGTTCGTTGATGATGATGTTGCATGCCCGAGAGGTGTTGCTGGCATCTCTTCTGAATGTGGGTGTGGGTTTGGAATCCTGTAAGGATAAAATATGCCATTAACGATTACTCAGGAGTCTACTGTTCTAATTTATCGAAAGATTTTTAATTTTTATCTAAATTCATAATATTGTGTAATGGTATAGAAACTAAAAATTTCAATGAAACCTCTATTATTTGTTTATACTTTTGAATGTCTGTGACAGGGTAAATTATAATATTTTTTACCTTACTGCATTAGCGAATATATTATAAATAATTTCTTTAACTGTAAAAATCATTATTATTATTATGGCACTTTAGAGACCATTCGATGCTTAATCTGTTTTCGCGCAAACCTGCATTCATTTGGTAATTTGTAAAACCAATTAAATTGTATGTCATTTACAAGATTTTAAAATATCGACCTATTCTTACTTGCAAAATATTTTTTGTGTCACTGACGTGCATGCCAAACTACGGTATAACTCTGGGCAAGTATTTTGTTAAAAATTCATTGAGCAACATGTTCACAGTATTAATCATTGTAATTGAATGTGACTTGCTTCTTGACTTCAGAAATTTTATATTTGTTTCCAAGTTCTACTTTTGATTTTATTCAAATGTTTTTCCAATAAATGTGAATTATAAGAAAAAAGATTTGTTTATATGCTTCCTCTTCTTCTTTGACCATATTCGCTCCCTATGTGGAGCGTATGTCGGCCACGCGGCACCTCTGTGTTTCCCTGTCTCTCGCCAATTGCTTTGCTTCCTCCCATGACATGCCAGCATCCCTCAGTTCCGTCGGGTAGTATCCATAGGATGTACCCGACGGAATCCCACTGGACGAAAGAAAAGGCGGGCAGGATTAAGGCTTTCACAGCACGTGACCCAGTCGCTGTCTTGTACGTTCCCTTATCTCCGCATTCCTCACAAAATTCAAAATATGTTTATATACCCATCAGAAAAATGTTCCAATCCTTTCGTTGACTAATATCTTCCTTTCAATCGTAGTTTTAGAAGTCTTAAAATACAATTCATCGTGGACACTTCCTGGATATCTAGCAATAGCATCCAGAATGTTAAGATCATTGTTGCAAATCTGAAATTTAGAAAAAAATTTGATTGAACGAAAAACGAATACGATGTCGGGAATCGAAGACCGAATTTTGATTATTTCTTTCATATTTTTAAATGCTTTACAACATGCTAAGTACTCATTTTCACCCTGAGAATTGTCAAATTCCACAAAAAGCAATGCAATTCCTAGGATATTTAATTTCCAATTGGACAATATACAAAAACAAATTTAGGAATCTAAGGAACCGATAATCGATGCAGATTAAAAAAGTATAAGGAAAATTCGTCGACGTATTTCAAATTTGCTCTATTATGGATATAAGAAATTCAATTCGACATCTTTCTGTTTCATACGGATATCATATTCGTATTAAGCGTAAATTATCGCTTTCCCTGATCTCCTTGTATGATAGTTTGGCAATTTCCTACAGAACTGCGTTGCTATTAGCGGCATTTAGTTGATTTTCAGGAAGAAAATGTAGCATATTTGCAGTAAACGTAAGACATAATATTGTCTCATAACAATCACCCTAATGCGTATATAGCGAGTGGGCAGAACGAATCAGGCATCAAAATACTGGAAGAATACTTTCAGTTCCTGACATCGTGTTCGTTTCATAGATCAATTCATTAAAATAACCAAAGTATCATCTCTGTTTACCATAGTAATAGAGGTTATGTTTACGTCAGAGAATAGTTTGACAGGAGTACGACGATTAGTGTGGACAATCACGATATATCATTGGTACCAACTTAAAAAAAAATATATTGCTTATGGTAAATATTTCAGACCGGTCGGAAATAAGTACCTTTGCCAGAATAAGCCTGATGGAGACATTAAAAAGTCAAAAGGTTAAAAGGGTTGATGTCGACGAGTGCTGCCTATCATATTACAGTTTTAACTTATTTGCAAGTTGTATGGAGATCAACGTCATTGTAGTTAATTTACAATATGCTTTTATATACTATGAAATGAAAATTGGTTTAGTTGCAAAAAACACCGCTAGAGCTCTGTGATCATAGACAACCTACATAGTTTCTATCCATCTACCTTGCTGAATGCATGAAATAAGCAAATGATTTTATGCCGAATTCACGCAGTCGGTAGAAAATTTACCGAATGCGTGAAATAGACAACGGGCTTGCCGAATTCACGCATTCAGCAAAATTTCTGCCGACTGCGTGAAATAGGCAATTTCACCGATTCGGCGTAACATATATATTAATAGCCGATAAGGTCCGTATGTCTGAGTGTTTGGATGTCCATTTCACACCTTCCAGTCTCCACTTTTTTATTCATACTAAATTTATATATTAAAAGTCGATAAAATAATCACTCGCTTTTCACTTTTCACAAATGTGTGCGTACTGATGATGTCCTCGAGACATCTTCTTCTTCTACGAAATGTATTTTGTTTGCGTACATTTTCAAATTAATAGATAATGAAATGAAATAAAATAAAATAAAATAAAATAAAATAAATTGAAATAAATTGAAATAAATTAAAATAAAATAAAACAAATTAAAATAAAATAAAATAAAATAAAATAAAATAAAATAAAATAAAATAAAATAAAATAAAATAAATAAAATAAAATAAAATAAAATAAATTAAAATAAATTAAAATAAAATAAAATAAAATAAAATAAAATAAAATAAATTGAAATAAATTAAAATAAAATAAAATAAAATAAAATAAAATAAAATAAAATAAAATAAAATAAAATAAAATAAATTGAAATAAATTAAAATAAAATAAAATAAAATAAAATAAAATAAAATAAATTGAAATAAATTAAAATGAAATGAAATAAAATAAAATAAAATAAAATAAAATAAAATAAACTAAAATAAAATAAAATAAAATAAAATAAATTGAAATAAATTAAAATAAAATAAAATAAAATAAAATAAATTGAAATAAAATAAAATAAAATAAAATAAAATAAAATAAATTGAAATAAAATAAAATAAAATAAAATAAAATAAAATAAATTGAAATAAATTGAAATAAATTAAAATAAAATTAAATAAAATTAAATTAAATAAAATAAAATAAATTTAAATTAAATTAAATTAAATTAAATTAAATTAAATAAAATGAATTAAAATAAAATAAATTAAACTAAATAAAATCAAACACAATGCAGCAAAAATCTCCCGTTGCTGGGCAACGGGCTTACAGCTAGTAAACCTTTAGTAGTACATTCGGTGATGGAGTGCGTGTCGATATAATTAAATATGTATGATACCGTTTAAAACGAATGTACCTGAAATTTTAATATTAATCTATCTTTTACTTCTCTTTGTAAAATTAGCTTACCACCTGTGCAAATTGACGGATGTCGCAATACTTCTTCCATCTGCTTCATACAGTAGGCAATGTCGACTATGCGTTTACCAGGGGGTATGTAGAAGTTGCAATTTCATCACTTCGCTCAACGTTTAATGGAAGAAGTTCTCTTTGTCATAGTATCACCTAAAGAGTCAATGTCTAACACCTCCGGCTTCTTTGCCTTCAAATATGTCCACAAAACATCACCACTACAGTGGAAATCTTCACAGTCTCCAACGGAAAGCTCTTCATACGGGATAATTTCGTTTTCCAAATCTAAGTCGTTCGGTAAAATGTCTGAACATTGAATTTCTTCATTTTCACGTTTCCGATCTCTCGCCATTGCATTGATAAATTTAGAACTTTTATTCTTACGACAACGCTTCTTCGACAAAGATGAAGGACGAGTATCTTTTTTTATCAGTGTTTATTGACAGTGCTAAAATTACGTCGGAAACGCGATGGGTGTAGTAAGCTTAAATTATTAAATAATATAAAGTAGGTGGTTTGTATTCTTAATGATAGACACAGTACAAGTTATTATTGTCACTATAATGTAACATAAGGTAGAAAAAAGAAATTTTATATCTTATAAAATAGGTTATAAAGTCAATACAAACAATGATCGCGTCTAAAGATGATTGCTGAAAGCTTTAATTTATTATACATAATATAAAGTAAGTATTAAGTATTCTAAATGATAGACACAGTAACTATTTTTGTGCATATATGTAAAAATAAGCTAGAAAAAGAACATTTTATATCATAACAAACAAGCTGTCCGAAATAAAATAGGTTATAATCCGTTATAACCGTTATAACATCGTTTCAATCAATGAAGGAGAGAATGTGTGGGCCAGTGTAGAAGGGATAGGTTTAGATATCGTAGTATGTGTTTTTCGAGTCATACAACCACATACAAGTTATTCCTGCTGCACGCAAACAGACGTTCATTGTTTCAAACTTATGTTGCCAAACAAACCAAGCAGCGACAATTGTGCATTTATTTTCAGACTCGGTAGAAAATTAACGAAAGCTCTTAAAATTATAAAATTTAGACCAAAGATTAAGAAAATGAATTATTCATAAATCTATACTAGATTTTTTTTTATCTTTTGTGACTTTTGCTAAAAAACATCGTATAAAATAGTTTTGAAATAAACCGTTTTCAAATCCAAATAAAGTGTATTAAATCAAACTTTATTGAATATCATAATCAAGATTAGTGCTTGAACTATCTTTAGGTTTTTAAATCAGTGATAAAAAAACAGCCGTTAACTTTTTTCTAGGTAAAAACGAAAGCTCTTTTGTTTGTTGCTTTTTTAAATAATGAAGTTAATACTCAATTTAAAAATATAAAAATATTTTTCTAGCTACCCTTTCGTTTATTACCACGAATATAAATACTTTTTACAGTGTAATTTGCGAACAACTTTAGCGTTACCCTTACCCTTAAAACCGCTCATCATACCATAGACCAGCGGTCGGCAAACTTTTTGGGCTTACTGGACACTAAATTCACACTTTTAATCCAGCGAACCACTAACTGGACTTTTGTGTTAAATATTATGTACTAAAATAAAAGTGATCAAATGCGTCTAAAAATGCACCACGTTCATAAAATAATCTCAGATTTCTCGGCGGACCACCAAAATTTTCTTAAAATTATATTATATTAAATATGAACGTCCAAAAAGTTGCCGAATTCATCGAAATTTTATCTTATGTCATATATTGGCAACCACCGGCCCGCCGGCTATTGTATTTTGTCCGGCCCTGATTCGGTGAACGGATTCTACCGAACATGATTCTCCCGAACACGAACACTCCGAACAAGAATGGTCCGAACACGAACTCTCCGAACAAGAATACTCCGAACACCGAATCTTTCGGACTCGGAACCTTCCGCACACAGAACCTTCCTGATATAGAATACTTCGCACACCGAATACTCCGAACATTTAAATATTTTTAATAGAAAAATCATTGTTTTATTGTAACGTGGAATGTTTTATGGCAATTATACCAAATATTTTTCAGAACGAAAACAAGAAACGTATTTAATTTTCATGTATATAAGCAGTTTATAATTTTATGCGTATTTTGGCTTATGAATTTTGAAAATTGTGTTGTATTATAATTGGACTGATATTTTTGTCTATATTAAAAGGAAATACCATGCATACAAAAATTTAAAATTGCAATTTGCCATCCACAGTACTTTAAACATCATTTTATTATCTTACTGATACTCATATATTAAACATTTGATTAAAAAATGTGTAGGTATATCAAATTTTAAACATACTTTATCAAATTGTAATTTAAAATTAACAGTTGCTCATGCCTGTTTAAATCTTTATTTTTTTAAGCGGTCAGATTTTCTCAAAACTTGTGAATATTATTTAATATTATGTTAAAATCACATTCATGTAAAATAAGTTATTTTTAAGTTCAAGTCAACCATAATAAAAATATGAAACAACTGCTTTTGTCTACTACTACTACTACTACTGATAAAAAAGAAGAGAGTTGGAGTTGAAGTTTTAGTTATCAAATAGGTTGCTCAGAAAAGACAAATTTATACTTTCGAGCATTGGGAGAATTGTGCAATCCATCTTTGGCTATTTTGCAAAGATATTTGGCAAAGATATTTCAACAAACAGAATTATGTTGGTGTAACTGATCGTCGCATAGATCCTAACCAGTGGCGGATTAACCCATAAGCGCAGGAGGCGCCCGCTTGAGGCTCCCAAATTCTAAGGGCCACAAACGTAGCTCATTAAATATAAAAATCCATATACTTTTTGTACAGATTTGAATTATTTTACATGAAATAATACATTTACACAAAATAATAATCAAAAATACCTTTTCGTTTCAACATGTTTTTTAGATTTCAATATTTCTTTATTCCACGTGTAATACTTTTAACTAAGAATATTTATTCCAAGATGTGGGGCCCTGGCATTCCCTTTTTTACATACTGCAAATCAACACCAATGCGCCGACCCGGTAACCTTTTTTCTATCCGGGGAAAGTGCCCGTTGGTAAAAACACTTTTTTTTTAAAATATCATTATTTACTATGAAGCTGTTGGTGGCCGCACATGAGCAGTGCCGGCGCGAGGCAATTTGACGCCCTAGGCGAAGTTTATTAGTACGCCCCATTTTTTTAAATAATAAAAAACCGTCCGGGATCATTAAAAACATCCTTCTTTTTTCTATCCATGTACGCTCCCAATACCCTCCTAATGGAGTTATCTCAACAGATTTTTTCTACGAGAACCGTTTGTTACTCAGTTGCTCAACATTTATTTTTCCAAGAGAGTTGTACGGATATAAGGATACGGCTAGGACAGGACTAGTGGTTAACTAATCGCTCTCGCTATGCTCGGTTATCAAAGGATAGGAAATGTGAGAGGGAATACTTAGATATCACAAACACCCATGCCTTCGAACAGAAATCGAAATATCGATCGAAAAAATACTGTTCGTACTGGGACTCGAACCCGTGAGATCCGGCACGGAAGCCCACAACGCTAACCGCTACGCCAATCGCTATGCCATAAGGACCAGACAAATATAATTGATAATAATTAATAAAATAACTATATCCTTTCCTAAACATTTTAATTAGATTAAATATTATAAAACGCTTACACAAACACAAGAAAAAAATAATAAGATAATAAAATACCCTTTATTTTTTCAAAAAAATAATTATTAGCAGTTTTTATAAAAAAACTAAACAATTTAAGCAAAAAAAAAAAATAAAATACACAAAAATGCACATTGATTTTTTATTGGCTATACATATACAAAAATCTATATATATAAAAGAAAGTGGGGTTTGTTACACCACGTATATCTCGAGAATAACAACTCGGATTTTAATGATCTTTGTTTTATTAAATTCGTATCCGCCTAGAATAGCAGAATAAGCATTAAAAAATCGGAAAAATATCACGGCAAAGAAATTATGAAGAAAATTAATATTCTCATACAGTTTTCAAATGGCGAACACCTTGAAATAATGAAAATGTCGTTTGTATGCAGATTTCATCCGCTAGGTGGCAATTTTTCCAAAATTCATTTGTTTTTGCTTCTTTTGCATACGATTGACTTCTAAATAATTTTAAATTTAGAGTATGGATTAGAATAAAACAAATCGATGATATAAAATGAAAACGAAATAAAATCGGATAATGTTGAAATAAAGTTATGTTTTTAATTAGGTATGATAATTTTTTTGACAAAAATATTACGCTGTTTGCACGAACGTTGCTCTACTTTGAGATGCCACGTTATTACACTTGGAAAGCTACATCGAAGAAATTTTAACGTCGAAAGCAAGGCGATGCGGTTCCTGCTCATCCGAATGACTACTGATGCTCTTGGTCGCATGTACACAGTTCATCCGAAAAATGACGAATGCTTCTACTTGCATGTCAACAGCTCAATTTGCTTGAAAATGATACTCATTGGGACATGACAATCGCCGAAGAAATTGTTTCTGAATCTCCAAGTCAGATACGCACATTATTTTCTATCATTATTTTGACATGCTTCCCATCGAATCCCCGTGAACTGTGGAACAAGTACAAGGATGACATGTCCGAATACATTTTGCATCGAATTCGTGTCAGTTTGGGGAATCCCGATCTCGAGGTGAATGAAGAGATACATAACCAGGCTTTGCTTTAGACCGAAGACATGTGTTACCTCATGTGCGGCAGTTTGGTAGTCAAGTTAGGAATGCCAACGCCAGATCGTGGAATGAACGACGCTTTCAATCGAGAATTGGAACGTGAACGTGAATATGATCGAGATGCATTGAACCAATCAGTTTGAACGAATGTACCACTGTTGAACCCTCAAAAGAAGGAAATTAGCGATACGTTAATGAAGGTAATTGATGATGGAAATAGTGGCTTATTTTTCCTCGATGCGCCCGGTGGAGCTGGGAAGACATTCTTCATGTCATTGATTATGGCCACTGGTCATGCGAGATAAAAAAAAATCTGTAGCAGTTTCTTCTTCTGGAATAGCAGCCACGTAGATAGATCGACCGCTGCCGATGAAATAAACGCTTGCCTCAAATAATTGACAAACATGCGAGTTGCATTGCTAAACGATCCATCTGCCGAAGATTTCTCCAAGCAATTGCTGACTATCTATTTATTCATTGTTCAAAATTAAAATTACAGTACATGACATAACAGCTGACGCCAATTCGCCATGTACTTGAAAAATATAATAAGACAAAATATAAAATAAAACTACATAATATATCAGAATCAAAATCAACATAAAAAATCAAGAAATAAAATAGTGAAATTTTACAAACAGTTCACAAATACTATCACTAAAAATGTCCACTTCTCTAGGCAATGCGTTGATCAATCTAACGGCCCATGGAACTGGTGATTTAAACCTCCTAAGCGAGGTATAAGTTTTTAGAAATAAAAGTTTTTGCTCATAGTTACGCCCACGTAAGAATAAATTGGGAGCATGTAAATTAATAGTTATGAGAATTTGAGGATTATTAACTCGGCCCCGAAGGAGAAGAGAAAAATGATTTAAGCTTGAAAACGATCTTCGACTATCGTCGGTAACGACCGTGTTCCTGTTGACAAATCGAACAGATTGATTTCGTTTCCGCCGAATTTTAACAATTTCGTCTCAACGAAGGACGGCTTCATCAAAAAAATGTTCCCAAACGTCTAATCACAAAAATCACAATTGGTTGATTGAATGAGTAATTCTTGCGGCGAAGAACAAAGATGTGGATTCACAATTCAAAATCAAATCGTTGGTCCACTACATTCCTTCAAATCTAGCGAACTTTCGCAAGGTGCGCGAAACATTCTTGCGCAGACTGTACATATAACATATTATTTCAACCAAAAAATAATTATTTCTGCTTCTCTATGATAGTGTCATCAGAAATAGTTTGTAGTATCGACCAAACTATTTTTTATTCGTTTATTAGAGATTCGCGCCGCAGCACACCCAGCATCGCCTCGCGGCACACCGCTTGCGGAGCACTGCTTTAAACGACTGAAAAACTGACATGCAATATTGCGAAACACTCACCAATGACCAAAGTTTTGGTAGCAAGTAAAATCATCACCTGGGATGAATGGACAATGGCGCACAAATGCGCATTGGAAGCACTCAATCAAAGTATGAAATATCTGTGCAATGACTCAAGATATTTTATAGGCGCAATGATTCTACTATCTGGCGATTTCCACCAAACACTACCAGTCATTCCAAGATTTACCGCTTCCGATGAAATAAACGCTTACCTCAAATCACGACTCTGGCGCTATGTAAAGAATCTTCAGCTGACGACAAACATGCGAGTTGCATTGCTAAACGATCTATCTGCCGAAGCAATTGCTGACTATCGGTAACGGGGGTGTTCCTGTCGACGAATCGAACGGATTGATTTTGTTTCCGCCGAATTTTCGCAATTTCACTTCATTCAACAAAATGTTCCCGAACATCTAATCACAAAAATCACAATTGGTTGAATGAACGAGCAATTCTTGCGGCAAAGAACAAAGATGTGGATCATTTAAACTTCACAATTCAAAATCAAATCGTTGGTCCACTGCATTCCTTTTAATCTATTGACCGTGTCACAAACGAAGACGAAGCAACCAACCATCCAACTTAATTTTTAAACTTATTGGATCTGCCTGGCTTGCCACCGCGCAATTTACAACTGAAGGTTGACTCGGTAGTCATCATGCTTCAAGTTATCAAGTTAACAGAACATTTATTCACTTTTAAGGTGTTCACTGTCAATACTTGGTGGAATGGCAATAAAATAAAAATAATAAAACATTTTCAGTACTTTTTCCACATAAAATTTATTTGATCAGGACCGGTTTCGCTCATCGCGAGCATTATTAACTGATGATAATGCTCAGATGATAATAACTCAGTTGATAATGCTCGCGATGAGCGAAACCGGTCCTGATCAAATAAATTTTATTTAGTGGGAAAAGTACTAAAAATGTTTTATTATTTTTATTACAACATTTATTGATTCTGAGGCGGTACGAAGTTCGTCGGGTCAGCTAGTAATAAAATATATATTAGTAATTTTCACTATCAAGTTTCATAACAGCATGAAAATATAAAAACCAACTCCACTTTTAAAATTATATGTTTGGGTTGATTAAACAAAAGTAACGCCACAATTATTTTTTACAAGACTTGGAATTTAATCATGACCTTACACCAAATGCTACAACGACTGTAGAAAGACTGATTTATTTAACAAGTCCATTGGGTCAAAATATCGCATTATGTACTTATAAGAAAATAAAACTATGTTAAATATTAAAAACTATTGTTACATTGTATCTGTGTTATATTGCTTGAAATGTCAATTAGTTAAAATACATGTGTGCGCCGCGTGGTCTCGTATTGTTCCCTTACAGGATATTAAAACAATTGCACTCTTAGACCTAGACAGTAACAGAAAACGACCTAAAAGCATATTCATACTCGCGCATTTGTTTACATTTTATTTTCAACAATATTTGATCACTTTTTAGGTACATTGCTCGTTGTTGCAATTGATAGTAAAAATACGTCATTATTACTATCAAAATCCAATTCTAAATCACTATCAATTTTATAGCCACATGCAACATACATTTGATCATCCCCTTGTTCTATTTATTACTTATTTAATTTATTTTCAGAGGAAAAAAACGAATTTCACGATCACTAAAATAAAGTGAACAAAAATTCTCTAAAACGTTGAATATTGCTTATATTTAGTAAAAAAAGTCTTTTTACGGGTAAAATACTGGCCACACTGAAGAAAAATTTCAGAAAAAATTATAAAAATACACTTCACGCAAAATAATGTTCAAATATCTTACTTATTTAAACATTTTTCACGTAAACACAAGAATTGTTTAATATGCGTATTTTAATTACACTAGTGTGAACAACCCTTTATGAAAGATTAAAAGAATGTGTCGAAACGACGGGTTGCTTCAATTTTTGAATGGACACGGAAGCCGCATTCGATGCAATTCTAGGCAGATCGGTTTGAAAAAAATATGAGGGTTTCCATTTCTTGGAAAGGTGCAGAAAGAAAGAAACACGTGCACTTCTGGTTTTGTTTTCAGAATTATACAATAATATGTACAATCGTATATCGGTGGCATGTTTATTGATCTATGCACGTAGCTATGATAAATTTAAAGCGTTTTTTTCAGCAACAAGAATCTATGAATATACAATGATAAATTAAAAATATAAATATATAGTAAAATTATAAGTGTAAGCTGACACTTTCATCTTCCATCCAGACAGTCCAACTACCTGAAAAGGTCGCAGTCGTAACTAAAACGATCGATAGAAAAAAGAGAGAACCAAAACATGTATAACATTCATACAAATATAAAAATAAATGTTAAGGAACTGTCAGGATTGCAAATGGTTGCATATTTTTGTTGTTAATTGAGAATAGCTAACGATACATAACAACAACGAACAGATACAAACATCAAAATAAAATAAAACGTATTATATGATATTATTAAAATATGTAAATTAATTTTTATACTCTATTTTTGCGCCCCCTTATGATTTGCGCCCTAGGCGGTTGCCTATTTCACCTGTACGGTGGCGCCGGCCCTGCACATGAGAACCACTGTTTTAAAGGGAACGTTGTTTGCAATACCGGACGAATATAACAATATCAGTATTTTGACATTTCGAAATTTCATAAAAAATATCCTCATTAAAAATATATTATAATAATAACTTTGTAATCAATGATTTTCTATGTCTTATTTTTTTTTCTAGTCACTTATTTTATGTAGTCAACTGTTTACATTAATGTACACAGTATGTTACACAGGAAATCGAAAAACAGATCCCTTTGATTCTTGATAGACCAAGGCTATTTTCAAATACTAATTTAATGATAACGTGATACTTCAACTCATATTTAGAACAAAGAAATATTCTGTTCTCATCTCGGCGATTCATCTGCCGAGTGGTGTTTGCTTCAATATGTAAACAAGGCAGCATGTAATTAAAATGCTTAACACACTAAAACCGCGAATGCATTTAATCATTTTCTCTAATAATTACAATATATTATATTATCTTGTTTTGTAACTGTTTATGTTTCACGCGATCATATTTTGAGTACAGAACCGAGAAATGTCAATTCATTTTAAATTGAAATATTGCAATAATTGTACCACATTAAGTATTTACCTACCTAATTTGGTAAACGTATAAAGAAGTTGGCTCGAGGAGAACTATAGAGTGTGGCGGTTCTGCGTACTGGGCTAGGTGGGCTTAGCCCGACCTTCTTCTAAGTAGGGATTCCAACTCGGATATCCGGTATCCGGATATATCCGGCCCTTTTTAACTATTCGATTTTTATTTATTATTTCCCCAAATATCCGGATAGTATTCGTTATAATTTTTAATGAAACATTTTACAAAATCGACGAACGATGATATGAATACTGGGGTATTTACTACCTGGGAGAAACCATTACTTAGGAGTAGTGTTTTTTTTATTACCTTCCCCAAACTCGGGTATTATGAATATCTTATCTTGTTATCTTAATAATTAAAAGTTCCATGAATCGGCTCGGACTCGAGACAAAAAAAAACCTTAAATGCCGAAATTTCATTCATTAAAGAAATGCCGAAGATTTTAAATTTTAAAAAAGGACGGAAAAGTTGAACGTGTTGCTTAAAACACTTCTAACCATAAAACCAACATCAACAGCAACGGAATGAGTATTTTCAACAGCAGGACAAAATAAAACTAAATTAAGATCAAATTTAAAATACGATACATTTAATGCTCTCTTATTTTTAAAATATGAATTGTTAAAATCTGAATAAATGACTTATATTACCAATGAACTCGTTTTTAATGTATTATTTTAGTACACAAATTTATATATGTAGTAATGTTTTGTTATTTTCATACTTACTGAAACTATTCGGATATCCGTATATATCCGGATAGTTTCAGTTTTACTATTCGATATCCGGATAGTTGAAAATGACGAATAGTTGGAATCTTTACTTCTAATCCGGTATAAATAAGTATAATTCTGATCATGGCGTAAAAACGAAATACCTACCTCCAAACTCCCATTATTATTGTAGAACTAAACATTTTGATTTAAAATTGAAATGTCAGTTCAAACAATAAAATTTTAAGCAAATGAAAACACGTACATATAATAAACAAAGCGGTTGTATCGAAGATTTTGAAAGTTAATTTTAACTGTACTGGAAAATAATTATTTTTGGTATCGATATTCTTTCAACTTCATGATTTTGAATAAATATATATAGAATAAATATTATGCAGCGATTTCCAACCTGGGAGGTGCGCCTCCCTGAGGAGGCATGGACTTATTGCAAAGGGAGGCGCGAACCATTCAAAATATTGATTTACCTTTTAAACGTGTTTTTATTACTATATGAAATAAAGGATGGGGAGGAACGAAGATATTTTGACGTGAATACGTTTTTAAAATTGCTTCTATAGGGAGGCAATTCAAAAAAACGAATGATAACAAAATCGGGGGATACAGTTTGGTGTTACAGCTTCATATCTATCATCGCTATCCAAAATTTAATTACACCACTGGAAAGCCAAAGAATTAAATAATTTATTGGGCTATGTAAGGACTGTCAAACATCGCGCGGGGCGGATTTCTATTTCGTATAACTTTTGACTCGGAGAAGTTACGATGTTAGTTCAAGTTTCAATCGTTAGCTCTTAACAAAATCTATCGATTATAGATAAAACATTAGTGTAATATTATGACTGTGACTATAATTAGGTGTTAAAGTATAAAAAAATATATAATCTCGAGCTATACGCGTCAAAAAGCCAAATCGAAATACAGAGATCGTATACGGTTGGAAAGGGCTTTTCAAGAGCAATAAAATGGTACCATTAAAACACCATATGACCGAGTCAAGCAGTGCCGGCAACGTAAAGATGGGGCGTAATATCACCTATTACGAGACGTATTCACGTACAACACACGGCCGTGTCCATGACACAGCTACACCCCATTTTTTTCTTGAAAGGGAGGCATAGTAACATAAAGGTTGGGAACCACTACCTTAATGAATTTGATAAAAAAAATCCTAAAAATACATTTTTACTGGTAAGTACATTTATCGATCGCGGTAGTTTTGGCGTAAATTAAATCATGAAAGAATATTCGAATTTCTATACCTGTTTATACATATATTCCTAGAATAATGGGAAATAATGACAAAATGACACTTATACTTGTATGGCTTTATTTGTTTCACATGTAAAACTAGTAAGGACGCTATTTTAAACTCTGCCTAGGGGAGACACATAGTCTAGGAACGTCACTGGGCAATACTATTGCTTATTCTATTTAAAGTCGCAAAACAGATTGCATCATAAAAGTGGAATGTATGGTGGACGGTAATAGGTTAAGTTAAAAAATAAAAGCAAAATGTATTCTATCACTGACATAAACCAACAAAAGTGTAATGAGATCACTATTTATACAATTTGACTTGGCATAAAATAAAGATGAAGCGTTCTTATATTAAAATTTAGAGAATATCATATGGGAACGAGATGCGCTAATGCATCGTTTTTTTGAAGCACGAATTATAATTGCATTTCTTATATTGTTGTTGCATGGACTTCCGCAGTTATAAACAGGAGTTCACACAAGGGAAATGAAAGAAATAAATTATGACGTATATAGTTTTTCACCAGCTACTAGTAAGACTGGATTTCAAACTTATTTTTATTCCCGAGGGTATTCAATATTGTACCCACAACCACATGCTACGGCTTAAATTTTCCTTACAGGGTGTATTCCGTAGTACAACAACGTTATTTGAGTTCAAATTTTTGTCTGGGATGTCCCGAAAAAAAAATCCTTAAGACATGCAAGGTTACATGCACTCAGCAGCCATACTCAACCTTTTTTCCCTCCTGGCCGCATCCCGATTTTTGCTTCTCTACGTGAACGGTGGGCCGCAACACATTTATAGTAAACTGTAAATATAGCACATACTATACTGCATGCATATGTATGTATGTATGATGTACAATGGCGTCGCGACTAGCGACTGATTTGACGTAAAATACAATCACTAGTCGAGCCGGCACGCCAGTACTGCGGTTAATTATTTTGAGCCACACATAGGAGCTTACTAGGCCGCAGGTTGAGTATGGCTGCACTACAGTGTTATAATCAATGGATGTGAAGCTTCCCAATTTATTTTATAACACCTAAAAATAAAGTCTTACACACGTGACGCAGATACAACTTTTCAATAATTTTGGCTTAGGAGAACGCCAATTCATATTTTCCGGATTGATCAAAATTTTCTATAGCCTCGATAAATACGCGCAGTGTTAAATAGTCCTGCTTTCATAGTTTTCCCGCATGCACTATTTTATGGGTCCTTAGAAAACGATAAATTGGGGTTCCACTCAGTGGCGGATTAAGCATACGCGAGGCCCCAGGCACAATAAAATTTGGAGGCCCTGTTTTTCTAATAAGATAAGAACGTCAAAATATTTCATGTAAAATAGTAAATATATATAAAAATCTGAACAAAGAGTATATTCGTTTTATAATTTAAGACATTTTTGAGGCCCCTACGATTAAGAGGCCCCAAGCGCGCGCCTCATGCGCTTATAGGATAATCCGCCACTGGTTCCACTGTAATAAGTTAACCAGGGCTGTGGAGTGGTGAAAAAATGCGGCTCCGGCATTTACAAAAAGTCTGACTACGTTTCTGATTTTTATTTCAATACAGAATATATTTTATATATGTTTTGCGTGTTTTAAAATTTTACCTAAAATGTATAACTTTATTTATATTCATTTAATATGTTTAAAATGAGTCAGAGCAGGGTTGAGCTGAATGCTCTCGGAGTTGTTCATGCCCTAAAATCGTTTCAATTTCACTCGAGATTCACAATGTTATGTATTTGAAAAAATTCGAGTCGTTAATGGCTGCGTCTTTTCTTATGAGCGATGGTGCACGCTATTAACAGGCTATCAAATTTCTTACTCGGCAGCTGATACTCACGGACCCTGGAGTTTTGATACTGACTCCTTTTTAAAGACACGACTACTGCATATTTAACAACAAGTATTGTAAGACGCGCACCACATTTAGGGATACCAATAAATGAGACAAGGAAATACCGGTAATTGAAAATGATTTTTAATTGCTTCAGCGTTTATGATGACCGCCCTATCTAAGTATTCCATTAATCTCAGAGGGCTATTTTCTTTGTTCTGAATTAAGAGCGCAGTGGAATTCTGTAAGAACATGGCCTTTATCCATTTTGTGCTCGTCGCATTCAGTATTACTTAGAACGCTTAGTTCCAACATGTAGTAAAGATTATCTGTGTTATTTGTTATTGATTTATATCGATATTTTTATTATGGCTGTTGCCGTGTTGGCGAAATGGCCTGTCATTGTTTTATTGTGTGGAGTTTTTTTTGTGGCAAATTCTGAAACAAGTTTTAGGGAAAGTGAAGGATTCCCTGTCGACTCCCTTGGAGACTTCGAGCCTGCTATGTCGTAATATTATTGTTTTACTTTTTAAAGCATACTATATTGAAAATAATGTAATCCATGTTGCCTTAAATGAAAGTGCCGCGTTTTTTTAACGAATATTCATTGTTTTCTTATCTATTATGATTAATTAAAGAATAAAGAAAGCTATAGATACGACTATGAGTATTTGAATTTTGGCGTTTCTAACATTTTCATACGTCCACATTACAAAGAAAGTGGACGAGGGGAGGGGAATCCAGAATGTATAATTAATTGTAAAATACCTGGAACCTATAATCCAATCGAATATGTTATAGATTCAGTTTTATTTCGTTAATTCCTTCCTATTGCCTAAATTGTTTTAATTTTCATTTGATCATATGAGAATCTTCCAAAATTATGTATCCCATTCCAACAGCAGGCGAGATTTGAGACATAAAAAAGTTTGAATGTATAACTATTTATAAAATGCAAAGAAAGTATATTTCTATTGTTTGAGGACAACATAACGTTTCAAGAAGATTATTGTAGGAATGATATTCTATGTAAAATTAAAGTTTTGTTCAGTATGGCGAAATTCTCAAGGATTTTTGTGAATAAAAACATTACCTATTCAGGAAACCGATGGTGTGTTCTTGAAATAAAACGTTTCTTTTAATAGTATTGCAGAGTAAGTTCAATCTAAATTATTAGAAAGCGTAGAATGATGCGAGTAGAAGTTAAATAAAGTCTGAAATTGTTCATTTAAAGATTCAAAACCTTGACAAAACATTTTTCTTTCGGCTTACAATAATCTGTTTATTAAATTTTCAATGATTTGTCATCCAATTATAATCCATATTCTGATTAAAAAATATCGGAAACTCAAAAAAATAAAAGAAAAATTAAGTATATTTTCAATTAAAATTCAGTGTTCGTATATTATCAAATAATTTTTAAAACCGCAATCAATAAGATGTAACTCGAGCTGTGTCGAAAAAAAATACCATGCACTTGAAAATATACTTTACTTTATTCAAAAATAAAACACTTTTGTAATAATTTCACATTATTTATTAATATCAGGACCGGTTTCCCTAATTGCGGGCACTATTAGCAGATGAAAATAAAAATCGATACAGGGATATTTATAAAAAAATTAAGAAAGACGATAATTGGTTTTTACTTAAGAAATATGAAAAGAATTTCTAAATAATCATAAAAATTATGAGTGAATGACACCAAATAATTTATGATTATGATGAGAACCCCTTACAGATAAATACTGCAAATTTTCAATAATATATAAAACCCAAGTCACTTCAAGTTCATCCGTGCACTTGAACGCCTGAAGATGCCGAAAGGCGAATCCCGGGTCGTTAGTGAAAAAAATCTGTGTGAATGTACATAATTTGGACGATTCAAATTAATATAAAACCCAATTAAAAATAGTCTTAATATTAATAGTCGATAAGGTCCGTCTGTAAAACGTCCGCAGTAAGGTACAGACTAATGATAACGATTTATTTGGAACAGCACATTTTTGAAATGTTGTTCTATCCAATGGGAGCGGCTTATTTTAAACCGCGCGCGAATGTTCTGATATCGTCGCGTTTGAAAATTCGATATTTCTTGGTGTAGAGCTGTATCACCATAGATCATAATATTCGAAAATTTTCGAATAATCAAAGACTTTAATTCGACTATTGCAAACTATGATTATAGGGCTATCGAAATGAATCGTTTGATAGTGTGAGTCGATGTGAGACTAATATTCTTTGGAGCGGATTTGATCAATTGAATCATAATGATGAATCTTTTCACGTCTGACCTTGAAAATCTTTTTGAATTCTTTAATACATTAAGAATATTCGAATTATGATATGGGTATATCATAGAATAATATTTTGCTTTTTTTCATACACTTGGAAAAATGTGCAACTGATTTTTTATTGAAAAATTGCATTTGATTTTTTGATTTTTATTCGAAATAATTGAAAATTCGAAAAATGGTTGTTAGCAAACTTAAACATTATTCCAAAAATTAAGTAATTTACGAGGTCTATTTCTGCTACTACGAAAAATAGTTGTAAGCAAACTTAAAAATTATTCCAAAAAATAAATAATTTACGAGGTCTATTTCTGCTACTACGAAAAATAATTGTTAGCAAACATAAACATTACTCCAAAAAATAAGTAATTTAAGAGGTCTATTTCTGCTACTACGAAAAATGATTGTTAGCAAACTAAAACATTATTCCAAAAATTAAATAATTTACGATGTATATTTCTGCTACTACAAAAAATGAATGTTAGCAAACTTAAACTTTATTCCAAAAATTAGATAATTCACAATTAAAATACTGCAGGGCTGTCGATATCAACGATTTCTGCTACTACGAAAAATGATTGCTAGCAAACCTAAACATTATTCCAAAAATTAAATAATTTACAATTTAAATACTGCAGGGCAGTCGATATATGCCCCGAGATATATTTCTTTTACTATCAGAATTTCTGGCTTATTCAATAAATAGGTTTGTAATTTATTTTTCACGCCAGTAAATTTTCTGACTGCTTAAAAATGCAACTAAAATCCCCCCCCCCGTTTTGTCAAAATTAGCAAAATCATATTTTTAGAATATCAGAACAAGTAAAAAAAGTGTTTTATTTTTCAATAATATAATGCTTTTCCACCAAAAATTGACAGTAAACACCTAAAAGTGATACTTAAATTAACACAAAAAATACTCAATTGCTTTCCTGCTATAAGTGGGCAGAAAAATCTTTTTTTTCTTTTTGGTTACAGGTTAAGCCTTAAACAGTGGGTGCGGTGTGGCTGGGGCGGCATATGCAAAAATAAATACAACATTTTTCGATAAATTATATTTATTCATAAAAAAAGCCACCTATAGTAAAATCTCCAAGTTCATAGATAAAAAATAATCACATCTGTTACAAAATCAAAAGATGTTTGATAACTGCCATTAACTATCATTATTGCTTATTATTACCTAATTACTTTATTACTTATAGTCAATTCTATTTAATTAACCATTATAATATCTACATATTTTTAATTATTATTTGTTGTTGCCTATCAAATTGTTATAAAAATGTATATTAATTGTACCATTGAGGAGATATCATCTTCGGTGTGATGCAGAAAGAATAAAAAATAAAATATTAAATAAAAAAATATATATATAAAAAATAGTAGAAGTATTAGTAGAAGAGGAAATATTTGGGGCGGCAAATTTATGGACCAACCTGGTCGGCTGGACTGCTTCCTACACCACTGGCCTTAAATATTTAAAACCTACTAATATAATTCGCTCGCTGTGGTCTAGTTGGTTAGAGCTTGCTCTACCGACCAGGAAGGTCTGGGTTCGATTCCCAGTAAGGTCAATGTCAAATTTAGATTCTTCGATTTAAATTTGAGACCATGTCTAAACATGGGTGTTTGCGATGTCAATTGTGGGGTGATAATGCAAAACGTACTATTTCCAAAAATCAAACTTTTCAGTAGAGGCAAAAAACTATAGCGAACAACACAAGCATAATATTATGATTGAATCAATTAAAAATCATACAACAAATTATTTTGAAATCATTGATCTGCTTCATAAACTTGGCATATGGTAAAAAGTATTTTAACCTTTTGACCGCGGCTCGGATCCAAATCGGTTCAGATTGGGCTGCTATAGCAGTCAACCGCGGTCAAAGGGTTAAGTCATTTTAATGTTTTTTTTTTCAAAACGCACTATTTCCTCGGACTATGTGTACTATGTGTACAGAAAATAATATTATTTTATTTTATTTTTCAAACAATATAAGAAAATAAATTTAGGGAAACAAGTTAGTAAAAAATGGAAAAAAAATATAAAAGAAATTATTTTTCACAAAATAAGAAAAATAATATTATTTTATCCTAAGCAAAGAGACGATTTGCAACCAATGCGTCTGTGTAAGTATTTTTTTCGACTCAGCTCTAGCTGCGTGGCTTATAATTGGGTAAACATCAAGTTTCATTGAAGAAATCACAAATCAATTGCAATACATCCCTGAACATTTAATTACAAGTCATCCCTAAAAGTTCGCAGAAATATGTATGACCAATATGTATGGTGAATGCGGCTGTCAAATTTTTCAAATAAGCCGAAAAACACGTCAGATCGATTTTGATTCGGTCGTTAGTTTGGTCCTCTTCCTGATTTGGTATCCTGTCAGGAATAAACAAAAATATTATCCTTTCCTTTACTATCTTCAGAGCAGATGACAATGTTTAAAATATACAGTCAAATTTGCCAACATTTGACAGCTCAATACAAATAGTGAGTTTTGCAAAAAAAAATTGTTGCACCGCTCAAATTCCTATTGGAAATAGTGCACTTTGCCGTAACGTGGAAATAGTGCGTTTTGCAAAAAAAGGTAGATAATTTTTCGTTGGAAATAGTACGTTTTGCAGAAAAATAAGATTTTCAAGTTGACAAATGACGGTGTTCTAAACATTATATCGTAAAACTAATAATACCAGTCAATTCATTAGGTTTGAATTACTGTATCTGCATACCTAACTCAATATCGCTCATTTTGGAAATAGTACGTTTGCATTATAGCACCACAATTTACCTCGAGTTTATATCGAGTGACTTACAATACAAAATTCTCATTGAGTTTTTCTGGTATGATCTTTCAACTTTAAAATATTTGGCGCATTGGCTAATGCTAAATATTTTTTTAATATAAAAAAAATATATATATAGATTTAGTTAACGAGACGTATTTATATTTCGTATTTCAAAGAAACTTTCACATTTCCACATTACATTTAAGCGAAGAAATAATTGCATGCCCATTTCAGATCAGAAGCTCTGGAGTGCCCTTCCAAAAATCTTATAACATCTCGACACAAATGCAAAGTTGCTTCTGACTGGGTAGACTGTACAAGAAAGCATTGTTGTCCAGACTACACTTACATAGCTGGAAAGTAAGTAAATTGATTGTATTGGTATTTACTTGGTTGAACTACAATTATTATAAGGTAAAAATAGTCAAATAATTTTTCTATAAGTTCTGATGATTACATGAAGTCAAAATACCTTAAATATCTAATAATTTTTGTAGAGATACATTGCTATTTTTACCTTATTAAGTATGCAATTACATTATATTAGTATCGTGTTAATAAAAACACAATATTCCTTTGTACTTTATTTCCACTTTATTTAAAAAGGTCAGGACCGGTTCACTCATGGCGAGTATTGTAAACTGAAAAAATTACATTAGAAAACAATTATTAGCGAAAATAACAAGTAAGTAGTTTTCTATCTAATTTAAAAGAAGTTACTTTATTATACTATGATGTGGATTTCTTCTCTCCAAACAGATCATCTACAATCAATAGCAAAGGAAACCTGTGTAAAATACACACTCGTCTGTATTAATTTTTTTAACATTAATTGTTATTGTTTTTATTGATAGGTGTGTACCGAAAGAAACAGACCCCTGCAGTTTGGGATTATGTGAACAGAAATGTGCTGTTTACCTTCAAAGGGTAATTTGCACATGTCATCAGGGCTACAAATACAGTGCGGAAAATCAGAGGAATGGAATAAGACCAGTATGTCTGGGTATGTAGGCTTTAATTCATACTTTGCTTCATAAGTACATAAATATCAAAAAAATAGTTAATGTGGACTTATAAGTTAATGATCATGTTTATTAGTGGCAGGGAGATGAAAATCCCATCCATCCTAAAAGTATAAAGAAATTTAAAATTTTATAAGACTACAAAAACACCTTGCATCCTCTGCCTTTATTGCACTTATTAATTTTCATTATTAATGACATAAGTAAATGACTCATATATTCGCAGAGAGTCAAAAAATTAACCTAATATTATTCCCCAGTTCAGATAGAAGAAGCCTCTATCCAGTGGTGTAATGGTAAATAAATAGGTACCAGGAAGTCATTGATTTCTTCCTTATATTTTTTAATATCCATCTGAAGTTTAAAAAACCACAAATTTTACAATTAAATTATATGTATGTACTTGAAAATTAAGTTACAAGTCAAAAAGGTAGCAGGGCGGAGACCTGGCTCATTTTCAGGTTCAGGTCACCGACCTGGCCCCACTACACCGCTGCCTCTATCTTCATTAAAGGCTGACAATCGTGTTTAGTTCTCAAAGTCATCAGCCCAATTGAATGGGAAAGACTACAAGCAAAAGCCAGTTTACATATATTTGAAATATAAACATAGTAATTTAATCTACCTCCACAGTATATTTCTGTTGATATTCATGCTCATGTCTTAACAATTCAATACCTATTTTCAGATATAAACGAGTGTTTAGAACACAATGGTGACTGTGAACACAAATGCGTAAATGATCAAGGATCTTATAGGTGCAGCTGCGAAGATGGATACATTCTTAATCAAGATGACCGCTCTTGTGACATGATGACAACTTTGGTAAATTTTCATGTATTTGAAACACGCATTTAAAAGGTTTGTTCTTCTGCGCAAAAACCATGCCCAAATACCAACTTTTGACAGCTTGAAAAATGTCTACTCGAAAACTATAATAAAATCAGGTTGATAAGTCTGTCAATCATTGAGGCGGAACAATTTATAATAATTTATAAATCTACAAATTATTATTTCTTAATATCATGACATATTTATTAATATCATCAAATACTTATTTTTTAAGCATGGAAGATAGTCAACTGCTAGATCGATTCCTGAATGCAATTTTATCAATATACAAATCCATTAAACTGTGTAAAAAAAATAAGTTACAATAAGAACTAGCCTGTGGTGCATATTATCTATTAGCTCATCAGCTAAACAGGTAATTGGCTCAAGCAAGGATAAGAGTTGGTACTTTATAAGAAATGGCTTCAGCCTTGACCATCCTCTCAATCCAAATGGTGCCTCATTTTCACAAAATAGATTGATTATTCCATGGTTGTATTAATAAATGAATCATTTTGGATAAAGAACTATACTGGTGCAACCGCTGCTGCAAATAGAGAAAAATGCTTTGCTAGCTGTGAAGTGGTCACCCGTTTAAATGAAAGGATAAGAAATCTTCACGAGCATGTGTCAGCTCTCAGTACAGCTGTGAGGCTCTCTACATTTGCCAGTGGGCCTCCAGGTCCTCCTGGACCGCCAGGTCTTCTCGGACCAGAAGGCCCTAGAGGGTATTCAGGTATACTGATCTCATTTAATATATTTAAATGTTACATAATAAGTGAATTATACATAATAAGTGAATTATATTTATTTATTTTATTTTGATATAAAAATTTCAGAAAAAAATATTTGACATTAGAGCTATTACCAATTCACTAAATAGTTTTAAATTGAAAGATCTTTCAAGATAAAGTCACTGGGAGTTGACATTGCAAACACCCATGTCTTAGATCTCAAATTTTGTATTTAAAAAAAATGAAAATTGTTACCATGAATCATGACGTCATGATAATACTGGATACATAAAATGATTTTTTGTAACCAATTAATGGTGAATTCTAGGCGCCGATGTGGCAAGACAAATGAATGAAGCTGACGACTCATCGTATAGTCTATCAGATTCTTACACTTCTGTACCAAACGGATTGTGCAAATGCCAAAGAGGCCCATTGGTTAGTATAATTTATAGTAGCGGTTGGCAAACTTTTTGGGCTCACGGACCACTAAATTCACAATTTTAATCCAGTGAACCACTAACTGGACTTTTGTGTTAAATATTACATATTGAAATAAAAGTGATCAAATGCGTCTAAAAATGCACCAGGTTCATAAAATAATGTCAGATTTCTCTGCGGACCACCAAAATTTTCTCGCAGACCAGCAGTGGTCAGCGGACCACACTTTGCCGACCGCTGATTTATAGTATAGTAAAACCTCGATTATCCGGATTAATTGAGGATGATGGTAGTCCGAATAAGGAAAAATCCGGATAGTCGGAGAAAATCATAATTGACAAGGAAAGACACGTACATTTAGTATGAATATTTTTTATTTGTCTAGATTTAGATGTAGCTTTGTATTAATTCATGTTCTTATTAAGAAATTCAAACTGCAGCAAACTGTTCTTTAAGCAGCTGCCAAATCGCGAATACTTTTAAGACATATAGGTTGTCAGCATTTACACTCTTCTTGGCTCTCAAGCCACTTCATGGTGACATCTAAGCAGTTTCGGATCCAGAAATTGTCCCAGGAGGGGGCCAATCTATTTGAAAATAAGCGTGATGTATTAAAAAACAGATGATTTCAAAATAATATATCTATATAAAAATAGTCAATAGATAATTAAGTATGTATTCTATAAATTATAGTAAACTAAGCAATTAAGGACCCCATTTCACAATAAAGTTTTAATAATTAAGTATTTCGACTGAGAGTGCTTGATGGAATTTCAATATCAAATTTGAATTGTTTGAATTTTGTACTTTTCCATGAGTTTTGTCGCTAACGACCCGGGTTTCGCCTTTCGGCATCTTCAGGCATTCCAAGTGCACGGATGTACCTGAACTGACGCGTAGTAAACAGTTTGTATCGTTTATATTCAAAAAATATAAGTAGATCACTAAGTTAAAAGGCTATTAAAATGTAAATTGAATGTATACAATTTTCAATGAATTAAGTGGGTTTTATATAATTATGGGGATTTTTCGAAAATATTAATGACCAGATAATAACATAGGAATGTTTAAAATAAATCTAGGGTTTTATCCGACCTATTATTAATGAGTTGATTTGTTTTTAAGCCTTTAAATTAATATTTAACGGCCTTGCAATGGGAAACTGTCTGTCACCTTTTTTTAGCTGAATTCTATAATATGAACCATTTAGAGAAAATCATTTTTAGTCATAACATTGAAGTCAAACCAATAGTTTATTGGTTCCGATATATAGATGATATTATTTGTTTATTTAACGGAACCGATAGACAAATCACCAAATTCCATAACTTTATAAACTCATTAGACGATAATATTCAATTCACCCTGGAAGTCGGAGGAAAGAAAATAAACTTTCTTGACCTAACTATAGACATTAAAAGCGATACCCACAATTTCACGATTTTTCGTAAAGCGACTTTTTCAGATGCTTATATACATAAAAACTCAGTACATCCAATGTCATACAAATATTATGCAGGCTGGAAAACTTGACGTGGCGTTGGTTCAGGAGCCGTACCGCTGGAGCCCAAGAATGGGTTTTGAGGAAGGTCGCGTGATCCACGACAGCCCGACATCTAAGGCTTGTATTTACGTAGCCAACTCTGAGATTGGAGTACTACACCTATCTCATCTCTCATCTGAATATATCGCCTGCGCTGAAATCTCCATTCCTGGAGGTGCCACAGTTGTGGTGATCTCTGCATATTTTAATTATGAAAGCTCAACAGACTATATAATACGGCTGTTAGACTCAGTTCTTGGCTCTCTTGCGGGTAGAAATGTTATCATCGGAGCTGATGCCAATGCACAGTCCTCTTTATGGGCTCCTATAAACCACGCAACCAGCGATGGTTCCGTCATTGAAGAGTTTATAGCTCAACATGGCCTGACTGTTGTTAACAATCCTGATTGTCCACCCACATTTATGAATTCAATGGGAAAATCCCACATTGACATTACACTGGCTACAGAGGCAACGTTTTTTCAAGTCAGTGGCTGGCGAGTTCACGAAGACGCTTCTATCAGTGATCACTGACTCATGACATTTGAGCTGCGACAAAATCTTGGAATAGCTGTCCCAAGAATTTCTTCACCAGTTATACCAAAAAGGTTTCGAACGCGACATGACAAATGGGAAGAATTTGATAACGCGCTCATCAAAAAGCTTGACCGGGCAGCTAGGAATCCTGTGTCGGACCTGCATTTGGCTGCTTCACGGCTGACAAATGATATAATTAATGCAGCAGAGCGCACTATAAGCCGCTGTAAGCCGAGAAATCAGACGCAATCTCCCTGGTGGACCCAGGCCGTCTCTGATTTAAGGGCACTCTTCAAAAGAGCCATGAGGTCACTCCAAAATGCTCGCCGGGCTGCAAAACCACCCGCCATAATTGAACTACTGGAAGCCAGGCATCGATCAGCTCGATGCAAATATCGAAACTCAATACTTCGGGCTAAATCAGACCATTGGCGAAATTTTGTATCTTCCTTGGGGTCCTCCATATCGGGCAATTAAAAATAACTGCAGACCAAATAAAATTATTTGTGGCATTGAACGACCTCGTGGAAATGGTTTTACCAGCACCCAATCAGAAACAACAGAAGTGCTGCTGAATGCACTTATTCCACAAGACAGTCCATTATTAGACGATGAACGCCTCAGACAAGCCCGCTTCTTGGCTACTTTTCCACTTGACACTGCTCACTCACCACTGCCTTCTGAGCAAGAAGTCAGTAAAATTATTCTCTCGTTAAAATTTAACAAAGCTCCAGGTCCGGACTGTATCGATAATACTCTCGTCAAACGATCCTGATTTCTTGCCGCTCCAGAAATAACAAATATATTATGTCAATGCTTCACTAGCGGCATATTTCCCGATTGTTGGAAAACAGGGACACTTATAGTCATTCCAAAATCTGGTAGCCGGTCTCCATCAGACCCTAAAGCTTATCGGCCACTTACGCTTCTGCCGGTTCTTGGGAAAGTGTTGGAACGGCTCATGTGCTCTAGAATTGAAGCTCATCTGGCTGAAATAGCACCACTATCTAATAACCAATTTGGTTTCAGACCAGGCAAGAGTACCGAAGATGCAATTTCCACAGTACTTTCCACTTCGAAATCCTCCCCTAATAAATATGTTTTGGGAATATTTTTGGATATTGCCGGAGCATTCGACAATGCTTCTTGGCCACTTATACTGCACAAACTTAGACTGAGAAAAATACCTGGAAATGTCTATGCCTTGGTCTAAAGCTACTTCAATGACAGATCTGTTCTATATGAAAATGGACAACAGATTGTAAAACGAAACACCACAATGGGCTGTCCACAGGGTTCCGTTCTTGGCCCCTTGCTGTGGAACATTTTATTTGATGATATTCTGTCCATCTCTCTTCCACCTGACTGCAGTATTTTTGCCTACGCAGACGATGCTCTACTTTTAGTAAGTGCAAATAGTCGCACGGGTATAGAAACAACAGCAAAAGAGGCGCTTTCATCAATCCTAGCTTGGGGCGACGCCAACAAACTGTCTTTCGCTCCCAAAAAAACTGAAGCTATTTTTCTCAAGGGTGGTGTCAGTCTAAGCAGACAAAGACCTCCCACTATACGCATGGGATCTACGACGGTTAAAGTTTCCGAAAAGGTCACTTACCTTGGTATTATTCTAGACGACAGACTTTCTTTTTCATACCATGCCAAGACATCAGTGAGCAAGGCTACTTCTGCCTTCTACTCAATCTCACGCCTAGCAGGTAGAAATTGGGGCTTAAGATCTAGTGCCCTTAAAATCGCTTACGATGCCATATACATGGGGATTGCTGGCTACGCCGCTAGCACATGGTACAAAAGATGCACCGTTCAATCGATACAGAAAATCCTTCTAAGTGGACAACGCAGTGCGATGATAGCCTTAACCAAAGCATACAGATCCTCGTCTACGGATGCATTGCCGGTCTTGGCTGGTATACTTCCGTTGGACCTGCACATTCAAGTTAGAGGCGCAACAGTTATGCTGTACAAAGGTGTTGAGTCCCAGGTGGGAGAAATTCAGTTACTGCCTCCTCCTCGACCAGACCCTTACAATTCTAAGGCTCATAGAATTGCAGCGCGCAGCGTGGCGATAGAAGCTGCAATGAAAGTTTGGCAGGCTCGATGGGAGAAATCTTCTAAGGGGAGGCAAACTTTTAAATTCTTTCCGAATGTTAAATGGCGAATGGAGATAACCAAAGTCCTGACTCCTAATTTCTGGACCAGCCAATTCATAACTGGCCACGGTTACTTCGCTGCCAAGCTCTTCCAGCTTGGCCGGTTAGTAAATAGCCCTGAATGTAAATGCGGATATATGATTCAGGATGCTGATCACATCCTTTGGGAATATCCAGACTTAAATAACGAACGGGAAAAATTGCTCAAGACGATACGACTATCTGTCGGATCTGTCGGCCCCGTCGGTCATGCCGACTTGGTTGCATCGAAGGCAAATTATAGGGCATTTAAAGAATTCTCCGCGTCATTTGGGAAAAAAGTTGAGTTAAATAGATAAAATCTCATATTTTCAACTGCACTTAATTATTAATTAACTTTTAATTTCTGCACACTGTAGTGCATGCAACCAAGTCTTGAAGAATTTCTTCTCGGGACATTTCTGGCAAAATTTTGAACACAACTTACGTTGTTACGCTACAGAATACACCCTATAAAAAGAGTGTGAAGCCGTAGCGGGTGGTGGTGGGTACAACGTTGAGTACCCTAGGGAATTTAAAAAAAAAAAAAGTTTTTCCTCTTTTATCCATGGAGTTTTGATATTGTTTACTTCTGGAAATGTTATGCATCCCATCACGTACGTAAACAACAGTGGACGCAATTTTCCTCGTGAAAATCAGCAAATTTGTAAAAAAATTGTTTACATATTTTGGGCAATCCGGATAATCAAAAATCCGAATAATCGAGGTTCTACTGTAGTTTGCATAATCCAAGTTTCTTTATGATCTGAAATATTTCATTGATAACTATTTTTGGATATAAGACAAATATAACAAAAACTATAAGTAAGTCAAATGACCCAAATGATGTCAGTTTGTAGTTTTGATAATAATATGTCACATTCATTTTAAAAAGTTTCAACTATGCAGGGCAGGTAGAAAACATTAATTTTATAGTATTTCTTGCTCTTTTTAATACTGAAACTTTAAAAATAGGAGTTTTTTAATTTTAAAGCTTGTATTTCCTAAATAAATGATTCTACGCCAATACCTAGTATGTTCTATGTCCTTTGACAATTTACCTTTAAATAACATTTTTTCTGCAAGTTTAGTTTGTTTTTTTGATAAATTATTTAGAAATAGGAGTGTTTCTATGAAAATTTTTTTTTTTGCTATTTAATAGATTTCAAGATCCATATACATCCCAAAACATATTTATTTTGCCTGTGTTAGCCTTTGAGTTTGACTCGCTTGCCTTACAAGCAGAGGCGGATTAAGCACACGTGAGGCCCCAGGCGTAATAAAATTTAGAGGCCCTGTTTTTTGGATAACATCAAATGTCAATCAATTTCATGCAAAATAATAAAAATATATAAAAATCTGCAGAAAAAGTACATATATGGGTTTGATAATATAAGCCACTTTTGTGGCCCCAAGCGCGCGCCTCATTTGCTTGTAGGGTAATCCGCCACTGTTTACAACAGGCACAGGCAACCTTTCCTAGGTCTGGGGCCAAATTATCATTCTGTCTCCGAGTCAAGGGCCGGACCAAATTATTAAACATAATAAAGTAATATTAAATAAAATAAACAACGTCGCTACTTCTTATATATCTTCCAAGCGGTGGTGATCATAAGCTAGTAGAGTGTAGCCACTTCAAGCGCCCGTGTCATATCCATTATTTAATCCCTCTCTGGAACTATTAATTTCTTTCTCTATATCTTCGCCGAGATGAATCAGGACCGGACAAAATAGCTCAGCGGGCCGGTGGTTGCCCATATATGGTTTACAAGAATGCATCAAAGTGAACTTTTTACATATAAACTAATATCAGTGTGATATGTTTGTACTACACAACCGTAACTACTTGCAAAGACTGGCTGGACTTGTGTAAGTCACTGATTTTTCTATCCCGGCTGAGTCTGATATCAATCTTGTGAAACCAAGTTTGTATTCTATGCTACTTTTTAAGCAATTCATGTCCACTTTCAGTGTAGAGCGTATGGCCTACTAATCGAGATATCTTGACAGAAATTTTCTATGAGAACTGTTTGTTATTCAGTTGTTCAACCACACTTTTTTTTCAATGAGAGTAGAGATAAAAAGGATAGGGCTAGAACAAAACTAGTTGTTAGCTAATCATTCTCGCTTCACCTATTACGCTTCCTTATTATAATCTTTATTCGTAATGGAATATGATAAATATTAATATATTTTGGATTTGATAGGGACCACCAGGTGCTCCAGGAGCAGAAGGCCCAAAAGGTCAAACAGGTGTTAAAGGTTCTCGTGGACAACGAGGACAAAGAGGCTCATTTGATTTCTTACTTCTTTTATTGGCTGACCTACGACATGATATAATAAACCTTGAGAGTAAGATTTATTCGAAGGGTGAAAGGTAATTTTATCAACTCGCATTTACACTATCAGACTCAAACATGAAAATGTTTTTTTATTATTATTCTATTAAAGAGACTTTTCTGGTAAGATTCTTTATTTATTTATAATAACTTGATAACTTAAAGCATGCTGACTACCGAGCCAACCTTCAGTTGTAAATTGTGCGGTGGCAAGCCAGGCAGATTCAATGAGTTTAAAAATTCAGTTGGATAGCTGGTTGCTTCGTCTTTGTTTATTACACAGTCGATAGATTTGAAGAAATGCAGTGGACCAACGATTTGATTTTGAATTGTGAAGTTTAAATGATCCACATCTTTGTTCTTTGCCGCAAGAATTGCTCGTTCACTCAGCCAATTGTGATTTTTGTGATCGGCAATGAACACTTTGTTGATGAGGTCGTCCTTCGATGAGACAAAATTGAACAAATTCGGTAGAAACAAAATCAATCCGTTCAATTCGTTGACAGGAACACGGGCGTTACCAACAGTTGGCAATTGCTTGGAGAAATCTTCGGCAGATGGATCGTTTAGCAATTCAACTTGCATGTTTGTCGTCAGGTGAAGTTTCTTCACATAGCGCCACAGAGTCGATGATTTGAGGCAAGCGTTTATTTCATCGGCAGCGGTCGATCTTGGAACGACTGGTAGTGTTTGGTGGAAATCGCCAGATAGTAGAATCATTGCGCCTCCAAAATATCTTGAGTCATTGCACAGATCTTTCATAGTTCGATTGAGTGCTTCCAATGCGCGTTTGTGCACCATTGTGCATTCATCCCGGGTGATGATTTTACTTGCTACCAAAACTTTGGCCATTGCTGAGTGTTTCGCAATCTTGCGTGTCGGTTTTTCAGTCGTTTGAAGGTTTACGGCAATTTAAACGCTGAAAGAGCCGTTCAGCATCTTTCTATCAACGTGGCCGCTATTTCAGAAGAAGAAACTGCTGCAGCAATTTCGGATCTCGCATGAACAGTGGCCATAATCAATGACATGATGAATGTCTTCCCACTTCCTCCGGGCGTTTATGTTTACAACATTACTGACGTAAATTTTTTTGTTCAATGATTAACTTTGATTTCAATGATTGTAGCAGAGGGTATACACCATATATCCATGTATATCTTCCACAACAGTATCTCCTGCAGCAACAGTTGGAAGTAATATTATATCACCTACATTTATTTTTTCTTTTTTAACAGCCCTCCAAAGTTTGATTTGCAGCATGCATGGAAACGACAACGAATGAAAGACAAAGCCAAAGATAAAGATGACGGCAAATCAATGGGAGCATATTCAGCTCCCGTAGTTCAACATTCTGTGGTGCAAGTCACGAATGACGGGGAATCTGGTGAAATTAAGAAAGACAGCAAAAATGTACTTCGGACAAAAGGCGACCTTGGAGATACCAACTACTTAGAATTTTTAGAGATGTTATGGAATGCCAAAAACTATATGGAAGATCAAAATGAAAGCGTTTCCATTGATAATGATAAAGCAGATGAAGGAGTCTCTGAAAATGATGACAATAGTGACTTTGATGAGAATGATGCCGACTATAATAATTATACTTAGAAATAATATATACACTTATAGTGATAAATGCTACGATGTATTCTCAATTTTATTAAATAGAATTCATTTTATGATGAACTACGTGTATTGACTTGTTTTAACGTGTATCGTTGTTAGGATTTGTTTTGAAAAAACCGGACAAATCTTTCTCAACATTAACTCTTATTCAATGCCTCATTCATTTGCTTACAAGCACAAACAATTAAAAAAACATAATTCATTAGGCACACACTATTACTGTTATCTCGTAATTTTGTTTCATTATTATCAAATACAAAAAAAACTGATTAACCCTAATTTTATACCAATATTATGATTAAAAAAAAGGACTATGAATATTATTTTGTTTGTGTATAAAAGATTAGTATACAAGTAATTTTATTGAAAATTTGCTTAACCTTTTTTAACCGTATTTGTACGGTTGGTACTTACCATACCAAAAGCACTATGACCGAACGCGCACGTTCCCGCAGATGACAGCATATTGAATTCTTATAAAAACGGGTAACGTTCTTACGATTTTGTAAGATTACAGGTTCTATGATCTTAGAAAATCTCACATATTGCATTTTTTTTTATTCCAAGATATGATAAAACAGTTTCACATTGAGTGGACTTAAAAAAGTTTGAAAACAATCAACACACATAATAAAATACACACCTTGTTTAAAAAAACTGAGACCTTGCTTAAAAAAACTATTTATATACTTGTATGTAATTAAGAATTTCGACTGAGGGTGCTTGATGGAATTTCAATATCAAATTTGAATTGTTTGAATTTTGTACTTTTACATTAATATTTAATGATAGCAAGTGCTTGAATTATTAATTAAATGACAATTATTTAAAAATATATTTTTGTTTATAAACGATACAAACTGTTTACTACGCGTCAGTTCAAGTACATCCGTGCACTTGGAATGCCTGAAGATGCCGAAAGGCGAAACCCGGGTCGTTAGCGACAAAACTCATGGAAAAGTACAAAATTTAAACAATTCAAATTTGATACTTGTATGTATTGTTTATCTTTTACATAAGCAAATTGTTGACCTTTTAGAAAAGTATTTTACTTGTTTATTGTAGTGTGAGGTTTATAATTTCGTCCGTTGTTTAGTGACAATGATGTAAATATTAAAAAATCTGTAGATAATATTTTTTAACCCTTTGCAATGATGAGATTCAGATGAAAATATTTGTTTCCACCTCACTTGAGTATTCAAAGACTCTCAAGTGATAGTTCTTTACAGTTTGATTTCAATAGCACATTTCACGATTGTGAAGAAAAATATTGGACAACAATACTTAACCACTAGCAAGTGAAGGACTCGCCAGTGCGTCGTGCGCTTATAATAAGCTGTCTGTGTATAATTTATATGTAAATTTTATAAACAGCTTCAGGCTTGTCAAATGTAATAATATAATTTTATTTGTATAATAAATACCTTTGAAAATATCTGAAATAGATGATCATAGAATAGTAAGAGACATATACAGTGCTGGCCAATTGATTTTTAATACCGTAATATATGAAATACATATATTAATATAATAATAATATATGTATTTCATTTATAAATCAATATTATTTAAGTTTTAAGTGAAATATTTACATTTTTCTTTTATAAACCACATGCTTACATGCCAATAGATCATTCCTAAAGAATAAAATAAAAAGGTAGACCCCTAACAGTGGAGATATAAATTTAAATGGAGACGGGTAGGTAAACAGAGCGTTTTACGCCTCACTGAGCTTTAATTGTTTTATGACTGTAACAAAATATAATGCATTTCGAACCAAACTTTCTTTTGTCAGTCTGATTGATAAGGTGTTAATGGACCTTTTAAAAATATTTTCAGATAAATAATACACATGGAATATTTTTTAAAATATTTAATATTTTGTAGAATCTCCCTTATTCTTTATAACCTCTAGAATTCGTTTAGGCATGAAATCGTATATTTTTTTATAATTTAAAATATCAATTACATTGTATCACACATATTGAACCACATTGATTATCTCGGGAGCCGTTTTAAGCGGATGTTTGTCGAGCTTCCGCTTCATAATAGCCCACAGATTTTCTATTGGATTTTATTCCGGGCTATTCGCTGGCCAGGGAAGTGATGTAATTACAATTGTTTCTTTGTAATCTGATGCCTAATGATTGAGTTAATTGATTTTTACAAAAAAAAATTTAGAGAAATATGAATTGGACTCGCAATTTTCGCTCTGTGGCACGGCGCGGAATCGTCCTGAAATGTCGGGTCATTGAACACCCCCATCATCTCCTCAAAAATCGGTAATACTTCGTCAATAGTTACCGATTTATATTTTATGCTGTTCATTATTCTATTGACAATCACGAAATTACCTACCCCATTGTACGTCATGCACCCCCATAAATTTACAAAGGGTGGATGCTTGACAGTCCGCCAAATGCATTTACGACTATTTTGTACACCACTCTTTCGGCGCTTTACAACGGCCTTGTTCGATAGTGAAGCCTCGAACTTTGACTCATCTGAGAAGATGGCATGTCTCTTATTATCCACAGTCCACGATCTGTGGGCTAATGCCGAATCCATACGTTTTTTCTTTATGGCCGCCGTCAGAAGTGGCTTTCTGAGAGCGCTTTGGCTCTTGAAATCCATCTCCACATGCCTCATACGAAAGGTCCATTTCGAAATGGTTGCCGAAGATGATTGGCTCAGCTCTTCTTGAATTTTTGATGACATTAAAAATCGATTATTCGTAATAATTGATTTTATTTCTCTATAATCTCACACAGTCGTGAATTGCTGCCGTCTTCCTCTTTGATTGCGCTCAATTTAATCAGTTTCTCTGAATTTCTTCAAAAAAACTAATACAGCCGGAGCAGTGTACCCTAAACATTTTGTCATGTGTTTTGACTTATTCATTTTTTTTTTAACCGTATTGACGCAACCGCAATTCACACAAAACTGGTGAAAAATAAAGAAACGAAACTTGTAACTGTTGATACCCAAATATCACTGAACAATAGAAAAAAATAGTAGGGGGTTGTAACTAGGGCTTCCAATTAACCGGACTTTCCAACTAACCGGTTTTCAGTTTATTTCTGGCAATAAAACCGGTTAACCGGTTTAAACCGAAATATAACGTATTTTGATTAGGTAGGTATGCAAAAAAAAAAAAAAAATCTTGTCAAAAAATGGATTTTTTTAAAAATATTTGTCATAAATGCTCCAATTTTAATGAAAAATCGATATTTATCTTATAGATGGAACACAGAAGGCATTATACATATATATATACAACAATGACAATCAAATCTGGAAAAATATTTTATGATAAAATATGTCAAATAAAAAAATAGAACTTGATAATAAAACTCATCAAAAGAAAGATCTTTTAATAAATGCATTTATTTTTTTGAGCATATCGACTAGATAGGACATCTAATGCTTAGACAAAAATATAGTAGAATACAATAATATTAGCTTATATTATGTCTCCACTCCCACTTTGAAGCATATAGACTCTAACTGTTATTTTTAACGAGAACTGCTTGTTACTAAGTTGCTCAACCCCCTCTTTTTTCGAAGAGAGAAGAGATTGAAAGTTATGGCTAGAACATGGGTGGCTGATCACTCTCACTACATCATAGAAATTTAGGGGGTAGTGGAATAGAATATTAGGCATCACAGACATCCATGCCACAGAAAAGAAATCTATGAACTGATTGCCGTCCGTATTGGGACTCAAGCTCGTTTGGTCCGCAACCCAAAGAAACAACGTTGACCACTCGGCGTTATCATGTTCATCATGTGCAGACCATAATACTTAAATTATAATTGAGGATAACAAGCACAATAATAATTATATTTTATGATAACATCAATTATTTATTGGGTATATGTTATTTTCTGAACAATTATTTATTTATACATATAGGTATTATACGATACCAAAATTTTCATTTACGTATCACGTACAAAATTACTTACATAATATTATATTTCAAAAAATTAGAGTTCACAGTGTGTTTGTTTATCTATTGCTCAAGAAAATAATTCGTAAAAAAAGAATGCATCGAAAATGTTATATTTCACGAAACTACAAATTTGAATTTAAAAAATTTGTTAATCAAAAATAGGCACCAAGCAAAACTGTATTTGAATATATTTTTTATATTGTTCTAGTTAAGATAGATATTGTGCTATTTACCTGAAAAATATCAATGACTTCTTAATTTCCTATAACCTCATAGTCGCTGCGTATAAGCAATTTGCATATTACTGAGAAACTATCAATAATCTCATATTGTTGAAGAAACATTTTTTCCGCATTAATAAATACTTAAGTAAATGTATAAGCATTAAACTCTACTAGGTCATAAAACATCTACTAGGTTTGTCCGTTCTATTGTTGATTATTTAACTTACTTCCTCGACCTTGTGGGACTGTAAAATTCTAGCCACATCTGGTATTAATTTAATGACAACAGAGAAAGGATGAGTACCTACTTAGGTTATAAAAATACTACTGCATCTTTTGTCAACGTTTTGCAAACGGAAACGTATGAAGTTAACAAAAAGCAACCATATAATTGAACAATACAGTAAAAGTGACATGGGACATGGGACAAAGTTCTTGGAATAATTTTGACCCCCCGTTAGGTAAAACTTTACAATTAATAAAAGGTTCATACAATAATTGAAAATATCATATTTATAGCAGCGATTTTTTGCATTGTTGATTTAAAGACAAAATCAAGTATACTTAGAATAATTATAATGCAATAATCATGCAAAGGAAGAATATATCTACTAACAAGCACACAAAAAATAACAGTGGGTAAGGAGATGTAGATTATTACTCATTAATTAAATTGTATACGTTTTAAAATGGTACATAGTTATATGTAGTATCCTTATTAATATTTTTTTCAAGATTTATACGGAGGATTTGTCAAATTTACAATAAAGGTTATTGAGTGACGTGCATGTAAAAGCAAAGTCGCAATGTCGGGCGGTTACTTGCGATTAACAATCAATTGACCAGCACTGTATAACAAACCATAGCAGGTATAAATGCTTTACCTGACGATAACGAGCAGACAAAAACAGTAAAAATACCCTTCTCCTATACAGCCGTTAGTCACCGAAAAGTGTATAAAAACCTTTCCCATTCATAATGCATTAATAATAATGTAATAATGTCAAACTAAGCACTGCCCTCAGGGAAGGCAAACAAATGAATGGTAAGTACAAGCATGCCAACAATAAAATTATCATGTTGCCATATACTTGTACTCTTAAGATATAGAATAGCAAAATGGTTATTTTACATGTCTTAAAAAAAACTCATTGGATGCAATACTCAAACAAATTTTATTTTTAAAAAAAATGGAATATGTGTCAAGAGTGACATTTGGTGCAGATGTGAATTTAGTGTTATAATATTAATAATTGAACAGAGTTTATTTTTATACAGCAATACTGAGAACAACTGGATCTAAGACCTGCAGGCCGGATCCAACATAAATATTATTTTTAAACAAAATATTAATTTTATAAAATTTTTCATATTATTCCAATAAGAATATTTTTTCTTCGGCCTATAATGTCTTCAAAAAAACTCATCCAGCCAGTTTTTATAAAATTTTAGCGACCCCTGTTCTAAAAAATATTATAATTATTATAAAGTTGCTTTTATTGATATTAAATTGATATTATTTTATTATAATTAATCAGGTAAACAAATCAAAACAAATCCAGATATATATCTGTCTCTCTTGAATGCAATATTTATGATTAATTATAGTAAACTTTAATTATTAAAAGTGGAATGAATTGTATTTATGATTTGTTGGCCACAGATGGTTTATATTGTAAAGCTAGTTTCTTGAATTCTGCCTCCTTGTTTATATAATCGGCAATGAATGGATGTTTGTCTTTGGAGTCTAGGAGTTGAGATAAGTAACGGTTTGTGACCTGTGAATACAAAATAAAGCTTTATTACTGTAGTCTCTATATTCTTCAACCCATATTTTCGTCACATTCGGATAACAAAGAAATGTTTCCATATTCATAAGTAATTTTTATATTTGTCACCCACTATCCGGCATCAGCACTGAAAGTGTCCAACAATTAGCTAACTAGACCAGCAAGCCAACACGGTCAGCCTTATGTGGTCGTCAAGTGAGCATCTCTCGCTAATTTCTCTTATAAATTTTGGTCATTTTCATAATTCTTTTAGATTATCATTGTAAACAAAACTGACCATATTCCCTGACAATCCTCTTCCTTAGTAAACGCTGCCAGCAATAATCAGGGCTACTGAATAATCAGCCTAACGAAACGCGACCACAGTTGGAGTTACCTGATGTAGTAATTGATGGTGAAAATACTCCTAAACAATAATAGCTTCTCTCTACTTCTCTAGTCAGTACGATCAAGAGGGTGATTTAAATTTTTTTCAATTAGTGTACTATTTTTGTGTTTGAATGTCAGTTATAACTTCTGAGAAAAACTGAGTTTCTATATCTGTTAGACCCCCAGGAATGGATTAACGACAAATACAGAGATTTCACTGTATAACTACTAATTAACTAAGAAAAGTTAAATTTTCACAAAATAAGTTTGAAGAGAGTTACATTCGAATGATGACGACTAAGAAAATCAAAGTCCATCTAAAATATTGAACATCGAATAATGTCTCATTGCTTAGATTATTTGTACATAGCTGCATTGTTACTTATAACAGTAGTATCATCGCATGACATTTCATTTTTGGGAAATTTTAACATTCACCACAAATATTTATTTATTGTTTAAAAGTTTAAAGTATAGTACATGACATTACAGCTGACGCCAATACGCCATGCACTTGACAAATAAAATTTAAATAAAAAAAACAGTATGTAATAGATCAAAATCAACATACAAAATCATGAAATAAAAAAGTAAAACCTAACAAACAGTTCACAAATACTGTCGATGAAAATTTCCACTTCTCTAGGCAATGAGCCCTTAGAACTAGTGACTCATACGTCCTACGCGAGGAACAAGTTTTTAGAAACAAAAGTTTTTGGCTATAGTTTCGCTCACGTACAAATAAATTAGGAGCATGTAAGTTAATAGTCATAGGAATTTCAGGATTAATAACTCGGCCACGAAGAAGAAGATAAAAATGCCTTAAATTTGAAAACGATCTTCGAGCTTCAAGAGAGTGAAATGATAACATTCCTAAAAGAAATTTGGTGGGGTAGTATTCCTTTAAAAAATTATCAAAGGGAAAGAATTCAAATTTTTTGAAATAATAATATCTTAGAAATTTCTTATGGACTCTCCAATTGCAGCTCGTATGAACTTTAATACGGGCTCCAACTGATGGATCCATGTTCAAGCGTACTTAAGACCAAAGGAACATAAAGTGTGCGAAACACAGTTGGATTTTCAAATGGTTGAATTTGTACAAATATGAAGGCTTATTTACACTTTGGATGCCATGGGGGTCACCGGAGACCGACAAAAAAGACTATTTTTGAGTTTTTATTCAGTGCTGTGTATTATACTATTTAAGATGACTTGTGTGGCTCTTTTAGATTTTTAAAAGCAAATAATGAACTTCCTTTTTTAGAGCTCCAAATAGGAATACATAATATGTTACGCATGCAAATTTTTTGGGGTACACCTTTTGAGTTAGTGTAAGGCCAACTTAGAAAGGGTGAACTATATTCTGAACAATAATGAATGAAGCAAAATTAATAAATGTTGTGAACTCCTGTTCTAAGAGATAATAAATTTAAGTAACAAAGGAAATAATAATTGCTATTGATACCAATTCCGAGGATGGGGTGACAGAATAATATGAAATAATCTATGATACATGTAATTATACAATTACCTCTTGCGGTTTACCCATGTGGTAAGAAGAAACTGCAGCGGCAAGAAGAAGGTCAGGGTTTCCTGCATCTCGTGCAGCAGCTTCTAATGCAGTGCCTTCTGCTTCCGGCCAGCTTCCTCGGCCGCCTTGTGATACAGACAGTCCTGCTCCGATTCCCGCTGATATAGAGAATTTATCGCAAAGCTCTTGATAAATATAGTATGCATCTTGTAGTTTAGCACCCCCCTGTTAACAGTCAACATTTATTTAACGGTTTGTTAAACTTCAACTTATTATCCTCAACCAGTCTTGTCCCGAGGTCCGTGGTTTGCCCACGCATGATTCAAAGCAAGTAATCAAAAAATCATAACAAATTATGGTAGCATTTTTATATCTACTAACAGACAGAGCCATTCCGACAATATAATGATGTATTGTATTACTATTTGCTAGAGTCGATTTTAATCAACTAATGTTGTACAGTCAATGCTTCAAATTCCCAAATGGAGACGATTTTGTATACAAATTCATGTATGCGATATTTAGGGTAATAATATCAACATATTTAGTTTTACAGTTTTTTTATAAAATTAGTATTTATTTATTTCGGCGTGCGCCATCATCAGAACTCCGCACACCGAAATAGCTATAAACTAATTTTATAAATAACTGGAGAACTAAATGCATTGATATTTTTATCCTATTACAATGGAGTTCTACCAAGTAAATGCCAATTCAATCCATGTGATATTTCTTACTTCTATGTGATTTGAGTACAGGGCACAGTGAGCAGTGTTCCCTGTGATTCCTGTGTTAAGCTGTGAGCGCACAAAAGTTACATCAGCTATACCACCACCAGAATAAATTAATTGACATTTAATGTGTTGTAAATTAGAGGGAACACTGGCAGATAGTGTGATCAGCCGACCACTATTATTTTTTTAATCTCGTCCTTCAGATTAACTGACTTCAAACCAGTTATCATTTCCTTTGTGTTGAAATGATCAATTTGCGTTTAGTATGCCCTACATTTAGAGAATGCTTAAAAAAATCACATGTGACCCGAATATGAACCTTATAACAGATGTGTGAGAAAACATTAAATTATGTAATTAATTTACTTCAAAAACTCTACTTGAAAAGATTGCAATCGTGGTCAAGTTATGAATGATGCAATAACCTAAAAATAAGCCCTGCAATGTATGTAACATATATATGGTCTTAGTGTGAATTTTAACATAATGTGCACACGTGTCTTTTACAAAAAAATAAAACAAAAGCTGACAATTTAGCAATATATGTACATTAGGGATTCCAATCCGGATATTCGAATATTCGATATCCGGATATATTCGGCCCTTTTTCAACTATTCGATATTTGGGGAAATATCCGAATAGTATTCGTAATAATTTTTAATGAAATTTGTTACAAAATCTAATCACATTTAAAGAATAATTATGAATTCCCCAGGTAGTAGTGGTGTTTTCACCTTCACCCAACTCGAGTGTTATCAATATCTTATTATAATACTTGAGTTTGACGAATAGATTCGAATATACTGATGGAGTAATCCGATGCAGCTGCAAATTTTAAATATTGTAATACAATGGAACGATATTGAAATATGTTTTGTCTTTATCTAATACAGAAATGTAAAAATATTTAGTCTTAAATTATTATAAAATGTATATCAAGTGAACAAAGAAACTTTGATCGTGCAACATCTCTTTTTGCGTGCGAGTTATACGATTATTTAGTAAACACTCAGAAATCGAGACATCTGTCTACTAGAACAAGCAGCCGGTTATTCCTTATTTATTAAAATATGTTTTTTTAAATCATAGTTTAAAAATATTTTGTATATGGTATATTTGGATCAATCAAAAAAAAATAACAGAAAAGTTAGATGTGTTGTTCTAACAGGTTGTAAAAAACTTCTAACAATAAAGCCAATGTCAACTGCTGCTAAGCGAGTGTTTTCAATGGCAGGAACGATAAAAACTAAGGTAAAAACAAACATTTATTTTTAAAATTTGAATAAATGACTTTTATTAAAAATGAGCTCATTTTTAACCTTTTACCTGCGGCTATTTATAGTATAAATTACATACGTCTGCAGTGACATTTTTCGAAATATTTGTTTTCGACATACCGAATACAACAGTTAAAAATATATAGTTTAGTTTGTATTGAGGCCAAATGTATAAAGAATATGTCAAAATACTAAAAAAGGAAAGAATCAACATTAGCAGCCACAATCTCGGTAATATATAAAATCCTATGAAACGAAACTCACCGAGAGAGCACCATCTTGGTGTGACGTAATTGGCCACTACACTGAATTTATCACCTCCATAAGGATATTATTTATTGTATCTTGGAGTTTTGAAACATTAATCATTCATTTAATTGCGGTTAAGAAACACACAAATTATTTGATATTTAGACATTTTTATCACCGTCTAGCAAACTTCACACCAATATGTAAAAAAAATAAAAATTTAAGCTGGCAGAGTTTTTTAAAATATGATCGCAAAATTTAGAAACAAAAAAAACATACATGATTGCAGACAAAATTTCACATACACCACTCAAGAAGTAATAACAATGATTCTTAAAAATCTTTTGAGGAGTGGTACATTTTATAACATGGATTTAAGCAAAGAGCGACATTACAAATTTTGCACATGAATCGAGTTAATGTTGCTTTTTAAATCTTTTTTTTACTATTCCCACACACATGGCATCGCCTTCTGGCATTTGCGTTATTTTGTGTAGGTGGAATATACTCGGTAATAATCGCGAAGGGCTCTCCCTGGTTGAAGGTTTTGGTTGTTGTGTATGTGAAATTTTGACGTTGTATTTATCAACTAATTGTTTTATAACACTCAGTTGAAAGTCGGCCAATGTTTTTTTGTTACCGGTTATAAATTTATACAAATAAAGTCCATTTAATAAATATAAATTGATCATGTGGAATGCGACCTTTTTATACCACTTGATCGATTTTCGCATGCAGGACAAATTACTTAGCATCATGTCAGCTTTATCTATCATTCCCATATTGTTATTATAATCAATCACACACTTGGGCTTATTTATAGCCTCGCCGGCCCTGAAATCTGATTTTCCTGTTGGGGCAAAAGATGCATCCTGGAGCGTAGTTATTATGTGAACGTCTCTCCTGTCATGCCATTTGAGAGCCAAAAGTGCTAGACTTGGCTTCAAACTCTCCCTTTTTCAATTTTTTGAAATCTGGCATTTCTTTCCGTGTTTTTCGTACAGTTCCGCAAGCATTCGTTTTATTATTGTGAAGATACCTAAATAGAGCCGGGCTAGAATACCAGTTATCACACCAAAACGTATGTCCTTTACCAATATAGTCGTTCAACAATGTTGTTACGACCTCACCTGAAATTCCTACGTTTTGGGTATCCTCTATTTCCGTACCTTCACGACAATAAATTATAAAATCTATAATAAAAATAATAAAACATTTTTAGTACTTTTTCCACATAAAATTTATTAGATCAGGACCGGTTTCGCTCATGATGAGCATTGTCAACTGACAATCAGTTGACAATGCTCATCATGAGCGAAACCGGTCCTGATCTAATAAATTTTATGTGGAAAAAGTACTAAAAATGTTTTATTATTTTTATTATAATGCCATTCCACCAAGTATTGACAGTGAACACCTTAAAAGTGATATAAAATCTATGATGTAGCCGGTCATAACATCACACAACACAAACATTTTAATACCGAACCGATGTCTTTTTGACGAAATAAATTGCTTAAATATTAATCTTCCTTTAGATACAATGATCGACTCATCGATACACAAATTTTGGTGTGGTATCATCGTTTCTCTAAAAATTTTACGCATATAATTGATAAGTAATCTAATTTTGAATAATCTATCTTTAGATGTTACTTTGGAATCTGAAAAATGTAGCATTCTTAAAATAAGCTGGTACCGATCTCTAGGCATAATCTTGCCAAAAATATCTGCTCGAAGATACGGGACAGAACTCCAATGTTCCTCTATTGAAATATGCTTATTTCTGGTCATAAGCATAGACACGGCAAAGAATGAGTATAATTCCGGTACTGTAGTATCCGTCCAATTGCGTGACCGCGCTTTTGATCCAAGGGTAGTCGCATTATAAGTGCAATTAAAAAAAGAGTTTGTTTCGTAAACTATCTTCGACATTTAAAAAGTGTTCAAAATACAGACATTCGGGAGAGTTTTCGTCCAAGTCATTAGATGTCACGCCAGATTGAAAATTATCGAAATCGTGAATTATGGGAATGTGAGGTCCTTTTCTCCATGATTGTAAAAGCGCACTTGGCTCTTCCGAGTCCGTATCATCCACAATCCCACTGGCCTGTTGCTCCAATTCATCGTCGGACATATCATAATCGGAGTCTAATTCCTCATTCACGATTTCTCTTATATCCACATTATCTTCCATCATGATAATTACGTAATAAAAAAAATTTAAAAAAGTTTTATGGCGGTATGACCAATGTCCTAACACACAATCAATTGAAAACACACAATTGATTAAATGCACACACAATTAATTAAATACGCACACACAATTAATCAAATACACACACACAATTAATTACAAGCAAACACTCATTTGATTAAAATTCCAGTCCTTAATTAGCACAACTTTTAAAATGTAGTTAAGCACAGTTTTATACGATAAGAATAAAAGCAAAATAGTTTGTTTACTTAACTTTGACTATTGACTAACAAGACGCAATGTATAAATACGTAAAAAAAAGATCGCGGGAATATTAAATATTAACGTGATAAAACTCGAACTGCATCCCCGCACAGTGCTACTTGAATGACGATTAAAGTAAGAACTGTGCATTCGCAAGATTTGCCGCCAATATTCAAACTGATTTTTGTCTCTAGCGACAAACTCAGAAGATCGTAAGAGTTTGAAATATCGTTGTTTATAATATGTAAACCTAATTGGTTTGACATCTGTATAGAGGTGGTAGTAGCAGGAAAAATCAGGGGATATTTTATAAAAACAATCAGTCCTGTAAGCAAAATATTTCCTACATAATCGTAAGCTGAAACTTCGCGTCACAGATGCTGCGACGCTACCAGTCAGGGCATGAAATATGGTGTCACAGATGCTGCGACGTTAGCAGTGATCGGGTTAACCGTTTTAGTGCCATTGTTTTTTACTCATACATACTTAAAAATGCCAAAGAAATCTTTGTTTTTGATGACATTTACCTCAGCTTCTGTATTCTGACTGTATTCTTCCAAAAATTGTACAATTCTAATAATGTTTTCGGTGTTTCCATTATTAAAACTTGTACAAGGGTAATAAAATACAAAGAAAATTATGGAAATATATATTGTAAACAAAAATTATAACAAAAACTGGCCGTTATAATACTGGCTACTTTATAATACCGTTATAATACGTTATAAACTGGCCGTATAAAAAAAATTGCAGTCTGATACATCCTCTGTACCAGCAAAATAATTGTTTTTGTCACTATTATCACTGTCACTCAAAATTTGCATTACGTGGTGTGAGCGCACCACAATGTCAGTCACTTTCTTCACAACTCAAACTATTTTCGTATTCCGACATTTAAGGTTAAAAAAATTCTCTTCCCCGAATCCTATTTATATTGTAATTACTAATAATATTATAATTTGAACTTTATGTAACACGTAGAAAGATTACAAATTCTCGATGCGTGTGAACGACCTTCCCCGCGACCCACCAAACGGCAACTGATTTTGTGAGCACTATAGCGCTCGTGGCACTTTTGGGCAATACGCGCACCAGCGCGATCGAGCTCGTTGGCACTCTAACGGTAAATGTATGTAGGTAGTATTTAATGTAATATTTAAGCATAAACATATAATGGATGTATATACTAAAAACTATCCGGATATCCGAATACATCCGGATAGTTTCAGTTTTTACTATTCGATATTCAAATAGTTGATAATGACGAATAGTTGGAATCCCTAATGCACATACATATATATACAGTAGAACATGATCCATGTATCGTCCTCAAATTTATCATTATTTTTTTATGGTCTGTCCCATATATTTGTAAAAAAAAAATATTCCCATTCATTGTTTTCCTATCAATCAGCTGCTTCGATTTATTGTGTAAATATTATGGAACTGTCAAAAAATTTATCTCAAATGATCGTTCTTCTCAAACATTCTTCACCCCACACAGACATATGTGTGACCCCATTCAACTGATAAAGTTATGCTGTTTAGACAATAACCAAGACTGCAATGACTTATCGAGCATCATAATGACTAAATGCATCACTCTCATCATGAATCAGTTGAACTCACAACTAAAATGTCTCTTATAAGTTCAGGACTATTTTTTTTTAATCAACAATTTTTTGAAACATATGGCCTCTTAATGGAGGAATCTCAACAGAAGTTTTCTTTTCTACGTGAGCTGTTTGTCACTCAGTTGCTCAACTTCTTTTTTATCCGAAGAAAGTAGGGATAGAAAGGATAGGGCTAAGACCAACGTTTCCTCTCGCGCTTAAAAGCGCGCGCACAGTTATTCAATTAATATTTGATCGGTCCGCACAGCCTTTTAAATTTCTGCGCAGCTAACCGCTTATCTTAGAGGGAGCATTGGCTAGGACAGGACTAGTGGTTGGCTAATCACTCTCGCTACACTCCCTTATTTTAGGATTGGAATGGTAGGGGGGAATTTTTAGAGGCCACAAACATCCATGCCTTCAAACAGAAAATCGATAAATCAAATAAAAAATGCTGTTCGTACTGGGATTCCAGCTCGTCAGGTCCAGCATGGAAGCAAACAATGTTGACCATTGTACCATGGACTCGACTTAGAACTAATAGAAATGTGAAAATAGTTTAGGAAGTTGAAATAAATCCGGAAGAAATCTTGATGCAGTGAAACATCTCTGGGACAAGCACCATAGATTCTCGGTTCAATTGTGAAACAACGAGTTTTAGAATTTTTTTATTGCATAGTACCTGCAGTAGCGAACCGATGACATACCTTCTAATATACAAATTTTTGATAGTTAAGTTTTTCATGTTTTGTTTAAAATAAGATTTGTCAAATCTATAATACAAACCTGGACTAACAGCAACCAAGCTTGGGCAAGTTGGGTGAGGGTGGCATCATCATCTTTGTCCTGCATGAGCTTCAGTTGCTTTCGAGCCAAATCAGGTCTATTCAGACCCAGCAATACTTGGAGTCCATACGCTAATGCTTCTAATGATTCAGCTCCGTGCAGCACTCTGAAAATATTCATTTAGCCCTTTCAGGGGCCGATTTTCTATGTCAGATCATTTTTATCATTTATTTAAAATTAACAAAAAAAATATATATTCTGAAAGAAGAAAGGAAAACAGATTTGAATGGTGAGTACTTTTAAGAATTATATTTTTTGTTTGTTGGAAAAAAGTTATGATTATAGTAAGCTACTCAATTGTGCTGTATTTATTTCTAAAATTTCCTGGATAAACAATAGATGGCCGTCTGTATTTGGGTGCAACATTTTAATCCAATTTTCCTCATTGAACACGTGTCTTTCTGACAACAAGTGATTGGCAAGTAAATGTGTAAGTAAATATAATCATATTTTTTTTTCCAACAAAAAAAAATAAATGTAATCAATCCTCTTTTTATGTGGTAGATGCGTTCCACAAAACATTGCATAAAAAAAGACTTCAATACTAAAAGTGGGGATACGTTCCATGAATTTTAAAATTTGCATAACTTTGAAACAGAGAGTTAAAATATACTCAGAATCGCATAAAAAAGTTAAGAAAAATAAGGGGAATAACACGGCGTAAAAATTATGTACTTAAAAATATTTTTTATTAAAAATAATATTGTTTTACTTCAGTAACATTTTAAGTAAAACTTATCGTCACTGTAGGACAATGTTAGGTGGGTTTTGCATGTCATTCATCACTCTATTTTTCGGAAGAAATAGTATGCACATCAATTTCAAAAGATGATGGTTCTTTATGCATCTTTACGCAGTGTGACACTATCGTTATGTGTTTTTTTCTTTCTAACAGTGAAATAAGTGATCAGAGATTGTTCCAATTTCTTTTCTCAATGATTAATTTTTTATGCAGTTAGTTATACCCATAAATACAATTTTTAAACTCTCGTTGAAACTAAAATGCCCGTTCAGAATTCGAATCATTTAGAATGAAATGATTTTCTAATTTACTGCAAAGTTGGACACCTTCCTGAATTATTTTTGCAGTGTGGGAACTGTATTTCTTCCACTTCGTCATCGTTTTCTGATTATTTGTTAATAGTGAAAGTTAAATTAGTGACATCATTGTTACTTATAGAATTATCCTTAAGTAATTCGTTGATTTCATTTTCGCTAAATGTATCAAACCCTTCTCCGCTAGTTCTAGCTAAGTTCATGTGTTAAAGTAATAATTTCAGCTGATATCGCCATGTTTCAATGGTTTCATTGACTGTAACACACTTAAGTACGTGGACTTAATTCAGCGATGGCAGATGCAACATAATTTAATTAAACAGTCCAAAATTGTATTTTTTTCCAAATGCCAGTTAGTGATAATGATTTATTATCTATTATATTCAAAATACAACGATACATGCTCTTGATGTAAAATTTTGTAAGTTAACCTTTAGAAGAGTGTGGACGTACATGGACGTCAGCGGAATCTTTCGCTAGAAGAGTGTGGACGTACTTTTAACATAACACAGTATTATCTTAAATAAAAATAATAAAACATTTTTAGTACTTTTTCCACACAAAATTTATTAGATCAGGGCCGGTTTCGCTCATGATGAGCATTGTCAACTGATAAGAAAAACAATAAAACAGTGATATTTATACAAAAGTTAAGTGATAAAAACAAGGTATGACAAACAATTGGTATTACAACCTAGCAAAAGAATTGAAGCAAAATACAAGGAAAATAAACTATAAATAAAAAGTTGAAGACCACTTAGCAATCAATGAAAACGATTACAACAAAAACCAATTAGGTATGAATTATCATTAACAAAGTAAAAACCAACAATGACAGACATTAAGATTAAGAAGGTTGACAGACATTAAGATTTATTTATTATATACACTAATTGTTGGTTTTTAAAAATCAACAATGACAGACATTAACAGACATTAGACAATTGTTGGTTTTTACTTTGTTAATGATAATTCATACCTAATTGGTTTTTGTTGTAATCGTTTTCATTGCTAAGTGGTCTTCAACTTTTTATTTATAGTTTATTTTCCTTGTATTTTGCTTCAATTCTTTTGCTAGGTTGTAATACCAATTGTTTGTCATACCTTGTTTTTATCACTTAACTTTTGTATAAATATCACTGTTTTATTGTTTTTCTTATCAGTTGACAATGCTCATCATGAGCGCAACCGGTCCTGATCTAATAAATTTTATGTGGAAAAAGTACTAAAAATGTTTTATTATTATTATTATAATGCCATTCCACCAAGTATTGACAGTGAACACCTTAAAAGTGAACAGTATTATCTGTTTGTGAGCGTATATAGGCTCCAAATATGACTTGCATTACAATCTGTAGACATTTGAGCCTGTTTCTATACCATTTAAAAATAAATTTCAGATTTAAAAAAGGTAGAATTAAAGTTTTTAGTTTTTGACAGGTTGCCGTGTGACGTCACAACGAACTTTCGTGACAGATCCATACATCGCAAACTCTAGAATTACGCGCGTAAATTTTTTAAAAAGTTTCTTGCGATTTTTGACAGTTCTGCTGTGTTTTAATTTATTAGACTGTGTTATCAGTGGCGTTGCAAGGGTTGGGCGAGGGGGGGGGGCGGACCGCCCCGGGCGGCACGTTTCAGTGGGCGGCATTTTCGAAAATGAACAGAAAATTTTAAAAGTAATATGAAAATAAAGATTGATATGTATACAGAATCAATGTAAGCAATATCACTTTCACTATATTTTCTTCCGCCCGCTGACAATATATACTTTTTTGGAGGCGGCATTTTTGAAATTTTCAATGGTAAAAAAATTGTTTTGATCAATGCGAGCTTTATTTCGATATTATACTCTCTTTTGTTTAATTTGTGCTTTGTGACGGATTAAACACAAATTTTTGGGGGTCGCGTTTTTAATAAATAGAAAAAAAAATCAGAGGTAATAAACAAAAAATTGTTTCGTATAAAGAATCACTGCAAGCGATAATTAATTCACCATTTTTTCCTCGCATGATTATGTTTTGTAAAACACTAAAATCAAGATCATGATGACATTGCTTGGGAAGAATTTTAAAAAATGTTGCTGTTCCTGCTAAGCAATCAGAGATGTGAAAGAAAATTGAAATGCTCTTACTTACTCTTATACATTTTCAATTTATTTAAAAAATCTCTTTCTTATTTAATTAACATTCATACCATGTCGACCAGTGGCGACTTTTGACTTTGTATTTTGCGATTTGTACACTCAATTTTTTTTTAAAAAAACAGTCGGGGTCGTTAATTTTTTCCGACTACGGTAACGACTCCAACTCTACAACCATGTTTTTAATAAAACTTTAACTGTCGGATAAAATAGATGTCGATAACATGACTGACGATTTTGTGAAGATAAAAGCCAGAAAATTAAATTTTAAATATGTTTTTTTCCAAATGTTATGTTTACAAAATAAAATCTGGTACCTTTTGTTATGAATTAACTTACAACTTTAAATTCGTTTACTTATTTGTAAAATGAATACTTATAATAATAGCAATAATTTGCCACTTTTCCTCCAAACATAATAAAAAAGACAATTGACTTTTTTTTTTGACACATTAAAAAAAGTTCCTGCTCTGAAAAAAAATCTATAAAAAAAAAAAAAATACAATACAATACAAATACAATATTTTTAAAGAAATATTATTTATGAATAAAAAAAATTGAGCCACTTGTAGTATAATCTCATAGTTAAAAAAATAGAAGTAATTTTTAAAAAAAGTGGTGGAATTATTTAAGGGGGGGGGGTGGCAAATTCAAGAAACGCCCTGGGCGGCAGGACCCCTTCCTACGCCACTGTGTGTTATACTGTGGTTTTTTGCCGTATTATGTGATTTGAAGTGCTTGTTAATTGTCCGAACTTATTTTCACTGTATTTTCTGTGTCTAACAGTATTCAGAAGTAATTTGAAGTGTATATATTGTGTTTCTTGTGGTGAAATTTGTCTCCTAACGTAATTTTATCGTATTTTCACATTATTTTAAAGTTTGGTCTGTTAAAGCTAGTCATGGATTATTTCGGCAAAAAAGTTCACAAACAACGCCACGATTTAATGAAATTCTCATGAACTCTGACAATGAAGAGGAAACATCGATACAGTGGCGTAGCAACGCGGTTGCGGCAGGGACGGACCGGGCGGCACATTTTTGGGGGCGGCATTTTCAAAAATATATACGATATTTTTCGAGAAATTTTATTTATAATATAATAAATAAGCCAACCGTAGTGAAAACTCTTAGTTCATAGATAAAAAGTGATTTGAAAACAAAATTAGAAGAAATTTTGGGGGCGGCAAATTCAAGGACCGCCCTATACCCTATACCGCCCGTAGGACTCCTTCCTATACCACTGCATTGATAACATGATGATATATTGATGGAATATGATTTTTCTTCATCTGATGACGGCAAAGAGCCAGAGACATAATCTAGCACTAAGCGTTGTCGGGAAGAAATGAGGATTTGGAACAGTTCAACTATCACTCCAACGCTTCAAAAATTTGTCAAACTTTGAATCTGGAATCAAAAATAAATTAAAGTAGAAGGAGACAACACCGAGCCGGAATTTTTTCAGCTATTTTTTACAAAAGAAATTTGAGACACGAGTCATCAAAACAAAAATTTATGCCACAGCTGTTTCCCAAAAGTCGTCCAAAATGAAGTGGGCTAACACGACAGTACAAGAAATGCATGTTTTCTGTTCACCATTATTTTGATGAGCTTGCTTGAGAAAAACTGAATAAAAAATACTGGAGTGTATAAAAGGCTAAACTTTATTTTAGCATATCAGGTTACGAACCAGCCCTGGGTTTTATATAATGTAGTTTATGTTTATTTTTATAACAAATTGAAATAACAAAGTATTTTAGCTCCACAGTTTTTAATAATTTTATTCGTTGATAGCTATTTCGGCTTGCGCCATCGTCAGAACTATGTTTAAACTAATCTTTTGCTCAGCTATATATACTGGCTCTGAAGAGATACACAATGCATCAAGTTATTCACTTGAATGATTATTCAAGTGAATAACTGAATGATTATTCAAGTGAATAACTTGATGCATTGTGTATCTCTTCAGAGCCAGTATATATAGCTGAGCAATAGATTAGTTTAAACATAGTTCTGACGATGGCGCAAGCCGAAATAGCTTTCAACGAATAAAATTATTAAAAACTGTAGAGCTAAAATACTTTGTTATTTTAATCTGTTATAAATGGAGTTCTACCAAGTAAATGCCAAATCAATTAATTTATTTTTATATTTACATTTTTCAAGAAGTATTTGGTATTTTTTAAATTATTATATAAACATATTTGTAAGGTTTGTGACCCCTGGATTCAGCAAACAGTTTTTCAAGGATAAAATCTATAAATATTAACTTATATTTTTTTTAAATATTTTTACATCATTCCAGCAGTCATAACACATATATTCATTGGCAAAAAGTCACACAATTGTCATTTTAAAAGAACTCACTCTTCACAGTAAGTTCAGTACAGATTTACTCACTCCTCCAAAGGTTAATATAGTACATTTTTTAAAAAATTGCATTTCTAAAAAACCACATAAAAAGAGGATGACTGTAATTCTTAAAAGTACTCACCATTCAAATCTGTAGGCGTTTCCATGGGTTAATCCTTTTCACCAGCAATGGCTTTGAACTTAGTGATACATTTATTTATTATATAAACACGATACATTCATTTACTAAGCGTCAGTTCATGTTCATCCGTCACGTGAATTCCTGAAGATGCCGAAAGACGAAACCCAGGTCATAAGTGACAAAACGTGTGTGAATATACATAATTTGAATGATTCAAATTTAATATTGAAATTCCACTAAGCACCTTCAGTTGAAATCTTAAATTACTGTTATATATGAAGGACTGATTAAAAGAACAATATCCTTCAAGGCTTTGATATGGCGTGACGGTTCGATCGCTTCCTGAATTTCAGGCCGACTCTCTGACTTATAATTGCTAAAACTTTTGAAATAGTTTAAATTTTGAAATTGTTTAACGTTATATAAAATATTCTTAAAAAGTATAAACAATTTATCTCGCAAAAAAAAAGATTTTTTGAAAATCTCATGGTGGTGTCGCCACTTAAGTTCATTTCTTGACAATATAATTTTCAATTTAACCTTCTAAAGAATCAAGTAGTGGCACCCTCAAATGCAAAGGATTCAAAATAAAAGCCCGATTATAAAAATCGATAAATAACATTGTTGATTACATGTTATTAACTTGCTGTCATAGCAGTGGGAATTTAGTTATAAGATAAAAATCAATCTCGCTTCTAAGGCATTCAAAATACTTCAATAATGACATTTCAACCCTTATCACAAATGACAATATGTCAAATAACATAAAAATCCTTTAAAAAATAATATCATTCATAAATATTTGAAGCTACTATATTTAATAGTTAATTTTTCTCAGTTACTTACGAAAAAACACAATATTCCTTTATACTTTATTTTCACTTTATTTATAGAGGTCAGAACCGGTTTCGTTCATGGCGAGCATTGTCAACTGAATTGCCATGAGCGAAACTGCTCCTGTCCTTTTTAAATAAAGTGGAAATAAAGAACAAAGGAATATTGTGTTTTTCTTAACACACAAAGAGCAGGAAAGGTAGTTCTACCTTTTGCGCCGGCTCCGCTTTGAAGCTGGATTAGGTATATCTACTCAACTATTTCATATGATTATTATATACCAATCTCTTGAGGACATTTGTAGCTTACACATACATCACCAAAAAGTTAATAATACTTCATTTCCTTTAGGTACCAACACTTCATATTATGTGAATCACATACATATACTCTTGCAATTTTTTTATGAGATTTTGAAACGACCCTGATTTAAATTTAGTTTTGAAATACATCTTTATGATTCGTTTATGTTTTATTTACATATTTTTAAACCGGAAAAAATAGCTACAGAAAATTACGAAAGTGAAGACGAAATATTCGCTGATAATTTATCTGAATATTCAGGATAAGCTTAAACTTTAAATTATTCGTTGAAAATGCAGAAGAATGCAGCTACATGTTATAAGTATGCATTCAAAGTTTCATTAAAAAATAACCACTGGTTTGGAAGATAGAGCGATTATTGCAAATTTGATTTTTTTTCCCCTGCCGCTAATTTTTGCCCGCTGTACATACCAGTTAGTTATTAACAGAGCCCGCTTATAGTGTGTTAATATAATGCCTTTTTATCAAGTATTGACAGTGAACACCCTAAAAATGATTCTTAGTTACGTTGAAAAATTGACTCTTTTCATAAAAAATATTATTTAATGACTGGTAAATCTGAAACAGGTTGTTTCAGTAGACTTTCTCCAAATTTGAAGCCAAATTTCAATAGCAAATAGATGGAATTTGAGTTTCGGGTTTGCTGGACATACCCCGCCTTTGAGTGGACTGTTATTTTTGTTTATCCTCGTAATAATTCACACATTTGATAGAAATTGTACCTTAAAGCTGATTCTAAGTTGTTTTCGTGGTAGTAAATAGTGGCTGCAGAAATCAAGAACAGATCATTTGACAGCTCTGAACCTTTCGACACCTGTAAAAAAGATTGGCTGTTAAAATTTTAATTGTTTGATTTTATGTTAAAGAAAAAAAATTCTTAATGAATTTTTTCAACAGACTCCTTCAATAAACATGGCAGGATGATGGCATCCCGATAACACCAACCTTAATTTGCCTGAACTGTTTATTTAGCATCATGCAGCACATGCTTGTAACAAAACCAAGCGACTCCAAGTCCTGTTTCTGTATCCCATTCACTCAGTACTTAATAATGAATTTGTTATGTTGTTTGGTGGTGGTGAGAATGCATTTATGCAGGTCTGCTAGACAAAGTATTTCTAGCTTAGTCTTTTTATCGTATTTTGGTAAAATTCCTCACATGTTTAGTAATGTTTCATTTTTATTTAAAAATTTCAACATTGTCATTTTAATCTTTCGTTATATATATTAGAACATGGATGCAAAACGAGAAATTGTGTAAAATTGAAGACAAAAAAAATATTTGTCATAATATCTAAGATACGAGTTGAATTTCCGGTCAGTGTCGCAGTCTTGTCGCAGTATAGTTTTACTTTAAAAAAATATTTTAAAGTTTACCTGCTCATCAATTGATGTAACAATACTCTGGCCTTTTGAAGGAACTGAAAAGTACTCAGCCAAAGTTTTAAGTGGTTGCAGCTTCGGGTTTGAAGAGTTGTTTATTTCATTTAGAACAACTCTGTAGTTCTTTTGGGCAATGTAAGCTCTGTACATGTAAGCATCCCTCTCAACGGCTACCTCTGATGTTGAAGGCTAAAATGTAAAATCCCTTATATTTTAATGGTCTTATTTTAGGCCTTAAATAATGGGCAATAATTTACTTTTTTTTTTATCCATGTCTGCTTCTAATGTGGAGCATATGGTTTCCTAATGAAGGTATCTAAACAGAAGTTTTTCTACAATAACTGTTTGTTACTCAAGTCACTCAACCTCTCTTTTCCAAAGAGATAAGTAGGGCCAGAAGGATATGGCTAGGACAGGACTAGTGGTTAACTCACAAAGCCCAGTTATTGAAGGATCGGAAAGGTGGTGGGAAATATTCCAGTGGCGTATGGTGAGTGTTAGCTATGGGTGTGCTGTGTATGAAAATAAAAAAAAACTAAGCAAAGCAATTAGGTATATGAAAAAAAGATAATACATGACATGCTATAAGACAAATTTATTCTAGGTGGAATTTCAATATCAAATTTGAATCATTCAAATTTTGTTCATTAACACAAGTGTTTGTTGATAACGACCCGGGTTTCGCATTTCGGGATCATCAGGCGTTCAAGTGCACGGATGAACTGTCAGTTCAAGTTCATCCTTGCACTTGAACGCGTCCGGGCCTGAGTATTCCGGGTGTGGACCGGGGAATTATATAAAATTTCGGCGAGTGCAGATCTTTAGTATGACAGCATTATATAGTAGTCGAGAATTATTTGCCTAACCTAAAATGTTGTTTGCTAAAATTAGGAGACGGGCGTCAGGCGGTGAGGTGATTTTCTGTAATACCTTTAGTTTCTGCGCTTCGATGATACATTGCTGATAGTTGGAAGTATAAAATGAATTTTTAATGTCGAATAATTCATCGACTTCTTGTTGCTGACGTGCCATTTTTTCAATATTACGCTTCCGTCAGTTGTAACTGGTTGTAACTCTGCTGAAACGTCAAAACCAGAATAGACAATAATTAAGTTGACTTTGAGACTTTACACTATCCATTGATAAATAAAAAATAAAATGTTTTACTCTGGCAATCATATTTGATAGATCATAAATATTCTAGTCTAAATAAAAACACATGCTATTGCTATCAAGTTGACGATGAGAACTTTTTATTTTTGCCATAAATTTTAAGCAAATTGCTTTTGTACAATTATCCTTGTCGATATTCATCCATTTATCGAAGTTTATCTGAGCTATTCTTAGCATAAACACTGCAGCAAAAAAAAACTAGCATGGTAGCAATTAAAATAATATGGAATTTGTTTATGAGAAATGTTTTCAAACATTAACATTTTATTTATACGTGCAATAAACGTCTCTTTTTTGGAAGAAATAAGAAAAAATATAGTTCTTATCAGAGATAATATACAGACCTTATATGAAAACCATCATGGCCACCTATATATTATCTCTGATGGCCACTAAAATGGCGACCGCTTGAAGTCTTCGACGGTGAAGTTCATATCAAATCGAAACGTTACTACTGTTTGTTTTAAAATTTGTTTTAGTTGGTGACATTATTTATCTCTAAATATGGCTGAAGCAGCTGTGGAAGGTAGACCGCTGCCCGTCAGATTCTTTTGCCACAAATGCAATATAGAATTCGATCATGTTTTACAGGTAATGAGTAAAATCAATATTCAATATTACTTAAAAAATACTTTTTACATCCCAACTACAGTTAACATCAATTTTTATTATGATATGCCGTTTTAACACGCTACCTTCGCTTTGAATCCGTGTACGCCTTTAATTTATCTATCATCACTGTTTAGATTGAAGCAACCTTGTCAAATATGTTCAGTTTAATTTACGTCGAATAATCATAATACAGTCTGCTGTCAAGACTACTCGATTATATGTTTTAGGCGTCTCATTTTAGAATATATTTTCTACACATCGGATTTGATTATATTTGAGAAAAAAAATCTCCTGACTACTGGGATAGGCATATATTTTAATTCACCTTTACTACGTAACAGTCTTACGGAGTAAATATATGGTGATTGTAGAGTATAGCTTGTCATGGATTATTACAGCGAAAAACTTCACAAACTAAGCTAAAAACAACGCCACGATATAAAATTATTTTTTGAGAGCTTGATAATCGCGTTAAAACCACACATTATTACGAAGAACACTGATAAATTATGCGAAATACGAAATATTTTTCAGTACATCGCCTCTGATTTCCATTATGGCGGCGTCTCCGATTTCGCCGCGAAATCGGTACGATTGAATATACATTTATTTTTTTCATTTATTCTGACAGTAATCAAAGATCATAACGCTTCTTAGATTTGTATAATTAATTAAAACAAATAATTCACTAACGATTTGTGGTGGCGGCAATTTCGATTTAACGTCAAATGCTTCACGACGCTATTCTTTAAAATAAACAATATTTTAAGGTGAATAGGGACAAGAAAGGGGTAAATAGAGACAGACTCGACAAGTGATTGGAAAATGTAAATTAATTAAATAGTTTCTAAAAATTTATGTGCATAGTAAAACATGCCGTGAGCAAACCTCGTCATCTAAGCACCAAGAAGTAAATAAAACACAAGGTGTCAAACGTTAATGGAAAAAAAATTGAACAGTAAATTCTGCATCGGGCCATTTGGCGCAGCGGTAAGCATTGTTGTCTTTCGTGACGGATCTCACGGGTTCGAGTCCCAGTACAAGAAGTATTTTTCGATCGATTTATTGATTTCAGTTTGAAGGCATGGGTGTTCATGATGTCTAAAAATTCCCTCCAACCCTGTCGATCCTTTATTAACTGGATGTAGCGAGAGCGATAAGTTAACCACTAATCCTGTCCTAGCCTTATCCTTCTATCTCTACTACTCTCTTTCGAGCAGGGAGGTTGAGCGACTGAGTAACAAACAGTTCTCGTAGAAAAATTCTATCGAGATACAGGAAGCTATATTCTCCACATTGGGAGCTGACATGGATTTAAAAAAATGCTTTGTCTGCCAAATAAAGAAGTTCAGGGGCTTTGATTGGAGAAAGTACATAGTATGTAAAGGATGGGTGTGTTCACCATGTATTGAACAAAAATACATATTTCACTTTTATGTGTTCAAGTTGTCTAGGACAGTGGTCGGCAAACTGCAGCTCGCAAGCCACATGCGGCTCTTTGGCCCCCTGAGTGTGACTCTTTCACAAAATACCACATACAGTGCGATTGAAATTTCGCATCCTACGCGCAGATTTCGGTTTTCGGTCATACGATAACATTTAACGTTTTTTTGTGTGATACACATTGTATAATTACATACTGTGTTTTTAATTGAATTTTATAAAATTTGTAGTTGAACATAATTTTGGACATTACAGTAAACAAAATTCAACCATCACAAACTGTTATTTTTTCTATTCACCACCCTCGCGTCTCTTTTCACCCCGAATGCATGTTGAATTGTGACATCAAACTAAATTGAATTAACCCTTTTGATACCCTATAATTTTTCATCAGTTTTCCAAAAATATACTGGTAAATATCTGTTTTAAGTGTTTTGGTAAATTCATGTAAAATTATTATAAATAAAGATTTTTTGGATAAATATTTTATATTTTCTGGAGAAATAACAGCCCCGACTTATTGTATTTAGAAAACATGTGGTGAGTTTGGGAAGGAACACTGAACCATCAAAGAAATAAAAAAATCCATAATAACTTTTTATAATACATATTTAATTATTCTATAATTACTATTTAACTGAGGGGGGTTACTTTATTGATTTTTTAGTATTTTTTTATCTGCATCATTACATCTTGGTACAAAAATTACAGAAAAAAAATGTTTATCCTGTAAATAAAGTTATAAATATGGACATACTTAATAAATAAATAGGATAACATCGACGAATCTACCGAAACAACTATTTTTTACTCCATCAATTAATCTAACCGGTTATGGCATAGATTACAAAATCAGTGACTCTCATTTTTAAATGAAAATAAGTTAAATAGCACAGGTTATTTCAGCCATATTTAACCCTACAGTGCATGATTTTTTGTTTAATAAATAAATTCAAGTTCTAATAATTGATTTTAACGAGGGAAAAATAATAAAAAAATAAATATTATAACAAATATATATTTTTTAAGCAAAAGTTTAGTTTATGCATATATGCATCGGTATGCATTTACATAAATTAATCTGAAAACTGTTCCGTGGAAATTGTAACAGTTTTTCTTCTCATTAAAAAATAACGCTACTTTGCACTTCTCGCACATCACGAATGTCTGCGAATTTTAATTGGAATATTTGCATCGCAATAGCGTTTAATTCCAAATTGGTAAATGGTTTATACTTGGCGTCGTGGTACGGCCCGCAAGATTCTCGCCGCAGCGCATGTGACCCAAGTGCAACCCGCACTAATCCTCATGTAAAATATTTGGCACTTTTACAACAAAAGGTTGCCGACCCTTTGTTTATACCAGTGGTGCTCAAGCTTTTTGAAGGGCCATTTTATCAATTTTCTAATCTTTCTCGGGCCGCAGAGGGTAAAAGTGTTGAAAAATATTGAAATACACCCAATCCTTTTTTCGTGCGATTTTGATTTTACGCGATTTTTTGGACGGCACCGTTACTTTTTTTACTCGATAGTACGCGATTTTTTTTTAAGGTTAGAAATGGTGACCCTGCGTTTAAAGAAGTGATGGATGACCCTGCGCAAAATCATGTGATGTAATGTTGCTCTAAAACTTATTCAAATACAATTCATTTAATAAATTCGTTTCACGTTTCTCTGTCATAAACTTTATTACCAACAGTTACATTGTCAAATAAATGCACACCATATGTCTAAATATTTTAAATACAAACCGATGAAAAAAAATATATGGTGATGTTTTAGGCACGTAGCAAATAAACACCTGCATATAAAAATATTTTACAGTTATTCGACGTATTTTATAAAATTAGTTTCAACTGTTCGTTCGATCAACAAAACAAATCCAGTGTAATAAATAATAATTGACTCAGATCAAAAATCCAGGAAAAGCAGCATTTCATCAAATGAGTCAATGAGCAAAATTCAATACATTAGTTCAAAAAATTGCCAACGATCACATTTCGTAACCGTCAGTGACAGCAGCGAACAACTCCTATAAGTGAATACAATTATGCATGTATACACAATATGTATCTCTTTCTCACTGTATTTTTATAATCAATAGATAAATTAAATTTTAAATGTAAAAAAAAATGCGCGAATTTGAAGAAATTTTTTTGTTTTTTTATACCTTTTTGATACTTTTTTTAGCGATATTTTGATCCATTCCATTTCCATTTTTTATTCCATTCTTATAGATAAAAGGCCATTTTTTATAAATAAAAGGCATCTAAAATTATATAAAATAATATTTCGTTAACAAAATAAGAAGATAGAGATATTCCATTATAAATCGTAGGGAGATAACTAAATGCATGGTGATTTATATATGAATCAACCATTATTAATCATGTAGGAGTAACAAAAGCACATAAAATAAAAAAAACTATCACAAAGCATGATAGCATGGGGCATAAAGCATATTTTAAAAAAATATTTGTAACACTTGTCCTATAAATAATATCGAATTTGTGTATCTGCAAGGTGACAATACTCCGAATGTCGTGCGATGAAATCCAGCGTGGCGTAGTGTCAAAATCAAACGAATATTGAGGTTTTAACTTTTGTCGAATAAATCGCCATGCATTTGAAATATCCAAATACATAGTTAGACAAGGAAATAAACAGTTTGAATGGTTCAAATTATGTACATTCACACAGATTTTGTCATTAACGACCCGAGTTTCGCCTTTGTACAAACAAATTTAATATTGAAATTCCACCAAGCACCTTCAGTCGAAATCTTAAATGAAATAAACATTGATGCACATGCATTACAGTGCACTGTAGGATTAAGGATTGACTAGCTGTAAGCCCGTTGCCCAGCAACGGGAGATTTTTGTTGCATTGTGTTTAATTTTATTTAGTTTAATTTAATTCAATTTGATTTAATTTAATTTAATTTTATTTAATTTAATTTAATTTTAATTTATTTTAATTTATTTTATTTTAATTTATTTTAATTTATTTTATTTTATTTTATTCAAAAAAGTGGAGACTGGAAGGTGTGAAATGTGGTCGGACAGACATTATCGGCTATTAATATATAGAATAGCTGTAAGCCCGTTGCCCAGCAACGTGAGATTTTTGTTGCATTGTGTTTGATTTTATTTTATTATATTTTATTTTATTTTACTTTACTTTATTTTATTTTATTTTATTTTAATTTATTTTAATTTATTTTATTTTATTTTATATTATTTTATTTCATTTCATTTCATCTTATTTTATTTTATTTTATATTATTTTATTTTATTTTATTTAAAAAATGTGGAGACTGGGAGGTCGAGGACACCTTACACTCAACTGGACAAACGGACATTATCGGCTATTAATATATAGACTAGCTGTAAGCCCGTTGCCCAGCACCGGGAGATTTTTGCTGCATTGTGTTTGATTTTATTTAGTTTAATTTATTTTATTTAAATTCATTTAAATTCATTTTATTTTATTTTATTTAATTTATTTTAATTTCATTTATTTTAATTTATTTTATTTTATTTTATTTTATTTAATTTAATTTAATTTTATTTTAATTTATTTCAATTTATTTCAATTTATTTTATTTTATTTTATTTTATTTCAATTTATTTTATTTTATTTTAATTTATTTCAATTTATTTTATTTTATTTTATTTTATTTTATTTTATTTATTTTATTTTATTTTAATTTATTTTATTTTATTTTATTTTATTTTATTTTAATTAATTTATTTTATTTTATTTTATTTTAATTTATTTTATTTTATTTTATTTCAATTTATTTCAATTTATTTTATTTTATTTTAATTTATTTCAATTTATTTTATTTTATTTTATTTTATTTTATTTTATTTCATTTCATTATCTATTAATTTGAAAATGTACGCAAACAAAATACATTTCGTAGAAGAAGAAGATGTCTCGAGGACATCATCAGTACGCACACATTTGTGAAAAGTGAAAAGCGAGTGATTATTTTATCGACTTTTAATATATAAATTTAGTATGAATAAAAAAGTGGAGACTGGAAGGTGTGAAATGGACGCTCACTCAAACAGACACTCTCCCACTCAAACAGACATTATCGGCTATTAATATATAGACTAGCTGTAAGCCCGTTGCTCAGCAACGTGAGATTTTTGTTGCATAGTATTTAATTTAATTTAATTTTATGGTATCTAATTTAATTTAATTTAATTTAATTTTATGTTATTTTATTTTATTTTATTTTATTTTATTTTATTTTATTTTATTTTATTTTATTTTATTTTATTTTATTTTATTTTATTTTATTTTATTTTATTTTATTTTATTTTATTTTATTTTATTTTATTTTAATTTATTTTATTTTTATAGTTAGCAGAAATTTCGTAAATTATTTAATATTTGGAATAATGTTTAAGTTTGCTAACAACAATTTTTCGTAGTAGCAGAAACTTCGGAAATTACTTAATTTTTAGAATAATGTTCAAGTTTGCTGACAACTATTTTTCGTAGTAGCAGAAATTTCGTAAATTATTGATTTTTTGGAATAAAGTTTAAGTTTGCTAACAACCATTTTTCGTAGTAGCAGAAATTTCGTAAATTATTGAATTTTTGGAATAATGTTCAAGTTTGCTATCAACCATTTTTCGTAGGAGCAGAAATTTCGTAAATTATTTAATATTTGGAATAATGTTTAAGTTTGCTAACAACAATTTTTCGTAGTAGCAGAAACTTCGGAAATTACTTAATTTTTAGAATAATGTTCAAGTTTGCTGACCAACTATTTTTCGTAGTAGCAGAAATTTCGTAAATTATTGATTTTTTGGAATAAAGTTTAAGTTTGCTAACAACCATTTTTCGTAGTAGCATAAATTTCGTAAAATATTTAATTTTTGGAATAATGTTCAAGTTTGCTAACAACCATTTTTCGTAGGAGCAGAAATTTCGTGAATTATTGAATTTTTGGAATAAAAAAAAAGTTTGCTAACAACCATTTTTCGTAGTAGCAGAAATTTCGTAAAATATTCAATTTTTGGAATAAAGTTTAAGTTTGCTAACAACCATTTTTCGTAGTAGCATAAATTACGTAAAATATTTAATTTTTGGAATAATTTTGAAGTTTGCTAACAACCATTTTTCGTAGGAGCAGAAATTTCGTAAATTATTTAATATTTGGAATAATGTTCAAGTTTGCTAACAACCATTTTTCGTAGTAGCATAAATTTCGTAAAATATTCAATTTTTGGAATAAAGTTTAAGTTTGCTAACAACCATTTTTCGTAGTAGCCGAAATTTCGTAAATTATTGAATTTTTGGAATAAAGTTTAAGTTTGCTAACAACCATTTTTCGTAGTAGCAGAAATTTCGTAAATTATTGAATTTTTGGAATAATGTTCAAGTTTGCTAACAACCATTTTTCGTAGGAGCAGAAATTTCGTAAATTATTTAATATTTGGAATAATGTTCAAGTTTGCTAACAACCATTTTTCGTAGTAGCTTAAATTTCGTAAAATATTCAATTTTTGGAATAAAGTTTAAGTTTGCTAACAACCATTTTTCGTAGTAGCAGAAATTTCGTAAATTATTGAATTTTTGGAATAATGTTCAAGTTTGCTAACAACCATTTTTCGTAGGAGCAGAAATTTCGTAAATTATTGAATTTTTGGAATAATGTTCAAGTTTGCTAACAACCATTTTTCGTAGTAGCAGGAATTTCGTAAATTATTGAATTTTTGGAATAATGTTCAAGTTTGCTAACAACCATTTTTCGTAGGAGCAGAAATTTCGTAAAATATTTAATTTTTGGAATAATTTTTAAGTTTGCTAACAACCATTTTTCGTAGTAGCATAAATTTCGTAAAATATTCAATTTTTGGTATAAAGTTTAAGTTTGCTAACAACCATTTTTCGTAGTAGCCGAAATTTCGTAAATTATTGAATTTTTGGAATAAAGTTTAAGTTTGCTAACAACCATTTTTTGTAGGAGCAGAAATTTCGTAAATTATTGAATTTTTGGAATAAAGTTTAAGTTTGCTAACAACCATTTTTCGTAGTAGCAGAAATTTCGTAAAATATTTAATTTTTAGAATAATGTTTAAGTTTGCTAACAACCATTTTTCGTAGTAGCATAAATTTCGTAAATTATTCAATATTTGGAATAATGTTTAAGTTTGCTAACAACCATTTTTCGTAGTAGCATAAATTTCGTAAAATATTCAATTTTTGGAATAAAGTTTAACAACCATTTTTCGTAGTAGCAGAAATTTCGTAAATTATTGAATTTTCGGAATAATGTCCAAGTTTGCTAACAACCATTTTTCGTAGTAGCAGAAATTTCGTAAATTATTGAATTTTTGGAATAATGTTGAAGTTTGCTAACAACCATTTTTCGTAGTAGCAGAAATTTCGTAAATTATTGAATTTTTGGAATAATGTTCAAGTTTGCTAACAACCATTTTTCGTTGGAGCAGAAATTTCGTAAATTATTTAATATTTGGAATAATGTCCAAGTTTGCTAACAACCATTTTTCGTAGGAGCAGAAATTTCGTAAATTATTTAATTTTGCGCATATATCGACAGCCCTGCAGTTTTTTAATTGTAAATTATTTAATATTTGGAATAATGTTCAAGTTTGCTAACAACCATTTTTCGTAGTAGCAGAAATTTCGTAAATTATTTAATTTTTGGAATAATGTCGAAGTTTGCTAACAACCATTTTTCGTAGTAGCAGAAATTTCGTAAATTATTAAATCTTTGGAATAATGTTCAAGTTTGCCAACAATCATTTTTCATAGTACCATAAATCGACCTCGGCGCATATATCGACAGCCCTGCAGTTTTTAAATTGCAAATTATTGAATTTTTGGAATAATGTTCACGTTTGCTAACAATCATTTTTCGTAGTATATATATTTTATTCAAATAATTTTCAAATACGCTAACAAATAAATTTCGTAAAAGAAGAAAAAGACCCGATGACATCAGTACGCACACATTTGTGAAAAGTGAAAAGTAAAAAGTGATTATTATAGATTTTATTTTATTTAAAAAAGTGGAGACTGGAAGGTCGAGGACGTCCTTACACTCAGACGGACATTATCGGCTATTAATATATAGATTTTTAAAATTAATAAAATACAACTGATTGACTACTAACATTAACTAACAAATAAGTTTGGATCACTTTTAGGGTGTTCACTGTCAATACTTGGTCAAGAAATCAAGATAGTGGGATTTCTGGATAATTGTCTGCTTTGGACATTAGTTGATAATTCATTTTTTATACTTTTATTGAAAATGGGTACTTTTGATATACTTTTTTTACCGCAATACATAATTACATTTTATTTTAAAAACTATTAATATGGTACGATTTCACACCAAACAGTATGAGCCTTAGCTATCCGATGGTTCGTTGATAATGCTGTTGATGGTGTGACCTGCCCGAGAGGTAGGTCATTTGCGGGTATCTCTTCTGAATGTGGCGGTGGGCTTGGAATCCTGTAAGGATAAAATATGCCATTAATGTATACTCAGGTGTCTACTATTCTAATTTATTTAAGATTTTAAATTTTTATCTAAATTCATCATATTGTGCAATGGTATAGAAACTAAAAATTTCAATGAAACCTCCTTTGAAAGTCTGTGACAGGGTAATTCGATATTCGGATATTTCCCCATATATCAGAATAGTATTCGTAATAATTTTTAATAAAATGTTTTACAAAATCTACGAAAGATCACATCACAATTTCTCCACTTTCAAAGAATAATTATGAATACCCCAGATAGTGTTTTTTTTTTGCCTTCACATCATACGGGTGCTATCAATATCTTATCATAATACTTGAGTTTGACGAATCGACTCGTCCTCAGGCTAAAAAAATCTTCAATGCTGTAATATCATTCATTAAAGAAATATCGTTGGATCGTGCAACATCTTCATTTGCCTGCGAGTTATACGATTATTTAATAAATAAAGCCAATGTCAACTGCTACTGAACGAGTATTTTTAATGGCAGGAACAATTAAAACTATGTTAAAAACAAATTTAAAATATGAAACTTTAAATGCCCTGCTATTTTTAAAATATGCGTTTTTGAAATTTCAATAAATTAATTTTATTAAAAATGAGCTCGTTTAATGTATTATTTTAGCATAAACATATAACGTATATACTAAAAACTGTCCAAATATATCCGGATAGTTTCAGTTTTACTATTCGATCTTCGAATAGTTGATAATAAATATTTGGAATCCCTACTTGATAGTTAATATCATTCTCCCTCACATATTCTTCAAAATTTGAAAACATTTGCAGATCGTCTTCAACTAATCGCATTTGCCACAGTAATATTTATTAGAACATGCAATGCAACGAGATAGATGTGTTACAAGATTCAGATGATTTTTTTTCTGGTGGTAGGATTATAAAATTAAAATAATGTCAGGTTTCTCTGTGAACCACGAAATTTTTTTCGACCACACTTTGCCGACCCCTGTTCTATGGTAGATAATTAAATAATTGTATTTTCGTTTTGGAAGCTTATACACATTAGTAATTTACTTTACTTGCATTGTTTCCATCCAATAAAATTGAATAACGTTCGTTAGAACGCAACACTGACAAACATAACCTCAACGGTGACGTTTCTGTGACCCCTCGTGTGTTCAAGATAATGTTCGAGACACTGATCCAGAGACATAACGTAGATGTTCATGTCTCAGGACATTTGTTCCTAGGTGAATGGCCATTCTTAGAAAAACAATATATTGAAATGACCATTATGTGTGGTCATTTCAGAAACGTATTTTTTTTTTCATTGATACTAAAATATTATTGTATAATCACATAAATATAATACACGGACTAGACTGAATTTTCGAACAAATGGCCATAAATCTAAATTTTAATGTTATTCACATTTGATATGATCACATGCTAATATGTGTATAGCAATCTGTTAATGTAAATTAATGTGATCAATGCCCGCATACATTTTTAAAAATTGTGTTATGTTGTGCACGGATCAACCGCAAATCGGATAATTATTCGATTATAATCGGCACAAGGATAATCAGCAGTTTACTGTACTTAAGATGGAAGAAGATTGTAACTGGTTGTAAAATTAGAGCTTGCATTAATAAAAAAAATCATTCATTGCACATTCCCCGAATATAAATTCTACTCCAAATATTTGCATTGGTCTCATATCTCGTGAAATTAATATTGTGATGTTATAAAAAAGATGTATTACAAATATTTTTATTTCTCTCCGATGGAATTTTTATCGGATATCTATTTTTACACAAATTTTATGTTTGCAGGATTTTATCTGTCCATATTGTTCGGGCGGCTTCATCGAGCAGCTAGAATCCGGAGAAGGGATGGCAGCAAGAGGTCCGCAAGGAACTCTAAGTCAGCCAGCTACACCCGGGGACCCGAGCATTATAGATCTTACAACATTAGAAGATTCTGATGAGCTATCACAGGTATATTATCACCGCAAATTTTAGCTCATCAAAATGATTAATGTGCCATTTTGATGTCTGCGACAGCAACAATTTATGGCCAAAAACTGTCTTGAGATAGCATCTTGGTGAAATAAAATAGTTTATGGCTAAGCAGAAATCAATATTTCACCAAGCTTTTTGCACAGTGCATAGATACTTCTACTTGCAGTTCAACAGCACTGAGATGATCATTCCAACAAGACTTGCACATACAAGTGATCACGTCATAGGTCTAGGGCAGTGGATCTTTAGTGGTTGCTAAAGACCCCTAGGGGTCCTTGTGACCGCTGAGGGGGTCCATGACAAACTAAAAATTGTTTAGGGGTGCGTGGACAACGTCAGGTGGTCCGCGAAAGAATGAATATAAAAATTATTTCTGAAACATTTTCATTATTATGAAAGTTAAAATAAATAAAATAGTGATCAATGTTCCCTCTAAGGCAGTGGCTTCCAACCTATATGTTACTGCGCCTCCCTTTGAAGAAAAAAAGATTATCGCGCCTCCCCATTCTATATTTCATATAGTAATAAAGACACGTTTTAAAGGGGAAATAAATATTTTAGACTTTTCGCGCCTCCCTTTGCAATAGCTCACGCCTCCCCAGGGAGGCGCGCCTCCCAGTTTGGAAATCGCTGCTCTAAGGCAAAAGGTTAGCTGCGCGGAAATTTCAAAGGCTGCGCGGAGGGTGCGCGGTGGCTGCGCGGACCGATCAAATATTAATTGAGCAGCTGTCTTGTAGTGCGCGCCAACCCGGAATGAGTGCGCGGAGGCTTCTCAACTGCTGCGCGGCCGCGCGCACGCGCAGCTTAGAGGGAACGTTGGTAGTGATTTTTACGTCCTGAGTAAAATAAAAATTTAGTACAAAAAACAAGTAATGACAAGCATCCCCCGTGCAATCAGGTTTAACCTTATTCAAAATAATCAATATTGCTTAGGCGCTAAATAGTCCAAAAACAACAGCACTATCATTACTTTACAAGACACAAAGACGACAAAATATTTTCAAAAACATTTCTATGATTTCTGTTACATATTATACCTTGGTAAATTTCATAAATGTAAAAAAAGTCATCTGGTTTCGTTGTAAAGCATTAAGTTCTAAGAATTTATTGGCGTATTCAGAGATGTAATGAAGATTTCGGGTAGGAACATCTGTGTTGCAAGCAATAGAGAAATTACAGTCAGCCGTCTTTACAACCTCAATGTATGGTTTGACAGAATGGGAGAGAATTCTATTCATAAATCAGGGTTATTACAATTTTTAAATTTCTTTTGTGTTTGGATAGTTGTATTTTAGTGCGCTCGAACCCGAGGCGAATGCGCACGTAGCTTAGAGGGAACGTTGGTTACGGCATCTCAATAATGAACTGTGAACCAAAAATGAGCCTTATCGCTGGAAAAAAATGTGAAACTGAAAAAATCGAAAAAATCGAGACCTAAAAGATCGATTTCTGTTCGAAGGTGTTGGTATTTTTTTTTATCTATCCCTCTCACTTTACCAATCCTAGAATTAACAAGGCAAAGCTAGAGCAATTAGTCAACAATTAGTCCGGTTCTAGCCCCATCTTTCTATCCGCACACTCTTAAAAAGGGGAGTTTGATCAACTGACTAACAAGCGGTAATCGTAAAAAAAACTTTCTTGAGATACATTTATTAGGAAATCATTTAGTTAAAATTGAGAACGGACATAAATTATAAAAAAAAGCTTGACAAGAATTGAGTTTCGGCACTTTTTTTGAACGTTAATTGTGATTTCCATTCATAGATTTTACTATTGACTATCAGAACTGATAATAAACAGCATTTTTTTAAATTTGTGACAAAACACTTTTTGAATGTTTGCTCCTCATATATAATATGTTTTTATACATTCATCTACGAGGGGCACCATTCAAAAGTAGGCTTTGACCCTAGAAAGTTGAGAAACTATGGGTTACATTATTGGCTTAAAAACCGGAATCGGCCTATTTTTTTCAGATTTAGAGATCCATGGTATAAAAAGGTTTGGGAAGCACTGGTCTAGGGCACATATGGGCAGTTGTGTAGAAAGGGGTCCTCTGGAGAAGGGAGCAGTCCTCGAACTTATCGCCCACAATATTTCCTCTAATTATGTTTTTCGATTACTTCAATGAGGAGTTTTTACTGCAGGTGGCTTATTTTTTTTTATGTATAAATATAATTTTTCAAAAAATATTGTATTCATTTTTTCAAATGCCGCCCTCAAAATGTGCCACCCGGGGCGGTCCGCCCATGCCGCACCACCCTTGCTACAATCTAAAATATTGTCCAACTATTTACGTTTCTTTTTTATTGTATGGTTTCAAAGTCTCACTAACTTAGTTACCATCGATATCAAGTTAAGATCATAAAGATAAAGATTTTTTTTTATCTGAAATTCTTTATATTCTCTTATTTCGCCACATTGTTAAGAACAATTTCCTATTGTAGAATATATAATAGGAAATTGTTCCAGGGTGATATTACTCTTTCGACCTGCAATTCATACCCTCGCACCCTGCAATTATTATTTGCAGAGGAATAGACGAAGTGATCGCTGGGCTACTTGGCAACCTCCTTGGAACTATAGAGATGAGAATACACCCGCCCCAGTCAGTTTTACTCGGTTACTTATTTTGTGTTTTATTCATTGCCATGACTCGACTGAAACGTCTTAACAATGCTACAAACCCCTAACAGAGAATTTAGTATTTTTTTAATCCGAGATACTGTGGTAAATACTTATGATAACCATTTAAACAAACATGGAATAATACATTCTTTTTAAAACGAGATATTTCATGTGTTTAATGACATGCTTTTATTTTGAACATTGTATGAAATAAAATCGTCTCCATTGGTGAAGTTTTCGATAGCTTATTACACATAACATGCTTGTGTGAGTGATATTATTGTCCTTAATACTATAGCTATGCCTGGAAAATTAACAAATCACTAAATCGTACGAGCTATTAATTATACTGGGAATGTTTTAATTCCTTAACACAGTGGCTCTTAACCGGTGCGCACCGCGAGCCTATTGCAAGTGCACTGCGAAAAGATTGGTGAAAACGAAAAAATTCACAAAATAGTAAAAATCCGCAAAACAGTGAAAACCGAAAAAGTCGTTGGCGACTGCTGTTTTTTACATAGAGAATCTTTAGTTTCGAAAACATTACCAGCAGCACTAAAACCTGTACTAGATAAAGTTGTAAATATGATGAATTTCATAAAATCAAGACCTTTCCATAGAAATTTTTTGCATTTCTATGGAAGCTAAGTACGAGTGTTTGCTTTTTCACACAGAAGTCATGTGGTTATCTAGGGGTAAAGTTTTATGTCGATTTATAGAATTTAAGAATGAATTGATAATTTTTTTTCGAAATGAAGGTATGGATGATTTTGTAAAATGTCTTCATAATAATGATTGGTATGCTAAAGTGGCATATTTAGCAGCTATTGTTAATTACTTAAATAACGTTAACAAAAGCATTCAAGGGAAAGACGATTTTCTTTGACATCTATTGACAAATTGACAGGATTTCGGAAAAAACTCTTTGGAAAAATCGAATAATAAAAAAAAAAAGTAGATATCGATGGCAATTAGTTGACAACACATTACCGACATTTGTTCAATTTTACATGAGAGCCAAAAACTGTATAAATAAATAAGTATGGGTAAATCAATGAAAATGAAAGAAACTTTGGAGTAAAATAATTATTATATATATTTAAAATAATCTGTTGACACAATATTAATTAAATAAACTTTTTATTAACAAGAATGTTTGATACGAGTTAACAATTTTAATTTTGTTTCTGCTTTTATGGTGATACAAGGAAACAATTCCAAGTATTTTGATCAATTTAATGCACCTGTTTTAATACTTTCGATGGTTTCGGCAGTAACTTTGTGGAAGTTCATTTTAATATTAGTTTAATAGTTTGTAATGTTTAACGTCATTAGTAGTATGATTAAATTTGTTTGCACTGTTTCGATTTTATAATCCCCTCTTTGCTTCCCTTAAAAAGGAAAAATCCCAATCTGATTGTTAACAACTCATTAGTATCATTAGTATCATTATCTGTTTGTTTTATTTCGATTCTACACCCCCCTCCTTGCTCCTCTTCAAAGGAAAAAAACCCAAACCTCCATTTTGTAACATTATTTTGAGAAACATTCAGCGGATGTGTCATTGTAGTTTTACACGCATGCTGGCCTTGAAAGCCAATTTCTTCACGTGTCACCACAAAACTGATGATTTGAGACATGCATTTAATTCATCAACAGCTGTTGAACGTGGCATAACTGGTAGGGTTTGTCGAAAATCACCGGACAATAAAATAAGTGCGCCACCAAAGACCACTATTCATTTCCTCTCAAATCTTTTAGTGCATAGTGTAGAGCTTACAATGTCTTTTTGTGCGCCATAGTACATTCGTCTCATATTATGAGTTGGCATGATTGAAGTACTTCACCTTTTCCAATTTTTTTTTTGATATTGCATGTTAGTGTCTCAGTGATTTGCATTAAAATGCAATTTCACCACCCACAAATGTTCACACCAAAGACACGCGAACTGACGCTAAACTATATGAAATACACACATTTGCTAAATTGAGAAAAGTTACCAGAAAAGGCGATAATTCTTAGAAAATGCACCACAGAGAATCCTAAAAATAGCCAATCAACGGGTCCAACTTTTCGTGACCTATGATTTGCCATGAAACTGATAGCCGTGGCACGCAGATCGCTTTATTCGGAGAAATTTCTCATTGTAAAATGGTTGCACTCTGGGGTGGGCTGGAAGAAGCTCAGAGGAGCTCGCGCAAGCCCTTTGTGAAATTTTGCTAAGGTCAGCCAGCCCCTTGTTAATTTAAGAGAAAACAATATTCTCAAATCAAATGAGTATATAACTGCAATTTCTGACTTACATACATTATCTATGACAGCATCATTATACACAGTAGTACATTTACGGCCATTTACATTGATGAGTTTACAGTTAATTGCATATTGTTACATATTGTAAATGTATTAAGTAAAAATCGATTGCTTATTTAAGTAGTCCATCAGAGTGATAAAAAAACTCACTGCTTCCCAGAATACCGAAAATTGCTTTGATATAAAGCGAGCCCCTTGTAAACGCATTGGCAGCCTACCGCTGTCTGTACTAATTTAGAAAACTTTGAAGGCGTCCGCACAACAAATCATCAAAGTTTTATTGCAATCGGATGAATGGTATAGAAACAGGAACGCATAAAGGAAAAACTACCAAATTACCGTATTGGCAGCCCATCGTTGTATATTTTGATTCAAAAACCTTTGCTGGTGTCCGCAAAACAGCTCACCAAAGCTTTATCGCAACCAGATGAACGGTATAGTAACGCATACGGAACAAACAAACAAATTTAGGTATTGGAAGCCCACCGCTGGCTGTATTTATTCAGATACCGTTGCGGGTGTTCGCACAACAACTCACCAAAGTTTTATCGCAATCGGATGAACGGTATAAGCACAGAAACGCATAAGGGACAAACTAACAAATTAACGTATTGGTAGCCCACTGCTGATTCATATACATTCGCGGGGGTGCGCAAAACGGCTCGCCAAAGTTTTATCTCAGTCCGATGAATGGTATACGATTGCATACGGAAAAAAACAAACAAATTAACGTATTGGCAGCCCACTGCTGATTTACATACATTTGCTGGCGTCCTCACAACAACTCACCAAAATTTTATCGCAGTTGGATGAACGGTATAGGAACGCATACCAGACTAACAAACAAATTAACGCATTGGGAGCCCACCGCTGATTCATAAACCTATTCTGGCATCCCCATAACAACTTCCCAAAAAAATTATCGCAATCGGATGAGCGGTATAGGAGCGCATAGGTAACAAACAAACATTCATTTTTATATATATAGACTAGCTGACCCAACGAACTTCGTTACGCCTCAGAATCAATACGTGTTGTGTTAACTTAATAACTTGAAACATGATGACTACCGAGCCAACCTTTAGTTGTAAATTGTGCGGTGGCAAGTCAGGCAGATCCAGTGAGTTTAAAAATTCATTTGGATAGTTGGTTGCTTCATCTTCGTTTGTTACACGGTCGATAGATTTGAAGGAATGTAGTGGACCAACGATTTGATTTTGAATTGTGAAGATTAAATGATCAATCATCTTTGTTCTTCGCCGCAAGAATTGCTCGTTCACTCAACCAATTGTGATTTTTGTGATTAGATGTTTGGGAACATTTTGTTGATGAAGCCGTCCTAAAATTCGGCGGAAACGAAATCAATACGTTCGATTCGTCAACAGGAACACGGTCGTTACCGACGATAGTCAAAGATCGTTTTCAAACATAAAGCGTTTTTCTCTTCTCCCTCGTGGCCGAGTTAATAATCCTCAAATTCTCATGACTATTAATTTACATGCTCCCAATTTATTCTTATGTGGGTGAAACTATGAGCAAAAACTTTTATTTCTAAAAACTTATACCTCGCTTAAGAGGTATGAGTCACCAATTCCAAGGGCCGTTAGATTGATCAACGCATTGCCTAGAGAAGTGGATATTTTTAGTGATAGTATTTGTGAACTGTTTGTAAAGTTTTACTATTTTATTTCTTGATTTTTTATGTTGATTTTGATGTATTATGTAGTTTTATTTTATATTTTGTCTTATTATATTTTCAAGTACATGGCGAATTGGCGTCAGCTGTTATGTCAGCAATTGCTTGGAGAAATCTTCGGCAGATGGATCTTTTAGCAATGCAACTCGCATATTTGTCGTCAGCTGAAGTTTCTTCACATAGTGCCAGAGTCAATGATTTGAGGCAAGCGTTTATTTCATCGGCAGCGGTCGATCTTGGAATGACTGGTAGTGTTTGGCGGAAATCGCCAGATAGTAGAATCATTGCGCCTCCATTGCACAGATCTTTCATAGTTCGATTGAGTGCTTCCAATGCGCATTTGTGCGCCATTGTCCATTCATCCCAGGTGATGATTGTATTTGCCACCAAAAAATTTGCCATTGCTGAGTGTTTCGCAATCTTGCATGTCGGTTTTTCAATGGTTTGAAGATTTAACGGCAATTTCAACGCTGAATAAGCCGTTCGGCATCCTTCTATCTATGTGGCCGCTTTTCCAGAAGAAGAAACTGCTACAGCAATTTTTTATCTCGCACGAACAGTAATTTACGACGTCTACTTCTGCTACTACGAAAAATGATTGTTAGCAAACTTAAACATTATTCCAAAAATTAAGTAATTAACGAGGTCTTTTTATGCTACTACGAAAAATGGTTGTTAGCAAACTTAAACATTATTCCAAATATTAAATAATTTACGAGGTCGATTTATGCTACTACGAAAAATGATTGTTAGCAAATTTCAACATTATTCCAAAAATTAAGTAATTTACAAGGTCTATTTTTGCTACTACGAAAAATGGTTGTTAGCAAACTTAAACATTATTCCAAAAATTAAATAATTCACAATTTAAATACTGCAGGGCAGGGCTGTCGATATATGCCCCAAGATATATTTCTTTTACTATCAGAATTTCTGGCTTATTCAATAAATAGGTTTGTAATTTATTTTTCACGCCAGTAAATTTTCTGACTACTTAAAAATGCAACAAAATCAAAGTTGAGGTCAACGGGCTTACAGCTAGTATGAATAATATGTGTATCAATATGATAATAAATTTATGCTTAACAGCTTAACGACCGCACGTTTTTTTTATTAAAATTTCACCTGGCGAAATAAAATTTTGCGAAAAATTCGCAAAAATTATAATTTTACTAAATTCACTATAATTTGTAAGCAAATTGAGATATCTTTACAAAATTTAATTTTCTTAGCTTCCAGATACTTTGCCTATACGCATATATGTGTCCGCCGGCCAGCAACTTTTGTTTTTCAAAGACTCAAATACGAGTCCACGGTCGTTAAGCTGTTAAAGTACTGTGGATGTCAATTTGCAATTTTAAATGTTTATATGCATGGTATTTCCTTTCAATATAATCAAAAATATCAGCCCAATTATAATACAACACAATTTTCAAAATGAATAAGCCAAAATACGAATTCAATTATAGACTACTTATATACATGAAAATTAAATACGTTTCTTGTTTTCATTATGAAAAATATTTGGCATAATTGCCATAAAACATTCCACATTACAATAAAAAAATGATTTTTCTATTAAAAATATTTATATAGTTTAAGATTTCGACTGAAGGTGCTTTGTGGAATTTCAATATTAAATTTGAATCGTTCAAACTATGTACATTCTCACAAATTTTGTCACTAACGACCTGGGTTTCGCCTTTCGGCATCTTCAGGCATTCAAGTGCACGGATGAACTTGAACTGACGCTTAGCAAATGAAAGTTTCGTGTTATATAAGATATAAATGCATTACTGAGTCCAAAGCCATTGCTAGAAGTGGAGATGTGGGAAAGTTTGATATTTCGTTTAAAATTTAAGGGATAAAAATGTTACACTCAAATACGGACAGTCATAAGCTCTTTTTCCAAGAAATTTTAGAAATCAACAAAGCACAGCTGCAAAATCTTCCAATTTTAAACAAAATATCAAACTTTCCCACATCTCCACTTCTATACCCTATATAACCATAAAATCATATAATCATAAAACCTTTGCCGACAAACAAATTATATAATTCTTGAAACTGCTCACTACTCAAATCTGTTGGAATTTCCCATGGGCTCATCCTTTTTGCCAGCAATGGCTTTGGACTCAGTGATGCATTTATATCTTATATAACACGAAACTTTCATTTGCTAAGCGTCAGTTCAAGTTCATCCGTGCACTTGAATGCCTGAAGATGCCGAAAGGCGAAACCCGGGTCGTTAGTGACAAAATTTGTGAGAATGTACATAGTTTGAACGATTCATATTTAAATGTTCGGAGTATTCGGTGTGTTAAGTATTCTATATCTGAAAGGTTCTGTGTCCGAAAGAATCGGTGTTCGGAGTATTCTTGTTCGGAGAGTTCGTGCTCGGACTATTCCTGTTCGGAGTGTTCGTGTTCGGAAAAGTAATGTTCAGTAGAATCCGTTCACCGTTTCTATTATGTGTGGTCATTTCTATACATTCAACATTATGATTGTCATTTTTTACCTGGATTTCTCAACATACGCTGAGGCTTATGTTTTAACGTCTCAACATGTCAAGTTTCGTTATTTACAAGTGAATTTTGAAATTAAAAACCCTTTGATTTTGAATTATGCCGTTTTTTTGAAGTAGTTTAAAAGTAAGCAAAAACATATTTTGAGTATTCACGCCGTTGTAAACAAAAAGTATCTGCCGCGCACGTTTACAAAATAAACGTACCCTGTAAGGACGAGCGCCACACGGCTTTCCTATAAGGCAATATTTTTTAAAATTATTTTTTCTAGATATAAAAAGTAGTCTGATAATCAAAATCGGTTGAAAATTTATTTTTTTGAAAAAAAAATCCTCGTCTCTGAAAGGTTAAGGCAGTGGTTCTTAACCTTTTCGAAGTCACGGTGCACTTTTGATCATGGGAAAAAGTGGCGGTGCACCAGAAGTCGAAAAAAATATGTGGACATAATTTGTATTACATATTTAAAAAAATAATAGCTACATACAAAATTACATATATTTATTTACACATTTTCTTTTTAAGTTAAATTTTATAAAAAATGTTTAACCCTCCAAGAACGAGTGTGACCATATGGTAACAGTAAACACCGTTGGCTATTGATTATTCATCCCTTTTCTACCTGAATACTTAATCATTATTCCAAAAATAATTTACGAAATCGATTTATGCTACTACGACAAATGGTTGTTAGCAAACTTAAACATAATTCCAAAAATTAAGTAATTAACGAGGTCTTTTTATGCTACTACGAAAAATGGTTGTTAGCAAACCTAAGCATTTCAAATATTTTAAAAATTATATTATTTACAATTGAAATACTGCAGGGGTGTCGATATATGTCCCGAGGTATATTTCTTTTTCTACGAAATATATTTGTTAGCAAACTTAAGCATTTCAAATATTCTTAAAATTATATTATACTAGCTGTAAGCCCGTTGCCCAGCAACGGGAGATTTTTGTTGCATTGTGTTTAATTTTATTTAGTTTAATTTTATTTTATTTAGTTTAATTTAATTTAATTTTATTTTATTTTATTTTAATTTATTTATTTTATTTTATTTTATTTTATTTTATTTTATTTTATTTTATTTTATTTTATTTTAATTTATTTCAGTTTATTTTATTTTATTTTATTTTATTTTATTTTATTTTAATTAATTTTATTTTATTTTATTTTATTTTAATTTAATTTATTTCAATTTATTTCAATTTATTTTATTTTATTTTATTTTATTTTATTTTAATTTATTTATTTTATTTTATTTTATTTTATTTTATTTTATTTTATTTTAATTTATTTCAGTTTATTTTATTTTATTTTGTTTTATTTTATTTTATTTTATTTTAATTTATTTCAATTTATTTCAATTTATTTTATTTTATTTTATTTTAATTTATTTTATTTTATTTTATTTTATTTTATTTTTATTTATTTAACAATTATTTCCAATAAAAATCAAAAGATCAAATCCAATTTTTCAATAAAAAATCAGTTGCACATTTTGTCCAAGTGTATGAAAAAAGCAAAATATTATTCTATGATATATCCATATCATAATTTGAATATTCTTAATGTATTAAAGAATTCTAACAGATTTTCAAGGTCAGACGTGAAAAGATTCATCATTATGATTCAATTGATCAAATCCGCTCCAAAAAATATTAGTCTCACATCGACTCACACGATCAAACGATTCATTTCGATAGCCCTATAATCATAGTTTGCAATAGTCGAATTAAAGTCTTTGATTATTCGAATATTATGATGTATGGTGATACTATACTTTAGCTCTACACCAAGAAATATCGAATTTTCAAACGTGGCGATATCAGAACATTCACGCCCTGTTTAAAATAAGCCGCTTCCATTGGATAGAACAACATTTCAAAAATGTGCTGTTCAGAATAAATCGAAATCATTGGTCTGTACCTTACTGCGGACGTTTTACAGACGGACCTTATCGGCTATTAATGTTAAGATACAATTGAAATACTGCAGGGGTGTCGATATATGTCCCGAGATCTATATATTTTTCTACGAAATATATTTGTTAGCAAACATAAACATTTCAATTATTCTAAAAAATATATTATATACAATTTCATTACTGCAGGGCAGGGCTGTCGATACATGTCCCGAGATCTATTTTTTCTTCTACGAAATATATTTGTTAGCAAACTTAAAGATTTCAAATATTCTAAAAATTATATTATTTACAATTTAAAATTTATTTTTCACGCCTGTAATTTTTCTGACTACTTAAAAATGCAACAGAAATCCCCCCCGTTGAGGTCAACGGGCTTACAGCTAGTCATATATTAATATCAATCAATTCTTAATAGAAATTTATTATTACAAGTAGTGTAAATATTTTACAATTTTGAAAATTCCATTTTGATTTTTAAAATTTAACCGTAAATTAAAGTAATCATGCCTGCTTTTGGAATTTGTTTTTCTACCCGCAACTGACGATTTACTAAAGACGACATCCTTGTCAACCGATTTTGAGTAAATTCAACGATATTTAGGTAGAAATTCGTATTCACTGATTTAACTAGCTCTAATTAATTGTTTTCATTCATGACTGCTTTATTTTAAATTGGTCGTTTTTAATACAAAATTTCATTCCTGGTGGAAGGAAAACAGAGGTTTCTCTTCAGCATCAACTGCGTGTTTATGTTCTTCTTATGTGCTTCTGTAACCTTCCGTAACCTTCCGCTTTCTGAGATAATTAGGTGTCGTACAAAATACCTTTCATTGTCGTACAAGGATGTTACAGATGGTTAAATTATATCTTATGTTATTCTTTTCAGGATATAGCTTCATTTGGAGATGCTTTTATTATGTCTGGTAACCAACTTCGGTAAGTTGTATAAATATCTTTTTTTTATTGTATTACGTGAGAAATTAAATCTTACATGGTATTGCTTATCTTATCATTTTATATTTTGCGGAGCACAAGATTATATTTCGTATGTAAGATAGTTCAGTAAAAGTTATTTAAGTGAGTCTATTCCTTATTCATTGAGTCGTTTTCAAAAATAATTTGATGTTTGCCACAGTGGTATTATATAACTTTTTCCTTGCTACAATTTACTTGATTATCTATGCTTCCCAACCTTTTTCATGACGCGGACCCTAAATCTGAAAACAATAATCTGCGGAGCCCTGAATTTTTTTCATTTCGCATGTTCATATTTTATCACAAAGAATGTTGAAAGAATATTTTTTTTTTGCTAAAAACCTGGGAACCCCAGATTGAGAAGCACTGATATATGTCATTTAAGAACTGACCTATTGAAATTTAAGGTTTACTCACATGAAATATCACACAGTCCAGAATTCATTATCATGAACTATTTTTTGCGTTTGGCAAAAACTGAAAATTCAATAATTTGCTTAAGATGCGACAAATACCATTTTGAGGCAAAGATAAGAAGAAAGATATTGTCTCTCTCACTTAAAAAGTAAAGTATCAAATGAAGCGGTGACACAGACATGTCATATTCAATTACATATTATTTAATCCTGTTAGTCATCCGAAAAATAAAACTACTTTCATCTGGCAAGCAAATAAAAAAATATCAAATCAGAGTACAGTGAAACCCCAATTCTACGTTTTTCAAGGGACCTCAATGAAAAAACGAAAATTGCAGGAAAGCTTTGAATAATATCAAAAAATGTTAAAAATTATTTCACTTATTTTTACTCGCGCCAATATCCAATCCAAAATTGCCATAGTTTTTATTTTAAAATCAGCGCACGCCAAAATAGCTATAAACTAATTTTATAAAAAACTGTAGGATGTTGATATGTTTACCCTATTACAATGGAGTTCTACCAAGTAAATGCCAATTCAATCAATTTAAAAATCAACTTTCAAATCTGATTTAAGCTGACCGATAATTTATGGTTACAAATTGACCCAAAAGCAATAAATTAAACCAAAACTTCTCATTCATTTGCACCTGCTCACAATTAACATAATGTTTTCAAAAGCCTATAGTTGTAAAAAACAACATGCAACATTGCCTAAAAGCACACAGTCGTTTAAAAAATTAATTTTCTGTGACTCGCAGATAAAGTGAAAAAATACCAGTGTGCTTATCTACAGTTACTTCAATTTCAGCAAATATCTATCAAACTCAAAGTCAACTCTTTTTTCCTGGATTTTTTCAATGTCTTAAATTATTTTTTCTTAGTTTTAGTTTTCCTCATGGGGGTATTTTGGTTGTTAGTTGGAAAATTTTACAAAATGAGGTGCAAGGCCAGGCCGATTTTATAAGTGAAATGGGAAATATTAAACAAAAAGGTTCAATCGTGATAATATTTGAGACTGCACCATAATATTTAAATAAAAGATCAAAGAAATCGGGGAATGATTAATGCGAGATTATTTAACCTTCGGGTTCCTATGGGGTGCATTCACATTTCAAAATTCTTCTTATTTCAACCATTTGCTAATTACCATTAATATCTAGCTGGTATTCATTGTAATATACAATGATACCTCAATCAGTGCACTGCATATATTACCCGAATTTGTGTGGGGTCACTTTATTCCCCCATCGCTCCTCTATCTTAATTTGACGTTTCGGTACTCGTGAGTTATCATTGTTATTAAGGGTGTTTGGCCGGGACTATGAATAATCTGGGCTGTGTAGTTGTTAAGTTATAAGACAACTCCGACCATAACTTAAAACATAACATGATTGATATGTTGAATCAAAATTAACAAGTGCTTCATGTTGCAGAAGTGTCCGTACAAATATGAGCTTAGGCGGAGCGGAATCTTTGCTTCAACAAATAATGCTGCAGCTGACTGGCAGCGGAATAGCAAGAGGAGGAGCTCCTCCTCTTCTCGTTTTTGGGGGAGATCCGTCTGCTGAAGGATTAGATGCGATGGTATCGCAACTTCTTTGGCAGGCCGAGACAGAAGGGCCACCTCCGTTGAACGCGCAAGCCATAGACAGTCTTCCTGAAGTCACCATCACCGACGAGCAAGCTTCGGCCAAAACTCAATGTTCCGTCTGTTGGGAATTATTCATTGCTGGTAAATACTTACATACTACCCTATCTTCTACTTTCTATTTTTGAAACTCAAAATAGTTTAATGTCTTAGCTCAGGGATACCCAACCCTGTGTCTGCGGGCGCCTGTGGACAAATTTCTGTGCGCCGTCCAACATTGGCCAAAACATTTTTTTTTTATTTAAAAAATTCATAACCTCAATTTTTTTTATGAATACAATATAAATAGCTTCATGTATTACAGATATTTTTCAAGGAAAGTCACAATAACTATGATAAGAAAATTTGGACCACCTTAAAAATGATATTTTGTTGAAATCCTTAATGTCATAGGACTTTTAGAATACACTTGACAGAAAAATATCCGTTGCTGAATAAAGTGGCATACAAAATACAATCCTCTTTTGGTTTGACGTATCTTTGCGAATCATTATTTTCAAACATGAACTTAATAAAATCAGAGTATAGATCTTGAGTCTCGACTCGCCAATGAGCATCGTATGATTGTTTGCTGACAATGACATCATCATACATTCCTAATTATGAGGCTCTGGCCAATGAAATGCATTGACATGTAAATCAACAATCGTGCTAGATTCTGAAAAACAATTTCTGTCTTCGTACTCCTATAATACAATAAAAATGGTTGATAAATTTGTTTAAAATCTTTCGAGTCAGTTAAAGTAATTTAGTAACGGGTCTTATATAGGCTGTGCTTTTAGAGCACACGCCATATTGCCAAATATTTTATACACAAATAAAAATAAATAAAATATAGTTGACTTTATTTAAAATATTTCAATGAAACAATCTTGCCATCAAAAAGAAAAACCTACCTTATTCTAATTGATGAGTGTTTAAATTAACACGTTCACTGCGTCGAACACGGCTCCCGTGTCCATCCAAAAATTGAAACAAAGCGTCATTTCGCGACATTCATTTGAAATTTGTCTAAAGAGTTGTTCACACTAGCTAGTGTGATCAGAATATGTATACTAAGCGAATCATTGTGTTTGGGTAAAACATTGTTTACAGTTATATTTTTTTTAAATATTATTTAAAAAATTTATTAAAAGGCGAATAATTTGCAAACAAGATAGTACAGATAACAAAGAGGCGAATATTAAACATAATAAAGTAATATTAAATTAAATAAATCACGTTGCTACTTCTTATATATTATTTTATTTATATAATGAACGACATAATATTAACAGCTTACCGCCTACATTTTTTCTATTGAATTTGACCTGGCGGTCGATTTTGCGGAAAATTCGCAAAAAACTGCCATTCTTCTAAATTCCCCATAATTTGTAAACCAATTGAGATATCTTCAGCAAATTTGATTTGATAGCTTCCAGATACTTTGCCACATAAAACGCACTTGAGCAGCAATGGTTCTATGGGTTCTTTCTGTGGGTTACAAGGTATCATCAAAAAATCGTAAAAAAAGTACGTTTTATGGATAATAACATATTCAATACAAATATCTATTATTTAAGAATTGAGAACCCCTGCCACTGAGTTTGAAGAGGTCGCAATATTATCAATCACCCGATTCAAATTTCAAAAATTGTTAAAAAAAAAACTGCCATAATGACACTTGCTCCATAAAACTGCAGCATGGCCCGCCGCCCGCCCAAGCAATAAATCACAAGGCAAATTCGATGTAAACAAATACTACAATACGTGTGGGCGTACCTATAAGGGGCCCTACAAGAACATCCGGGCATCATGTTACCCTGCTAATATTATGTATTTCGTCGTTAATCAGAGAAATAAACTAGAAACGATTTAAAAATAAAATCTTTTACCAGAACGTAAAATAATACTATGAAAAATCACAAATGAAAAAAAAAACATCTACCATCTTAGGGGTATTTTTACGAAATATTTTAGTATAATATTGATTTTTGTTTTGTTAAATATTGCGTATTATTATTTCGCCAAGATGAATCAGGGCCGGACAAAATAGCTCAGCGTGCCGGATCCGGACCGCGGGCCGGTGGTTGCCCATATACGATTTAAGGTATAGGAGTGGAGATTCCGGCGTGTTTAGTATTTCATTTAAAACTGCTCTGTCTATTTCCAAAATTTCCTGGAAAAAGAGCTTATGAGCGTCCGTATTTGGGTGTAACATTGTTATCCCTTGTTCCTGATTGAACACGTGTTTTTCCGAAATTAAGTGATTAGCAAAAGTAGAGTCAACCCAATAGTAATAAAAGAGTTACTAAATATATTAGATGTTTGCGTTGACCAGAATTATTTCCAATTTTACAATACAATTTATAAACAAACAGAACGCCTTGCGATGGGAAGCTGCCTATCACCGTTGTTAGCTGAGTTTTATATGAACTATTTAGAAGATAAAAAAATTTGAAACAAAACAGAAGCCAGTTTAGTGTGTAAATGTACATAATTTGAACGATTCATATTTCAAATTTTTTAAAATAAATATTTTTTTTGAACTTCGAAATCGTTCGCGTTCCATCCAAATTCTCAAACGTGCCACTTCGGGCACACATACCGTAGGTTCGCCATCCCTGATATAGTGTATCGTGACTGTTTTCATGTATTCACAATGACTCATCGATACTTTTAAGACGAACGATGTAAGAATGAAAGTCTTTCGTACCTAGCACGTTCTACGCGGGACATGTTGGCTGTTCGTGCCTGGAGCATTCATCGCACTGGACGTGTTAAGCAAGGAGCTATTTTATGTCACGTAGGAATTGATGAAACATTTATGATTTTTAATACGAATTCCGTGGGTGCGTGAACAAACTCTGATTTACTCTTTACGATATATGCGGAAGCCCGTGGCGGTCTGTGGCTTCTACTAGTGGATGCTGTCCAAAAAAGGACCTATAATTTTTTTAAATTCGAATTTTCTGACCTTTGAAAAATCATTCAAACTGTGTATATAAAAATAAAAACAACATAAACACTCAAGCAACCGGCAGTTTCGCGACAAAGTTACGCTTAAACCCGCACATTTCGCATATGCAGCCGGATTCGCGCGATTTTCTTTAAAAAATCATATCTTTTTATTTAATCGACACATTTCTTTAAAAAAAAAGGGCCCAGAAGCAAAAAGCCGTACCTATGAAAATAAACAATGAATGGTCTTGTAAACGAGTTGACGCGATAAAAATGCATAAATTTACTGATGTTGACATCATTTAAAAGAACTGAAAATAATATAAATTTGACACGCGTAATTAAAGTAAATGCCCATAAACATGTGAAGCAATAAATTATGACCCTTAATTGTTTTTTAACCCTTAATTTTTACGGCATCCAGAAAATCTCAAACTGTATAACATTTGTTTGCTTTGACGTATTAAAAAAACCTTTTTTAATGAAATCATTTTTCAAAATACATATGATTAAAACTATATATTAACAGCTTAACGACCGTGGACGCGTATTTAAGTCTTTGAAATCCAACGGTTGCGGACCGTGGACGCATATACGCGTCCTACGTCATACATTCTATTCTATTGAAAAATCAATTGGTTAGGATCGAGTTTGATTTTAAATGTTAACGAGAGATGGTAGCATACACATTGACGCAATATTTAACAAAAAAAAATCAATATTATACTAAAATATTTCGTAAAAATACCCCTAAGATGGTAGACGTTTATTTTTTTCAGGTGTCATTTTTCATAGTATTATTTTACGTTCTGGTAAAAGATTTTATGTTTAAATCGTTTCTGGTTTGTTTCTCTGATTAGCGACGACATACATCCGTAATATTAGCAGGGTAACATGATTCCCAGATGCTCTTGTAGGGCCTCTTAGAGATACGCACACACGTATCGTAGTATTTGTTTACATCGAATTGCCTTGTGATTTATTGCTTGGGCAGGAGGCGGGCCATGCTGCAGTTTTATGGAGCAAGTGTCATTGTGGCGGTCGAAAACTATTTTTGAAATTTGAATCGGGTGGTTGATAAAATTGCGACCTATTCAAACTCAGTGGCAGGGGTTCTCAATTCTTAAATAATACATATTTGTATTGAATATATTATTATCCATAAAACGTACTTTTTTTACGATTTTTTGATCATATCTTGTTAATAGTATATCTAATTATTTTTTTTATATATTTGAACATAAAAACAAAGAAAACAATATGAAAAAGTAGATTTTACATATTTAAAAGAAAACCTTTCAGTAGATTTAAGTTATTTTGACTACACCACATAAGTATGCAACCCACAGATATAGAACCATTGCTCAAGTGGCATTGATTTATGCGCCAAAGTATCTGGAAGCTATCAAATAAAATTTTGTGAAGATATCTTAATTGGTTTACAAATTATGGTGAATTTAGTAGAATGGCAGTTTTTTGCAAAATCGTCCGGCCGCCAGGTCAAATTCAATAGAAAACACGCGGGCGGTAAGCTGTTAACAACACTGTCACTTTTACTTATAAATTACACAATAAATCAACTAAATTTTCATGTATGGCATGCATGACGCATTCACCCATCGTCTTGCAAGCCACCCCAATATTTAGCAAGTTGCAATAAAAAACGTTTAAAAATTATTTTTGCCGATGAGCTTAACTTGGCAAACACAAAAAAATGATTAAACATAGCACAAATAAGTAAAAAACGACACTTTCTTTTCGATTTTGCATAGACAAAAAATATTTTTAAAGAAAAAATAAAAAAAATTGAAATATTTTTTTAAATTACCTCTTTAATCACATAACTTATACAACACAATCATTTTTTAAATTTTTTAAACACTGAATGTAATAAAACGAGCAGAAAATATATCGCGATCACAGAAACGAGAATGCGTTGTCTTTGACCAACACAAATGCACTAAAATATATTTAAATAATATTACAGAATATAAAACGAACAGCAGTATGTTTTTTAAGTCTAATAAAAGTAAAAGTCAACTCGTAAAATATTTTAATTTTAAGTATTCTAAAGCAAAAAATATCTTATTTCAAAAGTCATTTTCACCCATAAATAATAAGGTAAATCGACACAAAAAAATACACATACGCAGCAAACCCTCTTGAGTAGTATAAAAAAACAAAAACCCGAAATAAATTAGTTTTGCCTTAACGGATACCGATTACTCGCCAACGTGTGTAAACCCGCGCTAGCGCGGAGTCGGGGTCTTGAGTGTTAATTTCCGATTACCTATGCCTATTACAATGAGATGTGCAATCATTTCAAAGATTAGTAACGTTTTAACTAATAGGCTGCGGTGAAAATTTTCTTGTTACTTATTCACGTCATCCACTTAAAATGGGGAGCATAGTGCAAGTGCATTTTCGAGACACTTCAGTCCACCAAGTAGCACCTGGTCCAAGCTGCATGAGATTCATGCAGCTTGCAGATCATTCAGTCTGTTGCCAAGTCAAATACTGATTCTTCACTTCTTCAACAGTGACTATAACTATATCTGTATGAGCCCAACAGACAGGCGTATGGAGGCTGTCCCCATATTCTCTAAAACATTCTTCTCAGTCGTTGAAATGAGTATTTTTACTATTCTCATGAATATGCTAAAACCACAATTTAATTCAATTGGTATCATCTGTTTTTTTTTCTAGATGAAAAAGTGAGACAGTTGACATGTAGCCATCTATACCACCAAGCCTGCATTTTTCCATGGCTAGCCCTGCACGCCACATGTCCAATTTGTCGACAGAGCTTAGCCCAGCCAGAATCTGAAGTACCGCAGCAAAACACAGGTGCGAGTGAGTATTACACTATTCGTTCGAATATATACTCGGTATTGCTCCCAACATGATCATGGGACATGTACATATACATAATCATTTCTCAGAACAGCACCCAGTTTTATATTTTTGTGTTTTAACCCTCGCTTCAGTTTCCATGCCGTACGGCCACCTTCGTATTTGTTTGTAGCGTGATCATATATGCTGGATTGCTATAAAAGAACTTACAAGTTTATATTCAATTTAGAATGTATCCGATAAATTCGCCATTTTTATGTGTTACGTAAGTAAAGTGAAGTTTTCACATGAATTTAAATTATCCTAAAATACTTAATTTGCCCATTCTACAAAAAATGTTCCAAATAAAAATGACAATAATTTTACATAAGATGGTATAATGACAATTTCCAGCATCTCCAAGTCTTGCGACTCTTTTATTGCGTGCCTGCCGAAGTTCTGCGCATCAACCCCAATCTAATGGCACTGCCACATCGCAGCAGCATCAAGACACAGAATTAGGTGCTTCGTCAGCACCTACCACGCCTACTGCCAATTTGGCCCCTACTACTCCCACTGCAAATTCCCCCCAAGGGCAGAACCCGTTCACTGCGGTTCCTACTGTCCATTCCAGAATCATAGGTGAGCGTGTTATACCTGTAACTTTCCCTCGGTATAAAGCTGTTTCATTTCAATGTCTAGCAAAGTGTATTAGTCCAGTTTATTCACATTCAAAATAAAAAATATTAATTTAAAAATATCACAAATTTAATTTTATATTAAAAATGAACCACAAAATTACCGCCAAAGTTATCATAACATTTTCAAAGTTTAGGGAGGTATACTATTTGAGGAATTATTTAGGCTTCAGGTTGTGAATTACAAAATTAACTACAGTAAAACCTGGATTATCCAGACAAATTGGGGATGAAGATAGTCCTGATAAGGAACAGGTTCTGACAGGGAGACATGTACATTCAGTATGAACTAGCTGTAAGCCCGTTGCCCTCAACGGGGGATTTTTTTGCATTTTTAACCCATTAACAGCTAGAAAAAAATAACGTTTTTATCCTGTAAGCTAGCAATTTTCTAAAAATTAATAAAGGAAAACTTAATATTCATTTTATGAGTCCTTAAGAGATGTCGGACCCTTTTTCAATGATGCAAACTCTAAAAAATATTTATTGACTTCGTAATAATGAGAACACACTGGTGGGTAGCGTATGTGGTTAGTAGGTATGCGACACACCGATGGTTCATTAGCTTTAGAGTGGTTAAATAATCAGAAAATTTACTGGTAAAAAATCAAATGCATACCTATTTGTTGAATAAACCAGAATATATAAAAGTAATTAATTCTATAAATGGATTTTTTAAGAATACACCCAGTTCTCTAAAAGAAATAAAATGCACCGGGAACTGAACTGTAAATCAGTGCTCCGCAACCGGTGTGCCGCTAGGCGATGCTGAGTGTGCCGCGGAGCGAATCTCTCATAAACGAAAAAAACAAATAGTTTGGTTGACACTACAAAATATTTCTGAAGACACTATCATAGAAAAGCAGAAATAATTATTTTTTGGTTGAAAGAATATGTTATATGTACAGTCTGTGCAAGAATGTTTCGCACACCTTGCGAAAATTCAGCTTTATATTTTTAAATATCGTTTAAGAGTACAGATGAATTATTTCTTTATAAATATCATTACAAATTTATCTAAGCATGTACCCACATCTTAAATATAAATGTTTTGACCGTTTTTAACATTTGGAACAGCTAATAATGAGCTTATGATAACATGGGTAGTAGAATTATCAATTCGGTGTATTCATAAATGTTTTTTAATTTAAATTTACGATTATTTTTTTTACCAATTATTGATAATTTTTAACATCCAGGGATCATTAAAATGCATTGAAAAAATTCATGTTTTCTTAACCAGTTAACCTGTCGAGTGGCTTGAACGTACCGGTACGTGGGCGAAAATTTCATTCAAAAGGGGCATGCACGTACATGTACGTTTGATGCGCGAAACATCGTTAGTTGACATATTATTTCAAAACGGGTATATTACCGTCATCTAGGGAATAAATTTGAAAACTTTTACTCATTGTTTTACAGTTTATGCTTTTACCAACTAAAATATACATCGATTTTTCCCACGAATTATCGACAGCTCAGTACGACGTCATCACAAACCAACATACCGCGAGCGCGCCGAAGCATTTTTGTAACCCGTAATATTGACGAATATATTCGGAATTTTACATTATTTCGCACTCAAATTCATATGTTATCAAAGTTTACTTTGAATTTAAATTATATCGGATATTGATCGGTGTTTTAAAACTTTTTGCAGTGTAGTGTAACATAATAAATAACTGATCTATCGATCGTGGTTGTGATTTTAGTATTAATCTTTATTGAAAGTGTAGTGTTTTTTGACAATTGTTGCCCTGTGTTTCCTGAAGAAGTAGACATGGCCAGGAAATTGATAGAACAAGAAATTACAGACTATTTGATGGAGAGTGAGGATGAAGATTTTAGTGACGATTTGGAAAGCTTGCCAATTCATTTCGAGTCATCTTCCGACACCGACAGTTCTTCGGACGAAGAAGAGGTTATTTCAGTTCCGAAAAGAAGAAGAGTTGAAAGTCGGACTTGGGCGGAAGAAGATTTTGTACCCACTGTTCATAATTTTGATTCTTTCAATTCCGGTATAACGGCTCCAAACAACACTTCCACAGAGTTAGATTTTTTCGAATTGTTTTTTACTGACAATATTGTGACTTCTATAGTAAATGAAACAAACAGATACGACAAGAAACTGATGGATATCAATACTTTTCCCAATTCACGTTTTTCAAAATGGTTTGATACAACCGTGTCTGAAATGTATATTTTTCTGGCTACCATTATACTGATGGGACTAGTCGGAAAAAATGACATGAAAAAATATTGGTCCAAAAATCCCATTATTGAAACGCCATATTTTAGAGTGCTTTTTTCCCAAAATAGATTCTTTCTTCTGTTCAGATCTCTCCATTTCGTAAACAATGACGCCCCAAGACCATCAAATTGCAGGCTTTATAAAATAAAAAATTTACTCGACCCACTGAGGGAAATTTTTAAAAAAACTTTTATCCCTTACAAAAATCTATGTATCGATGAGAGTCTCATATTATGGAAAGGAAGACTGGCTTTCAAAATTTACATTCCGTCGAAACGTCACCGATTTGGAATCAAAATATTTGTTCTTTGTGATGTTCTGACGGGATATGTTTTGGATCTTATCGTGTACACCGGATCAGATACGGAAATAAATTTAAATCCAGATCTTGGAATTTCAGGATCAGTAGTTACAACAATGTTGAACGATTATTTGGGAATGGGCCATTGTTTATTTGTCGACAACTGGTATTCCAGTCCTTTGTTGTTCGATTACTTGTTTATAAATAAAACGAATGCATGCGGCACTGCAAAAGGAAATCGAAAACTAATGCCAAACTTTGGGAGACAAACTAAAAAAGGGAGAGGTGAAACACTTTGCTTCAAATAATTTGATGGCACTGAAATGGCGCGATAAAAGGGATGTAATAATGCTAACAAACATGCACGAGAGCAAGCTTGTAATAAGTAGTAAGGTAGACTATTCTACCGGAGAACTAAAATGGAAACCGGAAGCAGTACTTGAATACACAAAAAATATGGGTGCGGTCGATAAAGTTGATAGAATTTTAGGTTTTTTGGATTTTTCTAGAAAAACATTGAAGTGGTACAAAAAACTATTTTTTAGATTATTAGATACAAGTATTCTGAATGCATTTTTTTTTATACAAACTCAAAACAAGCAAGAAAATGTCGTTCAGCGAATTTCGAGAAAACCTGGTAACTCAAATCATTGAGAAATACCATACACCGAGGAAGACAAACTCTGCAGGTAAACAATGTGTGGACAACCCGACACGTCTCACTGCTCGCCATTTTCTACGTCCTGTTCCACAGACTGCATCGAAGGGTAGTCGAACTCAAAGACAATGCCATGTTTGCAAGCATACAGTAAACAGAGAGCAAAAAAGGAAAGACACCAGACATATGTGTGTAGAATGTGATGTGGCATTGTGTATTTTTCCCTGTTTTGAAGACTATCACTCTAAAAAACAATACTAGTTGTAATTATATTTTTAGTGAACATTATTTTTTCATAAGTATAATAATAAGTGTAGTTTATAACATATAAGGAAGTGAAATCATAATTGGTAAGTTATTTAAAAAAAATTGTACTCTATTTACGATGGTTGTCGACCCCTGGAATTAAATTTAGTTTTTTGTCGAAATAAGCCATTTATTAATAAAAAATCAACTTATTATAATGTGAAATAAGTTTGGAAGTGTGATTTTGTACAGAATATATGAAAAAAATGATGTTTTTTATGCTGAAAAAAACCTCGCCCTCTATTTACCGATCAGTCCAAAAATGCCTGCCAATCGACAGGTTAAAAGCTTATGACCCACCGGTGTGTCGCATACCTACTAACCCCACACGCTACTGTCCCACCGGTGTGTTCTCATTTTGCGTCATTGAATAAGGGTCCATCATCTCTTAAGGACTCTCAAAATGAATATAAAATTTTCATAAGAGAAATTCAACAAAAAGTGAATAGAGGTCGTAAGGGCTGTCACAACTTTTGATAAATAATCATAACATATGCGTACATATTATTTTGCATGTGTATAGCTTTCAAAACAATTGAATAAATATAAATTATTCTTAAATTCTTAAGAAAAATTCGACAAAAATCGTACAGGTGGCAGGGGTTGTCGAATTGCTGATGTCTTTGTAGAAGTACGTTAATATTTCTTCATGGTAAAACAGTCGACGTAGAAAATCATCTAGCTAGGCGGCGTTTTGAAAATACATTGACAACATTGATTTATATGACTAATCCTACAATCTCCGCTCCCTGCAGGGGCGGTAGGTTAGTCTGAGATGCAAGCATCACAAAAAAAATGGTAGGTAACATGATACTTTTTTGCTGTTTTCTGTAAAGGTTAAATCGGGTCAGGGTACACATGTGTTTTTTTGATGTTATATCAGAGAAATGTTATTTACATGTGGTTAATTAATGCTTTCAACATGTTCCGATATTTATCCCAATATTCAAAATGTATTTTTATAACATTTACCTTCAGTCAATCTTTGAACTTGTTCAGATTGCCATCCTGAGTCCTGACATATTTTCTCGTGAATATTGTGCTATTTGTTCCAAATTTTGATCATAAAATACTTGGTGCTTATTTTAAAAATTATATACTAGAAAATGGAGAGTGATAGTGATTTTAGTGACAACTTCTCAGAAGACGAATATACTGATGAAGAATATCTTATTTCTGATTATGAAGATAATTTAGACAACAATGAAGATGTGGATCTATCTAATATATTTCAACCACCCACTGGCGATGTTTTCACGTGGAAAGAAGGCGACTTTAGTCCAAAAATCCACTCATTCGATGTGCCTGTCAGGGTGCAAAATAAACCTTAGTTCAAGTGATAAAGAATCAGATTTTTAAAATATTTTGTTGACGAGGAAATCGTAACTCGTTTGGTTACCAAAACAAACCATCGATATGAGAAAATTGCAGAAATTGAAATCAATTTATCTAAGCGCCTTAACCGTTGGTTTAACACAAATAATGATGAGATGTACGTTTTTTTGGCGATTCTGTTACTGCTCCCACTAAATTCAAGAAACACAATAGATTCCCATTTGTCCACCAATCCACTACTTTATTCGCCGATTTTTTCAGACTCGATGTCACGAGATCGTTTCGTTTTACTCTTACGAATGTTAACATTTACTGATGAGGAAGAACACAAAGTTGGTAATCGCCTAACGAAGATTAAGATTATATTAGATATGTTTAGGCTAAAATTTTCAACAGAGTGTTCTCCATATCAAAAAATATGTATTGACGAAAGCTTACTGCTATTCAAAGGTCGTCTAATTTTCCGTCAATTCATTCCATCCAAAGCAAGTCGTTTTGGTATTAAATTATTTGTTTTATGCGATTGCATAACCGGGTATGTTCTTGATATAATTGTATACACTGGGGCAACAACAGAGTATGCAATTGTAACGGATTTAGGGGTAGGAGGAACTGTTGTCATGTCTCTTCTATCAAAATATTTGGATGCTGGCCATGCAATTTACTTGGATAATTGGTACACAAGTCCCAAATTATTTCAAGCTCCTCATGAGAAAAAAAACTAATGCCATCGGTACAGTGCGGAGAAATCGAATTGGAATGCCTACATTTCCAAAGAAGTTAAAACAAGGTGAATCGATAGCACTTCATACTGACACTATGATGGCTCAAACATGGAGAGATAAAAGAGACGTGACAATGCTTTCTACTATGCATACCGCGGAATTCGTTGAAACTGGAAAAACAAATTATAAAACTGGTGCTCCCAAAACAAAACCGAGTGCTGCAGATGACTATAGCAAGAATATGGGCAAGGTGGACAGGAGTGATATGATGATATCATTTGTAAAATCTACCAGAAAAACTATGAAATGGCATAAAAAACTATTTTTGCAGTTAATAGACTTGTCGATGTTCAACGCTCATGCAATGTATATGATGAAAAGTGGAACACGAATATCACTGGGATCATTTGCGCTAAAAGTCATCAAGCAATTGCTAGGTGAACATAAGAAAACAATCACTCGTAAGCGGAAGTCTGTCGCATTACATTCCCGTATTGGAGCAAACACACACTTTATGGATTTTTTGCCCACTTCCACCTCTGAGCCATCTACTTCTGCTAGAAATATAAATAGAAAGCGTTGTGTTGTATGTGCTACTTCAAAAAAAAGAACATCTTCAAAATTTTTTTGTAAACAATGTGATGTGCCCTTTTGTGCAGTGTCGTGTTTTGAAACATACCACACAAAAATTAATTTTTAATATACCTAGTACGTTATATGAACACCATAAAACACTTTTGTGAACATATTTATCATGTCAATAATTTTATAAAATTCTTTTTGTGACAACCCTAACATCATTTAATTTCTAATTGTGTGGACTATTCGAGACTAGTGGGATATAATATTTTATTTTTTGCATTAAACTTTATTGTTCTAAAATTGATTCTAAAACAGTATATTATTATAAATCGTGTGTGACAACCCTAATTGAGGAATCGTTTATACGCGCTACAAGCTTTGTGGTATGGTTATTTACATGGGATTTCTTTTATTCGGGACAGAACATCTAAAGCCATAAATCACTAATTCCAATGTGTTGCCCTTTTTTAGTTTTTAGAAAATTGCTAGCTTACAGGACAAAAAACCATATTTTTTTTTAGCTGTTAACGGTTTAAAAGATTTTTATTTCAAATAATATCTTATTTCCCACTCTTAGCTTTTATGGGGGTAGTTATTTAAAAAAATAGTTTTTTTTTATTTCCAAAGTCAAAAGACAGTCCATAAATAAAAATGGTAAAGAGATTTTAATAAGAAACATTTAACCCTCTTGGCCTCAAGCATTTTCGGGTGGTATATGCAAAAAGTCCCACACTGTTTTGCGCGAAAAAATACTAATTACTTATAATTAAAAAAAATATAGAAATACAAAAAATACAGTCATAATCATCACATACTAAGGTATATTTTCACAACAATAAGAAGTCCATATTACATTATTTAAGAACATTAAAATTTATTTATATAATTATAAAAAGCATAGGGAAGAAAAAAATCGTACTTCAAAACATTACTACAGCCCCAAATAACACACCAAAAAATGAAAACTTCGATCTTCTATTGCCTTTGCAACATACGTATCTGTAAACAAAAGATATAATTTAATTCTCAATAAGGTTTTTTACAAAATGTTTAAAAACGGATTTTAGATATTTACCCGAAAATCAGCATTTAGCATTTATGTTTCGGAAAGCATTCAGGATGCAATCCTTTTTTACATTTCTTGCAGATTGTACGTGATCGCCTTCTTTTCTGGTTTGTGCTGCATTCGCAGCATTGTTTTTCGTTCCTGCCGGGCAGTTTTATAAAGCCAACAGAAGCTAGACGATTTTTGACTGCCAGAATTCCGGATTTATACTCCATCCATTCATTTCCAATTAATTCTATTATGCTAATAGTAAATTGAAGACGGGTAATTTTTACTTTATGGGCATTACAGGGGTAGCTTTTGTTTCGGTGCGCACTCAAACAGGAGTGCAATAAATGGTACGCTTTTTTTAATGGCCTTCAGCGGACCCAGAGATGTGACAAAAGATATTTTGTTTTACGATGCTTTCAAACATGTTTCAAATTTTATGAATAGATATGAGAATAAGTTGTAATGTCGGGCTAAGTCGATTGCTTTTATTTAACCTACAAAGAAATTTTTGTTTTATGATAGTAATAAAATTTGCAATTCTCAAATGAAAAAAAAGATAGGTACTCTATTATTTCCAAATCATGTACAAAGGTCCGTATGTTCATATATTTCATTCATTCCTTTAGTAAATGTACAAATCTCTGACTTAAAAAGTCGCACTGACTGATTATCTCTTCTGTAAAAAATGCACACCAACACACAAAAATTGAAAACTTTCAATTAATATTTTGAGGATTTAGTTATTATAGAATTTTTTTAATTGGGCTTATTCGATTGAAAAAAGGTCACTCTTATGGGTGTTTTTTGTTTTACGATAATACAATGTCATTTGTCTTTTATATAAGACATTGAAATGCGCGGCGACAAATCGGCGCTGTGGGGCTTTTATCACAACCTAGGTGCGCCGATAGATCGGCGCTCTGGGGCCAAGAGGGATAATGTCTATTAATAATTAGGATTATGTGCACGGCGTGCGAACAAAAAATCACTGTTGACCACGAGAATGAAAAAACGGCGTGATTGGGATAAGAAAAAAAAATCCACTCAAAATTAATGGGACAGTGCGTTGTCAAAAAACCGCTTTTGACCACGAGAATGGAATAAAACGGCGTGATTGGGGTAAGAAAAAAAATCCGCTTAAAATTAATGGGACGGTGTCAAATTCTCTGATGAGTAAGCTTAACGTCGTTGGCGCTAATGGCAATGGTAGTTCGACGAAAGCGAAAGATTAAAAACAGCAAAGATTGCATACTTCTCTCTATCAAACATTCACCATATGTAATGGTCCGGGGTGCCATCACCAGAGAAGGGGTTGGCAAATTTTAATGTTGGAGGGAACAATAAATGCCCAAAATTACAAATTTGAAATTTTTGAAGAAGTTTTACCAAAATCGGAAGAGTTTTTAGTCTTCATATATATATATACCAGAATACGTATACCAGAATGATGCCGCCTATAATCATCGTGCAAAATCTATCAATTCATGTTTTTGGTTTGCAATTTTGGTGCCCATTATTGCCAAGAAATTCTTAATGATGTTGAGATCAAGGCTGTTAACCTGGCCATAAAAGGCTCTTTATGCCAAGATTTTCTTGGTAATTTGTCGCCCAAATAAGAGGTAGAAATATATTTGCCGTATTTATTTGTGAAACAAATTGTTTGGAGGGCGTTTTCTTTTCGATTACCTATTGGTAATATTTAAAAAAAAAAAAACATTCAATGCATATTGAATTTGGATGACTACTGACCAGCGCTGCCTGACTGCGTAAAGAATTCCAAGCAAGTATAGGTGTCACTTGCACAGGCACACCGCTCTCACTTGCGTTATTTATTAATATGTCAAAGTTGTATTTTTATTATGATGTAAAATGTATCAAAAAGTTTACGACCACTGTGTCTGGGTGAAACGTTGGAACAAATGCACAAAACAACAAACGAAATGTTATGCATTCCATCACGTACGTAAAAAATAGTGGACACAATTCGTCATGTGCAAATTTGTAAAATTTTTGTTTATTTTGAACAATAGGGATTATTGAAAATCCTGATAATCTAGGTTTTACTGTATTTATATATTCTCATTCATACTGCACACATTGCTTTGTCAATACCTACACGGTATTATTACCTGATTACAATTGAATTTGAGAGGAAAATGGACTTAATGTGTTCGAGTCAGCCTAAGTTACTCATTTACCATCTCTAATTGCTACCATAGCATTAGGTCAGAAAGCATTCAATACATAAAATGGACAGAAACATTTTCTGTTATTCTGACGAGGCCAAAGTCCGGTATCGTTGACGAGGTTGCAACTTGAGATTCTCCAAATGGAAGTATTCTTCCATAGATTTTTCAACTGCTTTATGGATAATTGACTCCCTTTTATCCAATTCAGAAAATGAGACTTATAAAACATGTTTTGTTGAGATGATGCTCCATCGGGAGTTCGTATGCTCATTAGAAAAAACTACTTTACTAAATTTCAACTCAATGCTGTCATTCTGCAAAATTCAATATATGCTTGAATATCCATCTGGCAAGCTTTTTTCTCTAAAACTCGCATCTATGACTCTCTTCTGTTAATAATATGTTTTAAAGCTTTCATGATAGCTGTGCGTTCAATTATGCAACATCGGGGCAATCTCTGAAAACAATCTTAAACTCTCAATTGTGCCTGTGCCGTATCCAGAATCATTATGTAAATTTTCTGTAACTGTGCGAAATATATTGCACGCGAGTGTTTGAGTTTATTACAAATTTATCTAACATTATTTCAGAAATAATATAAAAGTTTATCCCACAACAGTTTTTTACAACTTGAATTTGAAGAGTATCCGTAGTTACGAATGAACTGTTATAATAATCGTTGTATTTTTTTCACAGGTCCGATAACTAGTGTAGTCTCATTGCTCAGATCGATGTCGTCGGGACCTTCCGCAGCGGCCCGAACAGAACCTAGAAATCAACCTCCTTCCGGAAGCTACGACATGGACATGGAGTTTGACTAAGACCTTTTTATCTAAATGCTATGTCCTGAAAGTGTATGCACCCTTCGATTGATTGAACACTGCATTTCAGACTGCCAGATATTCATTATATCTGCTACAGATTTTGCAGATAATAATGATGAAAGTATTTTATACTTTATATGTAAATTTACACTTATTGTTTTCTTACTTTGTCACGTTAATGATTTCTGTCAGCTATGTAATGTCGTAGTCCTAATAAATACTAGATAGTTTTCATAAATATTTTTTCTCCATAAATTGCCACAAAATTTTATTGATGATAGAGATTTATTGCAGACTGTACGATCAGTTTATCGATTAAATCGCAAAGCTTCTTAGCTTCGTGATCGTCAATTGGATTGAAGTGTTCGTAATATATATATATATTAAAAAAACTGATTTTTTACCACCTTGTTTCCCTAATCGAAAAACTGTATATTTTCCGCTTGATTTCAAAATTTGGGAGTGGTGAATTATTTACCTTCAAACATAAGTGAAATGTGATGCCGCACCATAGAATGCTGTTAACTGGATGGCTGCCACAGACGAGATATCTCGTTAAATTTTTCGTGCTCAACACGCCAGAGACGAGTTACATCGTTAATAATTAATTAAATTAATAATTGCAAATAATAGCCGGCGCGCTAGGTACAAGCCTACTTTTTTTACAGCAGCCAAAAGGCTAACAAAAAAAGAAAACTACATTTATGCAAATTGAGTGACTAAACCGCGTCCAATAATCACAGTAATATATTGCAGTAGTTGATAAACCACAAAAAAACAGACTTCGTTGTTTCTAATCTGATTTCAAACTCAGCATGAACTGGAAATATCCAAGTTATCTTTTACTAGAGGCGAAATTATTCAATCCCTCCCTGCCCAAAAAATATCTACATGTATTACAATCAATACTCCCTCAAAGACGAGAGGTTAGCTGCGCAGAAAATTTAAAGGCTGCGCGGACCAATCCACCAAATGTGCGGCATAATTTGTCATATTTGATATAAAAAATAGTGATTCTTTGTGTTTTGATTCGCATAATAAATAACATCATTTGATAATTTATAGATATTTTTTTACTTATAAGTGTATTATTCAAAAAATAAGAAGTGATAGAACTCATTCTATATTTTAAAATTAAATAAAATCAAGCACCATTTAAGAAAATAAGTACAGGCGAATTTGGTTATTACGAGGAAGATGGGACCGACTAAATTTGCTCGTTATAAACATTACTCGTTATATCAGAGAATAGATATTTTTCAATGCTTACAAACATACCCATCACATGAAGACGTGAAGTATCTGGAGCGGTCACATAATACAAAAATTCACAATTAGAATTTACTTACACACGCCTTGCACACATATTACATTTTTTTGCCAATCCACTTTTCTTATAAAATTTAAAATTGATGCTTGTTTTATTGTTTTCACTCTCATTGTTCTTAAATTTCCCCTCAAAGCACTCAACCCATTAAAAGACTTTTGGGTGGTCTCAGTGCTTGAAAAATTCGACTAGCTTGTCCAATATATCATGAGCTCTAGAAATCGTGTTTTTTTTTGTTCGGTATGCCCGAGAAGTAGCTCGTTATAAATGTAAATAAATGTATGGAGAAAACCATAAACTAAAATGTCAACGAATGTTTCCTCATTACATCCGAGATATCGCTATGCCCGTGATCGTAATAACCGAGTTCGACTGTTGAATGAATCAAATAATCAGTCATTTATAAATTTATGAACATATTTTATAAATTCATTTACAAAAATTCTCGCTCTTTACTTCGTTCCTAATAACTAATCTTTACATAATATACTCTATTAAGATTATATTGTCGTTTAATTACCTAAATGTTCAATTTCTTTCGGCTAATTAGGGTTATTCCAATTAAAAAATATATATTATTTGAATAGTTGTATTGGAGTGCACGCCAACTCGGAATGAGTGCGTGAGGGTTTTCAAATTGCTGTGCTGCCTTAGAGGGAACGTTGATTGCAATGTATTTATTGAAACAATGGCCTATTTAAACTAAATTGATTTTAATGCAGAAAAATCACATACGCTGACGCAAAGGAATCAACAAGTCCATCTCTCTAGAATTGAAAGGAATGAGCGATAGTAATATAATATCGCCTGGATTTTAAAAACACCCCTGTTAAGAAACGCTGATATAATTTTTTACAATATTGATAATATTCTATTTTGGAAACCGGCCATGATCTTTACGAGTAAATAGTTTTGTTGGTGTTAACCTTCCATCAATGATTGACGGTAGAAACCATAAATTATTATAAATGTATCGAACAGCAAAATTTTCTGATAGTTTGAATAACACATTAAACTTGTGTAAAATGAACCTTATTATTAAAATGACACTGGTAAAATATGTAGAGATTTGATATGATTCAATTCAATTAAATAACCTTGATAGTGAGAAACATACTGTCCTGTCAATCTGTTATGGCCTGCTTGCGTTATGCATGTTAATATATAATGATTATACTTACTCAGCGCTGACATAAATAATTAATATCATAAAATTTGAATCGTTCAAACTATGTACATTCTCACAGATTTTGTCACACAATATCTGTGAGAATGTACATAGTTTGAACGATTCAAATTTAATATTGAAATTCCACCAAGCACCTTCAGTCGAAATCTTAAATTAAATAATATCATAAAACTGTCACAACATTTCTGATTTTTAATTTTCATCTCTGTAGTTTTGATTACATCGCTGTATTATATTTTTTGCATCAATTACTGAAGCGGGTGCTGGAAATTTTTGCTCATTCGGTACAAATCAGATTAGCAAGTGACTCGATGAAAAGTTCTGTTGAAAATAAATGTAGTTTTAAGTACTATAACTTGTATAAACATTTTTTAAAATTATATTAAGTTATCAGTCTATAATAAATAATGTTAACGAAGAATCCAATTGTATTGTGAACATTTTATAATAATAATATCATCCCTATTCAGTGGCGGCTTGTGGGAAAAATATTAAGGGTTCTATGGGAATTTTTAAAACAATAAATTGTACATTTTGCTCATACTTGAAATATCAAAAGTTTGTTAATGTTTATTTTTATAATATAATGCTTTTCCACCGATTATTGACAGTGGACACCTTAAAAGTAATCATATTTTTATATTAATAAAAACACAATAATCCATTGTACTTCATTCCACTTTATTTAATATGTCAGGACTGGTTTCGCTCATTGCGAGCATTGTCAACTGATAAGAAATATAATTTAACAATGCTATTCATACAAAATTGAAAAGTTATACACAACAATTGGCATTGAAAAGAAATTGCCAATTACATTAAAGTGATTCTAAAATAACACAAAATTAAAATGTTCAACACATCTAACATATAATTAAATGTCATCCCAGATTAATAAATTCAGAATGGCGATTGAAAGTAATTACAAACATAATTAAAATTTGGGAAATTTTTGACAAAGTGATAAAATGCTACATTAATAAAGTGAATATGCTTAATGATAGTTTTATGCTTTCCCCGCTTCCAAGTAGTTGGTGTGTTCATAACTTAAACAAAATCGACAGCCAGGAAGATTCTGAAAAACAAAATTTTCAAAGACCATATCAATTCTAACAAAAGAAATCTATATTATTTTTTTAATTTATATAAAAGAATAGTTAACAAGGGCTAATGCAATGGATAAAGTAACGGGGAACTAGGAAAAATTTATTTGATCGTTCAAAAGATCTGAATCAGGTAAAAATTTGAATCTATTGATTTCTAGGATTTCTTGCTTGTCTAGTTTGACAGACTTGTTATTTAAATGTAGAACTTTAAACGTTACTTTATCCATTGCATTGTTAAATTATATTTCTTATCAGTTGACAATGCTCGCAATGAGCGAAACCAGTCCTGACATATTAAATAAAGTGGAATGAAGTACAATGGATTATTGTGTTTTTATTAATATAATGCCTTTCCACCAAGTATTGACAGTGAACACCCTAAAAGTGATATTTTTATTTCATATTGTAATCAATCCATCATTTTTGTTATTAGGAAATGGGTTTTTTGCTTTTTCTTATCTTTAGTATCTTGCACATATTCTTTTCCATCAATAGCATTGACAGAGCTATCTCTCAGAAAAACTTTGTTATTTCTTACCATTTATTGTAAACAGTATTGCTTAACCTTTAGAGGAGTGGATAGATCTGTACTGAACTCACTGTGAGGAGTGAGTTCTTTTAAAATGACAATTGTGTGACTTTTTTCCAATGAATATATGTGTTATGACTAGGGAATCCAATCCCGAACCAAAATGTTGATCCCGGGATTTCGGGACTAGAATTTTTCGATCCCGGGACTGGTCCCGGGATCAGTACATTTCTTAAAAAAATAAAAAATGATAATATTGATGAAAAATAAACTGAAAAAATTATTCTTTATTATATTACCAGCTGTAAGCTGCCAATACGTTACCAAAAAGCTCTCTTAATCTCAGTTATTCGCGATTTAGAGGTGAATGAGTGGATTTTTTAATTACTCGTAAAAAATAAGCGAAATCATTACTAAACTAACTTAATATGCAAAAATACGAAATATAACTTAAAATGATTAATTTCGATAACTGAAAAAAGCAATTACCTACTTCCGACTGCAAGAATGAATATTTCTAAAATTGCTGTCTATATATATATATATACATTCCTAATAATTTTATTGAAGTAAATATACGTCATTTAAATATTTAAATATTCCCAGAGTACCAAAGCATCGATTGTTTCGCCATTTAATCAAAGGTTTCGGTTTATGGTACAAAATGAATGTTTATGAATAATAAATCCCGCAAAACAAACACTATTGATATCTGGTAACATTCATTGATGTAGAGAACAAAGCGAAAAATAAATTTTAAAAATATCGAAATATGAAGCTTTATAATAACAAACAATGACACGCTCTTATCGCAAAGATAAAGTCTTAGTAATAAAATTGGTTATCGTTTATTGCATATGCTTGAACTGCCGACTTGAAAACCAACACGTTTCTGTTTTAAAATCAATCCCGAAGTTTCGGTATTATGTTTTCTAATCCCGGGATTGAAATGTATCGAAAACTGTACGGGATCCCGGGATTGGATTCCCTAGTTATGACTGCTGGAATGATGTAAAAATATAATATTAATAAAAATATAATAACCATACAAAAAGGTTTAAATATTAATTTAAAAAATACTCGATATTTCTTGGAAAATGAAAATATAAAAAAAAATATAGACTGCATTATATAAAACCCAGTGGCGGTTCGTTACCTAAAATTTTTGGTGGGCTAAAATAAAGTTAAGCCTTTTATACAATCCAGTATTTTTTATTAAGTTTTTCCCAAGCAAGCTCATCAAAATAATAGTGGACAGAAAAACATTCATTGCTTGCACTGTCGTGTTAGCCCAATTCTTTATTAGGACATTCCGGACAACTTTTGGGAAACAGCTGCGGCATAAATATTTGTTTCACTGTAAAAAAATAGCCGAAAAATTCCAGCACGGTGTAGTCTCCTGCTACACTAATTTGTTTTTGATTCCGGATTCAAAGTTGTCAAATTCATGAAGCGTTGGAGTGAAAGTAGAACTGTTCCGAATCAAAATTTCCTCTAATTTTGTTTTCAAATCACTTCTATTTTTATCTATGAACTAGGAGTTTTAACTGCAGGTTGCTGAATTTTTTTTATTTATAAATCAAATATCAAAAAATATTGTATATATTTTTGAAAATGCACCCTCCCTGCTACGCTACGCAGCAGCAAGCCCCCTATGCCGTGCTCTAACATACATTACTGTACACCAGCAAGCGGAATAAGTGCTGAAATTGATTTAAAATTTTTATACTATAATATATATAAAATTACATTTTTCTCAATTTACTTGGTGGTACTGCAGCTCTGCAGTGTGCATGAACGAGCCGTCACTGTCCCTATAAATTTAGTGACAAATGATTTTAATTCATTTTATTCACCTTCGATAAAAGAGTAATAAGCTTAATACTTTCGATGGTTTCGGCGGTAACTTTGTGGAAGTTCATTTTAATAGAAAATTTAAATTAACTTTGAGTATTCCACGTATTGTGTAACTAACTGTGACATGTGTTTCGCCTCTTTCAGAGGCATCTTCAGACTTACTATCGCAAAGTTTGCTTAAGTAATGAAGCAAGATTGATTCTAACATTTTAAAATTATAAAATTACAAAATGGATTGGGTTTTTTTTTCCTTTTAAGAGGAGCAAGGAGGGGGGTGTAGAATCGAAATAAAGCAAACAGATAATGATACTAATTTTACTAATGAGTTGTAAACAATCAGAATGGGATTTTTCCTTTTTAATGGAAGCAAAGAGGGGATTATAAAATCGAAACAGTGCAAACAAATTTAATCATACTACTAATGACGTTAAACATTACAAACTATTAAAACTAATGAGCTGCAGTCAATCATCTAGGTTTGTGATTACTCTAATAATTGGAAACAATTTGAGTAACGGGGAACCGCCTGTGCTATTAAGAATATTATTTAATAATATTTCTTTTTTGTTAAGAGTTTTATTAATTTCTAAAAATTCTAAGCTATTCATCTTTAAACCCTTTTTATTTACTCGGTGGAGTATTTCTAAATTACAAATCTGATTAAAATTATGATTATTTTCTATTAAATGATTGGCAAACTCAGAAAAATTGTTACTTTTTAGACATCTTATATGTTCTTTAATTCTAATATTAAAGTTTCTACCTGTCTGTCCAACATAAGACGCTTGATAGTCTCCACAAGAGAGTCGATAGATACCACTCTGTGACGATGAATCTACGCGATCTTTACTGTTCAATAAAATTTTACCTAAATTATTTACTGTATAAAACGCGGGTTCTATATTGTCTGGCAAAAATTTAACTATCTTTGACGAGATGTCTCCTATATAAATAATTCTACGCCAGTTTTTAATATTATCGTTTGCTTTCTTCTCTCCTGAAAAAATATTATTTACTATGAGTTGTTTAACTTGCTTACGCTTAAGTAAGTTAACTACTACGTCTGTGTTGTAACCATTATTTACAGCTATCTGTTTAATAATGTTTAACTCTAATTCAAAGTTGACTTTAGTGAGAGGGATGTTAACTAATCTATTAATCATTGCATGGAATGATGAGAGTTTTTGCGACCACGGGTGAATTGATTGATGGTGAATGACGACATCTGTATAAGTAGGCTTTCTGTAAATGGCAAATTCTAATCTGTTGCTATTATTTTTCTTTATTGTTATGTCAAGAAAATTTAAGGTTTTTTGTTGCTCGATTTCTAGTGTGAATTTAATATTTGTATGCAATGAATTTATATGACGTTAAAAGGTATCTAACTGTCTATCTGTTCCTGTCCAAATGCAAAAGATATCGTCTACATAACGATACCAAGTTTTTACATTTTTAAGTAACGTGTGATTTGACTTAAAGAGATTATTCTCAAAATAATCCATAAAAATATCCGCGAGCAAAGGTGAAATAGGACCACCCATAGGTAATCCTACCGATTGTTTGTAAAATTTTTATTAAACAAAAAATAGTTTTGTTCAATACAAATATTAAAAAGTCTAAGCATTTCTTTAACGACGTTGCTATTAATATCCGAAAAAGTTAAAATTTCGCTGACTATATTTTTGCACTCTTCCGTTGGTACGTTAGTAAATAAATTTGTTACGTCGAATGATACTAATTTACAATTACTAGTTAATTGTATGTCTTTGATTTTTTCTGTGAAGTCAATGCTATTCTTAACTGTATACTTCGGTTTAAACACGTAAGAATTAAAAACGTCATTTAACTCACGGGCGATTTTGTAAGATGGAGAACTACAAAAAGATACCACGGGACGAATCGGTATCAAGGGTTTGTGTAATTTGGGTAAGCCAAATAATCTCGGAGCTTGTGGGTTTAAATTAATAACTTTATTTTTATTTAAGTAGAAAATGATAGGGCAGTTTTTGACACACGTTTTTACCTCATCTTGAAATTTGGATGTAGGATCCTTGTTAAGTAATTGGAAATGATCTCCTTTCGACAAGAAGTCTTCCACTTTCGATGTATAATCTAATGAGTTTAAAATTACTATGGAATTGCCTTTATCTGCTTTCGTCAGAGTAAGGTTTTCTCGACGTAAAATATCTTTGATATTTTTCGCCGTCCGCATATCGGAATTCGATGATTTCAATGAGTTTAAGTCTAATTCTTTTATTTGTTGGGCACAAATATGTTTAAAAGCAACTGGTTGTTTGAATAGAGCAACATCTAAATCTACTGCTAGATTTTCAACACATTTGTCTAACATACTGTTGGAGATGTTAAATTTAAGGCCTTTTGACAAAAGGTTCATTTCTGAGACACTGAATGTATGTGATGACAGGTTCTTAACACGATCAAAGAATTTATGAGAGCTAAAATGTCCTGACGTCTGTGTAACCGAAAACGTTTGGATTTTATTATTAAAAACTGGCGTAGAATTATTTATTTAGGAGACATCTCGTCAAAGATAGTTAAATTTTTGCCAGACAATATAGAACCCGCGTTTTATACAGTAAATAATTTAGGTAAAATTTTATTGAACAGTAAAGATCGCGTAGATTCATCGTCACAGAGTGGTATCTATCGACTCTCTTGTGGAGACTGTCAAGCGTCTTATGTTGGACAGACAGGTAGAAACTTTAATATTAGAATTAAAGAACATATAAGATGTCTAAAAAGTAACAATTTTTCTGAGTTTGCCAATCATTTAATAGAAAATAATCATAATTTTAATCAGATTTGTAATTTAGAAATACTCCACCGAGTAAATAAAAAGGGTTTAAAGATGAATAGCTTAGAATTTTTAGAAATTAATAAAACTCTTAACAAAAAAGAAATATTATTAAATAATATTCTTAATAGCACAGGCGGTTCCCCGTTACTCAAATTGTTTCCAATTATTAGAGTAATCACAAACCTAGATGATTGACTGCAGCTCATTAGTTTTAATAGTTTGTAATGTTTAACGTCATTAGTAGTATGATTAAATTTGTTTGCACTGTTTCGATTTTATAATCCCCTCTTTGCTTCCATTAAAAAGGAAAAATCCCATTCTGATTGTTTACAACTCATTAGTAAAATTAGTATCATTATCTGTTTGCTTTATTTCGATTCTACACCCCCCTCCTTGCTCCTCTTAAAAGGAAAAAAAAAACCCAATCCATTTTGTAATTTTATAATTTTAAAATGTTAGAATCAATCTTGCTTCATTACTTAAGCAAACTTTGCGATAGTAAGTCTGAAGATGCCTCTGAAAGAGGCGAAACACGTGTCACAGTTAGTTACACAATACGTGGAATACTCAAAGTTAATTTAAATTTTCTATGAGTAATAAGCTAATTCACAAAAAGTTTATTTGTGATTTTAAGTCTTAGACGAGATATTTTTCTTACCTTGATACTTGTACTGTTAACCTTTTATTCTTTGTTTCAAAATTGGGTGTGATAGTGTAAATTATTTCAAAAGAAAACAATGGGATGATCTGTCAATTATTGTAATTGATTTGATGTATGTGATAAAAAAAAATCAACAGATCTTAAAAACATATAAACTGCAATGTTAGATTTTTTTACATATTTTGTTAATCCCGTATGTAAGCAATGCAATAAAAAAATCGCTTTTCCTATACATGTTAGGTTAAGGTGACATTTTTTTAACCGCCTAATATTTATAAATTTCAACTATGATTCCACTCATAGTTATTACAATAAATAGACGATAATAATATACAGATGTTGAGAGTTGTGTTCAAAAAAAATTTTACAATAGCAATATGGATCAGGGCTTCGAACCACTATTTTTTTCGTTCCGGTTTTTGTTCCGTTTTAAGTAAAAAATATATATATCGGTTCGGTTCCGGCAAAAATAACAGTTTTCGGTTCAGCTCGAATACAAAAACCCAGGAATTTACTGATTTGCCCAAAATACGCACTGAACTGAAAAAAAAATCATAATTTTTTCAGTTCGGTTCTGGTTTTCGGTTTAGTTCCGGCTCGAAGCCCTGATATGGATGTCGAAATGCAATATCAACTGAACTCTGTTGTTGCCCTAAAACTATTTGACTACCCTCATTGATTGATAAAATGTTCTATGTAGTTTTAACTTCTTATCGAAATGACAGTGACAGGTGAAATCAAAAGGGTGGAATTTTTTGTTATTCTTTCTGTTTATTATGTTTTATAAATTATTAATATATTTTTAACAGATTATCTTGGATGATCGATTCTTTCAATCAATGAATTGTCAATGAATTGAGTCACAATAATTTCATGTATAAAGTTAATATTGTTTGCTATTAATCCTCAGTGGAATGACACAATATAATGAATGTTTCTATTATAATGAAAATATATTTCATTATTTCTTACTGTGTATGCGTTCTTTTGATTTTTTAGCTAGTTTTTTGCTTGTTTAAATTAATAATCGAAAAGTTTATTTTACTTGTAGAGCGAAAAATCGTAATTTTTATAGTATTTATTATGCTGAAATAAAAAAATCATATTATTTTTCTCAATATTTGAGTCAATCTAAACAAACATTCCCCTTAGTCGACTATTTAACATCAAACTCATATTTTTTATGGCTATATGTTCTCTGAATTTTAAATAGACTTAACTCACTTTGATTGTGCTGAAACAGTGAAGTGGATGACATTAAATTCGCATGTTAAAGTACTCCATATTGTTATCAATTTTCCATTAAGTGGTATCTCAAAAACTGCACGTTTTCTGGAGACACAAATGTACATTATTCTAATGTTATCGCTATCGCTATGAAACACCACTGGAATGGTTCTGTCCTTGATGTCTGTGATGAAGTCAATAAGGCAGGAAGCAAAGACGTTTCTATCCATGCCACCCTCTTCATCATTCCTTCATCATGCCAAACATGGATGTGACCATATTATTTGCCAACATTTTTGTATTTGATTAAATAAAGCATGAAATAAAATATATTTTGGGATACGAGTTAATGGAATGTGTGTGTATTGAAATTCTGAATTCGTTATATTGAAAAACTCAAAACTGACAAAAATTGAGATACGAGTTTATAGAAAATTAACGATGATGAGTAACTTGTTTGGAAAAAAGTTTGATTTGCACTGACTCATTTAATATATGTGATGATATGGAGCTGACCGAATATTAATTTAAATAACTATAATCGATTTATATTGTAAATAATTTTTCATCAAATATTTTGTAAAAGCCTCACTGCACCCGAGGTAGCTTAACTCTGAAGAGAACCTCAAATCTTGTATGATTTTTTATTCAATTAAACTGATTCAATATTATCGTTGATATAGTGTAGTTTTTCTTTGAATGTATTTTCTATTTCACAGATAGCAGTTTTAACTAGAATTAAACTTTTAATTTTTTGCAAGACTACTTCTCTTCTAACATTTGTAAGCGGGGCTTGTGGAGTATCAAAAAAAAAACAAGACTGACTCCATCATTTACAAGTGTCTGTCGAAAAAAAGTATAAAAGTCCATACTGTAATTAGAATATTTTGAATGCACGTTTTCATGCAAAAAGTTTTCAAGGCTGGACGCGAAATATAATCATATCTTTAAATAATCGAACCGTCTTTGATTATTTGAAAAATTTCGTAAACGATACAAACTTTCAAATTAGTTTTCTCAATATTATTTTAACATATACTACAATCTTTCTAAGCCAGGAGATTTGAATATAAAAAGAAGTCCATTCCAATTCGAAGAACGAAATATGCGATCCAAAATAAGCCGCTAGCATTGGCCGGAAAATGTGCTGTTCGAAATAAAGCGTTATCATTGGGCGAAATGGTCATCAGTACGGACACATTTGTGATTATTTGTGATTATTTGTGATTATTTTATCGGCTATTATTATAATTAGGATGTTAGAGTGAATAATGCATTGTGTATCTCTTCAGCGCCAGTATATATAGCTGAGGAAAATATAAGTTTAAACATAGTTCTGACGATGGCGAAAGCCGAAATAGCTATCAACGCATAAAATTATTAAAAACTAGAACTAAAATTCTTTGATATTTTTAATCTGATATAATGGAGTTCTACCAAGTAAATGCCAAATCAATTAATCAATTAATAATCAGCTTAATTTCTTTTGTACAAATATATAGCATCTGTCTAAGAAGGCTTATTTTACGAAAATAAGTAAATCTATATTTATTTATCTTTCTCTCAGTGATTTTAAATGTGAATATATTAAAATGCGCAGTTCAATTTAGCAAAAAAAAATGCTTCGCTTCATTGCATTTTAAAAAAATAGTAGTTCTCCAAATACTTTCAAATAAAAAACAAAGTAAGTATTGTACATAATAGATTTATTCTAAATATTTAATTTTTTAAAAAACATACACATTTTCCGTATAAATGACAATGTTATCAGCTTATATATTTTGTGTTGTTTCTGCTATGCATGCAGAGATAAGAAGGAGAAATACAAAATAATTATTAACGCTAACAAACAGTACCACAGTAGAACCTCTATTATATGGATTGTTCAAAATAAGCAGTGGTTGTAAACTTTTTGATACATTTTTGTTGTAATAAAAATACTTGACGTATTTATAAATAACGCAAGTGAGAGCAGCATTGCCAATGCAAGTGACAGCGATACTTGCTTGGAATTCTTTAGACAGTAGGCAGTCTGGCAGCACTGGTCAGTAGTCATCCAAATCCAATACGCGTTGAATGTTGGTTTCTTGAAAACTCAATCTCTGTTTTAATATAACCAATATGCCATCGAAAAGAAAATGTGCTGTAGTAGTATCATTAGAAGTCACATTGGATATAATCAGCTAAGCTATATTTAAATCTAGAAAAATAAAAAAATTCATGCTCAATGTACATGTCTTTAAAAAAATATTTTAAACTATGATTTCTTCAATTATCCGGATGCTTCTTTATCCGGACTACCTTCATACCCATTTTGTCGTAATAATCGAGGTTCTACTGTATAAGCAATGATATTATGTAACAATTCTAAAATGTATCGTAACAATAATCAATAACTGAAAAATCTTTTTTTTTTACCTTCATTAAATTGCAAGAGTGAAGAATTCCAAGATCGACCCAAAACTAGGTTCTATTATTTTCGCTCCAATTCCATATTTTAAGCGCTATACTTAAACCTTAAAATGTCGACTCGTAATAGGCAGAAAAGCGTAACCAACTATTCACAAAATTTACAGGTTTTTGTAAAATTACTCATAAGTTCGTAAGAGAAATTCCTTAAATGCAGTTATGATATTTGGTCAATGCATAAACCAGGGGTGGGGAACCTTTTCTTATCTAAAGGCCGCATTATTTTTTCTGATTCGACGTAAACATTGACTAGGGAATCTTTGGCCGGATTTTACGAAGTTACTTCTCAGATTCTCGTAAATTTACGAATTTACAAAAAAATACAGAATTACAGAATTGGCCAGAAGGCCGCACCAGGGTAGCCAAAAGGCCTCAGGTTCCCCACGCCTGGCCTAAACTGAAGTCATAATAGATTTTTCTGACTACTTTCAGTTCTAGATTTAGTGGCGGTAACGCTGTTTTGCCTTATGACTGACAACTGTTTATCTTCAGAAATCACCTGAACCAAATGTTGAATGCTTGATTTATTGGGCTTATTGTATCAGGCGGATTTCATCCGCAACAATTTTGTCACTTTTGTCCATGAAACTCGTCAGAGCACCTTTGACACTTTTCTATCTCTTAAAATAAGTTGATCGGTGATCACTCAGGGGAAGAAAAAGCTTCCGTGACGGATCTCAAATATTCGAGTCCCAGTACTGACAGCATTGTCTTCAATCGATTTATGTTTGAAAGCATCAGGTTTTGTGATATCTAAAAAAAATTCCCCCCCCCCCCTTCCAATCCTAAAATTGACGAACAAAAGCGAGTTACTTAACCAATAGTCCTGTCCTAGCTCTCTTAGAAAAAAAAACATAATGAGCAACTGAGTAAAGAGCAGTTCTTGTAAAAGAAACTTTTGTTATGATGCCTCAATTAGGTAGGCATATGCTCCACATTGGGAACGTACATACATTAGAAAAAAACGAGTTAGATTTCCAGCACCTTTTTTTTTAAAAAAAAAGCACGACTAAATTTATGTCTAGAGGAAAATTAATAAAAAAAAGAAATTTTGAAAATCACATGAAAGAAAAATAGCTTAGCTGACAAGTTGGCTTAGCTTTTTCGAAAGTATAATTTCACCAATCTGGCCCATGATACTCGGCCCAAATTCAAAACTACAGTATGTTGGTATGATGAGCTAACTAGGTCTTGGGTCCTAGTGGAGGAATCACTGTGGCCCTTAGGCTAAAAAGTTTGTAGACTCCTGTTTTATTACATCTGATGTGTCATGTATTTTATGACCCAGGGTTTTTTACCCCATGGCATATTACTACTGTACTTTTTATGAAAGCCAGTAGCATTACATATTCTCTTTTAAGAAGACTTTGAACAAATACTACCTATATAATTTGGTACTCATATCGGTACATTTTTTTTAGTGTAGTGTTGCCGACTCTCCAGAAGAAACCAAAACCACCCTTAGAAGAAATATGATTAGGTATTAACCTTTAGAGTGCTATTTAGCGCTATCTCGCTGTAAGAAGTAGTCATGAAAAGTGCGATGCGGCGTAAGCACTACGTTTTTTAGTGTGCATTTTTCAGTTCTCGTGTGAGTCATTAAAATTGGTTGATATTTGTCCAATTTATTGCATTTTTATTTAATACCATACGTTTTTTACCTAATAACACAAAATATCTGTAGCAATTTACATACATGCTTGCAAAATAAGCGTAGCACATTCTCTTTTTTTCTTTCTATTTTTATTTTTTTAAGCACAACAGGTAGAAGATAGGTTCCGTGCAGCCCTGTATTGGGCCAAGAATATGAGTAGTAAATTTGTTTCTTTTCTTGATTGTATTGTGTTATGGGAGGTGGCCGTGTACACATTACGGGTTGTGGTGGAATAATCAACAACCAGCTTGTGGATATATATGAAGAACTATATTATAACATTTATTTTATAAATGGGATATAACGCCCTTTGTGGACACAATATCTGGCATAATTCTTAAAAATATCCTGTTTCGTAACATTGTTCAAACAAATTGTATTTTGAGCAATTTTCGACAAGTTATGGGTTTTTCGAGGGACTTTTACTTTGAGTTATTTTTTTATTTTCACAAACGTTTTCAAGCTCTTCACTTAAAATTTGGGTTAACGGGTGTGAGTTCCTGAACTGACAATTGTATAGAATAGCCGATTTACTTATGGATTTGCAGCTAAATACATAAATGTCTGTGATGTATCCGTTTCTTCCCACCAATATCTTATTTGATCTTAAAAAGATCTGCGGGGATAGGAAGCGATCCAGCTACTATTTGCCATATCTTAAAAAGATCTGCGCGGATAGGAAGCGATCCAGCTACTATTTTCCATATCCTAAAAACAATTGACATACCCCTTCATACATTTCACATAGTTTCAGTTGATAAATTTCTTCTTTTTGAACCATTTAGCATATGGCCTCCCTGCGGTACATCCAGAATTCTTTGTTATCCACCGATCTCTGCTTCTTTCTATGACATACCGTCACCCTTCAGTTCCGTCAAGTACCTCTCATGTATAGTAGCAGACAATCGTCAAGGACGCTGGAATCTCACTTGTAGAAAGAAAAGATACACAGGGCTGATACTCTCCAGAGGCACTTGCTACAAATGGCACATCTAGTATGTAAAGGTAAGTATTAAAAAAGATCCGTTGTATTGTTTGATACATACATTGTTTTCATAAAGACAATCACAAGATTGTGCAATAATAGCATACACATAAGTAACCTTTCCTTGTTCTATGGTTACCAAATGAGCCCCTGGGAAGAAAAGTGAGCCAAGTAGTATTTTAGGAAACTAATAGTTAGATGCGTTATAATATTCTACATGTCTTAAAATATCATAAAAGTAAAATGACCTTCGTATAATACACACAGCAATAGTGTTTTCTCCTTAAAATAAACAAAGACGTGATTGTGCTTGAAAAGTTTTACCATATTGCTACTTAGCTCACTTAACTGGTGAAATGGGACCTGCAAATTAAATTTTAACGCATTTCCTGAACTAAGAGATGGCTTTCGTTTGAAAAAATTACAATATTTTGACGCAGTTTGGTTCGGTTCTTCTTTAGTGGGAAGGGAAAAAGAAAATTTAGTTAATATATTTCTCTAACTGGCATCACATTCTCTGTAAATTATTTTTTGTTTTAATGTATGGAATATTTAGCCCAACTTGGTTTCAATGTTAATATATGATTTGAAAAAAAAATATTTATAAACATATTTTGAGGGAGTAAGTAAGTATTATGTAAAAACATTTGTTTTACTTGGCCCTAATTTTAAACTAGCCGAGTCTTACTTATTATTATTACTATGCATGCACAAGAGAATTCGATAATTTTCCTTATAATGATAGAAGAGAATCATGTTTAAGATATTATACAAATCAGTGATTACGTAGTTACATTATACCCAGCGGTGAGCTGAAAAAACATTAACAAGGGGCTCGCTTAATCTCAAAGCAATTCTCGGTGTTCTGGGAAGGAGTAAAATTTTTTAATATTCTAAATTACATACAATACTTAAATAAGCAAACGATTGTTACAATACACTTATAATATATAACAATCAGTTCAATTCAGGACTCGATCAAAAGTAGTAAAGAAAACACGCGCCTTTTTAAAGATGAGACTATTATTGACCTAACGTGTTTTATCATGGTACTAAACTTCTGTTTGTAATGAAGTCGATAGAATGATGATGGCTGCTAAGCTTACACCTGCCAGAAACGGGTGAATATTTAAAAAAAGAGACGGCGCGCGCCATCTGCAACTTACGACGAACTCGCACGAGAACAATATAATATAACATAGAGACCCGCATTCTTAGCATCTACATATTTTTATAAATTTTACCATTTTTGTTAAAAATTTTAGCTTTGGATAGCATTAAACATGTTTAATTTTAATTGATTATCTATTTCAATTCATTTTAACATTATTTATTACATTGTATAGGAATATATACAGTTTAAAAATAACAACACAACTTGCAAAATACAGAGAGAAAAAAAAACATTATTATAAATAAATACATATACGTACAATTTATTAGAAATTGACATTGACAATTTTAAGAATTCTTTTTGAGGTGTTTGTAAACTTGTTCATTCATATATTTGATGGATTTGGCGGTAACTTAGTGGAAGTTCATTTTTAATATAATATAAAAATTGATAACTTTGTTATTTCACTTGTGTTTATAATTAGTGCTATCAAAGTTTGTATCTTACCCCCTCCCTGCGTCCAGTAGAAAAGAACAAACTCCCGACTTTTCTTTGAAATTTATAACTTTATAACTATTAGAAACAATGTTTGGTTTGTTCGTAAGCCTTGCAATGTTATGTCTAATGATGCTTTTCAAAGAGGCGAAACACGTGTCACATTTTGTAACACAACAAGTGGAACAACAAAGTTCTCAAATTTGATTATATTTATCCATAGATAATAAATTGCGTATTATCTAATTTGAAAATTTAAAAACGCTCCATACATTTGGCATTATGATTGGTTCGCCTTTTTTACGAAACACGGGCGTTACATCCCGAAATCAGAAACAAAAAAATAAGAAAAAATGTTTCTTACAATCGATGATATTCGATATATCTTAATTGTAAGAACACAATTAAATGATTGTAAATAATAATTGAATTGTCCATTTATACACAAATGCTCGGATTTGTTTGGGTTTTATTAAGAGAAAACTTCTGTCGTTAGTTATTACGAAGTAAAGTACCTTATCCATCCATACTCAGTGGAAATAATGTTGTTATTCAACTTGCAGATTGGCGTTGTTTTTGTGAATACACCTTAGCAGCATGTCGTACCATGGTACTTTACGCAGTACCGAAAAGGTGTTCCACATAGCAGCTGTTTCAAATAACATCACCTGCCCTTTTAACCAGTTGATTTTTTGTCCTTCCTCGCCTGAGGCTATTCTTTAACAATATTTTTACCTCATCCTAAAAATAATAATAATTGAAAACATACCCGCATACAAAATGTTTATTGAATAACCTTTCTTTTAACAACAAATAAACTAAGAGAAATTACTTTGTTTTATACACAAATCATGTCCATCTCTTGGCTGCAGGCACTTAGCCACGATTCATTGAGATGGGGGGAGGTGAAAGAAAGAAATATTGTAACAATAAAGTTTAATCAGTGTATTTGAAAATCGGGAAACTAAAAAACAATGAAATAATCAATTGCATTAAAAAAAAGATTATTTAAAAAAAATTGACCTAAGTTTATGACTGAGGCGCAAAAAAAATAACGAAAATGTAATTTTCATAAATATTTAAAATTGTAGCGGAACAGCAAGACATCGGTGAATGAATGCATATTTTAAAAATTATATTATTTGACATTTGTATATAATTAACTCTGATTAAAACTTATTACCCAGAGCAGGGCAATTTAAAAATTAACAAAAATATTATTTGTACATATTTTCACAAAATGATTGAAGCTAACTAATCTTTTTCTCGCATATTTTGATGATTTGGTGCTTGTATTATTCAAATGATATTAAAAATCATGATTTCTCTAAGTTTACGTGAATACAGAATCCATTTGCCTCTAAGATTTAATTAACTTTGTGCTAATTAACAAGCATATTCTTCTTAAAAAAAACAATGAAATAAAATATTTATATGCCAAATACAGGAAATATGTCAAATACTTCTTCGGGGACAACGGTTTCCCCTTCTGGCTATTTCCAAAGCTTACCGAACTTGCTCAACAGAATGTCTTCCTGTAATGTTAGGACTTACTCCATTGGATCTAGAGGTCCAAAAACGAGCTGCAATTCATCACCTTTTTCACGGGAAACCAGCGCAAATTGGTCGCACAACTCTTCACCCGTTGGATTCGTAAGAATTTTTAAAAGTTAAAGTGAAAAAACTCTGCTCACTAACCGTTTTAACTAATTGGCAAAGTCGATGGTCAAAGTCCCTTCATGGTAGAATTACCTATTTATTTTTCCCAGATATTGCTTTTCGTCAGAATGCAACCTGGCTCTCTCCGGATCACTGGACCTCACAATTTATCACCGGACACGGTGCGTTTAATGCCAAGTTACATACATTTAAAATCAAACTTAGCCCACACTGCCCTTGTGCATATTCTCTGGAATTGTTCGATTATGTCAGTAGAAAGAGACATATTGTTTTCATTATGTAGGAACAACCATGTTGGTCCTATCGGGCATCCAGATCTAGTTTCGTCTCCAGAAAGTTTCTGTCACTTCAAAAAATTTGCTACTTCTTTTGGAGAAAAATTTTACCTTCCCCGCCCCTCACCATTCAATCCTTAATCACATCTGTTTCAAAATTAAAAGTCATTTTATTAGTGCCATTAACTATCATTGCTTATCATTATTTACTTGTTTTTTTTACTTGTAGTTATACTAATTCTATGTATTTAATTAACCTTTATTAATATCTATATATTTTTAATTATTATTTATTGTTGCCTATCAAATTGTATCTAAAAAAATGTATCTTAACTGTATCATTGAAGAGATATCATCTTCGGTGTGATGCAGAAAAAAAGAAGTTTATCGAATAAAAAAAATATATATATACTAGCTGACCCGACGAACTTCGTATCACCTCAGAATCAATAAGTGTTGTGTCAACTTGATAACTTGAAACATGATGACTACCGAGCCAACCTTTAGTTGTTAATTGTGCTGTGGCAAGCCAGGCAGATCCATTGAGTTTAAAAAATCAGTTGGATAGTTGGTTGCTTCGTCTTCGTTTGTTACACGGTCGATAGATTTGAAGGAATGCAGTGGACCAACGATTTGATTTTGAATTGTGAAGTTTAAATGATCCACATCTTTGTTCTTTGCCGCAAGAACTGCTCGTTCACTCAACCAATTGAGATTTTTGTGATTAGATTTTCGGGAACATTTTGTTGATGAAGCCGTCCTTCGTTGAGACAAAATTGAAAAAATTCGGCGAAAACGAAATCAATCCATTCGATTCGTCAACAGGAACACGGCCGTTACCGACGATTGTCAGCAATTGCTTGGAAAAATCTTCGGCAGATGGATCGTTTAGCAATGCAACTCGCATGATTATCGTCAGCTGAAGTTTCTTTAGATAGCGCCACAGAGTCGATGATTTGAGGCAAGCGTTTATTTCATCGGCATCAATCTTGGAATGACTGGTAATTTGGCGGAAATCGACAAATAGTAGAATCTTTGCGCCTCTAAAACATCTTGAGTCATTGCACAGATCTTTCATAGTTTGATTGAGTGCTTCAAATGCGCATTTGTGCGCCATTTTCCATTCATCCCAGGTGATACTTGTATTTGCTACCAAAAATTTGGCCATTGCTGAGTGTTTCGCAATCTTGTATGTCAGTTTTTCCGTGGTTTGAAGGTTTAACGGCAATTTCAACGTTGAATAAGCCGCTCGGCATCCTTCTATCTACGTGGCCACTATTCTAGACGAAGAAACTGCTACAGTAATTTCGGATCTCACACGAACAGTGGCCATAATCAATGACATGAGGAATGTCTTCCCAGCACCACCGGCGCATCGAGGAAAAATAAGCCACCATTTCCATCATCAATTGCCTTCATTAACGTATCGTACATTCCCTTCTGTTGAGGATTCAACAGTGGTATATTCGTTCAAACTGATCAATGCATCTCGATCATATTCACGTTCACGTTCCGATTCTCGATTGAAAGCGTCGTTTGTTCCACGATCTGGCGTTGGCATTCCTAACTTGACTAACAAACTGCCGCACATAAGGTAACTCATGGATTCGATAGAAAGCATGTCAAAATAATTATAACAAATAATGTGCGTATCTGACTTGGAGATTCAGTAAAAATTGCTTCAGCGATTGTCATGTCCCAATGAGTATCGTTTTCAAGAAAATTGAGATATTGGCACACTACGCCATTGACAGTTCGAAGTGATTCAAATGATGTCAGCCCACGAACATATACCAGCAACAACCGCAAGTAGAAGCATTCGTCATTCTACAGATGCACTGTGTTAATGCGACCAAAAGCATCAGTAGAACGCACATCCGGATGATCAGGAACCGCATTGCCTTGCTTTAGACGTTTAAATTTTTTCGATGAAGCGTTCCAAGAGTAATAACGTGCCATCTTAGCAGGGCTGTGGAGTCGCGTAAAAAAAGACGACTCCGACTCCAGCTTAAAAATAATTAAGCTCAGACGATGAAAAATGACTAAAAACGACTAAATGAAAAAAATAAATGTATATTCAATCGTATCTTAACAAAGATGTAAAAGTAGTTACACATAGCTTCCAATATTAACGATTTCGTGACAAAGTCGGTACGATTGGATATACATTTTTTTTTCATTTATTCTGACAGTAATCAAAGATCATAACGCTTCTTAGATTTGTATAATTAATTAAAACAAATATTTCACAAACGATTTCTGTGCTGGCGGCAATTTCGATTAAACGTCAAATGCTTCAACGCTATTCTTTAAGATAACCGAAGATCATATGTCATGCATATGACGCGGTTTGCCAGTGTACGTCACCAATAGTAGAATAGCCAATCGACCAACATTAGCTGCATATCCTTCGCGCCACATTATAAACCAATCAAAATACACTATTCCCGCTATTAGCCATGCGTCCCGTCTTTGACCATAATTGGATAAATAGATTTTTGCATCAAAATGATTTATCGGAATTAAAACTTGAATTTCGAACTTGAATTCGATGAAAACTCAAAATCGCGGCGCATGTAGCAGTCAACTGTCAAAGTATAATGTAATCAACGCCACCTAGTAGATTTAATGTAAACAGCATAGAACGTCATGTCCGCGTTCCATTTGTATTTTTCAAAAAAACAAATTGTATGAGGACATTTATTTTCTTAATAATTTCTTCCCCATGATATTTTTTCGATGTTTTAATGCTTATTCTGCTATTCTAGGCGGATACAAATTTAATAAATCAAAGATCATTACAATCCGTGCTGCCATTCTCGAGATATACGTGGTGTAACCAACCCCACTTTGTTTTATATATATAGATATTTATATTTTTAAACGAAACCTTGTTTTTATTCTGTAAATTGTGTTTTTAGTTTTGTTTGTATATTTTCCAACCATTTAAAACGTGTCTTTTATTATATGAAATAGAGGGTGGAGGAGCTGCGGACTACATTTTTTAAAAAACAGTGGTGTAATAACATAAAGTTTGGATACTACTGGACTAAGGTGAATGCAGTGGCAAAAGAAGGAAGTAGGCTTTGATCCCTTGATCCTCCTTCGCTAAATTTTTAATTAGTTAGGTAATAGTTTTATAAAGTGAATTATTATAAGATTGATTAAGCATTTACTTGCTAGAACTCTATTGTGACAAGGTTTAAACATAAGTGTTTAGTCCTACAAGAATTATATATTATAGTTTACACCTATTTCCACTTCACGTCATTGTCATAACTATTTAAACGGATTTTGGTTTATTTATTTATATATTATACATTTTTAGAAGAGATATACACTGAACCATCTTACTTTGATTCCAAATATGATTGAATCTTTAAAAAAATCGAATACTGCAGATGACCAAGGAATTTCTTTGTGGTTTCCGTATCCCCTACCCTGGAAAAGTGGACCACGATGCACGTCACATCTATGTATATCCCGCAATGAGTGACACGTTGATAATCCTGAATGTGATAAGACACCGGTAGAAGATTATAATTAATTACCTGTGTTGAAAGGTTTTTTCAAAAAATGATAATAATGTCGTAAAGTATTTTACCGTATAAATTAATCATCAAATAATTAACTATATTCTACAAAAACTTTAAAAACAAAGCTATGTGAAAAATAAGTGTATCAAATCACAATAACTAAAAGCTATTTCGTATGTTGAATTGGTATTTATTTGTTAAATCTTTAATATAATTAGGTCAAAATGTCAAAGTTTTAAGTTCGACAATTTAATAATTTCAATATACTGATAATTTAACGAAAAATATGTCAGCGAGAAATTAAATTGCGAAGTGAACGATCCTGGGTTTCAAATTTTGAATGGTGAGGAAATATCTGCATTAGACGAGTAAGATCATTTTGGAAGAAGATTTCAGAAGTGAAGAGTTTCAAGTGGAAGAATACGCCCGCGCGAGGCTATTTGGCGCCATAGGCAACATTTACCATAAAACCGTGTAGAATTTCGGGATTCGTGATTGAGAAATTTATGCTCGGCAATTTTGAAATCCTAGGAATTCACGGATTTCCTAAAATGAAAGAATGTGAGGCCTTTTTTAGCTCTCGCGGGGCTTATCAAAAAAAAATACTCGCTGCCCTATTTAAAAAACCCAGAAATTTACGGAATTTCCCAAAATGAAAAGACGCGTGACCTTTTTTTTGGCTTATTGTACTACTTTGTTTATGCGCCCTTTATGGTTTCCGAACTAGGCGGTTGCCTATTTCGCCTGTATGGTGGCGCCGCCTTGCTGGTCTTCACTTTCTGAAGCTTTTCAATTCTTAGTTGTCATTATGAAAAAGCTTGAGTGTCAGAAAGAATGTAACCCGAGACAATGCATGTGTTTTAAAAGTACATATATATTTGTAATTTAGCAGATCCAAAAAGGAAGACTAGCTACCTTTAAACAAAAATCAATGATTGAATTCTTTACTAAAAAAGTATAGGAGATAAACAAGTACCTGTGTGTGTAAAAAATAATAAAAAGTACACCGGTGCATAGTGTACTTTTCTTCGTCAAGTTTTTTTTCGAATATCTTAACAATAGTTAAAAAAAAGGTCTCGCGTGTTTTCATTTAAGGAATTCCGTAAATTCCTGAGTATTTTTTTAAAATATGCGAGCAAAAAGTTCAAAGATTTTTTTTTTTTGAATCTTTCAATCCCCGAATCTCGAAAAACTTATTTGTACATGAAACTCAAAAGGAGGCACGGACCCAAAAAGGTTTCAAAACTATGATTTAGACCAGGGTTTCTCAACGGTGGGCACGGTGGGTCCTGTGGCCCCCCAGGGGGCCACAGAGATTTATTTTTGCTTTGGAGAGCCACAACACAGTTTAGAAGGGTCACAGCAAATTTTGCGAAATCCTTGAATTTCTGGGATTTTGGATTTGAAATTCTCTAAAAAGGTCCCACGCTGGTAAATTTGGGAAATTCGCAAATTCCTAGGTTTTTGAAATTCTTATTTTTATGGGAAGACGAAACAATAGTAGGTCAGCCACAGAAACATAAAGACACTCAAAAGGGGCCACAGACCCAAAACGGTTGAGATATACATTAAGATTACTTCTACCCGCAATAAGTCTGGATAATCCAGCTTTTACTGTAAATCCAAACCTGCTAAAAGGAAGAAAGGTGAATAAAAAAATGTGGTATTTATTGTATTATTATATAAATTTTCTTTATTCCAAATGCGGCAATTTTGTTAATTGATGCAGCCATTCAACCAAAACTGAAATATCTCATCGTTGACCCAAAATTTTGTGGTGAAAATGAGGATCAAGAGTAATGTTATTTTCGGCCCGTTCACCAAACGAACGCGAAGCCATCCATATAGATTCAAGGATTGCCGGAAGTTTATCAAAAGCTTGTTTTTGATTCACCTTTTTTATTTGTATTCATAAGTTTGATGACATTGCGTTCTTGTCTACGAATTAGCAGAATCTTATTCGGTTTGTATTAATAATTCGTCATCTTTCATTAACGCCTTTAGAATTATCTGCTAGACTGGCCTGGTACTTGTCAAGTGACTATTTTGACTGTTTCAATGTGATTCGTATTTTCCTTATTAGTTTGATTTTATTTTGAATCGAAACAAGCGTCCGAAGGTCGCCATAGCAACACCTATACTTATGTTTGCAACTAGAATATCCAATCCCGGCATTTCGTCCAATTTTGTGATCCCGAAATCCCGGGATTGCGACAGTACTAATCATTGGATTTCGGGATTGAAAAAATGAAACACATAAGAACTCAAAAAAGATATCGCTCTGTTATTTTTGGTAAATCCATAAATTTTGGATTCAAAAATGATTGGAAAAGCTAAAAAAAATCTCCCAGGCTGTTTATTTGGGCAAATCCGTAAATTTTTGATTAGAAAATTCTGAAGAACTAAACAAAAAAGGCCCCACGATGGTAATTTTGGGAAATCCGGGTTTTTGAAATTGTTTGAAAAATCGCCGACCAAAAATGTGCTCAATCCCGAATCTCAATTTATACACGATTTTATGGTGAGTGTTCAATCCCGGTCCGGGTCCGGGATTGGATTTGCAACCTCTGACAGGTAACTTTGCCTGCGTGAAAGCTTTGTAACCTACGCATTGATATTAAAAGCTTTCACATGAAAATAAGCATGGCAACGGAGTATTAGCAACGACGTGCGTATCCGAAATATGATTTGGATAATTTATTTATTAATTTCATAGTTTCAACTATAACATTGGACAAATAGAGGTTAATAATTTATCCCTTGATGCATTTTCTTATTATAGCCTCGTTATTCGAATGTGAAATACAGCTATATGTACATTTAGTTAAACTATAAAATTAAAATATTTTTAGTGACTATTTAGACATAGCACACGCATCAGAAATAATATGATCTCATGGATTTTTTAAGATTCCGACTGAACGTGCTTGGTGGAATTTTCATATTAAATTTGAATCGTTCAAATTCAAACATTAAAACAAATTAAAACTTACCGACCTATTGGGAAAGCTCACCATATCACTAATATTAAAATATATTTACTGCAATCATGGTTCAAAGTAAACGGATGACGGAAAAAGCATGTAAGAAACACATTTTTTAGAAGAGGGATAGAGGAAATATAAATAAATTATTCCCTGCCTTATATTGGTACAGTAAAATATTTGTATAAAATACTCTTTGTCTATTGTCCATTTTTAAATATTAGTTTTACATTAATCGAGTGAAACATTTTTTAATCAAATAGTCGATGAGCATTTGTTTCAGTTTTACTTCCATATCTACGTATATATATTTTATGCAGCGATTAAAAAGATTACGATTACTATTTTCTGAAACCAGGATTTTTTTAATCGAAAAAAGATCAATATCAATGAGAAAACTATCAAAGGAGTGAGATATTAAACTTAACATGTAATTATATAACGCGGAACAGTCAACATTTTTTAAATATATGGTAGATTTCAAGCAGAGTGTATTTTAATTATCTTTGATATTCATAAAATTTGCTCTTTGCATATTTTTCAATGACTTCAATTTTGATCGCGAATGAAGGAAAATATTTAAAATAAATAAAAAAATTACATGAAAAAAGAGCGACGGATAAAATGTGTTTTTTCAGTATTATTGTTTTTTTTTTACTATTCATATTTTCCCCGGGTATTTACGAAGCAATCAATAGCTGTAGTGTAACATGGATTAACTTTACTAATGATTTGATTTTAACCATAAGTTAATTCAAAGTAATCTTTGCCGTGCGTTAAAATAAGATTCGTGTAATTTTAAATATCTAGTAAACTAAATTATCTTTACCACTTTTACCATCCTGAATACGGCTTAAAGCAAGTAATTAGCCAATAACTAAAATGGAGATACACGAGACTACTGCAGTTGCGGAGCAAGCCCTGGGCTAGGTGGACTCGGCACGACCTGAAATTTTCAGCCAACATGTGTAAAAAAAAATGAAAGTGACTGATTAAAAACGATTTTTTCCATTGCTTACGTGTAACGTAACTAAAATATCACAAATTCGTACAATAATTTTAAATAATATCTTTAAATTTTACATTACGTTAAAATTTTTGTTGTTGAAACAGTTTTTCATCACTTTCAACACCAGACAGTCTACGCCGGTCGCTACGGAGTTCAGTAGGTAGTGCAAAATTGTTTCAATTGCCAGCCATGTATCCTCAAATCTGCGTATAATTGTTTCATTTTTTTTTATATAGCTCAAACACTTTCTAAATGTGCATCTAATTTATGATTATTTAAAAATGCAACAAAAATCCACCCCGATATGGGCAACGGGCTTATTGCTTTATAAATTACCTGGGGAAAATATAAATATTTAAAAAAAAATAATACTGAAAAAACACATTTTATCCGTCGCTCTTTTTTCATGTAATTTTTTTATTTATTTTAAATATTTTCCTTCATTCGCGATCAAAATTGAAGTCATTGAAAAATATGCAAAGAGCAACTTTTATGAATATCAAAGATAATTAAAATACACTCTGCTTGAAATCTACCATATATTTAAAAATGTTGACTGTTCCGCGTTATATATTTACATGTTAAGTTTAATATCACACTCCTTTGATAGTTTTCTTATTGATATTGATCTTTTTTCGATTAAAAAAAATCCTGGTTTCAGAAAATAGTAATGGTAATCTTTTTAATCGCTGCATAAAATATATATACGTAGATATGGACGTAAAACTGAAACAAATGCTCATCGACTATTTGATTAAAAAATGTTTTACTCGATTAATGTAAAACTAATATTTAAAAATGGACAATAGACAAAGAGTATTTTATACAAATATTTTACTGTACCAATACAAGGCAGGGAATAATTTATTTATATTTCCTCTATCCCTCTTCTAAAAAATGTGTTTCTTACATGCTTTTTCCGTCATCCGTTTACTTTGAACCATGATTGCAGTAAATATATTTTAATATTAGTGATATGGTGAGCTTTCCCAATAGGTCGGTAGGTTTTTAACATTTTTGAACGCATTTGACGGTAATTTTAGAGGAAATTGAATTTAGACTGACTCAATTGCTCGCCATTTCGCCCATATTTACTATCACAATTACTAAAAACATGAAAGTACATTATTTTTATATAAATTGGTTAAAATTTTGCCTTTCTTTTATATAATCGCAAACAAAGGGATGATGCGACAGTGCAAGATGAATAAACAATGCCATTGCCAGACAGCCTGCAAGTCAGCCATTTTGACACGATGCCAGCAATCGAAACCGGACGATTCGTTGATTTTAAAACATTTATTCAATTTAAAAAGAAGTCTAATTTTCAACCAATATATACAGCGGCGTAGAAAACCTATTACTAATAGTATTTCTATCTTGCTGGAAAATTTATGTGCCTACAAACTTAATTGTCAGGCCTGTAGCTGAGTGATCAACGTCGTTGACTTCGGCAGCAGTGTTCACGAGCTCAAACCTCAGTACGGACAGTTTTATAATTATTTTTTTCGATTGACTAATAAATTTGGACTTGAAATTCATTCTTCTTATCCTAAAAACGGAACGTATTGGAAAGTGATAAGCAAACCGATAGTATAGAATTCACCAGAAACTATATTCAAAGTAAATTTCGTACTAAAGCTATTATTATATTAAATCCAAATTTTGGCTTAAAATAATTTAATTTCTTAATAATAAAGTTTCGATAATAATGTTCTTAATCTTTTTACCAATGTTATTCTGTATACTTTATAATTCGTCTTAAATAATATTATAAATAATAATACTGTTGTCATTTATTTTTCATCAGTGGAAAATGTCCGAGATTCAGTTCAGTTGAGATATTTTTTTTGAATTGTGGAAATAGTAAAAAAAATGTTTGTATAAAAAAATCTTCGCTCTTCTAAAAAAAATCATTTTTTGTATGATATATATATCAAAAATGGCCAATGCGTCGATCGCAAGGATATTTTTGGTCGATCGCGAAACTACATATTACATTTTAATATTTTTGTTCAAACTGGTTTTGATATAACCTACTCGATATACGCAAAAATTGTGTAACTATATTTGTGAAAATTACAACCAGTGTATGAACCAATAAATAATTCGATTTTTTGTTCTGTTTGTTGTACTTCAACGTGATTTTATTATTATTGAGTTATTTATGTTTTTTAAAATTATGAACTAGTCGCTTCTAGAAGAAAAATTGTAGTCACCCCTGATATATATGGACCACAGCCGCGAAAAGTCTTCAATTGGGTCGCGGGTTGGCCATGCCTGGACTATACTCTTTTTCATAAATTTATGCAAATCACTCTCGTTCACTTTAAAGATAAGTTCGTTTTTAAAAGACGTATGACTTAAAAATCTCATTATTTCATTAAATAAAATTGTCTAGAATCGTAATGACGCCAATGTAGTCTAGCGAACTGAATAGTATTGAGGATATTCGCTTTGAATTTCACCCCCCGTCAGACAGACAGTTACTGCGCTTGCCATTGAAGGGTGGTAAAACGTCAAACAATATTTCTATATCAATCGAGATTAATTATGAATAAAATGAATCTCAAGACGAACAGTTTCATTTATCGATTTCCTAATCAATTGGAAGGTATAGATGTCTAAGGTATGTGATGTCTCAGTTCCCCCACCCATCCAATATTAAAAACGACCCCTAGTGAGAGCGATAAACTAGTTGCCAGCCGTATCCGATTCATATCCTATTATTCACTCTACTGAAAAAAGTCACTGGGTAACAACTAGAGATTCCAATTATTCGTCATTTAAAACTATCCGGATATCGAATAGTAAAACTGAAACTATCCGGATATATCCGGATATCCTAGTAGTTTCAGTAAGTATGAAAATAACAAAAAAATACTACATATATAAATTTATGTACTAAAATAATACATTAAAAACGAGTTCATTTGTAATATAAGTCATTTATCACTTTTAAGGTGTTCACTGTCAATACTTGGTGGAATGGCATTATAATAAAAATAATAAAACATTTTTAGTACTTTTTCCACATAAAATTTATTAGATCAGGACCGGTTTCGCTCATGATGAGCATTGTCAACTGATAAGAAAAACAATAAAACAGTGATATTTATACAAAAGTTAAGTGATAAAAACAAGGTATGACAAACAATTGGTATTACAACCTAGCAAAATTTTGCTAGGATCTTGGAGCCCCCAAATCTGAATGGGCCTAAAAAGTAGCACATAGTACATTTATTTGAAATTCAGTTTTCAATATTTGTTATTATTTTAGATAATTTTTCAAATAAAAAGCCTTCAGATATTTTTGCACCTGGGGCCTCCCAAGAACTTAATCCGGCACAGGTAATCATAAACGTATTCTTTTTGCAATGACTCAACTTTTTAAAACGATATTTTAAGCCTGTAAAGCTGTGAGTTCAAAAATTTGATCCCTGAGACATTCAGAAACAATTATTGAGAAAAAGGAACCCCAAAACAATATTGTTGAGATAAATTATTCAAAAATGTCCACAATTGCTCGATCCCATCCCCTGGTTATAGTTTCTTTGTTCCAAGATAATTCGCGTGATCACCTTACATAGAATGTTTGTCAAAGTCAACGGTTTGATTAAATAACTACCGTAGCTTGCCAACTTAGAAACATTCTCTTCAGCGCATCAAAACTTTGTAAGTAGGTACGGTTATATGTTTTATTTTTTAAAATTCAATAATTATATAGTGCTCTTTTAAAAAAAAAGAACTCCCGCAACTCGCTTCTTGTAAAGCTTTTTACTAAAGTTTTTTTGAAATCCATGTCCGTCCAAAATGTGGAGCACGTGGCTTCTTAATGGAGGTATTTCATCAAAAGTATTTCTACGAGAACTACTAGTTATTCATTTGCTCAACCCCTCTTTATTGGAAAAAGTAATGATAGAAAGTTGGGACTAGGACGTGGATTAGAAAAAAGAATATATTATTACTTAAATGGGTTTTATTCTTACTAATAATAAGACATATATTATAATTGACTGATTTATAAGTGGACATTGAACGTGAAATTTAATATTTGCTACGTTAATAATATCAAGTCTCGGTTGTGTTGTTGTTGTTTGTCGATATTTGTTTGATGTTTCAGATATTATTAACGCAGCGTCGCTGGTCTTCTTGACGGTGGATGTGATACGACGCTTAACGTCCGAAACCGTAGAGCCCCTGCCTCTGTCCATTGTGGTGACGGTCTTCCTCTTGGTGCGTTTATAAGTGGAGATAAAAAAATATGTGCCGTACATAGGTACATATGTTACATAGGAAAAAAATCTTTTTCATAAAATTTAATGCAAATAATATCATTTATTTCCATTCACGACAAACAGCATTAAATCCTTATTATAATTACTAGAAACTTTTTATAATATTGATATTAAAAATATTAAATCAAAGTATTTAAAAACCGTAATGATAACGAAATACAAATTAGCTTTCTTCCTGAAAGCTTTGTCATTCATTGGAAATTCAATTTTTTATTTAAAGTGGTTTCGTAATCTTGAAACGTATAGATACACTATTCATAAAACGACAAATATATATTATCCTTGCTCACATAATTTATAATACATATAATATAATGCGCATTATAATATATTTCGTCAGATAACTGATCTCTAACACTAAATCAACAATAGCTGTTTTGAAAATCTATTTTCAGAAAGCAGCGTGGAATATCTGGCAGTTATGCAATCCTCTGCACCACCCGGAATACGTTCCTCGACTGCCTAGTGCAGTCAAAACACAGGCTGGTGTGAGATCAACAACCCTGCACCGCAGATCAATGGAATGGCGCGCGTGCGCGTGAAACTCCGCGGCAATTCTCCTTTTGGTTCCTGTCCCGGATTTCACCACCCCTATTTGAGTACCCACTGTGAGCCGCATTATTTGTAAACAGAGTAGAATATATTTCCTGCATATTGTATACAGCAAAAAAACGCATATTATACCGCCCACTGACGGGGTAAATATTTCAATATTTCAATGATTCAAAGTATACTTACGGAGAAATAATAATACGATATGATTTATATAATAGAAAACGCATTTGTCATTTTTATGGTGTCAACTTTTTTTTTCTTTTTTTGACAATTTTTTTTATTGTATCATCTCGAAAATAATATCTCTTCAATGTTAAACTTGTGGTACATTTATATCTGAACAACAACAAATGGTGCCAACTGTCAATTCGGGATAGAAAAATAATTATGTAGTTTAAGATTTCGACTGAAGGTGCTTGGTGGAATTTCAATATTAAATTTGAATCGTTCAAACTATGTACATTCTCACAGATTTTGTCACTAACGACCCAGGTTTCGCCTTTCGGCATCTTCAGGCCTGGAGATGCCGAAGATGCCGAAAGGCGAAACCCGGGTCGTTAGTGACAAAATCTGTGAGAATGTACATAGTTTGAACGATTCAAATTGAATTATGTAGTTATTAAAAAAAACGGGTCCATGGTCGGCTTTCATGCCAGATCTCACGGGCTTGAATCCCAGTAAGAACAGCATTTTTTCAATCGACGTATCAATTTCTGTTCGAAAGCGTGGATGTTTGTGAAGCTTAAAAATCTTTCCCCTCCCGCTCAAATCCTAAAATAATAGGGTGTGGAGAGAGTGATAAGCTAACAACTAGTGCTGTGTTAGCCTTATCCTTTCTATCCCTACTGTCATTGGAAAAAAGAAAGATTGAGAAATTAAGTAATATTGAGCAGTAGAAAAACTTCTGTTTTGATGCCTTTGTGAGGAGGCCTGGAAGTGGACACGAATAAAAATAAAATAAAAAACCTTAATTAATGAGCGAAGCTATCGATGATTATTACATGAAATTGTGAAATAAGTCAAAAAAATGTTTTTAATATTTAAAAAAAAACCATACATTCATTTTTAAAAAGCTATAAAAAGCTTCCGCTTGAGACTCAAAGTTTTCTTATAAATTAGACTTACTTCTTACCTGCCAAAGTCCAGTAGCTCTTAGTACACGGGTTCCCAACCTATGGGTCGCGAAGGGTTTTCTGGGGGGTCGCCGACTTATACATTATATTGTAAAAGGCAACTTTTTGACAAATCCGTGGAAGAGCTTAAAAAACGAGCACGCTGATCATTAATTACTACGGTCAACTAAAATTACCTTATAAAAATGACTTTTTCAATTACTTCGAGGTTGCGGGTCACATGGCTTTTATAAAAAGGAGTCGCCACCCGAAAAAGGTTGGGAACCTTTGTCTTAGTAGATAGTACCTGTAAAAAATATGACATGCAGTCGATATGCGTGATCTAAAGCCCTTTAAGGACGATCGTGACTAGGGCATCCAATCCCGGGATCCCGTTCAATTTTCTGATCCCGAAATCCCGGGATTGAGATGGCCGCGATCCCGGGATTGAGAAATTTTGAGGAAATTCCGAAAATTTACACGAAATTGGCAAATTCAAGATTTCAAATTCCTCGGCGAGCTAAAAAAAAAAACGAGTTTCTGTGAGATTCTGGGAAAAGTATACCAAATCGGAGATTTCAAATTACTCGGTGAGCTAAAAAAAAAAAGAAAGAGTTTCTGTGAGATTCTGGGGAAAAGTATACCTATATATACTATATAGTTATATATAAGTAAGTATATAATAAAAGGATTGGAAATAGGCTCCGAGATTGGATACCCTAATCGTGACCATATGGTCACAGTAAACACCAATGTCTATTAATCCCACTATTCATCCTTTTTCTACCGGGATATCGTTTTTCACTTAATTTTGGTTAAAAAGGATACAAACCTCAGTAAGTTATCAGTCGCGGAGAAGGAAATGGTTACCAAAAGCACATGCAATTTTTTAAATTTCCGTTTATTTTTTATGGACTTTTTAAAACTGTTAGGTATTATTTTATCAAAACATTAAATTATTTACACTAATTTTACTAATATATTTGTGTTGAAATAATGTTGATCTAAAGAAGTCAAATTGTGAATATTTTTAAAAATTTCACATTTAGCTATATTTCAACCTCGAATGTGTGTGTACTCATTCGGTCACTTTTGTCCTTACTACTGTCCATACACGATATTACACGGTAATAAAAGGATGAGCATGACCATATAGTCATGCGAGGTTTCTATACAACGACTTTTTGTTAGGAATAAAAGTTATCCGTGACTTCAATATGGCTTAAAAAATATTCTAATATTAAAAAAAAAACTCTCGTCTCTGAAGGGTTGTTGAAAATAAAAACATCGAGCATTCTTAGTAAAATAATAACGTAACGTTTTCGATCGCTGAATATGCACCATCTCCTATTTTATTTTTATAAAGTGCGTGACCTTATTTTAGCTATATGAATATTAAAATACTTTTGCGTCACGATTCTAGATGTTATCGTACAAATTAAATTGACCTTTTACGCAGCGGTGGGCTGCCAATATCTTAACAAGGAGCTTGGTAAATCTAATCCATAACAAGTCATGGAATATAGATAATGCATAAACCGTGGCCTGCGAGCCACATGCGGTCGGCTAGGGTCTCTTTTATTATGCAACGGAAGTTAATGTATTTTTTTTTTAAATAAATGAAAGGGCAACCAAGTCTTGTTAAATAATAAAATTTAATCATCTACAGAAATTGCAGTTAGGTGCTGATTTTATTCGAGACAAATGACTTTCTTTTCTTAACAAGGGGCTCGCCGGCCGCGCCGAAATTTATCAAGGGGCTCGCGCGAGCCCCCCTCGAGCCCCCTCTAGCCCACCCCTGCTTTTACGGTTGACTTTTGCTTTAAGGCCAGCAAAGTAACATTTTTTCTATCTTGTATACTTTTAAGGTGTTCACTGTCAATACTTGGTGGAATGGCATTATAATAAAAATAATAAAACATTTTTAGTACTTTTAAATATACTGAAACAATGCCGATTATTAATAATCTCGATCGTTAAATCCAAAAAGTTTATTTTATTCAACCCCAACTCCATTGTAAATTGAATATGCGGGTTAACGTTATTTATAAATTTTAAGAATTGATTAAGTTGTCTCTCTGTACCTCCCCAAAGTATTAAGATGTCATCTACGTATCTATACCAGTAAATGACATTTCTAAAGAGATCAAAATTACTGATTTTAGATTATAAAAAATCCATGTAAAAATCAGCTAAAATAGGAGACAAAGGGCTACCCATTGCCAACCCATTCAACTGTTGGTAAATTTTATCATTGAATTTAAAGAAGTTTTGGTCAATACAACAATTGATAATAGATTTAATATCATTAACTAACAAGGGATTAAGATTTTTTACTATCTATAAACAAGAGATCTTAGAAATAAATAGACATAAATTCTTGCCGGACTCTAATTAATTAAATGAACAGCTTGTATTTGCATCATCACCCTTGTTATATCCGTTTCATTAACATAATTCTAGCCTATTATATTTCCTTTTTTGTACTGTTTTATTTCTTTAGAATTTTAATTTTCTCAGTTTGCTTTTATTTTGTAAGAATTGATATTGCCTTTATTCTTTTCGCAGGATTCAATTTTGCTGGATTGTACTCTACTGGATTTTCCAAACTCAATTTGGTTGACAGACATTAAGATTTATTTATTATATACACTAATTGTTGGTTTTTACTTTGGTAATGATAATTCATACCTAATTGGTTTTTGTCATAATAGTTTCATTGCTAAGTGGTCTTCAACTTTTTATTTATAGTTTATTTTCCTTGTATTTTACTTCAATTCTTTTGCTAGGTTGTAATACCAATTGTTTGTCATACCTTGTTTTTATCACTTAACTTTTGTATAAATATCACTGTTTTATTGTTTTTCTTATCAGTTGACAATGCTCATCATGAGCGAAACCGGTCCTGATCTAATAAATTTTATGTGGGAAAAGTACTAAAAATGTTTTATTATTTTTATTATCTTGTATACTTTGAATAGTGCATATATTACAACATTGACTATAATAAACACAATTTCTATAAACTGATTAATCAATCAACAAGTATGAAATAAACAGAGAACATCATAGATACCAATCACATTATTTTAATCACTGCTAATAAAACCAATAACATTTAACAAAAAAAACTATATGTTAAAGGAAATAAAACACAGTTTTCGTACAGATTCCAAAAAAAGCGATCATGAGCATTTCAACTATGCTCGTAATCATTGCAAAATGTGTTTAATTTTTGGTGCACTGTTTTCTTTTTATCTATATCTAGAAATTAGACGCAATCCTTTTACTGTTTTTTTTTAAGAAACATTTAACACAACATATCATATACATAATACGGGCAGCTTTTTATTAAAATAATTTATTTGAATAAATCATATTGTGTCTGATAGTGCCAACCAAATTATTATGATAAGATTACCAAATACATTTTTAAAAGCGGTCATTTATAGCGGCCGGTGAAGCCAAAAATTATCAACTCCCACCTCACAAATAAATATTCTAAAGTCTTACTTTATTTTTTATATTAAAAAAATGTTCTTGAAAGTCAAAAATTTATATTGTATTTAAAAACGTAAACACAAATTTTCTAAGTACAGAAATCATTTCAGCCAAAAGTGGAATCAGCGGTCAATAGATGGCTAGACAAGACCTGTAACAAAATAGGATAAAAGCACTAGTCGCCGGAAAGATTCAGTATACGGACAGTTTCGTACAAATATAACAAAAATATGCAAAGTATGAGACTTTCATCTGAGGGATGAATTGGAAATTGTACCTGTATTCGTCATTAAGCAAGAACATTCTATTTTTCACGCGGAAAAGAATAGTTCCACGTGTCTATTTTGTACAAAATTATTTGCATACTGAACTGTCCGGCGACTAGTGCTCTTATTTAACAAAAGAAGAGTATGCATATTGGATTTGTGCACTGACGAATACAATGTGAATAGAAAATGAATCACAATGGGTTGCTACAAAATTCTATAAACTTTGCCAGAAATCCAAAATAGCATATTTTCTGTGTCTGAATTAAAATTAAATTTGTGAAACGCAATATGCTCGTTAGAATACAAACAAATATGTTAGCTTAAAAATAATGGTATATTAAAATTACGTGATAAAAGGGTGTTTAGTACATTATCTTATCTGATCACATCTCTTTATCATTTCCAAAGTGAAGAAGCGACGATGGACTTGGCTTGAAATTTTGCTGCGGATGCCTCAAGAAAACCTGAACGATTCTTTGAAAAACTAGAATCACATTTGATAAGTGTAATATTGTAATTATAATTAGGATGTTAGAGTGAATAACTTGATGCATTGTGTATCTCTTCAGAGCCAGTATATATAGCTGAGCAAAATATTAGTTTAAACATAGTTCTGACGATGGCGCAAGCCGAAATAGCTATCAACACATAAAATTATTAAAAACTGTAGAACTAAAATACTTTGTTATTTTTAATTTGTTATAAATGGAGTTCTACCAAGCAAATGCCAAATCAATTAACATATATAGAATTTTACATCGAATGTATTTGTTGATTTAACATAAATTATATATTAGGTATATACATATGTAATTTAATTAATCACGGCATGTTGAAGTTGCTTCACTGCATACGATTATAATAAAATTTCAAGAAATTCAAGTTCCCTACAACTATTTCAACACAAATATAATTTTAGAGGAATTTACCTCAGAAGAAAGGATCAATTGCAAATACATACGTATTGGCGATATTGCATGTAAGACCACATAATTCCAATAATAAAATTCTCAAAATCAATGTTTTAAATTAAAGACAAAACTATAAAAAAATACATAGATTTTTTTTTATTATCAATGTAGAGTTAGTACAAGAAAGTGTTTTGTTTTTTTGTTAATAATCATTGTTAAATATGCTGTCCTCCATAAATTATTTCACAAGAAACGGGTTATCTTAATTAGATGTATAAAAAAATATAACACAAAACCCCGATTCGTCGTATTTTAACGAACCCTCAAAAAACTGCGAGAATTTTTCGTTTGTTTCGTAAGTATTTCTCATTTGATATAAAATAATTTTGGCATAGAAACAGTTTTGATTGTCTGGGTTTGCTTAATTTAGAGATGTGCCCAATGACGCGAATTTAATTTATTACCATACTCTTGAAAAAGGTTAAAGAACGCTGATCTCTATTTATTAAATATTTACAAACATATTTCTTATAATAGGGATAATTTATAAACGACTAAACCGTGAGTGTGCAAAGTTTTTATTTGAAATTTAAACCATACGATAGATATAAAAACTGTGATTATTTATAATCAGTGGTGTAGTGGGGCCAGGTCGCCGACCTGGAACCTGAAAATAAGCCAGGGTGCCTGCGCCGCCTTTTTGACTTTTAACTTAATTTGTAAGTACATATGTATATATTCAAAATACTGTTCATACAATTTAAAAGTATTATATCAAAATTGATCTACTGAGCACAGAGCTTTTACAAAAAAAAAATATGTACGCATGTAACGTGAAGAAATACACCCTACATTCTAGGATCTAAGCGTTTTTTTTTATTGATTTAGTTGTTAAAACTTTAACTTCGTGTTTTTTTTTTTAACTTCGGACGGATATAAAAAAAAATAGGGAAAAAAATAATGACCGACCTGGTACCTATTTATTTACCACTACACCACTGTTTATAATTATAGGCAAAATATTGCGATAAATTGTCTGCTTTCAGAAAGTTAAGCACGAGCGACTGACTACCGAAGTAAAACTTGTTTAAATGTGTACATAAAATATACGCCAAAAGTGAACCATGACTGAAAATCATGACGTGAAAACTGCTATAGCAAGTGCTAAGACAAGCTTCGAAAAGGCTGCAGGTATAGCTAGGGTATGTTGGGGGCTAACATTCCCTACGTCTCGGCTTTATTACAAGTCTATTTTACTCGGTATTGCGTGTCATGCTGCAAGTTGTTGGGCATATAGGTGTACCCAATGACAGGAAATATGTCAAATACTTCTTCGGAGACAACGGTTTCCCCTTCTGGCCATTTCCAAAGCTTACCGAACTTGCTCAACAGAATGTCTTCCTGTAATGTTAGGACTTACTCCATTGGATCTAGAGGTCCAAAAACGAGCTGCAATTCATCACCTTTTGCACGGGACACCAGCGCAAATTGGTCGCACAACTCTTCACCCATTGGATTCACAGGATTTTTTAAAAGTTAAAGTGAAAGAACTCTGCTCACTAACCGTTTTAACTACTTGGCAAAGTCGATGGTCAAAGTCCCTTCGTGGTAGAATTACCTATTTATTTTTCCCAGATATTGCTTTTCGTCAGAATGCAACCTGGCTCTCTCCGGATCACTGGACCTCACAATTTATCACCGGACACGGTGCGTTTAATGCCAAGTTACATACATTTAAAATCAAACTTAGCCCACACTGCCCTTGTGGTGACAGTAATCAAGATTTAGAGCATATTCTCTGGAATTGTCCAATTATGTCCATAGGAAGAAGTATATTGTTTTCGTCATGTGGAAATAATCGTGATGGTCCTATCGGGCATCCAGATCTGGTTTCGTCTTCAGAAAATTTCTGTCACTTCAAGAAATTTGCTACTTCTTTTGGAGAAAAAGTTTACCTTCCCTGCCCCTCACCATTCAATACTCAATCACATCTGTCTCAAAATTAAAAGTTGTTTATTAGTCCCATTAACTATCATGTAAAAAAATATTTTACTAATTTTTATTTGATTTTATAGTTTGTCAGCTAATAATCGGTTTTATTTTTCTATTTAAAGATATAATATTATATTTTTGCCTGAAACATAAAAACCTTGTTTGCGGCAAATATTTAAATATGCACATATCGCTTCATATAATAGTTAGAATCTTTTCTATGATACAACCCAGCGGTTTCCAACCTGGGAGGCGCAGAGTACCTCTAGGGGAGGCGCCAAAACTTTTTAATAAAAAAAAATTCATACCATAATTTCTTCATATAAATAAAACCTCATATCGTACCGTACGGTAACAATTGAGTGTATGAATGTTTATTTTTATTTAAGTTACGTTTTTATATACATGTAGGTACTGTACTTTTAATTCCTAGTAAAAAAATATCTGGATCAGAAGATTTAAAAATGGATTGGTTGAAATTTCAGGACAATTGAACGATTTAAAATATAAATCACAAATGCATCTAATTGTTCAAAAAGACAAAACAAAAGCTTTTATTAAAATGCTGAAGTTATGGAAATCAAATTTACAAAAGAATGAATAAGATATGTTTTCACTTTCAAGAGATTTCTGGACCACACCCAGTATTGAAGCAAAAATATTTTTATTGAACACTTGGATGGGTTATTGCTGCATTTTTTAAATTATTTCAAAGACAATTAGTTCCTCAACATTTTTGTGGATACAGAATCCATTGATCGACAGTGAAGAAGTAGAATTTGAGCTGACAAACATCAAAAAAGAAAAATTGATGTAATTACCGGGTATCGCAACACTCAAATGTAAATTGATGTAATGATACAAAACAATATCAGGTGCATAGACTTACTCTGTAACCAGAAACAGGATTTAATGTTTGATTTAGTACGCCTTTTTTGTCACACGTATTCCATGAGCAACACAGTTTTGTCACTGTTGTTCATCAAACTCATCAAGGCAACTTTGACACTTTTTTTATTCTTTAAAATACGCTGAATGGTGGTCACTAAAAGGAAGACAATGCTTTCGTGACGGATCTCACAGATTTGAGTCCCAGTACAAACAATATTTTCTTCAATCGATTTCTGTTTAAAGATATGAGTGTTTTTAAGCATTAAATGTGATATTTAAGCATTTCCTCCCACCCTTTCAAAACAAAAATAAACTAGACAAAGCGAGAGAGATTGGTTAATCACCAGTCTTGTCCTATAATCATATTTTTACTCTTCAAAAAAAGAGAGGTTGGGTAACAAGCAATTCTCGTAAAACAACTTCGGTTGAGAAACCTCCATTGTTAAGCTATATCCTCCACATTAAGAACAGGCATAGATAAGAAAAAAAAACTTTGTTTAAGTATTGACAAGTGAGTTTCGGCATCTTTTTTATTTAAAAAAGCACTGCATGTTCTGATATGTTATGTTATTTTTATTGTTATGTTAAATATGGTTTTTAGTATTTTTTTGTTATAAAATTATAAATATTTAAAACGTGTCTGTATTACTACATTTATTCAAAAAATAAAAAGTAGGGGAGGCGCGGCAATTTTATTTTTATTTTAGGGAGGCGCAGTAGCAAAAAGGTTGGAAGCCGTTGATATAACCTATACCAGCGGTTGGCAAACTTTTTTGGCTCGCGGACCATTAAATTCACAGTTTTAGTCCAGCGGACCACTAGCTGGACTTTTGTGTTAAATATATATTGAAATAAAAGTGATCAGATGCGTCTAAAATGCACCATGTTCATAAAATTAAATTATTAACTATAATTAAATTACAAAAGCTTTATTAACTTTTGATGTGATGGATGTTGCTGGATATTTGAAATGATAACATTTATATTTGGCCCCAATGATATAAATACAAACTGCAAGACGGAGAACTGAATGTATTTCAAGCCGATATCGATACCGTGTTTTGATTTGCTGAAAAGGCCTTTTCACATAAATATGTTGTGGAGAATTAAATAAGAATTTTCATCGCCTCTTCACTAAACAAAGGGCACTTTTTATAGAAAGCCAAAACTAAAGTCTTGATAAGTATGAATAAAATTGAACTTCGAGAGCGTCGTCGGATGAAAGATCGATGAGGCTTTCTTTTAGTTTCATCCATAAATTAGTATCTCGAATGTTCACTCTAAACGGATCTATTATCCACATATTACCATGTCTAGGATCTTCAATTTTTGTGAAAAAATAATTAAAAGATTCTGTTCTGAAAAGATTCTAACTGCTTTTGAACTAGGGTTACCACTTGATTGTTGATATCGTTCCAATAATAATTCCAATATATTCTTCAAAATTTGAAAACATTTGCAGATCGTCTTCAACCGATCGCGTTTGCCACATTAATATATACTAGCTGTAAGCCCGTTGCCCAGCAACGTGAGATTTTTGTTGCATAGTATTTAATTTAATTTAATTTAATTTAATTTTTATTTATTTTATTTTATTTTATTTTTATTTATTTTATTTTATTTTTATAGTTAGCAGAAATTTCGTCAAATATTTAATTTTTGGAATAATGTTTAAGTTTGCTAACAACCATTTTTCGTAGAAGCATAAATTTCGTGAAATATTCAATTTTTGGAATAATGTTTAAGTTTGCTAACAACCATTTTTCGTAGGAGCAGAAATTTCGTAAATTAATGAATTTTTGGAATAATGTTTAAGTTTGCTAACAACCATTTTTCATAGTAGCAGAAATTTTGTAAATTATTGAATTTTTGGAATAATGTTCAAGTTTGCTAACAACCATTTTTCGTAGGAGCAGAAATTTCGTAAATTATTTAATATTTGGAATAATGTTCAAGTTTGCTAACAACCATTTTTCATAGGAGCAGAAATTTCGTAAAATATTTAATTTTTGGAATAATTTTTAAGTTTGCTAACAACCATTTTTCGTAGTAGCATAAATTTCGTAAAATATTCAATTTTTGGAATAAAGTTTAAGTTTGCTAACAACCATTTTTCGTAGGAGCAGAAATTTCGTAAATTATTTGATATTTGGAATAATGTTCAAGTTTGCTAACAACCATTTTTCGTAGTAGCAGAAATTTCGTAAATTAATGAATTTTTGGAATAATGTTTAAGTTTGCTAACAACCATTCTTCGTAGTAGCAGAAATTTTGTAAATTATTGAATTTTTGGAATAATTTTCAAGTTTGCTAACAACCATTTTTCGTAGGAGCAGAAATTTCGTAAATTATTTAATATTTGGAATAATGTTCAAGTTTGCTAACAACCATTTTTCGTAGGAGCAGAAATTTCGTAAATTATGTAATATTTGGAATAATGTTCAAGTTTGCTAACAACCATTTTTCGTAGTAGCATAAATTTCGTAAAATATTTAATTTTTGGAATAATTTTTAAGTTTGCTAACAACCATTTTTCGTAGTAGCATAAATTTCGTAAAATATTCAATTTTTGGAATAAAGTTTAAGTTTGCTAACAACCATTTTTCGTAGGAGCAGAAATTTCGTAAATTATTTGATATTTGGAATAATGTTCAAGTTTGCTAACAACCATTTTTCGTAGTAGCAGAAATTTCGTATATTATTGAATTTTTGGAATAATGTTCAAGTTTGCTAACAACTATTTTTCGTAGGAGCAGAAATTTTGTAAATTATTTAATATTTGGAATAATGTTCAAGTTTGCTAACAATCATTTTTCATAGTAGCAGAAATTTCGTAAATTATTTAATATTTGGAATAATGTTTAAGTTTGCTAACAACCATTTTTCGTAATAGCAGAAATTTCGTAAAATATTATATTTTGTAATTACTTTTAAGTTTGCTAACAACCATTTTTCGTAGAAGCAGAAATTTCGTAAATTATTTAATATTTGAAATAATGTTCAAGTTTGCTAACAATCATTTTTCATAGTAGCAGAAATTTCGTAAATTATTTAATTTTGCGCATATATCGACAGCCCTGCAGTTTTTTAATTGTAAATTATTTAATATTTGGAATAATGTTCAAGTTTGCTAACAATCATTTTTCGTAGTATATATATTTTATTCAACTAATTTTCAAATACGCTAACAAATACATTTCGTAAAAGAAGAAAAAGACCCGAGAACATCAGTACGCACACATTTGTGAAAAGTGAGTGAAAAGTGAAAAGTAAAAAGTGATTATTTTATCGGCTATTAATATATAGAATAGATATGCTGTGTTTCAAATAAAAAACAAAAGTTTCAAAATTCGAACGCAATACAATATATATAATGCTATTTCATCACGTCCAACAGATTCCCGTTTACGCCAGAGGTAAGGTCTTCAACTCATAATCTAAAGGCCGTGTTTCGAATCCCAGCACTTTGTGCTTTTTTTGTATTTGTATGAGAATTCAATTTTTCATCGAATAACAGTGTATTGGAAAAATATGTCTTTAGTATGAATTAAAAAATGGTGACAGTGGGCTGTGGTTGAGGAAGGGGTGAGGCAGGGGGAGGGGAAATCGCGGACAAAATGAATGAATGGCGATAGCGGGCAGGGGCGGGGGGAAGGAGACCGTCTTTCTTGACGTCATCGAAAAGGTGAAATCGCGACCATAGTTCGAATAAAAAAATGGAGACAGCGCGGCTTGGCAGGAGGAGGGGGAGGGGCAGGGGGAGGGGAAATCGAAGACACCTTACACTCACTCACTCAGACAAACAGACAAACAAACAAACAAACGGACCTTATCGGCTATTAATATATAGTATATATTTTTTAAAAACATTCATTTTACTTAGTAGTGTAAAAACTTCTTTAAATTCTCCTCGTCAGGATATTTAGTTCATTTTACGAAGAAAAAATATCTGCTAGATACGCAAGCTTTGCAAGCCATTCAACGTCAGATAACAATTTTTGAAGTTTCTATTTTGTCGTTGGAAAAATAATTTAACTTCTTCCCTCAAGGCGAATAGTCGGGTCAATATTCTGCCCCTCGACAGCCATCTCACCTAAGCATGACGAAGAAGATGACTATATTCTGAGCCTATTTTTTCGCAACGTGCCTCAAATATTCGAGAACTGATTGCTTTGTGTCGAATTTCATTTATAATTTCAATGACATTCGATAATACTTCGATGTGTTGCGAGATTCAGATGATGTTTTTCTAGTGATAGAATTAGAAAATTAAAATAATGGCAGATCTCTCTGCGGACCACCAACACACTTTGCAAAAAAAAGCATACAAAACATTTTTTTAAATCTGAATTATTTCATATCACAAACGCCACTTCTTATTTGCTTTGCATTACGTGATTATATAACACTGAGTTAACAAATGAAATTTAATTTATCTAAAAAAGCCTTATGCTTTTTAACAAACCTTTTGTGGAGTTTTTTTTTAAATTATTAACACAGTCTTAATTGCTGCTACAAAACAAAAACTTAAAATTAATTACACATGCATTGCAAGCAGAAACATACTTTTCATTCTTAAAACTTAAAACTCGTTTTATATCGAAATAAGTTTTAAATAATAATTTAGGCTGGCCAATATTGAAAATTAATAATGGGAAACTATGTATTCAGCCTGAGGGCCCGCAATACATGAAATGTTGGGGAACATGTAAGTCGGGAGTTATGCATCACTGATATAACTATAACGATAAATGTGTTTTAGAACGAATACTAAAAATGAACATGGCCCATTCATTTTGTGAATATGTCTGCTATTATATTTATGTATATATAATTAGATTTTCCCGAAAGCTTTTTCATTTAGTTTGAGGCAGATAATCTGCATTCGGCATTATGAAATTGAACTATAAAGAGACTCTGCCGTATTCATATATTATAAAATCTACGAACATTGACTTGCTTCAAAATAAGTATATTTTATTGATTAGAAATATTGTTAAATATGCGTAAAAAAGTATTTGAGATAATTGTTCATTTTCTGTAGAAGCTAGGCCACTAGGCTTAAGTCAAATCGATTATAAAAAAACTAATTGATTTACTTAGTGATTCTGATTCGAACGATACGTGTGTGCCCGCCACTATTCGACCGTGACAGAATTTTTTCATAAACACTAATTAAAAATGTAAATTATTTTTATTTATTTGTTAGAGTTTTAAAATTGTTTAAGTGCCCAGGTTTATTAAATACGTTTGTATGTTTGCGATATTGTATGTATGAGTGGTTCCTTAGCTGTCTAACGGCTAGCGGCGAGCCAGACTGCAGCCGCAAAGTTATCATTGTGATTGCAATTGCTGCCCCGATCGGGTCGCGACGGTTAGCTAGGAGACATCTTCGTGGGACGAAATACGAATTAGGAGTTTTGATATTCCTTCTGAAAAATTTTAACGGGTTAAAAGCGAGGTGCGTTATCTGTTATAATAATAAGCGATAATCTATAATGATTATGGGGATAGTTATAGTCCTTGTTATTATACATTTATGCATATATATAATGTAAAACAGACGTGCGCTTTAACTTTGATATTGTAATATAGTTCAATTTATTTTTATTTTTTTAGTCCTAAAATGAGTGGACCGAGTAAACGACAACGAACCTATAATTTTTACACTGACTGGGAGAAATCATATTGTTTCATTAATTTAAAAAATAAATGCGTTTGCTTGTTGTGTGGTAGTAGTATTGTAGTGCCGCAAAAACATAATGTTGAACGTCACTTTCAGACAATTCATGCCACTTTTGATGGAAATTATCCACTTAAATCTTGAAGTAAGAAAGAAAAAAAAATATCAACTAAAATCCAGTCTAACTGCACTGTTTTCACTAGACATTTGGAAAATTCTAAAAAGGGCACCATTGCTTCTTTCAAAATTTCTCACATGCTCGCAAAAAAGAAAAAAACCTTTCCTTGATGGTGAGTTGTTTAAAGAAGCATTTCTGACTGGTGCCGAATGTTTTTTTGAGGGATTTTCTAACAAACGTGAGATTATCTCAACAATACGAGACTTACAGTTGTCAAATAACACCGTCACAAGAAGAATACATGCAATTTCAACAGACATGCAATCTCAGTTAAAGACTGACTTGGAAATATGTGACCGGTACTCGCTACAATTTGACGAGTCAACAGATATATCAGACACCGCACAGTAAGCAGTTATGGTGAGAATGATATTTAGTAACTTCACAGTAAAAGAGGATATGTTGCAAATATTACCTATGAAAGAATAGACGAGGGGTGAGGACATTTATAATACATTCAGAACATACGCCAAGTCAATAAATATGCCTTTGCACAAGCTGTCTGCGATAACCACCGATGGGGCACTAGCAATGGTTGGTAAAAATAAAGGATTTATTGCCCTCTGCAAGAAGGATGAATCATTTTCAAAATTCATGTCCTATCACTGTATTATCCACCAGGAAGCTCTGTGTTGTAAAATATCGCCATTTGAACACGTTATGAAAATAGTTACAAAAATAATCAACTCTATTCGAGCAGCTCCATTGCAACACCGACTTTTCAAGGCCCTGTTAGAAGATACTGAAGATAAAGAACATGATCTTATCCTGCATACTAAAGTACGTTGGCTCAGTAAAGGAAAAGTTCTTACAAGTTTTGTGAGCTTAATTGAAGAAATAAAAACATTAAACGATAAAAATGAAAATTATGATGAACTAGCTGACTCTCGCTAGCTGATTGATTTGGGTTTTCTCACAGACACCATGGAAAAATTGAATTCTTTAAATTTGGAGTTGCAGAGAAAAGACAAACATATAGCTGAAATAATAAGCTCTGTAAAGTCATTTAAAGCTAAATTGGATTTGTTGATATCACATCTGCAGATCAAGTCTCTCGTGCATTTCTCACATATGAAGAAAATGCTAGGTAACAATGAATTAAACGGGTCTTTATTTATTAAGCACCTTCAAGTGATTAAAAAACAGTTTAAAGAGAGATTTCTGCAGTTTACAAATATTGAGCCAACTGTTTCCTTCTGTTTTACTTGCCAAATAAATGTAATGGAAATGGCCGCATGTATTGCAGATCTCGATCAAGGGAAGGCAGGAGAACTAGAGTTAGAAATTTTGGACCTTAAGAATGATATTTTGCTAAAATCCTTAATATCAGAGGACTTTTGGAATACAGTGGACAGAGAAAAGTTTCCATTTTTGAAAAAAGCGGCATATAAAATTAAATCATTTTTCGGTTCTACATATTTAGGCGAATCATTGTTTTCAAACATGAACTTAATAAAATCAAGATATAGATCTCGACTCGGCGATGAGAATCTTTATGATTGTTTTCTAACAGGATTATCGTCATACTCTCCTAATTATGAGGCACTGACTGGCCAATGATATGCAATGCCAAAGATCACACTGGCAGATTGATATTATATTTTTGTATAAAATGTTTTCTTTGTATTTTTTGTTTACTTTGTTTACGTTTTGTAAATACGTTTCTCTGTGTGTATGTAATTTGAATAATAATTTTATTATTTTGAAACATTTGTGTTTATTATTTATTAATAAATTATAAATTATGGGAAAAAAGGAAGTTATGGAAGGAGTTTGTCGATCAAAAATAGGTGGTGCCCGCCACCTTACCGATATTTTAGACTGCGCTCTAGAGTACAAAAAGGTTGGGAACCCCTGCTCTAATAGTATATCTGATTTCAAGAAGATATCCAATTCAAGAATCTAAAATCTTCATTATTAAGTCATTAAGAGCGTTATTTACTGATGTTCGTATGTGATATGTTATGTCTTTAAAAAAAGAATACCAATAAATAATTTAGAATAATTAATAGCAGAATAAGCATTAAAACATCGGAAAAATATCACGGCAAATAAATTATGAAGAAAAATAATATTCTTATACAGTTTTTAAATGACGATCAGCTTGAAATAATGAAAATGTCGTTGTATGCAGATTTCATCCGCTAGATGGAAATGTTTCCAAAATTCATTTGTTTCTGCTTTTTTGCATACGATTGACTTCTAAATAATTTTAAATATAGAGTATGGATTAGAATTTAAGAAATCGATGATATGAAATGAAAACGAAAGAAAATCGGATAATATTGAAATAAAGTTATGTTTATAATTAGGTATGATAACTGTTTGCTCTACTCTGAGATGTCACGTTATTACACTTGGAAAGATACATCGAAGAAATTTTACGTCGAAAGCAAGGCGATGCGATTCCTGATCATCCGAATGACTACTGATGCTCTTGGTTGCATTTACACAGTTCATCCGAAAAATAACGAATGCTTCTACTTGCATGTCAACACCTCAATTTGCTTGAAAATGATACTCATTAGGACATGACAATTGCTGACGAAATTGTTTCTGAATCTCCATGTCAGATACGCATATTATTTTCTATCATTATTTTGAAATGCTTCCCATCGAATCCCTGTGACCTGTGGAACAAGTACAAGGATGACATGTCCGAATACATTTTACATCGAATTCGTGTCAGTTCAGGGAATTCCGATCTCGATATGAATGAAGACATACATAACCAGGCTTTGATTTTGATCGAAGACATGTGTTACCTTATGTGCGGCAGTTTGTTAGTCATGTTAGGAATGCCAACGCCAGATTGTGGAATAAACGACTCTTTCAATCGAGAATCGGACGTGAACGTGAATATGATCGAGATGCATTGAACCAATCAGTTTGAACGAATGTACCACTGTTGAACCCTCAACAGAAGGAAATGTACGATACGTTAATGAAGATAATTGATGATGGCAATGGTGGATTATTTTTCCTCGATGCGCTCGGTGGAGCTGGGAAGACATTTCTCATGTCATTGATTATGGCCACTGTTCGTGCTAGATAAAAAATTGCTGTAGCAGTTTTTTAGTAGATAGAAGGATGCCGAACGGCTTATTCAGCGTTGAAATTGCCGTTAAACCTTCTAAACACTGAAAAACCGACATGCAAGATTGTGAAACACTCAGCAATGGCATTTTTTTTGGTAGCAAATACAATCATCACCTGGAAAGAATGGACAATAGCGCACAAATGCGCATTGGAAGCACTCAATCGAAATATGAAAGATCTGTGCAATGACTCAAGAACTTTTGGAGTCGCAATGATTGTGCTATCTGGCGATTTCCGCCAAACACTACCAGTCATTCCAAGATCGACCGCTGCCGATGAAATAAACGCTTGCCTCAAATCATTGACTCTGGCGCTATGTGAAGAAACTTTAGCTGACGACAAACATGCGAGTTGCATTGCTAAACGATCCATCTGCCGAAGATTTCTCCAAGCAATTGCTGACTATTTATTTATTTATTGTTACAAATTAAAATTACAGTACATGATATAACAGCTGACGCCAATTTGCCATGTACTTGAAAAATATAATAAGGTAAAATATAAAATAAAACTACATAATACATCAAAATCAACATAAAAAATCAAGAAATAAAATAGTAAAATTTTACAAACAGTTCACAAATACTAAATCACTAAAAATGTCCACTTCTCTAGGCAATGCGTTGATCAATCTAACGACCCTTGGAACTGATGACTCATACCTCTTAAGCGAGGTATAAGTTTTTAGAAATAAAAGTTTTTGATCATAGTTTTACCCACGTAAAAATAAATTGGGAGTATGTAAATTAATAGTCATGAGAATTTAAGGATTATTAACTCGGCCCCGAAGGAGAAGAGAAAAATGCTTTAAGCTAGAAAACGATCTTCGATTATCGTCGGTAACGACCGTGTTCCTGTTGACGAATCGAACGGATTGATTTCGTTTCCGCCGAATTTTAGTAATTTCGTCTCAACGAAGGACGGCTTCATCAACAAAATGTTCCCAAACATCTAATCACAAAAATCACAATTGGTTGAGTGAACGAGCAATTCTTGCGGCAAAGAACAAAGATGTGGATCATTTAAACTTCACAATTCAAAATCAAAACGTTGGTCCACTACATTCCTTCAAATCTATCGACCGTGTAACAAACGAAGACGAAGCAACAGACTATCCAACTGAATTTTTAAACTCATTGGATCTGCCTGGCTTGCCAACGCACAATTTACAACGAAAGGTTGGCTTGGTAGTCATCATGTTTCAAGTTATCAAGTTAACACAACACGTATTGATTCTGAGGTGGTACGAAGTTCGTCGGGCCAGCTAGTTATGAATACATCAACCTAAAAAACGTGTTCTATTAGAATGTCTGGATTTGCGAAATGTTCCATTGCAGAAAGGGCTTGGGAAACCCTGTTATAGGTTATTATACATTTATTTTTATTGTCCGTTTTTAATACAAATGGTCACTTAAATTTTGTGTTTTATAATATTTATATTATATCCGTCTGGCAGAAATTTCGTCTATTATCATTTCGTTAATGCTTATAATTCTTGTTAATCTGACATTTGAAGGTATACTATCATTTCACGTAAAAAACTTGAATCGACCATACTGGATATAGTTCGTTTTCATCTATCCAAATAATCCCACTTTTATTTAATACTAGCTGACCCGGCATGCGTTGCAATGCCACTCAAAGAAAAAAAATGTTAGTGTTTTAATTATGTTTATTGAAGTGCTTTTGGATATATTTCGTTTTTTTCTCTGGTGCGTATATGAATAGATCTTGAAGGTTTTCAACGCGTGAGCAGGCCAGATACAGCTGTCCATGTGAGAAGCATGGATTTTTAAAATTAAGTCCACACTTGTAGCGATTGTCCAAATGCGAGTCGCACCGGAAACTGCAAACATTTTAATTCTAATGGCCTATCTGTCGGAATTATTGGGATGCTTGGAAACAGTACATCGCATCCTTTAAATTTTCCATTTAAAATTGTAGCTTAGATGATATCATTCATTATCTTTTTCACTGAAAGCCTGGTACCGTTGCAAAGTCGTGGTGGATTTATATTTCGGAGAAGAATGATAGGTACGCCAATTTTCAGTGTTAAAACGGGCGGTAGCATGCCTGGCAAATCAAGTGAGTTTAAGAATTCAGTTGGATAACTGACAACTTTGTCTTGATCAATTTATAGTATCGATAGACTTATGCGATGTTTCTTTGCCTGGTATTTCGTTTTGAATCCTGAAGTTGATGGCATTATCATCGTTGTTTTTGACTGTTAATATTACACGTTCACTGAGCCACTGATGATTTTTGTAATTCTGTGCGATATTTTGTAAAACCTTATGCATCAATTCGCTTATGGTTCCTGTAATTTTACTTACTTAATTTTAAGTACTTCATCCGTTCAGGACATTTTTTTGATAATGTGGTAATGTGTGGATTCATCGATTTCTATTTTTCATTACCAATATCTGACAATCGTTTTTTGAAACGTTCAGCGGATGCATCATATTGTAATTCTACACGCATATTAGCTTTCAAAGTCAATTTCTGCACATGTCACCATAAAACTGATGATTTGAGACATGCACTTGATTCATCAGCAGCTGTTGAACGTGGTATAACTGGTAGAGTTTGTCGAAAATCACCAGACAATAAAAAAGGTGCGCCACCAAAGACCTGTTCATTTCCTCTCAAATCTTTTAGTGTACATATAGTGAAGATTTTCCAATGCCTTTTTGTGTGCCATAGTAAATTCGTCCCATTTAATGAGTTGATATGATTAAAGTACTTCATTAATCATGACTTTTTTTGATATTGCATGTTGGTGTTCAAAGGTAATTTCTTTGCTGAATGCGCTGTTTGACCACCATCCAAAAGATTTGCTGCAATTGCAGATGAAGCGATTCCCAATGCAATATTGTTTCGTGATCCAACGTTGTGGCTTGTGATTGATTGCATGCATAATTCTGTCATACGCTATGCGTTGTTTTGGGACCAATTTCGGAAGATTTGATTGACCGAATTTACCCAATTTGTCGACATCAAATTGTGTTTCTCGTTCCTAATCACGGTCAAAAAAGTTTCGGATCTCGGGATATATATCGACAGTCCTTCAGTATTTAAATTGTAAATAATATATTTTTTAGAATATTTGAAATGTTTTAAGTTTGCTAACAAATATATTTCGTAGAAGAAGAAGTAGATCTCGGGACATATATCGACAGCCTTGCAGTATTGAAATTGTAAATAATATAATTTTTAGATTAATTAAAACGTCTACAAATATATTTCGTAGTAAAAGAAATATACCTCGGGGCATATATCGACTGTCCTGCAGTATTTAAATTGTAAATTATTGAATTTTTGAAATAATGTTTAAGTTTGCTAACAACCATTTTTCGTAGTAGCAGAAATAGACCTCGTAATTTACTTAAGTTTTGGAATTATGTTTTAGTTTGCTAACAATCATTTTTCGTAGTAGCAGAAATAGACCACGTAAATTATTTAATTTTTGAAATGATGTTTAAGTTTGCTAACCATCATTTTTCGTAGTAGCAGAAATTTCGTAAATTATTAAATCTTTGGAATAATGTTCAAGTTTGCTAAGAATCATTTTTCTTAGTAAAATAAATCGACCTTGGCGCATATATCGACAACCCTGCAGTTTTAAATTGTAAATTATTGAATTTTTAAAATAATGTTTAAGTTTGCTGACAACCATTTTTCGTAGTAGCAGAAATTTCGTAAATTATTGAATTTTTGGAATAATGTTTAAGTTTGCTAACAACTATTTTTCGTAATAGAACATTTTAAAATAAAAGTCTAAATATAGTTCTATAAAATATCCATACCGTCATTAGAATATTCCTAATGCATGTAAGAAATTAAAAAAAAAAATTCAAGGCCGGATGCAAAATATAACCTTACTTTCCAATAATAGAATCAATGACACTGAACAAAATCTGTCAAATCAGCTCCCAGCCCTATAATTATAGCTTCAAAAAATCGAATCAGTATATTTGATTATTTCAAAAACTTCGTAGCGATGCAAACTTTCAAATAAATTTCTCTCAATATTATTACAATGCTTCAGTTCTAAGCCAGAAAATTTGAATTTAAAGACGTCCATTTCAATTGTTTTAAATTCGAATGACGGATGTCGGGAATATTGAAAAAAAAAATCTGGATAGCGACACCCTTCACCTAGGGGGATGAAATATAATTTACAACCTGAGATCTAACAAATATACATAATAAAAATCGGTCAAGCCGTTTCGGAGGAGTTTGACCACAAACACCTTGACACGAGATTTTTATATATATAGCAGATAGATAGATAGAGGATAGATAGATTTAAGCAAACTTAAAACAAAAATTTTATCTATGGAAAAATTGATTTATTTAATAAAACAATCTTAATTTTATCAGCACTTTCCTTTACTATTCAATAAAGTATTTATATTAATAAAGATCGATTATCTACAACTTGTAATTACAAAAAAATACACTACAGCATCTGAAGCGAGCATGGTTTAAAAAAATAAAAATCTATATGTTCTCCCTTTTCCGTAGAACACATTTACACGGTAAATTCGCTCACCGCGATACCGAGTAAAGAAAACGTGTAAACAAATATACTAAAATTTAAAATTTGTGGTAGATAGGTTTCCTTGCATAAAAATCAATTCAGGATATCAAAAAATAAAATTCATTATTGTTTATTGAATCTTAATTTTATTTGGAAAATACTTTTTAAAAATCAATGCTGTTTACGCACATTTTTCACGATGTCGCTTTCATCTCTTGAGATATCCAAAACCTGTGTAATATTTCTCTCAAAATTTTTAAATGAAGTCGATTTTTTCTCTTTTTTTGCACCGTGTACTAAATCGTTTTAAAATGGAGTTCAGTGTATTTTAATCGCGAGCCGAGTTGGTGAATTCTATTCAAATCAATGTAATAATCATATTTAAAACGTTATGCGTAATAATGCGTGGTGTACGTCAGCTTGCGGTCAACTTGTGTCAACTGTCAAAATATTATCCAATCACCATGGAAACAGCATACAACGTCATGTTCGTGACGGCATTCGATTTGCGACGTTTGAAAATAACGAAATGTATGGAGACATTTATTTAATTCATAATTTCTTTCCCGTGATATTTTTTCGATGTTTTAATGCTTATTTTGCTATTCTAGGCAAAGACGAATTTAATAAATCAAAGATCATTAAAATCCGTGCTGCCATTCTCGAGATATACGTGGTGTAACTAACCCCACTTTGTTTTATATATATAGATGATCAGGACCACTTTCGCTCTTGATGATCATTATCAACTGATCAACATTATAACTAAGTATTGACAGTAAATACCTTAAAAGTGATCCTTTTTTATCTGTCAAATTTTGATTGCCGATTTCCAAATTGGCCATCGCATTAATTAAATTATTTTTCATATTATATCTGAAATGGAAAAAAAATCTTTTCCACTAAAAGCTTTTTATTATTACTATTATTTTGAGTGAATTTCTGAACCATCTGAGTAGCTAGTTTCAGTAATAATTAGATCATTTCAAAGTGCATAGAAAAGTGCTTTTCTTTTTTACATTTTATGATGCCAGCTTTTCTGGTCACTCATCGTTTCTGGTTAAAACTACTCTACCACTTAATAAATATGTGCTTATTTCACTAAAGCCTTACGATATTGCCTGTATTATGAGTGCCTTTCTAAAGCAATGGAGTAGCTGGTTAGAGTCATAATTAAATCATTGCAAAGTGCATAGACAAGCGGTTTATTTTACTCATTTACCTTTTATAGTGTAAACACTGTAAACACTTACTATCTGTTCGGTCTCTCGTCGCTACCACGGTGACAATGATTGAAGAATTTGTAATAAAACCAACTTTAAGAAAAAAGTATTGAAATAGTATAGTAAAATATCTTATTTTGTTGTAATCATTGGTGTTGTTCGTTGGTAATTTGTAATTCTTAAAAGAATGCAATATTTTGTTATTTAAATCTCAAGGTGCAATTTTTGATGTCTCATGCCTTCGAACAGAAATCGATAAATCAATTGAAAAAAAATGCTGTTCTTACTGGGACTCGAAACATCAAGATCTGTCACGGGGGCCATCAACGTTGACCGTTGCGCGACAGACCCAAAATGTGTTTGTGATGTCTACAAATTCTCTCCCACACTTTCAATTCTAAAATAACGGGGCGTAGCGACCAATGTTCCCTCTAATGCAAGAGGTTAGCTGCGCGGAAATTTCAAAGGCTGCGCGGACCGATCAAATATTAATTGATCAACTGTCTTGTAGTGCGCGCCAACCCGAAATGAGTGCGCGGGGGTTTTCCAACTGCTGCGCGGCCATACACGCGCGCAGCTTAGAGAGAACGTCGGTAGCGACAGCGATTATTTAACGAGTATCCTTGTCTTAGTTCTATCCTTCTATTCCTACTACTCTCTCTGGAAATAAGAAGTTGAGCAAATGTGTAACAAACAGTTCTTATAGAAAAAAATATTTGATAGAAGGCATTGACTTTTTGGTTTTTTAGTGTCTAAATAAAATTATGAATAGCAATCAAAAATATGTATATGACTAAATAATAATGAAATTAATCGATAATAAATAGTAGTATAACAAATATCCTGTTTTTATTGTTTTAATACAAAATGTACAATTTAATTGCTTACTAATATAAAACTTAATTTTACAATTTTAACAAAAATTTTACGTCATTATTCATTATAAGTCAAAATATTGTATACACATAAACTAGAACTAAAAGAATATGACAGTTATAAAAGTAAGGCGGCAACATTCAATTGATAGCTGGAAAATTACTAGCTGAGCTATGGGATGTAATTTCTCTTTTCTATCAAGAGAGAGTTTGTTCACCTCTATCTAGTGTTCCTATTTGGGTTTGCGAAAAGCGAAAAGCGCATGAGGAACGCATCGATTGAATCCTGGACCGGGAGTGCGGCGGTCGTAGACCCCGCCCGTGACCGGCGCGACGCTCACCACGTGCTTCTCTTACACTTTGAATCTGAAACTGAATTTTCAAATGCAATTGATCAAATACAAGTTTCTCGGAACGGATTTCACGAATGCCTATTGCTTGATTTACAAGATCCTAGAAATTTATTTTAATTTAAGCTATTGAAATAAAATGGTTACACAGTTCGAGAAAAAAACAGGATAAAAAATCTATTTACTTTATTTTCAGGCTGTGTAGTCTAGTAATCAACTTTGATAGGTTCAGATACGTATGTCACGGGTTTGGATACGACTACTGACAGTTTTTGATACTTGATGTTTCAAACGATTCCTGGATATCTATTCAAAGGCACGGATGTCTGTGATGTCTAGAACACCCTCCACTTATCCATCCTTTCCTAAAATATAGCTTAGCGAGAGTGATAAGCTAACCACTAGTACTGTTCTAGCCAATTTTACCTTTAAGCTTACCAGCAGGTTGAAAGCCCCCGCACATAGGGAATCCAATCCCGAGCCAAAATGTTGATCCCGGGATTTCGGGATTAGAATTTTTCGATCAGTACATTTTTTTTTAAAATAAAAAATGATAATATTGGTGAAAAATAAATTAAAAAAAATATTCTATATTATATTACCAGCTGTAAGCTGCCAATACGTTACCAAAAAGCTCTCTTAATCTCAGTTATTCGCGATTTAGAGGTGAATGAGTGGATTTTTTAATTACTCGTAAAAAATAAGCGAAATCATTATTTAACTAACTTAATATGCAAAAATACTAGATATAACTTAAAATGGTTAATCCCGGGATTGAAATGTATCGAAAACTCGGGAAATGATTAAGGTGGAATTATTAAATATTGTTATTACGGGGTCATGGTAGAGTAAAAAATAAGCGATCTATTGTACATTGTTTTTATGGGTGTTTGGCCTGGACTATGAAAAATAAACGGTCCATGCGAGAAAACGAACAATACGAGAACGGTAGATCGGGGTTCCACTGTATTTCATATTATATATAAGTGGAAACCAATGAAAAATCACACTGTGTAACATAAATAAATTTTGAAATAATATATACTGAATAACATTGATTAGAAAAAATACACATTAGTTTATAGACCTTGACGCCCGTAGCTGGTAAATAGGACGATCACCCTGGGAGCCGAGGCGCTGGAGAAGCATGGAATTCTAATAAAATACGAAATACCGATTTTTTGCCACAAAATGCACTCAATCTTTAAGGCGCCTAAGGGCCTTGCTACAACCCTGATTGCCTTGCACGATATAATTTTGTATTCCTAACTTAAATCGCTTCATTATTTTTTTTTCTTTCCAATTCTTTGCTTGTTGGTGAAGTAATCTTCTATTCTGAATACATATATATATATATTAATTTAAATGGCATAGCCTCATTTTTCACCTGGAAAAAACTAGCTATATGATATTTATATTATTTATATCTACACAAAACAAATCAACGATTGTAAAAAGAGGCGAATACATATTTTTTGATAAGATTTGATTTAATTTAACATTATTGTAGTCAATATTATCTATAATGGTAATGCTATGTTTAATTTAATTTTTAAATTTAATTCAACGCAAAATTACAATATTGCTTTAAACTATTAAATACACCATATCGCTAGACTAAAAGATTCGTTTTTATCCCATAGGTAATGTTGGCATAATATAAAATTGCATAATCGATCACCAACTAAAGAACTGCTTATTTGAAAAAACCATTGCGAGACTATTTTCAGATAAGAATTATAATTGATTTGTAACTGACCACTATCTAAAATTGAACCCTCCGGTGAAATAAGCTTACAGATGGGTATGGCTTCGAATAATAAATTTGAAATCTTGACATTCGTTTCCCATACATGTGTAAAGTGTGCTAGGCATGTAAAATAATTATTATATAAAATTGAAATTAATTTCTTTGTATTCCACTCATTACAAATTGGGACGCGTGTATTAACTCTTTTGAAATCGCATCTTTAGACTAACTGTGTCATAATTATATTTTTTAGCACAATTAGTGGAACAAGAAATTGAAAGGAATTTAAATCCAATATTAAAAATGAATTTGCACAAAGATACCGCGCGATTCCATCGAAAATCTTAATAAACGAGTTTATTTAAATGAACAATTTAGTTTAATTACTTAATTGTTACTCTCACCACATAAATAAATCTCTACAAAATATCACTCCCTACCATCCAACATACGAATTCTAAAAATAATTATTTTATTCATGAACACTGGCTACAATAAGAAATATGTGATACTATTAAATGTATAACAAACCTAGTTAGTATATAGGTTGTAAATAAAGATTATTCTTCATACATCATTTCTCTAGTCAGTCTTATAAATACATAAGGTTGGAAAACTCCATTCTAGGTGCATATAGCTACGTCATTAATGTCATTGGGACAATCAACCGAAAACTTGAATGCCATTTCAGACAAAATGTTATGCAACGTAAGGATATTCTATAACGTTATTTCGACTCTGTGGACATTATCTTATAGCGAAACCCAAGAAAATAACACTTTTGTATCTTTTAAGGCAACGTCCCCCCGTTGTCTGACACAAAATATTTATAAAAATACTATCGAGTGTGTAATAGGAAAAAAAAAATTCTCAGGGCTGTGGAGTCGTGTAAAAAAAAGACGACTCCGACTCCAGCTTTAAAATAATTAACGACTTCGAAGAAATTTTTCATTTTAACTTATATATATGTATACCATCTGATTATCTGTAGTCAGCCAAGCATGAAATGAAGCATGAGAAACACTTTGTACTATTTTGTTTGAAATAAAAAATATGTTTCTAAAAAAATTCGAGCCGCTCATTTTTCACGACTCCGGCTCCGATTCCAGTCAAAATACCGCGACTCCGACTCCAACTCCGACTCCACAGCCCTGGTTCTTGTGATTGAATATTTGCTTTATAATTGAAAAAAATGTTTTATTAGGTAATTATTTAAACACTATTTGTGAAAAACAAACAAATAATACTGCGTTCGTTTTCATACGCGCTTTCTTTCGATTCCCCGTCTCTATTAAATACGCCATGATTTCCCCGCATACAGCCCCCGGCAATCGAGCGTCCTTTTTTTATCGAAGGCGTAACTAGACCAAACGGCAAAGCTCTCTGCATCACCTGTCCCTCTCCCACACGGTGATCGCTCGCTGTCTGCGCGACGAATTTCCTCTACAATTCTACAACGCCAGTGTGTTTGTACCTACGCCACTTCTACGCTGCATTCAAATACTACGCAATACAATACACTTCATCAACATTTCGATTTCAGCAAACCTGGTGGCGTGTAGAGAAAACATTTTGGTTAATTACGCATTGTTTACATCGGTTATTTCAAATGTATGATGATTCGTAAATTTAAAAAATAACATTATAATAACTTCATTTAAATCAAAAATCAACCTAAGTAAAAAAAAACTCTCAAAATATAAACGGAGTTAAATATTTTATTGGCAACTCTCCTGTTCCTTTATCTTCTTATATTTTTTCACTCTGAAATCGTGTACCAAAGTATTCAAAAACGATCATATTATATTTTATTTAATGGTAATTTTTTTCGTAAGTATTAAGTTTCGCTAAAATTAAGTGATACAGTTAAATAATCAAAATAGTTACACAACACTCGTGGCGCGTACTATTTTGCTTTTCTTAAAAGAATTTAGCTAATTTTACCGGTGTAGTTAAAATATAATAAAAGTTTAAATAAATATGATTAAAAAGCCATAATGTCTGACAAAATATATGAGATTGATTTTCAATTAGGATCAATTGAAACAATATTTATTCGTCGCCACTATTCTATTTTTCACGATTTGAATAATTAGTTTCATGTCTTACCGCAGTGCGCTCCTTACTCAAATTTTGATAAAAGTCGTTATACTCTGGACAAATATAACATCGTTGCAGTTTGGTCTCTGTGTATAATGCATTGGAGTTCCTGGCTCAAGCCATGGCACAGAGTGTAGACCAAACAGGCGGCAAACCCGCCCACTCTCGGCGGAGAGTGGGCGGGTTCGCATCTGGGAAGTGAACTCTGGGTGTTTTCTAACCGTCGCATTTGCAGCATCGATTTGTTAACATATTTTTATAAGCATGGCAAGCTTTATCACTCTGCGTGAAAAGTAATCAGTTAACTAGAATGTGTAGATATTATCATTATTACCAGGCTATTATTTTATTACACTACATTTTAACGACTTTTTTCGATACTTAAATTCCATATAACTTGATGTAATTATTATTATTTTATTTTTATCCATGTCCGCTTCTAATGTATACGGCCATCTAATAGAGGTATCTCAACCGAAGTTTTTTTTACGAGAACTGTTAGTAACTCAGTGGCTAAGCCACTCTTTTTCAAAGCGAGTAGTAGGGATAGAAGGATACGGGTAGGACAGGACTAGTGGTTAACTAATCGCTCTCGCTGCGCCCACTTATTAAAGGATCGTAAGGGTGGGTATTACATTTTGATAATTGAGTGGTCAACTTCGTTTGCTTCAGTTGTTGTCCTGAGGGATTAGAATTTTAGTAAGAAGAGTCTCATAAATTGATTTCTTCGTCGATTTATAGATTTGTATTCAAGGTTTCGGATGTTTGTAATGTCTTAAGCTCTCTTACACTCGTCTTATCCTAAAAACACAATGTGGCAAAAGTGATCTGCTATCTACTAGCCCCATTTTACGACTCTTACTATTTCCTTCTTGACTGAGTAACAATCAGTTCTTGTAGAAAAACGTTCGTTGAGTAAAGATCCATTAGAAGTCTACATGCTTTTAGTTTATTGGAAATGATTTTTTTTTTATCAAGAACACTTATTTGTGTTTATGTCATATCATCTACTTGAAGTAAGAGTATATTTATTCCCGTTACATTGAAGTAAATCAATCCGTGACTCGAGAATATCTAAATTTCTGTAAAAAAAAACGTGTAGGAAGTAGATATAATTAACTAAAAACCAAAAAAAATGGGAATCTTTATACTATGACAACTATTAATTTAGAACAACGTTTCTGAATCGGAAGGACATAAAAAAAGGAAGAAACTTTCTTAATCTTCCATTATTTTTTAAATAAAATATGACCATTGTACGGACGTGTGACAGGTATTGTTTTGTAGCGATAACACTGTAAAACTACTGCTTCAATGTACCTATTATTTTTCGAAAGATATGATACCGGCGGAGTTTATGCCAGAGTGAAAAAAATCTAACAATTCATTACGTCAGATTGACTTCATCCGAATATTATATCGAATCCAATTTTTATTGAAATGCCATCGAGCACCCTCAGAAGACATATTGAATTATATGGGTTTGAAATTTATTTAGAAGAGATGTTTCTTAGTTTTTTTAAAAGTAATAATTTCTATTGAAACATAATTTATTTTATTTAAAAACTTTTGTTCAAATGGTTAATGAAAATAACGGAAAGAATAAACCCAATGCCTGTATAATAAAGTTTTAACCTCTTAAAATCAATATTAATAAATATTTAAAAATAAGAAAATATTTTTTAATATATTTACAATAACATTCTTTTAAGCTTTCCTCTCCTGTCGAGCTTAGTCGACGAACGGGACATTCGAACTCAATCTCTGTGTATGATATACGGCAGCTTTTCAGTTCTCTTCTTTACAGTTTATTGCCCGACTTCGCAAAGTTACCAGCCAGGGAGTGTGAGCTTTTTTTTAATGCCCTCGGCTGCCTAGCTCGGGGAGCGAAATGTAAGATACATAGGTGCCTACATACAAGGTAATCGTAAGTTGTAAAAATATGATTTAGACGTTTTTCGTGAAAACAAAGGGAGATATTTACTTTTGTAGATTAATAAAAATATTTTTTTTAGTAGTTTAAACCAGTGTTCCCCAACCTTTTTACACCTGCGGAGCGGTAAAAAAAGGAAAAAAATCGCAGACTACTAATAATGATATAAAAATGGTTTTTATGTCATATTTTTTTAATCTTATGTTGTTACAAATGGACATAACCATGCAACCGTTTTCAGTTGACAATGCTCGCAATGAGCGAAACCGGTCCTGACCTTTGAAATAAAGTGAAATAAAGTACAAAGGAATATTGTGTTTTTATTAATATAATGTCTTTCCACCGACTATTCGCAGTGAACACTCTAAAATTGAAAACAATAATGTATTATGAAATTATTGGTATATTTAGGTAGGGTTTTGCATCTGGGTTCACTATCGAAGAACAAATATTTATGACTGTCGATTCTGAAAAAACCAGCGACCATCGTGCCGCACACAGAAAAAATAATACAACAGAATAAGTATCCGCAATAAACTAAACTTTATAAATTTGAAGCCGGATTTTAGAAGTGTGAGTAATATGTAACCGCACAAAAATGGCCAAGAAACAAAATACGTAACCGTATTATTAATGTCTTCTTATTTAACAATAATTAAAAATACAAGAAAACGTGTAGACGATAAAAAATCCTATAATGAATTTTTTAGCATGGCGAATTTCTAGAAATTTGGCATACTGTTTGCGGCCCGGCGGAAAGTCTCCACGGCCCAGCACTGGGCCGCGGACTACCGGTTGGGAAACACCGCTTTAAACATCACGAATATGTATTTTAAGAAAAACAATTTATGAAGTATTACTCAATCACGTGGAGATCGCAACTGAATAAGTCAAACGCCCAAGAATCGCTGCATAACTGTCAACAATAATTGGCGGTTCTACGTACTGGGCTAGGTGGGCTTAGCACGACTTTCATTTTTCACCCAAAATGTGTAGAAAAAAAACTTTAGATGTCTGAATAAAAATGAACAAAAATTCGGCCGCTGAACAAAATAAATACATTTCTAAACGTAATTAACCTATACCAAATTAATACAATATCTTTGTTTTGATTTCCCTCTGTCAATATAAGACAATGCTATGTCTACCAACAATAATACTCACGATTGTGTTTTGTATTACAATATTAAACCAAGTCGGCATAAAAAAATGGGGTGTGGCTGTGTCATGGAAACCGCCGTGTGTCGTACGTGAATACGTCTCGTAAAAGGTGATATTACGCCCCATTTTTACGTTTCCAGCACTGCTTGACTCGATCATGTGGTGGCTTAATAGTACCATTCGATTGATCTTGAGAAGCCCTTTCCAACCTTTTGCAGTTCTTGTATTTCGACTAGGATTTTTGACGCGTTAATCCCGGCATTATATAATTTTTTTAAATTTAACACTTAATTATAGTTACAGTCGCAATATTACACTAATGTTTTATCTACAGTCGATAGATTTTGTTAAAGGCTAACGATTGAAACTTGAACGAACATCGTAACTTCTTCGAGTCAAAAGTTATAGTAAATAGAAATCTTCAATTCAATTAGTTGATCTAGACCTCAAGCACGAAAGAAAAAGGCATCACGAGCTTCAAAAACAGACGAGCAAGTTTGGAAACCGTTCGAGCTCTCACTGCTCAAGCCCGATCATCTGATACAATGATATGCAAACAACTTTTTTGACCGTGATTAGGAACGAGAAACACAATTTGATGTCGACAAATTGGGTACATTCGTTCAAACAAATCTTCCAAAATTGGTCCCAGAACAACGCATAGCGTAAGGCAGAATTATGCATGCAATCAAACACAAGCCAAAACGTTGGATTACGAAACAATATTGTTGGCAATCGCTTCATCTGCAATTGCAGCAAATCTTTTGGATGGTGGTCAAACAGCGCATTCAGCAAAGAAATTGCCTTTGAACACCAACCTGCAATATCAAAAAAAAATCATGATTGATGAAGCACTTTAATCATACCAACTCATTAAATGGGACGAATTTACTATGGCGCACAAAAAGGCATTGGAAAATCTTCACTATATGTACACTAAAAGATTTGAGAGGAAATGAACAGGTCTTTGTTGGCGAACCTTTTTTATTGTCTGGTGTTTTTCGACAAACTCTACCAGTTATACCACGTTCAACAGCTGCTGATGAATCAAGTGCATGTCTCAAATCATCAGTTTTATGGTGACATGTGCAGAAATGACTTTGGAAGCTAATATGCGTGTAGAATTACAATATGATGCATCCGCTGAACGTTTCAAAAAACAATTGTCAGATATCTGTAATGAAAAATAGAAATCGATGAATCCACACATTACCACCAAGTTTCTGTAAAATTACAGGAACCATAAGCGAATTGATGCACAAAGTTTTCCCAAATATCGCACAGAACTACAAAAATCATCAGTGGCTTAGTGAATGTGTTATATTAGCAGTCAAAAACAACGATATTAATGCCATCAACTTCAGGATTCCAAACGAAATACCAGGCAAAGAAACAACGTATAAGTCCATCGATACTATAAATTGATCAAGACGAAGTTGTCAATTATCCAACTGAATTCTTAAACTCACTTGATTTGCCAGGCATGCTACCGCACGTTTCAACACTGAAAATTGGCGTACCTATCATTCTTTTCCGAAATATAAATCCACCACGACTTTGCAACGGTACCAGGCTTTCAGTGAAAAAGTAATGAACGATATCATCTAAGCTACAGTTTTAAATGGAAAATTTGAAGGATACGATGTACTGTTGCCAAGCATCCCAATAATTCCGACAGACAGGCCATTTGAATTCAAATTTTTGCAGTTTCCGGTGCGACTCGCATTTGGACAATCGCTACAAGTGCGTGGACTGAATTTTAAAAATCCATGCTTCTCACATGGACAGCTTTATCTGGCCTGTTCACGCGTTGAAAAACCCCCAGATCTATTCATATACGCACCAGACAAAAAAACAAAATATATCCAAAAGCACTTCAATAAACATAATTAAAACACAAACACTTTCTTTCTTTGAGTGGCATTGCAGCGCATGTCGGGTCAGCTAGTATACATATAAATTCTCGGTTGAAAATACTTCCACCATACAGAATAAATATGCTTAAATTACACATTAGATAATCTATAAAATGGTTAATTCTATAAAAAAAATGAATTAGCAAAATGCACTTTAAGCACTTTAAAAATTTATACCAGTTACTGACATCTATGTAGATGTGAATGTTCACAAAACATTTATGTTACACGATGAAAATCCTTCCTGATAAAATTAAGGAGCTTTTAGGTTTACAATGCTTTTAAAACGTCGACTGCGTACTTCAAAGAAATATCTGGGAACGACTGATGCAGCTCTTAAAAGGTTCAGCTAACCATATTGTTAGCATTCAATTAAGATGATCGAATAAATTTCAATTTTTCAAACCAATCTAGCTAATATTCCACTATTTAAATTTACGAGATTGAGAATTTGGAATTATATTATCAAGGGATGCAATTCAGTGAACAAGATAAAAATAACAAAGTATTAAAGAATTCTTAGCGAACGTATTCTTATTACTATGTTGCTTCAAATTTACCGTAATAGTGTTCTATCAAGTAAATTTCAATGCAATAAAAATACAATAGAGAATTTTAAAATGGCTCCGGTTCTTTTATTCATAAAATTAAATATGGACTTATTTATATTTAAAGCATTCATTAAATCATTTGCAATTAGTTGATATGCAATACAATAAAAAATATTAACTGTCTGGAATTTATAAACATAATTTTCAAGGATCAACCCGTATACATAAGTATTTGGATTAATATTTTTAACAGTACTAAAAAAAAAATTCAAATCAAATTATACAAGTTATTCTTCTGATCTATTTTCTAGGAATTCGGAGATAAAAATATATTTTTTTTTTTTTTTAACCATGTCCGCTCTCAATGTGGAGCATATGGACTCCTAATGGAGTTTATCTCAACAGAAGTGTTTTCTACGAGAACTGTTTGTTACTCAGTTGCTCAACCTCTCTTTCTACAAAGAGAGTAGGGATAGAAGGATAGGGCTAGGACAGGATTAGTGGTAAGCTAATCGCTCTCGATACGCCCCGTTCATAGGATAGGATGAGTGAGAGGGGGAATTCAAGACATCACATATATCCATGCCTTTGAACAGAAATTTATAAATTGATTGAAAAATCAATTTATAAAACTGTCCGTACCGGGATTTGAACCCGGGCCCTCTGTAGCCGAAGCCAACACCGTTGACCACTCGACCACACAGGTGGCTTAAAAATAAATACAAATTCAATACTATTAACGTCAAATAACTTTCTAAAAATATATAATAAATAGTTTCCGAATGACATTCGAACTTAATTTCCAATTTATTTATTCAAGGCCATAAAAAAATCAGGTAACAAATTCGGAAAGAAAATCAATCAAAGAAGATCCAGCAACTTTTCCCTTCTGAACTTATAAAACAGTATTTGCTCAAACACTCTCACGCCCATACGAAAAATGACGATGTCCGTAGAAATAAAGTTTAACATCATCAAGTACCGCACAAATTTGTTTTTTGACATAAATACGAAATATATAAAATAAGTGCTTTTTTGGTTAATAACAATCTAAATATCATTATTATGTTTTTTTATTTGTGCATCTAAAATTTATTATTATGTAAAAATTAAATTGTTTCATTTCTAAATTGTTTTTTGTTTGGGCGCTTTTGTTTGGACCCCCTATCGGTTGTATTACAGACGTGAAATTTCTTGATTTTTATTCCATAAAATCACATTAAGTTTTATTGATCAACTCTTAAATATGCTTTCGCAATATAGATTACGAAAAAAAATGATAATTTATAGAACCGTCAGTTTCTTTATAATCTTGTTTGGTAACAATTTTACGCTCACTAATATGAAACTGTTAATAATGTTAAGCTAGCAAAAATGTTTATATTTCATGATTTAATACAGAAAATATAAATGCTATACTATAAATAAAAGATACTCAATGTCAAAATAATGCAGCTCTCGATATATTTTCAATGCATTAAATATGCTCTATATATTCAATGCAATGATTCCTCTTCACGTAATGAAAAATTTCTCATCGCAAAGATAGAATGCGTTTGTTCAGGCAGTGTTTTTAAATGGAACAAATTTCTTGAATTTCATACATACACAGAGCGGTGAATGCTTTCAAATTCAATAGCACCACTGCAGTAATTGCAAGCGGTATTTGCTCTATTATACGGGTACACATTGAGAGCGAATACTTATACAACAGAAAACCTCGTAGAGCATCGCTAACCAAGGCAAGAATTAATGTCATTAGTTTGTTAAAATGATGAATATCCTTCATTAATTTAATATAACTTTAAACCAATCGTTCTCAGAAACGCAATGTTAAAGCTTTGAGTCAGTAACATAGTATATCTACGGAGATCATAATCGTCTTTTTTGCATCGGTCGTATGAGATGCCAACTGTAAGGGCTGTTAAACCGATCAATACATCGGTTGTAACACTGCAAATATTCTACAATGAGCAGTTTATATTGGTTTTTAATTTGAATATGTGTTGTCGTAATATTATGTGAAGTCTCAATCCCAATTTCTAAAAAACAAAACGGAAAACCGGTTTTTTATACTTTTACTGTGTTTTTATTATAAATTTAAATCACTAACTAGTATCACCGCACTTAAGAAGCAAGAGGGATAAAGAGCAAAAGGTTTACATCCAGTGGGCTGCCAATATCTTAACAAGGAGCTCGGTAAATCGCATACATTTTTTTATCTATGTCCGCCCACGTGTGGAGTATATGGTCTCCTAACGGAGGTATATCAACAGAAGATTTTTTTTACGAGAAATGTTTGCTACTCAGTCGATCAACCTCTCTTTTCCAAAGAAAATAGTAGATATAGAAGGATATAGCTAAGACAGGACTAGTGATTAACCAATCGCTGTCGTTATGCACAGTTGAATTAAAGGATTGGAAGGGTGGGAGAGAATTTTTTAGACATCACAAACACCCATACCCCCGAACCGAAAATCGATCGAAAAAATGCTGCTTCGTGCTGCGGCTCGAATCCGTGAAGTCCGGCACGGAAGCCCACAATGCTTACCGCTGCGCCATAACAGGATAGGAATCTCAGCCATAATGCCTTCAAACCATTGAATGAATGAATATAGATAATGCATTAGATAGATAGATAAGAGCCACATTAGGCCCGTTTGTTTTTTTTATGACCATTGAATGTTTTTATATCTTTTTTTCACAAATTTATAAAGCACTCAGGTTTGTATGAAGTATATTTTTTGATATAGCTTGTTACAAAAATCATTTATGTCCAATTCGCTTTAAAGGATGAATAACAGAAGTCCAACATATTATTTCACAAACATATAAAAAATATAAAACAGTGACCTCGGCAATTTTATGATAGAATTCTACATAATTCTTCATCAGCTGATATTTCTTAAATAACACTTAGTGTACTCTCCATTATACGTATGATATTGTTTATACATTCGCAGTAAATAAGATTTTTTATTTTTATTGTAGGATTTTTTTTTTAATAATGACAAATTCCGTTTAGTTAATAGTTATTAAACAAGTGATGAATTTTCAAAAATTCAGCTCACCGTAATAAAGCTTTGCTGAACAAAAGTCTAAATGTGTCTGCTGGGTTTCCACTAACGCAGTTCTCCGCAACCGGTGTGCCGCGAAGCGAATCTCTAATAAACGAAAAAAAACAAATAATTTGGTCGATACTACAAAATATTTCTAAAGACACTATCATAGAGAAGCAGAAATAATTATTTTTTGGTTGAAAGAATATGTAATATGTACAGTCTGCGCAAGAATGTTTCGCGCACCTTGCGAAAATTCAGATTAATATTTTAAAATATCGTTTAAGAGTACAGATGAATTATTTGTTTATAAATATCATTACAAATTTGTCTAAGCATGTAGGTACCTATATCTTAAATATAAATGCTTTTACCGTTTTTAACATTTGGAACAGCTAATAATGAGCTTATGATAACCAGGGTAGTAGAATTAACAATTCGGTGTATTAATTTAAATTAACGATTATTTTTTTGTAACCAATTATTAATTATTGATATCTTTTAACATCCAGGGATCATTAAAATGCATTGAAAAAAATCCATGTTTTCTTGAAAGCTTTTTATTTCAAGTAATATCTTATTTCCCACTCTTAGCTTTTATGGGAGTAGTTATTTAAAAAAATAGATGTTTTTAGATTCCAAAGTGAGAAGACAGTCCATAAATAAAAATGGTAAAGAGATTTTAATAAGAAACATTTAATGTTTACTAATTTACTTAGGATTATGTGCGCAGCGCGTGGCCAAAAAATCACTGTTGACCACGAGAATGAAAAAAACGGCGTGATTGGAGTAAGAAAAAAAATCCGTTCAAAATTAATGGGACGGTGTCGTATTCTCTGATGAATCCAAGTATAACGTCGTTGACGCTAATGGCAATGGTAGTTTCACGAAAGTGCAAAGATTGCATACTTCTCTCTATCAAACATTCACCATATGTAATGGTCCGGGGTGCCATCACCAAAGAAGGGGTTGGCAATTTTTAATGTTGGAGGGAACAATAAATGCTCAAAATTACAAATTTGACATTTTTGAAGAAGTTTTACCAAAATCGGAGAAGTTTTTAGCCTCCATAGTACGGACAGTATTACAGGATGATGGCGCCTTTAGTCATCGTGCAAAATCTATCAAATCATTTTTTTCTAGCCCTCCAAACAATTGTTTTACAAATACATATGGCATTTATATTTCTATCTGTTATTTAAGCGACGAATTACCAAGAAAATCTTGGCATAAAAAGCCTTTTATGGCCAGGAAACAGCCTTGATCTCAACATCATTAAGAATTTCTTGGCGATAATGGGCACCAAAATTGCAGACTTTAAGCCCAAAACAATAAATGAATTGACAAAAAGGTGTTTAAAGTGTTTATAATAATCAAAAAAACATAATTTATTTTTAAAAGAGTACAATTTCTTGCCTTGGCAAATTACAACCCCAATAAAAGCTAAGGGTAGGAAATTTGATATTTATTGGAATAAAAATCATTAAAAAAACATGGATTTTTTAAATGTATTTTAAGATTTCCTTGATGTTAAAAGTTATCTATAATTAACAATCGATAAAAAAATGATCGCATATTTAAATTAAAATATATTTAATGAATACAGCAATTTGTTAATTCTACTACCTGGGCTATCATCAGTTCATTATTAGTTATTAAAAATTGTATCAAATATAAAACCATTTATATTTGAGATGCGGATACATGCTTTGACATATTTGTAATGATATTTATATAGATATACCTTATTCATTTGTGTTTTTTAAAGACATTTTAAAATACAAAACTGAATTTCCGCAAGGTGCATGAAACATTCTTGCGCAGACTTACATACACAGTATACCCAAATTGATACAATGTGTATTTGTTAGTAAAACTTTAACCGCTAAATGTTAGAAACATTTTAATAGCCGATGCTGAAAATTCAACTGAAGTGAGAAACTTACGGACTTTTCTCTACTTTGGTGCAGCCTTTTGACTGATTCTTTTTTTTGTAAATAAATCTGAGTAATCTGAAACTTTTCTTTGAAGATAATCTCCATTAGAAGTACATGTGCTCTACATTGGTAGTGGACATGGTAATAAAATATCCACATGGTTCTTTTGTGGTTTGTATCATATATAAACACAAACTAATTTAATTTCTGTATATTATGCACATTTTTACTTGTGGTGTGCCGCGAAATTTTGAAAAACACGTTGGTGTGCCGTGGAAGATAAAAGGTTGCGGAGCACTGCACTAACAGACATATTTATATAATATTTTCGTAGTTCCAAGAAGAAGGCTACAATAAAATATTTAAATAAATCCAAAACTGTGCAAAATAATTACGGTAATGGTCGTAAAAGTAAAATGAAAAAAATATACACGTCTCATGTAAACGTGAAAGTATTGAAGGTTCATAAAAATGAGACACTGGACATCTGTTAACAATATACTATCCAAAATCGGTATTTTGAAACATTTTCAGACAATAGACAATAAACATTTAGGGTCTTTTTTTATTATGCAGCATAATTTTGTTTCATAATAAAACTTAACCATCTACAGAAATTGCAGTTAGATTCAGATTTGATCTAAGACGAATGATTTTTTTTTATCTTACCTATGCTGAAATTTAACAAGGGGCTCGCGCGAGCTCCCCCGAGCCCCCTCCAGCCCACCCCTGTTTACATCCTGACGGTTTCAGCTAAACTGTGTGCCGCAAGAAGTCTCAGGTGTGCCACGAAGGAAGAAGCCAAAACACTGTTTATTTTGTACACTGTACATACCTGACACTAACATAAGAGGAAATTTTAATAGATCTAAAAAAACGACTCAATGCACAATTCTTCATCTTTTGAGTTAGAGTTGACAGCATTTTGGATATCGCTTTGGAGTCAATATCCTCGATTGGCAACAACAGCACTTAAATGACGGTTGCCGTTTGGATCGTCGTATCTTTGCAAATATGTTTTTTCAGCGCTCGTGGAAAGGAAATTAATAAAACGAGAGCGGTTACAGATAATAGGCGAAAACCAACGTGTTTTTTAAAAAATCTAATTTAGAGCTACTTTTTGAGAAAATTCTTTGAAAAAATAATTGTTTCCTTCTAATTAATAAAATTATTACCACCTATGTACATATATGTTTTATATATTTTTAATGATACCTACACTATGATTTCCTTTATTAATAATTATAAGAAATATATCCTTTTTAAGGCATTTCTATTTCGTGTTCCGTGTAAAATATCCTATTCACCAGTGTGCCATGAAGTAAAAAAGTTTGGCAGACACTGGTGTAGAATAATAAGTGATCATTCATTCGCATATTACAAAAAAAAACGTATGTGTATGGATGAATTGATGTGACAATATTCACCACAAAAATATTATTAATTATTTACGTTTCAATCTATAACACAGTTTATAGTATAAAAATGTCATATGACTAACACACATTATACATTAGACAGGAGTTATTTACCATTTACCGGTAATTTAAATTTAGCTGTAAATCAAGTCCTAAAAGTGACTGAATTAAAACTAGTTTGAATAAAAATACTCCATACTAGGGATTCTGTGTCGAGACGTCCCGGGACAAAAGTCCCGGGACTTTTAAGGTTTTTTGCTGTCTTAAGTCCCGGGACATTTAACAACCAAGTCCCGGGACTTAAGACAGCCAAATTGTACATTTTTAATTTTGAAAAAACCATTCTAACAAATAAAAATTGGATGCAAGCAATCGCTAATGTGACCTAAAAAGTTAATTTTAAAGTTACATTGGTGTCTATCCGCGGGTCACTTTTGAAAAAAATGCATTATATTTAGGCTTAGGATTAAAGGTCGGGGTTTTAAAAAAATTAAGTATGCATATATAACAGGAATCTTATAAAAGAAACAGCTGTTTGGATTTATAATTGTTGAAGTTTCAAATAACATCTATTTATATATTGTAATACGAAACAACCGTTCTTAATGGGTAGAGAGAGATATGCATATTTTTGCAGCATGGGATAATCGCACAGAATTCCAAGAATTAATGGAACCAATAGTTATTTCTAGAAAATTATGTTATAAATCAAGGCGGCTTATAAATTTTTATTACCAACCATTCTGCTAGGACTAATTGATTTTCGAAAAGAATACACGAAAGATTTTGACAAATGCTCCAAAACAATATTTTTGAAATACGGAGAAAATTTACTACAACGTCTTTTCTCCGTGGAAAAAGATATCGAAGTATCTGAAGAAAATATCGATGATGAGAAAAATATTGCAGAACTGTCACTGGAAGAAGAATTAAATAAACAGATTACTAAAAAACAAAAGATTTCTCCATTAAAAACAAAACAACTAAACGAATTTAAGATTTTAAAATCAACTGGAGAACGGAAACAAAGATTATTTTTTATATATAACATTAAAGCAACATCGACTTACAATAAAGATGAGCAACAACGTTTATTACAAAAATAAGAAATCGGGTGTCTGATTCGTCATTAAATTCATTATTATTTTTAAAAGCATATTTTGATAAGCAAGAATAAAATATTAACTTTTGTGTAAATAATACATACTATGTATGATTTGAGGTTGTGACTTTATTATTGAATTAATTTTATATTTTTATTATTAATAAATAAATGTGTTCAAAAGGTGTATTTTTTTTAATAAACGCATACTTTCGCCGCCCTTTTAAAGCACGCATGAAAAAAAAAATACGTCTAACTGCGTAAAAAACGCTCAAAAAAATAGTTTAATTCAAACGAAATATTAAAAAACGTTTGGGAGAAAGATATCTTCATTTATGTTATTAGAAATTTGTTTAAATCAATTCATAATCGTATTAAAAATATAACTGTAGCGAAAACAAATTAAAAAATATTATAATTAAGTGTTCATACCCGATGTTGTTTTATTTACAAATGTTTTTCACTATTCTACAAAGTTTTCCAATGTCTCAATAGGACAAAAAAGGTATAAAAGCTGTATGGTGATTTGTGAAGTAACGGTCATAATTTTACCTAATTCATTGTTATTTTTTCAATACATGAACCGTTATCATCCTTTTTTAGTACATAAGTACATACAAATATTTAATTTTAATAAATTTATAATTTTATTAAAGGGGAAATAAAAGTCCCAAGTCCCGGGAAGTCCCGGGACTTTGACTTTATCACGTCTCGTGTCCCGGGACTTTGAAAAACCCGAGACTTCAGAATCCCTACTCCATACATATAAGAGCTCGTATTGCTTTATATTTACATTGTATTCGTTTGGTAATCTTGATACAAGTCTTTTTTAGGATTCACAGTATTTTTGTGATAAATGATATCAAAAAGTGTCATAGTATCGACATTTTGTAAATTTGATTATATTAATAAGATAAAGGCAGGGTTGTCGTAAATAAATCGAATGCAAACAAAGTTTTATTGTGATAAACTTTGTATAACACTTACAATTGATAAATTCTAGCCTTGTATGTACATCTATGACATAGTTTATATGAGCTTTTACTAGTGATCAGGCGGGTCTGGATTCATCTTCCGCTTAAGACAATGTAAAATTTAAATATTTTAAAATTTGTACTTAATTTCTCTTCTCCTTGAGTTGATCTAGAGCAGTGGTTCCTAATCTGGGGTGCGAGAAAGCATTTACGGGGTGCGGGAGAAGTTTCTATTTTGAAATGTATTGAACGTATTAAAAAACAACCCAGTCATAAAAATTTGAGATATCTTTTTTGTATTTACATATGTATATGTAAATGTATGTATGTATTTGTCAATAGAAGTTATCTTGCAATAAATATAATTTCCAAAATTTTAAGCCGGAATAAATTTTAAAGGGGGTGCGAGAACATATTTTCAGATTCAACGGCGTGCGGATCACTAAAAAGATGATCCACTGATCTTGAGTGACTTATATTTCATCGAGTTAATCTCGTATGGCTTTGCAATTAAAACATATTAAACATTTGCCGAATATTAAAAAGGCTTGCTCACGACAATTAGTTATCTCCCACGTGATATATTTTTAAGACACGTTGGCGACCTCTTAATCTATAATATAATTGGACACTACAAAGAGTAATTATGTATCGAAACTGAAGATTACTTAAATTATCTTTAAATATATATTATTATTTTTCGGTTCACGTGTTTCAAATTTCATTTACTAAAACGAATCTGGCAGGATCTGTAGCTCTGTGTTTCCTTTCCTCCAAGCTCTACGCTACAGAATGGAGGCAGAATGGATCGATACTCAGGGGCTCAAATAGGGTGAGTTGTTTGGGGGGTTTCGGGGGCGACTGGTTGGTGTTGGAAGTTGGTAGAACAGGGTTCGATGGCCGCGCTGCCTATGCCGCCGCATCTACGATTTCACGGATTTCCAACCTGTCGCGATGACGTTCTATTTACATTTCTGTTGTGTTCCGCGACAAAACAATATTTTTGTTCATTGATTATTTCAAAATACAACGCATAATTTAGAAAGGATGTTAATTTATTTATTCAACATGTTGTGGTATACATATTTTTTTTGTGCAGTGTCTTATATAGCAGAAATTGTTTGCACTATAATGAAATTTACCTTTTCATACATTCGAAACATGTGATATTGATAAACTATGTAATTTATAATTTATCACATATTTATATTGGCTTACTATTATTCTTTGAAACAACGACTCTCTCAATATAAAAAAAATAAACTCATCCAAGAATGTAATTTAATACCGTATTTATGAGAAAAAAATAGTTGTAACGCTTCTTTATTCATTCAATTAGTGGATTAAAAACGTTATCTTATTCTCTAGTTTTAATTTTGGCTATAATGTGCCATAAAGAGACAGATATATACAAAAAAATATGAAATGTGCACTTTTCTTTGAGATGTTTTTATATGTTATATAGATTAATTATCAAAGAATAAATTAGATTTGTTATTGAATATCTACGAATTTGAACACGGGTTCTTAGAGCAGATGTCTGAAATGAACGTAAGTATGGTTAAGTGCAGCTTTTAATATTAACAATTACAATGTATTTTCTACAAAATGTAATTTTTGAAACCTAAATAGTACATGCGTTGTCCTATTGCTAAATTGAAATTATGAATGTGGCTTTGGACATTTAACAATTCGTACGTTTGCTTCAAAGATTTTTCTCAATTGAAATTTGTCATTATTTTACATACTATTTTTTCATACATATAAAAACATGGCAACAAATCATATAAATAAAATGTTTCAATACAACACTTAAGGTTTCAATTACATGTATGTAATCTTTACCCCTTATAATAATGTTTGTTTTATAATATTTGATCCAAAAATATTTTCGATTGATGTAAGTAATCGAATACTTTTTCATGATCTACCTATATTCCGTAATACCAGTTTTTTACATATCATATAATATGTGTTACGTCATTGTTGAGGGCGGGCGTTTTTTTATTTTTTTAAGTGTTGTGTTACAAAACGTGAAACGTGTTTCGCCTCTTTGAAAACCACCATCAGACAGAACACCGCAAGGTTTACGAATAAACTAAAAATTGATCCGAATTCTTTAGTTATAAAATACCAAATAAAAGTCGGGGTTTGCCCTTTTTTACCCAGGGTGGAGGTAAGATACAAAACATTGATAGGACTAATTACAAACTAATCACCGGTACGAAAAATCTCAAATGGAAATAAAATCAACAATGGTGATCCGCCTATCTAATTTATAATGTTACCTTTCTGGTAATGGCTTTATTAATTAGCAAAAACTTCAAGCTAGATAGACTATTTCAACATTTTTATTTTTAATATAATTGTGGTATTTTTTTATAAAATGGTTCGCATACTCTGAAAAATTATTGGTTTTTAGATATCTTACGTTTTCTTAGATTTATTTATAAAATTGTATATCTTTCTATCTTACATTTGCAGCTTAAAATACATAACAGGGTAGGCAATAGATACTGCTCTGAGAAAATGATTCTAACGTTCCTAACTATTTAATAAAAGTTTCCTTACGTTTGTAATTGTATAAATAGCGGGTTGTTAACAGCGGTGAGCTGCCAATGTCTTAACAAGAGGCTCGGTAAATCTCATATATTTTTTTATATATGTCCGCTCCCAGTGTGGAGTATATGGCCTCCTAATATCTAGGTATCTAGGTACCTCAACTAGGTATCTCAACAGAAGTTTTTTTTGACGAGAACTGTTTGTTACTCAGTCGATCAACCACTCTTTTCCAAAGAACGTAGTAGGGATAGAAGGATATGTCATAACTAGTGATTTACTAATCGCTCTCGTCACGCACAGTTGAATTGAAGGATCGGAAGGGTGGTAGAGAATTGTTAAACATCACAAACACCCATGCCTTCGAACCGAAAATCGATCGAAAAAATGCTGTTTCGTCCTGCGACTCGAACCCGTCAGGTCCGGCACGGAAGCCCACAACGCTTACCGCTGCGCCATATGACCCGACAGGATAGGAATCTTAGCCATAATGCCTTCAAACCATTGAATATATGTAGATGCTGCATAATCCATGGTCCGCGAGCCACATTCGGCCCGTTTGTTTTTTTGTGACCATTGAATGTTTCATTTCAAATTAAAAGATAAAACATATTTTTTATACCAAAATACGGATGCCAAAACTTTACCAGCTCACATTTGCGTTTCTGGCCGCTCTGGGCAGCTTTATGTTACATTTAATTTACTTTTTGTTACTGCATGTATTCTCAAATATTTCACAATAAAATACTGATGCAAACATAATTATTTATATTATTCACAATCTACGCTGCAAATAGAATTATTGAAAATATTTTCAGTACGAAAGATTTTTTGCGGCTCTGACAAACGTAGGTTCGATTCCAAATTTGGACGAACAAAAATTCTTAAATTGTGGATTTCTGCTTTCAGTTGGCTTAATAATCTTAATATGTGGATAAGTCACAGAAGTCCACTTTTTTCACTTTTGCAGTTAAATAAGTATAAATATCTTTTTTTCACAATAAAGCACTGAGGTTTTAGCTTCCTCCCATTTCATAGCTGAGCATCATAAAGCAGTGGTTTCCAACCTTTATATTACTGCGCCTCCCTTAGAAGAAAAAAAATCTTCGCGCCTCCCCATCCTTTATTTCATATAGTAATAAAGACACGTTTTAAAGGGTAAATACATATTTTGGGCTGCTCACGACTCCCTTAGCAATAGTCCACGCCTCCCCAGAGAGGCGCGCCTCCCAGGTTGGAAATCACTGTCATAAAGTATAAATTTCTATTGCTAGGGAATACACATATGCGTCAACACTGACTAGTCTGTAATAAAAATATTTAACTTTATGCAAACTGTCACTCCATTTGATTCAGTGATTGGGCTTAGTTTATAAGACGTAAAAAAAACTAGGCTTTTTGAAGAAATTAAAATGGAGTTTTTGCGATCTATATCAATCATCTTCAGCTTCCATTGTGTCTCAAAAATTCAGCCCACCATAATATAGCTTTGCTGAATGTGTGTGTCTGAAGAAGGCTATAATAAAATATAAGAAAAAAATCTCAAAACTATGCAAAATAATTACGGTAAAGGTAGTAAAAGTAAAATGAAAAAAATGTACACGTCAATGCAAAAATGCAAAAGTATTGCAGGTTCATAAAAATGTTAACAATATGTTAACAATATAGCTCCTTTGCAGCTTTGATATATTTGAAGATGCGTCTCCAAAATAAATGATTTTACTCCTGTTATTAATCTTATCATTCGTTTGTTCCCTTCTCGTGTAAATAGTAACTACAGTTATTTTAAAAATAGCATCTACAGATGTTGTCATCCCCGCGGAATCTTTACATCCTTAGTCGCATATATTCTCATAATTTCACTCAATGCTTAACCGATTTCCTCCTCCTATATCCTCTTTTTAAAAACTATTTTTTTTAATATATTGAAATACGATAAAGCAAATAGCATCTAATTATAATTGCATTGCCGCTTATACTCGTTTTTGTCACTAAACCAGAAAAGATATAGAAATCGAATATAATCTTAAATTATCAAATACTGTACGTCGAAAGTATTGTTTACTTGAACTTATTCACAGGATACGTTATTTATGGGATTGAATTATTTAAAAATATTCATTGGGTAAAAACCTTTATTACCTTTAGGACTAGTGAAAACATGTTTAATTGTTGATCAATAAAAATATGCAATCCCAGGCGTATTTAAATTCAAAATATTTAGTTATACTTAGATTATATGAATAAGTTGATAGCTATTTCGGTTTCACACCACCGCCAGAACTGTGTTTTTATTTAATTTAGCTAAGTTTTATATACTGGCATAACTGGTTTACAAGAGATACACAATATATTTTCTCATAAACTTTGATATCCTTACTCAGCGTTTCTCAACCAAAGTCTACGTGGCCTGTTTGAATTAAGGGAGACACAGAGGAAATAAACCTTTGATGGGGTCACCAAAAATACGCAATATATTAATTTTGAATTAAAATAAAATATATGCACGGATGGTTGTGATAACAAATTTAAAATATAAAAAAATATACATTAAATATGTATTTTGTTGTATTTTCAACAAGGTCAAAAATCAAGTTCACTTGTACCAGTGAAAACCATCCGATCCACAAGTGAAATTATTTTTTACCTTAAAAGAAACAGCAAATGAGGCGCTTTCATCGATCTTAATTTGGGGCAACACCAATAAACTGTCGTCGCTTCCAAAACAACTGAAGCCTTCTTCGCCAAGAGTGTCATCGGTCTTAACAAACAAACGACGGACAGACTGCGTGCGTTAGAGCTACCACGGTAAAAAATTCTGAAAAATCATCCCTCACATGTTTGAGATGCAGTGACTTAGTGGTATGTTCATATGTATTCAGTAGTTTTTAGGTCAGATGCAACGTAGCATTCATTTTCAGTTTTATTTCTCAATCATATTAAAACTATAGCAAATAGTTACACGAAAACATCTCTCTAGATAAAAATAATAAAACATTTTTAGTACTTTTTCCACATAAAATTTATTAGATCAGGACCGGTTTTGCTCATGATGAGCATTGTCAACTGATAAGAAAAACAATAAAACAGTGATATTTATACAAAAGCTAAGTGATAATAACAAGGTATGACAAACAATTGGTATTACAACCTAGCAAAAGAATTGAATCAAAATACAAGGAAAATAAACTATAAATAAAAAGTTGAAGACCACTTAGCAATGAAAACTATTACAACAAAAACCAATTAGGTATGAATTATCATTAACATCATTAATTGTTGGTTTTTACTTTGTTAATGATAATTGATACCTAATTGGTTTTTGTTGTAATAGTTTTCATTGCTAAGCGGTCTTCAACTTTTTATTTATAGTTTATTTTCCTTGTATTTTGCTTCAATTCTTTTGCTAGGTTGTAATACCAATTGTTTGTCATACCTTGTTATTATCACTTAACTTTTGTATTAATATCACTGTTTTATTGTTTTTCTTATCAGTTGACAATGCTCATCATGAGCGAAACCGGTCCTGATCTAATAAATTTTATGTGGAAAAAGTACTAAAAATGTTTTATTATAATGCCATTCCACCAAGTATTGACAGTGAACACCTTAAAAGTGATCTCTCTAGATGTTTTTTTTCCTGGAATATCGTATTGTTATCCAATTGTTTTTTAACAAGGGTACTCTTTTTCGAGTCGGTTATTAACTAGGTTAAGTGACTCTAGTTAATATCAACTGTGGGCTATGTTAGGTAAAATGGGTCAACTCTCATTTTTTTTAAAAGTAGTTTTATTTGATAATCACAATGTTTGCAACTAAATACATCATATGTCAAAGGGAATTAAACTGTGAGTGCCGAATAAGTATCTAAACGTTTCCTTTAAAATTTAAAAAAGAAAGGCATGTGAACATTGCAACCATGAAAAAGTAACTTTATTAGGGGTTTTCTCAAACAACTTTATATTACACTGAGTTATTAAAACACCAGTTTTTAAGTTTTTTTGCAGTTCAGGGTTCTGTTTATTTAATAATTTGACTTTGGACCAAAATCTCTAAAAAAATTGTTCGTCCCTCTTGTAAAATTTGTTCTCTGTGGGTTAATTTCTTTTATCTTAACAAAGTCGATATAATGCCGGATACAGGGTCGAATGGTCAACGTCATTGGGTTCGGTCACCACACGCATTGGCTCAAATCATAATAAGGACAGTTTCTTAAGTTGATATCTTAATCGATTTATGGATTTCTGTTCGAAGGCGTGGGTGTCTGTGATGTTTAATTTCATCCTCAACCATTCGATTTTTAAGACCAGGCGAGCTAACCACTTCAATCAATACTCTTTTCGAAACGGAGCGGTTGAGCAACTGAGTAACAAATATTTCTAATAGACAAACTTTCGTCGAGTCCATATACTTTATTGGGAGCGGAAATGGTTTGCAAAAGCGACAATTTATGCCAGCTTCATAGCCTAGTTAGTGTCCATCGATTTCAACTCTCGATGATTTTTTTCAAATCGATGTATTGGTCTGTGGTATAAAGCAATGTTTCTTAACCGGTGGTCTCCGAAGATTTTCGGAAGGGCCGCAAAAATTTTCTGCAGTTCAAAAACAGTTAATATCCTTTTATAAAAGCTTATATTGATGGTGCGCAAAACACTTTTTGATTTTTTGGTGGTCCGCGGATGAAAAAGGGTTAAGAAACATTGTCCTCAAGTATTATTTGTACGTAATGCTTACTTTACCTCCTTTCTATTCGATCTAAAAACTGGTGAATCGTGAGCAATAAACTAACAACTAGTCTTTTATTATCCCATTCTTTATCGCAAACATCTTAGAAAAGGGAGGCGTAAACAATTTTTTACCCTAACTTACTGTCATTACACTTATGTCAAAGTAGACATAGATAATAATAAAAAAAAACCAATTCAAAACATATAAAATTAACCGAAAAATTTCTTCTGAATGTGGAGCATCCATCTCATATATTTATCACTTTTAGGGTGTTCACTGTCAATACTTGGTGGAAAGGCATTATATTAATAAAAACAATAATCCTTTGTACTTCATTCCACTTTATTTAATATGTCAGGACCGGTTTCGCTCATTGCGAGCATTGTCAACTGATAAGAAATATAATTTAACAATGCTATTTATACAAAATTGAAAAGTTATACACAACAGTTGGCATTGAAAAGAAATTGCCAATTACATTAAAGTGATTCTAAAATAACACAAAATTAAAATGTTCAACACATCTAACATATAATTAAAAAGTCATCCCAGATTCATAAATTCAGAATGCGATTACAAGTAATTTTAATTATGTTTGTTATAATTGTAGAAGTTTTAAATAACATCTATGTATATATTGTAATACGAAACAACCATTTTTAATGGGTAGAGAGAGACATGCAGAAATACAAAAAAAACTTAAACACGTGTTCGCTTAACTATTTTTGCAGCATGGGATAATCGCACAGAATTCCAAGAAATAATGGAACCAATAGTTATTTCTAGAAAATTATGTTATAAATCAAGGCGGCTTATGTTTTATTACCAACCGTTCTGCTGAGACTAATTGATTTTCGAAAAGAGTACACGAAAGATTTTGACAAATGCTCCAAAACAATATATTTGAAATACGGAGATAATTTACTACAACGTCTTTTCTCCGTGGAAAAAGATATCGAAGTATCTGAAGAAAATACCGATCATGAGATAAATATTGCAGAACTGTCACTGGAAGAAGAATTAAATAGACAGATTACAAAAAAACAAAAGATTTCTCCATTAAAAACGAAACAACTAAACGAATTTAAGATTTTAAAATCAATAAATAAATGTGTTCAAAAGATGTATTTTTTTTTAATTAACGCATAAAACTGCGTAAAAAACGCCCAAAAAAAATAGTTTAATTGAAACGAAATATTAAAAAACGTTTGGAGAAAGATATCTTCATTTATGTTATTAGAAATTTGTTTAAATCAATTCATAATCGTATTAAAAATATAACTGTAGCAAAAACAAATTAAAAAATATTATAATTAAGTGTTCATACCTGATGTTGTTTTATTTACAAATGTTTTTCACTATTGTACAAAGTTACCAATGTCTCAATAGGACAAAAAAGGTATAAAAGCTGTATTGTGATTTGTGAAGTAACCGGTCATAATTTTACCCAATTCATTGTTATTTTTTCCATACATAAACCGTTATCATCCCTTTTTAGTACATACATACAAATATTTAATTTTAATAAATTTATAATTTTATTGAAGGGGAAATAAAAGTCCCAAGTCCCGGGAAGTCCCGGGATTTTGACTTTATCGCGTCTCGTGTCCCGGGACTTTGAAAAACCCGAGACTTCAGAATCCCTAATTAGTACCATAAAATTAACAAAGCCTAGTAGATAATGCAAGATGTGCAAAGCGAAAATCGAAGTAAAACTCGGTACATTTGAAAACATTGATATGGCTTCAAAAAAGTAAAAACTGTCAATATTATACAACATTGAATTGATATAGTATTTTAAGGAATAATAAAAAAAAGAAACCATTCCAACTCCGGATGTAATTTAAAAACCGACTATGACTTGTTTTTTCAATCATTTCCGTTTAACTTAAATGTCTCCATTCCATCAGATTATTCTAGTTACCAGAATAATTTTAGTAGATTTCATTAATCAATAAGTTTAATAGAATAATAGTTTTTCAATATCCTTAAAAAGTTTTCCTCCCGATTATCCGACTCCAGCTCTGACTCTCCATCCGTAAAATACACCCGACTCCACTACTCCCGACTTCGACTCTGACTCCACAGCCTTGAAAAAAAAAATAACAGATAATAAAATTAGGACTAAAAAAAATATATATTCAAAAATGAGCCGATTACTAATATTGTTTTCCTTTTATTTGGGCTAGGATTCAAAGTAGTATAAATATGTCTTATAAAAGTTTTTATTTATCTTCTAACAATGCTTCAAAATATTCTTTTATGTTTTTTTAAATAAATACTTTTATTATAGTTGCACAGAAGGGTTGGCAATTTAGACTCTTAGCTCGTTGAAAAAATTTAATATAATATTTAAAAAATATAAATATTATATTCCAAATACCTTTGATTTTTTATCCTTCTTCTTTATAAAAATATAAATTAAACGATATAATTGGATCCATTAAAAACCTGCCGAGCTTGAAATATTTCATTAAAAATTAATATGTTATACATTAGAAGCAGCTACATGTTATAAAGAGAAACCTAAGCTATCTAGCGTAAAAGGTCAAAGTGTAGGTAGGTATTATACAGAGTGTTCGCCGCGAAGGTTTATTTGTTTGGTCGACATTTTGGAAAGAAAATACAGAATAGAACAGAAATAATTTGTCCACTATTTATCGTTTAGTGAATGATTCTAAAGAAAGAGACTCTGTAGTAGATAAAAACAAGCCTGGGCTACATTTTACGGGAAAATCAGCTGAAAACATTACTGCTGTCCAAGAAAATGTTCAAAACAATTCATCAATTTTAATTCAACTCCGCGCTCAAGAAACTGGACTTAACACCACAACATTATGGAAAATGAGTGATAATGATTTGCATTTGTTCCCATTTGAATTTCAATTGACGCAAACTTCTTCCAAAAAACCATTTACACATAAATATATATATAGGCCAATAAGATGTTACAGCTTGACTGACCATAATAACCCAAATTTTCATGAAAAATGGTAATGAGTGATGAGGCCCATTTAAATTTGAAGGGGTAAGTTAATAAACAGAATAGTCGGTAAAATTATTCATCAGTGACAGTATAGTGCACTATGTGGCCTGAGGATTCATTGGCAATTACTGTTTTAAAGATGAACGTGGCGTAACGGTAACTGTTAATGAATGGAGAACGGTGTCTCAACATGATTGATAACTTTTTGACACCAGAATTGGATGCCCTGGGCTTGTTTAACATGCGGTTCCAACAATACGGTGTGTATCATTCAACTACGGCCAATGTTACAATGGGGTAACTGAGAGATCTGTTTCCACAACAAATTATTTCATGAAACAATGATGGAAACGCCTCCACGGTCGCTAGATTTAATTTTATCATCCGGACTTCTTTTTGTGTGAATTTCTAAAGAGTATAAAGCTTATGCCAATAAATCAGACACGACTTAAACAAAACATTCGTGACGAAATGAATGAAATACCGGTTGAAATGTCTGTAAATGTGATGAAAAATATTTTCCGCTATTGTGAGGACAGCAGAGACCGACATTGTATTTGATACATAATTCCCAATATTCTTCTTCTTTGGCCATGTTCGCTCCCTATGTGGAGCATATGGCCGCCACGCGGCACCTCCATGTTTCCCTGTCTCCCGCCAATAGCTTTGCTTCCTCCCATGACATGCCAGCATCCCTCAGTTCCGCCGAGTACATCCTACGGATAGTACCCGACGGACGTCCAGGACACCGGAATCCCACCGGTCGAAAGAAGAGGCAGGCAGGATTGAGGCTTTCCGGAGGCATCCGCAGCACGTGACCCAGCCAGTTCCAACGTCTCTCCATAACCACTGACGTGACGGGACGCTGTCTTGTACGCTCCCTTATCTCTGAATTCCTCACAAAATCAAACCACCTCACCCCCATTATCCGACGCAAGCATCTGTTCTCGAAGGTCAGTATACGGTTTTTCTGAGTCTTTGTCAGGTGCCATGATTCGCAACTGTAAAGCATTACCGGCAGAATGCAAGCGTTGAACAAGTGGCATTTGGTTTTAATCGAGTACAGCTGTGTGTCCCAGACAGTCCGCATTGAGTTGAATGTGGCTCCAGCCATTCCTAAACGAATGGCGAGCTCGTTTTTTGTACTACCGTCTTCGGGGATATGTACGCCGAGGTATCTGAAGCTGTCAACCCTCTCGATGATCTGTCCCGCGCTGGTAAGGGTCCTATCAGGGTCATGACAGGTTTGGTTACACATCACATTGGTCTTACTAGTATTAATTTTTAGACCAATGCGACCTGAGTTAGTTCCTAACCCATCAATAGTCTCCTGGATGCCCTCAATGGATTTATCGAATATTACAGCATCATCGGCATATTCAAGGTCACACAGCTTCAGACCGGGACCAACAGCTACACCTCGATCAGGTGGAATTGACCTGCGAAGTATGAAGTCAAGGATAATAATAAACAGGAACGGTGCAAGAACGCACCCCTGTCTCACTCCGGTTGTGACCCCGAACCATTCGGTATTTGAGTCACCGATTCTCACACAACATGCACTATTCTCATGTAAGGATTTGATAATGGCCACAATCTTTGGCGGAATCCCGTAGGCATCCAGTATCCACCACAAAGAGGGTCTGTGCGGACTATCAAATGCCTTCTCATAGTCGACGAAACAACAAGCAAGAGCACTGTTAAATTCATTGCTCTGCTGGAGGAGACATCGAAGATTGTGTATTTGGTCCGCACACGACCTTCCAGGGTGGAAGCCCGCTTGATTTTTCCTAAGTATTTTCATAATGGGACTTCTTATTCTCGCCAAGAGAATGTGTGCCAATACCTTCCCAGGAATACTGAGAAGAGTTATGCCTCGGTAATTGTTACAGCTGAGGGGATCACCTTTTTTGTGGTGTGCTAACACCTCACCGTCCACCCAGTCCCTAGGACAACGCTCACCGTCCCACACCCTGGCCATCAGGTGATAGAGAGGATGTAGGACGGCGTTAAGACCACATTTCAGAAATTCCGAATGTATTCCGTCTCCACCCGGTGCTTTGCCGTTTTTAAGCCTCTTCACTGCCAAGATGATTTCGGCATGTGTGGGCGTACGGTCTGAAATACCGGACACTCGGGGGAGGTCCATAGATGTAGCCTCTTCGGTTACGTCAAAAGGGTCCTGGGGGGTCGGTCGGTTCAGCACCTCGCAGAAATGATCCTTCCAAATCTTTTTAACGCTTTCTGCGTTTAACTCTATTGCTCCATCAGGGCCGCGAATTGGCCCGGGAGTCGGTGGTCGCTTTCCGCAGACCTCGCGCGTGATTTTAAATAACTTCTTGGTATCATTTCTGCGGGTCGCCACCTCAGCTGTCTCAATTTGCTGATCCAAGAATCGGCGCTTGTCAAGTCGCGCAGACTTCTTGACAACTTTGTCCTGATAACGATAATCAGCGCGACGTTCTTCAATTTTTTCAGGGTCAGCTTCACTGTCTTTCAGTGCTTTTAGCCTGGCCCGCTCTTCAATTCTCCTCCACGTATTTTCGGACATCCATTTTGGTTGCCCCTCCCTCCGGAATCCGAGAACATCTTCGGCCAATGATGCAATAGCACGTTTGATACAGCACCAGTCCGCCTCAATGCGATCGGACCCGGATATAGGTCGCACGGAGACACGATCTATTTCCTTCTTTACAGCAATCTCGAATTTTAGTCTCGTATTTACGTTTTCTAGCTTCTCGATGTCGATCTTTTTCCGCGCTGGATTTTGAGCTATGCGACTTAGTTTCAGGCGGATTTTGCCGACAAGTAGTTCGTGGTCGCTATAAATGTCGGCACCTCGATATGTGCGAACATCGAGAAGTTCAAATCTATGTTTCGTGCTGTAAAGAAGATGGTCAATCTGCGTCTTCGTGCGACCATCAGGAGAGGTCCATGTGTATTTATGGATGTCTTTATGCGGGAAGATAGTTCCGCCAATGGTGAGCTCATTCATGATAGCGAATTCAATCAGTCTCCCACCATTGTCGTTTGCGGTGCCCAGACCATGCCGTCCCATCACTGAGGGCCCGAGAGCCGGATCAGCCCCTACTCGCGAATTATAATCCCCCATTACTATCACGCGATCCCTACGGGGGATTGCTGCAACTGCCGCGTGAAAGGAGTCGTAAAAAGCGTTCTTTGCTTGCTCGTTGGCGTCCTCAGTGGGGGCATAGCACTGAAAGACAGTCACAGAGCTGTCACTAGTCCTGAAGGTGGCACGTATCAATCTCTCAGAGATCGGTTCCCATTTCACAAGGCAATGGGCCGCTCTCCCAGACATCAGTATTGCCACCCCCTGGCGATGATATTGACTCTGGCCAGAAAATATCAACGTGCACCCCTCCAACAGCTTCTTTCCTGCGCCTTTCCAGCGTATCTCGCTCAGTCCTAAGATGTCAAGGCCATACTTTCGCAAGATACGGGTAGCATGCAGGTCCTTTCCAGAAGTGCGCATGGTACGGACGTTGTACGCACCAATGCGCATAATGTATTTGTTGTAGAGGATTTTTTCTTCTCGGTCCATGGTTGTGCTGGGTTGTCTACTTTGGCTTCCGGGTGTCCGAGGCGCTTGTGGCGGTGTTCTAATCGGTGTTGGGTTTAAGGATGCAGGGTGATTAACCCTGCGCTCCCAAGGCCTGTATTCCCAATATTCATTAACACATTTATCATCATTTAACCATTTTGATTTCATTTAACATAAATTTATACAAAAATAGAGAAGTAACTCTTCCCGGTGAACATCCTGTATCTTTATTTTTTAGGATATTTCTTGTTGAAATTTAAAATATCGGTGTAGCAAATGTTTCTGATAAAAGTATTGTGTAGGTATGCTGTTATTAATATTTGTAAGGAATCAACTACCGTAGAGATGTTTTCTACGTAATCATGACAAGTTTGATAACATATAAACAACACAATAAAATCAATTTAAAAACGGATTCGAAACATTTAATGTCCTTTGGTTACGAAAGTCACAGGTTATTTAATCGATTTTTGAATCTCTCTTCGAAAGCATGAATGTATGTGATGGCTCGAATTCACCCCTCCCACATATCCTATCCTGAAAAAACATAGCGTAACATGGACGATTAGCTATCAATAGTCCTATCTTAGCCCAATCTTTCTATTCGTGCTCCCTTTGGAAAAGCTACTGTGTATCAAGCAGTTCTCGTAAAAACACTTTTGATGAGATAATTTCCATTAGGAGTCCATATTCTCCACATTAGGAGCGCATATGCTATGTATGTATTTTATAATTATTCAAATATAATTTTTAATATTGTTTTCATACTTCAGAAACCATTCGAATAGCTTAATTTTTACTATTTCAAATTCAAATATTGTAGTTGGGATCCTTTATACAAATGAACACTTGCGCATATGGGCTGTTTACATTTTCTCTCATACATCCCATCTTAAGAACTGAGCGTAGCGAGAGCGATTGTCTAACAAATAGTTTTTTTAAGCTTTCTTCATTTTTCCCACTCGCTACGCAGACATAAATTGACTTTCAATATAAAAATATGTTCTATTGAGAAGCTCCACATTCAAAATGGACATGATTTTAACACCATATTAAATAATATTAAATTTGAATCGTTCAAACTATGTACATTCTCACAGATTTTGTTACTAACGACCCGGGTTTCGCCTTTCGGCATCTTCAGACGTTCAAGTGCACGGATGAACTTGAACTGACGCTTAGTAAATGAAAGTTTCGTGTTTATATAAGAAATAAATGCATCACTGAGTCCATAGCCATTGCTGGCGAAAAGGATAAGCTCATAAGAATGCCAACAGATTTGAGTAGTAAGTAGTTTCAAGAATTATATTTATTTGTTTGTCGGCAAAGGTTTTATGATTATATGATTTTATGATTATATATGGTATAGAAGTGGAGATCCCGGAAGGTTTAATATTTCATTTAAAATCGGAAGACTATGCAGCTGTGCTCTATTTATTTCCAAAATTTCCTGGAAAAAGAGCTTATGACTGTCCGTATTTGGGTGTAACATTGTTATCCCTTGTTCCTGATTGAACACGTGTCCTTCCGAAATTAAGTGATAAGCAAAAGTAGACGTGTCTTTTTTCAATCTAAAGGCTGCCATATGTTCTAAGACTCGGATGTTCAGTGTCCTTTCTGTTTTGCCGATATAAAACTTTGTACAACAAGAGCATTGCAATCTATAGATTGTAATGCTCTTGTTACAAAGTAGTTGTTTCAATCATTTAACAATATCTTCTTGAGTAACGAAACGAAACTTTCATTTACTAAGCGTCAGTTCAAGTTCATCCGTGCACTTGAACGCCTGAAGATGCCGAAAGGCGAAACCGGGGTCGTTAGTGACAAAATCTGTGAGAATGTACATAGTTTGAACGATTCAAATTTAATATTGAAATTCCACCAAGCACCTTCAGTCGAAATCTTTAATTATAAAATAATATATTCAATATCTCTGATTTAATAGTTAGCTTAATTTTTACACCGAATAAAAATAAAAATGCAGCAAACAGTAAGATATGGCTTTTTATTCTCTAGGATCACATTTTTATTTGGAACCAAAGCGTATAAACCAAGTACGTCACTCGCATTTCTAGAAAATGAAGGGCGGATGTTGACGGACGCTAACGGAAGTGGAACCGGTAGTGGAGCAAACTACACAGTGGGCAGTAGGGCGGTTACCACCCTCACTGCTCGTTAAAACAATCCTTACCTCCGCGAAATGCACTTGTCCGCACCACTCGGCTGTCGATCGTCCTTACTCGCTGCTGCCACTGGAATAGTGTAAGTTTCTTTCGTAATGCTCTTGCTGAGTGACTTAAATAATTAAATTTTAAAGTTATTTTTATAAAATAAGTGAGCATAATCGCGCCGAACACGAAATCAAAACATAAGGAATATAGTTCAAATATAATACAGAACAATGTACAGTGGAACCCCGATCAACCGTTTTCGCATTATTCGTTTATTTGTCATAAGTCCCGACAAAACATACAAAAGAATAATGTTAAATAATCCCACATTAATCGTTCCCCAATTTACTGATTTCCTCGATCTATCGTCTAAATATTATCGTCCCGTCCCAAATATTATCCCAATTGACCGTTTTTGTTGAATAGTTCTCACTTTGCTCATGATAGTCTTACTTTATATCTCGTTTCGCCATTTTTTTGCCACAAAACTAAAATTAAAATTCCGAATACCGAATAAAACTAGTAGTCTAGCTAAGAGACTGGGAACAAATCGAGATCTTAAAAAAACCAGGTAACAAACGCCTCGGCGTGGAAAAAAGAGTTAACTTACAAAAGTACGCGTTTTAAAGAGTCTCTGTTAAAATAAAAGTGTCAAACAGCAAATAAGTAACTTAGTTCGTATAAAGTAATTTAAAACAATATATTTATTCTTTAATAAAAATGGTGAAAATAGCTATATGGGTTGTTTAAGAATTAAACATATATTTTTGTATTATTTGAACATTTCCCGCATTATCGGTCCCATGAAAAACGTAAAATCGGGGTTTCACTGTAATTTTTATAATTATTATATATTACTCCACATTTCATTGTAGTTAGTATATTACAATAAAAAGTTGTATGCTTTAAAGAATTATTAAAAGCATACAATTCTAAACATTTTTTTATCCACATCCACTCCCAATCAAGGAGGTATCTTTTTCTACGAAAACTGTTTGTTACCCAGTCGCTCAACTTCTCGTTTTTTTCGAAAAGAGTTGTAGGGATCGAAGGATAAGGCTAGGACAGGACTAGTGGTAAACTAATCGCTCTCACTACACTCAGTTCAGTTGTTAAAGGATCGGAAATGATGGAAGGAATGTCACAAACACCCATGCCTTAAACAGGAATCGGTAAATCGTTTGAAAAAAATGCTGTTCGAACTGTGACTCGAACCCGTGAGGTCTGGCACGGTAGCCCACAACGCTTACCGCTGCGCCATAGTACTCGACATCATTAAATACCTAATATTAACGTTAAAGATAACAAGGGTCAATTTATTACACTACATTAATTAAAGACCAGGACCGGTTTCCACCATCAGTTGATAATTCTCATGATAAACGAAAGCGGTTCTGATCATTTATAAATAATGTGGAATTAGTACCACGAAGGTGTTCTATTTTTTATATAACGCCTTTCCAAGAAACAACAGCATACACCTTAAAAAGTAAGTACACATCCAAATTAGTTTTCAGGCTTAATAACTGTAATTAAACAATTAAAACTATGAAATATTTTAATATATAGTATTGATTTAATTATTTAACTATTTAATCTTGTTTCTTTTGTAGGGAATGAAAACTTGCTACTCAAGACACCTTCGTATGCAGTTTTCGCAAACGGTGTCATTAAAGATAATAATATTAATGATAATATTGATGATCAAAGTTTGAGTTTTTAAAAATGCAAAAAACTCTCAATATTTCTGAAGAAAAATGAATGTGAATTTCGAAACCACTTAAATAATCAACGAGTGAATTTCAAATGGTCATAAAAATGAATAATCCAATCAGTGCAAGCGTTGGACACGGACAAGTAATACATACCCTGAAAAATACTTTTCTTGCATACTTGTTAAAGTGTAAAAATCACATGTATTATACACAGAGATCGCTATTTCGACAAGTATTATTTTTTCCTATTTTTCTTGAAATAACCAAAAGTAGTTTTAGCCGATTTCGAAGTAAGCGCTTCAATTATGTACCCAGTATATCCGTAGATATTGGAACATTTTTCTTTCGTATTGTGTACTTCAATGCCAAAGTCTTTATTGTGTTTCAATCATTTAACAATATCTTCTTGAATAACGAAACGAAACATTCATTTACTAAGCGACAGTTCAAGTTCATCCGTGCACTTGAACGCCTGAAGATGCCGAAAGGCGAAACCCGGGTCGTTAGTGACAAAATCTGTGAGAATGTACATAGTTTGAACGACTTAAATTGAATATCTTCTTTATTGAATGCAGAACAAAACCGTACCAAGAAAATATTTACCGAATACCCTGTAGAGACAAGAACAGAATAATAGAAATTTGTTTTGTGTACAGGAATATGGATTAAAATGGCATTGACATTAATAATTAGAACATAATACTAACACTGATTTCAGTTAAAAATCTTAACATTAATAGCCGATAAAATAATCACTTTTCACAAATGTGTCCGTACTGATGTCCACTTCGCCCAATGATAGCGCTTTATTTTGAACATATTTTGAACACCACATTTTTCGGCCAATTGGAATGGACGTCTTTTTATATTCAAAATTCAAATTTCCTGGCTTAGAACTGAAGCATCGTAATAATATTGAGAGAACTTTATTTGAAAATTTGCATGGCTACGAAGTTTTTAAAATAATCAAATGAACTGATTCGATTTTTTGAAGCTATAATTATAGAGCTAGGAGCTGATTTGACAGATTTTGTTCAGTGTCATCTTCTATATATTAATAGTCGATAATGTCCGTTATGATTGCATGTCACCGATTTCCCCTCCCCCTGCCTCTCCCCCTCCTCTTCCCCGCCCGGCTGTCACCATTTTTTTTATTCATACTAGAAGTATTTTTCATTACGCTGAAGAAGCACATAGTTTTAAATGTGAAAAAACGCTAAACTTTATTTCACATTTTTTTTCTGCCGCGGGCCGGATTCGAAACGTGGAACTTTGCAATATGAACGAAACGTCTTACCGCCGAGGTAAAGGGCAAACTTTCAGATGCGACCAAATTAGATTATATATATTAAGCATTCGAAAAAAGAACTATTTCAAACATGACTTTGATTGTTTGTTTGTATTGAAAATTCAAAAATAGAATATGTCAAATACTTAGTGTGGCCAATTCAAAAAAAATGATTCCGAGATATTTTTCTTTTTCTACGAAATATATTTGTTTGCACACTTGAAACCTTTGCAAGGCTGTCAATATATGCGCCGAGATCGATTTATTAATGGATATTATTTATTCCAAAAGTTCAATAATTTACGAAATTTAAATGGTTGTTAGCAAACTTAAACATTATTCCAAAATATAATAATTTACTTAATTTCTGCTACTACGAAAAATGATTGTAAGCAAACTTGAACATTATTCCAAATATTAAATAATTTACAATTAAAAAACTGCAGGGCTGTCGATATATGCGCCGAGGTCGATTTATGGTACTACGAAAAATGATTGTTAGCAAACTTGAACATTATTCCAAAGATTTAATAATTTACGAAATTTCAGCTACTACGAAAAATGGTTAGCAAACTTAAACATTATTCCAAAATATAATATTTTACGATATTTCTGCTACTACGAAAAATGGTTGTTAGCAAACTTGAACATTATTCCAAATATTAAATAATTTACAATTAAAAAACTGCAGGGCGGTCGATATATGCGCCGAGGTCGATTTACGGTACTATGAAAAATGATTGTTAGCAAACTTGAACATTATTCCAAATATTAAATAATTTACGAAATTTCTGCTAACTATAAAAATAAAATAAATAAAAATAAAATAAAATAAAATAAAATAAAATAAAATAAAATAAAGTAAAATAAAATAAAATAAAATAAAATAAAATAAAATAAAATAAAATAAAATACCATAAAATAAAATAACATAAAATAAAATACCATAAAATAAAATTAAATTAAATACTATGCAACAAAAATGCTAGTATAGATTAATGACTGACAAGCGCCTGCGGCCTACAGACTTACTACAAAGTCTCCCGGGTCTAATTTTGAATATTAACCGATGAGTTAATTCTTATTTATTTCTATATCAACTCCAGTTAATAGTATCAAAACTGAAAACATCACACTGTCTGCGACGCGGGTGCATTCAATTTTTTGATAATATTTTCATTACTGCCATTTTATAGTTAGTTTTCCACGAAGAGAACGTTCAATTTCATTTCATATGCCGACCCATTATAAGCATGAAATGTATATTAGAACTCGATTATTTGGTATCCAGTTAAGTTCAATTTTAAAAAATATACAATTTGGAAAACATGATATTACAAAGTATGAACTCTTAACCGTGGATAATTAGAAAATGGTTAAATCATGCATACTTTTAAACAGGTTGTGCGTCACTGATATATAGGAAGGAGAGAACGTACTCCTACTAACTGGACTGAGCAGATCAATAATCACTGTCTCGTTACAGGATGCAGAATAAAATAACCAATTCAATAATGTTGGTATCTGTAGTGTGTTAGCGATCGAGATACTTTAGTGATCAGATAAGTCTGAGTGCATATTTTTTAATCAAAAATTTGAGATTTACGTTTTGCTTATTTGCGATGTCTTCTATCCATAATTTTACCTCGCGTTGCTTGAAAATTTCGTAATATCTGACGCTTTTTGACAAAGTTGGTTATCATTAACCGTAATGACATTTTTTATATTTAAATAATTTGAAAATTATGAACGTAATCAAAAAAAGCCTTGTTGATAATATGCCATAAGTATATTAGACAGAAAAGAGTTTTTGAACGAAAACTTCTTCTGTGTCTTAAATCTTTTTTAAGGCTAAATTATTTTTTATCACTTCTAGGGTGTTCACTGTCAATACTTGGTGGAAATTAATAATTAAAATGGTTTAATATTAGAATCAAAGAGCATTTGAATTGTGCTAAGAAAGGGGATGAACAGTCTTCATTTGGAAACCATCTGTTTCAAAATAAACACTCTTTCGATATTGGTAGAAACTTTAAAGTTCTACATTTAAATAACAAGTCTGTCAAACTAGACAAGCGAGAAATCCTAGAAATCAATAGATTCAAATTTTTACCTGATTCAGATCTTTTGAACGATCAAATAATTTTTGCTAGTTCCCCGTTACTTTATCCATTGCATAAGCCCTTGTTAACTATTCTTTTATATAAATTAAAAAAAAAAATATATATATATATATATATATAGATTTCTTTTGTTATAATTGATATTGTCTTTGAAAAATTTGTTTTTCAGAATCTTCCTGGCTGTCGATTTTGTTTAAGTTATGAACACACCAACTACTTGGAAGCGGGGAAAACATAAAACTATCATTAAGCATATTCACTTTATTAATGTAGCATTTTATCACTATGTCAAAAATTTCCCAAATTTTAATTATGTTTGTAATTACTTTCAATCACCATTCTGAATTTATTAATCTGAAATGACTTTTTAATTATATGTTAGATGTGTTGAACATTTTAATTTTGTGTTATTTTAGAATCACTTTTATGTAATTGGCAATTTCTTTTCAATGCCAATTGTTGTGTATAACTTTTCAATTTTGTATAAATAGCATTGTTAAATTATATTTCTTATCAGTTGACAATGCTCGCAATGAGCGAAACCGGTCCTGACATATTAAATAAAGTGGAATGAAGTACAAAGGATTATTGTGTTTTTATTAATGAATTATTGTTTATTTATGAAACTAAACATTCACGCTCCTGCATAATAATTCTACATATTATTTTCTTTATTGTAATTGAAGCTACGAAATAATCATGACTGAAAATGTATAAATACACTATTGCGGATGGTAATTTTACTGGTTTTATGGCATTGCCCGGGTTTGTTATGGCGAGCTACGGTGGAGGGACGGTACTTGCTTCTGGGGAGGCCTCCGGTACAGCCGTGGAGTCCCCACGTGGCAATTCCCCCAGCTGCAATGCGGTGCAGCGCTGATTCCCAGTGAAAACGAGACGCTAAAAAAATTTGTAAAATTCCGCTTAAGCGATCACTTCATAACAATTCATCGCCTACAATCAATGCAATGTTCCTACTCATAATGCTTTTCCACCAAGAATCGTTCGTTAAGGAATCAATACGTCACACAGTGAACTTTTTAGTACATTTATTGAATAATGATAAAAAAATATCGGATAAACATTATGGCCCCATTTTTTCAGTAAAAAAGTTTTTTGTTTCTAATAAGTATGACTCAGACCATTTTTAAATATCTGTTTTTTCTCTGTGCCGTTTTCTATCAAAAGTCGGTGACAAATTATGTTTTTCTTGCTTTTGCTTCGCTTTACTTTTTTTTGGGAAGAACATTTTGTACTGAATCGTACAGTTTTACGAAATATAATTGTTGGTAAAATACACTTTGGATTATAAGGTTGCCTTCAAACGTCTTCACGATTGTTCCAGAAAATGTTTGTGTTATGAAACACACCCCGAAAGATGGGCTCGTTCGTTAAAGCCAAGGCCTCGATTTCATATTTAAAAAAATCTTTTTAATATTATTTTCGAATTTCCGTAAATGTGTTGGCGGGGAGCACATGTTTGACGAAATAGGTGCCACACATAAGTAGAGTCCAATGATTCTATGAACGGATTTTTTTGTTTTAATAAATGATTATCGTGTCAAGATCTGTAACAATATATAAATATACTAGCTGACCCGACATGCGTTGAATGCCACTCAAAGAAAGAAAGTGTTTGTGTTTTAATTCTGTTTATTGAAGTGCTTTTGGATATATTTTGTTTTTTTTGTCTGGTGCGTATATGAATAAATCTGAAGGTTTTTCAACGCGTGAACAGGCCAGATAAAGCTGTCCATGTGAGAAGCATGGATTTTTAAAATTTAGTCCACACACTTGTAGCGATTGTCCAAATGCGAGTCGCACCGGAAACTGCAAACATTTGAATTCAAATGGCCTATATGTCGGAATTATTGGGATGCTTGGCAACAGTGCATCGTATCCTTCAAATTTTCCATTTAAAACTGTAGCTTAGATGATATGGTTCATTACTTTTTCACTGAAAGCCTGGTACCGTTGCAAAGTCGTGGTGGATTTATATTTTGGAGAAGAATGATAGGTACGCCAATTTTCAGTGTTCAAACGTGCGGTAGCATGCCTGGCAAATCAAGTGAGCTTAAGAATTCAGTTGGATAATTGACAACTTCGTCTTGATCCATTTATAGTATCGATGGATTTATACGTTGTATTTTTGCCTGGTATTTCGTTTTGAATCCTGAAGTTGATGGCATTATCATCGTTGTTTTTGACTGCTAATATTACACGTTCACTGAGCCACTGATGATTTTTGTAATTCTGTGCGATATTTTGGAAAACTTTGTGCATCAATTCGCGTATGGTTCCTGTAATTTTACTTACTTAATTTTAAGTACTTCATCCGTTCAGGACATTTTTTTGATATTGCATGTTGGTGTTCAAAGGCAATTTCTTTGCTGAATGTGCTGTTTGACCACCATCCAAAAGATTTGCTGCAATTGCTGATGAAGCGATTGCCAATGCAATATTGTTTTGTGATCCAACGTTTTGGCTTGTGATTGATTGCATGCATAATTCTGTCATACGCTATGCGTTGTTCTGGGACCAATTTCGGAAGATTTGTTTGAACGAATGTACCCAATTTGTCGACATCAAATTGTGTTTCTCGTTCCAAATCACGGTCAAAAAGGTTGTTTGCATATCATTGTATCAGATGATCGGGCTTGAGCAGTGCGAGCTCGAACGGTTTCCAAGCTTGCTCGTCTGTTTCTGAAGCTCGTGATGCCGTTTTCTTTCGTGCTTGAGGTCTAGATCAACTTATAGCTAGTCTTTTAGGTGGCATAATTGTTTGACAGCGAAAGAAATGCTTTGTGACGACTATTACAAATTCACTTGATAATTGTTTACAATACCCTTTGATTGTTTGACGTAACCATGGCACGTATCAAACGTAACTAAGGAGTCATAAACAACTTGCTTATTTTGGACTTAACTTGCTGCGCACTTAGCGCCATCTGTCATTCAACAACATAAATAATTTCGTTCTGTTTGAAATATGAACGACGGACGTCAAAAATATTGTGAAAAAATTCTGGATAGGGACATCGTTCACCTAGCGGGATGAAATATACTTAAAAACCTATTCTACTATCTAAAAAATATACATTTAAAATATAATAAAAATCGGTTAAGCCTATATAGAGATAGAGATATTTTTTAGAATAATTGAAATGTTTAAGTTTGCTAACAAATATATTTTGTAGGAAAAGAAAAAGATCTCGGGATATATATCGACAGTCTTTCAGTATTTAAATTGTTATTAATATATTTTTTAGAATACTTGAAATGTTTTAAGTTTGCTAACAAATATATTTTGTAGAAGAAGAAGTAGATCTCGGGACATATATCGACAGCCTTGCAGTATTGAAATTGTAAATAATATAATTTTTAGATTAATTAAAAAGTCTACAAATATATTTCGTAGTAAAAGAAATAGACCTCGGGGCATATATCGACTGCCCTGCAGTATTTAAATTGTAAATTATTTATTTTTTGGAACAATGTTGAAGTTTGCTAACAATCATTTTTAGTAGTAGCAGAAATTTTGTAAATTACTTAATTTTTGCAATAATGTTTAAGTTTGCTAACAAAAATTTTTCGTAGTAGCAGAAATTTCGTATATTATTTAATTTTTGGAATAATGTTTAAGTATGCTAATAACCATTTTTCGTAGTAGTAGAAATTTCGTAAATTATTTAATTTTTGGAATAATGTTTAAGTTTGCTAACAATTATTTTTCATAGTAGAAGATTTTAAAATAAAAGTCTAAATATAGTTCTATAAAATATCCATACCATCATTAGAATATTCCTAATGCATGTAAGAAATTAAAAAGATTTTCAAGGCCGGATGCAAAATAAAACCATACCTTCCAATAATCGAATCAATGACACTGATCAAACTCTGTCAAATCAGCTCCGAAAAATCGTTAAATTGTAAATTATTTAATTTTTAGAATAATGTTTAAGTTTGCTAACAACTATTTCTCATAGTAGAAGATGTTAAAATTAAAGTCGAAATATATTTCTATAAAATATCCATACCGTCATTAGAATATTCCTAGTGACTACCCTTTCTATAATCATATTGGGAACAGTGGATTGTTTTCGCGACAATATTAAAATACGTTAAGAATTCTCCACAAGATGGCATTTATTAATAGTTTGATTTATAAATATAATGATATTTGCTTGTGATCTATATTAATATATACGATTTTTCCCGACTAATGATCACACTGTGAATCAGGCTGTATCTCAGTCTTATTTTAACTATAGATTACCTATAGAGGTATTTAAACTATATATAACTAACATTTATCTATCAACTATCATACTGCTCCTGAAACGAATTACAATACAAATTTCACTGTAATATAATAAATAAATATTTTTTTATTTACGTGTACATATTATTATAGTTAATACGTGTATTGATAGCCATTAGTTTGTCGTCCAGATTTGAGACAATATAGTTAGGTCTTATCACCCATTAAATAAGCAAATATTTTAACAGGCCATTGTGTTAAGTTACAATATATCATGTTGAATAGCTATAAACATATCATTTTAAGATGGCGACGACGCCTGCGCAATTCAATTCCCGCGTATTTGCCGCATCCAAAACAAAATGTAATATTATGAACAAACATAAAAAATATTGCTCATTATTTTAAATTATGCTCTGGAATATAAAAGTTACAAGTACTATTTTTTTGCATGGAAACATTATGTACCACAATAATATCGACGTAAACATAATTACGTTTCGTTTACTGGTCAGTTGTGGTGCAGACCGTTTCGAAAGTTGCGATTTGAAGGCACGGATGCCTGTGGCGCAGTGATGTAGGAAGGGGTCCTGCCGCCCGGAGCGGTCCTTGAATTTGCCGCCCCCAATATTTCTTCTTTTTTTTGTTTTTAACCTTTCTGGTACTATGACCGTACATGTACGGTTGGTAGTAACCATTTCAAAAGGCATATGACCGTACTTATATGTTCGCGCCGTTTTTTGACAGTCCACTGAGTTTTAATAAAAGTGGTTAACGTATTACCATCTATGGAATATTCTTACAAACGTTTCCACAAATATTTCGAAGATTTCGATTTTATCGACTGACTTATAAGCTGATGAATTTTTGTCATACAGCAACGTATGGAACGCGTGGAGTCCGTAACCATTTCGCGCGCTATCTATCGGTCGTCGTTTTTTTTTTGTTGCTAATTTCTTAGCGGTATTTTCTTTCAAATCTTTACAATCTTATTGTTTTTTCGCGGATATATATGTAAATATATATATTTTTGTCTACATTCATTGCTTTGTCGCATTGTTGTGCGTCGAGTGCAACGTGGCATTGTGTGTGGTTCCATATTTTGAGGAATACCACACAAAAAAGTAATATTAGGATGTTTAGTAACAATACTTTTAGTGTATAGTATAATTTAGTGTTGAGTGAAAATTACTTTATTTGGAACCAATAAAAACTAGTAACACAAATTTATTCAAGTGCAAAATCATCGGTTATGAATCCCTGGAATTACTATCAGGTATTTTAAGAATTTATTACGATTTTTATAGTAAACACTAAGTTCAGTTGATTCCTTTCCTTATAATTGGTTAATATGTACCAATGGATATTCAAATTTATTTAAAAAAATAAAAAATGAGATTTCTAAAAAAACTCAGGCCGCGCGTATATTCCATATAGTTTTTATCCAGTACCAGACAGGTTAAATCACTTCTACTATTTTTTTATCTATGAACTAGAAGTTTTAACTACAGGTGGATTATTTTTTTATGTATAAATATAATTTCTTGAAAAACATTGTATGTATTTTTGAAAATGCCGCCCCCAAGAATGTGCCACCCGGGACGGTCGGGATTTTTATGAAATTTTTAATGTATAATTTGCTAGATATGAAAATAGGTTGTTAAGTGTATTTCGTAAAGCTAGGTGAAGGGTGTCCCTATCCAGTTTTTATTTTAAATATTTTTGACATCCGTCGTTCGTATTTCAAACAGAACGAAATTATTTATGTTGTTGAATGACAGATGGCGCAAGAAGCGTCGCGTCATTTTGACATTTCATTCGACATTTGTTTTGCGTATCAACGCAGTGCGTGTAAAATTTTGTACGATTTATTTTGATTTATCTATTTGTGTGCGTGTCCGACTCCGGCTAAAATACTGCGACTCCGACTCAGACTTCACAGCCCTGGATATAACAATCGCTGAAGAAATTGTTTCTGAATCTCCAAGTCAGATACGCACATTATTAGCTATCATTATTTTGACATGCTTCCCATTGAATCTATGTGAACTGTGGAACAAATTCAAGGATGACATGTCAGAAGATTTCTATCGAATTCGTGTCAGCTCAGAGAATCTCGATCTCGAGGTGAATAAAGAGAAACATAACCAGGCTTTGCTTTAGATCGAAGACATGTGTTACCTCATGTGTGGCAGTTTTTTAGTCAAGTTACGAATGCCAACGCCAGATCGTGGAATGAACGACGATTTCAATCGAGAATTGGAACGTAAACTTGAATATGATCGAGAATGTATTGAATCAATCAGTTTGATCGAATGTACAACTGTTGAACCCACAACAGAAGGAAGTGTACGATACGTTAATGAAGGCAATTGATGATAGAAATGGTGGCTTATTTTTCCTCGATGCGCCGGTGGAACTGGGAAGATAGTCCTCATGTCGTTGATTATGGCCACTGTTCATGCGAAATCCGAAATTTCCGTAGCAGTTTTTTCTTCTGGAATAGCGGCCACGTTGAAATTGCCACTAAACCTCCAAACGACTGAAAAATTGACATGCAAGATTGCAAACCACTCAGCAATGGCCAAAGTTTTGGTAGCAAGTAAAATCATCACCTGGGATGAATGCACAATGGCGCACACACGCGCATTGGAAGCACTCAATCGAACCATAAAAGATCTGTGCAATGACTCAAGATGTTTTTGAGGCGCAATGATTCTACTATCTGGCAATTTCAGCCAAACACTCATTCATTCCAAGATCGACCGCTGCCGATGAAATAAACACTTGCCTCAAATCATCGACTCTGTGGCGCTATGTGAATAAACTTCAGCTGACGACAAACATGCGAGTTGCATTTCTAAGCGATCCATCTGCCGAAGATTTCTCCAAGCAATTGCTGACTATCTGTAACGGCCGTGTTCCTGTCGACAAATCGAACGGATTGATTTCGTTTCCGCCGAATTTTTGCAGTATCGTTTCATCGAAGGACTACCTCATCAACAAAGTGTTCTCGAACATCATTGCTAATCACAAAAATCACAATTGGTTGCTAAACGATCCATCTGCCGAAGATTTCTCCAAGCAATTGCCAACTGTTGGTAACGCCCGTGTTCCTGTCAACGAATTGAACGGATTGATTTTGTTCCTGCCGAATTTTTTCAATTTCGTCTCATTAAAGGACGACCTCATCAACAAAGTGTTCATTGCCGATCACAAAAATCACAATTGGCTGAGTGAACGAGAAATTCTCGCGGCAAAGAACAAAGATATGGATCATTGAAACTTCATAATTCAAAATCAATCATTGGTCCACTGCATTTCTTCAAATCTATTGACTGTGTAACAAACGAAGACGAAGTTACTAACTATCCAACTGAATTGTTAAGCTCATTGGATCTTCCTGGCTTGCCACCACCCAATTTACAACTGAAAGTTGGCTCGGTACTCATCATGCTTCATGTTATCAAATTAACACAACATTTATTGATTCTGAGGCAGTACGAAGTTCGTCAGGTCAGCTAGTATATAAATAAATATACTACTTGACGAATTTACCTCTTATTGAATGAAGACTATCACACATCTAGTTGGATGACATACCAGCATCTATCTGGAACATGTTTCCTTTCTTACACTTGCTTGTTCCATCGACTCTGTATTTGTAGGGCATTAAAAACGATTTCACAAGAATCAATATTTATTTGTGAAACTATTCGCTTCCGAGTCTTCGATTACGTTCGCTTCGCTTTCCTTAAGTCGCTTCCGAGTGGTCGATTACGAGGGTGTCAACTCGGCCCCTAAATTTTTTGCCGGGATTTTTTGTAGTCTTTGACTTAACAAAGCATACTGACATTATGATTGGTTAAGTCAACGACAAGTAGTGGTCATAGCTTATTTGACTGAATTGAGAGATATAACGACTAGATTACAGCCAGTTCGTGCTAATCAAGTTATGAATATAATATTGATGAATTATATTTCATTAACATCCATATTCTCAATATTAGAATCAGACATGTTGTAAAAATGTGAAACTTGCCTATAGCTACGGTAGGGAAAAAAACAGGTAGGAAAAATAGTATACCTACACATTTTTGAATTTATATGATATAATCTTTCAAGAATCTTAATCCATTGATGGTTACTATTTAATTATTAATTATTACTACACACGCACTTTTTACGCCAAAATATGTCAATGTTTTTATCGTTTATACGTATCTTAATGCGACTACGTGCTGGCCGTATCGTACCGAAATCCTTAACTTCTGCAGCCGGTACATGCAATGGTGCTCTGTAGTAGAGTAGAAAGCTTCCCCGCGTAGGGAGGTAGCGCTGGCAGTACTAGGAATACCCAAATCTAAGCTCGGCTAGCAGGGTTGACCAAATAAAACAAATTATTTTCAAAATATAACAGTTGTACATATATTAATGAGAACGGCCATAGTATTAGCTCTGTTCTTCTACATAGTTCTGACGGCTTGCAAACCGTCAGCAAACCGTCAGAAGTACGCAGAATAACAGAGCTATTGTTAAGTTTACATTGTTAAAAATTAACATAGTAGATGAGAATCACTTAAATAAGAATTGAACACCATGATTGATTCCACACCCCCGATCCGAAGTTGTTGATTTAATTCGAACGGCTGTTTTGGAAAAAGGAATTCGTGGATTAATTTTGACTGGATTTCTGACAAATCATTTGCTTTGTCAACTTTCCTGCCATATTAAAATCAATGTGAGTGAAGAAAAGCAAGTGTTTTAGATTCTATCGTTTGCGTTTGCCAAATCTTGATTGTTGGAATAAAATATACAATGGATATTCGTGTTTCACCACCCTACATTTTATGGAATATCATATCGGTTTCGCTTGGTACGATAGCTGATTATAAACTTTTAACATACATGTCTTAAATTTAGAAAGTTTATGAAAAGTATAATTTTTACGTGGTAAACATTTGCCTTATGTACACTCCTCAAGTGGTCTTGACGCGGTGCTTGGAGACTCCAAATCTCTCTGTCTATCGCGTTTGTTTAGACTTTGATATAGCCATACTAGCTGCTGCAGGACGCAAATACATCGTATGAATGATATTAACTTTTCAGTCAGCTTGGAACATCTAACAATTTCAAGAACTTCCACATAGTTTTGTTAGTAAAATAAGTATCTAACTTTATTCAACGAATAATATCCTGAATCATCATAGCATGTTTATATATTTCTGGAAAAAAATACTAGCTATATTATTAAACCCTATATATTAATTCATTTACCAAAAAATATTGGATGAGCTTTAAATGCTATTTTGAAGTCAATATGTGAGAATGTACGTAAATATTTCTAGAAATTTTTCATTTTCCAAATATATTTTTCTTACTGAAAACGAATAACTATGTTTAAAGGCTTCTAAACTCTAAAGGCATGGAATGACTTTTTGCAATGAAAAAATAATTACGAAAAACACAGCTATGTACTTGAGATACATAGTAGATACTTATGTTATGTATGATAAATAGATTTATGCGAAAAAAGTGGGTTTAAAGGATACATGTGTTATGTATGCGCGTATTAAAATAGAAATCATGATACGTTATTCGATAATAATCATGTATGATAATGAACTAACATGACTAAATTAATAATTGAATATTTGGAAAATTTCCTAATATAAATATTATTTGTGTATGACGCCATATTTTGATAACTGAACGATTATATTACTAAGAATCAATTAATCATCCACATCCCAGTGATCTGGAACCTTTGGAAATGAGCCACGCAACGATTTCAAAGCGTCGGTTGATTAAAATTATAGCAATTGATAGATTGTCTTAGATGTAATACGTATATAATTTGTAAAATCGATTTCTTTATATATTAATGCTATGCGCTAATATCGTATATGTTAATGATATATCATAAACACTATTTATAAATAATATTTAAAAGTATGGCAAAACATTACTTTTTATTACGATGTTTGATTTAATTGATCAAAAAAAATATGGAAATCATTGAGGTTGAATGATGCTAAAATGAAAATATACGGATAGAAAAAGCAAATGTTATAAACCCCTCAAAGTTGTCAGAGCCGTGACTATTTACATCCCTGGTTTCGAACAGCGACCTGAATAAAGGTGTTTGCTCCCGAAGCGAGGGGTAGAAGACCCTGCACGACACGTGGAGAGTATCACAGCCCCGGGAACTGAACCCGGGGCCGGTCATTGCCAAAGTTCATTCTCATCTGCGCCGATGCTGCTACGACCAGCTACGGTGCTACGCCATTCTCGTAGAGACCTACATTTTCAACCCATGCTAGTAAGCGGGCCCTTACTGCGTTTTTCGTTTTGAGGGCGGGGAAAACCGCTTGCGTTTCACGCCTGGTCATATTTTATTGATTTTTAGTTTAATAAAGAAAATTATACCATACAATCAGTTAGTTTATTCAAATTTTGGAAGCGTACGAACTACGCAAAACCGTTGAATCAAACTAGTTTTTATTTACCATAAAAATAAATAAAGAACTTCGATACTAAGAACTTGAAGACATAATTTCAAATGAATTTTGTTAATGAAAAACAATGTTATTTTAAATTTCATACAGGGCTAATTATTTTTAAATAATCATCATTCATTTATTACAACCAATGTAACAAATTGAAAACTCTTAAAAACATCAAAGTATTGTATGTCATAAGAATTATATGATTCGGCTTAAAGCTATTTCAGCTGATCGCCTTTGTCAGAACTATAATTAAACTACATTTATTTAAGTAATTTATTAATTTAATTAATTTATATTATCTACTATTAATCGTAAAATATAAATTAATAGTAGATAATATTTTTATTAAATTAATAATTGTAAACTATTTATTAAATAGTATATATATCAAAACTAGAGTATATATAAACATAGTTCAGACGAAAGTATAAAGCTGAAACAGCTATCAATCAAACCATGAAAATTATGTGGAACGTTGATTTTTTCCATTATAATAGTCATTTTAGAAATATATTTTTTGCCTTATAATAGATCAAATCAGTTAGTTCCAACTAGGGCTTGCATTACCAGTTTACCGATAAATCATCCAAAATGCACCATCGGTAATTACCGGGAATTATTTTACCGTGAATCAAAAATAAATGCGGGCATATTATAACGAAAGTTTATTGTAGATATCCGTGCGAAATTAGGAGTTTCATTTTTTTGACTCTGGAAACATAAAACTCAGATTGTTACTGGTCATACTGGTTTCAACTGCCAACTGCCAACACCATCGCAATGACCGCTCGAACTCTGCAGCTGATCCTACATACTTGTTTTAGGACCGAGGACGAAGTATTTTATATTTTAAAACCATACGTATTTTGGTACATATTCTTTTTTGTTTACATATATTGTATTCTTGTTTATTTGCAATAAACAAAATTGTAAATATTGATTTTTTTATAACATATATGTACATAAGAGATTATTTGATCTCCCAATACCATATCTCCGTAAAAACAGGAAGGGCATTATATAAAATATATGTTTGAATTTATTATAAATCCATCATATCTTCATATAAATCATTTATATGACATTATTCACCTGAAACGTATTTGAAATTATTTAGGTTTCAATATAAGATACCATTATTAGTGAGGGTGACCACATAAAGTTTTATTTGAATCATCCAATCTACACACGTCATTTTTTTTCATTTATCGGTAAACAACAGGCAAACCGGTAATGGGGAAAAATATTTACCGTTTACTGGTAATTGCAATTTGACAGTAAATTGCAAGACCTAGTTCCAACAGCTTGATGCCACGTTAAAAGCACTGGCCCACTTGTGATCAGCGAATCACTGTGCAAATTTCAAAGATCAAAACATAATAACAGAAAGTTAAATCTGATATCTCAACCATTGTATACAAATATTAAAGTTTCAATTCAATCACACATATTTCAGCTAGACACTGTAAAATACATATGTATACATAACACATCACTCAATAAGTTCGTAGGATGACATATATTATATATGGCACCACTATTGACAAATCGATATGATTTTAACCAAGTATCAACTTTCAGATAACACGTGTAAAAATTTCACAACAATTTGACGTTTAGTTCACAGGTTACAGTGGTTTTAGTGACGCTACTTTTTTCAAAACGATATAAAAACCTGAATTTCGTTTGTTGATAAAGCATTGCTTTAAAATGGGAAAAAATGACAAATCTATGACTCCAGCCAAGTACCAACATTCATATAATACGTGTCAAAATTTAATAACAATTTGATGTTTAGTTCACAAGGAATAATGGTTTTAAAAATAAAAATATTCGGTATGTGACAATGGATGAAACATGGGTCTAAAACTACACTCCAGGGTCAAATCGGCAGTCAGCTAAGTGGACAGCAACCGATGAAAGCCGCCCAAAGCGACCAAAAAACCTAACCTAACCTAACCTAAACACGTTACATAATATTTAATACTAATCAAAATTAAAACTGGATTTATAAATTTAGTTGAGATTTGTAACAGCTTGTAGCACTTTGAGGATAACTGTTCAACGATATTCATAATTCAGTTATATAAAGATCTTTCCTAACGGCCATAGGGTTGTCACCCTTAAGGGTTAAATTTTCCCAACCAACTGTATCGATTTAAACACATTCTCAGATATACAGGCAACTAAGCCTAATCAAAATTAGACCCTTATGATTTCTTCCTCCAATTTTTATGTATTATGCTTAGATGTTACGAAAACATTTTATATTTACATAGGCTTAATCAATTTAATTAACTATCAAACCTTAGATTTGAATCGTTCAAAGTGTGGACACAACCACAATTTTGTCCCTAACAATCCGGGATTCGCCTTTCGACATCTTCAGCCGTTCAAGTGCACGGATTAATTTGAACTGACAATTGGTTAGTAGTCGCATCGTGCATACTTATGTATATACGAATAAAACTAACTAAAACGGAGGTGTTCAACTGAAATTATTTGCTGGGCCAAATAAAATATTACTTATCTTCGATGGGCCACACATATAGATATTTTATAATTTAATAACATGCCGTTTTTTTGCCTATACTGTTAATAAACAAAAAACTTAAAATTGAGAGATTTTATTACTTTTTAAAATTATTTAAGCATTCGTTTTTTATGATTTCATATTTTTTCAATGTCGCACATCGTAGTTGATTGGATAAGTTTTCTTCAGTGAACCCGTTTCGACGCTTCGATTTTAGCTTTGACAAAAACGATTCGCAGCAACGTGTAGTCCCAAATTTAGCTATAAAGCATATTTCCAGCTACCTTTATTCTTTAATAAAACAATGTATTTCATTCCCTCGTTCATTGCATTTCTAGATTGCAGGGCTGATTCAACTTTTACATCAAACGGGAAATAGTAAAAATTTACTCAAACTTTTGCATGGATGTAAATGTTAGGTCAAATGCTTTGACTAATTTTCTGAATACATTAGTACTTGGATAAGTTTTGTCATTAACTAATAAATTCATTTCTTAATTTTAATTGAATTGCATTCTTTATCAGTAGCTGTGTTTCATAAAGATTAAGTTTTGTAACAAAAAATTTACGGCCTGATTGTATTCTGTAGTCAATTTATTTTCTCTTTGTACTTTCTGATTTAATAAATTTGATTTCATATTTATATTTGTTAAAAAAAACACAAAACTAAAAGCTTTTATTTATCGTAAAATTCAGATATATCATTGCTATTTCCATTCATAAAAAACAGAATTTCTGACCTCATGTTCCAAAATCTCAATAAGCAGTCACTATGACTATGCCATCAAAGTTGAGTATAAAAAAGATCGGTGTATTTGGATTTGATTTCGTGACGACTTTTTGAAACTTCTTCTTCTTCTTTGGCCATGTTCGCTCCCTATGTGGAGCATATGGCCGCCACGCGGCACCTCCATGTTTCCCTGTCTCCCGCCAATAGCTTTGCTTCCTCCCATGACATGCCAGCATCCCTCAGTTCCGCCGAGTACATCCTATGGATAGTACCCGACGGACGTCCAGGACGCCGGAATCCCACCGGTCGAAAGAAGAGGCAGGCAGGATTGAGGCTTTCCGGAGGCATCCGCAGCACGTGACCCAGCCAGTTCCAACGTCTCTCCATAACCACTGACGTGACGGGACGCTGTCTTGCACGCTCCCTTATCTCTGAATTCCTCACAAAATCAAACCACCTCACCCCCATTATCCGACGCAAGCATCTGTTCTCGAAGCTCAGTATACGGTTTTTCTGAGTCTTCGTCAGGTGCCATGATTCGCAACCGTAAAGCATTACCGGCAGAATGCAAGCGTTGAACAAGTGGCATTTGGTTTTAATCGAGTACAGCTGTGTGTCCCAGACAGTCCGCATTGAGTTGAATGTGGCTCCAGCCATTCCTAAACGAATGGCGAGCTCGTTTTTTGTACTACCGTCTTCGGGGATATGTACGCCGAGGTATCTGAAGCTGTCAACCCTCTCGATGATCTGTCCCGCGCTGGTAAGGGTCCTATCAGAGTCATGACAGGTTTGGTTACACATCACATTGGTCTTACTAGTATTAATTTTTAGACCAATGCGACCTGAGTTAGTTCCTAACCCATCAATAGTCTCCTGGATGCCCTCAATGGATTTATCGAATATTACAGCATCATCGGCATATTCAAGGTCACACAGCTTCAGACCGGGACCAACAGCCACACCTCGATCAGGCGGAATTGACCTGCGAAGTATGAAGTCAAGGATAATAATAAACAGGAACGGTGCAAGAACGCACCCCTGTCTCACTCCGGTAGTGACCCCGAACCATTCGGTATTTGAGTCACCGATTCTCACACAACATGCACTATTCTCATGTAAGGATTTGATAATGGCCACAATCTTTGGCGGAATCCCGTAGGCATCCAGTATCCTCCACAAAGAGGGTCTGTGCGGACTATCAAATGCCTTCTCATAGTCGACGAAACAACAAGCAAGAGCACTGTTAAATTCATTGCTCTGCTGGAGGAGACATCGAAGATTGTGTATTTGGTCCGCACACGACCTTCCAGGGAGGAAGCCCGCTTGATTTTTCCTAAGTATTTTCATAATGGGACCTCTTATTCTCGCCAAGAGAATGTGTGCCATTACCTTCCCAGGAATACTGAGAAGAGTTATGCCTCGGTAATTGTTACAGCTGAGGGGATCACCTTTTTTGTGGAGTGCTAACACCTCACCGTCCACCCAGTCCCTAGGACAACACTCACCGTCCCACACCCTGGCCATCAGGTGATAGAGAGGACGTAGGACGGCGTTATGATGAATTTGAAACTTACGATGCTTTATTGAGTTATTTTTAGTAAAATTAACCACTGTAACAAAAATACATTAATTCTAATATTAAATACTTCACAAAAGCTTTCAATGTCTAAAAAGTAATGTCAAATGAACATTTGAATACCATTTGAAGTTTTCGTCGGATTATTTTTGTAAGGGATTTATCTCTTCCAGAATTAAATTAACAGCTCCAACATTTTTGCCAACCATCGAAAGTGGGCTATGTGTTTTTTTTTGAGATTTTTCAAATTTATGTCACGATTTTTCGTGCATTTTATGACGGCTTCTTCAATATCTTTTACGGTGGTTCTATCTTTTAAGCTCACAAGATCCAAAAAAAATCTGTCATAATTGATAATATCAGCTGACAATGCTTACGGTGGGTAGAACCGGCATTGGTCATTATAAAATTTATGAAATTAAAACAAAAACATATTTTTAAAATTAGCTCAAAAATTATTAAATAATGTATAGTTTTGACAAATAAGCATGTATAAATGAATATCTAAAGAGTTATATAGTTTAAAATGCTCGTGGCGAGCGAAAACGGTCCTGATCTACATAAATGTGGAATTAATGCAAAAGAATAATTTTATTTTTGACCATATAAAAGGTTTAAAAATAACTCAATCTTAGAAATATATTATATAAAAGATTGCTGAGATTATCAGTTGAAATAAACTGATTAATGATAGTGCAGTTTTTTTTAATTTATTTTTAAGCCATCGTAGAAAGCGGAAGATCTGCCTGCATTCAGTCAAAACCCAACTCCTTCAGGATCTTACAAGTTGTATCATATTTTTTTTTGGTCCCTTCCTTTTCGATTGTAAGTTCATCGTATTCAGGTAGACGGCAAGCAAACAAATCCAAAATGTCGGTTTGAACAGCTGTTGTGAATTCCTTTGTTTACCTGGTTCACACGACAAAAGGGAAAGACGGTCTAAACTTCTGAGCGAACGGGATGAAAAAAACGATGCTAAGAAAAAGGGACATCCGCTCTATATACGCTTCGTCGAAGGAAGAGCTACTTAACTAAAGCACTGGCGTGCCGATTATTAAATTGATCCAATTAAAAAGTCTTCTTTTTTTGAAATTATAAATTAAGCAATCTCCTATGTTTTATACACGTAGCCATTCCGAAAATGGCTTATAATATGTCAATAACGTAGATGGGATAGAAAATTTAAATTAACTTTGATTATTCCACGTATTGTGTAACTAACTGTGACACGTGTTTCGCCTCTTTCAGAGGCATCTTCAGACTTACTATCGCAAAGTTTGCTTAAGTAATGAAGCAAGATTGATTCTAACATTTTAAAATTATAAAATTACAAAATGGATTGGGTTTTTTTTCCTTTTAAGAGGAGCAAGGAGGGGGGTGTAGAATCGAAATAAAGCAAACAGATAATGATACTAATTTTACTAATGAGTTGTAAACAATCAGAATGGGATTTTTCCTTTTTAATGGAAGCAAAGAGGGGATTATAAAATGCAAACAAATTTAATCATACTACTAATGACGTTAAACATTACAAACTATTAAAACTAATGAGCTACAATCAATCATCTAGGTTTGTGATTACTCTATTAATTGGAAACAATTTGAGTAACGGGGAACCGCCTGTGCTATTAAGAATATTATTTAATAATATTTCTTTTTTGTTAAGAGTTTTATTAATTTCTAAAAATTCTAAGCTATTCATCTTTAAACCCTTTTTATTTACTCGGTGGAGTATTTCTAAATTACAAATCTGATTAAAATTATGATTATTTTCTATTAAATGATTGGCAAACTCAGAGAAATTGTTACTTTTTAGACATCGTATATGTTCTTTAATTCTAATATTAATGTTTCTACCTGTCTGTCCAACATAAGACGCTTGACAGTCTCCACAAGAGAGTCGATAGATACCACTCTGTGACGATGAATCTACGCGATCTTTACTGTTCAATAAAATTTTACCTAAATTATTTACTGTATAAAACGCGGGTTCTATATTGTCTGGCAAAAATTTAACTATCTTTGACGAGATGTCTCCTAAATAAATAATTCTACGCCAGTTTTTAATATTATCGTTTGCTTTCTTCTCTCCTGAAAAAATATTATTTACTATGAGTTGTTTAACTTGCTTACGTTTAAGTAAGTTAACTACTACGTCTGTGTTGTAACCATTATTTACAGCTATCTGTTTAATAATGTTTAACTCTAATTCAAAGTTGACTTTAGTGAGAGGGATGTTAACTAATCCATTAATCATTGCATGGAATGATGAGAGTTTTTGCGACCACGGGTGAATTGATTGATGGTGAATGACGACATCTGTATAAGTAGGCTTTCTGTAAATGGCAAATTCTAATCTGTTGCTATTATTTTTCTTTATTGTTATGTCAAGAAAATTTAAGGTTTTTTGTTGCTCGATTTCTAGTGTGAATTTAATATTTGTATGCAATGAATTTATATGACGTAAAAAGGTATCTAACTGTCTATCTGTTCCTGTCCAAATGCAAAAGATATCGTCTACATAACGATACCAAGTTTTTACATTTTTAAGTAACGTGTGATTTGACTTAAAGAGATTATTCTCAAAATAATCCATAAAAATATCCGCGAGCAAAGGTGAAATAGGACCACCCATAGGTAATCCTACCGATTGTTTGTAAAATTTTTTATTAAACAAAACGAGTAAATAAAAACGAGTAAATAACAAAACGAGTAAATAAAAAGGGTTTAAAGATGAATAGCTTAGAATTTTTAGAAATTAATAAAACTCTTAACAAAAAAGAAATATTATTAAATAATATTCTTAATAGCACAGGCGGTTCCCCGTTACTCAAATTGTTTCCAATTAATAGAGTAATCACAAACCTAGATGATTGATTGTAGCTCATTAGTTTTAATAGTTTGTAATGTTTAACGTCATTAGTAGTATGATTAAATTTGTTTGCATTTTATAATCCCCTCTTTGCTTCCATTAAAAAGGAAAAATCCCATTCTGATTGTTTACAACTCATTAGTAAAATTAGTATCATTATCTGTTTGCTTTATTTCGATTCTACACCCCCCTCCTTGCTCCTCTTAAAAGGAAAAAAAACCCAATCCATTTTGTAATTTTATAATTTTAAAATGTTAGAATCAATCTTGCTTCATTACTTAAGCAAACTTTGCGATAGTAAGTCTGAAGATGCCTCTGAAAGAGGCGAAACACGTGTCACAGTTAGTTACACAATACGTGGAATAATCAAAGTTAATTTAAATTTTCTATTAAAATGAACTTCCACAAAGTTACCGCCGAAACCATCGAAAGTATTAACGTAGATGGGATTTGCACTTATGTACATATTTGTTAGAACGCTATTATAAGTATAAATTACTATATATAACATTTCTTGAAGAAAAAATTCTAGTAATTTCAGACCGAAACCTGTAGGTAACGAATAGTTATGTTAGCATTAAACTTCCTTCCAGATATAATAACAAATTAAAATATTCACTGTTAAAGTGCCCATACGCTCATTACATATGATAATTATATTATACATTACATATGATAAAAATCTGTGTTTGATATGTGAAAAAATTATGCAGTAGCAAAGGTTTATGGTCTGAATCGTCGCTGATAGAAAACTTAAGGTATTTCTAATTATTTAACATGATTATATTTTCACGGGTATAGATTCGCGCCCGTCATTCAAATTTTTACAATGTCTGTGGTGCATGTTAAGTCTGTTTTTAGATTATTGTTTTCAAAACACACTTTGTTTGCTGTTTAAAACATTTTCCAACCTCTTCTCAGGTTCCATCAACGAAGCCGATTCATCATTCCATCTAGAATTGATCGATTTATAGAACAATGAGCAATTTAAATCAAAATATTAGGAAATATCAGTGAGAAACAGATACATATTGTGTATACATGCCTAATTGTATTCACTTATAGGAGTTATTCGCTGCTGTCACTGTCGGTTACGAAATGTAATCGTTCGCAATTTTTGAAAATGATTTTGCGCAGGCTCACTATTTCTTCTTAAAAAAAACGTGTAAAATCGCATAAAAAAGTAACTTTGCAGTCCAAAAAAAATGCGTAAAATCAAAATCGTGCAAAATTTTCATTATTTTTCAACACTTACCCTCTGCGGCCCGCGAATGATTATAAAATTGATAAATTGGCCCTTCTTTCAAAAGGCTCGTGCATCACTGTTATAGACGCAATAAAAAAATTTCAATCTTTCCCCGCTAAATATATTCTATTTAGACACATTACATAGTATAAGTAATCAAAATTCTGTTTGGACATAAAAATATACTTATTTTCGTGTACGGATTTTTTTACAGCTATCAATGTATTACTAAAATGTTTATTTTTTGTTGAAATAATAAGCACGATAGAAGAAATTATATCTATTTAACTTTGCGGAATACACAATACATAAACAGTCAAATATGTTTAGGTATATTCTTAGCCGGAATTATCCTTTTACCTAAAAATTACCAAACCACACATTTTAAATTTAAAGCCGCTCCCAATAAGGAGCATATTACCTTCTAGTGTAGGTATCTCAACAGAATTTTTTCTTATTTTAATAAAAACACAATAATCCTTTGTACTTTATTCCACTTTATTTAACAGGTCAGGACCGGTTTCGCTCATTGCGAGCATTGTCAACAAAGAAGTTTTTCTATAATAAGTGTTTATAACTATTCGCTCAACCTTAATTCATTTTGTGACATCTTCTTTGTTTTGATATTTAAAAAGGTTTAAGAAAAATTGTCAAAAAGATTTACTACTTTTGATTTACTGTTTTAGTAAATATCGTTATTTAGAGAAATATGTTTTTACAAATTTACTTGTAAATTTGATAGATTTTTTTATTGAATGCAACTGCTATTTTTATCATATCTCAAAACAAAAATTTGGTGAGTCCAGGAGACATTTCCATATGACTTCTGATGCTTATAATGCGGCCACAGTGAAATTTCACGTGATAACCAAAGGTCTAGATCAGGCGTGGGGAACCCGCGGCCTTCTGGCCAATTCTGTAAATGTATGTAAATTCGTAAATTTCTGACACATTCTGACCGTAAAGTCCTGTTTCCGGCCAAACATTCCCTAGTCAATGCTTATTGTGGCCTTATGTCGAATTAAAAAAAATAATGTGGCCTTTAGAGAATAAAAGGTTCCCCACCCCTGGTCTAGATTCTTAGCAGCAGCAGCACCTTCATCACATATAAATTGGCTTTTAAATATTGATTAAAAATGTTTTTTTGTTAATTGTCACATTAAAGTCAGTTGATAATAAATACACTTATCGAACGAAAATAGCGAAACTGTGTAAAATCATTTCAAAATGTTGTTTTTTTTTTTATTATAATACCTTACCACTAAGAATTGATACTTGATATTAGGTACGTCACTGAGATAGCAGCTGTTCCTTACTTCTTGCCAAACATCTTGGTCGCCATCGATCATCGATTTACATACATGTATTCAAACATATTTTAATGTTCATATTACGCATGAAATTAAAATTATATAAATAATTAAAATTATGGCATAAATTTATGAATTGATAAAATGTATTACATAATGCTAAAATTTGTGACTAAATATTATCATACTGATCTAATAATTTCATATTGACTGTGGAAAGGAAAAATAACGTAACTCACACTTTTTTCAAAACAGCTTTTATTCGATAATCACAATGTATACAACTTGATGCACGTTCTGTCAAAAAGATGTTAGCTGGAAATACCGAATAAATAATCTTAATTTAACTTTTAAGTTTGAAAAAATAAGGGCCTGCGAAAATTGCAATCACAAAAAAAGACTTAAAAAAGGTTTTTTTGAAAAATGAATCAAATTAATATTAGGTAAAGATAATTTAAAAGCAGTTTATTAGTCTCCGTGCACAATTTTATGAATATTTCATCATTTGTCTTTAGCTAAAAAATCATCAAATCACGTTTTTTGTGCCTCCTGTGAATTTTTTTATGTGTGGATTACGTCCTTTTTCCTTTCCACAGTCGATATGTTTACATAAACTATGCATTCTTTCAAAGTTTTAAATTTTGTGATTATTATGATTATATCTTATAAACTATATGATTTTTATTTTCGTTCTTTTCAATCATTGTTTTGAATCCATGTCCGTTTTCAATGTGGAACATACCTATAGCTTAGTTCCGTAGAGCTACAATAGAAATTGAATGTTTTAAGATATGTCTGACCAATGTTTTCAGTCATCTAAATCTAGTTGTAAAAAGAATATAATTATTACTTGCCTCTTCTTTTAAGAAAATTATTTAGTCATTTATTTCAACTGCAAGCGCAATTGAGATTCGGGCTCGGGCCGGGCCTGGGTAAGGAATTTATTTCTTCAGAAATATATTTCAGAATATGTTTGTGTCATCAATCAGCCATGATGATTTTAATTATTACCAGTTCTATAGAGCAGGGTTTCCCAAACTTATTCTGGTATGGAACACTTCGCAACTCCGGAAATTTCAACGGAACACTTAGGTTAATTTTTGGGATGGGTAATTTGTAATAGTTTTTTTTATTATTAAAATATCACATACAAATTAGAGTTAATAAATCTCTTAGGGGGGTATACTAGTGTAGAAATTTTAAGAAATCGATTTTTTTCTATTTTACATTTTTCTAAAATTTAGACATTTGAGAGTATAAAATTTTAATTAATTACCGAGTTACAGCGATTTTGGTGACGCAACTAAGCTGGTCCGTCCGGAACAAATCGAAACTCAAAACTTTAAACGCGTTTTTCTCGAAACTACTTTTTTCAAGCTGGCGTGCATAATACCTCAAGTTCTACCAAACCGATTTATTTGAAATTTTGCGTAAACATTTTCTATACGTCCTTCTATGGCCCGTAGCAGATTTGAATTTGAATTTTTTTTTTTTTCAAACGTTTTTTTTATTTCTCCGAGGTACGGGTGGTAGCGACATTTTTAATAATTAAGAATCCGTTAAATTTTTGGTTGGAATCATGTAACGCCAGGAAACCCCCTTTTTGGATCCCTCCCATTACCCATAACTAACAATGTAGCAAAGGTGATGATGCAAATACATCTGTTTCATTAATCTAATTCTAACCATTGTAACTGCTCTTCTATATTATTTATATGTTTTTTAAAATTTATTTATTTTGTAAGAATTGATATGGTTTTTAAAAATGTCTTTTTCAGAATCTTCATTACTGCTGATTTTGTTGAAGTACATCATTACTTGGAAGCGGGAAAAACACCAAATCATCATTAGGATATTTACTTTTGTAATGTGGAGTTTCACTTTGTTTAAAAATTTCCCAAATTTTAATTGTGTTTATAATTGACATCTTTTGCCACATAGATTTATTATTCTTTGATGATGATTTTTTAATTGTTATGGGTGTTAAGCATTTTAATTTTGTGTAATTATAATGTAATTTGTTAATCCTTTAAATTGTTAATAGTTGCTTCCACCTTTTTATTTCAATTTAAATTTGTATAAATATCACTGTTTATATATTTTTCTTATCAGTTGATAATGCTCGCGATGAGCGAAACCGGTCCTGATCTAATAAATTTTATGTGGAAAAATTACTAAAAATATTTTATTATTTTTATTGCTAACTATTAATTTATTTTTTACCATGCTCGTTCCCAATGTGGACCATATATACTCCATAGACTTTATCTAAACAAAAAAATCTAGGAGTGTTGTTACGCTGCGGATTATTTAGTGTTAGAAGCGTGTGAAACCATAGAGCTTAGTTTTTCAATCTTTTTGAGCCCGTGACCTCTTTTTGAGTCTCATATTTGTCTGTGGCACCCTTTCCCGTACTAATAAGTTTTCCAAGACTCTGGAAGAATGAAATAAAAAATACTAAGAAACCACAACCCGCTACGGCTTCAAAGGTTTTGCCAGAGATGTGCTGAGAAGTGAAATTCTTAAAACTTGGTTCCAATCACGCACCACCACAATCCCGGGACTGATCACTGGCGAAAAGTGTCGAGTCATTCGATTCTCGACTTGAACACTTTCTTCCGAAAAAGTTGCTAATCGACAGATTCTAAAATTGTGCACAAATGTAAGACCCTTTTTTGACGAAGTGCTTTGTCGGTTTCACGTCTAATTAAAAATAATCTGGCTATTTACTCTAAAAACTTTGCCTGACAAGAAATCGATGCAGCCCTGCGTACAGATATATTTTTAATTTTCAATTAAATTATCATTATATGTTAAGCAGCCTTTCTCTGAGGAATAGTTATGTTAATAGTGGATAAGGTAAGCTATTTATTGGCTGTGGATTCGGAGTTGGAATCGGACAAACCGGAGAAAATAATTAAAAGATATTGATTTTTTTTTAGTCTATTCATCATATTGATTGGTAAAATTCACTAGAATTGTTCTTGTAACTAAAATGATCTGACAGAAATGTTAGTGAATCGGAAATATTTGAAAATATGAATTTGTAGTCGGAAACTTATTTTTTTTTACCTGACTACACAGCCCCTATTTATTAGTTTGATATATCGCTTCCCGGGTAGCTTCGATTATTATTCGCTGTAACTTTTTTTTCAAAGACATATAGGTTAGTAATCAATATTCAATACGCTCTATTTACATTAAGAATTTCGAATATTATATATTTTTTCGAAATATATCGAATGAATAAAATATATTCATATTATGATATTATTTTTTACTGCTGATTAAGGCTTGATTTCTTCTTGACAAAAAAAGCTTTGACTTTGGGAATCGAGCTCGAGCTTTCTCTCAACGGGTTCAAATCCCGGTTCAAATTGTTTTGTTGTTGTTTTCGAGGAATATATGGTATGTCATGTTCCATTTGCAAAAGTCGCAGGCTCGACTTCCGCGTTATAACGTTCCCTTTGATATTTGCAGGCGAAAGTTCCAGGTCAAGTTAGCTTACTGTACGTCTTACGTGGACGGAATCAAAGCGACCCGGTGCGGCACGAAAATAGCAATGGTCTTCGCCGCTACAGAGTGTCCACGTGACAAAACGCACGTCGTGGTCAGTTTGTTTAAAGTCGTTTAAAGTTGTTTAAAGTTTGTCAATCGCGACGAGAGACGTAAGACGTAGCGTTATGGAATAACAAATAATAAGGCATGGGGTAAATCTTTTGATAGGATATGTCTTCTTCTTCCGCAACCGTCGTTCATTCACTTTATGTAGCTTTCTCGAGAATGAGGTCTGAAAATTCGACCTAAAATATATTTTTTACGGAAGTCTTGAAAGAGTTAGGCTTCACATGTTTAGGTTTAGTTTAAAGTCATTGTCGTTTTCAATATTGTTAGTTTTCTTTTCCGATTCTTTCAGAAATCTTTAGAATCGACGGATTTTGAATACAAAAGTAATGCTTAAAAATCGTCTCGTTGACAGTGGCGGATTACCCCATAAGCGCACGAGGCGCGCGCTTTGGACCTCCTCCAATCGTGGGGGTCTCAAAATATCATATATTTTACAAAACTCATATAATATGTTTAATTCAATTTTAGTTATTCGAAAAACAGGGCCTTCAAATTTGATTGCGCCTGGGGCCTCCAAGCTCCTTAATTCTTCACTGCTCGTTGAAGACTACGGGCAAAAACCTAGTGAAGTATTAATCTTCACATTAATGGCCGATGAAATAATCACTTTTCACAAATATGTACATCGTAATGTCCTTTTTGCCCAATGCTAACGGTTTATTTTGAATCGCATATTTTTGAATTTGTCGTTCGTTCAATTGGAATGGACGTCTTTTTATATTCAAAATTCAAATTTCATGGCTTAGAACTGAAGCATAGTAATAATATTGAGAGAACTTTATTTGAAAGTTTGCATCGCTACGAAGTTTTTTAAATAATCAAATATACAGATTCGATTTTTTGAAGCTATAATTATAGGGCTGGGCGAAGATTTTTTGGAGCTGATTTGATAGATTTTTATCGGTGTCATTGATTCGATTATTGGAAGGTATGGTTATATTTTGAATCCGGCCATGAAAATCTTTTTAATTTCTTACATGCATTAGGAATATTCTAATGACGGTATGGATATTTTATAGAACTATATTTCGACTTTTATTTAAAAATCAGGGCAAGGCTGTCGCAATCTGCAGGGCTGTCGATATATGCCCCGACGTCTATTTCTTCTACTACGAAAAATAATTGTTAGCAAACTTAAACATTATTCTAAAAAATGAATAATTTACAATTTAAATACTGCAGGGCTGTCGATATATGCCCCGAGGTTAATTTCTTCTACTACGAAAAATAATTGTTTGCAAACTTAGACATTTCAATTATTCTACGAAATATATTTGTTAGCAAACTTAGACTTTTTAATTCATCTAAAAATTATATTATTTACAATTTAAATACTGCAGGGCTGTCGATATATGCCCCGAGGTATATTTCTTCTAATACGAAAAATAATTGTTGGCAAACTTTAACATTATTCTAAAAATTAAATAATTTAGAATTTAAATACTGCAGGGCTGTCGATATATGCCCCGAGGTCTATTTCTTCTGCTACGAAAAATAATTGTTAGAAAACTTAAGCATTTCAAATATTCTAAAAATTATATTATTAACAATTTAAATACTGCAGGGGTGTCGATATATGTCCTGAGATCTATTTCTTCTTGTACGAAATATATTTTTTAGCAAACTTAAACATTTCAAATATTCTAAATATTATATTATTTACAATTTATAACTTATTTTTCACGCCAGTAAATTCTATGACTACTTAAAAATGCAACGAAAATTCCTTCCCGTTGAGGTCAACGGGCTTACAGCTAGTTATTATAATATGTACGCGTAACTATATTTTATTGGGGCAGCTATATGACTTCACCAATTGTTAATATTAATTTATTTAACGTAGCAATTTCCAATTTCGGAGATCTTGTACCACGGTTTAGTCCATATATGGGCAACCACCGGCCCGCCGAGCTATTTTTTCCGGCCCTGATCCATCTCGGCGAAGTATTAGAGAAAGAAATTAATAGTTTCAGGGAGGGATTCAATAATGGAGATGACACGGGCGCTTGCAGTGACTCCACTCTACTAGTTCATGATCACCACCATATAAGAAATAGCAACGTGTTTATTTAATTTAATATTACTTTATTATGTTTAATGAATTGGCCCGGCCCTTGACTCGGAGACAGAATGATAATTTGGCCCCAGACATAGGAAAGTTTGCCCATGCCTGGTTTAGTCAATACATTTATCGTAATTGCTCACAAATTGCTTTCCGACAGGTATCTTTTCTGATTTCTCGACGTAGTACTCATGCTATTGAATATTTTACACGAGGGCTGCAACCGTATCCGTAGCAACAGACAGGGATGCAACCTACCCCCAGTCGCTAAGCAACCGGGGGAGGATGACATGTCGCACGGCATCAGCGAATTACCACTATCGTTCACTACTTACGTTTGGCGTAATGTTTTTTGTTTACCTGCGTAATGCAATTCATATTATTTATTGGATAATTTAAATATTCACTTCGTATGAAGCAAATATTCTCGACGTGGGATATGAGTTACTAAGATACGAATCAAGCACTTCTAAAATTCGTTCATTCGAGTCACATCACTGAAATCAATTAAAATAAGATTTCCGCGAGTCCTTTGATTGATCACTCAACCGGCTACTGACAAAGTAGTGTTAGAACGGGACAGCAATTTATTAGCGACAATTCTTATATTTTTAATAAGTGTGAACGTACAAATCTTATTTACTGCAAAAATTAGGTCGCTTGCATTTGTTCGTTTGCGAATCGCGTTGAAAATCCATTACTGTACGTCTCCGTCGCCATAATAACCACGTAACAAAAGGCACGCCGCGATCAGTTTGTTTGATATTTTGATTCGCGTTAAGCCGTGTTCCATTCGCGTTCGCTGTGACTTCGCCCAGGCAGGACGTCGCGTTACTTATCTCGTATCAAATTATAATATAAAGGTTCTAAATGGTGCTTTAAAATTAACATATAAGATTAATTTAAAACAAATTGAAATCAAACAAAGTGTAATTTATTCAGACAATAAAACACTCATTTGTACTAATTATACTTTTATTTTATATGATCAGGACCGTTTTCTCACATGACGATCATTATCAGCTGATAAGAAAATACTTTAATATAGTGATACAGGACAAAGTAAAAATATTAAGATGTAACAAACAAATGGTAATAAAACAATGGAACAAAATTACAGAGAAAGATAAAGATATGAATAGGTGACACTAGATTGACTATAATTAAGATATTGATTACCTCTTAAAAATAAATGTTTAATTTTAAATATCAGTTTATTTGACAACCGTCCGAAAAGAGGATACAATTTAAGATTTCGACTGAAGGTGCCTGAAGATGCCGAAAGGCGAATCCCGGGTCGTTAGTGACAAAATCTGTGAGAATGTACATAGTTTGAACAATTCAAATTTTGAAAAGAGGATAAGTAATCAAAATCAATAAAAAAAATCAATTAGATAACTTTGGTATTCCACTTTTTGTGTTCCTTCTTATTATTATGTTATAAATTACAAAATAAAATTTGGGACTTATCCTTTTCTACTGAACGCAGAGGGGGCAGGAGGTAAGATACAAACACAAATATGACAATGGTGATCCACCTACCTTATTTATAATGTTATTTACTAATTTACTAGTTTCCTTTCTATTAATGACTTTATTAATTTTCAAAAACTTCAATCCATTTATTTTTAACTCTTTGTTATTAACTAACGGAGTATTTCCACATTTTTTTTTTAGAATTGTGATCATTTTCTATCAAATAAATCGCATCTCTGAAAAATTATTACTTTTTAGACATCTTACGTGTTCTTCACGCTAACAGTAAAGTTTCTACCTGTCTGTCCAACATAAGTAGCTTGACAGGCTTGCCAGATTAAGTTAAGCAATAGATGCTGCTCTGAGAAAATGACTGAGATTTTCCTGCAAATATTCTACCGAACCTTAAGTTTATCTGATAGAATCTTGTGTTATTTTGGCGTATTACACCAATATTATAACAAATGTTTCCTTCATTCAGGGATCCCCTGAATGAAGGAAACATTTGTTGTAATATTGGGTATTCAGATAAGCATAAACCCAATTCTCATTAGACATTTTATGACCATGAAATCTGCCAATGCTGAGCATACGGACTTTCAATAAAGATGTTTGAAAAAAAACTCGCAACAAAAAGTCACTTAACTTCCCTTTCTCGAAGGAATTAAAGATATAAGGAAATGGCAAAAAGATATTTTAATTAACCTTTAGAGGAGTGTGGACGTCAACAGAATCTTTCGAATATTTTCGCTGTAATTTATGTTTTATACTGTATTTAAAAGTGATTTGAAGTGTCTATATTGTGTTTTATGTGTTGAAATTTGTTTCTAACGCGATTGTATCGTATATAATCGTTTTTAAACGTAATTTTAAGGTTAACGAATTATTTTTTATTGCTATCGTGCTGTGCTTCGTAAAATGGGTTCCTTTACAGACAACATTGATATAATTCTCATAGACTATGACAATGAAGGGGAAACATCGAAACAGTGGCGTAGCAAGACGGATGCGGCAGATATGAAACGCCCCGGGCGGCACATTTTTGGGGGCGGCATTTTCGAAAATGTACATCCAATCATTTTTTTATGCACGATATTGAATTAACGCAACTTTTGTTTACGCGATTTACTCGATGTTACGCGATTTTTTTTTCCGATTTTTGTAGCCGACAGTGACAGCAGCGAATAACTAAGTGTAAGTGAACACAATTATGCATGTATACATAATATGTATATGTTTCTCATTGTATTTTTATGATCAATAAAGAAATTATTTTTATGTAAAAAAAAAAATTTGCGCGAATTTGAAAAACAATTTTAGTTATTTCATACATTTTTTGCGATATTTTGATTTTTAAAACCGATTTATTAAATTATATGAAAGTGAGGTTTTTTTACGTGCCACTTTCTGGTACCAATGTATAGCGCAAAAAAGGATTAGGCTTAAAATATTTTAAATAAAAAAAAATTAGGCCACCTGTAGTAAAAAAGTTCATAGATAAAAAATAAAAGTGATTTGAAAAAAAAAATTAGAAGAAATTTTGGGGCGGCAAATTCATGGGCACTAGGGTATCCAATCCCGAAGCCTTTTTCCAATCCCGGGATTTCGGGATTGATTTATTTTGAATCCCGAGATCCCGGGATTGAGATTTTCTCACCGAGGAATTTGAAATCCTCAATTTGCTATACTTTTTCCCGGAATCTCACGGAAGCTCGGTTTTTTTTTTTTAGCTCACCGAAGAATTTTAAATCTCCGATTTGGTATACTTTTTCCCAGAATCTCACGAAAACTCGTTTTTTTTTTAGCTCACCGAGGAATTTGATATCCACGATTTGGTATACTTTTTCCCGGAAATTTCGAGAATTTGCTCAAAATTTCTCAATCCCGAAATCCCGGGATCGCGGCCATCTCAATCCCAAAATTTCGGGATCAGAAAATTGAACGGGATCCCGGGATTGGATGCCCTAATGGGCACCCTGGGTGGCAGGACCCTTTCCTACACCACTGCATCGATAACATAGATATATCGATGGAATATGATTCTTCTTCATCTGATGACGACGAGAAGACAGAAACAGAACCTAGAGCTAAGCTCTGCCGAGAAGAAATGACGTTTTGAACAGTTCTACTTGCACTCCAACGTTTCATGAATTTGACAACTTTGAATACGTAATCAAAAATAAATTAAAGTAAAAGAACCCCGAGCTGGAATTTTTTCAGCTTTTTTTACAAAAGAAACTTTAGACACGATAGTCAAAACAAATATTTATGCCACAGCTGTTTTCGAAAATTCGTCCGGAATCTCCAAAATAAAGAAGGGGACTAAAACGTCAGTGCAAGAAATGCATGTTTTCTTTTCAACATTATTTTGATAAGTTTGCTTGGAAAAACTCAATAAAAAATACTGGATTGTATAAAATTTCAAAAAATTTTTTAGCCCATCAAAAAAATTAGGTTGCGAACCGCCACTGGGTTTTACAATGCAGTTTATATTCATTTTTATATTTTCATTTTTCAAGAAATATTTAGTATTTTTTAAGTTAATATTTAAACATATTTGTGAATATGTAAGGTTTGTGACCCCTGGGTACGCCAAACAGTTTTTCAATGATAAAACCTATAAATTTTAAGTTATATTTTTTTAAATATTTTACATCATTCCAGCAATCATAACACATACATTCATTGGAAAAAAGTCACACCATTGTCATTTAAAAAGAACTCATTCCTCACAGCAAGTTCAGTACAGATTTACTCACTCCTCGTAAAGGTTAAATATATCACTTCGAATGTCATAAATGATAGATCATTTTTTTTTTGTTGATTGTATGTGTAAATTGTTAGTATCTTTTATAATATACTGAGAGAGGCATATACATATTTTGAATAATTGAATTTTGTTTCACGAAGGCGTTTCCAGACGCTTAATACTTCACAGACAACAATGTCGGGAAATGATGTCGTTAGAATTTTTTCCAATGTTGTGTTTCTAGGGAAGGTTTTGTCTGTACGTAATGCGTTAACCCTAAAAGTTGTGATTTCCAATGTTTAAATTTTGAAAAAATGTAATATTACATAAGTCACAAAAAATATAACACAGCTGAGGTTTCAAACACATCCGTAAAATAGCTGAAAAACATTTTTTATTTTTATTTTTTAGAAATTGACAGTAAATATAAAAATTAAACAAATTTTTCTAATTATAGAATATCATTTTGAGGATTATCGGTTCGTGGTTTTTTTATTAATTCAATATTCACTTTATTAATGTAGCATTTTATTACTTTGTCAAAAATTTCCCAAATTTTAGTTATGTTTGTAATTACTTTCAGTCACCACTTGAAAATTATTGATCTTGGATGACTTTTTAATTATATGTTAAACATTTTAATGTTGTGTTATTTTAGAATCACTTATAATGTTATTGGTAATTTCAAAAAAATACCACTGCCCGCCAATAGGAAAGAAATTATGGAATCTAATACGAATAATAAAATATGTTTTGAATTAAAATTAAAACATATTCTGCGTTAATCACTGTAATTGAAATTGTACGAATGGGGTAGATTTAAAAAAAAAATAGGTAGTGATAATGTGCCATAATGTATATTTGTCTGTCTGAAACCCACATACAAATGACAGGGAGAGAAAGAGAGCCTGAGCTTGGTCAGCGAAATGTGAAAAGAGACTGCCACTCGGTGTACAAGTTCTTTTTTATTTATACAAACACGAAACATAAATAATATTAACTTTTAATGTACAGTATTTAATTATTATAAAATATAATTTTTCTATCTAGAAAAAATACCAATTTATTTTTACTAGTATGATACACAGCGTTAGCCACCGAATTAAGACATCCAACGCTTAAAACAACAAATTTTAACCAGTTACAATCGTTTCGCTACATAATTTATTTAAAAAAAAAACACTCAGAAGAAACGTTTAACTTTGAAAACCTCAATTACTTTTTTCTTTTTTAATATTCCTCAATGTTACGCAATGACTTACCAGCTTGCCAAGCATTGCATTCATAAAATCTCTAAAAATAGTTTTATTTTAAGGAAAAGGTGTAATTTATAACCATAAATATCGATAAAAACACAATAATCCTTTGTACTTCATTCCACTTTATTTAATATGTCAGGACCGGTTTCGCTCATTGCGAGCATTGTCAACTGATAAGAAATATAATTTAACAATGCTATTTATCACTTTTAAGGTGTTCACTGTCAATACTTGGTGGAATGGCATTATAATAAAAATAATAAAACATTTTTAGTACTTTTTCCACATAAAATTTATTAGATCAGGACCGGTTTCGCTCATCGCGAGATTTATCAACTGATCAGTTGATAATGCTCGCGATGAGCGAAACCGGTCCTGATCTAATAAATTTTATGTGGAAAAAGTACTAAAAATGTTTTATTATTTTTATTATAATGCTATTTATACAAAATTGAAAAGTTATACAAAACAATTGGCATTGAAAAGAAATTGCCAATAACATTATAAGTGATTCTAAAATAACACAAAATTAAAATGTTCAACACATCTAACATATAATTAAAAAGTCATCCCAGATTAATAATTTTCAAGTGGTGACTGAAAGTAATTACAAACATAACTAAACTTTTCTTTAATCGATTTTAAGGCACGCATTTCGAATAAGTTAGTTGTTGTTTCTTTCTTCGAAATAGTAGAGCAAAGATATTTAGTGGCCATATCCGATTTTATAGCAACTTCCACGTCAATAGCAAGATTAGCTTCCTTCCATTGTTTTATTCATCGACTTCTAATGATTCCGATGACTAAAGCAAATTTTGATTTAGAATTAGAGACCATTAAACAAATAGCTGTTAACAATGGCTATGCTACGGATATAATAGATCGTCTTTTATTTAATAAAACTAAAAAACTTGCACTCTTAAATGTAAGCTCTGGCCTGGTGTTGGATAAACCTGTTGTTATAAAACAGTGGGTTAAATTAAATTACTTGGGTAGAGTTACAGAAAAAATCGCTAGGAAAATTGATAGAAATAAATTTAATGTAACCTTTTATAACACACTCAACTTGAGTCGTGTTTTAGTTAATTCTAAAGATAAATTAAACTTTTTGAACCAAAGCGGTATTTATTTACTCAACTGCGACTCCTGTAACGCCAAATATATTGGTCAAACAGGTAGATCGTTTAATATTAGAATCAAGGAGCATTTGAATTGTGCTAAGAAAGGGGATGAACAGTCTTCATTTGGAAACCATCTGTTTCAAAATAAACACACTTTCGATATTGGTAGAAACTTTAAAGTTCTACATTTAAATAACAAGTCTGTCAAACTAGACAAGCAAGAAATCCTAGAAATCAATAGATTCAAATTTTAACCTGATTCAGATCTTTTGAACGATCAAATAATTTTTGCTAGTTCCCCGTTACTTTATCCATTGCATTAGCCCTTGTTAACTATTCTTTTATATAAATTAAAAAAAAAAAAAAAAAAATAAACATAGATTTCTTTTGTTAGAATTGATATGGTCTTTGAAAAACTTGTTTTTCAGAATCTTCCTGGCTGTCGATTTTGTTTAAGTGATGAATGAACACACCAACTACTTGGAAGCGGGGAAAACATAAAACTATCATTAAGCATATTCATATCATTAAGCATATTCACTTTATTAATGTAGCATTTTATCACTTTGTCAAAAATTTCCCAAATTTTAATTATATTTGTAATTACTTTCAATTGCCATTCTGAATTTATTAATCTGGGATGACTTTTTAATTATATGTTAGATGTGTTGAACATTTTAATTTTGTGTTATTTTAGAATCACTTTTATGTAATTGGCAATTTTTTTTCAATGCCAATTGTTGTGTATAACTTTTCAATTTTGTATAAATAGCATTGTAAAATTATATTTCTTATCAGTTGACAATGCTCGCAATGAGCGAAACCGGTCCTGACATATTAAATAAAGTGGAATGAAGTACAAAGGATTATTGTGTTTTTATTAATATAATGCCTTTCCACCAAGTATTGACAGTGAACACCCTAAAAGTGATCATAAATATCGATATGTATTTATATGTACATGCATCGTTAGTGAACGTAAGGATCGGCAAACCGCGGTTCGAGAGCTGCTTGCTACTCTTTGCATAAGCGTTTGTGGCTCTTCAGCCACCAACTATTGAACTTCAAATGTTTTCATCCTAAAAATCTATTTTTAAATTTATATTTATTACATATTTACGGCTCTTTAGTGCCTTTGCTATCCTTTTCCCTTAAAAAAATGACTCTTCTCACTTGAAATTCTGTCGACCCTGGACTGACGAATTCGAGGGCCTAATCGCATTTTTATAAGTTATAAAAATAATTTAAAAAAATGTATTGATCCGACATACAGTGATCATGGCTGGTTTCGCTTATAACGATATTGTCATGAATGCTTGCGATATGAAAAGCTGGTCCTGTGATCATCAAAAGTGTTTTATTTTCATAAAATATATTCTCTTTCCACTAAGGATTGATTGACCCTTAACACATTAAAATTGATCAAATATTCTTCCTCTGATACTATTTTTTTCAATAGCAGGCAGAGTAAAAAAACAAATAACTCGCAGAGAAGCAAATTAGAATAGAACTGTTTTGAGCTATTCTCGTTGCGCAATGATACTTACCTGATGAACGAATTGGTTGGAACGACTTGAAAATATTTGTGATCGGTTTTGTGATAATTTCAAGGAAAATAGTTTCACTCTTGGATACAATAAGCTATTTGAAAGTTTTGCAAACCTTTAGGCAACTGTTAATTAGACAACAGTTGCACAGTTTTTATCTGGTAATTAGGTGTCAAGAAATGTCAACAAATTTAAATAAGAAAAAATCAACTCTTATCCACCCTGTATGACCATCCCTAAGTGGCACTCCGTCAGCGGCATGGTATCAAAATATCCAACATCCAATCACAACTTTGGTCCCTCTGTATTTCTCTTTCCCATAAATCATAAATCTCAATTGGCAGGGAAAGCAGGCTTTTTTATTTTCTAAATGTTTGTTAACAGTCTATTCGATCGATATACGGAATTGGTGTGGGAAAAAAGAAAAAAAATCGCTGTTAAGTCGCCATGAAATTTAATAAACAATATGATTATGTATAATAGATTTGCATTTTCCGCGGCAATCAGTTCTTCGGCAATGTTCTTTCCCAAATCATAGTTTCTCAACATTTTTGGGCCCGTGGCCCCTTTTGAGTTTCATATTTTTCCCCATACCAGATTTCAAAACCGCTGGCAGATTTCTAAATTTTATCCATAAATTTACCGAACCCCCAAAATGGGAAGACGCGAGGTCTTTTTTTAGCTCTTTCAGGAATTTCAAAATATATAGATACATATTTCATAACCAGTTTTGAAACATGCAACTTATTCCCATCATCCAGCGCCAGCCGGGCAAGTTGCACGCTCAGCTCCTGTCCCGGACTTTTCCGGGTGAGTGGGGTTAATGGGGGGAATAGTGGGTGTTGGAGGAAAGGGTACAAGCGGCAGGGGTGAAGCTGTATAGAAACGGTGCGGCACGGAGGAGGGATAGCGGTCGATAAGGGCGGACTGGCGCTTTGCGGACGACGTCTGGATCGGCGGGGAAGGGGATATTTGCTAACAAATGGCTCTAAAACTAAGGGTACGAATCATTGAGAAAACTTGTAACTAATTTATCATAAAGACATAATTGTTCAGCCTGTGCGATAGCTTTTTCTGATAGCTTTGGTGATCAGGTGAGTCTGGGCCCCAAACACCGACAACTTAAATATCAAACTGAGATGTTTCGTTTAAATTTGAGATCTTAGACATAGGTGCTTTTGATATTTCTCTTTTTCGAATTGATTTCGAGTGACAAAAAAACAATTCTTATTTCAGTTTATCTCATGTGCTTTATTTTGTGCAGTGTCTCTTAGCTTAGCTGCAATGCAAGATTTTTTTAAATATTTACAATTTTATGATTTTGGTCATCGCAAGCTTATTAATGGATAAAACAGTTTGTATGGAGATGCTCTAAGAAGCACGCGCAATACCTAGTAAAAGAGCACACATTTATAACAATATTATGTACTCATGAGTAAGCTCTGTAACGTGAAACAAAATCAAAAATATTCTAAGGATTGAGAACGTTTGCGGTAGACAGTAGGTGTGGAGACGAGGGAATGGTACAGGGTGAAGGCTGTACTACTGATTCGTACAGTGTATCCATAAAATAACCGGAACTGCACACCCAGAACGTAAAAACCTCATACAATGAAGGATTTTTTTATCTAAATTTCCTGAGTAATTCGTACCATTACCAATATGTGTAATGACTGATTCAAACAGCACAAGGGAAATTTAATACGATAATTTTCACATTGGTGATTAATTTAAGATTTCGACTGAAGGTGCTTGGTGGAATTTCAATATTAAATTTGAATCGTTAAAATTATGTACATTCACACAAGTTTTGTCACTGATGACCTGGGTTCACCTTTTAGTTTAAGTTCATATGTGCACTTGAACGCCTAAAGATGCCGATGTTCCGGGTTATTCAACGTATTTTTTTTTATGAATTTACACATTGTTTTATTTTACGCCTTTTATCGTAAGTATTCTACACAGTTTTAAGAATGACAGATTCCTAATATTTCATTTTTTATTTATTAGATCCTCTTGAAACTAATTTACTATCAGCATGCATATGGCGAATAAATAAAAAAAACAAACTGTATATAGAATATGTGTCACGTGATATGATGATTAAAATTACGATTATGGTGTTAACAGTCAATTTTAGGTGTAAAGGTATCATGGCTGAGATTAAGCGAGCCCATTGTTAAAACATTGAGAGCTCATCGCTGGGTCTAACCATCTAATCTGAATGGAGTATAACGAGAACAATTAGTTTGCGAGTGGCCTTATCCCAGCACTATTTTTTTTATCTTTGCAATTGGATAGTAACAACCATTTCTCTTAAATATTTAGGATTATTATTTGCTACGCAAAAAAAAATAATCTTTAAATCTCAACAATGACTATTGACAACACAAAATGATTTATTTGAATCAGAAAAATCTTCCTATCTCAGTATTTAAGGCTCTAGACAGGCGTGGGGAACCTGCAGCCTTTTAGGTGATCTGGTGCGGCCTTCTGGCCAATTCTGTAATTCTGTAAATTGATGTAAATTCGGAAATTCCTGACATATTCTGACCGCAAATTCCTGTTTCCAGCCAAAGATTCCCTATTCAATGTTTACTGCGGCCTTATGTCGAATGAGAAAAATGAATGCGGCCTTTAGAGAAGAAAAGGTTCCCCACCCTTGATCTAGTATGTACTCGTATTTAGTTTGAATCTATCTCGCAAGAAGCCGGGTAATAAAGTCAGTTGTATAAAAGCGGTAAAATTAAAAACTCGCTATGACGAAAAATTTACTGTGTTTTTATTCATCATTATATTAGTATCGGGTAATGTTTGTCTGTTAGATTTGTTACGAAATAATATAAGATATTTCGTGTTACGTTCACGGATGTCGCGCGTTCAAATCCTATTCCCAGCATTTTTTTTATTATAATATAGGAAGGGTACTATCATAGCAGTGTTGTAGAAAAAACAGCAAAAAAGACCGGGCCGTTGAATCCCAGCCTCTCCTAACAAACTGTATGGCGGCTATACGTAGATCAACTCTAAATTACAATTTATGAGCTTATTTTTCGTTGAGTATAACATGTATGTTTGAAAGATTTCTTTTATGGATATTTTTTGATTCTTTGGTGTTATTAATTTACAATTTACGATACATCGGAAGGGTCATATATGCAAATTAAGTAATGATTGTAAGAAATATAGCGAATGGCAAGAAATGCGATGTGTGGTAAAACAAATAAAATTTAACTTCCCACAATTAAATATCACAGTTATATAAAACATTAATCATACATTACATAAAATAACAGTTACAAGCTGAATTCAAATTATGTTATATACGATTTTGACGCCTATTGTGATATTATGAAATAAATGCTACGTCTATCATATAATAATGGCAATATACCAAGTAAATGATGATTTAATCAATAATAATATTTAAAAAATAATAAAGTGAAATGTGCTACCCTAGTTTGACTTACTGATTTTTAATTACTTGATACTTATCCTATGGAAAGATTGGGTAACGAACCAGTCTGCACAAATAAATTTTGAGATTAATTATTAATTGATTAAAATCCCAATAATGACGTTGATTTTTTTAATGAACTATCCAACCTCATATTCTGTATTGAAATATTGTAAAAAAAATAATTTGAATAAAATGATTTGCCTTTTTTGTTTGCTGTTGTTTTCCGAGATTTTTATTTAAAAACCGTAGAAAATGTGATTTTTTCTTATTTTAAAAAGATTAAAATAACAAAGTATTTTAGCTCTACAGTTTTTAATAATTTTATTCGTTGATAGCTATTTCGGCTTGCGCCATCGTCAGAACTATGTTTAAACTAATCTTTTGCTCAGCTATATATACTGGCTCTGAAGAGATACACAATGCATCAAGTTATTCACTCTAACATCCTAATTATAATTACAATATTACACTTATCAAATGTGATTCTAGTTTTTCAAAGAACGATTAACAATCTGGGTTTATTTCTTAAAACATTAATTAGGATAAAATTAAAATGATATTTATTATAAATGACATTACATACAATTTATTAACTATGGCTTTATTGTTTCGAACAACAATAAGCAATATGGGATTTTTCAAAGTAAATTAGGATAAATTATACTATTATTTATTATTAATTACAATAAGGGTTTTAACAACGGTGATGGATTAATAATCGTTTGTTCGTTTAAGATGTTTTGTTTATGCCTATTAATCTCAAAATGTTAATAATCAATAATCAATAATTAATAATCAATAAATTGTTACGTTACAATAAAATGTATTGTAACAATACAAAATCAGACTCACAATTTGCAAACCATTTTTTGACCGAGTCTCATGACATTAACTTAAGTTTAGACCCAACCGTTTTGCATCTTTGTCATAAGGGTCAAAAATTAAATTTATTAGAACAACTTGAGATTAATAGGCATAAACAAAATATTGTTATTTTAATCTGTTATAAATGGAGTTCTACCAAGTAAATGCCAAATCAATAATTTTCTTATTTTAAAAAAGATGTAATTGAAAAGATATATAATTACAACTAGCTGACCCGGCATGCGTTGCAATGCCACTCAAAGGAAGAAAGTGTTTATGTTTTAATTATGTTTATTGAAGTGCTTTTGGATATATATTGTTTTTTGTCTGGTGCGTATATGGATAGATCTAAAGGTTTTTCAACGCGTGAGCAGGCCAGATACAGCTGTCTGTGAGAAGCATGGATTTTTAAAATTTAGTCCACACACTTTTAGCGATTTTCCAAATGCGAGTCGCACCGGAAACTGCAAACATTTAAATTCTAATGGGCTATCTGTGGGAATTATTGGGATGCTTGGAAACAGTAAATCGTAACCTTTAAATTTTCCATTTAAAATTGTAGCTTAGATGATATTGTTCATTAATTTTTCACTTAAAGCCTGGTATCGTTGCAAAGTCGTAGTGGATTTATATTTCGGAGAAGAATGATAGGTACGCCAATTTTCAGGCCTGGAAAATTAAGTAAGTTTCAGAATTCAGTTGGATAATTGACAACTTCGTCTTGTTCGATTTATAGTATCAATGGACTTATACGTTGTTTCTTTGCCTGGTATTTCGTTTGGAATCCTGAAGTTGATGGCATTACTATCGTTGTTTTTGACTGCTTATATAACACGTTCACTGAGCTACTGATGATTTTTGTAATTCTGTGCGATATTTGGGAAAACTTTGTGAATCAATTCGCTTATGGTTCTTGTAATTTTACAGAAGCTTGGTGGCAATGTGTGGATTCATCGATATCCATTTTTCGTTACCAATATCCGACAATTGTTTTTTGAAACGTTCAGCGGATGCGTCATATTGTAATTCTACAAGTATATTAGCTTTCAAAGTCGATTTCTGCACATGTCACCATAAAACTGATGATTTGAGACATGTACTTGATTCATCAGCAGCTGTTGAACGTGGTATAACTGGTAGAATTTGTCGAAAATCACCAGACAATAAAAAAGGTGCGCCGCCAGTACTTCAAGTACTTCATCCATTCAGGACTTTTTTTTGATATTGCATGTGTTCAAATGAAATTTCTTTGCTGAATGCGCTGTTTGACCACTATCCAAAAGATTTTCTGCAATTGCAGATTAAGCAATTGCCAATGCAATATTGTTTCGTGATCCAACGTTTTGGCTTGTGATTGATTGCATGCATAATTCTGTCATAGGCTATGCGTTGTTCTGGGACCAATTTCGGAAGATTTGTTTGAACGAATGTACCCAATTTGTCGACATCAAATTGTGTTTCTCGTTGCAAATCACGGTCAAAAGGGTTGTTTGTATATCATTGTATCAGACAATCGGGCTTGAGCAGTGTGAGCTCGAACAGTTTCCAAACTTGCTCGTCTGTTTCTGAAGCTCATGATGCCGTTTTCTTTCGTGCTTGAGGTCTAGATCAACTAATAGCTAGTCCTTTAGGCGGCATAATTGTTTGACAGCGAAAGAAATGATTTGTGACGAATATTACAAATTCACTTGATAATTGTTTACAATATTACCCTTTGATTGTTTGACGTAACCATGGCACGTATCAAACGTAACGAAAGAGTCATAAACAATTTGCATATTTTGGACTTAACAGCTTAACGACCGCAGACGCGTATTTGAGTAATTTCGATGGTTTCGGCGGTAACTTTGTGGAAGTTCATTTTAATAGAAAATTTAAATTAACTTTGATTATTCCACGTATTGTGTAACTAACTGTGACACGTGTTTCGCCTCTTTCAGAGGCATCTTCAGACTTACTATCGCAAAGTTTGAGTCTTTGAAAAACAAAAGTTGCTGACCGGCGAACTCATATATGCGTAAAGGCGAAGTATCTGGAAGCTTAAAAAATTAAATTTTACAAAGATATCTCAATTTGTAGTGAAATTAGTAAAATTACAATTTTTGCGAATTTTTCGCAAAATTTTATTTCGCCAGGTAAATTTTTATAAAAAAAACGTGCGGTCGTTAAGCTGTTAAGTTGTTGCGCACTAAGCGCCATCTGCCATTCAACAACATAAATAATTTTGTTCTGTTTGAAATACGAACGACGGACGTCAAAAATATTGAAAATAAATTCTGGATAGGGACATCCTTCACCTAGCGGGATGAAATATACTTTGCAACCTATTCTACTATCTAAAAGATATACATAAAAAAACATGAAAATCGGTAAAGCCTATATAGACATAGAGATAATTTTTGGAATAATTGAAATGTTTAAGTTTGCCAACAAATATATTTCGTAGAAGAAGAAATATATCTCGGGACATATATCGACAGCCTTGCAGTATTTAAATTGTAAATTATTTAATTTTTGGAATAATGTTTAAGTTTGCTAACAATCATTTTTCGTAGTAGCAGAAATAGACCTCGTGGCATATATCGACAGCCCTGCAGTATTTAAATTGTAAATTATTTAATTTTTGGAATAATGTTTAAGTTTGCTAACAATTATTTTTCGTAGTAGAAGATTTTAAAATAAAAGTTGAAATATAGTTCTATAAAAAATCCATACCGTCATTAGAATATTCCTAATGCATGTAAGAAATTAAAAAGATTTTCAAGGCCGGATGCAAAATATAACCATACCGCCAATAATCGAATCAATGACACTGATCAAAATCTGTCAAATCAGCTCCAAAAAATCTTCGCCCAGCCCTATAATTTTAGCTTCGAAAAATCGAATCAGTATATTTAATTAGTTAAAAAACTTTGTAGCGATGCAAACTTTCAAATAAAGTTCTCTCAATATTATTAGGATGCTTCAGTTCTAATCCAAGAAATTTGAATTTTGAACATAAAAAGACGTGTATTTCAATTGTTTTAAATTCGAATGACGGATGTCGGGAACATTGAAAAAAAAAATCTGGATAGGGACACCCTTCACTTAGCGGGATGAAATATATTTTACAACCTATTCTCATATCTAACAAATACACATAAAAAAATCATAAAAATCGGTCAAGCCATTTCGGAGGAGTTTGGCCACAAACACCGTGACACGAGATTTTTATATATATAGAATAGAAGATAGATATAAATATGTATTTCCTACAATACAACAGAAACAAATGGTTTCATAATGATGTGATATTACTTTGAACATTATGATTCCGGACCGCTCATCTGAAAAAAGTACTTGTTTTTAACTCCATAGCATGGCTTTCAGTATAAGGGGCTTTGGTACTATTCATCTTTTGCCTCGGGTCACTTCGGATATGTCGTCAGATGTTAATGTGCCCTTCAATTTGTGTAGGCAGCAGTTCCCGGTTAAGTTAGCTTATAGGATGACAATAAATAATATATTAATAAGTCGTAAGGTCAAACAATTGATAGAGTGGGCCTTCTTCTTCCATTACCGGTGTTCACTCATGATCAATTATATGTAGCTTACTCAAGAGTAAGATTTGAAAATTCTTTAAAAATATAGGTGATCGAAGGATCGCGAAATGGGAAGAAAAAATGATGGATGACAACCCAAAATAAAGCAAGGAAATCTTATAAGAGTTAGGCTACACATTGTTAGACTTAGGTTATATTTATTTTCATTTTCAATATTATCAGTTTTCTCTTTCGATTCTTTCTGAAAATTATTTAGAATCGGATGATTTTGAATAAAAAATTCCATTTATAAAACTGAATTTTATGAACTTCGATAGATTCGGCGGTTACTTTGTGGAAGTTTTTTAATATACAATTTAATTTGATAACGTGTGACACGAGGTTAAACACTTGTCAAACGTGGATTAACAATGTTTTAAAATTGAATTTAATATGTTTATTTACAAATTCATTTGTTTTCCTAAAAAAAATCCATTTGAAGAATTAATTGAGCTCAGACTTTCTGGTTTATTCAATTAATAAACACGTTTTTGATGGTTCACGCCAGTAAACTTCTGATTTTTGTTAATGCAAAAATTCTGCTTTTGGGCTTACAGCTAGTAAATATTATTTACCGATTACAAAGTGAATCTGAATAATCAAATAATCGTGGTAGTTTGAAACTGATTTTTGCCTCTATAATATATAGCTATAGTGATGAAATTTGTATTTGACGTTTGCCTACTGCATTAATTGCATTTAGTTTTAGACTGGATAATAATCTGTGGCCTTATGTTCACAGTGACATTTTCTTTCAAAGGGTTTTCCTCGCTGAATATATAACGTGATTACGACCAACATTTATTCAACATAGAAACACACAATCATGTTAAGCATTTCCGGGAAATTGACGTAGGAAAAGCATCAGCCCCTACGTTGTTTTCCGGTATTGTTTATTTTGCAGCGGCTGGAAATGCTTTGAGCAGCACACAGCCCTATGGGCTACGCTATGACCAGTAAAGTACTAGTTTATAGCAAAAATCTCTATTAAAAAAACTCTATTATACGTACCTTTTCACATAAGCTATTTTTGGTTCGACTTATTTTTTTATTACAAATTAGTATTGATTGATTTGGCATTTAATTTGTAGAACTCCATAAGTCTAAAAATATATCAATGTACTTTAGTTCTACACTTATTATATTTATTTATACATATATGTAGTAGTGTCGCCTGCTGTAGCCTAGTCTGGGTTCGATTCCCGGTCAGATCACAGTGAATTTGAGATTTATTAAATTCAATGTTGCGATCGAAGACTGAATGTTTGTGATGTAAATCCACATTATTTCCTCTCCTCCAATCCTTCTGATCCTTTTATAACTGGGTGTAGCGATAGCGTTTAGTCAACCACTAATCCTGTTCTAGCCTTATACATACTTATTTCTCTACTCTCTTTGAAAAAAGTGAGGTTGAGCGACTGAGCTACAAACAGTTCTCGTAGAAAAAACTTCTGTTGAGATACCTCCATTGAGAGGCCATATGCTCCACATTAGAAGCGGACATGGATAAAAAAATAATAAATATATATATAGTGTATAGCTACTCGTCAAAACTATTTTTTAAATTACATTATCTTAGCTATTTATAATGGCTAAGAAGACATACATAATACATTTTCTCGTATATTCTAACGTTCTTAATTTTCAATATTAGTTTACAATATCACTCGTTATGAACGAAATCGGTCCTGTTCTTATTTTATTTTTTTAACTGGAATTAGTACAAAAGATTTTTTCAGTGTAATAATAATGCCTTTCAACGAAGAGTTGACACTGAACACCTTAAATGTAAAAAAGATCTAGATTTCGATTAAATTAGAAATATACCAGCTAAGCCTCGGGATCTCTACATAAAATTACAATAAAAAGTAATAATATGCAAATATTTAAAGTAATATAGGTACATAAAATAAAAGGTATACTTACAAAAACTCGATGAAAAATTTTAAGGCCACGGACACCCATGTCCAGGATCTCAAATGTAAAATTTAAAAAAAGTGGTTGACCTTGCCGAAGCTTGAACCTAATGATCCCTGCGGTGAATCTCTAGACTAGTGCTTCCCAACCTGGATTTGGCGAAAATTTTCATTCTTTCAACATTAGTCCGTAGATTATTGTTTACAGATTTAGGGATCCGTGACACGAAAAAAGTTGGGAAGCACTGCTCTAGACCACAAGACTAGAGTTTCCAGTCCCGGTATCATGGATCTACAAATACCGAGACTGTGATAGTACTAATCCCGAAATATTGGGATTTAGGATAAAAAGTGAAACAATTTCGTATTTTTTTGCGCTGGAGTCACTGACAGTCGTTACGTTTTTAATAGCTAAAAAAAGTCCCACATTTTTTAATTCTGGGAAATTCGTATTTTTTAAGTCGTCCGGCTAGAACTATATTTATGGTGAATGGAAATCAATCCCGGGATCGAAAATTGTGGGTCCAGAAATCCCGGGACAGCAAAAAGTGTCCGGGATTGGATGCATTACACAAGACCCTACTGGTCGATAAGTTTTTTCTAACTCGCAACCTATACAACGCGTTATCAGGAGTTGAAACGGAATGCCTAGAAAGGGGTGAAAAACTTATAAACGTTTATGCATTTGGACACAATTGTAAAAATATAAAAATCGATTGATAAGTCAATGGATATTATTCTTTATCGCCACGTAAGCACGAAATATACATATAGACGAGAGCATCAAAACTACCAATTGATAACAGGAATGAGGGTCTGTGTAGTTCTTTACATAATTTACCAAAAAAATATAAAACAAGCTGAAATTATTGAATTAAAGGAAACTTTAAACACTTTTTGAAATATTTTATGTCAGTAATGCATTCCACCAGTGCTGATTGACTTACGAAATTAGTAATATTGTCATTTAAAACTATCTACATATCTATATCTCTCTTTGAGTATTATCACCTGTATTTTTCACCTCAGTTTTCTTGTAAAAAAACTAACTATGGTAATAGTTCTGGAATCTGGATGATATAAATAAAAGCATGCATGCCACTGCCTGTAACAAACCGTAGTGCTTGCTATGTCAATTTAATTACTAACGTAGCTGTCTAACGTACGAATCCTCTGCCATGCTTTCATTTTAAATAGTTTACCGTATGAGTGATTCAAAATCCCCTTACATGCACGACCAAAGCTTATTTTGTTTGCAGTTTGGAAGTTTTTTTACGTAAACTTCAAATGGGTTTTACAATTACAATAGCCTACATAGGATATTCCAATATGTATACAAAAAACAATAAAATAATAATATGATGCGTATTTGATCATCATTGAGCAAAAAACTATTTGCAGATAATGTACAAGAAAAATATTTAGTTCGACAAGAATATTTGGTTCGGCAATGTTTCCGTGCACGATTAATATTCAACAAAATTAAATAAATATTATATCTTCTATAGAGCTTTCTTATTTCAATAATAAAATTTATTTTTAATACTACTATATGTTGATTATAAACCGGAGTAGTAGGCGTGGGGAGTTTTTTTGTACGAAGATTACTTGCAATGTTCCGGGTCAGGTGTGCGCGTGTACGCGCACACACCCCCCAAAATGTGGCCGCACACATTTTTCCATCCCCGCATAGACCGCACACAGAAATATTGTAAAAAGAGATTGGTTTCACCAAGTTTTATTTTTTCTTAAATACTTTATCTTATCTCACCAAATCCTCCACATTTGTCTTCCACATCTAGCGTCAGTGAGTACATTCCGACATATTTGCACACATTTTTTATTTTGCTGAAAATTTCCTACTCCCAGAAGTTGATGGTCTGCACACACGATAGAAAAATTAGAGGGAACGTTGATTACGTCTACGGAAAAATCTAGCACATTTGAGTCCGTTCATCGTACTAATGAAATTAATAGTAGTTGAAACAAAAACAATTTCCAAAAAAAAACTTTGTCGTAAATTGAAACTATTTACTTGGTTGTTATTTTTTTCATTATGGTATCGTCGCGCTTTTAGCAGTGGCGGTTCTACGAACTGGGCTAAATGGGCTTAGCCCGACCTGCATTTTCACCCAAAACGTGTAGAAAAAAAACCTTAGATGACTGAATAAAAATGAACAGCAATTCGGCCGCTGAAAAAAAAATACATTTCTAAACGTAACCTTTCCCAAATTTATACAATATATTTGTTTTGATTTTCCTCTGTCAATATAAGACAGTGCTATGTCTACCTAGAATAATACTCTCGATTGTGTTTTCTATTACGATTTTAAGCCGAGCCGGAATAAAAAAAGCAATGGCATAGATAATATACTAGAAGCAATTGCTCTATACATATTTCATACAGAACAGGCAACGTGACGTCAGTCTGGCAACAGCTGGCTCGGACTATTTTCAAATTAGTCCGAGCTAAAACAAATGCTTTTTTGCAAAACTCTGTTTACACTGGGGCGCAATCAAGCACGATTAGAAAACGTATTTATGTTATAACCATTGGCCATAGAAACGTCATCTAATTGTACACGATTGCGCCTTGGTATACAGCCTGCAGTCAAACGTCACACGGGCTTATTCAAATTAGCCCCCCATACATAAAAGGTCACGCCTACCAATCTCTGTTCGTTAATAAGTAAACGTCAGAGTTCGTTGTATTCAGAGACAAGTTGTATTGTATGAAACAAAACATGGTAGTTCACTTCATTTGAAGGAGACGAATTTGAGGTTATTTTTTTTACTATTCTATTATTTCAGACTTACATAAGCTTTGATTTTATTATATAATAATTTATGCTTTGCAGTAGTGTCGCAATATTTGTCAATTTGCTTGTAGATTAATATATAATATACAGTGGAAACGTGCACAATTTCGTAAATAGTATACAATGCTAAACTTTTCTCTAACACACCCAAGATTTTCGGTCAAGAACCGCCACTGGCGTTTAGGCATATTTTAAAAGATCTTTATAAACTAACATTTAGCAAGTTCAGACAATGTCCTTTATTACAAATATGTAGGATTCAGTTGACCGATTACAGATGAACGGTTATAATCATGGGTTTGACCTTCTTAATGGCCAAACAAATCAATATATTACCAAAACAATATATAATAAACCAATATACAATACGTTACAATTTACTCCACCATTTATATGCAGCTTAGTTCGTTATGCCTAATTATAATAATTTAAATAAATCTGCCATTCAAATAATTTGATATATTTTGTTTGTTTCTTCGTGGAACAACTTGAACTGTTCGCGTTCTATAAACTATACGTAAATAAAACTAAAAGTGTTAAGAGTTCATAACATGATAGGATAGTATTATAGTGTGTATCTAGTGGTGTAGCAAGGGGGTGCGGCATTTTCAAAATTAAATACGTTATTTTTAGAAAAAATATATTTATACATAAAAAAAATTAAGCCACTTGTTGAAATAAAACTCCCAGTTCATAGTTAAAAAACAAAGTTAGAGGAAATATTGGGGGCGGCAAATTCAAGTACCACCCGGGCGACAGGACCTCTTCCTACACCACTGTGTGTATCGAAGTATTTGTGGACGATGCACTTTAATAACCACTGTAGAATAATTTGAATAATGAAAGTAATTAGTTTATAATTAGTATTATCGAAGTTTGTGTCTCACCCCCATCCTGCGTTCAGTAGAAAAGAACAGACCCTGAATTTAATTTTGTTATTTATAACATAAGAATTAGAATCCATTTTCAGTTTATTCGCAAACGTTTCGACGGTCTGATGATGCTGCGTGTAACAACACGTGGAAAAATTAATTAATATTAAAGTTACCAGCGTTTCCATTAAAAATATTATGTAATTCATATACCAATTAAAAGTTTTTTAATTGTACGTTTCAAAAATTATTTTAATCATATAATTAAACCGTTTCGTGGCATTTCAAAGCTGTCCTTTTGTTTAAATTAATTGCTTTGATGACTATTAGCATTTCAAGACCGAAGAAAAATCGTAAACTCAACAATATCTGCTGAGCTTTAAAGGGTGTCAACGAATTCTGACGTTTAAAATATCAACAAAATATACCTACTTATTTATCAAAACTCAGTGTCTGCGAAACTGGTTTACCTATGCAAAAAATTAGTCCTTGAAAAGGAAAAAAAAACTCCTCCGTTTGCCATTATCAAGTATGAGAATTCGCCAGACATATAGGGGTCCGTCAATAGACCCTCGGCCAGGCAAAGTCCTGGGGTTCGTAGTACAATAGGGTGGCAGTTGGGGTATTATATATTTTCTTTTAATACATTCACTTTGGCTATACCATACATCGCTAAGGTCAATTGGCAGATGCTTTCAATCTTAAATGAATTTTATAAATTGTATTGCAAGTCAAACAAAAATATGGTCTTCCAACGTCTACGAGAACTGGGTTTTGTTCAGTCGTTCGGACGATCCCTTTTGATGAGATTAAATATAAGCTAAGAATCCAGGACTACTATTAAGTGAGAGTGAGATAATCTCTGTCACTCCAGTGCATGCCTCATTTTAAGGATCGGATTGGTTGAAGAGAATTTAAATGTCACAGACATCGATGCCTTTGAACAAAAAACGATTGAAAAATCATTCTATGAAATTTTAACAACACTGCCTATCCTTGAACACCGTAAAAAACTGAGGATTTTGAACACTGGGCTACATCCATACAGGGAATTTAGATCCGAGAGCATTAATATTTGTAATGTTTTTATCACCTCACTTTTACACCAAATGATGGAAAAGAAGTGTAGTGGTTCAATCGGCGTATTTATTATTTCAATCCATATATCCATGGATACGAGTATTGTAACATTTGAAGTGTTCACTGTGGAAAGGCATTATAAATATACGTATAAATAAAATAAAACACTTTTTTAAAAACCATGATCAGGACCAATTTTTAGTACTTTAGTTAATAATACTTGCGATGAGCGAAATCGGTCCTGACTGAGCCCGCTAACTTCTAAATGTACATTTCTCATCAGTGACGTTTTCTGCAACACCAGCAAGACCGTCAGCTATATTAATTTAAATAAAACACAATATTCCTTTGTACTTTATTCCACTTTATTCAAAAGGTCAGGACCAGTTTCGCTCGTTGCGAGCATTGTCAACTGATAAGAAATATGTTGATATATTGATAGCTGTGGTTCTTTCTTATCAACCTGTTTTATAATAAACTTCTTCAAACATGAATCATGCGCCTCTAATAATAATCCTCTAAATATTGCGTGACAACTTATTTAACTTACCTGCATTATGTTTTTACCTGAAGCCAGATGTTCAATGTCTAACTAAGTACACGAATAACACAATAATGTTACCTTTTCTGTTTTTTGTACAAAGATAAGTCTGCACTTTGAATACAATAATAAAATGCATCAATGTCTTATATTGACAATAATTTAACTAAGAATAATAATAATATATGTAAAGTAAATCTTGTATGAAACTATGTTCTTACACATTGCTCTGCGGGAAGTTGAGGGCTTCCACAGATGACGAAAATCGACCGAGCATTGTTTTCAGAATTTGCATCACTATGCCTAAAGAGTAGACGTTAACAGTGGCAAATTAAGCGCATGGGAGGCCACACGCGCAATAAAATTTGGAGGCCCTGTTTTACGGATAACATAAAAACATTCAGGAAATTCTAACTAAAATAGTAAAAATATATAAAAATCCGAACCAAAAGTATATGAGTTATATTATTATATATAAGCTATTTTTGAGGGCCCTAAAATCGGAGGCCCCAAGCGCGCGTCTCATTTGGCTATAGGATAATCTGCCACTTGACATTACATATTTACAGATTTAGCAGTTGCTAATATGCCGAAATATATTATATATCAATATGTATAATCAACCTATGTATAGAAATAAAAGACACCATAAAAGTGTACGATAAATCAAATCGACAATAGTAAATAACCTGTTTGCATTGCTACATACGTTTAGTATAATTGATAAGTATTGTATGATTTAAATGCAATGTATGTTAAAAATTCGGAGCATATTGGCACTTATGCTACAAATCTAAAAATGCTTCCCCTGTTACAATAATTATAATCAAAACCAGTGCAGGAGTAAAAAAACATTTTTATATTTTACACAAAAGTTACTGCCAAATCCATCAGAAATATTTCACCTTTTTCATTACTGTAAATTAAAAAAAAACGCTTATTATTGTGTGCACACAGCGGCATACCAAAAACTAATTTTTCTAAAGAAGATTCACAAATTTTCGAGAGATTCTTTTGTTTGAAAAAAATAGCATAGATTGATGAATCTGCAAAAGCTTTCGATGCCTTAGTTTCGTAAGGCAACAAGTCTGCATTAGGCAATATTGAGTTAAATATGAAAAGTATTTCAAAATACATATATTATATCACTTACAAATAACACAAAGTCGTAATAATGCTGCATTAGCTGTAAGTTCCACAAACCACTCTTTTGAATTAAATATGTTTTTAAACGTGATATTTCTATACTGCACCAAGTCAAAATGATGCACTTATATACGACGCACGAAATATTTAAGGAAACATATAATCAGTGGTGAAGTGGTAAATAAATAGGTACCAGGTCGGTCATTGATTTCTTCCCTATTTTTTTTTTGTATCCGTCTGAAGTTAAAAAAAAAAGCCAAATATTTTTACAATTAAATTAAGAAAAAATGATTTTTAATCTATATATATAAAACAAAGTGGGGTTGGTAACACCACGTATATCTCGAGAATGGCAGCACGGATTGTAATGATCTTTGATTTATTAAATACGTATCCGCCTAGAATAGCAAAATAAGCATTAAAACATCGGAAATATATCACGGCAAAGAAATTATGAAGAAAATTAATATTCTCATACAGTTTTCAAATGGCGAACAGCTTGAAATAATGAAAATGTCATTGTATGCAGATTTCATCCGCTAGATGGCAATGTTTCCAAAATTCATTTGTTTCTGCTTCTTTTGCATACGATTGACTTCTAAATAATTTTAAATTTAGAGTATGGATTAGAATAAAAAATCGATGATATGAAATGAAAACGAAAGAATATCGGATAATATTGAAATAAGGTTATGTTTATAATTAAGTAAGATAACTGTTTGCTCTACTCTGAGATGTCACGTTATTACACTTGAAAAGCTACATCGAAGAAGCGTCAAAAGCAAGGCGATGCGATTCCTGATCATCCGAATGACTACTGATGCTCTTGGTTGCATTTACACAGTTCATCCGAATAATGAAGAATGCTTCTACTTGCATGTCAACAGCTCAATTTGCTTGAAAATGATACTCATTGGGACATGACAATTGCTGAAGAAATTGTTTCTGAATCTCCAAGTCAGATACGCATATTATTTTCTATCATTATTTTGAAATGCTTCCCATCGAATCCCCGTAAACTGTGAAACAAGTACAAGGATGACATGTCCAAATACATTTTACATCGAATTCGTGTCAGTTCAGGGAATCCCGATCTCGAGATGAATGAAGAGATACATAACCAGGCTTTGCTTTTGATCGAAGCAAGTGTTACCTTATGTGCAGTAGTTTGTTAGTCAAGTTAGGAATGCCAACGCCAGATCGTGGAATGAACGACGCTTTCAATCGAGAATCGGACGCGAACGTGAACATGAATATGATCGAGATGCATTGAACCAATCAGTTTGAACGAATGTAGCACTGTTGAACCCTCAACAGAAGGAAATTTACGATACGTTAATGAAGGTAATTGATGATGGAAATGGTGGTTTATTTTTCCTCGATGCGCCCGGTGGAGCTGGGAAGACATTCCTCATGACATTGATTATGGCCACTGTTCGTGCGAGATAAAAAAAATTGCTGTAGCAGTTTCTTCTTCTGGAATAGCGGCCACGTAGATAGAAGGATGCCGAACGGTTTATTCAGCGTTGAAATTGCCGTTAAACCTTCAAACCACTGAAAAACCGACATGCAAGATTGCGAAACACTCAGCAATAGCAAATTTTTTGGTAGCAAATACAATCATCACCTGGGATGAATGGACAATGGCGCACAAATGCGCATTGGAAGCACTCAATCGAACTATGAAAGATCTTTTGGAGGCTCAATGATTGAACTATCTGGCGATTTCCGCCAAACACTACCAGTCATTCCAAGATCGACCGCTGCCGATGAAATAAACGCTTGCCTCAAATCATTGGACTTAGGCGCTATGTGAAGAAACTTCAGCTGACGACAAACATGCGAGTTGCATTGCTAAACGATCCATCTGCCGAAGATTTCTCCAAGCAATTGCTGACTATTTATTTACTTATTTATGGAGCTGCTATATCCAATATAGCAGTAATATACCAAAATATGCTTAAATAAAAGACGATTAAAAAAACTAAAAAACTTGCACTCTTAAATGTTAGCTCTGGCCTGGTGTTGGATAAACCTGTTGTTATAAAACAGTGGGTTAAATTAAATTACTTGGGTAGAGTTACAGAAAAAATCGCTAGGGAAATTGATAGAAATAAATTTAATGTAACCTTTTATAACACACTCAACTTGAGTCGTGTTTTAGTTAATTCTAAAGATAAATTAAACTTTTTGAACCAAAGCGGTATTTATTTACTCAATTGCGACTCCTGTAGCGCCAAATATATTGGTCAAACAGGTAGATCGTTTAATATTAGAATCAAAGAGCATTTGACTTGTGCTAAGAAAGGGGATGAACAGTCTTCATTTGGAAACCATCTGTTTCAAAATAAACACACTTTCGATATTGGTAGAAACTTTAAAGTTCTACATTTAAATAACAAGTCTGTCAAACTAGACAAGCAAGAAATCCTAGAAATCAATAGATTCAAATTTTTACCTGATTCAGATCTTTTAAACGATCAAATAATTTTTGCTAGTTCCCCGTTACTTTATCCATTGCATTAGCCCTTGTTAACTATTCTTTTTTTTTTATATAAATTAAAAAATAAATAAATATAGATTTCTTTTGTTAGAATTGATATGGTCTTTGAAAAATTTGTTTTTCAGAATCTTCCTGGCTGTCGATTTTGTTTAAGTGATGAATGAACACACCAACTACTTGGAAGCGGGGAAAACATAAAACTATCATTAAGCATATTCATATCATTAAGCATATTCACTTTATTAATGTAGCATTTTATCACTTTGTCAAAAATTTCCCAAATTTGAATTATGTTTGTAATTATTTTCAATCGCATTCTGAATTTATGAATCTGGGATGACTTTTTAATTATATGTTAGATGTGTTGAACATTTTAATTTTGTGTTATTTTAGAATCACTTAAATGTAATTGGCAATTTCTTTTCAATGCCAACTGTTGTGTATAACTTTTCAATTTTGTATAAATAGCATTGTTAAATTATATTTCTTATCAGTTGACAATGCTCGCAATGAGCGAAACCGGTCCTAACATATTAAATAAAGTGGAATGAAGTACAAAGGATTATTGTTTTTATTAATATAATGCCTTTCCACCAAGTATTGACAGTGAACACCCTAAAAGTGTTTGTGTTTTAATTATGTTTATTGAAGTGCTTTTGGATATATTTTGTTTTTTTGTCTGGTGCGTATATGAATAGATCTTAAGGCGACTCAGTAGGAATGCAAAAGTTTAATTTGACCTATAGCATAAATATTGCACTGACTTAAATAAGTAACCACCACAATACGTATTTTTACAGTATCAAAACAAGCAAAACATTTTTCTATTTCATTACAAAAATAACAATACCACCTAACACACGAATGGGTATTTAGACAGTAATAAAGGTTTTTCATATAAAACAATTTGTATTAATATTAGATATCGACGAAAATCAATAAGTATTTATTTATCTTCATAGCAAAGACTGACAATCTAATTTACTTCCCCAAATATCTGTTGCAACAATTATATGTAACTGAAACTATACGTTAATTATATATTTCTTGAAAATGCTTCATATGTGGTGTTGGTACATGTAAGCAACAGTAAGCTATCGTACTAATAAATTAAATCGTGAGACGGCTTTTGCCAAAGGTAACAAGAGACGCTAAACAAACCATACAATACAAATTTCTCAAACTTTCTCTAATATATTGAATTAGTTTTTATTTTTAATTTTGTATAACCTATTTTTTATGATATTGATTTGATATGATTTGTTATGATATTGATGAATACAGTTTTGAAAAATAATTTTGTTGCATAAAAAAGTTTAAAACATAAAAAATATTGACATAATAAGATTAAAATAGAAAAATATTGAGTTCTAAAAGAATTATAAGTTGCAATTGATAGTTATTTCTGGTTCGCGCTATAGTTGACCATGAATTTAATCCGAAAATTATCTTAACTATGTCTTATCGTGTGAAACAAAAAACTTCGATATTTTTAAATTATTGTATGTTAATTAAGTAATCGTTCTTAACAAATCGATTGAACATGTCGCACAGTGACTTCTTTACATTTTTTATTAATATTATCTAAAATGTATTGCGGATTCTATTCTATATTTCTATTGACCTTTTGAATCTAAGATCCAAAATCTCAGGATGATACATTCGTTCCAGAAAGTGGCGCGTAAAAAAAGCTCATTTCATATAATTTGATAAATCAGTTTCAAATCCGTGTAAAAAAGTACCAAAAATGTATGAAAAAACGTAACGGTGCCATCCAAAATAATCGAGTAAAAAAAGTATTGGGTGTATATTTTACTAAATGCAAATAGTTTTATTTCAATATTCTATAGTCTAACTCAATAAGGAAGAAACTAAATGAATATTAGACCAGATCAAATGTAGTCATTCAAATAATTCATATTGAATGCATAGATATATTTGTATTTCTTTATATAATGTTTGAGAACTTTCTTTACTGTCAATTTGCATGTTCGACGACATGCAAGGTTGTGACATATTAACTTTTTTCCAATATTTTTTTGTTTCTAATAATAATGTTTTTTTTTACGTTTAAACGACGAACTTTGTTTTTTTAGCGAAAATCTTCCCCATCTGTAAGCGGCATAAAACTTTTGAAACATAGAAATGATTCATAAATACTAATGTAGAAATGCTTTTATTCATCTATTATTACTATTAGATACAAGTATCTATAGATATAATCTCTGTTTAAAAGCATTGCCAAATAATTATTTTAAAATACTTATCCATTAAGCCAGTAGTTTCCAACTTTTGTGTTAAAGCGCTTCCCTTTGAAAAAAATATCTTCGCACCTCCCCATCCTTTATTTTCATATAGTAACAAAGACACGTTTTAAAGGGTAAATAAATATGTTGGACTGTTCGCGCTTCTTTTTACAATAGTCCACGCTTCCATGGTTGGAAATCGCTGCATTAAACTAAAGCAAGGGTGTCCAACCTTTTTTTTGTCTTAAGATCGACTTTTCAATCTTAAGTTTTCTCGCGATCGACTTCTACCATGATTCTTGTAACAATTTTTATTTAGTAGGGTTTATCCCTTCTTCAATCTTAGAAATGTTTATTTTAAATGCGAAATACATACAATTAGATAGGTATATGCTTACAAATAATTCAATTTTTGTATATTTTATATTTAAATTGTATATTTTTTCCAAATTCACGGAAGCTTTCGGGATCAAACAAATTATGCTTTGGAGTCGACCGGTCGATCGCGATCTACCAGTTAGACATCCATGAGCTAAAGTAATACTGGTCTTTACAAGCGTCGCTATTGAAAAATACATTATTGTATTATAAATAATAATATTATTTGTCAGCGCTTTGGGCAACCCTAACCCCAACCGATATAGCACGTTTTTTTTGGCAGAATAAAATAACATTGCTTTGATTACCTCTAATATTCGTTGACCAGTGATTTAATATTTTTTAATAAAACATTCGATACGTCCACTCCACACCAAGTACGATCTCAGACTGAAGCTCAAACTGAAGCATAGTAGGTAAGAAAAGGCATTTTTTAAATTAACTTTGATTATTCCACGTATTGTGTAACTAACTGTGACACGTGTTTCGCCTCTTTCAGAGGCATCTTCAGACTTACTATCGCAAAGTTTGCTTAAGTAATGAAGCAAGATTGATTCTAACATTTTAAAATTATAAAATTACAAAATGGATTGGGTTTTTTTTCCTTTTAAGAGGAGCAAGGAGGGGGGGTGTAGAATCGAAATAAAGCAAACAGATAATGATACTAATTTTACTAATGAGTTGTAAACAATCAGAATGGGATTTTTCCTTTTTAATGGAAGCAAAGAGGGGATTATAAAATGCAAACAAATTTAATCATACTACTAATGACGTTAAACATTACAAACTATTAAAACTAATGAGCTACAATCAATCATCTAGGTTTGTGATTACTCTATTAATTGGAAACAATTTTAGTAACTTCCACAAAGTTACCGCCGAAACCATCGAAAGTAAGAAAAGGCATCTCCGAAAAATGGTTACCATTTATTGGTATTATCATTATTATTTTTATTTTTTTGCTTTTAAATGTAAACAAAAAAATGGGTTTTTATTTCAAGTATATATGATTCAGTTATGCTTTAAAAATCAGTCAGAAAAATTGGGAAAAATGGTACATTTCAAATGGCTGTATAATCATTATATTCGATAAATTAGAAATTCTGCTCAAATCACTTTCTTAAACAAATCTTTATCTGTATTTCTATGTAAGATTTCAAACTTCGGTATCTTATAATTAACTTCAAAACGATCTCCGCGTAAAGTAGTTGAAAAAAATCCAAGTCAATGTTTTAGCGTGTAAGCTTGACATTTTTACTATTTTCATAAAAAAAAATGCAATAGTGTAAAAAAGCGTTTGGAAAATGTAAATATTGAAAAAAAAAAATTTTTAGTGAACGGTTCACGACATTTCGTCGATGGCAAACGATCGATTTACTCTGTTTTCAGGCGTAAAGGAACTATATCCTCTTAAGGTTCTTCAACGCGTGAGCAGGCCAGATACAGCTGTCCATGTGAGAAGCGTGGATTTTTAAAATTTAGTCCACACACTTGTAGCGATTGTCCAAATGCGAGTCGCACCGGAAACTGCAAACATTTTAATTCAAATGGCCTATCTGTCGGAATTATTGGGATGCTTGGAAACAATAAATCGCATCCTTTAAATTTTCCATTTAAAATTGAAGCTTAGATGATACTGTTCATTAATTTTTCACTGAAAGCCTGGTACCGTTGCAAAGTCGTGGTGGATTTATATTTCGGAGAAGAATGATAAGTACGCCAATTTTCAGTGTTAAAACGTGCGGTAGCATGCCTGGCAAATCAAGTGAGTTTAAGAATTCAGTTGGATAATTGACAACTTCGTCTTGATCAATTTATAGTATCGATGGACTTATACGTTGTTTCTTTGCCTGGTATTTCGTTTGGAATCCTGAAGTTGATGGCATTACCATCGTTGTTTTTGACTGCTAATATAACACATTCAGTAAGCCACTGATGATTTTTGTAATTCTGTGCGATATTTGGGAAAACTTTGTGCATTAATTCGCTTACGGTTCCTGTAATTTTACAGAAGCTTGGTGGTAATGTGTGGATTCATCGATTTCTATTTTTCATTACCAATATCTGACAATTGTTTTCTGAAACGTTCAGCGGATGCATCGTATTGTAATTCTACACACATATTAGCTTTCAAAGTCAGTTTCTGCACATGTCACCATAAATCTGATGATTTGAGACATGCACTTGATTCATCAGCAGCTGTGGAACGTGGTATAACTGGTAGAGTTTGTCGAAAAACACCAGACAATAAAAAAGGTTCGCCACCAAAGACCTGTTCATTTCCTCTCAAATCTTTTAGTGTACATATAGTGAAGATTTTCCAAAGCCTTTTTGTGCGCCATAGTAAATTCGTCCCATTTAATGAGTTGATATGATTAAAGTACTTCATCAATCATGATTTTTTTTTGATATTGCATGTTGGTGTTCAAAGGCAATTTCTTTGCTAAATGCGCTGTTTGACCACCATCCAAAAGATTTGCTGCAATTGCAGATGAAGCGATTGCCAACAATATTGTTTCGTGATCCAACGTTTTGGCTTGTGTTTGATTGCATGCATAATTCTGTCTTACGCTATGCATTGTTCTGGGACCAATTTCGGAAGATTTGTTTGAACGAATGTACCCAATTTGTCGACATCAAATTGTGTTTCTCGTTCCTAATCACGGTCAAAAGGGTTGTTTGCATATCATTTTATCAGACGTTCGGGCTTGATCAGTGAGAGCTCGAACGGTTTCCAAACTTGCTCGTCTGTTTCTAAAGCTCGTGATGCCGTTTTCTTTCGTGCTTGAGGTCTAGATTAACTAATAGCTAGTCTTTTAGGTGGCATAATTGTTTGACAGCGAAAGAAATGCTTTGTGACGACTATTAAAAATTCATTTGATAATTGTTTACCCTTTGATTGTTTGACGTAACCATGGCACGTATCAAACGTAACTAAGGAGTCATAAACAACTTGCTTATTTTGGACTTAAGTTTCTGCGCACTTGAATTGAAATGTTTAAGTTTGCTAACAGTTATTTTTCGTAGTAGAAGATTTAAAAATAAAAGTCGAAAAATAGTTCAATAAAATATCCATAATATCATTAGAATATTCCTAATGCATGTAAGAAATAAAAAAGATTTTCAAGGCAGGATGCAAAATATAACCATACCTCCAATAATCGAATCAATGACACTGATCAAAATTTGTCAAATCAGCTCCAAAAAACTTTTGCCCAGCCCTACAATTATAGCTTCAAAAAATCGAGAAACCAAAAAAAATATTTAATTTTTGGAATAATGTTTAATTTTGCTAACAATTATTTTTCAAAGTAGCAGAAATAGACCTCGTATTTTTAAAAAAAATTTGGAATAATGTTTAGGTTTGCTAACAATCATTTTTCGTAGTAGCAGAAATAGACCTCGTAAATTATTTATTTTTTGGAATAATGTTTAAGTTTGCTAACAACTATTTTTCGTAGTAGCAGAAATAGACCTCGTAATTTACTTTAGTTTTGGAATAATGTTTTAGTTTGCTAACAATCATTTTTCATAGTAGCATAAATCGACCTCGGCGCATATATCGACAGCCCTGGATTTTTTAAATTGTAAATTATTGAATTTTTGGAATAATGTTTAAGTTTGCTAACAACCATTTTTCCTAGTAGAAGATTTTAAAATAAAAGTCGAAATACAGTTCTATAAAATATCCATACTGTCATTAGAATATTCCTAATGCATGTAAGAAATTAAAAATATTTTCAAGGCCAGATGCAAAATATAACCATACCTCCAATAATCGAATCAATGACGTCACTGATCGAAATCTGTCAAATCAGCTCCAAAAAATCTTTGCCCAGCCCCATAGCTTCAAAAATCGAATCAGAATATTCGATTATTTAAAAAACGTCGTAGCGATGCAAACTTTCAAATAAAGTTCTCTCAATATTATTACGATGCTTCAGTTCTCAGCCAGGAAATTTGAATTTAAAGACGTCCATTTCAATTGTTTTAAATTGGAACGACGAAATGTCAGGAATATTGAAAAAAAAATCTGGATCGGTACACCCTTCACCTAGCGGGATGAAATATAGTTTACATTTGATTCTCATATCTAGCAAATATACATTAAAAAAATCATAAAAATCTGTCAAGCCGTTTCGGAGGAGTTTGGCGACAAACACCGTGACACGAGATTTTTATATATACACTAGCTGACCCGGCATGCGTTGCAATGCCACTCAAAGAAAGAAAGTGTTTGTGTTTTGATTATGTTTATTGAAGTGCTTTTGGATATATTTTGTTTTTTTGTCTGGTGCGTGGTAATGTGTGGATTCATCGATTTCTATTTTTCATTACCAATATCTGACAATTGTTTTTTGAAACGTTCAGCGGATGCATCATATTGTTATTCTACACGCATATTAGCTTTCAAAGTCAATTTCTGCACATGCCACCATAAAACTGATGATTTGAGACATGCACTTGATTCGTCAGCAGCTGTTGAACGTGGTATAACTGGTAGAGTTTGTCGAAAAACACCAGACAATAAAAAAGGTTCGCCACCAAAGACCTGTTCATTTCTTCTCAAATCTTTTATTGTACATATAGTGAAGATTTTCCAATGCCTTTTTGTGCGCCATACTAAATTCGTCTTATTTAATGAGTTGATATGATTAAAGTACTACATCAATCATGATTTTTTTTGAAATTGCATGTTGGTGTTCAAAGGCAATTTTTTTGCTGAATGCGCTGTTTGACCACCATCCAAAAGATTTGCTGCAATTGCAGATGAAGCGATTGCCAACAATATTATTTCGTGATCCAACGTTTTGGCTTGTGTTTGATTGCATGCATAATTCTGTCTTACGCTATGCGTTGTTCTGGGACCAATTTCGGAAGATTTGTTTGAACGAATGTACCCAATTTGTCGACATCAAATTGTTTCTCGTTCCTAATCACGGTCAAAAGGGTTGTTTGCATATCATTGTATCAGACAATCGGGCTTAAGCAGTGAGAGCTCGAACGGTTTCCAAACTTGCTCGTCTGTTTCTGAAGCTCGTGATGCCGTTTTATTTCGTGCTTGAGATCTAGATCAACTAATAGCAAGTCTTTTAGGTGGCATAATTGTTTGACAGCGAAAGAAATGCTTTGTGACGACTATAACAAATTCATTTGATAATTGTTTACAATTCCCTTTTATTGTTTGACGTAACCATGGCACGTATCAAACTAAAAAGACTTAAGTTGCTGCGCACTTAGCGCCATCTGTCATTCAACAACTCTAATAATTTCGTTCTGTTTGAAATACGAACGACGGACGTCAAAAATATTGAAAAAAAAATCGGGATAGGGACATCCTTCACCTAGCGGGATTAAATATACTTTAAAACATATTCTACTATCTAACAAATATACATTTAAAAAATCATAAAAATCGGTCAAGCCTATATAGAGATAGAGATATTTTTTAGAACAATTGAAATGTTTAAGTTTGCTAACAAATATATTTCGTAGAAAAAGGAAAAGATCTCGGGATATATAACGACAGTCCTTCAGTATTTAAATTGAAAATAATATATTTTTTATAATATTTGAAATGTTTTAAGTTTGCTAACAAATATATTTCGTAGAAGAAGAAGTAGATTTCGGGACATAATATATTGACAGCCTTGCAGTATTTAAATTGTAAATAATATAATTTTTAGATTAATTAAAAAGTCTACAAATATATTTCGTAGTAAAAAAATAGACCTCGTGGCATATATCGACAGCCCTGCAGTATTTAAATTGTAAATTATTTAATTTTTGGAATAATGTAAACTCTAACAATTATTTTTCGTAGTAGAAGATTTAAAAATAAAAGTCGAAATATAGTTCAATAAAATATCCATACTGTCATTAGAATATTCCTAATGCATGTAAGAAATAAAAAAGATTTTCAAGGCAGGATGCAAAATATAACCATACCTCCAATAATCGAATCAATGACACTGATCAAAATCTGTCAAATCAGCTCCAAAAAATCTTTGCCCAGCCCTATAATTATAGCTTCAAAAAATCGAGAAACCTATAAAATTATTTAATTTTTAGAATAATGTTTAAGTTTGCTAACAATTATTCTTCGTAGTAGAAGATTTTAAAATAAAAGTCTAAATATAGTTCTATAAAATATCCATACCGTCATTAGAATATTCCTAATGCATGTAAGAAATTAAAAAGATTTTCAACGCCGGATGCAAAATAAACCCATACCTTCCAATAATCGAATCAATGACACTGAACAAAATCTGTCAAATCAGCTCCAAAAAATCTTTGCCCAGCCCTATAATTATAGCTTCAAAAAATCGAGAAACCTATAAAATTATTTAATTTTTAGAATAATGTTTAAGTTTGCTAACAATTATTCTTCGTAGTAGAAGATTTTAAAATAAAAGTCTAAATATAGTTCTATAAAATATCCATACCGTCATTAGAATATTCCTAATGCATGTAAGAAATTAAAAAGATTTTCAACGCCGGATGCAAAATAAACCCATACCTTCCAATAATCGAATCAATGACACTGAACAAAATCTGTCAAATCAGCTCCAAAAAAACTTGAAATTGTAAATTATTTAATTTTTAGAATAATGTTTAAGTTTGCTAACAATCATTTTTCCTAGTAGAAGATTTTAAAATAAAAGTCGAAATACAGTTTTATTAAATATCCATACTGTCATTAAAGTATTCTTAATGCATGTAAGAAATTAAAAATATTTTCAAGGCCAGATGCAAAATATAACCATACCCAATAATCGAATCAATGACGTCACTGATCAAAATCTGTCAAATCAGCTACAAAAATCAAAAAAAGCGCTTGTCTTCGTTCCAATCGTCTTTGTTGATTTCTTTCAGCTCGTACCTCTTCTGATTGAGATGCACGTAATTGTGACATGATCACACGCTCATTTTCATTATCTTGTTGGATTTGTTCGTATGTTCTTTCTGCTCTACTATTTCGCTTGTTTGTTGTTTTATTCGTTCGACAGCCCAAATCAGCCCCCTTGCGTTTTGCTGGCATTGTCCACAATAATACACGCACACAAATAGATAAACTAAAATAAATCTTACACAAATTTAAAAACATTCGATAAAAACAAATGCCGAAAGAAATTTCAAAATTATGTGACACTTCTTGCAATGAGCGCCATCTGTAATTCAACAACATAAATAATTTTGTGCTATTTAAAATTCGAACGACGAAATGTCCGGAATATTGAAAAAAATTCTGGATCGGGACACCCTTCACCTAGCGGGATGAAATATAGTTTACATTTGATTCTTATATCTAGCAAAGGTACATAAAAAAAATCATAAAAATCGGTCAAGCCGTTTCGGAGGAGTTTGGAGACCAACACCGTGACACGAGATTTTTATATATATATAGATATAGAGATAGTCGATAATGTCCGTCCGTCCGCCTGTATGATTGTCTCCGATTTCCCCTCTGCTATTTGCATATTTTGCTTTGCAGTCCCGGTGTATTGTTCTTTTAGATAATTGGGTTTATTCCTAAAAAATCCATTTAGAGAATTAATTACGTTTAGATTTTCTGGCTTATTCAATAAATAGGTTGGCAATTTATTTTTCACGCCACTTATTTTCTGACTATTTCAAAATGCAACAACCCCCCCCCCCCCCCACCCGCCGTTGAAGGCAACTTGATTGAAATTCGAAGGGAATTTGATTGTTTGTATTGAAAATTCAAAAATAGAATGTGGTCAATTCAAAATAAATAAGATCTCTATGTTATGATACCATTATTTTATCTCATTTAAATCTTCGGAATATATTTTTACACAAAATCTCGACAGCTAAATGTAAATATTCCATGTATGTCACATACAGTCTGCGCAAGAATGTTTCGCGAAGCTTACTAAAATTAGTTTTGTATTTTAAAATGTCGTTTAAAGGTACAGATGAATTATATTATTTCTTCTACTACGAAAAATGATTGTTAGATGATTAATAATGATTGTTAAATGATTATTCTAAAAATTATATTACACACAATTTAAATACTGCAGGACAGGACTGTCGATATATCAACATATGCCCCGAGATATATTTCTTTTACTTTTAGAATTTTTGGCTTATTCAATAAATAGGTTTGTAATTTATTTTTCAAGCCAGTAAATTTCCTGACTACTTAAAAGTTTAACAAAAATCCCCCGTTGAGGTCAACGGGTTTACGGCTAGTCTATATATTAATAGTCGATAAAATAATCACAAATATGTTCGTACTAATGTCCTCGGGTATTTTTCTTCTTCTACGAAATATATTTGTTAATTATTAACTTGAAAATTAGTTGAATAAAATATATATTGTATATATTTTATATAATAGAGGTCTATTTCTGCTACTACGAAAAATAATTGTCATTGCAAACTTAAACATTATTCTAAAAACTAAATAATTTACAATTTAAATACTGCAGGGCTGTCGGTATATGCCCCGAGGTCGATTTATGCTACTACGAAAAATGATTGTTAGCAAACTTAAACATTATTCCAAAAATTAAATAATTTACAATTTAAATACTGCAGGGCTGTCGATATATGCCCCGAGGTCGATTTCTGCTACTACGAAAAATGATTGTTAGCAAACTTAAACATTATTCCAAAAATTAAATAATTTACAATTTTAATACTGCAGGGCTGTCAATATATGATACTCCGAGGTCGATTTCTGCCACTACGAAATATATTTGTTAGCAAACTGAAACATTTCAATTATTCTAAAAATGATATTACATACAATTTAAATACTGCAGGGCAGGGCTGTCGATACATGCCCTGAGATATTTTTCTTTACCTTTAGAATTTCTGGCTTATTCAATAAATAGGTTTGTAATTTATTTTTCACGCCAGTAAATTTTCTGACTACTTAAAAATGCAACAAAAATCTCCCCGTTGAGGTCAACGGGCTAACAGCTAGTATCTTTTTAATTTTTAATAACTTTTTTTTGAAAACATAAACATCATTCGTCGAATGTTATACTTTTAGGACCTACATCAGAGATGGCGAACCTTTTTGGGTCCGCGTGCCAAAAAATCTCAAATGTTTATTCATCGTTTGTGTGGCGTGCCCGAGCAGGATTTTTTTTAACGAAATAGAATAATTAAAAAAAGATTTTTTTTAACGATTGTTGTTTATCTTGGGAAACATTTGAAAATAATTAATTAACGGATTATTTTATCAAAAAAAAATTTTAAGCTTAAAATTATTTTTTTTGAACTGTGAAATCGTTTGCATGCCGTTGGTTCGCCATCCCTGACCTACATATTGTACTTACGCCATCACTCCCACCGCAAGATTCTGAAGTAAAATTAAATGTACATAGTTCCACGTTTCAATACTGTATATACTTTTTTCATCTGGTACTCAATTCCCTCCATGATGCAGTCATATTGTAATTATCATATTCCACAGAAATCTTGTAGCATTTCTGTGGATGTGTCTTATCACTGAGTATCTCGTTTTTAAAGAGTAATATTATATTTTCCGTAGTGTTAAATTAATTGCTGGTGTGTAACATTTTTTTTCTTCTATTTTATTACATCGGCTAATTCATTGTGTTTTTTGCATATTTTTGTGTATTATGTAAAATATTTATATATAAATGTGTGTACTTGTGTAATACTTATTGTGTAGTATTTGTAGTTTTTTAGTAGTTACATTATTTTCTTTTTTTGTAGATAGGATGACAATGACTAGAGTACCGATCATACCACTGGTGTTTTTATTATATACATACTCTACTTCAAGGATCCCCAACTTTTTTTGACCCTGGACCACATTCTAAAATATTGGTAGGGCGGCGGGCACCACCTACTTTTTCTAATGTTTTAAATTTGACAAGAATAATAATATATTTATATATCTATATATTAATGATTTCAATAAAATATCATTCTTAATGTCTATTTTAATTCTAGTTCTCGTGCCTTTCCTTGAATAAGATCTGCAATATATGAAGCTTTTTCTACTGTATTTATTTGACAAGTAAAAGGAACCACTGGCTCGATGGTCGTAAACTGCTAAAATCTCTCTTTAAAATGTTTCTAACCCACGAAGGATGAGCGTGATCATATTTTAATTTTTTTTTTGTAATTTAAGATTTTGACTGAAGGTGCTTGGTGGAATTTCAATATTAAATTTGAATCGTTCGAATTGTACATTCACACAATTTTTGTCACCAACGACCAATGACTGCACTATCATGTAATATTCAGAAGGACACATGGACGCATCAAATGCGTTATGATATCCTTAAATTTAGGATGGTAAAATCAGTTATTATTTTTAATAAAAGTAATAATTAAAAGACTGATTACGAAAAATTTAAGCATGTGTTATAATGATTATACTGAGTCTTCTATACAAAATGTTGCTGAATACCACAATGATGGCATCACGTGAAAACACGGTTCCAGGACTCAACGTTCGGCTAACTTATCACGTGAAAACACGGCTCCGGGATCCAACGTGTTAATATGCGGTGGCCCATCTCATGTAGCAAAAACCGGTATGCTGCACAGACGATAAAGGGGTTGAGTATCACTGCTCTAATTGAAAGGCTTAAACACCACGTGAAAATAAGGTTCCGAGACTCGACGCATATCTAATTTATTACTTGAAAGTACGGCTCTTAACTCAGCATGTTTATAAAAATTATGAATGCAATGCCGTTTGTATTTTCAACAGTTAAGCAGCTAGAATTTTCACTCAGATGACTGATGGTGGCATCAAAACGTGCATCACACTTTTATGTGTGTAGATGATTGCTCTGGAAACAATGGCGGCAGTCTCCATCTTTTGTCAAAAATTAGTTGGATGTCATCGTGTAGAGCTGGCAATTCGGAATGTATAGTAAGTTGTTTTTTTAGCAAAATAAGGCTATAATGTGTACACGATTAAAATTGTGACCAAAACGCAGTTTACAGTCCTGTGTAGAAAACACTAAAGACATTAAACAGATTTCGCGAAACATTGTAAATCATAACACTAAAATAGCAAGAAAATACAAATATAAGAATATTTAACATTACTTTTTTTCATACGTTTCATCAACTAATTAGCCATTTTTTTAGGATTATGAAAATTACCGCCATTGTTTACAGAGCCCTCGTATTACATTTCTATGAATCTAGTATAATAACTAGTCAAAACAGCTTAAATTGTTGGTTAGCTGAAACATGTATTAGGGTGAGAGAATAGGGAAAAGGGATACAAATAAAACATGCAAATTTCCGATACAAATACGTATTTTTATTATTGTTATATTTTAGCTAATTATGCAGAATAATAATTCCTATTAAATATAATGTATTTTTCAATAATAATAATGCTTCAATATTGATTAATAATACATACTTCATGCTGTAATTAATATTTTCATTATAAATATATATAAAGTCGATAAATATAATATGAAAAAAACAAATGCTATGTATTTTTTAATACTTTTATGAGGGTGCTCGATGGATATTAGACACAGTCGATAGAGTAAGAAAACTTTCAGTCATTTAAGATAATATGTACCAAATTTACCGAAATTCATCGGTGGCTATAAAATACCCGATTGAACAAGCCTACGACTAAATTTGAATTATTCCAATGAGTGTATGAGTCGTCCCTTATTATGAGAATATTGTTGTCATGGATATTTGTCATACTGTTAATAACTAAAGAACATACATTATTAGTGAGGGTTGGGGAAGTTTTCATTGGAGCGAGTATTTCTCTGCGTCACTCTATCGAACGCCTTGCCGGCAAATCAACCACGCGTGTTTAATATAACGAGATAAAATCTATTTTGAAATTGTCAAAAAAACATAACCCCAAATATTTGTGATACATATTTTTCAGAGGATTCATTAATTTTTTTGGCCCGATCGTTCCCAATTTATTTGTACGCCACTGTTTCTGTAAATCAATACCAAAGAAAAAGATGCGATATTATAAAATTTCAGCTACCCAAAATTGTACACCACAACTATCATAACTTAAAAATGACATACAAATAGTATACAATGTAATGTATACACTATAGAAAGTTCAAGTATTGGTTGGTTAAAAGTACACTGCAAAGCGTAGCTGAATATACAAATTAATTTGAAAAAAATATTTGTAAGCGTGTAAAATTTTCGTGAATTTAATTTTTGTATCCGTTCAAATTTAAGCGTGTCACATCCTTTCCGTCGATATTTCTTATACTGGTTTATAACTATTACTTTACTCTTAGACAAATTGATATAGAAACATTTTTGATAAAGAACCAATATTGACGGTATTATTCCGCGTGATAAAATGATCATTTTTAACAAGATATTGTAGCCGAAACACCGAAATGTTTTGACTATTATTATTGATATGCATTTATTTTCTATATAATTCGTGATGTCACACAACATCGGTCCAGTGACGTACATAAAATTTGAGTGGCATTGTTTATATCACACTTTCACATGACAAATCTGGACGTAAAACATTGAAACAGAAATATTAAGATAAATATACTGCTATGAGTAAGTTAACAACCAATTTTCACCTTCACAAGTGTTTTTATTTTTTAATTATAATTATCATATCATAATATATTGCAATGATGCACGTTAAAAAATATTACCAACTATAGAGGCTATGTACTCAAACACCCCTAAGTTTTGAAACTCCGTTATCTTAAAATCTAAGGGATGCATTTCGAGTATGGTTTTAAAAAACGCGATGAAGGAATTTCTCGAACGAATTTTGCTCAATGTTAAAACATTCGTCGCCTCTTGTACATTAGAATAAAAACCCATTTCAAGCCCGTAAATTTATTTTTTATTCTAATCCAATCATAGGAAAGGCTAATCAAAACACAATAATTAATTATGACAAACAGCAAATTTTAAAACAAACGTCTCTTACTAGGTTTTTCAGCAAACATACAACCGATGTCACGACTACTTCAAAACATTAAATAAAAACATTTAATTTCTTCAGATCACAACAATCAATATAGCTACCTTTAATCTTTAATTAAAAAAAATATTCTATTATTATTTTTATTCCTATAACTTCACAATATATAAGAAATAATATTACGACTAATATTTAAGGAGAAACTATAGTAATTATTTTAGTGGATATATATTTAAACTATCAATTGTCGCTAGTGTACAATTGTCGCTAGTGTCACTCACAATACAGCCTCGTATGTTATCAATCCCGTCAATACAGTCATTAAGTACCATTTACCAGATCTATAACATTATAAAAGAGAAAAAATCTCACCCATTTTATCTTTGCATCAGTCTGGTTAAGAATTTTTATTGTATCGAATAATTATTTTATTTGGTAGACGAGCAACTAAAATCTAGGAATCTACGAGCTTGGCAAGGTTTGTTACAAGTTTATTAATCAATAATTACAGAGCACTCTTTGTGTCGCTAAATACCGAAAAATTCTTAAACTTGTTATGAGCCACGACTTATATTGATTGCAGGTATGAAGCGAATCTGACTCGAAAGAAGTATTATTTTAAAAATATATAACGCGTAATTGTATACGATTGTAGAACTGGGCGCACACTGCAACAGATTGGCAAGCAGTGTGCCCCTACGCCTAGTTGCTTGATGACGGATGATATGAACGCGGATGCCGATTGGTAAATAATAAATAAATTTTCTCTTATCATTTCAAATGTGCGATTTTTAACAATTCCAATTTTGTTACGAAAATATATCAGTCAAGTTTTTTTTTATTTAGGTAAAAAAATATTTTAATTTCCTCTGTATTTACTATTTAAATCGCTACCTGAACACATTTCCGTGGAAGCCTTATTATAATATGGAATATTTTTAATGTTTACACGACAAAAATATGATAAGTGTAAAGTGCTCAATATTATAATGGGTTTGTGTAAGGAAACGAACGTCAGATGAATTCCGATGTCAAAAGATTGGACTCAACGTCATAAACAGCATTTTTCACATACATACATATGTACTTTAAAAACACTTACCGAAGACATTTAAATTTCATGAATTATTTATGATATAATAAAATAGCCGTCATTAGCAACATTTAACCATTGATATAAACCAGCAATCAATATAAATTCGCCCAATACGGATAAATGTTTAAGTTAAGGATCTAAGAATTAATCGTGTAGTTTCATTTAACTGTATTCATCTACGTTTACTTCGGTGGCGTATCAATCGACCTATTATATATACTCCAATTGACAACCAATCGGAGGTTTTACTTTTTTGCGAGAAATTCCTTCATCTAAATATATTTACAAGTACCCAGGAATACTCGGGCGTCAATTAAATTCCATATCAGTAGATTCGGTTACCTTACATAAATTCAATCCTAATAGGAAACACGGCACTGCAGAAAAGAATTTTTGGCTTTCGTTGAAACTTCACATTACATTGAGATCGAAACACATGGCGACTCGCATATTATACTAAACAGAACAAAAACAATAACAATATATCAAAATATACACACGACTTTCAAAAATCGACTCTGAACATTCTAATCCTTATTTTAGAAAAATACAATACGAAGCATTATAATAAATTACGTTTAATTAAGCTTAAATAATTGATAAAAACAATTCAAAAATACACTTTATATTATATATAATGTCCACAACACTCGAAACACTTGCCGAGTGCAAAGCAGTTGAATCCATTTACCATTTCCATGTTTCCTGGGTTCATGTGAAGTCCGTCAAAAATCGACTGCCAATGCCGCGTCACCGTTTTCTTTTTAATTTTTCGTTTCTAAGCATTTCACTATTTATTCTCAATCATTTGCTACACAAAGCGTGACGATCCAATTGTACCTACATCACCTTTAGTCTCGATGCTCTAAATATTTTCCTAAACCTTTTCAATCTTCAATCATTTTCTAAGAGGCCGCGCGATGTCGAACCGCAACACTACAATCGTCTCTCCTTATGATCTATCGTATCTTCCCAAAATTCAAAGTATTACGCTGTCAAGATCAATATTAATAAATTATACAGTCAAATGAATGGTGTCATAGAAAAAGTTTATTCATACAACGAAATGACTTTGTTAACCGTAAGCTATTGCGTTATGTAAAAACTATGGTAAAATTGATTGTAATATACTTTGGTCATTAATATGGTGAAGTTTTTAAAAGATGTGTGTGTTTTCGGTTTTTACGACGATCGCCACCGCTCTGTATTGAATCCACTATTATGAAATTCTATTATATATCCCAGAGTCGGGAAGTCATAGGAGCGCAGAGTCGAGGCAGGGTATTCCTTCATATCGCTCTGCCTATAAATTAATGTTCAAAAAAATAATGATCATTTTAAAATTTGCAAGTATCTCTGTCAACGTTCAATAAATGTATCGAATACCCGGCCGCGACTCCGCCCCGGCGCTTAATATAAACCCTAATTTAATTTAAGTACATATTTGCGTATATTATACTGGATTATCATAGAAATTTCGCAACATTACGGATAAGTATAAATATCATAAATGATTTTTTTATATCAATGAAAATAAATAGAGGTATTCAGTTTAATTATTCTCATTATTTTCTTTTTTTAAATATTGAATGACGATAAAATACTTTTAGCTATAAATATTAAGAAACATTATAGGTTATGGTTAATATATTTTTTTATGTTCATTATTTATTCATTTTACTTTCGAGTGATACGATTATCTCAACGCCCGATAAAACATCCATAATAAGAAAATATATGTGAAAAATTTTGCACGCTTACTGAAGTAAAGGGATCAATCACTATTCTCTCTCGACCGCAGCTAAACTTTATTTAATACAATTGTTATTACTTAGCATACTGAACTTATCGAGTCATCAGTAATGGAAATTTAACTTTACGCCAAAATTACCGGTTCACTTTGCTGAATTTGGGAGTAAAAAACAAAAGAAAACACTCCAGACATTCTAATTCTTCAGCATTCGCTTAAATTATAATGACAAATATCGAATGGTTATAACTTTACAGAAGATTTTCTTTCATTGTTGACGTTATACTCCTACATCCAACTTACATTTTATCCGATTGTCGGATATGTTGGAGATAAATTAGTTGAAATTTCAACGATATTGAATTTAAAAATAAATAATATTATATACAAATTTGATAGAGGATATAATACATCGCAGCGTTTAATTGGATTTTTTTGCTTGAAACTTCTGGGCTATCAAGATAATATAATTTGACTTTTCTTGTACATCTGTCTTTTTGTGTTGACATATAACAATATTTTAATCACTCGGGCTTTGAATAGGATTCCTGCATAACAAACTTATTGACCGAGAAATATAAAAGAAAAACGACCAACTTATGTATTCAGCAAATTAGTAACTTTAATTAAATTTTGGCACCAGGGTATTTTTATTTCAATTACATTAAATATTTTTAGTTTTATATATATATATATGTATTTTTATTACAAAAACTGGGCGAATAACGGTTTCATTAAAATCGAAAGTCCGATTACGTTCTATGATAGCATTATAAAAATCGATGTATTACCGTAAATGATCCCAAACAGTAGATTTTATTATTGATTTCCATCAGTACTAGCGGTCCCGAGTCCTTTTGAGTAGAGGCCTTGGTAAACTTGCATAGCGAAGGTGATTTTCTACTTAAAATCCAGTAGGAATTGATAAAGTAACAGTTGAATTTTAGTATGTGTGGGCGGTTTGAAGTAACAAATAATCGATTCGCTTAGCTCACATTCAAAGTATTTACTTCTTTTAACTGACACTTCTACGGAAAAAACCACTTTTCTACAGAAAATACACCTTCGCTCCGCAGTCAACGTTGATGACCAAACTAGCACATACCTTTAGAAAAACACGAGCGCTTCGACGGCGAAAATGTTTATTAAAAATATGAGTTAGTTAACCACTTAAATGTTACAATTGCATACAATATTCTAAATTGCCTATAGAACCTTCCCGGGGTCTTCGGCGATGTGATATCCGCTGGCTTCGCATAACCCCACCCCGGTCACACTTGTCCGTCTCGGTTGAGAATAATATTTTATTCGAAAGATGTCGCGTCGAAATACGAGCGTGTTTAATAATTTTTATCTAACAATAAGTACAAATCCCTAATCGAGCTAATTCCTCAGTATTCCCGTTCCGGGTGGATTCCATTGCTTTTAATATTTGTTAATTCGAACTGATACTCGATCCGAAGACTAGTTAAGTTTTGAGCACGTTACATGGATCGTTTCAATCTATCATCTAATATAAAATCTGCTTAACATGGCATACCTAAGAGTTAATATGCCGGACCTAAAAAATACCTAAGATATAAAAAGACAAACGTTTGACAAATTTCAACGTAAAAATAAACGTTTACCAGCATCGCGGTATACTAAAATTATTATTTTTAAATTGCGGGTATTCAGTTATTACTAACGATGGGTTCAACGTCGCTCATGGTGCATTTTCAACATGAAATTAACCCTGTTACTCTGGAATACTAAGAATGAGAAGCAATAGTTCTACGAAGGAAAATATATTTTTCACTAAAAGCGCACCGCAAAAAAACGTGTTGTTTTTAGACAACGGATCAACAATAGAAAATCTTAACAATACATACACAAGCGAAGAGCAATCTACGTTTTTCTAGGGAGCTTTTTCTGAATTAAAATAAAACAAGACTTATACATTTGACATAAGACATAACTGACTACTATAAATTCGATGAATGAGAAAAATCAACTTATGTTCCCGAATGTTTTGTTTAATACGTTGGAAACGCTCTTCCATTCAACGGATACTTTTCTCCGCATCGTAAACGACGAATGAAACAAAAATATACTCAATGGCAAAAAAAACACTACCATTTATACACACTACATATATTTCCTGCATCTTTAGACGTTACATGATAATCGTTATATACATAATAGTCGGCACGTTTCGTCCATATATTTATAGACTGACCATTGACAATCTTACATCTCGCATAAGAACACTATTCTTATCGACACAGTCAACCAAATGCCTCATTATTCAAACAAATCAGGGATTCAATCAGTCTTTGAAATCACAGTAAAGTTTTGATATGATTTCGCGGGACACCGCTGTTTCTTTTAAATTTATATTAAATACTTTCAAATCTGTGTTTGTACAAGAATGGAAGATGACATTATATTGCAGTGACCAAAAAAATAATGCCAAAATTAGTAAAGTTCTAATCGAGCGAAAACTTTTCAGCACTAGAAAGTTAAATATAGGAAATTTCAATACGGTTGTCAGAACAATCGGGATATGAATATAGTTCAATTCGAAACATTCCGGGGCATTTTGGTATCGTGTGGATATCATTAAAAGCATATGATCAGCCCCAAAAAAGCTCATCTGTTCAGAAATTCATATTAAGTAATATTGTGAAACGTTAAAATAAGACATAACTAACGGGTTTATTTGAGGAAAATAAAATGACATGACGTCATATATTTAACTGTGAGCTGAGGGTGGTTAAAATTAAATAAATTCTAAGCAAGACGACGATTAGATGATACTGAGAGTGAAATAAGAAATGTAAGAATGTCAATAAGTCGAAATCTAACACTTAAACCGAAAGAAAATTTTACACTAACATACAATGTTGAATTATTCCCAGCAATTTATAGTTCGAAATACAGTTGTATAATTTATTTATGCGATTTTTTTATTATAAAGGTTTTATACTTTCATACGCTACTTATATAAAGGGTTAAGTATCTAATGAAGGATAAGAGCCTAATTCAGGGTTAGAGAGGCACTACTCTCTCTTTTAAAATATTATTGCTTATTAAGCCCTCGCTGCGGCTGGCATTCGCTCTAATGAATTCAAGAAAACTACAAAACTAGTCATTCAATGTTCTTACTTCACTAAAAATACGATTTTTAACTATATATTTATATTATATTACTCCAAATAATATGCCAGTAGTTGCCAACTGTCGTTAATAATTTCCGTAATAAAATCGGAAAACCCTAAATACATTATCTTAGTTATTTTGAAAATATGTTTTACTCTGCGTAAGTAACAAGAGTGATTATAATTATATATCGATAAATTAGGCCGCACGCGCGACCTGCGTTCTCTGGCGGCGGAACGCAAAACTAATAATCGGGTTTTTTCATTAAAATTCCGGTAGTCCTTTTGTGCGGCCTTATTGTTGAGATCAATTTTGGAGAATTTCATTATTTTTAGTAGATTAGTTTTGAGATCTTAATGAGCACGCAAATCGTCGTCAGGTGACAAACAAAATACCATGCAATAATAATAAGGTCATAATAGTGTTTATTTATTTCATTCGACTGCCATTTAAAGTTAGTAAACGTTTACTATTTAAAAGACTCCGGTTCGAAGGAGCCCGATGAATAGATTGTGTTGTCTTTTATATTATTACAATATGGCAATGGAAGAAGCTTCATTTTTCAATACCGTTACGTTAGTGGAATTAACTGTGCACATTAAACGAATTTATAGTACAAAATGCTGTTTAAGTCACTCGTGCATATATGTTACTGATTTCAGAAAAATGTAGATTTGCAATGAGATATTATTCACTTTTAAGGAGAGACGTTTATTGTGCAAGTATGCTTAAATGTAACTGTTTGCAGCTCAATAACACCCTTACGTCACCGAGCTGAGAAAATTAACAACTCAATAAATTCCGTGCGAAAATATGTGAATCCATGAATACAATAATGCCTGTACAATCTCCTAGTAAATAGATATCGGTCGACGATAGAATAATTAACCTGACCGGGATAGTGAATGTTATATAAAATGATGAACCAAAGCTAGAAATTGTCGTGCCCTGTGCTAACTTTTTGGTAAATCTGCAAAGTTGAAAATTCCACGCGCGTTAACTGAAGACGCTTCATTGCCCACACCAGAGCGGAAAGGTTTCGCGCGCGATTGAGCGCAAACTTTATTCTATAAACTAAACTACCCTATAATACAGAACTCTTATTTTTATTAAATTACAAAAATACAAACGTCCAATTGTTATAAATATGTATTATTTATAAATAGTTATTACTCGCTATTCACGTCTTGACGCTATTATTTAACTCTACGAATATATTTTAATGTGTTAAATGTAATAAAATGTTTGGAACCGCCGCTCGTGTGCAGTCGGCGGCTGCCCACGTCTCGTCTCCGCTGAGTATTTTTATTTGTTTATCGTAAGTAAGAATATATTTTTTTACATTTTTAATTTATCGACAAAATATAAAACGCATCTTCACGCACGTAAACCTACCGTGTTTTAATCTTACAATTATAAATAATGTTCATTTTTCTTTCGGTAAATATTCAAAATGAAATCGTTTTTTTTTGTGCTAAGTGTAAACATGTCATATATAATATTAGAGAGGGACTCACTAGTTCTCAACAAATCCTACAGCGTATAATAAATATGGGTAGTATAATTATTATTGATTCGATATAATCATATAAAATATATAGGAAATCAAATTGAAAAATAAAAACAAAAAGAAAATGATAAATTACAAAAAAACTTTATTTTGACAATATTTGGTAGCAATTGTTCTAATTCGGCGGTTCTCAAAGCGAGCATCGCGGGGGCCGTTTTATAATAGCAAGCTGGGGTGTTTTTGTTAAAATGGAAGTTATTTCTCGAAAGAAAGCCGTCGAGCCCGCGAGGTGCCGTTTGAGAAGCGCCGTGTCGAGTGGCCTCGATCCCCCTCCCCTGTCCGCCATTCAATTTGGGTTACAAACTCTCAAATCCACATATACACTTCATTTAATTATAAACAATTCAATAATCATTTCGAGTCAAAAAGCTTCATATAAAAATTACAAAATAAAAATTAATAATCATAATTGTAATAATAATAACTCGCCCCGTCGTCCTGCTACGGATGGGGTACACTTTAAAATATTTAAATAGTCAAATATAATCACTATTTTAATTAATATAAATCTAAGTGTTTAAACTAATCAAATCATACACGGTCTGTCGCCTTCTACTAGTGTCCGAGTAGAAATTTTCGTGGAAAAAATTACGTAAAAAAATAAAATAATATTTATCCATCAATAACTTATGATAAAATGAGAAAATCTTTCGAACGAACCGCTCCAAAAAATGACTACCGACCGTAAAACTAATTAATTAATAATAACCGTGACAAATGCACAAAATACACAAATGCACAAAAGTCACACAAATAGAATAGAATAGGGTAGAAATACAACATTGCGCGACTTGGCCGGACACCATGGTTAACCTCGCCTACTGCGACCTCTCGCCCGCGTACGACGTACGATACTCGCTCATTGCTAATACTCTCTTCTCTCCTGCCTGCTCACTTCTCCTCGCGACTCAGTTCGTCATTCAGCTTCTCACGACTCTTCTTCTTCACGCGCCGACAAAATAATCAACCGTTAACGCGAAATCTAACAATTAAGGATATGTATCGATTATTATCTTTTGTTTCATCTATTGATTAATAATTATAAATATAATACGCTCGAAATGGCGCCCGGCTTCCGCGTCATATATATCGGCCCCCCGCTGGGGTAGGGGGAAGCCGTCAACTTTTTTTTTTTTTAATATTTATATTTTTTTACAATATCATCAATATATTATTGTTTATACTTTCATTATATTATATTATTGGATTTTTTAATTTTTATTTAAATAATTCTCGAGAAATGCCATATCGATCAGCCTTTTTAGAGAATCATGGCGAAATGCACAAAAGAAAATCAAAAATTAGAAAAAAAAGTTAAAAAAACAATCGACAAAAATACGTAAGAACAAGTCATAATATATAGGAAGTCAAAATACGAATGAGATGAGATAAACGAGGATGGCCTCGGGAAAGGAATGGATGAAGAGGAAAGAAGGGAAAAGGGGAAAAGGGAGGTGTGGATATGGGAAGGTGGGATTTCGCGAGTCTCATGCGGGGTCCTCTTAGGAGAGAATACGGATGGCGGAAGAAGCCGGAGTGCAGCACGCCGGGCAAGGTCTTCCTGACGCGGCCAGTCGACGCGCACAGTCCAGGCAGAAGAGATTATGTCCGCACGGCACCAGAGCGGCTGTAACTGCGCGTTCACCGCAAAGCGCGCATCCTCTTGGGGATCCGGAAGGAGAAGGTCTCGCTCCAGGGAAAGACCACACTCCGGCGGGGCTCTCGAAACTCGGAGATTCACCCAGTCCTTCGTCACGTTCGCGTTCGGCCGGCGACCAGATGGAGGCTAGCCCCGGTGCACAGGATCCAGATCCTGAAGACACAGAACCAGACGACGAAAAGACTCCCGACGAGCAAGAAGCGGGCGCCGGAGCCGTGTCGAGTCTGCCCAAGAGCGCACTGAAGCTTCCGCGTAAAGCACCCAAAAGTTCTGTGTCCTCTGATCCCGTGCCTGGACCTCCGCCTGCTCCCGTGCGAACGGCAATGTGGGCTTCTATTTCCTTGCGAGCGGCTTCAACGCTCTCGGGTAGTCCCGTCACTTCGAAGACCGGCTCCTTGTCCCGGCTGGGGGTGACGATGTAAGTGTGAGTCTGGTGCTGGATACGTTTGATGGTGGCTCCTTTGGGGCCGACGACAAGACCGACTACGCGGTACGGAACCCTAACCTGGGTTGTGACGTGTCCCGGGGCGGCGGCGGGTGGGCCGGGCGGCGCTCCGGCGGATGATCGTCTAGAGGCGCGTATTTGGCTGAAATGCTCGGCGGCAGACAGGATCTCCCTCTTGGCGCGGGCAACATCCTCTTTGCGCCCAGTCACTACAAAGACTGGCTCTTCACCACGGACGGGCGTCTTTATATAGGTGTTGGTCTTGGCTCGCAGCGCCTTAATCTTGCAACCTGCAACAACAACAACAAAGTTTAGATAATATACAATATAACATGGCTGGCTATACTTTTATTTTTTATTAGTAAACATAACTGAGCATATTTTACGCATAAATCAATTATTGATAACATGATTCCAGTTCATCGAATATGTACCGTATTTTTCTAAAATTGTTACACAAAATTTCAGAGCGCTGTATTATATAATATGTAATATTATTTTACCACTTAGAAACCAATCTAAAATGACAAAAATTTGTGCAAGTGTATTAATTCTACGAATTCTATTAAACTAAGCCAGGGAATGGATGAATAATGAAATTGATTGATATTAATCAACTCACATTTCCATATTTTTTCTTAATACTTAAATGCCGAAAACAAATCATCGTAAAATACTTAACAAGCAGCGCCGGCGCTACATGCAAGCGGTGCAGGCGAACGCATTAAGCGCAAAATCTGGAGAAGCGGCCAAATATTTGTATAACTATGGCAGGAAAAAACAAAATATTACAATTGTCTGGGGCGATCAAATGTTATGATTAGACCAGTGGTGGCCGGTCAATATGGCATTGGATCAATGCACCTCTTGTATATGCAGAGCCGGTTATATTTCATGAAATAATATTAAATTTATACCATTCACTCATTTTAAATTCTTTATGTATTTTATTGTCTGTGGCAAATATTTGAGAAGATTTTATTTTATTTAAGACAATAAATACATGAAGAATTTAAAATGAGTGAATGGTATAAATGTTGTTTGAATATTATTTTATGAAATATAACCGCCCCTGCATAAACAATGGGAGCGTTGATCCAATGCCACAATGACCGGCCGCCACTGAAAACAACTTACTACATATATGCTAAATATGCTAAAGAAATGAATAGTGCCCATTGGCGCCTAATTCAGGGTAAGAGCAATCTCAATGTCAAATAGCACCAACAATTGCCGTGAGAATGGCACTAGGCGCAATAAGCTTCTTGCAGAGTAAAAAGCTCCGGTGTGCTTGTCCAAAAATAAAGGTTATCGATAGTAGTGTTGCAAAATGGTCTTGTATTTTAAATATAATGAATGTTGTATGAAATTTCCAGAAAGCATAAAATTACCATATACCTATTGCAAGATTTAACAATTTGACAAAAAAAATGCATAAATCACACGGTATTTTTTTAGTATAATAAGTAATAATTATGGGAATTAAGTAAAAAGAAAAAAAAACATATTTTGTCTTGAAAAACTGAGGCCCGCCAAATATTTTTGATTTTAAAACCTTTTTTTAATTTGACGAAGAAGTTTGCGAAACCTGGGTTTAGATTGGCGTAAATGACTTTTTTTATGAAAAACTATTGAATTTTGTTTTCGATTACACAATATACATAGTTGAATTAAAAATATGATATTAGAAAGAGAAAACTAAATTGATCAACACATCATAAATATTGAATAAATATAAAATAATAAATATAAATCTTAAGGTCGAAAAGTTGTCAATATCTATTACATTTTGTTTGCCAACACAAACAATTTGATCTTCCGATTTCTTTGGTAATAATATTTTCTTTTCGTAAGTATTACAATAGAAAAGGATTCTTAAATTCGCGATGATTGATAAAAGGTATCAGAATTCAGGAGCAGAAGGAAAATGGTATAGAAATCTTGCGTAAATTTTTCAATATTGAAACAAAGCGTAAATAAAAAAGTTACAATTTTTTTTAAACTATATTTGCTTAAACTCTTCGTCATGTGGCGTCGTCGAAGCAGTAACCACTCGTATCAAGAGTTTCGTTTAAAAAATGGCACATGCGGCGATAGGGGGTGGCTATGAGGGTTGCCATAGCTACGTAGCGACCGGCGTGAATAGGCCGGATTTGTGGAGAGAGCGGGAGGGGCAAGCTGCGGGCCAATGCGGCAAAAATGTGGCAACGCCGCGACGAGCCAGAACGCTCGCCGGCGGGCGTCGATGTCGGAGGCAGTATAAACAAAATACATGGGGTAGTGAAAGATGACGAATTAAACAAAACCTGGAAGTGTCACCTTACATGACATCGTTACAATGCCTTTTTAGAAAATATCAATTAACCTAAAAAAAAACATGTATTTTTTTAATACCTAAACTTAGCCACTGTAAACTATGGCTATTTTTTCCTAAGGTTAAATAATATTTGCATCCTTCAATATAATATATGTAATAATAGTTGTAGGGTCCGTACTGCAGTGGTCAACGTTCTTGACTGGCGTGACGGATGTCACGGGTTTTTTCAATCGAATTATCGATTTCTGCTCGATGGTATGGATGTTTGTGACGTCTAATCTAAGTCCCTCCCGACTTTTCGATCCCAAATAACGCGGCTAGCTATAGCGATTAGCTAACTTAGCAGCTCTCGTATAAAAACTTCTGTTGATATACCACGATTAGTATGCCATATACTCTACATTGGGAGCGGAAATGGATTAAAAGGCGCCGGGTGTTTATAGTATTCACACAGAGATTCTATAATATGTAGATAAAAAATATACACTCTCAACTTTCTACGAAACAGTGATAATTCTTCCAGTTTTGTAATGTGTGTCTCATGTAGAGCATGAATATTCTGAATTAGAAACTGCATAAACCAGGGGTGGGGAACCTTTCATTTCAAAAGGCCACATTAATTTAACTGATTCAACTTAGGGCCGCAGTAAAGAAGACGTTGACACTGCTCCCCTTATTTCGACTGTTGAACGTATATATAATGGTTTGATTACGCTCTTTTTCCAAACGCTTGCGTATAATTTTTGATCAAAGTGAATATTTTGATCCAATCAAAAGACCGCATAAGAGTAGCTAATAGGCCGCAGATTCCCCTGCACTGATATAAACAGTGTATTGGGATTTAAAAAAAAAGCTATTTTCTTAAAGACGATGAACGCCTGTGTGTATGGTAAAAAATAATGCTTATACAAGTCACACGAAAAAATATTTTTGCGCGTACATTTATTCAAGTTTATTCGAATATTGTACCTGTACAACGAATGTGTGAACAAGCCGAAGTGGTTGACTTAAAGTTTTACTTTTAAAATTGTAAGATAATGCACATCAAATACATGTTTAAAAAACATTGTTTTCATAATATTTACAACAATAAATCTTTGCCACTGTGAATTGATTGTACTAAAGAGTTAAATAAATCCTCTACGGTTGTGGAGGTGTTGTCGTTAATCAGCTTTAGCACTAGTAAGTGAATGCCTATAAGCTAGCCAACATAATAGCGTGAAGTACTACGCCAGCCTACATAAGGTCAATCGTAGAATAGACCGTAATTATTTATAATATACATTTCATTCTTTTTCCTTCAGAACAGTAAATTCTTGAATTTTGAATGCAGCCGTACTTTTAGTAAATAGTAGAATTAATTACATATGACACACCAGTTTAAAGATAAAGAAGCAGCTCTCAGAAAGTGTTAGACCGGCTTTCTATTGCAAGAGGTAAATTATTGATAAATAATAAAGATGTTATAGATTATAAAAACAAATCTGGGATTTATAGATTGCAGTGTAGTGATTGTCCCAAATTTTATATTGGTAAAACTGCTAGAACCTTAAATATAAGAGTGGCTGAGCATTAAGCCGCTTTTCGCTTAAAAAAAGATACTTCCACCTTTGCCAATCATTTAATTCTTGAAAACCATACGTTTAATTTTGACTCAGGCATTGATTTGTTACATACTAACAGGGGCGAGTTTAAATTATTTTACCAAGAAATCTTAGAGATTAATCGAGCTCAGCTCAACAGTTTGCCAATTTTAAACGAGCAATATTATCTACCAAATTCTCCATTGTTGTACCCCTTTTAAATAATTGTCATTTTATTAATAATTCAAGCACTTGCTATCATTAAATATTAATTCAAAGGCTTAAAAACAAATCAACTCATTAATAATAGGTCGGATAAAACCCTAGATTTATTTTAAACATTCCTATGTTATTATCTGGTCATTAATATTTTCAAAAATCCCCATAATTATAACAAACCCACTCAATCCATTGAAAATTGTATACATTCAATTTTCGCTAATTTACAATTTAATAACCTTTTAACTTAGTGATCTACCCGAGCCCGGGTGAGGAATTTATTCTTCAAACAAATATTTCAGACTATGTTCATGTCATAAGTCAGCCATGATGATTTTACTTATTACTAGTTCTATAGAGAATCGTAAATTGTTGTAAATTTGTAAAAACGGGTTTTTTCGGTCGGGTCGGGTTCGGGTAACAATTAGGGTATTAGACTCGGGCCCGGGCCGGGTCGAGTCCGAGTCTTTCGGGCTCGAACCGGGTAATTTTGTAAAATTTCGACCCGTGCAGAACTCTAAATCCAACACACACCATCAACTTGCAGATATTATAATGAGTTGATTATGCGTTGATGTAAGTAATCCTCACATAACAAGATTCCGAACTGACAACTGTATAAGTAAAAAAAAAAAAATATAATAGATTGGGTTAATCCTTTTCGCCAGCAATGTCATTTACATAACAGTGATACTTTCATTTACTAAGCCTCAGTTCATCCGTTCACTTGAACGCCTGAATATGTTGAAAGGCGAAACCGGGTCGCTAGTGACAAAACTTGTGTGAATGTACATAATTTGAACGATTTAAATTTTATAAAAGATTAAATGTTTTAAATATTTTTATCACACTTAAGATTAAAGTAATTTATCGATTATTAAGCATACATAGTTCATAGGTTTCATATTGACGGATTCAGTTGATATTTTAAAGTCACTGCTTGTTCGTTCTTTATATAGATCCTCGATAGTATTGTAGTTTTATAATTAATGCCTTTAAAGGCATGCCCTTAAAATGGTTAATTTCGATAGCTGAAAAAAGCAATTACCTACTTCAGACTGCAAGAATGAAGATTTCTAAAATTGTTGTCTATATATATACATTTTTAATAATTTTATTGAAGTAAATAAACGTAATTTAAATATTAAAATATTCCCAGAGTACCAAAGCATCGATTGTTTCGCCATTTAATCAAAGGTTTCGGTTTACGGTACAAAATTAATGTTTATGAACAATAAATTCTGCAAAACAAACACCATTGATATCTGGTAACATTCATTGATGTAGAGAACAAAGCGAAAAATTAATTTAAAAAATATCGAAATATGAAACTTTATAATAACAAACAATAAATATTGTCGACAAATGCATTCAAATACAGTACACGTGCGTATAATGCAATGAAGAAATTTCATAATTGGCATCAAGTTACCTTTCCGGCTGCGATTCGCTCTTATCGCAAAGATAAAGTCTTAATAATAAAATTGGGCATCGTTTATTGCATATGCTTGAACTGCCGACTTGAAAACCAACAAGTTTCTGTTTTAAAATCAATCCCGAAAGTTTCGGTATCATGCCTTCTAATCCCAGGATTGAAATGTATCGAAACTGTACGGGATCCCGGGATTGGATTCCCTAGTCGTGCGTGACCCGAGTGTTTTTTTTCAGGACGTGTTTATTACATTACAAAAAAAATCTATGTACAATACAGTGTATAATTGCCGAAACCTTTCTCATTGGAATATCATATTTATATAAATCACATATGTGATCATTTTATTATAGTTAGATTAAAACAAGTTTTAATTCAATCACTAGAATAGGTTCATTCATTACATATTCAGTTGAAAAACAGATATCGAAAAACGTGTTCACTAATATTATTCTCCCTTGTATGATTTCTGAACTGTGGTCTGATTTTATTCCCTGTTTACAATTTTTCTATCTTAACATTCGTCAGTTAGTTCACATTGATAATTGATTTCAAATAAAAGTAGAAATGCGTGGCAATTTAAATTATCGCATTGCCGCAAAAGAGCGCGGGAAAGCCTTGTATACAACGAAAGGCACTGTCGCAGCTATAGCCGGCGTAGACCTGCGCAGTGGTGAAAAGTAACGAAACAAGAGCTTGCGACGGCAAAAGCCGGCCGACATCGGTTAATGGGACAACGAACGTCGGGAACTGAATAGACAGGGTTAGGTAGGGGTTGTCAACCCCTAGCCTCCCCAAGCAGGGCGGGAGGCGAGGGGTGTAACCGAACACGTGGGCACCACGGCGACTCGACAATGAACGAACATGGTCGGAAAGACACGACCGACAGCTACAGTGGAACCTTGAAGGCCGCGGAAATAGGAAAATTGTAACGAAAATAGATTTCGGAAAGCATATCGTTAGAGGATATTATTTACGTATCCGGCTATGCATTTGCAAAACACCTTTATGAACTAATTCCACATTTTTGATAAACACCGGATTTAAGCATAAAACGGGTTGTATTTCATTAAAAATATTATGAAAATTTGTATTGGAAAAAAGCGTTAAATTGTCACAGCAGTTGGCGGTCGTTTACATCCGGTGGTAGCCAAAATTAGGTCCATTTTCAAATAATTTGTAGAATTAAGAAAGAGCTCTATATAATTATACAAAATATACAAAAAGTATTTTATACTCTATTTAAACAACTTGCAAGACACTAAACTCGGTTTCAATAAAAAGAAAATAAAGATAAACCTGTAATAAAAATAATAAGCCTCTTATTCATGCTATTTCACTGAAAAATGGGAACGAACAATAATACTGAGAGATTATGACGGCATGTCAAAAATCCTGTTTTTTTTATCCAAGCATTTGTATTGTTATGTTTGCGTTAGGATCATAACACTCTTGAGCTTCAGCTGTCTCCGTTTCACAAATTTCGCCCCATTCTCTGCGAATGAATATCAACCGCAATACTCCGATGATTTCCTTTACTTGATCGCTCCACGAAGGCCTATTTTACCAGCGGTCGGCAAAGTTGCGGTCCGTAAGATAATTTCGGTTGTACCTAGAGAAAAGCGGAACCACTATTGATCTTCCTGTTTTTACAAATTTATACTACTAATTCAACTTTAATAATTTAGCTGCAAATGAATGGTTTTACTTAATGAACTAGGTGCATTGCATGTGTTCTTTGATATATTTTTTTCCAAATATACTTTTTCAACAATTTAATGGTGGTCTGCGGGATTTAATAGTGTGTATTTAGTGGTTCATGAGGTTCTAACGTTCGTCGACCGCTGCTGTATAGTATTTTTAGGCTCACTGGCCCTCAACGGTGCGTCCAAAAAACTACAATAGTATACGTGACTATAGAACATTTGTACGTTTATTTATAATTTAGTATTGTTTTACTTATAAAAACAATATATAAGGCATACATATTATATGTTATTTGGATATTAAAAGTTTTGTATTTGAAAATATCTTGCCACATAAGTTAAATTTTTATTAACTCCATGATCTTATTGTTATATAACGTGTAAAAAAATAATTATCTTGAAGAGAATGAGCGATTTAAATTATTATAATATTGACTGATTTAAAGCAACTAGTAAATACCAAGATATCTCCTTAGATAATATATATATATTATATTACCACATCAATCCCAATAAATAACTTAAACAAAGTAGCTCAAAATCTTATCAATCAATTAGTAAAAGATTATAATAGATGATAAATGAGTACATAAAAATGAAGTAAATATTTCCGAGTAACAAATTTAATTTAAGTTTTTCTTTAGTATAGTTTTAAATAAATCAATGCACTCTTTTAATAAGAATAACATCCAACAAAAGATTTTTTTTGTTTGAAATGTGGTAGGTTCAACATGCGAGAATTAGGGCGTCCCAGTCAGTGGCGGTTGTTTCCACAGATCGAGTCGAATTCACCAAAGAAATGTATGATTTGTACACATCTTATTTCAACCGAACATTTATTAAAATGGGTGATTAAATTGAAAATTATAGATTTTTTTAACTTTATAAAAACGGAAAACGCTTCCAGTATAATTCACTTTATAAGGGATTAGTATTTTAAGCTAAATCTTGATTGCCATGTACAATAGATTCACAACCGACTAAAAATAGCCTTTTTTCACAAACTTCAAAGGTTTTTCACGTTTAATATCAAATCAATAAATAGCGGAGACCATAAGTTCATTAATCCAATAAATCAGTTTTATTTAAACGCCATTAAAAATAGTAAAACACTTTCAAGGCTAAAAACGTAGTATTTACATTTTGATATTCAATATTTTGAAGCTACGCCGTAACCCACAAAGAACAGGATAATTGTGTTAACTGCGAACAGTGCGCCGCTGCTTTGCGGAAAATCCTCCCCAACCTGGAGTGTAGGAGCAATAAATGGGGGTGGGTTTCGCAGGGTGTATCTGCCAACCAACCGACCCCCGGATCGATTCCCGTCGGGTGCACTGACCGCTGCATCGCGGCGCTTGCACTAGAGCTTCGCCGGCGTCGACGGCAAGAGCTTTCAAACGACGCTGCGTTGCCCAACTTCAAATAGGTTTAATATAAAATTGAATTTGATAACTTTGTTACTCCACTTATGTTACATTTTTCGCCTTTTCAGAAGTATTATCAGACATAGCATCACAGGGTTTACGAATAAACTAAAAAAATATTATAATTTTTATGTTGTAAATTACAAAATAAATGTCAGGGTTTTGTCCTTCTCTACGCAGGTAGGGGTGAGATAAAGCATTGAATTTATTTTTATATTAAAAATTAACTTCCAAAGTTACTACCGAATCCATCCAAAACATGTTTTTGTTACATTGAATGATTAAAAATTATTAGGAAGGGTAAATAATAAATACGAGCAAGGCCCAAAAGTTTCCAACCTGACAAAGAGCTAATATAATCAAACAATAATTGTTTTTAGACAAAATCACGGTTTATAATTGACACATTTTAAAATCAAATTAACATTTCTCTTCTAAAAAAAAACCGAATTTTGTCCTTTAAGGTGATAAGTTTTAATATCTTTGGTTTGAAATCTTACTAGATTGTTTGCCACATTAAACTTTGCTTTTTCGATGAGTTTTAAGCCATTTAAAAACGAGTTTTGTAATGATTTTTGTGCATAATATAATATGTTTAAAAATGTCGTCAAGAGACCGAAGCCGTGCACAGTTCAAAAAATTTAGCTTGAAACAATGAGAAACAAACGTCTAAACATTCTTAGACGTCTACGGGGCAGGATTATTATTTTTATTCGCAAATACAATAAATTTTTAATCGTTCAAATTATGTACATTCACACAAGTTTGTCATTAACGAACCGGGTTTCGCCTTTCGGCATCTTCAGGCATTCAAATGCACGGATGAACTTGAACTGACGCTTAGTAAGCGAGTGTATCGTGTTTAAATAATAAATAAAAAATAAATGTATTATATATGTATTAGAGGTCTGCACGGGTCGAAATTTTACAAAATTACCCGACCCAAGCCCGAAAGACTCAGGCCCGGCCCTGGCCCGAGTCTAATACCACAATTGTTACCAGAACCCGACCCGAAGCCCGAATTTAGACCGAAAAAAACCCGTTTTTACAAATTTACGATTCTCTATAGAACTGGTAATAATTAAAAATCATGGCTGACTTATGACACAAACATATTCTGAAATATTTTTCTGAAGAATAAATTCCTTACCCGGGCCCAGCCTGAGCCCGAATCTCGATTGCGCTTACCCGCCCGAACCCGGCCCGAGGGCCAGGCCCAGGCCCGCGCAGACCTCTAATATGTATATATATCACTAGGTTTAAAGCCATTGCTGGCGAAAAGGATTAACCCGAAGAATTAGCTAATGGGAATGCCTACAGATTTGAATGATGGATAATTTTAAGAATTATATTTATTTGTCGAAGAAATTTTATGATTATGACTATATTAGAGATATAGGGTATAAGAGTGGGGATCTCGGCAGATATACCAACTCATTCAAAATTGGTGCACTTTTCAGTTGTGCTCTGTTTATCTGTAAAATTTCTTGGAAAAATAGTGTATGGACGTCCGTATTTGAGTGTAACGTGTAAATTAAGTAATTGGCAAAGGTGGACGTATCTTTTTTTGATCTAAAGGCAGCCGTTTGCTCAAATTGTATCGCTATTAAAGTATATCTATTCAAAATCAAACAATACATTGAATTTAAGATATGTCCATAATGATAAAGCATATGGCACTTGCCTTTTTTACCGAAAAGTCTTTACACGATGGTAATTCACGAGTTAAAAAAAATTGTATTCAAAACCGTCAGATGTGGCACGAGTTTTCCACCCTCTCGCTCGATAGGCTGCCATCTTTGTTTCATTTCAGGTCGCTTATGGTTCAAGAGTTGCCAGGTCACGTTTTCAATTTTACCCGACTGCGGGGTTTGCGTATTACTCTATATACAATAATCGGCGGCCGTGAGAAAATAAAAAAAAATCGTATTAAATTAAAATGTTTGCTCTAAAAGAAAATAAATAATTAAAACAAATGCACACGGAAATGATTATTTCAAATGGAGTGGTAAAAGGTTTTCAACATAATTAAAAATGCTGCATCGTCGTTTGGTCAAAAATTGACCAAACAAAAACAACCCTACGTTACCTACAGTCAACAAAATTTTGATATATCCTCGCAAAAGGAAACATACTGACGATGCTGATTAATGCTACAATTAGCTTGTCGGAGCAGCAGAGTTGGGATTATTTAGATGTGAAAACTTTTTAAAAAAGCATTGAACAAAAATTTTGAAAAGACCATTAGTATGCTCCAGTGATCTAGTCCGGGTAACGCATTGTACAATTTATATAAGACTAGCTGTAAGCCCGTTGCCCAGCAACGTGAGATTTTTGTTGCAAAGTATTTAATTTAATTTAATTTTATATTATTTTATGTTATTTTATGTTATTTTATTTTATTTTATTTTATTTTATTTTATTTTATTTTATTTTATTTTATTTTATTTTATTTTATTTTATTTTATTTTATTTAATTTAATTTAATTTTATTTTATTTAATTTTATTTTATTTAATTTTATTTAATTTTATTTTAATTTATTTTATTTTATTGTATTTTATTTTTATTTATTTTATTTTTATTAGAAATTTCGTAAATTATTTAATTTTTGGAATAATGTTTAAGTTTGCTAACAACCATTTTTCGTAGTAGCCGAAATTTCGTTTATATTTAATTTTTGGAATAATGTTCAAGTTTGCTAACAACCATTTTTCGTAGGAGCAGAAATTTCGTAAATTATTTAATATTTAGAATAATGTTCAAGTTTGCTAACAACCATTTTTCGTAGTAGCAGAAATTTCGTAAATTATTTAATTTTTGAAATAATGTTTAAGTTTGCTAACAACCATTTTTCGTAGTAGCCGAAATGTCTTAAATTATTTAATTTTTGAAATAATGTTCAAGTTTGCTAACAACCATTTTTCGTAGTAGCAGAAATTTCGTAAATTATTTAATTTTTGAAATAATGTTTAAGTTTGCTAACAACCATTTTTCGTAGGAGCAGAAATTTCGTAAATTATTTAATATTTGGAATAATGTTCAAGTTTGCTAACAACCATTTTTCGTAGGAGCAGAAATTTCGTAAATTATTTAATATTTGGAATAATGTTCAAGTTTGCTAACAACCATTTTTCGTAGGAGCAGAAATTTCGTAAATGATTTAATATTTGGAATAATGTTCAAGTTTGCTAACAACCATTTTTCGTAGGAGCAGAAATTTCGTAAATTATTTAATTTTTGAAATAATGTTCAAGTTTGCTAACAACCATTTTTCGTAGGAGCAGAAATTTCGTAAATTATTTAATATTTGGAATAATGTTCAAGTTTGCTAACAATCATTTTTCGTAGTAGCAGAAATATCGTAAATTATTATATTTTGGAATAATGTTTAAGTTTGCTAACAACCATTTTTCGTAGTAGCAGAAATTTCGTAAATTATTAAATCTTTGGAATAATGTTGAAGTTTGCTAACAACCATTTTTCGTGGTAGCAGAAATTTCGTAAATTATTATATCTTGGAATAATGTTTAAGTTTGCTAACAACCATTTTTCGTAAATTATTAAATCTTTGGAATAATGTTCAAGTTTGCTAACAATCATTTTTCGTAGTACCATAAATCGACCTCGGCGCATATATCGACAGCCCTGCAAAGGTTTCAAGTGTGCAAACAAATATATTTCGTAGAAAAAGAAAAATATCTTGGAATCATTTTTTTTGAATTGGCCACACTAAGTATTTGACATATTCTATTTTTGAATTTTCAATACAAACAAACAATCAAAGTCAAGTTTGAAATAGTTCTTTTTTCGAATGCTTAATATATATAATCTAATTTTGTCGCACCTGAAAGTTTGCCCTTTACCTCAGCGGTAAGACGTTCCGTTCATATTGCAAAGTTCCACGTTTCGAATCCGACCCGCGGCAGAAATAAAATGTGAAATAAAGTTTAGCGTTTTTTCACATTTAAAACTATGTGCTTCTTCAGCGTAATGAAAAAATACTTCTAGTATGAATAAAAAAAATGTCGACAGTCGGGCTGGGGATGAGGAGGGGGAGGGGAAATCGGTGACAATCATATAGAAGATGGATGACACTGAACAAAATCTGTCAAATCAGCTCCTAGCCCTATAATTATAGCTTTAAAAAATCGAATCAGTTCATTTGATTATTTAAAAAACTTCGTAGCCATGCAAATTTTGAAATAAAGTTCTCTCAATATTAATTACGATGCTTTAGTTCTAAGCCAGGAAATTTGAATTTTGAATATAAAAAGACGTCCATTCCAATTGGCCGAAAAATGTGATGTTCAAAATATGTTCAAAATAAATCGCTATCATTGGGCGAAGTGGACATCAGTACGCACACATTTGTGAAAAGTAAAAAGTGAAAAGTGAAAACTTATTTTATCGGCTATTAATATATAGATACAGTACGTTAGTAGTAGCACAAATTTCAGATTAACCGACATGAATTATTACTGTAATGTTTTGCATTGCAACGTGAGTCAATTAGTTATTTTTAAACCATGCCTGCTCTTAAGTATAATATAGACAGTAAATTTGGTTTTTTTACGAGAACTTCTTGTTACTTAGTTACTCCACAATTCTTTTTTCAAGAAAGCAGGGATAGAAAGATGGCTAATGGATAGTTATTCACAAGTTGTAGGATCGGATGGATGGTGATAAGAAAATTAGAGACCATGCCTTCTGAAACAAATACATTAATTGAAATTCAAAATATATGCAACTGACGTAACAGAAACAGCGCGACCGAAACCGACATTGATGCCCGATGTCCCATCCCTAGGAGAATGAGTAGTGCGGTTTCGCTTAATGATAGGATATTAATTATCTGGTAAAGGGTTTCATGTCGACATCGAACAAACTCCGCTGCGACAGATGGTTTTCGCAAAATTTATGAGTGAAGACTAAAAAGTGCTGTATCGTTTCCCGGTCGATAGGCGGCCCATCGTTCAAGAAGTGAGCACTATCAACGTCAGACGGGACAGTGTGTAAAATGTTTATACATTAAACATCATAGGGCGGATCCGGCCCGCGGGCCGTAGTTTGGTGACCGCTGCTCTGTGGTATAGATCAGCGGTCGGCAAACTTTTTAGGCTCACGGACCACTTAATTGACAATTTTAATCCAGCGGATATTTTATGTTTAAATTTAAGAAATTGGTATATATGATGCATTTCCTCTTCGAGTTTATCTCTCGTAGGTTATTTTTTTTGTATGATTTTTCAACATAAAAATATTTGGCGCATTGAGTTTTCTTTAAATGAAAACCAGCTAAAAATAGTTACCAAAAATATATGTTTATTTAATATTTAGTGACAGTGAACACTTTAAATGTGGATACATTCATTTAATTGTCAAAACACATAAAAATGGAGAATATATTCAAAACAGTTACCAGCATGTAAGGGGTTGTGCTATGAATACCCCCTTCCACATATTCATATGAGCTTCCCGAAATTTTGTATCTAACGGGCACATCACTCCTTACACCCGTGACGTCATTTGGACGACTAGTAAGTAGAAAAGAATATTTTTTTAGGAAAAGAGCTTTCTTTACAATGAATTAACGATTATCATTATATACAGTTTAACTGTCAAATAATGCACTTAAGTAGGTCCGAACGTATTTGCATTATGCATATCTATAGATGCAGAGAAAAGAACGCAGCGGCAATGCAGCGCGGTGCCAATGTCCTTTTTTATGTAAACAAAAACAAACGCGTCCCGCTTGGCGGCGCGCCAGTAGACGATCAGGACAGCCAACATTATCCTAACATGAAAATGTCAGTAAATGCATAACAGTCGTTAATTTGTATCGTTTTTGGCCGTTTTTGATGTTTGGTTAGAGTTTTTTCATATGATGTACGCATGAATAGGGATCTACACAATCGTGTTTGTTCGACCCTACACCATGAAGACCAATGGTACTACTACATAATAATTTAAGTAATTTCGCATCGACCTGCATTACAAAACAAGTCAGAAAAGGTGTGAGAACAAAACAAAATGAATGCTCTGTATTAAGGACACAGCACTGCTACAGAGGTTTGAATAAATAAAATGAAAAATAGCGCTTTTCGAAGCGCCAATTATGCACATCTTGTAAACGAACTGCACTAAAAATATATACATATATTCCAATTGAATAAGGAGTCATAAAGTGGAATTGATCGTATTGAATGGAATCCTCCATTTAAAGAAATATGCTAGTAAAATTTCTCCATTGGAAAACTCGATCGCAAATCAACGCAAATAAAGTTTCACTCCGGAAGCCTTTTCAAGTTCCGGAAAAAATCAAGGAACGGTTTAAAGCATTTCTTGCTGGACCGGAAATGCAATGAAAACTTCGCAATCTCACAGAAAATTTTATTTATGCTGCACATTTTAACATAGCGTGATTTTTTCAAAGCGATTCTTGAGTTGTATCGATGGTATTTCATACCGAGAAGACAGCTCATGGCGAAGTCTTACATAATTAATGTTCGAGAAAATACTTCGTGTAAGTTTCCTTCTTTTGTATGCACTGAATTGAATTCATATTATTTAATGTCGTGGTTAAACACAAATAATGAAAGATTATTAATTTACATGTTTTAAACATATGCAATCTATTTTATTAACAAAAAAATATATAAATTATATGTATTCGGTATTTTTATTATTTGGACATAGCACTGAAATGTTCGACTCAACAAAAATAATCAAATGACTAGAAAATAGTATCAATCAAAGACGACGAAATATCGTCATAATTGTATAATTAATGTGTAACTCATAAAACAATGCACTTTCGATGGATTCGGCGGAAACTTTGCGGAAGTTCATGTTTAATATCAAATTCAATTTTATATCACTACATGTTTCGTTATTGGGGGTCACGAGCGTGATTACTCTGGGACATTTTACTTTCTTCCGCCAATTTTGCAGTTATTTACGCATTTCATAATTATTATAGATTTTGAATAAGTATAAATGAAAATGCATAATTATAAAAGAACAACGTGTTCGTTGTCGTCATAATCATGTTACGTGAATTAATACAAATTTAACCAAAACTTGATATATAAACTGAAGGTGAGTGGCGAAACTTTAATATCAAATTTTAAAAATGTTGTATACTCCCATAAATTTTGTCACGAACGACTATAGTTCCACTTTTCAGCATCTTCAGACAATTTAAAAACGCGCACGATTTCGAACTGACAGCAAACAGTTTGTACGTTTATGGCATCAAAAAATTATCCCGAATGCATTTCGATAATTATTAGAAATATACTTTTATATTTAACGATATTTCAACATGATTCAATTTTAAACGGCCATTTGCATACAATTCTGTATGAAATTAATAGTGTATGCACCAGTGTTCATACGAACAAATGTCGAACAGCTGTTGTAAAGGAGGGTTTACTTCCGTTAAATTCGATAAGCCGTTAAAAACCGGCCATTTTCGTCAATTTTGTATAATTATATTATTTCTGCCGTTGCGGCAAATGACAGCGTGAAGTATAACGGTACGCGTACAATACATATCGACTGTGGAAAGGAAAAAGGACTTAACCCTCAGTTTTTTCAATATAGCATTTATTCGATAATCACTATGTATACAACTTAATACATGTTCCACCAAAAGGATATAAGCTATAAATGCCGAATTAATATCTAAATTAAGCTTTTCATTTTTTAAAAAGGAGGGCCTGTGAAATTTTTGTCGAGGAAAAAGGACTTAAACCACATCAATGACATTATTAGTCGCTGAGGTAAGATTTTACGGCGAGGAAAAAAGCGGTACGCAGCTTACATCGTAAATGTATGGGAATCGTTGCAGTTTTACCAACCTCTGCCGGCCGGTTGTGTCAGTTTTGACCACCGAGAAGACTTAAGCCACTTAAATTTTTTGCTTACTCTTCTACCGGTAAAGTCATATATCAACGATCCTTATGAAAGTAATTGTTTAAATATAAATTATAACATAACAATGGCAACATAAAGGAGCAAAAATATTCTAAAGATGTGTGGTGACAACTTGGATGTCATAAACAAAACAAATAAGAAAGCTAAGTGTTTAATATTACGTATTCAAATTTGTATGTCACCTTTACAAAGGGTTATCGTAAATTGTATTTAAATTGTTATAAAACAACCCTGTTTCTACCATAATATGCTTTAAATCATAGATCAATGATCTCGTGTTAATCTCAATTGAGAAAATTACCATAATATTTGGTATATTTATTAAAAACACCACCGTGCGGTTTTTAGGTTAAGTGTCGTGTAGTGTCAATGTTTTTGATAAAACTGTTTTAAATTCACTTGTATTTATGATTCAAATCAATGTAATGGGTGAATATTTTTATTATTCACGGCTTTAATGAATTTATTGTATTTTCCGATGCATAATATTTTATTAACTGGCAAATAACTTTTAAGGACAGTTCAGATTACACTGCAAGTAAAATGGAATAAATATTAAATACTGATATATACTTCCTCTTCTTTTTTGATGCAGTGTATGATAAACTATGTCTCAACTCAATGTTTTGAAATTGAAAGTAAAATAGCAATAGTTGCCATAATTCAATGTGCTTAAATTTCACTAGCCGCACGCTGTTAGTGGACTCATGTTGTTATAACAATAACCAACATTATTTCTATATTAATTCTCAAATTTGATGTGCGCATATTCTGAAGATGTCCTCTGTGATTAACAGCTTGTATGGAGATATTGATGATAATATTATTATGGATGTGGAATTATGTAATCCCGAAGAAGTACCATGCGGAATACAAACAAGGTCATGAATAAGTCGGAAGACGTTCTGGATATTCAACTAGAGAAAATATAATAAAGTAGTAGCTATTACAATACTATATCAATATTTTATTATTTAGATTTATTTTTTGTACCTTTTAAATGATTATTGTACACATTTTTCATTGTCATTCAAATTCCTAGCTGTCATCGTGCCATAGTATGTCTTCATTTATTATCAAGTAATTTAGAAATTGGCGAGGAAAAAGGCGGTAAGCTGCTTAAGTTCAGTGGGGCCGATCATTTTTGTCGAGGAAAAAAGACGTAACCATCAATTTTATTGGTTTTTGTTGAATAACTTTTTTATTTTTTATCGAATAGCGTAAATAAAACACCGGTTTATTAAACTGTATGCGCTTCAAGGTTATGTCTATTTAATATTTTGACTCGGGCTAAAAATCATTTAAAAAACGTTTTTCGTGCCTCCTGTAAAATTTGGTTTGTGTGGGTTACGTCCTTTTTCCTTTCCACAGTCGATATCGAAACATAATTGACACAAACGTAAGCGACACTTCATATGGTCAGGTTTTAATCATTTAAACTTCTTCGCTTAATAAGTTCGCAAAAATAATTCATTAAATGCGGTTAGTAATATTAGGTCGATTGAAAATTCTATTTACAAGATGATTACTCGAGGAAATTAAAAACATCCTTATTCTGTACAAATGATGAATTCTGCCAATTACGGGACGATATAACCAGAGGCTTGAAGCGGAGAGCTCGGAGCTGGTGGTGAACAGGAGCGGAGCAAGAAAAAAATGTAGGGTTCCTTGCTCCGAATATATTTTTAAAAATATTTGAAATCAAATACATACCACATTTAATAATTATCATAATATTTCATCATAAAAAGGACACAGCAAGACTCCAAAAACAAAACATTTTAAAACGTCTTAGTGAATAATCTTCCACAAACGAATTAGTGCAGGGATGGCGACATTTTTTAAATAAATAGAACACAATTGCATAGTCTTCCGATTTTAAATGAAATATTAAACCTTCCGGGATCTCCACTTCTATACCCTATATAAATATAATCATAAAACCTTTGCCGACAAACAAATAAATATAATTCATGAAACTACTTACTACTCAAATGTGTGGGCATTCCCATGAGCTTATCCTTTTCGCCAGCAATGGCGTTAAACTCAATGATACATTTATATCTTATATAAACACGAAACATTTATTTACTAAGCGTCAGTTCAAGTTCATCCGTGCACTTGAACGCCTGAAGATGCAGAAAGGCGAAACCCGGGTCGTTAGTGACAAAATCTGTGAGAATGTACATAGTTTGAACGATTCAAATTTATGATTGTTTTTATTTAATGCCTTAATTATTCAATCTGTGACCCGCGCCGTGATTTTTAAAATTTTTCTAAATCAAATTTGACCCACTTGCGAAAAAGGTTCGCCATACCTGAATTAGTGCATTAGAAGATACAGATTTCTCAAAAGATTATGAATTTTAAAAGAACTGAATAGACTAGAAAACAATCAAAAATTGTTACTATCACATGAATTTGTCGATGAAGGACAAGAATTTTACGATAATTGTAATACGATGGAGGGTGTGGGAAAGTTAAAAGTAAAATCTGTGTTTGAAGCTTAATATTTTTTATTCGGAAAGGATTCAAACGGCATGTCATATTGTATCAAGTATGCCCATTACTCAAGTGAGTGTGGAGCGACTGTTTTCAGCGCCTAAGTTAACCCTCCAGAGAAGAGAGCTTTTTTCCGATAAAAAAATATTTTCTAAGCCATATAGAACGGATAACTTTTATTCCTATCAAAAATTAAAAAAAAAAAACGCAAAGTCGTTGTATAGAAATTCCGCATGACTATATGGCCATGCTCATCCTTTTATTACCGTGTAATATTGAGTACGGACAGTAGTAAGGACAAAAGTGACCGTATGGGCTCGCAAACATTCGGGGTTGAAATATAGCTAAACGTGTTGTTTTTTTTTTTTAAATATTTACAATTTGACATATTTAGATCAACATAATTTCAATACAAATATATTAGCAAAATAACTGTAAATAATTTGATGTTTTTATAAAAAAACAGTTTCAAAAAGTAAATTTAAAAGAACGGAAATTCAAAAAATCACGTGTGCTTTTGGAGGCCGTTCCTGTCCCCGCGGCTGATGATTTACTGTAGTCCGTACCCTTCTTAACCAAATATGAGCAAAAGTAACGATATTCAGGTAGAAAAGTCTGAATAGTGTAATCAATAGACAACGATGTTTTGTGTGACCATATGGTGACGCTCGTCCTTGGAGGGTTAATTTCAAGTGAGAGAAGACAAATGAAGAAAGTTGATTTGATCTCGCCTTTATTATCGGTGGGGATTACTGTAGTTTTATAGAACTTTTTAAGGTGTATGTATTTCTATTTTTTAAAAGAAAAGTTATATATGATTCATTGAAACTTTATGCCTGGAGTCTGGAGGTAAGCAATTCAAAAAATGATCTGCTGAAATCCTCAGCATATAACAAATTTAACATATATCGATGGATGTTTTACCAAATCTATATCGGTCTACCTGACGAATACATACTTAAGTTGTGTTTTAAAGAGAGTTTTAGGATTTTAAAAATGTTATATTATTTATAATCAATGAAAATGTTGAAACAACGGGCTTTAAATATTTTTATAAAACCCGTAGTTTACTACAGTGCTCCCCAACCCTTTTCATGCCACGGACTCCCTAAATCTGAAAACAATAATCTGCTCACCCCCCCCCCCCAATTTTTTTTATTTCACATGTTCATATTTTATCACAAAGAATGTTGAAAGAATGAAAATTTTCGTGGACCCCAGGTTGGGAAGCACTGGTATACGAAACCCACATGGACGGTTATAGGTATATGACTACCTGAAAGCAATAGTGAGATAAAATAAAACGATTTTGCATTACATTTATCGCCATTCAACTTCAAAGCATCGGTGGAAAAACTTGAATAACTTTACAAAAATTCGGTCATAAGCCGCAAATAAAATAATAGTATTCCCGATTCATTCTAGTGATGCTTCCAGGTAGAAATATGTAAAAACTTGATGAAACGCACCGGTTTATATAACATATGACATATTAAATATAAATAATTAGTCGAGTTTTCTTAGTAAAAGAAAGAATAAAAATGTACGTATATATATATATATATATGAAAGAATAAAAATGTACATATATATATATGTACATACAGAGAAATCGACAAATAAAATCAAACCTGTATATGTAATCTGGAACCAACACAAATTCACAGGAACAATAATAAGCGGACGACATTCACTGACGATAGTGACTTATTCATCTTTTTGTGTCCAGATTCGCCTTCGGTCGCGTTGCCCTTTTTATAGTTTCGTTCTATCCCTGCCCACCGAACGCTTTTCTCGTGCCCCTCTTTTGTATTTACACATAGGTATATTATTTAGTGAGCCAAATAAATCCGAACCGCATTTTGCATACCCGATCAGAAGCACGTAGCTTTTGGAACATAAATGAATAAAAAAAAAACACCACCACCAATACTTTTCAGTGTGGAGCATATGGCTTCCCAACGAAGTTATGTACCTCAAGAGAATTTTTCTACGAGAACTACCTGTTACTCAGTTGCTCAACCTCTATTTTTTAGAAGTGTATTGGTAGAAAGGATAGGGCTATTGGTTGGCTAATCACTCTCGCTACGCCCTGTTATTTTTTTAGGATTGGAATGGTGGGGGGGAGGGGGCATAAACATCACAAACATCCATACCTTCGAACAGATATCAATTGAAATTAATGCTGTTCGTACTGGGATTCGAACCCGTTTGGTCTAGCATGGACGCCAACGACGTTGACCACTGTGACATGGACCCGAACACGATTTAATCAATGGCCAAAACCAATACTAATTATAATAATAAAATACTCATTTGTACTAATTCCCACTTTTACTCATTAAGATCAGGAACGGTTTCGCCAATGGCGAGCTCGCCAATGAAATGCTCGACTGAAACTGCTGTCGTCTGATAGTTGACAGCTTTATTTATATTAATTTAAAATATGATATATCCATATAATAAATATTATGTAGTAAATATTATGAATATAATACTAAAAATGTTTCTAAAAAAGATGCCAACAAAACGCATCGTAACCGACGTTTAAATTTTTAAAAACAATATTTTCCAGAAAGTATGAATTAAATTGTGTACAAATGGAGACAAATTTATGAACGAGTCTATAATAAGTTGTTCTTTTCTGGCCATATGCTAAAACCAGCGAACGGCGTATTTGAGCCTGTTGGGTCGTATGGTTTATTGAACAGGTTCTGTTAAGCAAAAAAAACATGAAATATTATATGTATTGGCGAAATCGAGGAATAGTCTCATTGTGCTGGCAGCCATTCAATTTTGATGATAAATCATTCCATTTAATCTGTATACATTAATTAAAGATTGAAAACTGAATGACGTTGCTGCAATCAGCTGGTAGACGGCCGCCATGTTGACCAAGTATAGCACGGTTAGCGCCGCAACCGGCGTCGCGACGTACACGCACACATAAATAACAAAGTTAACGTGATTCTCAAGCAAGCAATAGGTAATTATAAAAATAACAAGAAAATTGTAATTTCCTGTTAGTTAAAACATAGATTGCGCATCCCACCTTTTTGGTAAAATATCTAAACTTACATTCGAATCAGTAGGGTACAATAATTATTCGTTGTGTGATTTTAAACTAGAAGAACTATTCTCGAAAACGATTTTACACTTTGGTTTATTGAGTAGCCAGTAACAGTATGCGTAAGTAGTTTTTCAAAAACCTCCAGTTATTATTTATGTTAACGCAATAAATAAAAAAGTTAAAAGATAACCTGAAGAAGCTTCTCAATGTTGTGAAACACGTGTCACACCTAGTAACATAAACATCAATTTCATTTTAATATTACCATTATTTATGTTCTGAAATCACAGTTACCTGAGAAAAGAAAACTACCATCGAACTTATACCACTTTTTAAGTGTTCGCTCTCAGTTATTACAAGTACAGTGGAACCCCGATCTACCGTTCTCGCATTGTCCGTTTTCCCGCATTAATCGTTTATTTTTCATAGTCCCGGCCAAACACCCATAAGAACAATGTTAAATAATCCCGCATTGACCGTTCCCCGATTTACCGTTTTCCTCGATCTATCGTTTAAATACTTAGGTCCCGTCACAAATATTATCCCGATTGACCGTTTTCGTTAGATATTTCTCATACATAGTCTTGCCTCGTATTTCGTTTTGCGTTTTTTTCAGTGGAACCCCGATCTTTCGTTCTCGCTATCTTCGTTTTATTGCATGGATCGTTTATTTTTTACTCGACTCAGACTTTGTAATAACAATGTTTAATAATTCCAATTTAATCATTCCTCAATTAACCGATTTCCTCGACCTATCATCTAAATATTATCATCCTGTCCTAATTACGATCCCGATTGACCATTTTTGTTGATAATTTCTTTTTTGACTCATAAATAGTCTTACATCGCATCTGGTTATGTGAATTTTTCCAACTGAAAAGTCAAAACTAAAATATCTAAATAAAGAAAACTAGAACTCTAGCTGAGAAACTGAAAAAAATTCAGGGCGTTGAAAAAAAACAGCAAAAAAAGTTAACTTAGAAAAGTACGCGTGTTTGAAGGGTGGGTGTCTGTTAAAATGTAAGTACCCAACTACGAATAGGCAACTTAGTATTTATTAATTAAGCAATGAAAGAATAAATTTATATATTCTTTAATTCAAATAAATATATGAGTTGGTTGAAAATTAAACATTTTTTGGTATTATTTGAAGATTTCCCGCATTATCGGTTTCCCGCATTATTCGTTGTTTTTTTCCGGTCCCTTGAAAAACGTAGAATCGGGGTTTCACTGTATATGGACATTATTAAAATCAGTATTTTATCTATGTACACATAGGTTAAAAGATACTTTGTATTTATTATTTTATATCGTTGAATATGTATGATAATAATTTCTTTTGGCGATTTATGGTAGGTATTGCAATCAATTGGTGATTATCATAATATGTAAATGAATGAAAAATATAAAAAAGTTCTAAGACCACTGCAACGGAGAATGAGTCGACGGCAGCAGTGAGCTGTGGATGTCCGCGTGTGGACGGACGCAAATAGCCTCGCTAAATGTCGCGAGTTTGAGGACCTGTTCACAATGCGGCGGTCTGTGACGTCACACTGCAGACCGATTGCATTCCCGCGCGCGGCGAACTGCATCTCGTCGTTTTACGAAAGATAACCTCGATCGCCATCGATGTATTTTTTTGAATCTTCGGTCTGTCTGTCTACGTTTTAAAAACAAACTTTGCCATTGAAGACACCCATCCTAGGCATTCGATGGGAAAAAAATCATTTATTTAAGGAAACGCAAGTGAATTACAAAATCAACTCCTCAAACACAAAAGTAAAATATGAAGTGCGTGAATGAATGCAGTTCTCAAACAGTTGTCGTCAACCTGTCCCCACAGCAAACAAATAGGTTATTAATAATTGCTGGGTGAATTTTGATAGAAGAAAATTAAATTTCAATATGTGGAATAACAAAGTTATCAACATTAAGCCAATCTCTAATTTAACTGTTTTCAATGAAAATATATTACAATAAGCTGGAGCGTCTGTACCTAATCAGGAAAATGGGTCGTCTTCAATTGATTTGCACGTGATATACAAGAATGAATCCCCTTAGATGTGCAAACATCTTATTTCTTTTGATAAAAAATAATGCTTATCACGGGAAATTCACGGTTCAATGCGATTCTGTAGAAAAAATTATTAGGAGTAGAAAAATACTAAATTCACTTAGATAAGAATCAGTGATCACATAAATTATCGGTGTTCTAATTTGCTCATAGACATTTAAATTTCCTAACTAAATGTGTTGTTTTTCGTGGTATTAGAAAAAAGTAGCATATTGTAAAGTAAAATCTATTATTATTACGATCATTTACACTTCCGCTAAATTTTATTACTGGGGAACCCTGTTTGACGGTTAAGAAATTTTACTTTCACCAAAGATACAAAAGTCAACAGGTTATATAAAAAAAGTTGACGACTACTGTTATATAAAAAAAAAACAATTACATTAAGTATCATTGATGATCAGAATCCGAAAATTGTACAAAAACTGTGTTTGATTACGAGCAGTTTCATAGTTAGTGAACAGCAGCTGATAGGTAGAGACTAGGCTTTTCAATTCCGGGATCCCGAAACAAACGAGTCACACTGACATTTTAGGCAAATCGGTAAATTCCTGGGTTTTGAGATTTTGAAATTCTTGGAAGAGCTAAAGAAAACGAGTCACACTGACATTTTGGGGAATGAGACCAAAAATTTTGTCAGTTCCAAATATGTAGTCTCAATTTATCGTCGATTTCATGTTGAGTGTTCAATCCCGGGATCACAAAAAGGATTGGATACCCTAGTAGACGCCGATCTCACGAGCAGATTTGCAGGGCTTCGAACCGGAACGGAACCGAAAACCGTTATTTTTGCCGGAGCGAAAACCGGAACCGAACAATATCGGTTTTTTTTTTCGGTTCACGCTAGTATAGGGTTTTTAGATTATCAAATTCCTCGGTGGGCTAAAAAAACGAATCGTGGAGATATTTTGGGCAAATCGGTAAATTCCTGGGCTTTTGGATTCGAGCTGAATCGAAAAGTGAAAACCGTCAAAAACCGTTATTTTTGCCGGAACGAAAAACGGAACCGAAACGATATATATTATTTTACTAGAACCGGACCGAAAACCGGAACGAAAAAAATAGCTGTTCGAAGCCCTGCAGATTTGTGTGAAACATTATTTCAATAAAGGAGTTTTTTAATTATGAAAAATATTTCCGTTAGTTTTACTTTTCTCGATCGTTTCGCATTTTTATTTGTTGATACAGTTACTTAAAATAAGGATATCTGGCGTTTATTTGTGGAAGTGTCTGTCACACAGTCGAGAAGTAGATCGATAGATTAAACGTGGGCGATCTAAAAAAAGATCCAAAGAATCAACTGTAGAAATTAAGAATGAAGAAATGTTCTTGGTTTCATTTTTATTTCATTTTATTTTAGACATTTACATACATAGTTAAAATTTATTCGAACGACTAACATGCCATGCCAATGATTGAATTCTAAATATTTTCGGACGGTAAAAGATAATGATAACAATTACATGAATAAGGCAGTAACTTGTTGGTAATTAATTTTAATCCAAATATCGTTTTGCTCGCAAAATTAGTCCATAATATAGATTTAAGATTTATGGGTTAAATCAAACACAAAAAGCTTGCATATTAAGTAAAGCTATGGATAGATTTGAGATTATAGTATTGACTTAAATATGAATCGTTCAAATTATGTCAAATTTAATATTGAAATACCACCAAGCACCTTCAGTCGAAATAACAGTATATATTTACTATATTTTTAAGAGGAATAAGCCGAGATGTGCTCGGTAGAAGATATTTCAACAGTTCCGTGTCGACAAAGGCACATTTCAGTGAGATTAGTAATTGAACCTATTTAGTTAAGTATTACATGTAGCTTATATAATTGAATGCATTCAACTTTTCAAACCTTTCGTCTTCAGTCGTTAACCCTCCTTACCAAACGCAGCAAAATAATGAAATCAAGAGTCCGGTGCAATACCTGCAAAGAAAGAAGAGAAAAATAAGTAAAATTGAAAAATATAATGTAGGCTACCTAATTGTTATGGTGATAAAATGCGAAAATACAGGTATTTTGAAATTGAAAATAAACGATATGTACTAGTATTTATATAGGTATATATTATATATCGACTGTGGGAAGGAGAAAGGACGTAACCCACACATATCAAATTTTACAGGAGACACAAAAAAACATTTTTGGATGATTTAGGGCCAAAGGCAAGTTATTAAATATACACAACCTTGAAGTACATGGATACTGATGAACTGGTTTTAAATTGATTTTATCGGATAGTAATTTTTTTTTTCAAAAAAGCTTTTAAGTATTTTTTCCCGATCGCAATATTCACAGACCTTTCTTTTTTCAAGCATAAAGTAAAACGAATTTTAAAAAATATCAAATTTATCTTTATATAAAAAATGATCTTCCACAAAGCTACCTACCATCTATCGAAAACACATAATTAACTTTATATTATCTTCCTGGGAATACTCCATTCGACCTCGAGACATCCTCTCGTCACTATCGCGAGAATGACTATTCCCAATTTCTTATCACCCTATAAAACTACATACTGTAAAGCCGAACGCCTACAACTTCCTGTTGACGCACGAATATGCCATCCTTGCCCGGCTCTCCAGAACGTCTGGCTTAGCGTATCAGCTGTTTATACTACCCGCCTTTCAAGTTCGAATCAATTGAAACCTTCAACTAGGAAAAAGTTACTATTGAATTATCGTTGTAAAGTTACTTGCAGTGGTTTTCGCAACTTATACAAAGTAGAGATGAAATACGGTTCCATGCCCACATGCGCGTACATTGAACAAACGCATAATTAAAAATCAGAAAAAAATACATGAAAAATAACGAAGTTAAATTATTAAAACCTTTCAATAAAAGATGCCTATAAAATTACCAGAGTAATAATTTATTTTTATAAAATTGACTTAAAATTATAGAAATATCCCTGTATCGATTTAAGTTCTCATCGTGTTATTATAGTGTTTACGAGCGGAACTGGTTACAACATGTATTAGATGAATTGTGGATTTGTTTCAAGTGTTTTATTTTTTTATATAATGCCGATTGATCACGAATATGTGAATTATATAGGTGATGTTATATTTATATAGACCAGGGTTTTTCAAACATTTTTTGCAATGGAACACTTTGGAAATCCAGAATTGCTAACGGAACACTTAGCTTATTTTTTAGGGTGTGTAATACATAACAGTAAAAAATATGTTATTGAAACATCACATACAAATATGAGCGTACCTAGATACTTGACGTGATAAAAATCAGTGAAAATTGACCATCGCTCGTCTTTCACTATAAAGTTGATTTTTAAATGCGTTGCAGCGTATAAAAACCATTTAAAATTTTCGCGGAACACCTATGCGGATTTTGTAGAACATTAGTGTATTAGACCAGCGTTTCTCAACCGGGAGCCATGTGGCCTACTGGGGACCACGGCATGTCCTAAGGGGGCCACAGAAGAAAATTTCAGTTTTGGGGAGCCACAGCAGACTTTAGGGGGGCCACGGCCACCCAAAATATAATGAACTAAAATTTATATTAAAATCAAATGGAATACAGTAGGAAAATTATACATTGCAGCAGAAATAATGTTTGTATTATACATACTTTTTCTATTATTTTTCAATGATATTTGAAATACCATAATAAACTCCATCTAAAAGTAAGTGTCGACAATATTGTATTGACTATCTTGTCCACGGATTTCTTTCATCACCCCGTGATAATATGAAAATCATGTGCTTAATATGTTTTGCTTCACTAATACGAATATCCATTTTATAAAAAAAACACATGGAAATGGAAGAAAACCAACCCATTTGAATAATTTAAAAAGCTTTAAGAATTTTCCATAGCAAAGAAAATAGGACATATAGTATCCAGGCATTTCTTATATAAACACGAAACATTCATTTACTAAGAATCAGTTCAAGTTCATCCGTACACTTGAAAGCCTGAAGATGCCGAAAGGCGAAACCCGGATCGTTAGTGACAAAATCTGTGAATGTACATAATTTGAACGATTCAAATTTATTGAAATTCCACCAAGCACCTTCAGTCGAAATCTTAAATTATACGTAATTTATTTTTTAACAAATAATTTGTGTACAAAATTTTATTGTGTTTTATTTTTAAAAATAAATGTATATTTTTTCATTTTTCCCGTGCCCCGAGAATTTTATTACTATGAATAGGGGGGTCACGGAGAATTTAGAGGCTCGAAAGGGGGCCACGGGCTTAAAAAGGTTGAGAAACTATGTATTAGACAATAAAAAAATTGTCTATGAAAAAAAAACAAGTAAATAAAATTATTAATGGCTTTGTGAATATTATTTTTAATTTGTATGACAGGTCTGTAATAATTGAATGGTGGTGTGATAGATAGATAACGTGGCTTCAATTATTCCGCTTTTGGTTTTACATGCATATAAATCATGCTTTGGTTTTCATTGAAAAGTACTATTGGTAAATGTTTTATTTTAAACTATAACCCAATCAAATACAAAACACACCGTGATGTGAAATTTATCCCGTAATTTAAATCGATATTATACATTATGATAAATTATAAAGGAAAACGTACCGAAATGTCGAAACTATATATCGAGGAGCGACGGGGTACAAAGTGACCCCAGACAAATTTGCGTAATACATATTTGCGTTGCATTGATCATTGAAGATTACAATAAATATCAGCTAGATATTTTTGGTATTTAGCGAATCTGTATACACTATTTTCGAGGTACAAACAACTCCACCAATCATAACAATATTTCAAATTAAAGTAACGTTTCTCTTCGAAAATGAAATACAGTTCTACGATATGTATATCGACTGTGGAAAGGAAAAAGGACGTAACCCTCAATTTTCTAAAACAGCTTTTTTTCGATAATTACAATGTATAAAACTTGACACACATTCTATCAAAAGGATGGAAGTTAAAAATTCCGAATAAGTATCTAAATTTAGCTTTTAAGTTTGAAAAAGATGACCTTGTAAAAAATTAAAACCTAGAAAAAACACTGAAATAAAGGTTTTTCTGAGACAATTTCTTTAATTTATATTAGGTTATGTCAAAGTCTCCGTACACTTCAAGGTTATACACAATTCATAATTTGCATGTCACAAAATCATCAAAACACGTTTTTAGCGCCTCCTGTAACATTTGATATGTGTGGGTTACGTCCTTTTCCCTTTCCACGGTCGATATGTAAATATATCGATTGTGGAAAGGAAGAAAGACGTAACCCACATATGACAAATTTTACAGGAGACACGAAAATCGTTTTTTAAAGATTTTGGGTCAAAGGCAATTATGAAATATTACTCAACCTGCATGGAGACTGGTAAACTGGTTTAAAATTGACTTTATCTGATAATAATTTAATAGTTTTTTCAAAAATACTTTTTTTGAGTGTTTTTTCCTGATCGCAACTATTTCAGGCTGGTCTTTTTTAAAATTTCATTTTCGCATTTTCAGCGTACAACCTTTTGATAGAACGTGTATCAGGTTGTATAAATTGTGATTATCGAAAAAAGGCTGTTTTGAACCAAGCAATCCAATACCATTTAAGAACCAGAGGGAAATTTAACTCTGGTTAATACTCGAGATCTACAGCCCCCATTTTAGACTTAATTCTCCACATAAAGTTTGTCAGAAGGCTGCGCTTTTCGGAATAAATTTCATTTGCGCAAAAACATATTGTAAGCAGGTAGGTAATGTAGAGTAGAACAGTCTAAAGCAGCGGTGTCCAACCTGGGAGGCGCGAACAGTCCAAAATATTTATTTACCCTTTAACCCTTTGATGATTATCAACGTACCCGTACGTTGGAGTAACTTGTCATCTATTATTTATTGCAATTCTCATATTTTTTATTGATTTTTTTTATTTCTTCAGATATGGATACTAGTCACATCCACCAGTGACTTTCGACCATCACATTATTTTTATTTTGTATAGCAAATGAAGAAAATGTTTTTAAAAAAAGGGTAACATTTGTAAACAAATCGGTAGCCATATAATATTGAGCGTAAAATTCTATTTGGGATCGATTCCTTTCTGGAATCGACGTCTGTAGAGCGGCACATGTAGACAGATGAGAGCAAAAAAGATCTAATAGAGAAATAATTAATGACCCCACTGTGAAATAGCTAACGACATCACTGCCTTTTTATTTAAATCTACATTAATTATTGTCATATATCACTTATATGAATTAATAATGAGAATAATTCTAAATTTCTTTTACGCCATTTATTAACAGCCAGACCTTAGTAGTATCAATTCGGAGTGATTATATTATAATATGATTCACTATGGTAATGAAAACTTTGTACATACTTATTGTGTAATATGAATTTGTCTACGCAATTTCTTCTAAATTCAGGCATTATAGATAACAACCATTCATTCATTCCACGATCATCTACTGATAAGTAAGCAAACATCGCAAACACAGTACGTTCTGTATATAACTGATACAAATAAAATTATTTATGAATTCAATATGGAAATGCTACACAAATAAGTTGTTTTTTTATTCTATTTGGCAGATAGCATTTGTCGTTTAATTCTCCATATATAAGTATTACTTTAAAATATACAGCCTTCAGTTTGAAAATCGCCTGCCATATCATATTATAATATATAATATGTTGACTTAAGTGAAAACGAGAAACAGTCTTCAGCTATGTTCCCTCTAATTTTCCAAAGGTTATGTGCGCAAAATACATTAGCTGTGCAACTTTGAAAGCAAATTTAAAAAAATGTGCGCCACATAACGGCATTTAGACCTACTTAACGAAATGGTTATTTTTATAGTGACAATAATTAACAACACTAAAATTATTCTGGTGACAATATAGCTGGTGCAACTTTTGTGCGCCCTGTTATAATGCATGTGCGCGCGCACAGGCGCACAGCTTAGAAGGAACACTGGTCTTCAGGCGATATATTTTTTAAACTAACTACACGCACTATGGAAATCCAACTCTCGCAGAGGCTTTTTTTTTTTTTAGAATCTACATTCTATACCACGGGTTCCCAACCTTGGGGTCGCGAAGGGATTTCTGGGGGGTCGTCAACTTGTTTCGATTTTGGATTTGAGCAACAAAAGGAGTTTCGGAGACAATTCGGGGGAAAAGTATAGCAAATCGAGGATTTCAAATTCCTCGGAGGTCCCCTAGTCACATCGGCTTTTATAAAAAGGGGTCGCCACCCGGAAAAAATTGGGAACCTATGTTCTAGACACTAATTTATTAAGGGGAGTCTTTAATACTCAAAACATTTGTATGTTTGTAACAAGTTTTTACGGTTGGTAATAATAGTGGCTACATTTTCGATGGAATCGGCGGAATCGTTGTGAATGTTGATTATTCATATATAAAATAAAATTTGATTACTTTGGAACTAAACATGCTGTGTTACAGATGTGACATTCTGAAATAAGTTTATTCGTAAGCCTTGTTGCGATATTCTGTCTGATAATGCTTTTTAAACTGGCAAAACGTGTTACAATTTAATTTGTATACAAATCATAAAAATCAAATATTAACCCCTTGAAGAGCGTTTAGATTTTAACAAATTTTAGAATACCCACGGACCGGTAATAGGTAATAAAGTAATATTAAAAGTGTAAACGTCATTCAATTAAACCGATGGCTTAGTTCCATAGAACACGTCAATTGAGTTGTATTACCCTTTTTATTCGAATACTTCTCTTATATAGTTCCACATGAGAACAACTAGTTTTCTCTCCGTAGGCAGATTTTTGGATATCAAAATAAAGAAATAAAAACAATTTTCTCCAAGCTTCATGTATGTACACACAACTCGAAATATGATTGTTCGGTTTTTTCAACGTTGCAATAAATTTGAATTGAATTGTAATAATTGACTAAATGATTCGATAAAAAGATGAAACAAATAATAATGATCACTTTGATAAGACATAATAAAGATTGCATCGGATGTAAAGGGAAGTTTGAATTATTTTGTAAATATACCGCACAAAGGAATACGTATACATATTTCATTTCGTCACCCTACTGGCAGAAGTTGATAAGTAACAAAATTTACGAAAATGAGTTGATTCACAAAAAAAAATCTTGGATATCAATTTTTCTCTGGTATAAGTTAATTGTTGTATCAGTTTACAAAAACGGCAATTTATTTAAGCGATAATTTTTAATAATGTTGATTTAAAAGCAGGTAATCAGATCTTAAACATAAGCGTATATTTAGGTATCATAATTATCTATGTAACACGCGTGTCTTCAACCTGGTCCGTACCGCCCATTAGCGGGCGGTGGGGGATTTTTATTTATCTTTCTGGATTTTTTTTCACCCATATACTGTATTGAAATATAGCGGTATATAATGGTGGGCGGTAAGGAAATTTTACCAAGAAAAATAAGCAAAAGTGGGCGGTATGCATAAAAAGGTTGACGATCCCTGATGTAACATATCGCTGAAATTGCTAATTTGTTGTTAACTCAGAACTATCAATATGTTACTTACCAACGTCTGCCAGTACGGTGATGATATATACCTTATTTATAATTTGAGAATGCCTCTCGTCACATAAAATGGTATTGTTCGACCTTCAACGTCGATACGCAACCTTCAACAAATATTACGCAAATAAAATACAAATTAAGTCCAACAGGAAAACAAAGTCATTTAAATACGTTTAAGTTTATTGACTTAATAGGTGCCATTTTTTTAAATAAATCTACTTCCAGACGGCACATTTATTTATTCATAATAATCTAGGTGTCCATAATTTTTAGAATATCTAATCAGTGAAGCATCAACCCGGTTGGTGCAATTGCAAATAAACATTATCAAAACAATATTTCCAACAACGCAATGAAGCTGTAGGGGTGCTTTTGTATTTTTGATAAATACGGCAGGAAAAGTTTACGAACTTAATTTTTAAGTTATAAATTGATAACATTAATATTCTACGAGTTGTGTTACTAATTGTGACACGTGTTTGACCTCTTTGGGAAGGATCTTCATGTTAACTCTATCGTGCGCTTATTTATTTAAATTATTAATTTATTTAAATAATATTTGATTAAAATACATCTAAATAACAATTATTTTACGCAAAGTATAATTATGCACATATGTATAGAAAAAAAATGAAACTGGTGTCTTACACAGAATTTGGAAGCGGCCTGGCCTATCAATGGTGAAACATAGTCTTATGTTTAGTATTTTTTCCAGGCTTTTTATCAGACAATAAAATATATGTGTGTCAAGTATAATTGTATTCATATTTTTGATATTATATATAATATAAATACAGAACATAAAACACTAAAAACAATAAAGTGAATATCCAGACTAACGCTCCCTCCTAAGCTGCGTGCGTGCGCGGCCGCGCAGCAGTTTGAAAGCCTCCGCGTACTCATTCTGGTTGGCGCGCACTCAAAGACAACTACTCTAATATTTGATTGGCCCGCGCAGTTAGCTTCTAGCCTCAGAGGGAGCATTGATGCATACAGGTTCTGTTTGGCACATAGATCATTTCTGCGTATTCACTTTTTTATTTTATTTTTGGTACTGTGTCTTTTTTATTTCCTGTATTCACGCGTTCTTCAGCAGCTGGTTTGTTTTCAAATCGTCCACGGTGCATTGATGTTTGCTGCTATTTTGATTTCCATTGCATTTTTCAAAAGCAGTGTCGTACTAAAATTAAATTGTCACTTTACGGGCCATGGTGGAGTGGTCATCTTCCCGTGCTTATGTCGCGGTAGTGCTCACAAGCTAGACCCTAGTATGGACAATTTTCAAATACTAAAATTCCCTTCAATCCAACCGATTATAAAAACTGGGCGAATGAAAGCCCCAAATCCGCCTCTTTCGCTGATTACGCTGCCGAGAGAGTAAACTCGGCCCGATTCAAAACAATCTGCACGCGACGTACAGTACTTGGCCCAGTGGACCGACGAGTCAATTAAGCGAACAAGTGAATATAAACTGTTCATATTGCTTAGGCCGAGCGCGTACCCAACCACTTGTAGCATGCACTAGCTCACGTATTCGGGGTATTTGATCTGTCATTCGACTGTGATAACGCAGAATCTGTTTTTTACTGTCCAGATTTGTTTCTTTCTGGTCAACACATCTTCTAGTAACTCGTCGTAAGAATAACTCAATCAACACATCTCTTGAAATGTAACTCATGTTGGAACGATGTTGAATTTAACTAAATGCACGTAAAAATGGATTGAATCGCTCAAAAACTTCACTAACTTTCTTGGTCAATACTTCTGCCAGGCCAAGGGTCTGGCAGTGTATTCATTTTGAGGCATAAGCAAGCTTTCAATTTAATTATTTATAGGCGGAATTAAAAGCTCCTCGACTATCAGTCTGCATCATTTTCATTGGTATCTTGCAACGCAAGAACCTGCCGACACATTGGTCATCTAAATCTACACATAATATGTATAAAAATCGTTTGTGCGCCACTTAATGGCGTACCAGGAGCCTGTGAAAGAAATCGCAAGGCGGTAGGAGGATCACATATAATCAGGTGAACAAACTCGACCAAGGCAGTTCACTACACACTGGGTACGTAGTTCGTGAAATTATTATTAGCATAAATAGTGTTATATTTTTAAGCTTAAATAATCATCTTACAGATTATTCACTACAGAGATCGATTTGTTTCGCGAATGTTTACAATTAAGGGAGTATCTGAATCTTTTTTCGAGCTAAATATTTTTAGAATTTAAAACAAGATGAATCAAGATTTATTTTATACATATTTCAAGAAAACATTTAAGATTACTAAAAAAATATTTGCACAAGAAAGCATTTACAGGAGGGGTACGAGAAAAGTTTCTACATTGACATACTGAATAAAATATCTTATATGCACTAAACAACGAAATAGTCATTAAAAATTGATCTGTATGTATATGTATATATTTTTCAATAAAAAATATCTGTGCAATAAATAAAATTTCCGAAATTAAAAAATCAGAATAAATTTTTCAAGAGGATGTAAGAACACATTTTTAGATTCAAGGGGGTGCAGATCACTAAAAATGTAAATACCCACAGATCTAAATTATTAGTTGATCCAATAACGCGTGTGAACACAATAAGGTACGGTACTTCGTATATAGCAACATACAAGAAGTCGTGAATGCTATTTAAATCCAGATTAAAAACATTCTTGTTTGGAAATTTATATTAACACTTCTCAGCGAAAGGGGTAAGGTTCTACAGCTGCTTTAAAATGGGTGTATTTTTTAATTGATTGTAAACGAGACTAATCTAAGCGAAGAAGAATAAATTTTGACTGACTGTAAGATTTATTTTTAGGGTGTTCACTGTCAATACTTGGTGGAAAGACATTATATTAATAAAAACACAATAATCCTTTGTACTTCATTCCACTTTATTTAATATGTCAGGACCGGTTTCGCTCATTGCGAGCATTGTCAACTGATAAGAAATATAATTTAACAATGCTATTTATACAAAATTGAAAAGTTATCCACAACAATTGTCATTGAAAAGAAATTGCCAATTACATTAAAGTGATTTTAAAATAACACAAAATTAAAATGTTCAACACATCTAACATATAATTAAAAAGTCATCCCAGATTAATAAATTCAGAATGCGATTGAAACAAAGTAATTACAACCAGTCCTGACATATCAAATAAAGTGGAATGAAGTACAAAGGATTATTGTGTTTTTATTAAAATAAGATTTATTTGCAAAGCACGATAAAATTATTTGCCAGATATTAGAGGAAGTTTTTGAGAATTTGGTTTTCGTAAATTACCTCTAAAATGGTCTAAAATTACCAATAATATTTTAAGCTCTAGAAAAACCAATTGTCGTTCTCAGGTTTTAAAGTGCTTAAATTAACTGTTTTATCACACTTTTGAAAATAAAGTCCACCATGGCTTATGTTGCATGGCCAAAATTATGTCATTACGTAATTGAACGTTTGTGAAAAAATATCGTTGACAATTTTAATTCTGAACATTCATATATCCTGATATATATATCAAAATAAAGAAACGGCGGTGGACCTGGCTTGGACACGTGTTGAGGATGCCTGAAGAGAGCCTGAACCCTGCCTGTCTCTTCTTCCGGCCGGATGGATCCCGGCGTCGTGGAAGGCCACTGATGACTATCCACAGGATGTACTCGGCGGAGTTACGGGACGCTGGGATGACCTGGCAGGAGGCGAGGAGACTGGCTGGAGATAGAGAATTGTGGAGGAGCTTCGTGGTGACCATATGCTCCGTATAGGGAGCGGATATGGATTAAAAAAATATATATATCCTGGAAAGTAAATTATTTGAAACATTGTAAAAACGACATTGAAGAAACTGTATGATTCTCCTAGCGTAATTATACGGGTGCTCTATATGCTTTGGCAATAAATACAATATATAATTAATTAAATTACTTGCGATTCACATATGACAAAAAAACCTTTTTAAATTTAATTAAATTTAGATAAAACAGAATATGCATTTCATTTGAATCCATTCGGATAATCTCAATAAAGCTTTAGTTGTGTTAAAAGTAATCAAAAAGTGGTTGAATAATATTTTTGTATATTATGTATATCATACACGTTTGACCATTCGCCGCATTGCAGTTCTCTGCATTACCGACAGCCACCTTCTCCCTAAAATCTCTCGTACCCAAGCGTTATTTGGTTGCCAACAATTTCAACAGCGATTTTCAGATAACGAACGCTTTCTAAACTTATTTCGATTATTAATTAAATTACGAAAAAATAAATATCCCTCGTATGTGATAATCCCGATTCGATTGACCAAATCGTCCTTAGCGATGATACAAACCTAGAAACCGTTACCGTTCTACCGTTAAACATATTATGGAAACAAGGGTAAAGAATACCAACATACATCAATACAACAATCTTATAATGACTATTTTTTTTACAAATATTTAAAATTGAATGTTCGATGACCGTAACATTTCTACCCGATTAATAAAAACAATCAAAATATCCAAAACAGGATGTCCTAAACACAAATGGACTTACGAGTTTCAACTATTTGTCAAAGCAATTTTCGTGTTCTTCAAGAAATGGCGTTAGCGATATCTTACATGCATATCGTGACCATTTATTTTTTTCCCCAAACCGGGACACCTAAGAAAAATCACTTCATTCATTCAGGTGCCTCGCACTTTCATAAAGTGCAATTGACTTGATAGTAAATACTGTTTTTTTTTCATGTCATATTAGGTAACTTATTTTGTTCTGCTCGCACTATATGGTAAACCCAGGCGCCTTCTGTCGCAACAACTTCAAGAACTTTAAAAATTGGTAAATCCATGGATTCATAACAAAATTATCTAGCGAAGACCTTGTAGAGGCAACAACATCTGAATCATTGTTTTCTCGACTTTAAATGGTGTTCAATATCGCTGGCACCAAATTCTATGCGACACTTCGCACCCGACGACCGAGGAGTACTACTTCTTTGAAACGTGAAAGTCGGGTAGTTTTCCCAATAAGTTTACGTGTAAACGTCAACTGTATTATTGAATCTACCGCCAAGATTTTGATTTTGCGCGCTTTTTTGTTTAAATTGTTACTTCGTGTTTTTCTCTTTTAGAGAACAGGACATTTTGGCGTACCGAAGCTGTGTTCGGAGAAACGTCACTTGAAAACGGGACGTCCAGTCACATTATACATGCCACAAATTGGTTCAGTTTCGTAATTATCTCTTTGATTGTGGATTAAAAGAAACTGTCTGTGTATAAGATCAAATAATGTCACAAACAAACAGCCCCTGCAATCACACCTTACAAGTATTAGTTTGAACTAGTGTAAAAATGTTTATTTATGGTACAAAAATCGACGATAGATACAACAATAAATAAATCACAATATCACCAGCTACGATTTAACAGCAGATAAAGACTTCCCATGGCCAAATCATCTTGAATTTTTTTTACGTTTTGTTATTAATATCAGGAAATTTATAAAAATTAAACATTAACGGATTCTTCGCAAAAGCAATTTTACTTTACTAAGAAAATTGGTAGTTTTTTAGCAATACAATATAGAATAACGCTAATTTCTCGAAAGACGCATATCGCTTAACTTAAGTCAAAATGGTTGACGATGGAACTTAACCAAGACGTAGTTTGTGAAAATATGATTTCGCGGTCGATGTTACAGGGTAAAATATGAATGTATTTACAACATTATTAATACCACATGTTTGTGAGAAAATCGCCTTACCTTCTACTCAAATGAAGAGCTTCACTGCAACACAACCGCGGCTTTATACCAGTTGTCAAAAAGCTCTTATAACAATCATAGTGTACAAATAGTCCAACGGTGGGCAAATGCGGCTTTTCGTTGGGATAAGAAAATTAAAATACATTTTTTCATGAAAATTATGATATGTGTACATAGGTATACAAATTAAACGTTAATTAAATTTATGAAAAGAATTTTAATTAGTGTATTTAATACTATGCGGTTATGGTGTGGTTCTTAATAACGCGTGATAAACCCGATTGTGGCTCTCATTTACCTAATGCGTGCCCAGTGCCCACCCCTACTCTGGTATATGCGATTGGTCCGGGAAAATAATTGTAAATATAAGAACCTGCTTAAACGTGATAAAATTTTAAGACGATAAAGTGTAAGCAAATGACATGAATTGATACGATATGACGAGCTGAAATCATATATAAATGTGATAAACTTGATTATATTAATATCTAATAGCGTCGGAGCGTGTTTTGCATTTCTGAGAAAAATATTCACACCTAATAAAATATATATCGTTAAAAGTTATGCACAGCGTAAATATCGATTCTTTAAATCAAGGGTATGCTGTTGTGACGACGGAAATAAGACCGAGTAAATACTCATTTTTTTAATGAGGGGTTTTCGGGGTAAAATATTTATATTAAAGAATTTTACCAGATTCATTTGAAACCTTATTACAGTGTAAATAATAATTTTAGTTTGATATTTAAAAATGAATTTCTTATGAAACTAACGAAACCTTGTATTGTCCGAGTACTTGTTCTGATGCGAACCTGCACGGAATTGATATAATGATTTGTCAAAGATTTGATTGGAATACGCTATATATTGATACAACATGTGAGATTCGCCTGCATCGAATGCGTTTAATGCAATTGTTTATCGATCGCTTGACGGTTTGGTGTCCGAAAACAAAGAGTTGATGCATCTACAGGGCGCAAGTTGCAGTCTCGGCCTGCATTTAAACGGAGCGACTCCGTCTGGCGAACCACAAAAACAAGTCAGGCAACATTCTTCGGCGTGACACAGTCAACACAGCATCGCGAGAACACGATAAACACTGAAACGGTGAGCAACTTCTACCGAGTAAGGAAGGCTTGGGTTCGAGACCCTCTCGCGAGAATCTTTAATACCACGTCAGGGACGATAGCGTAATAATTACAAAAATAACTACCGTCGTTTGAATTGGTGTATAAAAATAAGAACTCAATAAAATAAATAAAACCAAATATTCACACATAAAATATAATTTCAATCACAATTTATGTATCTTTTATCAAATATGTACTGAAGACAGTTTTAAAAAAAGCTGTGTCTAGTTACTAGTTAGTTATACGAAAAATTATCAAACAAATTCGTGTAATTTTTAGAAAATTTAACGTACATATTGAATATCTACATAGAATCAAAGAATAAAATATATGTTAGTGATATAATTAAAATAAATCATGTAACACACATACATACCATTCAAACGACTACAACTTTTCCGAAAATCAAATATTATATAATGCGGCCATCACACTGCTTATTATTGAAGTTTTTTTTCTTGGTAAACAACTATATGGGACCATTAGAGGTGAAGTGAGTCAAGTGGTATTTTAGAAAAAAAAACTTAGATGCATTGTAATATTCTACACGTCTTAAAGTATCGTAAAAGTGAAGTAACTTCAGTTAATCCATATTGCAATAGTATGTATTATATTATCTCAGGAAAATAAAAATATGCAATAGCTGTACTTAAAATAAAGGTCCAAGAAAAAGTATTTTAATAGTTGGCTCACTTCACTTGTCGAGGGCTCATATATATTACAATATGTGGCAACACTGACCATTAATATTTTTTTCGTACTGACCTTTTTGATATATCGGCTTCGTCTCTAACAACTTTACGTTTATAATAAGTGATCCAATAATTTTTATTTAATTCCCAAAAAACAAGACATTGATTAACTCACAGCTGAACTCGGTGCAGGTTTTTTTAATGTAAGGTTTTAGAAAAAAAGCTTTTGACAGAGCTATGCGTCTATTTGATTATCGGCCACTATATTGAATAAGCCTCGATACAAAACAAAGGATTTAAGAATAATATATACAGGCAAATACTATGTATATTATAATAATATATTCTTTCAGTCCGAGCGGTCGACCCTCACATTCACGTAGGGTCACGTTGCTATGCAAGGTCCCTCCACTCTCGTTTTCAAATCATTGACTACTTCGTGCACTACTGTAGGGACGGTTGTCTTTCAACAAAAACGTTTGCAAGCGATAATAAGCTCTAAAGAATAAAAATGACTGAGTACGATTTTTAATAATATGGCAATATTTATTGAGTGACTTTTAACATCATTGCTAATTTCATTCAAGTTTACGATATAGTATATGTTTTATTAAATGAAGACTTAAATAAACATAGTGGTTTTGTAACTAGATGTGACAAGTAATACGTCTTTCTGAGCAGAATCTTTAAAGCTAATGCCATAGAATGGGTTAAACTATTGGTATAATTCTTTTTCCATATAACATACGCCCAGTAAAATCAAAGTATTACTGTACTTTATAATTAGAAATTATATCTTAATAAAAACACAATAATCCTTTGTACTTCATTCCACTTTATTTAATATGTCAGAACCGGTTTCGCTCATTGCGAGAATTGTCAACTGAAAATCGCAATGAGCGAAACCGGTCCTGACATATTAAATAAAGTGGAATGAAGTACAAAGGATTATTGTGTTTTTATAAATATAATGCCTTTCCACCAAGTATTGACAGTGAACACCCTAAAAGTAAGAAATTATATCAATCTCATAGAATATATCCCCATGATGCTTCTCGAATAGGAAAAACACGTATCACACCAAGTAACATAAATTAATTGATTTGGCATTTACTTGGTAGAACTCCATTTATAACAGATTAAAATAACAAAGTATTTTAGCTCTACAGTTTTTAATAATTTTATTCGTTGATAGCTATTTCGGCTTGCGCCATCGTCAGAACTATGTTTAAACTAATATTTTGCTCAGCTATATATACTGGCTCTGAAGAGATACACAATGCTCAGAGCCAGTATATATAGCTGAGCAAAATATTAGTTTAAACATAGTTCTGACGATGGCGCAAGCCGAAATAGCTATCAACGAATAAAATTATTAAAAACTGTAGAGCTAAGTAACATAAACACCAGAGTAAAGGTCAAATTAATAAATGATATCATTTCAGTGAAATATCAATGATATTAACAATTGAAATTTTATATTACAAACGACTTTCCAGAAATTGACCACCAAAACAATATAAAATGTTGACTTTAAGCGCTTATTTCAAAAGAATGAGCTTTACTCGAGAGCCTTGGTTATTACCGTAAAAAAAAACAAAAAAGAAAACAACGAGTTGTCTTCAAATCTCCGGCAACCTTGCGGGAGCAAGAAGATACAGCCAAAGATGTCAGCACTGTAGTTATTTATGTACTTGCCATTTAGTCTGGTCTGAAATCATGTTGAACTGACTCTTCAGATTACTGCAATGTTGTCGGAATGCGTTTAATTGATATTCTAAATAAGGATCAATCACCCTAATACACTCACCGTTCATAAAAAAAATGACAGCGCTTTACCGTAAATACTCACCATTTTTAACATAATTCATGTTGAATTAGTATATTTCTGGCATAGTTGATGTGTTACTAATTAAATTGACATTCACTTGGTAGATTTTCATTGTAATACGATAAATTATAGCGATATATTTAGTTATATATTAAAAAAAAAAAAAAACAGTTGATCTATATGTACTGGCTTAGAACAGATACATAATACATCCTGTTATTTGCTGTTACACCCCAATTTATATTACAAACTATAGTATTAGATTTATTATACATGACTTTATGACATGTATTAAACATGACATGAGAACGATAACAAATATAGGAGTATTGAAGATAGACTAGCTGTAAGCCCGTTGACCTCAACGGGGGGATTTTTGTTGCATTGTTAAGTAGTCTGAAAATTTACTGGCCTGAAAAATAATTTACAAACCTATTTATTGAATAAGCCAGAAATTCTAAAAGTAAAAGAAATTTATCTCGGGGCATATACCGACAGCCCTGCCCTGCAGTATTTAAGTTGTAAATTATTTAATTTTTGGAATAATGTTTAGGTTTGCTAACAATCATTTTATAATCGAGGAAAATCATAAATAACAGTTTATTGGAAAAATATGTCTTTAGTATGAATAAAAAAATGGCGACAGCGAGGCTGGGGAGGAGGAGGGGGATGGGGCAGGGGGAGGGGGAATAGGGGACATCCTTCATACACTCACTCATACAAACAAACGGACGGACCTTATCGACTATTAATATATATATTAGTTTAAATCAAAGTGATATTGATGATAAGTCACATTAAGGGTTTTAGTAGCGGCGATGGATTTACAATTTTTTGTTCATGTAAGATGTCATCGGTGTACGCATATTTATTTCTGATTGCTCAGGTGCATTTGGCTTCAGGTCTTGTTACAAAGATGTAAACAGATTTTTTTTAAATTGTAGAACTAAATACTTTCCTACTTTTTACCGTATATATATGTGTGATTTGAAATATGCACTGACGTGCCAAAAGGAAGACAATAAAAACCATGCATTCGGTTATAGCTGTGACATGTGTCAGGAAGCAATGTATAATAATTATCTTAAATAATGCAGAATATTATACCGTTAGTATCATATCGACTCATAATCGGCAAAAGAACTCAAGCGATATAATTCGGTAAATTGCGTTTTAAGTCAATACATAATTGTCCAATATCGCCTAAGACGTCAGTGACAAAATTTTTACAGCGATATTTCATTCGCCTGATCTTTTTTTGGGTATGCGCATGTTAGTGCATTGACTTGTTATCGTTTGTTCCACGTGGACTCCGGTTGAGAAACGCTGTTCCTGAGAACTGAAAGTATTCAGAGAATTGTGCTATATTATATCAGGATAGGCGTTGACCATAAATTACTATTTACTAACCGCACTTCCATTTAAAAAAAACCTGTAAAAAATATATATAAATTGTCGGTTACGATTTTCTGCCTAAAACATATCGATATAGTCAAACGTTTAAGTTTACTTTGTATGCGGAACAATCAATTAATAAAATATGTTTCCTTAGATTAAAAAAAGGTTATCGATTGATTGAATCAGGCGCCAAGGAAGCGGTAAGGATTTTTTCATCTCAATCAAATAGTAATTATAATAAATTACAGCAACGAGGAACAAAGGAACCCAGACATATCGTGTCGTCGCCGGCGAATTGTAGCAATTCGCAGTATCGAAAAGTGACTGTGAACGATTTCGCCGAATTTTTGCCGCTGGGGTCAAAACTATGAAGCATGCAGGCCAGGCCCAAATTAGAGGACGACCGCGTGAAAAAAACATCAATGATGGATACCTAGAATATAATTTATATATAATAGACTTGTTTCCCTGTCGGAATAACTTAAATAATATTCCTAAAACACATTTCTATGATGCTATTCCGATGGAATAACTTGACGAGATGCTATATTATTGAACGATATCGACATAGAAATTCTGAAAATAATTCCATACAATGAAATATTTTTTTTTATATTCTTACACGGTAGTTCTAACGACGTATTTACTATTTTAAATTTTGAACGCCATTCCGTTAAATAAAGCCGTGTAATCAACACAGTAAATATATGACTGAAGTTTGTTGGCATGGCTACAATAGAACCGACGCAGCGAATCCATAGAATGTATTTGTTAAAATATATTCATAAAGCATAGCAGTGCGATGATTAATACGCTGAGGATATAAAATAGTAAATAAGACGGACTTTTAATTTATACATAAACAAGCGAACAATAATATGAATGATGCTAGGATATTCGTTTCATACACTATGACTCGACACAAATGATGAATTTTAAGAACTAAGACAGCTGTGAAAACCGAGTCTGATTGCTCTGGAGCATGTGTATATTGTTTAAAATAGACTGAGAGGTTGTAAACAGTAACGGCGGCCGTTTTTTGATAGCTGTATATAATGACTTACATAACCTAATTATAAATGATAGTTTAATGTATGCTTACTGTTAATGTTTAAATTTGATTCAGAATCCTGATCACATTTTTTGGGAATGACCAGATATGTACAACGAACAGTAAAAAATAATCCTTGTTGGACGTGCCGGGTTGATTACATCCTTTACTTTTCATAGAGCAGTGTTACGCAACCATTTTTCCTCTACGGCACAAGTAGAATAAGAAGCTATAAACTTAAATGAATTGTAACAATACACACGATAAAAAAATTATATACGTTGGCAGAGGAGTTTTGGATATATGGGACAAGTTATTTGATTATTTTGCAATGTAAAAATTAGAGCAAAAAAAAGACGACACCGACTCCGAAGGAAATTTTTCAATCCTTTAATATAAACTTATATGTATAAGTTATCAGGGCTGTGGAGTTAGAGTCGTGAAAAATGAGGGGCTCAATTTTTTTTTGAAAAATATATTTAACGATGAGTGAGTATTCAAACAAAATATTCCCGTGTTAACATTGCATGCTTGGCTGACCTGATGGAATACATACAAGTTAAAATGAAATTATTGAAAGAAAATCTCAGAGCCGAAGTCGCCTTTTTTACACAATTCCACAACCCTGATATATATATATATGTATTTTTTTCTTTAAAAAAAACCGGGCGTAGCGAGAGCGATAAGTTAACCACTAGTCCTTTTCTAGCCTTATCCTTATATACCTACTTCTCTCTTCGCAAAAGTAAGCGATTGAGTAACAAACAGTTCTCGTAGAAAAACTTCTGTTAGTATGTCGTATGCTCCACATTGCGGGCGGAGATGGATAGAAAAAATAAAAATATGTATACCATCATTTTAAACACCATTATTTTTTAATTTATTTAATGAGTCAGAGTCGTAAGATTTTCGACTCTCGACTTTACAGCCCTGATAAAAATGCGATGCGGTAGACGGTACACCTGACCACTCACGACACGGCAACGGAATTGCTCAAGAGGACAAATGGAACTTAACCCTTCAGACTTTTTCATTTTTCTATTTTATTTTCTGCACACTTTAGTGCATTCAACAAGGACCTAAGGACTTAAATACTCCTCGGAAATTTCACTAAGAAAACACGAATGATCGTCGCCGTCGAATGCATCCTGTAAAAAGGGCATAAAGCCATAGCTTCTGGTGCAAACATAAGTACAAACATAGGTTTGATATCGTCAACACGCCGATTTACAACAGGATGCTAATCGTATATCCGGAGATGAACAATAAAAGGTAAAACATACTTATGTTGTCTGACCGGCGGTCGAACTTGAAATACTCGATAAATATACAAAACAGGCAGTGGCGGGAAACAGGCTAGATAATCTTTGACGGAATATTGTCGGTGACTTACATTTTGTAATTTAAAAAAAAAACTTGTTTGAATAAGCTTTTTAGCAGTCGAAAAATGTTAACAAGTGAAAGTAGCTTACATGCATTCATTACTACAACAGAACTACTATATACCAAAACCTTACTTTATGTTATAGAAAGTATTCCGTGTTCACATTTTTTTTTATATAATAGAAAATTGTGAGTGATACAATTGTTCCTGTGTAAAAATATGTATTCAATATATACAACTTTTTGTTCCACTAAAATTTTGTCGCAAGCCATAAATGGTTTGCGACCGCTGTTAACCTCTATATAGCATCTTAATATCGCCGAATAAAGAGAATAAGGGATTTGTCATTAAAAAAATGTAAAATACATAATTTCGTAGGATATATATAAATATTCAATACTCAAGGGATTCAACGCTTTTATATGTACACTTTCCTGGAATTAGGAATTATTAGAGAAGTTTAGGCAAACTGATACGATCATTTATTTTTCGATTCAATCAAATTATTAAAGAAATGCCAATTCTTTAGATGCCCGGTGCTTAATACGTAGCAATGATCCTCTATCTTACCGTGGAAAAGACAGGATGAATCAGTATCAGGAATACATAAAATTTTAGAGGTCAATAACATTCTGCAACTACCTAATTTAAGCAGTGCGGAATCCAAAGTAAAAATAAATCTTTGGATCCACTGCTCATTATCTTTTCCGTCGCAAATAATCTTTATACAGTCTTGGTCATTTGTATCATCATAAGATGAGTCGTTGCCATATTTATCCGATTATAGTTTTCAAAAATATAAGAAAGAGTATATACTACACGTAATTCAAAAAAATATTTTTACAAAATCTTCTTGTTGCTTGTTTTATGCTCTTAACAGAATTATCTAATATTGATTTTTATTTAACGAAAACGTATAAATAACAATGAAGAAATATCGTACTTCTATTTTATATTATTTACTATAAAAGACAAACAATTATTAGTTTATGAAATAAATTTAGCATTCATTCCAATTGAATCTGATAAAATTGCATTCGGAAATATCGTTGCTTTGTATAAAATTTGACGAAAACATACCATTTTTGCGCACCGCTTGTAATAATAGTGCCCAAATCAACAGCGACGTTTTCAGCATTGTAGCAACCTGGATTTGTGTAAATTGCAATCAAGAATAGGCTTGAGGGTTGCCTATCAACATCACTATGTAGGTACTTAAGTCTGACTATTTTTATAGTCCGATACGAAGACAGTCTATCTAAGAGTGTAAATGTTAAATAAATAACTATCCATCACCGAATACATTGAAAAACAACAAAAAAAACTCGATTGTATTATTCATCATAAAATAAGTAAAATTAATTAAAACAAGATTTCACATCGACGCACAAGTCTAAACTGCATAGAATGCGTCCTTTTTTGTCTTGTGTATGCGTCTCTCTCTTGAATGCAGCCGTATCTTCGTCTCATTTTGGCAGGGAATGAAGAAAATCCCACGTCTCGAGTTTTCTGTTGTACAGCCGTCTTTTTTTAACTAAAGACGACATCCCTTTCATCGGAAGGATCACACGAGTTCGTCTCGCTCTGACAGGAATAAAGAACATTCTGGAATGCACTAATTGTACAGAATGCTACAAAATTGATGCCCGAAAAGAGTATTAATTATTACAGACGCAAGAATTAATCAATATTTTGCTATATCCGATGCCGTGAATAATATAGACCTTGAATAATATCTTACTATAATTACAACACCAGATAAAGGTAAAATTTTCTTATTGGTCAATTTTGGTTGACGGTTCTTTAAAAAATAAGGTTCGGCTTCAATGAAAGTGATAGAAACGAATTAACATGCAAATAAAATTTCGGTATAATTGCAAACCCGTTCAAATCACTTATAGCAATTAAGTTTACACTTAAGTTTTTACAATAAGTAGATCCTTGCTAAAAGATGAATTGTAAAAACTATGAACATGAACTTACAGTCATCCGTGCACTGCCTGAACGTCTGAAGATGCCGAAAGGCGAAACCCGGGTCGTTAGTGACAGATCTTGTGTAAATGAACGATTCAAATTTAATATTGAAATTCAACCAAGCACCTTCAGTTGAAATCTTAAATTATGTAAAAAAAAAAACTGTTGATGAAAATGAATTAAGCATCTGAAGAACCGTGGTCACTGTCAAAAGTTTATGTTAAATCGTTTTCGAATGTGCGCCATTTGTCAGCTCGCGCATTAGTCGAGTGTAATATTTGTCAACAATTGAAATAAAGCTAATACTGTAAAAATATCGCACCACTTTTCATACATTAATCGCAATATGATTGATAATGAATGTTGAAACTAAGATTTTTTCAAACGTATTCGTTTGCCCATACCATCCACTACACAAGGGCATCCGCCTTCACCTGTTGGCTAACTTTTGTAACTTGCAATTTAAGACGTCTAGCCATTGATCCCAGCCCAAGCCTTTCAGGTATTAAAACAAAACAAACAATTCATAAGGCATTCATAAGGTGTGCAGGCATAATAAATACGCAGTTCATTGACTTTTGTAAACTTTGGTATCTTTAAAATTAAGATTACCTCTTAATTCGATAAATAAATGCAAAATTTCTAATATTATAAATTTCATATTATAATATTCATAATCATGTCTTTAAGAATAACATACGGCTTTTATATCGAGGAGATATACATTCTTACGTAGGAAGTTCGGAAAATTATTCCATGCTTGTTTTCATTCAAATGATTTAGATGAGGAAATTAATTACATTTACACTAAAAAAACCACAGATCGTAGTGTATAATTGCTAATTTTTGGAAAAAAAAACCATGTCTACATAGAGTCATTCATATTCACTCTTTCATAGCTTTCCCTTAAGCAGTTTGAAAAGCTCCGCGCAATCAACCGGGTTGGCGCTCACTCCAATGAAACTACATATTTGAATAATATTATTTTTAATTGGAAAAGCCCGAAATAAATTAGAAAATTCTATAAAATATGACAATAATTTTACTAAAAACGGATTATTCATTTAATTCAGTGTATTTTCTTGATTTGGGCTTGATTTTATAAAAAATAAATATTAAAAAAATAGAACGAGTTATGTTGAGAAAAAACTTATTTTTAAATTATCAAATGATTATATTTTTATTATGCAAATCAAATAATAAAAAAAACACCATTCTTTATTTCGAATATGACTAATTATGCCGCGCATTTGTTTGATCGCCCCGCGCAGCCTATGAATTTTCCGGGCAGCTACCTCTCGTCTTTATTGAAAATAAATTTTCATCGCGTTGTAAATGTGAAAGAAATAAATCACTCAATATTGTCCATCAATAGCAAAAAATAAAATCGGTCTTCCACACCAATATTAAATATACCCCCAACTCAAAATTCTCAAAAAATTAAGTTCAGAATATATGCATTTACAGCTTCAAGTTTTTCTTAGTTGCCAAAACAATATATCACATAATCATTTAATAGCGTAAAACGAAGAGAATCGGTCGATAAAATGTATATACATTTTCCAGAGTATGATCTTAGCGTAAAAGGTGATCCTTATGCGGCGGCGCAGGGCGATAATAATTATAGCCGGGGCACGCTTGTTTGCGGGCAGCCTGTATGGCGCCCTTCCTTTCCCACACAAGACCGTGTCCCTTTCTCGCCGGACCTTGAGACGGGAAGGTTCAATATACCAGAACTCGTCTGGGAAGTCGGCACTGGGGTAAACCGGAATAATGTTTTTACTATTTTATTGTTTCGGTAGCACTTCGAAAAGGGAAAGTAACGTAAAGTTTTTTTTAAATTATATTTATTTTTTAAAAAAGCATTCTGATTAAATTGTATAAATATGTTTATTACCATGAAACTATTCAAACTATTTAACAATATCAAAATACTGATTATCTACCAGAGCAGATTTACTCGGTGCGTTACTTATTATGTATACTTTTAAATAGGTAACATTTACTCAAAATCAATGAATATCCTACACAACGTAAGCAGACTTGGTTTTTATACTGTGGAAAATAAAATTGCATTTGTGAAGATTTTTTTGATGTACATACTGCATTGTTAACAAAAACATATTCAAATGATAAACAACCCAGTGAACAATTTTAATTCATAAAGTTACATACGAAATTTTTATTATACAACAAACAGGCTTTACATGAAATATTCATCATAAGGGATAATTATTATGGACAGCAATCGCAAAATCTTGAAATGATAACGGTGTCCCGATGCGAAAATTGATTCTATCAACTATTATTAAAGTACACAGTACTTACATATATTTTATAAAACTACCATCACAATATTTCAAATCGTATTTTCTAATAGAATCAAAATGTAAGTAAGATCTTACGAATAAAATCTCTTGGTCTTGGTAATGGAAAATTTCTTAGCAGACTTTAATTATAATAACCGATTTCGGGTTATCTAATTTGTCGATTGGACCTTAATATCCTGAGTCGGAGCATACCTATCTATACGACGTGGAAACTGTATACACACGGTCAACAACCCAAATGTCGGACCGGTGTTTCGAAAAGGTAAATCCGCTGAGGAGGCATTCCTCTGAGGTGATATCACGGCCATAATCACTCGGTCCACCTTCTTAATTCATAAACGTGGCGATCGATTCAATTGATAACAAGGTATGTATTATTTGTTAATGTTTTCAACATATCCTATAACGCGTGATTTGTTTGAAGTTTCTTACTTCACCGTCGGATTCGCGGTGGTCAATGTTGTTGGCTTTGGTTACGGTTCCGATCTAATAAATTGATTATTCAATCGATTTTTTTGGATGGTTGGAGGATTGGGCGTGAATTTCCGTGACGTCCAACATTTCCTCTCACTCATCCTAAAACAGGACGTACCACTAATCTTGCCCTAACCCTTTCTAAAACTAACAATCAGGCTAAGCGTGTGGTGATAGCTATATGTGAGCGGCAGATTCCTACTTGACGCGTACAGGTTTGCACGTGTTCTTTTGATTTTGCCGCAAAACTTATTGAATTAATGAGGACCAACGTTCCCTCTAAGCTGCGCGCGTGCGCGGCCGCGCAGTAGTTGGGAAGCTCCCGCGCACTCATTCCGGGTTGGCGCGCACTACAAGACAGTTGCTCAATTAATATTTGATCGATCCGCGCAGCCTCCACGCAGCCCCCGCGCAGTCTTTGAAATTTCCGCGCAGCTAACCCTTCGGCTTAGAGGGAACGTTGATGAGGACTGAACATTGTTTATAGCAGGGTTTCTTAAACTATGTTTCGCGGAGACAGAATAGGTGTTCCGAAAAAAATTGGAATGGTTTTATACGCTGCATCACAATTTAAAAAAAATCTTAAAAATTCAGCCAAGTGTTTTCCGGACTTGCGAAGTGTTCCATTCCAGAAAATGTTTGGGAAACCCTGATTTATAAGATACTACTCATGAAGAGTTATTAAGGATCATTATGTGTTATTCATATATGTCACTTGCGTTACCACTACTTTACATAGCGCTTCAAATAGTGTTTTTTGTGCAGGTTTTGTATTTTAGAAGTTTTACTTAAATTTACTGAGAACTTTTGAGTTATGTTTAAATTACTAGTTGATAAATAAACTAAATTTTTAAATTATCCAATTATATGCCATTTACATAACACTTGCGTGACGCCGCTGTCACAGCATACGCTGATCGCACATTCACTTGTCTGCATTGCATCGCCTGCATTTAGGAGTACGCTTAACCTTAGTCAAAGCGTCTTCCTTCGTCGAATCGACTGACTTTTCATTAAAGGTTACCAATATGATCATAGTTATTAGATGGCATTTTGGTTTTTTATTAGCAGTCATTTATTCATAATACCAGTTTGAATCGTTATAAAAATGATGTTTAATAACACAATCAACGACTATTCATATTTTAAGGCCTTATTTGACAACGAAACCATAAAATAAACACTACCCGGCGGAAATGCAGTCCCAGATTCTACAGTACCTAAGTATGTATCAGGGAATAATAAGCTCTAAGAGGAAAATTATAATGTGGTTTTTATGCAGGAAAGCCGCGAGACCGTGAAATATTAGCGTGCACTCTCCAATTCCAAACGGTCAGCGATCGTTGTCAGTATGCGAGTAATGACATAATAAATAAATATCAAATATAATAAATAATATGAAAAATTTACATACATGTTTGCAAAATAAATACTATTTATTATGTTGTCTCTTTTCGAAAGACGACACAAGTTGTTCTTGCTAAAATACATTTTTTTCTAAAATTGATAAAAAAAAACGATGATAAACATTATAAGTGCTTGATGAAGAGCATCGTAAGAAAAGATTTGATTTTATGTCGAATTCGTTTGAAGAACTCAAAATTCTAGGCAGGCGTGCGAGATGTCTTCAATACAATAGATTGATAAAACATATCATCACTGTTGCGGTCTTTATTTTAACTCTATTGTCGCAAAGTATTAGGACGCCATATCAAAGAAGAGCGAAATGAAACAGCGGCGATTTTCACGGTACGGTGCACGAAAGCTGAATGTTGACTAAACATTTTCAACGCGATATATTTTTATTTATTAAATAAAGCAGTTTATAATTGATGTGGGTATATCAAACATAATATTATTGCCACGAAAAGACGGATGAGATTCGCTAAGAACACTTTCCCAAGGAGCGAGGGGCAAAGAGATATCAGGCGCGGGGCAGTGTGTCTGTGATTCAGCCGGTGACCGAGTCACGAGCGCACTCTCCGCGTGTGCGGCAGGTCAGTGCCGCGACACCGGCTACACTTCTTAGCGCCTGATACTTGCAACTGTCGCAAAGTACCAACAACCCAACAAAAGTATCAATTTAAAACGCTTTTGTGATTAAGATTATTTAATGATTTTGAGTACAATCATACAAAAAAATATAATAAAATACATGAGCTAAATTCAAAAAAGCCTCCCGAAAGAAATTATAAAAAAAAACATTTTATAAAGAACAATAAGGTAACTTATTTACAAATACATAGACCATGTTGTATATTTTTAATTTTTCTACCAATGAACAATAGATACATAAAGTATTTTTTTCATTGCACGTCTCTTTTCATATTCTTTATTCTCGATACGAATGGAAGATTTTTTTCTCCACTTTAAGGGTGTGATTTTGTTAACGTTTAATAAGTTTTTCAAAAATAAATAGTGTTCAATGGTTGAGATGCGATGTTTTACCGAATAAATAAGAGGCCACTGCCTGTTCGTTTTTTTAAAGATAAATTTTATTAAAATATAACAATAAGGAATGCTTAATGCAACTGGGATAGTTTGAAAATCCTATTAGGCTGGACTGGATCAATTAAACTAATGAATTTAAATCGTTCAAATTATGTACATTCACACAAGTTTTGTCACTAAAGACCAGGGATTCGCCTTTCGGCATCTACATAATTTGAACGATTTAAATTTAATATTATTCACCAAGCACCTTCAGTCGAATGTTTGTAAATAAGCCATTTTATGCTGGGTTATTATTTAAGATTCATTTAACTTGTTCAAGAATTACCAGAATTGTCACTCACAAATCTTACGAATATTTTTTTTTATCATATACTAAGTACGAAAAAATAATCTTCAATATGTATATACAAATTTGTATTGGTAGGTGTCTAAAAGTAAAAATATACTTTGGATGTTGAAAATGCCGAAAGACACCCGTGAGAAAATCTCCATCCGCAGGAAACTATCGTACAGGAAGCGGTCGCAGGATTCAAGACAGCCTTAGCTACCTCACCTCAATTTTCAAACCGCTTGATCGATATAATTCTTTTTTCATTAACCGCATTCATATCCGGTCGGAACAAAAGAAGGGTAGCTTATAAATTGGTGGCAGGTAGATAACGGCTGTCGTAAAAAAAGGGTTCATTTAACATGACTAATAAGATTGATCAATAAAAAGGGACTAAATCCCTTATCGCCCGGGATGAAATAATGAGATACAAATCGAATAATTTGATATACAAAATATTTTTTCTTTTTTGACCATATTCGCTTATTGTGTGGAGCATATGGCCGTCACAGCACCTACAATGTCACACTCTCTCCCGAAAATTGCTTTATCCTTCCTCCAATGACATGCCAGCATCCCTCATTTCCGCAGAGTATTTTTAATGAAAAAATTAACAAGTTTTTTGGACGGCTGACAAAATTATCGATCATTGCCCTATTCAACTATCAGAAAACAATAAGGAACCAAAGCCACAGACAAAGAACGAATGGCAACTATCATGGAATACCACCTCTTACTCAAACTTATATGGTGTATTCCAGTGCTTCCCAAACATTTTCATTCCACGGCCCCCTAAATCTGAAAAAAATAATCCGCGGCCCTCCTCAGTACAAAACATCTTCTGCGGCGGCCCCCAATCTGGGAAGCACTGGTGTATTCGACGGAATGCTGGCCTGATATATTTTTAAAAAATACTCATTTTTACTAATTCTCACTTGTAATTAATAAGATCAGGACCAGGAGTATTTTAATTTTTGAATATAATGTCATTCCACCCAGTATTGACAGTGAACACCCTAAACGTAATTGATTTATATTTTATGGATCTCAAGAAAAGCGATTTGCTTTATATGATATTAAATCATGTTTTTATAAATAATAATTATATTTTGCTCATTAAAATATGACAATTACCCACATATTAATTACTCGCTTTTAATGTGTCAACTGTCAATACTTGGTGGATACTCATTGTATTCTCTAATCAGTTGATAATGCTCGTCATTAGTGAAACCGGCCCTGATCTAATTAAATCAAAGTGGAATTAGTGCAAATGAGTATTTTATTCTTTGAATATTAATTACTCTCAAATATATAGAATTTGGGTATAGCTGTAGCAACTTTCAATTCACTGCGGAAAGTCTGAGACTCACGGTTGTACTCAGTCAAAACCAAGTGCCTCCTGTTTAGCGCATGCGATCTGATAGTGCTGCTTTACGGTTGCGATACATGGCACCTTACAAAAACACAGAGTAACCGTATACTGTGCTTTGAAAACAGGTGCCTACGCCAAGAACTAGTAGTTTGACTTTGTCAGAAACACAGAGATAAGGGAACGGACCAAACAGCCGTTAATTTCTTCCAAAGTGAAGAATGTATTTTTTAGGTTTTAAAAAAAAATAATTATGATTAAATAATCCATGAATTATTAATTTTAATCAGTTTTATTAAATTTTCAAATGTTTCCGAAGATAAACGACAATCGTTTACAAAAACATTTTTTATTTTTTCTATTTTGTTAAAAAAATAAATTACTGCAAGGGAATGCCACACAATCGAGAAATATTATTCGAGGATTTTCGGAAACAAAAAGGTTCTCCATCCCTGATCTATAAGATGTAGTTGGCGGAGCTACGGAACGCTAGAATGACATGGGAGGAAGCAAGAAGACTGGCGGGGGGGGGGGGACAGAGAATCTTGGAGGAATCGTATGGTGGCCGACTAGGAAGCGGATATGGAAAAATAGATCTAAAATAAGTAATGCGGTATTAATTAAAGTGTTCTATTTTATTTAATATTACTATATTGTTTGAAAATACTAAATTTTTAATTAGTAGAAAAAATTAACACGAAAACAGAGTTTAAAAGTATGTTACAGAATGCTATACCCAAGGTGCTACCAACTACATACTGAAAATAACGCACCGTTTTCAATTATAATTCAAAATTGGTCAATCGAAGATGAAATTATTTAGCCTTGTAATTCTGCCACGAAACTTTCAATACGTGTGGTTAACCAACATTTAAAAATGTAATGCCGTTCGATACAACTTACAGGCATAAATTAAAACATAAGCCTAGTTAGAACTTCTGATATATTCTTCTGAATCTGATATATTCTTACTTAAAAAAAAGTTATTGTACAGCTATATTTTTTAAATAGTCAGCAAATAAAAGAGTCGTCTTTTCTAACGTCGTCTAAAAACTCGCGGTTGGATCAATCTTTGAAAGAACCTTTTAAAAACAATGATGACAACCAAGTCCGACCATTTAATCTACTAACAGATCTTAGATCTTTGCTTTGCATTATATTAGTTATCAAATTTAGTTCAAGGTTTATCAAGAATCACAAATCATCACATGCGTCCGAAAAATTGATAAAAAGAAAGATTGATCAAAAATAAAGAAAGTGAAAGAATGTGTAAGCCTGTCGAGAGCATTGTTATTTGGGCACTTAAGGCAAAACTGCAAAACAATGTAGGTATATGACAGAACGCAGTAACAGTTTTTATATAAGTAATTTTGTAATAATCTATTTGACGGAAAAAATATGAGTTGTTTTGAAAAATATAGTACCTTCATATAATAATCGGTGATAAAACAGACAATACGTATTTTTTGGTAGTTTCGCCCTTGATTCCAATCCCCTGAATTGGAAAATAAATATATGCAACGTTATTTATTCAATATTAAGTAAAATACCCGCAATGAGCAAAATCGGTCCTGATCTTTAATGCGCAATGTGGAATTACAAAAAAAAACAAGTAGGTATGTATGTTTATTTAAATGAAGCATTTTGATACATTGGAGAATCATTTGCTTTTTTGTGAATTATGTTCACATATATGTAGTAGTAAATAATATAAAAATCAATTTGCGGTCAAATTTATTAGTCACGTGTCCATAATTGTACGACAACCGGACAAAGACTGTTTACAACCAAATCAAACGGCAATGACAAAATATATATTTTGACAACTGAAAGACTCTTTTAAAATGTGTATTTAAAAACAACTTAAAAGTGTGTTCCGCGTCTGGAAGGCATTCACTATTGTACGATTGAGACTTTATTCAGATATAAAAAATGATTATTACACATCTTTTTGTCCAGATGACAATATATTATCTTTCAATGAATGACGGAAAACGAACTGAATAACGACAATTTGAGGCACATCGTTAATCCGAGGTATGGTGCTGGAAAGAAAATTTGCCATATGTTATGTACAACTGTATTCATATAAAATTTAACGGTACCTTATTCAAAGTACATATTGTCGAGAATCCATTCAATAATAAATGTAATGCACAATTTTGATCACAACATCGGTAATGTGATAAAAAAAAAATGCTACACGCACTATTTAAAAATATATACAGCCATGCTGAGTTCGAGTCATCGAATGTAGACACGAATGCGAAGCCAATGATGTTGTATTTTAGTTATACCTACTCCATGCGTGGCACTGAAAAAACATGTTTCAAAACAGACTATTATTTCGCTGATAGGTGTCCTTCAATATTAACCGTTTGAATACCGCGCAAATAAATCATTAATATGTCCCAGAGATACTGACGTGGTTTTGAGAAAAATAATTTTGCCTAACATACACTCGAATTCGATATTTTAAAAACTTATATTGACTCAGTATAGATGGAACTACAGATATTCATCAACATATTGCTTATATTCTATTAGAATACCAAGTATTTCATTTTTTAAATGTCTTGGACATCCGTGTTCGCTTGCATATCGACTTTGGACAGGGAAAAGGACGTAACCCAGTTATTTTAAAAACTGTTTTTTTTCGATAATCACAATGTATCAAACTTGATACACGTTCTATCAAAAGGATGTAAGCTGCAAATGCCGAATTAGTATCTAAATTTAGCTTTTAAGTTTGAAAAAAGATGAGCTTGTGAAAATTAAAACCAAGAAAAAAGGTTTTTCCTTGACAATTTCTTTAATTAATATTAGAATATTTCAATTAAACACCAGCTTAGAAGCTCCGTGTATTTCAAGGTTGTGTATATTTCATAATTTGCATACGGCCCAAAATCGTCAAAACACATTTTTGTGCCTCTTGTATAATTTGCTATGTGTGGGTTACGTCCTTTTTCTTTTCCAAAGTCGATATGTTCCGGACACCCGTGTTCGCTTGGTATTCAAATGGTTAACGGCTTGGTATATCCATTTTTTAATTACATTTCGATTAAACAGAGCTTGAGCTAAGTATTATTTTTATGAAGTGATAAACCATTTAACAAACAAGATAATATTTTAAAAAAATTGATGCTTGGTTTGCCACCCGACATTCTTTCCACCACAAACGGTCGTTCCTTAAAAGCAGGGCTGTGGAGTCGGAGTCGGATGTTTTGTCCCGAGTCGGAGTCAGAAAAAGCTTACGACTCAGACCCATTTCACAAAAAAAAACCTTTAATGTGTAGGTATTCAAGCCACCAAGCTCCAGTGTTGCCACTGCATGCTAGGCCGACTTAAGGTGATTTTATGGTATACATATGCAAGTTAAACGGAAATTATTGTAAAAATAAATTCGGGGTCGGAGTCTTTTTTTTACCTTACTCCACACAGCTCACATAGATTTAAAAACCTTGGTTTTTGTCAATCAAAATTGTTGAATATGATGTTAATAAATTGATATTTGAATGACGTTCAAAAGTATCAAAACAATAATTTTATAAATGGAAAAAGAAATAGTAATATCAGAAAACCACACTATAAATCGGAAGGACCAATAGACGATGCTGTCATTATATTTGATATATATTTTGTATTGATTTAAACAGAATCAATGGCTCACACTATTAGAATTGTTTTAGATATGGGTTAATATTTCTAAGAAAGCAACAATTAAGAATCCATTGGTACTTTTGATTATTGATAATTTACATGTCATCTAATTTCTTTCCGCATATAACTTTTGAAGCAGCGCAGTAATTTGATCATTAACAACGCGTCAATCTTGGGTATATTTCGGGTACAATGTGGTTGAGGAATCGATTCTGAAATGAAGCAAAGGTTACTTTTATGCGATTTTAAAATTTTATCTACGAAGTTTCAATTTTTTTTTAAACTAAAAGCTCCGTGCGTGAGGCATCGTAATACCTGTTCAAATAAGTTTGATGACAGAGAGGTTCCGGGCGTGTTGCATTGAGTTATTTGTTTCGGGAATTGTGATGTACAATTTATAATGATTCAGGTGCCTAAGCTGAAAATATTAGTGACACATTGAAGTATAAAAACCAAATTATTAATTAAAAAACCATGTGGTAAGATTTACTAAGTTTATAAACATGTACAGTCTAAATAGAATGTAAAATAATAGTTACGTAACTACAAAAGAATTACTTTACTTACGAGTGCTGTATAAATCAGTTTTTCTTACCTGAAAAAGAAGAAATGGAAATTATCAGACGTATAAAGAGTTAATTTTCAAATTATACAAAAAGGTTTATAACCGAGATGTTTCCATTCCACATGGAATTTGGGTGTTTTGGTTGATTTTCTCCACAATATTGTTTGCGGGACTGCGATCCTTGTAATGGAAGTACAGGCAGCAGACATCGAGCCGGGAACAAAAAAGTGGTCGCCGAAATACAATCGCCGCCAGCCAACGATTTTGAAAGGATTTCGGGAACATCTGCCCACGAAATAAATGAACGACATTTCGTGAAATATTTTCCGATGGTAACTTTTACAGTGCGCATACAGCTTTGAGTAGACGTTTAGGAAAACACGAGAGCTCAACGGTATCAAAAAATGTATTAACGATTGGAAGAATGCATGCATAAATGAAACTTAATATGTCTTCATTATTCAAATATTTGGAAGTCATGTAATGCCCACGTTACTAGGAGACCATTAGATTGATTGGATGTTGACGATCTAATACTATTGAGTGTGCATCGGTGTCTTAAAAGGACTATGTAATAGTTAAACGTGCGTGGCAGAGGCACAGTTGATCATTACCTGAATATGAAATGAATTATGATTTAAGGTACTTTCATAGGAAAATGTGCGGACAAATGAACGGACTATTTTAGACCTTATTATACCTTACATAGGATGCTAATTTCGAATGCATTATACGTTATCTCACTTATTGGTGCTGCAAGAAAATACTACTATTGATGGTCCTTGTTAATACATTTAAATTAATTATTAATGTTGTTTATTTATAATGCGAATAATATATTTTAAGCTTGATGTCATTCATCGGAGTCTAATATTTACAAAATTGAATAGATTTATTTCAGTGGTACAATTAGTTCTAGGATAAAGTAAATGGTCAACGAAAAATTATTAAAATCTGATGTTAGTTTACTACTTACTGCCACCATGGACTATTTCTTAAGAAAAATATATATTAAAAGATTTATAATAATTGGAAAGTGGAAAGTAAGCTTTTCAACAATAATAAAATCTGCAAGTGGCGTTTTCCATCGTTTACCTCACAAAAAAGTCAACAAACTAACCATTAATTTAAGTACCTAATCGAAACCACTTAAGACATATTTATCAAACTTATTACAATACGTAATCAATACCGAAATTTCGATTCTTCGGTCTTTTATAGTATATCGAATTGGTATAAAGGAATCTGTACACACTTTTAATGATTAATAAATACACTTCGTAAGGTGCATTTCAAGTGTACGTCTGTACTACAGGTCTGCACGGGCCGGGTTTGGGCGGGTAAGCGCAATTAAGATTCAGGCCCGGGCCGGACCTGGGTAAGAAGCCATGATGATTTTAATATTACTAGTTCTATAGAGAATCGTAAATTGTTGTAAATTTGTAAAAAACGGTTTTTTTCGGTTGAGTATAAATTCGGGCTTCGGGTCGGGTTCGGGTAACAATTGTTGTAATTGACTCGGGCCCGGGTCGGGTCTGAGTCTTTCGGGCTCGGACAGGGTAGTTTTGTAAAATTTTGGCCCGTGCAGACCTCTACTCTGTACACAATCATATATCAATGTGAGGTAAGACTACGTTCGATTAATGACTTCTCACCGATAAAATTGAATACGTATGATACCCGCAAATAGGAGAGATCCTGATTTAATTTAAATTTTATAATCTTTGATTGAATACTATATTTAATTCATTTCTAGAATATACTGTCAAAAAATTGCGAGAACCGCTTTTTTCGTAATACTCATGATAATCAAACGCATTTGCCAACGAAAGTCCCGATGTCACACCCAACAGCCACAACACATCGTATATGTTTAAGAAACGGAAACTAAGCGTCAAACGAATAATAATTTTAAACGAATAACGTCGTGGATGACGCGCACGGCATGTTGCGCGCGCATGCGCTCCGCCTTCCTGCCAGCTGCTCGTCGTTGGTTCACTAACGAACGCAAGACGGGTTACTTCCACAGAACGATACAAATATTCCACCTCCTGCAAACTTCTAGTGGCCTGATACTAACGCCAGTCAGAAGAGACATAAATAAAATTGTTTTCGCATACTATTTAAAATTGATCTTTACTTACGAAAAACTTTGTCAAACTCGATTAAATTGACATTTACGTGTTAGAACTCCAAGATAATAAATCTTCCGAAGTTTCCGAAGAAACCAAATCAAAATATATATATATAATATATATTGTCTCCCCAACACCAAAGGGACTGTAACGAAAATCTATATATTGATAGTCGATAATGGCTGTCCGTCCGTCTGTATGATTGTTCTCGAATTCCCCTCCCCCTCCCCAACCCGCTGTCGCCATTCATTCATTTCTTTATTTTTCTCTGACTTCTATGTGTGAATTTTTGAAGTCATGACATTTTTATTTTATTATGTTGTGTAAAAGCAATTAATTTTCGTACTAACCAAAAATATTCTGTCAAGCTGGGGAATCGATACCATGACCCAGATTTTCATACGCGACGTGCGAGAGCTTATCTATTGTTCCATGAAACCAATTGAGTATGGTGAGATAAAAGCTCTATATAATTTAAATAATACAAAGCAAATGATACAAACGCATTTTTAGTGAACTAATAATGACATATGTGGGTGAAACCTTACACTAAACAAATTTGAATTATTCTGAAAATTCAAAGATTTCAAACTTCAGGGTTGAGATAAAGTATAGGGCTGCTCAATTATAAACAATAATTTAATTTAATATTTATTTATACATATATATAAATATAATTTATATATACTTAATGCAGACCTACCTTCGTCCTTCCTACACTCAGGTTACATTATCGACTATTAATATGTAGATTTTTACATATAATCTCGACAGTTAAATGTAAAAATTAAATGATTTACGAGGTCTATTTCTTCGACTACGAAAAATGATTGTTAGCAAACTTAAACATTATTCAAAAATTAAATAATTTACAATTTAAATATTGCAGGGCTTTCGATATATGCCCCGAGGTATGTTTCTTCTTCTACGAAATATATTTGTTAGCAAACTTAAACATTTCAATTATTTTAAAAATTATATTATATACAATTTAAATACTGCAGGGCAGGGCTGTCGATATATGCCCCGAGAAATATTTCTTTTACTTTTAGAATTTCTGGCTTATTCAATAAATAGGTTTGTAATTTATTTTTCACGCCAGTAAATTTTTTGACTACTTAAAAATGCAACAAAAATCCCCCCGTTGAGGTCAACGGGCTTACAGCTAGTATGTAATAAATAACCTACATATTCACATTTTTTTTTTATCACGAACTAAGTACGAAATGGAATTACTACTGTGTTATATTATGTTATAATTATCACAATTTACTACATTAAATTCACAGATTAACGAGTTTGGTCAATATAAAACGAAAGGTGTACGAAGGCCATGTAGAATGGCACCTGTCGGGATTCGAACACCGGCCACTTTGGGCGGAAGGCGACGATTTAGCGGTCGAAAGAGCCTCCACCGGTGACGATTAAGCGGACCAGCATGAGCGGCCTAAGGTGCAGGCAGGCCATATATATTATACCTACCTGATATTATTGTTGCACGGCCCACTACGAAAATTTCGCTGGCAAGTAAGCATAGAGACAGCTAACGTCATTATATAGTTTCTCAAACTTTTGAGACATATATATTGAAATATTTTTCTAAATATTCTTTAAAAATTTTGGTCACTGGCAAGTTTCTAAATTTTACCCAGAAATTTACGGAATTCCGTCAATGAAAAGACGCGAGACCTTTTTTTTTTACCTCTCCCGGAGTTCAAACATTTTTTTGTCACTGACCGACATTCGGGATTTATGGATTTGCCCGTGGTCCCCCAAGACTGTGCTGTGGCTCCCCATACATTATTTTTTCTCTGCGGCCCCCGATTGAGAAACCGTGCTTTAGTATGTACACCTAAATAAACTTATGTTATTAATATTAAGATTGTTCCGATTCACGAAAATATCAAAAGCCAACAAAACAAAAACTAAGGTTGCCGACGTTTAATAGACATACACTATACATATAAGCTAAAATGGTATGCTACCCTCTTGTATGTGATTATTTATAACAAAAATAAATGAATCCAATATAATTAAATGTAAGTCTTCAATGCATCTTTATTAGTATAAATTAATTAGTCCTGCTGATAGGATGTATGGTCGAAGACTTTACTTAAAGTAAAATTGTGCATCCAATTAACCGACAAAATAAATGTACGACTAATAGGTAACGCGTCTAGTGATTATTATTTTTTAATCATGAAACACAAGTATGTATAACAAAACAAATATAATAATAAATAGTACCTATGTAATAATAAAAAAATATTGTAACGAAGATTATGTACTGCAATCGAGGAGGAATATTTCGAATAAGTCTTTCTTTTGAATTGATTTTTTCTATCGGTAGTTATGTATTGATAGATAATATTGAATTGTATACAAAAACGGTGCAATAATTTTACTATGAAACACTCATACGTTTTGTTTAAATTTATTGAATCAAGCCAAATCTCGAGGACGCATCGTGTTTTAATAAACGTGACAAAGTAATAACAGGAAGCAACACGTGTTTCTTTCGACACAAAGACTGTAACGCGAACTCAAATCCCACAGAGCTGCTGGTTTGGTAAACAATGATCCCTGAGCCAAGAGAGAGACGACGGATACCTCCCGGCATGGATGCCATCTGCCGGCTGCCCTCAGTGTCGGATAACAGCAAGCATCGGGATACCGCTACTACCCGCATGTACTCACAGTCACCAACCACCCTTGGGACATTTTTTGTGGATCACCAGCTTCAAATCAAGCTCACAGTGCCATCATAGCTCGTAAACCATGATTATGTTCGGATAAAATTTAATTGCATGTTAGAAAAGCTTACATGGTATCAAGGGTTAGAAAAAATGGCATTATCAGTCAAACTTATATGCACGAATTTGGCTAATTCCTATACATACTAATTTCAAATAAAACGCTATAAGCAACAATTCCATTTCATATGATGGCAAATAGCTGCCTCACACTGGAAATGGAATGTGTTAAATTTAAAGACACGTTACCCAAATATGCCTTACAACTTGACAATATTTTCTTTAAAATTCGCAACTTTTCACAAAAAAACAAACGGCGAAGGCCCTTGCTTCATGACATTTCATCAGTTTATTGCGTTGACAAATCCGGATAAATGTGAACCATTTTCACCTTGTTACGATTTTATTTGTCTTAGGGGTAGTAAGTAGTATGTAGAATAAAATTATAATATATTTGTCAAACTTGTCGGACTGTTCTTACTGAATCAATGAGCTTTATGCAGTCTGACCTGACTGACGTTAACGTGATGTCGAAATAGCTACCAACAATATTTAAATAAATTAACCATTTATACTTCAAATTTAATGTTTTTTTTATTCAATTAACTCTTTTGAAAAAAGTGCATATGTACAAAAAGCCTCGTTAAGAGTAATTGGCCAATTTTTGTTCACAAAATACGTTGAAAAAATGACAGCGATATCTTGGAAAATCCAATCAAGAAAATAGTCGATCAAATAAAGTGTTGGCAGCCTCTGTAAGTAGTACGTCTAATATTGATTTTCATCCAGACCTAATGGGCGAAATGCCTGGCAAGGCGACATGGTTCCTGTGTCTCAGGTTTAAGCGAGGAAACAAGTTGACGTGAAAACAATGTTGTAAAAGAATCTCTTGGGCGGATTGAAGAGCGAGTGCGTATAAAAGCACGATTCATGCTGTTATTAATCGAGTCATAATCAAGTTAAGTAACAACTTAAATAAAAACGAATAAAGATTAGAGAAATTAAAACATTAAGTTGCAATTGTAAAAATGTTTTACACTAATATAATATTTAATTCGACTATAAAATTTGCGTTTCTTAAATGTATGCTTACAAGCCTGTGAATGTATTTGTGTTAATCCACATTGCCATCAATAGCTTTAAATCAGTGATAATACATTTAATTATTATATCTGTATACACAATACACATATCGCTACAATAAAGCAACAGTGGGATAATTCTAAAATATTAGTTTCTAGATAATTAAACTTTGAGGATTGTGTTGTACTTTTATTAATAGCGAATTATGGTTTTATTTAGTTTGTTTTACGGTTTATGATGATGAAGGATAAAATATAATGTGAAATTAGTACAAAGTGTTACAATACAATGCCTTTTCACCCAGCATTCATTGACGGCGAACACTTATCTAAACTTATCAGTTATGTTTAGTGTGTATTTTATCATAATTACGCAGATGCCCCTGTTTTATTAGAATTATTTTAGTAGGTAATTAATCTTGGCTTAACATAAATCCGCGGTTGAAGCAAAGCAGTGATGTACATATATATACACCTGGAGGCTGGCGTCCTAAATTCTGAAGTCCTGTAACGAATGTTTCGCAGCCCCTTCAAAATAAGACAAAGCAACCAATTCCCTTTTCCCAAAGAATAATCATTTGACATACCTGACTTCACACGGTTAAATCATTGTATGGTACACAAGGGAGGTACCCCGCCAACCAGATAACGGTTATAAGGGCTGCACAATGCGCTCCTCAAACGTACAGAAGTAATTTTAATCGAACATGAGAACATTTTAAATAAATCTTACTTACAGTGCACGACATTTGATTGCATAATATCTCATAGACTCAATTCTTGTCTAATACAATTATTATATAAGTAAATGTTGTTTATTATATCAGTAAAGACTGTGATGGCAAATTGTTACATTTTAGATATTATGTTTTTGTCAATTTTCAAGTTTCTTACATACAAGTTGCAATATATATCCTTTCTTGATGTGGCAAAAGATTAGACCTGTAATTCATATCTATACGATAAAGACCATTCTATTCATTCTAAGTATTATTAAAAGAATTTTGTTGGTATGCTTATCACGTTTCTTTTATTGATTTACTACATACATAAAACCTAAATCTTTATTTTAAGCTTGAAAAGTCTGAAACAGATTTCAAAACATTTTTGTTGTTTCTTCTGTAAAATTATTATATCCCACCAGCAGATGTAACTCTTAACCATACAGTACCAATTTATTAATAGGAGTGAATGATTTTAATTTTAACTTGTAAATTGACACAAAAGATACCCGGTTTCTCTCTCAATGGAAGTATACATGACGTACGAATATATAATCGGACAGAATTTGGTATTTTAAAAAAGTACTAAAAATAATGTTTATCTTTAACAATTTCATAATAATTGATATCGCAATTGACGTTAATTTGTTTTGGCATTTCTCTATTATACTCCCGTTAATTACTATGTGTAGTGGTTTAAAATACGTTTACAAGTATGTCTATAAGTTTTTTTTTGTAAAATAGTGTGGCAAAAATGTATCAAATTGTATATAAAATGTTAAGTGAGAATGAGAAGAGATTTAAACAGCCATCATACAATTCTGGCTCTAAAAGGAATGGTATATATTGACGTTTTACCAACCAATGAAAACCTTAATGACTAATCCTAAAAAGTAAAAACAAAAAAATAAAATGAACGTGGACTAGTCGTACTTCAAAATTTAGGAGCTTTTGAATGTCGAATGTTTGAGAGTGTGTGATTACTTCGAAGGATAAGATAAAGCTAGAAGTTCGCAGCTGTTATCTACCGGTCGCAAAGACTAGCGCCTTTTTATCTCGTAGTCCAATGTTAGGAGCAATTAACAAAGGCCGGGTTTATAATTTCACATCTCAGGTAAAAATGAGTTTCCGAAACAAGTAATAGTGCCCCATAATATAACAATCTCTTCATCCGACTGAGCAGGTACTAGGTAAAGAATAGATTGAGATTTATTCCACGACGTTAAAATTGTTTGTGCAGAAAATGCATTTCAAACAATTCAGTTTACATATATTTATATATTACTTTAGGCGACAATATTACTACTACTATAAAGCAGGATACCCGATAACATTTGTTGAGTTTAGTGTAGTATAATTAAATTTGATAACATTGTTATTCCAATTGCCGTGTAACAAACGGTGACACGTGTTTCACCACTTCGATAAGCATCATCAGTTTACGAATAAATTTCCACAAAGTTACCGCCGAATCCATCAGACTACCTTTTGCCTAACAAACGGCTCACTATAAACAGCACAACAAAGGCACAGGACCTTTATCGAAAGTGTTTACTTTTTTAACGCCCTTGCATGGGGTTTCTCTTCGATATTTCAAAATGCTGATATGAGAATCGACAAAAGTTCATCAATATTTTTTTTTATCATTAACTTAAACATTTTATCTGAAATATTTTTCTATATGAACTTCAAACTGAATATGGTGTAATAATTTAAATTTGTTATGTTTCTTTGCGAATTCTTTAGGTATCTTGAGATATTTTTCTCGCCCTGTACAGTCGCAAATAAAACTAGTTATTGCATTTCAATATGTGACAAGAGAAAATTCGTTAGACGTTATTCCCAAGACCCTCCCGAAACTTCTGTCGTTGATTTTAAGATTTCAATAAAAAATAAGAAAGCTTTGTATGCGATGCCGAATAATTAATTCGCCAAGGGGAGTCGACTAAAACCAGTCAGAATAACGGTTTTAATTTTAGTAAAATAGTTCGCTTCTACTGAGTGGTGATATAAAACTAGGGTTCGATGAGATTCAACCGTCAAATATCAAAAGGTGACCTGAAATTTAAAACAGAATCAGCGAACAATAAAGCGATACAGATATAAATAGAATCGTGATGATTTGGACAGTCAAGTCAGACCATTATATATTATAATAACCCACAAATAAAGAGTAACTTAAATATTATTTAGCACGTACATACTTCCACTAAAGATCTATCTTCAAACATTTTTTTTTAATTATTTATAAAATTATGCTGTACAAATTTTAATTTTGAATTATCGTCTTTCAATTACACCCAAATCGATTGAGAAACCATATATGTACTGATAAAATTTGGCCGATATCGGTCGTATTTCCTATTCAACCTAGATATACCGGAGATATGTGGAGGACTACAGCGATGTGCATCCAATATTGAATGGTTTGTGAAAGATACGAAGACTCGACCGTTTCCAGACATGTTTCGTTATGATAGCGTACTTATTTATTCGTAACATAAATTTTCTGCATCGATTTCTAGTATTCTATGTGTCAATTTATTTTTTCTCAACTTGTTCCTCCATTAGAAAATGCGTATTCGTCGTAAAATTTACACATTTATCATTGTTTGACTCTTAAGAACGAAACACGTTGTTTTATATAAAATTCATATTAATTAACATATTTATTTAACTAAGTACAGTGTTCACCGGGAAGTTTTACTACTTTGTTTGGTAGCCATTTTGGTAAACATTTTGACGGATCATTTGGCAATCGAGAAGTTAAGACGTGGCAAATTTATGAAATAAAACAATACTAAATTTATTCATCCGTCACCTTTTCATCCATTAAAAGTGGCAGTATAGTGCGCTAAGTGGTCTGGAGGAATCGTTGGCCCTTATTTTTTTTTAAATGAACGCGGCGTTACGGTAACTGCCAATGGAGAACGTCACAGTAATATGATTGGAAAAAGGAAGAAAGAAAAGAGTAGTGGTCCTTCCCGGCGAACACCCTGTACGTATATAAATAAGGCGTTCACAAACTTATTATTTATAGTTACGTAATTAAAATTTCTGTGAATATGTGACGATATGAAAGGAACGGTTCCATGAATAAACAGAACATGATAAAACAGAATATGAGAACATAGAACATAGACAATTCAGAACACATTCAATTTTTAGTTGAATGATACCTGTTTCTTCTTAACTATTTATTGGAAAAATATTATAGATTAATTGAATATCATAAAGGTAATAATTTCAGAACAGTATGATATAACGTGCGCTTTACTTTATCAGTCAATGGTGACTATTATAATTGTCGAATATAAGTGTATTTACGACAATTTCAGATTGAAAGTGTTATTGATATGCACGATTGTTGTTTTATTTATTGTATCTAATACGACATAGAGATTACTAATTGATTGTAAAACATATCAATACTAATGTTTTCTAAAGACATATTGTACGTTTTGTGATGTTCTGTTTTTTTCATGTTCTGTTTTATCCGGTTACCGAAAGGAACACATGCACCATTCAATATTGGCGCTGTATTCTAGAGCAGTGCTTCCTAAACTTTTTCATTCCACGGCCCCCTAAATCTGAAAAAAAAAATCCGCGGCCCCCAATATGGGAAGCACTGTTTTAGCATGGTGGTTCCCGAAGATTTTTGGGTGGGCCGCAAAAATTTGATGCAGTTTAAAAATTGTTAATATCCATTTATAAAAGCTTATATTAGTGGTCCGCAAAACATTTTTTGATTTTTTGGTGGTTCGCGGATGTAGAAAGGTTGAGAAATATTGTTCTAGAGCATAACGTGCAATCGTTATTTAAATACGTATGTAATTTAAATGAATGAATATTTTACTAAAATGGGGTTTTCGGAATATTATAATACACTTAAAGCAAGTTGATGTGAGGAAACACAGCAGCGTCTAAAAGAAGAAGTCTCACGCGAAGTCGTCAGATGCACCAACAGTTGGCTGCATTTTTATGCAAGTCGTACGTATGTATGTATAATATACCCAGTATAAAGGCCTCGAAGCCAAATTAACTTCTTTCTTTGTTAGCTGTAATTTGTTTCGCGTGTAAGCGACAGATGCAAGGGAGTATAAAATGTTTGGCCGAGAGCGATCAGAATATAATAACCACCAATGATTGCAGGCGCAGTTTTTGTAAACAGACCTATTATATTTCAGACAACTGTAGCGTTTTACTTATCAGTAATAATTCAAATGAGAATTTCACACAACAGAGTAAAATGCATTTTTTATATAGTTTACGTATAATTATCAAATTAACTAAGCGAACAATGAAATCAATTTTGTTATACAGACATAATAATCATTTTTCACTTCAATCCATATAATTTAATCGTAGCTAAGAATTTATTAACAAAATACATACAAGTAACTTAACTAAACGTAATACATTGAATTGGCACTAACTCTATTAACATAAGATTTTGTAAAACTTAAACACATATTCCTGTTGTTGACACTATTAAAAGTTACAACACTACGATTTTCGAGAATTATTTTATGTACATAGTTACGTTTGTAATACGTACGCTTTGGAGCTAACCACGTATTGATAAATATATTTCTTGTATCGTAAATGCTTGTCATTTGAAAAATATAATAGTTATCGAATTTATATACAATTACTAAGTAATTTTAAGGTCTTGTGAATAAACAAGTATATTGCTAAACACCAATGAATGAATACCTGTGCAGCATACGTGCAAGTAAATTCGGTCGCTCTTTCCAGCCCGTCACCTGCTCACTGCGGCAGCTGCTCGTAGGCCGGCAGGTGTCACCTCCACCATGTATCGACATCTGGCCTGAACCCTTTGGTGAAGGATACCATGTTGTGGAATGTAAGCTTTTCCACTACGTTTTCACAGGTAGCAAATAATGTTTTATTTAACCAGATAGCTAAGTTCCTAATTTCCTTTAAAAACAAACAATTTTATCAACTATTCCAAGTTCTTTATAAAAGCCTTCGGGTTCCTATAGCGAACATTCGCATTGAAACGTTTTTTTCTTATTTTAACCATTCGCTAAATATCAATAACATCTATTTGATATGTATTGTAATATACAATGAAACCTCATCAATGCAATGAAAATTAGTCCGGGGTCAATTTTTACTCCAACACTCCTCCATCCCTTTTTCGAAGTTTCGTTACTCGAGTGTTAAGGAAAAACTATACTCCGGTATAACACTTACTTACGTGCATAAATGATTTAAGAATGTTAGCTACTTCATATAACGATAATTAAAAAAATAAACAATAAAATAACGTTCAATTGGGAAGAAAATAGCCCCATATTTCCGGTATATTATATATAACATAAATTTATTTTCTAGGCCGCGTCTGGAAATTTGGCTGCATAAATTGATAAAAATCAGTCTATTTCCAGGGTAGATATGCTACGACAGGTCACCATAAACTCCATCTCGAGTACGAGACAAAAAACTATACATACCAAAAATCTTTTGTTTTTGTTAACATATTATTCCTCCGACAAAGATTATTTATATTCATTATAAAATATTTAAATTTGTTATTCCAATCTAGCGATTGATATCAATGATATATTATCCAACCTTTCTTTATTCCGGGATAGTTTCCCCCTGTAAACTCATTCCGTTGTTTAAGTATAGTATGTATGCACAGTAGCGTAGCAATGGGGCCGCAGCATGGGCACATTTTTAGGGGCGGCATTTTCGAAAATATATACAATATTTTTCGAGAAATTTAATTTATAAAAAAAAATTAATCCAACTGTAGTTTTAACTTTTAGTACATAGATAAAAAAATACAAGTGATTTGAAAACAAACTTTTGAGAATGAAATTGAAATTTTGGGGGCGGAAAATTCAAGGACCGCCCCGGGCGGCAAGACCCCTTCCTACACCCACCGGTATACAACCATGTTATAGATTTTTTTACTCAAATAACGTCTCATAAAAAATGACCCAATATATTTCTATTAAGTATTCGATTAGTAAAAAGGTCATGCACAAAGGTACGAGAAATCAAAATGAATTGTAATTCGCATGTCCAAACCGTCTGCCCAATAAATCCTTGACACATAGGAATGACACTGTTAAAAGTGTCGTCGTGAAATTGGATTCCGCCTGCCAGGGGAGAAGGTAATTGTGAGAAATGATAAATAATTTGTAGGTTATGATACTACTGTACGTAATAACAATATCTTTATTACAGTCTTATTACTAACAAAAAACTCTCCGGGCTAATCGAATTTATTTGCCACTTCTACTGATATTCGACAAACACTGCACTTGGGCCTCGTATAACACGGTCATATGGTTCCCTTCTTTCGAGATCGGTTGTGAGTTTTCATCATAGAGGACTGAGTATTTTTGGATTTAGCCTTGAAAAATTCTGTAATTGTCTGTAGGATTATTTTCTATTAAAAAAAAACTAATTTATTAGCCGATCCCAAGCCGTCATCTATTGTTTTTAATGTGGAACATGCAGCTACTTCGCTGCAACTGCTTTATGAGTCATTAATTATGGTAGGTGTATCATTTCGACTAATTATTCTTCGTTCAATGTACAATTCTACAATATTTTTTCGATATCTTTAAATATAAAAATCGTCAAATCCTTCTCCACCAATACCTCGACAGATTTAGCTGTCCCAAAAATTCCTGAGCTGTCCAGTGTGATTTTTCATGGCGCGATTCATGGGCGCAGCAAATCAAACATGTTTTTTGAAACCAATTTGTACAAAAATATGCCACAATTCAACAACCTTTTTTATAAGTGTTATACGAGGCCCAAGTCTTTTGGGGTTTCGGTTGCTATGCCCTGTTATATGCAAAATTGGATTACTGAATTCGTGATCTTCGCCAGTGCACTGGGGCTTTTCGATAAAACTGTGACGTCGTTTCGTTTAATATTCCATATTGGTTCACCGACATCCGTGAATCTATTACCAATGCCAGGTTTAGGGACACAAAGAGCGCTGCATAGTAAATGAAAAAAATATGACAGCGTCTCGACATGGTAAATAAGGTTAAGTGTCTACAGTAACTTACGGCGACGCGCAAAATCGCAACAAAAACGATATGACGTCTAAAGCTCAATTTTATTTAGCCTTCAGCAATAAAATTGACATTCTTCAATTTGCCAACTAGATATCAATTTACACATTTTTAAACAGTAAACTTTCGTGGAGTCATGCTTAGTATAAAACAGTGATGCAAAACTTTTACCTTCTAGCAGGCAGCATAAAACAAATTATTCTGGGTTCGGGCCGCAAAGAAAAAATGATTTAAAGTACGCATGTGTACGTTCCATTTAAAACAGATAAGATTAAGTGACTTTAGATAAATGAATGATAGGTTCCATTTTGACCGTGTTATTTCGAAAACTTGAAAATAAATAAGTCATACAAAAAAAAGGATTATAAGTACTTGCTTATTAAAAATCGTTTCAATGTGAAATATTTAACTGTTTTTTTTTAATTTGACATATTTTAAGCCTGTTTCTATAAACCCATTTATTCTCTTTTATTGAAGAAAAGGTTTGCTTACATTTATTAAATAAAATTTATTAAATAAATGTTTTACGCGAAAAATATATGTTTGAGAAAGGATTTAAGGGCCGCCACCAAATTCAATAGGTGCCGCATGCGTCCCGCGGTTTGTGCATCACTGGTTTAGTACATAGCTAGATACCAACATAATATGACGCACCCGCATTAATTTAATTAACAACGGTCGAATTCTGTAAACTGAATGCTTTTAATGGAGGAAAAAAATAAGAAACTACTGCACTACCGACTGCAAGTCGGTATTCGTAAGGTAGTGATTATAAGCTTGGTAGCTCAATGATTATAAAACACTAATAACTGCTTTAAAAAATGTTAATAACAGCTGCCGATTGTCACACCTCTGCTGGACTCGGTTTGAAAGATTACCGTTTTATGAGTGAGATCGCGTGCCGCTTGTTGGACATCTCTTTATTTCGCGTATTCATTATACACTATAGTCACGTATTCGCCTTCCTGTGTAGAAAGATGTGTCCAATAAACTTAACAAAAAAAAATCGTGAGTTATCTCACCCAAATATGAACTAAATTTTCGCGAAGAAATTATTTAAACGCCAATAGCGATGAGTTAATTAATATACTCATATATGTTAATGTTAGAAATATTTATGTTAAAGGTTTGATTTAAGATTTCGACTGAAGGTGCTTGGTGGAATTTCAATATTAAATTTGAATCGTTCAAACTATGTACACTCTCACAGATTTTGTCACTAACGACCCGGGTTTCGCCTTTCGGCATCTTCAGGCGCTCAAGTGCACGGATGAACTTGAACTGACGCTTAGTAAATAAATGTTTCGTGTTTATATAAGAAATAAATGTATCATTAAGTCATTGCTGGCGAAAAGGATAAGCTCATGGGAATGCCCACAGATTTGTGAGACAAAATCTGTGAGAATGTACATAGTTTGAACGGTTCAAAGTTAAAGGTTTGATCGTATTCGCACCGGTACTATAGATCGGGGCACTAACATCAATTAATTAACATATTCTATTCAAGTATTGTGCTATTATCATACATAAGTACTTACTACGGACCCAAAGTATAGTTTTTAGATAAATCTGATAGGTGTTAGGCTTTCACATTGTTGGAGCTAGGTGACGGTTATGTTAATTATCAAGTCAGTTTTCTTTCTCAATTCTTTCTGAAAATCAATAAGAATCGGCAGATTTTAAATTAACAATATTATTTATAAATCCGAATTGTATTTTTTTATTGACAAACTTCAAATCATATATATTCCTAAAAAATCCATTTGAAGAATTGATCGAGTTTAGATCTTCAGGTTAATTGCATTAAATTTTTCACGCCAGTAAATATCTGACTTTTGATCATGCAAAAAAATCCTCCCGTCGGTGAGCAACAGACTGACAGCTAGTTATATATTAATAAACAAATAAGGTAGATAAATGGGTTATTTGATGATCAAATGCGAATACGATCGATTTGACTTGCTGCCATGCTATACTATTTATAATTTTCATTAGATTCGTAACTATAATTTCATTGAATTTAAACATGTTTGAATTGACTAGGATTTGAGAAAAAAAAGCAATGGGCAAATGGGACAACACATTGAGCAGGTACATATGAGTGATGGATGTTATGCACAGCCGGACTTACGTGTTTTGAATATTTTATGCACACATACGCACGACGGATACCAACACATTGTCAAGACGCATGGTTTTATAAGCTGAGTTTGATACTCAATTTATTAAACTAAAATGATTGTAGTTAAATTGAATAGATCAGTGTTTTTTTTAACTCTTTATTATAGTTATTTCCAACAAAAGTAAATAATAAGCTGAAGCTCTAGTTGCAAATACGCACTAACGCAGAACGCTGTCAAACTTTACATACATACTTTGTTTACACAATCTTTGTTCCACGTGTGTTCTTAACATTTTACCCGGACCGAAGGTTGAATACCGCTGATATAGTCGACGGGTCTCTAGGTAAACGCGCTTGAACCGTGAAATGTATCAATACTACATAACAGCAGTAATAAAGTTACGCATACTAAGTACTAACAAAAACAGAAAATGTTCAACTCTTTTAAAAGAATATGTTTTAAAATGGCTTCTACTTAATCATCCTAGATGCAAATTGTAAAAACAATATTTCAATTTAAACGATTGAAACGTCAAGCAGCGATTAAAACCAAAAAAAATATATTTATATAGTTCAGAACAGCTTGTCTTTATAATAACATTGATTAAATCCATGGTATTATGGTTTAAAAACGAAACAGCCGATAACCATAAACAACTTTCGTTTTCATGCAGCCCATCGTAATAAAGTAAGACTGGCTTTACTCGCCGACGACTCGAATCAAATTTACCTACCTACCTATCGACGGTCGCGCTTGCACAATGTTCTACACGCGGTGTAGTAATGTAATACTGGCAAAGGCATCTTGTTGATAGAGATTTTTCACTCGGGAGGAATTTTACCATGACCTACGCAAGTGGTCATAAACTAGAAAGATGTCTAGGTCAATCTGACAACTAGCCGGCCCGCGTAAGTTTGTTTAATGACGATACCTCATACATGCTATTGTTGTAAATTTTAACGTCAGAGAAACAGTGTAAAATGCATTATGGCAGTTATCGATATTATTTTTATATTAAAAATGAACTTCCACAAAGTTACGGACGAATCTATCGAAGATATGCATTATCGCTATTTAAGTGTGTATTATGATCTTTAACACGCAATATTATTTAAAACGTGTAACATTACATCGTACTTAAGTAGTTCAACCGTTTATTCCAATGTTATTTAACAAATTAAGAGCTGCAATATATATATATATATCAGTGTCTTTTGAAAAAAAAATCATTCAAGTGAAAGAAATGAGGTGTCGAACAAAACACATTGTAACATTAAATCATTGCAAAAAAACATTACCTGGTCGAAGTACTTTGTTCGGGTACCTAGGCACTATTATTTAAGATTTAAAATTTATCTTAGTACCAAAAATATCGGAATAGAGTATTGTATACATTTTATTGTTCAGGAAGGATTTAGGTACAATACAAAACGTTTCACGCAAATAGATTTGCGAGGACAACTTTAACTATATAGAATTTTGACATGGAACATTTGTATACCTAGAAATTCAGTTATTAATCCGATCCTTACCTATAATAAATTATGTGGTGTCAATCAATACAAAAAAATGTTTTTAATGTTTACCTAGCTCTACAGCTTTGCTAAATGTTGTAAGCCTACAGTAGGTACTTGGTCACATATAATTATGTATTAAATTCTGAGTTGCATTGCTGGTATGTACTGGGTGTTTCTAAAATTGGCGCACCCGAGAACTGCGTCTCAAAGAATTGTTACTGATAATATTCCGGTGGAAGGCGGTATGGATTATTTCGCACGGCAGCATTATCAACGAATAAAGAATGTATCACAACAGTTATCACTCTTGACGGGGAAAGTGGAAAAACAACATATTTATTAAAATATAACACATGTGTTAAACAAATTTACCATTTTGGAATTTTGATCAGGCCTAATTTCGCACACCGCGAGCATGACAAATAAAAATTGTAAAAATCATCAATTCATTGCAGCAATTTTTTAATGCAAACGGGTAGGTAGGTAATGCGTATATCAATTAACTGGTCTTTTGTGCACAAAAAAATATCTGTCGAGTGATTTGTCAAAGATATAATAAAATGCCTTTAGATATTTGAACCGAGTTAATAAACGTTATAATTACTTACACAGACTTATATTGATAAGAAACTTTATTATTCTGCTGGATGTGGAACCAGTTATTTTAATATTCGAAATAATTTTCCAACCGTCGAAGCCACCAAAAATACTAACATAACTCATAAAAGGCTCCACGTGGCTAATCAATTTATAACGTACATAATATTTTTCGAAATATTGACGATTGATTAATTATTTTTTGTTTTTATACAGTACATATACAATATTTCATATAAAGTAAATTTTCGTGTTGCAATTAGGGATCCTACCTATTCGTCAATATCAACTATTCGAATATCGAATATCAAATAGTAAACCTTTGACTATTCCAGTATATTCAAATAGTTTGTGAAGCATGAAACTAATATTTAAAAAATGATTTGAAATTACGTAAATATATCAAATTTATACCTTTATTAATAGCATCAAATGTAACGAGCTCGTTTATAATAAACGCCACATATATTTAAATTGTAAAAATAATATGGGATAAAATATTTCTCATTTCAAATTGATTTTTAACTTAGTTTGTATTAATCATGTTGTTGAAAATACCCGTTCAATAGCGGTTGACGATGGCTTTATTGCTTGAATTGTTTTAAAAAACACTTGAGAATACAGTCTGCGCAAGAATGTGGGTACACGCTTAGACAATTTTTTAATGATATTTATAAAGTTATAATGCATCTGTACTCTTAAACGACATTTTAAAATACAAAACTGAACGTTCGTAAGGTGCGCGAACATTCTTTGCACAGACTGTAGTTGATTTTTTTTTCAGATTATTTGTAAAAACATAATTTTTGGTCTCTGCGACAAAACAGTGCTTTGTATTTTCTGATGCAATTCAGAAGATTATGTACCTACTCTTTAAAACGTTGATGTCTCTTCAACACCACAGTCCTGGAAAGTATCTAGATTATATTATTATCATAACAAATTTGGATGAATTTTCTTGAAAATACTTCGTGCGAAAGAAATATTTTCATTTTTAGTAGAGTATTGTAATTATTCACTTTTAGGGTGTTCACTGTCAATACTTGGTGGAAAGGCATTATATTAATAAAAACAATAATCCTTTGTACTTCATTCCACTTTATTTAATGTCAGGACCGGTTTCGCTCATTGCGAGCATTGTCAACTGATAAGAAATATAATTTAACAATGCTATTTATACAAAATTGAAAAGTTATACACAACAGTTGGCATTGAAAAGAAATTGCCAATTACATTAAAGTGATTCTAAAATAACACAAAATTAAAATGTTCAACACAACTAACATATAATTAAAAAGTCATCCCAGATTCATAAATTCAGAATGCGATTGAAAGTAATTACAAACATAATTAAAATTTGGGAAAATTTTGACAAAGTGATGAAATGCTACATTAATAAAGTGAATATGCTTAATGATAGTTTTATGTTTTCCCCGCTTCCAAGTAGTTGGTGTGTTCATTCATCACTTAAACAAAATCGACAGCCAGGAAGATTCTGAAAAACAAATTTTTCAAAGACCATATCAATTCTAACAAAAGAAATCTATATTTTTTTTTTTTTTTAATTTTTTTAATTTATATAAAAGAATAGTTAACAAGGGCTAATGCAATGGATAAAGTAACGGGGAACTAGCAAAAATTATTTGATCGTTCAAAAGATCTGAATCAGGTAAAAATTTGAATCTATATTTCTAGGATTTCTTGCTTGTCTAGTTTGACAGACTTGTTATTTAAATGTCTGCAACAGTCAAGCTGTCTGTCAAACTAGACAAGCAAGAAATCTTAGAAATCAATAGATTCAAATTTTTACCTGATTCAGATCTTTTGAACGATCAAATAATTTTTGCTAGTTCCCCGTTACTTTATCCATTGCATTAGCCCTTGTTAACTATTATTTTATATAAATTAAAAAAATTAAAAAAAATAAATAAATAAATATAGATTTCTTTTGTTAGAATTGATATGGTCTTTGAAAAATTTGTTTCTCAGAATCTTCCTGGCTGTCGATTTTGTTTAAGTGATGAATGAACACACCAACTACTTGGAAGCGGGGAAAACATAAAACTATCATTAAGCATATTCATATCATTAAGCATATTCACTTTATTAATGTAGCATTTCATCACTTTGTCAAAAATATCCCAAATTTTAATTATGTTTGTAATTACTTTCAATCGCATTCTGAATTTATGAATCTGGGATGACTTTTTAATTATATGTTAGTTGTGTTGAACATTTTAATTTTGTGTTATTTTAGAATCACTTTAATGTAATTGGCAATTTCTTTTCAATGCCAACTGTTGTGTATAACTTTTCAATTTTGTATAAATAGCATTGTTAAATTATATTTCTTATCAGTTGACAATGCTCGCAATGAGCGAAACCGGTCCTGACATATTAAATAAAGTGGAATGAAGTACAATGGATTATTGTTTTTATTAATATTGTAATTATTCATTGAAACTGGAAACATTTCCACTTTAACAACTGGAACCACTCTATGAAAAAACATAATCGATTGATTTATTGAGCCGGCGACACCTTTTTTACAATACTTTCTGAGAAATATTTCGTCAAACTCATGTATGTATAGTGATAAAATATTGAATACATCTGAGTTGTCTGAAGAAAAAAAAACTACCTGTGATACTCATTATTATTGAAACCTGGAAAGATTGTGATGTGAATTTTAGTCAAATCATCATTCGAAAAAAATGTCATTAAAAATATAACGAACACGAATAGTTAAAAAATGTGCCTGATATATTTGAATATCGAATATTGTATTGGGATTCCTAGTTGCCATACAAAAATGCCACGAACTTAGTACACATACTGTAGAAATGAAGTATTATCGAGGGGGATCCAAGTATACCTGTATTATAATAGTTTGAAATGAGGGGTACCTTAGCCTTGGGCTTCCAAAGTGTCATATTAATGAATAGTTTGCTTACAGCTGTCGAACCCATTTTTTGCACATTCTCTTAGTCCCAAAAACCTAACGACGGGTCTGCAACCATTTCTTTGAACGCTTTAAGTTATTTTTAAATCACAAATATACCTTCTAAAAATAAAATATACATTAGTACTATTTCCCACTTTGATTTATTAAGATCAGGACAGGGATCATGATTTTAACACAAATATATTTTTATCAGTTGACAATGCTCGCCATGAGCGAAACCGGTCCTGATCTTGGCAAATAAAAGTGGAAAGGAATATTGTGTTTACTCTTAATACTAATAACGTTATTATGTGCGGAATACGCCAAGTAAAAAATAGTGTGATACAGAAGTGGGTGGCACACGATCAGTCAGTACTAAGAATTTATTGAAAAAAAAAACTAATTGTTGTCATGTGCGTCTCTCGAGGTGTATTTATCTGTGATATTCGAATGTAAGAATGAAAAGGTATACCGGAGTAGGTAATCGTCTACCGGAGACATCTTTACAATTTGTTTTACGTTTGGAGATTCAATATGTTAGCCACCGAAGGAAAGTATCGCACAGGCGAAAAGTATTAAAGGCAGCGCGTATATGTATCTCGTCGCCGGAAAATGGAGCCGAATAACCGCCTTTGTGCGCATGACGAAAGAAAGAGGACCAGTTTTCGAAGATTACTGCCATAAATAAATATACACAATTCGTGAAAGTTATTCAAGAAACGGCATAAATGTAACACATATTGCTTGAACGTTGGCGTCTTTTTTTACTAAATAATTTATTGTAATCTGAATACAAATATAATCATGAAATAATAAGCCCAGTACAGATTGGTACGATAAGTATTTTAAAATTTACGTCCCGGTGTTATTTTTGTGTGCATACACTTTTCAGACGGTCTGAAATACGTGATCGTGTTGGACGGTCGGTATACTGAAATGGAGATTGAGTTGAGTATTTCAGGTCAGACAAAATAAGTGTATGCGCGCGAAAATAGCACCGCTGCTCATAAATCACATGTATTAACACAAAATCCACGTCCTGGGTTGTACCGTCCAATAAAAGGCGGTAAGTGTTATGTTTTTTCACTTGGTTCTTTAAGGGCCAGCAACTTATCGGAAGTATTTTTTAGCACCTTAGGGATAGTGTTAAGTGAAAATCGATTAGGATATTTTAATTTATAATAAGACATTTCTAAACTTGACCGATCGGTCGGAGTAAGTATACAAAATAGGTATCGTATGTAAGTATGGCGATAAAATTAATGTTTTTAAACAAATAATTAAGACGAAAACAAAAAATAATAATTACATGACTGCGTCTATAAATTATAATTTATATTCAGCATTTTATTTTAGAATGCACCATGTACAAATCGGTGTTGTATTCCATATGCTGAGAAAGGAAAGATTCGGTGCAGTTACTGCGAAGGTTCAAATTACATCGATACACCACGGCTCAACAAACCGAACCAAGTTTCGAATAATTTTATATGATGTGTACAAGATACCGTGTGGGCACATCAAATTAATATCTGAAAAAGGAAGAATCAGGGAATCAGGGCTAGCAGCGAGGCTCTCTGTCTCTTTTTTATTACTATATATCGACTGTGGAAAGGAAAAAGGACGTAACACACACATATCAAATTTTACAGGAGGCGCAAAAAACGTGTTTTGATGATTTTGGGCCATATGCAAATTATGAATTATACACAACCTTGAAGTAGACGGAGACTTCTTAACTGGTGTTGAATTGACATAATCTAATATTAATTAAAGAAATTGTCTCGGAAAAACCTTTATTTCCGTCTTTTTTCTTGGTTTTAATTTTTTACAAGGTCATATTTTTCAAACATAAACGCTACATTTAGATACTAATTCGCTATTTGCAGCTTGCATCCTTTTGATAGAATGTGTATCAAGATTGATACATTGTGATTATCGAAAAAAAACCTGTTTTGACAAAACTGTGAGTTACATCGAGATGTCTTAAAAATATATAAAATCATTCTTGGCAACCCATTAATTCCGCTGTGTGTGGAACTATATGTGACGCGTGCTCATTCTGATTGTAGAAGCCTCCTCACACAAACTAGTGTGTAGTGATAGTAATAAAAAAAAATATCAACGTAAACACTACATCGAATTCATAACGACTTTCCCCATTTCAGGAATCAAAAATGATTTTTTTCTGACGACTGCGACCTGAAAACGCGGAAGATGCAAACAATACTATTTACCTTTTACTTATATCAGCATTATTTCTCTGTTCTATCAGCCGAACGAATCACGAATAATCAATACTGATACTTGCAACTGTTTCAGAATTTACGGCTGTCTTCCTTGCCGTCTGATCAGTATCATCGCCCCATTAAAATGTCGGAATTAAGTACCAAACTATATTTGTTTATCCTAGAGCTACTTATGATTTTTTATGAACTTAAAATCATTTGCAAGGCGATTTTTTAGGAACGCATCTCGAACCGCGTAAATCAGAGGATGGGTGGTAATATTTCTTAAAAATAAGATTCATTTACAAGCCAATACGAAATATGTTTATAACCCATTTTAAATGGAGACCCTGAAACCTTAAATACCTAGTGAAATCGTTCTCGGCCAGAAAGGATGGAGTCGCCGGTCATTATATCAGGTAAAGCATTGAGGCGACATAAAAAATAAAGATATTTTACTTACCTGGCCATGAAACCTACAAGTTTCAATCCTTCATATAATAATACATACCAATAAGTAACTAGTTGATGAAGTTTGAACAATAATTTAAAAAAAATACAAAGTAGCTTGTCTTGAGAAATGGCGTATTTATTGTTTCACGCCTAGACGATTCTACAGATACTAATCGATGCGGTAGATATATTCTTTGTTTTAAAGATTAGGCACCTTATAGAAGTTCATATAAATAATTAAATTTCACATTTTAAAAAATATTTTATTCATATTTCTCGTTATTAATTTAAAAGATAAGGACTGATCGAGAAAAATAGTGGATATTTAAGAATTTCTGCTGATCTTTGCTTGGGGATTTTTGATTAAAAATTGTTAGTATTTGTAAGTAAGAAGTCGTAAAAAATTGAATTTTAAATATTTATATTCCATTCGTATATAATTTGGATCATTGTTTATAAATTCTCTTAATATTTGTTTCGTTTAAATGTATACCCTAAATCGATTTATATATCCATCAGTTGACAATCCTCGCGATGATTGAAACTAGTCAGTGATAAAAAAAAATGTGGTTGAAATAAATTAGTTATCATTTAATGTAATTTTGCCTTTCCACCAAGAATTGACATTGAAAACCTTTAAAATTCAATTTCAGGTGTTTGCCTAGTTTCTGTTTTTTTTTATAAATATATTAAAAACATTATTTTGGAAGGTTTTGGACTAGTGTATTTGACTTAAACGATTGCCAAGTTATGAAGCTACAAAATAAATGAACCGAGACAATCAAACGAAGCAATTTTATGTTTTATAATCGATCATAATATGAGTGCATTATTTACTTTCATTTGTAGTGTGTGTATAATTAGGTAGGTAATTGTTAGTTTTGTCTAAAGTAACATGAGAACACAATATCAAATGTTGTATGGCATTTGTTTTTTTTATGTCTTGGTACTTACAACGTGAAAATTATTATGCTATCATTATTATTATGACATTGTGTTAATCCGCAATCTATTTAGGCTCCTTATTTACGGTGTCTGGTGTAATTTAAGTGTCACGTCACAATTCCAGTATGTCACGTGCTCAATTTGTTTACACTACCTTTCTGAATGTCTCCAATACATTCCAATACTAATTGTCAATAAGCTTCGCACAATCTAAATCTTTTTTGCAATATACAAAAAAGGATATTCGTGATGAATTATTATAATATGGAATAATCCAAATAAAAAAAATCAAGCCATGCACCTGGAAGGATTTTAATTACGCATGGAAATAACCCCTTAATTTTCCTCAGTTAATTTTTTATCTGGTTGAGATTCAAGGATGTGTCGATTTAAACACTTTATAATATAATATATAATACATATTAAAGAGTTTTTGGTGAATCGACATAGCCATTATAATTACCACAACTTGGGTATATTTTTTAAGACGCCATTGTCTTTTTTCTGTTATCCGATTCAAATAAGATAAGAAAATTGCCAAAAAAGAAAATGTTTTTAAAGCTATTTTTTTGCCGAGAATCTTCAAGCCAATTAAATTTGTATTTCACAGGAAACTTACACTCCATTATGAAGAGTTTCATACGGCATAATTTATAATACTACTATTATTCATTTACCTTGAAAACATATTTTTCCTAGGAAAAACTGTAGACTAACCTATCGTTGCAATACAATTTCATAATATTTACAAACTTAAGTTTGTGCCGTAGAACGGCACTCGGCAGTGGCTTCAAAAAGGAAACAAACCCGGCCGGGAATATAGCTTCAGAGTATTTTTAAAATAACGTCCCTAATGTGAAAGTATGCGTTCGAAAACAACAAAAAAAAGGTTCGAGAATTGGATGCGGAACTTTCAGCGGATGCCGAAGCCGGGTCGCATAATAATTATACGTAGGCATGTTATATAATGCTTAGCTTTAAAAAACTTATATATTTTTTAGAACAATCTATTTTTTATTAACTATTTTGAAAATATATATATCTTGTAAAAAAAAAAAAAAATTTGAACAAAAATACAATAATAATTATAACATTCAATAAGCACATTGCGCTTATTTTGAAGTTCGCTTAATTTTGCAATAATTAATAATTTAAACAATTTCACCTAGGTGTTTCGAGATTTATTTTACTAATATTCATTTGTGCGCATGTTAATTGACATAAATTTGGTAACATAATCGAAGATAAATTTGAAGATGAATGTTTAGAATACGCTCAGCACTATAGTAAACTCGAGATAAAAAATATTTCACTTGCTAGGTGTTCGCTGTCAAATTCCTAGTGGAAAGTCATTGTTTAGAACAATAAAACCATTTTTGTTACTAATAATAAAAAGCGAAACCAGTAGGTTGTTTTCTTTTTTAATTCTTTACTACCACTAGAAAACATGCAGTTACAGAATTACAAATTTAGGGACAAACAAACATACGATAGTTTGAAGCCTCAATTAAAAATTAAACATCATTTTGTGTATGATTTCAGAAAATAAGAAATATGTGCTATTTTGCAAACCAAACCAGCATAAGGTGGGCGTGAAATCTTTACGGTACGTACTGCCGAAAAATCAATAGTTGAACACGTGGTAAGCGTAGTAGAGAAATGCCGGCAAAAAGACCTTCAACTTAGGTACATTATAGCTACGTACCTACCGCTTCCAAAAAAACAATCTTTCGCAGACATTTAGCTTATGTAACCAAATATACTTGAAAATATGGATTGATCATTGCGTCATTTTTTTACCAAGATCTATACGTAAATCTATGTATTTTAGTATCTTTATAGATATATTTAAATTCAGAAAGATCTAGGTATCTACAAACTGGTTATGCCTATCAACATAATATTATTCAGTATTTCATTAATTTTCAGACTGAAATTAAATTATCATTATGAGTTTTACCACCCTAGAAATCTATTGTCTCGATATCAGTAATTAGTAAATGGGCTAAGATTAACAATGAAGAATACATATATCATGTGATTAAAAGGTTATGCAGTGGTTAAAAGGTTATACCTAATCGAAGCTTAAATATCAAGAAATACTCTCATTTGTGGAATAATATACTTAAAGTTGTAATTATATTATAATTATCATGAAACTACAGTTATAACGTAGCACTAATTAAATGTTTAAATGGCATTACATATCAATCAAACTGTTGTAAAACTGGCAAAAGGTAATCGATAACAGTAATAATAACCAACTAGGTATAAAGTTGTGGCAAAAAAGAAACTAGATACAATAAACGTGGTTATGCAAGTCTGCATGTAAAGTTTTTTTTTTTGCAAAAATTGTGTATCATTTCCTGTAAAAGCATATATTATATAAATATATTTACTAATCAATATAGTTTTTTTTTAATCAATACATTGTAGTAACAGCACGTGAAGTCTGTACAAAACAAATTGGGTTACATGCTAACCGCCCAAGGACGAATTTCGTCTCGTAAGAGTGAGGTTATGTTTGGCATCGCGGCCGGCCGGCATATTTAATAATATTTTTGCGGCATGATTTTACGAAATTATATGATATATAAAAAATGAACACTATAATATTTAAAGAGTTTTTCATTTTAAAACGATATACTCTTTGATTCAATATAAAATAAAATAGCAAGGAGGTGATTGGTATATGAATAAAGGTATAAGGACAGCTGAGCTACTTCTTATCAAAAGCTTAATATTGTGAAATTTCGAATAAATGTATCTGAATAAATAATGGAAAACCACTTTTATGGCATATTATAGATAAGAGTTTTAAATATTCTTAGATTATCCGAGGAGGCAACCATAAAACTAATATAAAATCAAATATTTTTTTAAGTACCTGCGTGATTTTTCTTATTGACTTTATTCAGTATTAAACTTACATCTTAAAATTTACGAGGTAAGTGGATATAAAATAAGTGCTATAGAATTAGTGGAATAAATTATAACGTAGTGGTTTTGATTTGATTATATTAAACTATTTTTTTAAGGACAGGGATCGACCTCCCGTGTAAAAGTTAATAATTATAGTTAAAGCATGTACACAATAACTAATAATTTAATTAAGTCGTAATAAAAATAACTATGGATATCGCTCAAAAATAATTCCGTGTAAAAACGGCTAAGAAATCATGCGTAGATAGATGATCACTCACTTTCTAGGGGTTGTGGGGTTACGCACAGGGAATGCCACTTATGTTTAAATATGTTAATATTATACAAATCATTTAAACTGAATTTTATTGATTATTTTCGATTCGAATCATGTACAAAATATACACTGTAAAATTGCCAAGCCCTCTAAAAATCCATACCAATCATTTGCGTTACTTCAATTTTCGCCGCTCGCTGAAGAGCAGGGATAGCATAAATTGATAGATATAACTGATATCGAAACATTTATGGATACAGTTGATGCAAATTATGTGTTTGTTGTTTTTAATTACCTTGTCTTCCGACGATCTCGGCTACGTGTTCCGATGAGGGCACCGGCACGCACTCTGTCATATTCTGGGATTTCTTCGCTCTATCGTCCAAAGCAGATTGTTGGCACGAAAACGACATCGTGGGACTCGAAGGGCCCATGGGCTCGCCGAGGCCCAAGAGAGACAACTCCAGAGCCAGCTGAAGTGCTCGCTCTTCCACCAGACCTCCTCCTTCGGGGAATAGACTCGACGGCATTTTGTCTCACGGAAAACACAGTCAATTGAGAGCAATGTTAAACAGTCAAAACACTAAGAGTCTAAGTTTGTCTTATTAATTCGTCTGCAACAATACTTCGGTACAACAATCGCGTAAATAAACAATAATTAAAGGCCGGCTGCGCAAATTCTACGCAAGCTCGCACTGAATGTACCCAATATCCAACAAATTTGGTTTATTGTAGCTTTATTTACGAACCATTAATATTTTTATGAGTAATATTCGATTGAAAAAGTCTAACAGTGACGAGTATAAAAATTTAAACGTTCTCGTGCGGTTATATCTCACGTGTCCCCTTCAAACAGGCTTGCTGTATCAAATTTTATATTTCGATATTTTTAATTGCGCTGGTATCGGTCGGGAGAACGCGTATTCACAGTTGGATAGTCCGCGGGCGACTGAAGCACTGAAGTTTTTGTGAGCATTGGGCTGGGACTCATCGGAACAGCGGCGGCGTAGGGGGCAAACAGGAACATTTACAGGGGAGGGGCACACCCTTCGGGTATAGTAAGCCACCGCCAAATCACCGAAAACAACACAATAAAATTACAACAAAAAGCCAAAATTAATTGAATGTTAGAATGACGACTATAATCACACAAACTACTTAAAAGATTCAACATTTATATTTTATTATTATTATTATTGTATATTTATATTTGGTGATACTTATTCATATATAACTTTTAGCTCGTTTGGATACAGGAATGGACGAAGCCAAATATTTCAATCAATATTGCATCAAATGTGTATCCATTTCTCCTTCTCAGTCCACTGTATAAACCGGGACAGATTACTATATAAATCTTGATTTAATTTCGGACTCGTATTTATTTCTGAAAACAAATGTTTACGGCTCACTTTTAACCGATGTTCGTTAAAAAATCAAACTGTTTAGCATTTTTTAGAGAAATCATTGTTCGTCGTTTACGTGTTATTTATACAATATAATTATGTTGAAAATACACTGAGCTATGATTCGTGGTATCAATCCAGTGGCAGATCTAGAAATTATCCCAGGCGGGGGCCATTCAATTTGAAAATAAATATGATACATAAATAATACATTCAAAAATAGATGATTTTCAAATAGTATATCTTTATAAAAATAGTCAATACATAATTAAGTATGTATTCTATAAAACATAGTAAACTTAACAATTGAAGAGCACATTTCACAACAAAGTTTTAATAAATTAGAAAAATGGAAAATAAATTCTTCTCATGGGGGGCATGGCCCCTATGCCCTCCGCGGGTCCGCCAATGTATCGAGCGAACGTTCTAAAATTATTGCAGGGCTGATTTAATAATTGTAACCAGACGGTAAGTAAAGAACAATCTAATAACTAATATTACTTTTCATTGTGTAATGACAACTTCACTTTTGATAATACGCAATAGTTTACTTACTTAAAGTATGAAAGTGATCATGAAATATTTAATTAAAAAAATGATATCTTTAAATATAAATATGTCTATGTATACGAATTGTTTTATTGAATGAATACACTTAGATCACTTTTCATTTCAATTTATTTTTGTATAAATAGCGTTGTTAAATCATATTTTTTATCTGTTCGTAATGGGCGAAACCAGCCCTGACCTTTTAAATAAAGTGGAATAACGTACAAAATAATATTGTGTTCTTATTAATTTATGAATACACTCAGCATAAATCTTTAATAATAGGAGTACATTTTTTTAACAACTCAAATGTGTGTATTTTCTGGAAATGTGGAATTTCTTATGAAAAAAAACCAAAAAAGATAATTGTAAATTTTTGGTTGAGACAATATTATAAAAAATCACACAAAATATATAGTGCTTAATCCACAATTTCAAAATACGACAGCAGAATTTCTCTACTTAATAAAAGAAAATATTTTTAAATTACTAAAAAAATACATTGATATGTCAAAAATGACTGAGGATAATTTCCGAATAACTTAATCATTCCGTTAATAACCGTTCCAAAACTTTGTAATTTCGTAAATGTCATTTACTACAGTATTAGTTTAACTGAATAACTATGTGTTTTCAACGGATGATACATTTAACTCAAAATGCTTTATCGCTTAGTGCGATTCTGAGTGTGTTTTAAAATTGTATAACAAGTCTTAAAAAATATTTTTGGATTGTAAATGTCACTTTATATGTTTTTTCCATATCCGCTCCCTATACGGAGCATATGATCACCACGAAGTTCCTCCAAGATTCTCTATCCCCCGCAAGTCTCTTTGCTTCTTCACAGATTATCCCAGCGTCTCGTAACTCCGCTGAGTACATCCTGTGGATGGTCATCAGTGGCCTTCCACGATAAGTGACATGCAGGGTTCAGGCTCTCTTGAGGCATCCTCAGCACGTGTCCAAGCCAGGTCCACTGCAACTTCTTTATTTTGGACGTTTGTTTGGAAATGCTCAACAAAATATTTTAAAATTTTGGTTCTTGATGTGACACAGGTTGAATAAGCGCACAATTTTACTAGTGTATAGATATTTCGTAGATTGGAAATGTAGTTAGTATACATTGACGTCTAGCGCGAACTAATTCCCAAGTTGGGCTCACATACTTCCGATGTTCCGATGCAATTCGTCTTTCAATTATTGCTAGTGCAAAAAAAAAACAAATTCATATTTGAAATGCGCTATGTTTATGTGATACCGCACCAAGAACACTTTTTTCTTATATAAAACCCACTTACAAACTGAGAACAATAATATTGGGTTGAATTTGATGACACTAAATTAATATTATCATCAAGATTACATACCTAAATATATTATGGCAAACAAATAACCTAAAATTTAAATGTGATGAAAGGTTTATAGGTATATTGTATTATGATATAAAGGTATTATTTCATTAAAGACATAAATTTAATCAAATTCCAGGATTCTATATCTACCGCCAGCTTCTTTTTTTCCTCCCAGGTCATCCCAGCCAGTGGCGTAGTAAGGGGGATGCGGCAGGGGCGGACCGTCCCGGGCGGTACAGTTGTGGGGGCGGTATTTTCAAAAATAAATACAATATTTTTCGAGAAATTGTACTTTTTTTATTATTTATTGATTTGGAATTTACTTGGTAAAACTCCATTACAATAGGGTAAAAATATCAACGTATTTTAAATCTGTAGAACTAAAATACGTTGATATTTTTACCCTATTAGAAATTGTACTTATACATAAAAAAAATTAAGCCACCTGTAGTGAAAACTCCTAGATCATAGATAAATATGGTTGAAGTGATATAAAAACAAAATTAGAGGATATATTGGGGGCGGCAAATTCACGGACCGCCCCGGGAGGCAGGACCCCTTCCTACACCACTGATCCCAGCGTCCTGTAGCTTCGCTGAGTATATCCTACGGATGGTCATCAGCAATGCTCCCGCACACATTTGTCTATCCCCGCACAAGGCTGCACATAGAAATATTGTAAAAATAAGTTTGTTTGACCAAATTTTTACATTTGCGCACACTTTTTATTCTGCTGAAAATTTACTACTCATAGAAGTTGATGGTCCGCACACACAATAGAAAAATTTAAGGGAACGTTGGTCATCAGTAGTCTCCCACGATGATGGGATCCACCAGGTTGGAAAAAAAAGGCAGGCAGAGTTCAGGCTCTCTTGGGGGATCCACAGCACATATAAAAGCCAGGTCCGTCGTCGCTTTTTTACTTTGGGTATAATAAGCGGCTGGTTAGTCCGCTCTCGTATCTCTTTGTCCTCGACAGTCTAACCACCATAACCCTTGTATTCGCTGCATGCATTAGGTTTCAAAGCAGAGGATACTTTCGTAAGGTGCCATGGCTCGCAACCGTAAAGCAGCACTGTCAGGATGCATGTGCTGAACAGGAGGCACTCAGTTCTTACCGATTACAGCCCGAGTGCCAGATTTTCGAGATTGAATTAAAGGTTGCTCCATCTATCCTTAAACGGATCGCGGATTGCCATCTGCCGTGATATATAGCCCTAAATACATGAAGCCGTCGACTCTCTCGAAGGTTTACCCAGCGCGTGCCAAATGGTAGTCCGGGCCCGAATAGGCTTTGTGGCAGAGCACATTGGCTTAATTCTTATTGACACTAAGATCCCGAGTTTTTGTGCAACCTATCCACTGTCTCCTGAATACCCTCGGAAGAATTTTCAAAATTAGTATTGTAAGATGAGAACATCTATTTGATTGAACAAAAACAATATGATGTCGCTAATGTCGCCCCACTACCATCTAAAGCAGGCGGCAGATGAAATGTTAAACTGAAATAATATGTTTTAACGTAACTATTGCATTTCATATTTTCGAATGAGCTTACTACTTAATGTATTCAAATAAAAATCCAACAATTGGTTGAAAAAAACTACGTTTTCAACGGTACGGATTTGAATACACGAGCACCGCAACCGAAGCCAACGACGTTGACCACTCGACCGCGGTCCTTTGATATGTAACATAAAATACTGAGGCTGGATGCTTTATCGTATGAGTTAAAATGTTAATTCATATTGTACATATTTAATACTGTCATAGTTATTTCATAATTGATACCGTAAAATAATTTAGTACCGACACTGACGATGGGTATTATTTAACAACATTTCTTAACCTCGAATAATATAGATTCTGAAGGTAATATATTGAATTATATTATTTAGTTCAAACGGACAGTTTCTTTTATGTGCGTAAAATACTTCGCACAATGCACTTTACTTCTTGAATTCTTACCTGAGTTGTGTGAAGTATCGAGGAATTGTAATAATTTCCAAGTACTACTTTATACCTGAACGGTTACATTCAAAGATGAAATTTTATATTACTTTTCAAATTAGCTATTCTCTCGTAGAAAATGTAACATACCTAAGTATTCTTTTACGAAGGTTAACGAAAGACTTTCACTAATATTTTTTGTTGTTGATTGAAGGTAAAATGTGTAATTGATAAAAGGAACTATTTATCAGTAAAATAATGCTGATTATAAGTATGTATATATTGCAAAAAGTTTATTTTGTTTGTCCATTATTTTGAAATAGGGAAGGGATCTTGTAATTTCCCATCCAAAACACCTGTATTTTTTCGAATACACATCTTACGATCTCAACGAGAAGCGTCTCGTCACAAACAGGGCTAACAGTCAGGTAAAAATATACGACTCCGAGTTCAAAGATTTTTTTAATCATTTCATTTCAACTTATATATATATGTAATATGTATACCATCAGATCACCTTTAGTCAGCCTAGCATGCAGTGGCAATGGCAACACTGTGGACTACTGTGGTTTGAATACATATCGACTGTGGAAAGGAAAAAGGACTTAACCCACAGTTTCTTCAAAACAGGTTTTTTTCGATAATCACAATGTATCAAACTTGATACACGTTCTATCAAAAGGATGCAAGCTGCAAATGCCGAATTAGTATCTAAATTTAGCTTTTAAGTTTGAAAAAATGACCTTGTAAAAAACTAAAACCAAAAAAAAAGACTGAAATAAAGGTTTTTCCTAGACAATTTCTTTAATTAATATTAGATTATGTCAATTAAACACCAGTTTAGAAGTCTCCGTGCACTTCAGGGTTGTTTATAATTCATAATTTGCATATGTCACAAAATCATCAAAACTCGTTTTTAGCGCCTCCTGTAAAATTTGATATGTGTGGGTTAAGTCCTTTTTCCTTTCCACAGTCGATATCATAATTTTATTTTTTTAACACTTAGATCTGAGTCGTAAGATTTTTCTGACTCCGACTCCACAGCCGTGGTTATAAGTACTATTAAAGAAGTGAAATGCAACCTTTTATCTTCCATGACACATCGAACAGTTCTCAAAAAATTCGCGGTACATCGCAAGTAAAAATATTTATAAAAATGTGCATAAACAGAAATGACATTGTTTTGTATTTCATATAATACAAACAATAAAAGAACAGTATGCATATATATAGTTTTTTATATCTCTGTGAATGCGATATCAGCACAGGTAAAAAATGATATGTTTTAAGATGATCAGTAAATTAGTTCATGATCAAGACCAGGGGAGAGGAACCATTTCATTTCTTAAGGCCGCATTCATTTATTAGATATCAAGCATTAGGCCGCAGCCTAGAAAACTTTAATACCCCCCCCCCCTAAGATAAATATTTGTATTTCACAATGTGAATTACTCAAGACGCAATTTAAAAAAATCTTGCAAATATGGACATTTATCTAGCTAGATCTATGTATCTACATATTTTTATCTGATTTTTTTTAAACTCTTAAAATCATCCAGCTACATACATGTCTACAAGAAACATACATAATAAAGTACGTGCATAATTACAAACATTTTTAATGCTACAGCTTTTTTTTATCAATGTCCCAATATAGAGCATATGGCCAGGGATACCTTGCATGATAATGCATCGTTCATTCGTGTAAATCATTAATTTGTTTGTTAGTTTGATGTGGACCACCGAATTTGTCTCGAAGCCCAAGACGTTGCCTACCGCTGCTCCAAATGACTCACATATATAATTCTGTTTATTAATGTCCGTTGCTAATTGGGGGGAATGTATATTCGAAATTTGCTTTTGAAGAAGAAGTGTTTTTAAAAAAGATAAATCCATACGAAGAAATATTCAGATTTATTCATAAAAAAAGGCCGCAGGTTCCCCACTGCTCGCGAAGACCCTTTAAGCACTATCGTTTGTTATTTTTAAACATAACCAGTGTTGAGATACTTTGTTCGCATTGATAGATAATATAAAATGGGAGCAGAAATCTAATGGCTTTGTCAGACATCCGAGGATATTCTTGACTGAAATCCATAAATCAGGCAATGAAACTTCCGCAAAGAGTTTTTTTTACATCCTCTTTTTAGCCCCCCGCCAATCTTTTTACTTCTTCAAATGTCATCCCAGCGTCGAGTTGAATTGTATCATTCCTAAATTCAATAAGTTCGTCTCGTATTTAAAGGGATAATGCTTTTGTTGTATTTTCAGAAACGGCCATCAAAATGTTTTAGGCATTTAGTGGTAAGAGATATGCTTCTAAATAAACATTTTATCGATTATATGTATATGTACATATAAGCAGGGGTGGGTTGGAGGGGGCTCTTAAGGGCTCACTCGAGCCCCATGTTAAATTTTACTAAGGCCGGCGAGCTCCTTGTTTATTTAAGAGAAAACAATATTTTCAGAACAAATTAGTATATAACTGCAATTTCTGACCTATATGCCAGGGCTTCGAAACGTTATTTTTTTCGTTCCGGTTCAAGTAAAAATATATATATATCGGTTCGGTTCCGGTTCGAAGCCCTGTTATATACTATCTATGAGAGCTTTATATAATTATAAGAGCACAAATAATTTATCATGTATCGATTTTATTTAAGCATTTAAGCGTATGGTTTCAGTTACTACAAAAAAACGCTCATGAAAAGTAAACAGAAAAGTTCTGGCCCAATGGCAATTGTCTGGCCATTTGGTAATGGCTATCCGCCTGGACCCGCCAATGATTCAAACGATCCTTAGTATGTATTAATTGTCGAATTGTTTAATTAATTCATTGAGATAGTCCTTCCCCCCATCATTTCTTCGTGCATTTTGGTCGCTACTTGTTTGGGTTGCGGCTGTAAATGAAAGAAACTATCGGTTCAAATAACAATGTTGAATACCGCAAGAATGCAGTATGTACATACATATAATATGTTACATACAAACCCTTACATATTCTTACCATAATAATGGAGCTTTAAACCGGGACAGGGGCGGGACCAAGGAAAAAAAATACCAAATATTGTACCTACCTACCAGAAGTTTAAATACTTGTGTCGTACCAATCATACTTTTCGCTGGATGTATGGCAAATGTGTTTCATTATCGAGAAAACATGCTCCAAAGGTGCGGACGTTCCTGGCAGACATAAAATTTCTACCAGTAATCGGCAGAACAACGAAGTGACAATATTTATCAATTTTAAAGAGATTATCAGGTTTAATCATAACAAAAGGTTTTATTAACTTCCTTTCGTATTAAGTTCGCAAACATAATTCCTTCAATGCGGTCGGTAATATTTAAATTATGTCAATTACAGCTTCTTTTTACGAGCTTATTACGAGAGAAAATGAAAAACAACCTTCTTCTGTAAAATGAATGAATTGTCGCTTTCAATTTTCTGCCGATTACGGGTCGATATACTGGATCACTTCGACCAGATATGTACATTTATATGTTTATACTTATGTTATATTTATATGTTATTTACACTTAAAAAAGCGCTCATTTTCTTTCATTCCTTTCTATTATTCTAGAAATAAATATACACATATAGAAGTTCGAATTCTCTACTCACTTACGTACATACTCAAACAAATCTTTTGTCACTTATTCCGTTTTGTTTTCAGGTGATTCATAATATGTACCTTATTGACAAAGATCCTCACAAATAAATATGATCCAAAAGCCTATATTATTGTTCAATAATTATGAAAAAAGAACTGTTACCTTCACTACGCATCATAAAAAATAATGTAAATTTTATGTAAGTATCAAATCTTGATTTGGTATATCAAAGACATTGAGGCATCATATTTATTCTAAATCAAATTCGAGTCAAACTCTTTGTTTTTTGACGCAAAAGTTTTTGCGAGTAGAAACGCGTCAACAAGATTATCACTATTTATTTTTTGTTGATAACCGAAACCGTGTATCTTAGGCAGATCGTCTAATCTCGTCCTATTTCAGTATATTATGCAATCCAACCCATGCGGAGATTTGGCGCCACCGAAACTGTTTTCCCACAATTCAATGCAAGAAATGCATCGTCTGTAAAATTCAGTTACCTTAGTTATTTATGACTGATAATCATCCTAATTACCGAGTTTTTTCAATAACTGTATCACTCATTGCGGGATACAGTTACTATCCATCGTTTCCTTCTATTAATTTTCGATTTCAATCGATTTAGCTCGCAAAATAATGTCTGTTTTACTTTTTTGCAGTAGCACAGGATTGTTGAAATTGTTCAGTTTTATCAAAAAACAACCGAGACAAAATATCAAACCGGCCGGAACCAATGCTCAACATTGGGACAATCCCAGCCAAACCGGAACGTGTGGTAAGCCTACCAAAACCTACAGTTGATTAACCAAAAATCACGTCTTTTCACTAAAAAACTTTTTTCGAATGAGAGGCACACGTCACCCACATGGTGTAGTGGGGCCAGGTCGGTGACCTGACATCTGAAAATGAGCCAGAGCGCCGCCCTGCCACCTGTTTGACTTGCAACTTAATTTTCAAGTACAATACATACATTTATTCATAATTACTGTTCATAAAATTTAAAAGCATCTCATCAAAATTGATCTAACCGACGGATTTTATAAAAATAAATGTACACATTTAACGTAAAGAGTACCACCCCTCTTTCTAGAAAAAAATTAATTGCGCGTTTTTTTATTGACTGAATTGTTAAAACGTGTTTTTCAACTTCGAATGGATATAAAAAATAAATAAATAGGGAAGAAATCAATGACAAACCTGGTACCTATTTATTTTACCACTATACCACTGAACTTTATATTTCAACAACATAATATACCTATGTGCAGAGGTGGGCTGACGGGGACTCGAGGGGGCTCGCTCGAGCCCCTTGTTAAATTTGGGCGCGGCCGGCGAGCCCCTTATAAGATAAGAAAATCATTCGTCTTAGATCAAATCAACACATAACTACAATTTCTGTAGATGATTACATATTATTATGAAACAAGACTGAGTTGCCACTTATTTTTTTCATTTAGCGTTGTGGGCTTCCGTGCCGGAGCTCACGGGTTCGAGTCCCAGTACGAAACACCATTTTTCGATCGATTTTCTGCTAGAAGGCATGGATGTTGTGATTTCCAAAAATTCCCTCCCACTCTTCCGATCCTCCAATTCAACTGGGCGTTACGTGAACGAAAAGTTAATCACTAGTCCTGTCTTAGCCTTATCATTCTATCCCTACTACTCTCTTTGGAAAAGAGAGGTTGAGCGACTAAGCAACAAACGGCTCTCGTAAAAAAAACTTTTGTTGAGATACCTTCATTAGTAAGCCATATGTTTGATATTGGGAGCGGACATGGATAAAAAAATGGATAAGATTTACCGAGCCCCTTGTTAAGATATTGGAAGTTCACTGCTGCCTATGTGTAAGCCAGTGCAGCAAGAGGTAGATGTATATTTTCTCAATTTAGGGAGGGGGGGGGAATTCCCTGCATCAATTAATGTACCGGATTGTCATTGTTTTCAATAAAGTAATAATATTTAGTAATTAAAAAGTTAGTTAAAAAAAATAAAAAATTTAATTGAACATAATTATTCAAGTGACAAAATGCACTGTGCTTATAGGTTTTTTTTTATTAATTTGAGGAAGGAAACAAATTAAAAAGCGTCTGTGAATTGTCTGTTCCCCAAGTTACTTACCTACCAACTTATTACATGAATTTTCGTCGACTTTCTCTGGCTGTTTGAATATAATGTGAAACATTTTAAGTCGTCTACTGCCATCTATACATTTCTACTTTATTTTGTATTCTATCATGGCGGGGGGGGGGGGGTAAATTAGATAATAATGTTTAATACAGATGCCGCGACAAATTTATTTAACAAAACATTATATTATTTTTTAAGCCTCTACTTTTGACGATGCAGAATAAATCGGTTCATAGAAATAGGCTTACTAGTTTTACAGCTCAATGCCACAAATTAATGCCAATTTCTAATGAATTAGAATGGACAGTATAAGGACAGAGGTTGCATTAAAATTTGAATTATAAATACATCTGTTTCTAAAAGATTGACATTGTAATGTATGAATACTTTTTTGCAAGGGTTCGAAATACCACGACCGAATGTATTGGAAACTATTTTTTTCCTACCTTTACTTTCCTACTGAAACTATATGTGGTGACTTCTAGTTTCTTAAATAAAGTTCTTGCTAAGGTGGGTACCGACCAACTTTCCCTGTAAGCTGCGCGCGTGCTCGGCCGAGCAGCAGTTGAGAAGCACCCGCGCACTCATTCCGGGTTGGCGCGCACTACAAGACAGTTGCTCAATTAATATTTAATCGGTCCGCGCAGCCTCCACGCAGCTAACTCTTCGGCTTAGAGCAGTGATTTCCAACCTGGGAGGCGCGCCTCTCTGGGGAGGCATGGACTATTACAAAGGGAGGCGCGAACAACCCAAAATATTTATTTACCCTTTCAAACGTGTCTTTATTACTATATGAAATAAAGTATGGGGGGGCGCGAAGATATTTTTTTCTTCAAAGGGAGGCGCAGTAACATGAAGGTTGGAAACCACTGGCTTAGAGGGAACGTATAGACTAAGTCTTTATATCTTTTTCCAGCGGTAGGCTGCCAATTTCTTAACAAGGGGCTTGGTAAATGTCAGCCATAATAATGCACACTATAGAACAGTGTTTCTCAACCTATTTAGGCCCGTGGCCCATTTTGAGAGTCTTATTTTTTCTGTGCCCCCCATACCTGTTTTGTACTATTAAAGTATAAATGTTATAAAGATTTTTGGGACTCAAAAGGAAAAGCTTTTTTAGGTCTTCTTAGGACATTCCAATTTCTAAAACACAACAATTTACGGATTTTGCAAAAAACTCTAAAAAAATCTCTGCTCCCCCGTTAAGAAACCCTTGAGAAAAAATGTAATCTTCTACAGAAATTTTAGTTAGGCGATTTCATCGAAACGAATGATTTACTTAACTTAACAAGGGGCTCGCCGGCCGCACCTAAATTTAACAAGGGGCTCGTGCGAGCCGCCCCGAGCCCTTTCCAGCCCACCCCTGGTTGTGCATGCCTACTTTACACCAAGGAGTAGCAATCAACACCTTAAAGTTGATTTAAAAGTCAATGAAACAGTACGCATGTTGTATTGAAAGATTGCTTGAAGAAGCAAGATTCATAAATATACTAGCTGTAAGCCCGTTGACCTCAACGGGGGGATTTTTGTTGCATTTTTAAGTAGTCAGAAAATTTACTGGCGTTAAAAATAAATTACAAACCTATTTATTAATTAAGCCAGAAATTCTGGTAGTAAAAGAAATATATCTCGGGGCATATATCGACAGCCCTGCCCTGCAGTATTTAAATTATAAATTTTTTTTTTTTTGGAATAATGTGTAAGTTTGCTAACAACCATTTTTCGTAGTAGCAGAAATTTCGTAATTTATTTAACTTTTGGAATAATGTTTAAGTTTGCTAACAACCATTTTTCGAAATAGCAGAAATAGGCCTCCTAAATTACTTAATTTTTGGAATAATGTTTAAGTTTGCTTACAACCATTTTTCGTAGTAGCAGAAATTTCGTAAATTATTTAATTTTTGGAATAATTTTTATAAATGTTTTCTAACAATTATTTTTCATAGTAGCAGAAATAAACCTCGTAAATTACTTTATTTTTGGAATAATGTTTAAGTTTGTTAACAATTATTTTTCGTAGTAGCAGAAATAGACTTCATAAATTATTATTATATAGATTATAATTTTATCGACTATTAATATACAGATATTTATTTTTTGAAAAACTTATTACGCATATCAATCGGATTTTATTATTTTCATACGATTAAGATGTACTGTGCTTAAAAAAAGTTATAAGCCCAAAAAAAATGCTCAAGGTTAGACTCAAACCACCGACCTACAGCTTACAACCTTACAATATAAATAATTATATATTGTTTTTTTTAGAGTAGCAATTTCTAGGTCTGCAGCCAGATTTTTACAAGCGGCAAAATCAAAATAATTAACTATCGACATTCAGTTATTCTTAGTTCAGCAAATACGCCTAATATACTATGAAAAATGATTGATTTTTCACAAATAATTTATTGTTTTATTTTTTTTCGTGATTTTAAAACCTTATTCGCTATTTCGAGAATTATCGGATTTGATGAAATACGTCAATGGGAAATACAAATATAATTTTCACTTAATTGGTGAGAAAATTATATTTGTGTGAACCATTTTAGGTTAAACTGTAAGACAAAAGCGTACTACAGTTTTAATAGTATCTTGTTATATTGAAACAGCGTAATATTGTTGTAAAAACAAATTAATCATACTTAATTATAAACATAACCTTATTTCAATATTATCCGATTTTCTTTCGTTTTCATTTCATCTTATTTTAGCGAATACACACTCAAAGATGACACAATGTTTTTATTGTCAATAATAAATCGATCCTTTTATTCCAATCGATACTCTAAATTTTAAAATATAGATTAAGAGTATAAAACCTTGTCATTCTTTGTTGCTGACAGATACAAAAATGAAATATTCGCTCGAATGTCGGTTTTGTGCGATGTCATGTACAAATGTTTCCTATAATTTCGTTTTCGAATGCTCCATGCTTTTCAAGTCGAACAAAACAATGTTTTTAAGCCAAATATTTCGACAACTTACCATCATGTTAAATATTTGACTTATAAAACTTTTATATAATATACATCAGTGACGTATAACTGTCAGTTTGACATTTGGTCAGGGGCGGTTCTAGGTACTGGGCTAGGTGAGCTAAGGCCGACCTGCATTTTTCACCCAAAACTTTAGATGGCTGAATAAAAATGAACAGCAATTCGGCCGCTGAACAAAATAATTACATTTATAAGCGTAACTAACCTTTCCCAAATGAATATAATATCTTTGTTTAAATTTTCCTCGGTCAATATAAGACAATGCCGTGTCTACCTACAATAATATTCTCGATTGTGTTTTGTATTACAATTTAAAACTGAGCCGGCATAAAAAAAACAATAACCCTAAAAATACTTCATAGAGAACAGGCAACGTGACGTTAGTCTGGCAACACTTACGTATTAACGACGCAGGGGCTAGAGCAGTGGTTCTTAACCGGGGCGCCAGCGCCCCCTTGTGGGCGTTTTAAAGGTCTGGCGGGGCGTTTTTAAATTTTTAGCATTTATGGGGCGCTGCGGCAGTTGAAGTGGGCGTTGTGTCGCTTCTGCATATTGCACGAGTCTGCACCGGCTGGGCGCTCGCAGCACGCGCGGCGGCGAGCGGGCCAACTGCACGGAGCGCGGCGGGGAGGCCGGGGTTGGGGGGAAGCGCAGGCCGCTAGCTCCGTCGCTATATCGGCGGGTCTCACCAACGCACCAACACACGCACAGCTATTCGTACGATAGACAGAGTCTTTGAGTGTGTGTGAGCGTAGTTCTCATAATATGGGAGCACTGATGCACTTAGTCATCTCTGTCAATCCGTTGGAGACGGTCGCGTTCACTTATAAGCTAACGCTAAAACTAACGTTTATCTGAGGGGTTCTGCGTTAAATTTTTTTTCTTCGCAAATCGGCCTTTATTTCAAGATGACAACCAAACAGAAAAGATGTCGACAATATTCTATTGACTATTTAAAATTCGGTTTTATTCCATCTCCTACAAATCAACAATTGCCAATGTGTTTACTCTGTCAACACGTATTTTCTAATGAGGCAATGAAGCCATCGCGGTTAAATGAACATTTTCTAAAGAAACATCCCGACAAGAATAATAAAGATATATTGTACTTTCAAGAACTTAAGAAAACATTTGAAAGCCGTAATAATCTCAGTAATGTTTTTAAGAAGATTTCAAGTCGGAACGATAAAGGACTAATAGTATCTTATGAAATAGCACAAATTATTGCAAAATGTGGTGCACCACATATATATGGAGAAAAATTAATACTACCAGCTATACGTGTATTCATTAATAATATGATCGGACAAAATCAGCAAGAGATTCTTTCTTCAGTCCCATTGAGCAATGACACGGTTTCAAAAAGAATTGATGAGATGGCAAATGATATCGAAATTCAGTTATGTGATGAACTACAGTCCAACGATTTTTCATTACAATTGGATGAGAGTACTCTGCGTGATAATGAATCTCTACTACTTGCTTATGTACGATTTGTGAAGAATGAAAAAATTATCGAAGAAATGTTATTTTCAAAATTACTTACTACTGACACGAAAGGTTCGTCAGTATTTGAAACCCTTGAAAACTTTTTCACTGAAAAAAAGATTCCCTTTACTAATGTTATTGCCTGTGCTACTGACGGAGCACCAGCTAAGGTTGGTCGGCATCGTGGTTTTATATCAAGGTTGAAGAACGTTGCACCAAATGTTCTAGCAATTCACTGCATCATTCACCGTCAACATTTAGTCGCAAAGAAGATTAATGGAAGACTTCATAAATCGCTGAGTATTGTTATAAATGTCATCAATAAAATAAAGTCTCATCCCTTGAATGATAGATTATTTCGTCAACTGTGTAAAGAAAATAATGAAGAATTCGAACGACTTATCTTACATACAGAAGTAAGATGGCTATCAAAAGGAAATTGTTTAAAAAGATTTTATGCATTATTTGATACAATTGTGGAATTTTTGGAAGTAAACAATGAAAACATATGCTTTGAATTAAAATTATTGCGAAATGATGTGGCCTATCTTTCGGATATATTCGAAAAGATGAATGAAAATCTCCTGAAGCTTCAAGGAAACAATATCAGCCTTATTAAAGCCAAAGGTGTTGTACTGAGCTTTATTAACAAACTCAAATTATTTAAAGATAATCTTTGTCGGCGAGAACTCCATCAGTTTCCTTCTTTACAACAATTAAAAAAAGATATACTTAAGGATTCTGATTTGGAAACATACTGTAGCCACATTGACGCCCTTATCGAAGATATGATAATACGATTCAAAGACTTGTATGAACTTTTAATACCAGATTGGATAATTAATCCATTTTGATCAAATGTAGAAAATGTCAGTGAAAATTTAAAAGAGCAGTTTATTGAGCTACAAAATGACTGTGAAGCTAAAATTGTGTTCAATCAATGTAATTATGATGTTTTTTGGGTCCATTTTCGCCATCAATACCCTCTTCTGTGGAAAGAGGTAAAATTACCCATCGTAGCATTTCCTTCATCATATTTAGTGGAAAAGGGTTTTAGCGCAGTAACGCATATATTAAAAAAATCCCGAAATCGATTACAGATAAGCCAAAGAGGAGATTTAAGACTATATTTAACTAAACTTGAACCTAATATTACGAAAATAGCCCAATCACATGAGGCTCAAGGATCTCATTAATTTTTTTAATAAAAATTCTCATTTCCATTGAATTATTTACTTTTTAGTTAAAATAATAATATAATTTTGTATGTAATGTTAATATGACATAAATGGCAATAAATACATAATTTTTATAAAAATAATCATGTTTTTTATTTGTTTTTCTTATAATTTTTTATTTGTAAAGAAAATCATTGCATGAAATACATAAAAAAGAGAGTATTTTTTTTTGTGGGGAGGGGGGGCGCTGGATAATTTTACTGTGGTAAAGGGGGCGATTCTTTCAATATGGTTAAGAAACACTGGGCTAGAGCTTTCTAGCTCGCAACCACAGATAATATCCTGCAATATTTTTTTACACTGGAGGACAATCAAGCACGATTATATATTTTTTGTATTTGTATGTACGGAAACGTCATCAAACTCACACGACTGTGTTTCAAATTAACTAGCTTCTGTCATTCGTTGGGGGCTAAAATGAATCTGCCCATACAAAAATACTAATACACAAATACCAATATCGTTGTATTGTATGAAAGTGACAGGTATTGAATCTCAGTGACAGCTCTGTATTGCTTTTTGTACTTGTTATTTCACTTCGAAAGACGAATTTAAGGTTATTATTTTATTATTTCTTACTTACATAGTAATTTATGCTTTGCGGTAGTGTCGTAGTATTTGTTAATTTGATTGTAGATTAATGTATAAGGTGAAGTGAAAGCATGCACAATTTCGTAAATAGTATACAATGCTATGCTTTTCTCTAGCCCACTAGAGATTTTAGGTCAGGAACCGCCTCTGCATTTGGTATTTAGTCGGTTAAGTTGTCGTTTGTAACAAAATTCTGAGGTTGGATGTTGGTACGCCAAAACAGTCAGTGATTTAGAGCATGAACCGTTGCTGACGGTTTGCCAACGGTTGGAATGTGGTTTTGACGCAAAAGACCAGAAACAACTGTCAAAATCACAATCTAAACCATGTGATCTAAGCGTTGAATTAGATTCTAATTCGAAAACAGTTTGTAAGTCATCAGCAAACTATCAGAAGTACACACACAAAAGAACGGAGCTACAGTCTGCGCAAGAATGTTTCGCGCACCTTACGAAAATTCAGTTTTGTATTTTGAAATGTTGTTTACTAGCACAGATGAATTATATTGCGGGTTTTGAAGGTGCACGAAACATTCTTGGGCAGACCGTATCTCTCCATTACATATTCCAGCGATGAAAGAAATTTTTTATCAGCGAAAAACAGGAATAAATGAAAATTACATTTATTGCCTAGAAGCGACACAATTATTTTTCTAAGTAGCCATAAATTCAAGAATTATATCATAGAGAAGAGTTACATATACATAATTTCAGGTTAGAATTTACCATAGACTAGTATACCATCTGTCAGTTTTGTCGTATAGGAAAATAATCATCCGAGAAGTACGTACATCGCTAATTTAGCGGCCTCAATTGTCATTTGTTGAAGACTTGTTTTTCCGGATTTGGATAAATAATAGCATGAATTTATTTAGCTGAATTTACCATCCCATCAACTGTGTTATCAATATATATCTATGACTGATTACATTACATTTCAAATTCTATTTGCAAAATCAATGATTCTCTCTGTATTAATTGATATTAACCCTGGGTATGCTGCCTTATAGCGTGTCATGGATTATTTCGGCGAAAAACTTCACAATGTAAGCTAAAAACAACGCCAAGATTTGAATCTTTTTTTAAGTACTTTATAATCATGTTAAAAATACACATTAATATGAAGATCATTGATAAATTATGCGAAATACGAATTTTTTTTGGTAATTTTGCCATAAGCCCTAGCACGGACTATTGGGGAGAAAAACTTCACAGACTAAGCTAAAAACAACGCCACGATTTAAAATATTCATTGAAGCATCCCGGAAGCACGTTAAAATCACACATTATTATGAAGAACACTGATAAATAAATTGGTAAATATGTCATTTAGTAGCACCTCGACTATTGCCGTGCGCGCGGCCATTACGAATAATAGAGGCGAAGATTTCATATTTCGTATAATTTATCAGTGTTCTTCTTTTTAACGTGTGGTTTTAACGCGATTATCAAGCCCTCAATAAAATATTTTAAATCGTGGCGTTGTTTTCAGCTTAGTTTGTGAAGTTTTTCGCCGCAATAGTCGGTGCTACTTGGTGCTACTGAATGACATATTTACAAATTTATTTATCAGTGTTCTTAATAATAATGTGTGATTTTAACGTGCTTCCGGGATGCTTCAATGAATATTTTAAATCGTGGCGTTGTTTTTAGCTTAGTCTGTGAAGTTTTTCGCCCCAATAGTCCGTGCTAGGGCTTATGGCAAAATTACCTTTTTTTTTAGTATGTAAACTTCGCAATCGTATATGAAATGTTCAGGCTTCGTTCCTTTGTACACTTCTTAACAAATACTTGCCAGTTGAAGAAAAAGGTAAACATGGCATTTAGTAGCACGTCGACTACTGTGGCGAAAACTTTCACAAACTAACTGAAAACAACGCCACGATTTAAAATATTTATTGAAGCATTGATAAATCGCGTTAAAATCACACATTAATATGAAGAACACTGATAAATAAATTATCCAAAATATGACATATTCTCACTGTACACCGCCATACTTTTTAAATTATCCTTTACCTACACATGGACTATTGCGGCAAACTAAGCTGAAAACAACGCCACGATTTAAAATATTTATTGAAGGATTGATAAATCGCGTTAAAACCACACGTTAAAAAGAAGAACACTGATAAATTATACGAAATCTTCGCCTCCATTATTCGTAATGGCCGTGCGCGCGGCTGTTTTAATGCGATTATCAAGCCCTCAAATTTTTTTTTAAATCGTGGCGTTGTTTTCAGCTTAGTTTGTGAAGTTTTTCACCGCAATAGTCGACGTGCTACTTGGTGCTACTAAATGACATATTTACCAAGAAAAATATTAATTTTTCCTTCCATAATTTTTACAAAGGGAGAAAAATAGACAACTATAGGTAAAATCCTACTGTGAGGTCATATATTATTTGAAGTCTAATTCAAAATGGCCGACTTGTCGATGCCGCCAACACATAAATGAAAAAGCAGAAATCGATCGTGAATTAAATTTTTGAATTATTTACAAGTACCTTAAAAAACGTAATTATCCATAATTACCGTAATACCAGAAATACTCTAACACATCTCCGGAAGAGCGACACGAATTGCAAAACACAAATAAGTCGCAAACAAATCGTCACTTGTCCCAAATTGGCGTATCAACTTACGTTTCGCTCGCATCCACATATTCTCCACGTTATTGGTTATGGTTATTTATTATTTCTTCCACTTCCACTTTAACATTGCGAGCTCGCGGTCTACCTGACATGGTGATTTTGCAGTGATATCACTTATTAGAAACAAGAAGTAATTCAGCAGGAAAATGTTATTTACTTGAAGCTTTATATTGGCGGCACTGACAAGATGGCCATTTTGAATAAGACGTCAAATAATTGGGATATCACCCAACTATATACAATACTGCTGTGCATTTCGGAAATAAATATAATGTTCTCAAATATGCAGTACTTATTCGACATTTTAAAAAAATATTATCTGGACCGGTTTGTACATGAAGTTTTTCGCCGAAATAATCCATGACACGCTATAAGACGAATTTACCTAATATTTTTCCTATAGTTATAAAATTAAATATTTTCAATCTCCACAATAGATGTTGCGAATATTTGTTCGGGCGATATCCACAAGTGTATCTAAACAACAAAGGCGGAGGGTCACCAAACCTTTTCGTGAATCCCACAGACTTCCAACAAATGCTGGAATAAAACATAGACTCCTTGCTATGGAAGAGGACGGAGATGATATTGCAATTGGTCCAGATATGGATATCTATGAAGATATGGAGAGTGATTTTTCACAAGTAAGACACAACATACCAAACCTTTTTCTCTAGAAAATAATATAAAATATCCCTAAAAAAAATGGTATTATATAATTATTAATGGCTAATAACCAATTATGAATGAAAAATAATAGCATACAGAAGTTTGATTTTATAGTACATAAAATCACAATGAAATTTCAAAGAATCATGATTTAACTGAAGGCCTTTAGGTTTTTAGTTTAAAATCAGTGACGCATTAAACAACACTGCATAGTGGGGAATTTTTGCTATGGAAACTATTTTTGAAATCAATGTAATATTGCAAGATTTATAATCTGTTATTTTTAAGCATTTCATTATCATTCTAAGATTCACCAAATTATGATGATCTGTCGTCAACATAAGCAATTTCATCCTTCTCATTGCTTATAATCACTGGTGTACTGCTAAAATTTTATCAACCGGTTCGCACCTTGGTCGGCAATTTTGGGATTTTCAAACAATTACATGTCAATCCAAATCCAAAATCCCAAGAATTTACCGATTTGCCTGAAATTACCGGTTATACTTATAACCGAGACAAGTCTTATTCTTCTATCATCTGCTGTCATCGGCTTCTCGGAAATTTTTCTGCATTGTGATTTTTCATCTGATACATGTAGTTCAACCAACCATCTATCAATAAATCTTTGAAACAAACATTCAATTTGATATTTATTTCACAGTAAAGTTGAATATACCTAAAGACGCCACACCACGTTTGTGTTGCCGGACCGTAACGATTGACCCGCAAAGTTAAGATTTGAAAGTGTTAATATCAAGTTTTGAAAGGCAGAACAATTTTGTAATTTGGAACACATTCTAAACACATCAAGAATTGTTTTTTTTATGTAGCTTTATACTCCAGTGATCATAAAAAAGTTTTTAAAAAATTCGGTCCTACGGTCGGAATTTTTAGCAATTCAAAACAGCTCCAATAAATCAACGATCTTTGAATAATATTTTGTATTAAAGAACTTGACAACCACTGGTTTCAAAATTATTTGCCCGGAATGTCACCAGAATTGTTTTTTGGGTGTGTCTTGAGAGTAACTGAAACTGAAAGATAGAACTAACTACAATCATAGTATTACTACCTAGTCTTTCCTTAACCCCGTCTTTCTATCCTCGCCCTCTTCGTAAAACAAAAGTTGCCTGACTATTACATTCAGTTATCGTTAAAAAAAATCTGTTTAGATGCTCCACATTTTGTGGTTGATAAAAACAAAATAATGTGTTTCGCAGTTTTTGAAGCTAATTAAAATTGTCAATTTCAGGTTCATCAATCTCATAAAGAACACGAAGAGGAGTTGATACAAAGAAATGAATTACTGAAGAGAAGGATTGTCAGCCAGAAATACTTCAATGAGTATTCACCCAACTTCTTAACCTGGAGTGAAAAGGAACATATTCGACATTTACATAAAACATCTCCTCAAGAATGGACCCCTGAGAGACTTGCAAATAGTTTCCCTGTGACTGTAGCTGGAGTGAGGGTGCGCAATAAAATATTCTTGTTTATACTTTAAAGAAATGACATTCCGCACGCCACAAGCGCAAGCGTGCACACAAATGGTACTGCGAGAATATATTGATAGCTTAGTTTCATAGTGCTACAACTAGACATTGGTAGTTTTGAGATATGACTGACCAAAGTTTTGATGCATCTAAACTGACTGCCGCATGTGTGGTCGAGTGGTCAACGTTGTTGGCTTTGGCTAAGGAGGGCCCGGGTTCAAATCCCGGTACGGATAGTTTTATAAGTTTTATAAATTGTTTTTTCAATCGATTTATGAATTTCTGTTCAAAGGCATGGATGTATGTGATGTCTTGAATTCCCACCTCTCACCCATCCTATCCTATGAACGGAGCGTTCACCTAGCTTACCACTAATCCTGTCCTAGCCCTATCCTTCTATCCCTACTCTCTTTGGAAAAAGAGAGGTTGAGCAACTGAGTAACAAGCAGTTCTTGTAGAAACACTTCTGTTGAGATAAACTTCATAAGGAGTCCATATGCTCCACATTGGAAGCGGACATGGTTTAAAAAAAAAAAAACTGACTTATACAAAGTTATTATTTGTCTCATCTTTTAGTGAATCAATTAGTCATTTATCTCAATTAAAATACTAATTCTAATTAAAACTAATTAATTCTAATTAAAACTAATTCAATTCAAATTTATTGCAACTTGACAAAACAATGCTTGAGTAATGGTGATGCATTGATAATAATTTAGTCATTAGGTATGCAATTTTTAGCTTATGAGATGCATCTTGCTTGAATGATCGCAATTTTAATGATTTTGGTTTTTCTTTCCAGAAAATTATCAAAGTTGTGTGGAAACCAGCTTCACATTCACGCATCAATCGGCATGATGCATCGGCCCTTAGGAATTGGAAGGAATTAAAAGAAGGCACTATAGAAGATATGACACCAGAAATGAAAGCGCATGTAATAAAATTCACACATAGGGTAATACCTCCTCGGTCACAGGCTGTCACCAAGGAATCGCTCTTGATTGAGATGAATACGAATGAAACAGTTGGAGAATTCGGAAGTATAGTGTCAGGTCATCGTGAGTTTTCAATCACTAAAATTCCAGAGAGCAGGCTAAGTGATAAAAAGAAGAGTGAATCAATCAATTATGAAAAAAATAAAGAAGATCCCAAAACAGAAAATTCTAGCAATTTAATAGTTTCTGGCGATTCCATCAATATTAGACTACGCGAAAAAACTACTCTTTCCCGCTTAAGGGCAAATATAGTAAATAGTTCAAAATCAGTAGATTTATCTTTACTTGATAAGTTGATCATCTCACCATCAATTGTTGAAAATGCAACAAAAGATAATGATAATGCAAAAATGGAAACTGTACCTCCTATTCATCAAATGAAACAAAATGTGCAGTCTGTACAACATTACCAGCCGGAAGATGCGATTGATCGTATTTTTGTTGAAAAGATTAAAATTCCCTCGAAAGCCTGGAAGAAAGGACGTACATACAAAGTTGACGATTGCTATTATGATGATGATGGCTCATTTCTGTACAGGGTTCCAGGAATGACCGATTCTGTTAAATAAATCATTGTTATGAAACTCGAATAGCAATAATTTTTTATATTTAGTAATTTTTATTATAATGATAATGTTCATTTATTACTTTAATACTTTAATATTATATGCGATTTTGAATTATAAATAATGATTTTTTTAATCATAGTTGTCTTATTTTATACTTTGATTAAAGGATTAGTAGATACATTCAGCAAAAAAAATACTCAACAATCATTTTGCTTAAATACACTAAGGGTTGAGGTTATGTTGTTCAGTGAAGGAACGTTATATAATTTTATTGGATGCAAACAATGCGAGTAAATTAATAAAAACACAATATTCCTTTGTACTTTATTCCACTTTATTGAAGCGGTTAGGACTGGTTTCGCTCATGCGAGCATTGTCAACTGATAAGAAATATATATAAACAGTACTATTTATACAAAAATAAATTGAAATGAAAAGGTGTAAACAACAATTGACATTGAAAAGAATTTACAAATTACAATATAAATGATTCTATATTTACACAAAATTAAAATTTTAAACACCTTTAACATATACAGTGTAACCCCGATCTACCGTTCTCGCATTGTTCGTTTTCCCGCATTAATCGTTTATTTTTCATAGTCCCGGCCAAACACCCATAAGAACAATGTTAAATAATCCCGCATTAATCGTTCCCCGATTTACCGTTTTCCTCGATCTATCGTTTAAATATTTTGGTCCTGTCACAAATATTATCCCGATTGACCGTTTTCGTTGAATATTTCTCATAAATAGTATTGCGTCGTATTTCGTTTTGCGTTTTTTACAGTGGAACCCCGATCTTCCGTTCTCGCTATCTTCGTTTTTTTTGCATGCATCGTTTATTTTTTACTCGACTAAGACTTCGTAATAACAATTTTTAATAATTCCACGTTAATCATTCCCCGATTTACCGATTTCCTCGATCTATCATCTCAATATTATCATCCTGTCCTAATTACGATGCCGATCGACCATTTTGTTGATAATATCTTTTTTCACTCATAAATAATCTTGCATTGCATCTGGTTGCGCGAATTTTTCTAACTCAAAAGTCAAAACTAAAATGGCCAAATAAAGAAAAGTAGAAAAAGTGAATTAATATATGAATTGGTTGAAAATTAAACATTTTTGGTACTATTTGAAGATTTCCCGCATTATCGGTTTCCCGCATTATTCGTTGATTTTTTCCGGTCCCTTGGAAAACGTAGAATCGGGGTTTCACTGTAATTAAAAAATCATCAAAGATTAATAAATTTTAAGTGGTGACTGGTTGTGGTAATTATTAGGTAATCCCGGAATTAATGTCGTTTTTTACAGTAAAACTCAAATTTGATTTAAATTTAAATCGTTCAAACTATGTACATTCTCACAGATTTTGTCACTAACAACCCGGGTTTCGCCTTTCGGCATCTTCAGGCATTCAAGTGCACGGATGAACTTGAACTGACGTTTAGTAAATGAAAGTTTCGTGTTTATATAAGATATAAATGCATCACTGAGTCCAAAGCCATTGCTGGCGAAAAGGATGAGCTCATGGGAATGCCAACAGATTTGAGTAGTGAGTAGTTTCAAGAATTATATAATTTGTTTGTCGGCAAAGGTTTTATGATTATATGATTTTATGGTTATATAGGGTATAGAAGTGGAGATGTGGGAAAGTTTGATATTTCATTTAAAATCGGAAGACTTTGCAGCTGTGCTTTGTTGATTTCTAAAATTTCTTGGAAAAAGAGCTTATGACTGTCCGTATTTGGGTGTAACATTTTTATCCCTTGTTCCTGATTGAACACGTGTCCTTCCGAAATTAAGTGATTAGCAAAAGTAGACGTGTCTTTTTTCAATCTTAAGGCTGCCATATGTTCTAAAACTCGGATGTTCAGTGTCCTTTCTGTTTTGCCAATATAAAACTTTGTACAACAAGAGCATTGCAATCTATAAATCCGGGATTTTTTTTAAACAATGTGATTACCAGTGTCGTCTACGACTCTTTGCCATCTATTTTCAAGATCTAAAATTCTTTTCTCATAAAAGGTCTTTGGTTTAGATTCGAAGAACTCCGAGAGACCTGATTTTAGTTCTTCAATACTGTCGAATTTTTTGTTCCTTAATTGCGTTTCTAAAGAACGAAAAAAGTGATAGTCACTTGGTGCCAAGTCCGGAGAATAGGGTGGATGCAATAAAACATCCCAACCAAGGTCCTGGGCCTTTTTTCGTGTAATTTCAGTAATGTGCGGACGGGCTTTGTCGTGCTGAAGAATAACATTCCTTCGATTCTTAAGAGCAGGTCTAATTTCTTGTAATTTTGCATTCAACTTGTCCTTCTGATCACAATAGAGAGCTGCAGTAGCAGTTTGTTCTTGTTTTAACATCTCATAATAAATCACACCTTTCGAATCCCACCACATGCATAATAGGGCTTTCCGAAGATGTAGTCCTGGTTTTGGGGTTGAAATTGTTGTTTGACCACGATTTAACCATTGTTTTTTTCTTTTAATATCATGATACGGCACCCATTTTTCGCCTCCGGCGATAAGGTCATGCAGAAACGGGGAAGAATATTGCCTTTCTTGCAGTATTTTGCATATGCTGAGGCGCTGCGCTTTGATGTGATCAGTTAGCGCGTGAGGAACCCAAATGCCTTCTTTTTGAACTTTCCCAAGTTTCTCTAGATAGCGATGAGTATTTGATCGTAATGTGCCGACCTTCTTGGATAATTGATCAATGGTCATCGTCAGATCTGTTTCAATTTCCGCCTTTAGGGCTGCTTCATCCACTAGACTGCGCCGTCCACTTCGAGACTCATCTTTCAAATCGAGATTGCCCGATCGAAATTTTCTGAACCATCGTTGGCACTTTCATATATCCAGTATATCACCGTGAATCTCACAAATGGATTCCGTTGCTTCTGTTGCAGCTTTTTTTGAATAATAATAATTTTTGAAGAATAATAATAATTTTGAATAATTTTTTTGAATAAAAACAGCATGCAGCTTCTTAAATGTGTTTCCGAAGGACACGTCTCTGCCATTTTTGTAGATGGGGTAGAATTGATTTTTTTTTGTTTAAAAGAAAGGCAAAGAATCGCAAAGAAGAGAAAAATAATAACACACGTCTTTACTGGTCCACAGACCCAAACATACTGAGTCAAAGTTGCGTATTGAAAAAACGACATTAATTCTGGGATTACCTAATACAAACATAATTAAATTATTTAATGTGAGTAAAGCTTAATTATGATGTTAACCTTTTGAGTGAGGGTTCTTTTCTTATATTTTGATTATCTGTATTATAGCTACACACAAAAATATAAAAACTTAAGTGAATATATATATATTTTAAAAATAAAATCCATAGTTAATACAGTAAAGCAAGGGTACCCAACCCAAATCGTTTGGTGGTCCAATAAAAATATTACTGAGCTTGATATCTATCTATATATATAAAACAAAGTGGGGTTTGTTACACCACGTATAACTTGGCTGATTTTAATGATCTTTGATTTATTAAATTCGTATCCGCCTAGAATAGTAGAATAAGCATTAAAACATCGGAAAAATATCACGGAAAATAAATTATGAAGAAAATTAATATTCTCATACAGTTTTCAAATGGCGAACAGCTTGAAATAATGAAAATGTCGGTATGCAGATTTCATCCGCTAGGTGGCAATTTTTCCTATATTCATTTGTTTCTGCTTCTTTTGCGTACGATTGACTTTTAAATGATTTTAAATTAAGAGTATGGATCAGAATAAAAAAAATCGATGATATGAAATGAAAACGAAAGAAAATCGGATAATATTGAAATAAGGTTATTTTTATAATTAGGTATGATAATTTTTTTGACAACAATATTACGCTGTTTGCTCGAACGTTGCTCTACTTTGAGATGCCACGTTATTACACATGGAAAGCTACATCGAAGAAATTTTAACGTCGAAAGCAAGGCGATGCGGTTCCTGCTCATCCGAATGACTACTGATGCTCTTGGTCGCATGTACACAGTTCATCCGAAAAATGATGAATGCTTCTACTTGCATGTCAACAGCTCAATTTGCTTGAAAATCATACTCATTGGGACATGACAATCGCTGGAGAAATTGTTTCTGAATCTCCAAGTCAGATACGCACATTATTTTCTATCATTATTTTGACATGCTTCCCATCGAATCCCCGTGAACTGTGGAACAAGTACAAGGATGACATGTCCGAATACATTTTATATCGAATTCGTGTCAGTTCAGGGAATCCCGATCTCGAGATGAATGAAGAGATACATAACCAGGCTTTGCTTTTGTTCGAAAACATGTGTTTCCTTATGTGCGGCAGTTTGTTAGTCAAGTTAGGAATGTCAATGCCAGATCGTGGAATGAACGACGCTTTCAATAGAGAACGTGAATATGATCGAGATGCATTGAACCAATCAGTTTGAACGAATGTACCACCGTTGAACCCTCAACAGAAGGTAATTTACGATACGTCAATGAAGGTAATTGATGATGGAAATGGTGGCTTATTTTTCTTTGATGCGCCCGGTGGAGCTGGGAAGACATTCTTCATGTCATTGATTATGGCCACTGTTCGTGCGAGATGAAAAAATTGCTGTAGCAGTTTCTTCTTCTGGCGGCCACGTTGATAGAAGGATGACGAACGGCTCATTCAGTGTTGAAATTGCCGTTAAATCTTTAAACCAATGCTCTTCAACCTTTTATCTTCCACGGCACACACAAGTAAAAATATGCATAATATACAGAAATTACATTAGTTTGTGTTTATATATGATACATACCACAAAAGAATCATATGGATATTTTATTACCATGTCCACTACCAATGTAGAGCACATGTACTCTTTATGGAGATTATATTAAAAGAAAAGTTTCAGATTATTCAGATTTATTTACAAAAAAAGAATCAGTCTAAAGGCTGCACCAAAGTAGAGAAAAGTCCGTAAGTTTCCCACTTCAGTTGAATTTTCAGCTTTGGCTATTAAAATGTTTCTAACATTTAGCGGTTAAAGTTATACTAACAAACATTTTATCGATTTGGGTATTCTGTATATGTAAGTCTGCGCAAGAATGTTTCATGCACCTTGCGTAAATTCAGTTTTGTATTTTAAAATGTCTTTAAAGAGAACAAATGAATTATATCTTTATAAATATCATTACAAATATGTCAAAGCATGTATCCACATCACAAATATAGATGGTTTTACACTTGATAGAATTTTTAATAACTAATAATGAACTGATGATAGCCCAGGTAGTAGAATTAACAAATTGTTGTATTCATTGAATATATTTTAATTTAAATATGCGATTATTTTTTATATCAATTGTTAATTATTGATAACTTTTAACATCCAGGAAATCTTAAAAATTCATTAAAAAAAATCCATGTTTTTTTAAAGATTTCTATTCCAATAAATATCAAATTTCCCACCCTTAGCTTTCATTGGGGTTGTAATTTGCCATGGCAAGAAATTATACTCTTTTAAAAATAAATTGGGTTTTTTTGGTTATTCTAAACACCTCAAACACCTTTTTTCAATTCATTTATTTTTTTGGGCTTAAGCTCTTAACCTTAAGGTCTGCAATTTTGGTGCCCATTATCGCCAAGTAAAAATATGCATAATATACAGAAATTACATTAGTTTGTGTTTATATATGATACATACCACAAAAGAACCATATGGATTTTTTTTTTTTTTTTATTAAAATCTCTACTTTTTTATTTATGGACTGTCTTTTCACTTTGAAATCTAAAAAAAAACTTTTTTTTTTAAATAACTACTCCCATAAAAGCTAAGAGTGGGAAATAAGATATTAATTGAAATAAAAAGATTTCAAGAAAACATGGATTTTTTCAATGCTTTTGGAATCCCTGGAAGTCAAAAGTTATCAATAATTGGTAAAAAAATTATTGTAAATTTAATTTAAACTAAAAAACATTTAATGAATACAACGAATTGTTAATTCTACTACCCTGGTTATCATAAGCTCATTATTAGCTGTTCCAAATGTTATAAACGGTAAAAACACTTATATTTAAGATGTGGGTACATGCTTAGACAAATTTGTAATGATATTTATAAAGAAATAATTCATCTGTACTCTTAAACGATATTTTAAAATATAAAACTGAACTTTCGCAAGGTGCGCGAAACATTCTTGCGCAGACTGTACATATAACATATTCTTTCAACCAAAAAATAATTATTTCTGCTTCTCTATGATAGTGTCATCAGAAATATTTTGTAGTATCGACCAAACTATTTGTTTTTTTTCATTTATTAGAGATTCGCGCCACAGCACACCCAGCATCGCCTCGCGGCACACCGCTTGCGGAGCACTGCTTTAAACGACTGAAAAACTGACATGCAAGATTGCGAAACACTCAGCAACGACCAAAGTTTGGTAGCAACTTAAATCATCACCTGGGATGAATGGACAATGGCGCACAAATGCGCATTGGAAGCACTCAATCAAACTATGAAATATCTGTGCAATGACTCAAGATGTTTTATAGGCGCAATGATTCTACTATCTGGCGATTTACGCCAAACACTACCAGTCATTCCAAGATTGACCGCTGCCGATAAAATAAACGCTCACCTCAAATCACGACTCTGGCGCTATGTAAAGAAACTTCAGCTGACGACAATCATGCGAGTTGCATTGCTAAACGATCTATCTGCCGAAGATTTCTCCAAGCAATTGCTGACTATCGGTAACGGGCGTGTTTCTGTCGACGAATCGAACGGATTGATTTTGTTTCCGCCGAATTTTCGCAATTTCACTTCATTCAACAAAATGTTCCAGAACATCTAATCACAAAAATCACAATTGGTTGAATGAACGAGCAATTCTTGCGGCAAAGAACAAATATATGGATCATTTAAATTTTACAATTCAAAATCAAATCGTTGGTCCACTGCATTCCTTCAAATCTATCGACCGTGTAACAAACGAAGACGAAGCAACCAACTATCCAACTTAATTTTTAAACTTATTGGATCTGCCTGGCTTGCCACCGCGCAATTTACAACTGAAGGTTGACTCGGTAGTCATCATGCTTCAAGTTATCAAGTTAACAGAACATTTATTCACTTTTAAGGTGTTCACTGTCAATACTTGGTGGAATGGCATTATAATAAAAATAATAAAACATTTTTAGTACTTTTTCCACATAAAATTTATTTGATCAGGACCGGTTTCGCTCATCGCGAGCATTATCAACTGATGATAATGCTCAGATGATAATAACTCAGTTGATAATGCTCGCGATGAGCGAAACCGGTCCTGATCAAATAAATTTTATTTAGTGGGAAAAGTACTAAAAATGTTTTATTATTTTTATTACAACATTTATTGATTCTGAGGCGGTACGAAGTTCGTCGGGTCAGCTAGTAATTAATAAAACAAAAAACTTTTGTTGCACAAAATATTTTATTACCTTATAATTAATGCGACACTTGTTGTTTGATATCTTTCATATCAACTTGTAATTAAGCCAACGTGCATCATAGTTGATTGGTCATGTTTTCATCGAATAACCCTCTGCGACACTTTGTTTTTACTACATTCAATTTTGAAATGAACTATTCGCAGCGATATGTAGTCCCAAATGATGCTGTAATGCGCATTGTCAGGTGTTTGAATTTTAAAAAAATATTTTCAAGGATATGTTTCTAATAAAACTCAAGATTGTTCCTTTCAGACAAGCACTTAAACTCTATGCTTAACCTGCATTTGTAAATTTCGAGGCGCTGATTCCACCAACACGTTAAATGGAGTTAAGCAATCAGTTTTTATTCATAAATCCACTGTTATTTGAAATATGTTTATAAAATATATGTACATGCAAAAATAGACCACTTTTTAGGACTTAGTACAAATATTTTATGAAATATGGAGAATTCGTTTAAATCATGTCCAAAATGAAGGTCCCATCATATAACAGATTGGGTTGCATTATAAAAAATGAAAAAACTCTTACCATATGATATGAAAACATTTTGACTTGAATAGAAACGGATCAAACTATTCAAGTATTAGAAAGTATTCAAACTTTCAAATGCATTTTACTCAAAACTATGTAATGGTGACTTGGTTGAGACCAATGCAGCAGGTAAGGTATCGCACCATTATTTAATGTTAACAAAACATAAAGACTTTTCAAAGATGAAGGTAGCAAAGTTATTTAAAAATGTGTGAAATGATTTAAGAAAAATTTACAATTGTTTGAATAATAATTGTGCCTATAAATATAAAAAATATTTTTTACTATAAAAATCATAATATAAGTCGGAGGCGATTCTACGTACTGGGCTAGGTGAGCTAAGCCTATCCTGAAATTTTCAACCAAATGTGTAAAAAATAAAAAAAACTATCTTTTCCTCTTCCCACAGAAGAAAAACTAAAACCAAACTACGTTTAAATATTTTTGATTGTATTTTGTATTAAAATTGAAGTGTAGCTGGGCAGGATAAATTGAAATTGTCCCTCCATACATGAAAACAACAACAAATATTACAAGTGCATATCTCAAACTTATATGACATGATGATATGAATTTGCTGTGGTTTTCTCTATAAATTAAGAACATAATAAATACGAACCATACATTACATTACTTTCGCTTAAAAAACATTTATTTAGTGAAGCTTTAGGCACATATTAAATAAAAACTCGCATTTCAAAATCAAAAAAATTACTTTTACATATTTCGAAAACCAGTTTCTACCAAGTCTTCATACATTCAACATGTGGCTTCTGATTTATCCTCTCAAACAGACGATGTGCTGCGATGCTTGAAAAGGTTTTTCCATTATGGGTCACTTGTGCATCTTCAGCAATTTCTGAATAAAGACTATCCACATTGAACTCATGCTGGAAATCAATATGGCCAGAATCATAGCCCGTAGGTGGTAATGCCAGAATGCATCACAAGTTAAATATCTCTCACAGATGATACCAATAATTATTCGGAAATCATAAATTTGCTACCTACTATAAATGGTGAAAGCTTCAAAAATACTACACGTGAATATATTAACGAGATCCTACTTGACCAAATACTAAACGAGAACTTAATAATGTTACTCGATAAACTTTTTTTTTGTATTTCACCGAAGATAAAATCTCCTTAATGATACACTTGAGTTACATTCTTTTATAGCAATTTGGTTAGCAACAGTTAATAAAAAGAATATTTACAAAAGCAAATAAAATAAAATTGGAAAAAATATAATTGACATAGTACTTAATTAGGTAATAATAAACAACTAATTCATGGCGGTAATAAAACAACTTTCGGTAGCAGATTTGATTAGGGATTAAATGGTAGGGAGCAGGGAAGACCCCAGAGAATATGCTCTGAATTTTGATTACTGTCTCCACAGGAACAGTGGGAGTTAAGTTTTTTTTTGAATTTGAATTTATGCAACTTGGTATAAAACTCACCGTGTCCAGTGATGAATGTGGTGATGAAGTCCAGTGATCTGGAGAGAACCAAGTAGCATTCAGACAAAAAAATATCTGGTAAGAATAAATAAGCAATTCTACTCGAAGGGTCATTGGCCATCGTTTTTACCGGGAAGTTAAAACGATTAGTGAGGAGAGGTTTTCCACTTTCACTTTTTAAAAAAATTTGTGAGTCTAGCAGGTGAAGAGCTATGCGGCCAATTTGCGCTAGTTTCCCGTGCAAAAGGTAATGAATGAGCTCGTTTTTGGACCTTGGAGTCTAGATCTTATTAAGTAAGTCCCAACATGATAGGAAGACATTCTGTTGAGCAAGTTCGGTAGGCTTTGGAAATGGCAAGATGAGGAAACCATTGTCATCTTATTTATCTGGCATACTTTTTTCAATTGACTCTTTTAATGTTAAAAAAAGGTCAAAAGAAAGTTTCACCACCAAGAGTATTTTAACGCAGTTTGGTTTTAGTTCTTCTTTTGTGGGAAGCTAAAAAGAGAATTCAATTGGAATATTGCTCTGACTAACATAAGGTTGCCTGCAAATTATTATGTGTGGAATATATATATTTTTAGATAAAAAAAATTGACTCACACGAAAACCTTCGGAACGAATCAATTACGCTTGTCGAAGACTTACTGACTAAATAAAGAAACAAATTAAAAACAAGGCTTAATTGAATATAATTATTTTTTATTTTATTGTGAAGCAGAAATAATATTTATTGAGCTTTATATTGGTAACTTAAAAAAGAAATCTTCCCATAGCATCTATATATTAATAGCTGATAAGGTCCGTATGTTTGTCTGAGTGAGTGGGTGTAAGGTGTCCTCGACCTACCAGTCTCCACTTTTTTAAATAAAATAAAATAAAATAATATAAAATAAAATAAAATAAATTAAATTAAAATAAAATAAAATAAAATAAAATAAAATAAAATAAAATAAAATAAATTAAAATAAAATAAAATAAAATAAAATAAAATAAAATAAATTAAATTAAAATAAAAAAAATAAAAAAAAAAAAAAAAAATCAAACACAATGCAACAAAAATCTCACGTTGCTGGGCAACGGGCTTACAGCTATTCTATATATTAACAGCCGATAATGTCTGTCCGACCACATTTCACACCTTCCAGTCTCCACTTTTTTGAATAAAATAAAATAAAATAAAATAAAATTATATACTATGCAGCAAAAATCTCACGTTGCTGGGCAACGGGCTTACAGCTAGTAAACCAATAAATCTTCGATGAATATCAAATATGGTATATGTGACGTAAGTGCATTCCGAGATAATCGATAAAAACTGTTTAAAAAAAAACGAAACGGAAAATAACACTTCTATTCATGGAGAAATTAGGGAAAAAAATATTTATTCAGTATAAGTTTACATTTATTACAAAAAAAATACTATTTTGAACAAGAAAATAATATTTTGCTGCGTTTTTGGCACATGGTTCATATTCTATGCACAGTTTTAGTCACATGAACCATTTTTAATACCAGCTGTCAAAATATTTCAAATTTGATAACTAAGCACCAATCTAGTATCTAGGTTAACAGAAATAGTGTATGAGATTATATATCAATAAATTGATGACAACTTTATGAACATACTATCAGTGGCGGATTACCCCGTAAGCACAAGAGGCGCGCGCTTGGGGCCTCCAAATCTTGGGGGCCTCAAAGATAGCATCACTCTTATATTTTTATTTCAGTTTTCAAAATTCATTTTTATTCACGAAGAGTTTTGCAGCACTTTTATGTCGTTCGAAAAACAGAGCCCTCCAAAATGTATTGCGCCTGAGGCCTCCAAAGTGCTTAATCCGCCACTGCATACTATAACGATGATTATAACTATACTGATGATTCACACAACAATCTGTTTCCAGGGATATCTTTGTATGGCACGGAGTAAATGTCTTGTGACAGCATTGGGAGAAATTCTCCAGTCACATGATATAACATCAGGTCGTCATACATTTTGATGATTGATGGTTCGACAACTTAAGCAACCATAACTTCTGATACAGAACTTAGTACCTCACATAAACGTAAAACCTCTAGTGAGCGGTGTTGGTACAATCTAGAACAAAATCGGTATTTTAAATATATGAATTCATTCTAACTTTCCTGCTAATTTCAATGCAATAATACAAATAAGAACTTACTTAAAATCACTTGCAGCTTGTCAACGAACGACAGCGATAATGTATTTATATATTTCCCTTGTTAGTCAGAGAAATGTGCTTTCCTGGAAAGCACATTCAAAATGAAATATAAATTACACCGTACACAGCACTATGACAGTAAGAAAGTAAAATATTGTGAAAACCTATAGTTCGATACAGTGGTGGCCGGTCAATGTGGCATTGGATCAATGCACCACTTGTATATGCAGGGGTGGCTATATTTCATAAAATAATATTAAAACATAACATTTATACCATTTACTCATTTTAAATTCTTGTATTGTATTTTTTGTCTTTATATTTATTTTATCATAGAAAATTTTTAATATTTATCATAGACAATAAAATCATGAAGAATTTAAAATGATTGAATGGTATAAATGTTATGCTTGAATATTATTTTATGAAATATAACCGCCCCTGCATATATATACAAGGAGTGCATTGATCTAATGTCACATTGACCGGCCGCCACTGGTTAAATACCTAGCCAAGATACCTTAAAGACATCATAGCCAGAAAATAGTTTCAATGCTTCGTCAAATATAATGGGTTTCTCGTATTGCTGTAGTTTTATTTTAGTAATAGTAATTTAAAAAGTAATAACTTACCGCTTATTTATAAACCAAATGGTCACAAACAGTAAAACAATGATATAAAGTGTGTTTTCTACACTTATTCACTCGAAAAACTTTCAAGTGAACAAGGTCGGAAGAACTTGACAACGGTCAGTGAAATAATTGATGTAAAATATGAACCATGTGACCATTGACATGAACTAGCTACGTATTAAATATGGCGCATGTGCAGTAAGATTACATGGTTCATATTTAAATGCAAAATTTTGAATGTTGGCACATAGTTTGTTTTCTATCTTCTTTGATATTTTGAATTATTACACGGTTCATAATTCAGAAGATGAAGAAAAAAAAAAGAAAAAAAACTGTATATTTAGCTAATTTTCGTAAAATTGTCACATAGACCATATTATTGATGTGCATCGACGAAATGTCGTTTCGAAAAAGAAAATATTTTATACGAGGGGCTGCAAATCATATCTTAACAAAATTTCAGCAAATAACGTTCATTAATTTATCTGTATTTTATTAATTTACTTTTCTTTTGTAACAATTGGTATACTAGATTCAGCAGTTTTGTGTTTTTTTATGAACATGCTATTTTGACGCAGGAAACACTGACCATTTTTGAACACGCTCTTTTTACATGTCTGAGGATTGAAAGTCGGCTGTCGCAGACATGAAGGTATAATTTAATCTGAGCCTACATTGTTTACGTGATTAAATTTCTTAAAATATTGTGTTAAATCGATAAATACAATCGCTTTTGTGTTAATTTTTGTGAAATCGGTCAATATTGTGATGTGATGGCTTTCATAAATGTCGATGAATAAGTCAACATTGATAGAGCCGAAGTATCGTGGCCATCTGACATGAGGTGTATGTCACCGATAAATGGAGATGATTTATATTGATCGTAAACTCATCATAACGACAATGTGGTGTAATCTGTTATTCTTCGAATTCTAGCTCAACGTTTCATACCCGGCAACGGGTTGCCAGAAGTTGTTTGAAGTTGTGGATGAACACAAGCTCCGTATCTTTTACGAGAAGCGCCTTGGAGCCGAAATTCAGGCCGATGCCCTCGGTGATGAATGGAAGAATTATGTCCTCCGAATTTCTGGAGGAAATGACAAACAAGGATTTCCGATGAAGCAGGGAGTTCTCTCAACAGGTTAATGCCATCTGTCAATATCATACTATTCGGGAATTTATTTATGTAATGTATGATTATTTGTGTTTCATGCAATTGCTTATGAATATATAGTCTATATTAAAAATTCTACTTGTCAAATACTGTATATTGTAATTTATGACATATGTATGTTAAGTATTACTTGTCAATTCTTCCTTTTGTTACATCTTCATATGTTTCTTCCACTTGGGGTACATGTCTAAACAATGATTATTCACTTTATTTCAGTTCTATGACAAGTAATAATGAAATGGCCGGACCTTTGAACGGTGTCCCAAGTATTTTAGTCAAACGTGTGTAGCTTTCTGGCTACCTTGTTCACACATTTATTTTAAATCTTGGAATTTAAGTTAAGGTCTACCTATCCATATTATGAAATTTAAAACATACATTCTGTCTTAATTCACAAAAAATGGGAAATACAGTTGAACCGAAATTCATTATAGTTTTGCTCATTAATGTTTTTATTGAATACATATATGCAAAATGGTATGGCACTGACTGTTTCTTTGGAAGTTGATTAAGAATTTAATACATTTTTTTTTGTAACTTTAATTTTTTATTGAATATTATTTTAAAGGATGATTTACATATGCACTATTACTCTTGCTCAAGGATGTGGTACTCGAAACATAAGTGTTGTCTGTAAACTAGACATAGCTGAGGTTAATTATGTTATTACTGATTTTATTGGAAAGAGCATTTTAAGCTATTTTTTTTGAATGAGAGAATTTGGTAACAGCATTTTTGTTTATAGTAATAATTTCAGTAAAATATAAATTTATTGAAAACGGAATTTACAAAAAAATTCAGTTGTAATATTTGAATGTGAAGCAGTGGTGATTCATTTATAGGATCTGCAGCCGCCAGTGTTTAATGATGAAATACCTCTATAATTAATGTTTCCATTTACCCAATGCTGCCTAAACACGATCTTTTGAAATCGACTTAAATTCATTATGGGTTTTTCATGCTAGAAACGTTATTTTTTTACAATCATGTAGTAAATGGTGTCATAGTGCTAACCGCTGTCTGCATTATCAATTTACTGAAATTGAAAACTTTCCGGGTAATTCTTGTTATGGTTTCCATAATTTGTTATATTGCTTTCTATTCCAGTGCGAGTTCGACTTCTATTAGCTAAGGGTCACTCATGCTACAGACCGAGGCGTACCGGAGAACGTAAACGCAAGTCAGTGCGCGGGTGCATAGTCGATGCCAATTTGGCAGTTTTGGCCTTGGTGGTTGTCCGCAAGGGCGAGCAGGAGATCCCCGGATTGACCGACGGAACAGTTCCTCGAAGACTGGGACCCAAGAGAGCGTCGCGCATCCGCAAGCTCTTCAACTTGGCCAAGGATGATGATGTCAGGCGTTACGTTATCAAGAGAGCTCTGCCAGTAAAGGAAGGCAAAGCTAAGCGATTCAAGGTATATAGCTCTACTTAATGTTACTGGTATTACTGCTTTTTAATTTTGTATAGCTGAATACTTCATTTAAGATTTTCGATTCTAGTATAATTTATTTAACCTTTTCACTGCTGCAGATTTTTCGAAATGTTTTCTTTCATTGTACTGTAATAAATAGATCACTTAAAAATAATTGGTTTGGTTTATATTGAAGCCAAATGCATAATGAACATGTCAACATTCTAAAAAACCAATAAAGCAGCATATTTTTGATGTTATCACTTTAACAAAATATCTCATACAAATATGTTATGTCACCTTTGACACTAGCTCCCATTGTTTGAGAAATTGGAACTCTGCTCCTTACCTATCACAGTATTATACTGTTACTTCAAAATTGCATATCATTAATCACTTGTTTTTACATTTAGGAAACACATAAATTATATAATATCTAGACATTTATGACCATTTTACCCAAAGCCCACTGCAAAACCGTCTAGACATATGTAAATAACAGTGTGCCGCCAACTCAAATATATTATGGCAAAATACATTTCTCTGCCATAAGAATGCACACAATAGTTGGTTTATAATTTTAGTCTCACTTAAAAATAATACAAGAGCATAAAAACATAAAAATAAAGATCCCGAAATTATTCATTTATACACAAAAAATGTTACCAGTGCAGTGTTATTATTGAATGGCGATTAGGTAGGTATTGCGCGTGCGCAGAATGATAGGTAAGCACTGCGCATGTCCAAGGTGACCACGGCGCATGTGCAAGATGTGCCCGCCATCTTTCAAAATACGACAGATCGAAAGGGTTTGAAAAATCAATGTTTGTAATACGTAGAACTAATTGTTTTGACAACAGTAAAGAGGTAACACTAAGAGGGCAAATCAGGCAATATTTTAATCAGATAATCAGTCCTGTATGTAAAAGATTTCTTGCATTATTGTCAGTTGAAACTTCGCGTCGCAGCATCTGTGACGTTAGCAGTGATCGGGTTAAAACTAGCTGACCCAACGACTTCGTACCGCCTCAGAATCAATAAGTGTTGTATTAACTTGATAACTTGAAACATGATGACTACCGAGCCAACCTTTAGTTGTAAATTGTGCGGTGGCAAGCCAGGCAGATCCAATGAGCTTAAAAATTCAGTTAGATAGTTGGTTTCTTCGTCTTCATTTATTACACTGTCGATAGATTTGAAGGAATGTAGTGGACCAACGATTTGATTTTGAATTGTGAAGTTTAAATGATCCACATCTTTGTTCTTCGCCGCAAGAATTGCTCGTTCACCCAACCAATTGTGATTTTTGTGATTAGATGTTTGGGAACATTTTGTTGATGAAGCCGTCCTTTGTTGAGACGAAATTGCTAAAATTCGGCGGAAACGAAATCAATCCGTTCGATTCGTCATCAGGAACACTCTCATTACTCACGATAGTCGGCAATTGCTTGGAGAAATCTTCGGCAGATGGATCGTTTAGCAATGCAACTCGCATGGTTTTCGTCAGCTGAAGTTTTTTCATATAGCGCCAGAGCAAACGATTTGAGGCAAGCGTTTATTTCATCGGCAGCGGTCGATCTTGGAATGACTGGTATTGTTTGGCGGAAATCGCCAGATAGAATCATTGCGCCTCCAAAAGATCTTGAGTCAATGCACAGATCTTTTATAGTTCGATTGAGTGCTTCCAATGCGCATTTGTGCGCCATTGTCCATTCATCCCAGGTGATGATTGTATTTGCTACCAAAAATTTTGCCATTGCTGAGTGTTTCACAATCTTGCATGTCGGTTTTTCAGTGGTTTGAAGGTTTAACGGCAATTTCAACGTTGAATAAGCTGTTCGGAATCCTATCTACGTGGCTGCTATTCCAAAAGAAGAAACTGCTATTTTATATCTCGCACGAACAGTGGCCATAATCAATGACATGAGAAATGTCTTCCCAGCTCCACCGGGCGCATTGAGGAAAAATAAGCCACCATTTCCATCATCAATTGCCTTCATTAACGTATCGTACATTTTCTTCTGTTGAGGGTTCAACAGTGTTACATTCGTTCAAACTGATTGGTTCAATGCATCTCGATCATATTCACGTTCCGATTCTCGATTGAAAGCGTTGTTCATTCCACGATCTGGCGTTGGCATTCCTAACGTGACTAACAAACTGCCGCATATAAGGCAACACATGTCTTCGATCAAAAGCAAAGCCTGGTTATGTATCTCTTCATTCATTTCGAGATCGGGATTCCCTGAACTGACACGAATTCGATGTAAAATTTATTCGGACGTGTCATCCTGGTACTTGTTCCACAGTTCACAGGGATTCGATGGGAAGCATGTCAAAATAATGATAGAAAATAATGTGCGTTTCTGACTTGGAGATTCTGAAACAATTTCTTCAGCGATTGTCATGTCTCAATGAGTATCATTTTCAAGCAAATTGAGCTGTTGACATGCAAGTAGAAGCATTCGTCATTTTTCGGATGAACTGTAAATGCGACCAAGAGCATCAGTAGTCATTCAGGTGATCAGGAACCGCAGCGCCTTGCTTTTGACGTTCAAATTTCTTCGATGTAGCGTTCAAGTGTAATAACGTGGAATCTCAGAGTAGAGCAACGTTCGTGTAAACAGCGTAATATTGTTGTCAAAAAATTATTATACCTATTTATAAACATAACCTCATTATTATATATCATATTACCTGATTTTCTTTTGTTTTCATTTCATATCATCGATTTTTTTATTTTAATCCATAGTCTAAATTTCTTCTTCTTCTTTGGCCATGTTCGCTCCCTATGTGGAGCATATGGCCGCCACGCGGCACCTCCATGTTTCCCTGTCTTCCCGCCAATAGCTTTGCTTCCTCCCATGACATGCCAGCATCCCTCAGTTCCGCCGAGTACATCCTATGGATAGTACCCGACGGACGTCCAGGACGCCGGAATCCCACCGGTCGAAAGAAGAGGCAGGCAGGATTGAGGCTTTCCGGAGGCATCCGCAGCACGTGACCCAGCCAGTTCCAATGTCTCTCCATAACCACTGACGTGACGGGACGCTGTCTTGTACGCTCCCTTATCTCTGAATTCCTCACAAAATCAAACCACCTCACCCCCATTATCCGACGCAAGCATCTGTTCTCGAAGCTCAGTATACGGTTTTTCTGAGTCTTCGTCAGGTGCCATGATTCGCAACCGTAAAGCATTACCGGCAGAATGCAAGCGTTGAACAAGTGGCATTTGGTTTTAATCGAGTACAGCTGTGTGTCCCAGACAGTCCGCATTGAGTTGAATGTGGCTCCAGCCATTCCTAAACGAATGGCGAGCTCGTTTTTTGTACTAAATTTTGTCTAAATTTAAAATTATTTAAAAGTCAATCGTATGCAAAAGAAGCAGAAACAAATGAATTTTGGAAACAACTTGCCATCTAGTGGATGAAATCGGCATACAACGACATTTTCATTATTTCAAGCTGTTCGTCGTTTGAAAACTGTATGAGAATATTAATTTTATTCATAATTTCTTCTCCGTGATATTTTTTCGATGTTTTTTTTGCTTATTCTGCTATTCTAGGCGGAGACAAATTTAATAAATCAAAGATCATTAAAATCAGCCAAGCCCTTGAGATATACGTGGTGTAAATAACCCGACTTTGTTTTATATATATATAGATGCAAGATATCGATGATTTAGTTACTTTACTAAACTCAACTCCAGTTCTGCATATTTTAAGAACATCTAATTCAAAAACTTAGCATCTCAAATAATGTTGAAACGGACATATTATGTTTTCGAATGTTACATTTTCTTCTCATGACTTTTTGAATGCACAATTATTTTACAGCTTAAAGATATACTGCAGAAGAACATTAAGTGTATTTGAACTCAATTTCGAAAAAAACTGAAACTACAATATCTTTAAGCCATCAATATAATTTAATCTTAGCTATTAATCATTGTGCTGTAAGAAGTGATGCCTATTGTGGATTGTGTAATCGGCACCATCTGAATAGTCATTAGTTTCAAAACCAAAATTGTCTCAATGGCATCTCTTTTGCAATGGAAGTTGTTATGCTGACAAACATGAACAAGAGCAAACTGGTGTTAAGTAACATGGTGGACTATTCTACTAGAGCAGGGGCTACCAACCTTTTTGGATCCTAGAGTGCAATCTACAATCTGGAGTGTTCACATGAATATTTATTGTTAACAGCTTACCGCCCGTATGTTTTCTATAGAATATGACCTGGCGGCTGGGCGATTTTGCGAAAAATTCGCAAAAAACTGCCATTCTACTAAATTCCCCATAATTTGTAAACCAATTGAGATATCTTCACAAAATTTGATTTGATAGCTTCCAGATATTTTGGCGCATAAATCAATGCTATTTGAGCAATGGTTCTATATCTGTGGGTTGCATACTTATGTGGTGTAGTCAAAAAAACTTAAATCTACTATAAGGTTTTTTTTTAAATATGTAAAATCTACTTTTTTATATTGTTTTCTTTGTTTTTATGTTCATATATATTAAAAACTTCATTGGATATATTATTTATAAGTTATCGAAAAATCGTAAAAAAAGTATGTTTTATGGATAATAACATATTCAATACAAATATCTATTATTTAAGAATTGAGAACCTCTGCCACTGAGTTTGAATAGGTCGCAATATTATCAACCACCCGATTCAAACTTCAAAAAGTGTTTTCGACCGCCTTAATGACACTTGCTCCATAGAACTGCAGCATGAAACGCCGCCCGCCCTAGCAATAAATCACAAGGCAATTCTTTGTAAAAAAATACTACGATACGTGTGTTCGTACCTCTAAGAGGCCCTACAAGAGCATCTGGGCATCATGTTACCCTGCTAATATTACGTATGTATTTCGTCACTAATCAGAGAAAAAAACCAGAAAAGATTTAAACATAAAACTTTTACCAGAACGTAAAATAATACTATGAAAAATCGTCTACGATCTTAGGGGTATTTTTACGAAATATTTTAGTATAATAATGATTTTTTTTGTTAAATATTGCGTCAATGTGTATGCTACCATCTCTCGTTAACATTTGAAATCAAACTCGATTCTAACCAAGTGATTTTTCAATAGAATAGAGTGTATGACGTAGGACTCGTATATGCATCCACAGCTCGCAACCGTTGGATTTCAAAGACTTAAATACGCGTCCACGGTCGTTAAGCTGTTAATATTGCTAGTAAAAATCTTTCTCAGTGCTTGAAATCAGATGTCAGTAGTAAAATGAATTAAATGTGACAGTAATGAGGAATCATAGTGTTACTCACTACGGAACCAATATTTATCTGTCAAGATTGAAAGGGCTCGTGCTTACCCCACACATCTAGTATTCCTTGGATGTGTGATATTTTTTGTAGCCTACATTTATTCTAATCCAGGAATTTAAACATAATTTGATTGAGAATTTATAAATTTGAATCTACCTAAATGTTGCCAATATGAATATAATTTAACAATGGAAAAAGTTTTGAGGAAAAAAATCAAGTAACCATGAGTAAATCGTGTAAAAAAAAAATGGTGCTGTATAAAAAAATCGCATATAAGCGAAATTGCTCAAATTAAATTCGCTTAATAAGAATATTGGACACATAATATTAATAACAAATAATTTCTTTCAACAAAATAGTTTTTATGATTATCTTAAAAATGTCCAAATGTGGATTAGAGACTAATGGAATGTTCAAACATAATTATAAACTATTAATTAATCTAATTTACAAAATAAATATACTGTCATTTATTCATATTTTGTACTTTTAATTGTAAATTCTTTTCGATATCAATTGTTTTTTCCCCTTTTTTATTTAATTTTGATTTGTATAAATGACACTTAATATTTCATTATATATCAGTTGATAAGCTCACCATGAGCGAAACTGGTCCTGATACATGAAAGTGGTAATTAGTACAAATGTATATTTAATTTTTTGAATATGTCTCGCAAGTATTCACAGTTATCACCCTATAAGTGATTAAAAGTAATTATTGACATGAGTAGTGAAGTATGTGTTTTTTATTTGTAGGCCCCCAAGATCCAACGTTTAGTGACCCCATTAGTTCTCCAGCGCAAGCGTCACCGTCTCGCCCTGAAGAAGAAGCGAGCCGTCCACCGCAAAGAGACGCACGCTGAGTATGCCAAACTCATCGCCAAGAGGACAAAGGAAGCCAAGGTTAGCAGAAATTTTTAATATTGTCTAAATGTTGTTCAACGTGTACTGTAAATCATAATTGCTTAACACTCGAGCAACCGGCAGTTTCGCGACAAAGTTACGCTTAAACCCGCACATTTCGCACATGCAGCCGAATTCGCGCGGTTTTTCTTTAAAAAATCATCTTTTTATTTAATCGAAACATTTCTTTAAAACAAAAAAGGCTCGGAAGCAAACCGTACCTATGAAAATAAACAATGAATGGTCTTGTGTACGAGTATGTGACGCGATAAAAATGCATAATTTCACTGATGTTGACATCATTGAAAAGAACCGAAAATAATAAAAATTTGACACGCATAATTAAAGTAAATGCCCATAAACATGTGAAGCAATAAATTATGACTTTTTATTGTTTGATTTTAACGGCATCCAGAAAATCTTAAAAGTGATTTTCACTCATAAATAATAAGATAAATCGACACAAAAAATACACATACGCAGCAAGCCCTCTTGAGTAGCATAAAAAAAAAAAAACCCGAAATAAATTAGTTTTGCCTTAACGGATACTGATTACATGCCCACGTACGTGATAACGGATAACAACCATTTCCGCGTTAGTGCGGGGCCGGGGTGGGGTCTTTGAGTGTTAACACTCAGGAGTCCGGGCGAACATATGTGTGCATCTCACTTTCAGTGCGCAGGAGTCCGCGCGAACATATCTGTTCGTTTTGCCGAGTGTAAGTTTACACACAAAAAAGGTACTTTGTGTGATGATTTTTTTTCTTCACATTTAACATCAAGGTTGCCAGTGATATTGAAATTGATAATGTCAAACAAATATATTAAAAATATTATTTTTTTTAATCGTAAATATAGAAGTAATTCCACAGTATCACCTAGTAAATAATATTTTTTGTATAACGTTTAACGTTTGGTGTAATATTATTTTCATGGAAAAATGCATCTTTTTTTGTTAGATCTTTTGCTTCGTTTACGTATATAAATATGGGTTAAATTTTCGGATAAGTTTATTTATTGCTTCTTTGGCCGCTTCACAATTCTTTACAAAAAAATAAGTGTTTGTTCTATGGGACTTTTACGAAAGTGAAATTAGTCATGACAATAATTATATAACACAGATCCATTGTCTCAGATTCATTTAACATCTGTATCCTTTTTTTCTTTTGTAGACATTTTGAAACTAATTCTTGTTGGAAAGTCAACCCTAAATTCAAAGAAATGAAATCATTATTTTACTTCGAACAAAGCACCGCTTTTACTCAATATATGTTTGGCTTGCCAATAGCAATAAATTATGTAATTCTTAATGCCCTTTTCGAGACGCTGTTGACAAGGAGCTATTTTTTCTGTAAAGTTTATGGCTCTGCTGTGAAAAAAATGTGACCCTAATGCTTCATAATTATTACACATATGAATGGCCACCATTCATTAATAGCATATACCTGCACCATTCTAACAAAAACAAACGATTCTCAAAGATTTAAAATATTTAAATAATTGAAATATAACAAGAATTATTTAAAAATATCTGAGAGTTGCGAATAAAACCTTACGATATAGAACAGACGTTTATTTTCGGTTTTACAATATCTCCAAAAAACTAAAATAGTTGTCGTTGCTGAGAAGAAGGAGATGTGGGGGGGGGGGTTAGTAACCAGTAACTTTATTTTGAATTAGTGTATATTATTGCAACTCTTAATAGCCATTTCTTACTAAATAACTTTATTTTTAAGTTTGTAAGACTCTTTATATGAAACCCTCGGTTGAGAAACACTGATTTTATCATATTTTTATATGTATAAAACCATACGAACGCTTTTCTGAAAGAAAAAAAAATATACATCAATCGGTTAAATAGTTATCGCAATTTAAACGTGAGCGCAAAAAAAGTTTCATTTCCCCAAAATTCGGCCGGCTCCCGCGCATTTTTTAGTATGCAAATCTGCGGACCTATATGTGTTAATATGGGTGAGTCTGAGGGGTACAGTTTTATTGACGAAAGCTTGCTGCTATTTAATGCAATAATTTTTTCATATTTTTTTGTTTAAACATTAATTAAGTGGGAATACGAAAACAGTTTCCATGGCTTAACAGAACACGATAAAACATAAGTTAAAATTAATATTTTTGTCGAATGTATTTATGAACATTTGAGTTAATACTTACACTTCTGTTCCCCACGTACACAACTGTAAATCTATCCCATAAAATCAATCGAGAATTCTTTTGTGATTTTATAAGCTTATTTTAAAACCCATTGCTCTCGACAATGTCATGTAGGTCCACTTTTTTACGTCCGCGGAAAACAAAAAATGTTTTGCAGACCATCAATATAAGCTTTTAAAAATGGATACTAACTATTGTTGAACTGCAGAAAATTTTTGCGGCCCACCTAAAAATCTTCGCGGACCACCGGTTTAGAAACATTGATGCAGGCAACATGTTAAAATAAAAAATAAACAAATATAATAGTCGTCCATTACACATGATACTTAATTGATTAATAAATAATTCAAACAATAAGGGATGTAACCTCTGGTGGCATTCAAGTGCAATGGTTTAATGATTTGCAAAGTTATCCTTCGAAGGATTGGACAGTTGAACCACGCATTTATGCTTTATTTTGGCATGGTGATTGAATTCAGACTGTCAGATTAATGGCTCAAACTTACCCCACACGATTCTTTAAATGGGTCTGTGATATTATTTGTAGCTACATTTATTTATTTCATTCTTCATCTTGTTGATAGTGGAATTGTTTATTTGTGTATTTTGTCAATTGCTTTTGTTAATAATTGTTTTTGTTTTTGCAGGCCAAGCGTCAACAGCAATTGAAACAACGTCGTTCTGCCTCCATGTCTTTGAGAGAGTCGAAGAGCTCTGTTCAGAGTACACCTTCCTCTACTAAGTAGAAGGGATTTAAAATCTATTCTATACAATATTGTTTATAGAAAAATAAAAAAAAATTAAAAACATCTAATTTATCTTTTTTATTTTATGAATAGGATGGCCTTTGATCACTGTTGAGGAGATATAAGACCACCATATTCCTATATTCCCGTAGTCTTAGTTACTTCTACAAATGACCAGTTTTCAACCATTTCCAAACTGTTAAGATATTTTATGCCGAGCTGGGTAGCTGGAAGAATCGGGGTCGATTCTTGTAAATATTTTATATTGTGTACGAAAACAAACTGAAAATAGGTATTGATTGTAAATCTATGTAATTTAACCCTCTTAGCTTCAGAGCGCCGATCTATCGGCGCACCTAGACTGCTAAAAGCCACACAGCGTCGATCTATTGGCGCATACTTTGATGAATCATATACGATATAATGAGAAAGAAAACATCGTAAAACAAAAAATTAAAACAAAGATAAAACCGTGAATCCTTTTCAAAAATATAATATTGCTCGCGGGCTGCAGAAAAATACGCGGCGAGCCCCGGTTTGCCCGTGCCTGGATTAGGGTATATTCTTCGTTGAACATTGTGGGTTCTTTTATCCGACCTATTATTAGAAAATTAATTGATTAGAGAAGTATTTGAGTTTATAACAGGGCTATGAAGTTGTGTAAAAAAGGCGACTCCGACTCCGAGGAAATTTTTCAATAATTTCATCTTAACTTATATGTGTCAGTGGCGGTTCCTGAACTAAAATCTTGGGTGGGCTAGAGGAAAGTTTAGCATTGTATACTATTTACGAAATTGTGTATGTTTCCACTTCACCTTATACATTAATCTACAAGCAAATTACAAATATTACGACACTACTGCAAAGCATAAATTACTATATAATAAAATCAATGCTAATGTAAGTAAGAAATAATAAAATAATAATATGGGACCTTAAATTCGTCTCTTTCAAAGTGAAATAACAAATACAAAAAGTAACACAGAGCTGTCACTGAGAGTCAATACCTGTCACTTTCATACAATGCAACGATATTGGTATTTGTGTTTGAATGTATAGGGCATGGGCAGATTCAATTTAGCCCCCAACGAATGACAAAAAATTGATAATTTGAAGCACAGTCGTGTGAGTTTGATGACGTTTCCGTACATACAAATACAAAAAAATATCTAATCGTGCTTGATTGCGCCCCAGTTTAAGAGAAAAAACACGGGCTAGATCTTTCCAGCCCCTGACTCGTTAATACGTAGGTGTTGCCAGACTGACGTCACGTTGCCTGTTCGCTATGAAGTATTTATTGGGTTATTGTTTTTTTTATGCCGGCTCGGCTTAAAATTGTAATACAAAACAATCGAGAATATTATTGTAGATAGACATAGCATTGTCTTATATTGACAGAGGAAAATCAAAACAAAGATATTGTATTAATTTGGGAAAGGTTAGTTATGCTTATAAATGTATTTATTTTGTTCAGCGGCCGAATTGCTGTTCATTTTTATTCAGCCATCTAAAGTTTTGGGTGAAAAATGCAGGTCGGGCTTAGCCCATCTAGCCCAGTACCTAGAACCGCCACTGATATGTGCCCATAATTATGAAAGTGGTGTAAGTCATCTTTCTTTCGCTTTGATATATTTAAAGGTTTCCGTTTGAATGTTGCTTTAAAAAATATTTTTACATTAAACAATACAGGGTTTCAAAATTTTTATAGTCTACTAGGCTTACAGTTTATTTTGACATAAATTTTGCATGTAGCTTATAAGGAAATAATATTTTTTTAGGTTCAAATGAATAGACTGCTGTCAAAAGTAACATAATTGATTTTGCTCATTATAATGAGAGTGGTCTAAGTCATTTTTCAAACGTTTAGAAAGATTAAATGTTTCGGAATAGTTCCCGGCGGTCTTTTTAACCTCACTTGTGATTTTTCTTTGGGTTGTGGGCCTAGGGCTTCCAATAAACCGGACTTTTCAACTAACCGGTTTTCGGTTTTTTTCTGGAATTAAAACCGGTTTAAACCGAAATATAGCGTATTTTGATTAGGTAGTTATGCAAAAAAAAATTTTTTTGTAGAATTTTTTTAATATTTGTCATAAATGCTCCAATTTTAATGGATAGTCGATATTTATCTTATAGATGTAATACAGAATATATAATATATATATTATATACAACAATGAAAATCAAATGAAAAAATATTTTATGGTAAAATGTCAAATAAAAAATAGAGCTTGATAATAAAACTCATAATTGAGAATAACAAGCACTACAAAAATTATATTTATATACTATAAAAAATATTAAATTATTTGAAAAAGTCATTTCTGTTCACAATATGGACAACTTTCAGACAGGTAGATTTTTTATAAAATTCATATGCATGTTGTGTAAATTGTTTCCGCTTCTAAGCAGTTTATTCATTGTAAAAGATATTTTTTTTTGAAAAAAAAAATGAAAAATAAGAAAAGAGTATTTTTGATAAAACGCGGTTAACCGAGTGAGATAAACCGGTTTTCGGTTTTTTTCAAAACTTGCGATAAACCGGTTAACCGGTTTCGGTTTAAACCGGTTTGGAAGCCCTAGTTGGGGCGATACGCGATTCATAAAAATGGCCTATAGGTGAGCTCGACGTCGAGATGAAAAAACTGATCTTTTTCCATCCCGACAATGTTTAAATTTAGTTTTGTTCTCTGCGTGCGCAGACTATAGTATAACTTATATAAAATCGTTTGTGCAAGTATTGTAATAATTTAAAATTTTGTTTGTTAAATATTGTGTGATTAAACTTTAATCATTGTAAATTCCTAATAAAACGTTACCGTGAGCGATGTTTTTATTTCTTTCTACCTACTTGTTGTACGTCGAGTTCATTCAAACTGTTATTGATCTCAATGACTTTTATTAGTGGGCATTTATTCATCGTGAACAAAATTAAAAATTTCTCACAATAAATGAAACTATAAGATACTAATAAATAGAAACTAATAAATAAATTATGAGTCATGTCAATAAATTATAATATTTTACAACAATGTGAACCGAAATAAATGAATAAATCATTTTTTTAAATTTCTTGGCTTACACCACTTTCATAATTATGGGCACATATGTATACCATCATATCGTCTTTAGTCAGCCAAGCTTGCGATGTTAACACTTTTGACTATTTTGTTTGAATACAAATCATTAAATATATTTTTCAAAAAAAATTGAGCCGCTCATTTTTCACGACTCCGACTCCGGCCAAAAAACCACAACTCCGCGATTCCGACTCCGACTCCACAGCTCTGGTTTATAATTAATGATAATCATTTAAAAGGGTATAACAATGGGGAATTTGGGAGATTTAATAGTTTATTTAAAATTGAAGATGTAATTAAAGGTGAGCCCTATTTATTTCTAATATTTCTTGATAAAATAATTTATGTTCGCGTGTGTTCTTATGTAATAATTTAACCCCTTCATTTGCATCGAACGAGTGATTCTCGAGTAATAAATGATTGGCAAAGGTTGAGGGTGTCTTTATTTAATTTAAAAGCAGCTAAATTTTCAGCCACTCTTATATTAATGTTCGAGATGTCTTACGACCTAGACATGTTAGCAGTCACTACACTGTAATCTATAAATGCCAGATTTTAGTGTTAAGCCGGTTTTTTATTGCAAGAATTCTCTAGGTAAATTATTAATCAATAATAAAGACTAGCTGTAAGCCCGTTGCCCAGCAACGTGAGATTTTTGTTGCAAAGTATTTAATTTAATTTAATTTTATATTATTTTATGTTATTTTATTTTATTTTATTTTATTTTATTTTATTTTATTTTATTTTATTTTATTTTATTTTATTTTATTTTATTTTATTTTATTTTATTTTATTTTATTTTATTTTATTTTATTTTATTTTATTTTATTTTATTTTATTTTATTTTATTTTATTTTATTTTATTTTATTTTATTTTATTTTATTTTATTTTATTTTATTTTATTTTATTTTATTTTATTTTATTTTATTTTATTTTATTTTATTTTATTTTATTTCATTTAATTTTTATTTATTTTATTTTATTTTTATAGTTAATATTTTTACTTTTATAGTATATATAATATTTGGAATAATGTTCAAGTTTCCTAACAACCATTTTTCGTAGGAGCAGAAATTTAGTAAATTATTTAGTATTTGGAATAATGTTTATGTTTGCTAACAACCATTTTTCGAAGTAGCAGAAATTTCGTAAAATATTTAATTTTTGGAGTAATGTTTAAGTTAGCTAACAACCATTTTTCGTAGAAGCATAAATTTCGTAAAATATTCAATTTTTGGAATAATGTTTAAGTTTGCTAACAACCATTTTTCGTAATAGCAGAAATTTCGTAAATTACTTATTTTTTGGAATAATGTTAAAGTTTGCTAACAACCATTTTTCGTAGTAGCAGAAATTTCGTAAATTATTGAATTTTTGGAATAATGTTTAAGTTTGCTAACAACCATTTTTCGTAGTAGCAGAAATTTCGTAAATTATTGAATTTTTGGAATAATGTTTAAGTTTGCTAACAACCATTTTTCGTAATAGCAGAAATTTCGTAAATTACTTATTTTTTGGAATAATGTTAAAGTTTGCTAACAACTATTTTTCGTAGAAGCAGAAATTTCGTAAATTATTTAATTTTTAGAATAATGTTTAGGTTTGCTAACAACCATTTTTCGTAGTAGCAGAAATTTCGTAAATTATTTAATATTTGGAATAATGTTCAAGTTTGCTAACAACCATTTGTCGTAGTAGCCGAAATATCGTAAATTATTAAATTTTTGGAATAAAGTTTAAGTTTGCTAACAACCATTTGTCGTAGTAGCCGAAATATCGTAAATTATTGAATTTTTGGAATAAAGTTCAAGTTTGCTAACAACCATTTTTCGTAGGAACAGAAATTTAGTAAATTATTTAATATTTGGAATAATGTTCAAGTTTGCTAACAACCATTTTTCGCAGTAGCAGAAATTTCGTGAATTATTGAATTTTTGGAATAAAGTTTAAGTTTGCTAACAACCATTTTTCGTAGTAGCCGAAATTTCGTAAATTATTTAATATTTAGAATAATGTTCATGTTTGCTAACAACCATTTTTCGTAGGAGTAGAAATTTCGTAAAATATTTAATATTTGAAATAATGTTTAAGTTTGCTAACAACCATTTTTCGTAGTAGCCGAAATATCGTAAATTATTGAATTTTTGGAATAAAGTTTAAGTTTACTAACAACCATTTTTCGTAATAGCCGAAATATCGTAAATTATTGAATTTTCGGAATAAAGTTCAAGTTTGCTAACAACCATTTTTCGTAGGAGCAGAAATTTAGTAAATTATTTAATATTTGGAATAATGTTCAAGTTTGCTAACAACCATTTTTCGCAGTAGCAGAAATTTCGTGAATGATTGAATTTTTGGAATAAAGTTTAAGTTTGCTAACAACCATTTTTCGTAGTAGCCGAAATTTCGTAAATTATTTAATATTTAGAATAATGTTCATGTTTGCTAACAACCATTTTTCGTAGGAGTAGAAATTTCGTAAAATATTTAATATTTGAAATAATGTTTAAGTTTGCTATTAACCATTTTTCGTAGTAGCCGAAATATCGTAAATTATTGAATTTTTGGAATAAAGTTTAAGTTTGCTAACAACCATTTTTCGTAGTAGCAGAAATTTCGTGAATGATTGAATTTTTGGAATAAAGTTTAAGTTTGCTAACAACCATTTTTCGTAGTAGCCGAAATTTCGTAAATTATTTAATATTTAGAATAATGTTCATGTTTGCTAACAACCATTTTTCGTAGGAGTAGAAATTTCGTAAAATATTTAATATTTGAAATAATGTTTAAGTTTGCTAACAACCATTTTTCGTAGTAGCCGAAATATCGTAAATTATTGAATTTTTGGAATAAAGTTTAAGTTTACTAACAACCATTTTTCGTAATAGCCGAAATATCGTAAATTATTGAATTTTCGGAATAAAGTTCAAGTTTGCTAACAACCATTTTTCGTAGGAGCAGAAATTTAGTAAATTATTTAATATTTGGAATAATGTTCAAGTTTGCTAACAACCATTTTTCGCAGTAGCAGAAATTTCGTGAATGATTGAATTTTTGGAATAAAGTTTAAGTTTGCTAACAACCATTTTTCGTAGTAGCCGAAATTTCGTAAATTATTTAATATTTAGAATAATGTTCATGTTTGCTAACAACCATTTTTCGTAGGAGTAGAAATTTCGTAAAATATTTAATATTTGAAATAATGTTTAAGTTTGCTATTAACCATTTTTCGTAGTAGCCGAAATATCGTAAATTATTGAATTTTCGGAATAAAGTTCAAGTTTGCTAACAACCATTTTTCGTAGGAGCAGAAATTTAGTAAATTATTTAATATTTGGAATAATGTTCAAGTTTGCTAACAACCATTTTTCGCAGTAGCAGAAATTTCGTGAATTATTGAATTTTTGGAATAAAGTTTAAGTTTGCTAACAACCATTTTTCGTAGTAGCCGAAATATCGTAAATTATTAAATTTTTGGAATAAAGTCTAAGTTTGCTAACAACCATTTGTCGTAGTAGCCGAAATTTCGTAAATTATTTAATTTTTGGAATAAAGTTTAAGTTTGCTAACAACCATTTTTCGTAGAAGCATAAATTTCGTAAAATATTCAATTTTTGGAATAATGTTTAAGTTTGCTAACAACCATTTTTCGAAGTAGCAGAAATTTCGTGAATTATTGAATTTTTGGAATAAAGTTTAAGTTTGCTAACAACCATTTTTCGTAGAAGCATAAATTTCGTAAAATATTTAATATTTGGAATAATGTTCAAGTTTGCTAACAACCATTTTTCGTAGTAGCAGAAATTTCGTAAATTATTCATTTTTTGGAATAATGTTTAAGTTTGCTAACAACCATTTTTCGTAGAAGCAGAAATTTCGTAAATTATTTAATTTTTGGAATAATGTTTATGTTTGCTAACAACCATTTTTCGTAGAAGCATAAATTTCGTAAAATATTCAATTTTTGGAATAATGTTTAAGTTTGCTAACAACCATTTTTCGAAGTAGCAGAAATTTCGTGAATTATTGAAAGTTTTGGAATAAAGTTTAAGTTTGCTAACAACCATTTTTCGTAGAAACATAAATTTCGTAAAATATTTAATATTTGGAATAATGTTCAAGTTTCCTAACAACCATTTTTCGTAGGAGCAGAAATTTAGTAAATTATTTAGTATTTGGAATAATGTTCAAGTTTGCTAACAACCATTTTTCGTAGTAGCAGAAATTTCGTAAATTATTGAATTTTTGGAATAATGTTCAAGTTTGCTAACAAACATTTTTCGTAGAAGCAGAAATTTCGTAAATTATTTAATATTTGGAATAATGTTCAAGTTTGCTAACAACCATTTTTCGTAGGAGTAGAAATTTTGTAAAATATTTAATATTTGAAATAATGTTTAAGTTTGCTAACAACCATTTTTCGTAGTAGCAGAAATTTCGTAAATTATTAAATCTTTGGAATAATGTTCAAGTTTGCTAACAATCATTTTTCATAGTACCATAAATCGACCTCGGCGCATATATCGACAGCCCTGCAGTTTTTAAATTGCAAATTATTGAATTTTTGGAATAATGTTCAAGTTTGCTAACAATCATTTTTCGTAGTATATATATTTTATTCAACTAATTTTCAAATTCGCTAACAAATACATTTCGTAAAAGAAGTAAAAGACCCTAGGACATCAGTACGCACACATTTGTGAAAAGTGAAAAGTAAAAAGTAAAAAGTAAAAAGTAAAAAGTGAAAAGCGAGTGATTATTTTATCGACTATTAATATATAGACTAGCTGTAAGCCCGTTGCCCAGCAACGTGAGATTTTCGTTGCATAGTATTAATTTTAATTTTATTTTATGGTATTTTATTTTATTTTATTTTATTTTATTTTATTTTATTTTATTTTATTTTATTTTATTTTATTTTATTTTATTTTATTTTATTTTATTTTATTTTATTTTATTTTATTTTATTTTATTTTATTTTATTTTATTTTATTTTATTTTATTTTATTTCATTTAATTTTTATTTATTTTATTTTATTTTTATAGTTAATATTTTTACTTTTATAGTATATATAATATTTGGAATAATGTTCAAGTTTCCTAACAACCATTTTTCGTAGGAGCAGAAATTTAGTAAATTATTTAGTATTTGGAATAATGTTTATGTTTGCTTACAACCATTTTTCGTAGTAGCAGAAATTTCGTAAAATATTTAATTTTTGGAGTAATGTTTAAGTTTGCTAACAACCATTTTTCGTAGAAGCATAAATTTCGTAGAATATTCAATTTTTGGAATAATGTTTAAGTTTGCTAACAACCATTTTTCGTAGTAGCAGAAATTTCGTAAAATATTTAATTTTTGGAGTAATGTTTAAGTTTGCTAACAACCATTTTTCGTAGGAGCAGAAATTTAGTAAATTATTTAATATTTGGAATAATGTTTAAGTTTGCTAACAACCATTTTTCGTAATAGCAGAAATTTCGTAAATTATTATATTTTGGAATAACTTTTAAGTTTGCTAACAACCATTTTTCGTAGTAGCCGAAATTTCGTAAATTATTTAATTTTTGGAATAATGTTCAAGTTTGCTAACAACCATTTTTCGTAGGAGCCGAAATTTCGTAAATTATTTAAGTTTTGGAATTATGTTTAAGTTTGCTTACAACCATTTTTCGTAGAAGCAGAAATTTCGTAAATTATTTAATATTTGAAATAATGTTTGAGTTTGCTAACAACCATTTTTCGTAGTAGCAGAAATTTCGTAAATTATTGAATTTTTGGAATAATGTTTAGGTTTGCTAACAACCATTTTTCGTAGTAGCAGAAATTTCGTAAATTATTTAATTTTTGGAATAATGTTTAAGTTTGCTAACAACTATTTTTCATAGTAGCAGAAATTTCGTAAATTATTTAATTTTTAAAATAATGTTTAAGTTTGCTAACAATCATTTTTCGTAGTAGCAGAAATTTCGTAAATTATTGAATTTTTGGAATAATGTTTAAATTTGCTAACAACCATTTTTCGTAGTAGCAGAAATTTCGTAAATTATTTAATATTTGGAATAATGTTTAAGTTTGCTAACAACCATTTTTCGTAATAGCAGAAATTTCGTAAATTATTATATTTTGGAATAACTTTTAAGTTTGCTAACAACCATTTTTCGTAGTAGCAGAAATTTCGTAAATTATTGAATTTTTGGAATAATGTTTAGGTTTGCTAACAACCATTTTTCGTAGTAGCAGAAATTTCGTAAATTATTTAATTTTTGGAATAATGTTTAAGTTTGCTAACAACTATTTTTCATAGTAGCAGAAATTTCGTAAATTATTTAATTTTTAAAATAATGTTTAAGTTTGCTAACAATCATTTTTCGTAGTAGCAGAAATTTCGTAAATTATTGAATTTTTGGAATAATGTTTAAATTTGCTAACAACCATTTTTCGTAGTAGCAGAAATTTCGTAAATTATTGAATTTTTGGAATAATGTTTAAGTTTGCTAACAACCATTTTTCGTAATAGCAGAAATTTCGTAAATTATTTATTTTTTAAAATAATGTTTAAGTTTGCTAACAATCATTTTTCGTAGTAGCAGAAATTTCGTAAATTATTGAATTTTTGGAATAATGTTTAAATTTGCTAACAACCATTTTTCGTAGTAGCAGAAATTTCGTAAATTATTGAATTTTTGGAATAATGTTTAAGTTTGCTAACAACCATTTTTCGTAATAGCAGAAATTTCGTAAATTACTTATTTTTTGGAATAATGTTAAAGTTTGCTAACAACCATTTTTCGTAGTAGCAGAAATTTCGTAAATTATTGAATTTTTGGAATAATGTTTAAGTTTGCTAACAACCATTTTTCGTAGTAGCAGAAATTTCGTAAATTATTGAATTTTTGGAATAATGTTTAAGTTTGCTAACAACCATTTTTCGTAATAGCAGAAATTTCGTAAATTACTTATTTTTTGGAATAATGTTAAAGTTTGCTAACAACTATTTTTCGTAGAAGCAGAAATTTCGTAAATTATTTAATTTTTAGAATAATGTTTAGGTTTGCTAACAACCATTTTTCGTAGTAGCAGAAATTTCGTAAATTATTTAATATTTGGAATAATGTTCAAGTTTGCTAACAACCATTTTTCGTAGGATCAGAAATTTCGTAAATTATTGAATTTTTGGAATAATGTTCAAGTTTGCTAACAACCATTTTTCGTAGGAGCAGAAATTTCGTAAATTATTTAATATTTGGAATAATGTTCAAGTTTGCTAACAACCATTTTTCGTAGGATCAGAAATTTCGTAAATTATTGAATTTTTGGAATAATGTTCAAGTTTGCTAACAACCATTTTTCGTAGGAGCAGAAATTTCGTAAATTATTTAAGTTTTGGAATTATGTTTAAGTTTGCTTACAACCATTTTTCGTAGAAGCAGAAATTACGTAAATTATTTAATATTTGAAATAATGTTTGAGTTTGCTAACAACCATTTTTCGTAGTAGCAGAAATTTCGTAAATTATTTAATATTTGGAATAATGTTCAAGTTTGCTAACAACCATTTTTCGTAGTAGCCGAAATTTCGTAAATTATTTAATATTTGAAATAATGTTTGAGTTTGCTAACAACCATTTTTCGTAGGAGCAGAAATTTCGTAAATTATTTAATATTTGGAATAATGTTCAAGTTTGCTAACAACCATTTTTCGTAGGATCAGAAATTTCGTAAATTATTGAATTTTTGGAATAATGTTCAAGTTTGCTAACAACCATTTTTCGTAGGAGCAGAAATTTCGTAAATTATTTAAGTTTTGGAATTATGTTTAAGTTTGCTTACAACCATTTTTCGTAGAAGCAGAAATTACGTAAATTATTTAATATTTGAAATAATGTTTGAGTTTGCTAACAACCATTTTTCGTAGTAGCAGAAATTTCGTAAATTATTTAATATTTGGAATAATGTTCAAGTTTGCTAACAACCATTTTTCGTAGTAGCCGAAATTTCGTAAATTATTTAATATTTGAAATAATGTTTGAGTTTGCTAACAACCATTTTTCGTAGGAGCAGAAAATTCGTAAATTATTTAAGTTTTGGAATTATGTTTAAGTTTGCTTACAACCATTTTTCGTAGAAACAGAAATTCCGTAAATTATTTAATATTTGAAATAATGTTTGAGTTTGCTAACAACCATTTTTCGTAGTAGCAGAAATTTCGTAAATTATTTAATATTTGGAATAATGTTCAAGTTTGCTAACAACCATTTTTCGTGGTAGCCGAAATTTCGTAAATTATTTAATATTTTGAATAATGTTTAAGTTTGCTAACAACCATTTTTCGTAATAGCAGAAATTTCGTAAATTATTATATTTTGGAATAAAGTTCAAGTTTGCTAACAACCATTTTTCGTAGGAGCAGAAATTTAGTAAATGATTTAATATTTGGAATAATGTTCAAGTTTGCTAACAACCATTTTTCGTAGGAGCAGAAATTTAGTAAATTATTTAATATTTGGAATAATGTCCAAGTTTGCTAACAACCATTTTTCGTAGGAGCAGAAATTACGTAAATTATTTAATATTTGGAATAATGTTCAAGTTTGCTAACAACCATTTTTCGTAGTAGCAGAAATTTCGTGAATTATCGAATTTTTGCAGTAGTAGCAGAACAGATAGCATCTATATATTAATAGCCGATAATGTCCGTCTGAGTGTAAGGACGTCCTCGACCTTCCAGTCTCCACTTTTTTAAATAAAATAAAATCTATAATAATCACTTTTTACTTTTCACTTTTCACAAATGTGTGCGTACTGATGTCATCGGGTCTTTTTCTTCTTTTACGAAATTTATTTGTTAGCGTATTTGAAAATTATTTGAATAAAATATATATACTACGAAAAATGATTGTTAGCAAACTTGAACATTATTCCAAATATTAAATAATTTACAATTAAAAAACTGCAGGGCTGTCGATATATGCGCAAAATTAAATAATTTACGAAATTTCTGCTCCTACGAAAAATGGTTGTTAGCAAACTTGGACATTATTCCAAATATTAAATAATTTACGAAATTTCTGCTCCAACGAAAAATGGTTGTTAGCAAACTTGAACATTATTCCAAATATTAAATAATTTACAATTAAAAAACTGCAGGGCTGTCGATATATGCGCAAAATTAAATATTTTACGAAATTTATGCTACTACGAAAAATGGTTGTTAGCAAACTTAAAAATTATTCCAAAAATTAAATATTTTACGAAATTTATGCTACTACGAAAAATGGTTGTTAGCAAACTTTAAAAATTATTCCAAAAATTAAATATTTTACGAAATTTCTGCTCCTACGAAAAATGGTTGTTAGCAAACTTGAACATTATTCCAAAAATTCAATAATTTACGAAATTTCTGCTACTACGAAAAATGGTTGTTAGCAAACTTAAACTTTATTCCAAAAATTCAATAATTTACGAAATTTCGGCTACTACGAAAAATGGTTGTTAGCAAACTTAAACTTTATTCCAAAAATTGAATATTTTACGAAATTTATGCTACTACGAAAAATGGTTGTTAGCAAACTTGAACATTATTCCAAAAATTAAATATTTTACGAAATTTATGCTACTACGAAAAATGGTTGTTAGCAAACTTAAACTTTATTCCAAAAATTGAATATTTTACGAAATTTATGCTACTACGAAAAATTGTTGTCAGCAAACTTGAACATTATTCTAAAAATTAAGTAATTTCCGAAGTTTCTGCTACTACGAAAAATTGTTGTTAGCAAACTTAAACATTATTCCAAATATTAAATAATTTACGAAATTTCTGCTAACTATAAAAATAAAATAAATTAAAATAAAATAAAATAAAATAAAATAAAATAAAATAAAATAAAATAAAATAAAATAAAATAAAATAAAATAAAATAAAATAAAATAAAATAAAATAAAATAAAATAAAATAAAATAAAATAAAATAAAATAAAATAAAATAAAATAAAATAAAATAAAATAAAATAACATAAAATAAAATAAAATTAAATTAAATTAAATACCATAAAATAAAATAACATAAAATTAAATTAAATTAAATACTATGCAACAAAAATCTCACGTTGCTGAGCAACGGGCTTACAGCTAGTCTATATATTAATAGCCGATAATGTCCGTCTGAGTGTAAGATGTCCTCGATTTCCCCTCCCCCTGCCCCTCCCCCTGCCCCTCCCCATCCTCCTCCTGCCAAGCCGCGCTGTCACTTTTTATTCATACTTAAGACATATTTTTCCAATATACACTGTTACTTATGATTTTCCTCGATTTCCTCTTCGTCTCCCCCTCCCCCTCCCCCTCACCAGCCTCGATGTCGCCATTTTTTATTCCTACCTTTTCGATGACGTCATTATATACTATTATTTGATGGAACATATCAAATCGCTGAAAAATTGAATTCTCATACAAAAAAACCGCCTTGGTCTGGATTCGAAACACGGTCCTTGAATTATGAGTTGAGAGCTTTACCACTCGGGTAAACAAACAACGATACGATACGATAAAATAACATTATATATATTGAATTACGTTCGAATTTTGAAACTTTTGTTTTTTATTTGAAGCAAAATATATATGTTCTAATTTTCGCACGTAGATTTAATTCCGCTCTACCCAAAAGGCAGAGCGCCAGATTCGTAAGCTGATGGTCAGTGGTTCGAGTCTAACCTTAAACGTTTTTTTTTTGTTTATAACATTTTTTTTTAAACACAGTACATCTTGATCGTATGAAAATAATAAAATCCGATTGATAAGCGTGATAAGTTTTTCAAAAAATAAATACCTATATATTAATATTCGATAAAATAATCACAATTAAAAAATTTACAACGTCTATTTCTGCTACTACGAAAAATGGTTGTTAGCAAACTTAAACGTTATTCCAAATATTAAATAATTTACGAAATTTCTGCTACTACGAAAAATGGTTGTTAGCAAACTCAAACATTATTTCAAATATTAAATAATTCACGAAATTTCTGCTCCTACGAAAAATGGTTGTTAGCAAACTCAAACATTATTTCAAATATTAAATAATTTACGAAATTTCGGCTACTACGAAAAATGGTTGTTAGCAAACTTAAACATTATTCCAAATATTAAATAATTTACGAAATTTCGGCTACTACGAAAAATGGTTGTTAGCAAACTTGAACATTATTCCAAATATTGAATAGTTTACGCAATTTCTGCTCCTACGAAAAATGGTTGTTAGCAAACTTGAACATTATTCTAAATATTAAATAATTTACGAAATTTCTGCTCCTACGAAAAATGGTTGTTAGCAAACTTGAACATTATTCCAAAAATTAAATAATTTACGAAATTTCGGCTACTACGAAAAATGGTTGTTAGCAAACTTGAACATTATTCCAAATATTAAATAATTTACGAAATTTCTGCTACTACGAAAAATGGTTGTTAGCAAACTCAAACATTATTTCAAATATTAAATAATTTACGAAATTTCTGCTTCTACGAAAAATGGTTGTAAGCAAACTTAAACATAATTCCAAAACTTAAATAATTTACGAAATTTCTGCTACTACGAAAAATGATTGATAGCAAACTTTAAAATTATTCCAAATATTAAATAATTTACGAAATTTCGGCTCCTACGAAAAATGGTTGTTAGCAAACTTGAACATTATTCCAAAAATTAAATAATTTACGAAATTTCGGCTACTACGAAAAATGGTTGTTAGCAAACTTAAACATTATTCCAAATATTAAATAATTTACGAAATTTCTGCTACTACGAAAAATGGTTGTTAGCAAACTCAAACATTATTTCAAATATTAAATAATTTACGAAATTTCTGCTTCTACGAAAAATGGTTGTTAGCAAACTTGAACATTATTCCAAATATTAAATAATTTACGAAATTTCTGCTCCTACGAAAAATGGTTGTTAGCAAACTTGAACATTATTCCAAAAATTCAATAATTTACGAAATTTCTGCTACTACGAAAAATGGTTGTTAGCAAACTTGAACATTATTCCAAATATTAAATAATTTACTAAATTTCTGCTCCTACGAAAAATGGTTGTTAGCAAACTTGAACTTTATTCCAAAAATTCAATAATTTACGATATTTCGGCTACTACGACAAATAGTTGTTAGCAAACTTAAACTTTATTCCAAAAATTTAATAATTTACGATATTTCGGCTACTACGAAAAATGGTTGTTAGCAAACTTGAACATTATTCCAAATATTAAATAATTTACTAAATTTCTGCTCCTACGAAAAATGGTTGTTAGCAAACATGAACATTATTCTAAATATTAAATAATTTACGAAATTTCGGCTACTACGAAAAATGGTTGTTAGCAAACTTGAACATTATTCCAAAAATTCAATAATTTACGAAATTCCTGCTACTACGAAAAATGGTTGTTAGCAAACTTGAACATTATTCCAAATATTAAATAATTTACTAAATTTCTGCTCCTACGAAAAATGGTTGTTAGCAAACTTAAACATTATTCTAAAAATTGAATATTTTACGAAATTTCTGCTTCTACGAAAAATGGTTGTTAGCAAACTTAAACTTTATTCCAAAAATTCAATAATTCACGAAATTTCTGCTACTACGAAAAATGGTTGTTAGCAAACTTAAACATTATTCCAAAAATTGAATATTTTACGAAATTTATGCTTCTACGAAAAATGGTTGTTAGCAAACTTAAACATTACTCCAAAAATTAAATATTTTACGAAATTTCTGCTACTACGAAAAATGGTTGTTAGCAAACATAAACATTATTCCAAAAATTAAATAATTTACGAAATTTCTGCTAACTATAAAAATAAAATAAAATAAATAAAAATTTAATGAAATAAAATACCATAAAATAAAATAACATAAAATAAAATTAAAATTAATACTATGCAACAAAAATCTCACGTTGCTGGGCAACGGGCTTACAGCTAGTACACTATAAAAACAAAACTAATTAATGTCAAAAATTCTTAGGTCTTAGTCAATTAGGTTAACAATAATTATACTGAGCGATTCACTTTTATATTTGTATATTAACGATACAAACTGTTTGCTGCTCGTCAGTTCAAGTACATTCGTGCACTTGAAAAAACCCGGGTCGTTACAGACAAAACTTATGGAAGAGTACATAATCAAAATGATCCAAATTTAATATTGAAGTTCCATCAAGCACCTTCAGTTGAAGTTCTATATTGGATCTCATAGATTCGAATCCGAGTACGAACAGTGTTTTCTTGAACCGATTTATCGATTTCTATTTGAAGGCATGGGTGTTTGTTGGATCTTAAAAAATCCTCCCACCCTTCCAGTCCTAAAAAACGAGGCAAAACGAGAGTAACTAGTTAATCACTAATCCCGCCCTAGCCCTGTCTTTCTATCCTTACTCTATTCGACAAAAATAGAGTTTAAGCAAGTAAGTACCAAGCAGTTCTTGTAAAAAATCTGTTAAGATACCTTCATTAATGAGCCATATGTTCCACATTGGGGACGGGCATGAAGTCGATTTTTTAAAAATAAAAGGCTTGATAAAAAGTGAGTTTGGGTGCCTAAAAAAAAACTGGTCCATATGATAAATATTATATTAATAGTAAACATGTTTGAAAAAAGCTTATTCAGTATATAAACGGAAGCATGGTTTTCTGTTATGGTTTCTGAAGTTAAATTCATGAATAGATTATTATTTTTTTAATAGAAAATTCGTTTATTTCATGATCTCTGGTAGACAAGCTCAAGGATGTAAAAAAATGTTGAGTTAGGTAAATAATTATCAAGCACTCAGAATCTTCCTATTGACATGGCAGTGGCACAGTGGGACAATCCCGTTTTAAGTTCACCATTCATTCTCCCTAATGATAATGACGCACGGATAGAAAAAGAAAATAAAAGAGCATTGCTGTACTGTTCGATGGGAAAAATGTTCGCTCACCGTTCAACCTATTTTCGCTTTAAGTCTTTTCGAAAAAAATGTACGTTATTTTGGCAGCGAAATTCCTAGAAATACCGCCTCGCAATCCAATGGCATCATCAAAAAGTGTTGTATATTATGAAATGACGGAAATGTTAACCGAGTATTTTTTTTCAATTACGGTTGAACATGTTTCATAACGGCACACGCATAATCTCTTAATTTGAGAGATTTCCGTTTAACTCGGCCATGAAAAAATATTCATATACATTTAAACTATAAAATATTTATAAATCGACCCAGAAGCAAGAATAACTTGATCGATCGATTAAATTTATCGATCAAATCCCGGGATTGGTTCGATCGCGATCCAGAGATTTCGGGATCTCAAAATTGGACTTCTGTAAAGGTATTTCAAAACAAAACCATTTCCTTCACATTCTGAGCGGAAATTGAAACTGAATGTAAGCAAATCGCTCGTTCATTTTCCGAAGATTCACTTATCATTAGCTGTAGAAGTCTTTGGCACATATCATTTTGATGAATGCGCTGCTAGAATTTTCAATCCGGATTCTAATTTCACTCGATAAATTTATCATCGTCTGTCAATCGGTTACCAAATATTTGCATGTGGAACCCTTTTTGTATATACGATTATTACAAATAAATAATGTTAATTCAAATGAATATGCTCAAACCCGGGTAATTTTTACGGTTTATAGAATACAGCGTTTCATCAACTGTTTCATGTTTGCTCTGTATGTGAATTCCTAATTCTTTATAAATTACTAGCGATTACCCGGCATGTGTTGCAATGCCACTCAAAGAAAGAACGTGTTTGTGTTTTAATTCTGTTTATTGAAGTGCTTTTGGATATCTTTTGTTTTTCCGTCTGGTGCGTATACGAATTGATCTGAAGGTTTTCCAACGGGTGAGCAGGCCACATACAGCTGTCCATGTGAGAAGCATAGATTTTCTAAATTTAGTCCACACCCTTGTAGCGATTGTCCCTGTGCTTTGTTGATGGTCATTGCAAATGCGAGTCGCACCGGAAACTGCAAACATTCAAATTCGAATGGCATATCTGTTGGCATCATTGAGATGCTTGGCAACAGTACATTTTCCCCTTTAAATTTTCCTTTTATTTTTTTTAGCTTCAATGATATTGTGCATTATCTTTTTCACTGAATGTCTGGTACCGTTGCAAAGTGGTGGATTTATATTTCGGAGAAGAGTGATAGGTACGCCAATTTTCAATGTTTAAACGTGTGACGGCATGGCTGGCAAATTAAGTGAGTTTAAGAAATCAGAAGAATTTATTGCGATATTTTTGAGAAAACTTTGTGAATCAATTCTCTTATTGTTTTTGTAATTTTACAGAATTTTGTTAGCAATGTAATATATTGTGTGGATTCATCTATTTCCAATTTTCCATTCCCAATATCCAACAATTATTTTGCGAAACGTTCAGCGGATGTGTCATATTGTAGTTCTACACGCATGCTGACCTTGAAAGCCAATTTCTGCACGTGTCGCCATAAAACTGATGATTTGAGACATGCATTTAATAAGTTGAACGTGGTATAACTGGTAGGGTTTGTCGAAAATCACCAGAAAATAAAATAAGTGCGCCACCAAAGACAACTATTCGTTTCCTCTCAAATCTTTTAGTGCTAGTGCTATAGTATACAGCTTACAATGCTTTTTTGTGCGCCATAGTACATTCGCCTCATATTATGAGTTGGCATGATTGAAGTACTGCACTCATTCCGATTTTTTTTTTGATATTGCATGTTAGTGTCTCAGTGATTTGCATTAAAATGCAATTTCAGTGCTGAATGCGCTGTTCGCCACCATCCAAAAATGTTCACACCAAACGAACGCAAACTGACGCTTAACTATGTGAAATACACACATTTGTTAAATTGAGAAAAGTCACCAGAAAAGGCGATAATTATTAGAAAATGCGCCACAGAGAATCATAAAAATAGCCAATCAACGGTTCCAAATTTGACTTTTCGTGACCTATGATTTGCCATGAAACTGATAGCCGTGGCACGCAGATCGCTTTATTCGGCGAAATTTCTCATTGTAAAATGGTTGCACTCTGGGGTGGACTGGAAGAAGCTCAGAGGGGCTCGCGCAAGCCTTTTGTGAAATTTTGCTAAGGTCGGCCAGCCCCTTGTTAATTTAAGAGAAAACAATATTCTCAAATCAAATGAGTACATAGCTGCAATTTCTGACTTAAATATGACATCTATGACAGCATCAGTATACACAGTAGTACATTTTCGGCCATTTACATTGATGAGTTTACAGTAAATTGCATATTGTTACATATTGTAAATGTATTAAGTAAAAATCGAGTGCTTATTTAAGTAGTTCATCAGAGTTATAAAAAACTCACTGCTTCCCAGAATACCGAGAATTACTTTGATATAAAGCGAGCCCCTTGTAAACGCATTGGCAGCCTACCGCTGGCTGTACTAATTTAGAAAACTTTGAGGGCGTCAGCACAACAAATCATCACAGTTTTATTGCAATCGGATGAACGGTATAGATACAGGAACGCATGAAGGAAAAACTACCAAATTACCGCAAAAAACTCACCAAAGCTTTATCGCAATCAGATGAACGGTATAGGAACGCATACGGAACAAACAAACAAATAAACGTATTGGAAGCCCACCACTGGCTGTATTTATTCAGATACCGTTGCGGGTGTTCGCACAACAACTCACCAAAGTTTCATCGCAATCGGATGAACGGTATAGGAACAGGAACGCATAAGGCACAAGTTACCAAATTAACGTATTGGCAGCCCACCGCTGATTTATATACACTCACGGGCGTCCTCACAACAACTCACCAAAGTTTTATCGCAATCGGATGAACGGTATAGGAACGAATACGGTAAAAACCAATAAATAAACGTATTGGCAGCCCACTATTGATTTACATACATTGGCAGGCGTCCGCACAACAATTTACCAAAATTTTCGCAGTTGGATGAACGGTATAGGAACGCATACTAGACTAACAAACAAATTAACGCATTGGGAGCCCACCGCTGATTCATAAACCTATTCTGGCGTCCGCATAACAACTCCTCAAAAAAATTATCGCAATCGGATGAGCGGTATAGGAGCGCATAGGTAACAAACAAACAAACAAACATTCATTTATATATATATACATATACAGATTTAACGAAGACTGGTTGTTAAGTTGTCACTGAATTTCTCTCTTTGGATAGATTACGTATAGAGTGATCCTCAAAAATTACACAAGCCAATGCCAAAACAAGTTTGTTTTTAAATTAAATTGAATCAATGATCTTTTTGAAATTGTCCATTTCAGGATTTGAATACGAGATACGCATTCAGACGGGTAGAAAAAACACGGCTACTTAATCGCCTCCATTAACAATCTCAATGAGCCGCACATAGCAACTGTATCAATAAGTCGAAATCATTTTACTCAAAAAGTTAAACATCTTACTGACATTTTTTTGTTGTTGATTTTTTAAATTAATTAAAAAGGTATCCCGACAAAAGCGCCGGAACCAAATGCGCCACGACAAAAGCGCCTGGACATAAACGCTCACGATAAAAACAAATTAAAAATGGTACATTTTTTTACCTAATATATTTTAAATGAAAAAAAAAATACACAAATGTACATACATACAAGTAAAATACAAATTTCAATATTGTGTGCTAACCTTCTTAAATATTGTTATTTAGAAATACTTCCATACAAAGGCTTAAATTAACTCTTGCAGTCTTTAGTTTAAATTTATATATTTACACTTTGACGCAATTGGTCTTCTGAATCCTAATCTGATTTTTTTTCCATTTTAATTTCAACATGATGCTGTTCTTGTCTTAATTGTTCCAATAAGTTATACGAGCTTCAAGCCTGTTGCTCTCAACGAGAAGAATTTTCGCTTTATAAAAAAATCAGAATGAATACAATTTAATAATTCTTCAAATGTAACTTGTTTTTAGGAATATTCCTATACATATTAATGTATATGATACATTTTTAATTGATTGTACGTACATACTTAACGTTATTTTATTATACATACTGAAACTATGCTTTCGCCAACAACTAACTATACCACGTTGAAAACACCAGTTTTTGTCGAATTCTTTTTTTGCCGCATGTATTTAAATGTACTTTTTTAGAAGATTCACACTTTAAAAAATACATTGCACGAAAAATTTTCTTCTAAAAAGTTTACATATTCTATTTTCAAATATGGGATCGAACAACCGGGTATGCATTTTGAACGTATTATATTTTTAAATTTTAAATATATTTGGTCTATTATTCGCCACAATCACGAACCGTGAAATAGCTCATAGGGCTAATTTTTTTTCTGACGGTGCATTTGTCGGGGTGCTATTTAAAAAACAATACCATTTTTCAGCTAGTGGAATGTCTCTCTAACCTGATTGAAATGGCTGATAAAATCTTACAGCCTGTAAATCTCAGCATCGTGCTTGTTTGTAGTAGCATCGAGGTGTGGTAGACATCATGGTCATAAAGATGTTCTTAAATTGATACATTGCAACTGGTATATGATTTTTATTTCGACGACAATATGGTTTTATCGATGACACAGCTTGGGCTATTGCGCACATGTCGAAAAATATGATTATAATCAATTAAATATGCAAACAAAACATAATTTGGCCGATCTTTTGCCCGCCACAAAAGAAATTTGTAAGTGTTTACAGAGAAAAACAAAGTTAATAGGTTTGATGGAAAAGAAAGATTAAATTACGCGTATCGACCGCTATTGACAGAGCAAGATGAATCAAATGATCACAGTAGTGAAAATCTCTATTAGTGACCCTGAAGCACTAATATTAATATACATATCGACTGTGGAAAGGAAAAAGGACGTAACCCACACATATAAAATTTTACAGGAGGCGCTAAAAACGTGTTCTGATGATTTTGTGACACATGTAAATTATGAATTATACACAACCTTGAAGTGCACGGAGACTTCTAAACTGGTGTTTAATTGACATAATCTAATATTAATTCAAGAAGTTGTCTAGGAAAAACCTTTATTTCAGTGTTTTTTCTTGGTTTTAATTTTTTACAAGGTCACCTTTTTCAAACTTAAAAGCTAAATTTAGACACTAATTCGGCATTTGCAGCTTGTATTTTTGATAGAACGTGTATCAAGTGTGACTGTCGAAAAAAAACCTTTTTTGGAAAAACTGTGGGTTACGTCCTTTTTCCTTTCCACAGTCGATATATATATCAAAAGCTGAGAAAAACATTACAAAAATCAAAATAAATTATATAATTAAGAAACTGAAAAATAGCCCACTTAAGTTGAGACGATATAGACATTTAAGTTGCAGGTTGAAAGATAGTCCCACCGTTCTACCGGTTTTTCTCACCCATTCTTTAAGCTCTACGGTGTGTCGGGGTGGTTATCAAAAAGGGTAAGCGAAGACAAAGAAAAAGGTGATTGAGAACTGTCGGCAGGTTGAGATACTAGCCGCGTCAATTGGCTTTTTTTTTATTTACTTTTAAATTATGTGTTGTGAGTAAATCTAAAGGTTTATTGCAAAGCAAATACAATCCATTCATTGTAAGAGCACTGTCGTTAAAATCCGTGTATGTATTGTTTAAGACAAAAAATTATAGTTTAAAGTTTGTTTTCTTGCATAATATAAAACAATGAAATTTTACAGGATTTTAAGAATAAAATAGAGTTCTTGGTGTTTGTATGAAACTGAAGTGTTACCAAAACACACATTTGTAACCCTTCAATCTTACAATCAACAGGTTATTCAGCTTACTTGACCTAATTTAAGATTTTGACCGAAGGTGCTTTATGTTATTTCAATATTTATTTTTTCAATAAACAATATATAAGGTCTTGGAGGAGGACTTTTAATACCATATACAATCATACCTTTTGATATAAATCCATATCTAAATTACTAATAGTACATTCCTTGCCTTATCGTTATCTCATTACATTCTTAAGAACGATTGAGTTTCTAGAGTCAAACTAGCCCCTGTTAAGCAATCTGAGTTGATATGCCTGGTTCTCATAGTCGGCAAGGAATATTTTATTAAAAAATGATAAACATGAAGTATATAGAGATCTTGACGATTAAAAAATAAACTGGTGCTTTTTGCAATCAAAATGTATGCCGGCACTGCCTCAGGATCTCAGCTCGGTCGGAAGTGATTTGCGACGACTTCCTTTGACCGGAAGTTCGCTGTTCGCTTGGAAAACTATGCCTCTCGATTTATAGACGTTCTACATTTTCATATTATCTTACGAAGACTTTTTTCCTAGTAATAAATTATCTACAGTGCTAGTAAAATTTGAGCCGCGTAATTTAATGTTTTTTTTATATGCATCGCCAATAAATTACATATTATACATTTTTAACCATTGGCTGTATAAAGTCGAACATAATTGTAAACAAAATGGACTGTTTATTTGGTCCAGTAAATCAAATCTTTATTTTCCCTTGAGAAAAAGAAAACTATGATAGTCTGAATAATAAAATTGAATTAAAAAAAGAAAACAAAAATGGAAAATGTTTTATTTCACATTTTCAATAGCTATCATTAAAAACGTGCGCCAAGATTAAAAGATAGAGTGTAGAAAGCTGCAAGTCGAATTTTGTTTTATTGTCAAGAACTGAGTTGATGTCAAAGGTTGGCTTTATTTTATTTGATTTGAATCCAGCGTAAAGATTTTTAATGTTTATTTGACGTTAATAGTCACTTATAAATAAAATACGCATCTAGCGGTGCGCCATATTGGATTTTGTTTTACGATTCAATTTATAGGCACTTAAAAGGATTAAAGACTTGCTGTAATAAAAATATTTCGTTTTTTTATTGCGCTAAGTTCAAGCAATTAGATAAATAACCTTTATTGCCGATCAAAGGTGTTCTGCGCTGTATATTTTCACTGCGTAATATCCAACGAAAGATTAATGGAAAGTTTTTGGCTTCCTTGGTTTATGTCATTAAATTACTCTTTTGTGAATTGAATTTATAAAAAACTCGCGCATTCAATATTTTTTAAACAAAGAATTAAATACGACAAAAAACTCATGATTTAGATTTCAAATTATGTATTTGAGGCGTCCAGTATCAAACACGGCAAAGTCAGTTTCATTTTATTTTTTCGGAAAACCCATAGTTTGTTAACGAAATTTTAATGCAAGCTAACTATGAAATGTCCAGAAAATAAATGTTAACCTGTTAAGTTAAGTTAAGCGCTTACTTCCTTCATTTAAATCCTGCGATCTGGTTGGCTCTCAATGATTTGGCCGATATTATAATATGATGTCTTTGAATAGACCTCTTTTGTTAGTAGAGTCACCATTTAAAGTTAATTTTCATACCCTTGAAACTACCATGAATTATAAAAAAACATTTTATTTTATATACATATTTACGAACGACGATAAAAAATAATATTCCAGAGGTCGAAAGAACTCTATTCGTGATTATCTAATAATTAAGGGGATGGAAGAAGTAAAACCGTGGTAAAATTTATTGTAAAGAAGAATAAGATGAGTCGATCGCAATATAATTTAAGATTGACTTAATGCTTGGCTGTGTTTGATACTAGCATACTACTTTGAATTAAAAAAATGAATAATTTCGACTGCCATCGTCAGAAGAATGTTGATCAACGGAAATATGCTTTGTTTTCATGAGTCGGATTGTTGAAAAGGAAACGCTGAATATTTTTATAAAAAAGTCATAAATAAATTGATTGAAAACAATTTTTTAATTTAGTTAAAACTGTCCATCAGAATATTTGATACATTACTAAATAGATTTATGAATTTATATTTAAATGATTAAATATTTGTAAAGGTTTCATTTTATCACATACTTAAAACGGAACATGTAGAGCGATTTGCTATTTATGAATACTTTTCTTTTACCCATTCTAATATGAAATATAATTATCTTTTCTGAAAAATGAAGATTATGCTAAATAACTTATGTTAAGCTTAATATACTCCGTATTGCGAGTGGAATAAGTATTTTTTTAAACGTTTTGATACGTATTTTTTAAATTCCTATAAGTACATACTCTAAATAAATAAAAAATATAAAATAAAACATAATAGCTGATTAATTGATTTGGCATTAACTTGGTAGAACTCCATTTATAACAGATTAAAAATAACAAAGTATTTTAGTTCTACAGTTTTTAATAATTTTATGTGTTGATAGCTATTTCGGCTTGCGCCATCGCCTAGAATCACATTTGATAAGTGTAATATTGTAATTATAATTAGGATGTTAGAGTGAATAACTTGATGCATTGTGTATCTCTTCAGAGCCAGTATATATAGCTGAGCAAAATATTAGTTTCAACATAGTTCTGACGATAGCGCAAGCCGAAATAGCTATCAACACATAAAATTATTAAAAACTGTAGAGCTAAAATACTTTGTTATTTTTAATCTGTCATAATAACTGAGTTATTTCACCGGTTGTGTGTGTAAAACTAGGGATCATTAGCATGAGTTATCATGTTTAAAATTGGAGAAATTCATTATGGACTAAAAATTAATTTCCCCATAGTTAACGCTCGACCCATAAAAACACAGTTTGTTATATAAATTCATCGAACACTGATTGAATTACCTATATATGTGTGTATGTGATGTAAGAATATGTTTTTCCCATTTACTCTTTTCCGTGAATCCGTCCTCCAATAACGCTCATTGAAATGAAACGCTCTCAATAAACATCGCATTTTTTGCTTTATTAAATATGAGTACTGAGAACATTTGAGTTTGTATATCAAATTTTAAATCCTGTTATAAGAATGAAATAATACGATAAAAAAAATATTTTACGAAGCAAAAGTTAAAAAAAAAAACTTTAACACATTATTTTAGATCACTGTTATTTTTTTTGGTTAAATTTAGTTATGTGCTTAAAATATAAACTTCGACAATATTTTGAAATATAAAAGATATGTCGATAGATAAAACTTTATGACCGAACTTTAAAATCGAGAAACAGAAAAGAATAAACTGTAGATTTCTATTAAACTTTGCTAATCATTCCGTTCAATATGCCTGAAAATGTTGTTAGAAACGGTGAGTAAATAAAAACCTGTTGCCGAACTGTCAACGGCTTTGCTCTTCCTACTCGTTTGTAGTATCTACGGGTTCGAATCAAATTATGGAAAATTTGATAAATTGACTAGCCGGTACCCGGCAAGCGTTGCAATGCCACTCGAAGAAAGAAAGTGTTTATGTTTTAATTGTGTTTAATTGTGTGCATGCTCTCTTTCTTCTTCTTTTTCTGTCTGTTTGACGTTTGCTGCTGATTGTCAATGGTACAACACACGCGCCACCTACTGTAATTTAATTTTACTTTAACCTTTGCGCAAGTGCAAGCACACGTTGTCAAAATGAACTGTATGGCAGACATACAAATATTGATTTTTATATATAAGATTAATAACCTTTCCGGAAGTGCAAGCAAAAAGTTTGTAAAAGTTTTATTGCAATCAGACGAGCGGTGTGGCAACGCATAAAGTACGAAATAACAAACATTTATTTCACTCTGATCATGATTGTGTGACTTTTATTTCATACGTTCAGTCTTTTTTCGTATTCGAAATTATTGTTCTATGATAACCGTTTCTTAAAAGATGTGCCTCACTAAAGAACTGTCTAAAACAAATATAAATAGTAAAAAACAAAAAAAATGTTATTTTGTTCTTACTGTTAGTAATATGTAGTATATGGGAACCTTAAAAATATGAATTCAAGAATATAAGATATATATTTATTCATCTACACTTATATGACTTGACACACCTAATAGTTTAAAACAGACGAGGGGAACCTGAGGCCTTTGACTACTCTGGTGCGACCTTCTGGGCAATTCTGTAATTCTGTTATTTTATGCATATTCGTAAATTCCTGACATAATCTGACCGTGAATTCCTGTTTCCGGCCAAAGATTCCATAGTCAATGTTTGCTGCGGCCTTATGTCGAATCAGAACAATGATAAGAACAATGACAATTAGATAAGAAAAGGTTCCCCACCCCTGGTATAAAACCTCGTTCAAAAAGACTTTCAAACCTAAAACGTATAATCAATGCATGCTCTTACTCTTAGCACTTACATATAATAGTTGACAAAACATTAAAAAGAAAATGTAAATTATATAAACACGATACATTCGTTTACTAAGCGTCAGTTTAAGTTCATCCGTGCACTTGAACGCCCGAAGACGCCGAAAGGCGAAACCCGGGTCGTCAGTGACGAAATCTGTGAGATTGGACATAATTTGAACGATTCAAATTTAATATTGACATTCCACCAAGCACCTTCAGTCGAAATCTTAAATTGTACAATATTCGTTGAACATCATGAAAATAATCATTTAAAACTCTTTTTGTTAATAATTTCTCATTCGAGATTATATAAGAACATTTAATAAGAGAAAAACCGTTAAATATAAATATAGAATGCTTTTCCATCAAGTATTGACAGTGCACACAGGAATTATGTACGTGGCAGTTTACGCATAATATCTTTATTCACATGCATTTAAAAATAATGGCTTTCTAACGTTATGTAATATAATTCACAATTACATTTGCTGTCAAATATCACGAAATAGTTTTTTGACGTTCTATATATAGATAGTATAGTATTAATTGAAGTGAAAAGAGTACAATTTCTAATTCGAAATATAACTAATCTAAGAACATCGCATAAACAACAAACAATCACATCTAATGCACGAAACAGATTTAAATGTAATTTCAAAATTTAGACCATACTATATGACAGAACTGAAATCGAAACAATCGAACACAATCGAACATCAAATTTGAAATTTGAAATCTAAACAAATCGGTGTCGAAATTCAAACGGCGGCCATTTTTGTTTTAGAATACTCGGGAGTTTGACTGGTAAAAAACACTGAAATCTACTTTTTTTTTATTTTTTCGACACTGTTTGTTAATTTTAATATGCCTATGTTCTTCCCGGAAGAGCAAGTTAATTTATTGTCGAAGTTTTATCGCAATCGGACATGTGGCGCTTAAACGCATAGACGCCAAAGTTTTTGCAAACATACAAAGATTCATTTATATATATACTAGCGAGTACACGGCATGCGTTGCAATGACACTCATAGAAAGAAAGTGTTTGTGTTTTAATTCTGTTTATTGAAGTGCTTTTGGATATCTTTTGTTTTTCCGTCTGGTGCGTATACGAATAGATCTGAAGGTTTTCCAACGGGTGAGCAGGCCACATACAGCTGTCCATGTGAGAAGCATAGATTTTCTAAATTTAGTCCACACCCTTGTAGCGATTGTCCCTGTACATTGTTGATAGTCATTGCAAATGCGAGTCACACCGGAAACTGCAAACATTTAAATTCGAATGGCATATCTGTTGGAATCATTGAGATGCTTGGCAACAGTACATTTTCCCCTTTAAATTTTCCTTTTATTTTTTTTAGCTTCAATGATATTGTGCATTATCTTTTTCACTGAATGTCTGGTACCGTTGCAAAATGGTGGATTTATATTTCGGAGAAGAATGATAGGTACGCCAATTTTCAACGTGTGACGGCATGGCTGGCAAATCAAGTGAGTTTAAGAATTCAGAAGAATTTATTGCGATATTTTTGGGAAAACTTTGTGAATCAATTCTCTTATTGTTTTTGTAATTTTACAGAAGTTTGTTGGTAATGTAATACATTGTGTGGATTCATCTATTTCCGATTTTCCATTCCCAATATCCAACAATTATTTTGCGAAACGTTCAGCGGATGTAGTTCTACACGTATGCTGGCCTTGAAAGCCAATTTCTGCACGTGTCGCCATAAAACTGATGATTTGAGACATGCATTTAATAAGTTGAACGTGGTATAACTGGTAGGGTTTGTCAAAAATCACCAGAAAATAAAATAAGTGCGCCACCAAAGACAACTATTCGTTTCCTCTCAAATCTTTTAGTGCATAGTATACAGCTTACAATGCTTTTTTGTGCGCCATAGTACATTCGCCTCATATTATGAGTTGGCATGATTGAAGTACTGCACCCATTCCGATTTTTTTTTTGATATTGCATGTTAGTGTCTCAGTGATTTGCATTAAAATGCAATTTCAGTGCTGAATGCGCTGTTCGACCACCATCCAAAAATGTTCACACCAAAGACACGCGAACTGACGCTTAACTATATGAAACACACACATTTGCTAAATTGAAAAAAATCACCAGAAAAGGCAATAATTCTTAGAAAATTCGCCACAGAGAATTCTAAAAATAACCAATCAACGGGTTCAAATTTCACTTTTTGCGACCTATGATTTGCCATGCAACTGATAGCCGTGGCACGCAGATCGCTTTATTCGGCGAAATTTCTCATTGTAATGGCTGCACTCTGGGGTGGGCTGGAGGAAGCTCAGAGGGGCTCGCGCAAGCCCTTCGAGAATTTTTGCTAAGGTCGGCCAGCCCCTTGTTAATTTAAGAGAAAACAATATTCTTAAATCAAATGAGTACATAGCTACAATTTTTGACTTACATACATTATCTATGACAGCATCAGTATACACAGTAGTACATTTTCGGCCATTTACATTGATGAGTTTACAGTAAATTGCATATTGTTACATATTGTAAGTGTATTAAGTAAAAATCGAGTGCTTATTTAAGTAGTCCATCAGAGTGATAAAAAACTCACTGCTTCCCAGAATACCAAAAAATTCTTTGATATAAAGCAAGACCCTTGTGAACGCATTGGCAGCCTACCACTGGCTGTACTAATTTTGAAAACTATAATGGCGTCCGCACAACAAATCATCAAAGATTTATTGCAATCGGATGAACGGTATAGGAACAGGAACGCATAAGAGACAAACTAACAAATTAACGTATTGGAAGCCCACCACTGATTCATATACATTTGCGGGCGTCCGCACAACGGCTCGCCAAAGTTTTATCGCAGTCCGATGAATGGTATAGAATTTTATACGGAAAAAAAACAAACAAATTAACGTATTGGCAGCCCACCGTTGAAATATATGCATTTGCAGGCGTCCGCACAACAACTCATCCAAATTGTATCGCAGTTGGATGAACGGTATAGGAACGCATACCAGACTAACAAACAAATTAACGCATTGGGAGCCCACCGCTGATTCATAAACCTATTCTGGCGTCCGTATAACAACTCCCCAAAACAATTATCGCAATCGGATGAGCGGTATAGGAGCGCATAGGTAACAAACAAACAAACAAACAAACATTCATTTTTATATATATAGATAAGATTTATGAATTTGTGCTGAAAATCACGGATGTCTGTAGCGCTAAGATTTTTACCTATTCACCCCGGATCTTACATATAAAGAGGCGAACTTTCTTATTCTCATCACTTTAGATGAGATCATCAAGTAGAGAGGTTAAGCGACTGAAAAAAACCAGTAATCGTAAAACGACTTTTGTCGCGATACTCCGTTAATTCTTCATATGGTCAACGTTAGTAGCGGATATGGTTATAAGAAAACTTATGACCATATCTATTACGAGATACTTTACTTTAACAATTATTTTGAAATATTATTCTCCTGTTCGGGGTCTAAAAATATTCTGTCTAATTGCCTCACAGAAAGTTTGCTAATTAATTTTTTTCTCAACTTTTCCAATTTGTATAACGTAAAAATACTACTAAGCCGCTAATAATCAGTCTCGCTGTAATGAAAAGAAAACTACCTTTGTTAACTTTTTAAAAAGCAATGTAAAATTTAGCATTTTGACCATGATTTTATTATAAAAACAGTAGAGTTAATAAATTATTTTATTTTATAAAACTCAAATGGTATTTAAATACATTTTTATGTTTATTATGGTATTTTATACATTATGGTATGGTAGTTAATGGTATTTAAATACATTATGGGCTTAAATTTAGAGTTCGAAGGGGCGATCTCACCGATTGTACGTTCGTACGTACCTCAATCAGACTGAGGACGTTTTTAGCAAAAGCCAGCTTATGAGTACCCTAGTTAAGTTAGTAAAAATGTACCTACCTAAATAGTTAAGGTATTTAAAATTTTGCTTTCAATTTTTTTTAATCGACGTTAATATTTGGCTCAGTTGACTAATGAGTTGGCCGACCACTGTCCTAGTACATAAGTTATTCAAGAAAGAAAAAAATGCTAAATGAATACGCCCAGTAACTATTTGTTACCATACGTACAATTTTTTCAGATTTGTGATTACGAAAACTATCTAAGAATATTGACAAAATAAAAAAAACTCTTTTGTACTCATTTACAGCGTTTATTTAATACTAGTGGTTTCGTTGGCTTTCCTCAGTATTCGTGAAATGTATTAAAATAAGATTGCCAAAATTTTAATCACATCTTGTATACGTCAAAAATGTTTTGGTTGTCACTATCGCGGTATTGCCTTTACAAAATTCATCAGTTAAAAAATGACGTTAACACACTTGAATAGAAAGTAGGGAGAAAACATCATTGAAACAATAAAAGTAATTGAAACCAGATAACTTCATCAGAAATAAATTATAATAAAAATATTTTTAAAAATAAGCGTTTATTTAAGTGTACTAAAAAGGTAAAAATAATTCCGATATCTATTCCCTCAAAATTATTCCCTCGTCTGAGCAACATCCTGACCACATGACACTCTTCAGCACAGTAAGTCGGATCGTTGACTCTCCAGAGAATTGGGAAACAAACCATCTCTCACATTCTACTATCGCTAGTAGTCGACGGTAGATTAGAGTTATTAATTTCGGAATAATTGTCTCATATGACTAAAAGTAAAAGCGCGTGGCGAAAACATTTATTTATATTGTAACTTACTTAAACTAACTGTAACGTACTTAAACAAGCTTTGTGAAAGTAATATTGTCTGAGGATGCTCCTAAAAGAGGCGCAACACGTGTCACAGTTTGTAGCACAATACGTGGAATAATCTGAGTTATTTTAAATTTTATATTGTAAATTAGGTTTAAGATATATATTTTCGCCTGGTTTAAATTTATTTGATGTTATATTATACATTAAGTTTTATATAAATATTTTCGCTTGCCTTAAATTTATATGCTATTATATTGTACAATAAATTTTAGAAACACATTTTCGCAACAATTGGGTATTATATTGTACACTAAGTATTAGAAAATATTTTCGGTCTACTTAAATTTATTTGATATTATATTGAAAATAAAGTTTAAGACAAGTTTTTTTGCCCACCTTAAATTTATTTGATATAAGTATTTTAAGTTTAAGATAAACATTTTCACCTACCTTAAATTTATTTTATATTATAATGAACAATCAGTTGTAGATTAATATTTTTGTCCAGCTTAAATTTATTTGATATTATATTGTGCATAAGTGTTAGATAAATATTTTCGCCCGTCTTAAATTGACTTGATATTATATTGTAGATTAAGTTTTAGATACATATTTTCACCCGTTTTATACTTATTTGATATAATATTGTACATTAAGTGTTAGATAAGTATTTACGCTCGCCTTAAATTTACTTGATATTATATTGTACATTAAGCTTAGATAAATATTTTCGTCCGCCTTTAATTTATTTGATATTATATTGTACATTAAGTTTTAGATAAATATTTTCGCCGCGCGCTTTTACTTTTAGTCATATGAGACAATTATTCCGAAATTAATAACTCTAATCTACCGTCGACTACTAGCGATAGTAGAATGTGAGAGATGGTTTGTTTCCCAATTCTCTGGAGAGTCAACGATCCGACTTACTGTGCTGAAGAGTGTCATGTGGTCAGGATGTTGCTCAGACGAAGGAATAATTTTAAGGGAATAGATATCGGAATTATTTTTACCTTTTTAGTACACTTAAATAAAAAAATATTTTTAAAATTATTTTTATTATAATTTATTTCATGCTTTTTAGCCGTTGCGTATGTAAATATCATGCTCAATTCATATCAATATACAATTAACCCTCCAGAGACGAGAGCTTTTTTCCGATAAAAAATATATTTTCTAAGCCATATTGAAGTCACGGATAACTTTTATTCCTATCCAAAATTAAAAAAAAAAAAAACGCAAAGTCGTTGTATAGAAACCCCGCATGACTATATGGTCATGCTCATCCTTTTATTACCGTGTAATATTGAGTACGGACAGTAGTAAGGACAAAAGTGAACGTATGGGCTTGCAAACATTCGGGGTTGAAATATAGCTAAACGTGATTTTTTAAAAAATATTTACAATTTGACCTCTTTAGATCAACATAATTTCAAAACAAATATATTAGCAAAATAATTTTATGTTTTTATAAAAAAATATCTAACAGTTTCAAAAAGTAAATTTAAAAAAACGGAAATTCAAAAAATCACATGTGCTTTTGGAGACCGTTCCTGTCCCCGCGGCTGATGACTTACTGTAGTCCGTACCCTTCTTAACCAAATATGAGCAAAAACAACGATATTCAGGTAGAAAAAGTATGAATAGTGGGATCAATAGACAACGGTGTTTTGTGTGACCATATGGTGACGCTCGTCCTTGGAGGGTATTATGTTCAAATATTTTTTTTAAATGAATTCATTGTATGACTTATAAGTCCTCTGACGTTCCAACTTGAATTTTTACTAAGGGCTCGGAACGGTCGCATAAAGTTCTGCTTCTGAGGTTTTGGCTAATTCATCAGTGGATCCATAGTAAAGTATTTCTTAATATAACATATTCTTTATTATTATTTAACTAAAAATTACGTAATCTATCAATTTTGGCAAGATCATCGGCATAACGCGGTGCTTTTCACTTAATTTAGTACAATCTAAAAATAAGACTCGCAATCCGTCGAGTGACTTCTGAGGGTGACACAGGCTTGACTAACAGTAAAAAGTTTTAATTCTATATATACGATCGTATGCTCAACTCTACTGTCCTGCATCTTATCTACAGTAAAAAATAAGCCATGCAAAAAAGAATTAAGTATTTGCTTATTAAAAATCGTTTCATTGTAAAATGTTTATGTTTCATTTATATGTAATTCAAAGGATAATGCGATCTTGGTCTTTGTTCATTTTTAACTATTTTTTATTTGACATAATATTTGTAGTATTAAGCAGCACAGTCAAATCCAAATTTTCATCAGTAAGCCTGTTTTTATGAACCAATTTATTCTTCTTCATTGAAGAAAGAGCTTGCTTACATTGATTAAATAAATGTTTTACGTGAAAAAAATATGTTTCAGAAAAATATTTAAGGGCCGCCACAAAAATTAAAAAGGGCCGCATGCGGTCCGCAAACCGCGTTTTGTGCATCACTGGTTTAAATGTTAGCAAAGATGGTGCAACCTTGTTGTCTCATGTTTTTCGTTCATTCAACTAACGTGAGCTTCCACCATAAATGAATTGCGGACACTCATCTATCTGTTTGCTGGAATACTTGATTACCCCTTACCGGTGGTAATTGCATTTAATCGCCAAATAGTAATATGTTGATACCACCAAAAAATTCTTCGCTGTTCTTCAATTGTCTAAATCGGGAGTCGATTATGCACAGCATTTCATAAGGAACCAACTATGGAAATCTCATCAATGAACAAAAACTAAACAGGTTTCCATTATTGGTTTCTGTTATTAAATACTTATCAATCTGCTTTGATATTAAATCATCAGTGTCGTTTCATCTTTATACGGGGAACTGTGGAGCCGAGCTCCAATCTCCCTTTCATCTAAGGTTAAATATATATATTTTTTTCTTCTAATTTAGATGTTGTGGGCCCATTTCATTTAATTTATTCTATTTACTTTTTTTAGAATGCTTTGGGTTTGTCTGTTGTTTTTTTTTTTGTACATTTAATTAAAAAAGAGAAAGGAATGGGGAGAGAAAATGTAACATATATAGGAAAAAAGTGGAGGGAAGGGAGCAAAGGTAACAATTTAGAGTAGGGTAATCCGATGTGTTTTTTTCACCAGCCGTGTGATTGCGGCAACCAGGCATGTCAGTGGTGGGATCGGAGGGGATCTAGGGTGGTTTTAGGAGGAGGATTTTCCTTGGCCGCGCTATGTCAGTGTGGGGGTACTCAACGTAGTCGTTGAGTAGGGCTTTGATGGTGTCGTTTGGGTGGTCCGTCATGTCACAGTAGAATTTTTTCGACAGCTTCATGACGTGATCGAGAATTGGCTCTGTGTTAGTGTCTCTATGTAACGTGGTGCCTCGCACGAACCAGGGAGCGCCTGTGATCATGCGAAGCGCCTTGTTTTGTATTTTCTGTAGTGTCTGGATGCGTTTCATGCCTGCGTGTGCCCATATTGGACACGCGTAGGTCATGATTGGTCGTGTTATTGCGGTGTACAGAAGTAGCTTGCTTTTTAGAGCGAGTTTAATTCTGTGTCCTATCATGGGGTAGAGTTGGCCCATGATACTTGATGCCTGTTTTTTTTTTGCAGTTATGTGACTGCAGAAATTAAGTCGCGAGTCTAGGGTGAGACCAAGGTATTTAACCGTTTTGGCCCACGGGATGTTTGTGTTGTGCATCCGGATGCATTGAATATTCTTACCATGTCTGTTAGTTCTGCGACTGAAGGTCACTGCAGTCCTTTTCTCTGGGTTAATTTTAATGCGCCATTTGGCGCACCAGGCGAGTATGTCCGCGCTTGCCTTTTGTACAAGCGCGGTGGCTCTGTTTCTATTTAGCGATCTTGCTAGGATAGCTGTATCGTCGGCGTATTGTGCAATGATTGTTTCATTGCTACCGGGTATGTATGTTGGAATAGGAATATCATGAGTATAAAGGTTGTACAACAGGGGTGATAAGGCGGATCCCTGTGGTACACTTATATTACATGTATCCCGTTTATCCTAAAGTCGAATTTGCCCTCGTCTAAAATTCGGTCAAACTATTTCAGTGATTATAATTATTCGAATTTTGTAATGTTCCACTAGCAAAACAGAAAACTGTTTTATCGACACATGTCACCGCAATTTTAATGTTCAATCGACAGTTAAAGATTCGATATCCTGCACTTATATTCCATAACACTTTATTGTTTTAAAGCATAATCCTATAATAGAAATATAGCGCTATAATATTAAATTGTATTGAGACCGATTAATGCTTTCGTAAAGACGTGAGATCATTTCAAAACTACTGACTTTTGCGTTAAATTTTGACATTTTATTAATCCCGACCGCAGGGCCACACCTTGGCGACTAAGAGAGCAAGTTAAGAAAAAGCTTATAAAAAATGGTTAATATCATTGAAAAATCGTGAAACGCTTAAATACGGCAAATAAAGTAGTTATTATCATTCATTTGTTGTTTCATAAAAAATATTTGAACTGAGAAAAAATAATATTAAACGTCAAAAATCAATAGCAAACATTCACTTATTTTATGGAATTTATTTGAATGGAGAATAGTGAGTATTAAACGTCAAACATTCATTATTAAACATATATGAACAAATATTCTAAAGGTGAAAAATTAAAAACGGACCGATAAAAGACTTCTGACGAAGATGTAAAACGATGAATCCTCTCACCCAAGAAGCCTGTTCTGATAATATTAAGTAAATGTGAAATTGATACAAAAGAGTTTAATGTTTTATTTTTTGAACTTTGACTTTCCACCAAGTATTGATAGTGAACACATTAAAGGATATCTCATTTATTTATTCTATGTCATATATTCATTCATATGTCATTCTGGCCATATATTTCTTTCGACTTATACGAGGCCAAAATGAGAATTCCACCATTCTTGAGAATGTGAATCTAAATGTTCCTGATTATTTTTTGAGAAATCGTGGACATGAATTGTTTGTTCTCCCAAGGAGTAGAACCAGCCTGCCAATGGGGATGCCACTGGGAAGAGCTTTAACGGTGTTCAATAATATTGCTTCGGATGTCGACATATTCCACGTAGACGTGGGTGAGTTCCGACGAATACTATTTTTTATGTATTAAAGTAGAGTTCGTCGGATCTTACTCAGTTGACTTCCTTGCCACTTTTTTTTTACTGCTTTTAATATTAAATTATACTATTTTTTTTCTCCATTGTAAAAGTTTTAAATTTATAATTTGTCAACCTTGTACAATGTTAATTGAATAAATAAATAAATGTCTTGTAAATGACCTAAATCTAATGAATTAAATCACCACGAAAACTACAAATTTTACGTAGTTATAACATTTCCTATTTTAAATAAAGTAAATTGGTTGTTTTGTAGTTTTTGTTTCTCATTTTATTTGAACTTTAGTCATCATCACTAAGAAGGCGCCGCCCAAGTCTATTCAGGATTAAGAAAAATTCGCTGAAACGACCATAAGATTGAAAAGAAATAATTCTCTGGAAAAAAAATCTATAGGATTAAGAATAACCAACCATTGTTGACTTACAATCTTAAATAAAAAAAACATTATGCTTGCTGATGTTAAGTAACGATTACATTTGATTGCTTCTATTGGAACTTCTTGAATGATTCTGACTTTTTAAATTCAACTACTTTTAACGTTTACGTCGATTTACAGAATCTGGGATAAGAAGGGTCCAAAAGTTTTAGGCCTAAGAGTCTTAAGGAGGTTATAGAATTAAAAAACGTATTTTAACGTAATGTAAACACATTTTAGATGTCTATTGGCTGTTTATTACTGTTTCTGTTTACTTACTTTCAGCTAAGAATAATTGTTATTGAGATTATTTAAATGACTCAATTTTATTGTAAAATTTACTCCTTTGTTGAAATAAATATCAGAGAATTATTTTAAAACTTGAAAATTTTTGATTGGTACTTGGCAATTTAATTTCATTTATGCAGAATTTTTATGACTATATAAAACTTTTTGTACCAATTGTTTTGGATACTTTGGGTTAGTCACACTCAATTTAATATAAATAAACCTATTTCGATGTATCTTTCATTACATGATTATGTTCGCGAAGAAAAGTACCGGCCGTGATCTTTATTGAATTGTGAGAAATTATGACAAATAATATGTTTTATTTTATATATCATACGATTGTACATCAAGACAACATTTTAAATCATCTGCTTATGAGTATTGTTGACATGGAAAGAGATTAGGCATCATTAATAGTTTTTTTTATGGTATGGCAAAACAAAAACAAAATTACAGGGTAATAGATTACAGACAAAATTCCGTGTTCTCTAGATAACAATCAGTGAACGTAAAATTATGAACACGTCTCTTTTTAAGGGAAAAAAACTTTATTTTAACCTAATTATTAGCAGCGCAACTAAAGTAATTTCACGGATGAAAGCAGTGCCAAGCCTGTAAGTAGAAATACTAACCCATTTAAAATTCTGCATTGTTGTACAATTAGTGAGTTAGGTATCTTGATTATCTTCACACAAAACCAATTTATATTATAAATTAATTTGGTTGCAAGTCACATTGTTTTATATTCTATCAAATTACCACCAACAGGAAAAAAACTTTGTTTATATAATCCATCATTCAATAAGTTATAAGGATGCATCACGTATTAGTCGCATGATGACTGATAAAATAACAACTTTTAGGCAAAACTTGACTTTAACTCATCAACAAAGTCTCCTCCAAGAGTAATACATTTCGATGCCTTATTTGTAGAACGTTTTATCTTTGGTATCGAAATAGACTTCAGTTTCGACATAATGGAGCACTATTTTTCATCATTTCATAATCACCTTTTCCTTTGAGCACTTTTTCACTGGAAAATACGGAGAATACGGTGGATAGGGAAGCAATTCAAAGTGCAGTTTTGCTATTGTTGCGATCGACTTGTGGTCGTTTTTTTGCAATGTCTTCCTACAAACGCACCAATAATGTCATATCATATTCGCTATTGATGGTTCTTCCTTTTTCAAGGTAATCGATACATAAAATCTCTCGCGCATCCCAAAATACGGAGGCCAAAATCTCAGGCAGCTTCAATTTACGATTACCCAAGAGTATTTTGTGGAATTTTTATGTTTTCTGTAACAACTGCCGAATTTGGGCGAACAGAGCGGTCAGTGTAGAAATCATCAAATGAGCGTTCAGAAATCAGCAAACCACTTCTCTATCATTTTTCTCGATGGAACAGAGTCCAAATAACACTTGTCGTCCCATTGCTTTGCTCGAAGACTATTTTCCCCCATTAAAAAACAATGCTTTATCAACACACGAAATTCAGATTTTTCTATTGTTATGAATGTTACACACATTGAAAGGGAAAAAAAGTCTTATGTTTCATCATACAATTTGACTATCTAGAGAAATTGCAGTTAAGTACTGATTTGGTTTGAGGCAAATGATTTTATTAACTTAACAAGGGGCTCGTCAGCCCAACCAAAAATTAGCAAGGGGTTTGTGCAAGCTCCCCGACCCCATTCAGCCCACCCCTGGTTCCCATCAGTTAACAATGTGAGCACGAATAAATCAAAATAATAGGTGTACCGGAATTAAGTGTCGTTTTTTTAATGAAACAATCTGATATGATAAAAACATTTATTTGTCAAAAATTAGTCGATTATATAATTTTCATCGTTGGATATAAACTCTCTCCACCTATCTACCTATCTCCAGCCCGGCAATTTTTCAATCCCTCTGTTATAAAAATCACCGGGGATTGAATTAATATATTCGGATATGCCCATTTTGACCTCTTCATAACTGGCATATTTTTTTATAAAAACAATTTTGCATCGATCTGAATAGGTGATAATCGGACGGAGCAATGTCTGGTCAATATGGTGGATGTCTGATAGTCTTCCATCCCAGGTCCTTGATTTTTTGTTTGGTGTGAGGCCGTGCATTGTCTTACGGCACCCATCTTCCCTGTCTCTAAGTCTAGCCGATTTTTTAAAAGTGTTCCTGTACATTTGACCATGCGCATCCGAGTTTATTTGTCAGTTCCTGAATCGTGAACGTTGGATTTTGTTCAATTTTTTTTTTTTTTAAATCAAAATCACCGGATTTGAATTGTTTGAAACACATTTGAGATTAACGAATGTCTAAAATATTCCCCAGTGTACCACAAATATTTTTTGTCGCACTTGTTACGTTCTCTTTTTTCAAAAAATGGTACAACATGGTTTTTCGAACAAACACTTCATTTGGTACAAAGTCCTCCATTGTAAATACGGTTACTATTTTTTTTATTAAATCATCACAATACACATCAGGTATGTATGGCTAACGATACATATTCAAATATGTCGTGAAAGATTGCCTGGCGAAGCACAACTGACCATTGAAGATCGAGAACAAAAAATACGACACTTAATTCCGGTACACCTATTATAATCCTCACAGTAGGTTTATAAGTAAAGCATTATTTGAATCCATTGTTTTTAAATAGTACACGAAGACGATACAAATTTCGATTTATACTTATATTCATAAAAATATACATTTAGCAGGATCATTTTATTGGCAATGTCGAGAAAACACTATGGATATTATTTATTTTTCCCCTATTTTTTTGAGAGAGCAAAAGGTTGAAAATGGTAGGAGATTTCAAAAATAATAACTGTAGAATTTTTCATTACGGCATACTGTATTTTTAACGGCTTTGTGACAATATTATTATTGAATATGACTTGCAGAGTCGAGGTATTTTTGGTTATTATAAAAAACCGGCAAAGTGTCTGTAGAATAAAAAAAACAACCAGTTATTTGCTACATAATTATATACAGACATAATTTATTCGTGAAGTAATTGTATAAGTCGGCCTTTTTGGTCTTATGTTAAAAGTTGTAACCTAGTTTACCTCTAGCTGTGATGCCATATATATATATATATATATATAAGCCATATCTCACCCACTGTGGAACATATGTACTTCTAGTGAAAATTATTGCAACAGATATAACTCAGTTGCTCAACCTCTCTTTTTCGAAGAGATTAAAGATAAAAGGATAAATCTAGGACAGAACTAGTGGTAAGCATATCTTTTGGATCGAATAGGTGGCGACAATAAATTTTAGATATCACAAACCTTCATACATTAGAACAGTGTTTCTCACTTTAACGCTTCAAAAATATCTATGTCCCCCCACTCCAATCAAAATCTTATATGTAGGTACCTAAAAAAATCGGAAAAAATAATTGCTTTTAATAATCTTTGAAAATCGACATAACTGGTTTTATTAAATCCTCTCCAACAGATTTTTCCAGACTCGGCTATTAGCAGAGAAATTTCATAACTAGTTTCAAGATAGCTTCAAAAAATATTTTCGAAAACGCTTAAAAATGTAACAAATATTAATGATTAGGGTATTGCCCGCCAACACATTGAAATTGCCCCCCGGTGTAGCCTACGCCCCGCGTTTGGAAACACCCCATTAGAAGATAAATCCATACATCTATTGAATTTTTTTCCATACTGGTATTCGAGCCCGTGAGTTCCGCAACCAAAGCCAACGACGTTGACCACTCGATTACGGACCTGGCCTTTTTTCATATATTCTAATGGAGAAAATATTTAATACTAATAAATAAACATATTTAAAAGTAGTCCGGAGGGTTTCACTGCACTCGGTGTGCGCGGTCAATTAATCTGATTCTGAAATAGACAAGTTAAAAATTAATTTTTAACTATTTTTTGAATTATCATTCAAGAAAGAAGAAAAACATCCATAAGTAGATTAAAAAAATTAAGCTTCCGTACTAGGATTTGAACCTGTGAACACCGTAACATCGGTAACGTAGGCAACGACGTCGACTACATGGTATATCGCATTAAAAAAATGCACGAAAAAAACTTGACTGACATCGAAAAGTGGAGATGCGTTCCGTAAATTTCAAATTAAGAAAATTAGGAAAATGAGGACTTCAAAAAATTTCCGAATTTATTCCTATTTATTTTGTCTAAACATTTTTTGTTCAGAATTATCGTCACTATGATAATTATTGGTTTAATTTGGTATTCAGTTTTAAATCACTTTCATAACATAATAATCAAAGATGTATCAATTCTACATTTTAAAGACTGTTCTTCATGATAGGAATCACAACTTCACCATCGTTCTGTTTTTTTTCTAACTATGTAATTAAAGATCAAAGTTTGCAATGCATTTTTCGTTTCAATAAGTCATAGTGTTAATGTAGTTTATTAAATTACGAGGCACGCTGAGAGTGTGTATCAATAAATATAAAATTTATTTGCCTACTAATTGACAATTTGTATTAAATAATGGCCGCATAATTTGAAAACAGCATTAAAAAACCATATGAAAATAGAAACAAGTGTATTTTACTGAGTGTTATAACTACTATAAGAATTTTTTATTAATTAAGAATTAATATCATGAACGTAGTACTAATTTCAGGAAAATACAAAATTCATTCACAGTATATAAAAGCTTCCTGTATATTTTTTATTATTTATGTGACATAGTAAATACTGATATAATATATTATGATAAGTATTTATACATATCATATTACACGTCCCTTTGCGCTTGTATTATGTATAATATATGTATTCTGGGTATTTTTAAAAGAGTATTAATAAGCTAATGCTGAACACAAGGAATAATGTAGCACGGCATCCACTCTGGGGAGAAATTTGTTTTCCTACTCATAAAATTAAATGCCTGTTTTCCTCTAGAGCCGAGAGAAAAAATAGGATCTGACATGTTTATTTTCCCTAGAATAATTTCTTTAATGCGGATTAATAATGAAGTATGAGCACTATACTTTGTATTTAGGGTAGAATTAGTTCACTTTAAGGGCGTTCACTGTCAAAACTTGGTTGAAAGGCATTATATTAATAAGAACAAAATATTTATTTTGTACTTTATTCCACTTTATTTAAAAGACCTGGACCGGTTTCGCTCATTGCGAGCACTATCAACTGATAAGAAATATAATTTAACAGTGCTATTTATACAAAAATAAATTGAAATGAAAAGGTATTGACAACTATTGATTTAATTTCTGCACACTGTAGTGCATGCAACCAAGTCTTGAAGAATTTCTTCTCGGGACATTTCTGGCAAAATTTTGAACACGACTAACGTTGTTTCGCTACGGAATACACCCTATAAAAGAGTGTGAAGCCGTAGCGGGTGGTGGTGGGTACAACGTTGAGTACCCTAGGGAATTAAAAAAAAAAAAAAAACTATTGAGATTGAAAAAAAAATACAAATTACAGTAAAAGTGATTCTATAATTACAAAAAAATAAATTATTTAACAACTCTAACATATAATTAAAAAATCATCAAAGATTAATAAATTTCAAGTGGTGACTGATAGTAATTACAAACATAATTAAAATTTGGGATTTTTTTGACAGAGTGATATAAAATGCCATATAAATAAAGTTAATAAACTTAATGATAATTTTCATTTTTTCCGGATGTCAGGTAGTTAGTATATTCACAGAATCAGAATCGACAGCCATGAAGTTTCTGACAAATATTATTTAAAAACCATATCTAATTAAGAAATATATAGCGTTAATATAAGTTAATTTGATGGATGATGGGAAACTTCAAAAATTATATTTCTTACAATAAAACCTTTGATGGCTACAGGAGAATCCTCTGGTGACCGCACATGAGAACCACTGTTCTAGATCGAAACAAAGAGAAGTCGCCTGCTGTGGTCTAGTTGGTTAGAGCTTGGTCTACCGACCAGGCGGGCTTGGGTTCAATTACCGGTAAGAAAAATTTCAAATTTTGATTTTTTAAATTTTAAATTTGAGACCTAAGGCATATGTGTGTTTGTGATGTTAATTTAACTCGAGTTGATCTCGAGTGACTTACGATAGATTCTCATCGAGTTTTTCTCGTATATTCTTTCAACGTTATCATATTTGGCGCATTGGCTTAAGCTGTAATGTCAAGTATTTTAAAAAACGAAGTAAATAACAAACACACATGCCCGAGATCTCAAAATTAAATTAAAAAAAATGATATTGAACTTGCCAGGCCAAGTCTCATCTGATCGTTGGGGTAAAGCTGGAAGCGATAGTGATATTAACTGAATTTCGACATAACTTTTGAGTAATTCCAATGTCAACCTGATAATGTTATTAGCCCATCCAACGGTCAGCATATATGTATGTAAATATACGTAATTAAAATAGCTATGCTGAGAATAGCTTGTGGCGAATGAAAAACAATAATGTTTTTGTCACAAAAGGTTCGAACTTTGGAGATGTAGATAAATATGTATATTAAAAGCTTTTATGTCTGCTTTTCAAAAGCGTCCCTTCTCACAGGTGTCGAAAGAAAAGCTCCGAGCACAACAACGAAAAAGCTTTTTTTGTTTTCAATTTAACTTTTAACAAGATTTGTTCCAACAACTTAAGCTTTTCGAAAGCAATGTATTGAAATAGAGGGACGGGGAGTTGTTTTAATCAAAGTCGGTGACATTTTTGAGTGGTTAGTTGAATTGTCGGTTCCTCACGGTGGAAGACGTTTTACTTCGACACAATTTAGTTGTCGAGGTTATCTTTGTGACAACAATAGATGTAAATTTGTTTTTCTTCTTTGGTTCGGAGAGAGCTTTAAAACTTTGTATCATCTTTTGCTTTTCGTTATCTGTGAAAATATTTAATATTTTAGAGCCATTTCAGGTACAAACTCATTTTTTCTTACTTGGTGATATTAACATTAATATATTACTAGCTGTAAGCCCGTTGCCCAGCAACGTGAGATTTTTGTTGCATAGTATTAATTTTAATTTTATTTTATGTTATTTTATTTTATGGTATTTTATTTTATTTTATTTTATTTCATTTAATTTTTATTTAATTTTATTTTTATAGTTAGCAGAAATTTCGTAAATTATTTAATTTTTGGAATAATGTTTATGTTTGCTAACAACCATTTTTCGTAGTAGCAGAAATTTCGTGAATTATTGAATTTTTGGAATAAAGTTCAAGTTTGCTAACAACCATTTTTCGTAGTAGCCGAAATATCGTAAATTATTAAATTTTTGGAATAAAGTTTAAGTTTGCTAACAACCATTTGTCGTAGTAGCCGAAATATCGTAAATTATTGAATTTTTGGAATAAAGTTCAAGTTTGCTAACAACCATTTTTCGTAGGAGCAGAAATTTAGTAAACTATTTAATATTTGGAATAATGTTCAAGTTTGCTAACAACCATTTTTCGTAGTAGCAGAAATTTCGTAAATTATTGAATTTTTGGAATAATGTTCAAGTTTGCTAACAACCATTTTTCGTAGGAGCAGAAATTTCGTAAATTATTTAATATTTGGAATAATGTTCAAGTTTGCTAACAACCATTTTTCGTAGGAGTAGAAATTTTGTAAAATATTTAATATTTGAAATAATGTTTAAGTTTGCTAACAACCATTTTTCGTAGTAGCCGAAATATCGTAAATTATTAAATTTTTGGAATAAAGTTTAAGTTTGCTAACAACCATTTGTCGTAGTAGCCGAAATATCGTAAATTATTGAATTTTTGGAATAAAGTTCAAGTTTGCTAACAACCATTTTTCGTAGGAGCAGAAATTTAGTAAATTATTTAATATTTGGAATAATGTTCAAGTTTGCTAACAACCATTTTTCGTAGTAGCAGAAATTTCGTAAATTATTGAATTTTTGGAATAATGTTCAAGTTTGCTAACAACCATTTTTCGTAGGAGCAGAAATTTCGTAAATTATTTAATATTTGGAATAATGTTCAAGTTTGCTAACAACCATTTTTCGTAGTAGCCGAAATTTCGTAAATTATTTAATTTTTGGAATAATGTTTAAGTTTGCTAACAACCATTTTTCGTAGTAGCAGAAATTTCGTAAATTATTTAATTTTTGGAATAATGTTTAAGTTTGCTAACAACCATTTTTCGTAGAAGCAGAAATTTCGTAAATTATTTAATATTTGAAATAATGTCCAAGTTTGCTAACAATCATTTTTCGTAGTAGCCGAAATTTCGTAAATTATTTAATTTTTGGAATAATGTTCAAGTTTGCTAACAACCATTTTTCGTAAGAGCAGAAATTTCGTAAATTATTGAATTTTTGGAATAATGTTCAAGTTTGCTAACAACCATTTTTCGTAGGAGCAGAAATTTCGTAAATTATTTAATATTTGGAATAATGTTCAAGTTTGCTAACAACCATTTTTCGTAGTAGCCGAAATTTCGTAAATTATTTAATTTTTGGAATAATGTTTAAGTTTGCTAACAACCATTTTTCGTAGTAGCAGAAATTTCGTAAATTATTTAATTTTTGGAATAATGTTTAAGTTTGCTAACAACCATTTTTCGTAGAAGCAGAAATTTCGTAAATTATTTAATATTTGAAATAATGTCCAAGTTTGCTAACAATCATTTTTCGTAGTAGCCGAAATTTCGTAAATTATTTAATTTTTGGAATAATGTTCAAGTTTGCTAACAACCATTTTTCGTAAGAGCAGAAATTTCGTATATTATTTAAGTTTTGGAATAATGTTTAAGTTTGCTTACAACCATTTTTAGTAGAAGCAGAAATTTCGTAAATTATTTAATATTTGAAATAATGTTTGAGTTTGCTAACAACCATTTTTCGTAGTAGCAGAAATTTCGTAAATTATTTAATATTTGGAATAATGTTCAAGTTTGCTTACAACCATTTTTAGTAGAAGCAGAAATTTCGTAAATTATTTAATATTTGAAATAATGTTTGAGTTTGCTAACAACCATTTTTCGTAGTAGCAGAAATTTCGTAAATTATTTAATATTTGGAATAATGTTTAAGTTTGCTAACAACCATTTTTCGTAGTAGCAGAAATAGACAAATGTAAATGCAAATGTAAATTTTTTAATTGTGATTTTTTATTTTATCGAATATTAATATATAGGTATTTATTTTTTGAAAAACTTATCACGCTTATCAATCGGATTTTATTATTTTCATACGATCAAGATGTACTGTGTTTAAATAAAATGTTATAAACAAAAAAAAAAAACGTTTAAGGTTAGACTCGAACCACTGACCATCAGCTTACGAATCTGGCGCTCTGCCTTTTGGGTAGAGCGGAATTAAATTTCGGGCGAAAATTAGAACATATATGTTTTGCTTCAAATAAAAAACAAAAGTTTCAAAATTCGAACGTAATTCAATATATATAATGTTATTTTATCGTATCGTATCGTTGTTTGTTTACCCGAGTGGTAAAGCTCTCAACTCATAATTCAAGGACCGTGTTTCGAATCCAGACCAAGGCGCTTTTTTGTATGAGAATTCAATTTTTCAGCGATTTGATATGTTCCATCAAATAATAGTATATAATGACGTCATCGAAAAGGTAGGAATAAAAAATGGCGTCATCGAGGCTGGTGAAGGGGGAGGGGGAGGAGGAGAGGAAATCGAGGAAAATCATAAGTAACAGTGTATATTGGAAAAATATGTCTTAAGTATGAATAAAATAAAATAAAATAAAATAAAATACCATAAAATAAATAAAATTAAATACTTTGCAATAAAATAAAATAAAAAAATAATATCAATAAAAAAAAATAATTAAAAAAAAAAAAAATAATAAAATAAAAAAAAAATAAAAAAAAAAAAAATAAAAAAAAAAATAATAAAAAAATAATAATAAAAAAAAAAAAAATAAAAAAAAATTAAAAAAAATATATATATAATAAAATAATAAAAAAAAATAAAAAAAAAATATAATTAAATAAAATAAAATAAAAAAAAAAATTATAATAAAAAAAAATAATAATAATTAATAAAAGAAGAAAAAGACCCGAGGACATCAGTACGCACACATTTGTGAAAAGTAAAAAGTAAAAAGTGAAAAGTAAAAAGTAAAAAGTGAAAAGTAAAAAGTGAAAAGTGAAAACTTATTTTATCGGCTATTAATATATAGATATTGTAATTTTGATTCTGAAACAGTAACACACCATTAATGTTTTTTTCTCCAGAAAGATTCGTGTAATACCTGAAATAAAGTTTAAAAAAAGTTTAATTAAACATTTATAAACAATAATATTATCACAGTAACCTTATACTTTAAAGCAGGCATGGGCAACCTTTCCTAGGTCTGGGGCCAAATTATCATTCTGTCTCCGAGTCAAAGGCCGGACCAAATTATTCAACATAATAAAGTACCTAGTATTAAATTAAAAACACGTTGCTACTTCTTATACATTTTTTATTTATATAATGAACGACATATATATACTGATTACAAAATTTAGTACGAAGATTGGCCTTGAACTTGAATTACGAGACTAGCAATATTGGCTCCCTGGAACTATTAATTTCTTTCTCTATTACTTCGCGGAGATGAATCAGGGCCGGACAAAATAGCTCGGCGGGCCGGCGGTTGCCCATATATGCTGTAAAGGGTAAGTAAATAAGGTTCTAGTGGCCTGACCAAATACTTTTTTCCAATAAATTATCTAATTTAGAATTTTTACGAATTTTATTTATTATGTTTGCGTTGCCGAGTGGTAAACGTCGTTTGCTTCGATGACGGATTCAAGTTACAGTACTGAGTGTTTTTATACATTGATTTTGAATTGATAGAGAAATAACACAGTCAACCATTTAAATTTTTTGAATTTCCACGGAATCTCTTTCTACCCACGCCAATGCTGATTTTTATTTTTCCTTGAATTCATGTCATTCATATTTTCTATTGTGATAAAAATCTTGACTTTTCCTGTTTTGGTTCGGATTTCAAAGCCGCTTTTTATTTTTTAAATAATGATCCATTCTTTTATAAATATTGATTTATACGTTGTATATCATAAATTAATTATAGACTGTCTTTAAATCGGTCTCTCTTTGAACAGTCTGGAAATAAGTCGTCTGTGCTTAATTTTCTACGATGAATTTCCCGTGAATACAATATCTCGCTAGTATTCTGTTTTTCCATTCAGATTCCTACTGATGTTTATGTTTTATTAATTCAGTTTTATATATAACTAGCCGGTACCCGGCAAGCTTTGCAATGTCACTCGAAGAAAGAAAGTATTTGTGTTTTAATTGTGTATATTGAAGTGCATGCTTTCTTTTTCTGCCTATTTGACGTTTGCTTCTGATCGTTTATGGTACAACACACGCGCCACCTACTGTAATTTAATTGTACTATAAGCTTCGCGCAAGTGCAAGCATACGTTGTCAAAATGAACTGTATGGCAGACATACAAACATTATTTTTTATATATAAGATTTATAATCTTTCTGCAAGTGCAAACAAAAAGTTTGTAAAAGTTTTATTGCAATCGGGCGAGCGGTGTGGCAACGCATAAAGTACGAACAAACAAACATTTATTTCACTCTGATCATGATTGTGTGACATTTATTTCATGCGTTCAGTCTTTTTTCGTATTCGAAATTATTGTTCTATGATTACCATTTCTTAAAAGATGTGCCTCACTAAAAAACTGCTTAAAACAAATATAAATAGTAAAAAACATAAATTAATCATAAATAATGTTATTGTGTTCTTACTGTTAATAATCTGTAGTATATGGGAACCTTAAAAATATGAATTTCAGAATGTGAGATATATATATTTTTTCATCTACACTTATATGACTAAACACACCTAATAGATTAAAACCTCATATAAAAACATATAAGATGTCTAAAAAGTAACAATTTTTCTGAGTTTGCCAATCATTTAATTTAAGAAAATGATCATAATTTTAATCAAATTAGTAATTTAGAAATACTTCACCGAGTAAATAAAAAGGGTTTAAAGATGAATAGCTTAGAATTTTTAGAAATTAATAAAACTCTTAATTAAAAAGAAATATTATTAAATAATATTCTTAATAGGACAGGTTGTCCGCCATTACTTACATTGTTTTCAATTAATAGAGTAATCACTAACCTATCTGATTGATTGCAGCTCATTAGCTTCATAGTTTGTAATGTTTAACGTCATTAGTAGTATGATTATATTTGTTTGCTTTGTTTCGATTCATAACCCCCTTCTTGCTTCCCTTAAAAAGGAAAAATCACAATCTGATTGATTGCAGCTCATTAATATCATTATTTGTTTGATTTATTTCGATTCTATCACCCCCTCTTTGCTTCCCTTAAAAGGAAAAAAAACCCAAACTCCATTTTGTAATTTCATAATTTAAAAATGTTAGAATCAATCTTGCTTCACTTAAGCAATCTTTGCGATAGTAAGTCTGAAGATGCCTCTGAAAGAGGCGGAACACGTGTCATAGTTAGTAACACAAAACGTGGAATAATCAAAGTTCTTTTAAATTTTCGATTAAAAAGACTTTCAAACCTAAAACGTATAATCAATGCATGCATAACCATCAAAATACTCTTACATATAATAGTTGACAAAACATAAAAAAAAAATACATTATATAAACACGAAACATTCGTTTACTAAGCGTCAGTTCAAGTTCATCCATGCATTTGAACTTGAACATTGCATTACTATAGTATTTAGAACTAGGTCCGTGATCGAGTTGCTTCAAACCCAGGTACATACAGTTGCATTTAATGTTTTTTAACCGTTTTTTGAATTCACCTTCGAAGGCATAAATATATATATTATCTAAAGTTCCCTCATACCCACTGCATCTTAAAAACAAGGCGCAGCTGAAGAGATTAGCCAACCACTAACCTAACCCTTCTACCTTTACTTTCTTCGAATAAAGGGAGGTTGAGCAACTGAGTTACAAGAAGATATGCACGTGTTAATAGAAGCCTGCATGCTCCATATTAGAAGTGGACATGGTTTAAGCATTAATGTAAATGAATCATTCAATAAAACATGTAAATGTCACAATAGTTTGCAATTATCCAATTCGGTAACCGAATGATCTCCTCACATGGATATTCATTCATTCATTCGTCTGGTTCGTAAACTAAAGCACGGACTTGAATCACCGAATGAGTTATATTATAATTAGAGTTCTTAAATTTGTTTATATAAATATATTCTATGGTAATTATTACGATTTTTTTTTGCAAATTTTGGTAATAAAGTTTTTAATAACATTTTCAATGTTAATGCCACTGGTATTTGAGTGTTAAAATTTTAAAATAAATTCCATCAAAATATTTTTCACTTGGAAAACAACATGGAAAAAAACCCGTTCTAAAAATTATCCATTAATCGAATGAAGAAATAACTTCAAAACAAAAAATTGTCTTTGAAATACGAAAACCTAGAAAATAAATATCCTTTAAATTACAGTTGTATTTTCATTTATTTTACAGTAACCCTTATAAAACAATAAAAAAATGTTGAAGTGTGACGTGAATTGAAAAAAAACAACTGAATTATTGTAATTGACAACCAATGTGACAACTAACCACAGGGATTGAAAGTTTGCTGAAGTCTTTTGACAGTTAAGTTAAACAACTCTACCTTTACGATTTTGTAATCATTCATTTACCTATTTAATAAAAACACAATAATCCTTTGTACTTCATTCCACTTCATTTAATATGTCATACCGGTCCTGACATATTAAATAAAGTGGAATGAAGTACAAAGGATTATTGTGTTTTTATTAATATAATGCCTTTCCACCAAGTATTGACAGTGAACACCCTAAAAGTGATTTACCTATTTAAGTAGTTAACTGATGTTTATAAACTAATAAGAAAAATCTAAAAGAATGCGATTATTAGAAAGCACAATATTTATCATAAACAGAAACGCGTCTATCGAAACATATTGAAAAGGACTTGGCGATCTACTGACATCACCAAAGCCGAGCTGTAAATCGTTTTTCACGGTTGGGCGGTCAATGATTTGAATCGTCGAATGGACACTTTGATACATTGATTAAGGGATTGGCGTCTCAAGTATTCGATATTTTGTGAGAGTTCAATTTTTTGTTTTTGTTTTTAATACATTTGACAATACAGCCAATACCGATGTGCCAAATATTTTGAAGTTGAAAGATTATACGAGATTAACTCGATAAGAATTGTCGTCACAAATACCCTTGTCTTAAATCTAAAACATAAATTGTAAAAAATGTAAATTAAAAATTGATCTTACCGGAAATTGAACCTAGATCCGCCTGGTTAATAGAGCCAAGTCACTCGATCACAGCTAGATTTTTAGAATCTTGCAGAGAGTGATTTGGTAACAACTATTATTTTCTTGATCAGGCAGATGTTTGCTTGAAGATACGAGCTGAAGAACGGCAACTTTGAAAATAAGAAAATGGAGAGTTGTTGGAGGCAGTTGAAATGCATCCCAGGTTGCCGCACTACTGATCACGACGATAGTAAAACACAAAACACTTATTTAAACATATTTATTCCACATATTTTAAGAAAAATCATAACTGATCGAGAGCATTATCAACGAAATGCTTGTGATGAGCGAAACCGATCTTGATCTTTACTATTAAATGAAGATTTAGTTCAAAAAAGTATTTCGTTTCTAATCTTATGAATTTCCACCAAGAATTCATACTGCAAGTTCTAAAGTGATTCTTTTTTATAGTATTTTTGATTCTTATCCGATAACTAAAACGTAGCCCTGTCCGACCCCTATTATTGAACGAATGAGTGGTTTAGTAACTGAGTAGCAAGAAGTCCTCAAGAAAAAATCAACTCAGATAAGTTTCTTAACATTTAGAGGAGTGTGGACCTACATGTACGTCGGAAAAATCTTTCGCTAGAGAAGTGTCGACGTACTTTTAACATATTTATCTAGTCTATTTGCTCCACATTGGGAGTGGAGATGTTCACAAACTGGCGCAAGGTATTGAAAATGCGAAAAATTAATGAATTTATATCCCAAGAAAATAAAGGTAGAAAAACTGATTTTTTTGTATCCAAACAAACTTATCTTCAAGTCACGTATTAAAATACGCAAGTATGGAAGATACTTTCACCTACGCATCCTAAGATAAGGTAAATTTATCAATCTCATGGATTATTCATGAGAGTTGACAATAGACTTCCGGCCGATTGAGGCGGCGGAAACTAAAAGTTGAGAAGAATAAAACTGTTTCCCGGTCGATTACCATCTTTCATATTTCATATTTTTTTGGAAAATAAAAAAAATTGCTACACTTCACAGAATTCAAAGAACATATTGTCGATATCCAAAAATAGTGCCATACATAATTACGAAAACAACACATACAAATTGTCAAATTTTCCCCCCATTTTTTTAATGTGGATAAACTGGAATACAGTCTCCCAACCTTTTTAAAATGACAAATCTCTTTTATATAAAGCACAATTTTTTTTTTGATGTGTCAATCGATTTATGGATTCGTATCTAAAAGCATGTATGTTTGCGATGTTGCTATATCACTCAACACATTCCCTAACTGATTTTAAGACTAACTCGGAAAACAGGTGACTAGCTTACTACTTCTCCTTTCCAAAAATACATATCGATTTCTTAACCCTCCCCGAAATGAGAAACTGAATAATAATCACCTCAAATGAATCATATAAAACAGGCGGTTACATAAGTCAATAAAAAAAAACAATTCATGTATCCGCCATTACCTCAATTCGAACCCGTGAGCTCCGTAACCGAAGCATACGACGTTGACCAATCGACTACGGAATAGAAAGAATAATATATTTGGCTATTGGGAACGAAATATCAATCAAATAAACATTCAAATAAATTGATATATGGTGAGTATCATAAACATATTTTCAAATAATAATATTCTCATTTGTACTGATTCCCATTTTATGTAAAAAGATCATGACCGGTTTCAGCCATGACGAGCATTATTATACAAACCATTAATTAGAGTATACGTGGTACTTTGCTCGGATGGACGATTATGGCGACCGTAGAATGAACGTATTTTTCGCACGGTAAGATTCGTGAACTCAACCACGATTTTCAAAATAGATTTGCACAACTTTTAAGTGATGTTCTAGCGTAGGTGTATTTATGGTGAAAAGGCAAACCAAACTGAGCACACATCAGCTGCCAGCTGCCAAATTTGCTGTCACAAAAAAGTGTTGATTCAAAAACAAACTTCTAAAAAAACACATTACACATATTCCTCGATTTACACGGTACTTTTTTTAACCCATTTTTGCTTTTACACGGTTTGAAAAAGTTTTAAAAAAAATGTTCTTGCCAATTGTATTTGTTTGTGCACCCGTGTGTCGGGGTATTCATCTAGGCGAGTCCATTTCTGGGCGAATCCAACTGTAAGCATTCCACTGCACGTATGTCTCCTCCCGTCATTTGGCGTTTATCCTTGACTTGAGCTTGACGTCAGGTACAGCGACGCAAAATTTTTTTGAGTCTTTAACTTGAAAATTTTGATTTTTCATATTCGTTAGTAAAAAACGAGTACATAATTTTTAATTACGTGTTTTATATCTTGAATAATATTTGTAGTCTTATTATGTCGAAAGAAGTAAAAAGAAAAAATATTTCGTTAGCAATCAAAATATTTTTTTTTGACTGTTTACAAAACGGAGAAAGAGTAATAGATGTTGCTGGATCATATAGCACCATTAAGCTACAATAAGAACCATTAGAAAAAATGAAAACTTAATTAGAAGGAGTGTAACAGCTGGCACTACGAGTACGAGCACACCTTCATATACCAGAGATATTGCAATGGAAAACATGGAGAAAGCATTAATGATTTGGATAGAAAACCAAACAATTCCAACGTGATATTAATCAGTGCTTGGCTCAATATGATGAGGTCTATAAAGATCTAACAAGAAATTCGAACCAAATGTTAATAATGGATTTTATTACCAAATCTCCTCGAGATATAAATGTTTCTACTAACGAATCGGCACAAATATTTTCGAGTGATGAAAGTGACTTTGAACTTCTAAGCTCAATGATACATTTATTTCTTATATAAGCACGAAAAATTCATTTACTAAGCGTCAGTTCAAGTTCATTCGTGCACTTGAACGCCTGAAGATGCCCAAAGGCGAAACCCGGGGCGTTAGTGACAAAATTTGTGTGAATGTACATAATTTGAACGATTCAAATTAAATAATAAAAATTCCACCAAGCACCTTCAGTCGAAATCTTAAGAAAACTATTGGTTTACTAAAAACTATATATAATGATGATAGAAACCAAAAGCATTACCCTTTTGCGATTTAAAGTTGTAAGAAAATCAAGCGAGAGAACTTCAATATATTTGTTTATATTTTGTAACACTTTCTTCGTTTGTTCAACGAGATTTTCAGCAGTCGAACTCATGTCACGGGAGTGAAAATTAACTTCAATATTGGCATGTTTGAGAAGACGGCACGCATTCATTTTTAAGTGTTTCTTTGTATTAACCTTATAGATATATAATTTAAAATCGTGTAAAATGGAGACTTACGGACGTACATTTGAAATCCTAACGCGATGCTTTATTACTAAATGAATTATATTTTAGAACTCTTCTCTCTTCTCCAAGCGACTTCTTTCCAAATTATTATGTCTGGATCTCAAACTAACTCTCGAGCCCAGTATGTTGACGAAAACGTTGGTGAAAATTGTCTGTAAACTATGCTTGTCACCCAAAATGTATTTCGTGTCACATTTAACACGTGTGTCACCATTATTATTTTATAAGGCTGTGAAAATATTTTATCGTTTTTATACACGGATAAGCCGCAAATTATTTATTTGTGTACCGTTGGTTATGAAATATTTTCAATTATCCTTGGAATGCGATGTAAACTTAAATAACTATCTTTTTTAAATTATTTCGATGCACAGTGGAAGCACCATAGTAGTAAGCACCTTAATATAAAAAAGTGTTAAACGATGCATTAAAAAATGATGAATTTACGAAAAACTTTTTTTTGTTGTTGTTGATGATATTTGCTTGATCGTTAAATCTCCTTTTACGAGTGTAAGGAAAAAGGGATGCATTTAGGAGAGTACTAATATGACGCTGGTCCCGTTTCGCGATGTTTTTATGATTGGACAGAGGGTGCGTGAGAAGGTTACATGCATCACATTTATCTATTCCTTAACACATTGGCTACGGAGTGAATATGCCCTAAGTACATGATAAAAGTGCTGTCTTCTTTAAATCATCATAAATTTTATTTAATTAAGTATTTCGACTGAGGGTGCTTGATGGAATTTCAATATCAAATTTGAATTGTTTGAATTTTGTACTTTTCCATGAGTTTTGTCGCTAACGACCCGGGTTTCGCCTTTCGGCATCTTCAGGCATTACAAGTGCACGGATGTACTTGAACTGACGCGTAGTAAACAGTTTGTATCGTTTATAAACAAAAATATAAGTAGATCACTAAGTCAAAAGGCTATTAAAATGTAAATTAGAGAAAATTGAATGTATACAATTTTCAATGGATTAAGTGGGTTTGTTATAATTATGGGGATTTTTTGAAAATATTAATGACCAGATAATAACATAGGAATGTTTAAAATATTATTTTTTGACTTTGGTAGTTGTATTTTATTTATTTCAATCAAATTCGGAATGTTTCGGATCTTCAGTTTATTCACCCGGCATGACTGCTCTATTTTTATCGATAATAAAAAACCACTGTGGTATGTTTTGCTATCATTCATAATTAGAAAGGGTAATAATATATCCCATAAGTTAAATGGCTTTAGTTCATAATTGCCAATATTGCCAAGGATAAAGAAATTAAGATTGTATTAACGCATGGCTTGTTTGTATTTGACAAGAAAATATATTTTTTTTAATATATTAAAAGAGTTATGAGCTACATATCGACTGTGGAAAGAAAAAAAGACGCAACCCACACATTTTACAGAAGACACAAAAAACGTTTTTTGATGATTTTAGGCTAAAAGCAAATTATGAAATATACGCAATCCTGAAGTGCACGGTGACTGATAAACTGGTTTTTTTATTGACTGACCCTAATATTGATTGAATAAATTGTTCAAGAAAAACCTTTTTTTAGGTTCTTTTTCCCGGTTGCAATTTTCATAAGCTTTTCTTTTTTCAACCTTAAAAGCTAAATTTAGATAATAATTCGGCATTTTCACCTTCCATCGTTTTGATAGAACGTGTGTCAAGTTGTATACATTGTGATTATCGAAAAAAATCTGTTTTGGAAAAACTGAGGGTTAAGTCCTTTTTCCTTTCCACAGTCGATATATACATCGAATGTATTGAATGACGTATTCCGCGTTACCCGTAGCCCAGAGGTTAAAAACCCGTGCTTGCGGATGCCATGGCGCCCGCCGACCAATTTTGGTGCGCCCGCCCAGTAATTTGGGCAAATTGTTAAATTCCTGTGATATAAATAACCTTGAAAAAATGTAGTGCCCGCCGCCCTTCCAATATTTTAGAATGCGCTCTAGGGCCCAAAAAGGTTAGTTACCCCTGCCGTAGCCGATCTGTTAATATATAAGTCCATTAATTCAATGTTTAAAAGTTTTTATTTCGGTGTGCGATTTTATCATCCTACAACCGATTCGACGAAAATCCAACCTTTTTGACAACAGGATCGAAATATATTATATTATTTTATAAATTGTGATAATTAGATATATTAACAATATGATTACTGCCTAAAAAAACTTCAAAAGAGTACCCTTATCAAGTAAGCCTTTATACCCTTCAAATACATTGTAGTTATTGTATCGTTATGAAAAAGTTTATTCAATACGCATGGAATATTCGAATAAACAGTAAAAGGGTTGTCGCTCGAAACGGTCGACTCCCCAGAGAGAAACGGAAAAGGTTCTGAAAGGGATTATGATAGCCCAAATAGAGAACTGTTTATTATAAAGCCTCTGTTATTAATGTCATTTTTAATTGGCTGTCTCATTGGACACAGGGTACGTACTTTTGTAGACGTATACTTGTGAATGAAATGTATGAATTTCGTATTAAATAACATGTTTATTACGCTACAGATTACTGTGGTAGTAATTTATTCAGTTGATTGAATTAGAACTCACCAATAATGAAACAAATGCAATAAAAAAATGTTTAGATCTACAAGATTTTTATTTTTTATTTGGCGTGGTGTCGAAATTCCAAATACTATTTTATGAAATTAATAAATGAGCTTTGTTATTGAGCATAGATTTTTAAGCTTCCACTTCAGTAGCCGATCCGTTGGTCCTCTGAGGCATTTGTCCTATTCTGTTGCGAGTTGGGTTATCATCTGACCGGATAAATCCGGTCTTGACCGGATTTTAAGAGCTTAGACCGGACTCCACCCAAATTTCATTCGAGACCGGAATCTCGTCTTCCCACACATTCAAATAATACAATTCGCTTAAAATTATAGGCACTGTACGTAATCAAATGAATAATAACAATTGAAATTATGTTCAGCGGAACATCGGACTTTTAAAAAAAAAACAGGATTTTTAACCACCTGCGACCGGATTTCGTATTTCAGCCCCTGGTAACCTCAGTTGTGAGCCTTATGCATGTCAAAACGGTCAGTTTTGTTGATTGTTTTTTCAATCCGTTATGGAAATGATTAGATTTCTGTAATGTTCACATTCCCTCCTACTCGTACGATTCCGAAAGCGGGATTGACGAGTAAACAACTGTTTCATTTCTAACCACTTGTATTCTTAGCGTCTTCGAAAAAGAAAAGTTTTTTGAGAGGACAATTTCGTAAAAAAACAACTTCTGTTGAAAATGTTGAGATGTTTCGTTAGGAGTCCATATGCCGCACGTAAGGAGGACAATATTGAAAGCTAAACATCATAAGGCTTTATCAACAATTCTTCTCGTTGTCTTTTAAAACAGCGTAAAACAAGTTATTTAAAAGCTCATTTAATATTTGAACACATGAATTCCATAAAAGCTGCCGATTATCTCAAAAGCTAAGAAAACAAATTGGGATTGTAGTTTACCTTTAGTTGAAAATCACGTTTTCGAATTTAAACCTCACACACACTTAAAAACCACAGAGTTTGCTTTGGCCACGAAATAATATATTATAGCACAGTCTGTTAACAGGTTGTCGAGATACATTTTTGCTTATATTACATTATTGTACGTATTTGAATAAAATGATAATATTAAAATATGTAATTTAGCAAAGTTCACAACCTTTTTTTTAATTTTAGTTGTATTCATAAAATAATATTTCGTACCGCTCGAAATATTCTAATGTTTAATTCTCAAGTGTAGTTGTATGAATAAGAAGATGGGACTAGTTTTTCAACAACGAATGTTAATAGAATGAAAAATTCTACGTAAGCTGACGATATAAAGTTAAACAAATATGTTGTGCTGCTTTTCTATCACGTCTGTCAGTATTTTTAAAGAGTTTTGGTCTTTCTTTTAATCAAGCGACCGAATCATTAGTTTTACAGTACAATGTGTTGCCGCATTTAACATGTAAAAAATACGGCAATATGATGCGGATCTGTCGGCCCCGTCGGTCTTGCCTGCTTGTTCACATGTATGGCAAATTACAAAGCATTCAACGAGTTCTCGGCGTCCTATAAAAAGCGAATGAAACTCAACTCATAAACTCATTTTTAAATAAATATTTAAAATTATTCACACTAACATGTGCAAACAAGACTTGAAGATTTTGTCTTTTTGATATAGTTGCATAAAAAATAACCACAGATAAGGTTGCTACGCTGCGGTATGCAGTAGTGTGAACTAGGGCATCCAATCCCGTTCAATTTTCTGATCCCGAAATCCCGTATTAATAGGGCTGCGATCCCGGGATTTCGAGATTGAGAAATTTTGAGCAAATTCCGAAAATTGACACGAAATTGGAAAATCGAGAATTTCAGATTCCTCGGTGAGCTAAAAAAAAAAACGAAGTTCTGTGACAATCGGGAAAAAGTATACCAAATCGAGGTTTTCAAATTCCTCGGTGAGCTAAAAAAAAAAACGAAGTTTTGTTACAATCGGGAAAAAAGTATACCAAATCGAGGTTATTTAAATTCCTCGGTGACCTTAAAAAAAAAACGAGGTTTGGAGATAATCCGGGAAAAAAGTATAGCGAATTGAGGATTTCAAATTCCTCGGTGAGCAAATCTCAATCCCGGATTGAAAATTCATCAATCCCGAGATTGGGAAAAGGCTCCGGGATTGGATACCCTAGTGTGAACCCGTAGAGGGCAGGGCGGTGGTAGGTAAAACCATATGATATCTATCAGTTTTGAGTTATTGTACTATTAGTGTAAAAAAATCATAAGGTTTTTGATAACGCCTGCGTATAATATCGTCGGAGAAATCATGACGACACTAAAGGAGCTAGCTTTCTGAATGCGTATCACTCGTTATTCACTAAGAATTCTCAAAATTCACTTAAATTTCAATGACATTTATATGCGTCTGTTAGTGTGAATATTTGAGCTCAAGAAATTACTGTGGAAGCACAAGTTGACACTGTAAATTGAGTTGATTTGATTTTTTTACGCCGCTTCCTGCATAATATTAAATTCTAATGGATTGTCTCAACAGAAGTCGTTCTTCAGGAAAATGTCGTTATAAGGTCACCCAATCTCTCTTTTTTCCGAAATTATAAGTTTATATTTATAAACTTATATATATACGACTCGGAGCAAAAGTCAGCTAATCACTGTTGCATTGTGACATAGTATTATGTTCGGATTTAACACATCAAAAAACTCGTATAGCGATTCCAATCAGCTGTAAAAACATATCAGTCGTTTTTTAAGTATTTCGTTCAGTATTTTTGTAAAAACTTTATCGACATTTGGAATATCGGTTTTGATATTATATTCGTCTGGTATTGCAATCCCTAACACATATGTTCCACTGGGAGCAGATATAATATAAATATATGCTTCAAGTAAAATCACTATAAATCATCTCATAAAACCAACTAGGTATTAAACTATTAAACATTTCAAAGAGTTTTTAGGTTTGAATTTTTTGATGTTCGTTGACGTCGACGCAGTCTTACGGGTACTCCGTACTTCAATCGTCTCCAGACCGGCTATGTTTATTAGTTTACTTATGCGTAGGCATCCAATCCTTTTTGTGCTCCCAGGATTTCAAGGTTGACAATTTTTCCAATCCCGGGAACCCGTCAACACTCACCAAACATTCACCATAAAATCGTATGAATTTCAAGGATGAAAATATTTTGATCGACGATTTTGAAATCCCGGAGAAATCGATTTCAAAAAACTGAGAAATTTGCGCAACTTTCTCAAGTTTTCTCAATCCCGAAATCCCGGGATTAGTATTATCACAATCCAAAAAATTGGACGGGATCAAAAGATTTCGAGGCTGAAGGCCCTAGTGTGAAGGATTAATAGCTGTGTGATTTACATATTATAGATAGATTAGATATTTTGTGTATATCTCATGTTGAATAATAATAATCGAATTTACTTCCAGCAGTCATTTTTTAACAATTATTACCCTAAGTTACTTCAATTATAGATCATCATCTCTGTTTGAGTACTTTATCCCATATTTAAATAATTCGTCAATTATCGAAGTAGTTGTTAACGAAAGCTTTTTAAGCAAAGCGAAACTACAGCCGCCCATTCTGCTAAATATTAAATATTTTAAATATGTAGTAAAATTGTTTTTCTAATGGAAGAAAAATAAGAAAAAAGCCTTTTAGTATATTCATTTAATCATAAATTTATTTACAAAAGTCAACACTAGACCTTATGTCTGAATACAACAAGTTCTTTAAAAGATCTGATTTAAATTTAAGAAATTTATTGTGATATTTTAAAACACACATTTTTTGATTATATTTACAAAATCCCACTGCATCTTAGAAGAAAACTACACAAAGTATTTATTACATCATGTTTAATTTAAAGTACACCTCTATATTTTTAAGTTTATAAATCAAATGTTAAGCACTCAAAAAATATAGTTTTATTTAAAAATAAGTCGAAAGACGTACAATATAACAATTAGGGAAAAATAGCACTATGACTGTAAATGAAATAAAACAAAACTATGTTAATAAATGTTTTGTTCGTAGTAAGTGATTTGTATATTTCTCATAATTGCAATTTAAATTCTCAATTTTGGTTGGGTTGACAATGGAGTTTATATAAAGCTTATAAATAACAAAAAAAACAATCTTTTTCTCCCGAATCATCTCAGTTTTTATATAAATATAAAAATGCCATTTTTCGTTCTAATAACAAAAATCAATGAATTCAGCAGATCAAAAGTTAAATAAATACTATGAAATAGCCCCAGAAACATACCGGGGACATTTATACAATTAATATAACACCTTAAGAATGAGTATTAAATCTATACCGTATAATAACTGCTATTTTATACTGATGATTTATACACACATTTAATTATGAAATTTGTTAAAAATAATTCATACGTTTTAAAATGTATAAATAAATCCATGACAGCAATCATCCGAATTTAAGTAGTACATGTTTTATGCCAACATAAAAATATTCAGTTTTACCACCAGGCTGCTTTATATTTCGTAGAATATTTTTTTAATCAATCTAGAAATACTAGCAATTTTGTATATTCGCTTTGTCGACTTAATTTAATTTGACAACAAATTTATAACACGTTAAATCAAATGGAATAAGCCACAGATTTCATTATGACTGTAAACACACAATAATATTTCCGTACAGCTTAAATGGAAGTTTAATGATAATGTAATAGAGGTTTTTTAATTTTTAACTAGTGAAAAATAAATTATTTAACATGTTATATTTATCTGAATACAAAAAATTGAATGGCACTATAATTAATTAATGTTTAATATGAACTCGGCTGTATTAACATTTTGAAAATTCAAATTAAAATTAAAATTGTTTTTTTTATCCCAGTTGTTGTTTTCGGAGTCGACACGTGTTTCACCTCTTTGAGTAGTCATCGATATTAATTATTTCTTATTATTTCATATCGACTGTGGAAAAGCAAAAGGACGTAATCCACAGTTTTTTCGAAATAGTTTTCATCTATAATCACAATGTTGATCAAAAGGATGTAAGCTGAAAATGCCTAGTTAGTATCTTAATTTGGCTTTTAAACTTGAACAAAGAAGAGCCTGTGAAAACTGAGACCAAAAAAAAGAACTTAAAAAAGATTTTTCTTAATCAATTTATCGAATTAATATTAAGTTAAGTCAATTAAACACCGATTTATTAGTCTCCATACACTTTAAGCTTGCGCATATTTCATAATTTGCCTTTGGCCTAAAATTATCAAAAATCTTTTTTTGTGTTTTCTGTATTTTTTTACGTGTGGGTTACGTGCTTTTTCCTTTCCAGAGTCGATATGACAAATGATGATTGGTATTTTCTTATACTGCTGGGCGCGGACGGTTTGAAAATAAAACCAATATTAATTACTTTGTTCTAATCCGGTAAAAATCTAATTAATAATAAAAAAAGCTGATCGCTTTTAAGAAATACAATTTCAATTTTATACTTATACACTCAATTAAGAAAATTTCACATGGAAAATGAATTAAGGGCTTAAAATTGTATAAAATATTGCAAAATCAGGGAAACAATTTGTCAACGATATTTTATAAATAAACATTGAGGAGTAAAAGCTGTGGAGTCTTAAAATTTAGTTTAGTAAGCTTTTTTATTGTTGTAGCAAATCAGCTTCCATTATTAAAATATTATCATATGAAATAAAATGTAACGATTGATAAAAAATGTATTTTAGTAATACTGAAACATCGTTACGTGAAAGCAACATTGAATGTAATAAAAATAATAGTTTCGATGTAGTTAAACTTTAAGGTTTATTTCATAATTCTAAAACAGGTTGTTACAGTTTAAATCAGATTTTTAGAGGATACCAGTAAAAGTTTTATATCTTAGATTCATTGAAGTTACAAGGCAATGTCAATAAATGTAACAGTTAAAATTTAATTCAAAATAGGGCTATTTAATTTTGATAACAGTAATTTAGATACTCAACTCAAAATTAACTTTTTCAGTTTATCCAACTTTTGCTTTCAGATAGCTATTGTGCTTACTAAATAAAAAAAGACAACATTATTTTCATGATAAAAATAAAAACAATAAATTTTAAATAAATAGTCTTCTTTTAAATAAAGCAATTTAGTTAAAGAAACATTTAAATTATTCGTGAGGTGAAATTAAAATAAATTTCTTACGTAAGTAAAGCGAGTATAGCCAAAACAATTTGTCAAAGAGATGAAACATAAAATATTACCTGCCAAGTAAGTTCATTATTACAATATTTCAGTTACCAAACTGATACACCTTCATTTTGATTAATTGACGGACCGATTGAAGACTCTCGAAAGAAACAAAAGGAAGACGCTTTTAGTTTAAGTATTTTTTTATATGCAGTGATCAAATTATGAGTTATGTTAACATATTTTTGTGCTCTAAAATATGAAAAATAAAGCAGCTATTATCCGAAGATTGTTTGATTTCCGAAAAATATGTTTTGATTTCTTTTATTGTCATGTAGATTTGAATGAAAACATAGTATCTTTTAAAAATATACTGGGAACATAAAATTGTATTTCAATTTAATATAACGTTGTACGATTTCATCTATTGAGCGTATTATTTTTTGAATTTTATACAAGTGCAAAAAGTCCCAATTTTGCCTCACCTAGAATATTTTATTTAAATCACCTCATAAAATAGATAAAATATCAAAATAATTCGAGGTGAATAGCCAATATATAAGTAGGGATTCAAAATATGTGTTGAAAACAAAAGATTCGAATAGTATAATGTATGAATATCATCGTATGCAACATATTCACAGTTATTGTGTTTTTCTGACGAGACGTATTGTGAGTGTGGTGAGTATTATGGTGTTTAAATAAATGAAATACAAAATACGACACTGAATGCTATTTTTTGTTATTCTTATGGTGTACGTTAAACATAATGAAACAATAAAATTTGAATATGAAAATACAGCCGAACTTATTCAAATATTTAATATTCTATTGGCTGATTCGAGTGAGTAAATCGTCTATTAGTCAAAGTTATTGCGATGGCTTGAATTGCTATTGATATTTTTAGCAGTCAATGAAAAACTAAATTCACTGCTGTACGTTGCGTCACCCCGCAAAGTTAATATCGATTACAACAAAAGAAAACATCGCCTCAAATTTTTGCCATATATAGGTCTGAGAAATAAATAATATAAAACAGGAAACAATTTTTTTATCACAATATGTAGACTTTCAATTCATATTTATGTGTAAAATGTCATTTCTTGATGGAAATGAATTATACTTTAAATTAAAACACAACTTTTTCGTACTGATTCCGCATAATATATTTGTAAGCCAAAAAAACACATAATATTATTATTATGAACAGGTTAGGAGTAGCACAGATTTTTATAGTTTACTGTCTGTATTGTTGTAATTATATGAAGAGTGTGATTGTAAAATGGGTGGCACTGGTACTTAGAATATAATATATCAAGAATTATAATCATCGAAAATGTGGCATAGTAGACTTCCGAAAGCTTCAGAACAACAGAAAGACATTAATATAACATGTAACCAAACACTTTAACTCTGAGTAACACAATTATTTTTATCAGATCCTTTGTATCGAAATCAGTAGACGTCAACAGTGGAATTATTGTCAAATGAATATTTCTCAAAGAATAGCACATAAAATAATTAACACATTTGCAATATATTCGAGGATAACTCAATGGCAATAAAAAATACAACGAAGTTTTAAAAATATTTTATTTGGCAATTATAATAGGCAGCCAATACTGCTTCACTTAAAGAGGAAATTTTTTGAAATCTCTGTAATGTCAGAAAGGTTAACGAAAATACATTTTGTATCATTTCCTTGAGATAATAATTGTATTGAATTTAGTGAGTTTGATTTTAAAACTGTCGCTTGTTCTTGAAGCCATTTAGAACATTTTTTAAAAATAATATTGGAGATTATTATTATATTTTCATGTTTTCATAATAATTGCTTTGAAAAAAAAATTGAATGACTATTTTTGTAGGAAAATATCTAGTTCCACTAAAAATATTTAAGAACTGAATGTTGACAGTTATCTTACCATTACCGCACAATATTATTAATCTCGTGGAACTAAATGCGTTGCTATTTTTTATCTTAATGAAATAGAATTCTAGAAAATCTAAAATATTTCAAAATAAATTAATGTTTTCGTCAATAATCAATATTTCGTTCCTGTTGAATTTCATAGGTTTTAAATAATACAATGTTCTCAGCTCATTACTCGGAAAACAGTCGTCAAGGAACTTCAAATATTTAGCATCGCTGTTTCAGATGATATTGGAAGATGATTAATGTTTGACGTCAGCGTTGAAGGATTATATCCGTTTTGACTTATTTAACAAAGTGTTTGAGCTTTGAGAAGATATGAGAAAACCGCAAGCTCGGGCCTAAGGCCGAAGGAAACTTTCCTTAGATCGTAAACTTGAGTATATAGGATCAATAGCAACACTGCGGTGAAATACAACTACCTCAATACATCAACTTGATGAGATTGATATAAATTTCTTATCCAAAATTTGAAGGATTACACATGCGAAATATTGAAATTCAATATTGAGGTCGTCGATACGTAATAAATTCTAGAATTGTGTGTATATATATATATAGTTACTGAATCAAAAGAATTTTCATCTTTGACAAAATATCAAAGTTGCATAATACATGTTTAATTAAAATTTTCGGATTTCCAGTTATATTATAGTTTTCATTTAAAAGGCAGTAACTTGATACTAACCAGACAATAATTTATAGATTTTTGGTTGCCACAGGCATCTCTGAATTTGAAATCTAAAGCTTCTCATTGAATTTTGTATAGCTTGTTTTAAAATTTAAGGCATTCTTTGTATTCGTTTGATCTATTCAATTAATATTTTGATTTATATTTAATGAGAAACAACTTTTACGCGACATGATAGCCATTTTTAAAAAAAAATAAAACACCACTCCCACAAGAATTGACAATAAGTATCAAGAAAAAATTGTTTCTGGTGAAACAGATTGAGTGACATTCTTTTTCAACTTCAGATAGCAATTGATATCTCTGTTAGCCACAGGATTTCAAAAAGTAGGTGCCGAATTCATTGAAAATTTAAAATGGAATTATTCTTTGCTAATAATTAAATTAAAATAATAAAATCTGTGAATTCGAATCGTTCAAATTATGTACATTCACACAAATTTTGTCACTAAATACCCGGGTTTTGCCTTTCGGCATCGTCAGGCGTTCAAGTGCACAGATGAACTTGAACTGAACTGAAAAACTATCTTGAAGGCAAAGATGTATTCACATGAAATTTAAAAACTCAATGAGATTTCAAAATATTAAGAAATACTACGTATACGTAAATTAAATGAAACTCCAAGAGTACGGCTAAAAATCATGTTTCAGAAAAAAAAAAATATTATATGAAAATGGTTGGTCAAGTGTCAACTCGAGATTTCTGATATTTATATTATGTTATTACATTCAAACATATAACAATCTTTTAAACTAGCTCCATATTTATTCAATATGATCAGGAGCGGTTTTAGTCATCACGAGCCCAGTTAAAAATTCTCGTAATAAGCAAAAGTGATTAATATTAAATACATGTAGATTGAAACAGAAGATTGTTTTATTTTTTTGAATATAAATCCGTTCTACCATGTAGGTAGTGACAGTAAGAACCTTATGCTTTATTTTCAATTCATTCAATAAATAATCAATAATAGCTGCATTACACTCCACAAAATAGATAATAACGATAAATTATTATATATGCGACATCATGAATGTTAAAGGACTACCGATTTGCAAAAAATATTGTGAAAAAATGATTTCATTAAATAAAAACTATTTTGTTCTATTTATATATATATATATATAAATTCATTACAAAAACAATCTTTAAAATAATTTGTTTGCTTTGGTTAAAAATATAAAAATAATATTTCTTGAGTTATTCAAAGGTATGACAATAAAATATTGTTTACCGGAAAGTTCTTAAGTTCTAGAAATGTCGATATTAAATGATTTCTCATTTGCACTTGAAAATAATTGTGATGTCAGCGTTTATTATCAATCGTAGATATTTTCATTTTATGAATATGCAATTTTCACAAACGATTCGAATATTGCACAGTTTGTCTTTTAAATTACCATAATCGTAATACAGTAATAACAAAACGTGTTTAAAACTCAACATTTTGTTACATAAAATAAATACATACGTTGATATAATCAGGTTAATCATATTCAGCACACTGTTTTTGATATTATTTGGCGTTATGTGACGTTTGTACAGTATGATAAATCGAAGACTGTGTTGTTCAGTACATGTACTTATTTTGCAGCTTATTAAAATTCACATTTTATTTTGTGAACGATTTGAAACACAAATGTAAATAGCTCTTTATTCATTAAAATTTAATTTGTAAAAGAATGATGTTAACTAACTAAAATACATAAATAAATCTGATATAAAATACATGAGAAAAAATACTTTATTAAATGCTCCAAAGAAAAACAATTTTAATGATATTTTGAGTTATTTTACTCTCTAATGATTTAATATATATTTTACAGTAAACTTTTAGTTTGTATATATAAAGAAAATCATTATATTATAATGCTGTAATAAATTGCGCTAATTTAAAAGATATTTTGATTTGAGTCGTTTATTACATATAATCAAGAACTCACACGAATTTATATAGCAGAAATATTTGATTTTCTGATTCATAATAATTATTATCGTCAGATTCAAGTCATTTTAAAATCACAACAATAGATTTACCAATCTATTAAATGAGTGTCTCATAGTAACAAAAGATCAACCACTAATGTTGAATGTCGCCTGATGTCTTCAGTCAAGTATGATGCACCAAGAGTCGCAGTAACATCAGAGCAGCTAAGAGGGCTGGTTGAAGTCGAAAAATATGTGCTCCACCAGTCTGCATGGCAGCGGGGCGTTCTCCGCTGAGTACATGGACGACCACTGATGCTGAATCTAAAATATATAATATATTATATAAAAATAAGTTTTAATAATCGTAAGTTTCTTTTGTATCAAAATAAATCGTGTTATAACGCTTCGTTAATCGAAAAGTGCACCGTTTCCTTTTTATATGTATGTAAACCCCCCTTACAATTATGTGTTAATTGACTATCTACTACCCGTGAACAACTTTTTTTTAGTCTGTGTCGTGATTGGAAACAACGTGAAATACCCATAACTTAGTATTAATAACTAATAATTTACTCGGAATTGTTTAGACGGCGAAGAACAGCAGAGCATACAATTGGCCAAGGTAAGAGTCCCATTATGTTTATTTAAAAGTTGTAAATGCCAATACTTTGAAATTAATATCCGTTTGATTGCAAACATCTATAGCATTTTTGAAAAAGTGACTTTCGTAAAATATTTTTTAATTATATATTCACATTGAAAATTACATGTTTATGGTTTTCACCAGACTTTTGATTCTAACGATAATAATATATCTGCTAAATAAATAAAAAATGAATTAACAATCTGAACACTACATTTGATGTATTATATAAACACATAGACCCATTATTTAAGTTAAAGAAATCGGTTGTATAAGCTGGTTTTGCTCTTTGCTGTTTATATTGTATGCAGACCTTAAAAAAACTATTATTTAAATAATTAATTGAAATCCTCAAATCGCTATACTTTTTCCCCGGATTATCTCCAAACCTCGTTTTATTTTTTAGCTCACCGAAGAATCTGAAATTCTCGATTTGGCGATTTCGTGTCGATTTTCGGGATTTGCTCAAAATTTTCCAATCCCGAAATCCCGGGATCGCAGCCGTACCAATCCCGGGATTTCGGGATCAGAAAATTGAACGGGATCCCGGGATTGGATGCCCTAATCGCAACTCTGTACTGATTTGCAAAATATGCACTGAACTGCGCTGACTGCCGCCATCTGCGTGTTTTCATAAGAATGATTTATTCTTATTACTGTTTAAATAATCACGGTTCCACTGAATAACAAAAATGTTAGAAAGCATCTTTTCTTTCATGCTCAAAAAATAATCATAAATCAGATACTTATTACCTGAGGTACTAGGTGCGCACGTGTAGTTTCCTGAATCTGCTGGAGCCGCACGTGCAACCAGGAGTCTCGAGGTTCTGGTGCGGCGTTCCGTCTCCACGCTGACACCTCCTCGGGCTGCATAGTTCACCACAGCTCCGTCGTGGTACCAGTATATGAAACTGTTCACAAAATAGCTAAATTGAGAATCAAGCCAAGAACTATACGAATTATTTTAATTAAATTAACAGTATATTGTAATATATTTCAGTGTGTATTGTCATTACAGATGTTAAATTTAAGTGGTAGGAAGACAAAGCACCGAAGAAGTATTTTATATTATAAGGCCGACTGTAGAAAATAAATTTCATAATCCTACATATGTTTTTACTTGTAAGCAATTCCAAAAACTTTCATTAACTATTGAATCATTGATTTCCAAACGTCCTTCATTAATTTCGTTCTAGCTCAACAAGTTCCTGACTGAGCGTTCAGCGACTTAATTTCAAATATTTGTATTGTTAAAATAAATTTGTAGGTTCTAAAAATATCTTTAAAACTCTTCACCCATCTTATGGTAAAGTCCTTATTTAAACGGCCATTCTTTCAAAAGCACGAACGCGTCACTAAAAAAATTAATTTTGTCGCACAAATAAGATCTGTCACTGTTTCGAAAGAAACAGTTATTCCTTGATGAAACATATTTTATAAATATTTATGTGTGACTTGATGATTTGCTTAAGTAACGTGGTAAGTATCACATAAAATGTATACTGTGGTTTTTACTCTATACTAAGTGAAATTGAAAAACTATTACATTAATACGATACAATATACCGGCTGAGACTATCAAACAGTCACGATAAAAGTTCCGTTAACATTTTAAAATACATACAATTAAGAAAATATTTTCATTTGTAAATAATACGATACGCGCATTTCATGAGTAATTAGTATCCATCCCTAAAGAAAGGACCTATTCGATAAAATGATTTGCGCTAAGCAACAGCAATCCAGATCCACGTTTAAAAAAAGTATATTATAAGTATGTCTCTAATAAATGTTTTAAAAAATATATTCCAAGAAGAGATACAGTGAAAAATGTTAGATTTATTTTCATGTTTAAAAAAAGGTCAGATTATATTTTCCAAAAATATTATAAAATTTCCATTCGAACTTGGATTTGAAATTCTACAAAAGAAAATTCGTTGTATTATATTTTTTTTTGTGTATTGTATTGTTATGTTATGCTGGTGGATGTTGTAATAAAATAACACGATTGCTATTTTGGCAAGCGAACTTTGCATTTGAAAGTCATCAAGCGTGCAATCCGGCCTGGATAAAAGAGAAATAATAACGGCGAGCAGGAACACCTGCTGTTGGAATAAGAATGAAATGAAACAAAACCAATGCTACGACAGCAAAAATCTTACATCTGTCGCACTGTAGTACAGGGCGACATTGGAAAACATCTTTAATGAAAATGAAAACTATTTTAAATATTGCAAACTAAAATATTACCAGCTCTGATTAAAAAATAAATTTAGGTACCAGGTGAGATTTAGTTACTTATTGTTTTTATTTCAAAATAGCACTAAATAGCAAAACACTCGATATAGTTATTCATTTGCTTCCTTAACATAATATATTTACCTGCTAACATCTATAAACTATTTCCTGTTCTTGTATAATTTCTAGGGCGAGTGTAAACCAAGCCTTTATTTCATTCTCTCATATTTATTTTACTGTACTAGTGCTGACTTATTAAATATTTTCTCATGTGAAGGCATTGAATGGGGAAAACAATAATTGTTTATTAAGTTGAGAAATATAAAAATCATCATGATGAAAATATATATATATTATTTGTATATATGTTAGTTATAGATACCGATAAAGTTTTAAATTTCTGTAGTGTAGGTTGTTACATTGTTCAATACTATCTGTTACAAGTTTCATTTTTTATGTACAATGCACAATAAAGCTGTTGGTTAAAAAGTCAATAAATATCACCATTGACATATGATAGATTTTGATGTCAATTAAGACACGGAATATTTGTATGAATCAAAGGCCTATTATACTTTTTTCAAAACAGGCTCTGGATAGTGATACCAATACCGGAATTACCGAAACCAATGTCCCGGTATTGAAAATTGACAAAGTAGAATAAAGAATTTATTATATATGTTTTTTGATTAAGCAAATATTTTTTATGCCAAGTTCATGCCCTAGACATAATCAACACCACACGTTGACATTGTCCTTGAATAATAGTGTATTGACCTACAGGTAATTTATTTTACAGACGTATTGTTTTTTATGCTTTGTGATTAGGGAGTCCAATCCCGAGCCAAAATGTTGATCCCGGGATTTCGGGATTAGAATTTTTCGATCCCGGGATCAGCACATTTTTTTTAAAAATAAAAAATGATAATATTGGTGAAAAATGAATTAAAAAAAATATTCTATATTATATTACCAGCTGTAAGCTGCCAATACGTTACCAAAAAGCTCTCTTAATCTCAGTTATTCGCGATTTAGAGGTGAATGAGTGGATTTTTTAATTACTCGTAAAAAATAAGCGATATCATTATTAAACTAACTTAATATGCAAAAATACGAAATATAACTTAAAATGGTTAATTTCGATAACTGAAAAAAGCAATTACCTACTTCAGAATGAAGATTTCTAAAATTGTTGTCTATATATATATATATATATATATATATATACATTCTTTATAATTTTATTGAAGTAAATAGACGTCATTTAAATATTTAAATATTCCCAGAGTACCAAAGTATTGATTGTTTCGCCATTTAATCAAAGGTTTCGGTTTACGGTACAAAATGAATGGTTATGAATAATAAATTCGGCAAAACAAACACTATTGATATCTGGTAACATTCATTGATGTAGAGAACAAAGCGAAAAATAAATTTTATCGCAAAGATAAAGTCTTAGTAATAAAATTGGTTATCGTTTATTGCATGTGCCTGTACTGCCAACTTGAAAACCAACACGTTTCTGTTTTAAAATCAATCCCGAAGTTTCGGGATTATGTCTTTTAATCCAGGGATTGAAATGTATCGAAAACTGTACGGTATCCCGGGATTGGATTCCCTATTTGTGATCAATCAGGTGCGCTTATTTGCAAAAGTTTCAACAATTATAAAATTCGCTATCATTGTGATCCCAATAGACGTATTTTATTTCTAATACCGTTGTCAATACATTTGCCTAGTATTGCGTTCGTTCTAAGCCTTTACTGGTATAAGGTACAACTGAAACACGTAATCCAATATGCTCGCTAACTTTCAACAAAAATAGCACATTTTCTTTTACCATATACATATTCCCTGTAACTCTTTTCATTACCAACCTGTTGAGGGCTTTCTAATAGTGTCCAAATACATCTTATAACGACTTATTGTTAGTTAAAACTTTATACAAATTTCTAAACTTTAACCTAAGCTGTGTCGTTTTTACTGAATCGTATGTGTAAGCTTTAACATAGATGACAACAATTCCGACTACAACATACAAGATTTTATAATAATAATAATTAAAAGTTGGCAAATATATATTTTTTTATTATTTAACGAAGAATTTTCTGACATTTTTATGTTGTCCGAAGTCAGGGAAAAAAGAACAACAAGTCGTCGGTGCTCCGTCAATATCTTAAAATTTTATAATCGAATTCTCTTACTACAATTTGATCAAATAAAAATGTCAAAAATGGGTTTTGCAATTATATTATTCAGATCGTTCTCTCTATAATAATGAACGTAACAAATGAGATCAACAATGGCAATTTATTTTTAAGCGCATGCGCAGTATTATATAAATTTGAGTATAAACCCCTCTTCGCCACGAATTCGATTATTCTACAGCTACAGGTAGGATGGTGTGTTTTTTCTGGTGATTTTCCTCGGTAATGAAATGAAATACTTGAATAAGAAATGTAAATTTTTAAGATATTGACGGAACAACGGCGACTTGCTGTTCGTTTTTTCCTGTAATGCTTTTCATTCACAACCTGTTGTTAGCTTTCTAACAGTAGCCAAGACATCTTATTACAGGTCTATTATATTATATTATAAGTCTATGCCTCTTTCTAAGTCTTTTATGAAATAAAAGTATGCAAGGAGTGTAACAGTTTTAATAATGAAAAATAATTACAGAAGACTGCCTTTCAGTCAATCTCATGGTTGGCTTTTTAAGAGAATGCAAGGTGTCATTATTTGTTTTATATATCTTTGGTATAGTAAAGAGACTTTCACAGAGTAACGAGGACTTGTTGTTAGTCTATCCCTCTCAGACTTTTCTAAGATATACTATGAATGAGAAGTTGTTGACTACAATTGCTTAAAATTGTTGAATAAGAAATTGATTTAATGAGGACTACCTGTCAGTCAATCACATGGTTGCTTTTATGAATATGCAAGATATCGTATCACTTGCTCTACACAAAAAAACTTCTCTATACACTCTTCTATGGCTCGTAGCAGATTTGAATTTGATTTTTTTTTCAAACGCGTTTTTTTTATTTCTCCGAGGTACAGGCCATAGCGACATTTTTATTAATTAAGAATCCGTTAAATTTTTGGTTGGAATCATGTACGCCAGGACACCCCTTTTTTGGACCCTTCCCATTACCAGCCGATAACTTTTCGAGTTTTGTTTTTTTTTTTAATTTGTTATGTATTTTTAAAATATATAATAAACGAATGTCAAAAAAATGGACGGTAAAATTTTTCTTTGTTTATTTTTTACAATGCTCGAAAAACCACCCGAAATTGGTTTACACCTGTTAGCAAGCCTCATCGATCATTTACTTAAATATTGCCTAAATCTCTTTTTTAATGATTGCATTTTCACAGTTTTTTTTCTCTATGGCATATATTTTTTCATGGAAATAGTAATAGTTTCAAGCCTGCATAGCAGAAAGTTGACATTTGCTTAAAAACTGATTTACACCGTGGCCGTTCTAGAATTGATTGTATGCCTACTGAGATTTGATGTATTAGAAAGGATTGCAGAAAAAAAATCGCGGAATAAAGTCTTGTAGAATTTTTAATCAACTAAATATAATGATCGTGCAACCATTGTTTATTTGTTATTTGGTAATACTATTTATCTAACGAAATATGCTTAACTATTTTTCTTGTTTTGTACTGTATTGTGTTTGGAAATCTATTTCGGTCCACTTCATTATTTATTTTGAAGGGTCAAAGAAAACTCATACAACATACTGTTGGCCTTTAATGACTTTGATGATTTTGGGTGTGATAAAATAATCCTTCACCCTCGGCGATAGATATTTGGCACATTTTTTGTTGTCGTATTCAATTTATATTCGAAACCTCCTCTTTTACCTAGATATTTGACATCATAAATTATGTGGAGATAGACCATCACTCGCTTTTCAATATGAAGTAGAAAGTGTTTAAATGTGTTGCAGCGTATTAAACCATTCCAAATTTTTGTGGAAAATCCACTTTGGCCCGCGGAACACCTACTCTGGCTCCGCAGAACACTGGTGTTCCGCGGAACATAGATTGGGAAACCGCGCTCTACCACATGGTTGGCTTTTTAAGATCATGCAGGATAGACCTATTTGTTTAATATAATATCTTATCACTTGTTCAACCTCATAAATAGCTTTTGACGGAGCAACGCGGACTCGTTGATAGTCTATCCTTGTGAAGGCTTTACTTTATACTCTTCAATTAGTTCTTTAGTAGAATTGTTTACAATAGTTGAATGTAAAATTCATAGTTGAATGTAAAAATATTGTCAACTTTTTAACAATATGCAAGAAAGAATTATTTGGTACATATAATTTATCACTTGTTAGACATTGTTAACAGATTTAGACGGAGCAACGAGGACTCGCAGTTAGTGTTTCCCTCCAAGGGTCCTACAAGAGAGGAACATATACTGAAAGTCGCAGGATGCTCAACTATGGACTGGTACTACCGTATGTTTTTTCTTCGAGAACTATTTGAAGTCCAGTTGCTTAACCTCTTATTTTCGAAGAGAGTAGGGATATAAAGAAAGAGCGAGAATGGGAATAGTGGCTAGCGCAGCATAGATTTACTGAATTTAATTTGTTTATTTCTTATAAATATTAAAAGAGAAGTTTTATCATCTTTTTATAAATGTCCGCTCACAATATGCAGCATATGGCCGTCTGATTTTTTATAAATGCATAAAGCGCCTCTTAAGACTAGAACTAAATGAGTTGATAGTGTTAAAATCTAAGTGCGTCGCTACGAGCCAGCTAGGGCTTCCAATTAACCGGACTTTCCAACTAACCGGTTTTCGGTTTATTTCTGGCAATAAAACCGGTTAACCGGCTTAAACCGAAATATAACGTATTTTGATTGGGTAGGTATGCAAAAAAAAACTGTAATTTTTTTAAATATTTGTCATAAATGCTCCAATTTTAATGAAAAATCGATATTTATCTTATAGATGGGACACAGAAGACATTATACATATATATATATATATATATACAACAATGACAATCAAATCTGGAAAAATATTTTATGATAAAATATGTCAAATAAAAAAATAGAACTTGATAATAAAACTCATCAAAAGAAAGATCTTTAAATAAATGCATTGATTTTTTTGAGCATATCGACTAAATATGACATCCAATGCTTAGACAAAAATATAGTAGAATACAATAATTTTAGCTTATATTATGTCTCCACTCCCACTTTGAAGCATATAGACTCAAACTATTATTTTTTAACGAGAACTGCTTGCTACTCAGTTGCTCAACCCCCTCTGTTTTCGAAGAGAGAAGAGATTGAAAGTTATGGCTAGAACATGGGTGGCTGATCACTCTCACTACGTCAAAGTAATTTAAGGGATAGTGGAATACAATATTAGGCATCACAGACATCCATGACATAGATAAGAAATCTATGAACTAATTGCAAAAATCCGTCCGTACTGGGACTCGAGCTCGTTTGGTCGAAACAACGTTGAAGAAACGACGTTGATCACTCGCCCATGGACTCGGCGTTATCATGTTCATCATGTGCAGACCACAATACTTGAGAATAACAAGCACAATAATAATTATATTTTATGATAACATCAATTATTTATTGTGTATATGTTATTTTCTGAACAATTATTTATTTATACATATAGGTATTATACGATACTAAAATTTACATTTACGTATCACGTACAAAATTATTTACATAATATTATGTTTAAAAAAATCATAGTTCACAGTATTTGTTTATTTATTGCTCAAGAAAATAATTCGCGAAAAAAGAATGAATCGAAAATGTTATATTTCACGAAACTACAAATTTGAATTCAAAAATTGTATTAATCAAAAATAGGCACCAAGCAAAGCTGTATTTGAATATATTTTTTTATATTGTTCTAGTTAATATAGATATTGTGCTATTTACCTGAACAATATCAATGACTTCTTAATTTCCTATAACCTCATAATCGCTGCGTATAAGCAATATGTATATTACTGAGAAACTATCAATAATCTCATATTGTTTTATTAAAATGAAACATTTTTTCCGCATCAAAAAATACTGTAAATGTATTAGGATTAAACTCTACTAGGTCATAAAACATCTACTAGGTTTGTCCGTTCTATTGTTTAATTATTATTTAACTTACTTCGTCGACCTTGTGGGACTGTAAAATTTTAGCCACATCTGGTATTAATTTAATGACAACTGAGAAAGGATGAGTACCTACTTAGGTTATAAAGGGACTACTGCATCTTTTGTCATCATTTTTCAAACGGAAACGTATGAAGTTAACAAAAAGCAACCATATAATTGAACAATACAGTAAAAGAGACATGGGACAAAGTTCTTATATATAGAATAAGTTTTACCCCTCATTAGGTAAAACTTCACAATTAACTCTTGGGTATTAGTTTTCACATATTGCATTATCACATATTGCATTATGATGCAGAATAAAAGGTTCATACAATAATTAAAAATATCATATTTAAAGCAGCGATTTTTTGCATTGTTGATTTGAGACAAAATCAAGTATACTTAGAATAATTATAATGCAATAATCATGCGAAGGAAGAATATATCTACTAACAAGCACACAAAAAAATAACAGTGGGTAAGGAGATGTAGATAATTACTCATTAATTAAATTGTATACGTTTTCAAATGGTACATAGTTATATATAGTATCCTTATTAATAGTTTTTTCAAGATTTATACGGATGATTTGTCAATTTACAATAAAGGTTATTGAGTGACGTGCATGTAAGAATCATTCCGTCTTTTGATAAATAATTGTCATCAATTACGAAAAAATATTAAATTATTTGCAAATGTCATTTCTGTTCACAACATGGACAACTTTGAGACATAAGTAGATTTTTTATACAATTCATATGCATGTGTCTTGTGTTATGTAAATTTTTTCCGCTTATCGCAGTAAATTCATTGTAAAAGATTTTTCTTTTTGAAAAAAAAATTAAAAATAAGTAAAAAGTATTATTGATAAAACGCGGTTAACCGCGTGAAATAAACCGGTTTTCGGTTTTTTTCAAAACATGCGATAAACCGGTTAACTGGTTTCGGTTTAAACCGGTTTGGAAGCCCTAGAGCCAGCCATTCACACAAGTCTTTTTCTGTCTTACCTGGTATTACCGCGTAACATAGCTTGGGAAGCCATGTCTATACTTATTCTCTTCACCAGATATTTAATATACGGCGAATCAATCCGTTTTAAGTAATATCAAACGACGGCAAAAAAAAAAATGATCAAACAAGCGTGAGGTCAATAGGTCTCCATAAATGTTAATATTTGTTAACCACCAGTCATGTCCTAGCCTTATTCTTCTATCTTAACTCTCTTTGAAAAAAAGGAGCAACTGAGTGAGAAACAGTGCTCGAGGAAAAACTTCTGTTGACATACCCCAATTACGGACCATATGTTCCACATTGAAAACGGGAATGAATAAAAAAATCATCATTCAAGGTGAAACTAAATTTATTATTTTACTTGGGAGTCCATGGTCCGGTTTTTGCTTTGAAAGGGGTCCACGAGCATAATACGTTTGGGAACCACTGTTCTACAGAAACTGGTTGTTATTAAGCTTTTTCATAAAATGAAAGAATAAAAATAAAATGAATTGAATAGGTGGATGGATAGACTTCGCAGGTATCCATGCTTTTGAAAAATAAACAATTGAAAAAATAATTTCTAAAAACATTTGTACTGGCCCAAGAATATTGAAGAGGGTGTCGTAAACACCCTGTTTTGAATTAGATAAAAATCTAAATACTAATTCATCATGTGAAGACATCAAATGAAATCTGATCGTGTAATAAAAAAATATTCTCTCTCTTTGAGACGGTGATCTTATTGGTCAAAATATAAATTGAAGATAATGTAAAACATACAGAATAAAAGTTTTAAAATAAATAAAACTATTAATAACCATGTTTTAGTACCATGAATAAGAGAACGCTTAGTGTTTCATATTCAGAGCATGCCTAAAGCTTGAAAAATATCAGTTTATAAACTCAAAGCAAAAGTAGCCATTTCCACGTGGCAAAGTCCGAAATTTTTCAAAGTATAAAAAACTTTTTATCAAGGCTTTAGGAATGATAACTTTTCATGTTATGTGAAAGTAATGTTCTGAATACAAACATTTTTGTACCCTTTGAAATATGTCAACCGTTAAATAGGAAGGGTGGGTATTAAAATTATACGGGGTTGTTTTTGTAAATGTCAAAACTTGGATTCTATAGAGTGTATAAGTTTATTACTTTAACGTATACTAATTAGTAAGCGAGTAAACGTAACCCTTTAACACTAGTTGACTATTATAAAGTCTTTAATATTCATAACAACAAAATATTAATTCGTTTATACTAAATCTTAATTTTGTATAAAAATCAAGGATAATTAAAACAGTTTTCAGGTAAAACTCGTAGAAATTATGATTTTCACCTGTATTTTTTTTAAAACATATTATTTAAAAACTGATTGATTTATATTTTTCGATTTCTTAAATGTTTGGAACTCGGAACATATGATAATAAGTAAATTTTTGATGCTTAGACAATTATTATTCCTTAAAAAATATCCATTATGTATAATATTTAGAAGATTACACTCGTTAACAACAGAATTAATGAAATGTCGCACAGAAAAATATTAGGACTAAAAAAAATACAGATCTGCCATGCCAATGCAATCTTTAAATTTATTAGTACATTATAATTGCAAATAATTGACCGAAATAGATAGAATTGGAAGTAATGATTAAGGCAATGGATGGAAAAAGTGCATTTCTCATCAAATCAAATCGAACAGAAAAGTTACAATAATATTGAAACAATAACTTAAAAAGATCACTTACTTTATTTAATAGATCGGCAATCGACAGTCCCAGAAAAGAAATTAGATGTAATTTGTTGTTTAGTGGCGTTGCTTTAATATTTTTTTTATTACACGCATGTATACATGTATTAAATTGTCTAATATTTACTTTAGTAATTGGACAATAATTTAAATAATGAAAATCTAATTCAGTTGTATTAAAAGTAAAAGTAGTAGTCGCAGTAAAGTTATACATTGGAGTGACCAGGCCATTTCAAATGAAACATTTCAGTTCATAAGGAAAAATTATTTCCAATATGAAAGTCATAGTAGACGAAAAACTGATACTTATTGCAGTAAAGAAATATTAATTCCTTACCGAAAAAATAAATGCATTTCAATTGATAATTTTGATGGCTAGCAAGAAAATATAAATTCAACAAAGTTATTTTTGACTTCGGATGTAAAATGAGGACTGACATTTTTTTTAAAAATATTGAACAAAGTAAAACGACATCCGATTTTTACAGTTTCAAATCTGGTCGCTCTCGTTAAGATCCTTTATATTTTTAGGGAAATGAGTGCCTACTTTTCGAGACGGTTGTGAAAATGAGAAGAAATTGACACTGAAAAAACTTCTCTACCTTTTCAAGTTAGTTTGATTTGACTTATTTCTAGATATTTTTTGGAAAAACATTTGAAAAGCTTAGCTTGTCGTTCGTTATTATTGTTTTCTCTTTTTGTAGACTATTACGTTAAAAAAATCTTAAGTAGGGAATGAACTTTAATAATTATTGAAAAGTATTAACTTTTATATAAACACAATATTTATGATTCGTAAATTAATGTTTTAAATAACTAAATGTTAAAAAGAATTCTTTGATATTTTTCTAATAATTTTTAATATGATTTTCTGCAGAAAAGTTATCGTAGGTAAGAATTAGGGTATCCAATCCCGAAGCCTTTCGAAGGGATTTTCTCAACGAGGAATTTGAAATCCTCAAATCGCTATACCTTTTCCCCAGATTATCTCCAAACCTCTTTTTTTTTTAGCTCACCGAGAAATTTGAAAACCTCGATTTGGTATACTTTTTCCCGATTGTCACAGAACTTCGTTTTTTTTTTGCTCACCGAGGAATATGAAATTCTCGATTTGCCAATTTCGTGTCAAATTTCGGGATTCGCTAAAAATTTCTCAATCCCGAAATCCCGGGATCGCAGCCGTATTAATCCCGGAATTTCGGGATCAGAAAATTGAACGGAATCCCGTTTCCCGGGATTGGATGCCCTAGTAAGAATGTTATTTTAATGAGCAGTCAACAATTCAAAATAATCTTATATTGCGCGCTAACGCTGGCGCGCTTATTTCGGGACGTTTCTCATGTCCCGAAGCACATCATATCATTATTTTTTGTTATATCAGGTCAAATCTGAAATTAAGCAAGCAACAAACTATACAACCAATGCTAATTATATGCTCATTTTGATATGTGACAAAAGGCTCTTAAATGAAGAACAAAAATGACAAAAAACCTAATATGAAAAAAAAAATGTTAAAAAAGAAAACCTATACAACGACTTCTTCTATCGCCGATGGACCTGGTATTGTTTTGTATTAAGACATTAATTTACTATTGTTACAGTACCCACGGTACATAAAATCGTATCTAGAGCCAAAAAGTCAGATGTGTATGCAGATTTTACAGACCTTATTAACCACTTTAAAGATAATAGAAAATTTAAATTAACTTTGATTATTCCACGTATTGTGTAACTAACTGTGACACGTGTTTCGCCTCTTTCAGAGGCATCTTCAGACTTACTATCGCAAAGTTTGCTTAAGTAATGAAGCAAGATTGATTCTAACATTTTAAAATTATAAAATTACAAAATGGATTGGGTTTTTTTTCCTTTTAAGAGGAGCAAGGAGGGGGGTGTAGAATCGAAATAAAGCAAACAGATAATGATACTAATTTTACTAATGAGTTGTAAACAATCAGAATGGGATTTTTCCTTTTTAATGGAAGCAAAGAGGGGATTATAAAATGCAAACAAATTTAATCATACTACTAATGACGTTAAACATTACAAACTATTAAAACTAATGAGCTACAATCAATCATCTAGGTTTGTGATTACTCTAAAGATGTTCAATGTCAGTTCAAGTTCATTCGTATACTTGAACACCTGAAGATGCCGAATGGCAAAACCCGGGTCGTTAGTGACAAAATTTGTGTGAATGTATATCATTTGAACGATTCAAATTTTCAATTTCAGATGTTGGTGAAATTCTGCAATATTTATAAGAAAATTATGACCAGTTTCGTTTGTCAACCGATGATAATGCTCTCGATGAGTAAAACCGGTCCTGATATTTAAATAAATAATACGAAATTGGTATTTAACCTGATCCCCAATAACAAGCATTGCATTAGATTGAGATTTAATTTAGTAATTTGACAGTTGCTGTTAGTGGTTAATTTATAAATTGAAGATTTCGACTGAAGTAGCTTGGTAGAATTCCAATTTTAAATTTGGTTCGTTCAAATTTTGTCAATTTACTGTTATTTTATATATGAATAGACTTTGGAGATTCAAAAACGACGGTGAAGTTTATCACCATGCATACATTCGCTACTCTGTGGCAAAATGTTTCAAAATTCTTGGGATTCTTTAAAAGCGTACACCTGTATAACAGAATAAGGTATGTGAACTATGAGTTTTTTTCGTTGTGCCTAACTTCAGTGACTGACAATTTTATTTTTGTATTGCTTTGTTGAAATATTTATATATTAAACCATGTCCACTCCTAATGTGGAGCATATAGACTCCTAATGGAGTTAATCTTGACATAACAAAAGCTATTTTCGGTATTTGAAAGTATGTATGTATTATATATATATATGCGAAAAATCTTTTTCTAGGATGAAATATACCAAATCTGTGTATAAATCTACTTTAGCTGACGAGCATCTTAAAACACTCTTGATTTATAGTACAAGTAAAATTGAACCACAATTAAATTGTATTATTAGCAAGAAGGAACTATTTCATAAATCGGAATATTATTTTTTCTGTATTCAAATTGTGATTTTTTAATGTTTAAATAAAAAATATTAAAGCTTTGATTGTATTTTTTTTGAGGTAATTTTTTTTTTATAATTATTGGTGTAATTTGTAAATAATATGAAAAAATCATATCTTAAATTTTTGTCGAGGTCGAAAGAGTGTAAGGTTGAGGGTTTTTTTTTTGCTTATTTTTAAAATATATTATCTACTATTCAGCGGCATCGTGACAGAAAAGCTTCTGTCAATATGTTGACAATTTTTTTTAAATTCAATAATTTATTATTTAATATTATAAACGTATAAACACTGAAGTAAATAATGTTAAGTTGTTGATTTTAGTTGAGATATAATTGTAGATTTTACATTGTTTCGTTTTTTAAATAGCTTATCCGATACACTAAAAAAATACTGAAAAAAATAGTTTACTATCACTTTGAAACATTTTTGGTAAAATAAACTACAATGATTTCTCTTTTGGCTGCTGTGTTGCAGAGAATTCTAAAAATATTAAAATTGCGAAAACGTACGCTACTGGTAAAAATTCGCCCGTATATATTCGTGCCACTTTATGCTCCCCACATGTTAGGCTTTTGCAACTTACGACTTTTGCCTTGTACAGATGTAAAAAGTTGAAAAAAAATGAGCATGAACATCTCTCCACGAGTCGACCTTCGTATGTGTCACGTAAATGTATTACCGAGTATACGATATGGATCAGTATTGTGTGGGCAGCCTAGAAGCTAAATGTTATAAGTCAACGTTGTGTGCATGTTGATTTTTACGTTCTGGTATATATTCCTGGTATTATGAATGCACGTATTGTAGCGGAGGATTAAAGCATATGGTGTTTTATGATATTCACGACTGAATTCACTTCAATTAATGAAATATGTACATACAAAATCAATACTGTTTTGTGAAGAAGTCTCCGATGCTTGAAATTTACCATTAGGGTCGTTCTTAAGTGACGTCACATTTTCGAACCCCTCCCTACTTTTAAATGGGTTACCTTTAAATGTTTTTAATTGTAAAAAATATGACGTAAGTGGCAGTGATATTTTTGAATACGTGTTACGAGCAACATTGATCATTCTTACAAAAATAATATGGTTTTATGACATCCGTTTGATAAATGGGGTCTCGCAGGAATTACTATTTTCACTAATGGCCAGCGATTGATGTAGGAAAGTGGAAAACAGAGAAAAGAGAATGTGAGTAATTCTAGAGGCTAAGGTTTACCCGAACTGTCAGAAAATAAGAAAGATTTTTGAGTTAACATTTCCAAATAAAATTTATGAATGAATAAAATTCCGTAATGGTATTCCACCCCGTGAATTCTGCAATCGAAGCCAACGACGTTGGCCAATAGGCTACCGAAATGAGACTCTAATGACGTACGTGTATATAATTCAAGTATCAATTCTACATGGATTTGTTTTGTCGCAGTGGGCGCTGGATTTATAATATATTATGTTTAAGTAAGCATACTTTGTATTATATTGTATTATAAACCAAGTTAGATTTAATTTTTAGTACGATTCTAAGCTTTTTTTGTCGCTTGATCATATAGTGAAACTAGAAATTGTAATAACAGACGAACATATCAGAACCGATATTTCATAATAGACACCGGTCGTATATAAAGATACCTAGATTATTACTAGAGTACTATTTATATTAAGATTAGAAAAATATATTTTTCAATTTAAAAAAAATGCTGAAATTGCTTAGACAAAAGGGAGAAATAATACATCGTCGTTAAGTAATACTAAATCAGGATGAAAATTTCCAATCGATTATCGAATTAAATAGATGTCGCAAAGATTCGTTAGTTAAATGGATTTTGAAAAGTGAATTGTAGGAGAAGAGTTGAACCAATTATTAAAAAAAACAGATATTTTAAATTATTATTAAATTTCCATCAAGCACCTTCAGTCGAAATTTAAAAAAAAGATATTCTAATGTTTCAATAAATTAATTTTATCATGTTCGGTAGAATCTGTTTATCTAATTTTATATAGCGAATCACTGAAATTCAAATATATTTTGAATTGATAACTTAATCTTTCCACAGGTTTTTTGACACTTGTTACGGCTCTTTGTGAAGCATTTTCAGATGATTTTTGATGATCAGAGTGAAACATGTGTCGTATTTTTTTACAAAACCTGTGGAATAATTATGTTTCAATTTAATATTACAAATGAACTTCTATAAAGTTACCATCGAATCTGTAAAAAAGATTATTGAGAGATTTAAACTAATACTTTAAGGAAAAAGATGATTAAACGATTCGAATTTAGCTATTTGTCGAGTTAAAGTGGCAGGTAATTGATTTTAAATGCATCTAAATATGAAAAAAACTATTCCTGATGGTGATGACGTAGACTGTAGAGAAAACAGCAGCATACCCTGAGCCACTGGGACGATTTATTATTAAAGAGCAAGTCAACACCCGCATACGTGTCATTTCTCTCTCGACGCAGAGCGGGTGAATAAATGATCCGATTCCCTTAATCAAGCCAACCTATGGCCTGTAAAATATCTCAGGGATCCTGAGTCTCACATTGTAGGACGCTCAATAAAATGCGTATACCCTCAAAGTTTATTTATTCAAAAAAAGTGTAGTGCTTAAAAAAAATTGAATCCCATAAAACTACAATCCAATACACTTAATACTGTATTCTACATTTACATATGTATATCTTATATACCCTACAAATTGATTTATTATATAACAGCTTTGTTTAATTTAGTCTTCACTTATTGTTTAGTAGTTACACAATATAACTGTAGGGTTTTAAAATATGAGTATATTACGATACCGGTCCTGATCTTATAAAATAAAAGTGGGAATGGGTACAAATGTATATGTTATTTTTTAAGGATATGTAATGTCTTTCCACCAAGTATTGACAGTGAACACCATAAAAGTGATATTACTATTTGTCAAAAGTAGTTCAAACTATTTGGCAATTTCCACTTATTTCTGGGAGAAATACTTGACAGAATCACAAAATCTACAAATATTTCTTTTTCGTTTTGTATAAAATTTTGTAGATCGATTTTATCGTGATGTCAGTTTTATCGCCGAGCGGTCAACGGAAATGCTCCTTCTATCACAAAATATTATATGCATAAATATGTTAGGAGGTCATATTAACAATTGTGGGGCATCGTAATGTTTACATATTATAAAGTTCCAATACAAAAATGTTTTAGCCTTACGAAAATTATTTTCATTAATTTGCTAGCCGGTTTCCGGCAAGTGTTGCAATACCACTCAAAGAAAGACAGTGTTTGTGTTTTAACCGTGTTTATTGAAGCGCATGTCTTTTTTTCTGTCTGTTTGACGTTTGCTGCCGATTGTCTTTGGTACAACACACGCGCCACCTACTGTAGTTTAGTTGTACTACGCCTATAACTTTCGCGCAAGTTGCATGAACGGTATGGCAGACATACAAACATTGATTTTTATATATAAGGGGTCTGTACTGTAAGTTAATTTTAATAGCCTTTAACTTTGCGCAAGTGCAAGCAAAAAGTTTGTCAAAGTTTTATAATCAGATCAGATTTTTGGCAGCCCATAGAGTACGAACAAACAAACATTCATTTTTATATATCGAGTGTAGAAAGGAAAAAGGACGTAACCCGCACTTAACAAATTTTACAGGAGGCGAATTTTTCGAAACTAGGCGAACGTACATTCGTACTTAAACAAGCACTTGTGAAAGTAAGATTGTTTGAGGATGCATCTGAAAGAGGCGAAACACCGGTCACAGTTTGTAGCACAATACGTGGAACAATCTAAGTTATTTTATATTAATCAATTAGTTTTTTAAATCATTATAATTATTCTAAATCACAGAAATCTTTGTCATATAATAAACTGTCCATAAACGTAAATGTCGTAGAATTTGATTAAAGACGATTGGTCTAGGAAGCAGATTGATGAATCGTGACATGATGGATAAGTAAATTAATTCCTTGGAATTTTAGATAAATCAGAATATTAAGTAACTTAAGACGTTACATAATTGGTAATATTATTAAGAAAATGGAATATATAATGATTCATTTTGCTGTTTTTAGTTATAGTTATAAAGTACTGAGATTGGATTGCTTTATTTGATTAATTTCTTACGCTCCATTAGCGCAAATTCTATTTCAAATATTTTAATATCCCAATGGACACAACACATATATTTTACCAACACAACAGCCTTAAAAAATCATTCCGATTTAAAGATATTTCTTAGGTCCTTAATAAATGAGCGCCATAAATAAAATGGAAGTAAAAAGAGAAAATTTGAAATCCAGACAAACGGCCGCCATTATTACGATTCCATTTCGGAATTAATCCGAACCGTTTCATTTTTCTGTTCATAGATGTCAGAGGCCATCAATTTTTACATTTTGGTATTGATTTCTTCCAAAATTTGATAATACAAATTCTTTTAATTTTCTTCAAATGTGATATATACTATTTGTTTTGCATCTTAACATCGTTTAGCTTTAAATTGACGAAGTCGTGATTTAAACAAAACCATACATAAATAAAATGATTGATATTGAATCAGCTTACCGTTGCCAATTTTTTTTTTTACAGATTTTTATATTGAAATATAATAATAATGATGAAATGACCCAAAGACTAAACACATTTTTATGCCTCTGAACGCTTAAATGGTATAATTTATATAAACAGATTTTAAAAATACGCGTCTCTAGTTATAATATTTTGTAAGTTTACCATGGCAGATGTAAAGGATCAGTATTCGGAAATAAAAGCAACACAGCCTATGAAGAATTTCGATAAAAAAGAAAATAATTTATATTAAGATAAAATGTTGTAGGAAAAAGAACAGCGGTTTTAAATTGTATAAAATTGTTTTCAACTGTATAAAAAATGAATGCTTAGGTTTAAAAATGAGGTATCGTTGTCACTCAAAGATTTTTTTCTGATGATATATTCTATGTGATTGTTATTATGTAAATAAAGTACAGTAGAACCTCGATATGTAAGACAATTTGAGTTAGAGGGTGTCCGTTAAAGCTGAAACTTATATAAAATAATGTTTTCACAATGCGTTTATATTAATAAAAAAATGTCCATTCCAATTGTTCTTTTTGCTTGTGCATATTTTTAGGGTAGAATTACGACGGTGTGTTCGGTTGTTATTTATAATTTAAGCTTCCAGCTTCGAAGTAAATGGAAATAAATATATCCATTTACTTCGAGTTTCTACATTTAACTCAGTGGCGGTTCCTGAACTAAAATCTTGGGTGGGCTAGAGGAAAGTTTAGCATTGTATACTATTTACAAAATTGTGTATGTTTCCACTACACCTTATACATTAATCTACAAGAAAATTAACAAATATTACGACACTACTGCAAAGCATAAATTACTATATAATAAAATCAATGCTAATGTACGTAAGAAATAATAATAAGGAACCTTAAATTCGTCACTTTCAAAGTGAAATAACAAGTACAAAAAGCAATACAGAGCTGTCACTGAGAGTCAATACCTGTCACTTTCATACAATGCAACGATATTGGTTTTTGTGTTTGAATGTATGGGAGGGCATGGGCAGATTCGATTTAGCCCCCAACGAATGACAGAAGCTTGATAATTTGAAGCACAGTCGTGTGAGTTTAGATGACGTTTCCGTACATACAAATACAAAAAAAATCTAATCATGCTTGATTGCGCCCCACTGTAAAGAAAGAACCTATGTTATCTCTGGAAAGAACTCGGGCTTGAAAGATCTAGCCCCTGAGTCATTAATACGTAGGTGTTGCCGGACTGACGTCACGTTGCCTGTCCTCTATGAAGTATTTATAGGGTTATTGTTTTTTTATGCCGGCTCGGCTTAAAATTGTAATACAAAACACAATCGAGAATATTGACAGAGGAAAATCAAAACAAAGATATTGTATTCATTTGGGAAAGGTTAGTTACGCTTATAAATGTATTTATTTTGTTCAGCGGCCGAATTGCTGTTCGTTTTTATTCAGCCATCTAAAGTTTTGAGTGAAAAATGCAGGTCGGGCTTAGCCCACCTAGCCCAGTACCTAGAACCGCCACTGATTAAACTGCTGTATTACTGTGTGAATCAGAGGAAGACGTCAGTGCTACGATCAGTCTTTGAGCAAGAAGGCATTGTGGACTCAAATTCGAGAGGTATGGCGTATTACCATGTGCAAAACATTTTTTACAAGCGGTGTCACTTGGATATATTTTAAGGAAATAAATACCTTGGAGGGTCAGGTGTGTGTCTGACGATGCAGGTGAGATTTATATCTGACCCGCTCCGGACGAAGAGTTCTGGACTCGCCATTATTTCGGCTCTGGAAACTGCAATAAATGAAAGAAACAAGGATAAAAATAGTAACATTTAAAATAGTTATAAAAATAATTTATTATTTCGACTAAAAACATACATGACGGAATTTAAGTATCAAATTTAAATCGTTTATTGTTTTACTATTCCATACGCCTTGTCACTAACAACTCGAGTTTCACCTTTCAGCATCCGTGATCGTGATTGCTTGTTGATGCCGAAAGGGCGAAACCTGGGACGATAGTGACAAGACATATGAACATGTACGAAATTTGAACGATTCAAATAATATTTCTAATCATTAAATAATAAAATAATGTCTTTTTTGTCATCAGTCGCCTTGTTGTTGGGCTTATCGTCATTCCGCATTTATTGTTTTATTTGATGTTTTTGTGATTTCTCCCCCCCCCTCCATTCACAGCCCACATTCGACTCACAGCATTCATCATCTTTTTTTATTCCATTAAAAAGGATGAAACGTGTTTTCACCGTATAAGAAAATAACAATTTAAACAAGGTGGAAAGCTACCCGTTATCTAATGTATATTCAATTGGATTCGAAAAATAACTAATACTGTATTACTAGTAATGAGTATTTATTTTATAGCTGATATCTTCAATGTAATGAAAATAATTTAAATTTCAATTGTTAATTTTCTCATTTATAATATATATGAAGATTGAAAATCAATGTCTGTATTTTAATTTATAAATCTTTTGAAAGATTTAACATTTCTTTAACTCTTACTAGACAATCGTAAAATGTTAAATAAGAAAAATAGTTTAGTCATATTATTCTGTTTCTTTTCGTAACTTTTTTTTTCAACTAATTACCGAGTTTAAATACACTATACAGGTGACATATGCGCACGCAAGAGTAAACAATTACTTAAATAATACAGTACAAAGTGTATAACAGGAAATGTATCAGTTAACATTTCGATTAAGATAAGATTTAAAAAAATCTAGTTAGTTAGATTGTATCATGTGGAAAAGAATAGCAAACATAATTGTCTCAAAATTAAAACATTTCCACTGAGCTTCAAACTATTTTAGTTACGTTATTTTACGTTTTGTTTTAGAAAATATCAGCAACGTCTTTTATAACCTACAAAGTTGTTTTCGATTTAGCACTGATTTATTCAGTCAATAATAATTTATTAGACCTCAGGACTCGCTTAGCATCGCTCCATCTGCCTTAAGCCTCCGCCCTATTGGCCCAGCCCCTTAATGTCCATTAAACACGAATTGGAAACTTTCCCAACATAATTATTCAAAATTTATGATAATGATTGAACTGTCGGAAAGAGGCCATTACTGTCACAAGTGCGAGAACTTGCCCGGCAATATAATTAATCCAAATAAATCAGACAGACTTGCTGCAAATTGATTGCACCTAACAGAATTGTTCGATATTTATTAGGTACTTATTCTGAAAGAATTTGTTTCGAAAGTATTCAGTTATATTGAGTATATTTAAGAAATAATTTTCGAGAGTACTATTAATAATACATAAAGAATGTTGAAAGTCGAAAAAGTTTGATAAATTCTATTTTATTCTCAATCGAGTCAGCGGTTACTAGGCGGTAGGGAATAAATTTTCCACAAAATAAAGTTTCTATGTAAAAAAATTAAGTATAGTTTTACGTTTTAATATTATTATCCTAGATTACTAGCAATAGTTGAGAATTTGAGCGAATACAATTGTCTAAACGTTTTGGGGATGTATGGAGGATGACTTCAACAATAATTTATTCAATTTTATTTCTTCACAATTCATTTAGAAAACGAGTTTAACAATTTTAAATTCCTTTGTACTAGCACTGCTGCGGTTGAATAATTGTAAATAACAAAGATACAATATTAAAAAAATAATAAATGTTATTATGCCGCGAAAAATATGGATAGCCATTTCTAGTTCAAATAATTAGCTTATTTAACGGCGTGTGTATTTATTTAATACAACGTTATTATTTCAAAAGTTTTTTGATTGACAATGTTTATATTAAACTTCAAAAAAGTGATTTTTAATGTTTAAACTTTTGATCCCACAGAATTAGTATGCTAACCAAAAAGAAATACGCTGTTTGTCCGTAACGCAGGTCTAGTTGTTGGTTAGTTTGAACCACAATAGGAAAAATGAAAATTGATTTAATTTTCTGGCCTTAAATTTATGATCGTTTTGATTGCCATATATTTAGATATCACGGAAGAAAAAAAAAAGTTTGAACATTTTGTTATACCGCAAAGACATGCCATTAATATTGTAATATATTTAATAAGATAGTTTTGCAATGTTATTTCGTACTGTATAGTAAGCATTTGGATACTAAATGTGTTTGCATGGCAGCTTTTTAGAGCTCAGGTACGTCAAAGTAGGTTACAATGTTTTTTGTATCTTTTTTAAAAAGTTATAATGTATGGCTTGTTAGTTATGACAAGCTCAAAATCATTGAACACCATGTTACTTTCCGCAATATAAATAAACCATGTTCAAAAACATTCTTTAATCTTACGAAGTATGTACGAAATCCTTTTAAAGTTCTGAGCTTAAAAATATTCAGCTTTCATGCTCTAAAATTTATTACGCCTACAGAATTTTTATCAGAAAAATACTTTTTGAAGTTGGAAAAAAATATATTTTGACTTTATAATCTTATCAAAATGTTTATCTCAAATTTTGCTTGCAAATTTTATGCGTAAATTTAATATTGTTTACTGCTTATCCATGAGAGAAGTTATTTGAGTGATTATACAAGGGACAAATGTAATTCATTCCACGTGTTCGTTTTATAGAGCCCTGTGATGGCAAGAGAGCTTTTTATATGTAATTTCATACAAGTTATGTCCACCCCCAATCTAGAGAACTTGCTCATAATAGAGTATTTGGTTTCAATGTAACGTCAAATGATATATTTAATCACTTGGTCAGTCTCTCCTAAGTGAAAATAACGAACAAAAGTTACAAGTCGCCAGCTAGTTGCTAGCTCGTCTACGCTTCGTTAGGGAAGCCTAGGAAGTACAAATCGTAGTGTATCAGAATAGATCAGTGCTTTTAATTAAGGGAATTAGCGTCCCCCTGTAGACGTATAATTTGTTTTTATAAAACATTTTTATAATTACTATAAAATATATTTAGGGGCGCTTTTGAAAGCCATGTAGGTGATGGCAACACTGTGCAGAAAGTAAAGTAATATTTTTTTTCATAATGGAAAAACTTTAGTAAATTGAAATTATGAAATAAAGTCGGCAGTATATTGGGCTCGACATATCCGGTTTTACATGTTTTAATAAACTGAATAGCATAACAGAGATTCATTACTTTATTGATCGAATTGGCATTAACTTGGTAAAACTCCATTGTAATAAGATAAAAATAAATTTCAAATAATTTTTAAAAAAATGTAGAACTAAATACTTTGTTATTTTTTACCTTGTTAATTGCTTTACAAACAAAAATGTCAGAATACGCTCTAGGTGGACGTGTAACAATAATCTTATGGCAATGAGAACACCATTAAGTCATTGACTTATGAAAAACATTCGAAACTTTCGAAAAAAAATCCTTCATAAAACATAATATATAATGAACCCCTACGAAATATTGACCCAAATTATTAAGAGCCTGATACACTGATGAGATTTTTCAGACGATTTTTTTAAGATCTTTGAATAGGCGATTGTTTAAGTATCCTTGAGCTTTATATGGGAACCTTAATACGACTATAGTCATTTCAAACTTGAATATCTGTAATGTAACTTGTATTTATATGTCGACAGAAACTTCTTAGATTTTTATATTGTTTTCAATTAAAAAAACGAAGAAAGCTAAAAGTTTATCATTGTGTTATTACATTTTTTCCGCTGCCTATCATATTTTTACTAGAAGAAAGTAAAATAACAAAAAGTAGTAGCACTGACTTAATGTTACAGAAGTAAATTTTTTACAAAGTAAACTTGTTTATATAATGTAACAAACTTCATATAACATTACACTTAATAACCAGTCTAATTCAAATAAGCAAACATAAAATAATATATGGAATGAAGTCACAATAGCAAAAGCATACTTATGTTTTTACAAGCTTCTTAATCTATATTATTCTGGCTCTATGTATGCTATCGAAATGGTGCAAATGAACTTCCAAACAAAATATTACAATATAAAATGAGAACCACTTTTGTTAAAATATAAAGCTCAGGGTAAAAATAAAATTCCGGGTCCGTTTTGAGAATTTCTATTCGATGACATAGAATTTTGTGGCGTTAAAAATCGCTCCTTTCATCCACCTATCCGATCCTAAAAATGAAGCGATTGGCTAATCACTAGTCCTCTCCTGGCCTACTACCGTCGGTAGTTTTTCGGTTGATTTATCGATTTCTGTTCCAAGGCTTGGGTGTTTGTGATGTCTAAAATTCTCTCCGTCCTTTACGAACCTTTAATAATTAGGCGTAGCGAGAGCGATTAGTTAAACACTAGTCCTGTCCTAGCCTTATCCTTCTATCACTACTACTCTCTTTGAAAAAGAGAGATTGAGGTACTGAGTAACAAACAGTTCCCGTAGAAAAACTTCTGTTAAGATACCTAAATTAAGTGGCCAAATACTTCACATTGGGAGCGGACATGGATAATAACAGATCCCTCTCCATACGATATTTTAAAGGACTTTAATTTCTGGAAAGAGTATGTAATCGTAATGTAATCAATTTATGAAATTCCGATTAAGGATTCATTCTCTTGGTCGTGCAACTGAGTAAAACGAAAACCATGAGCGCTTACCACACGGTTACGAGATCGGTAATATTTCATTATTTTATGTGATAAAATATTTTATTATAAACTAGCCGGTACCCGGCAAGCGTTGCAATGCCACTCGAAGAAAGAAAGTGTTTGTGTTTTAATTGTGTTTATTGAAGTGCATTTATTTTTTTCTGTCTGTTTGACGTTTGCTGCCAATTGTCTATGGTACAAAACACGCGTCACCTACTGTAATTTGATTGTACTATAACATTAAGCGCAAGTGTAAGCATACGTTGAAAAAATTAACTGTATGGCAGACATACAAAAAATTAATTTTTATATATAATATAAGACCTATAACCTTTCCGGAAGTGCAAGCAAAAAGTTTGTCAAAGTTTTATTGTAATCGGATGAGCGGTGTGGCAACGCATAAAGTACGAACAAACGAACATTCATTTCCATAACTTTCCACGATTTGTTCTATTCTCTGATCATGGTTATGTGACTTTCATACGTTCAGTCTTTTTTCGTATTCGAAATTATTGTTCTATGATCGTTTCTAAAAAGATGAACCTTACTACAAAACTACCTAAAACAAATTATTAAATAAATATTAAAATAGTAAAAAACATTAATTAATCATAAATTAATGTTGTTGTATTCTTAGTAATAATAATCTGTAGTATATGGGAACCTTAAAAATATGAATTCCAGAATATAAGATATATATTTCTTTATCTAATCTTATATGACTTGACACAGCTAATAGATTATTACCACGTTCAAAAAGACTTTCAAACCTAAAACGTATAATCAATGCATGCATTATGCATAAGCATATAAAAAAGAAATTGTACAATATTCGTTGAACTTCATGAAAATAATCAATTAGAACTCTCTTTGTTAACAATTTTGCATTTTCAATTTTAATACATTTAAATGTTTTGTCAAAATGTTGACCATACGATTTGACATATTTGAAATATTCAAAGCAATCGAACGTCAAATTTGAATTGTCTGAATGCCGTTTGATCGTCATTCAACGGTTGAATTGTATGAACGGTATGGCAGATGATGTGATACAAACATTGATTTTTATATATAAGACCTAATGTAAGTTAAATTTAATATGCCTAAACAAAAAAATGCGCTTGCGCTAAATAATTTCACTCTAATTACATTCCCACCGGATTGTCAATACAACAAAACAAAATTGCCACCGTTCAAAATCAATTTCGGACGCCAGCCATTTTTGTTTTGTTATACTTCAGTGTAAAAAATATTGAAATCTACGAATATTTTAGTTTTTCGACATTGTAAATTAATTTTAATATGCATATAACCTTTTCGAAAGTGCAAGCTTAAAGGTTGTACAAAGTTTTATTGCAATCGGACCAGTGGTTTTCAAATCCATAGATACCGAAAATTCTGCAAACATACACAAATTGTTTTTTATGTATATAATATAAGATATAAGATTGACGATAGAAAATTAAATTATATGAAAATATTGAGTAGTGAGTAAGAATATTCATTCAATTAAATCATCCCTTTTATTAATTACAACAGAATATATTGTAACGGAAGCCTTTCAAATTTTCTATTCCGATATAATTCCATTCAATGTATTAAATGAAATAATTTCTCCCCTCACATGCCGACCATTCGATGATTGGCAACGTTAACAAATTAAATACAAATCTGACATGGAAAAACCGAAATTGCTTTTTTTTAATCATCAATAAATGGGAGCTTTTTTAATCCTCGTCGTTACGAGGCTACTGCGCAAAAACGAAACACTTTAAAAGAACTTGAACGTGTATGAAGAGAGCATATTTTATAGTTAGCTAAATGTACAATTTAAGTTGCACAGAATAATCTTTAAAAGTATGGATGGAACCGGTTCCGTTGAACGTACTTTTTCAATGAAAACATAATATACAGAAAAGGCAATTTATGAAAGTGTCCGTGCTGGAAATTCAAAATAAATAGCCAATAAAAAAACGCAACTGCAAAAGACAACGAAACAATCGGCTATGTATATATTATAAATGTAAATTTTCTTTACAGTGACTTTTAAAAAACATATCAAACTTCAAAACTTTTTATTCATTAGAAATGATTGAAATTATGAAAATCGGAATAAGAAAATGTAATTCAACCATTTGGTTTCATGGGCCTGAAAGCTAATTATCAATCAAGTCTTTATATTTTTATTTTTCAAATCTTTTTTACCATTTAAAAAGTTTTACTGACAGTGTTTTGCGCCTTTTCCAATTTTCTTAAAACCATAAACAACTAATGAATATAATATTACAAAACGAAAGTTTTTTCCAGGATAGATATTGTTGGTTAAATCAACTTACTAAATTAAGATCTTGACAGACAAAATTTTGTTTAATATCCATAAATTAATATAATTATTATAAGTTTTTTTTACCTGGTAAAATATAATCATATTTTGTTGGTCTTTATTATTGTTTTCAAAGTCGGTTTTTTATTGTTTCTTTGTTTCTATGAAATTGAAAAATATATTTACAATATAATATACTTTATAATAGCTGTCATAACTACTAAAATTTACAATTAGAAAGAACGTCGAGTAGTATACATAAGGTGAACATAAACATGTACACATGTTGCAGTAGACAAAGCATGTAGTCGGTGACAGGAAATCTTGGCGGTGGCCATATGCCACATATATAGAGTGTATATGACCAAAGAAGAAGACTTAGAAATACAGTATTAGCCCGATTATTTTTGAGGTCTTGCAAAAAAATAAAATGTAGAATACAAATGTATTTGGTATGTTTCTATCGCTATATCCTGTATTCAAGTGAAAGCAAGGTCTGCGCGTTTGAAAAAAGTGAAAGCTCACAGTTGTTTAGGTGTCATCATTTAGGTTAATCATTGTTCTGTATCTACTCGAAAAAATGGAAAAACCATAAAAAATTGTACATAGTACATCTTTGAATCTTTCCTTTTAATCTTGCTCCAAATGAACAAGTCGTGTTGTGCTTAAGGCTATTTTATATTAAGCTTAAATTAGCCTTTCAAATTTAGTTGTCACATAATAAATAATATATTCTGAACTAGCGAATGAAGTATGCAACGATATAACAGATTTCCACAGTCAACATGGATTTAAATGTCGAATGCTACTCTAGAAATCAAGTTCAGTTTTGCTTATAAATTAATGTGATTCTTGAAAAATAACTATGTAATACTAACCAACTACATTCAGCCTGAACGCTTGACTAATTTTGGGCTCCGTTGAAACCTGGCACTCGTAAGTCCCCGAGTCTCTTGGCTGGGCTGACGCTACCCTCAATGCCCATTCGTCTGATCCATCCGCGTGAAGGGCTGAAAATCTTCCATCGGAGCTGTAGGCTGCCCCCCCGACCGTCAGGATATGAAGGTCTCGCTTTCTGATCCATGATACCTAAAAAAGATAAAAGTCGTACATAAAATATGAAAAAGTCAGAAATAATATATAAACATAAATTAAATAACAAAATATATATTGTCTGAACATTCAGCTTATTCAAATTGCGGTAGTATAGAAAAGAGTTGTAGGAAATAGTTCATACACGTAAGTTATTATAAATAAATTAACTTTAACTGTTTGTTACTTTTAATGTGCTTATTATATTTTTTTTTATGCAAATGAATTTAAAAAAAAAGTTCTAATTTCAATTTTTTACCGTCCATTATGTGTGAGACTCATCATCTAACTCAGAGGTCGGCAACCTTCAGACTTTTAGAGAGACTGGGTAAATAAATACATTTTTGAAAAATAAATTTAGTTAGTGGATAAAAGTAAAAAATATTTTTTTACCATTTATTCTTTTAAAAAATCATTTTTAGAAAATATTATACATATTTATATATAATACATGATATATTTGTATGATATATGTGTAAATACAAAACACGCATATTATATTGTTATTGGTGGCTCCCTTGGTCTTATTAAATAAGTAATTTGATAAAAAAAATATTATCATAATTTCTTGGTGGACTCAAAATGTCGAAGTGGGTAATTCAATTACCCGCGGGTAGTAAGTTGCCGACCGCTGATCTAAGTAAAGCTATGCAATTCCCTCCGATAACAAAAAAATAGATAGACGATTAAACGAATATAAAGTGACAGAAATTGTGTTCTGTCTATACTCAAAAACTGTTGTAAATCATGTGTTTGGAAAAAAAATAATACATACGAAAATGGACGGCTTAAAGTTGAATTTAGACGTATCGATTTGAAACATTTAAATAATTGGTTTGTTGACGTTAGTGTTTGAAGTAAGGGCATGCTAATATATGATAGATTTGAACCATAGGGTACATGAGCTATACCAAAAGCGGTATGTTTGAATAAAAATCAGTAATCAAGAAGAAAGAGAGAAATGTTTTTGTAGTATTACTATTTTAATGCATGACAAGTTTTTCTCAAACGTAATCATCATAATTTGCTCGAGTTTGAGTTAAATTACCTTTAGGGCCTTTTCAAAAAGTTAGTTGGCTCTGGTCGTGAGTATAGAATACACATTTAAAAGAAAATGTGAAAAAATGTACATGCCTAGTTTAATTGGACGAATGCTTAAGACTATTTTTTGACGACTCCTATTTGAATTTGATCGCAAACAACATGATTATAAACTCGTTTTTTTATTAAAAACCAGGCAACTAGCCATCTTACAAAGAAAAGAAAATAATATATTAATTATTTCGTAGATGCTTTGCTCATCTATCGTCTGCAAAGTCAATACTTATTTTCTCTCAAAAGAATCTTAATGTTTTGATCTCACGTGATATAAAAATATCTAGCCCTTGGCTATTATGCTGTTTAAGTGCCAACCGATACTGTGTCGGAGCTTGAAAACATATCTTTCATATTTTATTATTTGAGTGCCTTTCCTAATTTAGGCCAAATGTTGCGCACTCTTTTACGTGTACATTATAAGTTTCCAGCAGAATCTAGAATACTAAAATTATGCAAATTAAATCGTTTGAAAAGCCACAACTGTCTCAAAAGTATTCATGAATTGGCAGTCAGGAACAGGTTGCGTTAGAATATATAATTAATTGAACCCAACTCCAGAATGTAGTTGATTGAATTGGCATTAACTTGATAGAACTACATTGTAATAAGGTAAAAAATATCAACGTATTTAGTTCTAATTTTTCAAAAATAATATGAGTTTATAGCTATTTCGGCGTGCGCCATCGTCAGAACTATTTTTAAGCTTGCATATACTCAGATATATATATTACCTTAGAAGAGATACACACTACATTTTATTATGTACGTGTATCTCTTCTAAGGCAGTATATATAGCTGAGTATATGCAGGGTTAAACATAGTTCTGACGATGGCGCACGCTGAAATAGCTTTAAACTTATCTTATACAAAATTGTAGAACTAAATACGTTGATATCTTTTAGCTAATTGCAGAACGCAGTGTTCTGTACGAACACACTAGAGTCCTGTCCTGGCCCTATCTTTCTATCCTTATTCTCTACTCTCTAAGAGAAGTTGAGCTATTGAGTATCACCCAGTTCTCGTAAAAACTCTTCTGGTGAGATGAACACCATTAGGAGTCCATATACCCCACATTAGCAGCGGATAAATGCGAATAAATAAATGTACGTGATAGCAATTTTCAGCTTTAAATTGTGCAAACATGGGAATAAATTCATACTAATTCTACTTAGATAATCATTATTTTAATAGTTTTTATGATTTTTTTCAATTTTATTTTATACGATTTTGTTTTTTTAGGAAGCTTCACATTCTTATAAAGATTATAAATCTACGACGCACAATTCAATTAACTATACATATACTTAAAGTACCGAAAAGTAACCCGAAGGTTTCCGGCGTGAAAACATTGCCGTATACCTCACCTATCATCATCCTTTAGAGACAAAGAAATGTAATTATCTAAATCCCCGTAATCCCAGCCAGTAATACGTTTGTAGAGTATTGTTCCTTGTTCCACAGAATTCATTACTGAGGGACTTATATGCTTGGAAATTCTCCTATCACTTTACTAAGTAAACATTCTAATTGAAGTCTTCTACCAACTTCGTGTGTAGGAACTGCACAACCGGGAGAATAAGTCAATAACGGTATTCTGTTCGTTTTATTATAATAAGTATATTAAATTTCAATTAAAGCATAATACAGGTTTTTTAAAAAGACAATATCTTAAATTTGTCTGTCTGCGTGGTCAAGTGGTCAACGTCGTTGGTTTCGGCTACGAAAGTCACGGGTTATAATTCTAGTACGGACACTTTCAATGTAACGAGAGCGATTAGCCAACCGCAAGTCCTGTCCTAGCACTATCTTTCATATCCTTATTCTCTTTTTAAAAAAAGAGGTTGAGCAACTGAGTAATAAGCAGATCTCGTAGAAAATTTCTGTTGAAATACCTCCATTAGGAGGATATATGCTCCACATTGGGAGGGGACATGGATGAAAAATATACATATTATTAGTTAAAGTATAATACCGGACAAACAAATCAGCTAAGTTTTTTTAATATCATACAAATTTGATTATCATACAATCTTGTCATTGAATTAAAACTGCTAATTTATTAATGACGAGTTAATGAGGTGAACACAATCCACAAAAAGGTGACCCACTGTGCTATGACAACTACCGTGGCATAACGCTGCTCAGCTTGCCTGGCAAGGTTCTGGCACCGATAGTCTTGGTGAGAATAGGGATTCCAATTATGAGTATCCTCTGGGAAAATCAGGTCGGGTTCTTCCTAGTCAATTCTGCGCCGACCAAATACACAATCTTAGGTGCCTTCTTTAGCAAAGCAACGAATTTAAAAGCTCACTGGTGTGTTGTTTTGTAGACTACGAGAAGGCATTTGATAATCCGCACCGGTCTTCGCTATGGAACATATTACAATTGTACGGAATCCCAACCAATATTGTTGCCATTATCAAATGTCTGCACGAGAGAAGTGATTGGAGTGAATGTTGCATAAGAATCGGTAATATAACCACTGAATAGCTTAGAGTCTCAACCGGAGTCAGACAGGGCTGCGTCTTAGCTCCGTTCTTCGATTTCATTCTGAGGAAGTCAATTCCACCTGATCGATATGTGACCGTGGTCCCCAATCTACAACTATGCCACCTCGAGTATACATACGGCGCTGTTATATTGTCGAAGGTATTCAAGAGACAATGGATAGGCTGCAGAGCAACTCGTACCGCATTGGCCTTAAAATCAATGCGAGTAAAACCAATTTCCTCTGTAACAGCGCTTGACCGGATCCACACTACCCTTTGACGAGAAATAGTCGACAATTTCAGAATTGGGGCCTCACATCACGGGAGATGACAATCCGTGTAAAGAGTTCGCTATCCGATTAGGGATAGCTGAAGCAAGCTTTAACTTAATGCGGAAAGTTTGGGACTTACAGTTGTATTCGGTCAGAACCCAGTGTCTCCTGTTTAACGCATGCATCTTGACAGTGTTGCTTTACGGTCGCAAATCATGAAACCTCACGAAAGCGCAGAGTAACCGTATACTGTTCTTAAAAAACAGATGCCTGCGGCGAATGCTAGGAGTGCGGTGGTCTGACTTTGTCAGGAACAAGGAGATTAGAGAGCAGACTAACCAGCCCCTTATTACGTCCAAAATAAAAAAAAGCGACGATGGACCTGGATTGGAGATGTGTTGAGGATGCCTCAAAATAATCTGAACCCTGCCTGTCTCTTCAAACTACCAGATGGATCTTAGCGTCATGGAAGGCCACTTATGACTATCCACAGGATGAACTCAGAGGAGCTGCGAGACGCTGGGATGACCTGGGAGGAAGCAAAAAGACAGAGAATCTCGGAGGAACTTTGTGGTGACCATATGCTCCGTATAGGAAGCGGATATGGAAAAAATAATAATGCCGAAATCTGTCAATCTAAATCAGATCTTCGTGTCAACAATTTATTTGTGCATTACGTGTTATAAATACCGGTTATTTTCCATTAAAATACCGATAGTTTTAAATTTAAGCCTCAGACAAAATACTGAGATTTCGATTGTGGTAATACCTGTATAAGAATCCCTATTTTTTGAAACAAGAAGCTGTTGTATATATTATTTGAAGGTTATGTAAATTGGTATGATTATAACCTCAAATTACAAACTATCTATGTGATAATTTGGCTTAACTCAGCCGGAAGATAAAACTAAAAAGTATTTTAGTAACCGATGTGTTCATTAGTGAACTTGACTGCTCAATATTATTTAAGCTTTGCGACAAGTGAATGTGCGATGAACGCAGCAATAAACGCCTGGCAAAAGCGGTGAGACGTATTCTCAAAAGGCTGTCATACTAATAAATTCTTTCTCTCTTTCAAGTGGCGAATAGAGGTAACGAAGGGATTTACCCCAACTATAAGTCTAGCCAGTTTATTTTTGCAAGTGATCTTAATGTGATTATTGAATGTTAGTTTGCTTTCAAATTAGTACACCAAAATCGTTAACTGATCAAATTCGCAAGACAATTCGACCACTCATTGTATAACGAAGAAATAACACCCACGATATTCTTGTAAAGCAGTGGTTCCCAAAGTGGTTCATACGGACCCCAAGGCGTCCGTAAAGCCACTGAAGTGGTCCGTGGCAAATTAAAAGTCATTTGGGGGTGCGTGGACAACGTCAGGGGGTCCGCGGAAGAATAAATATAATTGACACCTTATTTATTATAACGAAAGTTAAAATAAATAAAGTGGTAACAATTTTTACGTCCTGATTAAAATATGATTGTAGTACATAGTAAAACAAGTAATGACAATCACCCACCGTGCAATCAAACCGTTGAGGTCGTAATTGCAATTTTGGTGTAATTTGTACGTCTTGTGTTCAAAAAATGATCGGTGTAAAAAATATATAATTTTAAATGAGGTCAACTCACAGGTCCATAAATATCAGTAATCATTAGGTTATCCAATCCAGGAACCTTTTTGTGATCCTGTGATTGAAAATTAGTCCCGGAATCCAAGAATTTAAAAATCTCAGAACGCAGGAATTTGCCGATTTGCTTTAAATACCATCGTGACTCGTTTTTTTTAAACTCTTCCATATTCAATATTCTATAATTTCGGGATCTGCTAAAAATTTCTCAATCCCAAAATTTCGGGAACGCGACCATGGTTTGGTCCCGGTATTCATACCATGGTATGGTTTTTTCAATTTTGTGATCCCGGGATTGGAATTGGAATATTTTAGAATGTACGCTAGGGTCAGTAACCCCTGAATTAGGTATATTTACGCACATTTTCATGAAATACAGTTGTAAATCAGAAAATTTAATTTACATACATACATACAATAATAATAGCAATACACGATAGACAATAATAAAGACGATAATGAAGAATTTCAAAGAATTATTAATATAAATACAAAAAACAACATTTTTTTCTATTAATTCCAGCAGTCTAGCAATTTCTTTTTCACGCATGCACAAAATGATATAAATTTAAGTATAAACCCACCCTCGCCAACGAAATACGATTATTCTTCATCCAGACCGCTAACAGGTAGGTTGGTGTGTTTGTTTGCCGGTGATTTTCCTCGAAAGAATCGGTTGGCTTTTTTAAATTAGTTCCTCGGCCGAAAGATTTCTCATAGTGAAAGAGGACAAACTAACGGTCGATTGCATGCTTTTTTGCAACAAATGAAAAATAGAGGACTAAATGTCAGTCAATCTCATGGTTGGCTTTTTAAGAAAATGCAACGTATCATTATTTGGTTTATATATCTTATCATTTTTTTGGCATACTATAAAGACTTTCACAGAGCAACGAGGATTTGTTGTTAGTCTGTCCCTCTCAGATTTTTTAAAGATATACTTACTATAAATGAGAAGCGGTTCAGAAAAATCGCTTAAAATTGTTGAATAAAAAAATTGATTTAAAGAGAACTACCTGTCAGTCTATCATATTGTTGGCTTTTTATGAGTATGCAAGATATCGTATCACTTGTTCTACACAAAAAAGGTTTTGAAAAAACAACGAGGACTTGTTAGTCTATCACATGGTTAGCCTTTTAAGAGTATGCAGGATAGACTTATTTGGTTAATATAATATCTTATCACTTGTTCAACCTCATAAATTGATTTTGACGGAGTGACGAAGACTCGTTGACAGCCTATCCTTGTGAAGGCTTTTCTAAGATTATACTATTCAAGGAGTTGTTTAGTAGAATTGCTTACAATAGTTGAATGTAAAAACATTTTTTTAGTCCATATCCACTCCCTATACAGAGCATATGGCCACTACAAAGTTCCTCCATGGTTCTCTATCCCCAGCCAGTCTTTTTGCTTCCTCCCAGGTCATCCCAGCGTCCCGCAACTCCGCTGAGTACATCAAAATACAGTAAAAACATAGTCAGCTTTTTTACAATATGCAAGAAAGATTTATTTGGTATGTATAATTTATCACTTGTTAGACATTTTAAAAATATTTAGACGAAGCAACGAGAACTCGTTGTTAGTGTTTCCTTCTAAGGGTCTTAGTAAAGAATTAAATATACTATATATAGTTTCGAAGAGAGTAGGGATATAAAAAAAATCTAGAATAGGAATAGTGGCTAACAAAGCATAGATTTACTGAATTTAATTTGTTTATTTATTATAAATATTAAAATAATCTATATATATATATAAACAAAGTCGGGTTATTTACACCACGTATATCTCAAAAAGGGCTTGGCTGATTTTAATGATCTTTGATTTATTAAATTCGTCTCCGCCTAGAATCGAAACATCGGAAAAATATCACGGAAAATAAATTATGAAGAAAATTAATATTCTCATACAGTTTTCAAATGACGAACAGCTTGAAATAATGAAAATGTCGTTGTATGCCAATTTCACCCACTATCTAGTGGGTGAAATCGGCAAGTTGTTTCCAAAATTATTTTTTTTTTGCTTCTTTTGCATACGATTGACTTTTAAATAATTTTAAATTTAGATTATGGATTAGAATAAAAAAAATCGACGATATGAAATGAAAACGAAAGAAAATCGGATAATATTGAAATAAGGTTATGTTTATAATTAAGTATGACAAATTTTTTGACAAAAATATTACGCTGTTTGCACGAATGTTGTTTTACTCTGAGATGCCACGTTATTACACTTGGAACGTTATATCGAAGAAATTTTAACGTTAAAAGCAAGGCGATGCGGTTCTTGATCGCCCGAACGAATACTGATGCTCTTGGTCACATTTACACAGTTCATCCGAAAAATTACGAATGCTTCTACATGCATGTCAACAGCTCAATTTGCTTGAAAATGATATTCATTGGGACACGACAATCGATGAAGAAATTGTTTCTGAATCTCCAAGTCAGATACGCACATTATTTTCTATCATTATTTTGATGTGCTTTCCATCGAATCCATGTGAAATGTGGAACAAGTACAGGGATGACATGTCAGAAGACATTTTACATCGAATTCGTGTCAGTTCAGGGAATCCCGATCTCGAGATGAATGAAGAGATACATAACCAGGCTTTGCTTTTGATCGAAGACATGTGTTGCCTTATATGCGGCAGTTTGTTAGTCAAGTTAGGAATGCCAACGCCAGATCGTGGAATGAACGACGCTTTCAATCGAGAATCGGAACGTGAACGTCAATATGATCGAGATGCATTGAATCTATCAGTTTGAACGAATGTACCACTGTTGAACCCTCAACAGAAAGAAATGTACGATACGTTAATAAATGCAATTGATGATTGATTGATGCAATTGATGAAATGGTGGCTTATTTTTCCTCGATGCGCCCGGTGGAGCTGGGAAGACATTCCTCATGCCATTGATTATGACTACTGTTCGTGATGGATATAAAATTGCTGTAGCAGTTTCTTCTTCTGGAATAGCGGCCACGTAGATAGAAAGATTCCGAACGGTTTATTCAGCGTTGAAATTGCCGTTAAACCTACAAACCACTGAAAAACCGACATGCAAGATTGCGAAACACTCAGCAATGGCCAAATTTTTGGCAGCAAATACAACCATCACCTGGGATGAATGGACAATGGCGCAAAAATGCGCGTTGGAAGCACTCAATCGAACTATGAAAGATCAGCGCAACGACTCAAGATCTTTTGGGGGCGCAATGATTCTACTATTTGGCGACTTCCGCCAAACACTACCAGTCATTCCAAGATCGACCGCTGCCGATGAAATAAACGCTTGCCTCAAATCATCGACTTCGTGGCGCTATGTGAAAAAACTTCAGCTAACAGCAAACATGCGAGTTGCATTGCTAAACGATCCATCTGCCGAAGATTTCTCCAAGCAATTGCTGACTATCGTCGGTAACGGCCGTGTTCCTGTTGACGAATCGAACGGATTGATTTCGTTTCCGCCGAATTTTAGCAATTTCGTCTCAACGAAGGACGGCTTCATCAACAAAATGTTTCCGAACATCTAATCACAAAAATCACACAAGTTTTATAACCTTTTTGTGAATGTCCGCTTACAATATGGAGCGTATGGCCGTCTGATTTTTTTTATAAATGCATAAGGCGCTTTTTAAGACTAGAACTAAATGAGTTGATAGTGCCAACATCTAAGTGCGTCGCCTGTGCACCTGTGTGCGCCGCACACTTCGCACACGCTACGAGCCAACCATGCACACAAGTCTTTTTCCGTCTTGCCTAGTAGTAACGACGTTCCGCATAACACAGCTTGGGAAGCCATGTGTATACTTATTTTCACCACCAGGTATTCAATGTACAGCGAATCGATCCGTTTTAGGTGATATCAAACCACAAATAATAAATTTGCAAAAAAATGATCAAACAAGCGTGAAGCCAATAGGTCGCCATACGAGTAAATATTTGTTAACCACCAGTCCTGTTCTAGCCTAATGCCTCTATCCTAACTCTCTTTGACAAAAGGGGGGTGAGCAACTAAGTAAGAAACAGTTCTCGAGGAAAAATTTCTGTTGACATACCCCAATTAGGACCATATGCTCCACATTGTAAACGGAGATGAAAAAAAAATCACCATTCAAGGAGTTAAAACTAAATTAATTATTTCACTTGAGGGTCCATTGTCCGGTTTTTTGTTTGAAAGGGGTCCATGAGCATAAAACATTTGGGAACCACTGTTGTAAAGGATACAAGATATTAATAATACTATGTTATTATAAAATTAAAAACACGTACATGCTTGGAAACATCACAAAGCTACCAATAGCCTCTGAGAAAGCAAAAAGGTCAAGTTTGTTATTGATTATCCCACCACCACCCGTTATGTGTATGAAGCCGCTAAAGCAAAAAGGTCTATAATTTAAGGATAACATCAAAATTTCCCATTGTTTTTCTATGTAATTATTTACTTAGCTGCAGCCAGCGTAATCTGATTCAGCCGATAATCCGTTAAGTTAAATTTGATACGGTCTCATGCCGTGAAGAGAACGACAGAAAAAGGTATGTTTTGCTAAATTTTGCGTTGTGCTAAAAATATGAACAGAGAAAAGAAATATTTACAAAATAAATGAATGTGCTGCTTGTCTCATCACCGACCGTTATACACCATTATTAAATTAAATTATCACTTATTTACAGATATTTACATGACCTATCGTTAAACTACACATGATCGTGTTTAATTGTATATTGCGTAATGACAAAAGTTTTCCTAAAATTAAAAAAATGGTTTTAAATTAGTGTTGCCTGAACGAGTACAATGATACAAATTATGAATTAGTGGCACTAGATTGACTATAATTAAAATGTTTATTACCTCTTACAAATAAACGAATAACTTGAAATAATTATGATCTAGATCAGGGGTGGGGAACCTTTTCTTCTCTTAAGGCCGCATTCATTTTCCTGATTCGACACGAAAGCCGCAGAAAACATCGATTAAGGAATTTTTGACCGGAAAAAATTTCATGTCCATTTTTAAGGCCCAGAAATTTGCGGATTTCATAAAATTACCAGTGTGGGACTTTTTTTTTAGGTCTTTTCAGGTTTTTCAGGTTTCTAGGTTTTTCGAAAATCCCAAGAATTTACGAAAATAAAAAAGTTTACAGAATTAGAGAATTGGTCACAAGGTCGAACCAGAGTAGCCAAATGGCCGCAGGTTCCCACGCCTGATCTAGATATATCTAATGAAATATTTTTTTTAATTTAATGCCTTTTCACCAAGTATTGATAGTGAACACCTTAAAAGTTGATAGCTATATATGTATATTCTTTATGCCTTTTTCAGAACTATAGTTAATCTTTATTTAACTAAACCATTTGTACTGGCTCAGAAGAGATACATCTTCTCATCTAGTACGAAATCTTATATTGAAAAATATAAAAAATATTAAATAAAATAAATTCGCTTGTGTGTTTTCTAGAAAATGTGAAATTTTTTATTATATTTGTATAATTTATTTAAACAAATTATTTTAAATTTCAATGAGAGTACGTATTGATTACGTATACAATTTTATAAAGTAAAATATTTCATTATTAATTTTGGTCCCTTAAATTTTCTCAAAAACCTTTGTCACTGTTTATTGTAAAGAACACTACACTTAAACGTGCGATCCGAGCACATGATAAAGATTCTTTGTCAATAAAAGAAAGACTTGTCAACATAAAAAGCAACATCGATCATAAAAATCGACTCTTCGAGGGCTGTATATACGATTAAAGGGTACTTTTTGTATCCATGTCCGCTCCCCATTTGGTGCATATGGCCTTCTCATGGAGGTATCTTACGTTTTTTTTACGAAAACTGTTTGTTACCCAGTCGTTCAACCTCTCTTTTTCGAAAAGAGTAGTAGGGATAGAAAGATAAGGCTAGGACAGGAATAGTGGTTAACTAATCACTCTCGCTACGCCCAGTCGTAAAAAAATAGGAAAGGATGAGAAGGAATTTATAAACATCACAAACGCCCATGCCTTCGAACAGAAATCGATAAATCGATCGAAACAATGCTTTTCGAACTTGAACCCGTGAGTTCCAGGACGGAAGTCCACAACGCTAACCTCTACGTCGTAGAGCTCGGCAAAGTAAATAATTTTCTTGCTTTAAACATTCTTGAGTCCTGGCAGAGCGTTTTGATTGTTAGCGTATTTGACTACACCGAGTACAGCAATAGCGGTCGAAATGACTAACGGTTTTTCGATATTTCCTAATAAAATCCCGGTGTTAAGAAAATAGCAATAAAAAATAATACATAATTACGACCACTCGGGGAAGCAATAAATTAATATCAGTATTTTGACATTTCATACTTAATACCGATAATTAAAAAATATATCCATATAAAAAGCAAAAAAAGTGAATTTTCATAAATTCCAAAAATGAATTGTTTGTTGTAAACAAGTTTTATAGAAATGGTCCAGATATTGCTTTCTTTTGCTACATAACATTTGAAATAGTTAGTAGAAAAGATGATAAGCCAGACGGGATTTCGGGACGTCTTTTCAAACCGGAACGATCCATACCAAGCCAGTGCGTTTCACAAGACTACGTAGTATGGTATTATGTCTAATTTAGGTATACGCTGTCAGAAGTAATGGGCAATAACGTTGTGCGTGTGTTTATAAGTATGATTTATTCATGAGATGTGAGGGATGAGTAGAAGATTTAAATAATTCGATAACAAGTATATTAAAATGCAGTGACATAAAATAGATAATACTTTTTAACTTAACTGTTTTTTACGAACGATCTTCCAGAACCCACCTTTGTAACATGTGGCTGTATCGACGTACAATGAACACTTCCTGGAAAAACTTATTATTTTCTATTTCTACTATTGTCCGAAAAACAGAGGTTGAGAAACTGAGCAACCCGCAGTATTCGTAGAAAACTGGATAAACTTCATAACGCGTACATAACATGCGCCACATTAAGATCGGATAAAGTAAAAAAAACACTTAATGTACTAACAGTCAGTAAATAACTGAATAAATTTTTAGTTATTGTAATTGTAACTTTTATTATTATTTAGGTCTTGCTAAAATTTTATTCAGACGATCCTGGTGAAAATTTGAAACTAGAATGACATTGTTACGCTACGAAATACACCCTGTAAGAAGAGTATCAGAAACGGGTTGCATAAGTAGATCGCGCAGTGCCATAAAAAATATTGAATACGAACTAGATTTCGTTGCAACGAGTTCTGATTTCATTGTATTTCTTAACTTAGTATATGACTTATAGTACTTATACGAATAGCGAGTAGTTCCAACTCATGAAAGATTTCAATTAAAAAACTGTTTTTATGTTTTAAGTGTTGTATTGAAACAGTAGACTATTGCATACAAGTAACTGCTCCAAAACCACTCCTTCCAATTATTTTAAATCGTTTAACGCTGTTGTGCTAATTTTAGAAAACCTGTAAATTCCCAGGAGTTCAAAATCAGCTAGCATGTTATTTTTAAATCTGTCAGCGAACTACAATCTTTCAATCTCGAATCCCAAATTTATCCACGATTTCATGTTGATCGATCAGTCCCAGGATACTGGGATTACAAAAAGGGCCCAAGATTGGATGTCCTAATCTTGACAGAGCTGCTTTAGAGCTGCTGGTCATTGAACTTTACAAAAACACAGGATAAACTGTGAACTTTGAAATTTGAAAACAGATGCGTGCAGTCAATACTAGAGGTTCGGTAGTTTGAATTCACCAGGAACTCTGAGATAAGCGAGTGGGCTAACCAGCCCTTGAAAAATCGACAAATGACCTGGCTTCACGTGTGAAAACCTTAATCTTGCTTGTCTCTTCTACCGACCGAATGGATCCCATTGCTGTAGAAGGGCGCTAATGACCATCCATAGGATAAACCCGGTGGAGCTGTACTCAAGCACAATAAACTGTGTTAATTTCATGACGCCAATGTTGGAGGTCTTATGTGTGATTGAAAAGTGCTTTTTTGGTTTATAATATATATGGTAGAGGCTAATAAAATAGTGATTAAATTAAAAAAGAAAGGTTTATCTACCAGAAAGTCTCTCGGTTAAAAGCCGTTAATTGATGGAAAAACAATATACACATTATATCGTTTGACAGAAAAACACAATTTGAAACCTGATTAATTAATTTACTATTATTTGTTTATTATTTTACTACATATGTTTTTCAAGATTTATTTTTGTCTGTAACGCACAGCATATCACTGTGTCTCAAAGCGTTGCACGAGAGAGTGAGAAAGAGAGAAAGTGATGAATGAATATCGACGGGTGACACAACCACCTTGAAAATAATTATGCTATGCGAAAGATGATTAATATACCCTCTTTGTAACTTAGATAAAACGTATTTATTTAACGAATAAACTTGAGTGTTCTAAATAAATAATAATGTAAGTATCATTCAATTTATGAATACTGAATAGTTGTTGGTAATAAATACCGCATAAAGTTTATAAGGAAATTTTTGCATCTGGGGTAGTGAACACACCAATGTTCGCATTACTTAAGCACAACTCTTTTCATTCTTTTAAAAATCTTTTGATAAAAGAAAACTGAAATAAAAAGTATCGCGAAATTAATTTTGGTGTGTAGTGAAAACGGCAAGACGCAAGGAGTATTTGCTTTCTGTTAATGTAGAAAAAACATTCACTAATGGGTATACTCATATTTTGGATAGATAACTTTAATGGATTTCTTGTTAAGCAATCTGTAGCAAAGCTTTTTTTTAATAAGCTCTTTGTTAATCGACTTGATGGAGCTTTAGGTCGGAGGTCCTAAAACGCGTTAGCATCAAATATCTACGAGTATACGGTGAAGCCAGTTTCTTAGACACCACATGCATTTTAATGTGTATGGTATTAAATACACTTACTATAATTGTACTATATCTACACGCATACATACGTAAATATGTAAAATATAAATATTTTAAAAAAAGGTGCCGGAACTCACTTCTTGTCAAGCTTTTCACTAGACATTTTCTAATCCATGTTCGTTCCTAAAGTGGAGCATATGGCTTCCTAATGAAGGTATCGCAAAACGGAAGTTTTTTATCCTGCTCCTGAACGTTCATTTTTTTCAAAGACAGAAAAATAGGACTAGAACAAGACTAGCGATTAACTAATCGCTCTAGCCTTGTCCCGTTAATGTTCGGATTGAAAAAACTGGAGCAACGTTTAAGATGTCACAAACACTGATGCATTCGAAAAGAAGTCGATTGTAACCACTGATCAACGTATTTTTAACGATCAAAAAGTGTCAATGGTGGTCCGACGGTTTTGATGAACAAAAGAGACGAATCTGATGCGAATGAATTCCGTGTGACACAAAAACACACTAAATGACGCAAAAGCTACCGGGTTTTGGTCACAGGATAAATCTATGAACTCGGTATTGTTTTGTATGTTACGGTTAAAAAAAAACATTTTGCGAATACTGATTTTGAATATTAAAAAATCAAGAAAAAAGGTGCCGGAACGCCGTTTCACCTCGTTACATGGTAAAAAAAACCTGGGTATACACATATGCGTCAATATACAACACAAAGAAGCAAATCGTGAAGAGTAATTTTTATGACGCTAAGAGTAGTAGAGTACACCGGTATTTTAGCCGGCTGCGGAATCGCGTGGTCAACGTCGTTGGCTTAGAACGTAGAGATCACAGGTTTGAATCCCAGTACGGACAGTTTTTATACATTGATTTTTCAATCGATTTGCGAATTTCTGCTTGAAGGCATGGATGTATGTGATGCCTTTAACCTTCTAACCCATTCTATCCTAAAAAACGGAGCGTAGCGAAAGTGGTTAGCTATACACGCCTGTCCTAGCCCTATCCATCTAATCCAACACTCTTTAGAAAAAAATACAGCTTGAGCAACTGAGTAACAAGCGGCTCTCGTACACTGTTGAGATAAACTCCATTATTACTCTACATATGTATTTGCCCCACCTTGGAAGCGGACATAGTAAAAAGAAAATTACATCAAAAATTTAAATAACGGTTGTGAAATATTTATCCGGTTATGCGAATCCTATACCCATTGCCGCATTATGATGGAGTACAGTTTAAGATTAGATCGTTGTTATTTTGAATGCTATATTATGACACGCCCACGGCTGTTTTTTTGACGCTGAACTCATATGTATTATATAATTGGAATGTTCAATTAATATTTGATTAAGATTAATTAAAATTCCTAAATCACAAGTACGAAATGTACAAAATAAAATATACAGAACGCACCATAAAATCCTTCGAAATACTGCGATGAAGAGTCTGAATACGGAAATCGATAATATTATACATTTTGTTGGAAATCAAATTAATGCATCCATTTCCAAAAGAATCGATGTCGGCGAAATTTTTACTCATAATCACCCATGCAAAAAATGGAGTGTAATCAGTTACTAATCGTTGTTTTGTAACCGCCTAACACATTTGCTTCAAATGCGAAGCATTTGGACTTACAACAAAGCTTACCTGAGTATATTTTTTACTAAAACTGTTTGACATCAATCGCTCAACCCTGTTTTTCTGAGAGAGTAATGATATACAAATAATGCTAAAGGAAAGACTTGTGTTGATATAATTGCTTTCGCTATGCTTTGTTTTCATGATCGGTTGGGTGACAGGACGAATTTAGAGATTCTTGCCTTCTAGCAAAAATCCATAAATCGTTTGAACAATAAAATTATAAAACTTTTCGTGTTGGGATTGGATCCCGTGAATATCACGACTGAAGTCGAAGACTTTGACCACAGAAAAATCATATAATATAGTGACTACTGAAAACAATAATCTACATTTTTAAATTAAATGATAGTTATGTGAAGAAATAATTCTGAAGGTAGAATAAAAGTAAAATAGAAAAAAAAAACATTTAAAGTTGACATCGGCTTGGCAGTATCTCACCATTTCAAATAAAAATAACAGCATTTTTTGTATAAATAGCACTGTTAAATTATATTTCTTATTAGTTGACAATGCTCGCAACGAACGAAACATGTCTTGACCTTTTAAATAAAGTGAAAATAAAGTACAAAAGAATATTATGTTTTTTATTAATATAATGCCCTTCTAACTATTGACACCCTAAAAGTGATAAGCATACTTATCTCAAAATCGACGGATTTTATTTCAGATTTCAGGTAGAAATATACTTTTTGAATAAGTTTCGAAACTACAAATACCTAATACTTTCGACGGTTTCGGCGGTAACTTTGTGGAAGTTCATTTTAATAGAAAATTTAAATTAAATTTGATTATTCCACGTATTGTGTTACTAACTGTGACACGTGTTTCGCCTCTTTGCGATAGTAAGTCTGAAGATGCCTCTGAATGAGGCGAAACACGTGTCACAGTTAGTAACACAATACGTGGAACAATCAAAGTTAATTTAAATTTTCTATACAAATACCTAGTTTGTCTACGTAAACATACAAAACTAATTTGGTAAAAACATTTACTGATTTTTTAATATTTTTTATCTCGAATTTGATATACTTTTAAATCATGAGCTAATTCAAATAAATTAATTCACAACGTAATCTACCATACAGGAAATGATTTGAATGTACGTTTAGTAACGTTTGCCATATTCGACTCTAACTCCCGAAATACATAAAATTATACGGTGGAATTGATTATAAAAGAATGCATGAACGATTTTCTTAATAATAACTTAATACCGACCACTAAAATAGGCAGTTAAAAACAAAAACAGGCATTATGAGAGACCCACATGTCATTCGGCAGTAGTGATTTGGAGAATAACGACAAAATTAACTACCCTATACTATAATCACTAACTCCCATTAGATGCTTGCTTAGATTATGCTAAATAGTGTTTCTAAATCTGTATATTAGATAATATTACAAACTTATGCAATTAGAGGTTAGAAACATTTTAAAAGTGTCATTTTTATTGAGACCATTTATATTTTATTTCTTGTAAAATAATGAAAATATGTACAAGACACCACAACACGTTCAAAAACGATAACGTAGACAATAAATAAAGCAATATAATAGTCAATGAAATATATTTAGGAATAACCTTCAGTTATAAAGAAGCTCGTCGCGTTTTCCAGGACTGCAGCCGAGATGTCAGGATTCTCCCTGGTTGAAGTGTGACAGAGTCGAATTCCATTACGATCACTTGTATAAATTGATTTTGAAATAATTTATTTGATTTTTATACAAAAGCGTGGATGTTTGTTGATGTTCGAATGTCAAGGTTAAGCGCCTAAATACCAAGCAGCTCTCGAGAATTACTTATTTTGGTATTATCCTCATTGGAGTTCAAATGATCCGAATTGGGAGTAGACATGGGTGATAAAACAAATAGGTTCGCGTTTGTATTTAAAAAAAGTTATCAATAGTTTTTTTTTTACGTTTCAGAAAAAGTATTCTCATTTGAACGAACATTAGCTATTAGCATTATATTGATTTATTTTATGTAATTATTTGAACATTTTTTTCCATGTTTATCATTGTTTTTTTTTTCATAATTTGAAGTGATTTATCAGTGTATTGTGATCTAATGTCCTCGACTGATATAATAGCTGCTACGTTATGTAGCATTCAAAATAATCTTGATTACTGACTGACATGTTTGGCCGAATACAAATGGAATATTGTGTGATGTTGATTTAATTTATATGTAAAAAAAATAATAATAGCACAGATAATAAATTTCAGCTGCCTCATGTGTTGAGAGCTGTTGACACGGCGGATTATCAGATACCCAAAAATAGCGAGGGCATTGTTTACGAAAAATGGAGGTAACACACAACAATACGACGAAATATAACCCTATCTTTTGCACGAGTAATTTCGTTTTTTAAGGGTGGCTTTTAAAAAGATAAATAGTAAGAAAATGCGATACTATTATGGACTTTTCAGTCCAAAATAATTTTCTTCTATATAATTTAATTAAAATACGTCAGTAAAATAAAATATTATTTCGTAAGTACTGTTCTTGCTGATCACAGTAAGCTGTGTCCAAGTCACAATTATAATATAATATAATGTATTGGTTTTTAATCACCTCTGTTAGTAGCTGACAATATTTTGAGTTTCGTTTTTTATACAATGTATGTACGTATATGCAAATTATAAATTCAAGATTTTCTTTTTAATGATAAAATTATAATTTTAAGATTTTTACGATTTGGCAATCGCCCTCTCATATTCAAATGTGAATGAATAAAATCCCCAAACGGAAATATTCAAAAATTAAAAGATTTATTGTCATTTAAAATATATTAAAAAAAATTGATAGTTATTAACCTTTCTGGTACTATGACCGTACATTTACAGTTGGTAGTAACCACGTCAAAAGGCCAATGACCGTACATATATGTTCGCTCCGTTTTTTGACAGTCCACTGAGTTTTAATAAAAGTGGTTAACGTATTACCACCTATGGAATATTCTTACAAACGTTTCCACAAATATTTCGAAGATTTCGATTTTATCGACTGACTTATAAGCTGATGAAATTTTGTCATACAGCAACGTATGGAACGCGTGGAGTCCGTAACCATTTCGCGCGCTATCTATCGGTCGTCGTTTTTTTTTGTTGCTAATTTCTTAGCGGTATTTTCTTTCAAATCTTTACAATCTTATTGTTTTTTCGCGGATATATATGTAAATATATATATATTTGTCTACATTCATTGCTTTGTCGAGTTGTTGTGCGTCGAGTGCAACGTGGCATTGTGTGTGGTTCCATGTTTTGAGGAATACCACACAAATAAGCAATATTAGGATGTTTAGTAACAATACTTTTAGTGTATAGTATAATTTAGTGTTGAGTGAAAATTACTATATTTGGAACCAATAAAAAATAGTAACACAAATTTATTCAAGTGCAAAATCATCGGTTATGAACCCCCTGAAATTACTATCAGGTATTTAATGAATTTATTACGACTAGCTGTAAGCCCGTTGCCCAGCAACGTGAGATTTTTGTTGCATTATAGAAAGGTCAGAAATTTACTGGCATGAACAATTGAATGCATATTTATTATTAAATATGTATATAATCTAATAACAAATAATTAATAAATTTTATTTTTAAGTTAATAAATAAAGTTTTTATTTTTCCCTAGGGTAGCAGAAATTTTGTAAATTATTTATTTTTTGTAATAATGTTTAAGTTTGCTAACAACCATTTTTCGTCGTAGCAGAAATTTCGTAAATTATAGAATTTTTGGAATAATGTTTAAGTTTGCTAACAACCATTTTTCGTAGAAGCAGAAATTTTGTAAATTATTTATTTTTTGGAATAATGTTTAAGTTTCACTTTTAAGGTGTTCACTGTCAATACTTGGTGGAATGGCATTATAATAAAAATAATAAAACATTTTTAGTACTTTTTCCACATAAAATTTATTAGATCAGGACCGGTTTCGCTCATCGCGAGCATTATCAACTGATAATGCTCGCGATTGATAATGCTCGCGATGAGCGAAACCGGTCCTGATCTAATAAATTTTATGTGGAAAAAGTACTAAAAATGTTTTATTATTTTTATTATAATGTTTAAGTTTGCTAACAACCATTTTTCGTAGTAGCAGAAATTTCGTAAATGATAGAATTTTTGGAATAATGTTTAAGTTTGCTAACAACCATTTTTCGTAGTAGCAGAAATTTCGTATATTATTGAATTTGTGGGTTGTGATTATTTTATCGACTATTGATATATAGATTTTTATAGTAAACACTAAGCTCAGTTGATTCCTTTCCTTATATTTGGTTTATATGTACCAATTGATATTAAAATTGATTTAAACAAATAAAAAATGAGACTTCTAAAAAAGCGTATATTCCATATAGTTTTTATCCAGTACCAGACAGGTTAAACACTGCCAATGCTTGAGATATTATTAATTAAAAAAAAATGAAATCAACTCAAAAAGAATAGACATCATCACCCATGTTGAGATGTTAAAAATAATTAATCTTGATGGAACGTGTACTCGGCTCCTCTGATATATACGGTAAAGCTCATATGAACAGCAGATGCTGAGAGTTACGAATTTTTATCGAAAGGCATAAATCCTAAGTAAATTGCTATTTCTCGATCAAATTTTTCGAAAGGAAATTGCTTCTTATACAGGTTACTAGTCAAATACAATTTGCTCGAAAAATATTACACAAAAAGATAACGCTATGATTTAAACTATCATTATCATATCCTGTTTAAAACATCTGTATACAATTTATATCATTTTTTCATGTCGAATTTAGTATAAACGAAGTTATTAACTTTACTCTTACATTTTTAATAGTTGCGAAATCTATAAATTATCAGGTCATCGAGCTAAAATAAAAGATCTTCGACTTTATTTTCGAGATTATTTTAGAATCTGGTTTACCGAAAGCCCACATTCCGAAATTCTCTTGGAATTTCAAAAAATTATGGCACGATTTTATGATGAGAGACCAATCCCGGGGTCAAAAAATTGTAAATCACAATAAGGGTCCGAGATTGAATGCCCCTTAATTTCACAAAGTAAATGAAATGGATGATATCCAACGGTCATCCAGAATTCCAACCGTCAGAATAAAATGCAAACAGTATTGAGGAAGTATGGAGTCATCCGCAGCACGTGAACCAGTTACTTCCGACGTCACCACATGGAAACTAACGTAACAGGGCTTGCCTTGTACTGTAAAGATATCTCTGTCAAATTTGAATCGTTAAAATTTAATATTGAAATTTCGCCAAGCACTTTCACTCCAAATCTTAAATGATATCTCTGTCATTGAAAAATACGCGTGACGTTACACATTTACGTATTATTATATATAATAATATTATTTAAAAAAAAATGTTTCTAAAAAAGTAACATGTATAATTTACCCCGCCTACGAAAACGTATCCTAAAAGTTAAAACGAAAAAATGAACAAAATAGCTCATGATTACGGTGAAAACGTTAATATAAAATATAACCGAAACCAATTGAACGGCTGAACGATCTATCAAATTATTCTTAATGTATGGAAATTAAAAGAATATCTGGCATTAATAATAAAGTATTGTAACATTGAAAAACTTTAACTTTTCTAAAAGCAATTATTCTGAAGTAATGATATAATAATTTTCAATTAAATTAATGATATTTGATCGAATAAGAAAGATAATAATGATCTGTTCAATATAAGCAGTATTTCTAAATATGTGTATCATCATTGATGGCTTATCCAAGTTTCGAACATTGAGATATTTAATAATGACTGTGAATGAATATTTTTAAAGTCTGATTTATTTTTACTCAAAATTTTCGATGAAAAAAATAAATGGCCGAATGGTGAACTCATTGGCTTCAGTCGTAGAGCTCACGAGTTAGATCTCAGTACGGACAGTTTCACAAGAAGATTTCCAATCGATATAATGGATTTATGTTCGAAGGAATTGTTATCTGTGATGTCTTAAATTCCTTTCCAACTTATTCAATCCTAAAACAGGTAGTAAACCCAGTGCTATTCCTATTCTCCTATCCCTAATATCTTCAAAAGGTTGAGCAATCGATTTCCTGAGTCTGTCAAGTTTGGCTTAAAATTGAAACCAAATGAATAACGGAAACACGTCGGGCGGTCTTAAAAAACTTAAGCAAGCTAGAAAGACATGAAAAACGATTTCTTTTTAGACGGTTTCATTTTTCAATACATCAATTGATTTATGTCAAAAGATATGAATGTTTGCCATATCACAAATTCTCTCAAACCTTTCCGATCCCTAAAACGAAACATAGCTAGTGTTATTTTCACACGTCCGCTCCAAATGTTGAGCATATGGCCTCCTAATGGAGATATCTCAACCGAACTTTTTTCTAGGAGAACTGTTTGTTACTCAGTCTTTCAATCTCTCTTTTTTAAAAAGAGTAATATAACTAAAAAGATAAGGCTAGGACAGGACTAGTGGTTAACTAATCACTCTCGCTACGCCCAGGTATTAAAGGATCGGAAAGGGTGGGAGAAAATTTTTAGACATCGCAAACACCAACGCTTTTAAACAGAAATCGATAAATCAATCGATAAAATACTGTTTGTACTGGGACTCGAACCTGTGAGATCCGGGACGGAAGCCCACAACGCTAACCGCCGCACCATAGGACCCGGCGTGATTAGCTGACCACTAATCCTGCTATATCCCAAACTTTCTATCCCTTCTCTCTAAGAAAAAGAGAAAAAACCAAGAAAAAAACATGTAACCATGTAAACAGCAGTCCGTTACTAGTTTGGTATTTAAATTTGACGTTTGAAAATACATCCGTTTTAAGCCGGTTAGCCGATCTTTTTTAGCCGAAATCGGTTGGTAATTTTGTAAGGGTAATTGGATGACTATATACCTTCTAACAAATATGCTATCAAAAAAGTTCTACTATCATCGCTCCCGCCAGCTATTGATATTTCAAATGAATAGTAAAATGTATATCACAATGGCAAGAATCATTCATTTATCAGGAGTCGTTGATTAATAGGTTATTCATAAGCCTATAACTGAATTGCGTTCACTTCATTTCTGTTCTCAACGTTCCGACAGTGACATATTGCAAACAAAAATGACAGTTCGCAAAACGACAACGTATTCGATTGTTAATCGATAAAATTGCTAATGGTCTCTCAAATAATTATTATTCAACGACAACAGCAGTTGAAAACGAGTCAGAGGGTTAAATGACCCCCACAGCAGCCGATGAAAAAAGCTTGTATGAAAACATTACGTTTACGTGTATTTATTTATCAAGAAAATATACACAATATTTAAAATGCCGCAAAAAATTAAAAACAAAAAAACATAAAAATCTACTTATAAATCAAAAGTTAGTGTATTTTATCAATCATTTCAATTATTTGAAAATCGTATCAGAAAATGTGACATTTTCGAAGGTTATTGATATGATATTTTAATTCTTAAAAAATACCATGTATGGATAAGCTTTAAAATAATAACTTCTCGACTGTCAATGGAAATAATGAGACGTATTTGAACCATTGTGATATATTTAAAAAAAAGTACTTTTGTAACGAATTCATTCCTGAATTAATATGTAGCATTAAGTAAGCTGCTTTGCACACTCGCTGTGATGAGATTCTGAAATATCTGACAGTATAATTTTTTCCATTTGATTTGTTTATCTGAAAAAAACCACTTAGGCCTACAGTCAAAATGTAAAAAAGGATACTTGTAACATATTTGAAAGATGGTTTGTAAAAAATGTAAAACTAGATTAATTATTAAACTCAATTATTCAACGTGTACTAAATTAACATTGTTAATTAAGATCATGACCGTTTTTTCTCACCATGAAGATTATCAACCGATCTTTATTAAGGATACGGAATTGGCGTAAAAAAATGTTTTATTAAAAATATATTATATGTAATGCTTTTCTATCAAACGTTGACAGTGACATCTTAAAAATGATATTTATTCGTCGTTGAATTGATAAATGTCAAAATATTGTGAAGCTGAGTGGTCATTAAGTAGTTATTTAATCAATACAATGTTCCGCTATGTGTTTAACATTTTAAGATAAAAATCAACAAAAAACCGTATAATGTATAGAGTTGTATTCACTTCTACAAAGGCAGAAAATCCAAGTTAGCCTTTGTAGCATAACAGAGCGATCACATAATATGTTGTTTCGGGGTTAAGCGCTTATCAAGTTTAAATTAAATCACTTTTAAGGTGTTAACTGTCAATACTTGGTGGAATGGCATTATAATAAAAATAATAAAACATTTTTAGTACTTTTCCCACATAAAATTTATTAGATCAGGACCGGTTTCGCTCATGATGAGCATTGTCAACTGATCAGTTGACAATGCTCATCATGAGCGAAACCGGTCCTGATCTAATAAATTTTATGTGGAAAAAGTACTAAAAATGTTTTATTATTTTTATTTAAATTAAATGTTTGTTGGTTGAATTGGTATTTATTTGTTACAACTGTAACGTTATAAAGTTATGTTAAAAATAACGCAATATCTTAACATTAATAGCCGATAAGGTCCGTCTGTAAGGACGTCCGCAGTAAGGTACAGACCAATGATTTCGATTTATTCTGAACAGCACATTTTTGAAATGTTGTTCTATCCAATGGGAGCGGCTTATTTTAAACCGGGCGTGAATGTTCTGATATCGCCACGTTTGAAAATTTGATATTTCTTGGTGTAGAGCTAAAGTATTGTATCACCATACATCATAATATTCGAATAATCAAAGACTTTAATTCGACTATTGCAAACTATGATTATAGGGCTATCGAAATGAATCGTCTGATCGTGTGAGTCGATGTGAGACTAATATTTTTTGGAGCGGATTTGATCAATTGAATCATAATGATGAATCTTTTCACGTCTGACCTTGAAAATCTGTTAGAATTCTTTAATCTATATATTAATAGCCGATAAAATAAGTTTTCACTTTTCACTTTTTACTTTTTACTTTTTACTTTTTACTTTTTACTTTTTACTTTTCACAAATGTGTGCGTACTGATGTCCTCGAGCGTATTTGAAAATTAGTTTGATAAAATATATATACTACAAAAAATGGTTGTTAGCAAAGTTGAACATTATTCCAAATATTAAATAATTTACGAAATTTCTGCTCCTACGAAAAATGGTTGTTAGCAAATTTGAACATTATTCCAAAAATTCAATAATTTACGAAATTTCTGCTACTACGATAAATGGTTGTTAGCAAACTTAAACATTTCAATTATTCTAAAAAATACATTATTTACAATTAAATAGTGCAGGGGTGTCGATATATGTCCCGTGATCTATTTCTTCTTCTACGAAATATATTTGTTTGCCAACTTAAATATTTCAATTATTCTAAAAAATATATTATTTCCAATTAAATAGTGCAGGGGTGTTGATATATGTCCCGAGATCTATTTCTTCTTCTACGAAATATGTTTGTTAGCAAATTTAAACATTTCAATTATTCTAAAAATTACATTATTTACAATTAAAATACTGCAGGGGTGTCGATATTTGTCCCGTGATCTATTTCTTCTTCTACGAAATATATTTGTTAGCCAACTTAAATATTTCAATTATTCTAAAAAATATATTATTTCCAATTAAATACTGCAGGGGTGTTGATATATGTCCCGAAATCTATTTCTTCTTTTACGAAATATGTTTGTGAGCAAATTTAAACATTTCAATTAGTCTAAAAATAACATTATTTACAATTAAAATACTACAGGGGTGTCGATATATGTCCCGTAATCTATTTCTTCTTCTACGAAATATGTTTGTTAGCAAACTTAAACATTTCGATTATTATAAAAATTATATTATTTCCAATTAAATAGTGCAGGGGTGTTGATTTATGTCCCGAAATCTATTTCTTCTTCTACGAAATATGTTTGTGAGCAAATTTAAACATTTCAATTAGTCTAAAAATAACATTATTTACAATTAAAATACTACAGGGGTGTCGATATATGTCCCGTAATCTATTTCTTCTTCTACGAAATGTGTTTGTTAGCAAACTTAAACATTTTAATTATTCTAAAAATTATATTATTTCCAATTAAATACTGCAGGGGTGTTGATATATGTCCCGAAATCTATTTCTTCTTCTACGAAATATGTTTGTTAGCAAATTTAAACATTTCAATTAGTCTAAAAATAACATTATTTACAATTAAAATACTACAGGGGTGTCGATATATGTCCCGTAATCTATTTCTTCTTCTACGAAATATGTTTGTTAGCAAACTTAAACATTTCGATTATTATAAAAAATATATTATTTCCAATTAAATAGTGCAGGGGTGTTGATTTATGTCCCGAAATCTATTTCTTCTTCTACGAAATATGTTTGTTAGCAAACTTAAACATTTCAATTATTCTAAAAATTATATTATTTCCAATTAAATAGTGCAGGGGTGTTGATATATGTCCCGAGATCTATTTCTTCTTCTACGAAATATATTTGTTAGCAAACTTAAACATTTTAATTATTCTAAAAATTATATTATTTCCAATAAAATAGTGCAGGGGTGTTGATATATGTCCCGAGATCTATTTCTTCTTCTACGAAATATATTTGTTAGCAAACTTAAACATTTTAATTATTCTAAAAATTATATTATTTCCAATTAAATACTGCAGGGGTGTTGATATATGTCCCGAAATCTATTTCTTCTTCTACGAAATATGTTTGTTAGCAAATTTAAACATTTCGATTATTATAAAAATTATATTATTTCCAATTAAATAGTGCAGGGGTGTTGATATATGTCCCGTAATCTATTTCTTCTTCTACGAAATATGTTTGTTAGCAAACTTAAACATTTCAATTATTATAAAAATTATATTATTTCCAATTAAATAGTGCAGGGGTGTTGATTTATGTCCCGAAATCTATTTCTTCTTCTACGAAATATGTTTGTTAGCAAACTTAAACATTTCAATTATTCTAAAAATTATATTATTTACAATTAAAATACTACAGGGGTGTCGATATATGTCCAGTAATCTATTTCTTCTTCTACGAAATGTGTTTGTTAGCAAACTTAAACATTTCGATTATTATAAAAATTATATTATTTCTAATTAAATAGTGCAGGGGTGTTGATATATGTCCCGAGATCTATTTCTTCTTCTACGAAATATGTTTGTTAGCAAACTTAAACATTTCGATTATTATAAAAATTATATTATTTCCAATTAAATAGTGCAGGGGTGTTGATATATGTCCCGTAATCTATTTCTTCTTCTACGAAATATGTTTGTTAGCAAACTTAAACATTTCAATTATTCTAAAAATTATATTATTTCCAATTAAATAGTGCAGGGGTGTCGATATATGTCCCGTGATCTATTTCTTCTTCTACGAAATATGTTTGTTAGCAAACTTAAACATTTCAATTATTCTAAAAATTATATTATTTACAATTAAAATACTACAGGGGTGTCGATATATGTCCCGTAATCTATTTCTTCTTCTACGAAATGTGTTTGTTAGCAAACTTAAACATTTCGATTATTATAAAAATTATATTATTTCTAATTAAATAGTGCAGGGGTGTTGATATATGTCCCGAGATCTATTTCTTCTTCTACGAAATATGTTTGTTAGCAAACTTAAACATTTCGATTATTATAAAAATTATATTATTTCCAATTAAATAGTGCAGGGGTGTTGATATATGTCCCGTAATATATTTCTTCTTCTACGAAATATGTTTGTTAGCAAACTTAAACATTTCAATTATTCTAAAAATTATATTATTTCCAATTAAATAGTGCAGGGGTGTTGATATATGTTCCGTAATCTATTTCTTCTTCTACGAAATATATTTGTTAGCCAACTTAAATATTTCAATTATTCTAAAAATTATATTATTTCCAATTAAATACTGCAGGGGTGTTTATATATGTCCCGAAATCTATTTCTTCTTCTACGAAATATGTTTGTTAGAAAATTTAACATTTCAATTATTCTAAAAATTACATTATTTACAATTAAAATACTACAGGGGTGTCGATATATGTCCCGTAATCTATTTCTTCTTCTACGAAATATGTTTGTTAGCAAACTTAAACATTTCGATTATTATAAAAATTATATTATTTCCAATTAAATACTGCAGGGGTGTTGATATATGTCCCAAAATCTATTTCTTCTTCTACGAAATATGTTTGTTAGCAAATTTAAACATTTCAATTAGTCTAAAAATAACATTATTTACAATTAAAAAACTGCAGGGCTGTCGATATATGCGCCGAGGTCGATTTATGGTACTTTGAAAAATGATTGTTAGCAAACTTGAACATTATTCCAAATATTAAATAATTTACGAAATTTCTGCTCCTACGAAAAATGGTTGTTAACAAACTTGAACATTATTCCAAATATTAAATAATTTACGAAATTTCTGCTAACTATAAAAATAAAATAAATAAAATAAAATAAAATAAAATAAAATAAAATAAAATAAAATAAAATAAAATAAAATAAAATAAAATAAAATAAAATTAAATAAAATTAAATAAAATAAAATAAAATAAAATTAAATTAAATAATATAAAATAAAATAAAATTAAATAAAATAGAATAAAATTAAATAAAATTAAACACAATGCAACAAAAATCTCACGTTGCTGGGCAACGGGCTTACAGCTAGTCTTAACATTAATAGCCGATAAGGTCTGTCTGTAAGGACGTCCGCAGTAAGGTACAGACCAATGATTTCGATTTATTCTGAACAGCACATTTTTGAAATGTTGTTCTATCCAATGGGAGCGGCTTATTTTAAACCGGGCGTGAATGTTCTGATATCGCCACGTTTGAAAATTTGATATTTCTTGGTGTAGAGCTAAAGTATTGTATCACCATACATCATAATATTCGAATAATCAAAGACTTTAATTCGACTATTGCAAACTATGATTATAGGGCTATCGAAATGAATCGTCTGATCGTGTGAGTCGATGTGAGACTAATATTTTTTGGAGCGGATTTGATCAATTGAATCATAATGATGAATCTTTTCACGTCTGACCTTGAAAATCTGTTAGAATTCTTTAATACATTAAGAATATTCAAATTATGATATGGATATATGATAGAATAATATTTTGCTTTTTTCATACACTTGGACAAAATGTGCAACTGATTTTTTATTGAAAAATTGGATTTGATCTTTTGATTTTTATTGGAAATAATTGTTAAATAATTTAAAATCCGAAAAATAATTGTTGGCAAACTTAAACATTATTCCAAAAATTAAGTAATTTACAAAATTTCTGCTACTACGAAAGATGATTGTTAGCAAACTTAATCATTATTCCAACAATTAAATAATTTACGTAATTTCTGCTACTACGAAAAATGGTTGTTAGCAAACATAAACTTTATTCCAAAAATTCAATAATTTACGAAATTTCTGCTACTACGAAAAATGGTTGTTAGCAAACTTAAACATTATTCCAAAAAATCAATAATTTACGAAATTTCTGCTACTACGAAAAATGGTTGTTAGCAAACTTAAACATTATTCTAAAAAATCAATAATTTACGAAATTTCTGCTTCTACGAAAAATGGTTGTTAGCAAACTTAAACATTATTCCAAAAATTCAATAATTTACGAAATTTCTGCTACTACGAAAAATGGTTGTTAGCAAACTTAAACATTATTCTAAAAAATCAATAATTTACGAAATTTCTGCTTCTACGAAAAATGGTTGTTAGCAAACTTAAACATTATTCCAAAAATTAAGTAATTTAGGAAATTTCTGCTACTACGAAAAATGGTTGTTAGCAAACTTAAACTTTATTCCAAAAATTGAATAATTTACTAAATTTCTGTTACTACGAAAAATGGTTGTTAGCAAACTTCAACATTATTCCAAAAATTAAATAATTTACGAAATTTCTGCTACTACGAAAAATGGTTGTTAGCAAACTTGGACATTATTCCAAATATTAAATAATTTACGAAATTTCTGCTCCTACGAAAAATGGTTGTTAGCAAACTTAAACATTATTCTAAAAATTAAATATTTTACGAAATTTCTGCTACTACGAAAAATGGTTGTTAGCAAACTTAAACATTATTCCAAATATTAAATAATTTACGAAATTTCTGCTACTACGAAAAATGGCTGTTAGCAAACTTGAACATTATTCCAAAAATTCAATAATTTACGAAATTTCTGCTACTACGAAAAATGGTTGTTAGCAAACTTAAACTTTATTCCAAAAATTCAATAATTTACGAAATTTCGGCTACTACGAAAATTGGTTGTTAGCAAACTTTAACTTTATTCCAAAAATTAAATATTTCACGAAATTTATGCTACTGCGAAAAATGGTTGTTAGCAAACTTGAACATTATTCCAAATATTAAATAATTTACGAAATTTCTGCTACTACGAAAAATGGTTGTTAGCAAACTTAAACTTTATTCCAAAAAATCAATATTTTACGAAATTTATGCTACTACGAAAAATGGTTGTTAGCAAACTTGAACATTATTCCAAATATTAAATCATTTACGAAATTTCGGCTACTACGAAAAATGGTTGTTATCAAACTTTTTTTTTCCAAAAATTCAATAATTCACGAAATTTCTGCTACTACGAAAAATAGTTGTCAGCAAACTTGAACATTATTCTAAAAATTAAGTAATTTACGAAGTTTCTGCTAATACGAAAAATTGTTGTTAGCAAACTTAAACATTATTCCAAATATTAAATAATTTACGAAATATCTGCTAACTATAAAAATAAAATATATTAAAATAAAATATAATTAAATTAAATTAAATTCAATAAAATAAAATAAAATAAAATAAAATGAAATGAAATAAAATAAAATAAAATACCATAAAATAAAATAACATAAAATTAAATTAAATTAAATACTATGCAACAAAAATCTCACGTTGCTGGGCAACGGGCTTACAGCTAGTTTAGTTTTATTATCATAATGTCATATACAGAAATATATTACAATATATTGATTTAGTTGTGAACTTCAATTAAGTAATTCTTTCGTTAACATATATTGTAGTACTTATACCTTAAGATTGTCATTTTTTCTCTAAATACATTTTAACTAGAATAAATTGAAATTGGCATGTCTGTTCTTTTTGAGTTTACCGCATTTCAGTTTATCTCGAGTCAAGTGAAAGTACGAAGTTAAAAATATTGACAATGCGATTACTGTCCAATAAAATAAGACGTAATAATCAACAATGTTTCTTTTTATTCGTAACTCGTCAGTTATTCAAAAGACTGTCCAATTTCAGTAGGTCGAAGTAAGAAAGTAAAATCATATTTATTATCAATGATGTGAATTGAATTGATCAAATATGAGATAATTTATTGACTCAAGTATTTTGGTTCCTACCAAATGTAGTTTATTACCGTTTCCATTAAATAAGTTCCATATTAACATCAATGTACAGATGTGTCAGTGAACCAAATAACAAGGTGTCGTGGGTTTTATTCGGCCATTCACAAACGGATGTGCCTTAGGAGACGAGCCCCGAAAGCCTTAAATAATCCATTAAGGCCGCTATTTGCAGGCAAGTGGTTTCACAACGTTGCGTATCGAAGCGAGGAAAAATTAGATCTCAACAACAAATTAGTTCAATCGAAAAATATCAAAGTTTTTAATTTCGACAGAACATTTAGTAACATTTAGAACATTAAGTAAAAGATTAATTTTATTCATAGTCCCATCGCTAAAGGCCTGATATTGCTAGTCGATGATCAATGCTATCACAATTTTAATTAAAAATCTTTTCAATAAATAATTTTGGTTGTTGAAATAAAGTAATTTGTCCCTCTATTACACGTTGTGCGTATGAAGCTGCTGATTCAATGATGTATTTAGGGCTTCCAATTAACCGGACTTTACAATCAACCGATTTTCGGTTTTTTTCTGGCAATAAAACCGGTTTACTGGCATAAACCGAAATATAACGTATTTTGATTGGGTAGGTATGCAAATTTTTTTTTTTTTAAATATTTGTGCAAAAAAAATTTTTTTTTGTGGAAAATTTTGAATATTTGTCATAAATACTCCAATTTTAATGAAAAATCGATTTTTATCTTATAGATGGAACACAGAAGGCATTTTATATATAAAACAAAGACAATCAAATGTGGAAAAATATTTTATGATAAAATATTTCAAATAAAAAAATAGAACTTGATAATAAAACTCATCAAAAGAAAGATCTTTAAATAAATGCATTAATTTTTTAAGCATATCGACTAGACAGGACATCCAAAGCTTGGAAAAAAAATTAGTAGAATACAATAATATTAGCTTATATTATGTCTCCACTACCACTTTGAAGCATATAGACTCAAAACAATATTTTTTAACGAGAACTGCTTATTACTCAGTTGCTCAACCCCCTATTTTTTCGAAGAGAGAAGAGATTGAAAGTTATGGCCAGAACATGGGTGGCTGATCACTCTCACTACGTCATAATAATTTAAGGGATAATGGAATAGAATATTAGGCATCACAGACATCCATGCCATAGAAAAGAAATCTATGAACTGATTGCAAAAATCCGTCCGTACTAGGATTCGAGTTCGTTTGGTCAAAGAGACGACGTTGACCACTCGCCCATGGACTCGGCGTTATCATGTTCATCATGTGCATAATACTTAAATTATAATTGAGAATAACCAGCACAATATTAATTATATTTTATGATAACATCAATTATTTATTGGGAATATGTTATTTTCTGAACAATTATTTATGTATACATATAGGTATTATACGATACTAAAATTTTCATTTAAGTATTACGTACAAAATTACTTACATAATATTATATTAAAAAAATCATAGTTCACATTGTGTTTGTTTATCTATTGCTCAAGAAAATAATTTGTAAAAAAAAAATGCATCGAAAATGTTATATTTCACGAAACTACAAATTTGAATTCAAAAATTGTATCAATCAAAAATAGGCACCAAGCAAAGCTGTATTTGAATATATTTTTATATTGTTCTAGTTAAGATAGATATTGTGCTATTTACCTGAAAAATATCAATGACTTCTTAATTTCCTATAACCTCATAATCGTTGCGTATAAGCAATTTTTATATTACTGAGAAACTATCAATAATCTCATATTGTTTTATTAAAAAGAAACATTTTAACTCATTAAACTCATGAAAAAGCATTAAACTCTACTAGGTCATAAAACATCTACTAGGTTTGTCCGTTCTATTGTTGATTATTTTACGTTACTTCGTTGACCTTGTGGGAGGGTAACATTCTAGACACATCTGGTATTAATTTAATGACACTTAACAATACGCAACGTCTGATGTTTACAACTGAGAAAGGATGAGTACTTAGGTTATAAAAATACTACTGCATCTTTTGTCAACGTTTTTCAAATGGAAATGTATGAAGTTAACAAAAAGCAACCATATAATTGAACAATACAGTAAAAGTGACATGGGACAAAGTTCTTGGAATAATTTTGACCCCCCGTTAGGTAAAACTTTACAATTGACTCTTGGGTATTAGTTTTCACATATTGCATTATGATGGAGAATAAAAGGTTGATACAATAATTAAAAATATCATATTTAAAGCAGCGATTTTTTGCATTGTTGATTTAAAGACAAAATCAAGTTTACTTAGAGTAATTATAATGCAATATACATGCAAAGGAAGAATATATATACTAACAAGCACACAAACAAAATAACAATGGGTAAGGAGATGTAGATTATTACTCATTAATTAAATTGTTTACGTTTTAAAATGGTACATAGTTATATGGTATCCTTATTATTAGTTTTTTCAAGATTTATACGGATGATTTGTCAAATTTACAATAAAGGTTATTGAGTGACGTGCGTGTAAGAATCATTCCGTCTTTTGATAAATAATTGTCAATAATTACGAAAAAATATTAAATTATTTGAAAAGGTCATTTCTGTTCACAACATGGACAACTTTGAGACATAAGTAGATTTTTTATACAATTTATATGCATGTTTCTTGTGTTATGTAAATTGTTTCCGCTTCTACGCAATAAATTCATTGTAAAAGATTTTTCTTTTTGAAAAAAAAAATGAAAAATAAGAAAAGAGTATTATTGATAAAACGCGGTTAACCGCGTGAAATAAACCGGTTTTCGTTTTTTTTCAAAACATGCGATAAACCGGTTAACCAGTTTCGGTTTAAGCCGGTTTGGAAGCCCTAGCTGTATTAAATGACGCATTTTTTTCATCATTTTTTTGAGCCCACAAAGATTTGCACGGGTTGATCTTTTAACCATGCGATATTGTGCTTAAAGGAGAAAAAAATGTTGAACAAGGACTATATCAACCTCACAAGTTAAAGAAATCTGAGAGTTTACTCTACTTCGGGTTGATTCTAGAGAGGAATCAAAGTTAGCCCGTTCCCCGCATGATTTCTTTGAATGCCTTAATATCGGTAAATAATTAAAAAAAAACAATGAATTGTTTTTGTAATCAAACGTTGTAATGAAAATATTTTAATGTGTTTTATCGCATGTAAATACATACCTCAATTAATTTTTGTAACTTTGATGAGTATCAAATAAGTATACCAATGTTTCACAAAAGTTTATATTGTTTTCAATGATACAAATGTTGCTTACTTGTAGAGTGTAGATCCAAGATTGTATAATGTTATGAGATGCCACAAAAACTGCTTAATTCCAATATCAGAAACGTTTACGCTTTTGATCGCAACTAGTAGGCGTTTGTTGATTTATTTCAGAATTTCTGATTTATGATATAAAATATTTTTAAAGAATTTACGGAAAAATTGAAATATTTCGTATTGGTACTGAATAACTTATATGATACTTACGACAAAGACATCTTACTTTTGACACACTATTTATGGTACCACATGTGATATATTTTGTTGTTTTATGGAAACAGGAAGATTACTTATTTTAAATATCATGTAATTTGTGAGATATGTGAGAAATGTGTCAGATTGAGCTCAACTTTGCGACACCGCAAAAACTGAAAGAGAAAACAAACTCGACGAAGGAGTTTGAGATCTCAGTATGCGATGTTGGAAATATGAAAATTTGGGAACCCCTGAAAGCAAACGGATATGGTTTGGGTAGGGGGGAGGAGTAGGGTAGTGGTATTGTGACGTCATCACGGACATTATCGACGCGGCGTCGCTAAATTTCACGCCAACCTCGCTAAAATAATGTAACAACCGGGAAAAAAAAATAAATTAGCATCATTGGCACATGTCAACGATTCCTCTTTTCAGCCATATCCTCATGTGTCCCGGAAAAGACCCGGGTTTTTTCTATATTAAAAAAAAACATTTTGTCATGTAAACTTTCTCATTCCGTTTCAAAAAGGGATGAACATCGAGGGAGTGTTATATAAACGAGGTAGATTTTGTGGGATGATCAATTTTAATTAATAAATGAGAACATTACGCTTTGCTTCAAAATGGGGTCGATCAAAATAAAAGAAGTTAATGTAGAACAAGCCTAACGATTTTTATACCAATATTTACAAAATATATGTTTCAAATATAAAGGGTGGATAGAATATTTTAAGAATTTTTCGTAGTTTCACCTGATTATATTATATGAAATATAATTTTGAACGTAGTAAATTCCATTTCGGTTTATTTGGATGTTCAAATAAAGGATTGCAATATCGGTGGTACCGAAACCGGAATGCAAATATTTCTGGCTCTATACTATAGATATCTATAGATTAATATATGTAAATAAATTGATGTATGCACGAGCCGCCATAGAGCCACTCCAAGTCCTAGGCATGCTTGACGGCACGAGTGAGTTTTGTAATATGAAGTATTTAATTGATTTTAATAACTTGCGTTCGGTCAAGAGTTTTTCCTTCCAAAAGTAGCTCTTAATATTGAATCAGCCATTGCAATTATAATTTCTTAACTTAACTATTTCAATTATTTATTTGATATTGTCAATGTTAAAATAATATTTTTTTATATTTTAAATGAATTTTCTAGTAAATATTTTTATAATACTGGTATCGAATACTGCAATGCGTAACCTACAAAATGATTACTCGACTCAATGAAGTCATGTTTTCCCCTCTATTTTGTCACCGCTTCGATTCATATATATACGAAATATTAAAAGTATAAATATTATTATGTTCATGCTTTAAACCTACTATCGCATGCAATTCCTAGTTATGCCACTGGAGAAAAACACCATGGTTCGTTAATCGGTAATACTTCTGATATAATGACGATACTTAATTACGACGTTCTTTGAAAATAACGTTCATTTTGTATTGAGGGCACATAATACCCCATTGTTTGTAAATAATTACGTTCAAGCGTCGCTGTCCTTTGTTTCGAATAAAACTCTATGGGAAAAGTGTTTATTTAAGCATAGTTGATTGAAAAATAGAAATAAAACGACTTAATGTCTATCCGGTAACCTTATTTTTACACCGCATTACGAAACCTTAATATAATTTGAATCTTATGATAATCTTATTTACATACAACATAAGTTTTGCTATCATTGACCTGGGTTTTGCCTTTCGGAATCTTTAGACATCCATGTGCACGGTTGAACTTAAGCCAGCAGTTAGTAAATATTTATCGTTTATGCATTTAAAAAAGTCAAATTATGAACAATTTTGATGATTTATTATCTTTATGATTTGATATTGATAAAGTCTAATCTTAATACTTTCGATGGATTCGGCGGTAACTTTGTGAAAGTTATTTTATATTTTATATTAAGGTCTCATCTTGTGACTTAAAGAATCAATAAAACATTAAAAAGTAATTGAGAATCAATATAACATAAAACTTAATATAGAACTTAACTTAACTTAAAAATATAACTTAAAAGACTTCAAGGGTTGGGTTTTTATATTGGTGTGATAAATTTTAATATTGTAAGAATAAAATAATAATAATTGCTAAAAAAATATGATGCTTGTTCATATCCAAAACTCACGTAAAGAGTAGGCTACGGAGAACTAGAAAGATTTATTTGCTCATTCAAAATTAGCTTACTATTTACTTGTGCCATATTCACTGCAGTTATCCAATCAGTAACGGATTGAGCACATGAGAAGCCCCTGGCGCAGTGAAATTCGGAGACCCTGTTTTTCGGATAACATTAAAACGACAAAAAAAATCATTTAAAATAATTAAAATCCGAGCAAGAAAGTATATTGGTTATAAAAAATAAGCTATCTTTGAGGCCTCTAAGATTTAGAGGCCCCTTGTAAGCGCCTCATTCGCTTATAGCAGGGGTCACCAAACTTTTAAAAAAACGGGTTGGATTGAATTTTTTAAAAACTTACGGGTTTGGATGACAAATAAATTTGTATTGGAATACAATCAGAATTTTAATTTATATGTGCTTAAGTATTTATTGTTATGTTAGAGTTATTTAAAAGTAGGCCTACTGTAAATATAATTAAAAAAGTATAAACTAGTAATAAAGGCATTCTAATTATTGATTTTTTGTTGTTGTATAGTTTGAAAGTTTTAAATATTTTTTTATTTTTTTATTTATTGTTAAAAATTAAAATTACAGTACATGACATAACAGCTGACGCCAATTCGCCATGCACTTGAAAAATATAATAAGACAAAATATAAAATAAAAATACACAGTACATCAAATTCAACATAAAAAAATCAAGAAATGCAATAGAAAAATTTACAACAGTTCACAAATACCATCACTAAAAATGTCCACTTCTCTAGGCAATGCGTTGATTAATCGAACGTCCCTTGGAACTGGTGACTCATACCTCATAAGCGAGGTATAAGTTTTTAGAAATAAAAGTTTTTGCTCATTGTTTTGCCCACGTAAGAATAAATTGGGAGCATGTAAATTAATAGTCATGAGAATTTCAGGATTATTAACTCGGCCCCGAAGGCGAATGAAAAATGCTTTAAGCTTGAAAACGATCTTCGAGCTTCAAGAGAGTGAAATGATAATATTGTATTCACGTCTTTCGTTTATTGAGTTGTACACTCAAAACCACGAAGAGAACTACGTATATGACGATTTTATAGTTCCAGAATGCACTATGTCTGAATTTGGCAGTATTGAGTTAAGTATAAAAAATATTTCAGAATACACATTATGTACATCTATCAATCTCAAGGAGCAACCAAGACCTGATTATGCTGCACTAGACTATAGGTTCCCAACCTTTTTCGGGTGGCGACCCCAAATTTATAAAGCCATGTGACTAGGCGAACCCCGAGGAATTTTAAATCCTCGATTTGCTATACTTTTTCGTTATTTTGTTGTTCAAATCAAAAATCAAGAAAAATTGGCGACCCCCCTAAAAACCCTTCGCGACCCCCAGGTTGGAAACCCGTGCACTAGACTAATGATATTTTTTTGAATTCTACATTTGGTCGCCTCGCCTCCAATCCACTACCAAATAGTCTTATCCCAATTGATGAATCGAAATAAATAGTTGTTTACCAAATCATGAAATTGTATTAAATTTATTAAATATGAATATACTAAAATCGTTAGTTTTTGGGCCGTAATTTGGTGACCACTGGCTTATAAAATAATCCGCCACTATTTCTAATAGATTTTTTTAATATTAAAGCTGCATAATTTTTTGAAATTCTTATAACATGTAGGATGTGATTTCCCTACATAAAAATGCTGGCAGAGTAGTGACTCATTCTAATATATACTTGATTGAATATATAACTAAAATATATTTTATGAGTTGATAATTAGTTTCCGCTGAAGTAAAACCAAGCTAAAATATGTTACATTGTTTATCGTGCTGTGAAGCAAATTAACTGGTTCATTTAACTTTGTTTCAAAACTTAAAACAAACTTGAATTCGCAACGTTCTTACCTGAAACCGTGAATGCCTTTAAATTGCTTTACAAAGAAAATTTGAATACATTATTATAAACAGATAAGTATTTATTTCATTGGGATGTTAGTTAATGAAAACTTTATTAAAGATTTGAACGAACCCAACATATTCCAATGGTTTATTTTTCTACATAGTTCATTGATAATTGAATATTGTAGCAAACATATGGATTTGGACATTAGCTTCTTAGGTTTCATCCAATTACAATTATAAAAACACATTTTAAATGGTAAAAAGTATCTTAATACAAAAAAAATGACCGAATAATAAGGTTTTGGTATATATTTATTTTGCATATTAAATTGTTTTAATGTGTAGGTGTGGTTATAAGTTTTTTGCATATGTTTGGTTATAGGTTTGGTCATAGTCTATATATATAAAACAAAGTGGGATTAGTTACACCACGTATATCTCGAGAATGGCAGCACGTATTTTAATGATCTTTGATTTATTAAATTCGTCTCCGCCTAGAATAGCAGAATAAGCATTAAAACATCGAAAAAATATCACGGGAAAGAAACTATGAATAAAATAAATGTCTCCATACATTTCGTTTTTTCAAACCTCTTCAAATGGAACGCGGACACATGACGCTGTATGCTGTTTACATTAAATCCACTAGGTGGCGTTGATTACATTATACTTCGACAGTTGACTGCTACGTTCGCTGCGATTTTAAGTTTTCATCGATTTTCATTAAGTTTTAATTCCGATAAATCATTTTGATGCGAAAATCTATTTATCCAATTTTGGTCAAAGACGGGACGCATGGCTAATAGCGGGAATAGTGTATTTTGATTGGTTTATAATGTGGCACGAAGGATATGCAGCTAATGTTGGTCGATTGGCTATTCTACTATTGGTGACGTACACTGGCAAAGCCCCCTATAGTGAAAGCCATGCTATGGAGCTGAAAACAGTTACTTTTTTCAGATAAGCGGGCCAGCGTCATAATTTTCAAAGTAATATCACATCATTATGAAGCCATTTGTTTCTGATATATTGAAGGAAATACATATTTATATTGTAATTATATATCTTTTCAATTACATATTTTTCAAAATAAGAAAAAATCACATTTTCTATGGTTTTTGAAGAAAAATCTCGGAGAACAAAAGCAAACAATGAAGGCAAATCATTTTATTAAAATTATTTTTTTTACAATATTTCAATACAGAATATGAGGTTGGATAGTTCATTAAAAAAATCAACGTCATTATTTGGGATTTTAATGAATTAATAATTAATCTCAACATTTATTTGTACACACTGGTTCGTTACTCAATTATTCCATAGGATTTCTCAAGTCATATCAGTAATCAAAAATCAGTAAGTCAAACTAGGGTAGCACATTTCACTTCATTATTTTTAAAATATTATTATTGATTAAATCATAATTTACTTGGTGTATTGCCATTATTATATGATAAGACGCAGCATTTATTTCATAATATCACAATAGGCGTCAAAATCGTATATAAAATAACACGAATTCCGCTTGTTACTGTTGTTTTATGTAATTTATAATAAATGTTTTATATAACTGTGATATTTAATAGTGGGAAGTTAAATTTTATTTGTTTTACCACACATCGCATTTTTTGCCATTCGCTATATTTTTTACAATCATTAATTAATTTGCATATATGACCCTTCCGATGTATCGTAAATTGTAAATTAATAACACCAAAGAATATCCATACAAGAAATCTTTCAAACGTACATGTTATATTCAATCGAAAAATAAACTCATAAATTGGAATTTAGAGTTGATCTACGTATAACCGCCACACAATTTGTTAGGAGAAGCTGGGATTCAATGGCCCGGTCTTTTTTTACTGTTTTTTCTACAGCACTGCTTGGAACATAAAACTGCTATGTATAAACACATAAAATGCGGACAACAATAAATAATTTAGCTGAAAAACAGACGTTTGCATAATAAATAAACTGTAATTTTAAAAATATATGAGTTATTTATAATCTTTTTGAACTAAAATACTCACAGTGCAAATTGTCAAAAAAACGCATGTCGACTAGATGTAAAGAATCTATATATTAATAGTCGATAAAATAATCACAAATCACAAATCACAACCCACAAATGTGTGCGTACTGATGTCACAAAATTAAAAAATTTACGACATCTGTTCTGCTACTACTGCAAAAATTCGATAATTTACGAAATTTCTGCTACTACGAAAAATGGTTGTTAGCAAATTTAAACATTATTCCAAAAATTCAATAATTTACGAAATTTCTGCTACTACGAAAAATGATTGTTAGCAAACTTAAACATTATTTTAAAAATTAAATAATTAACGAAATTTCTGCTACTATGAAAAATAGTTGTTAGCAAACTTAAACATTATTCCAAAAATTAAATAATTTACGAAATTTCTGCTACTACGAAAAATGGTTGTTAGCAAACCTAAACATTATTCCAAAAATTCAATAATTTACGAAATTTCTGCTACTACGAAAAATGGTTGTTAGCAAACTTAAAAGTTATTCCAAAATATAATAATTTACGAAATTTCTGCTATTACGAAAAATGGTTGTTAGCAAACTTAAACATTATTCCAAATATTAAATAATTTACGAAATTTCTGCTACTACGAAAAATGGTTGTTAGCAAACTCAAACATTAAATAATTTACGAAACTTCTGCTCCTACGAAAAATGGTTGTTAGCAAACTCAAACATTATTTCAAATACTAAATAATTTACGAAATTTCGGCTACTACGAAAAATGGTTGTTAGCAAACTTGAACATTATTCCAAATATTAAATAATTTACGAAATTTCTGCTACTACAAAAAATGGTTGTTAGCAAACTCAAACATTATTTCAAATATTAAATAATTTACGAAATTTCTGCTTCTACGAAAAATGGTTGTAAGCAAACTTAAACATAATTCCAAAACTTAAATTATTTACGAAATTTCGGCTCCTACGAAAAATGGTTGTTAGCAAACTTGAACATTATTCCAAAAATTAAATAATTTACGAAATTTCGGCTACTACGAAAAATGGTTGTTAGCAAACTTAAAAGTTATTCCAAAATATAATAATTTACGAAATTTCTGCTATTACGAAAAATGGTTGTTAGCAAACTTAAACATTATTCCAAATATTAAATAATTTACGAAATTTCTGCTACTACGAAAAATGGTTGTTAGCAAACTCAAACATTATTTCAAATATTAAATAATTTACGAAATTTCTGCTTCTACGAAAAATGGTTGTTAGCAAACTTGAACATTATTCCAAAAATTCAATAATTTACGATATTTCGGCTACTACGACAAATGGTTGTTAGCAAACTTAAACTTTATTCCAAAAATTTAATAATTTACGATATTTCTGCTCCTACGAAAAATGGTTGTTAGCAAACTTGAACATTATTCCAAAAATTCAATAATTTACGAAATTTCTGCTACTACGAAAAATGGTTGTTAGCAAACTTGAACATTATTCCAAATATTAAATAATTTACTAAATTTCTGCTCCTACGAAAAATGGTTGTTAGCAAACTTGAACTTTATTCCGAAAATTCAACAATTTACGATATTTCGGCTATTACGAAAAATGGTTGTTAGCAAACTTAAACTTTATTCCAAAAATTCAATAATTTACGATATTTCGGCTACTACGAAAAATGGTTGTTAGCAAACTTAAACATTATTTCAAATATTAAATATTTTACGAAATTTCTACTCCTACGAAAAATGGTTGTTAGCAAACATGAACATTATTCTAAATATTAAATAATTTACGGAATTTCGGCTACTACGAAAAATGGTTGTTAGCAAACTTGAACATTATTCCAAAAATTCAATAATTTACGAAATTTCTGCTACTACGAAAAATGGTTGTTAGCAAACTTGAACATTATTCCAAATACTAAATAATTTACTAAATTTCTGCTCCTACGAAAAATGGTTGTTAGGAAACTTGAACATTATTCCAAATATTAAATATTTTACGAAATTTATGCTTCTACGAAAAATGGTTGTTAGCAAACTTAAACTTTATTCCAAAAATTCAATAATTCACGAAATTTCTGCTACTTCGAAAAATGGTTGTTAGCAAACTTAAACATTATTCCAAAAATTGAATATTTTACGAAATTTATGCTTCTACGAAAAATGGTTGTTAGCAAACTTAAACTGTATTCCAAAAATTCAATAATTCACGAAATTTCTGCTACTGCGAAAAATGGTTGTTAGCAAACTTGAACATTATTCCAAATATTAAATAATTTACTAAATTTCTGCTACTACGAAAAATGGTTGTTAGCAAACTTGAACATTATTCCAAAAATTCAATAATTTACGAAATTTCTGCTATTACGAAAAATGGTTGTTAGCAAACTTGAACATTATTCCAAATATTTAATAATTTACTAAATTTCTGCTCCTACGAAAAATGGTTGTTAGCAAACTTGAACTTTATTCCAAAAATTCAATAATTTACGATATTTCGGCTACTACGACAAATGGTTGTTAGCAAACTTAAACTTTATTCCAAAAATTTAATAATTTACGATATTTCGGCTACTACGAAAAATGGTTGTTAGCAAACTTAAACTGTATTCCAAAAATTCAATAATTCACGAAATTTCTGCTACTGCGAAAAATGGTTGTTAGCAAACTTGAACATTATTCCAAATATTAAATAATTTACTAAATTTCTGCTCCTACGAAAAATGGTTGTTTGCAAACTTGAACTTTATTCCGAAAATTCAATAATTTACGATATTTCGGCTATTACGAAAAATGGTTGTTAGCAAACTTAAACTTTATTCCAAAAATTCAATAATTTACGATATTTCGGCTACTACGAAAAATGGTTGTTAGCAAACTTAAACATTATTTCAAATATTAAATATTTTACGAAATTTCTACTCCTACGAAAAATGGTTGTTAGCAAACATGAACATTATTCTAAATATTAAATAATTTACGAAATTTCGGCTACTACGAAAAATGGTTGTTAGCAAACTTAAACATTATTTCAAATATTAAATATTTTACAAAATTTCTACTCCTACGAAAAATGGTTGTTAGCAAACTTGAACATTATTCCAAAAATTCAATAATTTACGAAATTTCTGCTACTACGAAAAATGGTTGTTAGCAAACTTGAACATTATTCCAAATATTAAATAATTTACTAAATTTCTGTTCCTACGAAAAATGGTTGTTAGCAAACTTGAACTTTATTCTAAAAATTCAATAATTTACGATATTTCGGCTACTACGACAAATGGTTGTTAGCAAACTTAAACTTTATTCCAAAAATTTAATAATTTACGATATTTCGGCTACTACGAAAAATGGTTGTTAGCAAACTTGAACATTATTCCAAAAATTCAATAATTTACGAAATTTCTGCTACTACGAAAAATGGTTGTTAGCAAACTTGAACATTATTCCAAATACTAAATAATTTACTAAATTTCTGCTCCTACGAAAAATGGTTGTTAGGAAACTTGAACATTATTCCAAATATTAAATATTTTACGAAATTTATGCTTCTACGAAAAATGGTTGTTAGCAAACTTAAACTTTATTCCAAAAATTCAATAATTTACGAAATTTCTGCTAACTATAAAAATAAAATAAAATAAATAAAAATTAAATGAAATAAAATAAAATAAAATAAAATAAAATAAAATAAAATAAAATTAAATTAAATTAAATAAAATACCATAAAATAAAATAAAAATTAATACTATGCAACAAAAATCTCACGTTGCTGGGCAACGGGCTTACAGCTAGTCTTATAATAAATAGTTTTAGGTTAGAAAACCTTTAAATAAATACAAATTAAAAAATACATCGGTATATTGAATGTGATGTCACATCTGGTATTTAATTTCAAAATAAACTCAAAACTTATTTAATTATTGATAAAGTAAACGCTAAGAAAGAAGTCGCCTGCTGTGGCCCAGTTGGTTAGAGCTTGCTCTACCGATCACGCAGGTCTGGGTTCGATTCCTGGTAAGATTGAAGTGAATTTAAAAATTATTCAATTTAGAGTTGTGATCGAAGACTGGGTGATTGAAATGTAAATACTATTTACTTTCCTCCCATCTTTCTGATCCTTTAATAACTGGATGTAGCAATAGCGATTAGTTAACCACTAGTCCTGTTCAAGCCTTATCCTTCTTTCCCTACTACTCACATTGAAAAAAGTGTGGTTGAGCGATTGAGTAGCAAACAGTACCCGTAGAAAAACTTCTGTTGAGATACCTCCATTAAGAGGCCATGTGCTCCACATTGGGGTCGAACATGGATAAAAAAAGAAGGATTAAGAAAAACACTCTTTTAATTTTTTTTAAATTTTTTTTTAACCATGTTTACTCCCAATGTGGAGCATATGGACTCCTAATGGAGTTTATCTCAACAGAAGTGTTTCTACGAGAACTGCTTGTTACTCAGTTGCTCAACCTCTCTTTTTCTAAAGAGAGTAGGGATAGAAGGATAGGGCTAGGACAGGATTAGTGGTAAGCTAATCGCTCTCGATACGCCCCGTTCATAAGATAGGATGGATGAGAGGGGGGAATTCAAGACATCACATACATCCATGCCTTTGAACAGAAATTCATAAATCGATTGAAAAATCAATTTGTAAAACTGTCCGTACCGGGATTTGAACCCGGGCCCTCCGTAGCCGAAGCCAACAACGTTGACCACTTGACCACACAGGCGGCATAAATATAAACTTCGTATAATCCTCTGTCCTAAGCAGCATTGATCTGAATGCCTGGTAAATAAAATATATTATATTATTAGTGGCAAAAATTACCATAATGAAAACATGTAAATTCATACACGCTTGTTTGCAAATGTCAAAAATAGGCCGATTAGTAAGTTTCAGTAAACGACAGTTTTTTATTATTAAGTTATTAGTAAGTTTTTAGTAAGATTAGTAAGTTTCAGTTCGACAGTAAATTTCCCTGGAATATTTGAGAACACTATTCAATTCTCGATCAAGAAGTAAAAAAAATAATAAATATACATATATTAAATCTTTTATTCGGCTTTTATTGCTGTGCCTTCAATATAATATGTTTTTTTTTTATTGTTAAAATATCAACATAAGGTCTTCATATGATGGCCAAAGCAAAATCTCGTACAAAAAATAGTACATTTTATCCGAAGTGCTAAATTTAGATTTTTCCTTGTTCCTTCTATTTGTTCGACTGGCCGTGACACGTGTTTTGCTCATTTGAAAAGCTTTCTAAGAATAATTTTATCGTAAGAATTTTCCAGATATAAGAATTTTTTTGCCACATTTGGTACTTCAATATTTTTGATAGAATATTGCGTAAATTAATTGATGATATAAAAAAAATGGTATTTTTTTTATTTTAACAATAGTATAATCAAGAGTGGCAAAGTTTCACCTGTTAAGTAAGCATCTTCAGATCGACTTTATGGCAAGATTTTTCGATATGAAAGCACCCTTTTAGGCTATTCTTACATTTTTGATTTATTCGGCGGGTACTTTGCGGTTCGTAATGTATGATGAAGCGTGATTTAAAAAATAATGTTTTGAATATGCCAAAGAAAGAAAAGATTTATTAAAAAAAAATGCTGAAATTTTCAAACTATACGAATAATTATAAGAAGTAACATAAAAGACACATCGAATCGACAGTTACCAAAAATTGCGAGTTTGCTTAAAATATCAACATTTATGAAACATTACAAGCATCCGCATAAAGCCTTAATCAATATTGTTAATAATATATGTTAAAAGGTAGACTCGTAAATGAATTGCGGACCTTTCAAATAAAATAACCGATTTTTACTGAAGCCAAAATTAGTAATTTACAGTCGCTATTAGATTTAATGTGAAATTTACCAAATGACCTGTAAAAAACACGAACAATTTATCAGAAATATATTCATAAATATGTATTTAAAAATAAAATACTGTCCCAATTTTACAACGGCACGATAAAAAAAGAGATAATTTTGTTCAGAAATTGTTCGAAAACGCATAGGCCATTAATTTTATGACACTGTTACGTCGATGTAAATTGGAGAAAAAAATCACTAAAATACATAAAAAGTACATTATGGACCCTTTTTTTGTACGCGGAAAATTGTCACGCCTGATTTGAGTTTCATTAAAGTGACTACTACAGTCACGAAAACGGGAAATTTGTCTTTTACAGAAGAACGAGATTCAACGTTCTAAGGAATCTTTTTCCGATCGTAAATTTGAGTACTTTCAAAAGCTTCAAAGAAATGATATTCTTTATGATACTGATATTTATTAATAATGGTTTCTTAAAATTGATTTTTCATTATTTCATGAAAAAATGATGATAATGTATAAAAAAACACGATGACTATACTAAAATATAGCTCAAACTGGTAATAATAGAATGTTTATGTCGTCAGCTGTCAATTATTATTCATAAAATTATTATTTATGAAACTAAATACATACGAGCTGTAAGCCCGTTGCCCTCAACGGGAGGATTTTTTTGCATTATAAAAAAGTCAGAAATTTACCGACATGAACAATCAAATACATACTTATCAAATAATTCAGAATGAATAAATTTTACTGATTCGCGAGAGGAACTTATTTTTTGGAATATATGAGCCTTTAAGAAGTGAAGTGGGCCAAATAGCAAAACGGTGAAACTTTTATATTTGATTTTTTAATACAATTACGTTTTCAATTGTTTTTTGTGCTAACTGTCATCAACTTAATACATGTTCTATCAAAAAGATGTAAGCTGTAAATGCCAAATTATTATCTAAATTTAGCTTAAAAAATGAGCTTGTGAAAATTGAAACCAAGAAAAAAGGTTTTCCAAAGACGATTTCTTTTATGAGTATTAAATGATGTCAATTAAACAACAGTTTAGAAGTCTCTGTGCACTTTGAGGTTATGTATAATTCATAATCTGCATATGTCACATAATCATCAAAACACGTTTTTTGTGCCTCCTGTAAAATTTGTGGGTTCCGTCCTTTTTCCATTCCAAAGTCAATATGATCTATTATTCTTCATTTTAACCAACCCGATTTAGAAAGCCCCAGTTCAATTCCACCTAGCGGCGGGTATATTTTTAAATGTGAAATCAAAACCTACATTTATAAATAATGAATAAATAGCTACCTTTCGGAAAAAAATGGCAATAGCCATGAAAAATTAAAAATCCAGTAATGAAAAACAAAATGGCGGCCGCGGTAATTATAAACTACAGGAGATAGTGAGAGCGATTAACCAACAACTAATCTCATTCTCATTCATCAAAGTGATCACTGTAGTTGGTATTTAAGATGAAAGTGACAATAACTACAGCATAATTGGTGGTATTTTAATAGTATTTGTCAATGTATAATAATTACTGTTTTACTCTTTTATAGGTTTTTTTAAAACCACACTTCATTTTCATTACATATTATTTTAGTATTATAATATATTAAAATAGAATAAATTTTTAACCCAGGCAAAGGGGTTGCGTATCGAAAAAAAGCGGTAGGCTTTTCCATTCTTTGTTTGAAATCGTGGTCGGTTTTAATTTTGTACGAATCCAAAGCCTTGCTAAAAACTCATGGTTAAAACATAATATAAACAAAGCAATTGAGAAAAAGCTCTCGTGTCAGCCATGTTTGATAATATGACGATGTACTTTTCATCCACTACACACGTCGCGCTCTGAAGGAAGAGGTTATTTTTGTTTTTAGCGAAAAAATAGGTCAGCGAATACGTATTCGGGGTGCTATTTTATTTGCGAAAGGGTGGCGGGTGGCGGGGTGTCAAAACAATTTATACTATTGTTCTTTTTCTATTGCAGGTACTAACGCTCTCAAAGTTTTCGTCATATTATCTCGTCAATGTTAGACAAATAAGAATAAGGACCAATAGTATGAGCTTCATGCTCTGGGTAGGATATTCTTATAATATTTTATCGTCAACACTGTGGGAATCATTATTTATAGACCGGAGAAATTTTACTTCACGACACCCTTGAACATGTGCGCGGCACGACCAAAGACAACGACGTAAACCACTCGACCATAGTTCTAAAATACTAATCATTATTTATTGCATTCAGATTTACACGGCTGAACTCGTTATATCAAGATGGAAAAAAATCAATATATTTTATTTAGTTTTTACAACTATTATATCATGTAAAGTTAATAGTAAATTCACCTGACGCCCTCGTCAGAATTATTTTTAAGCTAACATTAACTTTATATAGCTAAGTTAGCTGGCTTAGAAGAGATAAAAAAATATCATCTCATCTACGCCGGTATATGACGAGGACGCAAGCTGAAATATATTTTAACTGTGTATATAGAAACTAATAATGGTAGAACTAAAAAACATTGATATTTTTTCACTTTATTTAATACTTACACTGATATTTAAAAAAATCAGCGAATGAGTTTGATTTAAAAAAAAAAACGGTTTAAGTCCGTCATTTATTCAATACTAATCGATTGGTTACATTGAGTGTTAATATGAGAATTAGTGTCGGTGTGTTTATAAACTGGGGATTTTCTGAATCTACTGTCTTGGGATATTGCATTTGGAAACCTCTATTAAGATTCCAGATCAAACGACATACGTCACAATTCGACGTTTATTGGCCAAGACATAAAATTTGAGAAACAGTTACACAAGACACAGTGGCTGACAACGATTGGATTTAGCCTTATTTCCGACAAATCAGGCTATGCGCATACATTAAATGGCGATGAAGCATAAAAACTTAGTTAATACAGTCATTATTCGCCGCACAACCTTGTTTTTTGTAATTTATGGAATTCGAAACTGTCTACAGCACGACACGTAATACGTTTAGAATTTATTTTTCAACGGTTTTCAGACACATATTTCTTTCAGCCGCAATTAGTATTTGTATTTAAGAGGCAAGCGATCCTGAGCTTTCGGCCGATTTGGTCACGCGGTCAAGGGTATGAATTACAAAATGATAAACAAATATATATATTTCTACCATCGTTTCTATATTCAAATGTTTTGTGTCGTTATATTTAATTTGCTTTCCTCTACCCATCACAAATTTTTCTCATCAGTTAATTCTATACGGCAGAATCTACTAGCGAAGCAAATGTAAATCATTGTTCCCACTAGTCGAGTAGATTAGTACAGTGAATTAGTCGATTAGTAACCAATATCGTGTGAACAGGCAAAATTAGGTAAGTATCCTAGTGGTTTCGTTAGCGGCTTCTATGCAATTACTTATATTTTTCGATTAAGTATCGTGGCAACGCCCCTAAACATACATAAACGAATAGTTTTACAAATTTATTTAAAAAAAAAAGTTATATAAGTTTATTATTTATAGACATCGCAAAACAATTTTAAATAAATCTTGTAGATTTAATAGAATTTACCAATTAATTGTGAATGTCCGCCCCCAATTTGGAGCATAGAGCTAATGGAAATTTACTTTTATTTTTACTTAAAAATTTTATAGATTTATTAATGTTGGTTGATTGAGTGGTTTCATGCGACCTAGTAATGTTATAACCTTGTTAAGTTCGAACAAAAATAATATGATTTCTTTAGTTTATCACAAAAAATGTCATATTGAATAAAGGATCACGCTGGAATGTAAAAAAATGGTTTATTTTTTTATTTCTTAATTTTTCTTAAACCATACAACAGAATTGTTATTTCTCGATAAAAAAAGAACCTAAGCTGTCTGAGAATGTTGGCAATTAAATTCTTATATAAAACTTGCAAAGCATGTTTTTCAGATATTTTTTTTGGGGGTTTACGTTGTCTTTTTAATAAAGTAAGCGTTTCAGAAGTTATTACACACTTTCAGTAATGCCATGCCATGCCATGCCACGCCATACGATCGCTGGGAATGTTTAATTTTAAGATAATGAATAACAAAGTTTGTGTAATAATAAATATGATTTCTTTCTGAATGACGACGCGAGAGAAGAAATATTGTTGTTAAAACACCAAGCAATTTAATTTTACGTTGAATTCATGTCAAAAAAAAAAGGAAGAAATTTTTCTATAACTTAGTAAAAAACTTGACGACAATAATTATCGACTGTGGAAAATAAAAAGGTCGTAACCCACACACGTCAAATTTTACAGGAGGCGCTAAAAACGAATTATGAATTATAATTATACACAACCTTGAAGTGCACGGAGACTTCTAAACGAGTGTTTAATTGACATAATCTAATATTAATTAAAGAAATTGTCTAGGAAAAACCTTTATTTCAGTCCTTTTTCTTGGTTTTAATTTTTTACCCGATCATCTTTTTCAAACTTTAAAGCTAAATTTATATACTAATTCGGCATTTGCAGCTTCCATCCGTTTGATAGAATGTGTGTCAAGTTGTATACCTTGTGATTATCGAAAAAAAGCTCTTTTGGAAAATTGAGAGTTACGTCCTTTTTCCTTTCCACAGTCGTTATGATAAAACGAAATTAAATATTATTTCTAAAAATACAAGTTTTTTTACTAATGTCACAATTTTATAACATTAATGACACAAAGTCATATCTGACATACGATAGAGGTAGATAAAAGGTAGCAATTATTTTTGGCTTCGTGGTATAATTAAAATAGTATATTTAATTTTTTAAGCTATGTTCGCTCCCAATGTAAAGTATGTGAACTTCTAAATAGAGTTTATCATGATATTTTCTAGGACAACTGTTCGGTTCAACCTTGTTTTCAAATAGAGGAGTAATAAAGAAATTGACTTAAGGTATGACTAGTCAGACTAGTGGATAGTTAATCGTTCCATTTAAAAATAGAAAATGCGGAAAGGAATTTTGAACAAGACATACGTTCATTTCTTTGAATAGAAATCTATACACCGATTGAAAATCCTATTTATGAAATTATTCGAATACAAGCTCGATGTTGACCAGACGATGACGGACCTGGAAATGTTACCATGTTTTATTGTGATTAAATAAATATTTTTTTTACCTGGTTGTGGTTATACTATGTGTTTCATTATTATAAAAACGCTTTTTGTTCTGAAAATTGTATCTTTGTCCACTTAAATAGATAACTCAATTTAAAAAATGTATATTTTTAAATTAAAAAGCAAGGAGAGGTAATATAGTAATCAAGGAATATGTATAAGTGCTTTCGTATTTTTCGAAAATATACTTTGAAACACAATAAAATTTTTGTAATTAATTTTGTTACGAAAAAACATTCAAAAAAATATACGGTTTTCCAAGTAATGAAGCTAACACAATGAACAAAAAGCGTTGATATTTTCTTTTCACTTTTATAATTATCATGTTTATTGAAATTTTAAGGTAGGCTTCTGTTAATTAGCTAAAAATAAAACGCTGAAAGAAGAACAACACAGGTGAAAAATAAATTTACGGGTTTTATTTAAAAGAATACGTCATTGGACGCTACTTTTACTTCGCCAACGTGCGATAGCTTTTATATTTTTGTAGTGATACCCACTAATACCCGACGCAATGTTATTACATAAAGTGAATGTTTATTATTAAAAAAGGCTTTGATATAACGGTAATTGCCATGTTTCATATTATTTCCGACGCAAATATTTTAATTAATAATAAAACATTGACACCTTTGAATATGACTTTCGATGAACCACTGAAGAATGATTTACAACTTTCAACCGCTGCTTAAGAGCCTTATTAATGGTGATATGAAATTCCAATATATTTATAATTTTGCAACAGCATTTAAAGAGTAAATACTGAAATCTTCAGTTCACCTTTTAAAAGCTGTGAAGAGTGTCATATGAACTCTTTGCCGTACAAATTCCATATTTAAAAAAAGCAGAATTATAAGATATAAGTGTTCAAATCGGTCATAAAAACTGTTTAATATATTTTGTCAAATAAAAAACTTTCTAGTAATAAATAAATTCTAAATTGAAACATAATATATAGGACAGTAATGACGATGGCGTGATGCTAAAATAGCAATTCAATAGCTAACTTTCGTATATTAAATGCATTGCTTTTTTTAAAAATCTATACATCAAAATAAATGTCAATCCGTAAACATGTATTGAAAACATGAATAAAAATTGAAATGTTCTAAGGCGAAGTCATCCATATGATTGAAAATAAATATTGAGCCTTTATAAACCCCAGAATAAGTGCTCACGAAAAAGTTTTTGAAAATGATCATTTATATGAATTAAATACTAACAGGTTTTCAAACGATACGCTGAATAAAAACAGTTTCCCCTTTCCCAGACGAGTTTCCCCTTTTCAAAATGGATACAAATCGTAAAAGCGAAATGATACGAACGTAAAAAAGATCAAAAGTATATAGAAAAGTTAAAGAAGTTATATTTAGATTGAATACTGAGAAGACACGCTTTGAAAATAGTAAACTTGAGATATATATTTTCAGCCAGCTTGAAAGTCTTTTTTGATTGATTCAAAAAAAGTTTTTTTTTTTATCATAAATGAAAAATCAATAGTCGATTCAATACTTGAAGAGTTAATAAAAATAATAAAACATTTTTAGTACTTTTTCCACATAAAATTTATTAGATCAGGACCGGTTTCGCTCATGATGAGCATTGTCAACTGATTAAACACCTTAAAAGTGAACTTGAAGAGTTTATATTTTCAAAATGTTATATTTTTTTCCTCTCTATTTCATAAAGAATGGATGTTTTAAGACAAGCTATGGAATGCAAAACAAACTTATGTTTCAAGAATTTAACGTTTTTATAATAAAAACATTATTTTGGGAATTTATTCAGCGGTAGGCTGCCAAAACGACGACAAGGGTCTCGCTTAATCACAAAGCAATTCTCGGTGTTTTGGGGAATGAGTGATTTTTGTTTATCAATTTCATGCCATTATATGCAATACTATAATAAGCAATCGACTGTTACTTTATACACATATAATATGTAACGATATGCAATTTATCGTAAACTTGACACTTTTATAGCTAAAAATGTATGTATACTGAAGTTCTCGTAGATAATATATGTCAGAAACTGCAGCTATATACGAATTTGATCTGAGAATATTTTTTTCTCTTAAATTAACAAGGGGCTCGCCAGACATTGTAAAATTTAACAAAGGGTTCGTGCGAGCTTCTCTGAACTCCCTCCAGCCCACCCCTGATAGGTGATTATCATCATTAAGGTCAGCTGCTACATCAGATGAATATGGCGAATGTTGCAGAACTTACAAATCCAGGTCTTTTTTCTGGAGTAATCCATGATGCGTGTGGTCTTTTTTTTTGTCGATTATTTACTAAAACTTGAAAAAAAACAATGACAAAATAACAAAACGTGAATGATTTTTTTTTTTTTATTATTGATCAATATGTAAAGGTTGTTTGATTATATTCTCATCAAAGAATATTGTATGGAATCACTTAGCAAATAGGCTACTCATAACTAACATTTGCTATTTGCCTCGTTGTACACATTGCTTTCTGTTCTACAACCTTTCAAAGAGAATGTCTCCAATTAAATACGAGGCTTTTATACACATGAAATGTTCAGGTGTGTTACGGTGCTCATTCGTAAAGCACAAAACACCTGCTACTAGGCCTACGTCATCATCAACTTTCGGTGGTTCGGTGTTGCCGGGATGGAAAATGTATCCCGAAGGTGCAATTGCCCTTATTCTAACGCTATGCTTCAGTGGCGTTTCCGAAATAATGGTATATTGGAGAGGAATATTTATTGCGAGCGAAATTGCTCGAATGAGGATTGGAATATTCTACGCTTGAAACTTGGGTTTGATTTAATTTATTTTTTCAAATTTCGTTCATTGATTTAAGAAAAATGAAACACGTGCGGCTTTCATTTATTTGAAAGTGTTTTGCCAAACTAATTAACGTTTTTTTTTATAAAATTGAGTAATTATAATTTATTATTTGATTTTTTATTATCAAAACACTCCAAATGCGGTTAATCGAAACCCGTAAAAGAGGTTGCTGTAAAAATTGAACGTATTGTAAATTGGTCGCTAAACGTCTTTCTTCACTGAGTGTAAATTTAGGTGAATGGTGTCGAGAAAGGTTAAAAAACCAATCACTCTTTCTATTTCTTGTTTTTTTAATGAATAAAGTTGATTAATGAATACATCACAGAATTTTTGCAACCCTATGATAAATCGATGAAATATTTTTTATATTTGCACAGTTTAACTCATGAACAAAAGCAATAGATGTTTTGATCAATCAGACACGTAATCAAAATGTATGATCTTGCGTCATTTAAATTATAAATGATTTGTTAACATGAAACACCAAGTAAAATAGATACCTTAAAACAATATTTTTATATATTATAATAAATAGTACGCCACTATAAAGGCGTGAAACTTTCGAACTGACATAATGAATAAGCTTTCCGAAGTATTTGAATAGTCGACTGTAAAAACGCTAATGTCGTATTAATACAAAAGAATAACTTATATAGCCACGAGAAATAAATATGCCCTGAAAGTAAAAAGTTTTATTTTAAAATACATATAAGAACATGAAGCACATGGAATATTTATAAGCACCGGATTGGTAAAGTTGGTTTATGTCGATTGATATATAAACCATTTTAGGGATGGGTAAAAATAGAATGTAAATTAGATTAAAGACAACTGTTAATTATAATTTTCAACTGTCACCTATGAATTGTTAAAACTATATATAACATTATGGTGTAGAAGATTTTGAAGACATTTTTATAACATCTCTATTTGAGGGAGTCAATGATACTTTCCGTGGCTTGATAAAACTGATTTTCTCCAATGTATTCAGATTTATAATTTTAACGTATAATATGATCACTTTGTTATTCCACTTGTTGTGTTACAAAATGTGACTCGTGTTTCACTTCTCTGAAAAGCATCATTAGGCCATCGTACAAATAGCATGTAACAACGAGTAAAAAACCGATTGAATTATTAGTTTACTGAAACGTAAACAATTTCAAAAAATAGCTGTAGATACTATTTACTCGGATAAATTACAAGCGAATGATAAGATTAATAACTGGCGTGAAATTGTTGATTTCGGAGACACATCTTCAACTCAACCAAGTAAATGCGTGATCAATTGACAGTACAATTTTTAAAGTAAATAAATCGAATAAAAAATATTCCAACTGTGTTTATTTCAATAATATAAATATGTTTAATCGGATTATATTGAAAAAAAAAATAGGTAGCTGCTTCAATTCAGAATTCTGTTTTCGTAGTAAATAATGTGGAGATATGTTAAAAAAAATTAAAACCAACTGCAAATTCCAACTAACAAATATGTTCAAAAATATCCTCAAGTTTTTGTAAAAATAATGCAGTTAACATTTCCTGTTTAATTTGAAATTTACCAAGAATGAAATAAGCTTAATTTATTAAGCAGTTTGATTCGGTTCAGCCCACTAAGGTGAAGTTTCGTTATTACATATGAAGGGGAGAGAAGGTGAATGAACAAAATAAAATTTTAAAACTAAAAGTGATAAAAATTATATGTTTCATTGTTAAAAAACTGTTACTAAAGTACTGCTGTGAAGAATGTTTTTTTTTAATCAATTTTTGACGCATTAAGAATACCGGTAACCATGTACTTAAAAATAAATGTTGCCATTACAATACACTTAACTGTTGTTTATCGGCTGTTTATTTTATTCTATAGCTTTAACTGGCTATAAAACCCTGAAATGTAGACTCCACAGCATAATATTTAAAGCAACATAAACATCTTAGAGCCATTAAATAAATTAAAATTTATTTTATCACATTATATTTTGTATTACACGAAATAAACATCAGTTACTCTCGTAAAATAAGGAATTGTCGAAGTGCTTAGCTTAGTGAGCATCCAAATCAAGTATTGCAATTCCGGTATTTCCGAAACCAAAATTCTGATCATAAGCAAGGATGTGTGAATAAAACAAATACGACTTCTAATTTAAATTGAAACACGAATCCTATTCCGAATCTGACTGATTTCGTATTATATTATTATTCGTAATATTCCTTCTTTCCATTCCAATCCTAACATTACGGAGCGTAGCGAAAGCGATTTGTTAACTATTAGTTCTTACTAAGCCTTAATCTCTTTGAAAAGATAGGCTAAACAATAAATCAACTCGTAGTTCTCGTAGAAAAAACCTTTGCATAGATAAACTTCATTAGCAGTCCACATGCTTCACATTAGGAGCGGGCATTGATGAGAAAAAAGATAATTTACTCTTTTATGCACATTATTAGTTAATATTTAAGTAAGCAAAATACCCTTTTTTTGTTTTGGAATATTGGTTTGTATAGTATTAAAATTAGTGTTTTGAAGATAATTCCGGATTAAACCGGTTTACGGTTTATGTAATTGAAAACAACAGAAAACCGGTTAGTTTTTTTGAACGGTTAATTGGATGCCATGAAGCGGGGGGGGGGTCAATATTGGTATCCATCGAATACCAATATAAGCACCCGATTGAAAAAAAAATAGTTATGAAAGTGTCAATATCAAGAGCTGAGTACATGGAAAGTACAACCGAAGAACAAAACAAATAAGTATTAAGTCTCAAAACGCTATTTCTTCTCTTTTGTGCGAAAATTCAATTTATATTGGTAGATGTCAGCATTGATTCACTAGCCGTAAAAATGTAATATTTTAATTCAAAGAAAACAATACTTTTTGTCTAATACTGCAATCGAACTCTTTAATCCTCTTTATTTTTTTAAATATCGTTATTTAATACGAAATACCGGTGTTGATATATTCCTCCGGTATTGCAATCCCTAGTCCAATCGTATAAATCAGTGTTTCTTAACCATATTGAAAGAATCGCCCCCTTTACCACAGTAAAATTATCCAGCGCCCCCCCCTCCCCACAAAAAAAATTACTCTCTTTTTTATGTATTTCATGCAATGATTTTCTTTACAAATAAAAAATTATAAGAAAAACAAATAAAAAACATGATTATTTTTATAAAAATTATGTATTTATTGCCATTTATGTCATATTAACATTACATACAAAATTATATTATTATTTTAACTAAAAAGTAAATAATTCAATGGAAATGAGAATTTTTATTAAAAAAAATAATGAGATCCTTGAGCCTCATGTGATTGGGCTATTTTCGTAATATTAGGTTCAAGTTTAGTTAAATATAGTTTTAAATCTCCTCTTTGGCTTATCTGTAATCGATTTCGGGATTTTTTTAATATATGCGTTACTGCGCTAAAACCCTTTTCCACTAAATATGATGAAGGAAATGCTACGATGGGTAATTTTACCTCTTTCCACAGAAGAGGGTATTGATGGCGAAAATGGACCCAAAAAACATCATAATTACATTGATTGAACACAATTTTAGCTTCACAGTCATTTTGTAGCTCAATAAACTGCTCTTTTAAATTTTCACTGACATTTTCTACATTTGATAAAAATGGATTAATTATCCAATCTGGTATTAAAAGTTCATACAAGTCTTTGAATCGTATTATCATATTTTCGATAAGGGCATCAATGTGGCTACAGTATGTTTCCAAATCAGAATCCTTAAGTATATCTTTTTTTAATTGTTGTAAAGAAGGAAACTGATGGAGTTCTCGCCGACAAAGATTATCTTTAAATAATTTGAGTTTGTTAATAAAGCTCAGTACAACACCTTTGGCTTTAATAAGGCTGATATTGTTTCCTTGAAGTTTCAGGAGATTTTCATTCATCTTTTCGAATATATCCGAAAGATAGGCCACATCATTTCGCAGTAATTTTAATTCAAAGCATATGTTTTCATTGTTTACTTCCAAAAATTCCACAATTGTATCAAATAATGCATAAAATCTTTTTAAACAATTTCCTTTTGATAGCCATCTTACTTCTGTATGTAAGATAAGTCGTTCGAATTCTTCATTATTTTCTTTACACAGTTGACGAAATAATCTATCATTCAAGGGATGAGACTTTATTTTATTGATGACATTTATAACAATACTCAGTGATTTATGAAGTCTTCCATTAATCTTCTTTGCGACTAAATGTTGACGGTGAATGATGCAGTGAATTGCTAGAACATTTGGTGCAACGTTCTTCAACCTTAATATAAAACCACGATGCCGACCAACCATAGTTGGTGCTCCGTCAGTAGCACAGGCAATAACATTAGTAAAGGGAATCTTTTTTTCAGTGAAAAAGTTTTCAAGGGTTTCAAATACTGACGAACCTTTCGTGTCAGTAGTAAGTAATTTTGAAAATAACATTTCTTCGATAATTTTTTCATTCTTCACAAATCGTACATAAGCAAGTAGTAGAGATTCATTATCACGCAGAGTACTCTCATCCAATTGTAATGAAAAATCGTTGGACTGTAGTTCATCACATAACTGAATTTCGATATCATTTGCCATCTCATCAATTCTTTTTGAAACCGTGTCATTGCTCAATGGGACTGAAGAAAGAACCTCTTGCTGATTTTGTCCGATCATATTATTAATGAATACACGTATAGCTGGTAGTATTAATTTTTCTCCATATATATGTGGTGCACCACATTTTGCAATAATTTGTGCTATTTCATAAGATACTATTAGTCCTTTATCGTTCCGACTTGAAATCTTCTTAAAAACATTACTGAGAGTATTACGGCTTTCAAATGTTTTCTTAAGTTCTTGAAAGTACAATATATCTTTATTATTCTTGTCGGGATGTTTCTTTAGAAAATGTCCATTTAACCGCGATGGCTTCATTGCCTCATTAGAAAATACGTGTTGACAGAGTAAACACATTGGCAATTGTTGATTTGTAGGAGATGGAATAAAACCGAATTTTAAATAGTCAATAGAATATTGTCGACATCTTTTCTGTTTGGTTGTCATCTTGAAATAAAGGCCGATTTGCGAAGAAAAAAAATTTAACGCAGAACCCCTCAGATAAACGTTAGTTTTAGCGTTAGCTTATAAGTGAACGCGACCGTCTCCAACGGATTGACAGAGATGACTAAGTGCATCAGTGCTCCCATATTATGAGAACTACGCTCACACACACTCAAAGACTCTGTCTATCGTACGAATAGCTGTGCGTGTGTTGGTGCGTTGGTGAGACCCGCCGATATAGCGACGGAGCTAGCGGCCTGCGCTTCCCCCCAACCCCGGCCTCCCCGCCGCGCTCCGTGCAGTTGGCCCGCTCGCCGCCGCGCGCGCTGCGAGCGCCCAGCCGGTGCAGACTCGTGCAATATGCAGAAGCGACACAACGCCCACTTCAACTGCCGCAGCGCCCCATAAATGCTTAAAATTTAAAAACGCCCCGCCAGACCTTTAAAACGCCCACAAGGGGGCGCTGGCGCCCCGGTTAAGAACCACTGGTATAAATGAACAAAAAAATAATTATTCGTGTATATTTTGGTAGAAAATAGAAAAAGCTACTCTCGTAGAAATAAATATCGTGATTTAGTTTGGTAGAAAAAAAACAGTGAAACACCGCGCAAGAAAATCGAGCGCCATCACGCCGATTTTATCAATAGACTGTAATTATGTACTTTTATTTAATATTAGTCGGAAAATAATACTAGAAATCGAGAAAAAAATAATATAATGAAACTGAAATGTCTATGAAAATTTATCAAAGTCTTAGACTCAGGATAAAACAGTTTTTCTAGAGATGAAGAAAGATAAAAAAAACGATTTACTTCATTGCTTTTAGTAAAATATCATACTTGGCAAACATGACAATTTAAGAATATTGTAAGCCATTGTTTGCTGAATATTTTGACCAGCCAATAATTGTGTAATACAGAGATGCACAAAACGAAGTAAGCTTGACTACCGTCTTTTTCCAAAAATAAGTCACTGACTTACTTTCTTTTTTGGTCCGAAATACGAGCTAGGGCTTATTATCGGAGGAGGGCTTACTTTTCAAGTACAATAAGTAGATTTATATATTTTCGTTCAATATTTATTTGTATATAGAAGTTTTAACTTTAAATTTATTCGAATACAGTCAGTCATCTTCTTCTGAAACATCATCATATTAATCATCATATATCAAATTCTGATTTCCGTTATGAATTTCCTCCAAATCCATTTCCTGTTAAATCATTGGTCCGAATCTCTCATGTCCTGCAATATAGCTATCCTTAAATGAGTATTTCTTGTCTAAGTAGCCTATTCGTAGTGCATTGGAAACACAACTGTCAGTTATTTTATGCCATGAATTCTTCACCCAATTCACAACTTCTTGTAGGCCAGGCTTCACAAAATTTCCACGTTGATTTCTCATCAGTCTGTTTTCAATGTATTCATTGATTTTCATGCGAAAATAATCATTGAATGGCTTGTTTATTGCGATATCGAGTGTCAGGAGATAGGCAGCCATTCCCGCTGGAATCATTATTTGATCAATCCTCCTCTCAGCAAGGAGGTTTTTCATGTCTTTAGCGCGGTGAGTACTGGCTGAATAAACACATAGTAAACCTCTTAGGCGATCCCTAAATATAGGTGGCAGCATAAAATGAACCCACTTTTTTATAACTGCTTGGGTGCACCAGACTTTTTCACTTTCAAGGACATTAATTCCTGAAACGCGTTCAATCTTGTCTTAGTGAGTTGTCAATTAACGGTGAGGCTTGCCAGCCAGACGAATCGCCAAAATACAGGAAATACGCGCACTTTCGTAACCAGTAGAAGTAACGTAGGTTGACGAAGAACCCTTGTGGTGAACCGTCGTTTGAGATTCTTGGCCTAGAAATACTACTGTTTCATCCATAGCAATAATGTTGGAGAGTTAGTATTTGGAAAACATAAATAGTGTGGCACTAGCAATAATCGCCACTTGTTGGCGTTTACATTATTTTACTTGGGATTATTTTTGGGGGAGGGCTTATGTTCGAAAAAATCCTGAAAATCACGATAGGGCTTATTTTCGGAAGATGTCTTATTTTCGGAAAAAGACGGTATGTTTATAGTTTGAAATTTAAAATGTAAAATAGAATACATATTTTTTGAGTAAATCATTACATATAATAGCCGATAGCCATTCTCAAATGCTATATCATTTCATATTAAGTTACAGTACTAACCAGTATAATAAGTGTTGTTCTAATGATATCCAAATTGACTTTTAAGTCGGCCTTTAAGTGACCGGCTTTTAAGAAGTTCATATATTTTTGAATAAGTTTTTTTGCTGACGAAGCAGAAAAATAGGTTAACAAATAAAACATCGGATGTAATTTTGCAGCTTGACACTTCAAATTGACATAATGTCTCATTCTAAAAAGTTACCGTCAAATTTACAAAGACAAAAGTCGCATAAACAGTTGAATTATAAACACAACATGTATAAATTTGACATTTAACAATAGTTTTGGAAATAAAAAAATCATTTTTCTTTGCAGTTCGAAACCTTTATATAATGTATGGAACCCACTAGAAAAAAACAGTAACTTACAAGTCGATTTATTGGAAAATCTTGGTAAATGACAATATTTGTGCAAAGATTCCTGATGAGCATGTGCATGCAATTATGAAAACGGGGTGTATTGAGTGTGATTAGCTTACCATTAGCCCTGTCTCAACCCTACCCATCTATTCTTTATCTCCCAGAGACTTTGAGTGACTGAGTAAAAAGCTGTACTTGCATAAAAACTTCTGTTGAGGTAAGATTTAGAGGGAATCCATATGCGCTACATTGCGAGTGGACAACTAAAACGTTTTACCAAAATTCTTGAAAACTCCATTGTTGTGGCAAATAAACCAACGTACGACCTAATTGAACTTTCGGTTCAAACTCTCGAATTCAAAAAAATGTTTTTTTTAATCGACCCCTATTCAACAGCTTTATAACGATAAATTTTAATGATAATTTAATTAAAGTTTATAGACCGTAAATTAGTCATTTCACATAAAAATAAAATGAATCGTGTATTTCGAAAACGTTACGAGTCACATTTTTTCCAAAAATGATTTAAGTATGCAAACATCTTCAGAATACCTAAATACAAAAATATAATACAAAAACGTGCCATGTATGTATCTTATAAACGCATTTTAGGGCATTGAAAAAATGCATAAGTTCACATTAGAAAAAGTGAATTGAATCAAAATATGTATATAACCTTGAAGAAAACAAAATGTTTTTCGATCGAATACAGAGTTAAAACCTAAAATATAATATATAGCATTGAAAATTTTCATTATACATTTAACAACAGACATCTATTCTTCACTCTCCTGATCAATTACTAAAGTGTGACTCGTAACGTTTTCGAAATACACCATTCAAATAAATTCTTGACGCGAGTCGCACATATAAATATGTTAAGTAAAAAAAGAATATCGTCAACTTCTTGAAAGTTCTTAAGTAAGTGGCTTAAGACTCTTTAGTCGTTTTGTGACCTTTGGCTTAACCAATCGCTTTGATTTAAGTTATATGTAGAAAAAACATTTATTTTTTACAAGAAGTGGTCGATAGAACTTCAGTAAAAGTATTTATATATTATTACAACATTTACAACTAAATATAAAAGTCAAGCTTGTAATTTTCTGACCGTGACGTATTGGTGGTAATTTCTGGAACTAACATGGAACCAACACTGGCCCCAAGGAAAAGATCACGTGATAGGATAAGCAGCGCTGTGACGTATCTTTCAGCTTAGAGAAGGCAGCGTAGTACTTACGACCTTACTTTGAGATTGTACCCCCTTGGTAAAAACATAGCCGGACTTGACCCAAAAACTTAGTTTAACTCTATTCAATAGAAATTAAAAACAAAAGCTATGACAACTCAATCGTGTTGTATTAAAAAATATTCAATTTCGATGAACCAAAGCGGGCAGGCTCGTTTATATTCAGTAAAAAAGTAAAATTTCACCCAAAGGAAGATAGTATATATTGAAACGAAACAAATGTTTGTGACTTACAGCTCTATCGGCGAGGTTTCTTACTCGGCAGTGTAAGTACGCTGTTTGGCCTACAGCAGCCGTCACCTCTCGTTTCGTCGTGTTATCGAAGTATGGTTGCTGGAATGGGTCCCAGCTCGCCGCGCTTGCGCCTGTAAAAGACAATTACCCTTATAATTAATAAGTAATATTCAATTAACTCACGACTTACATAGAATATTAATTTGCACAGAAAAGCTTTGTGTAATATTTACGATCATGTGTGTATAAGAAGGTGGGAAGTTTAATTTTTTGGTGCACATTAAAAAATACAACGACTTTAGAAATATTTTATACCACAGTTTATAATTGTAAATGATGAAGTAATTTTGAAATTTTAAGCTAGATAAGAATATTTCTAGTAACTCGAGATCAAATTGAGAAAAAATGCCATGAATAACAACTATGCCATCAGTTTCAAATGTAAAAATTGATATTAACCACAATGTGACATGGACCCAAAATCATTTAATAGCGTGGTAACGCTTTTAACTATAAACCACAAACAGGGGCATCGTTAATTATCCGGTAAATAATGATGCCATGGATTGAAGTTTTTTATAAATCTATGTGTATATAAATGTGTCCATTACAAGGCAACTAAGCATTGTGTAATTGTTTTGATAAAAAATAGAACGTAAAAGAAACATTTAGTTATATTTTGTTAATTCTCTTCGGCTCTATTATATAGAAATCAATAGAATAATATACAGAAATGAAACATTAGTAATTACTATTTTAATATTAGATTCCCGATGGTGTGCATTCACATTGAAAAATTCTTTTTATTTCAACCATTCGCTAAAACCAACTAAAATCTAACTAATATTTATTCTAATCACTTTTAAGGTGTTCACTGTCAATACTTGGTGGAATGGCATTATAATAAAAATAATAAAAGATTTTTAGTACTTTTTCCACATAAAATTTATTAGATCAGGACCGGTTTCGCTCATCGCGAGCATCAGTTGATAATGCTCGCGATGAGCGAAACCGGTCCTGATCTAATAAATTTTATGTGGAAAAAGTACTAAAAATGTTTTATTATTTTTATTTATTCTAATCTTCAATGATTCTTCAATAAGTGCAATGAAAATAATAAGAAAATTTGTGTGGGGTTACTTTGTACCCCATCGCTCCTCGATCCTATTTTTGACGTTTCAGCACTAAAGTGTTTAATAAGACAAGTGACTCACCAGCTTAATTGATTTCATTTGAGTTTACTCGTACATCGAATGTAAGTTTTTAATTAGAATTATTAATGTTTGTATCATATTTCGTTTGTGTCCAGTAGAAAAGGAAGAATCTCAACCGCCATTTTGTATGTTTATAAATAAAAAAAATTGAATCAAGATGAAATTTATTGGTAAATTACCCTATGAAAGTTTGTCTAAAGATCATTCTCAAAGAGGCGAAACAGGTGTAACAATTTGTTACGCAACCTGTGCAAAAAAAATATTATTTTTATTTTGTATATCGACATCTATTTCGTTGGTTTTTATAATATATATCTTTTTTGATTTTTATGTAAGCGAACACAAGTTCTACGCCGTTCTGTTCTGACGATGTCGTGATTTTGAAAAATCTACCAACAATACGATATTATTATTATGAAACGTGGAAACTGTTGCTACAAGTTTATGTTTACTTTATGTTACCTAAAATGTTAAAAATGGATATTATTTGATTACGTTTTAATGATATACAATATTATATATTCAACTTTTTTTAGACATAATTATATTGTCAATTCAGGCCATATTTATAGACAATGAAAATCTTTTTGTATAATAAATGCTGTGAAGCTGCGTCTAACAAAATAATGAAATAAATGCAAGACGACGACAAAAGAACTTTAACAATACATCTACTCTTGAAAAAAAATCATTTGGGATTTTTTTAATTAAAAAAAGCCAACGGAAAACTTTTCGTGTTGTTATTCTATACATGTAACATAAATATATTATAAAAGTCAAATCTTGTTTGTGTCGACTAACAAAAAAAAAGTTCCCGACAAACTTTGTTTTATTTTTGTTAATAAATTAACTTTACCCAAGTAGAACAAAATTAAGCAAATCAAATATAACCCAAAAAATGCTAATGTATGAAAATTACGTAATTGAAGGTTGAAAATATATTGGTAAAAAATATCATTATCGAAAAATGATTAACTTCTGGTTTTCAATTATAGTAATTATCATCAATTGAAAATACTGACGTAGGACAAATTCGGTCATGATATTTAGATTTAACTATTAAATAAACTAGGAAAAAATGTTTTGTTTAAGAAACATAATACAGTATACTACCGATTATCCGTGCATGAATATAACTTTTAAAAAAGAAGCATTTTGAAATGTTCGCGCACTTTTGTGCTTACGGTTATAATAAATTCCGCATTGAATTTGAATAATATTTACTATTAAAAGATTTGCAACCCGATCAAATATATAATGCCGATGAGACATACTGTGTCCTACAAAGCCACTTGCTTCGTCTGAACTAAATAATTATTCACTCCACGTCATAAATCTTATTAAGAATGTATGACATCTTACCAAATGTAGAAAGTGATGTTTTGTTTTCTATCGATCCTGAGATAGGTGAAAAGTCAGAATTATGTAAGCTAATGGAAAATGTAAATGGTTTTGAAAATGTTGATAGAGAGAATATTGAAGTTGTCCATGTCATCCAGGTTGTAAAATAATGGGTGACGTGAATATTATTTCGAATCTCATTTCACCAGAAAAGAATGAGAATGAGGCTGAAAGCGAAAAAAAAGAAATTACTTTTTCGACTGTGGAAAGGAAAAAGGACGTAACTCACACATAGCAAATTTTACAGGAGGCACAAAAACCGTTTTTTTATGATTTTGGGCCATATGCAAATTATGAAATATACACTTCTAAACTGGTGTTTAATTGACATAATCTAATACCAATTAAAGAAATTGACTAGGAAAAACCTTTTTTTCAGACTTTTTCTTGGTTTAAATTTTCACATGCTCATCTTTTTTCAAACTTAAAGGCTAAATTTAGATACGTATTCGGGATTTGCAGCTTACATCCTTTTGATAGAACGTGTAAAAAGCTATTTTGAAAAAACAGTCGGTTACGGCCTTTTTCCTTTCCGCAGTCGATATGCATTAGTCGCATCACGGCACTGACTTATGTTAATACTTTACAGTACATCGACCAATGGGTTCAAATATAACGCTATAATAGCTCTAAAGAAAATTCTAGCTGATATTAAAAAAACATATTTTTTAAATTAAATAATGAGTTTTTAACATGTTAAAACGTTTGTCTGCTTAAAACGCGTCTAAAATATGACATTTTATAAATAAAAAAACATAGTTTGGATTATCGTCATTTTTCCAATTTATCGTGCCGTTTCTCCCCATCATTAGACCAGATTTAAAGACTGTATATTGCATACCGTCTTTAAATCACGAATTGACAGTTTACAGTATCTTTGAAGTGATTAACTTCTATGACTGAAGTTTTATAAATGTATATATTAATTTAAAAATTAAGATTTCAACTGAAGGATTTAAATATTAAATTTTAATCTTTCAAATTATGTATTTCATTTTCCGAAAGCCGAAAGGCGAAACTCAGGTCATCGGTGACAAAGCTTGTGTAAATGTACATTCTATGAACGATTCAAATTTTATATATATACTAGCCGGTACCCGGCAAGCGTTGCAATGCCACTCGAAGAAAGAAAGTGTTTGTGTTTTAATTGTCGCCCGCTGTGGTCTATCTAGTTGGTTAGAGCTTGCTCTACCGATCAGGTGGGTCTGGGTTTGATTCCCGGTAAGGTCAATGGCAAATCGAAATTTTTCAATTTTAATTTGAGATCAAAGACATGGGTGTTTGTGAAGTCAATTCTCCTTGAGTTAATCTCATGTGACTTTCAAAAATTCTCATCGAGTATATTGCGCAAGTGTAAGCATACGTTGTCAAAATGAACTGTATGTCAGACATACAAACATTGATTTTTCTATATAAGACCTATTACCTTTCCGGAAGTGCAAGCAAAAAGTTTGTCAAAGTTTTATTGCAATCGGATGAGCGGTGTGGCAACGCATAAAGTACGAACAAACAAACATTCATTTCCATAACTTTCCACGATTTGTTCCATTCTCTGATCATGATTGTCTGACTTTTATTTCATACGTTCAGTCTTTTTTGTATTCAAAATTATTGTTCTATGATTACCGTTTCTAAAAAGATGAACCTTAACTACAAAACTACCTAAAAAAAAATATTGAATAAATATAAATAGTAAAAAACATAAATTAATGTTATTGTATTCTTACTATTAATAATCCGTAGCATATGAGAACCTTAAAAATATGAATTCCAGAATATAAGATATATATTTCTTCATCTACTTTTATATGAAATGACACAGCTTATAGGTTTTTACCAAGTTCAAAAAGACTTTCAAACAAAAAAGGTATAATCAATGCATGCATAAGTATAAGCATATAAAAAAGAAATTGTACAATATTCGTTGAACTTCATAAAAATAATCAATTAAAACTTTCTTTGTTAACAATTTCGCATTTTAACTTTTAAAACATTTAAATGTAATGTAAAAATGTTGACCATACGATTTGACAGATTTGAAATATTCCAAAACAATTAGCAAAGGGAATTTACTTTTTATAGAACACCAAAACTGAGATCTTGCTAAGAATAAATGAAATTTAACTTTGAGAGTGTCATCGGTAAAAGATCGAATAGGCTTTCTTTCAGCTTCATGCGTAAATTAGTATCTTGAATGTTCGCTCCAAAAATCTATTACCATGTTTAAGACTTTTTTCTGGTGGTAGGATTAAAAAAAATAAATAATGTCAGATTTCTCTGCTGACCACCAACATTTTACACGGAATACGAATACGCAAACATTCTTTTAATTATTAATTAGAAGACTATTATTATAATAGAATTACTATGACGATGTTTAAAGTTATTCAAATTACACTCACATTGGATTCCATTTTCAATACATCAATAACAATTGAATGTCAAATTTGAATTGTCAATATATAAAAACAAAATGGCCGCCAATTTCGAACGCTGGTCATTTTTGTTTTGTTATACTGCAGTGTAATTCAAATCGGCGTCAAAATTCGAACGCCGGCCATCTTTGTTTGGTTATACTGCAGTGTAAATAACATTGAAATATACGAATATTTTATTTTTTCGACACTGTAAGTTAATTTTAATACGCCTATGTCCTTCCCGGAAGAGCAAGTTAATTTATTGTCATAGTTTTATCGCAATCGGACATGTGGCTTTTAAACGCATAGACGCCAAATTTTTTGCAAACATACACAAATTCATTTATATAAATATATATATATATATAAGATAAGATTAAATAATTATAATTTTATATTAAAGTTAAATAATTATGGAGCTTACAAATTTAATTCAATTTATTATTTAAACTAAAATAGTGATAAAAACATATATATGCAAATTTTCATGAACGAGAAAAATATAATTGAAATTGAGAAACAAAAATAATGTATAATTTTAATATAATGAAATGAAGACGAAAAAATACAAAATATTAAGTGGGTTTCTAAAAATATCCAAATTAATCAGAACTTATAAGTCGTAAACATTCGTGATGGATGCGCCCCGCCCCACCCCGTAGAATAAGTAGAGAAAGAAATGGCGATGTGATAGCGATAGCGATGAATAGAATAGCTGACAGGAGCATAATGTTGCATTTGCCTTCGTATTTTATGATTTTAGTCGTTGTTTAAACACGCCACTGGATCTCTGTTCATTATTGTGTAAAGAAGGGAAATTATTAAAATTTTATTCATCTCAATTATATCAATTTTACGAATGTTTAATATATATATTTTTTTTTACCATGTCCGCTCCCAATGTGGAGCATATGGACTCCTAATGTTTGAAGTTTATCTCAACAGATGTGTTTCTACGAGAACTGGTTGTTACTCAGTTGCTTAACCTCTCTTTTTACAAAGAGAGTAGGAATAGAAGGATAGGGCTAGGACAGGACTAGTGGTTAGCTAATTACTCTCGATACGCCCCGTTCATAGGATAGGATGGGTGAGAGGGGGGAATTCAAGACATCACATACATCCATGCCTTCGAACGGAAATTCACAAATCGATTGAAAAATCAATTTATAAAATTGCCCGTACCGGGATTTAAACCCGGGACCTCCGTAACCGACGTTGACCACTCGATCACACAGGCGGCTTTTACTAATAAGTCACATCAAAATTTTCATAATTATAAATGTCGCTGTATACTGTTTCGCTTATCCTTTAAAAATAATAAAACAAGACCGTTTTCAACTGATGGAACCGCTCTAGATCCTAATAAATATTTGTAGCATGAGACCAAAAGAGTGTTTTCATATTTCAAAAAGCTTTCTAAAGATTAATAAGTCATCATTAAATTGCTACACAGTTTAATTTTATTTTGCTCACGATGGACCCATGTGGCCTATTATAAATTGCAAAATGAAGTTAGTTTCTTTGGATTTCTATTATAGTACTTAAAAATTAAGTCTTAGATATTATTATCCCAAAAACTCTAAAAAATACATGGACACGAAATATTAAAAACTGGCTTTTATGTTATATCTTCAAAAATATGATAATTTTATTTCTCAAAATGCAGTCAAGTTCTAAGAAAAAATTTTACCCCATAATACTGCTACCTGCAGATAACATGTTTTTACTTTAAGATGTTAAAAGACATGCATAAAAAAAATGAGTTCATGTATTAACTTACTCGGGAAGCAACTGAAGGCGCTTAAGATTTTTGTGTCAAATAACGTTATTCTGGAATGAAATTTTTGGATATTTCACATCTTGTTGTGAACAGTAAGTATGATGTAGAATAATTTCATTTCATAATGACTTATTATTTTATTATGCAATAAACATGTTTTATGGTTCTTTTATGTTTTATCGTATATTGTTTTTTACGTGAGTCAAAAGCTGGGCTTTTGTGATTTTGTTAAGATATCAAGTCTGTTTTGCAGTAAACTTATATTCAAATAGTGTTATGATATACATTTTCAATTGCTTATTTTTTTGGGGATTGATAATTTTCTCCAGAATTAAAAATATATTGCTAGAAAACATGCAGAGTATTCTTTGAACTTTTGGGATATTGCAATTCACGACGCAATTATGACAAGAAACATTGATAACAGTACACAAAATTATATATTCTTTTGATTATTTGCCAAAATGTAATTCGCATTATTTAAATCGGCTATAAATAGATCAGCCGATAGAAAGTTGAAAGAAAAAAGGCCTATAATATAGATCGCTGATTAACATCGCATTAAGAAAGATGAGTGAAATTAAGCAGACTATGATTAACAATAACAGTTAAGTTAGCTCAAAGATAGACCAGCCCGAAGCTTTGGTTTGGTCACAAATCTGTAGATATAGGTCACAGTCATGTCTCGTGATCCCTTAGTTAGCAACACATGGTAGTTATAAATATAATGAACATACTAATCACTATACATACAATTTTGTATATAAAATTTTCTCAGCACTGTCCTATAATATTAACATTTCATTAAATTGTAAAATATTTGACGAGACTACCGAGTGAATTATTTATAAACCCAACATTCAGTTTGTTTGTAAACGTGACGCACTGTTACATTACCTATAGTTGACAATATATGTACTATCTAAATTTGATACACTATTATAGATAAAACCATACTTTTGGCTACACAGCTTCCTCTAAACATTGATAAAGCTTGTTTTTTTATCAATTTATTTTCCCTAAAACATTTAGTAAATATATGTAAAAAATTAAAAATGCGTAGGCGAGAATGAATAGCTCCCTTGTACTGTTTAAACAATTTGTATTGTCTTACATTGCAATAAATCGAAACATCTTCTAAAACAAAGTATTTTATTTAATAAAGTATTTACCGCCTGTGTCAAAACCTAACAACAATAGATAATACCTGACGGTTATCTATACAACTACAATCAGAAGTTCTTTTACTTTGAGACTAAAACTCATCTACATACATCTCAAGTCGACGCAGCCATCTGAAGTCATATTATACAAGTCTACTTTATATAAACAAATCTTTAATAAAAGTAGAACATAACAGCACGACTACTAATATTTTAAAATTACTCATCCTGGGCGACTAAATAATTTACAAAACCCAAATCCCAAAGACGCATAATAGGTCTTCAAGTGGGTGGAAATAAAATAGTCGACGGAAATATTAGACCGTACCGTAAAATTCTGCTATAAATCATTTGTTTCAATGCTTCAAGCAAATTCACGGACATGGATTTTTTCGCCATATTATTGTTGATCGACATATCATACCGCATAAGAGGCAGCTTCAATACTAAAAAAAATGGATGACATTCAGTGCTAAATTTGTTTTCCCGCAAATGTATTTTTAGCCAACTTGTGACACCAATATAAAAGTTTTTTTATAATAAAGAAGTTTTTATAAAATTTTAGAAATAATTATCTTTCCTCCATCTTGCACATTATTTTTTGTCGTTTAAGCGGTACCTATTCCGTGTATACCAACGTTATGACTAAATCAGTACGTAATTGGGTAATAAAACGATTAGAACACTCATCAAAATTACTCAATAAAAAAGCAATGAAATTCATTTGTCACACCAGATCAAATTTAACATATATACATAGGTATAACCGATATTAGTATATTTTTCCGGTATTGCAACACCTAGAGCCAGCAATAAGTGAGGCACCAACAACGCCAACTTAACAGTCTTATAAACTTATTTTGACTACGCCTTTCCTTTGGCACCGAACAACTTTTTACACAGGTCTAGTTCATTCTTATTGAAGTTTGTATTTGAAATTGAGTAAGATTAGATGCTTTAGCAAGAAAGAACTATTTTTTCAGTAAAATAAAGGTTGAATTAAAAAAATGCTTATCGACGACTGACTAATGGTAATTTATTTTTTAATACTGATCGCAATCAAATCGTCCATATAATGCAAAACATTCTTAAGTGATAAATCAGAGCTCTAAGCAAACACAGTTAACCTTAATTTTAGATAGCGTTTTCGTGGTCTATATTTTATTTGAAGTGTGAAAAATTGTTTTGTTTGAATATACAAAGGTTTAGGTACCACACAGAATTGAAAATTGAAGTTAAAGTAAATATTATCATGTGTATTAAAACTGGAAAAGTGTGTCTTGAAAAACCATGAATATAATAATGATTCATTTTATAGAATGCGCATCCAATAGAACAATATTAGAAGCAGTCTTATTTGATTACAGATAAATAAATGTAGCATTTGAGCATGAAAACGTGCTCCATCCCTATATAAGTTCCTTACTCTATTGTTCTTTCACCACTCCGAATAAAGAGGTTGAGAGACTGATTTACGAACAGTAATCGCAAAAAAAGCTCTCTTGAGATGGTCCATTAAGAGTTATGCGTTGCATTTTATTTTATTCACAAATAATTAATTGTATTTTTGATAAAATTGTAAAATTTAAAAAAATCTCAAGTGCAATTAGCTCGTTTGCAAATTTGCATACAAATGAAAACATGTAAAAATAAAAGACCAAAATCAAATATTTTCCAAATAGGTTTTTCCTGTACGATACTTCAAAATAGCAATAAAAATTGTTGATAAACAATGAAAAAGATTTCGGTAAACATTGCAAGCTGCAAATCTACAAATGCATCGATTTGTTGAATTGAATAATAGTTTTTTCGTGTAAGTAGTATGTAAATAAAATGAAATACAAAGCCGATCAATTTCCATCTAAATCACGCCAAGATTTGATGATTCCGAAAATGTATTTCATAAAACATACTACTCTCTCGAAGGGCCAAGTGCTTTTTCAAATAACATAACGTCTTCGCGTGAAAGCTTTGATAGAATAAAAGCGGATATTCGGGAAGAATACTTTCTGATTTGTGACAGATGATGATGCATTAAGGTGTCTATAAGAAGTTACACCACCAAGTCAGTGGCGTTTGTTTGTTTTCTTTCCAATGGACGATTAAAAATCAGGATAATTTAATTATGTATGTATAGTGGGATTTTTTTTCGAACGGTGTTATGATTATAATGAATAATATTATGATATACCTTGTTAGTTAAAGTTATTGTTTTTATAATCATTTTATACAGTTTTATGTATAAACCAGAACCGGCTTCGCTTTTATTTAAAAAAAGCGTTTTCTTAATAAATAAAAACTATTTTTGCTAATAATTTTAATTGTATAATAAGTGGACACATTAGAACTGAAAAAAATAAGATTTTACGATGTATTTTACTATCGACAAATTAAAAACACCGTGCCTTTTTATGTCTCAATTAAATGAGTTTATTTTTTTTCTAAGTATTACTTATTATTCAGAAAATAGCACCGGTATATTGCCGAGTGGTCAACGATGTTGAATTCATCTACAACAGTGCTTCCCAACCTTTTTCATTCCACGGCCCCCTTAATCTGAAAAAAACAAACCCGCGGCCCTCCTCAATACAAAACATATTCTGCGGCGGCTCTCGTAGAAATTCAACAGCCCTTCGGGGGGGCGTGGCCTACAATATGGGAAGCACTAGTCTACAGTGCTGCAGTCGCTCAACTAATGATCAAGGCTAGAACTGGAATAGTAGTTAGCTAATAATAGCTCTCACTAGGCCCTGTTTTTAGTATCGAGGATTTATTTAACACGTCGTTACTGAACATAGTAAAGATACTTTATCATCTGTGAAAAAGTATTACAAATGTTAGATAGATCAAGATAGTGATTGTGTGTTTGTGTTAGTGTTTGTTTAATTTATTGAAAATGAAGTCGCACGTTTGTCTTTTTCTTCAACTTTCCCTTTTTCCAACACCACTGGCTACAAAAAGGAATAAATATTTTTGATCCTTGCTGTACGTTACATGTTTAAGATACTTTTTCTGACACGTGTTGTTCGTGGTAAGATATGTAAGATTTCACAGAAGCCTTCCCAAGTGAGGTACGTTCAGAAATACAGCCTGTGATACAGTTTCCACAAAATTTGTCACATCAGCGAAAAACGTCTTAATTTTTTGTGTATAACTATGAAATCGCCACCTCAATGCTTCAACTGGGCAAAGTTGATTTAATCATTGTTGGTAAAATGAACTTCAATCGTTATTTGATATACAAAAACTGTGTAGTTGTCAACTTGAAATATTACACGAAACTTTGATATAATAGTTTTTTCAAAAAATGAAACACTCTTTTGTACTAATTCCACATTTATTTAACATGATCAGAACAGGTTTTGCTCATCACAAGAATTTTCAACGATATTAATGTAAATTCTTATCAGTTGAAAATAAACCGGTCCTGATCATAATACATAAATGTGGAATTAGTACAAAATAGTGTTTTATTTTTTTAATAAAATGGATTTTCACTATATGTTGACAGTGAACAGCATTAAAGTGATAATAGTTATTTACTAAAATTCAATTTGGCATACATCACTTCAATTCTAATTTATAAATTAACTCACTTTATATTACAGTACTTTATGTGTAAAATTTAAAAAAAAATTATGTTCACACATAAAGTACTATAATATTTTTCTTTGCTCAAACAGAGTGGTCAATGGGGTGTTTGCCGTACACGGTTCCGGGTTTTCGGATTCAGACAATTTCATACATTGGCTTCTCAGCCGATTTATGTAATTTTACCCAGACATGGATGAATGTTAGTTTCTTTCCGTGCAATCTCTTAGCTCTACTGAAAGCGGTGTGTAAGAAAACGTTTAGCTGACTTGTTGTCTTCCCAAATTTTTTGCCTATTTCTTTTCACCGTATCATGTCATTTTATTCACTTTAAACCAGTCTTTGGTAACCAACTTAAGTTAAAATGCTTCACATGGAAATTTCGGGAAAAATATTATTTCCTTTAATCAGGCCTTATTACCTCCGTATTATAAAAACTTTACGAAGACAATGTCAAGCATATTGCAAACCAGTTTTTTTGCAAATGCTCTTTATTACAAATTTTGTTTGTTTTTTAAGAAATAAAAAACCATGCTTATGTTAGTCTTAGATTTTTTTTTCTGCTAGTTTTGAAGTGACAGACTATTTGTTAATTTTATAAATATATTAAATTAGACTTTAAAAAATATGAATCATCAATTAAATCTCCATGAGACTGCACAGCTGATACTTTGTCTTTTACTGTTACACACTAATTAAAAACGATGGGTTCTGAAATAAATCGGTATTTATTTGTTTTCTAATGAAGAGATTGTACGATACATTGACGAACTAATACAAAAATACATTTATCATCAAAAATAAATTTGGATTTGAATGAAAAACGTGTTAAAATGCCGCAAGAATTGAATCGAAAAGAAACATACAATGTTTCATTTTAATAAAGAAACTTTGGACAACCGAATGCACATGTTGGGAATTGTAAGGAGTGAAAACATTTTTTCTCATTCGAAATATACACCGTGAGTACATGGACAGAGTAAATATCATCCACCCTAAACTGGCGTGTGAAAGGGAGGAAATTTATTCAACACATATTTTCTGATTTTGAAAAAATATTCTTGTGTTTTTGTTTACGGGCGTAATTTTATTTCATGTTCATGTAATGATTTTGTCGTATTGAAATATTATTTAAAGCTTTAGATATATTTTAAAATTTTGTATTATACATACATGATTAAGTATTTGTAATAGACTAATTATGTTTTTTATGATACCGTTAAAATGATATAATAATTATTAATAGACAGTTACTATTTTAACTGGATGGCTGCCACAGACGAGATATTTCGTCAAATTTTTCGTGCTCAACACGCCAGAGATGAGTTACCTCATCAATATCTAATTAAATTAATTATTGAAAATTATAGCCGTCTTGCAAACATACTTTTTTCTACGGCAGCCAAAAGGCTAAACAGTGAGAATATTTGAAAATGTTTTAATGAATATGATTAGAAATGAAAACATTCTAAACAGCATTGTATGCACTTAGTCAATGTAAGTCTCATCATTTTATTTTAACCAGTTACAGTATACACGAAAAACAAATGTACATTTGAATTAATCACTTTTTGGGTGTTCACTGTCAATACTTGGTGGAAAGGCATTATATTAATAAAAACACAATATTCCTTTGTACTTCATTCCACTTTGACAAACTCAAAACTGATCAGTTGACAATGCCCGCAATGAGCGAAACCGGTTCTGACCTATTTAATAAATTGGAATGAAGTACAAAGAAATATTGTGTTTTATTAACTTAAATTAATCATTAACCTTAATTAACCGCTTTGTCACTTGTACTTAAATTAAAAATCAATATACTAACATCTTAAGCCACAATATCACTTCTACTCTGTGTGAAAGTGAATTTCAATTTAAATGGTGTAAGCTTTAACCAAAACTGTGATTAATGTATAAATTGACTTGTGAATGTATACATTGACGATATTTTACAGTTAAACTGTGACAAATACATTTTTGTCTACATTCATATTATTCACATAAAAAAGATAAAGCAGTGCGAAATACTGCATTTAATTCTAACTAATCATACATTTTGAACGCCTGTTTCTCAATGCGAAACATTCATTTCTGGTTAAAATTAAAAAAAAAAAATACATTCAAATGTTGACAAAAATCGGTCGCTCAATTATTTGTTTTTACAACTCATTTTGATATAGTGAAAGCGTCAGAAAAAATCAGTGGAATCAGTAGTTGGCTAAATTTACAATTTAAAAAACTAGATAGTGTGGGTGGTGTAACAGTTTGACGAATCAATGTATGACGTTTGAAATTCGCAGATGCGCATTTTTGACTATGAACACTAGTCGAATATTAGCCATGAATCGTGACGGTTAATAAGGTACTTAATTTGACTACTTAGTCAACCAAACATTTTTTTAAGTAATAATATAGTTTATAAGCTTTTAACCACAATTCATATAAAATAAGCAATTATTTACGTAGAATCACATTGGCGACTGAATTAATACTCGAGACTTATTTGGTAATACTGAATTTCAAGAGAAAAAGTCTTAAAGATTGAATCTTGGATTTTCAGCAGGAAAATAAACTCTTAATTTTGCCTGCCAGCCAAAATAAAGAAACCTGACTTGAGTTGGTGGCAACCAGAAGCCAGAGTTTTGAAAGCAACGTATGGTTTATATTTTTGAATTATCTTATCTCAAATGGGAAACGTAATACATAAAAACCCTGTTAACATGACTGACGTGCTTGATGTTTGAAAACCTAATTATCAAGCTTATTCGTGTAGTTTTTCATTAAGATAACAATTGTGATAAAAAGTCTTTAATAATTTCATGATGTTTGGATTAGCAGCATGATACAATCATACTTGTAAAATTTGTAAGTCATAATATTGTAATAAACTCCAATAGATTCCCAACATATCTGCTATTCAAAGCCATTGTTTTATATCATACTATAATATGATCATATGTTTATTATGTCACAAATCTATTTGAAAGACAAAACAAATAAATGGTTTATTTTTTTTTCTGGTTAAGTGAGTTGATAAAACTGTTTCGGTTAAGTCTTACAGATTACTTTCTAAAATTATTTGTTTTAATGTAAAAACGATTACTTAATCTTCAATTAAAATAGGAAAACAACAAAAGTAGTTAAAAAAAATAAATCAAGGAAAAGTGATTATAATTAAAAGGCCGCAGCCACCCACTTTTGCGAAAATTTAATTTCCCAGCTCAAGTACCAGCCAACTAAAACACTCGGAAAAAATAACAACGCGCGAACCCAAATTAAATTTACATAAATCAGGGACCGCACCAAGACCCCGTCTGAATAAGATTATCATTAAAAAAATTAAGTTATTAAGGGAAACATCAATGGGTGAAATTTGTTCTTCTCGGGATTTTATCCCTAATCCTAACGCTTCTTCGCAAGGTTAAAGATTTGCATATTAAGAGCTAAGCGCAAAGTGACGACTGCAGGGGTAGATATTTAATGTCTTAAAACAAAACCATCCGGGGATAAAATAGATCGTTTGTTTTATAAGGCCACAATAATTATAACTATTTTGAAGCTTATTTTAAGCGTTTATAGTGAGAAACATTATTATGAAGCCGTTTGACACAATGTATTTTATCAATGATGTTTTTATAAATTTTTCAATCCATATCCGATCTCAATGTGAAGATAAATCCTTACTCATGTGGATATGACAGTCTAATGAAAGAATCTTAACAGAAGTATTTCAACAAGAATTGTTTGTCACTCAGTTTCTCAATCTCTCCTTTTCAAAGAGAGTAGGGATAGAATAGTAAAATGGTTACAGAATTAGTGGTTGACTAATCGTTCTCATTACACTCCGTTATTGTTAGGATTGGTGGGATTTTTTTTACTTTAATACATAACTAGCATAACTGACATAACTAACATCCATGCTTTTGGACAAAAATCGATATATTTCTTTTCGTACAAGGCCTTGAATCTGTGAGATCCATCGCGAAAGTCAACAACGTTGATCACTGCGCCACGGACACGATTTTTTAAAAATACCATTTGTTGAAACATTACATGAATATTTAGTAATTAGATAAAAAAGCTGACTGGTAACGTAACTTAAAAAAGAAAAATATGCTTGAAAATAAATATATGTCGGCAATCATTATAATATAAAAATAGCGGAAAACGTTTGATCATTGTTTGATATATATTTTACGTAGCGGTACCAGCAATTGTTTTTGTTTATTTATTTCGAAAGATTATATATTATATTTTTGCGAACAGAATTCACAGGAAAGTCCAGGGAAAAAGACCTGTTTTTATCCCAAAAATTGTATCAAATAAGCGATCACATAACAAGGCTGCATAGTACAATATATATATATATATCAAAAAACTTAATTGCGTTAGTAGTTGTAGAAATACTTGATTATTTTTCGATTCTGTTACAAGTTTACTAAGAAATATTGAATACACAAAACTTTAGCAACAAAATGAATGACTTAGGTGCCAATTTTTTCTGTAAAATTTACGTATCTTCATACAAAGGCAACCCTTTTTTTCACATATACCATATGCAGTCATACGACATCAGGTTCTAACCTCATGAAATATGCTTTTCTAATACAGCCAATTCTAACGTGACCAAGAAAGTTTCCGTGAAACGATTTTGTATGTGTCTAATTTTTTTACAATATAAAATGTTACGTGAACATCTTTTGTTAGTTAGTTGACTTTCATTAAATATACACAACATTATATTTGAATAAAGCTCTGATAACAGCTGTTTTTATTCTCCTGTTTTACATATTATAAAATTAGTTTATTGTTCATAAGCGGGCAAAAAGTGTTAAAAACGCCATCAAACCAAAATGTGCTAATTTAACTGACAGGGTAAATTAATTGGTGATCAAATGACAATATTTAAATGTTGCATATAAAGCTGAGAATTAGAGTTACAAAATATGATATAGATGAATTAAAAGTGAGTCAGGTATGATAGTTTATAGGTAGACATCAATTAGTATGTTTTTAAACATGTGTATAGATCCGTCCTTCAATTATTATATTATGTGCTATTAAGCCAACGTTGCTTTGGAATTTTATTATGCACTTAATAGTATTGCAAACACATCCGGTCTGATCACACTATCAAAAAAAATTACGAATGTTTCATAAATTTTATGTCTAATATATAATGGAAGAAATTAAATTATGGACTATCAGGCAGTGGTGACCGGTCAATGCACCTCTTGTATATGCAGGGGCGGTTATATGCCTGTCCTGTCTCCTGTCGATTTCTTTGCTTCCTCCCATGACATGCCAGCATCCCTCAGTTCCGCCGAGTACATCTTATGGATAGTAACCGACGGTCGTCCAGGATGCCGGAATCCCACCGGTCGAAAGAAAAGACAGGCAGGATTGAGGCTTTCCGGAAGCATCCGCAGAAGGAGACCCAGTCAGTTCCAACGTCTCTCAATAACCACTGACGTGACGAGGCACTGACTTGTCCGTTCTCTTATCTCAGAATTTCTCACAAAATCAAACCACCTCACCCCCATTATCCGACGCAAGCATCTGTCCTCGAAGCTCAGTATACGGTTTTTCTGAGTCTTCGTCAGATGCCATGATTCAATACTGTATAGCAGTACTGGTAGAATGCAAGCGTTGAACAAATGTCATTTGGTTTTAATCGAGTACAGTAGTTAATTTAGTGAGAAGTTATCCATTAAGCATCTAGAGCAGTGTCTGCCAATTTTTTTTACTTTGTGGCACACTAATGAATAGAATTTGTTCCGCGGCGTACCCAATGAAAATGCTTTAAAAAGAAAATGTGTCGACTACTATATATATGCGAACGTGACAAATATTTATTTGAATACATAGATGTTAAACTAATTTTAAAATTATTTAAATCTAAAATTTTTGAGTCGTCTTCCTCCGCGGTACACCTGAGACTTTTTGCGGCACACAGTTTGGTAGACACTGATCTAGAGGATAGTTTCTCAACCTTTTTTCAAGAAGAAAAAAATATGGGACTTTTTTTCTCTAATTTAAAATTTCGACTGAAGGTGCTTGATGGAAATTCAATTTCAATTTAGAATTATTTTCATTTTGTACACTTTCATAAAATTCTTGTTTTAACACGACCTGGCGAAACCCGGGTCGTGTTAGACCAAGAATTTTGTGGAAGTGTACAAAATGAAAATAATTCTAAACTTTTTTTCTTATTTATCTAGGATGCCAGTGGCCCCATTAAGCTGTGCTGTGCTTCCTTGGAACATGCTGTGGACCGTTACATGTAGCCTGATAACGAAACTGCATTAATTCATTTTCATGGTAAGCATTCATCGACACAAACGGGGCCACGTTGTCCGGGGCCGACGGTGTTAATTGTAGACCAACGCGTTAAAGATTTAGTAACTATAATATTAATGCAGAATCTATCCAGATGTTTTCTTGCTCCAAGTGCTTACCAGTAGAAGCCAAAAACAGAAAACAAATTGATATATATTTTTTTCATTTATTTTTTAAATGGACCAGATACGAAGCACGTGATTGGATTGCCACAAGTCACGCGTGGGTGATTTATTTATGATGTTTAATGTGTGGCATATACTAAATTGGAAACCTGACTTAGCTCAAATATAAATATATGATAGGTGTGCAATAAATAAACGTTAATATCCCACCAAGAACCCCCAGTTGTTAGCTAAAATCATGCAAATATATACTTTGACAGATACAACATATTATTCCTTTTAAAGCACTTCATGAAAGTTTTTTCTTTTGATATCCGAAAATAAGAATACAATTTTAAGATGATACTCACGATTCTGTTCAATTATTTTTTAAAACAATGTCCGCTCCCAATGTAGAGCATATGGACTCCTAATGGAGTTTATTTCAACAGAAGTGTTTCTACGAGAACTGCTTGTTACTCAGTTGCTCAACCTCTCTTTTTCCAAAGAGAGTAGGGATAGAAGGATAAGGCCAAGACAGGATTAGTGGTAAGCTAATCGCTCTCGATACGCCCCTTTCATAGGATAGAGTGAGTGAGAGAGGGGAATTCAAGACATCACATACATCCATGCCTTTGAACAGAAATTCATAAATCGATTGAAAAATCAATTTGTAAAACTGTCCGTACCGGGATTTTAGCCCGGGCCCTCCGTAGCCGAAGCCAACAACGTTGACCACTCGACCACACAGGCGGCAAAATTATGCTGTTCAAATTAATAAAGTAAAATTAACAAGTGTTTTATTAACGCCTTTTCCTAGTTAATAATATTATTAAAATACATCCCTGAAATAATGCTAGATGATGCGTACTTTAGTGACGACTAACAAGCGCAAATTTTTTAAAAGGAAATTTCATGTCTCAGAATGAAGAAAATTTTGCGAAGCCGCTTGATTCAGATTATTGTACGCTTTATGTAATATATGAGTAAAAAACAGGCTTACGCGGCGTAAGAAAGCTTTTCTGCAACGTTTCCAGTTTCATATATTAAGCGAAACTTCTTTGGGTCCTTTGAATGTGAATTTCGATTAAAAAGACTCGAGAAACGGTATGCGAGGATTTCTTTAAATATGCCGTCATCAGCCTTGAAAAAACATCTCCAATTCGCTTAAAAATAACATCGTAGGCGTATGACTGACAATAGCTAAATGAATAATGTAAAATTTAGTATGTTTGGTTGATTTTTGGTTATTGATTAATTATATTATACGATGCCGTAATTCATCACTACCATAGTTGTAAAATTGTTTATTGTAAAACGAAAAAGAAAATACATGGCATTGCAGCTGACGAAAACTCGCACTTGACAGATAAAAAAATCAAATATAACAATAACGCAAATAACATATTTGTCGGATCCGTGATCAATTGATCAACGTTGTTGGCTTCGCTCACATATTTGAATCCTGAGATGGACATTTTTTTTGTCGATACATAGGAAAAATCCCTCCCAACACCTATCCCATCCTAAAAATGGGACGTTGCAAAAGCTTTTAGCTACCCACTAGTTCTGTTTATGCCCTATATTTATACGTCTTGTCGAACAACAATCAGTTTTCGTAGAAAATTATCAGTTGAAATAAATTAAACTAGGTAAACATATGCACTATACAGTGGAACCCCCAATTACACTACCCCGAATTACGCGCCGGCTTGAAATATTCGCATTCCATTGCCGTTACTAAGAGACGGTCGTCTGTGCTTCGCATACAGTTTTTTTTGTAAAACTAAGGGAAATCTTAGTTTTGCGTTTTCCGCGGAAAAAAATCAAATCCCTTATTTTGTATGACATTCACACCCCCAATTACACGGTCCCGAATATAGTGTAAATGGGGGTTTTACTGTATTAAAGAAAAAATATATTCTTTACTTATGAAATCAAGTAAAAAACAATTCATTACAACAATACACAAAGTTCGTTTAAAATAACAGATTAAAATAACAAAGTATTTTAGCTCTACAGTTTTTAATAATTTTATTCGTTGATAGCTATTTCGGCTTACGCCATCGTCAGAACTATATATATAGTTCTGACGATGGCGTAAGCCGAAATAGCTATCAACGAATAAAATTATTAAAAACTGTAGAGCTAAAATACTTTGTTATTTTAATCTGTTATAAATGGAGTTCTACCAAGTAAATGCCAAATCAATTAATAAATTTGTTTAAAATGTCTGCCTTTTTGGCCAGTGCATTCATTCATTGATCAGAACAGTCTTTGAAATTGGCAACTCATCGCGAAGAACAAGTATTAAGAAATCAACTAAGATACTAATTGGAAGCATGTATGTTTATAGTCTGAGGATGTCAGGATAATTAATTCACCACAAAGAAAAGATTTAGAGAAAGAGTTCTGTTTAAAAATTTCTTTCAACATTTTCACTTTTAGGAAGTGCTAATAGGAAATAATGCATTTATCATTCTTCATAAAAAAAAATCTCTTCTTATTCATAGTAGTGCTATATTTTCGTTTTTTTTTGTAATTTGGTGTCGGGTGACTCATTGTGATAATCTTAAATTAAAATAAACTTAAATTAAATTAAGGAATATTGTTATTAAAAATGACGCTTTCTTTAAAATATTCAAATTTCTTTCAGATGATCGCTAAGTGTAACTTTCGTTGGCTCGAAGCAAATGTCGGAGAAGAAACGAACGGACTAATTGGCAATTTTTTTAGTAAAATGGTAAGTTTAGTCTTGAAAACAAAAATCAGAATCAAACGTTGGATACAAATATGCACTGTCGGAGGCATTGAATTGTTATATTGGCATTTCAATAAAATCTCGTAGTAAAAAATAAAACAAAACTCCTTAAGTTACAGCGCTGACCGTACATAAATAAACTTCAAAAAAGTGTACTTTTAACCAAATCGGTACAAATGCAAGTGCGGATCAATTTACTTTTCAGCACTAAAAGAACTAAGAGAAAAAGACAAACACATAGCCAAATGCGTTCGCCAAAAAACGATAGTGATGTGAACAAAACTAAGATGAAATAATTTGTATGAAAATAAACAAATAGTAAAAAAACTTTTTTGAAAATTTCGTCTTAAAGCAAGCTTGCTAGGGAATATGAATTGTTGACGGCATAAGGCGTGTGACTAGAGAAGTCCGGGCAGTCAACGTCTTAGCCATTCTCTTAACATATGATGAATTTTCGATGCTATATATATGAAAACAAACCCACACTCGATATTGATTCAACCGCAACGTGAATTTTTTTTAAGTGATAGTCGATTTAAACACGCGATTAATAGAACATAAAATGGAAACCTAATATAAAAATATTTTTCCATAAAACAACCATTAAAACAACATTATGTTACGACAAAACCAACACGTCACCGAACAATTTGCAAAACTTTGAAAACATCAAAAGGGCGACCGTTCGCGCTGAAAACATTTTTGTTTCCTAAGATGAACTGATTAAAAAATACTATTCACACTTATATGAAAAAAAAATGTTCATTACCGATTGAAAAGAGAACTTTATAGATTAAGAATCATTCATTTATCAAATTTTTCTTTGGCCAATTTTAGTTGTCATTAACAGCTGTTGTTCATAGATGAATTGAATTGATATTATTTTGTTCAGTACATAATTAGTAAAACTAGAATTATAGAACGCATTTCACAGTTGTGTCTTCATCACGCTATCGTCAAAACAACAGTCTAGAGCAGGCGTAGGTAACCTGTGGTCTTTTGGCCAATTCTGTATTTCTGTAAATTCGTACATCCGTGGGATTTTCGATGGAAAAATTCTTTGCTTTGATTGGCTTCAGAAATTGGCATAAATTTTTTTCCGACCGAAGATTCCCTAGTCAATGTTTACTGCAGCCTTATGTCGAATCAGAAAAATGAATGCGGCATTTAGAGAAGTAAAGGTCCCTACCCTGGTCTAGATATATTTATTTTACTCAATAAAAGTGTCGATTCTAGATTATTGTGAATTAATCAATTACCTTATAGAAGTTTGTAAAATAGTACATATTTTTTAATCCATATCCGCTCCCAATGAGAAACATATGTTTGCTACTCAGTCGCTCAATCTATCTTTTCCATAGAGAGTGAGGATATAAAGATAAAGTAAGGATATGAATAGTGGTCAACTAATTGCTCTCGCTTCGCCCAGTTATTGACGGATCGGAAAAGGGTGAGAAGAAATTTCTAAACATCACAAACACCCATCCATGTCTTTGAACAGAAAATTGATCGAAAAAATGCTGTTTGTAATGTAACTCAAATCCGTGAGGTCCAGCACGGAAGCCAACAACGCTAACCGTTGCGCTATAGGACCCGATAAAATTAATAAAAGCCATAACCTCTTCAATGACAGAAGTCAAGAGAATGATTACAACTTTTTTGCGTTTAACAGATCCTGTTTATTTGCTTTCAATATATTCGGTGTTAACTTCGTGGACATTCATTTTTAACATGTAATTAGCTTCGGCATAGTTTATTTGGAGTGGAAATCTAATATATACAAATTAATGTTTGTTTGTTCGTACTCTATGCGCTGCCAAGCCGCTCATCCGATTGCAATAAAACTTTGACAAACTTTTTGCTTGCACTTTCGGGAAGGTTATAGGCATATTAAAATGAACTTACAGTAGGTCTTATATATAAAAAGCAATGTTTGTATGTCTGCCATACCGTTCATGCAATTCAACTGTCAATCATACAGCATTCAGACAATTAAAATTTAACGTTCGATTGTGAGTATTAAAAATGAAATTTTTCAAATCACTCAAATCGTGTGGTCTACAATTTGACATTCCGTTCAAATGTGTTTCGTGCATAGGTGTGATTGTTTGTTCGTATTTATTTGCGTTGCCACACCGCTCATCCGATTGATATAAAACTTTAACATTTTTTTTGCTTGTACTTGCGCGAAGGTAATATGCATATTAAAATTAACTTACAGTAGGTCTTATATATACAAATTAATGTTTGTATGTCTGCCGTACCGTTCATGCAACTTGCGCGAAGCGTAGTACAATTAAATTACAGTAGGTGGCGCGTGTGTCGTACCATAGACGATCGGCAGCAAACGTCAAACAGACAGAAAAAGAAAACATGCACTTCAATAACACAATAAAAACACAAACACTTTCTTTCTGTGGCATTGCAACGCTTGCCGGGAACCGGCTAGTGGTTTATAAAAAAAGGTTTTAACCAAATAAATCATCTTGATCCTTGAGACAACGTTTAAATGTTTAACAATAAATAACAATGTACCAATCGTTTATTCTAAGCTTTTTTATTGTTAATGTGTTCTCTGATTACATTTATTCAGAAAATATTAATCATTTACCCCTTATGGGAAAAATTATCAGAAAATGTTATCAACCATCTGTAATTCAGTCTCCCATTCCCAATCTGCTAAATTAACTGATCTGGGGCGTAATGTGGTTAGAAAAATCAATTAATTTGGTAAAGTAAAACTCTTGACTAATTGCTCCAATACAAAATCAGAGAAATCGTATATCTTGCTGAACGCTATCAGCAATTTGATGATTAATGAGGGCGTTGAGAATATGGCAGATGTGTTGTGTGCTTTCACAGGGAATAAAGGGGAGATAAAGAAACAACAATTAGATGTACAACGGCCGCAGCAAACGCGATAATGCTCTGATTTGAAAGCTCATTTAATGTCTCTCAATATTTTATGCACGAATGATTTTTTCGTTTTTTGATTTTATTTCAAACCGTGTTCGATTTCAGTGTGAAGATTATAAACGTAAAAAAAACGTTACCCTAAAACTGAGTATTGAGATCGCTGTATCTTGATTGCGAGCCATTGTAAAAAAAAAATAGGTCCATATAAGTTTTCATAATCCAGAATTATACAATTTCTGAGTGTTGTATATTATAATCAATTCTGTTCGAAGGAAGGAATGTTTGTGATGTCTTAAGTTCTTTTCCACTCACCCGATCCCAAAAATGTGGCGTAGCGAGAACGATAAGCTAACCACTAGTCCTGTTATAGTAGTATTCTTCTATCACTGCTCTTTTCGCTCAATTGGCTCACTGATTAACAGACAGTCCTTGTAGAAAAACTTCTGTTGAGAAAAACTCTGCGAGCAGTATTTATGCATTAGGAAAGGACACGGTTACTAAATTTCTTGACATATTACAACTTAAAAGGTTGTCAGGGAAATGTTACGAGTACAAAAATTGTATAATTTCATTGGGAAACGCTGAGATTACTGTGTAGACATTAATGGTCGATTGTGTACACGCACATGTCATTATTAATGTTCGGAATATGTTTTACCAAGAAGCCATGTTTAATATGCATTTATATTTGTATGCTAAGTAAAAGCTAATTTCCTGACGTAATTGTAAAAATGCATCTTTATTGGTAAATGGAAATAAAAAGAGCGTTTATGTTTCTTTTAAAAATAAGAAACTAAAAGAATTGTTTTAGATTGCTGCGGAGACCCTCCACTCCTTGGAAAATTCATTTACTTTGGTAATTTTGTAATCAACTGTGTGTGTTGAATACTCTGTTCAAATCTACTGAAAGTGTTAAATAAAAAAAACCATTGTATTGAACAGCTATGAAAATATGAATCTGATTAGTGTTTTACTATAATTCTCGACATACGTAATAGAAGACTTTTATATTTATATATTTTATATATATCTATATATATAAAAGAAAGTGGGGTTTGTTACACCACGTATATCTCGAGAATTACAGCTCGGATTTTAATGATCTTTGTTTTATTAAATTCTTATCCGCCTAGAATAGCAGAATAAGCATTAAAACATCGGAAAAATATCACGGTAAAGAAATTATTAAGAAAATAAATGTCCTCATACAATTTGTTTTTTTGAAAAATACAAATGGAACGTGGACATTGTATGACACGTTGTATGCTGTTTTCCAGTAAATCCACCAGATGGCGTTAATTACATTATACTTTGACAGTTGACTACTAGCTATGTATACATGCGCCGGGATTTTGAGTTTTCATCGATTTTCATTATGTTTTAATTCCCATAAATCATTCTGTGACGTCACCGCACGTGTTTTTAAACAAAAAATCCGGTGCTGATGAACTACATTGCTTGGCATCGCGTCTTTGGGAATACTCGATGCTGGATGTATTCGATTGATTGGCAAAAATGGAGCTTGCCGTTTGCACGAACGTTGTTGAGATGCAAGGTTGTGGAATCAGAGTCGAAGAGTCGCGGTATTTTGGCCTGAGTCGGAGTCGCGAAAAATGAGCGGCTCGATTTTTTTTGAAAAATATATTTAGTTATGTATATTCAAACAAAATAGTCCAAAGTGTTGACATTGCATGCTTGGCTGACTAAAGATGATCTGATGGTATTATATATATATTGACTATGGAAAGGAAAAAGGACGTTACCCACACAATTATTTTGGGCCATATGCAAATTATGAATTGTACACAACCTTGAAGCGCACGGAGTCTTCTAAACTGTTGTTTAAATAACAAAGCCTAATATGAATTAAAGAAATTGTCTAGGAAACACCTTTATTTCAGTATTTTTTCTTGGTTTTAATTTTTTACAAGGTCATCTTTTTCAAACTTAAAAGCTAAATTTAGATATTAATTTAGCATTTGCAGCTTGCATCTTTTTGATAGAACGTGTATCAAATTTGATAGATTGTGATAATCGAAAAAAACCTGTTTTGAAAACCTGTTTGTGGGTTACGTCCTTTTTCCTTTCCAAAGTCGATATATATATATATATGTTAAAATGAAATTGTTGAAAAATTTCCTCGGAGTCGGAGTCAGAGTCGTTAATTATTTTTAAGCTGGAGTCGGAGTATTTTTTTTACACGACTCCACAGCCCTGCTGAGATTGCACGTTATTATACTTGGAACGCTTCATCGAAAAAAATTCAACGTCGAAAGCAAAGCAATGCGGTTCCTGATCATCCGGATGTGCGTTCTACTGATGCTCTTGGTCGCATTAACACAGTTCATCTGAAGAATGACGAATGCTTCTACTTGCGGTTGTTGCTGGTGAATGTTTGTGGGCCGACATCATTTGAATCACTTCGAACTGTCAATGGCGTAGTGTGCCCAACATTTCGTGCTGCATGTCAATATCTCATTTTGCTTGAAAACGCTACTCATTGGGGCATGACAATCGCTGAAGCAATTGTTTCTGAATCTCCAAGTCAGATACACACATTATTTGCTATAATTATTTCGACATGCTTCCCATCAAATTCATGTGTTACCTTATGTGCGGCAGTTTGTTAGTCAAAGTAGAAATGCCGACGCCAGATCGTGGAATGAACGTCGCTTTCAATCGAGAATTGGAACTTGAACGTGAATATGATCGAGATGCATTGATCAGTTTGAACGAATGTACCACTGTTGAACCCTCGACAGAAGGAAATTTACGATACGTTAATGAAGGCAATTGATGACGGAAATGGTGGCTTATTTTTCCTCGATGCGCCCGGTAGAGCTGAGAAGACATTCCTCATGTCATTGATTATGGCCACTGGTCGTGGGAGATATAAAATTTCTGTAGCAGTTTCTTCTTCTGGAATAGCGGCCACGTAGATAGAAGGATGCCGAATGGCTTATTCACCGTTGAAATTGCCGTTAAACCTTCAAACCACTGAAAAACCGACATGCAAGATTGCGAAACACTCAGCAATGGCAATTTTTTGGTAGCAAATACAATCATCACCTGGGATGAATGGACAATGGCGCACAAATGCGCATTGGAAGCACTCAATCGAACCATGAAAGATCTGTGCAATGACTCAAGATCTTTTGGAGGCGCAATGATTCTACTATCTGGCGATTTCCGCCAAACACTACCAGTCATTCCAAGATCGACCGCTGCCGATGAAATAAACGCTTGCCTCAAATCATTGACTCTGGCGCTATGTGAAGAAACTTCAGCTGACGACAAACATGCGAGTTGCATTGCTAAACGATCCATCTGCCGAAGATTTCTCCAAGCAATTGCTGACTATTTATTTATTGTTAAAAATTTAAGTTACAGTACATGACATAACAGCTGACGCCAATTCGCCGTGTACTTGAAAAATATAATAAGATAAAATATAAAATAAAACTACATAATACATTAAAATCAAGAAATAAAATAGTAAAATTTTACAAACAGTTCACAAATACTAAATCACTAAAAATGTCCACTTCTCTAGGCAATACGTTGATCAATCTAACGGCCCTTGGAACTGGTGACTCATACCTCTTAAGCGAGGTATAAGTTTTTAGAAATAAAAGTTTTTGCTCATAGTTTTGCCCACGATAAATTGGGAGCATGTTAATTAATAGTCATGAGAATTTGAGGATTATTAACTCGGCCCCGAATGAGAAGAGATGCTTTAAGCTATAAAACGATCATCGACTATCGTCGGTAACGACCGTGTTCCTGTTGATGAATCGAACGGATTGATTTCGTTTCCGCCGAATTTCAGTAATTTCGTCTCAACGAAGGACGGCTACATCAACAAAATGTTCCCAAACATCTAATCACAAAAATCACAATTGGTTAAGTGAACGAGCAATTCTTGCAGCGAAAAACAAAGATGTGGATCATTTAAACTTCACAATTCAAAATCAAATCGTTGTTCCACTACATTCCTTCAAATCTATCGACCGTGTAACAAACGAAGACCAACTGAATTTTTAAACTCATTGGATCTGCCTGGCTTGCCACCGCACAATGTACAACTAAAGGTTTGCTCGGTAGTCATCATGTTTCAAGTTATCAAGTTAACACAACACTTATTTATTCTGAGGCGGCACGAAGTTCGTCGGGCCAGCTAGTATTATATAAAATATCAACTAAACATTTGGGAAATTTAATAATTCATCACTACTGTGAGCATACTATTTTTTTTAAACATGTCCGCTCCCAATGTGGAGCATATGGACTCCTAATGGAGTTTATCTCAACAGAAGTGTTTCTACGAGAACTGCTTGTTACTCAGTTGCTCAACCTCTCTTTTTCCAAAGAGAGTAGGGATAGAAGGATTGGGCTAGGACAGGATTAGTGGTAAGCTAATCGCTGTCGATACGCCCCGTTCATAGGATAGGAAAGGTGATAGGGGGGAATTTAAGACATCACATCCATCCATGCCTTTGAACAAAAATTCATAAATCGATTGAAAAATCAATTTGTAAAACTGTCCGTACCGGGATTTGAACCCGGGCCCTCTGTAGCCGAAGCCAACACCGTTGACCACTCGACCACACAGGCGGAGCATACTATCCCAATGATTATTTAATTAAATACTATATATTTTTCTCAAGCTATCTATATTAGTTAGTCATCATTCGATAACTAGCAACTTGAATATTGAGTTAATTACGAAGGTCGTTTATCCAAAAGATCTAACTTTTTCTAACATCTTCACAGAACCATATTTTGATTGTAACATCAGTCCGCATAAATCTTAGTTGTATTATCAGTTGCAGTATCAAGCATTTCGGCAATGGAAAGACAGATGAAAAATCCACGTACAAGTAACCGGGTGGGCTAACTATGACAAACTTCCTTGTTTGTCAATCTTGGATGATTTCCAGTAGAGTCTGTTATGTTAGATCAAAAGATCGTTGAATACTTGTAATGTCCAAAAGTTTCTGGCAGAAAGATATTAAAGAGTCGACAGAATCCGTTTTTATTTTTCGATATTATCACAATTTATGACGATGTTTTTTTAGGAATGGTGAAATAACATTCATTTAAAAATTTAAATCGTGTAATATCCAAGATCTACAGAAATTGTAATTTTATATGCAATTACTTTCTCAGTTGACGTCATTAATATCAAATCATCAGTAAATAAGTCCAGATTACCATCAATAAATTTTAAAGTTAGAAATAATAATTTTATTCTTATATACACGGAAAAAACTATTCACTAAGCGTCAGTTCAAGTTATTTGTATCAGAAGATGCCGGAAGACAAAACCCAAGTCATTTGCGACAAAAATTTAGAATTTTTCAAAATTTGAACGATACAGATTTTATATTAAGTTCTACCATGGATCTTCAGTCGAAATCCAAAAACAAAACTATAAAAAATATCTAAGTAATCTGAACTGAAATTGAAATGATTTTTTTCTAACACGTTTGGTTGCGAAAAACTTGGACCTACCTTCAACGTTTTTAGCATAGCCACTAAGACATGAAGCTTTTAATTTTTTTTAAAAATGAAAAATAGATTAAAAAAAAACTCACCGATTGCCAGGACAAGAACGCGCATGAGAAGCGCGTAGCTTCCGTCACCAACATGGTTCTTCATTCCATGTAAAATCCTCGCAACCCTTACTTTCTTCCACTTATCATCTTCAGCAACTACTGGTTCACCGTCGACAGCTTCACCATATAACTATAGAAAACTTTTTATATCTATCATAATTTAACTAAATTTGCTTAAGTATTTAACTTACTACAATATAAAGCAATAGGAACACTGTATATTATTAACTGTAATATTTTATTTTTAAATAAAAATACTATGTCAATTGAAAACCCTTAATTATTTATATGACTTATTATTTAATGATAAAATGAATATAACTCTAATTATATTTACTTAAAGAAAATCAAATCTATAGTATTATTTCAGATGTATTATTTAATTATTCGTCTGTATTTTATATTCCAAAAAGAAAGTCTTGCTTGAATTCATCAGAGAAATACCTGAAAATTAAAAAAAAATATTGATTAAACTTTAAGCGTTGTAGATGAGAGAAATGATAATGAAAAGTACACAAAAGCCAAAGTAAATTAAATGAAATAGGAGTAGATATAACCAGATGGATACATATATTCTTGTTGTATGTTAATATCTAGTAAAGTCGACCAGATGCTTTTCCTGTAGTCGAGTAGCCAACGCTGGGCGTTCATCCTATTTTGATTCCGGTCACGAATACGAGTCCCCGAATGGAACCGTCGATATTAATTTTGATTTTTTAAATCGCTGTATGAATTTGTGTTCAGAGAATCGGATATATTTCCTTCCCATCGATTTCATAACCAATCCTTGAGAATGAAGAGAAAACGATAAGCGAACTATTTGTCTTTATAAGCACGACAATTCTCTTCTCATCCTATTGATTATAACCAATTATCGAAAAATTGTATAAACTTGGAATATATATGGAGATTAGAATAACAATATATATCTTGAAATTGATGTTAAATGTTAGCTTAAATTATGTTTTTTTTTAACACGTAGCTACAATATTGAGAATTTATTAGTTATGATGGTAGTGTCGTATCGAAATAACCATCAACTGTATAATACTATTTTTTGTGGGGCTAATTACTTTCGACCGCTTCGACTAAGTCCAAGGTGACGTAACGGAACCTGTTGTATGTCGACTGTAAAACTGTACACGTTTGCTTCAGATAAAATATTAAAAAAATAACAATTTAAACGTCAATGTTACATATAATTTTATACAAACTGTACACGGACCATAGGTTAAAGAACACTGGTGTACACAACTGGAAAGACAATGTTTACCGCGGATGTTTTCTCCATTGATGATAATATACGGCAGCAAAATAAATGGTCAGAATTTAAATTAATTGCTGGTCAGAATTTAAATCATCTTTTGGTCGTAATAAAATTATTTTTTTGGTCAGAATAAAAATGTTAACGGTCAGAATAAAAATACTAACGGTCAGAATAAAATTATTAAATGGTCAGAATAAAATCTATTATACGGTCAGATTTTCATAAACGTTTTGATTGCGTCGATTTTTCAACACTTTGTGTGCGAAAAAAATACTGCACATTCGAAATTCATTTTTTTTTTAAATTTAGAATTCCTGCTGTTTATTTCGGGAATAAATACAATGTGCCCAAATATGCCAAATGTGCTTAAATCACGGCGAAATCGGTCCAGATAATATTTAAAAAAAAATGTCAAATCTGCAGTAATTATTTGAAATTAAAAAAATATATCTGAACCGATTCCGCAGCGAAATTTCCATCATCATCATCAAGCCTAAGCTTAACTTTTAAATTAAAAATTGCCTGTATCTTATTTTTAATGTTGTCATTTAATTTCATCGTGTAATTTGCTAATATTTCATGTGAATGTTCTTCTTCTATTTTAAATACAATAACATCCGGTTTATAAATGCAGTATAAAATATATAGTTCAGTATTACATTGCTGTCCTTTTCTTTTTACAGTATTACAGCGATAATAATTCTTTTCCCCGCCGTAAAGAAGATCCGTTAACCGTTGCCAAAAGATGGAAACTAGTATTGTCTCTGATGGAAACTATCAATTCATCCTTCGCAATACTAGAGATTTATTTGATGGCCGTGGCTAGGGCTTCCAATTAACCGAAAATTTAAACTAACCGGTTTTCGGTTTTTTTCAAATAAATAAACCGGGTAACCGGTTTAAACCGGATTTATTTTCAAAAACCAATTTTAGTACCACACTAACAATGTTTAAAAAAAAAGTATTTTGGTTACTTAAAAACAATCAATAAGTGCATACAATTAGAAAGTAGATAACAATATCGCTGTTTTCGTTCGAGAAAGTCACGGGTTCGAATCCCGGTACAGACAATTTTATATATATTTCTTAAATTTATAAATCGATTTATGATTTTCTGTTTGAACGCATGGATGTTTGTGATGTCTTGAACTAATAATTATAAATAATCCTACTATTAAAAATCAATTGAATACGTAAAAAATGTAGATTACAAATTTTTGTTTACTAAGATTTAATTTGCTTTGTAACAGTACAAATGTTTGGTTCGGATATTTTTTTCATTTAAAATATATAATGATATAACATATATATATATGTATTTTTGATAAAAATAATAAAACATTTTTAGTACTTTTTCCACATAATATTTATTAGATCAGGACCGGTTTCGCTCATGATGAGCATTGTCAACTGATAAGAAAAACAATAAAACAGTGATATTTATACACAATTTAAGTGATAAAAACAAGGTATGACAAACAATTGGTATTACAACCTAGCAAAAGAATTGAAGTAAAATAAAAGGAAAATAAACTATAAATAAAAAGTTGAAGACCACTTAGCAATGAAACTATTATGACAAAAAATATACTCGTTCACTTGTTTTATTATCATTGATATTATGAGAATCCTTTAGTATTACAGATATTCGATTGAAAGCAGAATAGTTGTCCATGATTTTGAGTACATACTTGTTATTAATATGGCACAGAAATTGAACAATTGAACAGTACAATACTTTATTATATTGTTTTACTTTTAATACTATTGTTATATACAACATTTTTAAATATTTGTACTCTACATATGAATAATTTAATAAAAGCTCGTGGTGTTCAAAGCAGAAAAAAAAAAATAATTAACCCGGTTAACCGCCCAAAATAAACCGGTTTTCGGTTTATTTTTAAACACCCGAAAAACCGGTTAATCGGTTTCGGTTTAAACCGGTTTGGAAGCCCTAGCCGTGTCGCTAGTTGCATCGCTCGCCCATTGGACGATTTTTCGTAAATAACTTCACAGTGCAGTTTTTCGCCAATAGCATCGCAATACGATGACATCATTATCATTTTCAAAAATTCAGACCACTTGTCAAAATAAATATGTCCAATATTATTTAGATTCTGACCATTTAATATAAATTCAATCTATGAAGTCTCTTAGTTCAAATTAAGCCTAATGTTTCCTCTGTGGTTTCTGAGAGACTTCCCCTGTATGTGTGACGGTTTGAGTGTTATAACCAACGTAGTTACAGTTGCAACGCGAACGCTGTTTGTTGCAATGATTCCCAAAAGAGAATACTTCTGGAAATGACAGCAGAAGCTCCGTAACTGTTATAAGTGGTTAAGTGCTCAACTGCCACGACACGGGGGCTAAATATGAATCTAATTAACGTTACTTTCTTAGAAATCGGTGGTAATTTGCCTCTGATGTACAAACCAATTACAGCTTTTTTACCTAATCTTCTGGACTTATGTAAAAACCACATGTGGCTTGAAATTGTTTATATATAATATCGTCACCATGGAGGCAAACGTTGGTAAATAACAAAATAGAAAAAAAATGTTAGTACTCAGCGAGATTCTTGGATATAAATTGTTTCTCTGGAATACTACGATAGGTGCGTAATCGTGGCATTAATTATTATCAATCAAGATTTACAAGCAGCTAATCATTTTTGCCTATTAAATCCTAACTTTACTCGTGTCAGATAGGCATAAATCCATCTATATTTTGATTTAATTATTATCTATGTGACATACAATTTTCAGACCGGGGCTCTTTATTCTAAAAGTTAAGGTCTTTAATTAGATGATTGAAGTATAACTGTATGTGGGTGGATACATTTACTAAAAACGGTATCCTAGATTGAAACCTAAACAGTTTCAAACGTTTCAGGTCTAAATCTATTCATATATTTTATATGATGTCTTTTTTGTTTTTTTTTTTGAGATATGGTAATGGGGGATCAGATAATCACTTATGCCAAATCGAGCTTGGTTAATTTGAATTACGACTGTATAGTGTTTGGTTTTTATGTCTGTGAGGAGTTAATACTTATTTGTTTATTCATTAACGTATTGCTGTATCTACTTTGAATATACATATAATATAATATCATAATTAAAATAAAATAATATTACAATTAAATGTTTTTATTGAATTTATGTAAAATCAATATTTACAATTTTGTTTTGTGCAAATTGACAAGAATTCAATATATGTAAACAATGCAAAATATGTAGCAAAATACGTATGTTTTTTAAATAAACTTCGTCCTCAGTCCTAAAACAAGTATGTAAGATCAGCTGCAGAGTTCGAGCGGTCACTGCGATAGTGATGACAGTTGACACCAGTACGACCAGTGACAATCTGTGTTTAATGTTGCCAGAGTCGAAGAAACGAAACTATTAATTTTGCATGGATGTCTACAATCAACTTTCGTTATAACATGCCTGTATTTATCCATGATTTGCGGTAAAATAATTTTCGGTGATTACCGGTAATGTCCCCATTTTACTGGTAATTACCGATAGTGCGTTTTTAGTGATTTACCGGTAAACCGGTAATGCGAGACTTAGTCATAAAAAAGTGAGTCTAAATGTTACAGATTGAATCGCTGATCGTTTGAATATCGATCAGTCCAGTGACGAAGTCACGTTTTTGAAGCTACGTTGTTCAACTAAAAGAATTCAGTTTGTTCTCAACAATTTAATATACTTTCCTATTGTAACTCGCGTAAAGTTCATTTTGAATACGCTCATGTTTGAACCTTTGAGAAACTCTATTTATTTCCTCCGATATATAAGAGAGCTTATAAACTTCTTAATTTAATATTAGCATTATTCAAAGTGCCACAACCTAATCCTTCAATATTTATGATCTCTATTTTTTTTTTTTGACTTATTTGACAGAAACAAATGAAATAACACATTAAAAACTACAAGCTATTCGCCGGGACGGTTATCTACTTTGATTGCCATTTTGCAATCATGAATTTTGACAGACGTGAAGTCTTGCCAAACTTAATTTTGAAGAATATTCGATAAACCTAAGTGTTTTAATCTAAGTCAATCATTAATTATTGTGATGATTAGATAATAACGTGAAATTTCGGGTAGAAATATTGTGCCATCAAAATCCATTTTTACAGTTAGTGAATGATTTTGAAGAAAGATGCAGCTGAAAAAATCGCTGCTGTCCAAGAAAGTTTTGAAATCGAAATTAAGACAAAAACATTGTGAACAAAAAGGTTTCCATTAATAATTCAATTAGCACAAGAGATAGAACAACATTGTGTTGGTGTTAAAAAATGTGTGTGTGTGTGTAGTCCTTCCTAACAAGGACTTGGTGACATTCACAAAAACGAAAAAGCTCTACGACAAAACGTAGTGTAGCAAAATGGCAAATCGTGTCCAAGGATTTTGGCGAGTGTGACGTACTCGAACATATCTCAGCTGTGTTTGTAGACTTCGCATGAAAGTTGGCCCATAAGCCTCCACAAGCTTTTTTGGCAGCAGTGGTTCTTAAAGTTTTATTAGAGATTAACGTATTTTCAGTGTGGGCTTCCTGAATCGTTCAGAACTTTATGTTCAAGAAAATTGAACAATGATTTTGACTATATCTTTAATTTTTAGAGGAAGTAAATGTTAAATTTATATTTTTCATCTTATTTGTAGTAGATTCAATAAGAAAATGAATAAAACCATACAGATAAGGTTTTGGTATTACGACAGTTTAATCTTTTTCTTTTATTCCTATTAAGGTGTTCACTGTTAAGTATTAATGGAAAGGAATTATATTTTAAAAAAATGCACTAATGGTTATACTACTCATAAACAAATGCTATTATTGAGCGAAGCTGGTTCTGATATTTATTAAAAAATGTGTAATTATTCCAAAACGTTGTGCTTAGTTGTAAAAAATATAACGCATTTCCATAAATAAATGACAGTTAACATCGTAAAAGTGAAAAATAACAAACATTTAATGATTATTCACTAAAAACAAAGATATTATCTTATCTAGTAGATTATAAAAACTATGACCCCACCAATTCTGTGCATATAGACTGCTGGTGGAGAAAAATTGATTCTATTTGTCGAGGAATTAGTACAATATTGTTTTTTTTATCGTGGTTTGAATTAAAATAAAAAAAAATAGCATTCATTATAATTTTATTTTTAGTATTGCTTTCTGTTACCTTGTTGTAGAAATTAATTATAAAAAGTAAAAATTATTAATAATACGTATAGACATGTTTGATAACTAAAGTCACATATTTATATTGTTTTCATATCGATGTATTTATTTTAAGAGTACGGAATTTAGTAAATATTATATAATGGTAGCGAGAATTCAAAGTTTATATATTTCATTGAATTTTGCACAGTATTTATATGAATTGGTTTAATATTTGGTGGAATATGCTGTAAGGCTCACGTCAAATCTGTTTCAAGGTTGCGGGCTCCTGTTCTCGAATGGAAATTTCCAAAAATTGGTTTATTGATTTGTTTCCGAAAGGTATGGGTGTCTGTGATGGATTAACAATGTCAATAATGAATGCGTTATCATTTCATATGTTGCGCACTAAAAGCGGATTAAATTAATACTTAAACTAAAATACGAATCGAATTATGTTTGCCCAAAATAACCGATATTAAATTTTCCATCATATTTTTAAAAAATACAGAAATTATTTTGACAATATTTTTTTTTTCACATGGTGTAAAATTTCTCCCACAGTGGCATGAATAAGGTTAAGTGTGTTAGATAATTTTATTTTTATTTTCCATATTACTTTATGGCACGTGCCAAAGAAATTAGATGCTGCATGGACAAAATGAACGGAAGATGATCTTTCTTGAAAGATTATATTATTTTGTTTCACTTTGTGGCAAGAGTTTGCCTCGAGCGTTGGAATTTGCATTTGAAAATTTTCATATTATATGTTTGTCAAGAAATTTTATTCTTACAACTTTGTTGTATTTTTGTTCTAAGGCGTGGATGTCTGCGGTGTTTCTATGTTTTATTTTCATTTTAACCAGCCAAAATATCCCAAATTTATTAAATTTTTCCAAAATGATAAATTTAGTAGCTATTGATTTAAGTTCATTATTCATTATACAGTACTAGTTTTTTTAAGTCAATTAGTGACAGCTTTGGCTTTGAATTAAAAATATATATACACGTATATATAAATATATATAGTTTTCAGAATTTCACCAACTGATCCTGAAAAAAAGTATGTATATCTATGCTATTTTTAATCCTTTCAACAGTTGCAGCCCTCCTTATTCGAAAAAAAGTGTGTCAACAATTAACGATTATCTAACAATCAGTATATTCTGAAAACCAGCCCTACATCTTTATGCAATGAGAAATTGAGCGGAGTCATTGCTTTAAGTCTTCGTACTATAATCATGTTAACTGTAAATTTCACGAAAAATGATATTATACACAAAAAAATATTTCAACGAATTCTAAGGTTGAAAAATAAAAACGAATGAAACTATTCTAAATATGCACACATATTGTAATCTCTACATGATTGGAAGGTATATATTTTACTTGCTAGGAAACAGTGAGATCCTCCATTTTGTGTCATTTGTGTTGAAAAGGGTGATGAATTGTTGAGTAACGTCGACAGTTCTGAACGGCCCAATCCAGTCCATTACGGATTTTGCCGGATGCTTTTATAGCAGTGACATATGACGCTTTATAGTATAGGCTTCAAGAATAATTATACTCTAGTGTAGTGTTGGGAATTCGATAGTGATTAACTTGAAACTATTATGAGCACTTACATGTGAAATTTGATCAAATTTTTAGTACCTACTACGCAGAAAGTCATTAATTTATATTGCTTTTCGAAGTTTAATCAAAGTAATCAAATACAAATTGTGTGAATAAAATAATACATAATCGAATAAAATAGCTTCTTCGTTAAGAGTATTTATAGGTCGGCTTACGCTAAGTTTTCATAAATGAAGAGTCGTTATATTCTTAATTAATATAATTTAATTGTAGTTTCTATTGTAAATGTTTTAAAAGTTATTTCTGTATAAAATATACTGATTTAATTATGCGGTAGTTTGCACAAGTGGTGTGATAGGGCCAAACAAACCATGAAATAAACATATTTGCTAATATATAAATAATTACTTATAAAAAAAATAACGATATGGACAAGCTAGAAATTCCTTTAATTCTTTGATGAAATTGATGAATGTACGTCTGAATACGAATAGTCTAAGGCAGGCTTGGGGAACCTGCGACCTTTTGATGTAAATTCGAAAATTGCTGACATATTCTGACTGTAAAGTCTTGTTTCCGGCCAAAGATTCCCTATTCAATGTGTACTGCGGCCTTATGTCGAATCAGAAAATGAATGCGGCATTTAGAGATTAAAAGGTTCCCCAACCCGGCTATAAGGCCTTCTTATCCTAGGGTTACGTATCTCGCAATCTTAGGATGCCGAACAATTATTCAATCCCGTAATCCCAGGATCGTCTTACTACAAATACCGGGTTTTTGGGATTCGTTTGAAAATATTAAAAATTGAAAATGAAGATACTTACCAGATGAAACTGTAACTTTTTAACATTTAAAATTAAAATAAAAAATCTGACGTACTATACAAATGTAAAACGCTTTCACTGTTGTTCATTTTTTGTTTAAGGTATGTACATCCTTTTTTGCTGTACATAATTAATATTATATGTATTGTTATTTACTTATAGACAGAAATCGACAGGTTTGACAGAATATCATTGTTCTTTTTGTATAATTGTGTAGAAAAATCAATTGAAATCAATGATATTTTTAGAATTGCAGCTGCGTATTATGATATCACTATTAAGTAAATCACAATAATTTGATATCTGTAGTTTTTGGCTGTGGGTGCATACTTAAAAATTTTGGTTGCCAGAAGCCTTGTTCAATTTTTTTCTTCAACATCATAGAGTGTACTATTGAAATCAAACCATGAACAACTATCAGTTGGGAGTCTTTAATTCTTTCTACGCGATAGCATCAAATTTCTTATCTGAATCTTAACCATATTCACGTATACAAGAATGAATTTTTGATTTACTATCGTGTTTCACTGTAAAAGGTAAACCAAAATATAATATATCAATTTACTAGTCATTGCTTAATCTAATAATTTATCAAGTTACTAAGCAACGAGATAAAATGTACATATGTAAATATATTGTTTTACTAAGCAAAGCCTCTGTATATTTTATTGGAAGAAAAATTACAAAATATTTGTTTGTACTTATTAGCTATATTTATTTACCTGCTAGATATGCAGCAAACAAATCTCGAATGAAGCGACAAAATACTAAGGAATTACTTTATTTGTAACATATTTTTTCCAACTTCTGTGAAATGCACACGTATAATTTCTTAGCAAAAATAGTATAGCAGTTAAAAAATATAAGACACATTTGTTTTATTAATTTTCATAACCATGTCCGCTACCAATGTGGAGCATATGAACTCCTAATGGAGTTTACCTCAACAAAAGTGTTTGTACGAGAACTGCTTGCCACTCAATTGCTCAACCTCTCTTTTTCTAAAGATAGTAGGAATAAAAAGATAGGGCTTGGACAGGACTAGACCACTAAATGTTAGCTAATCGCTCTTGATACGCCTCGTTCATAATATAGGATGGGTGGGAGGGGAACATTGAAGACATCAATCACATACATCCGTGCATTCGAACTGAAATTCATAAATCGATTGAAAAATCAATTTATAAAACTATCCACACTGGGATTCGAACCCGTGACCTCCGTAACCGAAGCCAACGACGTTGACCACTCGACCGCACAGGCGGTATTATTAATTACTGATGATACAATCGCGGCGCTTCTAGCATAATAATTCGCAAAGACCTGTCAATAAGACAATTAAGTTCTTGGACATAAGTGTTCATGATGTATCTTTTCCTCGAATGACTTACAAAAATACCAAATGAGTTTATCTCGTATGATTTTTCAATTTTCAAAATATATCTCATTGGAATTAGCTGTAATTTTAAATATTTTCTTGAAAAAAATTTAAGTATTATTTAAAAGATGCTATCAAACACATGATTTTATATGAGCATCAAATCTCATCTTTTACGCCAGCTTCATTTGCACGACTTATAACGGTGCGTATCTATAAGAGTTAACAATTTAAATCACATAAACTTACTTAATAAGTTAAAGTTATACAAAAATAAAGTAGTTAAACTTCCCTTCAAACACTATGTGTTAGGAATGACATTAGATTGAGCGTACTTTTATACGTTTGTGTTGAAAGATGCAAGTCTCGGAGAAATCCATCAAATGAACCAATGGTTCTACTACAAAAACAATGTATTGAAACTTTAATATTTTTATAAATATGTTTAATCTCAATGTACACCATTTGTACTGATAAATCAGTTAAAAGATTTTTTTTTATATTTTTAATAAAATTTGTTTCAACCCAAAATTGACAGTGAAGCTTTTTGAAGAGATATACTCAGACTCCTTTTTTAAAATTTAACTGAAATATAAAAAGTTATTCATTCGAGTAAAATGTTGCAACTTTTTTAACCGCGGTTTTTTATGACTCCAAATCCTGATAATCTATGGTTTACTTAATTAAAATACTTTTTTTCTACAACGAACACATCGGTTGCTTATAAAGAATCTGTACAACTTTGTGTTATGAAGGTTAAACCGCCTTTTTATAACACAGCAATTTTTTTATTACCAAACTTAAGTCATCCATGATATCATAAAAATAAATATGGTTTATTCATTTTTTGGCAATTGATAAATGTCTACGATGACAAAAACCGGACTTGATCATATGATATGTGTTATATTTTTACGAAAAAAGCTATAAAATGGTTGTTATTCAGTCGTTCAACATCTTTTTTAAATCACTTCTAGGTGTTACCTGTCAATTCGCGGCGGAAAGAGTATATTATATTATAAATAAAACACATTTTATTTATTATTTTATTAAATAAAACATGAAAAACCAAGCCTATGAATGTTTACGTAGAAGAGCTCGTAGCCAACGCAATCGGTTATGAAGATTGCCCAAGATCCCGGGATTGATTATTCACTATAGAATCGTGTCACAATTCTTGAAGAGCTTCGAAATCAACAATTATTTAAGGATGTGGGTTTTCGGGATTCATTTTTAAAACCTGGGAATTGATAGATTTCCCATTATCGAAAAATGTGAGACCTTTTTTAGCTCGCCAGCTCATATAAAAAAAATCGCTCGCCGGCAGATTTTAAAAACCTAAGATTTAGGATATGAATTTATCTCTATGAAAAAAATTGAGAGCTTCGTTTTCTCTTTTTAGTTTGGTAGCTCATTTTTTTTTTTGCTGGCTGGCTGGTTTAAAAAGCCTAGGAATTTACGGATTGCCTTATTTCTTGCTTCATCCTTTGAAAACGTTACGACTGCCAGTGATTATTTTTTTTTTTACGGGATTTAACGAATTTTTCACTTGCTTTCCTGGATCTGGGATCCCGGGATTGGAGACCTCACACACTAGAGTACAAATCAACGGTGAATGGGGTGTAACACTTAGTTTTTGATTGATTATGATATATTACTACAAAGCGGCTCCTGAATTCGTTCAAATTAAAAAAAGCTAATTTTTCTATATTGTCTTTGTTTATTTGTAAATTATTAACACAAAAACTTTATTGATTCCGAGAACAATATGAAAATTCTGTACGCGGAAGCGTAAATAGAAAAAATATTATCTTGGCTATGAAGCATTAAGTGGCTCAGTTTTGAAGGCAATACGAATTGACTCAGGATTGAAAACTTACTGTTAATTGGTCGTGGATTGCCGATAGAAAACGTCACCAAGAGAAGAAGTTGAACAAATTAATCCATGTTTTTTTTTTTTTCGAAGTTGATAAAAATTAGAAAAATAAATCCACCTACACATATTGCTCAAACTTGCTCGATTAGGTTAACTTACTTCCAGTTCGGACATTTGTTGCATATTATTAAAGTTATTTATGATAAAAAGTGAAAAGAATACCAAATGTGGACTTGGGAGCAAAATACTTTCAACAATGGCCAGCTTAATGACTTTATAATTTGGCCGTATTAAATTTAGTTTCTGGAGGGTGAGTGAATAACCATAATGCGGCTCTACCAAAAATAACGATACAGGTATGTAATTAAAAAAAAAATGTTTCGAGATAATGATTTAACAAAAGATTAGGTGAAATGTTTTGAAAATTTACCTAATACTTTCTTTAAACTTTGTTGTGGTATTTTCACAAACATCACACATAGATGAAGATATCAATGACCAATATATTTGTCGATAAATTCAAAATAAGAAGTTATTTTAACATAGTTTTCCGATAATAGCAACATGGCAGGGCTTCAAACATTTTTTTTTTTGTATATTAACTGTTCTAATGTTCTATGAAATTACGTATTGGATAGTAAAATTAGGATTGATTTTGTAGTATAAAAATTAATGATCACTTTATTAGGTATATAACGTATTTATACTAATTTTAGGAAGAGTGAAGGATAACAGGTTACGGGTTGACTTATTAATGTCATTCACTGAGCGTCATATTCTAATACTAAAATCGATGCAAGTAAAACGAGATTTTTAAAATAAATTTTATTTTATACAGTGGTGTAGTTACAATCCTTATATAATATTTTATTTAATCTAGTGGCCGAAATTCTTTATATGCCACCATTTTTTAAGTTAAATTATCATCGTTCTATAAATTTGTCGCACTTATTATTCAATAAAGATAATCATGAAAATATGGGCTAAAAACAAAGCATTCAATATTTTTTTCTTCAAACTATACAGAAATGTCCATACGAAAAAAGATTCGTGTAAATTCCTGGTTGATCATCTTTGACAAAAGGTTATACCAAAAAATCTATTCATTAATTTTCCTGCTCTTGTTGCTAAACGCGTAAAAAGTCACAAATGAAAAGAAAAAAACAAATTTGCAATTTTTTAAGCAATATAATATAATTTATAGTCGGGTCGCGTTGTTGGCTTCCTTGCCGAATCTCATGGGTTCGAGCCCCAGTACAAACAACATTTTTTCGATCAATTTATCGACTTCTGTTTGAAGGCATTGGTGTCTGTGAAGTCTAAAAATGTTCTCCCATCCTTTCGATCCTTAAATAACAAACTGAAGCAAAAGTGATTAGTTAACCACTAATACTGTCTTAGCCTCATCTTTCTATCTCTACTACTTTTTCGCATTCCAGGTTGTTACGCTTCTTTTTATAAGTATGAAATTTTACTTTAATACACGTTAAAAATATAAAAAATGTTTTTTTTTCCGGCATGGAACGCATTATTGTATTTCACATTGTTTTATATGGAGAAAATTGTTTCGCATAACGAGTGTTTCACATAACGAGAAAGATTCTGGAACGAATTAAACTCATTATGAGAGGTTACACTGTATATGTATTCGCTCATAAAATTAAATATATATATAATTTACTGGTCGAAGTTATCGTTTTCCTATGTTTTGTGTTATATAAAACATTACATCGTATACAACACGAAAAGAAAATCTAAAACTGTAAAAAATACAAACTGGCAAGGAATTCAATCAAATAAGTTCCGACCAAGTCTACGTTATTATATAAAAAAATATTAATTATAAAATATTCACTCACGTCACAGCGGAATATATCAACATCCAAAGCAATGTCATAAAACATTGCTTAAGTCCCTTATGTCAGGCTACTTCTTATTGAAAGAAAAAACGATTCATATTCACGATTCGTCAAAAAACAATAATGAAAAGTATTTTTGATATTCTCAAAAATTACGGAATTATAAGCCCAAATAAATACATGGTCAGATCCATTTATTTTCGGATGTTTAAATGATTAAACGTGAGCAAGCCATTAAAGAAAGTCAGCTGGATAAAGCCATGGGTAACACCCACACACCTGCAAATAGCGAATCTTCAAAAAATATTCTGAAACTTTTACTTCTGTCAACATTTGAAATGTTAGCTTTACTGCAAAATCAAAATAAATTGTGATTGATTTTTGATAACAAGATTTTTTTTTTATAAACATATAACTTCATTTTTAAAATCTGGAAAAAGTATGTTTGCTAATTCAATATTCATACCGAATTAAATTTTAAAATAGTATCAGTTAAAAAGAGGATTCATACAATAATATTGACTTAGCCTGAATCTTCTATCTCTACTTCGAAAAAAGATAAGTTTTCAATTTAGTAACAAGCAGTTCTTGTAAAAAACTTCTTCAAGATACCTCCAGAGAAAGAAAACCATATGCTTTACATTGAGAGCGAACATAGATTAAAAAAAATAAAATAATTATTTTGTTTTTAATTGCTGACAGACAATTCAAAATTAAAATTTCAGCAAACGATACAAGAAACAATTATTACTTGTCATTCCTTGTAGAGACTAGTTTAAAATTAAAATGGTTATCAACAACTTAAATGTCAGCATTTGAGGTTTATTAACGATAATTCTTTTTATATTGAGCAGAAATAAAATCGTTCTGGTATTATACTTAGAGAACTTTATTTGTAGTTTGAATAATGATGTTTTCTTTAGTGAGTTGTTCTATAAACACAAAAGCTTTTGAAAAGTCAAGTCAATGTCCAAACTTAATCAAGCACCATGTCGTAGCAGTTACCCAAACAGAGAATAAAGCTGTGTCCAAACACATGAAATATAATCTGTAATAATTATATTTAATAATAATTATTACTAAATATTTTGTTTAAATATAATTATTTTGTTTGAAAGCATCATAATAATAATATATTCCAAAGAAACTAATGTCACGAATTGTGTTTTCTTGATAGTGAATGGTTGATCAAAAAAGCTCACTGCCTACGGCGTGGACGAATTCTATAAAACGATTTTTGATCATTTTTAGGAAATAAAATTACGGGAATCGAATTTGCATTAAATATAAACATTTCTATCGATTGAAATCTTCGTTTAGTTTTTAGTGGAAAACAGGAATTACGCTGATGTTAATTATATTAACAGAATATATAACCAAGCATCATAATAAATTTGAGGAAGCTCATTAAACTTTCGTTGCCAGCTACGCGGGTTGTATAAAAACACTGCTAACATAATTATTTTGCTTAATGAAAGTCAGCTGTGAATTGCCTACGGCTATTATGTTTTGGGTAATTTCATGGGAAACTGTTATCTTACTTGAAACAGGCCGGCCGCCTACTAATAGTTGTGTCTTATCGTTAAAGGGTGGGTGGTTTTCAACCTCATTGAGAAAATCTAATTCACTCGAGTCTAAATTGAATAAGACAACTTTTCGATCGCAAAATCTAATTTGAATCATTTCATACAGTCAAATCACGGTGCGAATTGAAAATGAAGTTTCTTTTTGCTCTGGCAGTTTTGAAAATTGATCAAAACCTAAGTAGCTTACCCCATTATTGAAACTATAAAACATTTTATTTGACTGAAAGAATTTTACTTAATATATTTCAACAGCTTATAATTATATTTTCATAAGCTGAATTGTATCAATTTAGTATTAATTTATCTGTAATCCGATAAAATTACCAGATTTATGCAGTTAATTTAATCTAAAGTAAATACTACACAGGCAGTTTTGTTATTTTTACTGCCAGATTTGTCAAAAATTTAATGGTCATTTCAATAATACTTCACTTTTAGGGTGTTCAATGCCAATACTTGGTGGAAAGGTATTGGTTATAAAAAACACAATATTCCATTGGAATTTATTCCACTTTATTTAAAAGGTCAGGACGGGTTTCGCTCATTGGGAGAGTGTCAGTTGACAATGCTCGCAATGAGCGTAACCGGTCCTGACCTTTTAAATAAAGTGAAATAAAGAACAAAGGAATATTGTGTTTTTCTTAATCAATAATAGTTTTATAAGTTTTATGCATCGAGTAACCAAATAATTGAAAAATTAAGAAAAGTATGTAGTGTAACACCGCGCAAATATTTCTGATATATTATTTCTTTGAAAAGTGCATAAATGTTGCTAAAATCTAGTCGAGATAGAAAATTTTGTTTTTATACAAGGTCATCTATGAATACGCTGACAAATGTTAAAACCATGTAAAATAAAAAGTATACAGTAAAACCACCATTTACACTATAGTCGGGACCGTGTACAAAATTAGGACAAAATTAGAGATTTGGTTTTTTTCCGCGGAAAACGCAAAACTAAGAATTCCCTTAGTTTTGAGAAAAAAAAATATGGACGAAATATTAAGTTTTTGTGGTAGTTAAAATCCCGCACACAGACAGACGCCCAGCTATGCGTGTATAGCCTGGCACGTGTTGAATACACAGACGCTAGCCAACATTTGACTGTATGCGCGGCACAGACGACCGTCTCTTAGTTACGACAATGTAATGCGACCGTGCAATTAGGGGATTTGCGGCGAATGTTTCAAGCCAGCGCGTAATTGGGTTTAGTGTAATTGGGGGTTCCACTGTATGCGCTTCTTAATATAAATGTATAAATATATGTATATATATATATATGTATATTTAAATTATATATATTGTTCGTAAGCCATAAAAAAATTCTTTTTACAGGATGCAACAAAAAAGTTTTTTGATGATTATGGGCCAAAGTAGAAATGTGAAATATACACAACCTTGAAGTGCATGAAGACTACTAACTGACAGAATTGAATAAATCTAATATTAATTGAATATATATTTAAAAAAAAAACTTTTTGTACGCCCATTTTTCTGGTCGGAATGTTCATAGTTCCCTATATTTTTAAACATAAAAGATTAATTTAGATATTTATTTGTTATTTGACTTTGTCGTTTTGATAGAACGTTTATTAAGCAGTACGATTACGAAAAAAACTGTAGGTTACTTCTAGAGCATCCAATAAGCCGTCCAAAACAACTAACCGGTTTTCGGTTTTTTTTCAAATAATTAAACCGGATAACCGGTTTAAACGGGAATTATTTTCAAAAAACTTATTGTAGTATTACACAAACCAATATTCCTACACAACTCAACATAGGGCATTTTGCTTACTTAAATATAAACTCGCCTGCCGTAGCCCAGTTGATTAGAGTTTGCTCTACCGATCAGGCAGGTCTGGGTTCGATTCCCGGTCAGATCACAGTGAATTTGAGAATTATTCAATTCAAAGTTGTGATCGAAGACTGGGTGTTTGTGATGTCAATTCACATCATTTCCTCTCCTCCGATCCTTCTGATCTTTTAATAATTGGGTGTAGCAATAGCGATTAGTTGTTTATTAGCCAACCACAAGTCCTGTTCTAGCCTTATCCTTCTTTCCCCTACTACTTACTTTGAGAAAAGTGAGGTTGAGCGACTGAGTAACAAGCAGTTCTCGTAGAAAAAAAATACTGTTAAGATATCTCCATTAGGAGGCCATATGTTCCACATTGGGAGCGTACATCGATTAAAAATATATATATGTATATATATATATAAACTAATGAGATGCATAAAAGAGTAAATTAACATTTTTTTTAACCAACTCCGTTCATAATGTGAAACATATGGAGTTCAAATGAAGTTTATCCAATGAAGAGAGTAGAGATATAAGAATATGGCTAAGAAATACTAATAGTTAACAAATCGGTTTCCCTTAACAAAGCCCCGTTATTTTCAGATTGAAATGGAATGACTATATATTTAAGTTACCAACACACATGCCTTCCAATGAAAAAATGTTGTTTGTACTGGCATTTGAATCTGTGAGATCCGTTACGGAAGTCAACGACGTTGACCACTGCTCCACTAAACTGACATATGAATAGTTGTATAAAAATCCATTGTACTAAAGGCGAAAAGAAGTTTTCAATAAACGCCGGTTAACCGTGAAAAATAAGCCAGTTTTCTGTTTATCTTAAAACAGGCAATACGCCGGTTAACCGGTTTTGGTTTAAACTGGGTTGGAAGCCCTAGTAACGTCATATTATCCTTGCAGAGTAGATATACAAATAGTAATAACTCTTAGTTTATGATTCTGAAATATCCTCACTTTTATAGTATTTGAATCATTATTTTTTGACGAAAACTACTTTGATATCAAATAAATTATGCGCATAATATTATTATAATCAAATAAATTTAATGCTACTAAATAAGTAGAATAAGAAATATCTGATTAAATCATGTAAATGACGTCATTTGGTCTTGAAAAAATTCTCTTCATAAATTTTCTTTCAATTTGAAATGTTAAATAAATTGTGTCAAATGTAAAAATAATAAACGAAAATCCCTCTGCCACAATTGTTAACTGAATACAAAAAACTAGTATTCAAGAGAGTTTTTAGTTGTTTACTCCGTTAAACTTATTTTTGCGGTCAAAATATTTTGCACGATAGTATTTAATTAGAATACACGAGAAAAAAAGATAAAAGTCTGTAACTACTTTCGACTTAAATAAGCTTAGCACAGGGTGTTCGCAGAAGAAAGTTTCCTTACTTGTTTGGCCGTCAATTAAGTAAACATAATTTTGAAATTTCATATTTGGCAGTCGTGAAGTGTCATGTGCCTGCGAACAAAAATTCATAAAATTATTGAGCATCAATTCAAACCCGTGACCACCGTAGTCAAAGCCACCGACGTTTACCACTTGGCCGCGCATACATTTATTTATATATAAATAAAGTATGGAGTGGAAAATGTGTAGTAGGAAAATATTCGATAAACCAATGTATTTTATGCGTTAAAGTATTTTATCAATCATCAATAATTGTGACCACATCAATAGTATGTGAAATTCTGGTAGAAATAATGTGCCTTCAAAGGGCAACCAATCCCGGACCCTTTTTTGAAAAATTGTAAATCCCGAGATCTTGAGATTGAACATTCAACATAGAATCGGGGAGATATTCGGGATTTGTGATTGAGAGATTGAAGGTCGCTGGCAGATTTTTAATACATTGATCGCTGATTTTGAAATTCTGGGAATTTATGCAATTACTAAAATCTACTCATTCGGCTCATTTAAAAACTTTACTAGAATTTTTCACTTCTTTTCTTCATTCCCGAAATTGGATGGGATCCCGAGATTGGTGGCCCTATTCAAAATCTAATATGCATCGTCTGTAGGCTCTGTAGCGTACGAGAAGACCAGCCGAAAACAATACTGCTGCCTGAGAAAGTGCTTAAAAAAATACATCAACCCCAATACGACTCAAGAAATTAAACTTTTTGAAAATGATGTATAAAGAGTTGAATTTATTTCCATTTAATTTAGACAAGAGCTTCTTTCTAAAACCATTTACAACGCCGTACATATGCCAATCAGCTGTTACAGCTTGCTCTTGATAACCCTAATTTTCATGAAAAAAAATAATGAGTGATGAAGCCCATTCCCATTTCAATGAATACGTTGATACACAAAACATTCAGTTGTCGGCAGTATATAATCTTAAAATTATTCGTCAATACCATTTGCACCAACTAAAAATGATGTTATCGTAAAATGATTGACAACTCTTTGACACAAAAATTTAATGATTAAGGCTTAGTTAACATGTGCTTCCAAAAAATGATGAACACCCAACTATAATGTAAAATGCTAAAGTAGGAAAAGTTCTCGCTGAATAACCTTTTTAACAATCCTTGTCCCCAAAGATGTATAAGGTAAAGTAAAGTAAAAAGAAATGTCATTATTTTGGTCAATAAGTCAAAATTGTGGTAAAACTATAATCTCTTATAGTTAAGAATATTTAAATACGACCGAATTTTATTAAGTTTGCAATATATAATATATAAAAGTTTCAGTCGTTAAATACAGACGGTAAAAATATTATATACCCATAAAACCAAAGGAATTTCAATGTAAATTTTTCACAAAATATTGAAATCATTTACACGAAATTTAAAAATCGCTTTGTTTATTGCCAGCGTTACGTGATGTGTTGTTTATTTCAGACGTACATATATATGCCAGCGATTTGCGTATCACAATATCAAGAAGCCCCGATAAAATTAGCTGTTTACCTTGCGAGCGACTGGCATGTTTAGTATGCTCAGTCATGCGAACGGCGCGCTATGTTGAGGGAGGTAAAAGAGGGTGTTATATTGTGTAATAAACTATACGAAGAAGGCTTGGGGGCATTTTTTCCCCGACGAGCTTTAAGATCAGTGCTAGCATGTTTGTTTGTATAAACGTAATTAATTATTATGTATAAAATTAAAGTTAAATGAATAAATAGCGGGTTGTAGGTGGTTACAATTTTGATATATTTGAAGAAGATAATCACCGTTGTTGAATTTGTTTTAATCGGGATTTATCGTACATAATGTAAGTAATTAATATGAACTTAGTACTATCAATATTTTTACCTTACCCCCCCCTCCCTGCGTCCAATAGAAAAAGACAAAACCCAGACATTTATTTTGTAATTTAAAAATTAAGAATAATAATCAATTTTTAGTTTATTCATAAACCTAGCGACGTTCTGTCTGACGATGCTTCTCAAAGTGACGAAGCACGTATTATATTTTGTAAAAAGCTACCAAGATTTTGTTTTATTTTAAAAGTAAGCATCCATGCAGCTACCGTAAATTCCATCGAAAATTTTAATTATTATCTGGGAAGGAGATAAAGTTTAAAAAATCTGAATTTATATTGAATATTCATATTTTTTATACATATTTTATTTTAAAGGTGTGAAGTAAAAAAGACGTTCTTTCAATTTCAATTGTGAATATTAAAATGAAATAAAAAAATATTAATTTAGGAATAAGATGATGTCAAGTCCATGGCACAGCAGTAACGTCGTTGCTTCCGAGAAAAATTTCACAGATTCGACTCCCAGCACGAACAGCATTTTTTCAATTTCTGTTCGAAAGGCATGAGAGTTTGAGATGTCTAAAAAAACCTTACCTCACACCTTTCCGATCTTTAAAAATAACAGAACGTAGAAAAAGCGGATGGTTAACTACTAGTCCTGTTCTACCCTATCCTTCTTACCTTACTACTCTCTTCGAAAAAGAGAGGTTAAGCGACTGAGTAACAAACAGTTATCGTAGAAAGAATTCTATTGATATACCTACATAAAAAGGTCATGTGCTTCATATTGGGATTGGACATGGATTTAAAAAAGGTATTAGGCACATTCTGGATTTTTCAACGCGTTACATAACGTATTGTTATGTTATACTGCAACGGCGATATCCTTTCCTAAATGATCACAAATCTGTGCCATAAAACTTTGATCATATACATGTTAATACAATAATATTAATTATGCTGTACAAAGACTTTACGGAAACATATAACTCAGCGTTTATCATCATATCCTTCTTAGATTATTTCCCAATTACTACGTAAGAGTTATTTTAAAACGATAAGCTTTAATGAAAAGAGACATAAGAAAATTTGAATGTCTAATATTATATGATAAGGTTTTCATAATAAGAGTTCAGTTATAAATCACAGTACTAAAGATGATGATTGATTCAATAAAAACAGTCAATTAAGTAATCGTTTAATTTAAATAGGATGAAAATCAAAATGAGATAAAATGACGACTTCAAATTCAATACCAAAGATTTACTAGTTTTTATGCTGTTTTGTTATATTTATAGTTGATGATCTTATAAATGGGTAAGACCAATAAACTATTGATTTTTATATTTATTACAGTCACTTAACAGAATATGTCAAATTGGGATCACTCATGACACACCTAGTAATGATAATAAATCATAAATGTATAATGTATAGTATCGCCAATAATATAGTCGTAATACAGTCAAGTTATTATTATTATTTTTGTAAAATAAAGTTTGATAAATTTGTTACTCCGCACGCAAAATATATAAAAATACTTAAATTTCAATAGTTAAAAAAACATTATACATACATATATTCGCAAAATGCTCTCTAGATATTGAAATATATTTTTATCGCGTGAAAGCGCGACGCGGCGTTAGTGAATATCTTTTTTTTTGTGTGGTGAGCAGTGGCGTAACCACCATACAACAGTCTATAAGACGCATAAAGGGTATTAGGTACAGAAGGCTCCGAATTTGTATCCATATTTGAATTAATAATAATAAAAAAATGAATTATTGTTAAGAGTCCCTGCCAAACAAGAAAATGGTACGGGCCTTTTTCGCCTGTGTGTGAGAAATAAACGCATTTTTTTTGTTATTATTGCCAGCTGAAAATTCTTGGAAAAAACGGACACTGTCCCTAATACGTTTACAACTGGAAATTTTCAACTAAAAGTCGTCGTTTTTTTTTTGTATAAATTTTATTTTGTAACAAAAAATAAGGACCATATGATAACTTTTCAAGTGCCTAGATTTTCTAGTAACGCCACTGATGGCGACATTATAATTCAAATAAATTTATGACACAAAGCCTGGTTCATTAATAAAAGTGTCTGTAAAAATGATTGTAAAAAAATTGACAACTGTCACAAAAGAAAACAATTTGACGTCTAACGTACTAAAGTTTAACAGCGTTTTCCGAAATTACTTCAAGTGGATGGATTATAAAATTCTAAAGCTGCTTCCTAGCCACAATGGTTTCTTATTTGTCAAGTAGACTTTTTTGCTCATGTTTCATTTCAGTTTCATTTTTACTAAATGATTTAAAAATATATATAGCTTGTTTGTCAAATAATGTATTTCATCCTCACAATTTTTTTTACTGCAGGAAATAAATATTTCTAGAAATTACATCATATGAAACTGTTTAAAGAATTCAAACGCAAGTAATTATTGAATTCTAATAAGCCACGTGCTCAACGCTATTGTCATCAGTTGTGGCAGCGTCGGAACTAGACACTTGGCCGCCTCAAGCATGATTGTATTTTTTCACCCCTTTTCCACCTATTTATAAAATTATCTTCAGCGATAAGGCATTTGGTAATCACTCCAGGTTTACAGTTACAAGCGGTCACCTGCTCTTCTTGCACGCAAAGCTGGCGCTGAGTTTCGGCGCACTCGGGGTTGAGTTCCAGTTCAAATATTTTCGCAATAAATTTTACAATCGATTTAAAGCACGTGTTTAATAGCATGTATGTCTGTGATACATATATCTCCTCTCGATCTACTCTTAGCTAATTACAAGTATTTTTCTAGTTTTATCCTACCGCAGGTCGAAAAGATATCGTATTGTGATTCGAACCCGTTGGCATTACAACCGAAAAAGATGCCCAAGAGATTTTACACCGTGTTTAAAGACCAACATCACAAGAGTGAAAAAATTCTGTATAATTGTAATTTTGTAGAAACTTATCTATACGAGATAGTTACAAAATCCACCATTTACCTACTCGCAAGTACGTTTTAAAAAACATCGATTGGTGCTTACAGGAATAAATAAAATTCCAGTATTCGTGCAATTTCCTGAAAGGCAAGTTATTTTATTGCATAAGAAGATAATCCGATTTAGTAATATTCACGAACGGTTTTAATATAATGTGAAACCTTTCCACATTACTTCTGATCGAAAAAATGATTCAAAATCAGTAGCATCTATTATTTGTAATGTCTGATATATACAGCTTGGCTATTTCTGTTAAGGGTTTCTAGCTATAACTGGTATAATGAAAAAAGAAACCGAACTCATACAATTTGTTTGAAAGAGATTTTCTAATGAAAAAAAATCCACTTCATCGAATACGAGTAAAAGTATGATAACATTTTACGTTTATTTTTCATAAAAAACGACAAAATCTTATCAATGACGCAGTTGACTGAAAACTTCAATTAGTATTTCAATTAATATGAGTACTAACTGCCACACTTGAATAACAAAACTAGAATACAACATAAATAAACTGTGCATATTAATAACGACACTCATAGAATGATTGTATTTATTGAGTAGTATGCTTTGGGCATGAATAGTTCTGGTAAAATATTATATAATAGAAATTTCAATTGGTGCCTGTATGTCAATATTCTAAAGATAATCAATTTGAAAATTTATAATTATTTTCATTACCAAGTATTTTTAAAATTGAATATTGATACTGAACAGTATGCTAACAGGTTTAAATCTAAGCAAAGCTAAGTACAAACCAATGTAATGAAATATTTTACAAAAATATATTTCTGTGTTTTTTCTATCTCGTTTGCGATTTTCAATTCATTATTTTATTACCATAAAGTAAATAAAAGAAAACCTGAATAAACATGATATTGTATAAATCATTCTTATAATTATGGGATGCTTTATCTACGAGTAAAAATATTTTTATTTAAATTGATGATAAAAAATCGATACATCGCAATCTGTGTAAGCGACAGATAGCTTGTTTTTGTTTTTATTGTAATATTTTTGTTTTTTTCTTGATCACCGTTGCTAATTGGTCTTTATTTTGCAAATGTGTTCATAATGTAGAGCAGGAATTTACAAAAATCATTAGGAGCTTTATTTTCATATCTGTGTATGATATTTTCAGAGTATAATATATACAAATAATGATTTATTTTTTTATTTTAACTATTTTAAATAGCCCAACCTCAAAAATTGATAAGATTTCCGGATTTACGAAAAGTTCCCTCGCAGGAAAAGTTTGAGAAACCCGTATTTAGAGTATCAGGCAATGTAAAGCAGAAATAAAATATGGAATATCAAACAATTACAAACCAAATTTCGCATATATTTCTAAATATTTGGAAAAGATTTATTGAAAATAATATTTGGATTTTTTAAAAAATAGTGTTTAATTGATACGGAAGCACGTTTTTATGAAGCAAACATGAATAGTTTCATCTTCACATAATAATTGGGATTTTTATCATTAATATGCCGCTTTCAAAGCGATATGATTGCTTATAAGCAATTTTATTTAATTTGGGAATATATATTTGACAAATTGATTAGTGTTTGACATCTTCATATTAAAAGCCTTATATTAATGTCCCCCCATATTAGATTTACACACAAATGTTTTAAAAATAGTGAAACACCACAGGTAGAATCTACCCTTTTTTGCATCAAGCCAGAAGAATTTTACTCAAGAGGAATAGGCGAGTTGATACAAAGTTTAAAGTCAACGGTTATAACAACTTATATTCAAATTATATTGTTGGTTAGGATAATAAGAAAAAAGTGAAAAAATACTTTCTTTTTCTACATAAAAACGTCAAAACTTCGAATGATATTGTGTAAAAAATACTTTTCTACTAATTTAACAAAATGTATTTTAGATAAGGACCGCTTTCACTCATCGCAAATATTATCACCAATTGACAATGCTTGCAACGAACGGAAAAGGAAGAACAGAAGTATTTTTAAAAATATGAACAAAGTAGTATGAAATTTAGATAAAGCATAAGCGTGGATTTGAGGCTGTCAATAGAACACTACAAGACATTCACGGTATTAAATATCCTAATATTTTTGTTCGAAAGTTGTCGTTGCTGGTGATTTTTGCTGAGACACAATGGGCGACTGGACCAAAGCCCGTCACAACATTGGATGGATGTCAAAACAATGAAACTAACAATATATCAAGCATTTATACCTTTGGGTCTGGTCGGAGTAAGTCTATGGACCTGGCATAGTTTTGTATTATGACATTATCTTATAAGTGTTACGGTACCCGTCACATAACATTCAAAAGAAATCTTAGATGGTGACAAACAGCCAATGGTTTACAAGAAAAAAAAAAGTTTTCCATATGCTTTACATTAGAAGCGGATATAATTTGCGAAAAAATGCTTCATTTTTCAAATACAAAAATAAATAATGTTTCGAAAACTTTTTCAATAAGATTTGTAAACAATAACTTATTGGTCATAGAAATCAGAAATATCATAACAATAAGTGTTTTGTGTTTTGACAATTAAAAATAGATTAGAATTGTTTGAATTTCATATATATGTATGAAGATATCATCGTGTTTGCAGGAGAATTACGTTATATCAAAATAGCAAGCTGCCGGATAGGATGATATTGTCGGTTAAATTTCCCCGCTACTTAGACCTTATACAGTCATGTTGGAACCTTTTCCAGGTATTATGGCATCTAGAAAATCGGACAGATAATTGAATTTAAATATATAGATAATTTCATTGAAACAGAATGAGTATTTCCAAGATTTTAACGATAGAATAAACCATATTGCGATAGAACGATTTTATTATTCAATTTTTACTACTTATGTCCTACTTCAAGTCAACAGAAGTTTTTTGACGCAGATTTAAGCTATGTTGAAAACAATGATAATAAATATTTCTCTTAACCTTTTAGTGACTCATTTAGCCGTTTATTGAAATTTTAATAATATTTATTGATTGAATCGTTAACAAAACCATACAATGTTATTTTAATATGCGATTGAGAGGAGATTGTTTATGATTTTTCATTTATTTACGCGAACATCTGCCTACCGAGATAAAACTACAAATATTTTTCAGTAAAATTTTTGCATATATAGAAGAGAGGTATTCCAATTATCGTTGTTTGGAACTAGATCATCGATGATAAAGTAAGAACATCGGCTACTAGTTATGATGAGGATAGAAGCAATTAACCATAAATAAAATAAAATTTGTATTTTTTCTTACACTTTGGTATTTTTTCGCATCATTAAAATAGAGTTCTAACATGTAAATGCTAAAAAATCAACATAAAAATTATCGCTATTTGAAATGAAGATAATATTTATTTAGCAAATTTCAATTGGAGAACATTGCGTTAATGCTTTTCTAATTATTAAATGTAACGTTTTTATGGCTCGTTTATTTTTTTATTACAAAAAAAATTGAAACGAAATAATGAAAAGGCGAACAATAGGATTTTATTAACAATACAAAGGCTTCACACGAATGATGACTCGTTAAGATAATCATTACTTCCCCTATGCTTAATATAATAAAAGGTTGTTATGAATTCATATCACTATTGTGCGCAATGAAGCGGAATTTGATTAAAATTTCTGATATTAATCCAATGGAAACGTTTTTGGAATAATAATTAACATTTATTCTATATTGGATTGGCGCTTGTGTGTGAAAATATTTCTGTAAGGTATGCAACCGATTCGTAATATTTTCATTTTTTATGGTCAACTGAACTTTTATCATTCTAAATTTCAGCAAAAAGGGATTTGTCATCAAATTGTCACCATTGTAAGCATAGTAAGAACTTTTTATTTTTTTTATTTATTATTTTTTATCAAAATCAACATTACAATTTCACTTATTTTTGACCATAGCTTAATATCTCATTGAATATAAAACGTTGGAATGTTTTGTCACAATGGTGGAGTGATGCCAAAATAGCTATTTGTAGTATTGCAAAATTGATCAATGAATAACGGTTGGTTTCGTTCATCACAACTACTTCCATCAGGTCCTGATATAAATTTGAGTGACATTGTATATGTTTTATTAAATAAATATTTTTTAAGCAAACAAAAATTTATTGATTTTTATGAAAACTCATTGTCGAAGTCATAAGAGAAATCTTAAATATTCAAACTCTAATCCGAGAAGAGATACATGAATTATTGTTGTTATTTTGAGTATTCTGATAGTGATAAGCTTGAAAATTAAAAAATATTTAGCACATAATTATTTTTAATTCGATAAATATGGTGTTATATTTAATGGTTTTCCATAGAGGCTATCAAGTGTATTCGATTTTCTTAGAAAGGTAAAAGAGATTAAAGTATTTACGCGTAGTTAAAAGGTTTTATTTTCACTTATATAATTCTTCTAATTTTCTCAAAGTATAACAGTTGTTCCAAACTATCGACAGTCTCTTTTTTAAAAAATTCGCAATAAATACAATAATATTTATGCATCAAATAAAATGAAATGCCTTAAAGTGTATGCTCATAAGTTAGTAAAAAAATAAACATTACGGAGACACATTTAGTATATACACTTTTTATTTTAGATTATTAATTTAAACATAAAAAATATGATTTCTACATCAAATCTATATTTAATTACTATGCACCGTGTCTCAAAACATAATATTTTTTTTCTGTAAAAGAGCTTTTTAGAATGACGAAGTTAATTGAAAATTGATAAATTCAGATTCTTTTTAAATCTGTAACCAAATGGTAACAATTAAAGCTTTTACGTTTACTAAATTGTGAAGTCAATATGTCGATTGCTAGAATGAAGACTTTTGTGCATGCACTTTTTTAATCGGTTGAGGGTATATTAACTCACTTCTAAGAATGATGCGGTTCTCAAAATTCATCGAAAGCATTTACACTTTTTCAATTGAAAATAAGTTTTTTATGCGATTTTTTAATTCAATATTTAGTGGAACTCATCCACCGCATAAAAAAGATTGAGTGTTACATCAGGAATATATACCTTAATAATGTTATTACCAAGGTCAAGTCCTACCAATTTCTTTACCAATATCATTTCACGATGAAGGCTAAGAATTCATACATATACGTTATTATTTTTCTTTTTTCTATTGTTTTGTGTGTTTGTGCACGCATTTATTTTTCATGTTAGTATCCAATTCTCAAAAACAGGAAATGAAAACGAATCATCTGTAAGTCTATCATTTTACCGTAATATTCTTTCGTAATGGTCGTTGCGATCTTGATTTACAATCAGTTCTTGTCGATATCCTTAAAGCTGAATCAACACGCTTCAATTTGAGAGCATATGTGATTCATCAGAGTGAAAATATTTAGACTTCATAGTATATGTATTTTTGAAGCAATAAATCGCTTTCAATGCACAACTGACCCGAATCGTTTTATTAGAAGTTAAAAATATTTTTTCATTTTAAGTGAAAGCTTAAGTAATGTCATTAAATAATTAAAAGTATTTTTAAACTGAAAATGTTTCACATCAACTGCATATAATAAACCTTCGGAGTTTTTTTTATTTTCTCCAACCCTCATGGCTTATCCAGTGAGCTTTTCTTTCCCGTCGGATGATAAGCCTTATTAGGGCCGATTTATTTTTTTAAGATAATCGCTTTCAGAAGTACTAACTAAATTCACCATCTGAAAAAAGAGATATCAATTCGTCGCACGTCAAAAAACGATAAAAAACAAACTTAATGCGGAGAAATAAATAAGGTAATGAATTTAGCTTGTGGTGATAAAATAATAGCCATATTAAACGGGTTTTCCATCATCATATTTCTTCTCATTTAGAAAAACTTATTTAGATTCTCAGGAAAATAACCAATTTGACTTAAAAAAACACTTATTTATTTGAAAATTCTCATGTACTATATTCCTTAAAATACTATTCCACTAGCCACCTTTACATAAAGCAACAAGTGTCCGTGTGTTTGAATTATGTATTTGATATTTTAATTGTAACGTTAAAATACTATGACCTCAAATGTTGTCGATAGTGGTTTGAATCAATTTTACAATTGATTTGATATAAACGACGTTCAATCTTGGATTGGGGAATAAATTGTATGAATAATCCTCACAAGTCTATCGCCTCCAAAAAGTCAGAACTGCTCTAAAATCAAATCTCGTAAAATAGACTTAGATTGAAATTTTCTAATATATTTTATATACAATGAGCTGAATTGGTAAGAGTACAAAGTAAACAATACTATTCGAATTTTATATAAAATGAAAACCGATTTAAAGATTCTATAGAAAATATTAAAAATGTTTCAGAAAATATTTTTTCTAATTGTGTGTGTGTTGTGTACTACATATATGAAATTAAAAGAACATAACTTTGGGACTGACAATACTTATTTCAATTTTTTTTTCACAAAACAAACAGATAAATGTCACAGTCATGCAAAAAAAATTCATTGCAAACATTTTCAGCATTTATCTTATACTTCATATATATATTATGTATCTTTTCCGTATATGTCTTATACATATAGTATTACTAAATAGTTTTCTTATTTTGAATATCAGAATGCGTGATATGTAATTTGAATACTTTGAGATTTACAAAATGATTATTTTTACGTTTGAGATTATTATTTTTTACAATATAAACATTTGAAGAATAAAATATGTCAGAAAAAGTTGATAGAAATCTGAATAAATGTGAACTATAAATACGTGAAATAATGAAGTAAGAATAGAAAGAAAATGACAGAATACATTGAATATTAAAATATAGCAGACGTATATAATTTCTTTTTCTAAACATTTACAGTCCCAAAGTTAACAATTTTATGTTGTTTCTATGAAAACTGGTTGTTATGCCTATTAGCAAAAATCCATAAATCTACAGAAAAGTCAATTAACGACCGGGATTTGAGCCCATAGACATCTTAACCGAATAAGACAAACGCCCAAGTTCATAAACTATTCGCTCTAAATGATGTTTTTGTATGTCACGAAAGGGAATATATTTAACATATATGAGGATGCTTATCGTATTAGTATTGCAAATATCCACGGAAATTTGCACCGTCTAAATAAAAAGAGAATTTAATCATTACTCTAATAAAAAAAAATATGTATAGTGAATTCTTTATTAAAATGGATCTGCTCGACTGTATATTTTGATCAACTGAAAAACGCTCTTGCTCAGCGAAGGCGGTGTTTAATATTATATAAATAAATACGCCAGATTGTATTTTTATTAAAATAAAGTGGCCTTACATCCGAAATGTCAAGTAATGACGATTCGGAGAAATCCTTCAGTAGATTGCCTTACTTCAATCATAACTTTTAAATAAAGATACAAACTGATTGCCTTTTGTTATTTTGACCAACCCGTGTTTTACACTTAAAGAATACGAACTGATATATCTAAGATGGTAAATTAGAGTTTTATCAAACATTTTGAGCTGAAAGTGGTTATTGTGTTTTATAATTATGTACGGATTAGAGATAACACAACTAAAGTTTATTATCGAAAAAAGTTTTTATCCGGTTTATTCTATCATGAACAGAAAATAGTTGGAAAACTGTGACGAATTCATTATCGTATCACAATAATTATAATAAAATTTTAATAATTAGCAATGATTTTTATCATTACTATCAGTGGGTAGACAATATTATTGTGTCACCCTGTACAGTTGCCGTGTCCTCCAAAAACGAAAACTAGCATAGATAAACTTTAAATAATATATAGATAGATATGCTTTCAAAAACACAGCTGTCTGTGATGCTTCTTCCTATCCATGCAACTCTAAGTGGCGTAGCCAGACCTTGCCCCATCATTACATTCACAAGTTGAGCAACAGTCATTCCTCGTTGAAAAACTTCTGTTTGATGCTTGAACGAAAATTTTATTATATTTATTTTATAATATATTTAAAGTTATGGGTTCAAAGAAATGGACATTTCGGTGACATTTATTTGGGTTATATTTTTTAATAATCATTATTTACGACGTAAAAATATTTTTTTGCCGTACTGGCAATTAATAAAGATTTTCGTTGTATTTGATTGTAGCTTTGTGATTTTTTTATTCAACATTCAAATGAATAACTCTTGTTATTTTATGGTGTTAATTGTATTCTGTATATTTATCTACTGGTGTTATTTTATAAGGCAGCATCAAAAACGACCGAGTACGTTTCATTTTATATTTCGCGAGAGCCAAAAGTGTCCAACAAACTTTTCAACGAAATTTTAATACGAATTAACTTTAATATTCACGAAAATCCCAGATAATAAACGTAAACTTATTAAACGTTAAACGTTTATATTCTATTCCATACACAATACTGAATGATATTCAGTCAGCCGATTCAAAGCCTGCAATTTAATAGGCTCTCAATGTATTGGCTGGTATGATAGCAATTTGCAGTTGACTTGGCCACTTTTGATGTTGAAATCATTATTTAAAGTATATTCTCACACACTTTTACGGTTTTTAATCTGAAACAAACATATAATTTTGTTTCAGAGTTTTGTATTTATTGAAATTTCCTACCGGAATTCATAAAAAAAACGCTTTGAATATTCAATGAAAGACACGATAACATTCATTATGCTTGATTGGACGCGACCAAAAAATTGAACGAATAAATTCATTGTACATACAATGTTTTTATTCGTGTTTATGTTTATGTACCCATAGAAACAACGGCATGAATGAGCTCAATTCAAATGAAAAATTAATATATGCGTATACGTAGTTGGATGTTCAAAAAGTAAAATGTAAACATGGCCGAACAATAATAATATACTCTAAATGTTGAATTTTAATCACAGAATTAAAAGGAAGGGTAATTTATTTTCGGGCCAACCTTTCTGGGCTTAAGAACATTTTGCACTAGAACTAGCAACCCTTACTATAAAATGGCAATTTGCAAAGCAACAAAGCCATTAGTGACGTCATTTGTACTGTTATTTTATACAGTGGGAGAAAGAGGGTAATAGAAATTTCATCATTACCTACTGAAGTAGTTAGTGCATAATCACCTATACCCGAAAATTAAACAAATAATTTATTTAAGCTTGAGAACTTGGGCATTAAATATTTTATAAGATTTTCTATCTCGTTGTATATGTGATATGTTTTTATTTAAAAGGACACATTTGTTGTAAGAAATATTAGAAATACCTATATATATAAATTTTAATGAGAATCTTCTATAGACTATTATAAGATACAGATTTTTGAAAAAGCTTGCTGAAGTTTTATATCAAATCGATACGTCTTCTTTGAGTAAAGAATTTGAATGAAAGCGTTTTTTTCATAAGTTTGTAATTGAATGACATGCAGTTTTTGTATAAAACAAGAATTGAAAAAAAAAACATTTTTTCTTAAGTGACAAGGAAATATAAGTGGATTTTATATATATTATATAAATGTGTATGTTTCTACTAATTTATATAGATCTGTGACAAAGTAAAACATAACAGAGTATTTAGTTTTAAAAATTTATATTTTTAAAAAATAGTTGATAGTTGTTTCGGTGTATGCCTTCATCAGAACTATGTTTAAACCTACATTTACTCAGTTATATATAATGGATTAGAAGAGATACACAATACATTCTGGATACATCCACAATACACATAACTGAGTTAATATAGATTTAAACATAGTTTTGATACAGGCATACGTCGAAATAGCTATCAACTATTTAAAAAAAAATATGTTTGTAGGACTAAATACTTTATTGATTGAATTGGCATTTACTTGGTAGAACTCCATTATTATTACTAAACTCTTTGTTATTTTTTACCTTATTACAATAAAGATGGTTGTACGATAATTTTTTTGCGTGTGCTTTTAGAGACAATTTTAATATAACGATATGAAAAAGAGCTAAATGAGCTGGATTTTTGCCTTACTCAGAGTGCTTATATTTAATTGAGAGAAACATTGTATGGGAATAAGCATCTCAGTTAAATGCCGTACCTAGTGCCGCTAGAATGTTAATATTAATACCACTAACTGCCCTTGTGAAATGACCTAAATCACTGAATAGCAAGCAATTGTTAAATATCAATCTAATTATTTTTGTAAATGCGGTAATTGAATTATTTAAACATTCTAGGATATCAACAGTATACAATACATTATGATTGGTATTTTTTTTCAAGCCATCGTATCACTTTGTAAAACAATATTGTTTCTTTATGTGATTGATGAGGTAAGTGATATCTATAAACTATTTAAGTACTTTATTATTTTATCAGACTACGATACAAAACAATTTTGAATGCGTTATAGTTTATTTAAAAAGAAGCTCTCAAGCTCTTGTATTATCTTAAATGTTTTTGCCTTTTCTACAAATATTTTTTAAGTATGTCCGTTTCTAAGATGAAGCCTAAAAAATTCTTATAGAGTTTATTTTGACGAGAACTGTTTGTTACTCAGCAGCTAAGCTTCTTTGATAGGATTATGAGAAGACTAATAAGCGAAAGAGAATTTAAGTCATCTATGCTACTGAACAGAAATCATTAAATTGAATAAAAAAGCTGTGTTTACTGGGATCGGAATTAGTGAGCTTTGCAACCGATTTTGATTACTTCATCATAAACAAGACAAATGAAAATAGCAAAATACTTTTTAAATCGCCGTCATAAGTAATACAAATCTTTTATGAGTAGAATATTCTTAGTAAAAGTACATACAATGTGTGATTTTAACCTTATTATTTCCTTTGCTTTACTTTCAAAAATCAGTTAATATATGTATTATTATTCTTAGAAAATAGTAATGCGTTCACATTTATGGTAATCTAAACTTAAATAATTCCCACATTTAAATATATCAAAACTAATTACCCAAGACTGCACTGAATTCTTATCATTTGATCGTGCTGTACATTAAACTGTACTATGTCTATATAAAATAAATTCTGCGCAATTTTCTCATCCCTTGTGTTTCTAGCAGGTAAAAAGACTTGGGATGAAATCGATTCCGACGAATTTTTGGTATTGGATACCTGAGAAAACACTTTTAACCTGTGTGTTGTATATTATGTGTACTTACTGCTTTATGGCGCGTGTTTGTAAAAAGGAGACAATAGGTCATGGGGGTATATTTACCAGGCACCGTAAAAAAGCTCACTTAAGGAATAATAGTTTTAAACGAATATTAAATTACATGGTATTAAATTAACAACGCAATTTGTTTTATAGAAAATACAAAATATTTTATACATTTTATATAATGTAGTACCGCATGCCGAATAAGAATACTTGTTAGCGTATTTTATTATTTGTCAAAACAAATAAACACTGATTATAATAAATATGTTCGTTGCCATCTTGTAAAAAATAGGCGAGAACGCTATTATATAATATAAATTACAAAGGAAAGTAAATATTTACATAGGCCTTTAATATTGGGCTATCTCCAATATTTGAAAACAAACATTAATTTGATTAACATTGTCCAATGAGTGTTCTTACATTTCAATTTCAATATTGGTCGGCCTTAGTACAATGGTAAAATTTAATTCGAAATCTTGCGCATGTGTTTTTGTGATAACATATTCTTCGGTGTCTGTGTTTTTTTCGTGACATATCTGATGGGTTATGGTTTTAAAATGTATATATATAATGTTATTTTATGAATTATGTTTTGTCCAAAGTGCTGTAGATCATCAAGCCTAGAAACAAACCGATAAAAGCGAACGAAAAATATTAGTAATCGGTAATTCTTGCCATGTCTAGTTAAATATATATTGATGAATTCTTAAAACATACTAAATTGACGTAGCAAAACGCATTTCAAAATTAAATAAACATGTTCATTATGTAATATGTATGTAGAGGAGTAGCCCAGGTATTTTTCATCGATATGTTTGAAACAATGACGGAGTGTTAAATGTCAAGAAATATGGTTGTACATACCGGCTGTGTGACCTAGTGGTCAACGTTGTTGGGTAAGAACACGGAGTTTACGGGTTCATATCCCAGTATGAACAGTTTTTATGTATTGGTTATTCAATCGACTTACGGATTTTTGTTCGAAAGTATGGATGTATTTGTATGTGATATATTGAATTCACTTTCCTTTCCTGAAAAAATGGGGCGTAGCGAGAGCGATGAACTAACCGCTAATCCTGTTCTAGCTCTATCCTTCTATCCTTACATTTTTTTGAAAAAAAGGAGTGCAACTGAGTGACAAGCATTTCTTGTAGAATCTCTTCTGTGAAGATAAACTTTATGAGAAGTCCATATGCTTCACATTGATAGCGGACATGGCTCAAAAAAATGTGTCTCGAAACCATTAGAAACCAAACGAGTGTCGCTTAGCTTCAGTATATCATACTTGGAATGAAATGGAACCAAAATGTAAATTAATAGGTGAATCTGAGTGTCTATACTTTTTTAAAAACATAAATTTACTATATAAAAAATTAAATTTTAAATTAAATTAAATTTTTAAATTAAAAATTTAATTTAAAAGTAAATCATTAATTTTTTAAAAGGTTGAAAGTTACGATTTTTTACAAAATCAATGTTTTTATATGAATCGATATTTTTTTGAAAGAGTATATAAAATTTTATATTCATTGAAATATTTGTAATTCTCTTATCCTATCTTTTAACACCTAAATTAAACTTTAACTATAGAGTCTTGGTGAAAAATTATTCTAGTGGATTTAAAAAAAAGGTTTATATGTATTATATTTACAATACAAACTTTTTAAATTGATTTTAATATGGATTACATTTTGGTGATAGATAGTTATTTATTTGAAAAAAGTATTAAATATTTTAATAATTTGTTTGATTGTTTGTGAATTTTTGTCATAATCCTTATACAAATACCATGGCATACACCATACATAATGCTCGCGATCACGTGTTTTTATTTTATTGCTTTTTTGTAAATTTGATTATAAAATGTTGAATTAGTACAAACAAGTGAATTTTTATAATATAATGTCTTTCCATCAAGATTTTGCAGGAAAACCCCTTTTACGTGATTAACATCCTTCAATTGTAAAAAATGCAAACCAAAAATAAAATATAATGTGGACTACAGAAACCATTAATACGCTGTGAAATTTAGTATTTATTTAATATTTCTTAGTTATTTATTCCAAAATGGGTTAGATTCCATATAAAAAAGTTGAAAATGATTACTCACTGAAAGAAATTCATACTGATGTGTGATCACTATAATAATTAATTACAGTGTCATTATGTTAAATTTACCGAAATGTCGTACATACAAAAAATCTAAGACGTATTGTAATTAGGTCACCAAAGATCGCCAATTTGAAATATTAAAAAAAACCATTTTGTTGTAAAAAACGTATATCTATATAAACAAGATATTATTAACATTAAATAATACATTTTTAATCAACATTTACTTTAAGTCTGCGACTTAACATTATTAGTTAATCTGCACAATGATTAAAATAAAATTCTTAATTGAAGTAATTATCGATTGATATTTGATATATAAGTGCTTAAAGATTTTGCCAGTTAATGTAATGATAACTATAATAATAAGTTTGTTTATAAAGAACAATTATTTTTGGTTCTCAAAAACCAAGAAACGGAAGAGCAAAACGCTCACTAAGCTAAAAATGCAAGAAAATATGACAAATTAGAGTTTTAAAAAGTTGCACCACAATGTAGGCTGCATTATTTTACATAACTTTGAAAAATTCATTCCGCGGCGTCGCAAAAAAAAAAGAATATTACCTTTCCGCACACAATTCAAACATGCATAGATATCTTTATACTCCTCACTTTTAATCACATGGTACAGAACAGACGGGTTTTTCCAATCAATGTTTTTTATTTGCGTTTGTAAAATATACTTTATTTAATAATTGTTAAACTTCACTTATTTTCACAAAGTAAACTTTATGACAGTTAAAAAGTCACGATTTGTCAGATGGAACTCACGATTAATTGTATCACTCGCTAATTTGATATTAAAATTTCACTGACCGTTTTGGGATATTTGCATAAGAGCACGCATTTCTACTTGAAAGAGATTTACAGCGATTTTTGACTTCACCGTCCAATGCGTCCTGTGGTGTCGGATCGCAGGAAAGAACTGAAGAGGTTTAGGCTTGCGCGTGCGCGTTGCGTTCTGCGTCACCCCCGCTGGGCTGGCCCCGCAGTCTTCCCGCATTTCCTCAAAAGCTTTCGCCGTTGAACGTGCTGGAAAAACTTACCGAGATCGAAGATTGAAAGCTTTCACGGATGCTACTTGGCGGTTGATTGAAAATGATAAAAGTATTACGTTTTTACCTCACACTTGATAAATATTTAACGAAAATTTGGCACGGTCAATACGTCACTCTTCCCGAACAGATGCCAAAATTGTAGACATTATCACGAATAAAAGCGCATTGTTGGAAAAAGGTTAAATGTGAACTAAAATAAAATTGCAACATTATTTTTGGGCTATCTGTTTTTCTTCAAGTTACTGTATAGTAAATAATATTTATTTATTTTAGATCCACTATTTAAAAAATAATTTTCTTATAAAATAAAATTGATCGGTCGATTGAGAAACCGATTCCACACACTGATTGTTATGGCATTATGTAGTTTTGCTCATTGTTTCTTTCAATCGTATACCCGGCGTAATTGTCAGATTACAATTCTTATCGTCTGAAAATATGTCTGAATTGATTGCAAGCACTGGGATCCATTATATGTAATAGTGTTTTACCGATTCCGTATAAAATCTTTTTAACATACTAGAGCAGGCCTCGGCAACGTTTTTTGGATGTGGGTCAAAGTAAAAAAAATGTGACTAGTAAGAAGACTATTCGGATCAGTGCGTATTTTCATATAATTTTTTATAGTCACCTAAAATCATCAAATGGATCACTTGGTGACCCGCGGGTCATAGATTGCCGAAGCCTGTACTAAAGTGTAGTCGGTATTGTGTTATATATTATATGTTTAGTGAAATACTACTATTTAAAATGATTTGATGATAATTTTTATCATAATAAAAATCCATATCGTCTCGGTTGGGCAAACATTGTGTACATCTATTTTCTTTAGACTTCTAGGTTCATTTATTGACTAACGGCTATTGAGTATTTTATGCAGGGCTAAGGAGAAGAAGTTGTAAGAAAATGAAAAACTTCGACTACGTTTTTTAAATAAAATGAAAAAACAAAAAGTTATGCATTTTATTAAATAATAATAATGCCCAAAGACTGCATATAAAACATTGCATCTTTTTTAAATTGTAGTCAGACCATTTGTATATATTATACATATATAGTTAGAGTCGCAGTCACAATTAAACAGCCCTGCTTTAATATGAACCCTGAATCTCTTACTTTGATTGGAAAGTGAGTTCGCTGTAATAATTAGATCAGAGATCTCATCAATCATTTTGTCAGCTTAATAGCGCCAATACAAACAAAACATTTTTGATCAGTATGCATTTAAATTATTTAACCCCCACTAGGGAAATTTGTCTAATATTTGTCACAGATTCAGTCCGTTGCCAAATAAATTGGTCCCTAGTTTCGTGGCATTGAGTATAACTAGGGAATCCAATCCCGAGCCAAAATGTTGATCCCGGGATTTCGGGATTAGAATTTTTCCCTATTTTATAAGTAAATTCTCTATGTATGAATTACATATATTCATTGAGAAAAAGTCACAAAATTGTCATGTTAAAAAGAAGCAGTATATTAAAGTAAGATCTGTATAAATCTATTCACTATTCTAAAGGTTAACCGTGTTGAAAGAATCACCCCCTTTAGCAGAAATAAATTGTTCAAAATTATCTAACGCCCTCCCCAAAAACGTAAATATAAAATTACACAATTATCTATGTATTTACTATTATTTCATGCAATGGATTTCCTACTACAAATAAAACAAATAATTTGACAATATAGTCTTGCAATATCTCAGTGCCCCCCCCCCTGACTAACTGAATCGCCCACTCGCATCGCCCCCCAAATTCTGAAAAATTAAAACCGCCTCCCTGATTTTTAAACGCCCTCCAGGGAGGCGGTACCGCCCCCGTTAAGAACCACTGATCTAACCTAACCTCTTCCTCTCTTTGATAAAACTATGAGATTATGATAAAAAAAATAAGTTTTTTAACCACTCTTTTTAAGCCTATTTTTAAAAATATAATAAGAAGGTTTTTTAAATCAAAAATATTCATGCATTTGAAAAAACATATAGAATTGATTTTAAAATCAATGAATTTTTCTATTATTATTGCGAAACAATTATATCTTATAAGTAATAAAAATCAGACTATTTAGTATCAATGAACGAAAAAATAACATGATTATTATTAAAAACTTTGTTCAAGGTGAAATTTTATGAAAATATTTTTACTTCTAAAGTTTATTGAAGAAGGCTTAATTTAATCCTGTAAAAAAAGATGTTTGTGTAAAACGAATTTATCCAGTGAAAGAATTAATTCTAAGGATGTATATTATTGAGAAATTAATTTTATATAAAATATACGTCAACAATTTTTTTTTATACAAACATATCTTAAATTTGAATTGTTTAAATTTTGTACTTTTCCATGAGTTTTGTCGCTAACGACCCGGGTTTCGCGTTTCGGCATCTTCAGGCATTCCAAGTGCCATTTTTTGAAAAAATCCCCATAATTATAACAAACCCACTTAATTCATTGAAAATTGTATACATTCAATTTTCACTAATTTACATTTTAATATCCTTTTAACTTAGTGATCTACTTATATTTTGTATATAAACGATACAAACTGTTTACTACGCGTCAGTTCAAGTACATCCGTGCACTTGGAATGCCGAAAGGCGAAACCCGGGTCGTTAGTGACAAAACTCATGGAAAAGTACAAAATTCAAACAATTCAAATTTTATATTGAAATTCCATCAAGCACCCTCAGTCGAAATACCTAATTAAACATATTTTAACTGTTTTTTTTTTTTTTTTTATTCATAAAAAAATGATATTGTCACTCATCTATTATTTATTTAATTACATTCTCGTTGAATCAATGAGAGGTCACTTTTGTCTCTTGACTCATTCCAAAATGTAATGAGAACAAAGAACAGAAGGGATGTTTGTCAACATCACAAATAATAATTACGCCATGTAGATTGATATATTAATTCAGAACTTAATTCATTACAAAATTACTAATTATTACTGAAGCCTATATATAGCCTTATGGATGTTTGGTGAACAGTTTCTTAAGTATGTTAGTAAGTATGAGTTCTTAATAAGTTTCGACGTTTCTCAAACATTCTGTTATATTAGAGAAGTTTTCCTTACACCGATAAAGATAACGAGTAACTACGTCAGAATATTGATTCTCTAAGCTTTAAATACATATTTTTCATTCGTAAGATAATTAGAGATGAAGTCAATTTATAAAAAAACTATATATTATGCTTTATGTCGGTGAAACAAGTAAAAATAGGGTAAATTCTTATAAATAAATGAAAAGTCGGAATAAATCGGAAACACTATATATATATATATATATTTGAAGTTATCTTTGTTGTGTCATCTTATTTTAAAGTGACGTGAATACAATTTAAAATCCCTGAACGGACACTTTCATACTTTGGTCTGAACCCTGAAAAACTTTCTAAACGGATGATTATTACTTGTAAGCATTTAATTAAAAATAATAAATTGATAAAGACGCCTCTTTGCATTTGTTTAAAAAAAATCCTTTCTCTTACACGAGTACCAATCTATATATTAATAGCCGATAATGTCCGTTTGTTTGTCTGAGTGGGTGTTTGTAAGATGTCCTCGATTTCCCCTCCCCCTGCCCCTCCCCCTCCTCCTGCCAAGCCGCGCTGTCACTTTTTATTCATACTTAAGACATATTTTTCCAATATACACTGTTACTTATGATTTTCCTCGATTTCCTTTCCTCCTCCCCCTCCCCCTCACCAGCCTCGATGTCGCCATTTTTTATTCCTACCTTTTTGATGACGTCATTATATACTATTATTTGATGGAACATATCAAATCGCTGAAAAATTGAATTCTCATACAAAAAAAGCGCCTTGGTCTGGATTCGAAACACGGTCCTTGAATTATGAGTTGAGAGCTTTACCACTCGGGTAAACAAACAACTGTCAAATACGATAAAATAACATTATATATATTGAATTACGTTCGAATTTTGAAACTTTTGTTTTTAAAATGTAAAACATATATGTTCTAATTTTCGCACGTAGATTTAATTCCGCTCTACCCAAAAGGCAGAGCGCCAGATTCGTAAGCTGATGGTCAGTGGTTCGAGTCTAACCTTAAACGTTTTTTTTTTGTTTATAACATTTTTTTTTAAACACAGTACATCTTGATCGTATGAAAATAATAAAATCCGATTGATAAGCGTGATAAGTTTTTCAAAAAAAAAATACCTATATATTAATATTCGATAAAATAATCACAATTAAAAATTTACAACGTCTATTTCTGCTACTACGAAAAATGGTTGTTAGCAAACTTAAACATTATTCCAAAAATTCAATAATTTACGAAACTTCTGCTACTACGAAAAATGGTTGTTAGCAAACTTAAAAGTTATTCCAAAATATAATGATTTACGAAATTTCGGCTACTACGAAAAATGGTTGTTAGCAAACTTGAACATTATTCCAAATATTAAATAATTTACTAAATTTCTGCTCCTACGAAAAATGGTTGTTAGCAAACTTGAACTTTATTCCAAAAATTCAATAATTTACGATATTTCGGCTACTACGACAAATGGTTGTTAGCAAACTTAAACTTTATTCCAAAAATTGAATATTTTACGAAATTTCGGCTACTACGAAAAATGGTTGTTAGCAAACTTAAACTTTATTCCAAAAATTCAATAATTCACGAAATTTCTGCTACTACAAAAAATGGTTGTAAGCAAACTTGAACATTATTCCAAAAATTCAATAATTTACGAAATTTCTGCTACTACGAAAAATGGTTGTTAGCAAACTTGAACATTATTCCAAATATTAAATAATTTACTAAATTTCTGCTCCTACGAAAAATGGTTGTTAGCAAACTTGAACTTTATTCCGAAAATTCAATAATTTACGATATTTCGGCTACTACGAAAAATGGTTGTTAGCAAACTTAAACTTTATTCCAAAAATTCAATAATTTACGATATTTCGGCTACTACGAAAAATGGTTGTTAGCAAACTTAAACATTATTTCAAATATTAAATATTTTATAAAATTTCTACTCCTACGAAAAATGGTTGTTAGCAAACTTGAACATTATTCCAAATATTAAATAATTTACGAAATTTCTGCTTCTACGAAAAATGGTTGTTAGCAAACTTGAACATTATTCCAAAAATTCAATAATTTACGAAATTTCTGCTACTACGAAAAATGGTTGTTAGCAAACTTGAACATTATTCCAAATATTAAATAATTTACTAAATTTCTGCTCCTACGAAAAATGGTTGTTAGCAAACTTAAACATTATTCCAAAAATTGAATATTTTACGAAATTTATGCTTCTACGAAAAATGGTTGTTAGCAAACTTAAACTTTATTCCAAAAATTCAATAATTCACGATATTTCTGCTACTACGAAAATTGGTTGTTAGCAAACTTAAACATTATTCCAAAAATTGAATATTTTACGAAATTTATGCTTCTACGAAAAATGGTTGTTAGCAAACTTAAACATTACTCCGAAAATTAAATATTTTACGAAATTTCTGCTACTACGAAAAATGGTTGTTAGCAAACATAAACATTATTCCAAAAATTAAATAATTTACGAAATTTCTGCTAACTATAAAAATAAAAAAAAATACCATAAAATAAAATAACATAAAATAAAATAAAAATTAATACTATGCAACAAAAATCTCACGTTGCTGGGCAACGGGCTTACAGCTAGTATTGATTAAAATTCCTTTTTAATTAAAAACGAAACCAATCGAGACGTTTTTAATCAAAATAATTGGAAAACATTAATAATAATCAAAATATTTTATTATGTAACGCTTCTATCATAAATGAGATAGATATTCACGGAAATCAATGAAAACAGCGATCCTGAGCGTAGTCAATAGATGTAGTACAGCCGAGGTGCCAAATTAGATTTGAGGGAGGTAAACCCATTTTACTGAATCGACATGAAATTTAAAGCTGAGTTTGCTTTTCTGATTTCACATCTTCAACTGACCGGAAATAATATAGATTCCGATTTGATCTTCGGGACTTATGAGCGAGGTATTTATAAGCATTTGAGTATTACCTGACTCGGTGAAATAAATTCCCATGTTGAATTCATACACCTTTACGTGGATATTAATTATTATATCAATAAAATATTTGAAAAGATACTGGTAACAATAGAAGACATATTAAAAATTTAACAAGTGTGTATGTTGTATGCAAAAAGTATATATTATATTGAATGTATTCTTGGGTCTTGTGGCGAGGAGTAAAAAAATAAGTGATTAAAATAATTTATTGCTTTTAAAATTGCTGCTTTAAGTACATTTTCATTTTTTTTGTTTTCGAAGCGTACGTTGATAAATTGTATTGTTTAAAAAAAATGTATTTTTTATCACGCATTCTTTACATTTTCTCAAATTTACTTTTGAAAATCAATACTCGTTAAAAATATGTTTTAGGTGTACGTTTTATTTTATGGTGTGAAGGCATTATATTTTAAAACTAAAAAACCCCCCCTTATGATCATAACGAAAATACTTTATTATTGAAAACTGACTTCAAGTAGAAACATTTTTAACGAATCATAGTAATTTTTTGTACTAAATTATTTTTTAGGTAGGTACCTAAATTAAATGTAGTTCTTATTTCCTTAAAGCGGGCATGAGCAACCTTTCCTAGGTCTGGGGCTAAATTATCATTCTGTCTCCGAGTCAAGAGCCGGACCAAATTATTGAACATAATAAAGTAATACTAAATTAAATAAAACGTTGCTACTTCTTATAAATACTTTATTTATGTAATGAACGACATAATATCTATATATTAATTGTCGATAATGTCCGTCTGTCCGTCTGTATAATGTCCCCGATTTTCCCTCTCCTGCCCCTCCCCCTCCTCCTCCCCAGCCCCGCTGTCACCATTTTTTTATTCATACTAAAGACATATTTTTCGAATACACTGTTATTTGACGAAACAAATCAAATCGCTGAAAATTTGAATTCTCATACAAAAAAGCGCCGCGGTCAGGGCTCAAAAAATCCTCCTTGGATTATGAGTTGAGATCGTTACCGCTCGAGCAAACGAACAAATGTCAGATGCGATAAAACTACATTATATATATTGAATTGCGTTCGAATTTGGAAACTTTTGTTTTTTATTTGAAAAACTGCATGCATATTATATGTTTAATTTTACACCATTTTTTAAATTCCTCTGTACCCTAAAGGTAAAGCGCTCGGTTTTTAATCCGTAAGTAGGTGGTTCGAATCTTACCTTGAGCGTTTTTTTTGGGTTTATAACAATTTTTTTTTGAAAACTTTTTTTTTAAAACAGTACATCTTGCATGAAAATAAATCATATGAAAATAAATGCTATCAAAATAACGAAATCCGATTGACTAGCGAAATAAGTTTTTCAAAAAATAAATATAATTATTTCAAGATTTGTTTTTAATCTAGGTACATACGTGGTATAGTTAATTGTTGGCAAAAGCATAGTTTCAGTATGTGTAATAAAATAACGTCAGTAAAAATCATTATATATATTCTAAATAAAAAACAAGTTCTATTTGGAGAATAAGTCAACATTTTGATAATCTATATATTAATAGTCGATAAAATATTCACAATTCACAAATAATCACCAATAATCACAAATGTGTACTGATCTTTTTCTTCTTCTACCAAATATTTTTGTTAGCGTATTTGAAAATTAGTTGAATAAAATATATATAATACGAAAAATGATTGTTAGCAAACTTGAACATTATTCCAAAAATTTAATAATTTAAAATTTAAAAACTGCAGGGCTGTCGAAATATGCGCCGAGGTCGATTTATGCTCCTATGAAAAATAATTGTTAGCAAACTTGAACATTATTCCAAAGATTTAATAATTTACAAAATTTCTGCTACTACGAAAAACAAATACACCCCCCCCCCGTTGAGGTCAACGGGCTTACAGCTAGTTAATATTATATACCTACTGATTACAAAATTTAGTGTGAAGATTGGCCTTGAACTTGAATTACGAGACTAGCAATATTGGCTCCCTGGAACTATTAATTTCTTTCTCTATTACTTGAAGATGAATCAGGCCGGACAAAATAGCTCGGCGGGCCAGTTGTTGCCCATATATGCTTTATGGCAATATTTTATGCGTTAAATGCCTAACAGTATTATTTTAAGTAGTTCGTTTAACAAAATATGAATAATATTTTAAATTGGTCTATAAAAAACAAACTCGACTTCAACATTTCAAAATGTTTTTGTATTTCCTTCTCTCGCTCAAGATTACCCATCACATATAACTATGTGATATCTAATGATGCTTTAAAGCGTTTGTCTGAAGTTGTTGATCTTGGTATAAGATTTGACTCCTCTTTCACCTTTCATTCACATATAACTTCTATTGCACTGCGTGCAAGTAAACTTCTTGGGTTTATTGTTAGACAAAGCAAACCATTTGAAAACCCAACTGTGTTTCGGACGCTTTATGTTTCTTTGGTCTTAAGTAAGCTTGAATATGGATCCATCATTTGGAGCCCATATGAAAGTTCATACAAGCTGAAATTGGAGAGAATCCATAAGAAATTTCTAAGATATTATTATTTCAAAAAATTTAAATTCTTCCCCTTTGATAATTCCTTAAAGGAATACTACCCCACCAAATTTCTTTTAGGAATGTTATCATTTCACTCACTTGAAGCTCGAAGATCGTTTTCAAGCTTAAAGCATTTTTCTCTTCTTCTTCGGGGCCGAGTTAATAATCCTGAAATTCTCATGACTATTAATTTACATGCTCCCAATTTATTCTTACGTGGGCGAAACAATGAGCAAAAACTTTTATTTCTAAAAACTTATACCTCGCTTAGGAGGTATGAGTCACCAGTTCCAAGGGCCGTTCGACTAATCAACGCATTGCCTAGAGAAGTGGACATTTTTGGTGATGGTATTTGTGAACTGTTTGATAAATTTTTCTTTTGTATTTCTTGATTTTTTATGTTGAATTTGATGTACTGTGTATTTTTATTTTATGTTTTGTCTTATTATATTTTTCAAGTGCATGGCGAATTGGCGTCAGCTGTTATGTCATGTACTGTAATTTTGATTTTTAACAATAAATAAATAAATAAATAAATATATGAGATATAATCTCTTGTTCAACAACGCTTTGTATCGCCTGTTTATTTCATATTAAACATTGAATTCATTTTTTATACTCGTTGCTGAGGTTTTATTTTCTAAATTTAAACTGGTATTTTTTCAAATTTCAACAGTTGCTTAACTATGTGCATCGTGTGACTCGTACCTTTGATAAGAACCTTGAGACTAATTGTATCTTAATATTTTGAAAATATACCTAAATAATGATTGTAGTTTATCTACACGACAAAGGGTAATAAAACTACCACATAGTAATCAATTTTTTGTGTAGGGGAGAAATCTTATAGCAAATAAATTCGACAGAAGTTAAAGCAAGACACCATTCTAAAAGAGGAGAAACACACATTAAGCAGCTAGTAAAATAAGATATCAATTTAAATTTTATATAAATAAAACTGAAAAAGACTTTTTTCTTAAATTATGCTGTAAAAACCTACTGAGAGATAAAGTATCGAATTATTAGAGTCGTCACATTGTGAAAATCTTAAAACATAGTTTTTTTTAATCATAGATTGGCGTCAAAAGATTTATCTTGACGACATAAGCAGCTAGAATTTTAATACTGAATTTACATGTATGTTAAAAAATAGTATTTTCATTTTGCGAAGACTAAAGGAAGGCATTAGGCGTATTATCATTGTTATCAAAATAGAGAGTAAAAATACATACAGCCTTGAATTAAAAAATATGTAATAAGTTGTTTGCCAGATGGGCAGGATAACGAAAATATAACCTTTTACGGACGCTGAAACTATAAATAACGAGGAATATGTTGAACTATGTACTGGTACTAGGGATTCTGTGTCGAGACGTCCCGGGACAAAAGTCCCGGGGCTTTTAAGGTTTTTTGCTGTCTTAAGTCCCGGGACATTTAACAACCAAGTCCCGGGACTTAAAACAGCCAAATTGTACACTTTTAATTTTGAAAAAACCATTCTAACAAATAAAAATTGGATGCAAGCAATCGCTAATGTGACCTAAAAAGTTAATTTTAAAGTTACATTGGTGTCTATCCGCGGGATCAGTTTTGAAAAAAATGCATTATATTTAGGCTAAGGATTAAAGGCCGGGTTTCAACAAAATTAAGTATGCATATATAACAGCAATCTTATAAAAGAAGCAGCTGTTTGGATTTATAATTGTAGAAGTTTTAAATAACATCTATTTATATATTGTAATACGAAACAACCATTTTTAATGGGTAGAGAGAGACATGCAGAAATACAAAAAAAACTTAGACACGTGTTCACTTAACTATTTTTGCAGCATGGGATAATCGCACAGAATTCCAAGAATTAATGGAACCAATAGTTATTTCTAGAAAATTATGTTATAAATCAAGGCGGTTTATAAATTTTTATTACCAACCGTTCTGCTAGGACTATTTGATTTTCGAAAAGAATACACGAAAGATTTTGACAAATGCTCCAAAACAATATTTTTGAAATACGGAGATAATTTACTACAACGTCTTTTCTCCGTGGAAAAAGATATCGAGGTATCTGAAGAAAATATCGATGATGAGAAAAATATTGCAGAACTGTCACTGGAAGAAGAATTAAATAGACAGATTACAAAAAAACTAAAGATTTCTCCATTAAAAACTTAACGAATTTAAGATTTTAAAATCAACTGGAGAACGGAAACAAAGATTAATTTTTATATATAACATTAAAGCAACATCGACTGACAATGATGATGAGCAACAACGTTTATTACAAAAATAAGAAATCGGCTGTCTGATTCGTCATTAAATTCATTATTATTTTTAAAAGCATATTTTGATAAGCAAGAATAAAATATTAACTTTTGTGTAAATAATACATACTATGTATGATTTGAGGTTGTGACTTTATTATTGAATTAATTTAATATTTTTATTATTAATAAATAAATGTGTTCAAAAGATGTATTTTTTTTAATTAACGCATACTTTCGCCGCCCTTTTAAAGTACGCATGAAAAAAATACGTCTAACTGCGTAAAAAACGCTCAAAAAAAATAGTTTAATTGAAACGAAATATTAAAAACGTTTGGGAGAAAGATATCTTCATTTATGTTATTAGAAATTTGTTTAAATCAATTCATAATCGTATTAAAAATATAACTGTAGCAAAAACAAAATAAAAAATATTATAATTAAGTGTTCATACCTGATGTTGTTTTCTTTACAAATGTTTTTCACTATTGTACAAAGTTACCAATGTCTCAATAGGACAAAAAAGGTATAAAAGCTGTATTGTGATTTGTGAAGTAACGGTCATAATTTTACCCAATTTATTGTTATTTTTTCAATGCATGAACCGTTATCATCCCTTTTTAGTCCATAAGTACATACAAATATTTAATTTTAATAAATTCATAATTTTATTAAAGGGGAAATAAAAGTCCCAAGTTCCGGGAAGTCCCAGGACTTTGACTTTATCACGTCTCGTGTCCCGGGACTTTGAAAAACCCGAGACTTCAGAATCCCTAACTGGTACATGGTTCAACATTTTCCAGTACTGGCTTTACATTGATTTGTGCTTTGTGAAGCTCATGAAGTTTAGATATTGTTTGTTTACGGCTTAGTCCCGGACAATTTTGAAGAAGATAAAGAAAATAAAAAAACATATTTGCCACTATAGCTAATAATCGGTGTCTGACATTATTTTTTTAAAATCATATGAGATGAAATTTTGTTGACACGCAAGATCAAAAAGAAGAAAAAAGAGTTTCATTTTCAAGATCTCAAATTTTGAATTAAAAATAATCTGACTGTACCGGGACAATCATGATCGCTAAAGAAAAACACAAAACCACATCCACAGAGGCTGATAAGACTTAATATTTCTGAAATTGATATTTTCTGAAAATATGTTGCTTGTAAAACTGTCTCATAGTTTCTTGTCTATTTATATAGTACAGCGTCTTTAATGAAATATAATGACCCAGCAAGTAGTACACACTGGTTCCTTATATCCCATTCCTGCATGTATTCTTGCTATGAGTCAGCCGAAGGCGTTGTATCAAAAAACCCAATGCAAATACTAATTTTCGGTGCTTAGTTAACAAAAGTGTTTATAAAGAATTGCTCGAAATGTGATATTAAAATAAAAGAACTTAAAAAAAACTGTCTTTCTTTTTTGAACATTACAGAAGGTTTTATGCTCTCTTCATTATAAACTTTCTCTTTAACTATTACAAGAAGTTGAAAATTGCTCGTCAATGTTGTAATTTGGAAACTGTGTTATTGTAAAATTACCAAAAAAAGAAGAAGAATTGTATATAAGGGGCTTGATATTGCCTTAGCAATCCCTTTCGTGGTCTCACCTAAGGTATATAGCTTATGGTTAGGATATCTCAAATTCTATCAAACCGATTTATTTTAAATTGTGTGTAAACTTTTTCTATACATTCTTCTATGGTACGGGCGATAGCGACATTTTTATTTATTAAGAATCCGTTTAATTTTTGGTTGGAATCATGTACGCCAGGACACCTTTTTCCCATTACCAGCCGATAACTTTTCGAGTTTTGAATTTATTTATTTTTTAAAATTTGTTTTGTATTTTTAAAATATAAATAAACTAATGGTAAAAATTGTCTTTCTCCCGAAAAAAATCTCCCGAAATTGGTTTACACCTGTTAGCAAACCTCATCGATCATTTACTTTTGCCTAAATCTCTTTTTTAATGATTGCTTTCACAGTTTTTTACGCTACGGCATATATTTTGTTCATGGAAATAGTAATAGTTTCAAGCCTGCATAGCAGAAAGTTGACATTTGAAAAACTGCTTAACACCGTGGCCGTTCTAGAATTGATTGTATGCATACTGAGATTTGATGTCTTTGATTTGAAAAAAAATCGCGAAATAAAGTCTTGTAGAATTTTCAATCAATTGAATATAATGATCGTACAACCATTGTTTATTTATTGTTTGGTAATACTATTTATCTAATGAAATATGATTAACCATTTTTTCTTGTTTTGTACTGTATTGCGTTTGGAAACCTATTTCAGCCCACTTCAATGTTTATTTTGAAGGGTCAATGAAAACTCATACAACGTACTGTTGGCCTTTAATGACTGATGATTTTGGGCGTGATAAAATAATCCTTCACCCTCGGCGATAGAACTTTGGCACAATTTTTGCTGTCGTATTCAATTTATATTCAAAACCTCCTCTTTTACCTAGATATTTGACATCATAACTTATGTGGAGATAGACCATCACTCGCTTTTCAATATGAAGTAGAAAATATTTAAGTGTGTTGCAGCGTATAAAATCATTCCAAATTTTTGTGGAAAATCCACTTTGGCCCGCGGAACACCTACTCTAGCTCCGCGGAACATAGATTGGGAAACCGTGATATAGAGTATAGAAGTGGAGATCCCAGCACGTTTAGTATTTCATTTAAAATCGGAAAGCTATTCAATTATGCTCTGTTTATTTCCAAAATTTCCTGGAAAAAGAGCTTATGAGCGTCCGTATTTGGGTGTAACATTGTTATCCCTTGTTCCTGATTTAACACGTGTCTTTCCGAAATTAAGTGCTTAGCAAAAGTAGACGTGTCTTTTTTAAATCTGAAAGCTGCCATGTGTTCTGCTTATCTGGTATTCAGCGTCCTTTCTATTTTCCCGATTTTTTTTTTTTTTGAGTCTGTTATTATTTGCCGATATTTTATTTTTACTAAAACATGTAAATTCTCATTTTTATAGTTTTTGATATTACATATTTATGAATTGATTAAGTTGTCACCACGGCAGATACCGGATACACTAGCTGGGCAACAAGTATCGTATTTTATTATTAGAAGCTGTTTTTGCTTAAATTTTATTTTAAAAATATGATCTTTTAGTATGTGACCTCTTTTGAGACATAACTTTCGATAATAATTAAATCGTCATCACTTCAAAATGGAAAATGCCCACGGAGTAATATCTAATTCACTAGTTGCGGAGAATGTAAACAAATACAAAGATATTGTGAAAAATTTCATTTATCAGTCATTACGGTTTTTTTCTATCTTCAGTTATCTGTGTTAAATCTAATAAACTTTGCAATTTTGTTATGATTATCATATTATTTTGGCCAAAGACACTGAGGATTTTATTTTTTAATATTTACTACAAAATAATTATTATTACGATTACAAATTGTTCTTGGACTTTCGTCATGTTTGATAAATTGGCCATGGATTCAATATCCCTGGATGGACATTGCAACCTCAATTCATACATCTGTGTCCAAAGCCATTTTAATTGCTTACATTATTTCATCCACATTTTCTATTCGATCTAGATAAAAAGAGGTCGGAAAGAGTGATAAGGTAACTACAAGACCTTGAGCAACTTTACCTTAGAACTTTGACCCTTACCAAAACGAAAGGTTGGTTCTAGACTGCTTCTCTTCTGGATAGCGATCGAATTGCATGTATTCACAAAAACACAATTGTTTGTGTTAATTCCACCTATTTAAATAAAGGTCAAACCGGCTTGACTCACTCCGAATATTTTCAACATTTCTACTCTAAAATTAAAATTTTCAATACAAAATGACATATTCAGTGATTATTTCATAAAAACATTAAAAAAAATCATAGCCATAAAAAAACTTTTTGGTATTAGAATTGTAACATCGTAAATTACTAATAACTAAATTATTTAGTGACTAGAAAACTTTTGTGTGCGTGAACTAGGTGCTGTAACCCTCAATTCAATTTTAAAATATAGTCTTTTACTCAATATGTTGTTTTGGTCTCAAAATTTGAAGTTCATCATCATCCCAATAAAAAAATACGACGTTTAATATTGAATTGTAATATGCTGGGTGGAAGGAATTAAATATATTTATTAAAATGTTTAAATGAAAGAGTAGAGAGAAAAAGGTTAAGAACCCTTGAGTTAGATGATTTATAAGAAACAAATGCTTTTCATTGAAAGCGGGCGTAATAAAACTTGAATATATGTATTATTTTGTATAAAGCAATATGAAATGAACGAAGAAGTATTTCTTCATTAAAAAATGAAGCTAAAATTTATTGTTAACGTTGTCAGAAACTCGTAAAGAAATCATGCTCGGCTGGCTCAAAAGCGACTCAGTATTTTAATAATATATTTTTAGCGTAATTGTGATAACAGCTAATGCTTTGTTTATTGTGATAGAATAACTGAAAATTTCTCTTAAGTGTTAAATATTACATAACTGTAAGATGACATTTTGTATTGGAATTTATAAAATTGCATTGCTACGGTTCAAACAGCAAAATCTCATATAAATATGACTAACGGACTTTTTTTTTTATTATTTATCTTTTATATTTTCGATCGATTCGGCGGTAACTTTGTGGAAGTTTATTTTTAATGTTTCTCAAAGCGGCAAAACACGTTTGACATTTTGTAGCACAACAAGTGGGAATGACAAAGTTGTCAACTTTATTTTACATCTATTTATCTTGCTTGACCATTTGAAAAAGTCTGATTTTCTTGTTGGAAAAAACAAAAACTTAAGGCTTAAACCACATCTCAAGAAAAAGTTATATCCGTCGGGGATTTCAGTAATTCATCTTTATATCAATAGCGGATAATGTTTATATTTACTTCGTATTTTCTTTGTATTAACCAACTTCGTATGATTGTTCGCTGTGGCCGCCATTTTCTTTTTTTTCTTTTTCCTTTTCTGATAGATATTTTTTTCTATTATTCACTGACATCTAGAAAAATAGTCTGCCACTGTCGCCATTTTGTTATATTTTCTTCTTCTTTTTCCTAAAAATATATTTTTTCACTATTCGCTCACATATTGAAAGATAGTCGCCACTGTCGCCAATTTATTGTATTTTCTTCTTTTTTTTCCGGAAGATATTTTTTTTCATTATTCACTAACATCTATGTATGTGTAGAGATTTGAATCCATCGCGGTGGATTTTTTTTTTAGAATCGCATTTGTTGGCATTTTTTTTCGAAAGATATATATCATTCATTATCTATAAATGTAGGTCTTGATTTCACATTAACAAAATACATACCGACGAGCGGATTCAAACTGAAGAAAATGAAAATAGAACACAGTCAATGCACACAGAAACGCGTATGATAACTGAACAATCGATTGTTCGATTCCACACCGTGGATGTTTTTTTTGGGTTTTTTAAGCAAAATAAAATTGACCTGACTTTTATTTAAAGCGTCGATAAATTTCCACACAGCTACCGCCATAGGCTACCGCCAACTCCATCCCAAAAAATACAATCTTTATTATAAAATATAAGAGTACATTCAATGTTATAAAAAAGCAATAATTTATTTTATTGTTCTACATAAAAAAATATTGTAACAATAAAGTTTAACAAAAAAACCATAATGTGTATTTTAAAACCAAACTGCATGCTCAAGTTTACACCGGGTATGTTGAAGGTCGATTACATCTGCTTGCATGATATTACTATCGGAAAACAAAACAATCAATACCATATTTATAGCTAAGAAAGTACGAACCATGTTATTCCTTCTTGACCTACAGATTGTGCGGGATATTTTCTCCTTTCAAGACGTGCTACAATATTTTCAACAATGTTTTTCGTTATTGTCCGATTTTTCAAAACCTGCAGGACCTCAGTGACCTTGATGATAAATATGGGAAAATCTATGTACAGAAAACATTTTTCCGATTCATTGGATACTTTGTGATGGTATGGTATTACGATATAGTTTTTTTGTCTGTTTTCTTATTCCCATATTCACTAAATAAGCTTTAAAGCCTCTCATCTTTTCGAGTGTTACCAGTTTCAACGAAGTGGGCGGGAGGGGATACTTAAAGAATAAATATAAAATAAAAAATACATTTTAGCAAATAAGCTTTTATTGACAATATGTTATTCTAGTGACCCTTTTTTGTTTCACAGTGATTAATTACTAAGTCGTCTTCTACATAGTACACAAAAGTATGCGGCCATAAATTGGCGCCCTAAAACTTAGGGACAAAGGCTTATCAAGTAAATTTCAATCAAATCAATATTTTCACACAGTCATAAGTATTCTCTTCGTATGTGAAAAAAAAAGAAAAGTTTTTATAACAGTTTAAATGAAAATTTAATTTAACATATATTATACATACTATTATATTATTATTTATAATGCTTCATTGCTGTAATGTTTATCATGACTGTACACATCATATATAAAAAAAGCATAGAATAGCTTTAACTGGCCGTTATTTCGTGCTCCGTTTGTAAAACAAATTGCGGAAAAGTACTAAATCAACATTTACTTTTTTAATTACGTTTTTTTTTATAACTGAGAGTAAACGACTTTTTTAATATGCTGTAATCAAGGATACTCCTTTTCGCAGCCTTCGGGTATAGACTTCTCATATTATACACTACTATAGTCAATGGTTTTAGGGTGCTGGAAGCCAGACCTTCACACATGATGAGTAAACTATAGCAAATTATCTTTCTCTATGTTTCGGTATTGAAAAAGCCATGATATGTAAATAGTGATACTGGACACAGAAAATCTTTTAAAAAAAAAATTAAGGAACATATAAAAATTTTAAGAAGATTCTCCTGTCGTATTCTTTGAATATTTCTCTTATGCCATTGGTGACCGACTGCAATATATACGAGAAAATCGATTCTTCAGGCAATGTACTAAAATAAGCGAATAAATAGCGCACACAGCTTTTATGCAGACGGACCCATACGGTTGCCAGCTTAAGTTAATTATATAAAACTACAATTAGAGTGTTTAAAGATAAATTAAACGTATATATTTGTCAAAATTATAAGCGCTTTCGTCAATGTTAACAATACAATCATTTATATCATTATTATTGGTGATATATTTTATATTATCGACCTTTGCGGTTTAGTCGTAAACTGAACACTGTCAGTCAGATGGGTCTCCGTTGATTTCATTTTACGTTTTGAGATCATTAACCCAATATTCGAGTTAACCAAGCCCGTGGTCGAGTGGTCAAAGTCACCGGTTTTAGCTAGGAGGCTTATCGGCGTATAAGAAACCTTATGGTCCAAATTGAGAATGGTTGGAAATAAAATATAACCAAAACGTCGACATTTTGTCTAGTTTTCAAGTGGCATTCGAGTGCCCACGATTAAAAGTGTATAATTTTGTTTACTAATTTCACTAATTTATACATTTTTCGTTCCGATAATTTTTTGAATAAATATAATGTTTTTTTTAGCATGAGTCAATATTTGACACATTACAAATGGTATGTGAAAAACGATTTCTCTTATTAAAATGTTTTTCATTTTAAAAATAATGGCAAATTATTGGGAACATCTGCCTTATTGCAAACCAATTTAGACAAATGTGTGCACCAGTAATCTAAATATCCGTCCGTTATAACCGTATTGAAATTATTGTAGTGTATCAATTAAGTATTTGCAAATCAATCAGTGTAAATAATTTCATATTTATTCACGTCGTGTGTATTTATCTATCTCTATACATATTCGTATATCTTTATTCTATATTGCGCTCTCAGTTTGATTAATCACAATGTGATAATAATTAAGTTTTGGGCCTGCAGTTGAGTAAAATTCACTCTTGGGCATCCGTCCACTTTGGTTGCAGTGTGTACGAGCTCAAATCCTTCCATTATGAATTTCGGTTTAAAGGTGTGAATGTCTATGATGTTTAAATTAGGTTTTGAAAATAAGACATAAATAAAACAATTAGATAACAAATAGTAGTTTGCTAAATTTATCCTTCTTACTTTATCCACTCCTAAAAAATAAAAATTGAGCGGCTTAAAAACAATTTTTGAATCATAACTTTTGTTGTAATGCTCCATAAAGTCCTCATATTTATATTGTAGGAGGAAAGCGAACATAGATACAATCTGTTCTAAAAGTCATAATGGGTATTTCAAGTAAAGTTTATAAATTTTTTGGCATGGAAGCCGACATCCAATGTGCTAAATATTTTTATATTAGAACATCATACGAAATAAACTTTTCAAAACGGCAGTCGAGATTAAGTCGAGGATAAGATAAATCACAAACAACCATGTCTTAAAACTCAAGTTTTGATAGAAATAATATAAATTTGTTATTGACAAGTGCTTGAAATCAGGCTGGACTGATTGCAAGAGCAAAGCTTTTACAGAATATACCACGAAAGGCGATATTGTTAATCATTTTCTTCTATAATATATGTCCTTTAAATCCTTGATTGAAAATAAGGTGTGTGTGTCATATTTTTTACCGCAACTTCGAGTAATTCAATGCAGTTATAGCCAAAAAATGTCTCCTTAAAATCCTCAAAAATATATTTATATGTAACCAACCGGAAGATAAAGAAACGATTGCACAATGATCGTGTGAATAATATTTGTTTTATTCGATCGGAAAACGGGCAGTTAGTATTATTTCAATAAAAAATGCGTTTTATTTCAATTAAGATCTTATAAAAAGTTATATAACATTAAATTAAAAATAAGTTATTTCAAAAAAACAAAAAAAATACGAAAAAAGTCAAGGATTGTATAGGCCAAAAATTTATTAAAGTGAAGTAATGAAAAATATTTAATATTTATCACGGAACTAAAATTTTTTGAAATATTAAAACACAAGATGCTAAATTATTTTTAATTATTTAAATAACAGGAAAATGAAGTCGATCATTCTGAAAACCCATATTTAATTAGCTGATTTTTTGTCTTTCAACATATTCTTGTAAATTAATAACAATATTTGACAAAAGTTAATTAAATCATATAATTTAAGATTTCGACTGAAGTTGCTTGGTGGAATTTCAATATTAAATTTGAATCGTTCAAATTCTGTACATTCACACAGATTTTGTCACTAACGACCCAGGTTTCGCCTTTCGGCATCTTCAGGCGTACAAGTGCATGGATGAACTTGAACTGGCGCTTAGTAAATGAATGTTTCGTGTTTATATAATAAATAAATGTATCACCGAGCTTAAAGCCATTGCTGGCGAAAAGCATAAGCCCATGGGAATGCCCACAGATTCTAGTAGTGAGTGGTTTTAAAAAATATATTAATTTGTTTGTCGGAAAAAGTTTAAAAATCTGTGGGCAACTACTTCAATAGAAAACATATGGAATTATCAACAAAAATATTGGATAAAGGAAAATTAATATTTTTTGTAATCTTTCGATTTTTTATAATAATAGAAAAAAACATTTTTCAATCATTTCTAGTATAGCCTATTTAAACAGAAGTTGTTTTCTAGGAGGACGGTTAATCATTTGATTAACCTGTATTTTTTAAAGAGATTAATGATTGAACCCTATATCAGGGCAGGGCAAATGTTTTGTTTAATAATTCAGATACACACCAATTTTAGGATTGAAAGATTGAGAATAAATTTTCAGAAAATTAATAAATTATTAAAACACTAATTTATGGAACTAATAACATGATGATTCAAGCCCATCAATATTGTCAACCAAACCGACGGTGTCAAACCGATTTTTTAAAACTAATAAATTAATACTCGAAATCTTGGGTGCTAGAAACTCCGTTTTGTGTTTTCTTACTAATTTACAATATCAAAGAAAGAATATATTTTAAAACGATCTTTATTGTATGTTTGTAAATCTGTAAGTCACTTGAAACAATACGTTTTATTAAATAAAAGATAAAGGCGAAATATCGTTCTTTGAGAGTTTTTTTATGCGTACCTACTTCGTTTATTGTACTCAACGTAATATCATTGGGACGCATTCCATCGTTTGTTGTTTGTCGAGACCTCGTGTACACGATTTAGCGGCAACGAGCCTGTTTGTGAATTGTTCAACAATACAATATGCGACCGGTTTATGTGTGTACAACATGAGCGTGTCTACAACCGACAATAAAGTTGGCAGCCCTTGTTTTGTAGGACGCTGCAAAGGGCGGCTGGCTGGAACTAAGGTAGGGAGAGAATTTTCCAAAAGGTTTCATAAAAATTGCAAACAGTTCGCAAACAGTATAAATATTTTGAATTAAATAGTCACAAACAAGATAAGTGTTTCTTAAACAAACTGATTACCATTAGCTCGTTTACCACATAAAAAAATATACTTAACGTCTCCTTCGCCAAGTAAAACAGTATTTAAAAATAACAACAGTTTAATGAACGCAATAACATCACAAGAATTGACAGCAATGGCTGACTCTAATGGCTCACATGAAATAGAGCAGTGCAACTCAAATGCTAAAACCATTAAAAAAACACCCTGTCAGAATTTGCAAACACTCAAGAAGAGGCATTTACACCCCCCGTCAAAAAATACCGCACCAGATTAATAATTTAAAAGTGTAGAAATTGCCAATGACGAAATTTAATACTTTCGATGGTTTCGGCGGTAACTTTGTGGAAGTTCATTTTAATAGAAAATTTAAATTAACTTTGATTATTCCACGTATTGTGTAACTAACTGTGACACGTTTTTAGACATCTTATATGTTCTTTAATTCTAATATTAAAGTTTCTACCTGTCTGTCCAACATAAGACGCTTGACAGTCTCCACAAGAGAGTCGATAGATACCACTCTGTGACGATGAATCTACGCGATCTTTAATTTTAAAATGTTAGAATCAATCTTGCTTCATTACTTAAGAAAACTTTGCGATAGTAAGTCTGAAGATGCCTCTGAAAGAGGCGAAACACGTGTCACAGTTAGTTACACAATACGTGGAATAATCAAAGTTAATTTAAATTTTCTACGAAATTTAATATTAAATCAGTAATTTCGCCTGCTGTGGCTCATTTGGTTAGAGCTTGCTCTAGTGATCACACAGGTCTGGGTTCAATTCCCGATAAGATTACAGTGAATTTGAAAATTATTAAATTCAAAGTTGTGATCGAAGACTGGGCGTTTGTGATGTCAATTCAAATTATTTCCTCGGAGCAGAAATGGATTAAAAAAATAATATGTTTTGACTGAAGGTGCTTGGTGGAATTTTAATTAAATTATAAATTTGAATCGTTCAAATTATGTAAATTTTACACAAACTCTGTCACTTATGATCCGGGCTTCGCCTTTTGGCATATTCAAGCGTTCAAGTGCACGGGTGTACTTAAACTGAAATAAATGTATCGAAAAAAAGTCTTAAAAAGCAAAAAGTGGGCGCGTTAACAGTAAGCGTCAGCTGACTGCTTAGACCAAGGGTGGGGAACCTTTTCATTTCAAAAGACCACATTCATTTATTTGATTCAACATAAGGCCGCAGTAAAGAAAACGTTGACACCTCCTTCCTCTGTCAAACATATAATGGGTTACAAGTTGGTTTCCCACCACCACCCGTTGTGTATATGCAGCCAACGTTTAATGGCCGCCTTCCATATCGACAGAAAAAAAGGAGTTTACCCCTCACATTCATGGCCCGAGCAGAACTGCACGGGACTGATTTTGAACCATGCACTAATGTGCTTAAAATAATAATAATACTAATAATAATAAAAGTGTGACTAGCTCAGCCACTTAAATCAAGTTGATATTAAGTATCTTGTGTATAGTCCGTATACTGAGAGCTCGTCGATGAAGACGAGCTTAATGAATCTAGAGAGGAGTCAAGGTTGTGACGATCCCCATATAAATTGGCAAACTTTTCAAATGCCGTAAAGTTAGCTTTGGTTGCAATCAAGTCAGCAAGGCCTATTGGGTCCGTGTGAAGACGGACCACAGCAAACAATTCTGCTCGTTCGGAATCCATCTCAGGGCAGTCCCATAGAACGTGATTAACGTCCTGCTCGGCATACCCACAAGAGCAGTCCAGCCTTAAAACCAACTTGCCCAGCGCGAATAGTTTTGCATTAAACTTGCCATGCCCGGTTAGAAACTGGCAAGTCCAATGTGATGGTGTTAGTGATTTTATTGCAAGTCTCCAGGAAACGTCCGGGAAGAACTGATACGTTTGATGTTGATAAAGCTCTTTTTTCAAACACTTGCGTAAGTATAATTTTTTGATCAAAGTGAATATTTTGATCAAGTCAAAAGGGCACATCGGAGTAGCCAAAAGGCGGCAGGTTCCCCTCCACTGGCTAAACAAAAAAAATGCGAAACAAAAGTACCTATCTAAAGTCAGAGAAGCAAACAAAAAATCGAACCAGCAGAGAAGTGAGTGTAATTGCTATGACTGCAACAAGAGACTTGCTTAATGGAGATAATAGAAATAATAGAAACGTGGCCATGACTATGTGAATATTCAAAATGGATTTCACAGAATAATACAATTTAACGTTGGAGATGAATTGTTCTTATCACGAGAGAGCTACCGTACAGGCCAATTTGAAATGACTTAAAGGGCGTTGAATAAATTTTCTCTCAGCTGATTTAATTTTGGATTTAAACCTTTTTAGGCATTCACAGCTACTTGCTTACTATGAAAGAACCTTCAATCGAAATAACCCTACCGCGTAATAGTATCAAGAAGCGAACACTGATTAAAAGCAAATTTTGTTTTTGTACATTTAAATATTCAACTACAGTTCTTTTCACAATGAAAAAAAGCGACTGAATGACTTATGATTCCCTTTAAGCCAATTAAGAAATCTTATTTAAAAAAAGGTCGTTAGGTGTAGTTGGCTTCTGATTGGCTATTGTCGAATTCGTTTTTTTAATTCGCTGATTTTAAGTATTCATTTTTTAAATATATGTTCATGTAAATTTAAGAAAAAAATGTTTAACATTATTATTTGACGCTTTAAGCTCGTTCTTCTCGATTTAAATAAATTTTATAAAACAAAAACTGAATACTTACTAATTTATTAGCCATATTTAAGCGTTTGAAGTTTTCATAGGATGGTAGCTATTTTTTTCCTCTTAAATGAATCTGCTTACAATCAGTTTTATTGTTTTAAACATGCTTTTGGATGACCAGGGAACAGTAGCGACAATTCATTTAATTTTTAAAATTTCTGCCGATAAAGTATGTACTTTATAAATTTCTTAAAGGTAAATACTACAAGTGGTAACCAAAAGAATCGATGTGTTAAAAAAATAACATTAAATTTAGATTTTACTGAAATATATGTAACAATATTCCTTTCAGGTGATTAATCATTGCCTAATAAACCATTCTCCGTTAATTTTTAGCGACCGCGCGCAACCGCATTTGACTATGTTAACCCACCACAAATTTAATGAATTTATTAAGAATGTTATTAAGCACTCAACATTTTTTGACTATCTACTATTTCAGTCATTGACAAATTATTTCAATATAAAAAATAGTAAAACTGCATAGATGAAATTAGTAAGTTAATAAAAAATATTCGAAAAGTTTTGGCAACTGATGGAAAATATATAATTGATTAAATTAACAAGGAAAAAAGTAAAAAATATAAATAACTTATTTTACCTTGTTGATTAAACTACTGATACAAAATATCCAAAACAGCACGATTGTAAAAAAATGATTACATCGTCATATACAAGGAATTTGTGTTATTTATTGTCGAGTGATTGTCATAGTTAATCCTGTTAACTCCAACTAAATTGAGATTTTTAAGCTTACGAAAGGTGCTGCGAGTTGACCGACCGTTCGATGATATAAACATCCCTCGCTTTTCGCGGTCACTTAATATTACATACAACATGTCAGTTTTTAAGTCTGTGATATACAGTCCGTTGTTATTATGTTTTTGATTTATGTAACGCAAACATCGGGTGTATGAAAAGCGAAGGAAGAAAACTAAGTCAGTAATTATACTTAATTTGATATATAATATTATATTTCAGTTAAATAATTCAAAAAAATCCAATAAACTAAAGGCAGTTAAGTGTTTGTCAAGATTGTATCATATAAGTATAAGTCATTTTGCCATATTATTATGTTGTAACAAAAAGGTATTGAGTTTAAATAAATGAAATAGCGTAAAAAATGATATTGGATCTTATGAGAATAATTTATAAAATACTTATGACAATGAAAAGGCTGTAAAGCAACTCATATTGCGTTAGCTTTAATGTCAATGCAAATTAAATTAATGAGCTCTGTAACAGTGACTTTCCGGACCCAGACTACCCTCTAAATAATGTGGGACAAAATATTGAGAGAGTCGACAATTTCAGGTACATACATGGATGGGCCATATCACAGGAAACGGTAATGCACGTAAAAAGTTAGCTATTCGATAAGCGAATAAAGGAGCAAGCTTTAACTCTATGTGGAAAGTCTGGAACTTAGTACGCGGTCAAAACTAATTGCCACTTCTTCAACATTTTGATAGTTCTCTCTAGCGGTTAAAACCGAATATCAAAAAAGATGCATACCGTAGTTTGAAAACAAATACTTGCACCGAATACTAAAAGTACAATGGTTTGAATTTGTCAAGAACTCGGAGATAAGACAGTGGAGTAACAACCCCTTAATAAAATAATAACGTAAAAAAATAAAAATAGCGACAATGGACGTGGCTTGGACATGTGCTACAAATGTTCCGAATGTGTCTTAATCATACCTGTTTTCCTACCGACAAGATGTATCCAACTGGCGTGAATCTACGAGATAGTCAAACCTAGACAGGACAACAGAACGCTGGAATAGTCTAAAAAGAATCAGAGAGATTGACGATGGACAGAAACTCTTGAAAGTACCTTGTATTGGCCATATGCTCCGAGCAGGTATAGAAGACAAAATTTACGAGAAAAAGAAAAAAAATGAAACCTTCAGCAATGTCAATGCCAGGGGCTACCAACCTTTTAGAACTTTGGAGCGCAATCTAAAATATTGGTAGGGCGGCGAGCACCACATTTTTTCAAAATCTCAAAACCCAGAAATTTACCGATTTGCCGTGACTATATCAACGTAACTCGTTTTTTTTATAGCTCACTGGAGAATTTGAAAATCAAGTTGGCGGGCGCCATGTTGCCCGCGGAAACGGGGTATGTAACCCCTGGTCTATGCTAATTGTGAGAAAGTCATAGAACTCTTTGTTAATTGGTAAGATAAATAAAAATTTTTTTAGATCGCCACGCTTTATATCAAAAATAAAACAGCGAAAAAAAATCTAGCGATTAACTCATTGAAAAACATTTTCTTATTTCTGGCTCTACAGTTAACCATACTTTACGAGCAAACCATCGCCGCTTCAAATAATTTTCTTAACTACACCTTCCTTCTCTCTAATTTCTCCGTTCTCTACTTTCCTCCGTCTATCGCTGACCTCCAGCACAAGTAAGTTCTGTGACAAAACTGTTAATTCAACAAATTCGTCGTCTCTCAACATTTCGTGTCGAAGGAATAGACAATATGCGACGTTTTTTAGGAATATAAATCCATGCATGTCTTATACATGTTGGATGAACTGTTTGTCAAATGATATTTCTGACGATGACACGAGGCTGAAAAAACTGTCAACTAATAAATAAAACTCTTTAAATGCCAATGCAATAAATAAATTCAATATGTATATAAAACTGTGCTATTCTTCCTTACTGTATAAATCTGTATTTCAATTAGAGGCACCCTTAAAAAACTTAAGCAGGCCGAATATTTTAAGTTTTAGAAAATAAAGTTTTCAAAGGTGACAATAATATTTCAACCGAAAAAAAATCGTCCAAAAGTCAATCTCTGCTCGTAAATATCATTTGATATGATATAGGTAAGAAATGAAAAATAAAGCAAAAAAAAAACACATCGGTCAAGTCAAATAATTATTCTCATATACTGACGTCTGTAGAACATTTTGATATTACATACTACATAGTATGAAGATAATCAAATAATTTTTGGTAATGCCAAAGATGGATGAAGTGGGATGATTTAGCTGTAGCAAAGAATATTTTTTTAGCTGAAATAAATTCAAAATTATAATATTATTTTTTTGTTGCGTTTGATAAGCACAAAAATTTTACTCAGAATTTAATTGTTTTTTTTTTGTGTCGTGTCAGATTGACTTCTAATGGAACATTTAAAAGGAGACTGTGTTTATTTTCTCATTTCGTCATTTTCTCCCTAAACCTCTTTTTTCGAAGATGGTCAATTCAATTTTATGTATCACGCAAGCTTAATATTACTAATTATTTTTTTTCCATAGCGCTAAGCATAACAATGCCTTAAGAAATGCGAGAGAAAGAAAAGAGAAAGTTAAGATGTATTGGACATTCAGCCTTATTACAAATATGTAAGCGCTCGTCTTGACTATTTTCATGTTTCAGTTTTCAAGACTGTGTTTTCAAGTCAAAACTAACCAATTAGGTTTAAAATCACATTAAAAACAATAAATTATGAGAATTTTGCAATTTTCCTCACTGAAAATCTCAATTCAGTAATCAAATCAGGGTAGTTTTTTTTTATTTTTAAATTAAAGACCATAGCTGAAAGAATTTTCGTAAAACTTCATCTAGAATTCATAATGAAAACAGTCTATCTATGTATATCCATATTAAAAATAAAAAAATACAAAAATCTTAGATTTAAATCGTTCAAATTATGTACATTCACGCAGATTTTGTTACTAACGACCCGGGTTTAGCCTTTCGGCATCTTCAGGCGTTCAAGTGCACGGATGAACTTGAACTGACGCTTAGTAAATGAATGTTTCGTGTTATATAATAAATATGTAATATATATATATAAAAATATATACATAATAAATAAATGTATCACCGAGCTTAAAGCCATTGCTGGCGGAGAGCACAAGCCCATGGGAATGCCCACAGATTTGAGTAGTGAGTGGTTTTAACAATTATATTAATTTGTTTGTCGGAAAAGGTTTTATGATTATATTTATATAGGGTATAAGAGCGGAGATCCCGGCATGTTTAGTATGTGAAAAAATGTTTTGTTTAGGCAAGTAACGCCTAAGCAAAACATTTTTGCATTATCGCCAAAAAATCTAAAAAGAACGATTTTCTAAAAATGTGTGAAATAGCGAATTGTGCGATAGTAAAATGTTCGAAAGTAGAGGTCCGCCTGGACACATATACCGACTATGAAGATTATTTTTGACTAATCAGCTAATAGGCCGCCTGTGTGGTTGAGTGGTCAACGTTGTTGGCTTCGGCTACGGAGGGCCCGGGTTCAAATCCCGGTACGGACAGTTTTATAAATTGATTTTTCAATCGATTTATGAATTTCTGTTTAAAGGCATGGGTGTATGTGATGTCTTGAGTTCCCCCCTCTCACCCATCCTATCCTATGAACGGGGCGTGTCGAGAGTGATTAACTAACCACTAATCCTGTCTTAGTTCTATCCTTCTATCCCTACTCTCTTTGGAAAAAGAGAGGTTGAGCAACTGAGTAACAAGCAGTTCTCGTAGAAACACTTCTGTTGAGATAAACTCCATTAGGAGTCCATATGCTCCACATTGGGAGCGGACATGGTTTAAAAAAAAAAAAAAAACATTTATTTAACTAATCATTCTGATATCAATCCCACGCATAAAAAAATAAATAAAAAAATTGAGTAATGGCACCTAAGCTTGGTCAAACTAACAATATGTATACATCAGTATGAAAGATAAGATTTTAATTACAAAAATTAAACTGTTGAAATTAAGCCGAACAATATAATTTAATCGAAATTGCTGTATCAAATTCATTTTAATAAAAAATGCGATGAAAATAACAAAAGTAACGTATTCTATGAAATACCACCGTATATTTTGATTCGAAATAACAGGGCTGTGGAGTCAGAGTCGCGGAGTCGAGGTATTTTGGCTGGCGTCGGAGTCGTAAAAAATAAACGGCTCGATTTTTTTTTGAAAAATATATTTAATGATGTGTATTCAAACAAAATAGTCCAAAGTGTTGTCATTTTATGCTCGGCTGACTAAAGATGGTCTGATGGTATACATATATATAAGATAAAATAAAATTATTGAACAATTTCCTCGGAGTCGGAGTTGTTTATTATTTTAAAGCTGGAGTTGGAGTCGTCTTTTTTTACATGACTCCACAGCCACAGCCCTGCGAAATAAGCACATTGAATCAATAAGGGTGTTTTCAATAGAATTTCCACAACTCTCAGTTATTTTTATTCCACTAACCCTTTATTGGATTGTGTCTTAACCCTGTTCCACCGCGCTAATATGCACTTGTTATTACCGTCTGTTCCATCCAAGCATTAATATGATTGACCGCACAGATCTTAAAATGTATATATTCGTATGTATATATATAATGTGTCGATTTACTACAACTAATAATAATATGATGAATTTAGGATGTTCAAACACGTCGATTACGTAAGCGCACGTATACGCTAAGTACAGTTGGTACGCTGAGTACAGGAATACACTCATTTTACTCGTCGGTTCGCTAAGCCGAGTACTGTTCTTCGCTTTCAAATTGTTCGACTGAGTTAAATTTCTCGTCAGCATTCTCGACAAGTGTAAAAGCCACGTGTAAAAGTGGTGTAAAAAGCAAGTGTAAAAGCAAGTGTAAAAGTGGTAGCAGGACTCGTGGCATGCTTGTATTTAAAGCATATTATTGAAATTTCACCAAACACCTTCAGTCGAAATCTTAAAGCACAGTATTAAATTTTGAAAACAATTGAACAGTTAAATTATAACTTGTTCCACGAAATGATTTAGTTTTTTCAAAAGGCAACTGTTAAGTTGAGCTACGTTTAATCATTAGTCGTTTCTTAAAATAATACTTTAAACAGTTTAATGGATACAATTTATCAAAGTTTTATTTAATTTACTGTTTCGACATTATCGATAATAAAAATATTTGTAAAAAAAAAATACTATTTTTTAATCCATGTCCGCTCCCAATGTAGAACATGTGGCCTCTTAATGGAGAGAAGTTTTTCTATGGAGAACTGTTTGTTACTCAGTCGCACAAACGCTCTTATTCAATAAGAGTATTAAAGATAGAAGGGTAAGGCTAGGACAGGACTAGTGGTTAACTAATCGTTTTCGCTACACCCAGTTATTAAAGGATCGGAAAGAGTGACAAGAATTTTTTTGGCATCACAAACACCTTTGAACAGAAATCGAAAAAATGCTGTTCATACTGGGTTTGGTGAATTCCGGCACGGAAGCCCACAACGCTAACCGCTGCGCAATAGGACCCGACAGTGAATTTTTAATACAAGAAAAAATAACTAACTCGCTAGCTTAAAACGCAATAAATTGTCAACATTTCATCAAAAAATTCAACTTAGATTTATTCTGACATGATTGCGCAACCACCGGTTAGTGTTACATTGTGAATATAACATTATTTTTGAAAAAGTATTTTAAATTCCAATAATAAATATACGACAAAACACCTAAACGAATAACGTTTATTTCAAGGTAAAAATACTCGTGAAACGTTATCTCAGACTGTATGTCATGTATATAGTATACCGATGGCCATGCGTTGACAACACGTAACTGACATTTGTTCAATTTTACAGGAGAGCCAAAAAACTGTAAAAATAAATAAGTGTTGGAGATCAATGAAAATGAAAGTTAATTTGGAGTAACATGTATGTATATTTAAAATAATCTGTTGGCATAATATTAATTCAATAAACTTTTTATTAACAAGAATGTTTGATACGAGTTAACAATATATATTTTTTTTCTTCTTTTATGGTGATACGATACGAAATATTTTAATCAATTCAATGCACCTGTTAAACTGCATCCGTATAATGATAGGTGGATCACCATTGTCGAATTTATGTCCATTGGGATTTACCAAAATAAAGTAATTATTTTATAATATGTACAATACAATCTCATCGTCTAGTAGAAAAGAACAAATCTCGAATACTTTTTAAAATTATTAAATGAAAATCAATTTTTCAGTTTATTCGTAAACGTTGCGACGGTTTGATGATTCGAATCAAGTGTCACATTCCGTGAAACAATAAGTGGAATAACAAAGTTATCTAATTAAATTTTATGTTAAAAATGAGCTTTTACAATGTTACCTCCAAATCCATCAAAAAAACTTTTTTTTTTTTTAGGGTGTTCACTGTCAATACTTGGTGGAAAGGCATTATATTAATAAAAACACAATAATCCTTTGTACTTCATTCCACTTTGTTTAATATGTTAGGACCGGTTTCGCTCAATGCTCGCAATGAGCGAAACCGGTCCTGACATATTAAATAAAGTAGAATGAAGTACAAAGGATTATTGTGTTTTTATTAAAAATACTTTTATATTGTTTTGTGACCCAGAATAGAAAATAATGTATTTCCCTAGAAATGTTAAATAATGCTATAAACCTGGCTATGGCGTGAATTTTTATGTGAATATTAATCGATATTAACAAATAATTTAATGTATTTTAAAAATTAAAGCTATTTATTGTTCCGATGTTGTGTAGTTAGAAAATAAAAGGTAAAAATAAAAACGCCCAAAAGTTCACAGCTTGCGTTCACTGTCTTAAAATATGTATGCAGACACCAATGTTAATAAACAGATTGGTTGCCCGACTCGGGAAAGTATTTTGAAATTTCATTTCCGGCTCTGTTCGAGGCTAGACGACAGGAAAAATAAGCAATGTCCGGTTTCCTGGGAGAGAGTCTAGAAAAATACTAATACATATTTACGAAAAAACATAGAAATTCTTAAAAAACCACTACACAAAGTAAAGAAAATATAAATGGCTCGGAAACATAAATAATAATTCTATCAATATTGTATTTAAATTTATGATAAATGATTCTGGTACTTCTTAATGAAGCCTTAAGAATTACGGGATATCATTCTGGAAAGCAAATGTAATTGCTAATTACAGTCAAATAAGGTATTCGAATGAACTAGTTTCTAGAGATCACGGTCCGGAGACTGAGGAAATCTTAAGGAGCATTATTAGTTATGGTCAATAGCTGGTGATGCCATGTCAGTAGATGTGCGCACAATAAATGATGGAAAATGTCGAACCCAGCAAGTCCATCTGCTGGCCTCCCCGCGGTGACCATCGGGTAATGCATTTTTAGCTGTAGCTAACAGTAGTCAAAACCAAGTGCCTCCTGCTTAACGCATGCATTCTGATAGTGCTTCTTTACGGCTGCGAATCATGACACCTTACACAAGTACAGAGTAACCGTAAACTGTGCTTGGAAAACAGATGCCTGCGCGCAATACTGGGAGTGCGGTGGGTTGACTCTGTCAGAAACACGGAGATGAGGGAGCGGACTAAGCAGCCATTAATTGCGTTCAAAATAAAAAAAAGCCACGATGGACCTGGCTTGGACATGTGCTTCGGATGCCTCAAGAAAGCCTGAATTCTGCTTGTCTCTTCTACCAACCGGATGGATTCCGCCGTACTGAAAGGCGTATAAGTTTATTCATCTGACGATGGCGCACGCCGAAATAGCTATCAACTCATTTTATAAAAAAAATATAGAACTAAATACGTTGATATGTTTGACCAAATTGCAATAGAGTTTTACCAAGTTAATGCCAATTAAATCAAAAACATATATTTAAAGACGGCCCTCAACTTTCATGCGATCTATAATAGCTATTTCGTATTTTTTTTTATTAAGATCATTAAAAATTATAAAATATTCTATCTAACATAGAATTTTAAGTAAACTTTGTTTTTTTTCAGGTTCAAATATAATTTAAAAATGTTCATTTATTAAAAATTGATAATAAAGATTTCTACAGTTTTTCTTTCTTTTTGATGTTTTTTTCGTACATTAAACATCTTCGGTAACCAAGTTTGAATTCAGGTGTTGTTTCTCTTCCTTAAACTGCTAATGAAAGCTCACGTTCTTGCAATTATAGGCATTATAACATAAATTTATATTTATTATAAAAACGCTTTTTCGTATAATTATATTATTTTAACCAACGTCCTGTTTGCTGAAACTCGATTAATATTTCTGTGCTAATTCAGTCATAGTTCAATGCCGAGTAAGCATGCAAAATCTTCTTATACCGGTTCGCTTCGGCCGACTGAAAGTCAGTTCATTCTTTGAAGCATGAACACACCTCGCTTCGAGACATAGAATTATACCAATTCGTCTGAACACGATTTCAAATTATACAGTCGACTTCCAACTAAGTATTCATACTAGTTAATGCTTCCAACCCTGGGTTTGACTATATCTATAAGCAGTGGCAGTTCTACGTACTGGCATAAATGGGCTTAGCCCGCCTTTTCGAAATTTTCAACCAAAATGTGTTTTATTTGGGAATTACGCAAATACCTGGGTTTTTGAAATCGGCCGGCAAGTATTTTTTTTTGAAATCCGTGAGAGAGCTTAAATAAACTCCCATATTATAACACTTTGAGATATCCGTAAGTTTTAGGGTAACATTTTGAAATCTGCCAGCGAGCAAAATTTTCAAATAACTGAAAATTGTTTTGGAATCTTTCAATTTCTAACTTTTTTGTTCAGTCATCCATCGCGAAATAATTGTGTCCCCGATTCTTGAAAAACGTATACGCTTATATAAAAAACAGGTATGGGAGGCACGGGCCCAAAAAGGTTGAAAAACTATGCCATGCCAGTTATTCATATCTCAATTGATAAATTAAAATAAATAGTTGTCGTGAATTCACAACCAAATCATGAAATTTTATAAAAATTGTAATTCCAATATGAATAATTCAAAATTATATAAAAAAATCGGAAACTTTTGGAGGGCCGGATAAAAATCTTTGGCGAGCCTCAGTTTGGTGACGGCTGCACTAGACCATACGGGATACGATTTTTAATGATATTTAGACAATAATACAAACTTCTTATTCCGTAGCGTAACAACGTTAGTCGTGTTCAAAATTTTGCCAGAAATGTCCCGATAAGAAATTCTTCAAGACTTGGTTGCATGCACTACAGTGTGCAGAAATTAAAAGTTAATACATAATAAAGTGCAGTTGAAAATATTAGATTTTATCTACTTAACTCAACTCTTTTTCCAAAAGACGCGGAGAATCTTTAAATGCCCTATAATTTACCTAAGATGCAACCAAGTCGGCATGACCCACGGGGAAGACAGATCCGGCAGATAGTCGTATCGTCTTGAGTAATTTTTCTCGTTCGTTATTTAAGTCTGGACATTCCCAGAGGATGTGATCAGCATCCTGAATCATATATCCGCATTTACATTTAGAACTATTTACTAACCATCCAAGCTGGAAGAGCTTGGCAGCGAAGTAACCGTGGCCAGTTATTAATTGGCTGGTCCAGAAATTATACACCCTATAAGAAGAGTGTGAAGCCGTAGCAGGTGGTGGTGGGTACAACGTGGAGTACACTTGGGAATTAAAAAAAACTTCTTATTATAGTATGCCAAATATAATATGTCGGGTCCGATGGCGCAGCGGTTAGCGTTGTTGGCTTCCGTCCCGGATCTCACGGGCTCGAGTCCCGGTACGTACAGATTTTTTTCTATTGATTAATCGATTTCTGTTCGAAGGCATGGGTGTTCTAAAAATTCCTTCCTACCCTTCCGATCTTCGAATAACTGGGCGTAGCGAGAGTGATTAGTTAACCACTTGTCCTGTCCTAGCCTTATCCTTCTATCTTTACTACTCTCTTTGAAAAAGGATGGTTAAGCGATTAAGTAAAAAACAGTTCTCCTAGAAAAAAATTGTCGAGATACCTCCATTAGGATGCAATATGCTCCACATTGGGAGCGGAAATGTTTAAAAAATTAATATATATTATGCATTCAATTAATAGTTGCATGTGGCCCTCGGGTTATTTCATTTGCCTAAATTTTTTTGAAAAATTTGATCCGTTTTCAATTACCTAATAAATAATTGGACCCAACCAAATTTGTAAAGGACAAAACATATACGTTTTCCCGGAGTAAATTGACGGATTTTTTTGTTGAAAACGTTTTTACTTACGGAAGATAAAAATCCCAAGGCTTTATGAAATTGACTTATAACGACCACCTTATAAACTCAGGATATTTATGTGGATTATTAAAAATGCGCCGCCTGTGTGGTCGAGTGGGCAACGTCGTTGGCTACCGCTACGGAGGTCACGGGTTCGAGTACGGACAGTTTTATAAATTGTTTTTTTAATAGATTTATGAATTTCTGTTCAAAGGCATGGATGTATGTGATGTCATGAATTCCCCCCTCCCACCCATCCTATCCTATGAACGGGGCGTGTCGAGAGCGATTAGCTAACCACTAGTCCTTTCCTAGCCCTTTCCTTCTATTCCTAGTCTCTTTGGAAAGGGAGAGGTTGAGCAACTGAGTAACAAACAGTTCTCGTAGAAACACTTCTGTTGAGATAAACTCCATTAGGAGTCCATATGCTCCACGTTGAGAGCGGACATGGTAAAAAATAAAAAACAATTTCTCAAATATAATTAAATGTAAGCCAATACATAGGTTGAACGGAAAATACAAATTGAATAAATATTATACGAACGTCGGTGGCCAAAAATCAGCGCACATTGACAAATGCGCGCAAAATGATATATGTTAAAAAAAATTGTTTTCAACAATGTTTTGTAGAGTAAATATTAATAACCAAAAAGATTCAATTTTTTTTCTTTAATATTACCTACTCATTTCATAATGAAAAATAAATCGTAAATCTCCTTATAAAATACGTACATATTTATATTATTATCAAACCTTTGTCACACACAAAATCACTCATCGTCATTTCCTAATAGATTTCAGCTATATTTTAAAGATTTAAACTTGAAGATTATTTGCCATTAAAGCCAATAATCTAGATTTCTCATCTTCTGCAATTCTGCAATTCTTTGCCACAGCAATAATTCTGGTCTGGGTTCAAGTCCCTGTAGGGTCAATTTAGATATTTACAATAGTATTATTGAATATATTGATTGAATTGGCATTAACTTGGTAAAATTAGATTGTCATAAGGTGAAAAAATAGCAAAGTATTTTAGTTCTACAAATACATTTTTTATGTAGTTGACAGCTACTTCGGCGATGCTTCAAAAAAATAATGTAATAGTTCTGGTGAAGGCAAACGCCGGAAAAGAAATCAACTATATAAAAAAATAAATATATTTTTTCACCTTATTAATTATAGTAGTTTAAATTTGATATCTCGGAAGTGGGTGTTTGTGATGTGTCTTCTCACCGACTTTATCTTGAGTGACTAACAATAATTCTCATAGAGTTCATCTCGTATGAATTTAACATTTTCAAAACATTAGGCGCATGAAATATTTAAAAAGTATCTTTTTTCAAAAAATTTATACGCATATAATAAAAATCATTGGAATAGTTTTTCTCAGTAAGTTGTATATAATAAAAGACAAAGTGACATGCTACCTGCTAATTGCTGAATTTCTAGATAATCGTGTAGACATAATATATAATATACATATGTATTACAAGAATGCATCTGTGTCACAAAAAGGTGTTAAAATACTTTCGTGCTGTTTCATTGCATGCAAGGGCCGTTTAAAAGTTTAGCGTTGTCTAACAATCGTTGTTTGCGATTCAAGGAATTATTCAAGTACTCAAACACGCAGATTTGGCGCATACAAACAAATGGATGGCTATAACGGGTGATTTAATTTTTTCCACTCGACAAATCTCACAAAATATCGCCGCATTTGAGATAAATTTAGATAATTTGGCACAAATGGCTTGGTAAAACAATGAAAGGTTATTAATGACTCGTTAGAATAAGAGAAATTTATCATGAAAATAATATTTAAGTGTGCAGAAGGCTGTGAAATGTATATATAAATTTAGTTTATAGTACGAATTGACCTCGGCTCAGTACTTAGCGACATAACCATTTTTTTCTGTGATATGAACTTAAGAAGTTTAATTTTAAATTTAAAAAAAAATCTATTGCAGAGAAAATCTTCTATTTCAAATTATGAGTTCTTATTATAAATAAAATCGACCAAAACAAATAGTATTGTGAACAGCACTTGATAATTACAAATTTGTACTAATATAAAAAAAGAAATCGGTATCGATGAGTTTTAAAACACATTTTCAGCTAACAATTTACACTTTTATTAAAATTAAGTCACTTTTCACTCATCAAAAGCATTATTATCTGAAACTGGTCCTGATTTTGATAAAAAAAAATATATGATATTACCACAAAAAGTATTTAATTTAAAAAATGTTATTTCCCTCCAAAATATTTTATTATAAAACGGTGTGAAACAAAATTATTAAAACTATATGTTTTATAACAGAGGAAACCTGTTGAATATGAAAAGCTGTATCCGAGTAGCTTATGTCATTGTTTTCCACCCATTTGTTCTTAAAAAAACAGATAGCTAAAGACATTATTTGACCACTTGTTCTACCATACTTCTATCTTTACTGTCTTCCAAATTTAGAGATTGAGCAAATGAATAAGAAACATGTTTTGTAAAAAAACGTTTGTTGCGATGCTCTACTAGAAGTGGACATAATAAATAAATCAAGTCATGTAATCGAGTCGAAAGTTCAAAATAAAATTACAGCTTTATTTCAGGGATATTGCTTGTTTGCCTTGATTCCTACTATAAAGTAGGGTTCATTTTGATATATAAGGTGCAAACTAACTATTTAATCCCAGAACATTGCCAATGGTTGGGTGTCTATGAAGAATTCTGAAGTCTCGGTTCTCAGCTGTCCCAGAACGCGGGACATATAATTGTCAAGTCCCGGGAAATTCTCGCGTCCCGAGTATGCAGTTCTGAAGTCATTTTTATGAAAAAATATTTAAACGAATATTTATATGCATGAACACTGTAGGTAACTAAAAACTCATGCAAACTTACCTTTTAAATTAAATTTTGCAAAGGATGACAATATTGTATTGTAAATATAAATAATGCTTTTTATTACTCACCATTCGAGGAATTAGTTTGATTTTTCCGATGAAATAGTATCCTTTGAAAAATAATACATAGATTCAGTAGTTTTCTGGTCTCTTTCACACGTAAGTACAGTAGTCATATTTAATTTCATTGAATAAATGGAAGAATTTTTAAGTTTCTTACACTTTTTATTGCCATTCGAAATTTAAAAAGATTTTTTAATTAAATGAATAAATGCACATTTTTTAAAAAGTAATTCGCAAGTCTCAAATCACGGGTTGTTTTATTTAAATTTCCTAGAAACCTAAGCTGAAAAAAATAGTCAATTTCCCGGGATTTTTTTCTCGGGTCGTCTCGACACAGAAGTGTGTATGTGACCATGTTGATGGGAAAAAATCATTCCTTTCAACGGCAGAGTGAGAGTTGGGAAATGGCGGAAATAAACATTATGATAATAATAAAAATAAAAATAAACGCAAACTTCCTCGGGGACTTTTCCCATTTTTTCCCCTTTCAGTCGTTTTTCTGAGTAAGTAGACTGTGGTGACCAGTGAAGTACATGTTTTTATAGGCTAGTGGTCCATAAGTATTTCAAGAATATATAAGATAAATTTATTGGTTTTCAATTTTTTTGAAGATATTTTATCATATTCGCTCCCTATGTAGAGGACCATACTCTGGTTTCAAGATATCCTGTGATATGTCAACTGCTACATGATATGTCAGCACCTCTATGCTGGTGCTGAAATATCCAACTACATATACATATGCGGCCGACAGAGTGAACTCGATAGAATACAAAACAATCTGATCGTAACCCCCAGTTTTCGTCCTGACCATCCGACAAGTGAATATAAGCCGTTTTTATATCTTTGGCCGAGAGTTTCAAAAATGCGTTTGATGAGTTTCGAGTGGAGAATTCACTGAAAACATCGATTACGCAACGCGTGTTTATTTTTTTGAGAAAATAGAAGTGTTTCTTCATATTTTATTTATCCATGTCCGCTCCCAATGTGGAGCATATGGCCTCCTGATGGAGATATCTCAACAGAAGTTTTTATACGATAACTGTTTGTTACTCAGTTGCTCAACCTCACTTGTTTCAAAGTGAGTAGTGGTGAATGAATAATAAGGCTAGAACAGGACTAGTGGTTGACTAATCGCTATTGGTATACCCAGTTATTAAAGGATCAGAAGGATGGGAGGAGAGGAAATAATATGAATTGACATCACAAACACCCAGTCTTCGATAACAACTTTGAATTGAATAATTCTCAAATTTACTGTGATCTTACCGGGAATCTAACCCAGACCTGCATGATAGGTAGAGCAAGCTCTAACCAACTAGGCCGCAGCAGGCGACATAATATCTATTTTTTACTGCCCAGATCTGTTTTTTCATTCATCCTGCACTAGCCCAGCCCTATCATCGTATATCGGATAATTCGATTTCATAAACTTTTAACATTTCGAACTCGCGGTCTCAAGTGGAGACTGTATAGAGTGTAAAGACACACAGATAAGTGCTCAGTCATTTATTAAGTTAAGAACTTTCAGTACATTAAAGTGTGAGCTGTTGAGTCTTGGGTAACACTAAATCTTAATCTCAGTCAAAATCTCATCACTAAAAACTGAATATGTGCATTATGTTGTTACACCAAGAGAAACAACTGCAAGTAATAAACGAACTGTCGTGACGGGTGGTGGTAGGAATCACAAGGACCTTATTTTTAAATGCAATATAGTTTTTTGGTTGTCTGTAAGTCGATACATTGTAGCGTTGTAAAAATTCATTGAACTTTTACCTGGATTACATGGCTTGATTTATTTATTATTTCCGATTCTAGTGGGGCATCGCAACAAAAGTTTTTCTACAAAACCTGTTTGTTATTCAGTTGACCAATCTCTAAATTTGGAAGAGAGCAAAGAAAGAAGTATGATAGAAGAAGTGGTCAGATGATGGCTTTAACAATCTGTTTTTTTTTAAATGGGTGGTTTGAGATTTTGAAATCACTCACACCCACGCATAAAAGTTTCTGTGAATTCTGCAACTGAATAAATTGTAAAATAAAATTTATCGAAATTTGATTATTTGTGTTAAAATATGTGTTTTGCATCTTTGACAAGCATCTTTAAAGTTAATTTTGTATGCTTATTTAATAAAGTGAAAATTGCTTTTTAATCTAAGATTATGAATTACCAAAAGGCATATCAGCGGTTGGAATTTTCGTATTCAATAATATTTTTTACGCTTTTACATACAAAAAGTATATGATAAAACTTGTTGTACTTACCCGATTTTACCCGTATAATTCAGGAAATATTATTAAAAGCTGTATAAAGTTTTAAAACTAAGATCGATCACAAGTCACGAAAAAAAGCTCCAGGAACCTACTTATTGGATAGTTTTTTCCACCCGCATCACTCCAACCAGGCATAAAATACTTCAGAAAACTTTTACGTATCTGACACACAATTCCAATTTAGTGTAAGATGACTGATCGATACAAAAAAATGCAAAATTGAAGCATCAAAAAATACATACACTATTTAATTTTGAGCAAAGCTTTTTACGGTAGTATGCAAAGATATGATGTACATTTATAGAAAAGATAAAAAATAATAATCACCTTATTGTGTACACTTGACAATTTTTGTATGCGGTAGAAGCGTTTCACATGGTATCACATATAAAAAAATACACGAAAAGTCTTGAATATACACTCATCCCTCGCTTAACACGGTTTCAGTTTTGTTGATTTTTTTTTTCGATTAAATCTCACTTTGCAGACGTGCACAACTGTGGAAATTTCTAAGAATAACGGTTAGGGTATATCTGGACGGTTAGGGTATATCTTTTACATTTTAAATGCAAAAAAGTACCTGAAAATAATACATCAGACAATTAGTCTCTCGTTGCCCACTCAGTTGATCACTCGTTAAGTTCGAGCAGCTGATAAAATATTTGTTGTTTATGATTTGACAAATATTCAAGGTGTAATTTTCTTATTTATAATATTTTTATTATTGGAATAATTGAGTTTTAATAATACATAACATATAAAATATACAATAATTAACAAGAAGAATAATTTCTCTGGAGATAAAAATTCAAATTTTGGATCGTCTTCGAGATGGACAGAGTACGGCTGAGATTGCAAAAAAAATAGTTTGAACGAAGCAACGATTAGAACGATTAAAAGAAGTGAAGAAAAAAATAGAGCAAGTGTAATTGAGGGATCTTTAATAAGTGCGAAACATACGAATCGCATACGCAATGCAAACATAGAAAAAATGGAAAAAGCTCTGCTGATTTGGATAGAGAGTAATAACCAAAAAGGTTTAACTATGGACGGCTCTACTATACGAGAAAAGGCAAAAAGAATTTTTAATCACATAATTAATCAAGACAAAACAACAGCAATAAATCAGGACAAAGAATTTTTAGCAAGCAAAGGATGGCTTTAGAAATTTAAAAGGCGAAATTTTTTGCACAATATCAAAATGAAAGGCGAAAGTAGATCTGGCGACATTAAAGCTGCAAGAATATCCTCCAAAATTAGCTAAAATAATCGAAGAAGGGTCTTATTCGCCTGAACAGATTTTTAATGCTGACGAAACGGGTCTTTTTTGGAAGAAAATGCCAAGTAGAACTTACGTGCCAAATATGAGGAAATTTACAAGAATATAAAAAAAGAACCATCGCTGATTACCGATTTGTTTGAACGTCGACGAGACATAACAGAAAATGTAATCGAAAGTAGTTGTGATGATGACATTCGTCCAATAAAAAGAAGAAAAATTCCCATATTAATATCTTCTAGTGAGAGTGACATTGAATAATATATTTTATCTGTGTTCATAATGTTTCAATAAATTTTCAGTCCTCTACCAATTTCTTTCATATTTCTAAAAAAGAACCTATCCTCTCTTTTTCATACAATTTTTAGTCTCGCTTAACACGGTGATCTAGCAGAACCTATCTTCCGCGTTAAGCGAGGGATGGGTGTATTGAAAAACCGTAAAACTGTGAAACAGAGAGCTAAAATATATTTAGAATCGTATAAAATAAGTATATGAAAAGTAAGGAATATAGTTACTCTTTGTCTTTTAGTTGGTTAGAGTTACCAATCAAGTGGGTCTGGATTTAATTCCTCTTAAATTCTAAGTCAAAGATAGATTTATTCGTTTTAAATTTAAGACCTGAGATGTGTGATGTCAATTTCTTTAAGTTGATTTCGAATGACTTGCAAAAAAATCTCCTCGAGTGCATCTTGTATGATCTTCCAACTTCAAAGTATTTGGTGAATTTGAATTAGCTGGAATGACAAGTATTTTTTTAAATTAAAACATTATATTTACATATGTATATATGATTTGGTATTTGGTTCGAAATTACTTTTATCACTAGAACAGTTAATATGCGCATCAATTCTACGTGTTGAAGACGGTGGTTCTTAACGATTAGAATACACGTTAATTTCATCATCAATCTGCATTGTTTTCTTTCACAACATTGTACTAAGTAATAAAAGTGTATGACGATGTACATCGATATCTCATTTTTAATGTTTTGTGAATTATCTGACAACACGCCCCCACCTACGAACTGTTCACGCAGTTCACTTTATCTACATACGAGTCTTGAGATCACGTTGAAATTCGAACGCTCTTTCCAAATTTGTATCATTAAGAACTTTTCGAAATATGTATTTTTTTCAATATCCATTCAATAAAAACCGCAAAATTTGATCGCACGAAAACAAAACCGAGTGGATATTGATAGTATGTATATACAAAATAATTTTTCCCACATCAGCTCTATTCAGATGCACGACTAAATGGTATTCGTACAAAAAAAAATCATCGGAACTAGTAGTTTTTTTATTACTTATATAGTCTTATACTTCTTTGAAATTTGAATAAATAACTAATAACTAAAGCTTATAATATTTGTTAATACACACAGTAATTTGATGATTTAATCTTATAGGTCCTGTTTTTCTTACTTAGACTTTAAATTCTGTGCACGTCTTTGCTACTATGAGTAAGTAAGTAAGTGTTTGGAATCAGAGCGAACGAGATTTTGCAAGCATCATCTGTAGATTGTGTGGATGTTTTAGAAACACTTTACCGGTTGGGCATTGTTCGTATCAAGTTCGTGTGAGTCGGAGTTTTGTGATATGTTCTTCCATCTTCAAAGCTAAAATGAATAAAAATAAATAGACTACTCTGTTCCCCGTAGAGAGATATACACATAGGGTTACCAGATGGAAAAATGCCAATCTAGGACAAATTACATAGAAATGGAAGATATTAAGACATTTTAACTTAAAAATATTTACAAACTCAATCGTATAACTAAGATGTGACAAAATATTCTAGCTTATTATATTGCAATAATAGTTCTACTAGGTCTCAGAAGTATAATTATTTATCACTTTTAGGGTGTTCACTGTCAATACTTGGTAGAAAGGCATTATATTCGCTCGCAATGAGCGAAACCGGTCCTGACATTTGAGGTAAAGTGGGATAAAGTACAAAGGAATATTGTGTTTTTATTAATATAATTATTTAAACCAAAACGAATGATTAAAACTATATAATCGTATCCATTCTATATAAACAGAATATTCTTTATAGTAACTACTTGTTATTCACTTTTTAAACGTTTTTCTTTTTTAAAAGAGTAAAAATATAAGAATAAGGTTATAAAAATATAAGTAGTTAGCTAACCGCTCTTGCTTAGTCCTGATTTCGGGGCTGAGTTTTAGAGATCCCCGAAATCCAAAAAAATAAATGAATATAAGTCTACGGAAAATGAATTAATTACGAAATCTACGTACTTTAATTTGTGCTCGCGAGCAACCCAACCGAAGCCAACGATGTTGACCACTCAGTCACAAGTCCGGTCAATGAACCTACATTATCAAAATTTATAGAAAAACGAGACAAAAATGCGTTTTTTTTTTAATGCGAAACATGTGCATTACCTTTTTATTGTTTTTTTTCTAAAATAATGTTATATGAAACAGGTTGTATGCAAACAGGTCACAATTCATCAACCGTTTTATATTGAAACAGCGTTGTATAAATCCGTTTTATACGAGGCGTTGGTGTAATTATGTTAGAAAATGTTATCATTTCACTAAGAATATTTTTGCATTCTTCCGTGGGTACGTCGGTAAATAAATTTGTTACGTCAAACGAGACTAACTCACAATAAATAATCAAGTAAATTAAAGTTTATGATTTTATTAGTGAAATCGATACGATTTTTAACATGGTGGATTGGCTTAAAAACACGTTAATAATTTTTAATTCATGAGCTATCTTGAATGACGGGGAGCTACAAAACAATAACTACTGAGCAAATTAACGGTTTATGTAATGACGATAAGTATAATAATTCAGATGGCTTAGGGCTTAAATTTAAAATTTAGCTGTATGAAAATAAATCGGACAATTTTTTAAAACAAGTTTTTACTTTTTATTATAGTTTGGATAATATGTATCCTTGTTAAATAATTGAAATGCGGATTTTATTTTATCTACGTATTCACCTAAGCATCCAATTGGTCTAAAGATGCTTTTTAATGAAGCGAAACACAAGTCACAACTAGTTTCCACAACCGTGAAATAAAAAAGTAATCTACTATTTTTAACAATTTAAATAAGCCGTTTTGGTAACAAAACGGATGGCAAAATAATTGAACTAAGCTATCGTAAATATCATTGTTTTCGAAATAAAATATATTTTTGTTCAAAATCTATCTACGGGTAAGTAAAATTTGTTTTCAAAAACCATTATACAAAGAAAATGAAAATATGTTGATCGAGACTTCATAAAGGGTTAGAGTTATGCAAAACACTTTGTAAAATTTCAAAATTGAAAAGTTAATAATGAGATCGGAGTTGGCTGGGAGTTTGCTCACCTTCTCAATAATAGGCAAGAGAACGTGTTTTAAGTGTTTTGTACATTTTGTGCATACTTGACTTATTAATAAGAGAATGATATAGGTACTTCATTTTTTGAAAGAAAAATACATTATAAAAATATTTATATTACGGAAACATTGATTGAATTAGCATTTACTTGGCAGTATCACAATGTAATACAGTAAAAATAAATAGCAAAGTATTATAGAAACATTTTTCTTTCAATTTTAGCCATGCCTGTCCCAAATGTGCAGTACTTTCCAACTTCTAATGCATCTTTCGTTGAATTTTTTGGTTAGTTTAATTAGATATTAGATCCGAGATTTAATTTAAGCACTCTCTGGAATCTCGTATCGATCTTTAGCCTCTCTGCAATCTTCTTAATGTTGCCTACCTATCATGTATTCTCATTTTTTTAAACAAAAGCCAGCCGTTAATCAGGTTCACTACGTAGCAAATAAATAAATTATTTTTGAAATCTGGAATTGAATCTGGCTATTGAAAAAAAATGAGTAGCCACTCAAATTAATTGTTAGAAAATATTTTGCAAATCTAATTTAAATTTATGTCGATAAATAAAAGTTTTGTTTCTTTCTAAGTTATGAAATGATTACGGAAGGATAAAAACGTGACAACACTACAAATCGGCAAATCAATTTATGAATTTTTCCATTTACGGATTCGAACCCTTGATCCCTTAATCTTTAACCTAGTGAACAAATGCTCAGAAGGTTGACCATTAACTTACTTGTTACTCAGTTACTTGATTAGCCGCTCCCTTTTTTTTAAAGTCTAGGGATAGAAAAGATAAGGCTAGGACAGAAATAGTGGTTAGCAAAGCGCTCTCGCTACACTTCATTATTTTTTATTGAAAAGGTAGGGTATATATGGGGTAAAAGTATATTTGCTATAATGTATATAAAGATTTTGATAACTTTAATCTATGTAAAGGAATGTACTTATAATTATTACGTTTTTACGCGTATTTTTCGAACGTATTCTCACATTTTTTATAAACTCTGCTGCATATTCTTTTCAACGTTCATGGTGTTTATATTCTGACTCTATCCCATAATTTTGTATAAGATGCAAATTGTTTTTGCGCGGTTTTTAATTACACGGTTTATAAACTGAAGTGTATCCACCACGTAAATTGAGAGAAAAGTATATCATATTAAGAAACATATAATTCTAATTAATTATCAATCCCGGAACTTCTGGATATCTGGATTGATAGAACGTTAATTCCAAAATCCCGGGACTAGAAGATGTTCCCGTGATTAGATTAGATTCTTCTTCTTCTTTGACCATGTTCGCTCCCTATGTGGAGCATATGGCCGCCACGCGGCACCTCCATGTTTCCCTGTCTCCCGCCAATAGCTTTGCTTCCTCCCATGACATGCCAGCATCCCTCAGTTCCGCCGAGTACATCCTATGGATAGTACCCGACGGACGTCCAGGACGCCGGAATCCCACCGGTCGAAAGAAAAGGCAGGCAGGATTGAGGCTTTCCGGAGGCATCCGCAGCACGTGACCCAGCCAGTTCCAACGTCTCTCCATAACCACTGACGTGACGGGACGCTGTCTTGTACGCTCCCTTATCTCTGAATTCCTCACAAAATCAAACCACCTCACCCCCATTATCCGACGCAAGCATCTGTTCTCGAAGCTCAGTATACGGTTTTTCTGAGTCTTCGTCAGGTGCCATGATTCGCATTAATTAGATTAGATTAGCCTTACTCGGTGCCCCAACCTATCTTTTGTCGAACAGAGTAATTTTAGAAGGATATGAGTGAGGCAGTACTTTTGGATAGTTAATAGCATCCAACTCTATCCCGTTTTGAGAATTGGTGAGGTGTAGAGGGTATTTAAACATCGCAAATATGATTGAATTCGAACAAAAATCTATATTTGAAAGTGTTTGTACTCAAATTTAACCTGAAGATTACTCTAATCCAGGCGTGGGGAATCTTTTCTTCTCTAAAAACCGCATTCATTTTTCTGATTCGACATAAGGCTGCAGTAAACATTGACTAGGAAATCTTTGGCCGAAAACAGGAATTTACGAATTTACAAAAATTTACAGAATTACAGAACTGGTCAGAAGGCCACACCAGAGTAGCCAAAAGGCCGCATGTTCCTCACACCTGCTCTAATCACTCGGCCAGAAACTCTAACTTTTATTTTCAGTTTATATAGAAACAATTAATCAAAACTCAAAATATGTTCTTAACTTTGTTTCCCAACAAAACAAGTTCAGTCGTTTATCGAGCGCACAAATTTAAGGCGTGTAACTAATATAATATAATTTAAAATTTACGTCGTAAAAATGAAATAGGAAGGCGATTTTTTTTGGTAAAAGTTTCCTCATCCAAGAAACGGGAATTATTTTTCACATGCTAAATTATTGTTATGGTAACGTAGCACACGTCATGACGTCACAAAATAAAAGCGGTTTCAATAAATTTGTTGTCGATTAAACTAGAATTAAAACACAGCCTCTGCCTCTAATGCGAAAACCATATTGATAAACATTAGCGTTAGGGTTCTCCCCTCGAGGGAGGTCATTTAACCCTATTGACATAAGTGCTGCGTATGTGGTTTTTAGGGAAATGCCCTAGAGATGCTTCGTAACCTAGATTTTATGTTGATTATCGCAAGGATATGTCTGTATGGCAATAATTTACATATGTTTGTATTTACGAATTTATTTAATGTTATATACACAATGTAACAAATTTACAATTGGGGCTGTTCGTTTAACAACACCCTTATTATAACTCTGACACATTGCGGTAAAACCACAGATAACTGTTTGACTGTTCGTTATTCTGCTAACACAATACAAATAAAATAAAGCAGAACCTCGATACACGTCACCGTATTGATAGTTTTCCTTCATTTATCGTTTTTTTAACAGTCCATGCAAAAAAGATATGTGCGCATTTATTATTTTTCGTTAAAAAGCGATAAATCGGTGTTCTACTAACTCAGAAGTCGGCAAACTTTGGAATTAATGAGTCAAACAGGACAACGGCTTAGAACGATCACCTAAACATAATCTTAAACCTTAAACACTTTTTAACTTTTTACTGCCAAAGGCGTTGTATTAAAAAAATGTAACAAACGAGATCAATAAGTTTTTTATTAGTGAATTAGTCACGTCGTTAGCTTCAGCTACATAGCTCACGGGTGACTCTATCGATTAACCACTAGTCCTGTGCGATCAGCGATGGGCTGCCAGTAAGTTAACAAGGGGCTCGCTTAATCTCAAAGCAATTGTCGATGCTCCTGGGAAGGAGTGAATTTTTTATCACTCTTATGCATGTTTATGAAATACTTATATAATCAATCGATTGTTACTTAATACACTTATAGTATGTAACAATGTGCACTTTACCGTAAAATTATCAATGTAAATGGCCAAAAAGGTACTACGATGTATACGGAAGCTGTCGTAGATAATATATAAGTCAGAAATTGCAGTTATATACTTACTTGATCTGAGAATATTGTTTCCTCTTAAATTAACAAGAAGATCACAGGCCTTGGTAGAATTTAAAATGAGGTTCGCACGAGCTCCTCCGAGCCCCCTTCAGCCCACCCCTGGCTTAACTGTAACTTAAATAATACTGATATGTATAGTTGTTTGATTATCGAGTGAAACATATTTATTCAATAAAACTTATGTGAATATAATAACGTTTTTATTGTTAAAATTATAAATGTATTTGTATTTTCAAAATCCCATGAATTTAGTACAGGCAATTTCATGCATTTTTTTTAAATTGATGTGTTATTTTGTTCAATATCTATCATGGATTATAGTTTATTTCAGGTACAAATCTCGTTGTGATTGAAATTTTCGAAATTTCACCATCGTTATTTATTTGGTTTCTCGAAAATTTCTTCACATGTTTCACGTTTTCAAATGTGTTTTTACACACATATATTGAACCTAATATCTAAATAATTGCAAATGAAATTACACAGATAATTATAATTTAACGGGTCATACTATCAGTTCCAAAAGCCATTCTATGCAGGACCGGCTCTAAAATTTATGCGCCTGTGTGCGAGGCGCTAAAAGCGCTTCACAAAACTGAAACTAGATAGTGCGCCTATGTGCACCGCACACTTTGCGCACGCCATGAGCCAGCCATGATTTCAAGTATCATAAACATTTTGTAGATCTGCAGCGCTCTACTTTGTGAAATAAAATTGCAAGACCTACAAATCTGGAACCAAATAATTCTACCAATAGTATTTCATAAATGCTTGTGTCAATAAAAAATACAGAAAAAAACAATTAATCAAAAAGGCTCAAATCTAATTTGCGATTATGATAAAAAAGCAGCACGCGCATATTCTAAGAGCCGACCCCTGCACACAAGAAAAAGCTTTATACTGAATAATAAATTCATAATATACGTGCGACTCAAAATGACGTTCATTGCGGTCCAAAGATTGAATGATATGCGTTAAAAAATATTTTTCAATAATGGCATGTGAGAAGTTTTCAGATATTTATTTTGATACCAAATACGGTAAAAGTTCTCTATAGTAAAACAATGTATTATGTTATATCTATGATGATACAAACAAGTGTATTATAAGGAATTTCTTCTGATTTCAAGCAAGTTTGTCAGACGACATATTATTGTAAGAATGAAGTTATTTTATTTTGATTTTTCTATAATGGTAAATGATATTTTATTTTAAGTAAAGGATATAACAAGGGTGAACTTAAAAAAACTTACTTTCCCCTCAAAAATTGCTTAACAATTTAGCTGTGGCATTTTTAGATTTCTTGATCAAATAAAATAAAAGTAAAATCCATGTAGCACTTTAAGTCGAAATCTTACAATTACTTAATACAATCCTTTAATTTTAATAAAATAACATAACTTTGATGTTTTAAGTATTTCTTCTATTAAACATCATTTAATCAATATGCGGCATCTCCTATTTTTTTTTACCACCTACCTATTTCTTTGCTTCCTATTATTGACAAATCAGCATCTTTAAGTCAAGGCGACTAAGCCTAATTTCTAAGCGACTAATTTCACAGTCCAGCAGGGTTGAGGTCCAAAAACCATTTGCAGCATTCGCGTCAGTCAGTTTCAACACTTTACCAAGATCACTAATGAAACAGGGATATGCTTATTATCGTATCTCAAAACAGATTTGGTTTTAAAATCAATTATTTTTAACATATATTAAATTTATTTGCGCGATTTCGCGACTTTTTTAGTCGGCGCCGTCTCTTTTTTACGCGATTTACTCATTGTTACACGAATTTTTTCTTCGATTTTTTTACATAAGTAATGGTGACCTTACATTTAAAAAAGTGGTAATTCTACGCAGAATCATAGGATGTGATGACTCTAATCTGAATTTTTTATTAAATATATATATTGAGTTTCTTTAATAGCACTTTTCGGCCATAATTTTTTCTCAAACACAGATAGCTAAATATGTATTAAATCTACTAAGTAAATGCTCAACGATGAGGACGATAACGAGTCAGAAAATAGTAGTGACGAGGAGGCAGAAGAACCGAAATTCTCAGCTAAAACAATTTAAGAAGGATACAAAATGTCAACCCAGATGGTATTTTTTTGACAAACGATCTTGATGCCAGGTGGGATAGAAAATTTCAAAACGAATTAAGACTCAAATGAAGAAATCAAACCAAAAAATTTAACGGAATTTATTGTAAAGAGAAATGATTTACCATCGAATGAACAAAACTAATCCAGTGTAGTAATAATCGACTCAGATCAAGAATCTAGAAAAAACAGAATTTCATTAAGCGGGTCAGATATGTTCACTCAAAAAATTGCGTACGAATATATTTCGCAACCGACAGCGACAGCAGCGAATAACTAATATTATATAGTGAATACAATTATACATGTTTAGTTATATGTACCTGTTTTTCATTTTATTTTTATATAAAATAAAATATAATGGTTATTTTGTAAAAAAAAATCCTTTTTTTGCGCGAATTTGAAAAGTAAACATTAATTTTTCAATTTATTAATTGATTTGGCATTTACTTGGTAGAACTCCATTTATAACAGATTAAAAATAACAAAGTATTTTAGTTCTACAGTTTTTAATAATTTTATTCGTTGATAGCTATTTCGGCTTGCGCCAACGTCAGAACTAGTTTTGACGATGGCGCAAGCTGTAGAACTAAAATACTTTGTTATTAATTTTTCATACAGTTTTGATTTATTTGATTTTTTTATCAGTATTTTACGCAATATTTTGACTTTGTATGAAAGTTTAATTTTTTAAGCGCATCAATTTTTGGAACCAATGTATCTCGTAAAAAAGTATAGGGTGTAATGACCTAAAAAAAATAATTACTAACGAAATCATAATCAGCGTCATAAATAACACTATTTCATTTTTGTAGAAATTGTTTTAATGTTATGATTTTGCCTTTGAGTTTTGAAATGTTTTGTTATTTGTTTGAATGTCAAAAAAGCCTAGATACAAAAATAATGCGATAATAATATCAAATAAACTTTGCCAAAACTTTCTGTGAGTTATTTCATTTTAATGACTGATTTTTTCCAGCAGGGGTAGAAATCAAAAGTATTATAATGATCGGATATTACTAGTATTTCAGTATTTTATTCATTCGCATATAGATGATTATTACCGAATGGGGTTGTTAAAGTTGAATATTTTTTTCAGCTTACTAGTTAAGCATTATCAATAAAACTATTTTGTTACAGTTTTTATGAAGGGGGAAGGGAGATTTTTTCAAACCAGCAAAATGTATACTATTAAAAATCTTTTAATATACCCTTAATAAACTGTGTTTTACATGCAGAAAATAATGTAATTAAATACAAAAAAGTTATTTTACTTTGATCATTAGTATTTATAGTCGTTTTGAGTTAGTTTTACGGTTAGGACTTTAAAAATACAAATAAAGTAATAGAATTTTTTGAAAAATGAACAAAAGAAGTAGTCGCTTATTAGTCAAACAAACAACCCTTTTTGTAAATTGAATTTAGCGAAAAATTATAACGAAAGAAGAATTTGTACATTTTTTTGCCAGTAAAGAGAAACTAAGCCAATTAAAATTATTACTTCAGATGGTCGCTGTTCTAAAAGTGTCAAAATATATTCTTTTGAAATCCTTAATCACTAGAAGGTATTCTTTGATACAAAAAATCTCAATTATAAAATTGAGAGAATTTTGTTTTGTCTTATTCGTTAAAATAAAAAAATGAAATTATTTATCCTTTCTTTAGGATATACCGTTTTTTTTTGTACCGTCTGTTAAATAATTCGATATAAAACAGTGTACATATCTAATTAAGATATTTTTAGTAAAATAACTGTAAATTTTAAGAAGAAGACAGTACTAAATTGTTCAATGTTCTTGTGCCTTTGAATATGTTATTGCGATATGTTTGTATATATTCTTTATTCCCATTTCTTTATCGAATTTTTTACGGATCTTTCAGAATAAGAAGCACACATCACTTGTATGTTTATTTCTATGACATTGCTCAACGCTTTCGCACATTTTAAACATTTTTTTTATATATGTGACGATTTGAAAAAAAGCAATAACTAGAAATTACGGTAAATTAAGTTTTTGTAGGACGTAGATTAGGAGCGGACTTACCAGCCTCTTGTTACGTCCAAAATAAAGAAGCGGCGGTGGACCTGGTATGGACACGTGCTAAAGATACCCCAAGAGAGCCTGAACCCTGCCTGTCTCTTCTTCCAACCGGATGGATCCCGGCGTCGTGGAAGGCCACTGATGATCATGCACAGGATGTACTCAGCGGAGTTACGGAACGGTGGGATGACCTGGGAATAGGGCTTCCAAACCGGTTTAAACCGAAACCGGTTAACCGGTTTATTGCATGTTTTGAAAAAAACCGAAAACCGGTTTATTTTACGCGGTTAACCGCGTTTTATCAATAATACTCTTTACTTATTTTTCATTTTTTTTTCAAAAAGAAAAATCTTTTACAATGAATTTACTGCGTATAAGCGGAAAAAATTTACATAACACAAGACACATGCATATAAATTGTATTAAAAAATCTACTTATATCTCAAAGTTGTCCATGTTGTGAACAGAAATGACTTTTTCAAATAATTTAATATTTATTCGTAATTATTGACAATTATTTATCAAAAGACGGAATGATTTTTACATGCACGTTACTCAATAACCTTTATTGTAAATTTGACAAATCATCCGTATAAATCATGAAAAAAACTATTAATAAGAATATGTACTATATATAACTATCTACCATTTGAAAACGTATACAATTTAATTAATGAGTAATAATCTACATCTCCTTACCCACTGTTATTTTGTTGTGTGCTTGTTAGTAGATATATTCTTCCTTTGCATGATTATTGCATTATAATTAATCTAAGTATACTTGATTTTGTCTTCAAATCAACAATGCAAAAAATCGCTGCTTTAAATATGATAATTTTAATTATTGTATGAACCTTTTATTCTGCATCATAATGCAATATGTGAAAACTAATACCCAAAAGTTAATTGTAAAGTTTTACCTAACGGGGGGTCAAAATTATTCCAAGAACTTTGTCCCATGTCACTTTTACTGTATTGTTCAATTATATGGTTGCTTTTTGTTAACTTCATACATTTCCGTTTGAAAAATGATGACAAAAGATGCAGTAGTATTTTTATAACCTAAGTAGGTATTCATCCTTTCTCAGTTGTCATTAAATTAATACCAGATGTGGCTAAAATCTCAGTCCCACAAGGTCGACGAAGTAAGTTTAATAATAATTAAACAATAGAACGGACAAACCTAGTAGATGTTTTATGACCTAGTAAAGTTTAATCCTAATACATTTACAGTATTTTTTAATGCGGAAAAAATGTTTCTTTTTAATAAAACAATATGAGATTATTGATAGTTTCTCAGTAATATACAAATTGCTTATACGCAGCGATTATGAGGTTATAGGAAATTAAGAAGTCATTAATATTTTTCAGGTAAATAGCACAATATCTATATTAACTAGAACAATATAAAAAATATATTTAAATACAGCTTTGCTTGGTGCCTATTTTTGATTAATACAATTTTTGAATTCAAATTTGTAGTTTCGTGAAATATAACATTTACGATGCATTCTTTTTTCACGAATTATTTTCTTGAGCAATAAATTAACAAACACTGTGAACTATGATTTTTTTTAACATAATATTATGTAAATAATTTTGTACGTGATACGTAAATGTAAATTTTAGTATCGTATAATACCTATATGTATAAATAAATAATTGTTCAGAAAATAACATATACTCAATAAATAATTGATGTTATCATAAAATATAATTATTATTGTGCTTGTTAAGTATTATGGTCTGCACATGATTAACATGATAACGCCGAGTCCATGGGCGAGTGGTCAACGTAGTTTCTTTGGGTTGCGGACCAAATGAGCTCGAGTCCCAGTACGGACGGATTTTTGCAATCAGTTCATAGATTTCTTATCTATGGCATGGATGTCTGTGTTGCCTAATATTCTATTCCACTATCTCTTAAATTACTATGACGTAGTGAGAGTGATCAGCCACCCATGTCCTAGAAATAACTTTCAATCTCTTCTCTCTTCGAAAAAAGAGGGGGTTGAGCAACTGAGTAACAAGCAGTTCTCGTTAAAAAATAATAGTTTGAGTCTATATGCTTCAAAGTGGTAGTGGAGACATAATATAAGCTAAAATTATTGTATTCTACTATATATTTGTCTAAGCATTGGATGTCCTATTTAGTCGATATGCTCAAAAAAATCAATGCATTTATTTAAAGATCTTTCTTTTGATGAGTTTTATTATCAAGTTCTATTTTTTTATTTGACATATTTTTATCATAAAATATTTTTCCAGATTTGATTGTCATTGTTGTATATATATATATATGTATAATGCCTTCTGTGTTCCATCTATAAGATAAATATCGATTTTTCATTAAAATTGGAGCATTTATGACAAACATTTAAAAAAATCCAGTTTTTTTTTTTTTTTGCATACCTACCTAATCAAAATACGTTATATTTCGTTTTAAGCCGGTTAACCGGTTTTATTGCCAGAAATAAACCGAAAACCGGTTAGTTGGAAAGTCCGGTTAATCGGAAGCCCTACCTGGGAGTAAGCAAGGAGACTGGCTGGGGATAGAGAATCATGGAAGAACTTCGTGGTGACCATATGCTCCGTATAGGGAGCGGATATGGACAAAAAAATATAATAAAAAAAAAAAAGCAGACTGTGATTATATGTAACATATGTATATACAATAAAACTGCAACGTTTATAATTAAATAAGTATAAAGTACAAAAAATATCTGACATTTCAACTGCTAATAACCAACGTACCAAATATTTTAAAACTATTTAATCATACGAGATCAGCTTGATGAAAAAAAACACTCACACACACACTCATGTTTAAGATCTCAAGATCTCATTGGATTAGAAAAATCTAAATTTGATATTGATTTTTACGGGACTATACACGTATGGGAACTAGGTAAGAGCTGTTACTACAATACCAGATGTAAGAAAACCGCAACTCCCGAATCATATACGGCTCTGCAGACATGAACTTTTCAACATATCACATTTTTTACCCTAAGTCTCTATATATTTAAAAATCTCGTGTCACGGTGTTTGTGTCCAAACTGCTCCGAAACGGCTGGACCGATTTTTTTTTATGTATATTTGTTAGATATGAGAATAGGTTGTAAAGTATATTTCATCACGCTAGGTGAAGGGTGTCTCTATCCAGATTTTTTTTTCAATATTCCCGACATCCGTCATTCGAATTTAAAACAATTGAAATAGACGTCTTTTTATGTTCAAAATTCAAATTTCCTGGCTTAGAACTGAAGCATCGTAATAATATTGAAAGAACTTTATTTAAAAGTTTGCATCGCTACGAAGTTTTTTAAATAATCAAATATACTGATTCGATTTTTTGAAGCTATAATTATAGGGCTGGGCGAAGATTTTTCGGAGTTGATTTGACAGATTTTGATCAGTGTCGTTGATTCGATTATTGGTGGTATGGTTATATTTTGCATCCGGCCTTGAAAATCTTTTTAATTTCTTACACGCATTAGGAATATTCTAATGACAGTAGGGATATTTTATAGAACTATATTTCAATTTTTATTTTAAAATCTTCTACTACGAAAAAACATCATTCCAAAAATTAAATAATTTAAATACTGCAGGGCTTTTGATATACGCCACGAGGTCTATTTCTGCTACTACGAAAAATGATTGTTAGCAAACTTAAACATTATTCCAAAAATGAAAAAATTTACAATTTAACTACTGCAAGGCTGTCGATATACGCCCCGAGGTCAATTTCTGCTACTACAAAAAAATATTTTTAGCAAACTTAAACATTATTCCAAAAATTAAATAATTTACAATTTAAATACTGCAGGGTTGTCGATATACGCCACGAGGTCTATTTCTGCTATGATTGTTGGCAAACATAAACATTATTCCAAAAATTAAATAATATATAATTTAAATACTGCAGGGCTGTCGAAATATGCCCTGAGGTCTATTTCTGCTACTACGAAAAATGATTTTTAGCAAACTTAAATATTATTCCAAAAATTAAATAATTTACAAGTTAAATACTGCAGGGCTGTCGATATACGCCCCGAGGTCAGTTTCTGCTACTACGAAAAATGATTTTTAGCAAACTTAAACATTATTCCAAAAATTAAATAATTTACAATTTGAATACTGCAGGGTTGTCGATATACGCCACGAGGTCTATTTCTGCTGTGACTGTTAGCAAACATAAACATAATTATAAAAAATAAATAATTTACAATTTAGATACTGCAGGGCTGTCGATATACGCCACGTAGTCTATTTCTGCTACTACGAAAAATTAATGTTAGCAAACTTGAACATTATTCCAAAATTTCAATAATTTTCAATTTAAAACTGCAGGGCTGTCGATATATGCCCCGAGATCTATTTCTTCTTCTACGAAATATATTTGTTAGCAAACTTAAAACATTTCAAATATTATAAAAATTATATTATTTACAATTTAAATACTGCAGGACTGTCAATACATATCCCGAGATTTTTTCCTTTTTTTACGAAATATATTTGTTAGCAAACTTAAACATTTCAATTCAAGTGCGCAGAATCTTAAGTCCAAAATAAGCAAGTTGTTTATGACTCCTTAGTTACGTTTGATACGTGCCATGGTTACGTCAAACAATCAAAGGGTATTGTAAACAATTATCAAATGAATTTTTAATAGTCGTCACAAAGCATTTCTTTCGCTGTCAAACAATTATGCCACCTAAAAGACTAGCTATTAGTTGATCTAGACGTCAAGCACGAAATAAAACGCCATCACGAGCTTCAGAAACAGACGAGCAAGTTTAGAAACCGTTTGAGCTCTCACTGCTCAAGCCCGATCGTCTGATACAATGATATGCAAACAACCCTTTTGACCGTGATTTGCAACGAGAAACACAATTTGATGTCGACAAATTGGGTACATTCGTTCAAACAAATCTTCCGAAATTGGTCCCAAAACAATACATAGCGTATGACAGAATTATGCATGCCATCAATCACAAGCCAAAACATTGGATCACAAAACAATATTGCATTGGCAATCGCTTCATCTGCAATTGCAGCAAATCTTTTGGATGGTGGTCAAACAGCGCATTCAGCAAAGAAATTGCCTTTGAACACCAACATGCTATATCAAAACAATGTCCTGAATGGATGAAGTACTTTAATCATATCAACTCATTAAATGGGACGAATTTACTATGGCGCACAAAAATGCATTGGAAAATCTTCACTATATGTACACTAAAAGATTTGAGAGGAAGTGAACAGGTCTTTGGTGGCGCACCTTTTTTATTGTCTGGTGATTTTCGACAAAATCTACCAGTTTTACCATGAACCAAGTGCATGTCTAATGAAGAATCAAGTGCATGTCTCAAATCATCAGTTTTATGGTGACATGTGCAGAAATTGACTTTGAAAGCTAATATGCGTGTAGAATTACAATATGACGCATACGCTGAACGTTTCAAAAAATAATTTTCGGGAATTGGGAATGGAAAAATGGAAATTGATGAATCCACACAATGTATGACATTGCCACCAAGCTTTCATAAAATTACAGGAACCATAAGCGAATTGATGCACAAAGTTTTCCAAAATATATAAATTTCCAAAGATCTATTCATATACACACCGGACAAAAAAACAAAATATATCCAAATGCACTTCAATATACATAATTAAAACACAAACACTTTCTTTCTTTGAGTGGCTTTGCAACGCATGTCGGGTCAGCTAGTATCTATATATATATTTATTAAATATCTATATACATTGCATATTATTGGCTCTCTGATACCTTTGCTATCCTGTTTCCTTGACAACTTGGCTCTTCTCACTTGACAGTTTACCGACTCCTTCACTAGAAAGGGTGTTCAAACTTTTTTTCTCGATGGAAACTACTTTTTGGCTACTTGGCATGATTGGACTTCTGGACTTTTTATAAGAATTTTTATGTTGGGTTTTATTCCCTTTATCAAACATAAAAGTGACTAGCTGTAAGCCCGTTACCCAGCAACGTGAGATTTTTTTGCATTATACTAATAATATTTAAAAATAATGTTTAAGTTTTACAACCATTTTTCGTAGTAGCAGAAATATTGTAAATTATTTAATTTTTGGAATAATTTTTAAGTTTGCTAACAACCATTTTTCGTAGTAGCAGAAATTTCGTAAAATATTGAATTTTTGGAATAATGTTTAAGTTTGATAACAACCATTTTTCGTAACAGCCAAAATGTCGTAAATTATTTAATTTTTGAATAATGTTTAAGTTTGCTAACGATCATTTTTCGTAGTAGGAGAAATTTCGTAAAATATTTAATTTTTGGAATAATGTTTAAGTTTGCTAACAACCCTTTTTCGTAGTAGCCGAAATTTCGTAAATTATTTAATTTTTGGAATAATGTTTAAGTTCGCTAACAACCATTTTTTGTAGTTGCAGAAATATCGTAAATTATTATATTTTGGAATAATGTTTAAGTTTGCTAACAATCATTTTTCGTAGTAGCAAAAATTTCGTAAATTATTGAATTTTCAGAGTAATGTTTAAGTTTGCTAACAACCATTTTTCGTAGTAGCAGAAATTTCGTAAATTATTAAATCTTTGGAATAATGTTCAAGTTTGCTGACAATCATTTTTCATAGTACCATAAATCGACCTCGGCGCATATATCGACAGCCCTGCAGTTTTTAAATTGCAAATTATTGAATTTTTGGAATAATGTTCAAGTTTGCTAACAATCATTTTTCGTAGTATATATATTTTATTTAACTAATTTTCAAATACGCTAACAAATTAATTTCGTAAAAGAAGAAAAAGACCCGAGGACATCAGTACGCACACATTTGTGAAAAGTGAGTCAAAAGTTAAAAGTGAAAAGTAAAAAGTGAAAACTAAAAAGTGATTATTTTATCGACTATTAATATAAAGACTAGCTGTAAACCCGTTGCCCAGCAACGTGAGATTTTTGTTGCAAAGTTTTATGGTATTTTATGGTATTTTATTTTATTTTATTTTATTTTATTTTTATTTATTTTATTTTTATAGTTAGCAGAAATTTCGTAAATTATTTAATTTTTGGAATAATGTTTAAGTTTGCTAACAACCATTTTTTGTAGTAGCCGAAATTTCGTTTATATTTAATTTTTGGAATAATGTTCAAGTTTGCTAACAACCATTTTTCGTAGTAGCAGAAATTTCGTAAAATATTTTATTTTTGAAATAATGTTTAAGGTTGCTAACAACCATTTTTTGTTGTAGTCGAAATTTCGTAAATTATTTAATTTTTGGAATAATGTTCAAGTTTGCTAACAACCATTTTTCGTAGGAGCAGAAATTTCGTAAAATATTTAATATTTGAAATAATGTTTATGTTTGCTAACAACCATTTTTCGTAGTAGCTGAAATTTCGTAAATTATTTAATAATAATAATTTTAAGTTTAAGTTTGCTATCAACCATTTTTCGTAGTAGCAGAAATTTTGTATATTATTGATTTTTTGGAATAATGTTTAAGTTTGCTAATAACCATTTTTCGTAGTAGCCGAAATTTCGTAAATTATTTAATTTTTGGAATAATGTTTAAGTTTGCTAACAACCATTTTTCGTAGTAGCAGAAATTTCGTAAATTATTGAATTTTTGGAATAAGTTTAAGTTTGCTATCAACCATTTTTCGTAGTAGTAGAAATTTTGTATATTATTGATTTTTTGGAATAAAGATTAAGTTTGCTAACAACCATTTTTCTTAGTAGCCGAAATTTCGTAAATTATTTAATTTTTCGAATAATGTTTAAGTTTGCTAACAATCGTAGTCGCAGAAATTTCTATTTCAGAAATAATAAATAAAATAAAATAAACTAATTCAGAAATAGGCCTCTATTTTATTTAAGTATTTTTTGAGTGAATTAACAAATAAAAAACGCAATTTATCAAAAATTATCAAAATGTTGACTTATTCTCCAAATAGAATTTTTGAAAAACTTAGTTCGCTAGTCAATCGAATTCTGTTATTTTGATAGCATTTATTTTCATACGATCAATATGTACTGTGTTTTAAAAAGAAAGTTTTTAAAAAAAATAATGTTATAAACCCAAAAAAAATTGCTCGAGTCAAGATTCGAATCTACGCCTAAAATCTGTCACTTTCAATATCGTTCCGTTTTCAAATGTTTAATTTATATGGTCAATTTTTATCACTAAGGGTAACAACCTAGTTGGCTCAGTTGATAGAGAGCTCGGCTGCTAATACAAAGGTCGACAGTTCAAATCTCGGTTGACGGTGCTGATTTTTTGTATGGAAATTTTATTTTAATTTTATCTTATTTTATTTTATTTTATTTTTGATTTTAATTCGATTATTTAATTTTTCGAATAATGTTTAAGTTTGCTAACAATCGTAGTCGCAGAAATTTCTATTTCAGAAATAATAAATAAAATAAAATAAACTAATTCAGAAATAGGCCTCTATTTTATTCAAGTATTTTTTGAGTGAACTAACAAATAAAAAACGCAATTTATCAAAAATTATCAAAATGTTGACTTATTCTCCAAATAGAATTTTTGAAAAACTTAGTTCGCTAGTCAATCGAATTCTGTTATTTTGATAGCATTTATTTTCATACGATCAATATGTACTGTGTTTTAAAAAGAAAGTTTTCAAAAAAAATAATGTTTTAAACCCAAAAAAAAATGCTCGAGTCAAGATTCGAACCTACGCCTTTAGATTTTAATCTGTCACTTTCAATATCGTTCCGTTTTCAAATGTTTAATGTATATGGTCAATTTTTATCACTATGGGTAACAACCTAGTTAGCTCAGCTGATAGAGAGCTCGGCTGGTAATACAAAGGTCGACAGTTCAAATCTCGGTTGACAGTGCTGATTTTTTGTATGGGATTTTCAGAGATTTTTAATGACACCAAATTTGGTTCATCAAATAATAATATATGACGTCATCGAAAAGGTAGGAATAAAAAATGGCGACATCGTGGCTGGTGAGGGGGAGGGGGAGGAGGAGAGGAAATCGAGGAAAATCATAAGTAACAGTGTATGGAAAAATTGTTTTTAGTATGAATAAAAAAATGGAGACAGCGCGGCTGGGGAGGAGGAGGAGGGGCAGGGGAAGGGGAAATCGGGGAGATCCTTCATACACTCACTCAAACAAACGGACGGACCTTATCGGCTATTAATATATGGATTATTTTGAATGGGAAATAACATTAGACATGTGCTTTCAAAACAATTAAATTTTATAATGCTTTTAACAAAATTTATAAATGAGCTATTTGGCATTGTGTATAGTTGCCAATCAGCAGATATTTTGTTGATAACCTCTTGTTCCAAAGCGCATGCAGTCGTCAAAGTGATTATTTGTCAAACGAGTTCGATATTTGGATGTTTGGTAATTCATATAATAAAAATATGATTCGCATAATAATGTGTGATTTTAAAGCATGGTGAAATTTAGAGAGATAGACGTCAATACATTTAAATAGTTTTGGTGATAACCTTTGTCGAACAATGCCGTGACCGCGGTCTTACTTCGATCATTCGCTAATCCCATAATTTAACAAATAATCACGCATCATGTCGAGCCGAATTAGTACGACAGCCGTTTTATTTTTTCACGGACGGCTGTAAATATTTATTATGCATATAATAATATAAGAGCAAACTTCAGACGCTGACTAGTTAGTATGACATCAAAGTTTGATGTCCAATTTGCAATATTTGTCTCGATGAGTTGACGTATTGATATTACAATGGAACGTTAATGATAGTGGCTTGCAGATGCCTTTGTCACTTCTATTCTGTAGCTTTTGTGTTAAATATATCTGCTCTTGAACATACACAATGTCACCTATCGTAAGTCACAAACCTTTACCGGTGATACTATAATTATAATGAGTACGTATCTAATTCCAGTACGAGAAATCCTCCACTAACGACGGGTCGATTTACGATGATTAACATAGAGTCAATAGTCATTAGCAATTGAAAAAAAGGACGAGTTGTGATGTCCAATGTTTGATGTTTTTTAATTCGATATTAAAGTTTACTTAAGCTAAAAGAATATTTACAGTCTGTGAATTTCTGAATGAAATGCGGCTAGTTTATAAGAAAATGGGTGCATTGAAATTTTCTGAATTACGGCGTCGAATAATGTTGGTTTACGAAATATTGTGAGAAGAGTTATTAATGTTTATGTTTAAGTCAAGAAAGTTAATATTCTTGCCTCCAACTTCTTAAGTGAATTGATTATTTTTATCTAATGAATTTATATCATTTTCATCAAACTGACAAAGAATATAGTCTACATAACGGAACCAATATAACTAAGTGACACATTTATTTCTTATATAAACACGATACATTCATTTACTAAGCATTAGTTCAAGTTCGTCCGTGTACTGGAACGCCTGAAAATGCCGAAAGATAAACAGTTAGTACTTGTAATTCTAGAAAATAAATTTCCCCCACTCATCGGAAATTTACATCTTAAAGATGCAGCGTTCTTTCAAATTGAACATGGAATGCAAAAATGGGTTAAGATTATGAAAGGTTTTTAAGTGTTAGTCATTGTTTTCAGGAAAAATTTGCTCACTACAGGGATATTTATAGATAAAAAAGAAACAGTTCAAACTTAAACTTTCATTTAAAAAAAAACCCATCGCTGCTTCTTTTCCTACTAATAATGAAACAATGAATTTGACTAGCTGATGAAAAGGTTATTTAAGTGAATGTGAATGTGTTATTAAATAATAAACATTTTTTTAAATGTAAATGTTTTAACTTTTTTGAAGACTTATAAATAATATATATGAAGATCGGTCGACATTAATAATATTCACTTTTAGGGTGTTCACTATCAATACTTGGTGGAAAGGCTTTATATTAATAAAAACACAATAATCCTTTGTAATTCATTCCACTTTATTTAATATGTCAGGACCGGTTTCGCTCATTGCGAGCATTGTCAACTGACAACTGACGCTCATGTTCGCAATGAGCGAAACCGGTCCTGACATATTAAATAAAATGGAATGAAGTACAAAGGATTATTGTGTTTTTATTAATTAATAATATTGTTTCAGTAGTTAAGTATTAACATAGTTTAAAGCATTTTTTTTATTTACTAAAAATGCTGCAGAGCTAAAAAGTTTCCGAAGAGGTAGAAGCGTTAGAACACATGAATAGATTACATACTAAAATAAATAAACATACATACTCAGTTGACAATGCTCGCAATGAGTGAAAACGGTCCTGACATTTTAAATAAAGTGGAATAAATTACAAAAGAATATTGTGTTTTTATCAACACACTAAAAACTATTCATTTAATTAAATGATTTCATTCAATTTTCAAACAATGTTATTACCCTGATTATTGTTATGAAGGCAAGACATGAATATCTTTAAATACTGAAATATACAAAATCAAATTGAAGCGGTTGTACGCAAAATAAAAATAAATGATTATCTAAGAATGTTACCGTTGATACTCGATAGAGATATATTTCATGAATAAAAACTTGACCGTGCATCTTATTTCAGATGCAGTACAAGATTGACGTATAGAAGTTTTCACAAAGCAAGGAAATTGGGAGGCCAAAAATGGATTTATGCAGAGAAAGTATGGAGATGAAGGGATGCCTGGAGAAACTAAGGGTAATTATAATACTTGGATAACATAATGTAGGAATAGTTAACAGGTTAGAAGGGATAATTCCACTTCTATATTTTACAAATAAAATTAAAACAAAACTGGTGCAAATATTACATATTAAATATTACTTATGTGGAACTTATTTACTTGAATCATTACAAGAAGCATAATTATTTTTATGTAAATAGGTTTTTTTTTGTCTCTGAATTTTCTGGTAGCTCAAGAGCTTGAATCAGAAAATTCTTGTTTCTAATATAAAGCTATCTGTCACACTTACTTTTATACATAAGTTTGTATACGCTCACGTCTTACAACCCATGAAACAAAGCCCAGTAGCAACATTCGATGCCTATTATTTTGGAAAACCGATACACCAACCAAAAACTGATAGAATAAATAGAAAAACCACTCGGGCCTAGTGGAAACAATGTAATATGATGAAAGCTATTAGAAACATCGAGGAAGCATGGAATGTAGTCAAAATGGCGCTTGTTAAAGTTTTTTGGAGATAACATGTCAAAAAAAGACAGTCAATAGAAATTAGATTCCTTTTTTTAAAGCTGAAAAAAATGAAAAAGACTTCTTCTGAAGAAGAGATAATTTTCTTTTCAGTTATATCTGACATTTATTTTATAAATATTTTTTTAAAATAAAGTGTTGTTTTTGCCCGTGTTAATTGCAATTTCCCCCACTATAATAAACAGCATTAATTTTAAATGTACTTCTGAGAATGAAGTGAAGCCGAAAAAGCTGTCCACTAACTTACATATATAATGTAATTTCTTTGTTTTTTAGAAGTTATTATAACAGAGCTCTTTTAGATTAAATGCTAATTCAATAAATACATAATACTTTTTCGTTGAAAGTATGTCTTCGGCTGCTTGAAAATAATATGATCATAGCAATAATTTTTACTCATTTCGCTAACAAATGACGTAGAGCATCCTTTTTGGAGGGGTATCGTTTGTTATAGTAGCTCAACGAGAATGGGTCGATTCAAAGATAACACTATTTTTTATCAAAGTGTCTGTATTTGCCCGCGGGCGGTAGCAGCATCAAACCCGATATTAAACTTTATGCTGAGTTTGCTCCGATATTAAACTAAATTATTACACTCGCTGAAAGATATGGAAAATTTATTTATTGACTTTGGCCTCTTATTTAGAGTCTTTTTTAATAACACCATCCATAAACAACAGTTTTGATGCCCATTGTTAACTTAAAGTTAGAATTATTGCTCAACCATCCCAGAAAGGCAAGAATGCACTTGTGGATTCAACTGTCAGGACACTAATCACGTACTGTGGGATTGTCCCGACATAAATGTCGAAACAATAGTGCTGTTTGTTGGACTCCGTTCTCATACAAGCCCAATAAGCCAGATTTATTGGTCTCAACTAAGGGCAACTTTGATGCATTCAATAATTTTGAACATCAAATGGGAAATTTTTCATCCCTTTTTGGATTCGACAAAGAGCTGATTAAACTTTACCGCCACAGTGGGTTCTCTGTATACACCGGTACACAAGATTCTCAATACAACTGAAACTAATTTTAGAGAAAGTCACACATTCTTTTTATTCTAGGGACTAAAAGATTAGTGCCATGTAGCTCTGTAACAGACAAAGAACGTAAAGAGAAAAATATTTTCTTTTTTTGGTTGTTACTAGTTATCAAATTACAGACGTTAAGCAGCCACATAACAAATGGTAACATTTTTTAAATTATTTAAGTGTTAATTTTGAACCTTAAAACTATTTTTAAAACAGTCTTGAGATAGTAATTTGTGATATTTATAACGAAGAGTCTGTCGGCTGATGGTTGTGAACGGGCAAAATGATAAAATACTGGTTAAAACTGTTCGTATCGTGATATTAAATTCGAAGATTTTATTTTAACTTGCCCAGTCCTTGTGTGACTTGAAAGAGATAATCAAATGGCGTCGAATTGACCTTTTATCAGAAGGTTGCGTGCACAATCTCTTGTTTACTATCTTTCTCTTATGTCTAAAGACATAACTTAATAAATAGATTTTAAGTTCACTAAACAAACAGCTCAATCGTCTAGCGATCTTGGTGAAAAGATATTATATTAAAAAAATAAAACACTTCATTGTACTAATTCCACAAGTATCATGATAATTCTCGCGATTAGCGAAAACAGCTTAATGTTTATGTGGAATATGTAGAACTATTACGAAAAATGAAGCACACGGACATAAGAGAGAAAAATAAAATATCTATTAAATACTGAATAATATTTTTATTAAATATGTATGTATAAATTTCACAATATTTTAACAATACGATGTTCATGTATTTGTGAACAATGCGTATGATTTTATTTTATTTTTGTTATTATCTTATTATTATTGTTTTATAAAATTAATTATCTTTAAAATATATCAACGATATAAATTATGTATCCAGAACGACTGTGGCATGTAGTAATTAATTAACATCGTTCAACAACTTCATCTTTAAAATTTTATTTAAATGAAACGTATACAATCATCACTCATCCCCTCGCCCACAAAATATATTATACATTCATAATAATAGAATAGGTTCCACTCATGGTGCTTTGCTTGATTCTGTAATATTTCATTTAGTAAAAGTAAGAGCGGCTTATATCTGTTAGTACATTGAAGGTTGATTTACCAATAATTTATTTTCTAGTCTTCTTTGAAAGATAACTGCGGTAAGTTTTATAGAGTAAAACACTGACAATTTCTATCTGTGAATACCAACCTTTTATTTACCATTTCTGTTTATTTTTAAAATCCTTTTTATAATGTGATGGTTGACATTGTTTTGATAACAAGTAATTAATTTATACACTATTACTGCACGAAAAAATGCATATTCCGTTTTTCGAAAAATATGTGTAATTCAGTCACTCGTTCTACCCTTTTTTAGAAAAGATAAGTTGTTTTTAACATCAGATGAGTGTAAGAGACGTATATATATATATGATTTAAAAACAGAAGTGTATATTCGGGGTGTGCAAAGTGTGTGCCGCACAGTCTGAATATACGTCTGCAAAATCTAGAAAATGAAGCCAAATATTTGTAGTGCGGTAGTGTACTGAATTCGTATATGTATGCGCAAAGACGAGCGTTGTGCTTAGCCACACTACCCGCCTTCCCATAAAATTGCATACAGTCGCGCAGTCTAGGTACGCGTGTTGTGGAGCGAGTAATTTTGTACGCAACTCGCTGGAAGGAGAACTATTAAGTTACAGCACACGGTCTCGTTCGGTTTCTCGGGCGTTTCTTTTTGTATAAGGTAATTTTTCTTATATGTTGGCGTGATAGTCGTAATATATTATTATTCATTAATATTGATTCTATTTTTATTTCTAGATTTGATTTTACCCTTATCATTACTAATAGTTCTTAAGACATTTTGAAGTATATTTTTTTAAATCCATGTCCCCTCTTAACGTGGATCATGTGTCCTTTTTATGTAGGTATTTCAACATTTATTTTTTGACGAGATCTGCTTGTCACTTAGTTGTTAGATAAATATAAAAAATGTTAAGGTTTTATCTTTATAACAAACTACCATCTGTAACAGTATGCCATTTGGCATCGATATTATTTTATTTTATTAAATAAGAATAAGATTTTATAAATGCTATACAAATTTCGGTAGTTTGTTGTCTAGAGCTTGACACTTTTCGCCTACCCCGGTTCCAGAACTTTATTTTTAGGTTGTTTTAACTCAGAGACAGAGTCGAAAGAGGCGAAAAAGTTATCAAATTCAATTTAATATTAAAAAATATTTTTTTACATAGTTACCGCAGAATACTTCGAAAATGTTATACTATATAATTACTCGATATTGATAAAAGGTTGCAGCTGAATGATCTCATGCAAAACTCTACTTGCTTATCTAACCTGTGACGAAAATTATCAGCAAATAAATTCAAATTAGGTTTGCACGACGAATCGTCAAAAGCGTTGTGGAAATATTAGTTGAGAGTCTATGAAAACGTTTTTGTGACGTTGGCTTATAAACACACACCTCCCATACCCCTACTTACCAATTTGCAAGTCATAACTTGTCACTAACCCTAAAACTGAATTTGCACACATGAAGGTGGGGAGGGAGTGATCCCTCAAATACACACACTGATTTATGTTAAATTATTATTCCTCGTCATCCAAATATTAATAACACGTAAATGCTGATCAAAACATAAAATAAAATATTTTCGTTAGCTAACGAAAGCAGTGAGTTTGTGAACATTCTTTATCAATATTAAATAAAATTGATATGTAACTCGGTTATTTTAAACTTCTTTGTAACTTTGGTGTATCATTAAAAAATCGTAACATTGTCACTAATATAAACCTAGGTTTGACAAATATTTCACCTCGTTAAGCACGTTAAGCACTATCGTAAGATTTTAGGACTGCAACGTAGGGTGAAATTTTTCAGTTATTAATATTTTTATTTTATTTAATATATTTATTTTATTTAATATTTAATATATATTAATATTTTTTCAAGTAACAACCTTGTGCAAAAAGTACACTTGCAGATGAATGTTATCGCTAAATAGCGTTAATAATCACTAAAAATAATTTTGAAAATCGACGTCATATTTTTCAAATTAACATTAATCTAAGTAAAAAATTGTGAGTAAATTAACGTCTTTAACCCATTTTTGCCCCGAGTTCCGGGCAAATTGGAACATTTAGTATTTTTACTTCCACTCCATTTTGCATGACGCAAAAGTTGAGATTGCATCAGTCTCAATCAGTCTACAGCTAGCAAGCGTGGAAATCGTTTCGTGTAGTATTTTTTCAGGTTTGAACCTGTCGGAGTGAGCAGTGTTTTTTTATTAACATCAATTACGGGCAAATTCGGGCAAAAATGGGTTAAAATTTTATGTAACTTTTAGTTACGTATTTTTGTTTTTATCATTGTTTCCTAATTGAAAGTAAAAGACTGCTTTTTTCTATTATATCAACCATTTTATTTTGAATCACTTAAAGTAATCTATTGTTTAAATCCACATAAATCTCTCCGTTTACTAAAGATTTTAAATTTGTCAATATTTTCGTATTTTTCTTCTACGCAATATTTTACACAAAAGTGTGATTAGACATAATATATTCTAAGCCATGATTACTGTTATCTAGTTTTACTTATAATTTTTAAGTATTTGTCATTTTTTTCTCATAGGTTGTTTACCCATTTATACGTTGGTTTGTTTTTGCGAAGTGATAGGATCAATACTTGTAACTATTTTAGGAAACTAAGAAATTCAAACTTTTATTTCTTAGTCCATTTTTGCGTTTTAAGTAAAGAATAAACGAAAAATGTTTTTACAGACAAATACTTACTATTAGGGTGTTCTCTGTCAATACTTGGTCAAAAGGCATTATATTAATAAAACCACAATATTCGGACCGGTTTCGCTCATTCGCGAAACCGGTCCTGACCTAATTTATAAAGTGGAATGAAGTACAAAGAAATATTGTGTTTTTATTGAAATAATTACTACATTTAATTGGATGTTAACAGAAATCTGTTAACTGCAGGACAATGTTATCCCATCAGTTTGAAGAAGAAGCAGGAATCACCTTACCTACATGCCAGGTCCAACGTCGTAAGTAGCTGCTTTCATCGTAACATGCTATGAGCATTGCTCTTTAATCGTATTATATTTTGAAAAATGAAAATCGTGGTTTTTGACACAACCATAACTATAAAACTACTTATTTTGAACTATGGTCATTATTAGCTTTCTTAGTTCCATGTTTCCTTCTGTAAACCTTGTGAAATAGTCAGCACTTAATTTCGATCAAAATAACTGTGAATTTAACTTGCAAAAGTTGTACAGGAAGCGTGACTAAGCATACAGATATCCTGCCACAGTTTTCAGAAAAAAATGCCGCATTAGTAAAAATATGTTCCGTGAAAAACAAGTGAATGAATGATTCAGGGGAATATATATTTTTTTGATTTGCTAAATCAAAAATCTTCCCCCAATTATCCACCGATATAACTTAAATACAGATTATAATACTTCACGATTGATGACAACCTTTATCTTCTTACGGACCGCATAACAGCAAATCATGATGGTTTTGAGCTGAAGAATAATAAATTTTAAAATACGTTTAATTCTCTTCGATATGGGTGATATTTTCTACTGAAACATAATCATTGAAAAAACAGTGTAAAAAAGACGTGAAGTGAATATAAATGAATGAAAAAAAGTTAAGAGGATTAGGTGTATTTGATAACGAAAAAATATTTTCATTTTGAATTATTATATTTAGGAATACATAGGGCAAACATACAATTATTGGCCAATTTTTTCAACTTTGTTCTTGAGTTGTGGACATGTTTCATTAGAAAGGTGAAATAAAAAATACCGTATGTTAAATTGCCTATTTATTTATGATAATCAATTATCGAAACACGTAAAAAAATATATTTTGCACTTGAAAAAAATAAACAAAAAAAGGCAGAAATCTACAATTATTGGCCTCTTTTTTCAATTATCGGCCACCAAAGGGTACAATTATTGTCCATACCAAAAATTGCAGTAAAAAAATAATAAAAATAAAATAATAATTAATGATGTAATGTTATGTTCCCACATCAATATAAAGTGTAAAATTAAGTGATTAATGCAACTTTAATCATTTTCATGTAAGAATCATATTTTCTCATTTAATCGAGCTGAATGGACATAAACTTCAAAATCGGAAATACCTATAAGGATTTTTAGCCAGGCCAATAATAGAAATTCTTCAAAAAATTGGATTTAGTTATTGGCCACCACCTTTATATCTTTTTAGAAAAATATATTCAATTCAATCAGTGAATGATTTATAAATACACTAAAGACAAACTACTCAAATTAATTTTCAATTCATTCAATGATCATATAAATGTGTAACGTACCTCTACACGCAAGTCAAACCCTTGTGATTTTTACAAAAAATCTCACTTGTTTCACGGCAACGATCCAACAGTAAGTTTAAAATCAGATTTTAGGTTATTTGAAATTTAATTGAAATTTATCTGGTATGCCAACAAAGGAATACTTAATGAACTTCATTATTAAGTCAACGAGTGGTAATGTTAGTTGAATATCTTATAAATCAAGATTTTATGTGCAAGTGGCCAATAATAGTAGGTTTTACCCTATAGAATTTATATTTCAAAAGTAATTTTATAAATCTTTCACTAATTATTTAGAATTTGACTTAATATTTAAAATATTAAGCTGCAAAATCGAATACAATTTGTATAAAAAAGACTCAAATTTATTAGTTTTTGTTTAAATGAAAATTAAGGTTATCATGAGTAAGCTGTAACATCTTATTATGGCTTGTTAAATGGTTTTGTGGAAAAAGTTCTAGTATCAATTAAATTTAAAATGGAAACCAATGCAAATCTTTATGCATATTTGTCGAAAAAGTCCGATTTCTTGACCACGGTGTCAAATTAAGGATGATGGATTCTTTTCGACAATTTCTTTAAAAAGGGCATTGTTTTAGGCAAATCTTTTTTTATATTATAGCCTTTGTTTATCTGTCACTGATTCAGTTTTTTCAAAATCATTCACTAAGCCAGGGTTTCCCAAACTTTTTCAAAAATAGAACACTTCGCAACTCCGGAAATTTCAACGGAACACTTAGTTTAATTTTTGGGATGGGTAATTCGTAATAGTTTTTTTTATTATTAAAATATCACATAAGAATTAATAAATCTCTTAGGGGGGTATACTAGTGTAGAAATTTTAAAAATTCGATTGTTTCTATTTTTTAGACAAATTTCTAAAGTTTAGACATTTGAAAGTATGTTCTCAAAGTGAATTTTTCAAAATTTTGATTATTTACCGAGTTACAGCGATTTTGGTGACGCAGCAACTAAGCTGGTCCGACCGGAACAAATCGAAACTCAAAACTTTAAACGCATTTTTCTTGAAAATACTTTTTTCAAGCTGGCGTGCATAATATCTCAAGTTCTAAGACAGCGATTTTTTTAAATTTTGTGTAAACTTTCTCTATACATCCTTCTATGGCCCGTAGCAGATTTTAATTTGATTTTTTTTTTTCCAAACGGGTTTTTTTTCATTTCTCCGAGGTACGGGCGATAGCGACATTTTTATTCATTCAGAATCCGTTAAATTTTTGGTTGGAATCATGTACGCCAGGACAGCCCTTTTTTCGACCCCTCCCATTACCAGCCGATAACTTTTCGAGTTTTAAATTTTTTTTTTGTTAAAAAAATGTTTTTTACGCTATGGCATATATTTTTTCATGGAAATAGTAATAGTTTCAAGTCTGCATAGCAGAAAGTTGACATTTGCTTTAAAACTGCTTTACACCGTGGCCGTTCTAGAATTGATTATATGCCTACTGAGATTTGATGTCTTAGAAAGGATTGCAGAAAAAAAATCGCGAAATAAAATCTTGTAGATTTTTCAATCGATTGAATATAATGATCGTACAACCATTGTTTATTTGTGATTAGGTAATACTATTTATCTAATGAAATATGCTTAACCATTTTTTCTTGTTTTGTACTGTATTGCGTTTGAAAATCTATTTCGGTCCACTTCAATATTTATTTTGAAGGGTCTAAGAAAACTCGTACAACGTACTGTTGGCCTTTAATGACTTTGATGATTTTGAGTGTGATAAAATAATCCTTCACCCTCGGCGATAGAAATTCGGCACAATTTTTGCTGTCGTATTCAATTTATATTCAAAACCTCCTCTTTTACCTAGATATTTGACATCATAACTTATGTCGAGATAGACCATCACTCACTTTTCAAAATGAAGTAGAAAACAGAAAACTTAAATTAACTTTGATTATTCCACGTATTGTGTTACTAACTGTGACACGTGTTTCGCCTCTTTCAGAGGCATCTTCAGACTTACTATCGCAAAGTTTGCTTACGCAATGAAGCAAGATTGATTCTAACATTTTAAAATTATAAAATTACAAAATGGAGGTTTGGGTTTTTTTCCTTTTAAGAGGAGCAAGGAGGAGGGTGTAGAATCGAAATAAAGCAAACAGATAATGATACTAATTATACTAATGAGTTGTAAACAATCAGAATGGGATTTTTCCTTTTTAAGGGAAGCAAAGAGGGGATTATAAAATCGAAACAGTGCAAACAAATTTAATCATACTACTTATGACGTTAAACATTACAAACTATTAAACTAATGAGCTGCAGTCAATCAGCTAGGTTTGTGATTACTCTATTAATTGGAAACAATTTGAGTAACGGGGAACCGCCTGTGCTATTAAGAATATTATTTAATAATATTTCTTTTTTGTTAAGAGTTTTATTAATTTATAAAAATTCTAAACTATTCATCTTTAAACCCTTTTTATTTACTCGGTGGAGTATTTCTAAATTACAAATCTGATTAAAATTATGATTATTTTCTATTAAATGATTGGCAAACTCAGAAAAATTGTTACTTTTTAAACATCTTATATGTTCTTTAATTCTAATATTAAAGTTTCTACCTGTCTGTCCAACATAAGACGCTTGACAGTCTCCACAAGAGAGTCGATAGATACCACTCTGTGACGATGAATCTACGCGATCTTTACTGTTCAATAAAATTTTACCTAAATTATTTACTGTATAAAACGCGGGTTCTATATTGTCTGGCAAAAATTTAACTATCTTTGACGAGATGTCTCCTAAATAAATAATTCTACGCCAGTTTTTAATATTATCGTTTGCTTTCTTCTCTCCTGAAAAAATATTATTTACTGTGAGTTGTTTAACTTGCTTACGCTTAAGTAAGTTAACTACTACGTCTGTGTTGTAACCATTATTTACAGCTATCTGTTTAATAATGTTTAACTCTAATTCAAAGTTGACTTTAGTGAGAGGGATGTTAACTAATCTATTAATCATTGCATGGAATGATGAGAGTTTTTGTGACCACGGGTGAATTGATTGAATTTTCTATTAAAATGAATTTCCACAAAGTTACCGCCGAAACCATCGAAAGTATTGAAGTAGAAAATGTTTAAATGTGTTGCAGCGTATAAAACCATTCCATTTTTTTGTGGAAAATCCACTTTGTGTAAATGTAAACAAACATGTAAATATTTGAAATTTCACAAAACGAAAAAAAGTGGTCTGTAATAATATTTTTGACCCATAAAAGAACAACTATTTGAACTAAACAGTTTTTTTTAATACTTGATTCTTGAAAGCTTGAGTCACCTAATTCATAAAAAAGTAATAGTAAAATGACTTTTTTAAATGAGTTTTAAAGCCTAGACTTGTTCTATTCTTACCCTATTTGACAATGGAAAGGTTGAGTGATTGATTTTTTTCATTTCATCAGATCAGTTTTCATTAAGCAAGTCAGTTGAAAATTTTCATTATTAGTAAATATCCTCTTCATCGAAAGTCAACACAAAATGCATCAATAATCATTAAACTTGATATAAAAAATAAATTTCTATAGCCTACACGTGTGCAAAAATGGTCAGAAATAATTTTAAAGAGTTAAGATATCTTCATTGTTTCCACTTTATTACAACAGGTTTGTGATCTGACGAAACTTTTGTAATTTTCAAATGGCCCTTCAGCGACACCAACGAGTGTCACATATATCAAAAGCTCTTTTTTTTCGAGTAAAACCATTTCTGTTCGGGTTGAAATAACACCTCGTTTTACAACTTTACCAGTTTTGTAAAATAATATGTAGGCGAAATCATACTTTTAGATAAGCTCTTGTTATATTATATTTTCTGCGATATAAATATGTAAATTGTATTTAATAAAATCACAGAGTTATTTGAAATGTTAATATTATATTAAACAATACTGTGTTTAATTTTATTCTCACGAATAATATTTAAAACTAAACATTTTATAAATAAATTCAATCAGTCTGTTGTATTATTTTGAAAACTTTTAGTACGGATATTATTTGTCGATGAGGTAACATACGGAAGGTCGGAAGAGTATACTGAGTCGAAGATAAAGTCTTACGAAAATATTGTTTTAAATTTGAAACATCAAGAAGAGAATTTAACAAATGTTTAACCGCATAATAAATATTGAATAAATAATTATAAACAAATAATAATGCTAGGCTAAAATCAAAAGCTACGAAATTTCATGGTTATAAAATTGAAGAAACACCAAGAGGTTTTTATTCAATTGGAATTTTTGTTTCATGTAACTTCACTTTCAATACAAATATTAAGCTTTATATTGACCGAAGTAAGTAAGTAATATATTTGTATTATTTGAAGAGCAAGAAATATAGTATAATCAACATAGTATGTACTATTATATAGAAAAGCAAAATCAATATATTTTTTTTCTTATGCAATAGATACGTGATGTGTATTAACGTTAAAAAACGTTCGATTTCTTTGTTACCATATTATATGAACATATGAAAAATTATTTTTTACGTGAGAAACATCTGTTAATGATACGTATTTTTATTTAAAGTTAAATCAAATCATTCAAAATAATATTTTTTTTACAGAGTAGGAAAATTTCATTGGAAATTACTAGTAAGTACATTTTTATAACAGTTAGTTCTATAATATATAATACTAGCCGCTACGCGGCAAGCGTTGCAATGCCGTTCAAAGAAAGAAAGTGTTTGTGTTTTAATTGTGTTTATTGAAGTGCTTTTGGATACACAGTATGTTTTCTTTTTCTGTCTGGTGCGTATGCAAATAAATCAGAAGGTTTTCCAACGCGTGAGCAGACCACATACAGCTGTCCATGTGAGAAGCATGGATTTTCAAAATTTAGTTAACATCATAAGTTACTTCGTTAATCAAAATCCAAAACATTTATCAATTTAAAACTGGCTTAGACTGAACTTTTAACTTTGAACTTATGGAAAATTTGTTAAATATGTTATTTTTGATAGTGTCTCTTTTATACTAGCCATTCTTTTATAATTTAAGAAACATTTTTATTGTAAATGAATAAATAGAGTACGGCAGCACTTTTTTTACTGTGTAAAGCTGCCAATTTTTCAGTTTCAACGAGTAATAGAAATTTCTAGCAAACTATCAGCTGTACAAAATAATTTCAAAAGCCAAAAATTTGCAATGGTTTTTCGCAAGTAATCTTAATGTGTTTATTGATTGTTAGCTTGCTCTCAAATTTCTACGTAACTGATGAAACTCACAAGAAAATTCGACCATTCACTGAATAACGAAATAATAACACCAGCGACCCACTTGTGACGGATGAAAGATTGCATTTATCAATATTGGAATCGAGTTTGTTACATCTTCACCTAATTATTATATTATCTACATCAGTCTGGAGTTTAAAAATATATATCAAAACCAATTCATATTGAAATTTCTTTGTTTTATTGATCTGTAAGAAAATATTTTCATTTTATTAATTTTCATCGTGTTGTATAATTATATTCGGATTATCTGAATGTTTAAAAGCCAACAGAGCTTTACATAATAAATTCTTCACATAAAATATAAGCACTACGTCCCGCTACTGCGTAGCACTAAAGGTTACGTCGTAGACATACTAATACATAAGCTCTGACTAAAATTTCTGTAGAAAAGGTAACAAGTAAACCAAACGACGGTATGTTCTATTGTGCACTGAGACATTTGTATTATGGGATAATCCCTGTTTTTTAAAGATTGGATTAGGTTTTCCTGTGTTTCATTTCAGGAAGGTCTTATCCGTGAATGAATATCTATATGTTGAATACGGGATGTGTTGCTACGATGGATTTATTAAAAAAAAGTGGCGATTGACCATTATATTATGGCAGTAAGCCTGTTTCAAATTTGATCAGAAGTTTATGTAAACGTAAGCTTATACTTTCATGTTTGTAACCTTTATGAAAAAAAAAGTGTTAGAATTATCTGATATTTCCAACCCATAACGCTGTAGAGGTCATAGCAGGTAAAGTTTACCCTCGCAAAACGTCTTATATATATTTTTAGATTTTTGATGGATTTGGTGGTAACTTTGCGGAAGTTCATTTTAGTATAAAATTAAAAATAACTTTGATTATTCCACGTATTGTGTTACTAATAGTGACACGTGTTTTGCCAAACTATCTTACTATCATAAAGGTTGCTTGAGTAATAAAATACGAATGATTTTAATATTCTAACATGTTATGTTATAAAAATGGGTAGCAAGGAGGGTTTCTATCTTCCCCTATATATTATACAGTCCATAAAAGCATGATATATTGTTGCTGATTATGAATTTTAATATAACTTTAAAAATGCATCTATTTTATATTTAAATATATACTAACTATTCATTAGATATATATGAAAGACTTCAAATACTTTCAAGGCTCACCTTTTATAACAGATTCCCGTATCTTTACGTTTCAGGTTGGCTCGTCCCAGAACTAATCGCGAGTGTGTATGACATTTTGCTGGACTTTGGGGAACAAAATCAAGCCCTTTTGGTATGGGCAGTTAGGGAAAACTGCTATGCATTTACGAGTGACATTAAGGTGTTATACCCTTCACATACATAGCTAAACAATGCGAGACAGAGCAGAAGGACCATTTTTATACACAGGGTTGATGATTTTTTTTTTTTTTTTTTAATAAATACGATAATAATATTTACTGTTAATAATTAAATTTTGACAATTAAAATAATAATTAAAAGCTATTATAAATAATTTATTTGGCATTAACCTTTTATTGAAAAAAAGAATCCTTTGAGGAATGACCAATCTGGGCTTGCGCCAATAAATATTTAAAACAATTTAATAGAATATAATCCTTTTAGAGTATCTCTACAAACGTTTTCCACGAAATCAATACGTTGCTCAACCGTTTTTCTTGTAAGGATTCGTATTGGACTATTTTTATCTATGATTTTCGGCCTGAGGATCTATTAGAAAAGTGTTTTTAATACAACGATTGAAAAAAAAGGTTAACACAGTCTCAAAGTTTACCTTTCAGTAATTGAGCTCACGTTCCCGTTACCAAGAATGACGGAGCACTCACCTCCTGCTGTTCAATACAAAAAATAATTATGATTGAAAAGAAACAAACTGTACTTTGCTCATGAAGTATATATTCAGTGTAAAATACTAAACTTATATAATAATCCACATAAATATATTATATAATACTATAATAGTTGGCATCTAGAACTCGGCGGGTTTTTTTGTTCAGTTCGTCCTTAAAATATATTATGGTTACTCGGTTTTTTAATAATTTATTTCAAATATATAAACAGTTATACAAAATTCATTTTATATCGCATGATTATGAACTAGTTCAGTTTTTCTCAACCGGTTGGTTGGACCAACAAGTAGACTACCGAAGTTTTCTTCAGTCAGAAAAAAGTGAGCGTCCATATTTGATTCTAATCAATAATCACTGTGCAACTGGAAATGATAACATTGTATTTTTACTAACAGCTACTAAATAAAACATAGCATTAAAATAAAATTTCAAAATTCGAACTTTCAACCGTTTAATATATAACGAAGGAAGTTCAAGATGGTTAATCACTAGGCTGCAAAACTAGCCACAAAAAATATGTCAATTATAAAAAAAAAACAAGACAGTTAAATGAAAATCCTTTAGATTAGATCGAACATCGCTGTGAAGTAGTTGAGAGTCCGTTTGAGGTAGTGACCATCTGATAGAAAATTCAGGGTAAAAGCTTTGTGAAGACAACAAAATAGTATTGTGACGAAAAAATTACAAGAAATTATATTACAAATTTTTATTTGATTCGATGCTATTTATTATAAATAATGTTTATAATACGTACTTATGTAGTTGTTTTGATAAAATTTCTTGAACCAGCATATTTTAATAATTTAGTTACAGATTACTATAACTTTGTTTTTGTAATTATCTAAATTTAGTCGATAACACAATACTTCCGCGTTCAACAACTGTACTTAAAATATATGACCTGCTATTTTCAGATGAGTGAATTTCGTTTATAATATTATTTGCCCATACGTTTTAAGTTATTTATCTTTGATCTACATTCGCGTAAGTTAACTTAATTAATACGAACTAGAATTTGATCGAGTATAAGAAATTTATTATAAATTGTAATTCTTTTTACATAATATTGCAATGAAGTAGTTTTATTTCAAATTTTATCTATCAAATAGATAATTAAAATTTGAATTAACCCTTTATAGGGCAAATTAATTATTTTGGAATTTTAATTTTAATCATATTTTAAAATACTTATTGCCCACATAAAATAATTTTGATAAAAAAAATAAAAATATTTCTTAGTTTGTCAGAAAAACCAATTTTTTTATCGGGCAATATATTAACCATTGATTGTTTAGCGTCATGTTGGACAGATATTCTTTACAAAATTTTATTACAATATATACAATTATATTTTTTTACAACCATTTTTATGATATGGTTCAAAACGTAAGATGGACAATGGCACATTGCACTGTTTACAACTATAGACCGTTCTTTTTGGTTCTTTCACCGTGCTACAAAAGACAAAACGGCGACAAGTCCCCTTATCAATCCAATGTTGGCTCTGTATTCATTAAAATTGCTGTTATTGTATTCCTCTGGTTTATTTTTTCTTTTAGACCAATTTACTCTAGTAATCTGTTCTACCTCGTTCAATGTTTCTTCTTCTATTATAACTTCATTGCATGAAATATTTGTATTTTCCATAAAATCATCAGCATCAGAGTCCCCTCCGATGTCAGAATCCAGGGCATGGTCGTCAGATATTCCCTCGAGCAATTCTGTTAAGTCGTCATCGTTCATATTTTCGATCTCGTCAAACGTATAATTGTTTTAGGCATATTTTCTGGAAAAAAAGTGTTATATAATAAAAAATATATAAATAATAAAAACTATTAAAAAAAAGTAATAAAGAATGCAAAACTATTTGATAAACTAGAAATTGGGTCTATTGGAGTAGGGCGAAAGCAAAAATTTACTATTTTACCAGAGATAATTCGAAAACATTTCCGATCCCATAAGAATCAATAAAAAAAATTAACAAATTATGATAATACATTACTATCTCAATCGAAATAACTAAAAAAAACGCGACAAAATGGTTACTTGTATTTAAAAATAATTTTAAAAGTAAGTTCGGCAACTTTGAAATTTGAATATATATTGTTACACGCGATACTAAAATATAGAAAAACTACTCCCAAGTTAAAAATTTACGCGATAATTATTGATAAATAAATGTATAATTGTATATTAAATAATAATTTGGATACCTTTTCTCGAAAATCACAAAACAGCCTTCAAAATTCCGCTCCAAAGTCAAGACGCTGCGCTCGCCACCAGTCAGTCGCACGCGCACAAGCTCAATGGTTAATTTTGTGACGCGGGCTTAAGCACGTAGATTTATAGGTAACTAGCCGGTACCCGGCAAGCGTTGCAATGCCATTCGAAGAAAGAAAGTGATTGTATTTTAATTCTGTTTATTGAAGTGCTTTTAGATATCTTTTTTTCCGTCTGGTGCGTATACGAATGGATCTGAAGGTTTTCCAACGGGTGAGCAGGCCACATACAGCTGTCCATGTGAGAAGCATAGATTTTCTAAATTTAGTCCTCACCCTTGTAGCGATTGTCCTTGTGCTTTGTTGATGGTTATTGCAAATGCGAGTCGCACCGGAAACTGCAAACATTTTAATTCGAATGGCATATTTGTTGGAATCATTGAGATGCTTGGCAACAGTACATTGTGCCCCTTATATTTTCCCTTTAATTTGTTTAGCTTCAATGATATTGTGCATTATCTTTTTCAATGAATGTCTGGTACCGTTGCAAAGTGGTGGATTTATATTTCGGAGAAGAATGATAGGTACGCCAATTTTCAATGTAAAAACGTGTGACGGCATGGCTGGCAAATCAAGTGAGTTTAAGAATTCAGAAGAATTTATTGCGATATTTTTGGGAAAACTTTTTGAATCAATTCTCTTATTGTTTTAGCAATTTTACAGAAGTTTGTTGGCAATGTAAAACATTGTGTGGATTCATCTATTTCCAATTTTCCATTCCCAATATTCGACAATTTTTTTGCGAAACGTTCAGCGGATGTGTCATATTGTAGTTCTACACGCATGCTGGCCTTGAAAGCCAATTTCTGCACGTGTCGCCATAAAACTGATGATTTGAGACATGTATTTAATAAGTTGAACGTGGTATAACTGGTAGGGTTTGTAGAAAATCACCAGACAATAAAATAAGTGCGCCACCAAAGTCATTTCCTCTCAAATCTTTTAGTGGATAGTATACAGCTTACAATGCTTTTTTGTACGCCATAGTACATTCGCCTCATATTATGAGTTGGCATGATTGAAGTACTGCACCCATTCCGATTTTTTTTGATATTTCATGTTAGTGTCTCAGTGATTTGCATTAAAATGCAATTTCAGTGCTGAATGCGCTGTTCGACCACCATCCAAAAATGTTCACACCAAAGACACACTAAACTTTATGAAACACACACATTTGCTAAATTGAGAAAAGTCACCAGAAAAGGCAATAATTATTAGAAAATTCGCCACAGAGAGTTCTAAAAATAGCCAATCAACGGGTCTAAATTTCACTTTTTGCGACCTATGATTTGCCATGCAACTGATAGCCATGGCACGCAGATCGCTTTATTCGGCGAAATTTCTCATTGTAAAATTTCTGCACTCTGGGGTGGGCTGGAGGAAGCTCAGAGGGGCTCGCGCAAGCCCTTTGTGAAATTTTGCTAAGGTCGGCCAGCTCCTTGTTAATTTAAGAGAAAACAATATTCTCAAATCAAATGAGTGCATAGCTGCAATTTCTGACTTACATACATTATCTATGACAGCATCAGTATACACAGTAGTACATTTTCGGCCACTTACATTGATGAGTTTACAGTAAATTGCATATTGTTACATATTGTAAATGTATTAAGTAAAAATCGATTGCTTATTTAAGTAGTCCATCAGAGTGACAAAAAAACTCACTGCTTTCCGGAATACCGAGAATTGCGTTGATATAAAGCGAGCCCCTTGTACACGCATTGGCAGCCTACTGCTATCTGTACTAATTTAGAAAACTTTGAGGGCGTCCGCACAACAAATCATCAAAGTTTTATTGCAATTGGATGAACGGTATAGAAACAGGAATACATTAAAGAAAAACTCCCAAATTACCGTATGGGCAGCCCATCGTTGTATGTTTTGATTCAAAAACCTTTGCTGGTGTCCGCAAAACAACTCACCAAAGCTTTATCGCAATCAGATGAACGGTATAGGAACGAATAAGGAACAAACAAAAAAATTAACGTATTGGAAGCCCACCGCTGGCTGAATTTATTCAGATACCGTTGCGGGTGCTTGCACAACAACTCACCAAAGTTTTATCGCAAACGGATGAACGGTATAGGAACAGGAACGCATAAAAGACAAACTAACAAATTAACATATTGGCAGCCCACCGTTGATTTATATACATTCAAGGGCGTCCGCACAACAACTCAGCAAAATTTTATCGCAGTTGGATGAACGGTATAGGAACGAATATGGAAAAAACGAACAAATTAACGCATTGGCAGCCCACCACTGATTTATATACATTTAAGGGCGTCCGAACAACAACTCACCAAAATTTTATCGCAATTGGATGAACGGTATAGGAACGCATACCAGACAAACAAACAAATTAACGCATTAGCAGCCCACCGCTGATTCATTAACCTATTCTGGCGTCCGCATAACAACTCCCCAAAAAAATTATCGCAATCGGATGAGCGGTATAGGAGCGCATAGGTAACAAACATACAAACATTCATTTTTATATATATAGATAGATAGATAACGCAAACTTCACGCGGTTGGAACAAGAAATTAACCAATGAACGTTCTCGACAACGTATTAATGTACGAAAGTTGACGTTTTTATGGGCGGTATTAGAAATATAGACCTTAAAGCGACTGGTTAATATATTAACCAATTTCGGCCTTTGCCCTTTAAAGGGTTAAATATAATACATTTTTATTTGTTTTCCTAAATTGACATTGAAAACTGCTATTTAACCCTTATATTTAAGCTTCACTAAGTTGAAAATAGTTTAATATATTTATGTCATCAAAAATAGTTGTAGCGCATCTCTAGTTTTTTAATGTTTTGATATAAACAAAGACTAGGGCATCCAATCCCGGGATCCCGTTCAATTCTCTGATCACGAAATTCCGGGATTGAGATGGCCACGATCCCGGGATTTCGGGATTGAGAATTTTTGAGGAAATTCTCGAAATTTACACAAAATTGGCAAAGTGAAGATTTCGAATTCTTCGGTGAGCTAAAAAAAAAAACGAGTTTCCGTGAGATTCCGGGAAAAAGTATAGCAAATTGAGGATTTCAAATTCCTCGGTGAGAAAATCTCAATCCCGGGATTCAAAATAAATCAATCCCGGGATTGGAAAAAGGCTTCGGGATTGGATACCCTAACAAAGACCAGTAAAAGAAAATATGCTTTAAATGAAAACGATTATCTTGATGTGCATTTCTTTTGATATTTAAATATCAGTATTTTTGAAACATTAATTTAAATAACTAAAATTTAAATAAATGTAAAAAATACCCATAAAACAATGTTATAATGGAGATACTTTTTTAGTATTATATTATTTTAGTTTGAATTGAAGATCTTTAATTTATTTCAATTTTTGATTTAAAAAGTAAAAAAATAGTTATAAATAAAAAAATGGTTTTCAATTGAATGCGTAGTAAAAATAAAAAATAAACCAATACAACACTGATATATTAAAATACTATTGATGTTCTTAAAATTTTAAAGGATATTTAATTTGACGATACTGTAACCAATAATATGTGCAAGAATAATTATGATCTTCTGTTATCATTCGTAACGATCGAATATTAAATTTAAAAAAAGTGATAAGAGGTAGCCCTGATTTCAAATTATACATTCATTTAAGCATGGATAGAATTATACGCAATAAAGCAGAATTTGTCTTTGTGGAACACAATAAACATTATAATTTATTAATTTGGCTGGATTTTGAATATAGCCTTTTGTCAAAAAATACTGCGAATAGAATTGCTTTATTTTCAAAATTTAAATGAATAAATATTTCGCTAGAACATGAATTTTGTTGTATTTGCGAGATGCCAATTTTATTTTTGTAATAAATACCTCCTGCGGTGCTCTAAATTCAACGCATTTTTTAAAAATCTAAGTTATTGTAATTTAAGCTATTTTCGTGTCTATGTAGAACACATGAGGGGCATTTACCGTAAGAATTTGTAAATGAAAGTAATGATGTTTTGAGATTGATTGTTTACAAACAAAACGCAAATTATTGAAATTGTGTTATTTGATAATTAATGAGACAGCAATATAAAAGAATTGTAGTCGAATTATCAGTTGAATATAATTTGACTTATCAAAGATTTGGTTATAGAGTTCTTAGCAAATAAATTTAACTTTTCCGGTTCTAAGCTCAAGAAATGCGACCCCAATACCAACATTTTCTTAAATATCTATTTTAATATGGGTGATACAATGTTTATAATTAAGGTATTCGTATATCATAGTTTTTTGGACCTTTTGTAGTTTATATAAGTATGCGATAACGCGATTACGCTACCAGGCGATAAGCACCCGCGATAACGATCGTTCGTAAGATAGCTGAGAACACTCGTCAGTTAGCAATCCATATGTGTGCTGGGATGACGTCTTTTTTACGCGCAACTTAAAATATGATTATTTATTAAAAAACCACGAATTTTTTATAAAAAATGTATGAGGAATGACGCAGAAAGATATTTTAAAGCCCTTAGACTATTTTTTTTTTAATTCATAAGAATAAGGCCAATAATGAGGAAACCACTGGGGTCAAAAAAGATCCCCATCGGCAGAGACCTATTGTTCTAGTCTCCGAGCCGCGAGAGTTTTAATCTACTTTTCATGGAGTGCATAAAAAAGAAAACTAAATATATATATACATAATTTAAATCATTTCGCTCTTATCAGAAATGTCGGCTTACTTGCATAAAAGAAAAATTAGAAATCTTTCATCGTGTAATATGGAAAGCATTTATTAATATTAAATGAAACATGACTAATAACAAAGTATGCGTGTAAAAAAATTGGTACAATTACAATTGAAATATAAAAAAATAAATGATTTACAATATAAATGATAAGTTTGTCATACAAATAACAACTTGCCTGTTGAACAAAATTCAATTAAATGAAATAAGAAAATACAAAAATTCTAGAAATAATAACAAAATTGATAAAAGGTACAATTTAACAATATTTTTGAGTCACTTAAATAACTAGTGTAAAATAACATAATCTGAAAAAATATTTATTTATTTTATTCATGTTTATAATGTAAGCAATACAAACTGTTTACTTGAATGTCTAAAGGTGTTTAAAGGCCAGATAATTTAGTGATAAAATACAGCATATGGAATGAAAAATATTTGAATGATTATTTTTATTTTCTGCCTAATGAAGAAAATAATTTGAAAGTAACTATTTAATAAATACAAATGTTTTTTTATTTCTATTCAATTGATGTGTCCAAACTCAGGTTAGGCATAGCTCTGTCGCATTTCGTTTTGAAAAGTACTTTTTGCCACAGATTTAAAACAAATGCTTTAATAATGATTTATTTTTTTCCACTATGTTAAGAATAAAAATGTACGTAATATATCTTGAGATCAACGAAACCAAAGACCTAGATCGAAATTGTGAAGGAATCTTCTACGAAATAGATACACGGATCACGTACTGGAGGTAGTGAATGATTTTATCTCATCGGAAGCTCGCATCAACGATGATGGAATATGCAAAGAAGATATAAAGCGGCGAATCGAAACCGCTTTGAATGTTTCGGCTGAAAATACATCGAAATAGAGAGATGAGAGTTTGGTATGTTTCATGTCTTACACAATATATAGTGAAACAATTGATCTACGGCTTCTGGGCTAAATACCATTTCCGGGATTTCAAGATTTACTGAAAAAGGAAATGTTAATAATTTTCGATACATTATCATTTTAAGTAAATAAATGATTGCACAGTATATCTCAGTTTGCTTATTTAAAAATATTTTTAATATATCTACACAACAAAAATATAAATTGTGGTCTCACGCTCTTTCATATTTTGAAACCGTAAGCATAAGCAAACAATGTTTTTTTTGTCTTATTTTATAACAAATTCAGTCGTAATCAATTATTTTTGGTATGTGATCAGCAGCATCTTGCCGGTGAAGTTTCGGTTATGAAACTGTCGATAATTTTTTTATGTTATGTAACTGAAACTCACCTTAAAAAGCTTCAATATATTAAATAAACAATAAAACTTTAATGATTATAATATGTATATCTGTGGCTTAACATAACATTAGTCTAATTCTTAATAGATTTGTATTACCAAATAAATAATCTTATTTGCATTCCAATTGCAAGCAATAATGTAAACAGATTGAATATAAAATAAAAATGTTACTGTTTTGTCAACTTACGTAGTCTAGTAGTAAGAATTTCACCCTAACGCTCGCTGGCGTGTTGATGTGTAGATTGCAAGGAGGCCATTGATATGCTATAACTGAATCCCAACCAAAATTTTTAAGGGTAGTGAGTGGTCCATAAGAATCGGCGATATAACTACTAAACGGTTTGGCGTCTCAATTGGATTCAGACAGGCCTGTTTCTAAGCTCCGTTCTTCTTGTTTGTTAACTTCATTATAAATAAGTCCATTTCACTTGACCAAGGTGCGGCCGTTGCTCCCGATCTGATGCGACTTCGAGTATGCGGACGACATTGTCATATATTGATATTCTGTCGATATTGATGTCGATGTCAGGTATTCAAGAGAATGGACAGGTTGCAGAGCAACTAGTATTCTATTGGTCATGTCAATCTGAGTGAAACCAATATGCTCTGCAACAGTGCCTGTCTGTACTCAAACTAACATCTGATAAGCGCAGGGCAAATCATTGAGAAAGGCGACACATCGAAAAAGATGATTCGATTACGGATAACTAAAAGGGAAAGTCAGGAACTCACAGATGTATTAGGTCAGAACCAAGTGCCTACTGTTCAACGCATTCATCTTGACAGTGCCATTTTACGGTTGCATCTTACATTGAGAGCACCTTATGTAATCATAAATTATCCGTTTACCAGAATCCGTATACTGAATCATTATTGTACTATCGATTTTTAAATGACATTGTTCAACACATTTTTTGAGAAAAAATGACACTTCACTGAAAACTACTAAGGCATATTCAAGAAATAGTTTCTATATGATTATAAACGTAATATTACTTTACACTAAATTTCCAAGATTTATAAATAAACGCATCGCTTAGCTGACATAGTAAATTACTATAGATTAAAGGTTAAAAGTGGCAGCCGTCGATAATATTAATTGTTTTCTTGGGTTCTAAAAAAACCACAATCGCTTTTCGGATATCGAAACGAAGCGGTCCTATCGGCGCAAAACTTTTCCTATGATTTCTTTTAGTTTATCTAGATGGCGGGCAATAAATCTTAGAAAACCCAATCTTTACGACGTCGATAGCGATATATATCGCGGCCATGTCCGGACCAAAAGTTGTTTTCACTCGGAGAAAAAATAATAGCTACCTTACTTAACATAATATAGTAATGTGTAATACGAGAATCTTATTACGCGCGGAGAAAAATATTAATCAAAACATCCACTATAATAATTTATTTATTTATTATATATAATAGATATTTCGGATCGCTCAACAGGAATTGTTATTGATTATGACTTCTGTCGTTGTTATAGCAGATTGTTTTGATGATGGCGCGAAACTGAAAGAGCTATCAGCTGTATGATATAATTATTTTGAACCTAATGCTATAATTTATTTATATCGATTACGATTTTCTATCCAAAAGCATGGATGCTATTACACTTAAACACTCACACCCTATATGAAGGAAGTTGATTGCCTGATTGATTGAGTGCAGTGTTACCTTTCGAACAAACCTTAATGACGGAAAAGTTTTATTTTAACCTAATATTGCTTTAAAATCGGTGCATGTGTTTGGAAAACCCTTTCACGATAATTTTGTTGCCTATTTATCTCAATTATGTCGATCATTATTTTATTCAGTTTTATATAATCACAAAAATTTTCATGAAGCGTGACCATCAGAAAGTTACTTTCAGTAGCCTAGCCATGCTTGGCGAGTCAGACAACCACAGTGGAACACCTTTGCCAAGGATCCCAGATCTATTTAAAAATAAAATGACAAATGAAAATACCAAGAGTTTTGACTTAAGATCACTGAATGAGTCAACTCAATAATGAACACGTTGGATTCGCTACAATACTCTTTGAAATTGGCTGGTTAGAGCAGTGCTCCACAACCGGTGTGCCGCGAAAATAAACAAATAGTTTGGTCGATACTACAAAATATTTCTGAAGACAGTCTGCGCAAGAATGTTTCGCGCACCTTGCGAAAATTCAGTTTTGTATTTTAAAATGTCTTTTAAGAGTACAGATAAATTATTTCTTTATACATATCATTACAAATTTGTCTCAGCTAACAAATAAACATTTTATCGATTTGGGTATACTATGTATGTAAGTCTGCGCAAGAATGTTTCGTGCACCTTGCGAAAATACAGTTTTGTATTTGAAAATGTCTTTAAAGAACACAAATGAATTATATCTTTATAAATATCATTACAAATATGTCAAAGCATGTTCCCACATCTTAAATATAAGTGTTTTTACCGTTTTTAACATTTGGAGCAGCTAAGAACGACCTTATGATAGCCAGGCTAGTAGAATTAACAATTCGTTGTATTCATTAAATGCTTTTAAATTTTCATTTGCAATTATTTTTTCACCAATTATTAATTAATTATTAAAAACTTTAAACACCCAGAAATCATTGAAATGCATTAAAAAAAGTCCATGTTTTTTAAAAGTTTTTTATTTCAATTAATATTTAATTTCCCACTCTTAGCTTTTATGGGGGTAGTTATTTAAAAAAATATTTTTTTTTAGATTCCAAAGTGAGAAGACAGTCCATAAATAAAAGTTGTAAAGAGATTTTAGTAAGAAACATTTAATGTCTATTAATTTAATTAGGATTGTGTGCACGGCGCGCGTCCAAAAAACCACTGTTGACTACGAGAATGAAAAAAAACGGAATGATGTAAAAATGGAGTAAGAAAAAAAAATCTGCTCAAAATTAATGGTACGGTGTCATATTCTCTGATGAGTCTGAGCTTAACGTGGTTGGCGCTAATGGCAATCTGGTAGTTCGACGAAGGCGAAAGATTAAAAACAGCAAAGATTGCATACTTCCCTCTATCGAAAATTCACCATATGAAATGGGGTGCCATCACCAGAGAAGGAGTTGGCAATTTTCAATATTGGAGGGAACAATAAATGCTCAAAATTACAAATTTGACATTTTTGAAGAACTTTTACCGAAATCGGAGGAGTTTTTAGCCTTCATAGTACGGACAGTATTACAGGATGATGCCGCCTTTAGTCATCGTGCAGAAGCTATCAACTCATGTTTTTTTCTGGCCCTCCAAACAATTTGTTTTACAAATAAATCTGGTAATTATATTTCTATATGTAAGTTGGGCGACAAATTACCAAGAAAATCTTGGCATAAAGAGCCTTTTATGGCCAGGTAACAGCCCTGATCTCAACATCATTAAGAATTTCTTGGCGATAATAAGCACCAAAATTGCAGACCTTAAGCCCAAAACAATAAATAAATTGAAAAAAGGTGTTTAAAGTGTTTAGAATAACCAAAAAACCTATTTTTTTTTTAAAAAGTATAATTACTTGCCATGGAAAATTACAACCCAATGACCAAATTACAATGAATACACCAATTTGTTAATTCTACTACGCTATCATCAGTTCATTATTAGCTATGATTTAAGATTTCGACTGAAGGTGCTTGGTGGAATTTCAATATTAAATTTGAATCGTTCAAACTATGTACTATGTCAGTTCAAGTTCATCCGTGCACTTGGATGCCTGAAGATACCGAAAGGCGAAACCTGGGTCGTTAGTGACAAAATTTGTGAGAATGTACATAGTTTGAACGATTCAAATTCATTATTAGCTGTTAAAAATTGTATCAAATGTAAAAACATTTATATTTGAGATATGGATACATAATAAAAATAATAAAAGATTTTTAGTACTTTTTCCACATAAAATTAAAATTATTTAGGACCGGTTTCGCTCATCGCGAGCATTATCAACTGATAGTTGATTCAGTTCAGTTGATAATGCTCGCGATGAGCGAAACCGGTCCTGATCTAATAAATTTTATGTGGAAAAAGTACTAAAAATGTTTTATTATTTTTATTATAATGCCATTCCACCAAGTATTGACATTAAACACCTTAAAAGTGATATGGATACATATTTGAAATGATATTTATAAAGATATAATTCATTTGTGTTCTTTAAAGACATTTTCAAATACAAAACTGTATTTTCGCAAGGTGCACGAAACATTCTTGCGCAGACTTACATACATAGTATACCCAAATCAATAAAATGTTTATTTGTTAGTATAAACTTTAACCACTAAATGTTAGAAACATTTTAATAACCGAAGCTGAAAATTCAACTGAAGTGGAAAACTTACGGAGTTTTCTCTACTTTGGTGCAGCCTTTTGACTGATTATTTTTTTTGTAAATAAATCTGAATAATCTGAAACTCTTCTTTTAAAATAATCTCCATTAGGAGTACATGTGCTCTCCATTGGTAGTGGGCATGGTTAAAAAATATCCATATAGTTCTTTTGTGGTTTGTATCATATATAAACACAAAGTTATGTAATTTCTGTATATTATGCACATTTTTACTTGTGGTGTACCGCGAAATTTTGAAGACCACGTTGGTGTGCCGTGGAAGATAAAAGGTTGCGGAGCACTGGATTAGAAGATAGACAGTCATACAAATGTAACGCCATAAAGCAGGATGCTGTACCCATCATCCTGCGAGAGTGTCATTTAATGCACAATGAAATAGAAGAGCGGCGCAAGTCGGTTCTGCTGTTCTACGGAGCAGTTACCAAACCTTTGGCAGTTGCTCATAAGAAACTTCCAGTGAAAGAAAAAAGCTTAAGAGACTCCACTGGATAATGCCGTATAAAATTAACGGATGGAAACGCAGTGCTGGGCGAAGGAGGGAAAGTGAGTGTTCACACGAGATAATTGTTTCTATATCTGACTTGGCGATAAAAAAAACGGTTGATTTTCATTTCAATACATCGGTCTGTGGAAAAGCGACAGTTTAATTTTCCGGAAATTTTGATGTCGGATTGTAATGTCGTTTCGTAATAGTGAGGGGAAGGAAATTGTTAGGAAATGCGTTTTAAATTGGCCGACAAGTACTGTAGCAATTTTACACACATGTTTCCGTGTAATATGCGCCGTCATAATTTCACAAAAATGAATGCAAATATAATATGTTCACTGTATATCCTCACTTATTCGCTTACAGCAGATGTTGTTCAGTAATGTGTTTAATATTACATTTTGAATATTTATATCAACAATATATACAAACAAATATCATTAATTGAAATCTAAAAGCTTTATTGATAAAACGTTCCCATCACAACGAAAGCTAATGGCTTATTTTTATTATTTAATTTAAAAATAACGCAAAAAAATATTTTCATTTGTATGCATGACGAGTTATTGAAATTCATCGATTAAATGAAATATTTTCAATGTATTGTGCATTTTTTTTTAATGAAATTGTTTATGATGAATAATATTGTAACTTAACAAGCTGAGTGGTCAACGTCGTTGACTTCGGTTACGCTGTTCACAGATTCGAATCCCAGTACTAACAGGTTTTAAAATTGATTTTTTGATGGATTTATAAGTTTGTGTCTGCGATGTGCAATGTCTAAATTCTTTCGATTTATCTTATTCATAAAACAAAACTAAGCTTGATCCTATACTTATCTTTACTCTCTCCGAAATAAGAGTTTGATTGGCAAAGTAACAGGCATTTTACGTAAATTACTTAAGGTTACATAAAATTAATTGATTTTTTTACTACGCTTGTGTTACACAATGTGAGGCGTATTTTGCCTCTTTAAGAAGCATCATCAGACAAAACGTCACAAAATTTACGAGTAGACAAACAAATATACTTAATTGTTTATATAAAGTACGGTATATCTCAATGGGAATAAATTCGGCATTGGTGAGCCGACTGTCTTATTGAAAATGTTTCACTTTTATGAATGACTTTATTTTTCTTGTTTTCTAGATTTTTAATGAGTATTTAAATTATTAAAATTAGGCCAGATGATGCGGATGCCTTCCTAAAGCCTCATTTTACCTCTCAGAGAGATTTTGGTCTACTGCCAACAAATACTATCCAGATGATGTATTCGGCAAAACTTAAGGGCACTGGCATTTCATGGGAGGAACCAAATAAATTGACGGAAAACAGGGAATCATGAAGCACCGCGTGGCATATGCTCCATATAAAAAACTAATATGGCGAAAGAAAAAGAGGCTTGTTTCTACAAACGATTCGAAAATATTGTTATATATATTCTTAAGATAGGTCAAATAAATTTCCCAGAAAATTTACGTTGAAAACTTTTTATTGCCTAATAAAGTTTACAATGTGTTTGGATTAACAAAATTTGCTGGATAAACAAGTATCGAGCAATTTATTTTTATTGATGTTATAAATATGTTACTATAAAGGAGGGAAAAATAAATGCATGCCAATGTGTACTTGAATGGATGTGCCACATGCGCGCAAAGAACTATGGCAGAAGGAAATAACAAATGGTAGGTAGTATGTTGAAAAAATTTTCGTCTCAAACGACGATGCTTAATTTTCACGTGAAATTTCCTATGGTTGTAAAGTGACTCATTTTATAAACGTTAATTTGATTGGATTAAAAATGAGAAAGAACCGGTCACTGTTTGCGGTTTGGATAAAATACCTAGAAAGGTGTCAATGCCCAGGAATATTCATTTTAACTATTATTCACAATAAAATAATTAAAAAGACATATCTTTATACTTATAAAAAAGGATATTTCATCTATTTTAATGTGTTTCACTATCAATTCTTGGTGGAAAGGAATTATATTACACTAAAAATGATGATGTTAGTTGAAAATGCTCGCAATGGGCTTAAATCGGTCCTGATCTCTATTACATTTTGTGGTATCAGTACAAAATATATTTTATTTTTATTTACATAAAAAAAATATGAAGCATAGGTCTTTATTCTACGTAATCGTATAGAGGATTGTTTTTCAAATATGATCTTTTCTTATCTCACTTTTCACGGATCTTCTTTTGACACGTATTACTACATATATTAGTCTTGCGTTTTCGCACTTTATTTAAGTTTGAATTACAATAGTTGAGAGTTAAAAACTTTCTTCGGCCACCATCTTGAATGCTGAAGATAACTATTTTGACACAAGCCAATTTTATACAACAATTTCTGAAAAACCTTGTCGCTAAATTCAGTAAAAAACGTAATATAGACCACTATTTTGTTAACGGCTTAAATTATACATGATTTTTAGGCTGACAAATACCACCTCGGAATCGAACGAATGGCGAATAAAAATTCTTAGTTCCACCAATGTATTTTATATTATAATTTATTTGACTAAAATGAAATGTTTATTACTTCTGAAAATGTACATTGGTACTTTCGCGCAATTGCTTGTTTAGCCCAACCGTTGAACTCGAAGCGCGTTTGTTGGAAGCCAAAGAATATCTTTAGCGTTGCAGTCACTGAGAAGTACAGTGTATAAAACTCAACATTTCCATATTACCTAATGATATTTTGTTGTAGCTTTATTTGCTATTTGTAAATTAAAATTAAGCCAGCTGTTAAAAAAAATGTTTGTGTGCTAAAAATCTCTTCAAATCGATAATTTTAATTTATTGTCTTTTATATTCAAGTGTTGCATGGCATGCTAGTTATCGCTAAACGCAATCAATGCATTGACCAAAAATGAACTAAATATAAAATGCTAAGCAATAAAGAAGAAAACACTAGCACAAAATAATTTAAAAAATAGAGAAAATGCTCATATAACCAATGAATGAATTGGTTAACTAAAAATCTATTGCGACTGGTGTTTAATGCGACGAAGATTTTTTTAGAGAATAAAGAATGTGATATCTGCCACACGTATACAATCTGTAAAATAATGTTTACTTGACATAAAAAATGATAAAAATTGTTAAAGGACTCCAATCTTAAATTGTGCGATAGATTTAGATTTTTTTTTGGGAATAAAAAACAATACTGATTTTGTAAGAATTACTTAAACATACAGTAATGTTGTAACAAAATAAGTACTGTGCACCGGTTTAAAGACGTTTTAAGAACGTGCTAGCTTTAAGCCCGTTGACCTCAACGGGGGGATTTTTGTTGCATTTTTAAGTAGTCAGAAAATTGATATTTATACTTTGTTATTTAGTTCATGACATAACAGCTGTCGCCAATTCACCATGCACTTGAAAAATATAATAAGACAAAATATAAAATAAAAATACACAGTATATGAAATTCAATATAAAAAATCAAGAAATATAATAGTAAAATTTATCAAACAGTTCACAAATACCATCACTAAAATGTCCACTTTTCTAGGCAACGCGTTGATCAATCGAACGGCCCTTGGAACTAAGCGAGGTATAAGTTTTTAGAAATAAAAGTTTTTGCTCATAGTTTCGCCCATGTAAGAATAAGTTGGGAGCATGTAAATTAATAGTCATGAGAATTTCTGGATTATTAACTCGGCCCCGAAGAATTTTTAGACATCACAAATACCCATGTCTTCGAACAGAAATCGATAAATTGATCGAAAAAATGTTGTTCATACTGGAACTCAAGCCGGTGAGATACGGCACGGAAGCCAACAACGCTAATTCGCTGCACCATACGACCCAACTTAGTGCTTAATTTGTGTTAATTGTGAGTAAAAAAAACATTTCTCGTGTAACGGCAGTGTGCTTTTTGGGCTAAGAGTCTTGAACATTCGAACTTGCAGACGTTGTTGTTTTGAAATTGAGATTAATAAACGAAATATGTTTGCTATAACAATTGAAAGCCTTATTTGTGATGCGTTGCAATTGTTAGACGAACCAACAATGGGGTTTTAAACCCAAGTAAGTTATTGTTAGATGTGCATCGTGTATATAAAGCAAATATTGTTGAAATAGATTCGGAATATTAATAGTTTTCCTTAAAAATATTCCTCATAAATTACAGAAAACTGTAAAGTTTCATAAATATTATCTAGTACAGTGGTTCTTAACCTTTTCGAAGTCACGGTGCACTTTTGATCATGGAAAAAAGTGGTGGTGTACCAGAAGTCGAAAAATAACATTACGTAATTTGTATTACATATTTAAAAAAAATACATACACTTAAATTATATAAAAAATGTTTAATATTGAAAATAAATTAAGTTGGTTAATTTTTCCCTAGAAAAAAAAATATATTTATTGGCGTTTTATTAAAAATATTTGTATTAATATTTAAAGGTGTTCTTTGGGTGACAAATCTATGGGAGGGGGGGCGTTTTCCACCCTGCTTAACAAAATGGAATTTATATGATCAATCAAAAATCAATTAATATTATACCTGAGCTTGTTGGCTTTTGCAGATATCAGAAATATTAAGTCGAATATTTGATATAGCTACTCTCACTTCTTCGTCTAACTTCGTAAGTATTTCTCGTTTTTTAGTTTTCATATTAGTAATTGTTGAGAAACCAAGCTCACACAATTACGATGTTGAAAACTGTAACAAATATTTCAGTGCCTTCATGTAAAAAACTGGATATTCTTCTTGGACAGAAATCCAAAATTCCACCATGGTCATTTCGGAAAGTTTAATTTTTAGAGTACGATCAGTCGACAATGAGGCTAATTCTTCTTCTTCTGCGTATAAAAATCCAAAATATGAAGCATAAATCGTAGCAAATGGATTTCGTATCCAGTCATAATTTTCTATATTCAAAGAAAGAAAATAATGTGCAATCTTTTCTTCCAATAAAGTTAAATGTTCTATTATTGCGGAAATAATTCCTTCTGAAATGTTTTCGTTAATAAGTGAAGGAAACATATCGAATGCCATACGTTGACAACACTTAACCGAATTTTTTTCATAAAATGAGTTATGCATATAATTTTCTTTGTTTTTTAAAGCTCTATTTAAATATTGACATCTCGTTATTTACAAAAAATGTTTTTCATTGAAATTGTTCTAAAGTTGGAAGCACGTAACAGAAAAAAAGGCCCACCAAACTGCTATAAGATAGTAGAAGAGCTACATCGTTTTCCTACTATTTGAAGATAGGTGAGAAAAAATTCCAACATGCTTACTGCAACATTTTATATTGGAGAGTGGACAATCCGTAACTGGATTTAAAAAAATTATAACAATTATGTATAATGTTTCTATTATTATATGGATGAAGTTAAAACAGGTGCATTGAATTGATCAAAATACTTGGAATTGTTTCCTCGTATCACCATAAAAGAAGAAACAAAATTTAAATTGTTAACTCGTATCAAACATTCTTGTTGATAAAAAGTTTTTTTTATTAATATTGTGTCAACAGATTATTTTAAATACACATAATAATTATTTTACTCCGGAGTTTCTTTCATTTTCATTGATTTCCCTATACTTATTTATTTATACAGTTTTTTGGCTCTCATTTAAAATTGAACAAATGTCGGCTACATGTTGTCAACTTATGGCCATCGATATCTACTTTTTTAATATTATTCAATTTTTCCAAAGAGCTATTTTTTTCCAAAATCCTGTCAATTTTTCAAAAGATGTCAAAAAATCGTCTTTCCCTTAAATACTTATGTTAACGTTATTTAAGTAATTAAAAATATCTGCTAAATATGCCACTTTAGCATACCAATCATTAATTATGAAAACATTTTACAAAATCATCCACACCTTCATTTCGAAAAAAGATTAACAATTCATTCTTAACCGGTTCTCTGCCACGGACGTGTTAACACGCCATACGATGTCGTGCTCATAGGGCCGGCCATACTAAATGTGCGTGTTTACACGCAGTATTTGAGACGCGGTTTAAAGGCCACAAGAAACGTATTTAATAATTTTAAAATATCATGCATATAGTGACATCTCTTGCAATCATAGTATGATACTTAAACTTTAAAGATATTGTTTTTTAATCTATAATACATCGATTTTAAAAAAAAGCTTTTTTGTTGTGTTCAAATGTGTTGCTAGCAGGTCTAAGCGAATATGGCGGTAATTTTCGTTTTTGAAACATTTTTGGATAAATGATGGCGGAAATGACCCATCGTGTATTTATACTTTTAAGGTGTTCACTGTCAATACTTGGTGGAATGGCATTATAATAAAAATAATAAAACATTTTTAGTACTTTTTCCACATAAAATTTATTAGATCAGGACCGGTTTCGCTCATGATGAGCATTGTCAACTGATAAGAAAAACAATAAAACAGTGATATTTATACAAAATTTAAGTGATAAAAACAAGGTATGACAAACAATTGGTATTACAACCTAGCAAAAGAATTGAAGTAAAATACAAGGAAAATAAACTATAAATAAAAAGTTGAAGACCACTTAGCAATGAAACTATTATGACAAAAACCAATTAGGTATGAATTATCATTACCAAAGTAAAAACCAACAATTAGTGTATATAATAAATAAATTTTAATGTCTGTCAACCAAATTGAGTTTGGAAAATCCAGGAGAGTACAATCCAGCAAAATTGATTCCTGCGAAAAGAATAAAGGCAATATCAATTCTTACAAAATAAAAGCACACTGAGAAAATTAAAATTCTAAAGAAATAAAACAGTACAAAAAAGGAAATATAATAGGCTAGAATTATGTTAATGAAACGGATATAACAAGGGTGATGATGCAAATACAAGCTGTTCATTCAATAAATTAGAGTCCGGCAAGAATTTATGTCTATTTATTTCTAATATCTCTTTTTTATCAACAATAAATCTTTAAAACTTGAGTGTTTGTAATTTACTATTATTATATGTCCAAAAAGTACATATTTATTAGGTTTTTTTTTAAAGAAAATCACGGCCCTCCATGCTCGGCCATATTAATACCGCACGGCACAGATCAGGTTAAATTCTATGAATCGTCATAAAATTTTACCCATAGATAACCACCTGACTTATGTGTGAAAAAGCAAACACTCGTACTTAGCTTCCATAGAAATGCAAAAAAATTTAAACATGCGTGCTTTTAAAGGTCTCACCATATTTCCAACTTGATCTAGTACAGGTTTAAGTGCTGCTGGTAATGTTTTCGAAACTAAAGATTATATATGTAAAAAACAGTGTCATAATCATTCGTTTATATAACAGAATTTCGCCAGCGACTTTTTTGGTTTTCACTGTTTTGCGGATTTTTGGGTTTTTACTATTTTGTGAATTTTTTCGTTTTCACCAATCTTTTCGCGGTGCACTTGCAATAGGCTCGCGGTGCACCGTTGAAGAACCACTGATGAATTTGTTTTATTGACACATGTATGCTTATATTTTCTATACATTTATGCTTAAATCTATGCATATATTTATTAATAAAGATGCAATAAGTGTTTTAGGAAATTTAAGTAATTTTTCACTCTTGAGCAGAACTGTTTCTGAAAATATATATTTTTTAGCATAAATAGTATGAAAATATGTATCTTAATTTAAAAAAATTACACTTCATTACTTTATTGTTCTTCTGTTTTTGTAATCAAACATGACACGTGTTTCAACCCATTTTGAACGCTTTATCTTAACCATATCATAATATAATAATATCTATTTAAAGCACCTTTAATAAAACAAACATTTATTCTATTTGTTTGACTCTCTTACATAATATGAGAAATCAAGAGCTGAAGTATGAGATTATTATTTTATAAAAAAAGTTTGGAGAGATCTAATAGATGAGAATTTAAAAGTCACCCGAAGTCAACTCGAGGAGAAAAGAACCATATCCGATAAGAAAGAATGATTGAGAAAATCCAAAAATATTGATCTTTTTAGGATTTGAGCTCGGAACTTACTGCTAGACTGATAAATAATCTTGAAACTCAGTTCTGAATACCGCGAAAAAATATTTGACTGTTTATCATGAGCAGCGTTTTTTAGAAAGAAAGTTATTTAATATTAATCAATTGTAGATATTTTTAAAAATAATGCATGCCCAATTGTACTGGAGTTGTCTTTTAATATTTTCAACACAACATCGGAATATAAGTTGTTCACGAGAACTGAAAAGAATATTTTATCCATACACGTACACCATGTGTACAATATGTTAGTTTATTTAAAATATGAAGTTATATAATTAACAAAACCCAACCGAAGTATACGTGAAACTATCAAACATGATAAAATGACGTGCAGATCGATTCTACTAAGAAAACGTCTCTCGTTTCAACATTATGCAGTATTGTAAAGATGTAATACAAATAATATCGCCCGCTGTGGTCTTGTTGGTTAGAGCTTGCTATACTGACCAGGTGGGTCTGGGTTCGATTCCCGGTAAGGTCAATGTCAAAATTTAGATTTTTTTCAATTTTAATATAAGATCTAAGACATGGGTGTTTGTGAAGTTAATTCTCCTTGAGTTAATCTCATGTGACTTTCAAAAATGCTCATCGAGTTTATCTCGTATGATCTTTCAACTCAAAAATATTTGACGCATTAGCGTAAGCTGTAATGTCAAATATTTTTTTTAAATTTAAAAAAAAAATTAAAAAATATTAAGAACTTATGATTCAAAAATCAATAAAAGAGTCGTATTAAATTTTGCACAGCGTACTTGGTAAACATCAATTTCTTAATCATCTAGATTTAGTAAAACAGATACGAGGCATTATAGGGACATCACTATTCACTACGTACAAGTTAGAACTTTCAAAGGGTTGTGTACTAGATTAAGGGCACATGTAAACAAGAGATGACGTAAAGTTCCTTTGAGTGAATTATCTGAAAGGGAGGTCCAGTGTCGTACCAAATTCAAAAACCTATCAAAAATTACGTATTTATTATTATTCAGTAAATAAAATTTTAAGCGGTCAGCGCTTTTGTTCCGTCGATTACTTTGTGAAATTTAAAAGATTATTTTTTTAATCGATCAAATGCATCGGTATCGTATGTGATCATAAAAATGGAGCTTAGCCAATAATTAGTCGACAGCCTATTCTTCACTAGCTTTACGGTACATTTTTTATTCAACCACATCCACAACCATTGTGAAGTTTTATGATTGAATGGATCATTTCAACTGATGTTACATGTTTGAAATTGGTTGTCAGTTTTTTAAAATTGCTCTTTCTGAGAAAGTGTGCATACACAAAAAAGCTAAGAATAGTGTAAACGTACAATAAAAAAGAAGCCGCAACATGCTCTCGTGAAAACTGCTTTTGTAATCGAATTTGAATTGTTAAAATTTTCTACACTTTCATGCATTTTGTTATTAGCGACACAGGTTTTTTCAAGCATTCAAAATAAAGTGATTCTTAAAATAAAGTACATCTGATAATATCCACACTTTCAAAATCGTGCATTCCCAAGATATGACTTATCAAACGATTATCAGATATGATTTTAAAGACCTACAGAAATTGTAATGGTTTATACGTTACTTTTCCAATTGATTGATCATCATCAATATCACACCACTAGTTAAATTAATCAATAGAATTAAATGACAATATTTTTATCCTCATATTATATGTATATACACGATCAAAAAAATATTTACTAAGCGTTCATCCGTGCACTTGAATACATGAAGTTGTTGAAAAAGAAAACCCATGTCGTTATAGACAAAATGCATGGATACGCGTACAAAGTGAACGATTTAAATTTGATATTGAAATTCCATCGAGCACCTTTAGACATTCGTTAGTAATCCTTGATTTAAATGTAGCTTAATCCAAAAGAATAAGTTTAATGGGAGACGTATGTTAATTCCCTATTGTTTTCGTATTTGGTTGAAAAATGTATAATTTAAGATTTCAACTGAAGTTGCTTGGTGGAGTTTCAATATTAAATTTGACAAAACGGTTAGTGACAAAACTTGTGTGAATGTATACAATTTGAACGATTCAAATTTGAAAAAGGTATCTTTGATAACACCTCACATACAGTTTTCGTTGGAGCCAGAGCACTTTGTGTTACGAACGGCTGTTGGAGAGACGAATTTTCAGTCTTGTATTCGGTCAATTTTAGATTTTGTTGAAAAAACAAGGATATTATTAGTATAACCTGTGTGCTTGTTAATTATATGTATAATTAAAACAAACTATTTTTTTAAAATATACTGTTTTATTCTAATATTTGTTTTTTTTTTTTTTTTTAATCATGTCCGCTCCCAATGTGGAGCATATGGACTCCTAATGGAGTTTATCTCAACAGAAGTGTTTCTACGAGAACTGCTTGTTACTCAGTTGCTCAACCTCTCTTTTTCCAAAGAGAGTAGGGATAGAAGGATAGGGCTAGGACAGGATTAGTGGTAAGATAATCGCTCTCGATACGCCCCGTTCATAGGATAGGATGGGTAAGAGGGGGGAATTCAAGACATCACATACATCCATGCCTTTGAACAGAAATTCATAAATCGATTGAAAAATCAATTTATAAAACTGTCCGTACCAGGATTTGAACCCGGGCCCTCCGTAGCCGAAGCCAACAACGTTGACCACTCGACCACACAGGTGGTGTCTTAAAATACCTTTAGCATATCAGAGAAAATATAAAAAAGTCTGCGGTCAAAAAATCGATCATAACAATTGACGTTATAATATAATATTTTTTATGGATTTGAAGCATACTTTTTCGAATTTAATCAATTGATAATTTTGTAATTCCACTGGTTGCCAATGAACATTCGCAACGCCATTAGAAAAACAACGTTTTAAATTTTAATTAAATACTGTACTATAATAACTTTTTACTGCCCAACTTCTGACAAGATGAATTCAAAAACATTATTTATTCATTACATACCACTTTTTCACCCGCTATGAATTCACAAAAATTTAACCCTTTCCTGACTTACACACAACGTTTTTTAAAATAAATATAAAATATGAGTGTGCTCCCCGGATTTGGTATGGTTGTATTGAACTTCCAAACGTTAACACTGAAAATACAACTAACTAACCAAATATAGTCCAATTATTATAATAGTTATATTCCAAGTCGAAAGTTGAAAATCGCACAGTTGATTTGAAAATGGCGGCTTGAATGACGTGTGGAAATGCCAGGTCACTACTGCTAGTTTGAAAACATTATGTGATGGACAGACGAAAGCATATTTTTTATATTATATTAAAGGCATGCCTTATAAAAACTATTATAGCATATATTTAGATCAATCTAAAACAGTAATTTTATTATTACCTTTATCAAAATTAGCTACTGATTTTATCGACTATAATTTAAATTATATAATAATGCCTTTTATGCATCCGTTAATCTACCTTAAGATGACGTGACGGTGCAATCAATAAGTCCACTTTAAATTGTAAATTTGTATATTCCACTAACAGGATGTCACATAACATCATTAAAAATATTTTGATGCTAATAGCAACAGCAAACAATAAATAAACTACATATGTAGAACCTGTAAGGTGTATGCCAAACAAAAAAGAAGTAAGGCTCGACTATATGTACAAAAATTGAAATATGGCACTCCATAAAAAAATACTGGCAATAATATCAAATAGAAATAGTTTTTCAAAGAATTACAAAAAGTTTCATTTGATTTGACAGAGTGATGTCACATGTATGGCAGTTTTACAAAGCCTTTATGAAAAATGCAGTTTTGTTTTTAAATAAACTAGGCACGCACGATAGTAATACCGTATTTGAGCCGTGGCCGAAAGAATTAACGTTGATGTGAGCCTGTTTTCATCTTGCGTCATATAAAAACAATTTTGTTTTATTCTCCTCCTTATTTATTCACTTCTGAGGAATTGTAATGAATTAAACATTTATTTTATATCAAAACTTGTGTTTTATTAAATTTTCAGGCACTCAATTTTGTACAGATAATCCTCGTTCAATATTTTATTACAAATAAGGTCAAATAAACGAATTTTTTAGTTCTACAAGAGTTATATTGGTTGGTTGCTATGTCGGTTCACGCCTTCGTCAGAACTAGTTAAATAGTTCTAACAACGGCGTGAATCCGAAACTACCTCCCTACTAAACTAACCGATATAAGCTTTATGAAACTAAATAATTTGTTATTTTGACATATTATAATGGAGCTTCACCAAGAAAATTCCATTTCAATTTAAGATAAATGTTACAATGAAATTAATTAAATGGTATTTTTAAGTTAAATCATTGAACACTGTCTCATTTTTTAAGATCATTTCGGAATCGTGCAAAAGAGAACCATTTGCAATTAAGTAATCGATGTCATTTAAAACAGTTGAATACTATTTTTTAAGATTTAAAATACCCTGATAAAAAAATCTTTGTTTACATTCATATATTAATAAAAGCAATGCTCAAATTTATCATTTTAACTAATTGGAACCATGTGTTTGTGAATTAACATATAATGGCTTCCATATTTATAAGATCGGTAGGTAGGAGCTCTGAGTTTAGATATTGAAGGAGTCAAACACTTGTTTGTAGACTTTATGCAAATAAACACCAAAAGCATCTACAGCCTTATTCAGAATGTTAAAATTTTAAACATTTCAGTTAAAGAGCTGTGGAGCCGTGAAAAAAAAACCGCGACTCTGACAACGTTTTTTAGCGGTTCGACTGCGATTTTTAAAATATGCAACATTTTGTATAATACACATAAAATAGTTGTACAAACATTTAAATATTTGCTGTATTTTAATTTGTTTAAAAAAGGAGTGATGACTTCGAGTCACGTGTTTTAACGAATTTGACTACACAGTAGTGGTAAGATTTAATATTTTTTTAAATAATTATATTAGTGATATAAATACAACTCAGACTACATATACAAATTTTTCACTTAAAATTAAATATTCAACAAATAAATCATTTTTTTTTCATTTTTAAATTAAATCTTTCAAATATCGAAACAAACCATGTATGTTTTTTTATATTTTTTTCTATTTTCATGTCTACACCTGATCAAACGTATTTAATTTATAACGTTTTGTTAACAGCTGCTGCTGACATTTTACTGTGAATATTGATGTCATATTTGTTGCAATTTGCCAGTGTAACCAGTGGTGACAGACTCTTGTATGTATATACGAGAGTGTCACCAATGTTGTTTTCGATGATCAATCTCTAGGTTATGAAGTTAAATAATGTAGGATTTTACCTCATTTACGACGATCTGATAAAGATACGTGTTTTTTTTGCGAAGGAATGAAAACTTCTTGCCCTGCTTTGCCTTTTCTGGACGAGGAAATGTCCATGCATTTGATTTAAAATCTCTAATAATATTAAAAGCCTACATGTTCCACATTTTTGACACCATGGTGAAGTGGCCAACGTCAGATTCAGTTGCATTGCTCATGGGCTCAAAACCCAGTACGGACAATTTTTTTTCAGTCGGTAAATTGTGGATTTTTGTTCGAAGGCATGGATGTTTGTTATATCTAAAACTTCCTTGCATCCATCTGATTATTAGAACTGAGAAAAGCAAAATAAAGTTCATAGCTACTGGTCCTGTTTTAGTTTTATCCGTCTAACGTATCTCTCTCTTCGAAAAAGAAGTTCGAGGTTGAAAAACTGAGTAACGAGCAGTTTTCGTAGATTTTTTTCAATGTGCTTGTTGTAAATTTATATATAAAATGTCATGAAAATATACAATAAATCATATACATACAAGGTAAGCTTCTTTAGCGAACCATAATAAAATTATTCTGTTAAGCAAGAACTAGTATCGTTCATTTTTTGTCGATAAAAACACCCTCACATGTATCTTAAAGTAGTCGGAATATTAAAAAATTGAATTCACAAGGCCTGTGTTGATAATAAAATATGATATTTCCTCTATTCTTATATTTAATACACAGTCAAAAATTACCTGAAGATAACACAATAATTCATGATCTTCCTATAGTTTATTGGGTCTGATTCGTGTATCTCATCTTAAGATCCGATTCGAGCGGAGGCTTGTTTATACTAGATGTATTTGTAATCAATTTGGATTCAGACATGATATATATTAAACATCGTGTTTGATTACAATAACATCGGACTTTAAGATGAGATTGCTATTTGGAATGCGAACTAATTGGATTAGCAATAGGTTCTCATTTGTAGATTACAATTACATAAATATATTTATTCTGGTGTAAAAACAGCGGCATTGTTATATGTTTCATCTTGAATTATACAATGTTATTATTAAATTACTAGCCAATATTTATCAACGTTTTGATATATTTGTGAGATTAATATGAACTAGAATTATGAGAAAATATACAAGATGGCAGTGTTATCTGTAAAAGTTCGCTTAAAGCGATTACAAAGAAAGTTTGTGTATGTGCGTGTGGCATTTATATAAATTATGGCAAATATGAATTGTATGAAAAAGTTGAAATATTCGATTGAATTGGCAGTCACTTGGTAAAATTGTACAGCCAGCCGTCATGTGTAACAAACCACTGATCCATATGGAGAATCAAGATTCAAAGTTGCCGAAGAGAGATATTTGAGTTATTATTATCTGAGCATTATCATCAGTTGATAATGCTCTCGATGAGCGAAACCGGTCCTGATCAAATAAATTTTATGTGGGAAAAGTACTAAAAATGTTTTATTATTTTTATTATAATGCCATTCCACCAAGTATTGACAGTGAACACCTTAAAAGTGAATAAATGTTCTGTTAACTTGATAACTTTCCAGCATGATGACTACCGAGTCAACCTTCAGTTTTAAATTGCGCGATGGCAAGCCAGGCAGATCCAATAAGTTTAAAAATTAAGTTGGATAGTTGATTGCTTCGTCTTCGTTTGTTACACGGTCGATAGATTTGAAGGAATACAATGGACCAACGATTTGATTTAGAATTGTGAAGTTTAAATGATCCACATCTTTGTTCTTTGCCGCAAGAATTGCTCGTTGATTCAACCAATTGTGATTTTTGTGATTAGATGTTCGGGATCATTTTGTTGAATGAAGTGAAATTGCAAAAATTCGGCGGTAACAAAATCAATCCATTCAATTCGTCGACAGGAAAACGCCCGTTACCGATAGTCAGCAATTGCTTGGAGAAATCTTCGGCAGATAGATCGTTTAGCAACGCAACTCGCATGTTTGTCGTCAGCTGAAGCGCCAGAGTCGTGATTTGAGGTAAGCGTTTATTTCATCGGCAGCGGTCAATCTTGGAATGACTGGTAGTGTTTGGCGGAAATCGCCAGATAGTAGAATCATTGCGCCTATAAAACATCTTGAGTCATTGCACAGATATTTCATAGTTTGATTGAGTGCTTCCAATGCGCATTTGTGCGCCATTGTCCATTCATCCCAGATGATGATTTTACTTGCTACCAAAACTTTGGTCATTGCTGAGTGTTTCGCAATCTTGCATGTCAGTTTTTCAAACGTTTATAGCAGTGCTCTGCAAGCGGTGTACCGCGAGGCGATGCTGGGTGTGCTGCGGCGCGAATCTCTAATAAACGAAAAAAAAACAAATAGTTTGGTTGATACTACAAAATATTTCTGATGACACTATCATAGAGAAGCAGAAATAATTATTTTTTGGTTGAAAGAATATTTTATATGTACAGTCTGCGCAAGAATGTTTCGCGCACCTTGCGAAAATTCAGTTTTATATTTTAAAATATCGTTTAAGAGTACAGATGAATTATTTCTTTATAAATATCATTACAAATTTGTCTAAGCATGTACCCATATCTTAAATATAAGTGTTTTTACCGTTTTTAACATTTGGAACAGTTAATAATGAGCTTATGATAACCAGGGTAGTAGAATTAACAATTCGTTGTATTCATTAAATGTTTTTTAGTTTAAATTTACAATTATTTTTTTACCAATTATTAATTATTGATAACTTTTGACTTTCAGAGATCATTAAAAAGCATTGAAAAAGTCCATGTTTTCTTGATAGCTTTATATTTCAATTAATATCTTATTTCCCACTCTTAGCTTTTATGGAGGTAGTTATTTAAAAAAAATAGATTTTTTAGATTTAAAAGTGAAAAGACAGTCCATAAATAAAAATGGTAAAGAGATTTTAATAAGGAAAAATAATCTTATCCTTATGGTTCTTTTGTGGTGTGTATCATATATAAACACAAACTTATGTAATTTCTGTATATTATGCGTATTTTTACTTGTGATGTGCCGCGAAATTTTGAAGAACACGTTGGTGTGCCGTGGAAGATAAAAGGTTGAAGAGCACTGGTTTAAAGGTTTAACGGCAATTTCAACACTGAATGAGCCGTTCGTCATCCTTCTATCAACGTGGCCGCCAGAAGAAGAAACTGCTACAGCAATTTCGGATCTTGCACGAACAGTCATCATAATCAATGACATGAGGAATATCTTCCCAGTTCCACCGGGCGCATCGAGGAAAAATAAGCACCATTTCCATCATCAGCTGCATTCATTAACGTATTGTACACTTCCTTCTGTTGTGGGTTCAACAGTGGTACATTCGTTCGAACTGATTAGTTCAATGCATCTCGATCATATTCACGTTCACGTTCCAATTCTCGATTGAAAGCGTCGTTCATTCCACGATATGGCGTTGGTATTTAAAACTTGACTAACAAACTGCCGAACATGAGGTAACACATGTTTTCGATCTAAAGCAAAGCCTGGTTATGTACCTTTTCATTCACCTCGAGATCGGGATTTCCTGAACTGACACGAATTCGATGTAAAATGTCTTTCGACATGTCATCCCTGTACTTGTTCTACAGTTCACATGGATTCGATGGAAAGCACATCAACATAATGATAGAAATAATTGTGCGTATCTGACTTGGAGATTCAGAAACAATTTATTCAGTGATTGTCGTGCTGCAAGCAAATTGAGCAAATTGAGCAATTGAGTAATTGAGCAAGCAAATTGAGCTGTTGACATGCATGTAGAAGCATTCGTCATTTTTCGGATGAACTGTGTAAATGTGACCAAGAGCATCAGTAGTCATTCGGGCGATCAGGAACCGCATTGCCTTGCTTTCGACGTTAAAATTTCTTCGATATAGCGTTCCAAGTGTAATAGCATGGCATCTCAGAGTAAAGCAACGTTCGTGCAAACAGCGTAATATTTTTGTCAAAAAATTTATCATACCTAATTATAAACATAACCTTATTTCAATATTATCCGATTTTCTTTCGTTTTCATTTCATATCATCGATTTTTTTTTATTCTTATCCATACTCTAAATTTAAAATTATTTAAAAGTCAATCGTATGAATGAAAAACAAATGAATATAGGAAAAAATGCCACCTAGTGGATGAAATCAGCATATAACGACATTTTCATTATTTCAAGCTCATTTGAAAACTGTGTGAGAATATTTATTTTCTTCATTATTTATTTTCCGTGATATTTTTCAGATGTTTTAATGCTTATTCTGATATTCTAGGAGGAAACAAATTTAATAAATCAAAGATCATTAAAATCAGCCAAGTTATACGTGGTGTAACCAACCCGACTTTGTTTTATATATATAGGTAAACTTTTGTAAAAAACGGATTCATTTGTTTTAAAAAAGAATTTATAAGTGAATCCAATGAAAAAATCACCAAGGGGCAAATCAAGATAAAGTCTTGTAGTTAGAAATGACGAAATGACCTAGACATTTTCGATAATATAACTCTATCCTGTATTTAATATCATAAAGTTATTTTTTACATCACCCACTTACGAGTGTTTTTTTTTAATTAGATTTCGTATTTATAACGCTTACATTAACTCCTCAGCAAACTGAGATTTTATAAACAAATTGAAATTTTTAATGTCACAAATTCCACCATTTTATTTCTTGTAAAAATTCCGAAATGTATATTACTGGATTTTTCACTCATTTTAATAAAACGAAGCATCTTGTTGCCTTTTAATGAAATATTCTGGATTTATCAAAATCATATATTTTTATTACGTTAAAATATTTTTAAAAGTGCCAACAAACAACAATTTCAAATAATTTGTTTACTCTCAATAGTCTTAATCATATATGCAATTTAATAAAAAAATGTAAAAATTAAACTTTTATTTAAAACTAGTTTTTATGAAACAATATGAATAACATGAATTTTCTACATTTTTCCAGAGAGTAAGTAGTCGAGGAACATTTATTTAAAAAATATTTTATTTGGGATATTATTGGATTATAAATCGATTGAAAAATTAATTTATAAAACTGCCCGTACTGGGATTCAAGCTCGTGCCCTCTGTAGCGGTAGCCAACGACGTTGACCACTCGACCACACAAGCGGCATTTTGTAATTATCTGTGAAATATTACGGTGAAAATTTGAGGGTACTATATGGATAGCTTTGTGATTAATGTCAATATTCATGATCTCTGTTAGCTTTCATTTTCGTTAAAAAAATATTGAAAATTGACAGTTCATATAATATATATTGATATAACTAAAATGAAAAGCATTTTTTCCTCAATTTTACCATCTCTTCTTTCCCACAAACATTGCAGAAAATATCAGTTAACATATATTTTTTTTATCTACTCTTACTTACCTTAAAGCCGCACATGAATCAATTTAATCCTACAGTTTTTTTTTATTTATTCGGATTTTATTTGATCATAATTAAGGTTAAAACATTTGTTTTATGTATTATAATCTAAAAACAACTTATTTTTTACAACGTCCAACAAAAAAGTCTGATAAAATTACAGGAATAATAATATGTACGAAATAGTTATCTTGTGAATTGAATGTAGAAGTAAATTTGTTGTAATCATGTCCGCTCTTTATGTAAAGCAAATTGGCTTAAAATCAAGTTTTTTATGAAAAAAATGAGAACTAATACATTCGATGGATTTGGCTGTATCTTGAAGTTTATTTTAATACATGTTAAAATGAATGCATATATGTCAATGTTCATTTGTTCATGTTTTATATCAAATTGAAAATTGCTTATTAGTCGGGTGCAATCTAACTTTTTCGATGAGAGTCAGATTTGATGATAAGGCTAGAGTGGTACTAATAGCAAGCTTATGGATTCCGGTAAGCTTCAACTTTTGGGAAAAAACAAATGAAAGAGAATTCGACACACCACAAACATCCGTGTCTTTAAACGAGAGTCCATAAATCAGTCAAAAAAGTAAAATTTTGTATTCTACCTACTGGTATTTAAGCCCGCAAACACTTTTATCGCCACCATTGCCGCTGAACAGTTGACCAACGGCTTGAAGACAATTATAGGAATGTTAATAGCTGATTTATTGAATAAAACCATATAGGTATTTAGTTTTAAAATAAATTATTCATCGCTTCTCTAGCTAACTAAAATAACCGTTCAGAGTACTATTATGAATACATTTTTAATACAATTTAATTTAAAATTTAATGATGTGTTATAACGTAAGCTTTATGTAATGGTTATCATAGTTACTATTGAAATACAATTAGAAACTATATTTTAAGTAAGATTGTAGTGCATATTTAATCTAAAACTGTTATAATATATAAATTAAATTAGCATTTTAGATGTTCACTGTATTGAATTGGTAGAAAGGCATTATATTCAAAAAATAAAATATGCATTTGTACTAATAAACGCTATACTTATAAAAGTGGGAATTAGTACAAATGTATATTTTGGTTTTTGAAACTAAATTAAACTTAAATATATTTAAATTTGACTCGTTCAAATTATGTACATTCACACAATTTTTGTCACTGTACATAATTTGAACAATTCAAATTTAATATCGAAATTCCACTAAGCACCTTCAGTCGAAATCCTAAATTAACTTTATTTCTGAAGGCGTGTAGCTTAAACAGCAATCAACCAAGTTATATTGATATGTTGTAGAACTAGATAATTTGATTTTTTTTATCTTGTTGTAATAAAGTTCTGACAAGGAAGACCAAATCAATTCATCCGATCGAAGAAAAGAGAGCGATTTAATCAGCCTCTTATTAGGTCGAAAATATAGTAACGACCATGGACCCGACTTAAACATGTGCTGCAGATGCCCCAAGAATGCCTAAATCCTGTCTGTCCCTTTTTCCAAACGGATGAATCATGTCGCCGTGAAAAACCACTGATGACCAGTACTCTGCAGAGCTACAAGGTCACTTGTTTAATTTAAGAGAAAGCACGGAGACTGGCGGGAGAGAAATAACGTTGTTTTTACCAGACAGCGAATATGGTTACGAAAAGTGTTTTTACAAAGTACAACTGCGTATTTCAAATCAAATGTCAGTTTGTTGTTTATTCTACTGGTGCCATTTAAAATAGTATTACGATATCTGACAAAGACTTAAATAAAAGCCCGTTTATTGAGCTAAGAGGATGTTTGATTGGTTTAGGTATTGGGAGAGAGCTGAATTAATTTGGATAAGAATTCAGAGATAAGAGAAATTACTTATTGCAGATCTGCGTTCAATTTTTATCGTGCCGAAAAAAACGCCAGAATTAGGTGACAGAGAGCCTCAACCCTAGCTGTTTCTTCGTTGATCAGTGGAGTTCTTAGACCATCGACAATCATTGCGTTTATTCGGCTATAATTAGACTAGCGATACCAGTGTAACTGAAACCGGAGTATACCAGTTTTCAAAATAAATATTGATATTCTCAATAAAAAAAAATGTTTCTCTAACAAACGTTGAATCCGTGACAAGTTTTTGTTTGCCGTTTCAAAGCTGATACTTTTAAAAACAATACCGCCATTGATTTATTCGGCTGACATTGCAATCTCTACCCAAAACTAATGTGTGATGATATAAATGACTCGTAAGAAAGCGAAATGATTTCGGATCGAAATGGCATCTTAGAAATTACGCTTGAAAGCTATTCACACATAAAGATTAAGCCAATGAAAAATAAGTATAAAGGTTTTATCATTTCACTACTCTAATACAACTTGGATGGAGTAAAATAACTAAATGTGCCTTTTGTTTGCAGTCTCACGAAGTTCTGTGTATTTTATTTTAATGTTTTATATAAAAAAAATACGTGATTTATCCATGACCAATTAAAAGTACGTGTTATAATAGCACTCACGAAATTATTTTTACATTTATATATTTAATATCATTGAGAAAACTTTATTTTAATAAATATGACCCGTCAAACTAATTAGTTTTCACTGACAATGAAAAATACTTCTCAAGACGCTTCAAAGATATTTTACGAATTTCCTTTTTGGATTTTGTACTACCTAAATCCCTTTCAATATTCAATTTTAAAATCCAATATTTGAAACGGAATTAGAAAATTTTCACCGTAAATCAATTTGGAAGGTGAGAGATGGTTAATTAAAATAGTGAAAAAAATCACCGCTGGCTTTTATAAATTCCTCTTTGTTTTGTGATTCTTTTTGATTTCATGTTAAAAATTTCTTATTCAGTATTAAGATCAGATAAGCATGTTGTAATAATTGAATTAAAGAATCTCTTGTTTATTTGTATTTTTACTTAAAAACGAGTGACGTCATATGCAAATCATTAAGAATATAATATAACACTTCAAAGTGGAGAAATTCGTTGTATGGTATTTTATCTTTTCAATATTTATAATATAAATGAGTTAATTTTGATCATACTAAAGAAATAGAGAGTATTTCGTGTTTTGTTTTATCTATTTAGGCACATCATGCATTTTTTATGCTGGTATATCTTTCATTTAAGCATGCCTGCTCCCAATGTAGGTCTTATGGATTCCTACCACAGTTTATCTTAACATAAGTGTTTAAAAGATAACTGACTGGAACTCAGTTGCTCAACCTCTCTTATTCTAAGAAAGAAAGCACAGACGAAAAAGCTGAAACAGGACTAGTGGTAAGCTAATCGCAATCGCTACGCCCTGTTTTTAAGATTTGCAATCTTAGACGTCAGAGACTTCCATGCCGATCCAAAAATCAATGAAATTACCCCTACTGGAATTTGAACCGTTGAGCTCCACAATTCAAGCCAACGACGTTGGCCACTTGTACAAGTAACAGGCCTAAATTTGTTTAATGATTCATAATTTGCCATTCTATCTTTAGATCCAAAATATATACTATAAGAACGATTCTACTAGGGAATTTTATGATTTGTGTCATTATATACTTAATTATGTTCTGTGTTGTTTTACCAACAATGAAATGCATTTTTGTGATGACATTACAGATATCAAATAGATTAGTTATAGTCGATTTCCGCATATAAACCAGCCTTGATTAATCCGACAGTGATTATTGTTTATTGTTTAAAAAATAAAATATACAGTACATGACATAACAACTGACGCCAATTCGCCATGTATTTGACAGAATGTTAATGAGACAAAACAAATATAATGAGACAAAAAAAAAGACTACATAATACAACAAAATCAATAAATAAAAAAGAAAAACTTAACAAACAGTTCACGAACACTATCACCAAAAATGTCCAGTTCTCTAGGGAATGAGTTGATCATTCGAACGGCCCTTGGAACTGGCGACTCATACTTCCTAAGCGAGGAGCAAATTTTTAGAAATAAAAGCTTTTGGTCACAGTTTCGCCCCCGTAAGAATAAATTGGGAGCATGTAAATTAATAGGCATGAGAATTTCAGGATTATTAACTCGGCCCCGAAGAAGAGAAAAATGCTTTAAGCTTGATATCCGGCTCCAAACCTTACTGTTTCCTGTTTATGCGGTTAACGATAACATACTAACAACTGCGATATCGCCTTAAAATCTCTGTGATACCGTTGGTAATAATACCAGACTGGTAAGGCTTAATTAAATAAATAAAAAATCGAACATTGTAGATTAAAAAACTGTATAAATTGTATTTGTTTATTTTTATTATATTTTATTACTCTTCTATGGCGTGAAAATAATTTATCATATCTTGAGAAATAACTTCTACGCGTTATTGAACAATTATTTTTAAATGACCACGTTTGTTCACTTAAACTTATCACCTATTAGAATAATGTAAACGTATAAAATTAACTGCCAAAGTACTAGTAATTAGGTTTAATAGATATTACAATATTAGGAGGTCGTTGACTAGTATAATCTTAATAGTAATATTAATAGGTACTTCTGAGGGTAAGGAAATAATGGTTTGTTTATCCACGAAGGTAAGTTTAAGTGAAACTGTAACAAATTCGAACAGTTCTTCGCAGTATTTATTTTTAACCCATTTTTAACCAAAAGTAGCATATTGGGTCACGATTTACGAAGCCGTGTTTTCATATTCTATGCTTTATTTAGCCTTCAAGTCTTTTTGGTACTTTTTCTGTAACATTTTTGTGGAGAAAAACCATAGAAGCAATAACAGCAGACACTCAAATCATTCTGAAACCGACTTTCAATTAATATTATTTATAAAAAATAAGGTACAAAAACAAGATATCAAGAAATATTTCTGAACATATTTTGATAAAACAGCAGAAAATAAATAAGCTTTAAAGAAGCTGTAAGGTGTATGCAAACCAAAAAAAGAGCACGAATTGGTAGATGTGCAAACATTGTTATATGGCTCTCCAAAACACGAACGTCTGATAAAAATATTATGAAAAAATGAAAAATTATAGTTTCACAGTTATAAAGCTTTTAGAAAGACCTTAAATTAAATATCTAATGGTTGAATGATGGTTTACGAAAACAGTGATATTTAAGTAGGAAATCATTTTAAATATTGTTGATTTCTTACAAGTTAATTTTTAAGCATTTATAATTATTTTTGATTAAACTAGCTTTATAACCAAGCTTCGAGTGGAATTTCATTCTGGTTTTATCGTTATTGACTTGCCACTCTTACAGAGAAATATACAATCCGGCGAAAGTAATATTATTTATCTAAGTTTTTTTATGTCTATCTTGCGAATTATATATATTTGAAACGCTCAAATTTTGGAATCATTTATAAATCTTGCCACCATCCGAGTTTTTTCTTTCGGTATCTTCATGATTTTTAAAAACTTTTCAACGGTCGCGTTATATATAATAGTTGCTAAAAGAAGACTTGTTTACATTTTATGATGGTTGCTAGATACTAAAAAAAATATAATTATGTGATTTAAATATATTTTATTATTTCCGCTTTTAATGTAAATTATAAGTCTAATTTAGACCATTTGGACACAGCATATTTTTAACAATGCATGCTCAACGCACTCACGTTTTGATTGTACAGATCATACAACACTCGGGAACAGCATTACGGGTGTATTTGAATGAATGGCGATGCCGTAAGGCGAAACCTGATTTGTTACTTGTTAGTGAAAAAAAATGCGGAAACGTACACATTTTATATTTGTTAGATATCCTAAATTATAAAAAAATGGTATTCGCTACAGGATTTGGATGCGTGACTACGCAAACATTATTAAAGCTAAACAGCAAAGCCAAATCTTCTACAGGACTAAATAAATAGCCTTGATACGAACAAGCAATTATTGATACCATTTTTTTTTCATATGTAAATCAAAAGTTTCTTTTTATTATGTTAGTGATTTAGTTACTTCTGTGTTGCTTATCTCGCGCGAAGCTTTTTATATGATTATTAGTGAAGGCGCTTTTGTTGAGAAGTTTATGAAATATGCGTAGAGTTTTCGTATTTTGCACAATAGTGAAAAAATAAGCTGAATGATATTGTATTTTTTTCTTATTTCCAAATTTATATTTCTACTTGAAAACACTTCTGGACACCAAACTATATGAAAAGAGTCTCAATACATGGACAAAGCGATTGAATAGATATATATAGCATCAAGTGGATAATATTTTTCAAATATATCTGTTGAGGAACTGTTCTCGGACAGCATGGTTGACCCGAATGTCTTGAGCAAAAGGGGAAAGGAGGTGTGAAAATGAAATGAAAGATAGTTGATGGTTTATCGACCTTATGTACTTGTGCGATCATCATTTTTAGTTGGGTTAAGGTCATTAAACGGGGTCCTTGGTAAAGATTTTGAAAGCCTTTCAAGATGTCGACGTATATTACTGTGTCGAATTGAATGAAGAAAATCGTATCTCCATGACAATATTGTACACCCGATCTTTTTTTGCGCGATAAATTGGTTCTAGAAAGTGGTGCATATATACAAATTCGCGTAAACAAAACTTTACTCTCATATAATTTGATAAATTGGTTCCAAAAACCAAAATGTCGCGTAAAAATGTATCAACAATCTCTGAAAAAACAAAATTTGTTCAAATTCACAATTTTTTTTTTTACACATAAAATTTGATTTCATTATTAATTATAAAAAAAATGAGAAACAGATACATATATAACTGTCAGGTTGATGTTATTTATACGGATATTTCTAAAGCATTTGACCGTGTTGACCATGATATTCTCTTGGATAAATTGAGTGCTGTAGGATGCTCAAACAGGATGATTAGTTTTTTTGTTTCCTATTTGTCAAATCGACGCCAATATGTTGATTACGCTGGGTGCATATCAAACGTCTTTCCAACATATTCCGGGGTTCCTCAAGGATCTAATCTTGGCCCAATTTTATTTCTTATTTTTATTAACGATATTATAGAATGTATACGTGGAATAAAGTATCTGCTCTTTGCTGATGATTTAAAACTGTTTTTACGTATCAGTAATGAGTCTGACTGTACTATTCTGCAACAAAATATGAATAATATTTAAAATTGGTCTATAAAAAACAAACTCGACTTCAACATTTCAAAATGTTTTTGTATTTCCTTCTCTCGCTCAAGATTACCCATCACATATAACTATGTGATATCTAATGATGCTTTAAAGCGTTTGTCTGAAGTTGTTGATCTTGGTATAAGATTTGACTCCTCTTTCACCTTTCATTCACATATAACTTCTATTGCACTGCGTGCAAGCAAACTTCTTGGGTTTATTGTTAGACAAAGCAAACCATTTGAAAACCCAACTGTGTTTCGGACGCTTTATGTTTCTTTGGTCTTAAGTAAGCTTGAATATGGATCCATCATTTGGAGCCCATATGAAAGTTCATACAAGCTGAAATTGGAGAGAATCCATAAGAAATTTCTAAGATATTATTATTTCAAAAAATTTAAATTCTTCCCCTTTGATAATTCCTTAAAGGAATACTACCCCACCAAATTTCTTTTAGGAATGTTATCATTTCACTCACTTGAAGCTCGAAGATCGTTTTCAAGCTTAAAGCATTTTTCTCTTCTTCTTCGGGGCCGAGTTAATAATCCTGAAATTCTCATGACTATTAATTTACATGCTCCCAATTTATTCTTACGTGGGCGAAACAATGAGCAAAAACTTTTATTTCTAAAAACTTATACCTCGCTTAGGAGGTATGAGTCACCAGTTCCAAGGGCCGTTCGACTAATCAACGCATTGCCTAGAGAAGTGGACATTTTTGGTGATGGTATTTGTGAACTGTTTGATAAATTTTTCTTTTGTATTTCTTGATTTTTTATGTTGAATTTGATGTACTGTGTATTTTTATTTTATGTTTTGTCTTATTATATTTTTCAAGTGCATGGCGAATTGGCGTCAGCTGTTATGTCATGTACTGTAATTTTGATTTTTAACAATAAATAAATAAACAAATAAATAATATGCATCCATATTATGTGAACATGCATAATTGAATTCACTTTCATCTGAATTTCGTTCGGACTCGTTTGACGAAATGCTGTTTTTCTTAGATGATTGAAGTCAATTATTATTATTACATTGGATTTGCTTTGTTGATCCGACGAACAGTTAAAACTGATTTTTTGAAATACGTGAGTGCAAAATAATTTATTTTTATATGGAGGTGTTTATTTGGTACGTGCCCTTAACATCACCATATATTTTTTTTAATAAATTTTTTTTTTCCATATTTGTTTCGTATTTATAATTGTGTATTTAAAATATTTGGACACCTGGAATGCATTTATTTGACATAGTAACTCTCGGTGGTAAAATTTATGACCGGGAAACGTGTTATTCAACGAATTTAATAAATGCATTGTATTTAAACAAATTTCATAACTTCTTTAAACGCAGTTTCACTATTTCTTTTGTAAAGTCACTATTCTTTTGTAAATCGCGCAACAAAAAAAAGCACGTAAAATAGGACTGGGTGTAAAAAATGATAAACATAGTTCCCTATTGTATTGCAAACTATTACAAGTGTTTTTCTTGTTAGTTACAAGTGTTTTTGTTTTTAAGTAGTATCTTCAGAGAAATTATCGTTAAAATATTTATCAATAAAGTAAACATTGATCCTTATTCTTAAAATATAAATTAAAAATGGAAGTTGAGGTTTTTTTTATCTACTGGACGCAGAAAAGTAGTTATAAATATACTAATAATAATAACCAAAATAACACTGGTATTACAACTAAGCAAATAAATTGAAGCACAATCCAAGAAAAATAAACTATAAATAAAAAGTTGAAGACCTCTAAACAAAGCAATCTACTACATCAAAAATCAATCAAGTATGAATTATCATTAACAAAGTTAAAGCCAAAAATGAGTGCATATAAAAAATAAATAAATCTTAATGTCTGTCAACCATAATTAGATGTCGAAATTCCAGTAGAGTTCAATCCAACGAAATTGATTCCTGCGAAAAGATTAAAGGCCATATCAATTCTTACAAAAAAAAATGCAAACTGAGGAAAAATAAAATTCTAAAGAAATAAAAGTGTACAGAAAAGAAATATAATAGGCTAGAACTAGGTTAATGAAACGGATATAACAAAAGTAATGATGCAAATACAACCTGTTCGCTTAAGAAAGTAGAGTTAGGTAAGATTTTATGTCTATTTATTTCTTAGATCTATTGTTTATCAAGTTTTAAAGATTTATTGTTAACATGCAGGATTTCAAAGTTGTTTGAGATATCAAATGTATCTGTATAGACGTGTCTTTTTTCACTCTGAATACAGACGCTCATAAGCTCTTTTTCCAGGAAATTTTGGAAATAAACAGAGCGCAATTGAACAGCCTTCCAATTTTAAATGAAATACTAGACATGTCAGGATCTCCACTCCTACACTCTATATAAATATAATCATAAAACCTTTTCCAACAAACAAAAATAAATATAATTCTTAAAACTACTCACCTTTCAAATCTGTGGGCATTCTCATGGGCTAATCCTTTTCGCCAGCAATGACTTTAAACTCAATAATACATTTATTTCTTATATAAACACGAAACATTAATTTTCTAAGCGTCAGTTCAAGTTTATCCGTGTACTTGAACGCCTGAAGATGCTGAAAGGCAAAACCCGTGTCTTTAGTGACAAAATTTGTGTTAATGTACATTATTTAAACGATTAAAATTATTATTTTTTTCAAAAAAAAACTGTGTCACTCAGCTGCTTAACATCTCTTTTTCAAAGAAAGAACTACTTATTCTTAGCTAATCGCTCTCGCTACGCCCGTTTTTTTATGATAAGGTGGGTAGGAAGGGATTCAAGACATCGCGTACATCGATACCTTTGGACAGAAATCGTTAAAGCAATTGAAAATCAATTCATAAAAAAAACTGTACGTACTCGGATTCAAGCCCGTAACCTCCGTAACTGAAGCCAACGACGTTGACCACTCGACCACGCAGGGGCTCTTTGTTTTTTTTAATATCACATTTAAATGTAAAGTTAGGTTAGATTTGGTTGTCAACATAAAACAAGCCTAGAATTTAAAATACAGATCAATAATATATGTTTTTTTTTATTCGATAAACTTGTTTTTTTCTTTCTGCATCACACCGAAGATGATATCTCCTTAATGATACAGTTAAAATACATTTTTTTAGATGCAATTTGATAGGCAACAATAAATAATAATTAAAGTTATAAAGATATTATAATAAACGTTAATTAAATACATAGAATTGGTATAACTACAAGTAAAAAAAAACAATTAAATAATAATTAGCAAGAATGATAGTTAATGGCACTAATAAAATAACTTTTAATTTTGAAACAGATGTGATTAAAACTTGAATGGTGAGGGGCAGGGAAGGTAAACTTTTTCTCCAAAAGTAATATATATCTCAATGGCCATTCTTTATAACTACGGTTCATTTAATATACACATTGAATCTATTTTTTAAGACGTCGAAAGTTGATTTAAATACTGGCCAGATAAATAGAGCTATATAATGATTGCTCTTTTTGTCTCGGTATATAGCATTGGATTTTGGGTATATGGAAGTATGTAGTACAATCTAGTTACACAAATCAGACAATTCCGTGCTTATTTTGACGCACGTTCATAAATTGATTTTTTGTACAAATTTAATGAATATGGAAGTTTCTTTCGAAGATTTAGCCATGCAATCGAGTTATACATTATAAACCCGTCTAATCTAATTGTTTATAAGAATATGACAATTTATTAACATGATAATTAGAATTTTCGAAATTGTAAAATTAGAAAAAGTAGTAAAAATATTTAATTCTTTTGGGGTAAAAGTGTTTTATCGACCGATAACTCAGAGATTGCAAATTGTATTGCGGAGATTTCTAGAGAGCAGAATGAAGTGAAAGAGGTAAGGGGGAAACCATACGTCATAAAGGCTTTCCGGAAACGGCAAAGGCAGCGCCCCACTCATTCTGCCGCACCGGAAATGAACTGAACAACCCTTTGCCGCCTTGGCGTTCACAACACATTAACCCTTTCACCGCTGAGAGGGAATCTTATATTACACAGTTTCCATTGTGTTACGTAATAATAATTGTTATTATTAAAGTAAGTATCTCGTTTATTAAGGCCTTGCGGTTTTGAGAGAATTTAATTTGGAAAAACGGTGTATTTGGACAATAGCTGTTTTTAAATAAATATTTGTAATATTAAGCAGGAAACTTTGCTACTATGCACCAAACGTTTAATAATATCGTTGTCTTAGCTATCGCTAGCATTATGAGAGCGCACTTAATTAAACCATAATATATTTTATATAAAAAAATATAGAAGGTTACACTACATACAATTTGTAGGTTAAAATTTTTTTAAATAAAAAATATTTGAATTCATTGTTCATGCTGTTAAGATAAAAAATAACACGTCTATAAAAAATGCTCGATATAAATTTAATTATATTATCACCGGATAGTAAATATATCTTTATAGAATCAAAGTAAATTTCATTTCTTTTAAAGCAATGTTCACTGTCTTCGTTCTCTTTTAATGTATCATCTTAACAAAAGTTGTTGCTAAGACCTCTCTCTAACCACAATAAAAAAAATAATGGAATAAGTAAACAAGGTTTTATTATAGTATCGTTATTTATACGCCTAATTTCAGGTTAGGATAAGAGTTGGGTGGAGAGTATATTATGAAACATCTGAGAAATGGATAGGTTTTGCATATCAAAGAAAAAATCAAAGTTATAAATAATTCGAAACTATTTTCAACTGCTAATTTGGCACTATGCGATTATTATTGTCATTAGTTTTAGAATAGTCAACTTTTTAACATATTCGCTTCTCACCCTAAGCATGCGGCCACTGGTGCTCGAATTATTTGTGCCTGCCAGCATCTTTCTTTCCACTCGGGTCATTCTAGCTTTTAATAGATAACGCCGAATATGTACTGAGTCAAAGCCCCCTGGAACTTAAGACTGCTATGACTGAGTGCATGAAAATTACTGCCGAAATGGCTATAAATACAAATCGAACATATTTTACAATTTTAATATTTAAGTATTTAAATAAGTAATAAAAAATTCCTATGTTAAACGAATATCAATAAACTTATTTATGAAATGTTTTGTTGGAGAAATTAATGTTTAATCTATGATGTATTTTACTGTGCACAAAAAGATATTTGTTAAAACCCAAATAAATTTAATTTTATAAAGCTGAATTGATTGATTCGTACTTTGTTAACATTTTATTTCTGAATATACATACAAATATAAATACGCCTTTCTAATATAAATGATGTTAAAATAATGGCCTTCTTTAAGAATAAACTTATTCACTCAACTTGGAAACTTGTTTACTTATCCTATATTCGTCTCCATGGAGTTTTAATCTAGGAATCTGCAATATCGAAATGAGATAAAATTTTCCGAAATCTTAATCTAACATTATTAAAGGTATATATATTAATGTCTCATATTTTCTTCTTATTGTGTAGGTACTTAATAAGTTAGCAATGCTCAACAACAATTAATTATAATAGAAAATTTAAATTAACTTTGATTATTCCACGTATTGTATTACTAACTGTGACACGTGTTTCGCCTCTTTCAGAGGCATCTTCAGACTTACTATCGCAAAGTTTGCTTAAGTAATGAAGCAAGATTGATTCTAAAATTTTAAAATAATAAAATTACAAAATGGAGGTTTGGGTTTTTTTCCTTTTAAGAGGAGCAAGGAGGGGGGTGTAGAATCGAAATAAAACAAACAGATAATGATACTAATGATACTAATGAGTTGTAATCAATCAGATTGAGATTTTTCCTTTTTAACTTTTCCGTTTCTAAGCTCAAGAAATGCGACCCCAATACCAACATTTTCGTAAATATCTATTTTAATATGGGTGATACGATGTTTATAATTAAGGTATTCTTACATCATAGTTTTTTGGACCTTTTGTAGTTTATATAAATACGCGATAACGCTTATCAGCTGATTAGCGCCCGCGATAACGATTGTTCGTATGATAATTTGGAACGCTGGAACACTCTTCAGTAGTCAATTCATATGTGTGCTGACATGACGTCTTTTTTACGCGCAACTTAAAATATGATTATTTATTAAAAAACCACAGATTTTTATAAAAAAATGTATGAGGAAAGATGCAGAGAGATATTTTAAAGCCCGTAGACTATTTTTTTTTTTGAAATTCATAAGAATAAGGCTAATAATGAGGAAACCACTGGGGTCAAAAAAGAACCCCATCGGCTGAGAAGTATTTTTCTAGTCTCCGAGCCGTAAGAGTTAAGGAAAGCAAAGAGGGGATTATAAAATCGGAACAGTGCAAACAAATTTAATCATACTACTAATGACGTTAAAAATTACAAACTATTAAACTAATGAGCTGCAATCAATCAGCTAGGTTTGTGATTACTCTATTAATTGGAATCAATTTGAGTAACGGGGAACCACCTGTGCTATTAAGAATATTATTTAATAATATTTCTTTTTTGAACTCTTAAGATTTTATAATCCCCTCTTTGCTTTCCTTAAAAAGGAAAAATCCCAATCTGATTGATTACAACTCATTTGTATCATTAGTATCATTATCTGTTGTTTTATTTCGATTCTACACCCCCCTCCTTGCTCCTCTTAAAAGGAAAAAAACCCAAACCTCCATTTTGTAATTTTATAATTTTAAAATGTTAGAATCAATCTTGCTTCATTACTTAAGCAAACTTTGCGATAGTAAGTCTGAAGATGCCTCTGAAAGAGGCGAAACACGTGTCACAGTTAGTAACACAATACGTGGAATAATCAAAGTTAATTTAAATTTTCTATCAAAATGAACTTCCACAAAGTTACCGCCGAAACCATCGAAAGTACAATTAATTATAGTTTTGGCGTAGATGTTATTGCTTAAAAGTTTCTTTATGAATTGCGAACTTTTCGCTTGCATATTGAAAAACTAAAACTACAAGTCTGGGTTCGATTCCCGGTAAGATCACAGTGATTTTTAGAATTATTCAATTCAAAGTTGTGATAGAAGACTGGGTGTTTGTAATGTCAATTTAAATTATTTCCTTTCCTCCCATCCATCTGATCTTTTAATAACTGGGCTTAGCAATAGCGATTAGTCAACCACTAGTCATGTTCTATCCTTATCCTTCTTTCCCTACTACAAAATTTGAAAAAAAAGTGAGGTTGAGCGACTGAGTAACAAACAGTTCTCGTAGAAAAAATTCTGTCGAGATACCTCCATTAGGAGGCCATATGCTCTACATTGGGAGCGGACATGGATTAAATAAATCATTAAATAGTATTTTTTTATCGGTTACAATTATGGCATTGCTTAGCGTGCTTTTTTTCTTAAGAAGTGTCTCACGCAATAGAAAGAGAATTGACGGTACGAAAATATCTTAATTATAGCTCTGTAAATCAATAGTAAAAACATATTCAACTAAAAAGATAAATGTTTAGCGATAACTTAATTAACCCTTCCTTTACTATGCAATAAAAAGCACAAGCTCCTGAGCTGTGTATCCGTTACACATCAGGCAAACGGGAGTGAATCATGACAATTATATAACACTACTACAGCAGTACTACATATAATTGTCATGATTCACTCCCTTTTGCCTGATGTGTAACAACTACACAGCTCAGGAGCTTGTGCTTTTTTTGCATAGTAAGGGAAGGGTTAATGGAAATACCATAATAGTCGTGGAACTAAATGCATAGCTTTTTTCACCTTACTAAAATTAAGTAAAAATGAATTCACCAATGATAGTGTTAGTTAATACAGAAGCTAAAAACCTTTTTACTATAGCAGTGACCTTGAAATGAATAAGTGATATAGTTTCATAGTTATAGTGAGTATAGAATTGTATGAATTTCATACACCTAATAAATGTAATTTTTTTTTACGAAAATTCAAACAAACAGTCAAAATTTTGTTGTAAAAATATTAAAGGCGTCTTTGTTTAAATCAATAATTAAACAGTTAAAAGTAAAACTATGGAAATGTTCTTTTTTATAATTTCTGTATGAATGATTAAGTACCAACTCTTTGTTTAAAATTAAGACAAAAACTTTCCATGCTTTATTCGCGTAAGCTGGAGCAAATAAAGCAACGGAAATGGGCTAACGTAGCAACCTTGTGAATAAGAAAGCTTTTGGAAACTTTGCAATTAAAAATGGAATTCCTGGCGGGCTGCCTTGAAAGCCTTCGATAAACCGCCTCTAGAGAAAATACTTCCATCACGTCACTAGAATTCCATTGCGTTTGATAAAAATCATTGTAATAAATGAATGAGTAAATTATTTTCATATCTGACTTATTGTTTTGTATACTGCGTCATTAGTCAAAAGTGTAGTATTTAATAAAAAAAACTCTCTTCAATTTTTTCCTTTCATCAGTTCAAAATTCTTGCGATGAGCGAAACTGGTCCGAACCAAATAATGAAATTGTAAAATACTGATTCTGTAATGAAATAGCCGTTCTTATCAATATAACATATTATGTAATAATGAAGACTAGCTGTAAGCCCGTTGCCCAGCAACGTGAGATTTTTGTTGCATTATAGAAAAGTCATAAATTTACTGGCATGAACAATTGAATGCATATTTATTATTATATATGTATATAATCTAATAACACATATTTAATAAACTCCGTTTTTTTCCATAGGGTACTCAACGTTGTACCCACCACCACCCGCTACGGCTTCACACTCTTTTATAGGGTGTATTTCGTAGCGTATCAACGTTAGCTGTCAGCCCGTTGCCCTCAACGGAGTGGATTTTTGTTGCATTTTTAAATAGTCAGAAAATTTACTGGCGTGAAAAATAAATTGCAAACCTATTTATTGAATAAGCCAGAAAATCTTAACGTAATTAATTCTCTACATGGATTGTTTAAGAAATACACACAATTCACTAAAAGAACGAAAATACACCGGGATTGCAAAACAAAATATGCGAATAGCGGAAAATTCCGGGGACCTGAAGACAGAATTTTACTGAACTGTAAATAATCAAAAATTACGTCCAAACCAAATTTAATAAGATAAAAATTTCTGCTCAAAAGGTTAAAAAAAGAATTCGATCAATTGTAATAAAGATGTTATTATTTTATTTGTAGTTTTAGTATAAATAAAAAGGTAAAGTTTGCTTTACATATGTAAAAAATCTTTTTTTTAAATTAATTGCATATTTTATCAAAATGTATGAAAAAAAGTAAAAGTGTGATTTTATAAAATATCCATATCATAATAAAAATATTCGTAATGTATTTAAAATACTAAAAACTTAAGTAAAATGTCCAAAAGTATTCGACCTAAGACATTGCCAAAGTATGAAAAATTCCATAAAAATATTCAATATTTTGTCCAAAATGTATGAAAAATATCGTATTTTATATTTGCTTTACATATATAAAAAATATATATTTTTTTAAATTTTGATAAAATAAATATATTATAATTGAATATATTCATACAAATCATAATTGAGCAGCCCTGCAGTGCGGCCAAATCCAATATCGACAACCCTGCAAATGTTTCAAGTATACAAACAAATATTCGACCCAAGACATTGCCAAAGTATGAAAAATTTCAAAAAAATATTCAATATTTTGTCCAAAATGTATGAAAAATATCGTATTTTACATTTGCTTTACATATATAAAAAAATCTTTTTTTTTTTTAAATTAATTGCATATTCTATCAAAATGTATGAAAAAAAGTCAAAATGTGATTCTATAACATATCCATATCATTATTAGAATATGCGTAATGTATTTAAAATAATAAAAACCTATGTAAAATGTCCAAAAGTATTCGACCTAAGACATTGCCAAAGTATGAAAAATTCCATAAAAATATTCAATATTTTGTCCAAAATGTATGAAAAATATCGTATTTTATATTTGCTTTACATATATAAAAAATATATATTTTTTTAAATTTTGATAAAATAAATATATTATAATTGAATATATTCATACAATTCATAATTGAGCTGTCCTGCAGTGCTGCCAAATCCAATATCGACAACCCTGCAAATGTTTCAAGTATACAAACAAATATATTTCGAAAAAAGATAATTATTCAAATTCGTTTAGTGCAATGTTTCAAATACAGATGGCATTGTAGGTGCACTAAGAATGCACTTGCTTCTCTTGCTTTGAGTTTTTTAAATTAAAGAAACGTTTTACTTCACCAACTTCAATCGCAATGTGGAGCATTGGATATTAGCTCGAACGATGAGAATGAAAACTTGGGACCTGAGTTCGATCCCCAGCTTGACAGAGAATATTTTTGGTTAGTACGAAAATTAATTGTTTTTAAATAATATCATGACTACAAATATTCACATGTAGACGTCAGATAAAAATGAATGAATGGCGATAGCGGGCAGGGGTGGGGGGGAAGAAGACCGTCTTTCTTGACGTCATCGAAAAGGTGAAATCGCGACATGTGGGGGAGGGGGAGGAGGAGAGGAAATCGAGGAAAATCATAAGTAACAGTGTATATTGGAAAAATATGTCTTAAGTATGAATAAAAAGTGACAGCGCGGCTTGGCAGGAGGAGGGGGAGGGGCAGGGGGAGGGGAAATCGAGGACATCTTACACTCAGACAAACATACGGACATTATCGGCTATTAATATATAGATACTATTTTTATTTGCTGGAGACAACAGATACTAGGACGAAGTTTGTAATGTTTAAAAATTCCTTCTAGAACCTTCTAATCCTAAGATAACGGGGTGTAACGAGAGCGATTAGTTAACCAATAGTTCTGTGCTTACCTCATATCCCTTTTCCCTTACTATTTTTGAAAAAGAGAGGTTGAGCAACTGAGTAAAAACTAGAAATCAGTTCTCGTATAAAAGCTAACATTGAGATACAGCCTTAATATGCTACACACTGGGAGCGGAAATGGATAAAAAAAATCGAATTTCATAATTTTATAAAAGGATACAAAAATGTTCCCTGCTTATTTCATTTCTTATCGAGAGTAAATTTTTTTTCGATCATTGGATAATCGTATTTACTGATGACGAAAATAATCGTATTTATTGATTTGGCATTTACTTGGTAGAACTCAATTATAAAAGGAAACTGTAGAACTAAAATATGTTGGTATTTTTACCCTAAAATAATCGTATTTAATTCAGATAAAATTAAAATAAGGTAAATAAATTATACATAATTACAACTTTTCCAACTGTGCACACTATTTATCAAATATTTGTTTTGCTAATTTTGTTTCAATATATATTTTTGTTTAAACGCCTGTTGGGTGAGACATGCATATCAGAGGAGAGTGAACTTTTTGGTTCATTTGAGAGTCGATTTGTTTACAGGAAGGTGACATATAAGTCATGGGTGACAGCTTGAACTGTAATGTGGAATTTATCAAATTGGATTGAAAAAAGAAAATAAAGATTTGTTTTTCTTTCTCGCAAACGAGATGTTTTTTCTAAGAAGCAGTGCGTACAGCTTTAAACTCACAATACGGAATGGTTTATATTGAATTATTTGAAGTGGAATTTTCAATGAACATTCAAAAAGCGCATCTGTCAATCAATGATTTATGAACATATTTGTTGTAACTATGTATGTATTGTTAATATTTCCCTAATAAAATATCTCTCTCTTTCTCTGAAAAAAAATAATGAGCATATTTTCCTACTGTGTTAAGTATTTTCTCAATGCCTTTTTTATTAAAAGGTAAGAGATCTAGATCTTTAATCTTCAAGCGGAAGTTCGTGTTCATTGAATGATTTAATATTTGAACTTAAATACACATTTTCAACATTTGCATCGGCTGTAATAAAAGCCAAAATTTTTATTTACATAGAAAAACTTCAATTGTTGAATAATGTCAATTGCAGTTCTACCAAAGTTTTTTTATATTTCCGACGAGGTAAATTTTTCTTGAAGTAACAAAAAAAAATTGCAACCGGAGGGTTTTATTATTAGATTTATTACACCTGGGCACTAATATAGTTCAGTCACTTATGCAAAATGCCTTCGTGGCGAACGTAATAGTTGCCCTTATGGATTATTCTTATGGATGACTTGGGCGTTCACGGCGAAGATGTATATGAATCATACTCAAAACCATTGAAAATGTGTCATACTGCGCACGTGAGAAAAAAGTTGGTAGATGTAATTGGGATTCGATTTCGGTGAACTTCAAATATTTAACTATAATAACTTAACTTTTAATTTCTGCACACTGTAGTGCATGCAACCAAGTCTTGAAGAATTTCTTCTCGGGACATTTCTGGCAAAATTTTGAACACGACTAACGTTGTTACGCTACGGAATACACCCTATAAAAAAGTGTGAAGCCGTAGCGGGTGGTGGTGGGTACAACGTTGAGTACCCTAGGGAAAAAAAATAAAATATACTTTCTTCTATGGAATTGGCAGACTCTTTATCAAATGCGACGAGTACTAAGTATTAAGGAATTGCTGACTACACCGCTACTTACTTGTTGATACCAAACCCAAAGATAGAGAACTACGACCAGCTAAACTACGAGCAGACCATAACATTACGAAGGCCATAGAACTTTGTTAAGTCGTATGGTGATACACGCTGCCTTTCAAATTTGGCAGAATAAATGAAAGGGCAGGCAAACCCATGTGTAATAAGTTCTCTACGAATATAATGCTGAGAATGGAGATGACGAAAGTTTTGAATGTTAATTTTCGATTTGAAATTCTTGGAAGAGATATTAATTTTGGGAAATCGGTAAATTCCTGGTATTTGGGGTTTGAAATTTCTGGGGTTTTGAAATTCGAAATTACGGGAAGATCTACAAAAAAAGTCTCGCGTCTTTCGTTTTGTGTCACAAAATATAATTTGTATACTTCAATAGAACAAAACAGATATAGGGGCTACAGAAAAATAGCACACTCAAAAGGGTACACTGGTCCAAAAAGGTTGAGAAACATTGTTCTATAGAACAACAAATTTTGAACATTTTAATGAAATCCTTGGCTCAGTTAGAGCTGAACATGCCCCTACATGCCAGTCGCTTACCTCGAGCATTCGCAAGTCCTGTGACACCCATCCATCTAGAAAGGACCAAATTTCAACGCTTTATTTTTCTGTGGATGTAGAAATTGTGGGACATTTTGTAGATTTCCACTCATCCTTGCGTTGTATAATGTCCGGCCTAGCTAAATTACTCGTTTCAATTTGAAACTGGTAGATATCTGTAAATTAACCATTTCTTCAAATTTAACTTTTAAACCAGATTTTTTCAACTTATTACATTTTTCAACTGAGGTATTAGACTTATTTGATATTGATTAAATAAATAGATTTTTACCATAAAGACCAATATAATTCATGAAAGATTTCTGAGTAAACAGTGGATAACGTCGGTGTTGAAATTTAATATTATAATATTAACGTTTTGAAAATAATTGAAGCGCTTTAATTATAAAGTTTATAAGTTTACAGCTCAAGCAGCATATCTGATGTTTATGGAATACACAATGAACCCATAATGTAATAAAGTTTTTTAAACCTGCTTAGAAAGCTTTTAGCAGTCTACGCGAGTGTGACGTAGTGCTTCTTTATGAAAAACATCCATCAAGTTAAAGACTTAAATTAAATCCCGACTTCCGTCCGCACGGAAGTGGTTCAATACTGAAAACTAAGAAAAGGTCTGTCATAGAACTTCTTAGGCACAATGGGAACCTTATTGAACATAAGACAAAAAAGGCGTCAGCAAAAGCAATTTCCCTCGAAAGAGATCTATGGTTATTTCTTCTTATTTTGCAAATGAGTTAAAGTTTTTTTTTCACATTATTCTTTGCCCTATTTCACCTTCATACCTTTTTGAATAATTGTTACTAGAATACTATATTAACGAGAAAAAGTCTAAATTTAAGTAATTAAAAATTATGTGCGATTTTTTTTCTTACACTTTCATTATGGTGTTCGCAAAGAATGTGTGATTCCAATTTCATGCATATATTCTTCTGATAGAGCATTCTTGTTTATAATTCGCTTAAGTTGTTCATTTCAGAGAGAGTAAGTAAAAAAAAGACGATGCTGGGGCAAAACTTGTATCTAATTGCTATACTCTGGTTTTAAGGTTGGATCACTGTGAGGCATTTAAAAAAACATCCCAGGTATTCATGAATTCAAACAAAAATCAATTTATCGATTTAAAAATAAATATTTGAAAACATTTTTTACTGGGATTCGAACCCGTGAGTACCACGGCTGAAACTAAAGAGGTAAACATTTAGTTATAAGGTCGGCCATATTAAAGCAAGTATAAATAGTTTAAATTGTAGGTCTAATAGCTATTGATAATATTTGGTGATCTGTAAAATAAAGAATGACGTATATGACTATTTTTTATTTTTAAAGATTAAAACAATCTATACGGTGTTTTTCGTAATCAAATCAAAACTTGTATAACATATTTTTCAAACGCTCACTGAAGCTACGCAAGAATGAGATTATCTACTCACCATGCTAAAAACAAAAATAAATACAAATAAAACTTTAGAATTATTGAACATATTTATAACTGAATTAAGCACAAAATATTTGGTAGAGATTACTTTGTTCAGTGCGGTACCCTAAAAAAATTAACTAATTTCCCTTTGTTATGATTGTATTTTTTTTAATATTCAAAAAAATCTTTCCTTACAACAAACATCTAAAAGTCCCACCCACCCATTAACATTTAGTTTCTCAACCTTTTTGATCTTGTGTGCCTCCTTGGAGCATGCTGTGGTTCCCAAGGAGGCCACGTGAACCCTGGTTGAGAAAAGCGGCATTAACACATTATTTAGTTAACCACTATGCCAACAAGCAAACATTTATATAACTTAATATAAAATCGGGTGTCAATTTAACGGATTTTAGGTTTTAAGAACAAAATTTATGAACAATAGTGAAAAATGTTGAATTCGTCAATTCTCAAGGACATAATTTTTTGATTATGATTGTTGAAATGTCATCACAATTAGGGCATCCAATCCCGGGATCCCATTCAATTTTCTGATCCCGGGATTTCGGGATTGAGAAATTTTGAGGAAAACCCGATAATTTACACGAAATTGGTAAATCGGTGAGCTTTTGCGAGATTCTGGGGAAAAGTATACCAAATTGGAGATTTCAAATTCCTCGGTGACTAAAAAAAAAAAACGAGTTTCGGTGAGATTCTGAGAAAAAGTATAACGAATTGAGGATTTCAAATTTATCGGTAAGAAAATCACAATCCCGGGATCCCGAAAAATAAGGGATCAATCCCGAAATTCCGGGATTGGAAAAAGGCTCCGGGATCGGATACCCTAATCACAATGCTACACGAGCTTTAATGCGTAGCGTTCGATGACATATTATTCACATCGTAAAATCGAAGTATTTTTTAAATTGCCTAAAAATACAATCATTGATGTAAAGTTGTATTAGCAAACAAACTTGAATTTATTTAAATTTTGTATCAAAACGAAAATACTTAATTACAAAATCTATAAGTTTTTGTAACTACAGGTGGTAACTGCAATACCGGTATATCGTATATGCGATACCGGGATTTGTTAATTTTTCAACTTTGAAATTACAAAACACCGATATTACGATATAAAAAATATGTTACATAAAAATAATTTTGTCCAACAATCGTTGCACACGAGAAGGCTTTTTCTTAGTTGGCTTGCACGTTAGTCGGATCTGTTTTAAAAGGCGACTCAGTAGGATTGCACGACTCTAATTTGACCTTCAGAATAAATATTGAACTGACTTAATTAAGTTACTAGCACAATACGCATTTTAACAGTATTGTTTACAAGTTTACAAGCAAAACATTTTTCTTGTTTTACTTGCATATTTGTAAATAATAAACGTAAAACTTGGAAAGGCTAACATATTTATAGTAGACATGTAATGTGTTGCAATAAATCGAATCTTTAAAAATGCAGGGTGAATAGAAAGAACACTGCTATAAATTATAAATAAATTTATTTTTCAAAATAAAATAATACTAATGTAATTAAGGAAAATAAAACATTTATTTTTTTACTTGATTTGTACGTTATTATAGTTAGTTATTCAAGAATACAGCACGGCATTTTTTTCAAATAGTATAAGCTGTACATTCTTTGTCGTTCGATCAATAAGCCTAGCTTAAAAAGAGCAATGCTCATTTCAATTAATTTTAATATTTTAGGATTTATAAATTTGTAAACTAGCATGAAGTTTAAAAATTGAATGTTTGTTTGATTTATATTATAAACCTGAATAGTTTCCAAAGGTAAAATATTGCAATTTAAAAAATATTTGATACATATAAAATATATTTATTAAAACAAAATGTGTTTTTTTCTTAGGGTCAGCAGAAATTTTAATTATTCAATACATTGCCGCCTGTGTGGTCGAGTGGTCAACGGTGTTGGCTTCGGCTACAGAGGGCCCGGGTTCAAATCTCGGTACGGACAGTTTTATAAATTGATTTTTCAATCGATTTATGAATTTCTGTTCAAAGGCATGGATGTATGTGATGTCTTGAATTCCCCCCTCTCACCTTTCCTATCCTATGAACGGGGCGTATCGACAGTAACCGTCGCAAGGAAAAAAATATTTATTACGTTATTGCAATAGCCGATCAAATTTTATGATTTGTTTATTATGAAGAATTGAATTGACCAGGGATTAAATTCAAATGAACAAAAAGAGCGTAAAAATTGGGCGTCAATTCACTTTCAATGCTTCTCCTCGACTGAAGTATGTGATGTACTATAAATTCTCATCAGTTGTTAGTTGTATCATATTTATCGGGTCCGTGGTCGAGTGATCAATATTGTTGGCTTCCATTAGGATGCTCGCGGGCTTGAATATCAGTTCGGACAGTTTTACTTTTTTAACGATCAATAGATTTAGATTCGAATGCTTGTACTTTCAAAAAATTCACTTCCACCCATTTGACCTCTAAAACAAGACGCAGCAAGAGCAATTAATTTGCCGCTAATGCTGTCAGAACCTAATTTTTATATCTCTACTATATTTGAAAAAAAAACAGAATGAGTAACAAGCAGTTCTCGTAGAAAAAAATCATTTAGGATAAGCCTCAAAAACGCTCCACATTGGAAGAGGACATGGCTTAAAACAATCATATTTTTATGCAAAAAGTAATATAATTAAGGCTTATGAAAATCAGCTTTTAAAACTTTTGACTTGTTCTGCAGATGTTTTCTTTTAAACGGGCATTGATTATTAAAAATCGAAATACAAGCATTGATTTATCCATCTGGTATTAAGATCTCTTTTGACCGTTTCAGTCTGGTTAGTTTACTTAGTTTTGTAATACCGGTCCGGTATTGATATGATAATATGTGTATTCATCCGGTTTTTGCATCCCTAATATGAGTTGGTCACTAACATAGGCGTATAAGTAATTTTCAGCTACCCAAGTGTATTAACAAATATTGATATAAAATACTCTTGGTAAAATTTCTTACACGTGAGATATAAAACATGTATTGATTTTGTGAATAATTGCCGTTTGGCATCTATTTTGATTAACGTGCTCACAAAATATGCCAGCAGAGCAAACTTCAAATAATACACCTCCTCATACAAAATGTCACACAGATGCGAATTAAGAATAACATACGCCGTAAAAGATGTGCTTAGAATAAAACAACAACATATTTTTCTACAAATGAGTGACAGTAATTTATTCAATCAGTTATTTATGCGTAAGTTCTTTGGAGAGTTTTGATATACCGATTTTCATAATACACCTAGAAAACTATTTATCATAGTAGTTTTCTATGAATTATTCAGTTTTTTTTATTGAAAAATACTGCACTTGCTACATATCAAAGAAAACTTTTTCAAACTACAAAATAATTTTTCATATATTTTTTTCCCATTTCATATCACATTTGAATTTTATTACACTCTAATTCGAAGTGAATAGAATGACTTTTCCGTATACAAATAAATCTTTTTAAAAAAAAAAAATTTTTACAACAGATTAAAATTATATGAAACTTTTACATAAAACAATTTTGAAGCAAACGTGACCTTGATGTTGAAGGTGAAAAAGTTTTTTAAGAAAAAGTTGCTGGAACGCCAAATTGTTTAATAAGTCTGAATTTTAATTACTGTTAGTCAGCTATAAATCGCAAACGCTTGTTGAGATAATCTGCGTTAAATATCTTTCTATATTATAAAAAAGATTCATTAAAAAAATGTTATTTTGATTTAATTAGTCACCACAAGCTAAGCACTACCGCTTCTTGCTTCCGCAATATAATCAGGGATTATTTTCGCTCTCTTGACACGAACATATATGTACATAGCTTACATATATACAATTATTATATTAACGATTTTTTTTAAATATTTTATCACATGAGCTAGTTCGTGTTTCACTCGTATTTATCAGTGGTAGCTTACAGTTCACATGAATAAATGTGTAGCAATTAACGCAGTATCAATCATTCCATCCAAATACATGTCGTTTACATTATAAAAAAATTCGGTGAGATTAATTTGTATGTCACATTATACAATTTCGGTATGTTATACTATTGTTCAATATCAGTTCATCATTCATCGGACATCAACCAGCGTCTATGGTCTAGATTTGAAAAAGATCTTTACTCTAATGATCAAATTGGAATGTCCCGGACTTCGTCAATTTTTCGATGTCGGTTTGATGACGATACTTGGCAAGGTGAATAATTTCAAATGTCGCCTGATTTTTAAAAAGATTAATTAATACATAATTAGCAACTGGTACAAACCAGATTGCCTACAATTAAGCCGGTTGATAGATATTTAAAAAGTCGTACCTTGTTGTGTTGTGAGAAAACGTTTTGTTGGTCCGCAGAGTTTTTGCAATACCATGATTTCATTCATTAAAATCGAAGAACCATACAAATTTTCAAACACGTAGAAAAAAACTTCATAGTTACTATTTTTTATAGTCAAACGAGTAAAATGAAAACTTAAAAGATCTAATAACACTATTTAAGTTTTTTTTTAACTTTTTGTAAAAAAATAACATGTTGATAGTCACGGGATTAAATATTGTTGTTATTGGACTGCTTTCTTTATGAATTAATATTTTATTTCATTATATTTGAAATCATACATGAAAAAAAGTATAGGGCAAGTAGCAACTCAATACAAACCCAGAAATACTTACCTAAGGCGGTTTTGTGTGGAAAAGTACTAAGCATTTTTTTTATCTTTAACTCTGTGAAAAGTATTATTTTGTAAATTTACATAGCAGGAAAGAAAATCTTGAAAATAAGGAATATTTTTACCAAATATGGGCCTGGAATGTTTAACACGCAAGTGTGTAGGTGGAGTGATTAATTGACCCAAGGATAATAGTTATGATTATAATCAACCCTTATTGATTTTGTCCCGTGAAGGTCAGAATTCATGTTGTATGTTCAAAGTAAGGCTTGTAGATATTTACTTATTTGTATACACAAAAGATTATACGTATGGTTCTATGGTGTAACTAAGGCAGTGGACTTGGAGTCAGAATCGGGAGTCGTGGAGTCGGATGTATGTTTCGAAGTTGGAGTTGGACAATTTTTTCGGTTTCGACTCATTTTTTTACAACTATTTAATGATGTGCATTCAAACCACACGAGTTCATAGTGTTGTCACTGCATGGTTGGCTGACTAAAGTCATCTTAGGACCAACCAAAATAACCCATCTGCCAATGCCGAAGAGGCGCAGGGGAACGCAGTCCCTATTACATTCATGTATTATGTCACAAGAACGCAAGAGAGAAACTAATGGAACTAGTGCGCAAAAAATATTTCTTTGTCCACATTCAAAGATTTCGAAAAATTAGACGATTTTTTGTAATACAATATAATAATTATTTGAGGGAATTACATTCCCGTTCGACGAGATACTGTCAATCTGTAAGTATTTATATTCACATAAGTTAAGACAATGAAAGATTATTAGTCTATTCACCATATTGATTGGTGAAATGATGACCATGTACTAAAATAGTTAGTGTAGTAACTAAAGTGATCTGATGGCATTAATTAAAATGAAATTATTAAAAAAAATAATTCATCGTTGGAGTCAGTTTTTAACCGACTCCACAAGCCTGGGTAAAACGCTTCTGTTTTGTATAAATAGTTAAAAACGATAGTGAACTGTCGATTAAAACTCGTGGAGTGACGCCCCCTATCGATTCTAAATTTATTTTTAAATTGAAAATTTTATTATTAGACTGGTTGTGACTGGCGATGGTATGTATTTCGTAAAACTGTTAAAAAATATCTTACTAATTGTATCGTAAAACTGTAATTAATACATGACTAGCTGTAAGCCCGTTGCCCAGCAACGTGAGATTTTTGTTGCATTATATTGGAAAAGTCATAAATTTACTGGCATGAACAATTGAATGCATATTTATTATTATATATGTATATGATCTAATAACACATATTTAATAACTCCGTTTTTTTCCATAGGGTACTCAACGTTGTACCCACCACCACCCGCTACGGCTTCACACTCTTTTATAGGGTGTATTTCGTAGCGTATCAACGTTAGCTGACAGCCCGTTGCCCTCAACGAAGTGGATTTTTGTTGCATTTTTAAATAGTCAGAAAATTTACTGGCGTGAAAAATAAATTGCAAACCTATTTATTGAACAAGCCAGAAAATCTTAACGTAATTAATTCTCTACATGGATTGTTTAAGAAATACACACAATTCACTAAAAGAACGAAAATACACCGGGATTGCAAAACAAAATATGCTAATAGCGGAAAATTCCGGGGACCTGAAGACAGAATTTTACTGAACTGTAAATAATCAAAAATTACGTCCAAACCAAATTTAATAAGATAAAAATTTCTGCTCAAAAGGTTAAAAAAAGAATTCGATCAATTGTAATAAAGATGTTATTATTTTATTTGTAGTTTTAGTATAAATAAAAAGGTAAAGTTTGCTTTACATATGTAAAAAATCTTTTTTTTTAAAAATTAATTGCATATTCTATCAAAATGTATGAAAAAAAGTCAAAATGTGATTCTATAACATATCCATATCATTATTAGAATATGCGTAATGTATTTAAAATAATAAAAACCTATGTAAAATGTCCAAAAGTATTCGACCTAAGACATTGCCAAAGTATGAAAAATTCCATAAAAATATTCAATATTTTGTCCAAAATGTATGAAAAATATCGTATTTTATATTTGCTTTACATATATAAAAAATATATATTTTTTTAAATTTTGATAAAATAAATATATTATAATTGAATATATTCATACAAATCATAATTGAGCAGTCCTGCAGTGCTGCCAAATCCAATATTGACAACCCTGCAAATGTTTCAAGTATACAAACAAATATTCGACCCAAGACATTGCCAAAGTATGAAAAATTTCAAAAAAATATTCAATATTTTGTCCAAAATGTATGAAAAATATTGTATTTTACATTTGCTTTACATATATAAAAAAATCTTTTTTTTTAAAAATTAATTGCATATTCTATCAAAATGTATGAAAAAAAGTCAAAATGTGATTCTATAACATATCCATATCATTATTAGAATATGCGTAATGTATTTAAAATAATAAAAACCTATGTAAAATGTCCAAAAGTATTCGACCTAAGACATTGCCAAAGTATGAAAAATTCCATAAAAATATTCAATATTTTGTCCAAAATGTATGAAAAATATCGTATTTTATATTTGCTTTACATATATAAAAAATATATATTTTTTTAAATTTTGATAAAATAAATATATTATAATTGAATATATTCATACAATTCATAATTGAGCTGTCCTGCAGTGCTGCCAAATCCAATATCGACAACCCTGCAAATGTTTTAAGTATACAAACAAATATATTTCGAAAAAAGATAATTATTCAAATTCGTTTAGTGCAATGTTTCAAATACAGATGGCATTGTAGGTGCACTAAGAATGCACTTGCTTCTCTTGCTTTGAGTTTTTTAAATTAAAGAAACGTTTTACTTCACCATCTTCAATCGCAATGTGGAGCATTAAATATTAGCTCGAACGACGAGAATGAAAACTTGGGACCTGAGTTCGATCCCCAGCTTGACAGAGAATATTTTTGGTTAGTACGAAAATTAATTGTTTTTACATAATATCATGACTTCAAATATTCACATGTAGACGTCAGATAAAAATGAATGAATGGCGATAGCGGGCAGGGGTGGGGGGAAGAAGACCGTCTTTCTTGACGTCATCGAAAAGGTGAAATCGCGACATGTGGGGGAGGGGGAGGAGGAGAGGAAATCGAGGAAAATCATAAGTAACAGTGTATATTGGAAAAATATGTCTTAAGTATGAATAAAAAGTGACAGCGCGGCTTGGCAGGAGGAGGGGGAGGGGCAGGGGGAGGGGAAATCGAGGACATCTTACACTCAGACAAACATTCGGACATTATCGGCTATTAATATATAGATATTGTTAATGTGGGGTTTTCTTTCTTTTTGAAAAGGAAAAGGGGCTAGACAAAATCAATATAAGTAATAATTGCAATTTTAATAACATGTTTCTGAATAAAAAAACTCCATTGGGAAATAAATTTTATAGTGGCGAGCCACCTGTCCTATTTAAAAGTATGTCTAGCCCCGTCCTCACGTCCTGCTGATCACAAAACAGCTCAATCAGAGAGTGCTTAAATCGTTGTATTTTATTCTAAAAATGATACAATGTACAAAAAATATCGTTACTAGATTTTTAAAAAAATGAAACGTTGTAGGAGTTCTGAGTAGTATATTTCATTCCATTTGTCGTGATTTATTACTATTCCAAAAATAAGAAATTATATTCATCGTTCTTTGTAAGAGAAATTCCTGATTACGTTCCGTCCTCTTTTTATACGACTTTTAATATGCTGTGCTGTAATTATTTGATGAAAATTGTCAAAATAAATCACTGCAAATAGATTTTGAGAAGGTCTCGAGCTTCGCAGTAAATTGGGAAATCATTGAGTTTTTATAATAAAAAGATTGGACGAACCTTAAAATTTCAACGCGAGATAAAAAATGATTTTTCTTGATAAACAAACTGCTTAAAAAACCCATACCAATGGTGAAATTGATGCTAATTCAAATCGCGAAGAATCGATGCCTGTACCATATATTATATTACACAATCGATACGCAAACTATCTGTTCTAGTAATCTCGAGCCAATTGTCATATAGCGACAATGATTTTGATTCAACAATGATGAATTTAAAATACTATTTTAATATATAATAATATAAATAAAGATCTTTGAAACATTTTGTTTGAGCGTATTGTTTTCTTATTTTTTAATAAATTCTACCGGATTGAAATTGAATTTTTCAGAACGGATCTTCACTTTTTCTCAAGAGTGGCTTAGTCTTTATTTTATCCTTGTCATCCATTATAACAGAGGTACCAACCTTTTTGGACCCTATAGTGCATTTTAAAATATTGGTAGAGTGGCGGCACCACATTTTTTCAAGGTGTTTTTCAATGATTTTTTCATAACCCGGGGATTAGCCGAAATAATTAGAGTGACTCTTTTTTTTAAGCTCTTCCAAGAATTTTGAAATCCAAAATCCCAGGAATTTAACGATTTACCGAAATTATCAGCGTGACTCATTTAAGGTACAATTTATAGGCAGGGGTTGGTAACCCCTGTCTTAAAAGATACTATTCATAGAGAATTTTCACAAAATAATTTTATTAAAGGAATAAAACAGTTTTTTACTAATTCCAGGTAATGTATAAAATATCAAAAATCAGAACCGGTTTCACTTGTCAAGAGCATCATAAACGACATAACCTGCTGGTATTTTTAATATCAATTATCGCATAAATATGACATTAATAACGAGCGACGGCGTTGAGAATTAGATGACCCACCTTGCGCGCTCAATAACTGGGTCCCATCTGTAACGGATTGCCTCGAACGGCGTGACAGATGGCCGTGGGCTGTTATTAGTCCGTTAAGGGCTGTTATGAGAGGCCGAAAGCTTTCACTGTCTGCCCCTGCCGAGAAGCTTTACCCAGCGTCAGCGAACGGTTTCTTTTGTTTTTGAAATTTTCATTTATTTTTAGTTAAAAAATAGTGTATTTGTACTTATTACAAATGGAAAGAGTGACGCTAGATTTGAAATGATTGAAACTTTTTTTTCATATTTCATTGAAAGATATTAAAAGCATATTTTTCCATGTTGAAGAAATGAGTTAATATGTATTGATACATTTTTCTAGCTTTTCTGTACATTTTATGAAGAAACCTGTCGATTTGGCATATGAATTTCCAGCCCGAAATTTTTAAAAGTGAGAATCTCATTAACATTACAGTAAGGTGTAAGTCCCGTGAGGAAAACACTCATGATCAATATTCGTAAAAATGTTGTCCATTCATAGCTTACAGTTAACCAAAACTTGTGGATACCATATTTAAACAAAACGATCCTCATTTGAAGTGTACCACTTGTCCTGTTCTAGTTATTTATTTGTATACATACTCCGTTCAAATAAGACAGATTAAGCAACCGAGTAACAAGGAATTTTTCAAAGATAGAAAGTTATTTTGATATAAGAGTAGTAAGTAGAAAACCATATTTTCCACACTGCAAGTGGAGTGAGCTAAAAACGAAACAAAAATGAAAATAGAGCCCATGAAAACTGGCTGCATTGTGTATTATTTATGTCTGGAGCGATCACGCGCTTTTATCGGCAACGATGGAAATATACAAATAAACAATGGAAAAAACGCGAAGATGTAAACACTGTTTATAGTAAACGTGCCCCAAGATCCGTCAAGTCGATAATAAAAAACTACAGATTAAGAAATCTCGTATGTTTAAATATTATTTACACTTTTAAGGTGTTCGCTGTCAATACTTCTGCCAGACATTATGTTCAAATGTGTTCCGTGCATTAGGCGTGATTGTTATTTCGTATTTTATGCGTTGCCATACCGTTTATCCGATTACAATAAACCTTTGACAAAATGTTTGCTTGCACTTGCGCAAAGTTTTATTACATATTTAAATGAACTTACAGTAGGTATTATATATAAAAATCAATGTTTGTATGACTGCCATACCGTTCATGCAACTTGCGCGAAGGTTATAGGCGTAGTACAATAAAACTACAGTAGGCGGCGCGTGTGTAAAATATCATATAAAATCGGCGGCAAACGTCAAACAGACAAAAAAATAAGACATGCACACAATAAAATAAAAACTGTCTTTCCTTGAGTGACAATGCAACTCTCAACCCTTGCCGGGAACCTACGAGTATAAAATAAAAGTTAAATTAGAGCATTTTTAGGATTTCGACTGAAGGTGCTTGGTGGAATTTCAATATTAAATTTGAATCAATCAAACTATGTACATTCTCACAAATTTTGTCACTAACGACCCGGGTTTCGCCTTTCGGCATCTTCAGGCATTCAAGTGCACGGATGAACTTGAACTGACGCTTAGCAAATGAAAGTTTCGTGTTTATATAAGATATAAATGCATCACTGAGTCCAAAGCCATTGCTGGCGAAAAGGATGAGCCCATGGGAATGCCAACAGATTTGAGTAGTGAGCAGTTTCGAGAATTATATAATTTGTTTGTCGGCAAAGGTTTTATGATTATATGATATTATGGTTATATAGGGTATAAAAGTGGAGATGTGGGAAAGTTTGATATTTCGTTTAAAATCGGAAGATTTTGCAGCTGTGCTTTGTTGATTTCTAAAATTCCTTGGAAAAAGAGCTTATGACTGTCCGTATTTGGGTGTAACATTTTTATCCCTTGTTCCTGATTGAACACGTGTCCTTCCGAAATTAAGTGATTAGCAAAAGTAGACGTGTCTTTTTTCAATCTAAAGGCTGCCATATGTTCTAAAACTCGGATGTTCAGTGTTCTTTCTGTTTTGCCGATATAAAACTTTGTACAACAAGAGCATTGCAATCTATAAATCCCGGATTTATTTAAGTAATGTATTTTATCTTTATTATTAACTAATAATTTGCCTAAAGAGTTTTTACAGTAAAAAGCAGGTCTAACACCATCAGCTAGCTGTTTTTTAATTTTAAGACTTGTATTTCCTACAAAAATGATTCTACGCCAATACCTAGTATGATCTATGTCCTTTGACACTATACCTTTAAATAACATTTTTTCTGCAAGTTTAGTTTGTTTTTTTTTTGATAAAAGATTGTCTATAAGAGACATATCGTATCCATTGTTTATGGCGATTTGTTTGATGATTTTAAAATTTTCAGTTTGGTGACAAAATTTGTGAGAATGTACATAGTTTGAACGATTCAAATTTAAATTAGAGCAAATGAGTGTTTTATTTATTGAAACTAATGCTTTTCCACAAACTATTAACAGTAAACACATTCATAGTGGTTAGTATAACCTTTCGAAATCTCAAAAAACTTTGGTTACCTCATTCATATTTATAGAAATATGAGAGTTATTCAGTAAGCTAAACAATTAGAAAATACTTAAGTAAAATTGTATTTAATGTTTAAAAAACTATCAGAATTTAACGACAAAGTTTCATTTTACATACTTATTTCTTATTAAATGTAATAGAACACTTTGGGACTGTTCAATACCAGTAATGACTGTAATATTTTCCAACGCTTTTTTATTAATATTTACTGAATGTGTATTTAACTAATTAGAAATCTTCACAACTATGGGGCGTAGTTTTTTTTTGAACCTTGTACACTTCTTATGAAGATCGTATAAATTCGTAGTAGAAAATCACGGCAGAAGTTGTTTCTTTATGAAAACTAGTTGATTTTAGGCTTTTGCTTCTCAAGGAAGCTCAAACAAAAGAATAGGACTAGAGAAGGACTCATCTGTACATATACATATTTTTATTTAAAAAAAAATCATTTAACAGAAGTGTTTCAGAATAAAAGTCAGTGAACACCATATCTAAATAAGGTGTACGGTCAAAAATGTTGGATACAGGATGAACAATTATTTGTATTATTGTAAGTAAAAGTAAAAAGAATTAGAAAAGGAGATTTTTAAGTAAATAACTTTAAGTAACAATCATAAAGGGTACCAAAAATGTCAAATATAAGTAGAATTAAACAATGAAATTCTTGGATATTTACTATTTATCGTCGGAAAAAAAGTCAATTGATTTTTCCAGACAAAGAATTAAGTTGACTAGAACGAAAATCTGTTTAGTTGATATTTTTAAGCTGTTTGAATTAAATCTTTTATTAAAATAAATTTATGGTTAAACCTACTTCTTTAAATATGTATTATAGTAAAATATTCAGTCTTAAAGATTCTCAATAAACCCTAAAATGTATTTTATTTTAATTCAAATTTCGATTTTTTTTTAATTTCAAGCACATTAAATTTAAGCTTTACTGTAAAAAAACACTTTTTAAAACAAGATTTTTCTTTTCTGCTCAACAAAACGTTGCTTACTAAATGTGTAAAAATTTATTCAGAGAACTCTCTACTTGTACCATATCTTATCGTGTTCCGATTCCCAAAGGTTCAGTTAACCGACGTCGGATTTAAATTTATATAATGTGCTTTCCGATTTATATACACATACTTTAGGCCGTTTGCTAAGTGTCTTGAGAATTACTTTGAAATCCGGAGAATAATTGTTCAAGCTAATGTATGTTCATAGCGATTAAAAGTTGTACTGGAGCTTTAAGTTAAGCAATCTTTGACAGTAATTCGTTAGATGCTTTACATAAAACGAAGCTTTAATTAATATGGGGCTTAAACAAAGAATCATAGATTCATTAGATAAGGTTAAAAATTCTCTTTGAAAGATTAATTTCCCATACCTCCAAGTGCTAATAAAAAATTTAAAAGCTTTTTGATAAATATAGTAAACATTTCATTTTTTATTTGCGCCATCACAACAAGAAATTTCTGGACAGAATTTAACCTGTTTTATTAATGCTGCAATTAAAAAACTTTTCTTAACATTTTCTTCATACAAAGCCTTCGCCTGACACAATCTTTTGGCAAGACAGTACTAAGAAAATCGTTTTAAATAGAGATATGAAGACCACTCTAAAACTAACCAAGTCATGAAACCAAGAGTCCGCTTCGAGGACTAATATGGTATCAATTAAAAAGCAAGGGTGCCTAAAAAAATACGTTTACAATTTCACTTCAGGATAAGGTCTTTTTTCTCAGCTGTTTATGATATACACCTTAACCTTTTTTACGAGATACATTGGTTTCAAAAATTAACGCGTAAAAAAGAATCACATATAAAAACCTTACATACATATTATTTGAAAAATTGGTACCAAGAATCAAAATATAAAAAAGTATCAAAAATGAATGAAAAACTAGGGTAGTGATTGAAATTTTCATGTCTTGTGACTTCAGTATCCCTAATATAATTGTATGTCAATTTTATCAGATTTTTATAATTACTTTTCAACAGTCCACCCGCCGAAATTGCTCTATAATTAATTAGAAAACAACAGAATTTTAGGAATAGTTTTTATAAATTTATGTTCTGAGAGAACACGCTTTCATTTTAAAGTCCAGAAATCGATCAGGATTAAGCGGAAAATAGACTGCCCACGTTTCATGCAAATTAAATTCCTAAAATAACTGAGAAATTTTCTTTGTTTACGCAGAGTCGGGAAAGACATAATTTTGTTTTTTATTAACACAATTAAAGAGAAAATGTGAATTTTAAAGAACAAAAATTTTCATAGAAAACAATTTGATATGTTTATAACACATTGGCATTTAACAAATTATTTTTTATTTTACTACCTATAAAAACAACCAACAAGACATGTAATATTTTCCTTAAAAAATAATAAAAGAAGTGTGAAGCTTAAAAACACAGTTTGTACCATATTTTTTTTCGTTTTTTTTTGTTTTGGTTTCATATTTTTCAAATCAAATTGTAGCACAAAAAGATTTTGTTAAAACATGAACGTTGTAATTTTGGAGATAGTATGTTTGGAAAAGGCAATTTTCAATGGTTATCTGCAAAAAAAAAATATTATTTGACTATATGTCATGATTATTTAATTTATAATCATTTTCATATTTATTTATGAATTCTGCGTGGAAAGGTATTACATTTAAAAAAAAAAACACATGGTTTTTGTGGACTTTAATGTGGAATCATTATCAACTTAAAGTGATCGTGATGATCGAAGCCAGTCTTCATCCTTGATTAACTATACGTATATTATTGCACAAAACTGCTATGTTTTATGTTTATAAATAAGACACGTTTTTTGATATTATTCCAGTTACTTGATAATGAGTATTTTAGCCATTTTATTTGTGAGATTAGTTCCATTGGTACTTTGGCCGAGTAATTAATGTTTCTTCTTGGCCACGCTGACAAAGGTTTGATTTTCTAATTATTTATTCAAATCCATTATTTTTTGATATATTTGTGTATTTTTACCCAAAGGTGACGATGTCTTTGATATTTTCTTCTTTCATATCATTTAAATTCGATCTTGTAAACAGTGTTAGCAATAGGAAAAAGAAAAAAAAACTTATATAATAACTAATGTAATCTTTCTATCCGCACACTTTCGGATAAAATATATTTTGTGACCAAATAAAAAAAAAGATTTTCGCTAAAAACATTTATTACAAGATGCTCTATTCAATGTTCGTAATATGATCAGAATGGAAAAACAATAGAGAAATAATAAAACATTTTCTTAACACAGTGTGTCTGGAAATGTATAATTAAACATTATAAAAATAAACCCTTGCTAAAATAAAGATAGCATAGTTTGTTTTGGGTTTAGTTAATATAGAAAATAGAGTTGGGTGAATGGTCTAGTGGTTAAATCGTGCCGTAATTCTGCAGCTATTCTAATTGGGATTATTCCAGTCGGTTTCCTTTTTCGGGAAACGTTTGGGAATTAAATTGGACCGATGTTTTGGAATGAGAGGAAGTGTCAACAATTCGAAGGGTATTGGCCGTAAATAAATCGAGCCGTTTATTTATGACCTCGTTTCTCAACCTTAACGGAAAATGTATATTCGATTAATGTTTAAGATTGATAACATATTGCTGCACTCTTAATGTTGTAATATGGTTTTTGCAATTTTTGCAATAAAGATTATCTATTCATAATCAAGTGCGACGTATTATAAGTTTATTAGCTTTATATATTCGTGAGTGTATATGATTACAAAAAATGTTCAGCATGATTTTAGATGGTTGCTGTGTTAATCATTTTGATAGATAAAAAATGACTGGGTATGGATGGATGAATGTATTTTTTTTAAATGCACTTACAATGGTATTTTAACTTTTCATTTAATCATTTTTGAAATGTGTTTAATGAAAATAATCAACGGTTTTAACTCTGACACTGGTTGATTGTAAGTCGCAAATATAGTGAAATAAATAACAATTTAACTGTCAATAACAGAAGAATTACAATACTATTTCATTGATGATATGATTTATTCTGCATTAAAAAAACGAAAAACTCTATTTTTTTCACATGCACACTGCTGTAAAGTAAAAGGTGGACAATTTTGCCATAAGATTTCCATATAATATTACTTACAAAATAGTCCATAACAATACAGTTCTATCTTTATAATACGAATGAGTGGAGAATTTTTTTAAAAGTTATATCTTGTTCAAAAAAAGGGGAAAGGTTTTATTGAGAATCAGCGATGTAAATTTAAGTCTTTTATGAGTGTTTGCTGACATATTTGGAAATGAGAAACTTCCGTGTATATTAACGAAATAATATTCAATATTCCCTTAAGCCTTAGTGTGTGATGGTTTTATTTCAGATTCTCATAATTTGTTACCTAGTCGCTTTGTATTTTGTCTTTGTTGATAGATATGAAGAAATGGAAAATATTTTACTCTAAAATGTAATAAAATAACGTTTATTATATTCTACAATACCTTATAATGATGCTAATTTAGAATTTTACTGTTAGAATTTAAAATTATTTTTTGAACATACAGAATAATTTTTCAGGGGCATTAAAGAAAATATTTTATTACATATAAATATCATACTTAAATATGTTTTATTTTTGAAGATGCCGAAAAGCGAAACCCGGGTCGTGAGTGACAAAACTTGTGTGAATGTAAATAATTTGAACGATTCAAATTTAAGATTTCGCCTGAAGGTGCTTGGTGAAATTTCAATATTAAATTTGAACGACTCAAATTCGATTTAAATTTAATGTTTTATACTATTTGTTGCGACACTCTGAATTTTTTTATATTGATATTGAAGTCAAAATATTCCATGGTCATAAAAATACTTCAAAATCAAAAATTTTCAATACCATAGCAGTAAAATGAAGATGATTATTGTTTGAATATGACTATCGGTATGGTGCTTAAAATTACTGAATAATATTAAAAAATATATCTCATGAAACCCGATTATCTTAAATCGAGGTATATTAATCTTGGTATTCACATTAAAAAAAAAATACAGGAAACATTGTTACATTGAAACAAGTTACGAAATTAGTAAAAAATAGATCCTTGAAGATTGATCAAAATTTGGTGTTATTTTGACTTCCGTATAAGCCAATACATGGAATAGTACAGAATCGTTCTATTTGGGTATTTCCGACCTATTATCTGGCTTGAAATAGGTTACTAGAAACATGATCTGATTACTGGAGCTGTTATGTAATGTTTTCGACAAACAAAATACTCTCGTATTATATTCATGTATGCAATGTTCATAACTGAAAGAACATTAAATTCATTAATCTTTTGTGATATATTTTACAAAAGTTGCTAATGTCAGATTTGAAATACTGTTTTTTTAATTTATTGATTGAATTTATAATAAAATGTAAATATGTAGTGTTTGTCTTTTTGAATAGTTATTTTAATAAAATAAAAATATAAAATAACAGTACAACTAACATTTAAGACACTTTTTGTAGTTATTCCAAATTATTTAATCAAGATAAAAACTGATTTCGCTCATCACGAGCATTAACAACTGAACCACCAGTTGATAATGATCACAATGAGTCGCAACGAATTCGTAGAAAAACGTGTTTTATTTTATTATAATATGTAATGCTTTTCTTGTCAGGTTCTATGGGGCAGCGGTAAGCGTTGTTCGAGTCCCAGTATGAACAGCATTTTTTTAGTCGATTTATCAATTTCTGATCTAATGCGTGGGTATTTGTGATGTCATTTCCTCCCACCTGTCCGATCGTTTAATAACTGGGCATAGCGAGAGCGATTAGTTAACCACTAGTCTTCCCTACTACTCTCTTTGGAAAAAGAGAGGTTGAGCGACTTCTGTTGAAATACCTCTATTAGGAGGCCATGTGCTACACATTGGGAGCGGACATGGATAAAAAAAGCTTTTCTGAATAATTATGAAACATCCGATTGAATATGAATTAATTAGTTAATATTTTCGTCGATATTTTTTTCATATACAATGATATTAAAAAGGTTTAAAGTTTATCCTATTCCAAACGTAGAAAAAACAATTATTTTTCTATTTTTAACTTTTTATAAAAGAAAATAAAGCAAGCAATTTAATACTAATTCTCGTAAAAAAAACTTCTGTCGAGATGTTCCGTTTGTTCCTGTTTATATTTGATATGTTACGAAGCGGATGTCGTATTAATGTTTTTGTATTTATTTATCTTTAAATGAGCATTCAACAATAAAAAATAATCGTATATTGCGCGCTAATATTCCGAACGCTTATATCAGAGTTATATTGCGCGCTAATATCTTAATTTTGATTGTAAAATAACAGTTTTTGTATTTTTGCATACGTTGTTTTCCCTTAAGTGAGCTCGGTCTAAATCATTGTGATATGTAAATATAAGAAAACTAATTCTACAGTACCAGGGATTCAGTTCCCCAAATTAGAGTCAAAATTAACATTTAAAATTTTCCGACATTTATTTATTGTGTAAATCATCATCCCCTGAGAAGGGAATTCACTTCATTCATGTTTTATTGGGATACAAGCTGAAGGCTTCAATGCCTACAAAAGTTTAAGCAAGGCACATATAAACAACCTTTTAAATGTCGAATCAAATTTATAAGTTTATATAATATATGTAAATTTAAATTTAATAACTTTGTGATTTCACTTTTTCTGTTACTAAATGTGAAAAGTGTTTTATCTTTTTAAAAAGCATTTTTATCACAAAACGCTTTGCTCAGGAGATTTATATTTGACGAAGACGTTAACACAATTGATTATTTGTCTTTGATAAAAAATGACAAATCGATATGAAAAGAGTATCTTCCATTGCTTTTATTAGTAAATGTTATAGTACATACTCCATCTTTCATTTTTTATTTCAAATTTCTTCAAATGATTTAAATTTATCCCAGTAAGTAATAATCAAATCGATATGGAATTTTTTCAATAAAAATAAGAATTTTTATAATGCTATTATCTTTATTTTGAAAAATCTACAGTTAGCAAAATAATAATACATTTTAATTATTTTTTTATGTATTTCATATATTCGAATAACTGTTGCAATAATTATCTGCTTTTTAACAATTTGTCTGTGGTTTTATAAATATTTGGAAGGAGCATATTTTTATTGTTTAACATCTATTATAGTACCAAAGTTTGTTAAAAAATATATTTCAATCAAAAAATATAACGCTCTTTTTTACTAATTCTCCTTTTGTTTTTGTGGTCAAGACCGGTTGTGCTCAAAACATTAACAACTGATAAGAAAATACATTAATACAACGCTATTTATTCAGAAAAACGTACAATTATTATGGTGTAACAAACAATTGGTAATGTAAATGTAAACATCTGGAAATTCCTTTTTATAAATACCAGTAAAGTCAGCTAATACAGTTTACCATAAGCAAAAATGGTCATATATATGAAAAAAAAATGTACAAAATAATGTTTATTTGTGAATATAAAATAAAGCCGTTCCACCAAGTAATGACAGTGAACACATTAAAAGTTTTTTTCATTACATTTTTTTCATTCAATCCCGGGATCCCGGGATTGAGATTTTCTCACCGAGGAATTTGAAATCCTTAATTTGCTTACTTTTTCCCGGAATCTCACAGAAACTGGTTTTTTTTTTTTTAGCTCACCGAGGAATTTGAAATCTCCGATTTGGTATACTTTTTCCCAGAATCTCATAGAAACTCATTTTTTTTTTTAGCTCACCGAAGAATTTGAAATCTCCGATTTGGTATACTTTTTCCCAGAATCTCACAGAAACTCGTTTTTTTTTTTTTAGCTCACAGAGGAATTTGAAGTCTTCAATTTGCCAATTTCGTGTAAATTTCGAGAATTTGCTCAAAATTTCTCAATCCCGAAATCCCGGGATCGCGACCATCTCAATCCCGGAATTTCGGGATCAGAAAATTGAACGAGATCCCGGATCCCGGGATTGGATGCCCTATATATAACTAAGGTACTTTGTTATTTTTTTAGTTTAACGTCAGTGACGTAATTTTATTTCTTATTTCTATAATAATCTTATTCTGAAAAATGTCTCAATCAGTTGTAGAAATATTTATTATTTATTAATTATCACCTTGCAATGTTGGGCACAGCTAATTTTTCAACCAAAAAATACAGGATACAAATATTATTGTAATGTAAGATTCTGTTTTGATGGAGTATTTATCATTGATGTATAAAAAGCCAAATAAACATCTATAATGTTTTGTTAGAATTTCACTTCAGTAAACAAATATTAGTGAATGTTATGTTTAAATTATTTGCTCTCCTACGATAAAACGGTTGAAATAACATCACGTTGATATTATTATAAAAATACATAAATAAAAAAACTGGTATACATATTTGTTTTCAGAAAATAATTAGATTTTTTCAGATGTTATCATATTGCCTCTCCGAAACAGGATTAGGGTGTTTGACATATCTGAGATATCAGTACAACTTGATTAAATGTGAATTCATTGTTTGTGTGTGACGCAAAACTATTTACAATACGATGTGAGGTGAAAAACCATTTATCGGCGCTTTCTGGGCGCACGTTCGTTAGATTAAAATTCAATTTAGAATAAGTCGTTGATTTGGAAAATAAATTTCATATAAAGCAACGGTGGGTCTGGCTTAGTAATTTGATGTGGATGCCCCAAGTAAGCCAGAATAATGCCTGCCACTTGTATCAACCGGATGGATCTCGTCGATGTTAAGAACTGGTGTTGTCTAACGATAGGATATATTCTGTGTAGCAACGAGACGCTGAGATGACCTGGAAAGAAGAAAGAAGACTGGACAAAGAAACTTGGAGGTACCGAATAGTGAGCGGATGTGGTCTTAAAATAAATTAAATTGAAAACGTATTTAAGAACAAAATTAAGTTCATCCTAAAAGCTTGATAAAATGTTTTTTTATCACACGCTGCGTTATTTTCATATGATTTTTTTTCAACTTCTGAAACCCCACCGCTAATATAAAACTAACCAAAAGAACATATCTCAATTCAAATTTTTATAGAAGAACTGGTCAGTGACTAAACCTTTCTCTTTTGGCGGAGAGAGTGAGAGTGGAAAAATAGGGTTGTACTATGACTAGTTCTAAGCTTATAAATCTTTCTGTGGTTCGTTTTTAGAATAAAAAAGGTGGATAAAATATATTTATACACCACACACATTCGTGCCTTCAACAAAAATCTGTCTGTTTTCAGATTAAAACCAGTAAACTCCCAAATCGAAATTAACGATGTTGGCCTCCGGGCGTTGGATTCCGATTTCTTGTAATGTGATAAGTTTGGTTCCAGTGATTATGGAAAAATTATAAAAATCACATTAATACTTCACGTAACAACTTATCTCAACAAACAAGGAAAAAATAATGAAATAAATATTCACTTTTAAGGTGTTTACCGTCAACACTTGGTGGAATGGCATTATAATAAAAATAATAAAACATTTTTAAGTAGTTTTTCCACATAAAATTTATTGGATCAAGACCGGTTTCGCTCATGGTGAGCATTGAATGCTCACCATGAGCGAAACTATTAGAATGAAACTACTAGAGTACTAAAAATGTTTTATAATTTTTATTTATGAAATAATTATTGTTTTAAAAAAAAATATTGTATAAAGATGGTTGATCTTCGTATCAGGAGATAAATTGGCATTATAAAAACAACTAAGAAGCTCGAATAGAATTTTACTCAGCATACTTTTACACTTTAAATACATCATCACGTTGTTTTCTTATAAAAACTTTTTATGGAATGTGCATCAATTTAGCAGATTATAATATCTTCCATAGATTCCGCGGCAACATTGTGAAAGTTCATTTTGAATGTGAAATTAAATTTGATAACATCATTCAGCTTATTTTGTTACGATATGTGATAGATGAATGACCATTGTTGGATTTATTTGCTTTGAGATGAACCACACTTAATGTAAGTAATTATTCTACGAAAGTTTATATCTTACCTCCCCCCTGAGTCTAGTAGAAAAGGACAAACCCCGACTTTTATTTTGTAATTTATAATTTAAAATCAGTTTTTTTTTTAGATTATTCGTAAATCTTGCAATGTAATAATGATACTTTTTAAAAAGGCAACTGGAATAACAAAGTTTATTTCCAAAAATTATAAACTATCATTTTTAAGCTTTTTTTATTAGCTTAGTAATCCGGTCCTTAAAAGAAGAATTAGTAAAATTGAGTGTTTTATTTTTGCATAAAATGTCTTTGTATTGCCAGTACAACTTAAAAGTTATATTTAAATATAATGCTGCAATAAAAATATGATGATGATAAAAATAAACATTTTTTATTAATTGAAAATAATGTAACCATAAATTGAGATTGAATTAAAATTGATATTCTTAATAATATAATTATATCCAATCATTTTCGTTTTATAGTTTAAAATATTTAACCAGGTAGCATGCACTGATGTTTTTTTTTATTTAGCATAAATCACGTTTATGTAACGCTTTCGAGATCATTAAGTCCACTATTTTATATACTGCAAGGTTTTTGAACTTATAATAATATAATCTTTTATATGCATAACATTTACACGCTTTCATTCTGTGAGATGTGTACCGTGCTAATGAATAGGTAGCTTAACAGAATTTTTTTGAAATGCTTGATAGCTTAAAAATATGCAAATGATACTTTTATTATGATTAATTATTGCCATTGGTGAATAAGTGAATGGTAATTAAGCTTTTTTAAATAACCCGAATGTCATAATATTTTAATTATTTAAACGAGTGCTGCGTATTAATTAAAAGAAATTATTCATAACGAAGAGTTTATTTTATTTTAAGCGCGCATCGTAATGGGTCATAAATATTTAAATTGCGAAATTTAACGCACAAAAAATATTGTTTAAAAACAGTTTTTTTTAATTCACGTACAGAAATATTAAAGGTAATTTTTATAGAAGAGAGAGCATTTAATTCCATGCTTTGACTACGTAATAATATATGATATATTACTGCATACCTATAGAGGATTAGCATGAGCTAAACACATTTTAATACAAATTGAAATGTTGTTTATAAATATATATATATATACTGTAAAGTGTAATAAATCAAAAATTTATTCTACACCACGGCGGACTTTTTTACTAAAGCAAAAAGTATAAAAAGTTTCAAAAACGATGACACAATAAATAAAATATCAAAATGAAACTTTCCCTTATTCATACGCGTTGCGTCTGAGGTTCGAGGAGAAAATCGGGTTATTTGGGTCGCTTCTAAAACAAACCACATTAGCATAACTGAAATTTATGACTTCTTCCCACTTTTTAAGCTGGCAGTTTTTTCTTTTACTACTAGTTGACTAAAGTAAAATAAAGCCTTTAAACCACATTTGGAAAAGTGGAAACGTTCTTTGCGTATCGCTATGAGAACAAAAATTATTCGTTATGTAGTATCAAAAAAATGTATGCATATATTGATAATGTTACTAAAATGACGTTTATATAAATAAAACGGTGAAAACAACGTTACGATTTAAGTGTTTTTTTTTTTTTTAAATCAGGGCTGTGAAGTCAGAGTCAAAGTTGTGTCTTCTTTTTACGACTCCAAAGCTCTGATTTTAACATGTTTTGTGGTGATATAATGAAATTAAACTATCTTTTAATAAGTAAAACGTTTAAAACAAAAGATTTTAAAATTGCACGGTTTTCTCTAGCATAGCCTCAATATCAGAATTTTTAAATTTACATTCCACAAAATAACAATAGCTAGTTAATTGCGTAAAAAAATAAAGTAGCAATAATTATAAATTTGCAAGGATATCAACCGAGTAAGTTCTAACTTATTCTACTTACTATAAAAACAGAAAAAAAGCTTTTTGTCTAAACTCACTTACGTCTAGGCAGAATACGTTGAAATTCGTAGCAATACCGTTATAAATTTGAATAATAAACACTTTAAGACGTTCAAACAATTGAGTATTCATATTATTTAAAATTTTGACTGATGGTGCTTGATGGAAATTCAACGTTATTTAGAATTATTTTCATTATGTACATATCCATAAAAATCTTGGTCGAACACGACCCGGGTTTCGCCTCTTGGCATCTTCCGGTACTACTCAGTGCGCGAATGCACTCGAACTGACAGGCAGCGGAAGGTTTGTAATGTCTATATACAAACACACAAGTACATTCGCTCTACACGTATTGTTAACCTAATTGATAGCGAGAATTTATTCATATAAAATTAAATTTTTATTAAAAAAATTCTCATATTTCGATATTTTATAGTAAAAATGCAAAAGCTTTAGATTAAAAGAGAAATAGGCAGATGAGTAAAGATAAATATATTTTATCGTAGACTGTGATGTCACTTGGTGTTCTTATTTTAATCATAATAGTTTTCGACATTTTTTTAATTACCTAGGCTTTTCTTTAAAAAAAATATTATTTTGCACGTTGAAGTTTATATGATAAAAACTCAATATCATATTGGCATTGGGTATATTGATGATCACATATTTCAGAATTTTGAAATTTAATATATATGTTAAGCATTATACCTAATGCTATGTCAGATATTTATTTATTGTTTAAAAATTAAAAGTACAGTACATAACATAACAGTTGACGCCAATTTGCCATGTAAATATTTTTTTTTTAAATAATAATATCTTAGAAAATTCTTATGGACTTTATCCAATTGCAACTTGTGTGAACTTTCATATGGGTTCCAAATGATGGATCCATATTCAAGCGTACTTGAAACCAAAGAAACATAAAGCGTGCGGAATACAGTTGGGTTTAAAATCAGTCACCCATGTCGTCCAAGACTCGGAGCGCCACAAAATGATGGCTATCACTTGAGTGTGCAGAAAATCAGTTTTTTTCATATGAAGAACCATCTTGAATTGTGTAAACTTACTATAGTACTCGAACTTGAATTTTGGATTAGAAATATTTACTTCTCGCCATTTTTTAAAAATCTAATAAAGACCATTACAGTTAGGGTAAAATAATTTGTTTTCACATATTTTATATAGCCTAACATAAAATTATGTGAAAACCATTCTAACGTATTTTGAACTAAGGCGCTTTATGTCTTAGGCAACTTTTATGTAATTCTTGCACTTCATCTTTTCCACTCAAAATCAAAACTTAATCAATGTGAAAATTATTTCTTTTTATTCTCACCCCTGTCATGTTTAAAATTATAGAATATAAGTATAATATAAATTCAACATACGAAGAAAAAGAATTACTAAGGTATTGTCAGTTGGCTAACCCATAAAACCATTGATTAAAAACGGATATGCAGTTAAAAACAAGAGTAGTCTAGTTAAATTTATTTGGTGAGATATAGGGTGCTTTCATAAAAACCCTTCGATTTAATCAACGAGATTCTTTTTCCGATCTAGATAACAGCTCGTACTAAATCAAATGGGGGCGTTCTATCCAAGTCACTGTCCTTACACAGAGGAGTCGGCAACTTACGGTTTTTTAAGCCCCCATAATGCTTTTTATATTTTTTTAATAATTAAGTTAATAATTTGCCGCCTGTGTGGTCGAGTGGTCAGCGTTGTTGGCTTCGGCTACGGAGGGCACGGGTTCAAATCCCGGTACGAACAGTTTTATAAATTGATTTTTCAATCGATTTATGAATAGGCATGGATATGTGTGATGTCCTGAATTCCCCCCTCTTACCCATCCTATCCTATGAACGGGGCGTATCGAGAGCGATTAGCTTACCTCTAGTCCTGTCCTAGCCCTATCCTTCTATCCCTACTCTATTTGGAAAAACAGAGGTTGAGCAACTGAGTAACAAACAGTTCTAGTAGAAACACTTCTGTTGAAATAAACTCCATTAGTAGTCCATATGCTCCACATTGGGAGCGGACATGGTTTTAAAAAAAAAGTTTGGAAACTATATAAACGATACACAAAGGCTCCCTAAATATTTAGCAAAGCTTTGATGTAAAAAAGTAGGTTAATTGTTGTGGACTATATTTTTGTATTTATTTGATTAATTGAATTATGACACTTTCAAAGCTTTTTGAATAGTTTTTTTGGAAGTAATACTTAAGAAATCACAAAACCTGCGTTTGTTGGAGGATCATTGTTTGGCTTTAAAAGTCGTAGAACCGATTTTGTTGTTTTATTTGTACACTGCTAATTTAATGCTGCCTGACCATCTCCGATCTTTGAAATATGCTTTTATTTCATAAACAGTACAAAGTTGTACTAACAACAGCCTAGCTATAAAGTTGTAAACTGCTGTATTAATATAGCTTATTGATCACTTTTAAGGTGTTCACTGTCAATACTTGGTGGAATGGCATTATAATAAAAATAATAAAACATTTTTAGTACTTTTTCCACATAAAATTTATTAGATCAGGACCGGTTTCGCTCATCGCGAGCATTATCAACTGATAAGAAAAATACATAAACAGTGATATTTATACAAAATTAAATTGAAATAAAAAGGTGTAAGCAACTATTAACAATTTAAAGGATTAGCAAATTACATTATAATTACACAAAATTAAAATGCTTAACACCCATAACAATTAAAAAATCATCATCAAAGAATAATAAATCTAAGTGGCAAACGATATCAATTATAAACACAATTCAAATTTGGGATATTTTTACACAAAGTGAAACACTACATTACTAAAGTAAATATCCTAATGATGATTTGGTGTTTTTCCCGTTTTAAAAAAATGTGTTTATAATTGATATCGTTTGCCACTTAGATTTATTATTCTTTGATGATGATTTTTTAATTGTTATGGGTGTTAAGCATTTTAATTTTGTGTAATTATAATGTAATTTGCTAATCCTTTAAATTGTTAATAGTTGCTTACACCTTTTTATTTCAATAAATTTTATGTGGAAAAAGTACTAAAAATGTTTTATTATTTTTATTATAGCTTATTGAATACGTTTTGTTGTTGCTTTTAACTAGGGAATTCAATCTCGGGATCCCGCGCAGTTTTCGATACATTTCAATCCCGGGATTAGAAGACATGATCCCGAAACTATTGAAAATTTGATTTTCTTATGAAAGAGAATGTAAAATAAAACGCACCCAATTGATTGTGTAAATCCTCAAATATAATAAACAATGTTCCATTGTTAATTGCTTCACAAAGCTCAATTAAGATAACATATTCGAAAATAAACTCTGCAGACGAAGACTATAAAATGAAATACTAGAAGTCACTTATGGTAATAGATTACGATGTAATGAATCGCAAAAATATTAAATTCCATAGCATATTATAGATTACTGTAAGTGGACACTTTTGGCGATAAGACGATTTTTATTAGTATGAAATGTTTCTTGTTTCTTTTTCATATTGCAATGTTGAGTGACTTTTTATTTTTTGTTATGCCATTTCGGCTTTGCTTTATGTTTTATGCGTTGTTATGTTTATTATTATCTGTCAAATCCAGTGTGAAGATAACTTAAATGATTTTTATATTGCTAAAAATATGTATATAACTTTAAAAAAAGTAAAATTTCTGGCTGAGGTGGTAAAAAAATAACATAGCAACTCTTTAAAATTAGACTCAACAAAAAATCACTCCTTTTAGCTCCTATATAATACCAGGTTCAAAAAATATATTTCATTATTTCTACGGTCGTATTCCCAAGAGACTATACTAGAGAATAAGTTGCATTATTCATTTTTGACCAATGTTATAAATTTCCTATATACAATTAAAATGTGTAGCTTTATAAAAAAACCCAATTTCGGGACTAGCCCCAGGATCCCGGGATCATAAAATTGTAATCCTGAAATCCCGGGATCAAAATTTTGGCTCGGGATTGGATTCCCTACTTTTAACTGTAACTTTTCGTTAAATGAGGTAAAGCTCGCTTGGCTGTGAGCTTCCTTGCTAAAACTGTTTTCTCAAAGCCTATTGAAATTCATTAGCGTAATAGTTTTGGTATAAATAAATTCTCTTTATTATTTGTTAATTTTTGAGTTATGAGTATATTTTTATACGATCGTAATTTTTTTGGTTGTAAATATGAAAAAAGATTTTTCGCAGATTAGATGTTATAAATTTAAAAGTATAATCAAATAGTCATTAAGGTATCTAATCCCGAGATCTGTGATCATTTAAGCAAATCGGTAAATTCATAGGTTATTGGATTCAAAAGTTCTTGGAAGAGCTAAAAATAAAAAAAGGAGTAACGCTGGTCATTTGGGCAAATCGGTAAATTTCTGGGATTTAAGATTCAAAAATTCTCGGAAGAGCTAAAAAAAACCGTCTCACGCTGATCATTTGAAGAAATCCGCAAATTTCTGGATTTTTGAAGTTGACATGAAATTGTTTTGACAAATCTCAAGATTTCATAATCGCTGACCAAAAATTTTCATTAAAATTCCAATTTATACACGATTTAATATTGACTGTTTAGTTCTGTGATTGAAAAATTGTCAATCCCGAAGCCCCGGGATCACAAAAAGGGTCTGGGATTGGATACCTTAGTCGCAACAATCAAATTGTGATATTTCATTTCTTTTACTTTTCAATTTACGAATTGTATAATTTTTCCAATGCCTATAAGCTGATTATTCTTCTTCGTTTTTTAACGCTTATGTAAAAATGTATGGATCTGCTAAACGCTTACAGTAAAATCTTGTACCTCCGAAGTTACAGTAAAATCAATGAAGTAGGGGAAAAACGTGCTCAAGTTTCAAAGAGAAAACAAGTTTAAAAATTCTATTATTAAAACTTGTTTTCCTTTCAAAGTATTTTTGGCATTCTGCACTGACATGAGAATTTAAAAAAATCTTACCTTATCGCTACAATCCATTTTTTTATTTTTTAAGAAATTTAATACCAAAGTTTTGTACACCCTTTTTGTTCTGGGGTGGTTTGAATGATTGGGATACCATTGAAAGAATTCATTACACTAGCAAAGGTGAAAAAAGTAGTTTCTCTCATAAAACAAAATGATCGGGTTGTCAGTTGACTGTGCGTGTGTGCAGCCTGGTAAGACGTGATCTGGTTTCCTTAAAACCCTTAAAGCAATGGGTTTCAACAGTTTACAGCCCATTTTAAGTCAGGAAACGTGTAAACCCGACTAGTAACATGACATAACGACTAGAAGTAGTGTAGTTTATAAATCGACGACTGTAAAAACAATACAAACATTGAAAAGTTTTAAAAAATAAATCAATAATGCGTACATAGTGGTAATCACAACAAAAAAAACAAATCGTTCATAAAAAAAGAAGGGCAGATATCCGTTCAACAAATACCAGCCGTGGCAATTGACACTTGCGCACATGTATGTACAGTTGCGAAAAATCACTAATAAGATAAAAAAAAAAATAGGCACTTCCGCAGACAAGACGTCCGCAAATATACTCATTATAAAGTATTTCTCAACAGAAAATGTTATATAAAAACTGCTTGTCACTTAGTTCAACAGAGATATAGTATGGTTGGAATGATAGCCTCAGGATAGAAATAGTGTTTAGCTAATCAATCTCGCTATATACCGCTTAAACGACTAAATGGGTAGTGAGAAAATCAGACATCACAGAAATCAATGTATTTGATCACAGATCAACTAAAAAATCATTTTACCGTTGTGGATTTCGAGCCCGTGAGCATCGCAACTCAAGGAAATATTGTTGACTACTCGGCTACGGACAACGTTCCATAGTATTTGTTGAAAAAAATCACATAAACTAATAAGCCTAGCTCCAATATCATCACATTTTTTATCTCAAACAACATAATGATACTGGTATTTCAGCTATTGGTACATTTTTTGACACTGTCAACAGGTCATTTAAGGCATAAAAATACCCGCCCAAAGGCATTACCCGGATGTGGGGTATTTTTTTTATAAACTTACTAAATATCTGGTTCGGTTCCGACCAAGACTTACAATTTCGAATATACCGATAATTTGTATAATAGGTATTTACAAATAAATTTACCGCAGATAGTGATTTAATTTAACAACTAATAAATACAAGAAAGTTTGAATATATTTTTAACAGATGTAACAATTGTTAATATTTGATTTAATCGAAAAATTATATTGTTCAAATAAACAAAATAGCTGATTTATATATAAAATAAAAACATTATACATGTATATGAACTTTACTATATACATTGATTTATATACATAGGACTAGGCAAAAAAAGTTTAGATTCTCCCCAGTCAAATTATTTAATTAGAAGGTTATATGTTGGTTCAGTTTTAATAAAAATTACCGGCTACCAAGGTTCAAGATTACTTACGGCTACAGTTCTACCCGGGTTGGAGGCACTAGAGAAATTGTTAATATTGACGATTTAAAATCCATTGTTGTAATACTGTGTCACAATTTTTTATTTTATCATATTTATTATTATCTTTATTATAGCGGTACTTGTAATCACAAAACATTTATATATTAAAAAACCACACGCTAAATCACCCTCACACCATTATGCAAAATATCTAAATTTCCTCTGAAATGTTGAAAATGATTTATAACTTTGTGACAAATACATGCAATCCACGGTTTCCCAATCTATGTTAGCCAAGCCAGAGTAGGTGTTCCACGGGCAAAAGTGGATTTTCCACAAACATTTGGAAAGGTTTTTTACGCTGCAACACATTTAAACATTTTCTACTTCATATTGAAAAGCGAGTGATGGTCTATCTCCACATAAGTTATGATGTCAAATATATAGGTAAAAGAGGAGGTTTTGAATATAAATTAACTACGACAACTAAAATTGTGCCACATTTCTATCGCCGAGGATGAAAGATTATTTTATCACACCCAAAATCATCAGTCATTAAAGGCCAACAGTACGTTGTATGAGTTTTCTTTGACCCTTCAAAATTAATATTGAAGTGGACCAAAATAGATTTCCAAACAAAATACAGTACAAAACAAGAAAAAAATGGCTAAGCATATTTCATTAGATAAATAGTATTACCAAATAACAAATAAACAATGGTTGTACAATCAATTGATTTTCAATATTCAATTTATTGAAAATTCTACAAGACTTTATTTCGCGAATTTTTTTCTGCAATACAAGACACCAAATCTCAGTAGGCATACAATCAATTCTAGAACGGCCACGGTGTAAAGCAGTTTTAAAGCAAATGTCAATTTTCTGCTTTGCAGGCTTGAAACCATTTTTTATTTCCATGAAAAAATTTATGCCATAGCGTAAAAAACTGTGAAAATGATCATTAAAAAAGAGATTTAGGCAAGTAAGTAAATGATCGATGAGGTTTGCTAACAGGTGTAAACCAATTTCGGGAGTTTTTTCGAGCTTTGTTAAAAATAAACAAAGACAATTTTTACCATCCATTTTTTTAACATTCGTTTATTTATATTTTAAAAATACATAACAAATTTAAAAAAAAAAAAAAAAAGCAAAACTCGAAAAGTTATCGGCTAGTAATGGGAGGGGTCCAAAAAAGGAATGTCCTGGCGTACTTGATTCCAACCAAAAATTTTAACGGATTCTTAATTAATAAAAATGTCGCTATCGCCCGTACCTCGGAGAAATAATAAAAAACCCGTTTGAAAAAAAAAATCAAATTCAAATCTGCTACGGGCTATAGAAGAATTTAAAGAAAAAGTTTACACAAAATTTAAAATAAATCGGTTTAGTAGAACTTGAGATATTATGCACGCCAGCTTAAAAAAAGTAGTTTCGAGAAAAACGCGTTTATAGTTTTGAGTTTCAATTTGTTCCGGTCAGACCAGCTTAGTTGCTGCGACACCAAAATTGCTCGGTAAATAATTAAAATTTTGAAAAATTCACTTTGAGAACATACTCTCAAATTTCTAAACATTAGAAAAATAGAAAGAATCGATTTTTTAAAATTTCTACACTAGTATACCCCCCTAAGAGATTTATTAATTTGTGTGTGATATTTTAATAATAAAAAAACTATTGCGAATTACCCATCCCAAAAACTAATAAAATTAAACTTGTTAAGTAAATTAAGCCGTTGAAATTTCCGGAGTTGCGAAGTGATCCATCCCAGAATAAGTTTGGGAAACCCTGCTCTATGATATGTGATTTCCGGCAGCAATTGTACTTGTGAAAATTAAACTTATATTAAACAGAGCATTATAGCAAACTAAACATATTTTGAATAAATAAAATCTATTTTAAATTTTATTATTAAAAAGTCTCGTATTGCTTAAGGGGGTATTCTAATGTAGCGGCACAAATTTCGGGTGTTTTTTCGAGCTCTGTAAAAAATAAACAAAGAAAATAAAAATGTCGCTATCGCCCGTACCTCAGAGGAATCATAAAAAAATCGCAAAATGAATGAATTTTTTTTTCTTTGGATATCAAATTTATAGAGCTTCAAGTACCAGAACGCGCTAGCGTCAAGGTTCTTCTAGTCTCCTTCATCGATAAAGTTTTTGAAAAATTGTAAATTGTATCCCCTTACTAAGGTATCCAATCCCGAAGCCTTTTTCCAATCTCGGAATTTCGGGATTGATTAATTTTCGCCAAATTTTCGAATATTGCCGAACTTCGCTGAAGGAATTAGCTCACCGAGGAATTTTAAATCCTCAATTCGGTATACTTTTTCCCCGGATTATCTTCAAACCTCGTTTTTTTTTCAGCTTACCGAGGAATTTGTAATCCTCTATTTGGTATACTTTTTTCCAGATTGTCTCAGAAACTCGTTTTTTTAGTTCACTGTGGAATTTGAAATCTTCAGTTTGCCAATTTTGTGTAAATTTTCGGGATTTGCTCAAAATTTCTCAATCCCGAAATCCTGGGATCGCGACCGTGTCAATTCCTGGATTCCAGGATTAGATGCCCTACCCCTTACCATCGTTGCAGACGGAAGGGAGTGATCACCACAGAGATAAGAAGTTCATGGGAACTCCATTTGACTTTAATCTGTTACGGGTTATAAAAAAATGTAAAGATAAAGTTTGCACAAAATTTAAAACGATCCGGTTCAGTAAAACCTGAGATATTATGCACGCCAGCTTGAAAAAAATAGTTTCGAGAAAAACGAGTTTAAAGTTTTGAGTTTCGATTTGATACAGTTGTACTAGCTTAGTTGCTGCGTCACCGAAATCACTGTAATTTGGTAAATAATTAAAATTTTGAAAAATCCCTTGAGGACATATTCTCAAATGTCTAAACTATAGAAAAATATAAAGAAGAAAGAATCGATATTTTTAATTTTCTACACTAGGATACCCCCTTAATTCAAATGAGAATCAAGAATGAAAAAATCGTCAATTTAGTAAAAAAATATTCTCGGGTTATCTCGACACAGAATCCATATACACTTTAAAAGAGATAAGCAAAAAACTTATCAATATTTAATTTTCTTATCTATACATAACTTTTCTGAGCATGAAAGTAAGTTATAAAAGACTCTCACTGACTAAATTCAAGGTACGTGAGGTTTTATAACAGTAATCCAACATTTTTGAAGAAATTTACTACAGTATACAAGTATTTGAAAAAAAAAATATATGTGGATAAAAAAAAATATTCACATAGAAAAACTTAACGAATAATAAAAAATGTTGGTTTTTAACAATATCATTGATGAGTAAATTTATAAATTAATCATTAAAAGTGAAATTTCATCTCATTAAAAATCCGACTTCTGTGCTAAAGTATTTAAGATTGATTGTTTATGGCAAGTGCAGTTAATGGTATCAAACCTTCTTTGTTTTTGAATTACAAAGGATTAGAAATCATATCATTATAGGGGCAAAAATAAATGGAAAAAGTTTTTAATGCGTAAGCTTTATGTTAATTTTAATGACTAAAGTATTTTTCACATTAATTATGATGGAATCGGTGGTAATTTTTTTTTATAAGATTTAAATAATATATAAACACCTTATAAGGAAGATACATATATGATTTATGACCACCATAACATGTTCTTACTTTATTAAAATATCATAATAAAAAATATGTATAAACATCAAAAAGATGATTTCTTCCTATTTTTTTTTCAAAGCCATAATGATGTTACATTTTTGTTTGTGTATATAATATAATATATGTATATTATTTCCGTGAAGTTGAAATTTTTGTATTTTAAATACCAACTAAACTGAAAAAAATAAACATTTTCGAGTGTCATAACATATTGATTCAATGCAACTATGACAGGAAACGGCGCTTAAAAAAACTATGATTGGCTTATGATATTATATCTTGTAAATGAGTATGGTGAATAAAATGGCAATGGAATTTTAAATAAATCATGAAAAGAAATATATCGTATTTCCAATAAGAATTGTCATAATATAATAATTTATTTGACTTTTATAGTATTTTTTTAGATGATTCATCAAGCGATAAGCATATTTGTGAGATTCTGAAGAACGTAAACATTCTATCGACTGTGAATTGGTAATCGGTAATATCGCTCAAAATAAATCAAATTATCTTAACCGAATATATAGCTGCTGAAAATACAGCTGCAGGAGATACAAATGCTTTATTTCATGTGTTTTCGTGTATGAATTTACTATCAGTAATTTGACGGTGTTCTGTAAGTCTCAGTGCAATTACGGCAATTCCCGGGAGAAGAGAAGTACGCGGTGAAGTCTTGCGATTAGTACTGAGCTTTTATAATACAGTCATTATCAGAATAATGACAGAGGAAAGAACATCTGTATGAACAAGCTTTATAAGGACGGAATGTTTTAATAAACAATTCAACAAATTTGTTGAATTTGAAATGCATGTTTTTCATACCAAATTAATTACTAAATATTCTTTCAAATAAAAACTATTATGCTTGAACAGTGTTATTTTCAAAAAAATATTAAACACCACTGATTGATGTAAATGAAAAATCCATAAAAAACACTATTGAAATTCAATCAAACAATGTTAAAAAAAATTTTAAGGAAAAATCTTACTGCTAAATTTTTTATCATTATTTTACGATATTGCTGTAAAACGGGGAAATCTTTATTCAATCGCATCTTCGGAGGAAAATCAATCGACGAGTGTATCAAAAGCGAGTCTACGGATTTTGTAATCGAATCAAATCAAATAACGCTGAAAAAATATCGGCGCCGCGAAAAAAAGCCAAGCCGAGAAATCCAATGAAAATTTTCTAGACATCCTCGACGGAAAATCAGTTTTCTCAAATCACCATAAATATATTCATAGCTTATAAAACTAAAAGCCTGACACGGGAAACTGCGTTTTGATAGAATGATATTAAATTTGTATGTCATTTTTTTGTAGACTTTAGTTCACTTTTAAATAATATATTTCATTTTCTCGATAATAAATTTCACCCGTTTTTTTAAATAAAAATTTTCCAATAATGAAAATTTACAATTTATGGTAAAAATAAGAAGAATGAATAAGATGTTAGTTAAAAATGAGAAGAGGTTTTTTTTTAACTTACATGTTATGTATATTTATCTTAGTACGCAAAGCATTTTTTCACATGAACTCCACACTTTGTATAATAGTATGAATTTGTAAAACACAATGTTGTCGATTGTGAAAATTGCCGATTTTATTTGCAAAATACGAATTTACATATAAATAAATGCTTAGGTGTCAAATAAAGAAAAACATAATTCATCGTAATTGCGTATCCACAGATGACATTGACACAGAGAATTAAAGAAAGTGCAAAAAATGAATTGTGTACGCAATTTTTTGCCCTACACCGTTGCTTTAAGGCTTGCTTATCATACTTATAAACTAGTCAGTCTGCGTCCAAGAAAGTCTTTATAAAAACTTCAAGCCTAAATGCACAAAACAAAATAAAACACTTTTGTTAAATGAGCAGTCACATACATACATACATTCATAAGGGGGATTTAATTCTAGAAAAAAAAGGCCATGGAGCTTAAGGTAATTTTGGCAGTCTCCAAAAAAGTCAGTACGTTTATAAGGGTAGAAAACAAAAATTTTCAAAAAAATATCTTATTGCTCATCAGTACTAACGTAAAATAAATACAATGTATTTAGTTAATTCAACTTCTGTCAGTTTTATTTTCTTTTCTATACAACATCTCAACATTCAATAAAAGCGAGTTAAGCTAGCGATATCTGCTACCGTATACATAATATACACAGGATACAGAAGCCCCGGTATTGTCTACTAAAGAGCTTCCGGTTCGTTTGGGTTAAAATTCACCTGGAAAGGCATACAAAGTGCAGTATTGAATTATACGCTCTGTGGTTAAAACTTCTCCAAGCTCGCAAAATGGAGACTTATTAAGAACACATTTGTGTATCATGTACCCCAAAATTCCCGAAAAGAGTGAATGAGGAAAAAATACATAAAATTTGAGCAAAGACTTCTTTATTTTTATCAATACACATTAAGGCATTAGCAACGTCAATTTTGCGGGAAAATTTCAATAATTCATACGCAGCTCTGATTTATTCTTTGGTAGATTCCTCTTGGGTTGGGAAATAATAAAGAGTATTACAACCATTTTTTATTGTTGTTGATATACATATATCAACAACAATGGAGTTTTAAGTCTTAGGACACGTTAGCGTCAAAGTTCTTTGAGTCCCTTCATCACTTATGTTTTGGTCTATCGCATTTCCTTTCCATCGCTGCTACAGAGGTGAGGAATCCACAGTGAAGCCAGTTCACGTGAATACCGTATGCATGAATATACAAATTATATTAAAATACACATATGCATACAATCATATATACAGAAGAAAACTGAAGAAAGTTTTCATGATGCTAAAAGTCATGTTTATACGTTGTAGCTCTTTAACACCAAAAAATTCGATTAACATTTTTTTTTATCCTAGTTCGCTCCCAAGTGGAGGTATCTCAACAGATTTTTATACGAGAACTGTTTGTTACTCAGAGAGAGGATATAAGGATGCGATTAGGATAGGACTTGGTAAGTTAATCGCTCTAGCTACGCTCGTTTTAGGATATGACGAGTGGGAAAGAATTCAAAACATCACATAAATATATACCTTCGGACAAAAATCCATAAATTAATCTATAAAAACAGTTCATACCGGGATTCGAACCCATGATTTCCGTGTTCAAAGTCAACGACGTTGACACTTGACCTCACAGCTGGCTAGATAAAAAATACTAGGTTGTATGTTTTCATGTGAGAATTTTGTCATTTTTATGCGTTCTTTGAATAAGAAGGAACAAAATTTTATATTGGAAATTATTTTTCACATGTTTACGGCCGAATTCATAGATTTTAAATCAAATTTGAAGTGATTTAAATACGATTATTTAAATGATAAAATACAAGTTTTACAATTTTACAAAGAAGATCTTTTGCTTAAAATGAATAAACTTGCTTTTGTATTGTAATAATACATTAATCGGTGAAATAAGTAGGTATCATATATGAAAGTAAGATCATTTGTATGAAAGATTAAAAAACAGGTAATATTATTTATCAAATATGTTTTAAAATATAGCATAGCTGTGTCGCAGTAAAAATGAATATGAGATAAACATATTTATTCAATTTTAATTGAGACCTGAGCAATTTGTTTAGTTATTTATGCAAAATTTCTTCCGACAAAAGTGACACAGATACGTTCAAGAAATTTGTAAGGGAGAAGAATAGAGTTTTGCTCAAGCAATTTGCGGCAAATGCTGTTCCTTGTCCCCTCAGTCAAGCCGCGGGGTTTCCCAAATGGAGCGCGAGGTGATCTGTGAAAAATTACACCGCGTTTTGGCGCGAAAGCATAATAATTGATTGTAACGAGTGCTGCCATCTGTTGGCAAACTTAGCTACGCTGCTACTTCCACAAAATGGCGTCCCATTACTTTTTTTATGAAGCGTCGTTTTTCTTGCTTTCAATTTTTCCCCTGCAAATGAAGCCATGGATAGCGCTGTAATGTGTTTTTTGCTAAGTACAGGAAAAAACGTTTTAAGTGTTACTAACTTTACATTTCCTTTTTTTATTAAAAGTTTCAAGGAAAGTTTTAAGTCTAATGTTTAAAATTTAAAATAACAAAATTACAGCAAAGATCTGGCTTCCAAATTGTAATTATGCAAAGACTCAATTAAAAAAAATACTTTTCATACTTATATCAAAAACATATTTATAAACGAATAATCTTTAAACTAATAATGTTCGATTTTTAAAAAAATAGATTGGCAATTTACCCCAACCAACGCGTTTTTATTGTTTGATATAAAAAAATACTTAAAAAGAAACTCAAAACTTAAATATTCAAATATATTTTTTTTTCCTGAAAAATTACAATATAAATCAGCGTTCACCAAACAATGGTTCGCTGGTGATTTGATGAGTTGTAACCATCGTAAACAAGAATCCAATTACTTATTCTAAGCATGCACAAACAAACCCTTAGGCAAATAATTTGTGTAATAACCATTGCCTAGTAAAAATGTGCAGCTTTATAAAAAATATAATTTGTATGATTGTACTTTTTTTTTGTAAAAAAAATCATTTTAGTGGTTCGTGAGATTGTTCAAGAGAAAGATCATAAAAAAATGTTTTTTTGAGTATGAAAATTATATACATTTGGCCAGTACACATCAAATCGCTGCAGTTAGTTATATGAGAAATATGCAAACAATTACATGAATCACATTTATAACATGTTTTAAATGATTTTCACGTTTTAAATAAGAGGAATTATTGAATAGGATACAGACTCATTTATATTTATTAAATATTAAGAAACCACTGTCTGACTTATTAACACTAAGCAATTAAACAGTATTTTTGGCATTCAAATTCAAATCGCATGTCAAGCGAGCTTAATATTATAATATTTGAGTGCACTTAAGTATTTGAACCTATTTTCAATTGCAAACGCTAATAATTAATATTTGATTTTTTTCGTAGAACCGTTTACCTACAATTAGAAAGATTAAGTTATTTTACGATATTACAAGAACCATTGCAGGTATTTCATAAGTTTAAATCTGATTTTGGAGAAAAAATATATTGAAAAACCAGAACTTATACAAATACACATCACTACTCTAGAAGAATAATGATGCAATTGAGGAATATATTTCGCAAATTCAGAAATCGCGATTTACATTTTTTCATACATCTAAATTACAATTTAATCGTTATGGAATAGCTTTTCCCCAGTTCGTTTGTTTGTAGCTAGTAGGTTTTGTAAAAGTATTTATTGCTTCTTTTTACAAATCTTAACATTTTAAAATCTGTCAATTTAACCTTTTCTAGTAGTTTATTTGGCTATCGACTTCAAGTCAACAAATTCGGTGTTATAATAAAATAAAAATTTCGACCTGCGTCGTTGTTATGCCAAAGAATATTGTTAGCAATAATAAAATAAATAAATGATACCATTTTTTATATATGGCTATAAAAAAGATGTGGGAAACATATTATTAAACGTAGCGTCACAATAACGTAATGGCAGCCATTATATGAAAATCGAGCGGCTACTTTTATTGAATTAGGTTTTTGGTAAGTAAACTATGCCTGTCTTGCTGTTGTATGATGGGCTCGAGGTTTGTCAATGATAAGAAAACATAACTATATTATCAAATGTTTTGGATGAATATTTTTACTTATGAAATAATAAAAATAAATAAAAAACAGTAACCAGTAGTTATTTCACTCAAATGTTTTTTTTTGGCTTGTGGTTCAGTGTATTCCGATACCAACTTTATCTATAAACTAATAAACTTAAACAAATACTAATCATTTTGACACATTACTTACTAAAGTATTATTATTAAATTCCATAAATACAGAATAAAAATTGAATTTGAGAAAGCTTTTTATCGTATTCTGCTTTACCTTTATTCTCATTTTCATAAATATTCTCTACAAGAGCAAAAAGTCTAAAATTACATTCATAAATTGTTTATATTTTTTTCGTAAAAAACCTTCGCGACATCGACGGGAAATCTACGTCGCTCATATTCTGCTTGTATGTATATATTTGTTATAAGTTTTTTTATTTATGAAATATTTGACCGTAAAGAAATATACAAGGTAAATACGTTACTGACAATTAATGGGTCAAAAAAGCAGAACAATTTTATTTTCTTACAAAAAATAAATAATTAAATACCCACTACATTAAACTCGAGAGATTATTACGGTTGCTTTGCAGAGCGTTAAATAAGTACAGGCGGACCTCCACTTTGGCACACAATTGATTCCTGAAAACGTGTGCGAATGTTGAATGTTCAAAAGTAGAGGGATGTAAAAAAACACCAAAAATTATCCTTTTTAAATTTTTATTTATTAAAATTTAGTTTATATTTGATAAAAATTATGTTTTTATAAAAACTTGTCAAGAGTTGGTTGTATTTATCTTTTCCTTTCAATGTTCTAGAATTTTCTGCTTAATAAACTAGCATCAATTTTAAATCACCAGCTAAATTTCCACCAAGAAGAAATAATGTCAATCGGTTTTTAGAAGGTTTGTGCCCAGAGGCAACTGATTTTTCCTTTGATAATAATGTTAGATTAGGCATTTTATTCCAAAATAAACCAGTCTCATATATGTACATTGAATATGTGACATGGGGTATATTCTCCATCTTCAATAATTTTGGACAATGAGGAAATAAAGTTTTTTCCAGCATCTCTATCCGCATCAGTTAATTCTCAAATGAATTTAATGAATAATAGTATCTTCTTTTAAATTTGACAAACCAGCCGTTACTTGACGAAACAAAAAATTGTTGCATTATCGTCAAAAAATCTAAAAAGAACGATTCTATAAAAATGTGCGAAATAGTGAATTGTACGAAAGAAGAATATTCAAAAGTAGATGTCCGCTTGTATATAGGAATCACAAAAAGTCATTCTGTACAATTATATCAAATGCTTTGTTCATTTTAAATTTTGTCATCACCGGCTACTATAAAAATGCTTTTAACTATTGGAAAATGTATTTTAGAAGCTTGAAATTCTCGTATTATCGCCGTATATATTTTTTTTGTTTTTAAAAAAATAAATAATACGTTTTATAGTCGATTGAATCTTACGATCACTGCAAAATATCACACTGTATAAGAAAGTGCAGACTCAAAAGACCAAACACTAAAAAAAGAATAAATTAAAAATTGTGTTCTACAAAAAAGTGTTTTTTAATCCATGCCTGCCACCAATATGGAGCATATGAACTCCTTATGGAGGTATTTCAACATACTTTTTTACGAGATCTGCTAGTTACCATTTAGTTGCTAAACCGCTTTTCTTTTGAAGAGAGTAAAGATAGACTAGATAGGATTAGAACAACTAGTGGTAAGCTAATCGCTCTCTCTACGCTCCGTTATTTAAGGATTGGAAGAGTGGGAGAGAATATTTTAGACATCACAAACATCTAAGCGTTCGAAAAAAAATATGATAAGTGGATTGATACATGCTGTTCGAGCTGGTATTTGAACCAGTAAGGTCCGGCGTGAAAGCCAACGGCGTTGACTACTGTGTCAGTTATTAAATAATAAATCCACTCACATTTTATGCTATTGTTGTCTTTTATTTTGCGTGATTTCAACAACTGATTTATAAAAATAACAAAATCTTTGTATTTATCTTATTAATAAGCACTAATGTAAAAAAAGTCATACACACTTTACACAAAAAAAGCATAAAGTATTTTTTTCCAAAATTGTTTGCTATATATTCCTTAACAAAAGAATTAAAAAAAAAACACAAAAATACAAAAATGTAAATGATATTGTTTTATATTTTTCGGTTAATTAAAGAAATATTATTCGAGCGTAATTTTATTTAGTAAACATTTTATGATTATCATAAAATCATCAGTGTCATCAAAATTCCTGACTTTTATTAATAACCTACAATTTTTTTATTGCAATATTTTTCTGATGAAAAAAAATAAAAATGACCAAAGAGAAAGGCAGCTTTAACTTTCTTAAATTTAAAACAAACCAAGTGAATTTCTTTGATCCTTTTAAGATTATTATTTCGAAGGTCTCTATATATAAATATTTATGAATTATTTTAGGATTTAGCAGTTACCTTACTCTTCAAAAACACACATGCTTATGACGTGGCCTGTTTCAGATAAAATTTATTATGAATCTTTTTTTTCAAGATATGTTTAAAATTTTTTTAAGAAATATAAAAGCAATATTATAATTTAACGTTACATTTGATCATTAGTTGCAAAAAAAGTTATGAACGAGGGTACATTCAAGATTTTACTTTTAAAAGACGTCACCTCAGACCAGTGGTTCTAAACCTGGTGGTGCAAAAAAGCATTTCCGGTGTGCGGGAGAAGTTTCTATTTTGAAATACATATATAAAAAAAGTATATAATATATTTGAAATTGAAATTGAATTGAAAAATTTGAAAGAAGGTGCGGGTCACTAAACAGATTAAGATTCACTGCTTTAGACTGACTCCATCATACCCAAGTTTTACATATATATACTATGAATATGATTGTTAGGGTAAAATTTTCACCACTACACTATGTATAACAATTTATTACGTCAATCTCGTCGGAAACAAATTTGATAGAAGAGAGCCAATCGTTCAGTGAAATTACAAATTTAATATTTTTTACCATATGTTTATCACAAATGTTGCAAATCCATTGTTTGAGAAAACTACTAAAATGGTATCAGTGGCGGATATAAGCATATGAGGCGCGCGCTTGGGGCCTCAAAAATAGCTCAATCAATATAACCCATATACTTTTATAAGCTTTTTCTTAACTTGCTTTGTTAGTCACCAAGACGGGACAATCCTGTCGGGATGTTTTAAAATGTCCAAATTTAACGCAAACGTCAGTAGTTTTGAAATGATCTCACGTCTTTGCGGAAGCATAATCGGTCTCAATACAATTTAATCTTATAGCGATATATTTTTATTATAATATAATGCTTTAAAACGTTAAGGTATTATGGAGTATAAGTGCAGGTATCAAATCTTTAACTGTCGATTGATCACAGAAAATTTGTGTCGATAAAACAGTTATCTGTTTTGCCAATGGAACATTACAAAATTCGAAAAATTCAAATCACTGAAATAGTTTGATCAAATTTTAGGCAAGGGCAAATTCGACTTTAGGATAAACGATATATATGTAATATCGATGCAGATTGGTAAGTATTTAAGAGCAGAAACCAATAATGGGAAACTGTTAAGCTTTTGTTCATCGTCGTTTCATCATCATTTTACATTAAGTCTTAGAGAAATATTTTCGCCCGCCTTTAACTTATTTGATATTATATTGTACATTAAGTTTTGGATAAATATTTTCGCCGCGCGCCTTTACTTTTAGTCATATGAGACAATTATTCCGAAATTAATAACTCTAATCTACCGTCGACTTCTAGCGATAGTATGAATGTGAGAGATGGTTTGTTTCCCAATTCTCTGGAGAGTCAACGATCCAACTTACTGTGCTGAAGAGTGTCATGTGGTCAGGATGTTGTTCAGACGAGGGAATAATTTTGAGGGAATATAATTTATTTATAAATTTTTAATATAATTTATTTTTAGTTTGAGTTTTCTGACGTTTTTATGCTATCCAAAATTTTATTGCTCATGGGGCCTCCCATGTGCTTAATTCACCACTTTACATAATATAAAATACAATATTAAAATCATACGAACTTTTTTGAACGAAAGATTTTGCTATCCTGAAGTATTTTGAGTCTGGATTGCCGTAGTGAAACATAAGAGATACTGAGATGAAATGAGAGGAACACAGTGATAAAGAATCATGTATATACTGACTTATAATGCAATGTCAAAAAGACATGAAAGTAATATGTCTTTTAATATAACTTGAAATTTCCTGATTATAGAAATGAGAATCAATAGCTATAACGAGAATCAAAACCCTATAAAAAGTAAGAAATATGATAGCAATTTTTTTCTTTAGCGACAACGACATGAGAGAAATAAATCAAGGGGAGGATTAAACACCATAAAATGATATTGACTACCAAATAGAATGTTCAAGAAAGTTATAGTAATATTTTTTTAAGTGTTATTGATGTATTTATTAGTTGCTTGGTGACCAGATAAGCTTAAAAATAATAAAATAAATCAACTCTGCAATAGAGATAAATGAACAACCAATAAAAAGCCCGGCAGCACCTCCAACGTTAACTGAAACAAAAAAGTGAACCGTATTGATATTTATTTTTTTATATTAAAAAAAAGTGCAGAAAAAGTGGTATGAAAAAAACGTGACAGGCAATGAGACGTGATAGATTTTTTTTTATTAAATCGTTGCGCTGTCAATTTTGATCAAAATATGGGTGCGAAATTGAAATTTATTTTTTTCAATTTTAAAATAAATATTGATATTGCTCATTAATATTAAATTCTCTGATTGATTGCTCATGCATATTGATTTATGATGAGAGTTCTGAAATATATTTTAAAATAATCAATACATAAATCGCGTTTTAACATTAATCACCTAGTAATGAGTTATTATATTTAGATACAAGTTGTTTAGGTTTAGAGCACTTGCACAGCTTTATACTCAATGCAGAAATCTGTGTTTGCACAAACGCTTTATATCTTGCTTACACTAATATTTGACAAACACAATTATTGTATGTACAATTTATCCCAAATAGTCGAAAAAATTTTTTTTCTTCATTATTGTTGAAAAAAACTAGTGCTCATTTAAAAATATGACTCAAACAAAAAGGAATTTTTGATCTTACATCCGACAAAAAGAAAATAAATTTCACGCAATACTATTATGAATTGGTGGGCAGTATCATTGCAGTGAATAAGTTTTAAATTAAAAATAAATTTGATATCTTTGTTGTTTCACAGATTGCAACAAGACTATTGATGTAAAAATAAGCATTCGAGCAAAAAAAGTTAAGCAATGAGCTATTAAGAATTCTTGAAAATATATATAAGCATTAAAAAGTGATGAATTGTTAGTAAATAGCATTTTAAATATAAACTTATTTCCTATGAAATTAACTATACTAAACATAAGTAATAATTTTGTGTTTGTAATTGGTATTGTTATTGTGTGCATCTAACTTCCTCACTGCGTAAGATTACTTTATTTATAAAGTATACCAATGTTTATAAATAAATAACCATACAAGTATTACGACAGTAAGTCTAAAGATGTTTCAAAATTCAAAACACGCGTCACAATAAAAAGTTATAACTTAAATATTTAATAATTCTCTGACATACTTCAAAATATCAAATATTCTCCCATAAAAAATAAACTATGTGGTATTCGTTTGAATAATTTAGAAAGCACTCACCTAAAAAGTCTGTGAATCCAAAAATGACTTCTCGCTTGAGACGCATTTTGGGGAAATCTCCCAGACCGTACTTGATGGTTGTCCACCTGTATTTATCAAAGTATTTTTCATCTTGCGGTGTAAATATATCAGTGTCGCATGCAGGCAAACAATGGCACTCCTTGGATTTTCCTATCTTACGAAGAGTTTCGCCTTTAGAGAGCGCGCATGTCAGTTCGGAAGCTTTGCAAACTCGCTCGTTAGCTGGCGACAACAACATATTATATTTTAATGTGCTACAAAACGTAACGCGTACTTCATTTATTTGACAGACTATAAATTGCTGATTGTAGACTATCGTTGTTTGGCTCTTACCCTTTTCCTTGCGTCCAGTAGGAAAGAACCTACCCCAATTTTTATTTTGTAATTTATAACTAACGAATCAATTTTTAGTTTATTTGTAAACCTTGGGATATAAAATTTGATGATTTTTCTCAAATAAGCGAAGCACGTGTCACATTTTACAATACAACAAGTGGAATAGCAAATGTATCAAATTTAATTTGATAACTCAGAAATTAACTTTAAAGTTTCTAATAAAACTCGTTGATTGAATGACCTAAATTGATTTAATCCGCTATGACTTTTATGGCATTATTTGTATCTATTTGTTTCATATAATGACAATTAAATTTAATATTTTAAATAGAAAATAAAAGCTTATCTTACGTAGCTTTTTGTAAAAATGCGGAATACATCCACAGGCTTCGACTATCTTTTTTGCTCTGCATTCTATAACACATAAGTTATACGAATAAACTGGACTACGCCGCAGCATACTTTCATCGTGAAACCTATAAAAAACAGTAGTTAGTATACAGATTTATTTATCATTACCAGTGTTAAATAATTGCTAATGGTAAGATTTTTTCTTATTCAAACCTAATAAACTCGAAATCTCTTCGCTATTTATTTTTATTTGATCCATTCTTCATTCAAATTATAATGAATACAAAAAATGAAAAGTCAGTCAGTCTGACGTAACAAAATGTATTTATGTACTGACTTAAATCTGATATCAACCCAGAAATAGTTAGAGTTGAGCCTGGAGCTTTTTTGGAGTTTGAGAATGCGACAGACATCATTTGAATTTAATACTCTGTGCGCTGATTTTCTAGCCGAAGAAGTACTCTTACTATCGAATACCAATTTTGTCTATCAGTATATGGATTAGGGCCATATCAACTCATTTAAAAAGCCTGAAGAGGTGATACAAATGTCATGCGGGGTAAGTAAAAATAATTTGATCTATTGAAAAGTACCAAAAACAGCGAATAATCATGACATTACACCCAGTAGTGTGAGAACGGTGTTTGGAAAGTAATGGTGAATACAGAGAAATTGTGGAAAATGACATGTCAAAAGTAGACGTTCAATGCGGGAAATTAGATTCTGTTTTGAAGCGAGAAAAAAAATAAAAATCTATTTTTTTGTAAAGCTTGATTGCTTTTAATATATTCATGTAATTTTTTATGCTAAGAATACTGTTGATACCCCATTGATTGTGTAATTCCACTGATCGCCACATCATCCAGGGCGTATTCCTATCGATCAACCTGTACACTCTTTATGTTTTTAATAAATCTCCATTAAAACGTTGCTTTTTTCTCACTGTAAATTCATTGTCATAAAAGAAAAAATATTGTTTTTTTAAATGAATTAATTATTAACACAACTAATGTGCTGTCCAATTTTCATATTTAACAAAACATTTGTAATTTTCTTAAACACATATTCAAGAACATTAATATATTAAGTATACCTGCATTGTCTTTGCTGATATGATAGATCTCGCACATCGTCTGTTGAGTAAATATTTAGCAGCTTCAGCAGCAGGCTTCTATATGTAAGCCTAGGGCCAAAGTAGTTTTTATCACTCATTTGAGGTACTTCCATTTGACCGTGAATATAAAGCTTTTAAAGGAAATCGTAATTAAAGTAATTTGAATTACATTGAAAACAATAGTTATTATAAACTAGTAATTAGTACTTTTGTTTGGATTTGACGTTAGCTTACTATCAATTATTATATTAAAATAGCCGGATTTATTTTTATTTAGATTTTACTGTTTTTTTATTGCAACTTTTAAATTTTTTCCCAATTGATAAGGATATTTTCAGTGGGTCGATTTATTGTTTTATGATGCAGTTATACTTCAAAATTAAATGCTACGTTTCGTTTACTTATAATTATATATATGCCTGTATATTAATATATAAATATACATTGAAGTGGATACAAAACAACATTATCTTATAGAAGGAAAATAAACCATTTAACAATCAGTTTTAAGAAAGTCTTTTCCTATTTGATTTGTAATAAATCATTTTTTATGTGATTTTTAGTGAGGCTCGTTGTGTGTTATTCCGTATTTCGCTTCACTGTTGTATATGATTTCGATTCACAATAACATTGAATTACTTCTTGAATAACGCGGGCGTTAATTTCATATTGCTTACTATAGTAATATGTTTATTTAATTTAAGTATCAACGTATAACATCGGAATAACCGTCATCAGTATGACCGATGTACCGGAAAATCACTAAAAATACCAAAACTATTTTTAAAGACAAATTGGTAAAATTACTTAAACTACACATTTCTTTAATACCAAATATAAGTGATTTATTTAATCATCGAAAAAAAAACTGTTTTCAGTAAAGCACAAGTTATGTACATTGAAGTGATACTCAATACAATATAGTTTACTTATCTAAAATCTTATCTCTAGAACACTGATTTATTAAAATTAAATATTGTGAATTTTCAAGAGTGACAATTATCAGAAAATAAATAAGGCTCACACTGTATCCCATTAGAAAGTCACCTAGCTGTATAAACATTTCACCCTCTAATTGGTGAACTGCAAATGGAGTTTCTGGAACAGTTGACTTAATATTTGAATTCCAATACCTTAAACATAAACAAAAGCTCGCGTGAGCCTAATAGAAACAATATAAATGTTTTCACTTTTCACTTGAAATATTGTTAATCAAATATGTTTGTTTCAATGTTATAGGTTTTCAAATACTAATTATTCAAATTTATGTGGAAAATTAAAAATTTGTCAGATTAAGAATAATGGATAGAAATTCATCCAAGAAAGGTTCCTTGAAATGTTACAGCTTTGAAGAGATATTTTTATTTTATACTAGTTCTGCCCTTTCTTTATATCCCTTCTTTTCTATTTGAAAAAAAAAGAAAAGTTGAGCGACTGAGTAGTACACAGTGCTCGTAGAAAAGATATGGAGGCGATATTCTCCACATTGGGAGCGGACATGAATAAAAAAAATATGGCGAAGTTTTTATTTGGATATGTGACTCCTCTATTAACATGTAGAGTATTATATTCAAGTCACAGACATAGTGGGTTACAATAAATTCAATACTCGCGATAAGCGAAATGGAAACGTTTTAATGAGATTGTTAAAAAGAATTACCACAAGCAGACTGGATCATTGAAAATTTTGAAGACGATAATATCACTGAAGATGAGACCGATGCTGAGGATGCTATAGGCATAAAGCTTATGTAGATTTTTTTCTTCTTTTCACGTTTAAACATGTAATTTAACATGTTTCTAGATAATACTTTCGATGGTTTCGGCGGTAACTTTGTGGAAGTTCATTTTTAAAGAAATTTTAATTAACTTTGATTATTCCACGTATTGGGTTACTAATTGTGACACGTGTTTCGCCTCTTTCAGAGGCATCTTCAGACTTACTATCGCAAAGTTTGCTTAAGTAATGAAGCAAGAGCAAACCTCCATTTTGTAATTTTATAATTTAAAATGTTAGAATCAATCTTGCTTCATTACTTAAGCAAACTTTGCGATAGTTAGTCTGAAGATGCCTCTGAAAGAGGCGAAACACGTGTCACAATTACTAACACAATACGTGGAATAATCAAAGTTAATTAAAATTTCTATCTATTGTATCTAGATACTTTGTTTTTATAATTATGTTGTGGTAAAAATTTTGCATTTAATTTTTCATAATATCATAATAGTGGGAGAGAGTTTTTTTCTACAAAAACAGATAAAAAAGTAATGGTCGCCGTACAGTCAAGAAAATACGATATAAAATGAATAGTATCATATTTGCTGATTCATATCTGGTTCTTTTAAGCATAACATTAACTGTTGAAAATGAATATCGCTTCTTTCACATGTTTCATTAAAATATAAATTGATTTTTAATCAATTCTTATTCTATGAAGTTGCGTGACTGAGAAACAGACCGTGTTTGAAAAAGCACTTATATTGAGAACTCCTTTAGAAGTTTGTTTGCTTTCCAAATTGGAGCCGACATAAAGATATGAACAAACAATATAAGTAACAGCATAACAATATCATATTTATTTATGATATGTGATTTTCAAATTATTGCGTAGTATTTAAAGATATGTTAATATATTGGTACTTACTGTATCGAGTTGTAAATTGCGATTCGGGAATTTATTGAGTAACAAAATCCTATTTCGGAAATTGTTTTTTGTATGTTCACTTTAAAGTTCAACGACGTTAATAGTTGAGGAACGAACGGCAGTTGAATACTCTCCAACAACTGGCTGTATTTTTCTGGTGGAACTGCAGGGTGGTCATCCAATACCATAATGCTTGAGCTCAACATAGTTACATTTGACAGATCCAATATGAAATCACGAAGTTTTTCTTTGTCGGTTACGTTAAACTCACTATAAAAATATAAATATGTCCATTAGTCAGAATTTTTATTTTTCTTTGTTCCGTAGATACAAACCAAGTGTAGAATTTGAACACCTGCGTAATCAACTTGAGCATTTTCTTAGGATTTGGAAAAAACTGAACAACACAAGTTTCAAGCAAAATTTAACAATTGAAACACAAATTCAACAAAAAAACCAATTGATAGTCTAATTGTTTTTTTTTGTTTTAGGTTATTAAGTTAACCAGTTTGTAGTTAAAAAAAATGCAAATGGAGTTAAATATATTCACCTCAATGCAAGAAATCTGTGACACACCATTTTACTTGGTTAGAAGTAAGTGCTTAAGTAACAGCATACGGAAGGTACCGTGTAATGTATAGCTTACTGACTTTCCATCTCTACTTTCAAAGTATTCAACGTTTTTCCTCGCCATCATTTACATTCCTTATAAAACGTGTTCCATAACACAACACTATCGAACGATCTTGAATAATTTTAGAGCGGCTTAGGAGCAGATACATAAGAATTTGTTGCTTTTCACTAAAGAAGTGGTAGACAGGCTTCGAAAAAAAGTCGCGTAACAATGAGTGAATCGCGTAAAAAAAGTATCGAAGCAATCCAAAAAAATAACGTAAAAATGAAAATGTAACATTTTTACAATCAAATGATTCTTCTCAAAATTCTACTTGTAATTTGTCTCTCTTTAGAGATAATAACAACGTAGTGGAAAATTAAAGAAATGATAGATTATTATATTGTGCTCTTTATTCATTGACAACTTTTTTTGTCATTATAAAAATGTATTGTTTATTTATTGATCAGCGAATGAGATTAGCATCGCAAAATTGACACGTTCATAACATATTATTTAAATAAATGTATAGATTTGTATTATATTGCAGTGTTAAGACTGATTTCACTCATTGTCAGCATTTTAAAATTAAGTTTCAGTGAGCGTCGTGGGTCTTGATTATTCTAAAAAAGTATGAAATCAAAATACAAAAGACTGTTATATTTTTATTTAAAAGAAGCAATGAGTTTATAAAAGATAATGACATAAGAGCAGTTTTGCAGATGCACACTTTGAAGAGTCCTTCGGCTATTACACAAATAACTATCTGTGCGCAGAAGGAAAAAGGTGTCTTGAAAAAGTCTTAAATTTTCTCTTTTTATAAGAAATAAAACAAGATATGAATTTAAATAAAATTAGATAAAAAATATAATGTTTCAACGTAAAATTTACCAATTCGACAACGCTAATTCGACTGGTCATTTTAATCTTCTACGTATACATGTATTGTAGTTATTATTTCATATGAACCTCATTTAAACAATATAAGAATTAAGATTTTTAACTTTTCGCACATACATACATATATATATATTATATCTATAAATCTTTTTATGATATAATATTTTCCTCGTTATAAATTAATATAAGCTATATAATTTTTTTTTATATTCTAGTTTATATGTTATTTATTATTTAATATCAAAATGGAATATGGTAAACACTGACCCGATCCATCAAACTCTAAGTTTCGAAGGTCTAAATAATTAAAAAATAACATTGCAATACAATAAACCACGTATGATAAAATTCCCACTAAAAACTAAACGATGAGCAAGTCGTAAATATTCACATATTTGACAGAAAAAAAACACTTCTTTGGTACGTTTTCACTACAAAATTGAAAACTGAAAAGTGACAGAAATAATAATGGAAAGCAATTGTAAAAATTTTAAAGTGCGTCGTTTCTGTTGGACCACATTCGCACCTCATAGAAAGTAAACAGGTTAATTAGGCTAAAAATTTTGTTTTGAAATAAAAAAGATCTCTTACCTGACAACTTTGTCTAATTTTAAAACATCTATCTTCTTAAAACAAACCGTAGCACCTGGAAAACTCGCATTCCATGACAAATAATCTCTTTCCATCGATATAACTGTAGGGGAAAACTGAAAAAGCAAATGAAATTTTGAATAAAATTATTTAAGCGGTTTCTTATCTAAATTAAAGTTTAAGTGATCAAGAGTGCTTCGTTATTTATCTTAATCAAGAAAAATCTATTAAATAAACCGAGTCTGAGTTGATTGGCAGTAGAAAAAATGTTGATCACAATAATTGTTGATTGAAAATTGTTTAACTTACATAAAACTAACATAATATAATTAATATTACAACCTTGATTGGAGAATCGTCTAAATTAATTAAAATATTATGCCAGAATTGACGAAGAACTTAGATAATTATTTTTTAAATATGCAATTATTAAAATATGATTACAATAGATTTAAAGTTAAGTATTTCAATATTTGTAAGAGAATATTAACTTGTGCGATTATTATAAATGTGTAAATTGTTATTAACATCACAAATATTTTTTAAAAAACAGTATTCACATTACTCACTTGGTAACGATGGAAAACATTTTTCGTAATTGCCAGCATTGTAAATGTAGCAGATAGCACAGTAATGATCCAAAATATTCTAAAGAAAATAAAATAAATTGGGCAATAGAAACATTTCAATATATACTATTTACGATATTTATTACATAATGTTCTTTGAGTGCAATGTATTTCATCGAATATTTGAGATATTAGTTACGATACATTTTGTGGTTTGATGTAATAAAATTAAAAATCAAATGTCATGAAGCAAAAAACGAATAGTATTCGAAAATATCCTGTTCCATCGATGCGCCATCCATTATTTCAATATGTACATTTTCCTTGAACAACACAGAGCGAAATTATTATATTGAAAATACTTTTTTAAAATATAAGGGAGGAATACATAGCACATGAGAAGGTGAAGCTAAAGCAAGCTTACACACATATCTAATGACGACGTCCAGAGGGAATTAATATAAACAAATAAGATTTTTTTTTTTTTTATATGTAATTATATCCGATTCTGATTTTAAATAATTTTATAAAATATTATTTATAATGCTCATAGCTATTCTTCTTTTCTAACTAATAGCTTTAAAAAATGTCATGTCAAAGATATTCATACATTGCACAATCTTTCTAGTTGGAAATAAATACTATCGATACTAAGAATAATATTTCAATCAAAAAAAGTGTAGTCTTATTATTCAGTTGGTAGAAATGATATACAGATTTCGTATATAATTTATGTAAATGCTACTTTTTGATAAAGTATTTTAATATCGAAACTTTAGTCAAGTTGTCGTTTGTCTATTATTTTAGGTTACCACTGGTGTAAGTCTCGATTTAACTGATTTATTTATTTGTGTTTTTAAGCATAGATTCCTGCAATTTTTACATCCCCTCTTGTGTCCTTTTATCTTACTTGTTCGAGTCTAAAAACGGAGCAGTTGGCTGATTTAACTATTATTACTTATACGGTAAGCCAATAGTTTTTTCTTATCTTCAATTTTTAGTATCGTGTGGACAGGAGGGCTTTTTAACAGCACAGACATCCATACCTTCTTGCAGACTATTTAATAGACGTATGGTATAATAAATTTAAGATACTGTTTTTACTAGGATTCACGCTTGCAAGCATTGGCGTATCAACAACATTGACCATTCAACCACAAACCCGACATTCATTAAGATACAAATAAAAACTTACTTTTCTAGTATATGCGTGTTGGGTGCAAAGAAGTGCCTCAATCCATGCAAAGAGCTTTCGTTGCAAACTTTTTCGGGAAACTCTCTTACGGTTTTCGATTTCTTGTTCGCAAATGAAGAAAATTTTGACCGAAAATAAAGTCTCCCGTTTTTCTGGAATGTATTATTACTTCTCGAAGATAAATAGCCGTTTGAGCAGATTGGATGGGGCATTTTGTTTGCTTCCATAGCAGCTTGAACGATTTTTCCAAGACTCTGTAATATAACCAACAACATTCTCTCTTCATCAACAAATATATGGGCAAATATTCTTTCAAAGTAATTCTATGAAGATATTTGTGTAAAGAAATACTAGTTATTTGTTTCTTTGTTCTTTTATCAAAACTTTTTCAAAGAGAAAAACTGCTCAAATTAAAATATGTAGATATACTTTCCATCTCGGAATATCAATTAAAGATTAAACATATCAAAGATATCCATATTTGTAATAAATATTGGATTTAAAATGTAATAAAACGTATAAACTATGGGCAAGGAATTGATAATTATATAGTTTATTATTTTACTTTCTTTCACGCAAAGTTTTATTTTGATCATTATAACGTTATACTTTTCTGCAAATTTAAGTTTCCATGTAAAATATAAAAAAAGACATAAAGTAAAGATGAATAGTTTTCGTATTAATTAAAACCAAAAAAGTAGGTCAGGTGAGTGAATTAGGTGCGTTTGGAATTTACTAGGAATCTAAATAAGTTTATCTATATTAAATATTTTTAAAGTAATAAAACATTTTTTTAAACAATAAGTAGAGTTGGTAACAGAGTGATGAAATATATTTTACTTATGTTTGTATAAATTTATTTAATAACTAGATAATATGATAAAACTATTATTTTCAACTTGTTCTGTGTTTCCAAGTTATGCTTTATTAAATTATATTTCGTCATATTCTGTTAAGGCATGTTCTATTTAATTATGTCTTCATTACTTTACAACCTGTACTTTTTTAATCATATCCTTCAAAAAAGGGAGCTGAGAAGCTAAGCAATTACTTTTTGCGTAAAAAACTTCTACTGAGATTTTTAAAATTAAGCACGCAAATGGTAGAAACTGTACATCTACGAAGAAATTTGCTTTAGGGGTATAAAGTACACATATCTTTTTTGCTGTATTTATTTTTAAATATATTTTATTATATTTTATTAAACGATATTTTGATTCTACGTGAAGTCAAAAACATACTTATTTACATATTAATAATATGTCGCATAAATTAAATTACTCAAAATTATGTTAATTTATAATCACCTGTTAATTACTTACCTTGGATTTAATTACTTCTTGTCGGCGCAGGTTTGATTTGCGTGAATGGTTCTACGAATTTCTACCCGCGGTTATATTGTGTTGTGCAGAAATCCAGTTCACAGCGTTATGTAAATTTCTGTTATCAGGAGAGAATATTGCTCCTTTGAAATCGACGATGTGAATGCATAACTTGAATCAGAGTGTTTCCTTATATAATAAAATAACCCTAATTATAACTCGGATCAATCATACCATTAACAATGAAAATCGGATACACATCGGGTATCTAGATAAAAGTCCTCTTACTCAAAAACTGGCTATGGACAAGAATTAATAATCGGAAATCAAATATAGTAAATTGTCATTTAAACATTTTCTGTGCTTAATTTTACTGAGACAATTAAAGCTGAAGTTAGTTTGCTTAGTTTGAACGCATCCCAGACAATAATTTGAAGCCAACTTATGTACACCGTGAATCTTTGATATACGGAAGAACACTTATTAAATCTTGAATAAATAATTAGAATACGCGTAAAGCAGCGATTTCTAACCTGGGAGGCGCGAAAAACCTTTCATATTTTTACCGTATTACAATGGAGTTCTACCAAGTAAATGCCATTTCAGTCAATAAATCATGGAAATAAATAAAGATGCATGCGATTCTTGAATCTAATACTCCAGTTCAATATTTTACAATTTGAATGGTTTGTAATATGGACAGCAAAAAAAAAAATAGGTTCGTGATTAGTTTTTCTTTTCTAAAAAAATATCCACCTAAAAAAAGGATAAAAAAACTCTTTTTACTAAAGAACCGACAAGAAACACACACTATATACATACATATATATCGATTTTTTGTGTTGACTGTTAATTCTTGGTTTAAAGGCATTACATTAAAAACTAAAACACTTTTTTCACTAAACTTTATCAACTGAAACGCCACTTTTCATAACAGCAATGTTCGTGATGAGCGCAACCAATTCAGATATTTTATAGATAATGTGAAATTATTTTCAAAAAAAGTGTATCATATAAATGATAGAAAATTGATACTTAAATTAAATTTAAAATACGTATCAGTCGAATAATAAATTTGCTATCATTACGATTATTTATTGTTTGTGTTTCTTTGGTTCTAAATAACATAAAATGGACACATCAATATTAAGATTATTTTTCATAAATTTAAGGTTTTTTAGAATTGAAATAAACTGACTAAAGCGATTTTGAAATATTTAATAATTTACTGTTATGATTTTTTCTATATTGATTATTTACCAAAAAAAAAAATGGCTTGTATATAAGAAAGAAGACTCTTCCAACATATTTTTATTTGAGCTCATTAGTGCTTAGATGTCAGATTGTAATAAGTCTTCAATAGAAGTCATAGAAATAGCTCTCATATTTGAATATTTGATTTTTCAATATAAGCCTTATTGAATAATAAATATAGAGTATAGGTTTTAATTATATTTAGGAGATGGATTTATTAGATATAAAAAATACCAGAGTTGTATCATGATTAGTGTACATAATACAAGATAAGCCCTTTTCAAGTTTCCAATAATTGGTTCTTCAAAACTACAAAAGTCTACAGTTAATATACAAAAAATATATATATGAAAATGAAGGGAATTAATAGTAATTAGTAGTAATAGTACTATGCCATCCAATGCGTCTCCTTTTTATGATTCCGAGATAGGTATTGGAATTCAAAATGTTCAGCCACTGCGTAACAGTAATATAAAATAACTTAGATTATTCTACGTATTGTGCTACAAACTGTGACACGTGTTTCACCTCTTTCAGAGGCATCCTCAGACAATCTAACTTTCACAAATTTGTGAAACTAAGATTGTTTGAAGATATCGTTTATAAAATTAATAAGAAATAACATTAAATTGCGTCATATTTTTGTGAATATATATTATGTTTTCTATTTATATTATTCATTCAACTGAATAGGTTGATCAATATAATAATATTTTCTTATGTGTTTATTGTCAATTTTTGGTAAAGCTTCATTTTTAAAAAAAATACAAAATAATTATGTTTTTGATATAATATAAATATTGCTGGCCAAAAGCAGTCGATGACTTAATTAAATTCGCTTTTAAATGAATATGTTTCTGGATGTTTGAGTTTTTCGCCACAATATTTTAATTGTGACTTCAAGTCAGCGACAGCTTTGACTTTGTTTCGATTAAACTTATAATGGAGGTCTGTCTCGCCAAGATGCTAAGTTAAGCAGTTCTAGAATGAAAATAAAGTGTTCGAAAGTGAACAAATTAATTGACTGAAAGTTAAATAAATTAAAAAACACGCCTTATTTACACGTTAAATCTTGTCAATTTAGTCCGCCACTTAAAGGACTAAAGAGGTGTGATTTAATTAAAAAATCTGCTTTGAATTTGAAAATTAAGTGAAGGTTTTTAAAAACACGTTTAAAAGCAATTAAAATTACGATTTTTAATGAAATTTGATAATTCTATCTTTAAGAGATATACTTATCTGATAAGTAAGATGCTTTTTAAAAAGGCACATTTGTAAAGCAATCATTTGATGTTATGTAAATAATGATTTTCCATAGAGTTTCCATAGAAATTTAAGGTAGCCAAGTGGTCAATTCTGGATTTTATATATATATACAGTGGAACCTCTCATAACGAGTTTAATTCGTTACAGAATCTTACTCGTTATGCGAAACAATTTTTCCTATATAAAACAATGTAAAATACAATAATGCGTTCCATGCCTAAAAAAAAATCATTTTTTTAATATTTTTAACGCGTATTTCAGTAAAATTACATACTTATCAATTGTTAAGGAACGTAGAAACCTGGAATGAGATTTCGATTTGCAAAAAACGATAAAAATCGACTAGTTGATGTTTTTTAATATACGATGCAACAGTTTTACATGCTTTCAGCTTTTCTCTTATTGCGCCAGAAGATTGTTTCTTTGCTACTTCCTCCTCCTGCACTAATAAACTCTCCTCCATAACTTATTGCTGTGAAAAACAATGCAACTCCTTTTTGGTGGTCAGCTCTCGACTGTATTCTTTCACAAGCTCATCAATATCGTTGTTATCCACCTCCAGTCCAGGTATTGGCCAAAGATGCAATCTCGCTGACTGTAGACTCCACAGGTACTGTGTCAAACCCCTCAAAATCACATTTGACGCCGCTCCTTGGCAAAGCTTCTTCCAAGCCGAAGTGAGAGTTCTCTTGGTGACACCTTCCCACGCATTGTCAATCATCTTGAGGCAAGCGACGATGTGAAAGTGATCTTTCCAAAACTCTGCGTCACTCGTTAAGGGAGCATTTTTTTTCACAATCTGTTTTGCTCGTTATGTGAATTACTCATTATAAGAGGTGGTCATTACTCGAGGTTCCACTGTATATCGTAATATATACTTCGGAAGTCAATAGAATATTATTTTTTAATATACTAGTCCAAAAATTTCATGAGCAGTCAATTTGTGTACTTACGTACGCATAACGAATATGTACGAAGATGACAAATGATGAATATTGATTGGTACCAAATTTGTAATAATTCTTTAATATATATATATATATAAATGCCACGTATTTTTAAGTATTATTTTTCCCTAAACCTGTTTCAATGCTATCCCAACAATGATGCTGTAAAAGTGAATAATTTACTACTAGCTGTTTTATAACATCTTGTCTAAATAGGGAGGTGAAGTATTATAACAACCAGACGTATCTGAAAAAGCATTTTTTTGGTATACTTTATTTGAAATATTTTATATATGACCGACACTGGGAGAAGGCTTAGTTTCAAACCAGGCCATAGTACTGTGACTACGATAAATGGACTAGTTGAAAGTTTATTTTCCTTTTGAAGTTTCCACAGAAAAGAAATCACAGATCTCAAATACGATTCAAAAATTAAAAGTCACGAATGATGTGTACAGTTTTACAATTTCTGTTCAATCTAAAATAAAAAAAATGATTAAAATGACGAAAACGATTTGTTTTTTGTCTTTGATAAAGAAAAGAGAATGTCTGATAAAAAATCCTATTGGAGCGTTCAGTTGGTATTTGGCATCCCTGTCAGGCGGTAATGTTCTTTCCAGTACCTGCGTTACAATGTGTAGGCTTATCTTGAGCTTACATGAAAAAATCAAAGCTTCTACACAATGGTCGTTTCCTTTCATAAAAGCACAATAAAAGGCATACGTAGAGGGCTAAGCCACTCTTTACCCGACGGTGTGACGTAAGGTAAACACAATCGTTTAATTTACTTTTTTTTTTTAACAGGTATCAAATAATTTTTTTCTATCTTGACAGCTTGAAAAATATGAAATTACGGGAATATTATCATAGAAGACTCATTTTTTTTTTTAATGAAAATATGTTATAATGAAAAATAACCTGAGACAAAAATAAAATATGTACATTACAAAAAATAATCGTCCTGATTTGAATAAAAGTGAAAAAGTTTCGGTTTTTTAATCAAAACCTTTTTTACGCTAAGCTCAATCATTCTATGTACAATACACAAAGAAAATATTCATAAATGAACACTTATTTATTCATTGAGGTTCTTTTAATTAGATTCACATCTGTTATGCACTCAACAGTTTTTTTTTATTATACGGCATATGTATATGAAAATTGTTTTTTACGCAATTTACATTCAAACCTTTAAATATACTATTGGGACTGGGAAATTAAAATTCATTGTGAACTTTTCAAAGCTTAAACAAATTACTCACGATAATTAGTAATAATTGAAAACTTGCGTTTAATGAGCGTCCCCTTTTTGTATTCGAAAACGTTTTAACCTAATTGCTTTCTCGATTTAAGGCATACAGCTGACTGAATATTTATATCGACACAAAGCCTGTACATACTGTATGAATATACTGTTACCAGGAATATGAGTTTATAATATGGCTTTCAGACTCAGGCTAGATATGAATATTTTTTGTCCTAATTGTGTAAATCATTTAATACAAAAATATACTAAAAATAGTAAAACATTTTTATTACTTTTCCCACATAAAATTTATCGGATCAGGACCGGTTTCGCTCATGCTGATCCAATAATTTTCATTTTTATTATAATGCCATTCCACCCAGTATTGACGGTGAGCAAAAATATACCATAAAAGTATCATCCTAAATCCTATGAAAAAATATTATATTTTTCTTTTAATTTTGAACTATTCTTCTTTCTTGAATTCTTTTTATTATTCTCACTATTCTCATTATATGTGTGATTCACTGTTTTAAAGAGTTAAACTGTACCAATAAAAAAATATTCCAGTAAACCATTTTGTTGATACAGTTTTGTGAATCACGTATATGATGTTAATTGTCATTTTTTGTTAACAGCTTTTAAATTTATAAAAATAATAACATAGTGTTTTGCATCATTATAGTATTTTATCATGGTCGGATACAATTTATATTATCTTGGGCCAAATTGTACGGATTTTTAAAGTGACTTAAATTAACAGGAATACTTATAATGTTCAGATTTCTACAAGCGTTCCACGCCATTGGTGTTATTATTCTCTGTATCGCTGATTTTGTAAATATTATAGTTTACGTTTTACATTTTCTTAGCATTATATAAGATTTCAATAACTCCCTTGTGTTGTGATACAGTTATAGAACCACTATTCGTCGAAGCCTCTCATCCCAGTTAAAAGAGTACCATGGAAGCGTTAACAGAGAGTTTGATGGGAGAGTCATCAAAACTGGATATAAAGATAACCGTTCCTTTATCTGGTCCCTTTATGGTCAAGTGTATGCGAGGTAACTTCACAGTATAATGCTTATTATAATGCCATAGACGTCAGTGAGCCCTCGCAATAATGTTCGTTTGCGAGAGCAGTATAACTCATAAGTATTCAGTACTTTAGTAATCAAACAAACATTATTTGACGATTTTTTTTTGTGGAGTACATTTTAATATTCGTTATTGTTCGGAAGCAGGAGTTGTGTCTAGTGAAGCAAAAAACACGAATAGTGAATAAGGTAGTAAATTAATGCAAAGCAGTTATGCAATTGTTTATATGAAAAGCTTTTCATTTACACGCAGTGCAACTCAATGCATTATCTTATTGTTTCTACTAGATTTGTATACATGCACTCGTTGATGTCATAATCACTCCAAAAGAAAAAAATATGTGTACTACACATCCACCAGTTGACTGTATGCCAGGGGTTACCAAACTTTTTGAGAAGCGGGCCGGATTGAACTTTTTAAAATCTAAGGGGGCCTGGCGACAAATAAATTCTTATTGGAACCCAATCAGAATATACATTTATTTTATGTGCTTACATAACTATTGTAATGTAAACAAATGTAGTTTATATCGCTATTTATAATAGAAAATATTTATGATAATGAATTTTTATCTATTTATACGTAAGCCTACTTGATATTTTTTACTTTCTTATTAAAAAAAGAGAAATTAATAATAAAGGTATTCCAATTATTGAATATATTTCTTTGCAAACTTTTACAGTTTCACATATTGTTTGGATTGAAGTTTTTCATTTATTGAATACAAATAAAAGCAATCGAGAGAAGTACGTATATGTATATATACACAAAAAAAATACTCACAACTTAATTTAATTAGACATTTTAATATGATGTAATTAATATGTGTAAATTGTAATTAATGCGAAATATGCAACTGAACATATTCTTTTTAATTTTGAGGTACCAACTTGCAAGTAGTTTTCAATGTGGAAATCAGTTATATGTGGTCGATTTTACATATTTTAGTTTTAATTTTAAATATTTATTCACATAAATATGGGTTACCAAAAATTGTTATTTTTTTCCTAGCATTGCTTTTTAGATTGAGGTAATTGGATTCTTCTAATTAACCGTAAAAAGTGATTTTTAAATATCGTATTCAACCCATCATTGGCTTGAAGATCCATCAATAAATGGTTTTCTTTCTTCAGCTATAATTTGACAAGCTCAAAAACTTTTATTACTGAAAACAAGCATATTTTTTTGTTAATTGTTGACGTTTACCTCCAGTTTTTTCTTTCGTTCATTTTCTGGAAATGAATCATATTTCGTCTTATATTTTATAGTGTAGTGTCGCTTAAAATTTTACTTTAAAAAAAAAGATACCGTTGCATTTCAAATTAGACATATGCATGTTTCTTTCTTTGGCACAACAAATATCGAATTGACCACTCTCATAAAATAGACGATACTAAACATAAAGTTTCCTTTTCTTTGAAATACATAATTATATTGGGGCAGTAAAAAAATTGCGATCGAAATTTTAAATACAAAATGTGAAACTTATAAATACAACTGAATATATTCGATTTGTGATATTGTTTGGACATTTCTATTATTCTATTTTGCCTGCACTACATTTTTAGAATTTCAAACGGTAATTTCGGAATTTCAGTAAACGAACATCTGTCCAACAGCACATTTTATATCTAACTTCCTTCACTTTGAGTCCCCTACCAGATAGCCGTATCCCAATTGATGATTTCAGGGCTGTGGAGTCGTTGAAAAAAAACACGACTCCGACTCCGACTCCGACTATGACATTTACCAACAACACGACTCCGACTCCGACTTCGACTCCGACTATGACTTGACTAAAAAAAAGTTTAATTTTGTCAAGTTTTTTTCCTACCTTTCCTATTTATGTGTATTAAATTACGGATCAACTAATTAATCCGGAAAATAGCCTAATTTTTCATATTATACATGTTATAGGCATAAATAAAACATAATAAATATAAGTTTAAACTTTATTGGTTTGAATTTATTCTTAAAAATAACATTGCTTCTATCAAATCTGCATTTGTAGAAGCTCTTAAATCAGTTTTAAGTATTTTAAGAGCAGAAAATAACCGCTCTACTGATACTTGGGTTGGCGGCAATGCTGTAACGGTCAATGCTGAATCTTTTATAATTTCTGGAAACCGCTGTATTGCCATTTTCACATTTAAATTACACGATCGGTCAATTTTTTCTACTATTTTCAATGCGTCGTAAAATTCATTTCTAAATTTTGAAATAGAGTCTCCTTCGTCTACTACATTGGGACTCAAACGAGGTCGTTTTATTTTCTCTTGTTCGTCAAGATATTTTTCAAAATCATCTTCAGATTCAGCGGTGTCGGATGAATCTGATGATAATTCATGTATTGATTGATTAATACAGCTGCCTGCTGTCGTCTCGTTTTCCACTCGAAGGCCTTTCAAACGAACGGTTAATTCAAATAGAGCGTTCTTAGCTCTATTTATTTCTTCTTCTGTCAATATGGATCGAACCATGGGGTCAACATAGATCCCAGCCAACAGAATATCATTGTCCAGTAATTTTTTTTCTCTACTAATCATGGCGTTTTTAATTCCATCAGCAATAGCATTATTCGGAATTTTTGATAAACGGAAAATAATGTTTTTCCACTCCTTGAAAAATGCACCAGGAGTCAAGTCATTGGCTTGCAACATCTTTGTAGCAATATAAGGATGGCGAAGCAAGACTTCAGGTTCCTCTACTTCTTTCCATTGAATTTCAGTCATAGTCACGTTTGGATTGGCCATATCCTCGAGGTAAAATTTCAGTTCAAGAAGTCGCACGTAATTTAAATTTCATAAATTTCGTAATTAAAAAAAATGCATTTTTTTTTAAAGTAGTCGGAGTCGCTCGTTTTTCACGACTCCGACTCCGACTCCGACTCCAGCCAAAACACCACGACTCCACGACTCCGACTCCGACTCCGACTCCGACTCCACAGCCCTGGATGATTTAAATTAAATAGTTGTCGTGAATTCACAACTAAATCATGAAAATTTATATTTCTTATATGAATAATTTATATGAAAAAATCCATAACTTTTCGCGGACCGGATGAAAATCTTCGGCGGGCCTTAGTTTGGTGACCGCTGCTGTATGCTATCAAAGACGGTGGTTACTGAAACCATAAACCATTTTTTCTTGTAGCCTTGCGTTAATCTAACATTAAAACCAAAGAGTCGTTTGTGCAATTGAGGGCTTGGAAACAGAGGCGGCAGTTTTCATAATCCTAAAATGGTCAAATATATGGTCAAGTATAGCCGCCTGTGTGGTTGAGTGGTCAACGTCGTTGGCTACCGCTACAGAGGGCACGGGTTCGAATCCCAGTACGGGCAGTTATATAAATTGATTTTTCAATCGATTAATGAATTTCTGTTCAAAGGCATGGATGTATATGATGTCTTGAATTCCTCCCTCCCACCCATCCTATCCCATGAACGAGGCGTATGGAGAGCGATTAGCTGACCACTAGTCCTGTCTTAGCCCTTTCCTTCTATTCCTACTCTCTTTGGAAAAAGAGAGGTTGAGCAACTGAGTAACAAGCAATTCTCGTAGAAAAACTTCTGTTGAGATAAACTCCATTAGGAGTCCATATGCTCCATATTAGGAGCGGACATGGAAAAAAAAATGGTCAAATGTCAAATCAATTAAAGCGATTTTATAGATAAAACGTCTGAAATAAGTAATATTAAACATTTTTATTAGTATTATAACAAAATAAATTTTAAAAAATGAAATCCTTTTAATAATTGCCGTTTTTGCTCAACAAGATTTTATAAACTCCAGTTTTTGATAAAATCGATTATATTTCCTACAAAATAAGCAAATAAGAGCCTAATTTAAAAAAAATACTTATGGAGAATTGCCAGTTTATACATGATGTCATATCTTACTCACTTTCAACAAAGCATGGATAATGCCGTCTTTGTTTCCAGAGCCTTATTATCGATGTTAAGTTAAATTGTACGTGTGAACAAACATCTAATTTTAAGCACCTTCTTTGCTTCAGCTCGAATTAGCTAATATATTAAATGTAATTTGAGTCGAGCTAGCAATCATAAAAAGCGTTTTTAAATTTAAATTACAGCCAGATTTTCATTACTGGGCATCTTCGAGCTAGGCCGGTTGGTAATAAAGCCAAGATGATGTGTGACGCCAAACAGCAGAATGCTGAACACATTCAAAGTGTGTGTAATTCATTGCACGAGAGAAGGGAAGAGCTACGTCAGTTAATCCAATCTTAATTTGGGACTATCGCCCCCTTCTCCTAATTCGGTGGCTAAGAAAGCAAGTACTGGGCCTTCAAATATTTAACGATATCACACTTTTGGAAGCTTTTTGATCATCTAGAGCAGTGTTCCCCAACTGGTGGCCCGCGGCCCAGTGCTGGGCCGCAGAGACTTTCCGCCGGGCCGCAAAAAGTATGCCGAAATTCAAGAAATTCGCCATGCAAAAATACTGAATATAGGAATTTGTATCGCTTGCACGTTTTCTTGTATTTTTAGTTATTGTTAAATAAGAAGACATCAATAATGCTGCTCCGTATTTTGTTTCTTGGCCATTTTTGTGCCATGCATATTACTAACACTTCTAAAATCTGGCTTAAAATTTGTAAAGCTTAGTTTATTGCGGATACTTATTCTGTTGTATTATTTTTTCTGTGTGCGACACGATGGTCGCTGGTTTTTTCAGAATCGATAATCATAAATATTTGCTCTTCGATATCGAACCCAGATGCAAAACCCTACCCAAATATACCAATAATTTCATAATACATAATTGTTTTCACTTTTAGGGTATTCACTGTGAATACTTGGTGGAAAAGCATTATATTAATAAAAACACAATATTCCTTTGTACTTTATTCCACTTTATTTAAAAGGTCAGAACCGGTTTCGCTCATTGCGAGCACTGTCAACTGAAAACAGTTGTATAATATAGTTATGTCCATTTGTAACAATATAAGATTTAAAAAATATTACAAAAAAACATTTTTATTTCATTATTAGTGGTCCGCGATTTTTTTTCCTTTTTTTACTAGTCCACATGTATAAAAAGGTTGGAGAACACTGATCTAGAGCAGTGTCTACCAAACTTATTTATTTCGCGGCACACTGGTGATTGGAAATGGGACTTGTTCCGCGGCACACCAAACGAAAATGCTTTAAAAAACGGAAATGTGAAAAATGTGTCGAGTCAACCACTATATATGTATAATATGTATATGCAAACGTGACAAATATTTATTTGAATACGTATATGTTGAATTAAGTTAAAATTGAAGAAAATTCAAATGAATAAGCATTATTTAAAATGAAAATTTTTGAGGCACGTCTTCTTTCGACACACTAATGTGCCGAGGCACAGAATTTGGCAAACACTGATCTAGAGATATTAACTTCCTGAGCTGTTAAGTCCACACAATCAAGACTGGTCAGATGTCCCTAGGACACTCTCGAATAAAGAAAGTCTCGTAGCTATGCTAAAAGTTTGCTGCATAAAAGTAATAGACGCGAAAGCAGTGGTAGGCGAAGGAGGGAAAATTAGACAGATTTTGGTTAAAGATAACATCGCATTTTACAAACAAGCTAAATTTGGCTTCATAAAAATGTGTGCTTACTTTACTTAGAAAAATACTTTGTTTCTTGGTAAACTCTATCTCTCAGTCTGAATTTCAAAATTCTTCATCTTCCTCCATTATCTATGGATCATCTTAAAAATGGCAACATAGCTCCTGTATTCAATGGTCGTTAGCAAGATTTAGAATGGCAAAGTTCATCCAGTGAAAAGAAGGGGCAGACCAAGTTCTTTTAAAGAACCTGTAACAAATACCCAGTTTTGAAAGTTACACGAGGCTTCTTTGTCATATTATTTATGGCTAAATTTATGTAATAAAAAGCAAACCGAATTTTGGATACATGTCTATATGCATTTTTTCTAGAATACAACATAATATTAAATGCATTAAATATTCAAGTTAGAAGACGCCACACGCAATAATCAACATTGTTCACTGTCGCATTGCACAACAAATATTTGAATTAGGCTCGCAAGAATTTTTAACAAGGGGTTTTTTTTTTTTTTTGAATAGTACACCATGCCTATGTACATGTTTACAAAAAAATACGGCGTATCCTCGATTTTAGTTTCAGATATGGCTGGTCCAGCAAAACGTTTTATCTATAAATTGTGTTCTCCTCAGAGACTTGCGACGACCATTTTGAGAAGGGAAAATGTTACCTCATGAGCGGGAAAAAATCCCTAATCTGAACGCCTGTCAAACTCGACGCGGGTGTTAAATTATGAATATAGGAAAAGTTGTAATGTTATAATGTATATTTTTTAATAAAAACTAAATGTCTGACATGCCATATTAAAAGAATGTGTGAAAAAATCATGACGGTAATAGGAATTTTATTTCATAAACTTTCACGTTTTGTGACTTGGTGCCAAAAATATTTGACTTTAAAATAATTTTGAAACACGTGCGAAGCAAATAAATTATTTATACTTTATTTTCGCATATTTTTTCGATAAATAAAACGCCTTTCTTTGCACTTATTTTACAATTTTAAGACATAGTAACCAAGGCTGATTTTACTTACCGACAGCATTTTTACACTAATTTTACTGCGTATAATTTGTAATACTATTCTTGGCCGTTGTATGAAATTGCACAAATGGTACAAAATAATGCGATCTATCTTGAAAATAAAATGCCTTTCACCTATAATGACAACTTTTAAAACTGTTTGACAACCTCCATAGTGATTAAAGAAAGAATAAGTATTAATGAACTTGTCAAATTTGATATTTGTGGCCATCGTCCTACCCGGTGATTATTATGTGTTGTCAATGTTGTTAGCCTGCTTTAAATCATATTTGCAAAAAGAATTCGGGGTTTAGTGAGTGAAACTTAACATTAAAAATTAAAAAGATGTTGTTGCCTTTTTTATGTGATCAAATGATCATTGTTACATCAGACCTAAAGTTAAGCACTCAACTTTTAAAGTCTTATTAATCTCATTAGTAAAACAAAATGTTATTTGTAAAATGAATAGGATTGTTTTTCTTCATTTGTCTACATCTTTTAAAGCAGCCAAAAAGGTTGATTTTGGGATAGAAAAAATCCATTGGAATACATAGCTGAAGGGTACCAGATTATGCAGGTTTTACTTGACTCTCTTGGGGGTGATTTGAACCACCATAATAACATCTAAAACATTTACATAAGTAGTTGCGCTTTGTTTTCTCATATTTTGAAAGTTTGACCAGAGGCATTTCTTCGTAAAGATATACTCTTATGGGGAGCCGGTAAATTGCTCGAATGCAATTGCTCGAATGGAAATTGCTCGAATAACAAGATCCTCGAAGAACCAATTCCTCGAACGTCAAATGCTCGAATTACGAAATGCTCGAAAATTTTTATAAAAGTTTTATCATTATTAAAAAAATATTTGTGCAAGTCGGGAAATAAAAACCATAAATCAAAAAAAAAGTCATAATAAAAAAATATTTCAAAATCTACACAATCAATAATTTTTCAATTTCAAAACCTAGATTAAACGCATTTCAAAAACCGTGTTTAATCTCAAAAACTACTCAAATCCAAAAAGCCCAAAGCAGTTTTTTGCACTATACCAACAATTTTGGTTTTTGAATTTAGGTAAGTTTTGAAACTAAGGCGCTCATATGTCATTAAAAAAACGATAGTATGTGAAAATTGAATTATTTTCAACTTTTAATAAACTATCGATGCCTTAACTGAGTAGTCAGTTACCTGATCAAAGACGAGAATTCCCGTTTTAAAACGTTCATATATTGAATTTATGAACATCATCACTCTTTATCAATTCATGAAAATAATGTTTGTGCTGTTTTTATTTTAACCCACTCCCCCTGTTCAATCCTTAATAAAAAGCGTAGAGTAAGAACGATATCCCTATTATTACTAGTCTTGTTATTTTTAAATACGGATATAAGTTATGTGACTGATCTGTTATCAGTTATCCTTAAAAAGGTTGCGTTTAGATGATTTTTTTAAATCTATTAAAGTAATAAATTAAATTAAAATAATGGTAACTCAAAACAAATTGAATATTTAAAAATAATTATCATTTTACCTCAAGCTGATTAATTTGTCAGGTCTTAAGACACGATGTATAGTCAATTTTATGGATTAAAAATATTAATCTTCTGAATTCAGGCTAGATGCTGTTTAGAAAAAACACGTATTATTTTTGAAGATTCATTCATTTTCCTAGAAAATTTTATTACAATTTATCCTTGAATATTACAATAATATGTAGCGTTACCAGTATGGCGAGCAGTAAAGTTCGTATTATTTTGGATATAATTCGGTTGCGAAAAACGTCTTAAAATATCGAATAGGTGATGAAAAAAACGCTTCTCCAGTCGAAAACTGCGTCGTAAAAAAAACGATGAAAAAATTACATGCCCAAACAAACGAAGTGTGGCTGCATAAAGCGATAGCAAATAGTACAGTGACCATCTTTAAATATGAATTAATCAATAACATACTTATAACATGTAGTTATTTTTTAAGTATAAATAGCGGAAGAATAAATGTGGTGTTACAACTATTACGATGGAAATGTTTCTTATTTCATTCAATCATCTATATATTTTAATTTAAGATTTCGACTGAAGGTGCTTGGTGGAATTTCAATATTAAATTTGAATCGTTCAAACTATGTACATTCTCACAAATTTTGTCATTAACGACCCGGGTTTCGCCTTTCGGCATCTTCAGGCATTCAAGTGCACGGACGATTCTTGAAACTGCTCACTGGTCAAATCTGTTGGCATTCCCATGGGCTCATTCTTTTCGCCAGCAGTGGCTTTGGACTCAGTGATGCATTTATATCTTATATATAACACGAAACTTTCATTCGCTAAGCGTCAGTTCAAGTTCATCCGTGCACTTGAATGCCTGAAGATGCCGAAAGGCGAAACCCGGGTCGTTAATGACAAAATTTGTGAGAATGTACATAGTTTGAACGATTCAAATTTCATCTATATATTATTTTTTGTTTTACCGTAGGGCAAATTATACAATTATTGGCCACTTAAGGATTTGTTCAACTATGTTCTTGATTTGTGGACACGTATCTTAAGAAAGGTGAAATAAAAAAATATTGTATGTTAAATTGCTTATTTATTAATGATAATCAATTATCGAAACATGTAAAAAAATATATTTTGCTCTTGATAAAAAATAAACAAAAAAAAGGCAGAAATCTACAATTATTGGCCACTTTTTTCAATTATCGGCCACCAAAATATACAATTATTGGCCATACCAAAAATTGCAGTAAAAAAAATTAAAAATAAAGTAATAACTAATGATGTAATGTTATATTCCCACATCAATATAAAGTGTAAAGTTAAGTGATTAATGCAACTTTTATGTCATTTTAATGAAAGAATCATATTTTTTCATTAAATCGAGCTGAATGGACATAAATTTCAAAATTGGAAATACCTATAAGGGTTTTAAAAACCTTTGTTATCAAAATTTAATAATCAAAGTTCGTCATTATCTCTGAAGTGTTAAATCCTTCTTCTTCTTCTTTGGCTATGTTCGCTCCCTATGTGGAGCATATGGCCGCTATGCGGCACCTCCATGTTTCCCTGTCTCCCGCCAATAGCTTTGCTTCCTCCCATGACATGCCAGCATCCCTCAGTTCCACCGAGTACATCCTATGGATAGTACCCGACGGACGTCCAGGACGCCGGAATCCCACCGGTGTTAAATCCAGTGGTTTCCAACCATTATGTTACTGCGCCTCCCCATTCTTTATTTGGCTATTAAATATACTGTTAATATACTGTTCTACCTTTGTTTCCAACGTCGTGGACAGTTCTGCTTTCGATACCAAGCATCATTTTCTTTTGCGTTTTTGTACCACATTTATTTGGTTTATAAATATTTTTTTAATTTCTAGCCATACACTATAAACAGCAAAATAATGTGACAGCATTAGTTTAATTTTGACATATATGGGATGGTTCTCCTTTTAATACCAGACGACTCATTTATTAAATTAATGTTTAAAAAAAATACAATGATTATCACAAATTTAAATATCAGGAATGCAAATAAAAAATAAGAATATTTTAGAAAGTCTCATGTACGAAGAATAACCTTATAAATACACAATTCTGAGAAATAATTACGAAAATTTAGGCTTAAATAAAAATAGACCGCATTACTGCTGAGACTGCTGAAACAAATAAATGTTTTGGTACGATATTAAAATATATTATACCTAAAGCGAAGATTTTATGGAATATTATTATGAAAAGGATTTTTTTAATTAATATTGTCTTTTTGGGATGGAGATATTTTGTAGAATTACATTTAATGTTTGGCATCCAATTTATTAGAGATAATCTACTAAGTTAAGTAATTCGGTGAACAATATATAGGTACAAATCTGAATGTGACGAATTGGTGAAATACCTATGTAGGTACTAAATAATTTCGAATTGGTAACGCATTTCCATGGATTGGGTTGTCTAAATTTTGAGATCAGTTTTTGTGATACTTACATCTCTTGTTGAGTAACATTGGTGAATGAACACTTTTTGTATCACTCTCACATTTGTCAATAAATATAAGACCCCGGCTTTGCTCATCGCCAGTGTCATCAATTTATGAATATATGAATTGGAACAGTACAAAAAAGTTTTAAAATAGTTGACAGTAGACACACTAAAACTAACTCTTGCTGTTAATAAAAAGTAGCTAATTTTTTTTTTAACTTGTTTATGTTTTTTATGGTAGGTACTAGTTTAATTACATACTGTTTAGGGCTAGGATGGGGCTGGTGGCTTAAAATAAATTGATCCTTTTTTTTTAATTAAATGTTTTAGCTTCATTTGACAATTGCTACTTCGACACCTGAATGTCTATAATAATTTAGTAAAATCATAAGATAGACAATAGCTTTTAAGTGCTTATTTTTCTTAAAAATAAAGTAAGATGTTTCAGTTGTTGCGTTATTTATTTTAAAAGTTAAATTATATTACTTGATTTAAAGACACTGCACTTATTTTACAGCACATAAAATAATTTATAGAATCATAAAAATATCTTATTTGAATGATACGTTTTCAAACTTCTGGTAAACGAAATTTCATTAATTACATAAATTTATCAAAATATTAAAGAAATCATTCGACAACTTTTCCCGTATTGTTATGATTCAAAATGAGTTGAAATGTTGGGAGTGATCTTGGTTTCGGATTGATTGATGAAAGGAGAATAGATAACTTGCCAAGGTGTTAATGTTAGATTATTGTTAAATAGTACGATCAATTAAGTGCTCACAGTTGAAAAAAAAGCATATGGATAAGCTTTGTATTCAAGAAAATGTATTTTGAAAAAATTTTGAACACAGCCACTTTTACTTACTTAATATTACATATAAACATTGAAAAATGGGTTTATTTTTCACGCAACTAATCAAGTACATAAATGAAATGATTTTTTAATAAATTTTGTAAGATAAGATTTATTTCACCTCTCTCTCTACAAAGCTTTCACTAATCAAAGATAGTTTGGCTAAATAAATAAAAAAAAAACATATTTTAACAAAATAATTATAAATTTCCAGAAAATGTGGAGATCGTTTCCATAATTTTCGATTTCAATCAAAGCCAGTAATTTTTTTCAAAAACGTTGATCAATGAAAATTGTACTATTTAAATATTAATTAAATGCAACTTATTAGTCTACAGGAGTGTCGCCTTATTGTCAGAAAAGATTTAAAGAAAATATATCACAGAAATTCACAAAAATAAAGATGCAGAAGACTGTGAAATTTCAAACGCTGGCGCTGCATACGATTCAAGCTTTGTCAAAGGGTTAAAAAAAATTAAAACTTAAAATAAAAACAAACAAAAAAAACAGAGCATACTGAACGGAATTTAATACAGTAGAATGGTTGCATATTTTTTTAATATTAAAATTTGAATGTAGCCATGGTCACCCTAGTGCAGTACCCCAGACGTCTTCATATATTTTATTTCCTTCAATAAAACGCTGGGTAAGCTTTTTATTCGAATTCTGGGACTCGATAATATTTGCAGAGGCCCGAAAGACCCACCACCGCACCTGCAAACGTTAGTTTTGGGGATGGAGCTTTTTGGTTTGAGGAATACGAAAACTTTTATGAGGCATCAGCGTGCAATCTTTAAAGAAATAATATCCCACTACGGGATTGCGAATACACTAACATATAAATAATTTGTACGAAACATACAGTGATGTTATTTAAATTTATTGTATTCAATCTTCTTCGTTGTTCCGTTTGTTCAAAATAAATAATTCATTGTTTTTCAGAAGATTTAGGAGCTAATTCAATGTAAAATTTAAACAATTAACTGATCATAACCATTATTGATCAACATAATTATTGTTATATATTTTTTATTGTCGTACCTCTATATAAATACAAAAGTCTAATTTTGTGTTTATAAAGAGTTGTGTTTGTGTGATGCGCTTTGATCAAGCATCTTAAAAAAATGATAGGCTAATACATTTTAAGGACTGTTAGTTCTTCATTGAAAATAATTATATAAATGAAAAAAATCCACAAGCTTCACAATCACATTACCGTTTTCGGTCTTTGAGAGCATTTTGAATTAATCATTTTCTTGCGATGAATAAAATAATCAGTTTAATAATATAATAACATGTGGATTCAGTTTTTAATTTTAACACATACCTAATTGAATCAATTTGAACCGAGGTTCCGAGGCCGACTATATATACAATTCCACAATAGAAGCGTTAGTTATTTGCAAATTTTAGATGTGCGATGATAATTTTATCTGTTTTAATCTAAAGAATATATTTGTCATGACAGCTAATGTCAACGTGACAAATACTTTGAAATTGTAAGATCATTCAAGATCTTACAAACTCTTAAATCTCAAAGCTTAATCTGATCTTAAAATTGATGATTTTTTTTATAGGGCAATAGGGGGATTAATTAGGTGTTTTTCCCTTAGAGCAGCGGTTTCCAACCTTTATGTTACTGCGCCTCCCTTTGAAGAAAAAAATATTTTCGCGCCTCCCCATCCTTCATTTCATATAGTAGCAAAGACACTTTTTAAAGAGAAAATAAATATTTTGGACTGTTCGCACCTCCCTTTGTAACAGTCCACGCCTCCCCAGGGAGGCGCGCCTCCCAGGTTGGAAATCGCTGCCTTAGAGAATTGATATCAAAAATGCCCATGTCTTAGATCTGATTTTTTTTCCAAAATTTACCTTATAGGTAGATCCAACATTTTTTTTTGTTATTAAAATATGTGTTTACACAAATTTGGCTAAAACAGTTTTAATATGATACGATAAGATTTTTTTAAACATATCTATTCAACATTGGTTCAACCTCGAAGAATATATTAATTTTCGAATGCATTTATCCTAATATTATATATTTTATGTTAATTCATCAAGATACCCGCATGCCGTGCTAGGAATTTACCGGATACGCAACAGCTGATGTTTAAGACGTCTCGCGCGGCACAGGCGTCACTTCCGACGTCGTTTCCAAGAGTCGCCGGCACCACCGTCTTCTACAGCACCGCCAGATCCAATCACGACATCTTAATTAAGAATGCTCTGAATCGGAAATGTATTCACAGTGTGACGTCATTTGACATTTATTTTATAAGTGTAGTTACACATATACGGACATACATTATTGAATATTGTTAATGCAATCAGCGGCGGTCACTTTACTTTTTAATGAATTTTAAAAAAAATGGGGGGTTTATCCATGTCCGCTCCCAATGTGGAGCATATGGCCTCCTAATGGAGGTTTTTCCAACGGAAGTTTTTTCTACGAGAACTGTTTGTAACTCTAGAATAAGGATAAGGCTAGAACAGGATAAGTGGTTGACTAATCGCTATCGCTACACCCAGTTATTAAAGGATCAGAAAGATGGGAGGAAAGGAAATAATGTGGATTTACATCACAAACACCCACAGTCTTCGATCGCAACTTTGAATTGAATAAATCTCAAATTTACTGTGATCTGACCGGGAATCGAAACCAGACCTGCGTGATCGGCAGATCAAGCTCTAACCAACCGGGCTACAGCAGGCGACAACAATATTTACTTGTACATTAAACACTACGAATACGAAAAAATAGCCAATGACCTTAAGAGAAATACTTTTGTTAATAATAACGCAAAGCCACGCATCTGTAAATGATATTTTAAAAAAAATACAACTTATTAGTTTTACATAAAATAACAAATACTCATGACTCGTAGAGCAACAAGGCACACTTCAATGAGCATTCATATATTTCGTGTCAACTATCATGGAGATTTACTTTTTTTTAAATTCTCATATAGAAAAAACCGTATATTTTTTTTTGCTATACTTGTACTTATATTTAAAATTATAGTTATCACATTGAACATGACATGCTGCTATTTTTTTCAGTTTTATTTTATGTTAATCAATAAATAAATCAGAAAATATAAAAAAATAATAGTATCTTTTTAAAATAAACATTTCTTTTATACCTGGAGCGTAAACGTTTAATTTAATTTATTGAATAAATTTTTGTCTGAAATAAGATTACATTTCCATCCACTATCTATTCTGAAATCTTGACATTTTGGCAGAGGGTCAGCGACTAACTAACTAAAACTACCTTTCTGAAACGTCATACAAAGCGATTAAATTGCGAATTTCGATAGGAAGTTATAAAACAGTAAGATTTGAAGAAGTGATGATCGAATGGCTGGTGATCCCATGTGGGCACATCTATGCTAGTGGATGTCCTCATAGCAAATTATGGGAAATCTCAAACACAGCAAGTCCATCTGCTGGCCTCCCCGCGGCGATCATCGGGCAATGCAGTTTCGACTGTAGCTAACAGCAGGGGGCAAAGGGCGAACCTTCCGGCGCCTTAAAACCGGTCTACTGGCTAAGGGAAGGAAATCCCTGACAGAAAAACCGGGTTGAGCCAACCTGCAGAGCCCTCGTGACTCAGGCCTCGGAAGCGCAGGGTTAATCACCCTGCCTTCTTAAATCAAAATGATTACGATAACACCATCGCAGATGCCTCGGACACCTAGCTCTGCCCAGCGACAACTTGGCAAGAAAACGGACACGATACTCTCCAACAACCACTCTATGCGCATAGGCGCATACAACGTGCGTACTATGTGCACCCCAGGAAAGGACCTACACGCCACTCGCATCATGCAAACCTACAAACTTGACGTTTTAGGGCTGAGCGAGGTGCGTTGGAAAGGCACTGGGAAAAAGTTGTTAGAGGGCGGATACACACTTATATATTCAGGCCAGGAGCGTTATCACCGCCAGGGAGTGGCAGTATTGATGTCGGGGAGGGCAGCCCGATGCCTTGTCAAATGGGAACCCATCTCAGAACGACTGATACGAGCCACCTTTCGGACGACTGACAGCTCGGTAACTGTCCTCCAGTGCTATGCCCCCACCGAGGATGCCGACACACAGGCAAAAGAAAATTTTTATAACTCTCTCCATGCGGCAATCACCACAATCCCTCACAGAGACCGCGTAATCGTAATGGGAGATCTCAATGCGAGAGTGGGAGTTGATCCATTGCTTGGCCCCACAGTGATGGGAAGGCATGGCCTCGGTGTAGCCAATGACAACGGTGAGAGACTCATCGAGCTTGCCACTATGAATGAGCTCACCGTTGGCGGCACAATATTCCCCCACAGAGACATCCACAAATATACGTGGACCTCTCCTGACGGTTGCACAAAAGCACAAATTGACCACTTTCTCTACAGCACCTCTCACCGAAGGGAACTTCTCGACGTCCGTACCTACAGGGGTGCCGATATATACAGCGATCATGAACTGCTGGTCGGTAAAGTCCGTCTCAGACTCAGACGCCCAGTAAGGCACCCAACACGAAAAAGAACCGACATCGAGAGGCTACAATCTCCTAGAATTCGGCTAGACTTTGATGTCGCTGTGAGAAAGAACATCGTCGACTGTGCTAATGACCGGCAAAGTCCACACCGCGACCCCATCGAATTAGAATGGTCCAGCATAAAGAATGCAGTCGCGTCAGCCGCGCATGAGGTGCTTGGAGTCAGAAAAAGTACCCAGCCAAAGTGGATGTCTGACAACACGTGGAAGAATATTGAAGAGAGAGCCTGGCGTAAAGCACTGAGGGACAGTGAGACGAACTCAAATCGAGTCGAGGAACGTCGGACTAACTATCAACTCCAGGATAAGATAGTTAAAAAGTCTGTGCGACTCGATAAACGCCGATTCCTGGACAAGCAGATCAAAGCAGCAGAAGTGGCGTCACGTAGGAATGACACAAGAAGACTTTTCAAAATAACACGTGAAATTTGCGGCAGACGGCTGCCAACCGCGGGGCCTATCCGTAGTCCCAGCGGAACGATAGAGTCGAACGTAGAGCGTGTCAAAAAGATCTGGAGAGATCATTTCTGCGGGGTGCTTAACCGCCCCCCTCCTTCGGACCCCTTTGATATACCCAATGAAGCCACAATTACGGAAATTCCTCGAGCGTCGAACATTCCAGACTATGCGCCGACACATGCTGAGATCTCCTCGGCTGTGCAGCGCTTAAAAAACGGGAAGGCGCCGGGCATGGATGGTATACATCCAGAGTTCCTAAAGTACGGCCTGGAGGCGCTTCTGCACCCCCTGCACCAACTTCTTAGTATGGTGTGGGCGCAAGAGCGCTGTCCGAGGGACTGGGTTAATGGCGAGGTAGTCACAATTCACAAAAAAGGTGATCCACTGTGCTGTGACAACTACCGTGGCATAACGCTGCTCAGCGTACCTGGCAAGGTCCTGGCGCAGATAGTATTGGCGAGAATAAGGATTCCAATTATGAGTATCCTCAGGGAAAACCAGGCCGGGTTCTTACCTGGCCGATCCTGCGCGGACCAAATACACAATCTTAGGTGCCTTCTTCAGCAAAGCAACGAATTCAACAGTTCGCTGGCATGTTGCTTTGTAGACTACGAGAAGGCCTTTGATAGTCCGCACCGGTCTTCTCTATGGAACATATTAAAATTGTACGGAATCCCAACCAAGATTGTTGCCATCATCAAATGCTTGCACGAGGGGAGCGAATGCTGCATAAGAATCGGTGATATAACCACTGAATGGTTTGGAGTCTCAACCGGGGTCAGACAGGGCTGCGTCTTAGCTCCGTTCCTTTTCATTATAATCTTCGACTTCATTCTGAGGAAGTCAATTCCACCTGACCGAGGTGTGACCGTTACCCCCAATCTAAAGCTATGCGACCTCGAGTATGCAGACGACGCTGTTATATTTGATAAATCTGTCGAGGGTATTCAAGAGACAATGGATAGACTGCAGAGAAACTCATATCGCATCGGTCTTAAAATCAATGCGAGTAAAACCAATGTACTCTGCAACAGTGCCTGTCCGGACCCACACTACCCTTTGACGAGCGCCGGTCAAAACATCGAAAGAGTCGACGGTTTCAGGTACCTGGGGGTACACATCACGGGAGATGGCAATCCGTGTAAAGAGCTCGCGATCCGATTAGGGATAGCTGGAGCAACCTTTAACTCAATGCGGAAAGTCTGGGACTCACGGTTGTACTCGGTCAGAACCAAGTGCCTCCTATTCAACGCATGTATCTTAACAGTGCTGCTTTACGGTTGCGAATCATGGCACCTTACGAAAGCGCAGAGTAACCGTATACTGTGCTTCGAAAACAGATGCCTGCGACGAATGCTAGGGGTGAAATGGTCTGACTTTGTCAGGAACACGGAGATAAGAGAACGGACTAACCAGCCTCTTATCACGTCAAAAATAAAGAAACGGCGGTGGACCTGGCTTGGACACGTGTTGAGGATGCCTGAAGAGAGCCTGAACCCTGCCTGTCTCTTCTTCCGGCCGGATGGATCCCGGCGTCGTGGAAGGCCACTGATGACTATCCACAGGATGTACTCGGCAGAGTTACGGGACGCTGGGATGACCTGGGAGGAGGCGAGGAGACTGGCTGGAGACAGAGAATTGTGGAGGAGCTTCGTGGTGACCATATGCTCCGTATAGGGAGCGGATATGGATTAAAAAAAAAAAAAAAAAAGATTTTTAAAGCTCCACGCATAAAGAAAAAATAGTTAGTAAAATTTATATATGACATTGTTCAACCTTTAAAAGATAAATTTATCTTAAAGTATATGTTATTTTATCAGATCACTCTAAAATAAATGCCCTTATAATTTTGTTTATCAAAATTACTCTCAACGTTAATTGTTCGTCATCTTTATGTTGTGATATCAACAATTTCATAATAATTACTAGTTTTCTTAGAAAATCTATTGTTTGAATAAGATAAAGTGTGGAATATTATAATAAATTGTTTTTTGTACAAAATAACATAATCTAGATGCTGATTTCCTACCTTTTATAAGTATAATGTGAAATCTATCGGCATTGCAACCAGATAAATTGCCGGTTTTCCATATACTGCCAACACCCGAGTCTTGGAGAATCCCCACGATGTGAATTGCAAAGCATCTTCAATTGAACGCTTACCTTTCAAGCGAATATTTTATTCAAATGGTATACCCGTTTAACTATTCTGGTACCCCTGTAGCAAGAACATTTCTGCGCAAATAGATTTGGGTAGTTTTCACTCAGTAAGTGTTCATCATTTCGTTCCACTAAACTAGTATCTTCGCAAAATGTGTAAGATGCACTAATGATAAATCTAAGGTTTTCTAGTTGATATTTAAATTGAAACTGAATCAGTTGATAATGCTCGTCATGAGAAAAACTGGTCCTGATGCTGAAAAGTAGTATTTGTACAAATCAGTATTTTATTTTGTGAACATAAAATATACATATTTTATCTACCCTATAAAATATAAAATAAGTTTCATCATTTGGCATCATTGACATGGAATTACAATGTTGCTGTTTATTATAAACTGAAATACCAATTTTCTCGGTATAGCATTAAAAAACTGTAAAACTATTTAACGCCTCTTTGTCTCGTCAGCGTTGAATCTATGAGCGCTTTTTCTGCAATCATACTTTTTTTCACGGATATCCCGTGGAGATTGTCAGATTTCAACATTGACGTACGAGCTTTTTTGTATTTTATTTCAAAGAGACAGTGCAGTAAAGTTTAATGATAAAGATTCGTTCATACTTATGATGTAGATATTTTTATAAAACGATTTAATTTAAAATATTGAAATACTAATATTGCACTCAATTTTTTTGGCTATTTTTGTAATACCGTTATTAATATCATATTTGCAACCTCGGTATGTTAAATGAACTACCGAACAATCGGTACTAATTGATTTATTCTTGTAGTTTTGCAATATTTAAAAGGTCGATATATTAATATCTGATAGTTTTAAAAGTTTATTGTTATGTTTTACCCCCTTCACATTTGCGTAGAGCACAAAAAACTTACTGTCTAAATTTGAAATAAACAATATTGCTTATTTTCCTTTTGATACGATCTACATTTAAAGTGTGACTTGGAGTTTGTTGCAGTGGGACACAAATTCAAAAGTAAAGACTACAGAGATAAGAACAAATATAATGAATTTAGTAGTTACGTGCAATCGTTTAAAAATATATTTTTATTTACATTGAAGATTTTTTTTGAAACTTGTTTGAAATACGCGTTCTTACCAACGCTATTAAAAAAATTGAGGGCATTGCCGACAAAACTATATTTTTAGTAAAATAAGTGACTCTAAAATAGCACGAATTAAAATTTTAAACACTTCTACCATGTAATTAAAACATCATCACACAGTAATAAAGTTAAAGTGGTGACTAATGGTAATTACCATTCAATTTTTTTTTTAATGAGTTTTTCAAAATTATATTACCTTTCTACCAATTATAAATTTAAAGTTGACGACGTAAAAGTGTAATATGGTAGTAATGAAAGTAGGGCGTAGAAATAAAAAAAAACTGAAAAATTTACTTTCAGTAAAAAAATACAGTTTTTTAATATATTAAAAAAAAACCTTAAAGCCCTGTATTTGAACGGATGCAAAATTTGCGGCTCTAAGAGAATTTGTACTCTATAAATGTAGAGTATACTCATAAATCAGATAAAGGAAGTCGCGTAAAATAATTATAATTTGCTGTTTTAAACATTTCGCTTTGTTAAGTCAAAACAATTTAAACGCAACGAGGCGCGGAAAATGGTGGATTAAAACTAAGCAAAATTTTATTGTGTGACGCACCTATTATAACTTTTGTGAATAAATTATCATTTTATTCTATCAAATTTTTATGTTAAATCACGCCCAAAACATTATTCATGAGGTTATTTTAGTACATGAGCATATAACATTAAGGAAGTAAAGATTTACAGTTGCGTGAATACATTAATAAATTATGATATTAATTTTCGTTAGTGAAAAAACGTTATTTTATATCGATGAAAAATTATGCTTATATTGATATAATTATTGAAAACAGCTGTTGTTATTATGTTCACTAACAGACTTTTGACAGTAAATCGAGAATATACATTGTTATTAAAGAATATTAGAAAAGCGTATGAAGTTTTAATTATTGAGTTATGAAAATGGTTGGCTTCACAATTCATTCCTCGATTTTACCATGATCACAATTAACTTATTAAAGGTACCTTAGATACTTAATTTGTTTTTTTATACAAATCAAAAACATTTACTTAATTTATAATTTGAATCGTTATTTATAAATTTCATTTACAATTTTTTTGTTATACCTTGTTATTAGTCTCACTTAATTGCGTATGAATAACCCGGTATCGATTTATATTTTCATCGGTTGATAATTCTTGTGATGGGCGAAACTGGTCCTGATGTTTATTAATAATGTGGAATTAGTACAGATGAACGTTTTTTTATAAAATGCGTCTCTACTAAGAATTGACAGTGAATCTATTAAAGTGCCATACATCTTGAACTCGAATTGTGTTAGAGAAACAACAACAAAAATATGTTGACCATGTGCCAAAAATGTGAGAGATAAATATATATTATTTTAATTTATTTGAAAATAACAGCGTCATTTTAAAGAATTGAAATTGCTGTTCTGCTTAGTGACAAATTCAACGATATTGATTTCGTAAAAACTTTTTGAGTTTCAGTACAAAGTAATTCAATTTAATTATACCAGTAAAAAAATACATACCAAGTTAAGGTTTGGAATTTGGTTATTTGAAATACATATCATATCACTTAAATTGTTGCGGCAATATCAAATGAAATTAGATTTTAATTGATTATTAAACATAAAATTGAGAAAAAGTTGTTTTTTGCTATCTAGGAATGGTAAAGAGTGAATAGAATTCATTAAATTTTAGCCGATCGCTTATTGACGTCACCCTAATTTCTCTTTTTTGCGTGACAATTAACCGTTTGAGTGTGATTATCAATGGTTAAAAAAGCATTAAAAAACCTACATAGCAATTCGCATATTTTGAAGAACTGATTTATCAGAAATGGGAAGAAATCTGACAGAGAGGAGTTAATGTGATATGACTAATTAAGAAAAGTTACATTTGAATACACGGAAAAATATGTTTTTCGTCACATATTCTTATAAGATTGCTTCCAAGACTAAATGGTATGTATGTAGGTAAAAGTATGCTTTCAATAAAAGTTTTATTTCGTAGGATACTCAATGTTGAACCAACCACCACTCATCAGCATCGGCTGCTAGTCCTTCTAACTGTGTGTGTATCCAGCAGTGCAATAACGTTATTCGTGTTTCGATATTGTCCCAAGAATATCTGAGGAGAAATACATATATATCAACGCTATGTTGTATGCACTGTGTAAAAATGGTTTAATTGTAATAAATTATTATGTTGCAAAACGATTATTTTTTCATTCATTATTTTATTTCCCCTTCGATGTTTGCCATACAAACTCGTGATGATTTCGTTTCTATTTCCATACGTCACATATTTCAATAATAAGCCATAAGTGATATCAAAAATCAAACTATTACTCTAATTGACGAAATTTTAATACTTTTCGCCATTTCAGTTTTCTAAAATTAAAGTAGTAAATAGGTGTAGCCTTCCACAAAAAAAGAATTGCCATGTTAACGTTTTTTTTAGAATAATCCATTCAAAATCGATGATATTTAGTAGTCAAAAGAGAAAATCTTTTGATACTAAGAAATTCTTTCAATAAACCAACACTTAGGTTAACCAACAAGATACCGTTGTATTGATGAGCAAGTTATTCACGTTCTAGCAAGCAAGCAACCTCAGAATTTTCGTCAACGCTTTTAACATTTTCAGGTATTTTCGTTTCATTAATATTCAATTCAATTTAATTGAATGTAGATTAATTTTTAATTGGATATTTCCCCGTCTTCTTTGTTACCGCCTATATTAAATTCGTTCTCTTGTTTGTAACTAAACTAGAACGTTATTTTTGGAACAACACCCCATAGTAATTAAATTTTTAAATTAATGTGTTTGTATGAATGAATGGATAAGCGAAAAGCGACTTTTGTATAAAATTACAGGTGTAATTTGCATTATCTGCAAAATTTCGTACAGTTTTATTCTGGAATAAATAATATACGAACAAAACCTAAGCCTGTGCTACACGTATACCTACTTTTCTGTAATGACCGTTAAAAGTCATTTATTTATATAGAAATATTACGCACTGCCGAAGATATATTGTGAATACAAACTCCTTTAAAGAATACTCAACTAAAAAAACACGTGCAAATGTAAGCACTACATTAAATATTATTCAAGTGCTATTTTCATGAAACCCTTATAGTTTGGTCGTTGTTAATAAAGTTGATTTTGAATTTTTACAAGATATGTGTTTGAATATCTATTGGGCTGTAAACTATGACGACATTGTGGAATTTATAGAAAATTTGTAGTAACTTAATTAATTTATTCATTGCATTCAATGCATAGCATTAAAATATTTATCGTTGTGCTTTTTACTGAGAAAATACTATTCTACCGATCGAATGTTGATTTTAAGTTAAAAAGAACACAAAAGAAACTTTTTATATTTTAATAAACCGCCAAAAAATAATCAAAAATTTTCTTCAGAGATAAATAAAAAAATGATTCTAAATATCCCTAAAATTAAATTTAAATTGTTTATATTTTCAAATATTTATTTATTATATAAAATTAAGATGTAATGGTCTCTAAAAATTGGAAATATGCAAGCAGAGGTAAATTTTTCATAAATTTTTCCTTAGCTTCTTTAAACTTTGATACAGACCCGGCCAATACTGGTATGCATAATATTCATTACAAATATAGTATTATATTATATTATTCGGTTATTTAGTTCTTGTAAAAAAAAACACAGAAGTTAAATCATGGAAAAGTGATATATTACGACTGATCTAAAGCAAACCGTTTAACGGCTTTGCCACGTAACAACCAGAATCGTTTGTCTGAATAACTTCCGGCTGGTAGAATGCACCAACAATCCTTTGGGGGCTGTTATAATTTGGCCCAGATCCAAATAGGCCAAAATTGCGAGTGGCTGGCTCAGAACACCAATGCCAATCTTACGCAAACAGATTTAGCAGGGTAAAAATAGTATTTTTGTATATAAAATACTAGCCGCATTTGGCGGTGTTCAACAATATTGCTTCGGATGTCTACATATTCCATGTAGACGTGGGTGAGTTCCGACGAATACTATTTTTTATGTATTAAAGTAGAGTTCGTCGGCGCTTACTCAGTTGACTTCCTTGCCACTTTTTTTTTACTGCTTTTAATATTAAATTATACTATTTTTTTTTCTCCATTGTAAAAGTCTTAAATTTATAATTTGTCAACCTTGTACAATGTTAATTAATTAAATAAATAAATAAATACAATGCCACTCAAAGAAAAAAAATGTTTGTGTTATAATTGTGTTTATTGAGGTGCATGTCTTATTTTTCTGCCTGTTTGACGTTTGCTGCCAATTGTCTATGGTAAGACACACTCGCCACTTACTGTATTTTTTTTTACTACGCCTATAACTTTCGCATAATATGCATGAATGGTATGGCAGACATACAGACATTGATTTTTATATATAAGACCTATTGTAAGTAAATTTAAAGTAATTTTAATATCCCTATGATCTTCACGCAAGTGCAAGCAAAAATGTTGTCAAAGTTTTATTGCAGTCAGATAAGCGGTGCGGAACCGCATAAAATACGAAATCACATCTAATAAACACATTTGAACGGAATGTCAAAATGTAGAGCACACGATTTGAAAAATTTGAAATATTCCATTTTTTTATTTTTAATACAAACAATCAAACGACAAATTTGAATTGTCTGAATGCTGTTTGATCGTCAGTCGACGGTTGACAGTTGATTTGCTCGAACGTTAAACATACAAACATTGATTTTTATATATAATACCTACTGTTAATTAATTTAAATAGGCCCATAACCTTCCTGGAAGTGCAAGAAAAAAGTTTGTCAAAGTTTTATTGCAATCGGATCAGCGGTTTGGCAGCTCATAGAGTACGTACAAACAAACATTCATTTTTATATATTAGATAACGGTTTGTTTTTCAAAAATAAAACATTTTCCTGCGACACCAAATTTGAGAGCTGACAGCTTGTTTGTGCTGTGATTAGTTTGCTATTTCACTATGAATAGACTTACGTCAGAATAACATCTTGCAAATTTATTTTGAAAATCGTGATTCAGTGCGCTAATTTGGATTAATTTTGTTCAGCGGTGAGGCTTATTTTAGGTTGAATGGCTACGCCAATAACAACAATTACCGAATTTGGAGTGATGAAAACCCACGAACCATTTTTTAAACGCACATTAAACCCCCTAAAAGTCACTGCTTCGTGTGTTTTATGGGCTGATGGTATCATTAGTTCATATTTCTTTAAAAACCTCTTTATGCCAACCAAAACCTTACAGCCAATGGAGAGCATTAAAGATTTCTAATATTTTCGTTCTACATTTGAATGGCGTCAATGTAAAGCGCTATAATTAAAAAAAGATGGCATATCATGCAAAAAATTCCGCCATAATCAATTTATTGAAGGAAACATTCGATGAACGTATAAATCCGCGTAATAGACCTATACAATTCCCTCCACCACTGGCCACGGCTATTACTCTGTATCCAACAAATGTTTCCCGCAGCGAATATCTGTGTTATTCAGTTTTGTACTAAAATTTTCCCGGGAACTATCAAACAATATTTGGCGGCTGGCACTTTAATGTGCGAAAATTGATCTTCCATATTGCGCTTTTTTCAATCCAAATAAGGCGCTCATACGCCAAAAATCATACTAAATATCATCTTTCAAATAAAGCCAACACTATGACAAGTACGAAGATTTTAATGTTTTTTATTCCATTTTAGAATTATATATATCTAAAAACACAACCTTTATCAAATAACTTATAAAACAGCTTCTTCATTTAATTAAAAACAAGATTCGATGAAATTTACAAGGCTGGAATTGTTTAGTATTCAAAAAAAATTTGAGAAGTATTTTATATCTTTATCATTATATTTGCATAGCGATGATTATACTATATTGTCTCTTGAAGACGATTTATTTTTGTGTAATAACAAAATTGAATTATCTAATGAACATCGCAAAACTATGTAATTGTAATATCTGTGTCTCATAGGTAAACTATTTTTTATGTAACGACAGATTTTAGTGAAAATGTTTTGTATCATACCGAAATAAGTTGACAATATTATTAATTTAAGATTTCGAGTGAAGGTGCTTGGTGGAATTTAAATATTAAATTTGAATCGTTCAAATTATGTACATTCTCACACATTTTGTCATTAACGACCCGGGATTTGCCTGAAGATGCCGAAAGGCGAATCCCGGGTCGTTAGTGACAAAATCTGTGTGAATGTACATAATTTGAACGATTCAAAAAGACATTGTTTAATCCTTGGCATCAATGTGGAGCATACTATGACCTACTGATACAGCACATAGTTGGAAGGATTTTTTTACAGTATCTAGTGTTCTTCAATCCCTGGATGTCAGCGGAGAGGGTAATGATGAAATTAATTTATATCTGAAAGTGCACATTCAAAATCAAAACATTGTTGTTTTGAAACGATTTGATATTTAGCATTAAATTTTTCTAACTCGAGAGAAAAACAAATGTGAAGCGTGTTTGATGATATGCTTACCTAAATAAAAATACGTAAATTCATGTACAGTTAATCCTCTTTTTATGCGATAGATGCGTTCCACGAAACATCGCATACAAAAGTCTTGACTTCCATACAAAAAGTAGGAATGCGTTCCATGAATTTTTAAATCCGCATAACTTTGAAACAGCGAGTTAACATAGTTTTTAGGCTCTCGTTGAAACTAAAATGCCCGTTCAGAATTTGAATCAATTAGAATGAAATGATTTTATAATTTACTGCAAAGGTGAACACCTTCTTGAATTATTTTCGCAGTGTAGGAACTGTAATTTCTTCCACTTCGTAATCGTTTTCTGGTTCTTTGTCAATAGTTTAAGTTAAATTAATGAGATCATCTTCACTTATAGCACACTATCCATAAGTAATTCGTCGATTTCATTTTCGCTAAATGTGTCCAACCCTTCTCCGCCAAGTTCATGTGCTAAAGTAATAATTTTAGCTGATATCACCAATGTTTCAATAGTTTCATCGACTGTAACACACCCAAATACGTGGACTTAATTCAACGATGGCAGATGCAACATGATTTAATTGAACAGTCCGAAATCGTATTTTTTTTTCAAATGTTGGTTAGTGTTAATGATTCATTATCTATTAAATCCAAAGTACAACGATACGTGCTCTTGATATAATATTTTGTACGTTAATATAGTACATTTTTTGCACAACCCTATGAATCATGAAAATAACTTTCTTTAATTAACTTATTTGTGTATTGTATGTATGCGCATGTGTGTGCATACGTATGGGTGTAGTATATGGGGAGGAATACAAAATATGATTTGCATATTAATGCATATGGTGTCTACGTGAAACGGCTTTGCTGAGGATTTCTCACCTCTGTAACAATTACGCCCTTCTGTTGGCAGCGATGATAAAGGAATGCAAATAACTAAAAAAAACAGCGATGAAGGAGACTCGAAGAAATTTGACGCTAACTCGCCTTAGGACTTAAAGCTACATAAATTTTAATTACAAAAAAAATATCTATGAAGTCAAATATACTCTATAATATTGCAATAATAAACAATGCCAGTTATAAAGAGCACATTCATGTTCGCAATAGTTTAATAATAAATTGTTTTTATAATTTTATAGACGGATAAACTATCATAATTTTGCATGCTACAAATTACAAATCTGGAAGTAACAGTAAATACTGTGAATGTAAGATTTTCTCAATGGTAACTTAACACTCGGGTCACGTTTTAGTGCTAAACTTTCACATAGAACGGAACTAAAGTGACTTTTCAGTCAGTACTTACTTATTTTTGTCTGCATAATAACTACCGCTCAGCCAAACTTTACTCACGTTTATATTTTAAAACTATGAATCCGGTTTGCTAGTCTGGTTCGTTTAGAAATGCTTCTATTTTATCCTGTTGTATGGCCGCTGGTTGGATACTTGCTTACAAAGGTGAGCACCAAGACTGACTTGGTGAAGACAAGCCAAGGCGCAATTGTTCGGAATATATTTTATATTAAAAACTTTGAGTCCTAAAAAGTCGTTATTTTGGCGTTTTGTGTGGCAAGTGATCAGCTTATTTGTCATTATCCGATGAATATACATCAACTATAGAACTAAATTTGAATCGTTCAAACTATGTACATTCTCACAAATTTTGTCACTAACGACCCGGGTTTCGCCTTTCGGCATCTTCAGGCATTCAAGTGCACGGATGAACTTGAACTGTCAGTTCAAGTTCATCCGTGCACTTGAATGCCTGAAGATGCCGAAAGGCGAAACCCGGGTCGTTAGTGACAAAATTTGTGAGAATGTACATAGTTTGAACGATTCAAATTTAATATTGAAATTCCACCAAGCACCTTCAGTCGAAATCTTAAATTATAACTATAGAACTGTTGTGCATAGTACACTTGTGTACTCATCGAGTTGAGAGACCAATACATGGGTAAAGGTAGAGAAACAAGTTACTGTCCGCCTTCGGATTTATAAAATTGCTAAGCAGAGATTTGTCAAAATACTGTAGTATTGATAATTTTTGATAGACTTTTCGTGATAAAATAAAATAAAAAAGAGCTCACGTAAGTTGAAGGAACTAAAAATAATATGCTCCGCGAGAACTTGGATGCCAGTGTGCTCCGCCATACCGAACACTGACATATATCTTGTATGGTGGTTATGACGAAACAAGTTGTTGAGATTTTTTGGAAAGAACTGCGTAGAACAGGACAGATGAGAAAAATAGAGCTGAAAGTGGTGCAATGGTATTATCATCAACAATGAAATATTTGTCAAAGAAAGCAGCAATATACCTCAATTCGTTAATTATATACGTTTACAAAAAAACATGAAAGAAGCTAGATACAAATATGTTGTTTGATAAATTAAGTATAAAAACGAAAGTATAAGTAAATTAACTAAAGATCTGTTTACAAAAGGTCATATTTTTTTAAGTTTAGCGTGCGCCGCAATGTTGCGCGCAACATAGTGCAGTATTTTTACGTCACGGGAGATATGTTGCATGTTGACACTCCGGGAGCAAGCGCATTAGTCGCACTTAGATGTTGGCTAATGTGGATGAGTGTGCAACGTGACACTCAACATTACATAAGTGTTTACACACATTGTATGCGAGAAAATAAAATCGTGAGTCTATTGTGAGTTTTTTGCACAAATAGTTATCGTGGATGATTAGAGGACTTTATCTATATACTAGCTGACCCGACGAGTTATTATCATCTGTTGATAATGCTCGCGATGAGCGAAACCGGTCCTGATCAAATAAATTTTATGTGGAAAAATTACTGAAAATGTTTTATTTTAATGCCATTCCACCAAGTATTGACAGTGAACACCTTAAAAGTGAATAAATGTTCTGTTAACTTGATAACTTGAAGCATGATGACTACCGAGTCAACCTTCAGTTGTAAATTGCGCGGTGGCAAGCCAGGCAGATCCAATAAGTTTAAAAATTAAGTTGGATAGTTGGTTGCTTCGTCTTCGTTTGTTACACGGTCGATAGATTTGAAGGAATGCAGTGGACCAACGATTTGATTTTGAATTGTGAAGTTTAAATGATCAACATCTTTGTTCTTTGCCGCAAGAATTGCTCGTTCATTCAACCAATTGTGATTTTTTTGATTAGATGTTCGGGAACATTTTGTTGAATGAAGTGAAATTGCAAAAATTCGGCGGAAACAAAATCAATCCGTTCGATTCGTCGACAGGAACACGCCCGTTATCGATAGTCAGCAATTGCTTGGAGAAATCTTCGGCAGATAGATCGTTTAGCAATGCAACTCGCATGTTTGTCATCAGCTGAAGTTTCTTTACATAGCGCCAGAGTCGTGATTTGAGGTAAGCGTTTATTTCATCGGCAGCGGTCAATCTTGGAATGACTGGTAGTGTTTGGCGGAAATCGCCAGATAGTAGAATCATTGCGCCTATAAAACATCTTGAGTCATTGCACAGATATTTCATTGTTTGATTGAGTGCTTCCAATGCGCATTTGTGCGCCATTGTCCATTCATCCCAGGTGATGATTTTACTTGCTACCAAAACTTTGGTCATTGCTGAGTGTTTCGCAATCTTGCATGTCAGTTTTTCAAACGTTTAAAGCAGTGCTCCGCTAGCGGTGTGCTGCGAGGCGATGCTGGGTGTGCTGCGGCGCGAATCTCTAATAAACGAAAAAAAACAAATAGTTTGGTCGATACAACAAAATATTTCTGATGACACTATCATAGAGAAGCAGAAATAATTATTTTTTGGTTGAAAGAATATGTTATATGTACAGTCTGCGCAAGAATGTTTCGCGCACCTTGCGAAAGTTCAGTTTTATATTTTGAAATATCGTTTAAGAGTACAGATGAATTATTTCTTTATAAATATCATTAAAAATTTGTCTAAGCATGTACCCATATCTTAAATGTGTTTTTACCGTTTTTAACATTTGGACCAGCTAATAATGAGCTTATGATAATCAGGGTAGTAGAATTAACAATTCGTTGTATTCATTAAATGTTTTTTAGTTTAAATTAAATTTACAAGTAGTAAGTAGTTTCAAGAATTATATTATTTGTTTGTCGGCAAAGGTTTTATGATTATATGATTTTATGATTATATAGGGTATAGAAGTGGAGATGCGGGAAAGTTTAATATTTCATTTAAAATCGGAAGACTTTGCAGCTGTGCTCTATTGATTTCAAAAATTTCTTGGAAAAAGAGCTTATGACTGTCCGTATTATTTTTTTACCAATTATTAATTATTGATAACTTTTGACTTCCAGGGATCATTAAAAAGCATTGAAAAAATCCATGTTTTCTTGAAAGCTTTTTATTTCAATTAATATCTTATTTACCACTCTTAGCTTATATGGGGGTAGCTATTTAAAAAAATAGATTCTTTTGATTTCAAAGTGAAAAGACAGTCCATAAATAAAAATGGCAAAGAGATTTTAATAAAAAAAATAATCTTATCCATATGGTTCTTTTGTGGTATGTATCATATATAAACATAAACTAATGTAATTTCTGTATATTATGCATATTTTTACTTGGCAAAAATGAGCATCAAAATTGCAAACTTTAAGCCCAAAATAATAGATGAATTGAAAAAAGGTGTTTGAGGTGTTTAGAATAACCAAAAAAACCCAATTTATTTTTAAAAGAGTATAATTTCTTGTCATGGAAAATTACATCCCCAACGAAAGCTAAGAGTGAGAAATTCGATATTTATTGGAATAGAAATCTTTAAAAAAACATGGATTTTTTAATGAATTTTTAAGATTTCCTGGATGTTAAAAGTTATCAATAATTAACAATTGAATAATACGGACAATCATAAGCTCTTTTTCCAAGAAATTTTTGAAATCAATAGAGCTGCAAAGCTGCAAAGCTGCAAAGCTGCAAAGTCTTCCGATTTTAAATGAAATATTAAACTTTCCCGCTCTTTCCCGCTTTCTCCACTTCTATACTCTATATAATTATAAAATCATATAATCATAAAACCTTTGCCGACAAACAAATAATATAATTCTTGAAACTACTTACTACTCAAATCTGTTGGCATTCCCATGAGCTTATCCTTTTCGCCAGCAATGGCTTTGGACTCAGTGATGCATTTATTTCTTATATAAACACGAAACTTTCATTTACTAATTGAGCTGTTGACATGCATGTAGAAGCATTCGTCATTTTTCGGATGAACTGTGTAAATGTGACCAAGAGCATCAGTAGTCATTCGGGCGATCAGGAACCGCATCGCCTTGCTTTCGACGTTAAAATTTCTTCGATATAGCGTTCCAAGTGTAATAACGTGGCATCTCAGAGTAAAGCAACGTTCGTGCAAACAGCGTAATATTTTTGTCAAAAAAATTATCATACCTTATTATAAACATAACCTTATTTCAATATTATCCGATTTTCTTTCGTTTTCATTTCATATCGTCGATTTTTTTATTCTAATCCATACTCTAAGTTTAAAATTATTTAAAAGTCAATCGTATGTAAAAGAAGCAAAAAAAAATGAATATAGGAAAAAATGCTATCTAGTTGATAAAATCATCATACAACGACATTTTCATTATTTCAAGCTGTTCGTCATTTGAAAACTGTATGAGAATATTAATTTTCTTCATAATTTATTTTCCGTGATATTTTTCCGACGTGTTAATGCTTATTCTGCTATTCTAGACGGATACGAATTTAATAAATCAAAGATCATTAAAATCAGCCAAGTTATAGCCAAGTTATACGTGGTGTAACCAACCAGACTTTGTGTTTTATATATTTAGATTAAAAGACGATAAGGTCCGTTTGTCTGGCAGTATGAAGGATGTCCACGATTTCCCCTCCCCCTGCCCTTCCCCCTCCTCCACCAGGCTCCATTGTCTCCATTTTTTTATTCATACTAAAGACATATTTTGATTATGTCAATGTCATAGGTCGATTTATACTACTACGAAAAATGGTTGTTAGCAAACTTGATTATTATTCCAAAAATTCAATAATTTCTGCTATCTGGATATGGATCTGTCGGCCCCGTCGGTCATGCCGACTTGGTTGCATCTAAGGTAAATATAGAGCATTTAAAGAATTCTTGGATAAATAGTTGAGTTAAATAGATAAAATCTAATATTTTCAACTGCACTTTATTATTTATTATTTTTTTAATTTCTGCACACTGTAGTGCATGCAACCAAGTCTTGAGGAATTTATTCTCGGGACATTTATGGCAAAATTTTGAACACGACTAACGTTGTTACGCTACGGAATTCACCGTATAAAAGAGTGTGAAGCCGTAGCGGGTGGTGGTGGGTACAACGTGGAGTAACCTAGGGAAAAATAAAACAGAGTTTATTAATTATGTGTTATTAGATTATATACATATATAATAATAAATATGCATTCAATTGTTCATGCCAGGAAATTTCTGACTTTTCTATAATGCAACAAAAATCTCACGTTGCTGGTCAACGGGCTTACAGCTAGTTATTATTATTATTTATATTATAAGAAACTTATAAACTTTATAATTTAGCGTTAATCGCTTGTTTGCATTAAATAAAATCAAACAATGTTCATTGACCAACATAACCTCAATGGGTGAGATTTTTGCAATACAATATTATCCAGCAAATCTTGGTTCCACAAGTAAAATTCCTTGCAACATGGTTCCCGAGAGATTAAGTATACGTAACTTGAGAGGCCACTTGATATGACATTTTTTATTTTTTTAAACTCTTGTTTACTTCATAAATAAATCATGCTTTGTTGGTAAATCTTGATACATGTCAGTTCTATTTCAAAATATATAATCCTTGGTTTTAGAAATAAGTAGATGGAAAAGCATACCAGCACTTACCACTCAGCTGCAGCGAGAAGATTCGCGTAGTGTTTTTTACCCAGCAATTATCCAGCGGTGAATAAATGTTGTTTGTATGATATTTTTCTGTTTTTTTTTGCGAAGGGGATTTATATGTATTCATTATAATAGGGAGTTATTTCCGCTAGATTTACGGACGGATTGTTTATGTAAGCTGTTCGTGAACGTAATCAATTATTTCTCGGAAACACCAGAGAAAATTTAAAAAGATTATATAAAATAACGAGGCCTTAAAAAATGTTTATTAGCCTTAACTGAAAACAATATTAACAAAATGAAAATGAAGAATTTCATTAGAGATAAAATAAGCAGAACATTTTTATAAAACAATTATTACCTTGTAGACAAAAAAAATGTAAGGCGTATTGTTAAAAGCACACGATGTCATAATATAGCTATTTTTATTAAATTTTCTTTTAGTTTGGCAATAGACAACATAAAGCTACTTGTGCAAATTTTTGGCACAGTTTGCAAACGTTCGACAATTTGAGAAGGCAAGACTTTATTGAGACATTGTTGTAAAACTTAATAAACAGCTGAAGATAATAACCAGGTGCACGTTTAAACATGCACCTGTTTATTATCACTTTAAGGTGTTGGTATTTCTTTTTCAATTTTAGAAAAAATATACTCATTTTTAAATGTTGAGTTATTTTAAATTTAAAAACTTGTTATATTATACATTATAGTTTTAAAAAAAAACTAAAGCATTGTTTGTAACTTACATCAAATAAATATCTGTTGGTCTAAATCATATATGGGCAACCACCGGCCCGCCGAGCTATTTTGTCCGGTGCTGATTCATCTCGGCGAAGTGATAGAGAAAGAAATTTATAGTTCCAGGGAGCCAATATTTCTAGTCTCGTAATTCAAGTTCAAGGCCAATCTTCACACTAAATTTTGTAATCAGTATATAATATTAATATGTCGTTCATTATATAAATAAACAAATGTATAAGAAGTAGCAACGTGTTTTTAATTTGATACTAAGTACTTTATTATGTTGAGTAATTTGGTCCGGCCGTTGACTCGGAGATAGAATGATAATTTGGCCCCAGACCTAGGAAAGGTTAATAAAAACAATAATCCTTTGTACTTCATTCCACTTTCTTTAATATGTCAGGACCGGTTTCGCTCATTGCGAGCATTGTCCTGACATATTAAAGAAAGTGGAATGAAGTACAAAGGATTATTGTTTTTATTAATATAATGCCTTTCCACCAAGTATTGACAGTGAACACCCTAAAAGTGATCTAGGAAAGGTCGCCCATGCCTGGTCTAAATTGACCATTTTTTTTTTTTAAATATTTTTCAAAAAAACCTTTAACAGTTTTTGATTCAATAGAAACTTTACAGTTAAAGTGTAATCGTAGCAAAAAATATCCCTCGATAGTTAATATATGTACATTGATTTTGCTTGATATTCAATACTGAAATACCGGCTTTTTTGTAGTGGGATGCCGGTTTCGGTAATGCCAGGATTGCGATCCGTATATATCTTATAATGCCGAAGATTTTTTTTTACAAAAAATATACACACTTTTCTTGGAATTCAAAAGTAATCTTTTTTATCTTGAGCTAAAATTTTCCTCTGAAAGAGATGACGATTTTCAAAAAGTCTTACATATTTAACTAAAATATACGTAATTGTTACTAGCCGGTTCCTCTTTCCCTTGGCAATATTCATATTTTTCTATTACATTCCGTTTCGCAGAGCACACAGCCCCTAAACAAAAATACGTCATGATAAATTGAACTACATATAATGGCAACTTAGATGTATGTCTTGGCAACGGATATATAAATACCCTCATGTTACAAATAGCGTAAGCTTTGAAGCCATTATAAAACTTATTTAGAAATTTATATATTTTATAAGAAAGTTTTTATTGACAAGAACTGTTTAAGGTTTTTTTGAAAAATATTTTTAACATACGATGGCCAACAAACAACTGGAAGGAAAATAGCCCCCCCCCTACTGATTTCGTCCGTGATACCATTGGTGGTAATCAAATAATATATGTAATAGGAAAATCAGCAGTGAATTGAAACTTGCTCCAGCTATGCCCAATCGGATTACTCACATTGACCTTAAGACCAATACGGTATGAATTGCTCTGTAACCTGTCCATTGTCGCCTGAATATAATCTACAAATTTACCAAATATGACTGACTGCATCATCGGTACACTCGAAGAACTATATTTCAACTATAGAAAACATGTTTAGGATATGTCAATCCTTGAATGGTCTGTCAATACTTAGTGGAAAGGCATTATATTAATAAAAACACAATATTCCTTTGTACTTCTTTCCACTTTATTAATTAGGTCAGGACCGGTTTGGCTCATTGCGAGCATTGTCAACTGATCAGTTGACAATGCTTGCAATGAGCAAAACCGGATCTGACCTAATTAATAAAGTGGAATGAAGTACAAAGGAGTATTGTGTTTTTATTAATATAGAAAACATAATTAAAATAAATGTTAATATAATCAACAAATTTTACAAAAGAGTAGGTACATACAAAAAGTAAGATATGAGTGATATAAATATTATAAAATGGAATAGTTGATAGATATTTAGGTAATTTGGTTAAATGTTTAATAATTGATTACCTTTGTATAAAAATACAAAAAGAAAGTTAATATTTCATCTTACTTACTCGTTGTGGAATTGACGGAAGTCTCGGTATTTCATATAGTTGGTGTGGCTATGCACTAGGGATTCCAATTATTAGTCATAATCAACTATTCGAATATCGAATAGTAAAATTGAAACTATCCGAATACATCCGGATAATTTTTAGTATATAAAAACATTATTTGTTTATACTAAAATATTACATTAAATAGTACCTACATTAAAAACGAGCTCATTTATAATAAAAGTCATTCGAATTTCAAAAATGCATATTTTAAAAATAATGTTTCATATTTAAATTTGTTAACATAGTTTTTGATTGTCCTTGCCGTTAAAAATACTCGCTTAGTCGCAGTTGACGTTGGCTTTTTCGTTAGAAGTGTTTTAAGCGAAACAAATATATTATATACAAAATATTTTTAAAACTATGATTTAAAAAAACATATTTTAATAAACAATGAATCACCGGCTGTTTTTTCTAGTAGACAGTTGTCTCGATTTTTGAGTTTTTACTCGCATGCAAAAACAGATGTTGCTCGATCAAAGTTTCTTTGTTCACTGATATACATTTTATAATAATTTAAGACTAGATATTTTCACATTTCTGTGATAGATAAAGATAAAACACATAAATACACATTTCAATATCGTTTCATTGTATTACAATATTTAAAAATTGCAGCGGCATCGGATAACTCAAGCGGTATTTCTTTAATGAATCAAATTACGGCATTGGAGATTTTTTATATTCCCGAATTCAAGCCGATTCGTCAAACTCAAGTATTATGATAAGATACTGATAGCTCCCAAGTTGAGTGAAGGCGAAAACACCACTACCTGGAAAATTCATAATTATTCTTTAAATGTGGAGAAATTGTAATGTGATCTTTTGTAGATTTTGTAACATATTTCATTAAAAATTATTACGAATAGTATTCGAATATCTAATATTCGAATATCCGGATTGGAATCCCTACTGTGTTCTCTCGGTCAGATTTTTATTGATTCGAGTAATGTTGTTTGATGGTGATGTATTAGTTTGTGTTATGATGGTGATCGGTGTAAGTTTCATTATTGTTGGCGATGAGGTAGGTAGTTTGCGCTATGGCTTTGTGCATTAGAGCAAAGAATTCGTTCTAGCTAAAGAATTAGATGGGGCAATTGGCGTGGTTTTGTTGCAGGTCAGGCAGTGTCATTTGTGTTCCCTTCTGAGCACAGAGGAGTTTTGGGCCAGGTGTAGTTCCGGGCAGCCAGAGCCTTTTCCTCGTCTCTTTTGTATCGTCATATGACATAAAACCATGTCTGCTTATTACGAATTATTCTGAAACATTTTCAGCTGGATTTAAATACTTGTTTTTAAATATAACAAGAAACACAAAAAACATGTTTTCAATATATGTATGTGGAATGATGACAGATGATAATAAAAGAAATGTTGATGATTGCTAATTTTTTTGTCATTGCCATAACATGGCGTTCGATCAACTTTATTATTATTTTGAAACTTTTAGGGTGTTCACTGTCAATACTTGTTGGAAAGGCATTATGTTAAAAAAATAAAATATAAATTTGTACGGATTCCGATTACGAGCATTATCAACTTATCAGATAACGCATAACACTGAAAATTAAGAATTAGTACATACGTATATTTTATTTTTTGAAAGACATATTTTTATTTTTTTACCTTATTTCCTATTATACCTTTCTAGTGCCACATATTCAATAAATGATGAATAGATTATAAAAAAATCTTGTATGAAAAAAACTGACTACGGCACAAAACACTTAAACAATCCTTCAACACCATATCCCCATAATTTTCTGCACATAAACATCCCTCGTAAGCTTGCGTCCCGGATAGATTAATTATTCACCGGATGAATGATATAAATCAGAAGAATGTCATTTTTGTTTTATAGACTTATTTACTTTATTAAATATCAAATTGAAAAATATCTAGATATTTGTGGATAAAATAACTAGTTGGCCTTTTCATTTAATATCCAGTATTTGATTTTAAAATTAATGGCTCTTTGCGTTTTTCATCAAAAAAAAATGTCAGGCTAACGTATCTACACTTAAACAAATTCCGTTGATACAATACTTAGGAAGTTAAATTATATATTTATCCTATTTTACATCATAAATTTCACAAAAATTATTTCAAAATAACACTCCATAATAATCAGTCAGAGTCATTTTTGCTCATCCAGAGAGTTTTTAAAATTTGCTCGTAAATAGCAAAAGCGTTCGTAATTAAAAAACTGAATTTTTCATAAAAAAATAGTTTATTTTAATAAATATAATGCATTTTCACAACAAATTGATATTCAATTCCATTTTGGTACATTAACTGTCTTTGTAATCATTCATGCATTTTCATACGTCTCTATGACTGAGCTAAAAGCATCATATTTCATCCACTTAATATTGTCAGTTAACGGTTTCCTTACATTGCATGACCCAATAAAGGTAAGATAGTACGAAAATTTAATACGTTACACACATATGTCGTAAATTTTAAGCTTAATTTCTTTTGGTAAAAATAAGTATGTTTTTTAAAATTAAAATAGCTTAAGTGGATAAAGAGCGCTGTAATTGTTTTGATTTCCAGACACGGCAAATTTTCATTCATTGATGAATCATATAAAACCTAAATGATGATTAATTAAATTGATATATGGTTTTGAGTCCGAAGTCTTTGATTGTAAAACGGGGTTACGTTTCTTTCCTCTTCCTATTTGACTTACAGCTTATTGTTGAAATAATCTTCAAGGGGATCTATTCGAAATACATTTACTCAAAATGAAAACAGACATTTTTTGTTCAACTTTACGTTTTTTGTATTGTGAAACATAATTAAATTATTGTCAAATCACGTTATCACTTTCGAAAATTATACAATGAAAAAAAATCGTATGCTTTAAAGTACTTAATGTTACACAAATCCTTGATCTGCTTTGAAATAACACTGTGGCTATTTTTTGTTTTCTTATAACAAATCAGTACAGGTTGCCTCGAGCGATGTGCTGTGTTTTCTTTTCAATGAAAAGAAAATTACCGTTTGAACAAATCTTTTTATTTCAAAAGAATTTGCATACTTCAAAAACATAAAAGAAATTAATTAGTTTTCAGAGCAATATACGTAGTAATTTTATTAATTAACGCAAAAAAACAAGTCTTGGTCCGTTATTTATAAAATAAATACTATAAACAAGTACAGTCATTTCAATTTACGCACGTGAGTTGTTTTAAATAAAAAAAATAGTTTTATAAATTTTCAAAACAAATTTTCTGAACATTATAAATTATATCTGAGAAAGATTTGAAGCATTTTCACTAATACTCAGTAATCTATAACACAGTTAGTTATCAGGTTTATAATAATGAAGTGCGTGATGGGAAAACTGATAAGAGCAATACGTTCACATTATGTAAAAATTTAACGAAAAATTCGTATATCTACTATTGTTCATTTCTTATTTTAATTAATGATATGTAAATCTGACAAAATCACATGTTAAAAATTGCATTAAAAAAATCGTATTTCTCGCGGCCTTTCGATCACTTTAAGTCAGTGTTGCTTCAATTATTCTTGATTTATTTTATGTTAAACTGTAGTTTCATTTTTATTCATTACTTGATCGATCGAGAATTGACGAGAATTGTCTTCCTCAATTTTACAGTTCACGTTGTCAACTAGTATTATAGAAGCTATTAAAGGTAGTCAATAAATACCTGCAAATCATTCCATATAACTTATCTACATGCGAAAAATTAAATATCAAGCATGAATTTACTCTAGTAAGATGATAAAATAATTAAATTTGAATCGTAAAAATTATGTACTTTCACACAAGTTTTGTCACTAACGACCCAGGTTTCGCCTTTTAGCACCTTCAGTCGTTCAAGTGCACGGATGAACTTGATCAGTTAAAACTCTCTTTGTTAATAATTTCCCATTCGAGATTATATAAGAACATTTAATAAGCCCTTGAACGCCTGAAGATGCCGAAATGCGAAACCCGGTTATTAAGTGCCAAAATTTGTGTGAATGTACATAATTTGAACGATTCAAATTTAATATTGAAATTCCACCAAGCACCTTCAGTCGAAATCTTAAATTAGATAAATTAATTATTTAAGCTTTTTGTTTTTATTTTAAATAAAATAATATTTATTGTATGCTTATGCTCTAGTCCAGGCGTGGGTAACCTGCGGCCTTTTGGCTACTCTGGTGCAGCCTTCTGGCCAATTCTGTAATTCTGTAAATTTTTCTAAATTCGTAAATTCCTTACATAATCTGACCGTAAATTAGTATTTTCGGTCAAAGATTCCCTAGTCAATGTTTACTGCGGCCTTATGTCGAATCAGAAAAATGAATGCGGCCTTTAGAGAAGAAAAGGTTCCCCACCACTGTTCTAGCCAATAAAACAAAACTAAGCTAATAAAACTCAGTTATACTTTATTGCACCTTTGTTGTCAACGGCTCCTGTGAACTCTAAATATTTAGTAGTCTAGTACATGTGCAATATCATACATTTGTGATTTTTTTAAAGTTATAAGTCATTGTGATGACTTATTGTGGCTGTGATTCTTCCTAATTACGTTCTTTCTGAAACAGCGAGATGAAAAACAATTAGTAAACACCTAATAATCTGCACTATTCTTATAACTTTAAAATCTAAAAAACGACCGCAAATCAACATTTATTGAGTGCCAAATGCTGTATATTTGCAGCGGACATGCTAAAATTAGTATACTCACAAAAATGGATTCAAACAGTTTTTGAATCGGTTATTTCAATTTTTTTGTGCCATCATTACATATGCCTAAAACTAGACTGACCAAATAGTGGCAAGGGTCGAGGGTGGGCTATCATGACAGGTGCCAACAAAAGAAACGAGGATCACACCATGTGGACCTCTAGCCTTTTTCCATTAAACAATATAGCTCTCTGAACGCCGAAAAAGTTACATATTTTTCCACGATCGTGACATATAGTCATATCGAAGTTGCCATTCTTCTTGATAATTTTCCTTTAGCTTTATGAATTTAATTGCTATATTCATATAATATTTAAGTAAATGAGGTATTTTTACGCATTTTTTCTTTCTTGTGTGTCATTATTGAATTGATTGACATAAATAGAATTTACATTTATAAAGTTGATAGTCACTTTTAAGGTGTTTCTTGTCAATATTTGCTCAAATGGCACTACATGTATTTTTCTACTACTACGAAATTTCTACTACTACGAAAAATGCTTGTTAGCATACTTAAACATTATTCCAAAAATTAAATAATTTACAATTTAAATACTGCAGGGCTCTCAATATATGCCCCGACGTCTATTTCTGCTACTACGAAAAATGATTTTTAGCAAACTTAAACATTATTCAAAAATTAAATAATTTACAATTTAAATACTGCAGGGCTGTCGATATACGCCACGAGGTCTATTTCTGCTACTACGAAAAATGATTGTTAGCAAACTTGAACATTATTCCAAAAATTTAATAATTTACAATTTAAAAACTGCAGGGCTGTCGATATATGTCCCGAGGTCTATTTCTTCTTCTACGAAATATATTTGTTAGCAAACTTAAAACATTTCAAATATTCTTAAAATTATATTATTTACAATTTAAATACTACAGGACTGTCGATATATATCCCGAGATCTTTTCCCTTTTCTACGAAATATATTTGTTAGCAAATATAAACATTTTAATTATTCTAAAAATTATATTATTTACAATTTAAATACTGTGTTATGGATAATATTTTTTTACTGAAACACTGTTTAAATGTTCGGTTCAACTTTTATTTCAATATGTCATAATTGTACACTTTTATATAAATCACTAATCTAATAATCGAATAATAACAACGTGAGTATAAAAATAGTTTCTACTTGGTCGATGACCGTTCGATTTGAACTTTTGAATCGATCTAAATGGGAAGAGAGTAGGATCTCGGTTTTGGGCGTTGAAAGGTTATTGTTGAAATTATAGTATGTCATAGAGTATTAACATAGTACTCTATGACAAGATGTCGAGTATACATAACAACTGCAAGGCTGTCAACATATATCCTGAGATATTTTCCTTTTTCAACAAAATATATTTGTTAGCAAATTTAAACATTTCAATTATTCTAAAAATTATCTTTATATAAGCTTGACTTAATTTTTTTAATGTATATTTGTTAGATAGTAGAATAGGTTTTTAATTATATTTCATCCCGCTAGGTGAAAGATGTCCCTATCCAGATTTTTTTTTCAATATTTTTGACGTCCGTCATTCGTATTTCAAACAGAACTAAATTACGTATGTTGTTGAATGACAGATAGCGCTAAGTGCGCAGCAACTTAAGTTTAAAATAAGCAAGTTATTTATGACTCCTTAGTTACGTTTGATACGTGCCATGGTTACGTCAAACAATCAAAAGGTATTGTAAACAATTATCAAGTGAATTTTAGTAGTAAGTAGCATTTCTTTCGCTGTCAAACAGTTATGCCACCTAAAAGACTTGCTATTAGTTGATCTAGACTTTAAGCACAAAAGAAAACGGCATCACAAGCTTCAGAAACAGACAAGCAAGTTTGGAAACCGTTCGAGCTCACACTGCTCAACCCGATCGTCTGATAGAATGATAGGCAAACAACCCTTTTAATCTTGATCTGCAACGAGAAACACAATTTGATGTCGACAAATTGTGTTCATTCGTTCAAACAAATCTTCCGAAATTGGTCCCAGAACAACGCATAGCGTATGACAGAATTATGCATGCAATCAATCACAAGCCAAAACGTTGGATCACAAAACAATATTGCATTGGCAATCGCTTCATCTGAAATTGCAGCAAATCTTTTGGATGGTGGTCAAACAGCGCATTCACCAAATAAATTGCCTTTGAATATCAACATGCAATATCAAAAAAAAGTCCTGAATGGATAAAGTACTTTCATCATATCAACTCATTAAATGGGACGAATTTACTATGGCGCACAAAAAGGCATTGGAAAATCTTCACTTTATGTACACTAAAAGATTTGAGAGGAAATCAACAGGTGGCGCACCTTTTTTATTGTCTGGTGATTTTTGACAAACTCTACCAGTTATAACACGTTCAAAAGCTGCTGATGAATCAAGAGCATGTCTCAAATCATCAGTTTTATGGTGAAATGTGCAGAAATTGATTTTGAAAGCTAATATGCGTGTAGAATTACAATATGACGCATCCGCTGAACGTTTCAAAAAACAATTGTCGGATATTGGGAATGGAAAAATGGAAATCGATGAATCCACACAATGTATGAAATTGCCACCAAGCTTCTGTAAAATTACAGGAACCATAAGCGAATTTATGCACAGAGTTTTTCAAAATATCGAACAGAATTACAAAAATCATCAGTGGCTCTGTGAACGTGTAATATTAGCAGTCAAAAACAACGATTATAATGTCATCAACTTCAGGATTCAAAACGAAATACCAGGCAAAGAAGCAACGTATAAGTCCATCGATACTATAAATTGATCAAGACGAAGTTGTCAATTATCCAACAGAATTCTTAAACTCACTTGATTTGTCAGGCATGCTACCGCACGTTTTAACACTGAAAATTGGCGTACCTATCATTCTTCTCCGAAATATAAATCCACCACGACTTTGCAACGGTACCAGGCTTTCAGTGAAAAATTAATGAACAATATCATCTAAGCTTTAATTTCAAATGGAAAATTTAAAGGATACAATGTACTGTTGCCAAGCATCCCAATAATTCCGACAGATAGGCCGTTAGAATTAAAATGTTTGCCGTTTCCGGTGCGACTCGCATTTGGACAAACGCTACAAGTGTGTGGACTTAATTTTAAAAATCCATGCTTCACACATGGACAGCTGTATCTGGCCTGCTCACGCGTTGAAAAACTTAACGATCTATTCATATACGCACCAGCAAAAAAACAAAATATATCCAAAAGCACTTCAATAAACAGAATTCAAACACAAACACTTTCTTTCTTTGAGTGGCATTGCAACGCATGCCGGGTCAGCTAGTTTATTTATAACAATTTTAATTTCGACCAAACAGAGCTTATGTATTTCAAAAAGTATTCCTTCTTAGAATTTTGATTGTTACTCAGTTGCCCAACCACTCATTTTTTTAAATGGGCGAGAATGGTTGAATAAAATTAGCACAAGACTCGTGGTTAGCTTACCGCTCTTGTTACACCCAGTTTTAAAAATTTGATGGGTACGAGTTAATATAAATTATCACAAATATCCATTTTTATGAAAAAGATTAATCACTTTATGAAAACTGACCCCACTACGACTGCGTGGCACCGTATATGCCGAACATGGCGAACGTATAATTTGTTTTATTTTAAAGAATTTTTAAATCATTGTTAACTATAACATTAATATACGTTATTATACTCACATGAAGTTGAGAACTTTGAAATTATTTATCCACACATTTTCACGGCTAAGTGAAAAATTTTTGTCGAAAAAAAACTGAATCGAAATAAATCTGCCGAAAAACAACCTACTTCTTTTGTTTGAAGAAAATGTAGCAATACAATTTCATTTAAACAAATAAAACATTCGAAAGTCAAAAAAAAATAGACACCAATCTATGGAAAAATAATTTTGTTTGTAATATTTTTAACCATGTCCTTTCCCTTCTTTCCTTTGGAGTGTAAAAAGATAAATGAATAGGGCTACAACTAGACATTTATAAGGCGTTAAGTTATTAGCGGTTAGTGGTTAACCACCCAAATTCAGCTCGGCCAGCTTTTTTATTTATTTTATACATAAATATATTTTGATTGCTTTCTCGATTTTTTATAAAAAAATATTCTGACGCTTAATAAATAGCCACGTGTGACTGAGGGTGTGTGTTAAGTTATATTGTTCTTTACACCTAACACTGTTTGAAACTTAAGACTGCTATGCTACAAGACATTCATGTTAGTTATAATATATAGTTTTTTCACTTTGATTTTCTTTTTAAAAACACTTTTCAAAAATTATAAAGCATGCATAAGGAATTATAAAATTTTTAAAAAAGTTCTCTGCATTTTCATTTTCTGTCGAGTGAAAATAAATAAAACCTGTTGACAATAAATTTCGTCAAAATTGAAAACACATTGAAATTTAAATAATAAAATAAAAATATTTCCTTAAAGATAGAAAAATATCAATTATTCGGCAATAAATAACAACAGGAAGCATATTCTAAGATTTCAATTTCTGATCAATTTATTTTGAAAAATGTCTGTTGATAAATTATTTCTAATACGTTTACTATCATTCCTAATTAGAAAAATGTCTGTTGATAAATTATTTCTAATACGTTTACTATCATTCCTAATTAGAAAAGCATACAATTTAACACATTTTATTTTGTACTGATTTAAAAAAAATACGAATTTAATAATTATCAAATTAAATATTGGGACTGGTAAAGAAATCGCAAAAACCTTACTATGTTAAAGAAAATTTATAAAAAAGGAATTGGAAAGATTTAAATCTCTTAAAAATTTGTCTATTAAAGCATTTGAATTGTTTGAATTTTGTACTTTTCCATGAGTTTTGTCGCTAACGACCCGGGTTTCGCCTTTCGGCATCTTCAGGCATTCCAAGTTCACGGATGTACTTGAACTGACGCGTAGTAAACAGTTTGTATCGTTTATAAACAAAAATATAAGTAGATCACTAAGTTAAAAGGTTATTAAAATGTAAATTAGCGAAAATTGAATGTATACAATTTTCAATGGATTAAGTGGGTTTGTTATAATTATGGGGATTTTTGAAAATATTAATGACCAGATAATAACATAGGAATGTTTAAAATAAATCTAGGGTTTTATCCGACCTATTATTAATGAGTTGATTTGTTTTTAACCCTTTGAGTTAATATTTAATGATAGCAAGTGCTTGAATTATTAATAAAATGACAATTATTTAAAAGGGGTACAACAATGGAAAATTAGGTAGATAATATTGCTTGTTTAAAATTGGCAAACTGTTAAGCTGAGCTAGATTAATCTCTAAGATTTCTTGGTAAAATAATTTAAACTCGCCCCTGTTAGTATGTAACAAATCATTGCCTGAGTCAAAATTAAACGTATGGTTTTCAAGAATTAAATGATTGGCAAAGGTGGAAGTATCTTTTTTTAAGCGAAAAGCGGCTAAATGCTCAGCCACTCTTATATTTAGGGTTCTAGCAGTTTTACAAATATAAAATTTGGGATAATCACTACATTGCAATCTATAAATCCCAGATTTGTTTTTATAATCTATAATATCTTTATTATTTATCAATAATTTACCTAAAGAGTTCTTGCAATAGAAAGCCGGTCTAACAATTTCTGAGAGCTGCTTCTTTATCTTTAAACTGGTGTGTCCTATGTAATTAATTCTACGCCAAAACCTAATATCACCTGAGTATTTCGTTATTAATCCCTTGTGCAAGATTTGTTGTGCTAGCTTAATACGTTTTTTATATAAAAGATTGTCTATAAGAGACATATCATAACCATTGTTAATGGCGATTTGTTTGATGATTTTTAATTCAAGATCAAAATTTAATTTATTCAAGGGAATACTGACAAGTCTTGATCTTGATTTTATAAATTATTTAAATTTTGATGATCTCTAAATGAAGATAGAAGATTGGTGCTAGAACAGGACTAGTGGTAAACTACTCTCTTCCAACTCGTCGTTTTTAAGATAAGATTGGTAGAAGAGGATATCGACAACAACATTTTCTTAGAGTAAAAATGAAAACCAGAACCAAATATCATTAAATTATATATTTTCATATGTGTGACATATAACTCGATTTTTTAAGTGTAAAATCATAAATAATTTTAAAAATTTATCTCTTACTACAAGTTGTTGTATATTTTTTTATAGATAATTTATATAAACATGCCGGGTCCATAGCGTGGTGGTCAACGTCGTTGGCTTCCATGCTGGACATCACGGGTTCGAATCTTAGTACGTACAGATTTTTTTCAATCGATTTCGATTTCTGTTCGAAGGCATGAAATCCTATCCATCCTAAAATAACGGTGTGCAGAGTGATAAGCCAAACACTAATTCTGTCCTGTCCTATCATTTCTATACCTACTACGCTTTTCAAAAAGTGAGGATGAGCGACTGGGTAACAAGCAGTTGTCGTAGAAAAACTCCTGCTTAGATAACTCCGTTAGGTCATATGCTTCACACTGGGAGAGGATATAAATTTAAAAAAAAGTTCTTGGTTGTTTTTGTTTGTGTGTCGTCGTATATCGTGTGTTTTATTTTATTATTTTAATTATGATAATATGTATAATTCCTATGTGCAGAATTAAGTATTTTTTATAAGCTTTTTCTTAACTTGCTCTGTTAGTCGCCAAGGTGTGACCCTGCTGTCGGGATTATTGAAATGTCAAAATTTAACGCAAACGTCAGTAGTTTTGAAATGATCTCACGCCTTTACGAAAGCATTAATCGGTCTCAATACTATTTAATATTATAGCGCTATATTTCTATTGTAAGATTATGCTTTAAAACAATAAAGTGTTATGGAATATAAGTGCAGGATATCGAATCTTTAACTGTCAATTGAACATTAAAATTGCGGTGACATGTGTCGATAAAACAGTTATCTGTTTTGCTAATGGAACATTACAAAATTCGAATAATTATAATCACTGAAATAGTTTGACCGAATTTTAGACGAGGGCAAATTCGACTTTAGGATAATCGGGATACATGTAATATCGATGCAGATTGGTAAGTATTTAAGAACAGAAACCAATAATGGAAAACTGTTTAGTTTTTGTTCATCGATGAGATTTCCATGGTTGGTTCCTTATGAAATGCTGTGCATAATCGACTCCCGATTTAGACAATTGAAGAACAGCGAAGAATTTTTTGGTGGTATCAACATATTACTATTTGGCGATTAAATGCAATTACCACCGGTAAGAGGTAATCAAGTATTCCAGCAAACAGATAGATTAGTGTCCGCAATTCATTTATAGTGAGTGGAAGCTCACGTTAGTTGAATGAACGAAAAACATGAGACAACAAGGTTGCACCATCTTTGCTAACATTTAAATCAGTGATGCACAAAACGCGGCTCGCGGACCGCATGCGGCCCTTTTTAATTTTTGTGGCGGCCCTTAAATATTTTACTGAAACATATTTTTTTCACGTAAAACATTTACTTAATCAATGTAAACAAGCCTTTTCCTCAATGAAGAAGAATAAATTGGTTCATAAAAACAGGCTTACTGATGAAAATTTGGATTTGACTGTGCTGCTTAATACTACAAATATTATGTCAAATAAAAAATAGTTAAAAATGAACAAAGACCAAGATCGCATTATCCTTTGAATTACATATAAATGAAACATAGACATTTCACAATGAAACGATTTTTAATAAGCAAATACTCAATTCTTTTTTGCATGGATAATTTTCTATTGTAGATAAGATGCAGGACAGTAAAGTTGATCATGCGATCGTATATATAGAATTAAAACTTTTTACTGTTAGTCAAGCCTGTGTCGCCCTCAGAAGTCACTCGACGGATTGCGAATCTTATTTTTAGATTGTACTAAATTAAGTGAAAAGCACCGCGTTATGCCGATGATCTTGCCAAAATTGATAGATTACGTAATTTTTAGTTAAATAATAATAAAGAATATGTAATATTAAGTAATACTTTACTATGGATCCACTGATGAATTAGCCAAAGCCTCAGAGGCAGAACTTTATGCGACCGTTCCGAGCCCTAAGTAAAAATTAAATTTGGAACGTCAGGGAACTTTTAAGTCCTACAATGAATTCATTTAAAAAAAATGAATTGAGCATGATATTTACATACGCAACGACTAAAAAGCATAAAATAAATTATAATAAAAATATTTTTAAAAATAAGCTTTTATTTAAGTGTACTAAAAAGGTAAAAATAATTCCGATATCTATTCCCTCGAAATTATTCCCTCGTCTGAGCAACATCCTGACCACATGACACTCTTCAGCACAGTAAGTCGGATCGTTGACTCTCCAGAGAATTGGGAAACAAACCATCTCTCACATTCTACTATCGCTAGTAGTCGACGGTAGATTAGAGTTATTAATTTCGGAATAATTGTCTCATATGACTTAAAGTAAAAGCGCGCGTTTCATGCACATGTTTTCTTGGCCACGTTGAATGAAACACAGTTTTTTCCGAAAAGGAAAAACTTTAAGAATATCACCGCAGGATAGTATAAACAGTTTATCTTGTACAAAAAAAAATGGTCTATGAATGATATTTGCTTGTGATCTTCAAATCAATACATGGAAGTATCCACACTAGACTCCGAATCTGTAGAAACCATAATCAAAGACTACGATGTTGACCGTTGAACTATAGTCTTAAAATTGTACTCGGAGGAAAGGTCTGTAATAAAATTCATTTCATTAATAATTAAACTTTATAATTTTTATAAAAATGTATATACTTTTAAACATTGTTTCCGTCTCTTCTACTCATTGTTCACTTTTCTGACTATATTTCCTCATGGAAAAAAAACACACACGCAAAATTTTATATAGTATAAAATATTTGAAAAAAGTAACGTCGTTTCAAAAGCATAACAGGTTTGCAGCCCTGATAGACATCCATATTTTGATTGCAATATCGTTAAATTACTTTTTTGTGGCCATGTTGGCAATTTAGCCAAAGGCTTGCTACTATAGTCCACTAAGTCACTGCAGGAAGGTGTCATTCTACTGTGACTGCAGGCAAACGTGATATCATTAATATGTAAAACTAAATATATATTTTCTTCTTCGTTATAATCTTTTGATCGTTTAAAAGATATATTTTTAAGAAGGCTCAAGAAGAGTGTAAGAGTTTTTTAAAACACCAGCGTTGGTTCTATCATTAAATGTAAAAGTCTTCTTTTTACTAAGAGCGATTCAATTTAAAAGCTCCATTCCTTTTAATGAATGTGGATTTTTTGAAAATTGTATTCATATAAAAACGACACTAACCATAAAAAGACTATTTGCATTTTAGTATATTTTGTGGTGTTCTATACAACTTTATCCAACATTAAAACGAATTTTAACTAAAATAATTTAAAAAAATATTTGGCATAAGCTGTAAAAGTATTTTGGAATATGAAAATCAGACTAGACTAGCACAACAAGAATTTTGTCACTTGAGATTTAATCGTAGAAAAGAAGCATTTACCTAAGATCTTATTTAAAAAAAACCCCCAATTTAATATTGACTATATAGAACTTTGATCTGCTTTATCATTTGAGAAAATCTCTTACACGTTTATTTATATATCCCTTGTGATGAGTGTGGTGTTTTTAAAACTAATGTATAGTGTCCGTAACGCAAAACTATTTTTATCGAAGTTATATAAAATTAAATATGATAACTTTATTATTTCTCTTAAAGAATAATAAAAATATAACACTAGATTCACCTCGTTGAGAAGCATCATCAAACATAACATCACAAATTTTATAATAAACTAAATATTGATTATCATCAACGAATATAAATTACAAAATACATGTTGGGGTTTAGTTCATTTCTACTGCACGCAAGAAAAGGGTAAGATAGTAATAATTATAAATTTGTTTCTTAGATTAGGTACGGTAATTCCCAAATGGATAAAAAATAAACAATTTTTATCCGCCTATCTTATTTATAATGTTTCCTTATTATTAATGACTTTATTAATTTAAAAAATCTAAGCTATTTATTCCTAACCAATTATTATTTACTTTTTGGAATGTATTAACATTTTTATTTTTTATCAAAATTGTGATCATTTTCTATCAAGTGATTTGCAAGCTCTGAAAAATTATTGCTTTTAGACGTTTTAGGTGTTCTTTAATTCTAAGATGAGAGATGCTACCTGTCAACCCAACACAAGCAATTGGACAGTTTTGACAGGTTAAGTCAGTAGAGGGAAAATGCGGCCTGTTGGCTACTCTGATGCGGCTTTTTCACTTAATTCACTTTGATCAAAAAATTATACGCAAGCGCTTGAAAAAATAACGTAATCAACCCATTATATGTTCGACAGTCGAAAAAAAAGGGAGGAGGGTGTCAACATTTTATTTACTGTGGACTTATGTTAAATCAGATACATTAATGTAGCCTTTATAAATGAAAAGATTCCCCACCCCTGTGTTAGGTGAAATATGCCGTTTGGAGAAAAAGATTCCAACTTATCTTTACTATTTAATAAAATTTTCCATAAGTTGTTAAAATTGTAGTTATGACTTATGTCGGATGATTTTTCTCAAAGAGGCAATTCACGTGGCACATTTTGTAGCACAACAATTACATAGAATAACAAAGTAATCAAATTTAATTTTATATTTAAAATGAAATTCCGCAAAGTTACCGCTGAATTCATCAAAGGTATAATGTTAAAAAAAGAAAAAATATTTCCTGTCTTTTATCGTGCCTCTTCTATGAGGAGTAAATGACCACCACCATTTTGCTTTGTTTCCTCTTGACATGTCAGGATACTTAAGTTTCACCCAGTACACTATTTGGATAAAGCTCAACAAGTCCAGGACGCCGAAATCCCATCGGTCGGAAAAAAGGCAAACGGTCGTACGTGTCATAGCAAGTTCCAAAGTCTCTCTATATACATATATATGTCATAAATATATTACATTATTATGTCTCTTGCATGTTATATTAAAATTTATCAAAAAAACTATGTTTTATTTTCAAAATTACTCCATACAATCATTATATGTAGTTATTATTCTCATGAAATATTAACTTTCAATGTGTTTACTGTCCTTGGTGGACAGCAATAGTATAAAAAAACAGTTTTTGCGCTGACTTTTAATTTTTTAACAAAGATCAAGACCAATCTCGTTTATCAGTTGATAAGGTTTGTGATGACCAAAATCGGTCACGATATTTATTAAGACATGAGGAATTAATAAAAAAATATAAAAATATTCTCCTTGTTGTGCTGGTTTCTTAATATTACTCTGCTTGGAAATTTGACTGTGATTTTTAATTTCTCTGTATTGAATTTTTCAAAAAATGCAGTAAGAATTCGGCACAATCTGATCAATAGGAATAAAAAAAATGTGCAACACATTATGTAAAGTTTTCCTATTTAATTATTTTGAATGGTTCATTAGTTAAGTCAAAAAGCTCAATAAGGTTTTTTTTCTTTTCATTTTCCCAAGACGATCCTTTATTATAGTTCTCAAAATGACAAACAAAACACACGCAGTGCCCTCCGCTTCCAAAATTTACCCAACAGCCATTTCCATTACTCTCAAGTGAAATAAAATGTTTTTCTCCTGTCTTTTACACAGAAAAGGTCTAGTGTCACTTGTATATAAAAAAGATAACTATTTGAAATTTAAGAACTTTTTTATTTGATCAACTTTTAATGGTAACTTTTAATACCAAAGATAATATCTTCTTTATAATACACTCGAGGTACATAAGATTTATATGTATATATTTATAGCAACACTAAATAGAACTAGCTGTAAGCCCGTTGACCTTAACGGGGGGATTTTTGTTGCATTTTTTAATTTTTGGAAAAATGTTTCATTTTGCTAACAATTATTTTTCGTAGTAGCAGAAACAGACCTCGTAAATAATTTAATTTTTGGAATAATGTTTAAGTTTGCTAACAACCATTTTTCGTAGTAGAAGATTTTTAAATTAAAGTCGAAATATATTTCTATAATAATTTCTAAAAATATCCATTCCGTCATTAGAATATTCCTAATGCAGGTAAGAAATTAAAAAGATTTTCAAGGCCGGATGCAAAATATAACCTTACCTCCCAATAATCGAATCAATGACACTGAACAAAATCTGTCAAATCAGTTCCCAGCCCTATAATTATAGCTTTAAAAAATCGAATCAGTACATTTGATTATTAAAAAAACTTCTTAGCCATGCAATTTTTCAAATAAAGTTCTCTCAATATTATTACGATGCTTCAGTTTTAAGCCAGGAAATTTGAATTTTTAATATAAAAAGAAGTCCATTCCAATTGGACGAACGAAATATGCGATTCAAAATAAAACGTTAGCATTGGTCAAAAAATGTGCTATTCAATATAAACCGCTATCATTGGGCAACGTGGACATCAGTACGGACACATTTGTGATTATTTGTGTTTTTTGATTATTTTATCGGTTATTAATGTTAAGATTATATGTAAATACTAAAGTGACACTACTTAAACAACTATAATGTAAAATAAATTAGACTATTCAACTTATTGTGCTACAAACTTTGACACGTGTTTTGCTTCTTTTAGAGGTATCCTCAGACGATCTTACTTTCACAAATACTTGTTTAAGTACGAATGATTTTAATTTAACTTTTCTGATATGTTATAAAAATAAAATAAAACGGGAGGCAAGTAGATGATAACAAAACCAACAAACAAAATTGGCAATACAAACGATATTTACGTTAAAAAATGATTGACTAATGAGTTGCATTGATTAGGAAGGGGTAAAATTACTAATTACTACGTTACTAATCTGATTAAAATTATGCTCGTTTTCGATTAGACGATTGGCGAACTCTGAAAAATTGTTAATTTTTAGACACCTTAAGTATATGTTCTTTAATTCTAATATTTAAGTTTTTACCTGTCTGCCCTACATAAAAAGCTTGGCAGTCTCCACAAGAGAGGCGATTGAGACTACTTAGTGACAGTGTTTCTACGCGAAATTTACATAAATTATTAACGGTATAGAACGCGGGTTCTATGTTTTATGGCAACAATTTAGCTATCTTTGATGAAGTGTCTCCTAAGTAAATGATTTTACGCCAGTTTTTAATGTTATCACTTGTTTGTTCTTCTCCCGAATAAATGTTGTTTACTATTAGTTTTTTTTTATCTTGTCTTTGTTTAAGCAAGTTAATAACTGCATCGGTGCTGTAAGCGTTATTAACTGCAATTTGTTAATAAATATTTAATTCTTACTCAAAATTGTTTTTTGTAAGGGGGATGTTAAATAATCTATTGATCTTGCTTGAAATGACGAAAGTTTTTGTGACCAAGAATGAAGTGATATTTTCATGGATTATTTTGATTTTTTTTCCGGATATTTTCATAGATTTATTCATTTATTTTCACATCACCAAATCTGAACCCAGAATGCAAGATTTAGCTTAAAACAAACAATTACATTTTATTTTTATTTTATGGCTAATTCTCAATAGGATATATAAAAAAAAAATGGATGGCCTGCCAAATATTTTTGTTTTCAAAATTGTCCCTATGACAAAAAAGTTGGTGAACCCCTATACTAGAGGCAAACGCGTCAGTATTAAAATGTTTGCATTTAGATTTCGCAATAATCTATGATTCGAATAGTCTATGACAGTGTCTGCCAAACTTTTTTACTTTATGGCGCACTAGTGAATGGGATTTGTAAGGCGGCACACCAAATAAAAATGCCTTCGAAAATAAATGTTCCTTATTAGTATGAATAAAGAAAATCATAGTGAAGGTAACAATTTTTAAAAATATTTAAATATTTTATCAACACATATATATCCACAGGTTGTTATAATTTTATGAATAATAAGTATGCAATAATTTTTTAGAAACAATTCTGTCAAAAAGCCTCTTCAGGTTAAATAGACAAGCACGTAACTCACCATGTGAAACCGCTCTCGTTTTTTTTTTAAATTTCATTCCACGAGCGCTGAAAAACCATATTTGCTAAGATACGACGATTCAAACGGCAGCAGAGATTTAATTACTGTTGTAGCTAATTGAGGACATAGACTTCAAAGCAATATCTAAAATTCTTACGACTCTAGCTCAGAAAATGAGGTTTTGTGCGCATTATTTGTTTACGCAAAGATATCGTGATAGTACGTTTCCTTTTGAGAGCTAACGTGATTTAGTATAAAGCAGAGACTTTAATAAGGAATCTATATTTTCACACAGTAATGCAAAAAGTATGCAACTGGGAGAATTTGCTTTTATGTAGCTCACCACTTTAGTAACGTTGCTCATCGTCTTTAGGAGCTGACTAAGCAGTAGGATAGATCGCTCTAGAATGGATTTTTTTCGAAATCGATGGTGCAGTTTTAGCAAAATATGCCTTTTAAGCATACAATTATACACCTTAAATATTACTTGGATACAATATCAAGAAGTACTGCCGCAATGCCGGTAAATTATTGAAAAAATACTAAAATAAAACACTTATGGGACCTGCTCCGAAATATAGTTTAATGTGCTAGTTGTTTGTATGTTCTTATTTGTACGTACTTAGTACAATAATATTTTTGCCGTCACAATATTGCGCGAAACGTACCTAAAATTTCGCAAACCCTATTTTTGAGGTATTTTTGATAAATTACATGGGCTGGCGGCAGTACTTGCAATATAATTTTCACATTGCCGTCATTCTTCTTCTTCTTTGGCCATGATCGCTCCCTATGTGGAGCATATGGCCGCCACGCGGCACCTCCATGTTTCCCTGTCTCCCGCCAATAGCTTTGCTTCCTCCCATGACATGCCAGTATCCCTCAGTTCCGCCGAGTACATCCTATGGATAGTACCCGAAGGACGTCGAGGACGCCGGAATCCCACCGGTCGAAAGAAGAGGCAGGCAGGATTGAGGCTTTCCGGAGGCATCCGCAGCACGTGACCCAGCCAGTTCCAACGTCTCTCCATAACCACTGACGTGACGGGACGCTGTCTTGCACGCTCCCTTATCTCTGAATTCCTCACAAAATCAAACCACCTCACCCCCATTATCCGACGCAAGCATCTGTTCTCGAAGCTCAGTATACGGTTTTTCTGAGTCTTCGTCAGGTGCCATGATTCGCAACCGTAAAGCATTACCGGCAGAATGCAAGCGTTGAACAAGTGGCATTTGGTTTTAATCGAGTACAGCTGTGTGTCCCAGACAGTCCGCATTGAGTTGAATGTGGCTCCAGCCATTCCTAAACGAATGGCGAGCTCGTTTTTTGTACTACCGTCTTCGGGGATATGTACGCCGAGGTATCTGAAGCTGTCAACCCTCTCGATGATCTGTCCCGCGCTGGTAAGGGTCCTATCAGAGTCATGACAGGTTTGGTTACACATCACATTGGTCTTACTAGTATTAATTTTTAGACCAATGCGACCTGAGTTAGTTCCTAACCCATCAATAGTCTCCTGGATGCCCTCAATGGATTTATCGAATATTACAGCATCATCGGCATATTCAAGGTCACACAGCTTCAGACCGGGACCAACAGCTACACCTCGATCAGGCGGAATTGACCTGCGAAGTATGAAGTCAAGGATAATAATAAACAGGAACGGTGCAAGAACGCACCCCTGTCTCACTCCGGTAGTGACCCCGAACCATTCGGTATTTGAGTCACCGATTCTCACACAACATGCACTATTCTCATGTAAGGATTTGATAATGGCCACAATCTTTAGCGGAATCCCGTAGGCATCCAGTATCCTCCACAAAGAGGGTCTGTGCGGACTATCAAATGCCTTCTCATAGTCGACGAAACAACAAGCAAGAGCACTGTTAAATTCATTGCTCTGCTGGAGGAGACATCGAAGATTGTGTATTTGGTCCGCACACGACCTTCCAGGGAGGAAGCCCGCTTGATTTTTCCTAAGTATTTTCATAATGGGACCTCTTATTCTCGCCAAGAGAATGTGTGCCATTACCTTCCCAGGAATACTGAGAAGAGTTATGCCTCGGTAATTGTTACATTGCCGTCATAGTAACTTTTAATTGTTATCCTATTTGGCACATTTTCCACGCCCCGCTATTTAAAAAACTTAAAAAAAACAATCGATCCACCTTACTAGGTAGTGATTGACACCAAAACTTCGTGGTGAATCATGCAATGTACAATTTTCAATTGTAGCCACTAAGCTTTTTTGACGACTCTTATTAGAAGGAGCGCCATCAGTGCAAACGGTAACACAAGTTTGCCATTGAATCTTTCTCAATTCGTTTTTGTTTACCAAGTTAAATCTATTGTCTCCTGTCATTTTTTCCTTCAATTTATAACAAAAGAAAAACTGATTTATACTTGTTTCGCCAATGGTAATTTGTAGAAATACAATTCACTTTTTTTTGACAATTTCATTACTTTTACCATACATTTTCGAGTTCATTCTTGGCATCAATAAAATGTTCTCGGAGCTGATCATAGCTCGTGCTGAAATGTATTGAATTTAATGGGATATTGTATGGGCTGACAAAGAAATGTGCTGAATATGATGGACGGCCTCTTCACAAATCATTGATTCAACAACGATTTTCAATGCCGGTAAAATATTTTTTCGGCATCGGAATGTGGCTTTTTCTTATTTGTCAAAAACTGTGCAATCTTTTAAGTAGTGACTTGAATTTTTTCGGGAATTGAGTGAAAATTTTTCAGCCTTCCGATTGTTTTTTTTTTGCATTTTTACGGCGTTCACTGTCAGTACTTGGTGGAAAGGCATTATATCAATAAAAAACACAAAATTAATTTTTACTTAATTTCCACTTTATTTATAAAGGTAAATTGTCACTTCGTATGAGATTTTTGATAAACAAATCATACAAAAGGAACCCAGTTGTCTTTTCCAGATAAAATGAAACCATATTCCTAATAACTATTCTTCAATTTTTCGTTTCGACGACACGGAGATGTTGAATTCATTTAAAATAGAAAAAAAAATAATTAAGCTGACATTATTTCAAATGAAGAGTTTTGGACTTCTTCCTTGGCGGTACACCTGAGACTTCTCGCGGCACACAGTTTGGTCGACATTGGTCATATAATTTATTGATATGTACTTTGAATGCAATAGTGTTGCTTAGTTATTTAAAAAATAGATTTCGACGCGAAGCTCTCGAGTATTCAAATACATCTAATATCCACTTATGAGGTCTAGACTCAAATTATTTTTCCCTCGAGTGCAACCAACTTCAAAAAGTTCTTAACTTAGTAAGCCCTATAAAGTACACATTTGGTGTAAGTATATATACTTAAACACGCCATGATTAAAGTAACTGGATTTATAAATATGTATCATTAATTTATTTATTGATTTGGCATTTACTTGGTAGAACTCCATTATAATAGGGTAAAAATATCAACGTATTTTAGTTCTGCAGTTTTTAATAATTTTTATGGCTTTCGCCATCGTCAGAACTATGTTTAAAACCCTTCCTTTACTATGCAAAAAAGCACAAGCTCCTGAGCTGTGTATCCGTTACACATCAGGCAAACGGGAGTGAATCATGACAATTATATAACACTACTACAACAGTACTACATATAATTGCCATGATTCACTTCCATTTGCCTGATGTGTAACGACTAAACAGCTCAGGAGCTTGTGCTTTTTTTGCATAGTAAGGGAAGGTTTAAACTTTTTTTGCTTAGCTATATATACTGGCTCCGAAGAGATACACAATGCATCAAGTTATTCTCTCTAACATCCTAATTCAAATTAAAATTACAATATTACACTTATTAAGTGTGATTCTAGTGTTTCAAAGAACGATAAGCAATCTGGGTTTTTTTTTCCTAAAAACATTAATTAGGATAAAATTAAATTGATATTTATTGATAATTACATTACATTAAATTTATTAACTATGGCTTTAGTGTTTCGAAAAACAATGAGCAATATGGGATTTTTCAAGTTCAAATTATACTAATATTTATTATTAATTACATTAGTGGTTTTAACAACGGTGATGGATTAATAATGGTTTGTTCTTTTAAGATGCATAAACAAAAAATCTTAAAGTTTTCCATGTTTAAACCGACAGCACCTTAAAGCTTTAAATAAATCGATGTTTTTTTCACTGGATGAAATTCAAAGTACCAACAATCAAATAAAACTATAGTTTCAAATTCTTAAATATATCATAATGTAATGCAATCCATCTATCGGAAATATCAATAATTATTAATTTGTCAATCTAATATTTGTTTCTGCGCTATTTATTATGTCGTTATTTTGGTCCCTGCTTTTGTTAAAAGCTTAAAATATTACCGAGAACCGAAACTCACGTAACACCCACAAAAACTTTCCATCAATTCTTCCAAAACTCAATGGCTTCCAAAATCGTGTGATTTTGACTTCGAGCCAGCCGCAGTGTCCATACATCCGAAGTCATACTTAAACACTAATGGCATACCCTTTTCCTTCCGATAAAGCCAATACCATGGTCAATACGACGATTTTTGTGTGTTTTGTTTCATTTAATAGATATATATTAAAAAATATATTAACCTTTATTATTGAATTTAAATATTGACTAATAAATCTAAATTCGATTCGCATTAGAATATCAATGTTACATAGCTAAGCCAACAACTAAATTATAATCACAAATTAGTTGTATTACTTTTCGGCCGTCAGTAATGTAACACTTTTCGGTATTTTTCGTTGACTGTATTATTCCGAATTAATTATTCGATTTTCTCATGGAATATTTTAATTTTAATCTGTAATGAAAATAACGAATTTTCTAACAACTAAACATACAAGATATATGCGACATGAACATAAGTAATTTTCTCAGAATTGAGTAAGAAACAAATATTTTATTTATCAAATAAAACATATCTCACAAGAGAGTTATGAAAATAACTGTGGTTCGTAAATTATTAAAAGCATAAATATGAATATTAAGGAATTTTCGCTAAAGCCATTTTCACAAATGAACCAATCTTGTATTTTGTTGTTAAATTCTCTTTCGAGATGGAAAAAATATTTCGCTTTCTTTTTTGAAAATAATAATATGCTAATGAAGGCAATCCGTAGGTCGCTCATTTCAGGCTGAATTATTGGATATTCAATATTGACAATCAAAACAAAATATGCCCGAGAAAAAATAAATATTTATTTCGTCGTACTACAAAAACTTCAAAGAGAAAAAAGAACGTGATATGATTATTAAAACATAATGCCCAAATTCACTATAATATTATTTTAGGAGTAAAAGAAACTTCGAATTTAATGAATTTATTATTAATGTTTGTTGGCATATCTATCGATACGAATTAAAATATGTTTTAAGTTTATTCTGACGATTATATTAAAATATATCAAATAAAAAGTCTTTATGAAACATCTTCGAAATGAAAATTTTTGGGATCAAATATGGAACATATTATATTTGCATATTTATTTTGGGATGTCAATAAGCATTGCCTAACCAAATTGTGATTTTATTTTAATATCATTTCAAGGACAATTGATTTTTGACTTAACGCAATATTTTTTAACAAAATAGTCTCTTTTTACTATCGGCGTTTTTTTTTTTAAATTGAACCATTTAGATTTTAATGTTGTCTATGTATAAATATTATTAATGGCAAAATACAAAAAAAATCTAAAATATCGGATAAGTAGTTTAGGGTGTTCAATAATACCACATATCATACACAAGGTCATAGTTGCAAATTCAATTCAATAACTGGGCGCCGATTTTGAATTTTGCATCGTTAGTTTTAGGTATATATGATGTTTAAATTCCCTACATCTATTTCCTATCAGATTTTTAAAATTAGGTAGAGTACGTTACTGATTGCTAGTCATATTCTAGTAGCATATCAGCCAGCCTTAGGTAACCGTTCATAAGACACTCTTAGTAATCAGTTGATAGCCCTTAACGCTGCTTTGTAATATACGCGCTAATTAAGTGCTGTCAATCGGTATAGGGTGGCTGTGTGAACAACTTTGAGTACTCTGAAAAAAGAAATATTCGACAGTCTTTTCCTGATGTCATCTTTATATCCAAACTCATTTCGACAATCTTGGTTAAACAAATGAATAAAAACATAACTGTCGATTGCAGTCCATATAAAAATATACAAGTAAAACATTATATTACTTTTGTCTGCGGTATTTAAAAACATGGACGTTAAAGAGCAACTAATGCGAAAAAATACTTGTTTTACTAGAATTTTAATGCTTAATGTTGGAAACACCAATAAATTAATTTTAACTCTTTATTTTTAACTTTCAAGTGAAGCTTAAAGAATATCTTATAATTAACGAAACAAAATGGAAAAGATTGTTGAATTAAAGCAAAGGGAAACATTTATTGTAGAGATGAAAGCGACGTGAATTTTCATTGGTTATAAAATTGGTTTAATGAGCAGAATTTCAAAGAATTTTCAGAATAATCCACTTCTTGAGACGCCTCTGGCGTATGACATATGCGGCGCGTAAAAGGGTTAGACAAAGCTTTATGAGCGAGAAATTCAAATATCAAACGACTTATTTTATGAGCAGCCACTGGCTTTATCGTTAAACATCAGAATCATCTGTTATCGAAACGCAATTTTCTTAACGGTACAAAACATTGTCATGACATTTATTTATAGTAGCACATAGTAAGTAAAAATATATTCAAAATATTCTTTTAATTAGACATCCATGTGTTTATATTTAGAAAATTATATATATATATTTCATAGATAGTTCGGTAATAATAACACCTATTACTGAACAATATATTTTGATTTTTGTTTATATTATTTATTTCATTAGTTTCATGCTGATTTTTGATATCAAAAATCATCAATAACAGAAAATTATCTTAAAATGTATCTTTAAATGTTACCCTTTTTCTTAGGAAAAATAGTTTCGATGTAATAGCTTATTTTTTACTTATGTACTCACATTACATACTGTATCCGTATTGCCTTGAAAAATACCGAGACACAAAAAGGTGAAAAAAATAAAAAAAATATCGGATAGATCTAAACACGGATATATCACAAAAAAATATTGGAAACAAGTTAAATAAACTAAAAAATTTCAACTTTAAACAAAAAAATATTTAACTCTGCATTAGTTTTGACACGTGTTTTAACATTTATATAATAAAACAAATTAAGGATTTTAAAAAAATATTTATTTTAATCAAAATTACTACAAATATTAAAAAGATTAAAAAAATGGGTAAAATTTGAAAACAAAAACATTATATTTCTTTGAAAGTTGTGTCTATATTTTTTTCTCACAATTTATAATTATTGTGTGAGAATGTGCCATTAAAATTTTTGACTAATATAATTAATATCAATATTCAATTAGATTCGTACAAATTTTGTTATAGGTTCAAGTTCATCCGTGCACTTGAACGCTCAAAGATGCCGAAAAGCGAAACGCGGGTTTTTAGTGACAACATTTGTGCTAATGTAAAAAATTTGAACGATCCCAATAATTCAACGTACACCCATTAAAACTGCATAAAATATAATGTACAATACCATGTGTACCCTAGAGTCAAAAGCAACTCTTTTTGGTCAGAAAATGTTCTGTCATATATAATATACTAGCTGACCCGGCATGCGTTGCAATGCCACTCAAAGAAGGAAAGTGTTTGTGCTTAAATTCTGTTTGAAGTGCTTTTGGATATATTTTGTTTTTTTTTTTGTTTGGTGCGTATATGAATAGATCTGAAGGTTTTTCAACGCGTAAACACGCCATATACAGCTGTCCATGTGAGAAGCATGGATTTTTAAAATTTAGTCCACACACTTGTAGCGATTGTCCAAATGCGAGTCGCACCGGAAACTGAAAACATTTTAAATTCTAATGGCCTATCTGTCGGAATTATTGGGATGCTTGGCAACAGTACATCGTATCCTTTAAATTTTCCATTTAAAATTGTAGCTTAGATGCTATCGTTCATTACTTTTTCACTGAAAGCCTGGTACCGCTGCAAAGTCGTGGTGGATTTATATTTCGGAAGAATGATAGGTACGCCAATTTTCAGTGTTAAAACGTGCGGTAGCATGCCTGGCAAATCAAGCGAGTTTAAGAATTCAGTTGAATAATTGACAACTTCGTCTTGATCAATTTATAGTATCGATGGACTTATACGTTGCTTCTTTGCCTGGTATTTCATTTTGAATCTTGATGGCATTATCATCGTTGTTTTTGACTGCTAATATTACACGTTCACAGAGCCACTGATGATTTTTGTAATTATGTGCGATATTTGGGAAAACTTTGTGCATCAATTCGCTTACGGTTCCTGTAATTTTACAAAAGCTTGGTGGTAATGTGTGGATTCATCGATTTCTATTTTTCATTACCAATATCTGACAATTGTTTTTTGAAACGTTCAGCGGATGCATCATATTGTAATTCTACACGCATATTAGCTTTCAAAGTCAATTTCCGCACATGTTACCGTAAAACTGATGATTTGAGACATGCACTTGATTCATCAGCAGCTGTTGAACGTGGTATAACTGGTAGAGTTTGTCGAAAAACACCAGACAGTAAAAAAGGTGCGCCACCTGTTCATTTCCTCTCAAATCTTTTAGTGTACATATAGTGAAGATTTTCCAATGCCTTTTTGTGCGTTATAGTAAATTTGTCCCATTCAATGAGTTGGTATGATTAAAGTACTTCATCAATCATGAATTTTTTTGATATTGCATGTTGGTGTTCAAAGGCAATTTCTTTGCTAAATGCGCTGTTTGACCATCATCCAAAAGATTTGCTGCAATTGCAGATGGAGCGATTGCCAATGCAATATTGTTTCGTGATCCAACGTTTTGGCTTGTGATTGATTGCATGCATAATTCTGTCATATGCCAGGCGTTGTTCTGGGGACAATTTCGGAAGATTTGTTTGAACAAATGTACCCAATTTGTCGACATCAAATTGTGTTTCTCGTTCCAAATCACGGACAAAAGAGTTGTTTGCATATCATTGTATCAGACGATCGGGCTTAAGCAGTAAGAGCTTGAACGGTTTCCAAACTTGCTCGTCTGTTTCTGAAGCTCGTGATACCGTTTTCTTTCGAGTTTGAGGTCTAGATCAAGTCTGTTAGGTGGCATAATTGTTTGACAGCGAAAGAAATGCTTCTTACTACTAAAATTACTTGATAATTGTTTACAATACCCTTTGATTGTTTGACGTAACCATGGCACGCATCAAACGTTACTAAGGAGTCATAAACAACTTACTTATTTTGGACTTAAGTTGCTGCGCACTTAGCGCCATCTGTCATTCAACAACGTACGTTATTTAGTTCTGTTTGAAATACGAACGACGGACGTCAAAAATATTGAAAAAAAAATCTGGATAGGGACATCCTTCACCTAGCGGGATGAAATATACTTAAAAACCTATTCTACTATCTAACAAATTTACATTAAAAAATCATAAAAATAGGTTAAGCCTATATAGAGATAGAGATATTTTTTAGAATAATCGAAATGTTTAAGTTTGCTAACAAATATATTTCGTAGAAAAAGAAAAAGATCTCGGGATATATATCGACAGTCTTTCAGTATTTAAATTGTAAATAATATATTTTTTAGAATATTTGAAATGCTTTAAGTTTGCAAACAAATATATTTCGTAGAAGAAGGAGTAGATCTCGGGACAAATATCGACAGCCTTGCAGTATTTAAATTGTCAATAATATAATTTTTAGATTAATTAAAAAGTCTACAAATTTATTTCGTAATAAAATAAATAGACATCGGGGCATATATCGACTGCCCTGCAGTATTAAAATTGTAAATTATTTAATTTTTGAAATTTGTTAACAATCATTTTTCGTATTAGCAGAAATTTCATAAATGACTTAATTTTTGGAATAATGTTTAAGTATGCTAACAACCGTTTTTCGTAGTAGCAGAAATTTCGTAAATTATTGAATTTTTGGAATAATGTAAATAATATAATTTTTAGATTAATTAAAAAGTCTACAAATATATTTTATAGTAGCATAAATCGACCTCGGCGCATATATCGACAGCCCTGCAGTTTTTAAATTGTAAATTATTGAATTTTTAAAATAATGTTTAAGTTTGCTAACAACCGTTTTTCGTAGTAGCAGAAATTTCGTAAATTACTTAATTTTTGGAATAATGGTTAAGTTTGCTAACAAGCATTTTTCGTAGTAGTAGAAATTTCGTAAATTATTGAATTTTTGGAATAATGTTTAAGTTTGCTAATAATTATTTTTCGTAGTAGAAGATTTTAAAATAAAAATCTAAATATATTTCTATAAAATATTCATACCGTCCTTAGAATATTCCTAATGCATGTAAGATATTAAAAAAAGATTTTCAAGGCCGGATGCAAAATATAACCATACCTTCCAATAATCGAATCAATGACACTGAACAAAATCTGTCAAATCAGTTCCCAGCCCTATAATTATAGCTTCAAAAAATCGAATCAGTATATTTGATTATTTAAAAAACGTCGTAGCGATGCAAACTTTCAAATAAAGTTCTCTCAATATTATTACGATGCTTCAGTTCTAAGCCAGGAAATTTGAATTTTGAACATAAAAAGTCGTCCATTTCAATTGTTTTAAATTCAAATGACGGATGTCGGGAATATTGAAAAAACAATTCTGGATTGGGACACCTTTCACCTAGCGGGATGAAATATACTTTACAACCTATTCACATATCTAAAAAATATACATAAAAAAAATCATAAAAATCGGTTAAGCCGTTTTGGAGGAGTTTGGCCACAAACACCGTGACACGAGTTTTTTTTATATATATTGAGATTATTTATTGGATGTAGCTCTAATTTTAAATTTGAGATCTTAAGCGCGAGTGTTTGTCCTGTCTTACCTTATATCTAAGTAGATTAGCTTGTATGTATTAGTTAAAACACTGGTAATCAATATATTTTTTGTTTGTGTCTCTATGAGGTCAATATTAAATGAATATATTTTAAAAAATAAATTTGACATTTTCGTAGTGGGTGTTTTTAATGTCTTTGTCTAACAAAAAGTTTACATATTTCCTCAACAGCAGACCTTTTTCCGAGTTCTTCTAAAGTAGCTTCCAAATATGTTATTAATATTTCTAATTCAACAAACTTCTATCGCATCTACTATGAAGTATGTATATATATTATATTTATACACTCGGACCTCATATAGTACGGTTATATGGTTGCACAAAACGTCGTGTAATAAAAAAAATGTGTTTACGTTCCAAAAAAATATCAAAGTTAGTTAGTATCTTTTTTTAAGCAATAAATAAAATATATACATACTTGCGTATTTATTTAAAAAAAAAAACCCTATTAACATATAATGGATAGTTCATTCATCATCTATATCAATTACAATTCTAAATATTTGACTCTTTTTGGAGATCGGATGTAAGTTTTCATAGTTGGATTTAGAATTAAAATTTGTGCGACAATCGGTTATCTGCTTTTAGCGAATAACTCTTAGCGTAATTCACGATGGGCAAACGGGCCAAGCACTTATGTAATTTCCTCTTGAACTTAAAATTTATTTCATTATAAGATCAGTTTCTCCAAAAGAATGTTTTAATTCATCATCCAACTCCAAGTCGTCAATTATAGTTCTTAACGTGAAACATGTAGTTACTTCTCTGCAACTGCTTTCCGAGTTATAATAATTATTTCAATCACGGTAGGTTCACCTGACATGTTCCTTCAATATTTATTCGATATCTTGAATATCACCAAATTCTTCATCACCAATACCACGACATATGTTAGTTGCCTTTTCGAATTTATCTTCTTTTGGTGGTTCAAAATTTTCTCCAGAGACTACTTCTGGCCACATATTTTTCCAGCATGAAATTAAACTTGATTACTATATTATTTTCTTTAACAGGTGCATATACAAAGTTGTCACAAAAAATCTCAAACTCGTGTAGTTATTAATCTCTCATCTACATCGATATCATTTTTTTTATACGTTCGAAGAATACGCTTTGATACGCTTTAAATGTTCACATTTTAAGGGCTAAATTATAGACGTTGTGTTTGGTGATAAAAACAGATTTCAGCATATTTTTTTTGCTTAAACAAATTTTCTGGTGTCATTATGCAGCATAAATAATATTTAAAAAATCAAGACTATTTTTTTCATATAAGTTTCTTCATCAGGCTTAAAACATTTGAAAAAAAAATCTCTAAAAAAATTATCCGTGCTTTAAGCATTTTTATTTGCTCTCCAAGAAACAGGTAAATTTCAGTAATTTGAGGCTTAAATACCGATTAATAAATACAAGCTTCATTATGAAGCTCTCCGGAAGAATAAGAATATAAGAATAAAGATATTCTTCTTTTCGCCACCTTGAATCCCTTCACATGTTTATCGCTTTTTGATATTACGTAAGTTCGATGGGGGATATTTTTCTAGTATAATCCTCTTTCGTCAGCATTTAACATCTGGTATTGTTTGTAGTTATTCTAAAACCGTGCTGTAAAAAAACAGGTTATCATTATTTAACCATGTTATATAAAACCGTGCTGTACGATACTTTCGTGTATACAATTTTAAAACATTTCCCCGCTTCCAATGCAAAACATAAAGATTCTTAGTCTTTTTACGAGAGCTGGTTGTTTCTCAACCTCTCTTTATCGATGTAAGTAGTGATAAGGATAAGGCAAGACAAGAGGCAATAAAATCGCTCTCGCTGTACCTGGTTTTTAGGGATTGAACGGATGTAAAGAAATTTTAAACATCTTCTTCCGATCAGTGAGATCCCGGCGTCTTGAAGAATGACTGGCGAGTGAGTACCATTCATAAGATGCACTCGGCTGAACTGAGAGAGGCTGGCATGACATGGGTGGAATACAAGCAATCGGTGGAAGACAGGGAAACCTGAAAATGTCATGTGGTGGCCAATCACTCCAAATATGGAGCGACTTTGTCAGAAAAAAATAAATGTACAATATATTTAATATATGAGTATGTTTATATTGCAAAATGTATATGAATATGTTCACATTGCAATTTTTGAGTTAAACGATATTTTTGTTTTTACCGCAGAAATTATTAGTTTGTTAGCTTTATTTCCAACAAACTGAATTTTAAGCTTAAAAAAAAACCATTTTTTCATCAGTCAATAGTTTATCGCTAAAAATATATGTGAAGTAAAGTAAAATTTGACATACTAAATAAGTTTATTTTTTTCGATTTTGACAAAATGTGAACGCATCGGTTTTTGCTTTTAAAAACGCTTCCCAAGGAAGTATAAACATATTATGTTCATTGTAAATAGTATGGATAAAAAGTTTACCGCGTTGTTCTTTTGACTCGCGGCTTTACAAAATATTATGATAGCAGTTTTGAGGGAATAGGAGTGGTGTCTGGGAATACCAACTGCGGGTGCTACGAAGTTCTGGGAGATCAGCGCAGCGCTAAATCTCTGCTATGGGAACAATGCAAACCTACACTATTAACCATGATTATACGGATGGTACGCAGGTGACACTCATGTTAGGGCCGCATGGAAATCTTATTTATATTAATGTTACAGCATATTCTTAAGCCACTTCACACGTCAAGTATGTTGTCTCTTATAGTGACGTTTCAATTACGGAAGTGTTATGTCTACCTTCAAGCTTTCTCTGCAGTGAAAGTAATGTTAGATGGATAAGGTAATGAAAAGATCACCCTGTATTAACGCTAAATAAAATCAATCAACGTATTAGTGATTATATTTATGAGACGAATTTTATTATATAAGAATAAACGTAATTCGTTCGTATTTGTATCGTATCAAGACATTTTTAAAAACGATTTAACGGTTCTGTAATATCATATCAATACTATGAAATTATTTTTATTAACTCTCTTGTGAATATTAGAGCCTTATAACAAAAATATTTCTACCGAAGAATTCAAATCCCTGACGGTGCAAGGAAATAGAGGGAAACTTTTTACAATGATTTATATATTCAATGCTATTTTTAACACGAATACACAAAAGAACCCACATGTATTCGATACGTATTATTTTATTAAAGATGCCGCCCGATGAAGCCAAGCGTTTTACCTTTTTTTTTTAATCACGAATGTTATGCGTCTCCAATAGTATCTCTGCGGAGTTTCTCCATACATTAAAATATACCATGTGCACTTATAATGATTTTTTTTTAAATATTCTGTCGGTATCACTATGGGATGGTAAAGGTTAAACGAAAATAACGACAAGTTGAAAATGGCTGGCAAAGCAATGCAAAATTTACGAACCGCGCCGTTACCTACTCGGTAGCGAACAAATTTTACGAGCTAAACGTTTGATAGCACTTCTAATGATGATCTCGTATCGAGCCATTTGTGCCTCAGCTGTTTTGGGACATATCTTCATTGCTTAACTTTACTATGATTCTTATATACATATTCCATTTTTTTTTAAACTTTACTAAAGAGCCTTTTTTTTAAACAAAACACTGAGTTAATTTAAAATTTCGACTAAAGGTGCTTGATGGAAATTCAATAATAATTTAGAATTATTTTTATTTTGTACACTTCCATTAAATCTTTGGTCGAACACGACCCGGGTTTCGCCTCTCGGCATCTTCCGGTGTCGAATGCACTTAGTTCGAGTGCATTCGCGCATTAGTATTTTTGTTATTTTTATTTGAAAATATTTTTTGTGATGAAACGGATTTTTTTACACTATCATCATTATTTGATTAAATATTCTCTAAAATTTGCCAGATGATGCGACAAAAATATTGTTTTCCTTTTTTAAGTATTTATGATAAATATACTTAACATAATTAAAATTTGGGAAATATTTGACAAAGTGATATAAGATGCTGCATTACTAGAGTTGATAACTTAATGATAAGTTAGTTTTTTCTGTTTTCCGAAAGTGGGGATTTATTAATCTTTGATGATTTTTAAATTATATGCTAAACGGGTGTTAAGCAGGTGTTAATCATTTTAATTTTGTATAAGTATGAAATCACTTATACTGAAACTTGTAAATTATTTTTAATGTCAATTGTTGTTTACACCTTTTCATTTCAATTTATTTTTGTATAAATAGCTCTATTAAATTATATGTATTATCGGTTGGCAATGCTACCAATGAGCAAGATCTTTCCGGATCTTTTAAATAAAGTTGAATAAAGTATAAAGGAATATTGTGTTTTTATTAATTAGCAATATAACTTAGCTTTGAAAAGGTATACAATATATCTTTTCATTTATTATAACATCTTTCCTTATATTGAATTATACAGTATTTTGCCACCTGTGTGGTCGAGTGGTCAACGTCGTTGGCTTCGGTTACGGAGGTCTTGGGTTCAAATCACGGTACTGACAGTTTTATAAATTGATTTTTCAATCGATTTATGAATTTCTGTTCGAAGGCATGGATGTATGTGATGTCTTGAATTCCCCCCTCCCACCCATCCTATCATATGAACGGGGCGTATCGAGAGCGATTAGCTAACCTTTAGTCCTGTCCTAGTCCTATCATTCTATTCCTACTCTCTTTGGAGAAAGAGAGGTTGAGAAACTGAGTAACAAGCAGTTCTGCTGAGTAACAACACATCTGTTGAGATAAACTCCATTAGGAGTCCATATGCTCCACATTGGGAGCGGATATGGTAAAAAAAATACAGTATCAAATGCGACAGATTAACTTGAGTATATCCCGGACTAATAATAAAAATGCAAAGGAAATTAAGTTTTATCATGTATAATTCATAACATTAACATTTTAAAACGGTCTTAATAACGGCAATGGATTGATATTTGTTTACTCACTAATGATATCGTTGAATTGATTATGTCTAATAACTTCTAGTTGAACTGCTGTATTAAGTTTAGGGCCTTTACTAAATAGATTACAAATAAACATATGTGTACTGAATAAATAATTATGCCATGCTATTTTTTATGTGGTGGTTTGCAAATTCTGAGTTTGTTCATCATTTATTTCTAACCAAAAAAAAAATACACGTACCTTAGCAAAAATGTACTTAGCACTTTCCACGTGATTAATTTAAATTTGATAGGTTGCTTTACCGAATAAACCAATATAAAGGTTGATAAAAATGTTAATTTTACAAAAATACTTTAATTTTGTATCGTGTGTATGTTATGGCTAATTTGTGCCAAGGTTTTATTTTGTCATATTTACATTAAATTAATATGTGCCTTTGATAACATAATTATGTCGTTTATTTTCTATAATTGAATAATTGTTTCTATAAAGAGCTTCACTTAAACGTTTTTATAAAAAGCAAAGGTTGTATCTTTTGTCAGAATACATTTTTAAATATCAAACGACATCTGTTAAAAGGGCAACGTTTCATGTAACTTGTCATCTAAAAATAACACTTTGAATGTTTCTTCCGTTTTTTGTCAAGACTGCGTCGATTTCCTTCCAACCCACCCAAAACTGTATGGCGATTTCCCGCATTTCTTAAATTCACGAGTGATATATAGAATACATATCCGCCTACAAGTCGGACAGGACTGACGACACTTGACATGCAGCAGTCACAGTTTGTGATTCATTGGGGAAGTTGATTGAGCGACTGTCAATCAAAAGTTAGGACTCTTATTAGGAAAAATTGGCCAATAATGTTTTGGTAGGCGTTTCATTTGATTATTTAAAGGTTTGTTTGTTTTATAAGCAACTTAAAAGATACTCATATAATTTTAGATCGCTTTTTTCTACTTTTAATTTAGAGTAAATCGAATCCTAATGGAGCTTATATGTATCACTCTACAATTTCATCACTTGATATTGATTGCAATAAGCAAAAATCGTCCTGATATTTATTAAATAATGTGAAATCAGTATAAGAACACCAATAATTGACAGTGAATACATGATTAACGGATGTTCTAAAATACTTCTTGCTACTATCTCACTTAGTCTTTGTTCAGAAAAATAAGAATTGAATTAGTAGTTAACTAGTTGCTTTCACTACGATTTTTGTTGATGTTTAGATGGTTGTGAGAGAGCTAATACATCTTTACTGTCGAACAAAAAGCCATGTTTCAATCAGAGAAAAATTAATATATGAACCCGAGAACGAGAGTTTTACCACTTCGGTGCTTTTTTACCAAGAACTGGATGCTATTAAGTGACGAAGATCAATACATTATTCTCTTACGAAGTTTGATTTAGGAAAGTACTGTTAGTAATGCGTAAGAGAAATATAAGTAAACAAACACAAAAATCCATTCCCTAGCACACACATACACAAATATTTTAAAAAAAAAGTATACACACGGGGAACCGAAGCCATCAGATTGAACGCTTTAACTGTTATATTATTATATTCAAGGCAGTAGATGTTTTTTAACATCAAAATAAAAATTTCTTTGACATTTGATAAAAGAAGAAACAGGTAAAACTCCATTTATAATTTGTTTTTTTCTTTTAGTTTGTACGGTAAAAAAATAGTTACTAATAGATTAATCGAAAAAGGATGAATATCCTTACAGTAGAGTTCACCTATCTTCTAATTGGATTATCATCATTAGTAGCCGTGATGAAATCCAGTAATGAGAAAAGTCGCTTATGTAATATTTTATTCATTCTGTTCTTTGACTACATGGTTAGCTTTGTTCTATTCTATAAATCTGATTAAATGCTAAAATATTTAAAGTAATTGTAACTCATGTTTCGAAGTTGAACCTGAATAAGAATATCATATATTATTATTGTATAAAAACACCAAGAGATAAAAGAAATCTTGGCTGCAAATATTATGCTTATTATAACTGTAACAGTTATTTATTTATTGTTTAAAATTGCAGTACGTGACATTACAGCTGACGCTAATTCGCCATGCACTTGACAAATATAATTAAAATAAAAAACAGAGCACAATACATCAAAATCAACACACAAATTCAAGAAATAACAAAGTAAAACCTAACAAACAGTTCACAAATACTGTTACTAAAAATGTCCAGTCTCACAGCCCTTGAAACTGGCGACTCATACGTCTTACGCGAGGGAAAAGTTTTTAGAAAAAAAATGTTATAATTTCGCCCAATATTCATGAGAATTTCAGGATTATAAACCCGGCCTTAGGGAGAATAAGAGAAAGATGCTTTAAACTTGTAAACGATCTTCGAGGTTCAAGAGAGTGAAGTGATAGCATTGGAAATTAGCAACAGAAATTTGATGGGGTAGTATTCCTTTAAGGAATATCAAAGGGAAAGAATTTTTTTTTTGAAATAGTAATATCTTAGTAATTTCTTATGGACTCTCCAATTGCAGCTTGTATGAACTTTCATATATGTTCTAAATGATGGATTCATAGTCAAGCGTACTTAAGACCAAAGAAACATAAAGCGTGCGAAACAAAGTTGGGTTTTTAAACGGCTTGCGTTTGCCGACAATAAAACGAAGAAGTAATGTTAGCTAGTTTGCTAATGTAACGCTACATATAACATGCCTTTGTCGAGTTTTTTTTTCAGTAAAGCAATTTTTTTTAAACAAAAATCTACGATTTTATTATAAAGCGTATTATGTTTTGGCACAATAATGAAATAGAAAATACCGCTAAGCAACTGCAAAAAATGATTGAATACGTGAAATATGCTTGGAAATATCATGCATATCTAATATTTGATTGAGATAATTACTATTCGACCAACTTCCCAGTAATTTATATTATTTTATATGAAAATGTGTATTTAGTTTAAAAAAAAGAAGATATTTATCAAATCTGTCAATCTTATTATGAAAAAATTTAATAACGTTGTTATTCCATAATATGTTGTAAAACGTGCTTTGCTTCTTTGTTTTTTTTTTGCCATCGCTTTTAACACATTGTATTTGTATAATACGAAATAAATAATTTAAGCTAAGTCAGAAGTTTCCAAAATTTATGTTACTACACCCCCCTTTGAATAAACATATCTTCGCGTCTCCCCATTCATTAATTCATATAATAATAAAAACATGTTTTAAAAAATAAAGAAATATATTTCAATGTTCGCGCCTCCCTTTACAATAATCTACGCCAGTGGTCGGCAAACTTTTTGTACTCACGGACCACTGAATTCACAATTTTAATCCAGCGGACCACTAACTATAATTTTGTGTTAAATATTATATATTGAAATAAAAGTGATCAAATGCGTCTAAAATGGACCTAGTACATCAAATAAAACTATTAATTATATTTATAAAGCTTTAATAACTTATAATGCGATGGATCTTCCTGGATATTTGAAATGATAAAATTTATATTTGGTTCCAATGATGTAACTGCAAGACGGAGATCGATGTCGTGTTTTGACTGCTGTAACAGATGAAAAGGTCTTTTTGCATAAATATGTGTGGAGAATTGAATTAAATTTTTCACTAAGAAATCACTTTTAATTCACTCTTTATAGAAAGCCAACACTAAGCTATTGATAAGGTGAATGAATTTAACTTTGAGAGAGTCGTCGGATAAAAGATCGATGAGGCTTTCTTTTAGCGTCATGCATAAATTAGTATCTTGAATGTTTGCTCCAAACGGATCCATTATCCACATTTATCCATGTCTAGGATTTTCATTTTTTTGGGTAATATGATCAAAAGATTCTGTGAGTGATTCCAAGTGCTTTTGAACCAGGGTTACCACTTAATAATTTATATCATTCTCCCTCATGTATTCTTCAATAAATGAAAACTTTTGCAAATCGTCTTCAACTAATCGCGCTTGCCACAGTAATATATATTTTAAGCACGTCCGTTAATTCTCCTTGTAAGGATAAATTTACTTAGTTTCATCTTCCCACAAACCGAATAATCGGTTCAATATTCTGCCACTTGACAGCCATCTCACCTGAGCATGACGATAAAGATGACTATACTCAGAAAACATATATTTGCAAAGTGCCACAAATATTTGAGAATTGAGTACTTTGTGTCAAATTTCATTTATAATTTCAATGACATTAGATAATAGTTCGTTTAGTTCTGGGGAGATTTTTTTCGATACAAGTTATTCACGGGTAGATAAAATGTGTGGGTTACCATCTTTATTCACAATTAGAACAACTCATGAAAGATGTCCAGTCATGCATATCTCGATATATTTTTTTCCATTGAATTCCGTTTTTCAGGAAATAACTATTAAGTGCTTCAAAAATCTCACAACTTCTACCCGGAAATTAAGCAAACAATGTAGTTTTTCGTTTAAATGTTCTTCATACTTAACCCTGACAATACAGAGTAAGATCACTTTGTTTGTAATATCAGTAGATTTGTCATGTTGAATTGAATAAAACGATGATTTTTTCTGTTGGTAGGATTAGAAAATTAAAATAATGTCACGATTTCTCTGCGGACCACCAAAATTTTCTCGCGGACTACACTTTTCCGTCCGTTAGTCTACGCCTCCCCAAGGAGGCTTGCCTACCAGCTTGAGTATCGCCGAGTCAAGAAACAAAATTCTAAAAATATTATTTAATAAAACAAGACTAATGCTTTGCTTTATTAAAAAGGTATTCATCAAACAATCATAATTTAAATAGGTGTGTTTGTGTAATCTAATTTTTCATACAATTGCAAGGAATATTTAAAAACAATTTTGCGATATAATTTGGTAATTTATAATTTTTTCACATTCGGCATATATTGATGTAATAATTAATACACAGATACATATAAACATTCTTCTTTATGCTACGCTACACTTTCATTCATTTGAGATTGACGATAATAGTGAAAGCAAATTTCATGACTTCTACGATTCACCTACTAACTTTTCAAAGTCATCACAGTTGTATGTAGATTCAACCATTTGGTGTTATCACACTAAAATATAGCGTTGCTTAAATGTTTGAGATAATATTCTCAAATTTCTACCACCTACGAAGAATAGAGATTAAAAACTCGTTTGATCAAAAATGGGTTGTGTTCTGCTTAACTTATTACAAAAAAAAAACACAAAAGACTGAAGATTTTTTTGTATGTCAATTCGATTCGTTTTCTTTTTAACTGTATCCAGATACTTAAATACACGGCAAGTATAAAACAGACTCCTTGGCAAGCAAGTAAAATCAACCTAAAGGATTGAATTCTCTTTCTTTTAAATTAAAGTTACTGAATATACTTAACATTAAAAAAATAGTTGTCAAGAGAAGTTTTTTCGTGTGCTTTCAACCCTTTTTCTATTCAGTATCCTTCGTTCTGTAACTGACATTGATCTATGAGTGAGCTTTCTTTTCATTGTTAAGAATAAGCACAAGTCATTGACTTTAGGATAAACAATTTAGTTTTCGCGGAAGTAAAGTTTTATATCTGAATAGTAGTAAAAGGACAAAAAAAATATAAGGGAAGTGGTGCCCTTTCTACGTCAAATCCTTTTTATTTGTTTATTGGAAGGTTTTTCTGTACCATGATCATTATATGCAACAATTAAGCTTTAGTGTTATTATTGCGGAGCCTTAAATTATCTAACATGTCGGGAAATATATAATTTTTCTAGAAAAATCTTTTTTTGAATATTTTATAATTTTCTATTTCACATAAGTAATTGCCGTGTCAGAACAAACATCGAATAATAGTGATACCAAAGTTCTTCTTTGTTTCATATCAACTCGTCAAATCCGGAAAAAATACTCATAAAATGTCAAGGGTTTTTGTAATCGATACTGTTCTGATTCAGACAGTCGCAACATAATTTATTATATTATACATATGTAGAAAACGAGAATGTCGAGAAATTCTTAAGAATACGCAGTGTTTTTTTTGAGCATTTACAATTATTTTTTAAGGAGTGAAATATTTATTATATAACGTAACTTAGATTTTTAGAATCAAAGCCCTCTGTAGTGAAAGCCATGCTGAAAAGTTGAAAACAAGTACTTTTTTCAGATGAGCGGTCCGGATTCATAATGTTCAAAGTAATATCACATCATTATGAAACCATTGGTTTCTGTTATATTGTAGGAAATACATATTTATATTGTAATTATATATCTTTTCAAAAAATCTCTGAGAAAAAAAGCAAACAATGAGGGCAAATCATTTTATAAAAAATATTTTTTTTACAATATTTCAATACAGAATATGAGGTTGGATAGTTAATTAAAAAAATCAATGTCATTATTGGGATTTTAATCAATTAATAGTTAATCTCAAAATTTATTTGTACACACTGGTTCGTTACTCAATCTTTCCATAGGATTTCTCAAGTCATATCAGTAATCAAAAATCAGTAAGTCAAACTAGGGTAAAACATTTCTCGTTAATATTTACTTATATATATTTCCATTATTATATGACAAGACGCAGCATTTATTTCATAATTTATTTATTTATCACAATATATTTTTTTTTAAACCATGTCCGCTCCCAATGTGGAGCATATGGACTCCTAATGGAGTTTATCTCAACAGAAGTGTTTTCTACGAGAACTGTTTGTTACTCAGTTGCTCAACCTCTCTTTTTACAAAGAGAGTAGGGATAGAAGGATAGGGCTAGGACAGGATTAGTGGAAAGCTAATCGCTCTCGATACGCCCCGTTCATAGGATAGGATGGGTGAGAGGGGGGAATTCAAGATATCACATATATCCATGCCTTTGAACAGAAATTCATAAATTGATTGAAAAATCAATTTATAAAACTGTCAGTACCGGGATTTGAACCCGGGCCCTCCGTAGCCGAAGCCAACACCGTGGACCACTCGACCACACAGGTGGCTAAATATTAAGCAAAATATCATATATATATTATAATATCACAATAGCCGTCAAAATCGTATATAATATAATATGAATTCCGCTTGTTACTGTTGTTTTATGTAATTTATAATTAATGTTTTATATAACTGTGATATTTAATAGTGGGAAGTTAAATTTTTTTTTGTTTTACCACACATCGCATTTCTTGCCATTCGCTATATTTATTACAATCATTACTTAATTTGCATATATGACCCTTCCGATGTATCGTAAATTGTAAATTAATATCACCAAAGAATCACAGAATATCCATACAAGAAATCTTTCAAACATGTTATATTCAACGAAAAATAAACTTATAAATTGGAATTTATAGTTGATCTACGTATAACCGCCATACAATTTGTTAGGAGAGGCTGGGATTCAACGGCCCGGTCTTTTTTGCTGTTTTTTTCTACAACACTGCTTGAACCTTAAGACTGCTATGACAGAACTAAAATTCATTGCATTACAAAAAGAAACAATTGTTCTTATTGGGAAAATCATTGATTTATTCCGAAACAAATTAACCAATGCATTAATTATAGCTGATAAAATGCAATAAAATAAATTGGACAAAATAAATAAAGCATCTGTTATTTACATTCCACGTTTTTTATTAGAAACAGATCCGGTTCAACTGACCGGGAACATTATCAACTAGTGAAATTTTAAATCTATTCAGACTTAACAGTGAGTACCTTGAAGCTGAACAAAAATTTGTTTCAAACAAAAAACAAATTATATCCAACTGTCTTGACAGTGCATTGATCAACTAGACAGCATTTTCATTAGTGTTTTATAGCCAATGGGAAAAATATGATAAAAACATTAGACACGCGATCAGTTTTCATTACTAGCAGTTTTATGAGAATAAACTTGGTGCCGTAAAAGAAGAGATGCGATCATCAAAAAATTTGAAAAATTAAATTTGGTTGGATATACATATTGATTGAAAAAAAAATTGTTATAAAAACGCACATTTACTCTCTAAATAAAAATTAAAGCATGCCAAGAACCACAGATATATTAAAACGTTTGTATATTGACCACAATCAGTTTTCCACCAAAGGGCTCATTACATCGATGTTTATTAATTTTGTATTATAACGAAAAAATAAAGCTGCCTATATTGAATATCATGTTATTTGGTGACGTGCTTATTATTGTCCATCATATGACTCTCCTTTGTCAAACGATATCTATTTTAAGTCACTGGGTTGTAAAGGTACAGGTAAAAGGATAGCTTTATCTAGGTTTGGGTTCACAGGTTTATATTTGAAATGACATATACACACCTTCACTGCCTTCCGTCACACAATGCATGTGTTGGTACACTCTATGTGATTTTATTTTCAAAACATGAGCTATATACGTTGAGGGCTTATAAATAATCATAAAAAAAAGACTTCAAAAACTTAAAAAAATGGTTCATCTGCTCATTCGTAAAACGTTTTTATCTTATTTCTTTCTATTTTTAATGTTTTAAAATGTCATTATAGTAAATTCCAATGCGTCAAATACTTTAAATAAACGAGATGAACTCGATGAGTTTTTATGTAAATGACTCGAAATCAACCCGAGGAGAAGTAACATCACGAAAACCAACGTCTTAGATCTCAAATTAAAATTAGAAAAAATCTAAATTTTTCAATTAACTTTACCGGAAATCAAACTCAGACTTGCCTGCTCAATAAAGCCAGGCTCTTAGCAACCAGACCACAGCGAGTGACTTTGATTAAGTCTGCAATTTAAAGCTTAATAGAATCGAAATAAAATTATACACACGATTGCATTGTTAATATTCTGCTATCGAAATAAAGTACTTCTTACTGCACAGCTTACTATTACCCTACGGAAGCATGCTTCGCAAATTTCTCGTAAGGTGACCGACCATATATAAGTAACAAAACAAATACAGTTTTATGGATGTATTGAATATTATTTTTTAAGCGTATGGACAAAATCTGCCTTTTTTATGAAGATTAATTATAATAGACATTTAGGTATACGGATAATCTTAAGCAAACCTTTCGGCAATGACGTTTTGCCCCAAGTATATTGGCTCAAAAGAAATTGTATTGACAAATTAATATTTGGTGAAATCGGCGAAATTTTAGGATGAAAGATTCCATCTTTAATTTTGGATGTAGTATTGTTAACTCATTAAGTTTTAAGCTATTTTATTAATATTAGATAATATTGAAACACTGTTAACGGTTACTTTGAATTTAAAATACATATGCTTCGATTGGGTCGTGAAAATATTCCTTTAAATAACAAGTCCATATTTGTTGAATAAATCGCAACTTTTTCACCAATCACAATCGTAAGTTATCTGCCGTTATATGATATTGTAAAACGCTTAATAGATATGTTTTGTTTCTATTAATATAAATATACTGTCATACATTTCTCACCTTTTAAAAAATAACTATTGCTTATATCGTTGTGTGTGTTCATTATTTTAATAAATATGACGTATATTTTGTGACATTCACAATAAATTACCCGAAACTAGTAGGATCGTAAGTCTGCGTAATTAAATATGGCTTGAGAATGTGATTATAATTATTTGTGTGTGTTGTAGAATAATATAAAAAATAAATATGTAATACATAACTAACGTGACACATAACATCTAAAATATTATATCTTGTTTATGACAAAATGTTTTATTTGCTTAATATGTTTATATGCAAATAAAATAATTCAAAAAAGTAATAACAATATTATATTGGTAAAATTCATTTAAAAAAAGACTAAGTAACCACCTGATTTGAAAAAAAATACTATAAAGTATTTTTTACGGTATTTGAAAACACGTTAAAGTATTCAGTATTTTTTAAAAATATTAATTAATACGTTTTGTATTTTCCATCGAAAAAAAATACCGAAGCTTTAAATACTGACGTTTATTAAATTAAGCTTTAGTGAAATTAAAGTGTCTGTCAAACAGTTCTGACGATCGCGTAATATAAAAATGTTTAAAAAATGTAGAAATAATTAACTACTAGCTGTAAACCCGTTGACCTCAACGGGGGAGATTTTTAAGTAGTCAGAAAATTTAACGGCGTGAAAAATAAATTGTAAATTGTAAATAATATAATTTTTAGAATAATTGAAATGTTTAAGTTTGATAACAAATATATTTCGTAGAAGAAAAAAGAGACCTCGGGGCATATATTGACAGCCCTGCCCTGCAGTATTTTAATAGTATATAATATAATTTATAGAATAATTGAAATGTTTAAATTTGCTAACAAATATATTTCGTAGAAAAATAAATAGACCTCGAAACATATATCGACAGCCCTGCAGTATTTAAATTATAAATAATATATTTTTTAGAATAATTGAAACGTTTAAGTTTGCTAAAAAATATATTTCGTAGAAGAAAAAATAGACCTCGGAGCATATATCGACAGCCCTGCCCTGCAGTATTGAAATTGTATATAATATATTTTTTAGAATAATTAAAAAGTCTAAGTTTTCTAATAAATATATTTCGTAGCATAATTTTCGGGGACAATCGTACAGATGGACGGACGGACATTATCGACTATTAATATATAGACTAGCTGTAAGCCCGTTGACCTCAACGGAGGGGATTTTTGATGCATTTTTAAGTAGTCAGAAAATTTAGCGGCGTGAAAAATAATTTTTTAATTGTAAATAATATAATTTTTAAAGTACTTGAAATGTTTAAATTTTCTAACAAACATATTTCGTAGAAAAATAAATAGACCTCGGGACGTATATCGACACACATGCACTATTTAACTGGAAATAATATAATTTTTAGAATAATTAAAATATTTAAGTTGGCTAGCAAATAGTAGTAACAGAAATAGACCTGGTAAATTATTTAATTTTTGGAATAATTTTTAAGTTTGCTAACAATCGTTTCTCGTAGTAGCAGAAATTTCGTAAATTATTGAATTTTTGGAATAATGTTTAATTTTGCTAACAATCATTTCTCGTACCAGCAGAAATTTTGTAAATAATTTAATTTTTGAAATAATGTTTATGTTTACTAACAACCATTTTTCGTAGGAGCAGAAATAGACCTCGTAAATTACTTAATTTTTGGAATAATGTTTAAATTTGCTAACAATCATTTTTCGTAGTAGCAGAAATTTCGTGAATTATTGAATTTTAGGAATAATATTTAAGTTTGCTAACAACCATTTTTCGTAGTAGCAGAAATAGACGTCTAAAACTTTTGAATTGTGATTATTTTATCGAATATTAATATATAGACTAGCTGTAAGCCCGTTGCCCAGTATTTTATTTTATTTTATTTTATGGTATTTTATTTTAATTTAATTTATTTAATTTAATTTAATTTAATTTAATTTTAATTTAATTAAATTAAATTAAATTTTATTATATTTTATTTTATTTTATTTTATTTTATTTTATTTTATTTTATTTTATTTTATTTTATTTTATTTTATTTTATTTTATTTTATTTTACTTTATTTTATTTTATTTTATTTTATTTTATTTTTATTTTATTTTTATTTATTTTATTTTTATAGTTAGCAAACATTTCGTAAATTATTTAATTTTTGGAATAATGTTTAAGTTTGCTAACAACCATTTTTCGTAGTAGCAGAAATTTCGTAAATTATTTAATATTTAGAATAATGTTCAAGTTTGCTAACAACCATTTTTCGTAGGAGCAGAAATTTCGTAAATTATTTAATATTTGGAATAATGTTCAAGTTTGCTAACAACCATTTTTCGTAGGAGCAGAAATTTCGTAAATTATTTAATATTTGGAATAATGTTCAAGTTTGTTAACAACCATTTTTCGTAGGAGCAGAAATTGCGTAAATTATTTAATAATTCGAATAATGTTCAAGTTTGCTAACAACCATTTTTCGTAGGAGCAGAAATTTCGTAAATTATTTAATATTTTGAATAATGTTCAAGTTTGCTAACAACCATTTTTCGTAGGAGCAGAAATTTCGTAAATTATTTAATATTTGGAATAATGTTCAAGTTTGCTAACAACCATTTTTCGTAGGAGCAGAAATTGCGTAAATTATTTAATATTTGGAATAATGTTCAAGTTTGCTAACAACCATTTTTCGTAGGAGCAGAAATTGCGTAAATTATTTAATAATTCGAATAATGTTCAAGTTTGCTAACAACCATTTTTCGTAGTAGCCGAAATTTCGTAAATTATTTAATTTTTGGAATAATGTTCAAGTTTGCTAACAACCATTTTTCGTAGTAGCCGAAATTTCGTAAATTATTTAATATTTGGAATAATGTTCAAGTTTGCTAACAACCATTTATTGTAGTATATATTTTATTCAACTAATTTTCAAATACGCTAACAAATACATTTCGTAGAAGAGGACATCAGTACGCACACATTTGTGAAAAGCGAGTTTAAAGTTAAAAGTGAAAAGCGAGTGATTATTTTATCGACCATTAATATATATATTTTGCAGTTTTTATTGTTTTAATAGTGTAGTGCTGTGGTAGTTTAGTGTTCAATAGTGTTTTTCAAAGTGAATTTCAAAGAAAAGCTTATTATTTTTTACCGAAGTGGTTTTTACTTAACTGCAATTCCTGTGATGCTAAAAAATATATATTGGTCAAACAGGAAGATAGTTTAGTATAATCGTATGCTTCTGCCAAAAAGGTGATGAACTCCTTAAGTTGGAAACCATTTATTTCTAAATAACCATACTTCAATAACTTCAATAATTTGATATCAATAACATCAAAAAAAATCGGTAAAATTTGATGAACAACATAATTTGAAATCAAAAGGCATAAATTCTTGCTTAATTCATATTTGTTAACCTGCATTTACTATTCATACTTAAGTATTGATATAGTTAAACTCTTTTTAGAATCCTCATGGCTGTTGTATTTGAAAAATTATATTACTTTCCTGTATGACCTGGAGTTCAATTTTTGGTTTTGCTTAATGTGAAGTTAAATGTTTAACAACATTGTAAAAAAATCCAAGATCAATAAATAATTTGAATTCTTTGATAATGACCACTCTAAATACAATTGTTTTTTGTGCAATTGCATATTATGATCATAATAAACATAATAAACATTTTGACTATAGCCGATTTAGTGCCACTGTATTAACGAGTTCATGTATTTTCTTATCGGTTGAAGGCAAAACTGGTCTTGATCATATTAAAAAAAGTGGAATGAAAACAAAAGAATGTTTTATTTATTTGAATATAATTACTTTCCACCAATTATTGGCTGTGGACACAAAAAAGTGATAATTACACACTTTTGTAGTTAAACTATATTAAAATTAATCAAAACAAAAATTTAGCTTTTAGTTTAATTTTTTAAGACATGACGTTTAACGGTTTTTTCTTGAAACTATTAAAATGGTCTACAATTAAATTGTTACTAGCTGTAAGCCCGTTGCCCAGCAACGTGAGATTTTTGTTGCATAGTATTTAATTTAATTTAATTTTATGTTATTTTATTTTATGGTATTTTATTTTATTTTATTTTATTTTATTTTATTTTATTTTTATTTATTTTATTTTATTTTTATAGTTAGCAGAAATTTCGTAAATTATTGATTTTTTGGAATAATGTTCAAGTTTGCTAACAGCCATTTTTCGTAGTAGCAGAAATTTCGTAATTTATTTAATATTTGGAATAATGTTTAAGTTTGCTAACAACCATTTTTCGTAGTAGCAGAAATTTCGTAAAATATTTAATTTTTAGAATAAAGTTTAAGTTTGCTAACAACCATTTTTCGTATGAGCAGAAATTTCGTAAATTATTTAATATTTGGAATAATGTTTAAGTTTGCTAACCATTTTTCGTAGTAGCAGAAATTTCGTAAAATATTAAATTTTTAGAATAATGTTTAAGTTTGCTAACAACCATTTTTCGTATGAGCAGAAATTTCGTAAATTATTGAATTTTTGGAATAATGTTCAAGTTTGCCAACAGCCATTTTTCGTAGTAGCAGAAATTTCGTAAATTATTTAATATTTGGAATAATGTTGAAGTTTGCTAACAACCATTTTTCGTAGGAGCAGAAATTTCGTAAATTATTGAATTTTTGGAATAAAGTTTAAGTTTGCTAACAACCATTTTTCGTATGAGCAGAAATTTCGTAAATTATTTAATATTTGGAATAATGTTTAAGTTTGCTAACCATTTTTCGTAGTAGCAGAAATTTCGTAAAATATTTAATTTTTAGAATAATGTTTAAGTTTGCTAACAACCATTTTTCGTAGGAGCAGAAATTTCGTAAATTATTTAATATTTGGAATAATGTCCAAGTTTCCTAACAACCATTTTTCGTAGTAGCCGAAATTTCGTAAATTATTGAATTTTTGGAATAAAGTTTAAGTTTGCTAACAACCATTTTTCGTAGGAGCAGAAATTTCGTAAATTATTGAATTTTTGGAATAATGTTGAAGTTTGCTAACAACCATTTTTCGTAGTAGCAGAAATTTAGTAAATTATTCAATTTTTGGAATAAAGTTTAAGTTTGCTAACAACCATTTTTCGTAGAAGCAGAAATTTAGTAAATTATTGAATTTTTGGAATAATGTTCAAATTTGCTAACAACCATTTTTCGTTGGAGCAGAAATTTCGTAAATTATTTAATATTTGGAATAATGTCCAAGTTTGCTAACAACCATTTTTCGTAGTAGCAGAAATTTCGTTAAATATTTAATTTTAAGAATAATGTTTAAGTTTGCTAACAACCATTCTTTGTAGGAGCAGAAATTTCGTAAATTATTTAATATTTGGAATAATGTCCAAGTTTGCTAACAACCATTTTTCGTAGGAGCAGAAATTTCGTAAATTATTTAATTTTTGGAATAATGTTGAAGTTTGCTAACAACCATTTTTCGTAGTAGCAGAAATTTAGTAAATTATTCAATTTTTGGAATAAAGTTTAAGTTTGCTAACAACCATTTTTCGTAGTAGCAGAAATTTAGTAAATTATTGAATTTTTGGAATAATGTTCAAGTTTGCTAACAACCATTTCTCGTTGGAGCAGAAATTTCGTAAATTATTGAATTTTTGGAATAATGTTCAAGTTTGCTAACAACCATTTTTCGTAGGAGCAGAAATTTCGTAAATTATTTAATATTTGGAATAATGTCCAAGTTTTCTAACAACCATTTTTCGTAGGAGCAGAAATTTCGTAAATTATTTAATTTTTGGAATAATGTTCAAGTTTGCTAACAACCATTTTTCGTAGTAGCAGAAATTTCGTAAATTATTTAATTTTTGGAATAATGTTGAAGTTTGCTAACAATCATTTTTCATAGTACCATAAATCGACCTCGGCGCATATATTGACAGCCCTGCAGTTTTTAAATTGCAAATTATTTAATATTTTGAATAATGTTCAAGTTTGCTAACAATCATTTTTCGTAGTAGCAGAAATATCGTAAATTATTATATTTTGGAATAATGTTTAAGTTTGCTAACAACCATTTTTCGTAGTAGGAGAAATTTCGTAAATTATTAAATCTTGGGAATAATGTTCAAGTTTGCTAACAACCATTTTTCGTAGTAGCATAAATTTCGTAAAATATTCAATTTTTGGAACAAAGTTTAAGTTTGCTAACAACCATTTTTCGTAGTAGCAGAAATTTCGTAAATTATTGAATTTTTGGAATAATGTTCAAGTTTGCTAACAACCATTTTTCGTAGGAGCAGAAATTTCGTAAATTATTTAATATTTGGAATAATGTTCAAGTTTGCTAACAACCATTTTTCGTAGGAGCAGAAATTTCGTAAATTATTGAATTTTTCGAATAAAGTTTATGTTTGCTAACAACCATTTTTCGTAGTAGCAGAAATTACGTAAATTATTTAATTGTTGGAATAATGATTAAGTTTGCTAACAACCATTTTTCGTAGTAGCAGAAATTTCGTAAATTATTTAATTTTCGGAATAATGTTAAAGTTTGCTAACAATCATCTTTCGTAGTAGCAGAAATTTTGTAAATTACTTAATTTTTGGAATAATGTTTAAGTTTGCCAACAATTATTTTTCGGATTTTAAATTATTTAACAATTATTTCCAATAAAAATCAAAAGATCAAATCCAATTTTTCAATAAAAAATCAGTTGCACATTTTGTCCAAGTGTATGAAAAAAGCAAAATATTATTCTATGATATATCCATATCATAATTTGAATATTCTTAATGTATTAAAGAATTCTAACAGATTTTCAAGGTCAGAAGTGAAAAGATTCATCATTATGATTCAATTGATCAAATCCGCTCCAAAAAATATTAGTCTCACATCGACTCACACGATCAAACGATTCATTTCGATAGCCCTATAATCATAGTTTGCAATAGTCGAATTAAAGTCTTTGATTATTCGAATATTATGATCTATGATGATACTATACTTTAGCTCTACACCAAGAAATATCGAATTTTCAAACGTGGCGATATCAGAACATTTACGTGCTGTTTAAAATAAGCCGCTTCCATTGGATAGAACAAAATTTCAAAAATGTGCTGTCCAAAATAAATCGTCATCATTGGTCTGTACCTTACTGCGGACGATTTACAAACAAACATTATCGGCTATTAATGTTATGATTGGAAAAATACGTCTTTAGTATGAATTAAAAAATGGTGACAGTGGGCTGTGGTTGAGTTGAGGAGGGGGTGAGGCAAGGGGAGGGGAAATTGCGGACAAAATGAATGAATGGCGATAGCGTTCAGGGGCGGGGGGAAGGAGACCGTCTTTCTTGACGTCATCGAAAAGGTGAAATCGCGACCATAGTTCGAATAAACAAATGGAATCAGCGCGGCTTGGCAGGAGGAGGGGGAGGGGCAGGGGGAGGGGAAATCGAAGACATCTTACACTCACTCACTCAGACAAACATACAAACATACAAACAAACGGACATTATCGGCTATTAATATATAGATTTTTCCTTGACAACAGGAAACATTTTTTCAACAATGTATAGGAAACCGGTCTTGACATTTATAAATAAAGTACAACGGAATATTGTGTTTATCTTAGTATAGGAATGTCACATGGCCTCAAAAAAGACTGTCTGTTACCTTGAAATACTTAGGCGAGCACTTTCCAGATACCGTAAGTATTTTATAAGTCAGTGAATAAAATTAATAAGGAAATTCTCCAAATTCTGAAAGTACAACGTGAAAAAATTCCCTTATTTTCGTAGAAAATCCATTTTCCCTTGTCATTTTGACGAAGGTGTTAGTAGAGGGTACAAAGTACAATCTAAGATTCAAGAAATCTTCTTTAAACATACGCAGGTCTTGGAAACTTCTTTGTCTAACTTCTTTTGCATTAAAAAAACAAAACATAGAATTTTGAAAACGATTATTATTATTTCCATTCCAAAATGTAATTACATAATATACGATAAAATACTTTAAGCTGTCTCAAAAAGGTCTGAAAATTTATCTAATTAATAAATTTATTTTTCTAACCTTGGTTTCACGGCAATTAATTTAAAATTGAACAATGTGAATAATTTTACGTTTTTATTGATTTATTTTAAATATATGTTCTTGACATTTGAGTTTATATCAAAGCGTCAAACCTAAAAGAATAACTATACCTTCACATAAAAGAAAATAAACAATTAAAACCTAAAATACTTTTTAGGATAATACTGTTCTATGTATACAATTTCTTAAATATATATTGTAAATAGTCAAATGAATAATTAAGAAAAACAAATAAGCTACTCAAAAAATATGAAACAATATTACCTTAACATTAAATAAAAAATTGAAAAAAAAATCATAATTCAATAAAATATTCTTTTAATAACTAACATGCTCAAAAATAAATAATGTTATTGAAAACAATAGCATTATGCAGCATAGTCTGTTTTGTGGTAACGGATCTCGAAAATGAAAAAATAAGAAAAATTGACAAAAGTATTAATTATAAATTAGTATAAATTTAATCGAATCAAAACAGAAAAAGATAAATAGAATAAATAACTTTAGAATTAGTTTGATAAAAGCATATAAGTTATAATAGTTGATGTCATTTAAGTAATAGTAATTGGCAACCCGGGATCGCATACAATTTAAGTTGACCGCTACTTACAAAATGATCTGCAATAAGAGACACTAGCTGTAAGCCCGTTGCCCTCAACAGAGAGGATTTTTGTTGCATTTAAAAGTAGTCAGAAAATTTACTGACGTGATAAATAAATTGCAAACCTATTTATTGAATAAGCTAGAAAATTTAAATGTTATCAATTCTCTAAATGGATTTTTTTAAGAATACACCCAATTCTATAAAATAACTAAAATACACCGGGACTGCAAAGAAAAAAATGAAAATAGCGGATATAATAAAATGCATTCATAAAAATCATAATTGAGCTGCCCTGCTGAGCTGCTATATCCAATATCGACAGCCCTGCAGTATTTGTATTTAATCTTTTTTAGAATAATTCAAATGTTTGCGTATGCCAACAAATATATTTCGGAGAAGAAAAATAAGACCCCGGGACATGTACCAACAGCCCTGCAGTATTTAAATTTTACATAATAAAATTTTTAGAATAATTCAAATGTTTCAAGTATGTAAACCAATATGTTTCGGAGAAGAAGAAGAAGACACCGGGACATATATCGTCACTATTAGGCTTACTTTATTTTAAAGTAGTATTTGAGCATAAATTTACCTTGTCGATATCATAGACTCGTTATTTAAAACAAAAGATACACAACTTTTTAAGCAGAGGTGGGGAACCTTTTCTTCTCCAAAGGTCGCATTCATTTTTATGATTCGGCAAAGGGCCGCAGTAAACATTGACTAGATCGGGATTGATTAATTTTCAATCCCTTACCCTACTTTTTCCCCAGATAATCTCCAAGCCTACCTTTTTTTAGCTCACCGAGAACTTTGAAATCTTCAACTCGCTATACTTTTCCTCAGATTATCTCCAAACCTCGTTTATTTTTTTTAGCTCACCGAGGAATTTGAAATCTTCAATTCGCTATACTACCTCGTTTTCCGAATTTCTATAAATTTACAGAATTGCAGAATTGGCCAGAAGGCCGCACCGTAGTGGCCAAAAGGCCGTAGGTTCCCCACGTCTGTTTTTAAGTATGAGGGTAAATTTTAAATACCCTCTGTTAAAACCTAAAATATTTAATTTTAAGCCGTCAGCATATAAATGACATACATGGAATATTTACATTTAACTGTCGAGGTTATGTGTAAAAATATATTCTGAATATTAAATGAAATACAATAATGTATAGAGATATGCATTATTTACTCATTTATATTGTATTAATCACACCCACTGCAGGTGTAAATGTAGACCACACTCATTATTTGACAGATTTCACAATATTCCATTTTTTTTATTTTTAATACAAACAATCACAACAAGTCACTTTGAATCGCAAATATAGTTCCGTTTTAAAATGTTCAATACATATGATATATTTTTATCGTCCCGGATAAATCTGACGTTACTTCAGTGGTAAGACGTTTGGCTGGTAATCGAAAGTTTGGCGTTCAATTCTTAGAACGGCACGAATTTTTTTTATTTGAAATCAAAGGTTCAGCGATTTTCCACAACACAAAATGTGCTTCTTCAAATGTCAGTGTAATGAAAAAATATGTCTTGTATGCATAATAAATGGTGACAGCGGAGCAGGGGGGGACCATATTTCTACGTCATCGAACAGGCAAAATCGCGGACCTACACTCGGCCAACACTCAGACGGACAATATCGGCTATTAAAAAAATTGAAAATATTGTTAAAACAAGTTGTGTATGTATAGTAAAGATTGCCGCCAAAAAAAATTTTTTTTAAGGCAAAGTGGTATTAAAAAAAATACTAATAATTAAGCTCCTCCTACTTTGTGAAAAGTATGTATTCTATTATATTTTTTAAATGCTTTATATTATTCCGATAGCATCCCTAGTTGCTTTTAAGCACACGTTACATAAATTTCAAATAAAAATCATTTATTATACCTACCGAGTTACATGTATGAATTTATTAAAAAAATATATATATTTTCATCAAATAGTGAACGATCACGTTAAAGAGGCTAAGGATGGTGCACGATGTTGGTGATTACCAAAGATATCTACTTAAAGTAAACCTTTGACGAATAATGCCTGAAATGAATTTTTTGACACATTTTCAGGAATCTACTCAAAATCCATGTTTGATCAAGATAAAGATTTACCCTACCCATTTGAAGGATGTGATGTAAATTAACTCACAATAATCGAAACAAACGTTCCAGAGCATTAATATTTTAAATATATCTGGCCATCGTTAAAATACATACACAAAAACTTGATATAAAAGATATTTGAAAAAAATTAAAATATTGTTCTCTCTTCTCGTTCAAAAACTCTTCCAGGAAGAAGAATCGTATTCAATGGATGAATCGAAGTATATATTTTTCTTGTAATATTTAGCGTACTTATTGTATGTGGCTAATTGTTTCTCCAGCGTTTCAAAAAGAAGCTATTTTTGTAAGATTTAATATGTATTGGTTTTGATTTGATTATTTATGAAAAAATATATTCAATTAGTTTTAAAGCTCTTATTATATACGTTAAAAAATTCTTTTTAACGTTTATAATCAAAGAACCTACAAATAAATTATTATTCCTTCCAAGAGATGTACGCGGTGCACGATACAACTTCTGCGTTTGCTCATTAATTATAGTCATATGTAAAATGCACACCTCGCGAAATAATTTTATATATTTGTGACTTTATTCAAATAAATCTCTTAAATGTAAAGGCTATAAGACTGGTGCTTTTTTTAACAAATTATTACCTACCACAAGCAGTAAAAATGTAAAAAAATAATTAAAATGTCAATTGAAAACAATCTTTTTCTATTGGAAAACTTATTGCTTGATATAAACATACATAATTTATATTAATATGTGGGTATAAACAGTTTTTCAAATGCGTGTGGATATATTTGTGCAGATGTGCACAAATATATCCACACCATTTTATCAATATGTACCATTTGAAACAGATTATATTTTTATTTCACACAATGTTGTGTGTATCATTTTGTGCATACCAGTGTATTCGTACCATTAAGTCAATTATATTTAGTCCGTGCGTGTAAGCTTCTATCATTTTGTCCAGACCGTTCATCCTTTACACCATTTTGTAAATACAATTTAAATGTACTATTTTGTCCTTGCAGATCATTTTCGTACTCTTTCCTATTTACAATAATGTCAATTACTTAAAGATTTCGACTGAAGGTGCTTGGTAAAATTTCAATATTAAACTTGAATCGTTCAAATTATGTACATTCAACAAGTTTTGTCACTACGACCCGGGTTTCGTTCACTTTAAGGCATAAAGATGTTGAAAGGCGAAACCTGAGTCGTTAATGACAAAACTTGTGTGAATGCACATAATTTGAACGATTCAAGTTTAATGTCAATTAAATTGTATTTTTATCCATACCACTCTGTCATATATCAGGTTAATATAAGGTAAGGTCACAATATAATTCTAAAAGTTCCACTTTTAAATGGCGCTTGAACAATACGTTTTCAAGAAAAGACAATTGATTCTTCTTCGACGCCAAGTCTACGAGATTTGTAGAACATCAACTGACACGTAATGCTGACCCAATGGACTGGCAAATTCATCGCTTCTTTTTATCTATTTTGCAAGTAATGAAGCGGAACCAACACTATAATTACATATTAGCGATCCAATGCAAAAAAAGCATCAATACATTAAGTATTTGGAGTTTGCGACGCAAAAAAAGATTTGAATATGCCAGTTCTGTCTGGATTTTTTGGTTGAATTGGCACTTAATTGGTAAATTTCTATTATAATAAAGTGAAAACATATCAATATATTTTAGTTATATATATAATTATGTTAAATTTGAGAAATAAAACACATTGATATTTTATTAAATTATTATGTTTGAATTTAATCCACATGATAACGAGTAAAAATCCCAGATTGGGGGATATTTTGTTATTAAATTTGTAAATTGTATTTATAGCCGATCCTTAAAACAAGGCATGGAGTTAACGATTTATATATTAGTAGGCCAGGCCTTCCATTGCCATTCTACAATATTCTTACCTTCCACGAAAAAGGTAGGTCGAGTGACTGAATAATAACCAGTCCATGCAAAAAAAAGCAACTGTATTAAGATAATTCCTTAAAATTACGTATAAAGTCAAGTGATCAACACTCTTAGGCGTCGTCAACTCGATTGCGGGGTAGCCAGTAATTTGCACGCCACTTTTTAATTAATTTGACGGTTTAAATTAAAGGTTTTGATATCAATTTTTGATGCTTTATAATACCCCAATAGAGATTGAAAAAAATCCTTGAAAAAAAACGCATTAGAATAAAAATTATTTTAGATCTAAAAATATTATTTTATATATGGTTGATAGTTATTTCGACGTATATCCTCACCACAACTATTACATGTTTAAAATTATATTAACTTAGCTGAATATACTGGATAAACAATACATCTTCTCATCCACTGTTTCATCCTAATTTATATTGCTAAATAAAGTATTTTAGTTAATAAATTGACTTTAGTGTTCTGCATCTAAACTATTTGCAGGGCATCAAAAAGATTGAATGGTAGCATTGCTCTCTCGATATATAATATCTTCCCAGGATATTGGAATACATGTTCTCCGAAAATGATTTGCACATAACGAGTCTGGAAAGATTTCCAGTAGCAGTGGCGGCCGGTCAATGTGCCATTGGATCAATGCACCCCTTGTATATAGAGGGGCGGTTATATTTCATAAAATAATGTTCAAACATAACATTTCTATCATTTACTCATTTTAAATTCTTATTAATATTCTTAATATTTTATAAAATTTTATTTTAGACAATAAATACAGGGAGAATTTAAAACAAGTGAATGGTATAAATGTTATGTTTGAATATTATTTTATAAAATATATTTTTGAGTCGCTATTTATCAGATACTGAAAATATTACATATCAGTTGAGAAAATGGTGCGTAAAAGAAAATAAAGCAAAAATCTTTAATTATTTCCTTTGAGAAAACTGACGTAAGTTTCTGTTCAAATAAATCACATTACAAAAGAAAGACAGGCAGATTATTCACTTGCATTAAATTGACCACAGACGTTTTTCTACCTTTCGTTGGCCTAATTAAAACCGAACATTGATTTTCCTTCATCAGACAATTATGTCAACACTTTTTTGTTTACAAAAATAGGTATACTCCTAAATGTAGTAGTTATTCTAAAAGTTTCTATTCGATTTCTAATCAAGAGTCTTTGGACACTCGATATTAACATTCAGTTAATGAACCGCAATCGAGTAGAACAATGATTAACGCTAGATGATTGAAATTTAAAAAAAATGCATAAAAATATTACTTAAGGTATTTTTGAAAAAATTAACTGATATACTTAAGGTATTTATTTTTCTCTTTTTTTTACATAAATGATAATAAAAGCTTTTTACCTTTTTTAAAGAATATGTCAACGATTCATTATATCACTTTTAGGGTGTTCACTGTCAATAGTGGAAAGGCATTATATTAATAAAAACACAAAAATCCTTTGTACTTTATTCCACTTTATTTAATATGTCAGAACCGGTTTCGCTCATTGCGAGCATTGTCAACTGATAAGAATCATTATATACATATATTTTATATTCCTAAATAAAATATTGTTTTTTTATGTTTTCCTTTAGAATATAACATTTAGGATATTATTTAATAATAAATTAATGTAAGTGATTATTTTACTAATTATCACTATTATAATGAATTACAAAAATGCATATATATAATAGAAAATTAAGTCTCCGATTGTTTTGAAACCTCCTGCAACTGACACTCAACATGACGTGGTGTCGGTGCTCACAATTATAATTCTTTACTGACGTTACTCATCCTCTATAAGATATAAATTATCGTAGTATTTATTTTGTTAAAACATTGTTTTTATGGGAAGTGAAACGATACTTAGTTTCCTATTTTACATTGCGCAAGACATCAAAATAATATGTTAACATTAAAAAAATGAATGATAAACAATTTCAATTTGTTTGTTATAGCTTTAAAGGAAATTGTCAGTTACATATTATGTTTTTTATTATGTTGTATGTGTGTAATTATTAGATATGTATCAATAAGGAAATTGTCTAAGCTTTTGCCGTTTTGAAGATCTTGTAAAAATTTGTGATAATTTATCTGACTATCTTAAAAATAACACAAACACAATTTTTTTGTAAGCAAATGCGCAGAGCGAGAGAGAGATTATGTGCGTGAAAACGTGCTGTCATGTTTTAAAATACACACATTATCTCTCTTCCTAGTTTTTACATATCGTTCTCATAAAGCATTTTCAGCAAAAAGCAGCAAGTGACACGGTATCTGCATTCAAGACAACAGTGTTTGACAATAAAACTAGCCTAACTATTTACTTTAGCGTTAGATAAAGGTGATTTCACGAAGGCAAGGTCGATCATGACATTCTTTTGGAAAAACTCCAATTGATCGGTTTGTCTGATGGTTTTGTTAGGCTTTTTGGTAGTTATTTTAGGAACAGAAAACAATACGTATCGTATGGGTTTTTCGAATCAATCCGTTTTGCACGTACTCTGGTGTTCCGCAGGGTTCATACCTGGGGCCATTGCTGTTCACTATTTTCATAAATGATATAGCAAACGTTATTAAAAATTCTATGTTCTTGTTATTCGCTGATGATATGAAACTTTTTTAAGGTTGTCACCTTAGATAATTGTCATCGTCTTCAGTCTGATATAGATAATATAATAGATTGGGGGCGGTGTAACAAACTCGATTTCAATATTGATAAATGCAATCTTTTATCCTTTACAAGCGGGTCGCGAGTGTTATTTTTCCGATATTCAATGAATGACCGAATTCTCTCGCGAATTTCATCAGTCAAAGATCTTGGCGTACAATTTGAGAGCAAACTTACATTCAATAATCACATTAGGATTACTTTCAAAAAAGCATTACAAATGTTGGGCTTTATCATCCGTACCCACCAGAGTCTTTTCTGGAGTTAAGATTCTAATATTAATGTACAACGCTTTGGTTCGAAGCAGACTTTAGAGTGGGTCAATTGTTTGGGCCCCAAGATGCTCGAAATATACCCTTATGGTAGAGAAGATTCAGAAGAAATTTTTGAGACTTCTCTATATACAACTTCGCTTTATCTAACTGTCTTTCTCTTAGGCATGCTTAACTTCAATAGGTTGAACGTTCGAAGAGAAAGGTATCTGGCCATGTATTTCTTTCGACTTATACGAGGTCAAAATGAGAATTCCACCATTCTTGAGAATGTGAATCTAAATTTTCCTGATAATTTTTTGAGAAATCGTGGACATGAATTGTTTGTTCTCCCAAGGTGTAGAGCCAGCCTGCCAATGGGGATGCCACTGGGGAGAGCTTTAACGGTGTTTAACAATATTGCTTCGGATGTCGACATATTCCACGTAGATGTGGGTGAATTCCAACGAATACTATTTTTTATGTATTAAAGTAGAGTTCGTCGGAGCTTACTCAGTTGACTTCCTTGCCATTTTTTTATTTCTACTGCTTTTAATATTTAATTGTACTATTTTTTTCTCCATTGCAAAAGTTTTAAATTTATAATTTGTCAACCTTGTGCAATGTTAATTAAATAAATCCTTTAAAGAGTCAAAAATTCTCAGCGAGCTGACGGATTTGAAAAACAAATCACAGACGTAGAATAACTCAGTTTTTTATTTGAAATTTACTAACCCAATTGATAATTTTAGCGCGCACCATTAAGAGGGTTCCACCAGTTTTTCGAAACGAAAATTAAGTTGGCTTAAATTGGACACAAAATAAGAATAATTCGATGAAAATCCCTTGTAATTTCCACAGGCAATTCAACGAGTCCTGAAGTATCTTAAAGATTTTAATAAAGTTAAGAAAATTTCTTAATCAAATATTCTTTTGGTCCGGTTTCAGGTATAATTTGCGGGACGTCAAGGCTTTTTCTGGCACTGAAGTGAGAATTTTTTAAATTTGGTTAGAAGCTCTTTATATTGTTAATTAATTTTATTGTTCGTATTTTAAGTTGTTATTTATAATCATGGAAAAAAAATGATTTTTCTATATCTATGGAACATTCTATATATATATATCGACTGTGGAAAGGAAAAAAGACGTAACCCCCACATATTAAATTTTATAGGAGGCGCTAAAAACGTGTTTTGATGATTTTGTGACATATGCAAATTATGAATTATACACAACCTTGAAGTGCACGGATACTTCTAAACTGGTGTTTAATTGACATAACGTAATATTAATTTAAGAAATTGTCTCGGAAAAACCTTTATTTCAGTGTTTTTTCTTGGTTTTTATTTTTTACAAGGTCATCTTTTCCAAACATAAAAGATAAATTTAGATACTTATTCGGCATTTTCAGCTTCCATCCTTTTGATAGAATGTGTGTCAAGTTGTATACATTGTGATTATCGAAAAAAAGCTGTTTTGGAAAATTGAGGGTTACGTCCTTTTTCCTTTCCACAGTCGATATATATATATATATATATATTTATATAATAGTCAATAACTTAAAGCATTATAATTTAAGATTTCGACTGAAGGTGCTTGGTGGAATTTCAATATTAAATTTGAATCGTTCAAACTATGTACATTCTCACAGATTTTGTCACTAACGACCCGGGTTTCGCCTTTCGGCATCTTCAGGCGTTCAAGTGCACTGATGAACTTGAACTGACGCTTAGTAAATGAATGTTTCGTGTTTATATAAGAAATAAATGTATCATTGAGTTTAAAGCCATTGGCGGCGAAAAGGATATGCTTATGGGAATGCCCACAGATTTGAGTTGTAAGGAGTTTCAACAATTATATTTATTTGTTTGTCGGCAAAGGTTTTATGATTATATTTATTTAGTGTATAGAAGTGGAGATCCCGGTAGAAAATACTAATTCATTATTTATTTTTTGTCTGTTGCAAGCCTGCTACTACATGCTTTGATTTAAATTTGATATACGTAATACTACAACAAAAAAGTTCAGCCCTTGAATTGAAGGGTTGGTGAATGAGAGTAACAACTTCACAGACATTCAAATAAAATTCCATAAATCATTTTTTTAGACACAAATGAATGACGCTGAGAAATCGATACATACATGAATGTTTTTAAAGCTAAATAACATTATTCATTGTTTTAAGCTGCAATGATATTTTTTTATTCTGAAAAATGCTAGTCAGTCAGTAAAATTTATTGAATTATATTTTATTACTTATCCAACTAATTAAATAACGTTTCTTATACCGAAGTGTTTTGAATGGAGAAGTTAATAAAATTACTAATACATGTATGGTAAATAATGAATATTTTATATATACCAAAATTTTGCTGAATGGGTATTTCATTAAGAGTAAAATAGAGATCAATAATTTATAAATATGATACTAAATATAACAATATTAACAATTCACGTTGTAAATGCGCTTACAAAAATATTAATTTGTTTCATTTGCAACTATCGTACGCGTATACAAATATGTATTAGGCTTATACAAATACCGATATTACGTAAAAGGTTATTAAATAGTTATATTTGAAAAGTATTTTGCGCTCAATTTTATAGGAATGACGGAAAATAATTTTGATGAAACATTGAAGCAATGTTTTTTTTGAATATTAATAATGTTAAATGATTTTCAAATGAAAACGACTGTTCAAATAAATTGAATATGAAATTTATTTAACCGATAGATTTTATAACATTCCACCATTTAACAAATTAATCCTCTCACTATTTTCACATTGGTAAACAAAATCATAGATACTATTTTATTTTCTGAACTGCAGAACTAGCCCAGTAAAGCTTTTTAAAATTAAATAATAAAATTTCAATCAAACAAAAAATATGTTGAAATACTAAAGACACATTAATCGATCGTCAAGTATTTTATTTTTTTCTATGCAATCACCAATCAATCACCATGCATTTAAAAGGTTAAGAAATTTGTAAATTATCTTGCAATACATGATTCATTGATGAAATAGCACTTCGTTAATGATGTAAATATTGGAATTATGTTGATCAAAGTTATTTTTTTAACCATGATTTTTGAACTTCTATTACACATTTAATTTTTTCCGCCAATTATAAAAAAATAAAATTTGGTATCCATTAAATTATGATATTATTTTATTTAAAACAAATTAAATGATGTTCACTTAGTAAATATATCGACCCATAATCGGCAAAAGATCTTAAGTGACACAATTACGTAAATTATTACTATTAACAAAAAAATTAGAACGTTTTCTTATTCGCCTGATAATTTTTAAGGCCTGTGAATTTTAGCGTTTTTTTTTGTTTTGTTCCACGTGGACCTTGGTTGAGAAACGCCGATCTATAAAACTAAAAGTAGTCAGTATAATATAAAGATAATCATTGACCATATATTACTATTTATTAACAACATTTAATGATTTGCTTTATCGAACATTGTACGAGAGTAATTTTAAAAAAACATTCTCCTGTAAAACTTATAAATTGTCGGTAGCAATTTTCTGCCTATTATGGGTCGATGTACACCCAGTCTTCCTTTCACAGGATTATTTATTATTTGTAGGATTTTACGTTTCGCGACTCTTTTGGACGGCACCGTTCCTTTTGTGATTTACTCACTGTTACGTTTTTTTTACATAAAAAGTGGTGACCCTACGCAAAATCATGTAATGTAACGAGTCTTCTAGTCTGGATATTGTTAAAATATAATTATTGAGTTCGTTAAATAGCACGTTTCACAGCAATGTATCTTAGCACAAAGAGCTAAATATGTAATAAATTTACTGAATAAATCCACTCCTGAGGTCTGTCTGTACCGACAGCGCAAATGTTGAAGGCTTCGAAAATACATGAAGATGTTGACGAGATCTTACTTGACTAAATGCTAAACGATGATGACTTGATAGAAATTGCTACGGCTGACGAAGAGACAGAGGAACCAATATTCATAGATAAAACGGTTCAAGAAAGATTAATCCAATCCAATGAAATAATAATCGACTCGGTTCAACAATCTAGGTTAAACAGCATTAAACGGGTCAGAGCAAAATTCAATACGTTCGTTCAAAATATTCTGATTATATTTCGCAACCGACAGTGATAGCAGCGATTAACTCAGATATTAAAAAGAAAATACAAATATGCATGTAGACATATTTCAAATACGTTTCTCATTGTATATGTTAAATAAAAAAAATAATTTGCGCGAATTCGAAAAGAATTTTTTATTTTTTCATACATTTTTGATACTTTTTTACGCGATATTTTGATTTATGGAACCAATTTATCAAATTATATGAAAATAATGTTTTTTTCTGCGATTTTTTTATACACGTCATTTTATGGAACCAATGTATCACGTAAACAAGGATATGGTGGTTTTACATTGATGGTTCAAAACTTAATTACCCAAAGCAATAAAAAAAGATGAATATGGCAGCTTGAAAATCATCAAACTGCCAGAAAACAAAATTAAAAGTTAGTAAAAGGTATATAAATTAAACACAAAATACGCTTCAATAATCTTATAAAAAAAGTTTGTACAACTTACTATTTTCATAAATTTATTTTAAATGATTAAGGCAAGTATTTTCATGTCATGCTACAGGTCACTGCTGGCAGTAAAAACCGAGAGAACATCTATCTATATACATATATATAAAAAAGAATGTTTGTTTGTTTGTTACCTATGCGCTCCTATACCGCTCATCCGATTGCAATGAAATTTTGGTGAGTTGTTGTGTGGACGCTTGCAAATGTATATTAATCAACGGTGGGCTGCCAATATGTTAATTTGGTAATTTTGTCCTTTATGCCTTCCTGTTCTTATACCGTTCATTCGGTTGTGATAAAACTTTGGTGAGTTGCTGTGCAGACGTCCGCAAATAAATATAAATCAGCGGTGGACTGCTAATACGATATTTTTTTAATTTGTCTTTTATGCGTTCCTGTACCTATACCGCTCATTTGATTGCGATAAAACTTTGGTGAGTTGTTGTACGGACGTCCACGAATGTATATAAATCGGTGGGATGCCAATGCATTAATTTGTTTGTCAATTTCGTATGTGGTCCTACGCCGATCATCTGATTGTGATAAAACTTTGGTGAGTTGATGTGTGAAAGCCCGCAAAGTTTTCTGAATTAACACAGCCAGAAGTGGGCTGCCAATGCGCTTACAAGAGGCTCGCTTTATAAAAATGCAATTGTCAGTGTTCTAGGAAGCAGTGAGTTTTATGTCATTCTAATGGAGTACTTAAATAAGCAATCGATTGTACAATATGTAAAAATATGCAATTTACTGTAAACTAATCAATGTAAATTTCCAAAAATGTGTGCACTGATGCTGTCATAGATAATAAATAAGTCAGAAAAAGCAGTTATGTACTCATTTGATCTACGAATATTTTTTTTCTCCTAAATAAACGAGGGACTCGCTGGCCTTAGTAAAATTACAAGAAACATAGGCGAGGTGAATTGATTGACAAAGTTTTCCGAAAAATTTCGCACAGAATTACAAAAATCATCAGTGACTCAACGAACGTGTTATATTAGCAGCCGAAAACAACGATGTTAATGCCATCAACTTCAGGATTCAAAACGAAATACCAGGCAGAGAGACAAAGTATAAGTCCATCGATACTGTAATGAATCATGACGAAGTTGTCAATTATCCAACTGAATTCTTAAATTCACTTGATTTGGCAGCCATCCCGTCACACGTTTTAACATTGAAAATTGGCGTACCTATCATTCTTTTCCGAAATATAAATCCACCACTTTGCAACGGTACCAGACTTTTAGTGAAAAAGATAATGCACACTATCATTGAAGCTAAAAAAAATACATGGAAAATATAAAGGGGTTAATGTACTGTTGCCAAGCATCACAATGATTCCAACAGATATGCCATTCGAATTTAAATGTTTGCCGTTTCCGGTGCAACTCGCATTTGCAATGACCATCAACAAAGCACAGGGACAATCGCTACAAGTGTGTGGACTAAATTTTGAAAATCTATGCTTCTCACATGGACAGCTGTATGTGGCCTGCTCACCCGTTGGAAAACCTTCAGATCTATTCGTATACGCACCAGATGGAAAAACAAAAGATATCCAAAAGCACTTCAATAAATAGAATTAAAACACAAACACGTTCTTTCTTTGAGTGGCATTGCAACGCATGCCGGGTACTCGCTAGTATTAAATATAAATGGCCGTACGCCGTAGAGGCTGCATCTACTTTTTCAATGAAAACGGTAATTAACACGTTCTGTACAACCCATTTTCTTAAATTAAGTTAGTTAGCAGAAATTTTTGATTTTTCCGAAATAACCAAAAGTAAAAAAAAATGTTTCTGAAAAACGAAATTGATTGAAGATAACAACTTCGCGTAAAATATGTTAAAGTACGATTTCATTCAAGAATTTTTAAAGAAATTTTTATTCTAAAAAAAAAATTAACTCTCATTTTTTAGACACAAGGAAATATTTTATCTTCGATTTATATACGACATTATTCTGAATTGTTAGAAAATAAAATGGAATAGTGAAATATATTCATTTATATTGCATTGAAAATTAATGTTGTAATACCAGATATATGTAGATTTTATTTTATTTAGAAAAGGGCCTATAAAAATATTTTTTCAAAATAAATGTTATTACACAAATAAAATTAAAACTGAAACAAGTAAATTGTGACTAAAAAAATGTTTGTGACACTATTTTATGCATAAATGTTTTTTAAATATTCATAAGAATACAAATATTCAAAAGTGTATTTAAGCAATTCGTGGACACAATTAACTACATCGCGTCTACTCAACGAATGCATTTATGTTGCAGTTGCAACTGCAGTCGTAGACCTCGTAATTAATGCCACACCTTATTCAAAGAACCCTAGCATTTTGTTGAACAAGACATTAATTTGCCAAGTGTTGAACTGCACTAAAGGTAAAATAAAGCTTTGCAAGTTATTTTCTCAGTTGCTAGAAACCTTTATATTATATTCAAAATGGGTAACGTTAGTTATTTTTAAGTTTGATTTTTCGCTACTTGGCTAGGCTCGATTCTCATTCGGGACAACTTTTTTTAATTACATAGGTATTATCATCATTATATCCACAGTAGATAATGTCTGTAGGTTCTGTAAAATTCCGATATATCCGCGTAGCGGTACCGGCTAATTTAGTCACGTATTTTTAGCACACGCAATATATAATTAATTAATTATTAATAACATATTTGCGTAGAAATATGTAGGGTTCGTTTCTGGGATAAAATATTCTGCTTATGTTTTATTTTGACATTTTTGAAGATTGTATACAATGGACCGCAGTGTTTTCATACGCGGTCACTCATGCAGGTCTTCTCCTCGCAATATAGTGATTGACTTTGGCGATCGGGTGGGTACTAGTGCTTTCAACGTGCTACCTGCTTGGGGCACTAGTATTAATTTATTTTACATATCATACCTGTTAAGTACACTTCAAGTTATAGTATAATATTTATGTACAAAGTATTATGCTACGTTACATTCGCTAAAGTCATTATTATATATTCATTGAACACTCGCTGTGGGTGCTTACCAAAATATTTTGATTTTAATTGGAATTTTAACATTTTCTTACAATTTTTCTGGGTCATTTTTAAAAAAAAAATTCACTGACTTGCACATTTTTTGACATGGTCTTACACTTTTTTGGCACGTTATCAGACATGGTTTGTCACGTATTTGGCACACTTTTCGACAAATTATCGACATAATTTGTCACTTTTTTGACACAAAATTCACCAAATATTGGACGGTTTTTATAATTCTTTTTTACTCGTGTTAGACAGTATAAGAAACTTTTCAAATGTCGTTTAAAAGATTTTATTGCCATTTTCAATATTTTCAATGTTATTATACATACAAGTTTTATCATCGATTTTGACGGTCAATAGTGATATCTTGAGTTTTTAATGTGTCATTTTAGACAATTTGAACCGAATCTCTTACTTTGAATCATTTTATATGATTCAAGCCTATTTTTTGTGTTTTGGTGTCATTTATGGTTACTCAAACCTAATTTTTGTCTTATTGTGTCATTTTTGATAATTTAAATCAAATTTTTGTGGTTTTGCGCAAATTAAAACTGTCCGAAACTATTTTCTGTCTAATCTGTTTGCCTAAGCATATTTTCAGATTGTGCTATTTAAGAATTTCTAAGACAATTTTTAATTTTTTTACTCAATCCCTTGAATGCATGATTTTCTGTTTTTTTTATCAACACGCATGGTTTTTACAATAAGGGCACACATAAAAGTTAGACATTACCTGATCCCAATTTTTTCTAAGCTTAGGTTGGGGGCAACGTTCCCTCTAAGCCAGTGGCTTCCAACCTATATGTTACTGCGCCTCCCTTTGAAGAAAAAAAGATTATCGCGCCTCCCCATCCTATATTTCATATAGTAATAAAGACACGTTTTAAAGGGGAAATAAATATTTTGGACTTTTCGCGCCTCCCTTTGCAATAGCTCACGCCTCCCCAGGGAGGCGCGCCTCCCAGTTTGGAAATCGCTGCTCTAAGCCGAAGAGTAAGCAGCGCGGAAATTTCAAAGACTGCGTGGAGACTGCGCAGACCGATCAAATATTAATTGAGCAACTGTCTTGTAGTGCCCGCCAACCCGCAGCTTAGAGGGAACGTTGGTTGGGAGTAACATACAGTTGGTTGTACATAAAGTGAATAAAAATTGTTCAATTTTTACTCACCAAGCCTATGACCGAATGGCTCGCATCATTGGCTACGGTTGCAGTGTATACTGGTACAAATCTGAATACGAAAAAGTACTTTAATTTATTTTAAATACATTCCTATACTCCTGTTCAAAAGTACGGATTTTTATTATACCTGAATTCCTCCCACTCATTCGTTTCTAAAAAAGGTATCGCAGCAAGAAGGGCTTGTCAGTTATCAAAAACAAATTTAAAAATCTAGTTGTCAAGCACAATTTGCGACATTCAAAAGCCGGTTTTTTCAAGATGGTAACCTGATTTCAAGTATTAAAAATAATATATATTTTTTTCGATTATTCAATTAAAAATATTAGTATTTTAGCTAGAAACTGCATTGATGTTAAGTGAATTTAGAAGAACTATGTAGTTTAACAGTAAAATAATAGAAAAGTTAATTGCTGTGCATTTTTTCTCGGATACACTCTCAACCACTGAATTGGAAAGCTAAATATTTTTTTCGCTATTTTCATTGAATTAGCCTTTTTGTCAAACTTTGTAAACCGGTTTAAGCCTAACTTTAGTAGATATTAGAAATCAAATACCGGTTTTTTTCAACAGTCAGTTTTTGTATAAGCCTCACTTTTATCACTAGCCTCCTTTTATCACTAACTGATTATCCGGTCCTAAAAATGTAACATTATATCATATTTGAATTTTTGTTGTCTATAAGAAATTCAAAACTGTTCGATTTAATCTATTACTGTGACAATTTATTTGTCAACCAAAGTATGATTTTTATTATTTTAGCATTTAGCTAGTCGCAACATATTCCTTCATTTTCATTTTACGTATTTCACAAAAGATTTTTTGTCACAGATGCCAGTGTTTGTTAGCAACTGCTCGTTTGGGTACTTGCAAGAGAGAAAAACAAAGTTGCTGACATTTAATGGTAGTAACTAGTAATATGCAATTCAAAAAATGTGAAGCCTTCTAAACGTTATAAAATACTTTTAAATACATACATTATTTTATATATACTTTTTTTATTTATTGTGTTTGATCACGACGTTGAATGTATAATATTAAATTATTATGGAAATTGCAAATCGAATTTTTTTGCGATCAACACTTGTGAAAAAGCATTATATTCAAAAAAGGAAACACCCCTTTGCACTACTTACACAATTATTATAAATGTGGAATTAGAGTGTTTTGTTTATATAGTAAACTTTTGTTCATAGAAGATAGTATAAGCTATTTTACTTTGGTAACGTACAGTGTACGTGCTTTTTATTGTTTAGCGTTTTAGCTAGAAAGCACCAGAAATATGAGCTAAATTAATTTGGTTTATTTAAAAAAAATCTATGCTCCAATTTACCCTCTTCCTCCATTTGCACACTTTTTCGTCGGTCCATTTAAAAAAGCAAAATGCAACTTTCTCAGTAATTAATTTTTCTGTTGGAGGAATTTGCCTTATCAAAAAAAAACTCTTTTTCGACAATTAGCATTTTAGGATATGTATAATTGAAAAAAATGAAAATATTAGTCGAATTCTCAAATATAATAAAAGATAATATTAAATTAAATCTGGGTATGAAGCCGAGTAGTCAACTCTGCGTTTCTGTGCTTACGGAATTGTTTCGTAGAACGGAAAATTTCATGAATGGATTTGGTATGATGTCTGTGATTTCTACACTTTTCTTTCACCTGTCCTATCACGAGTGATAAGCTAACCACTTTTGTCCTAATTTTATCCTTTTACCTGAGTAGCAAGCAGTTATTGTAGAAAAGCATTGTTTTTATATAAGGAACCCATATGCCACACACTGGGAAACGAAATGATTGATTTGCTAAATATAATTCGAGTAACAGTTTTTTAATCCATCTCCAATCCCAATGTGGAGCATCAAGCCTCCTAATGGAGGTATCTCAACAGAAGTTTTTCTACGGGGACTGTTTGTTACTCGGTCGCTCAACTTCTCTAGAGAAAGGCTATAACAGGGCTATTGGTTTACTAATTGCTTTCGCTACGCCCAGCTATTAAAGGATAGGAAAGTGTACGTAATGAGCGAAACAGACTCTGATATGCAATTTAATAAATAATTTGGAATTAGCAATAAAAAGTGTTTCATTTTTTTTATATAGTGCGTTTCCACAAAGAAATCACAGTTGACACCTCAAACGTGATTTATAGAATAAATCATTTGACAGTGACATTTAATTAATTTCACCATGTCTGCTCCTGATGTGGGGTATGTAGATGCCTAATAGTGTTTTTCAGAACAAAAGTTTTTTCTACAAGAACTGCATTTTACTCAGTTGCTCAACCTCTCTCTTTTTGAAGAGAGTAAGGATAGAGAGATACTTATAGCTAGCTAATTGCTCTCGCTATGCTCCGTTTTTTTTTCAGATCGGATGGGTTGGGTGGGAATTTGAGACATCACAAACATCCAGGTCTTCAAATAAAGACAACCGTAAAATAAAATGAAAAAATATTTTATAAGAATTTTGAGAACTAAAAACTCCAACTGATGTTTTACAATATTCGTAAGTCCAAATGAAAATAATCTTCAAATTAATAGCCGATAAGGTATGTTGGCCGCATGTTGGCTTGTAGGGTCGTAATAGTAGTCGTTCGTCCAATTGGAATGGCTTATCCTTTTATCTTCAAAATTCAAATTTCATAGCTTAGAACAAAAAGATTGTAGTATATGTTATAATAATATTGAGAAAACTAATTTGAAAGTTTGTATCGTTTACGAAATTTTTCAAATAGTCAAAGACACGGTTTGATTCTTGAAAGATATGATTATAATTCGCGTCCAGCCTTGAAAACTTTATGCATGAAAATATGCAATAAAAATATTCGAAAACGGTATGGATATTTTATAGAATATTTCTACTATTATTCAAACACGTATAAACATATGTCCATGGGTCTTTTTCTTCTACTCCGAAATATATTTGTTTGCATACTTGAAACATTTGGATTATTCTAAAAATTATATTATATACAGTTTAAATACCGCAGGACTGTCGATATATGTCGCGAGGTCTTTTTCTTCTCCTGCGAAATATATTTGTTAGCATACTCAAACATTTGAATTATTCTAAAAATGATAAAATATGAATACTGCAGGGCTGTCAATATTGGAAATAGCAGCTCAGCAGGGCAGGTCAATTATGTTTTTTATCAATATATTATATTATATCCACTATTTGCATATTTTGTTTTGCAGTCCCGGTGTATTTTAGTTCTTTAAGAGAATTAGGTGTATTCCTAAAAAAGCCATTCAGAGAATTAATTACGTTTAGATTTTCTGGCTCATTCAATAAATAGGCTTGTAATTTATTTTTCACGCCAGTAAATTTTCTGACTACTTAAAAATGCAACGAAAATCCCCCCCGTTGAGGGCAACGGGCTTACAGATAGTTATAGCTTATTATACATTAAATTGAAAGTTAAGATTTGTATGTTTTGTAGTATAATTTAATGGTTTATTAAATATTCTATTTAGTTAATGAACGAGATGTTTTTGTTTGTATTATTTATGGAACATTGTGTAGACAATTTAATACAACTAAAGGACGAATAACTTTATATTTGATTTAATTTCACAGTAATATTATTATCTTCACATTCTTAAATATTTTATTCTTACTTACTTAATATTAATTTAGCACAAAAACAAACAAAAAACCGCACTCTGTCAGCAAACTTAAGCTTCCTGTAAGGAAAAGAGACTACAGGAAAACTTTTCCGTAAAAAGGTTGAAAAACTATCGTACATATCCGCACGAATTATGTTTTAAACACAGTTTGCTCAAATAAGTTTCCAAAAAAATGTGTAGCATTAATACGATGAGACACTAGTTAATTCCTTTTCTAATATTAGGGAGGAAAATAATTTGATTTTTGATACAACGAGAAGTTAAAAGAAAAGGTTTATTTAATATTATTGCTAACTTCAAATGCTACAAAAATAAAATCTTTTCAATAATGCATACTGTACATATTTATATTCTTATATTATTTATATAAGTTCGTTTATTTTGAAAAATCAAAACAAACAAACTTATTATCATACTTACATCTTTGAATTTACCTTAAGCATAGTCAAATAATGATTTTCGCCTGGTTTGTTAGCGTAAAACCATTATTGCGGAGTCGAATTGCATATTTTTGTTGCTATTAAAAAACCTCTTTTATTTTTAGCGGAAATAAAAACTGTTAATTATTTATGTATCGTCAAAATTCTCCAAACAATATCTGATAACGGTATGGCGGCATAGTATTCAAAATATATTTGTTTTTTCAATATTCAAGATACACATAATATTATATAAGCTAGTTCATCATATTTTTCACAATCACTTGCCATAACGAAACTTTTTCGAAATCGCTTACAAATGCTCAATCTAATATATAAAACAATACCCGTTGAGCAAAATCAGCTTCTTATTGGTTCATCATTGAATATTCACTTTTCTAAATAGTTTATCAAATACTTGGTTTTCATAATCAATAATCGTAAAGTATGTTTTATTGCAATATCGAGGAAAAGAAGTGTTAAATTTTAATTTAAAGATGGTCGGCCGTCGTACTATGTCTATGTTATGAATTACATTATATGTAATTATTCACGACGACTTGCAAAGCAAAATTCATTCATGCAGGCAGATTTTCAAAGACATCGTATAATAGCTAATATATTTGACTTGGAAGTAATATTTCTTACACACATTTCTCTGATTTTATAAAGAAAAAAATACCAACTTCTTTGAAAGTTTTTTTTTCTGCGCTTATCGCACATTGAGGGTATGAGAGGCATCCGACGAAGTTTGATTTATACTCCCAAAGTTTTTCACACCCCGAGCCTGAAAGTTTTATCAAAAGATGGCCTCCATTATTTTTTATTAAAAAGCAATTCTCGCGCTATACACGTTAAGTTTTTTTATGCACAATTATCATTCGTTATTCAAGTTTTAATATACCGTCTCTGAGAAAGTCTTTAATATTAAATATGTTTGAAAACTTGAGAAAAAGACACCATAGTTTTTATAAAATGCAAAACACATTATTTTTGTTATTTTAAAACGATTGCACAATGTCCATCATTAAATATCATGGCTTATTTATTTTGTAGACTATTTTCAGTTCCAACAGTTTTCCTACATGAAATGTCTATGTTTTTTTGAATTCCAATTAACGGTACCAGCTAATTTAAAATCACGCTACTGGCAATCGATCTTTTTACCACATTGGATATATTTTTTTAGTTATTGATGAGATCTTTGCGAATGAAGATAAACCTTTAATTTATTTTTGCAATGGTTCGAATCTGGGATAAAATGTTCTTTAAATGCTATATTTTGACATTTTTAATTGAATACGATGAAACGCGGTGTTTCCAAACGTCCCCATCCATCCAAGTCTTTCCCAGATAACTGCGGTTGGTTTGAAAGACTTCCATTAGTGTGGGTTTATTCTTTGGGTATAACAACGTGTATAAAAATTAAAAAATTCTCACAATAAATGAAACTAGCTCAAAAATAAATTACTAGTCATGTCAATAAATTTATTTTTTTCAAGCGCGTACGTAATACAGGCAAACGCAGAATAGTACAGTCAAAGTGTGCGTATCCCATACGTTCATATGCATAGGTAGAGAAATGAAAATTATTCTTTTCTCTTTTTTATTGGTTTATTTTATTTGAACCCGGAACCAAGAAATAGATTATATTTAATATTTTCAAACTCATTTTATTTAAATAAAAATCAAGTAAAAGAAAATGCATTCTTAAGATTTCAAAACATACCTGCCTTAAATCAAGCATCAAAATACAAAATAAATTACTCAAAAACTTCCGTAATAACCCAACTTACATACTTAGTATTAAACATTTCATATGAGATATAAATGATTTGTTGCATCTTGTATCGTTCATTTGTGCAAGCCACTTATTGTTTTGGATCAGTTTGCTGTGGAATAAAAATGTAAATATTTTTTACATATATTTGCAAACCACTTTGTCGACTGCTGATAAAGGTCACGCCGTTTTGTAAAATAAATCAACGACTCCATCTAAATGTACCACACATTAAAATCAAAAATGATTTTTAAAATAACTGACATTTAAAATCCTTATAATATATTGATACGGTATGGTTTATATTCACTCGCTCGCACTACCAATTTTGTGATGAAAACTAGCAGAAATTTAAAATGTGTAGCTCAATTAATTGTGTTTAAATTTTGTTATCAGGTAACCCGTAATATCAATTATTTTATTGTTTATGGCCATAAATGACAACATTGTTTTCCGATACCCGATGCGATTTTTGTTTCTTTATTTCTTGCTCTTTGGGACACAAACCGAACACAACGTGTGTGGGGAACACTTGCCGGTCATGGAACTTGCTTCCAGAAACCTTTAGTTGTAAATTCACTTGCATTTTTTTTTCTTTTGTGGTTTTTCGTCAAAGATGAAAGATCTGATATTTTTCCATTTCGACGAAAATTAAAATCCACTGTTCTCTTCGCAGAGCTTAACATCAATTTTATTAACATTTATAAAATCGTGTGAGCAAGCTAGGTTTTAAAATAGTTATTGTGTATTGTGTTAATTCAAAATTTTGTTTGTTAAATATTGTATGTGATTAAAATTTGGTGATTGTAAATTCTTAATTAAACGTTTTCGTAACACTCGAGCGATGATTTCATTTAATTCTACCTATCTCTTTTACGTCGAGTTCATTCAAACTGTATTGGTCTTAGTGACTTTTATTAGAAGGGATTTATTCTTGGGGCTTAACATCGTGATCAATAGTAAAAATTTCTCACAATAAATGAAACTTGCTCTAAAATAAATTACGAGTAATGTCAATATCACCACGGAGTTGACGTGCTACTTTGACTGTTCAATATTAATTTAATCACATAAAATTTGACATAGATGGAACATAGAATAAGATAAGGGTGTTATTTCTTTTGATCTTTTCCAAATCAATCAGTGCTTGAACGGAAAGAAAAAAAACGTTGCTGAATGTTTCTTCCTTTCTTTTTTTTGTGCACTAGCGCTGACCTGTCATTAAAAGTAACAAAAAGAAACGGTAAAATCAATTACCGTTAACAGTATCCGATTTGGAAGCAGTTTATCGTGTCAGAATCGTTTGATCGGCTAATTCTAATGGACGATTTATTTTTATCGTTACCCAAAATAAAATAGATTTCGCGACCGGGTGACAATCAACAAGATTATTAATTTGCAGAAGACTAAGATTTCATACAATAAAACATAATTAATATTTATTGAGTAATATATATTTCTGTAGCATTACTGTTATACAAAGTGCAACCAAATTCACAAGCAATAGAGAGTCCCCTACCAGAATAAGTAAGCCACTTAATATTTTTTCTTTAAAGTAAGCTAATATTAGACAGTTGAAAATTTTTATTTGCTTATTTTTTAAATAAATATTTGAATTTGACTTTTGTCAATTCTTTGTTATCGAAAGTGAAATATTATAATTATTAGCCTCTGCTGTATTTGGGGGCGTTCAATAAATAGAATAACGCGCCAAGATACCGATTATGATTTGCATTGAATTTCCTTAAATATTTAATAGAACTTGTATTTGGTGCTTAAATTCGTTGACTAAGAAAAGAAACATACTACTGACATATAGACAATCGTGAGTAGTGCAAATATGAAAATATATTGTCTCTCCACAGAAGAAGATAATCGTAAGTATTGATGATTGACATATGTCTATGAGTAATGATTAATTTTAAGGGACAAGTAAGCGGGTAAGCATACGGGACTAGGGATTCTGAAGTCTCGGGTTTTTCAAAGTCCCGGGACACGAGACGTGATAAAGTCAAAGTCCCGGGACTTCTCGGGACTTGGGACTTTTATTTCCCCTTTAATAAAATTATAAATTTATTAAAATTAAGTATTTGTATGTACTTATGTACTAAAAAGGGATGATAACGGTTCATGTATTGAAAAAATAACAATGAATTGGGTAAAATTATGACCGTTACGTCACAAATCACAATACAGCTTTTATACCTTTTTTGTCCTATTGAGACATTGGTAACTTTGTAGAATAGTGAAAAACATTTGTAAATAAAACAACATCAGGTATGAACACTTAATTATATTATTTTTTAATTTGTTTTTGCTACAGTTATATTTTTAATACGATTATGAATTGATTTAATCAAATTTCTAATAACATAAATTAAGATATCTTTCTCCCAAACTTTTTTTAATATTTCGTTTCAATTAAACGCGTTTTTTACGCAGTTAGACGTATTTTTTTCATGCGTACTTTAAAAGGGCGGCGAAAGTATGCGTTAATTAAAAAAAATACATCTTTTGAACACATTTATTTATTAATAATAAAAATATTAAATTAATTCAATAATAAAGTCACAACCTCAAATCATACATAGTATGTATTATTTACACAAAAGTTAATATTTTATTCTTGCTTATCAAAATATGCTTTTAAAAATAATAATGAATTTAATGACGAATCAGACAGCCGATTTCTTATTTTTGTAATAAACGTTGTTGCTCATCATCATTGTCAGTCGATGTTGCTTTAATGTTATATATAAAAAATAATCTTTGTTTCCGTTCTCCAGTTGATTTTAAAATCTTAAATTCATTTAGTTTTTAATGGAGAATCTTTTGATTTTTTGTAATCTGTCTATTTAATTCTTCTTCCAGTGACAGTTCTGCAATATTTTTCTCATCATCGATATTTTCTTCAGATACCTCGATATCTTTTTCCACGGAGAAATGACGTTGTAGTAAATTATCTCCGTATTTCAAAAATATTGTTTTGGAGCATTTGTCAAAATCTTTCGTGTATTCTTTTCAAAAATCAATTAGTCCTAGCAGAACGGTTGGTAATAAAAATTTATAAGCCGCCTTGATTTATAACCTAATTTTCTAGAAATAACTATTGGTTCCATTAATTCTTGGAATTCTGTGCGATTATCCCATGCTGCAAAATAGTTAAGCGAACACGTGTCTTAAGTTTTTTTTGTATTTCTGCATGTCTCTCTCTACCCATTAAAAATGGTTGTTTCGTATTACAATATATAAATAGATGTTATTTGAAAGAATCCCTATACGGGACATACATATTCAGATGTAAGGCAGAAGTGTTACGCTGCTGAATAAAGCATTTAATAAAAGTGTGAAGATGTAACGTGTAGTTGTGGGTACAACGTTGAGTATCCCAAGTAAATAAATATATAAAAAAGCTAGTGAATTGAAAAATAGAAAATTGATGCTGGCTTTTTTATCGTACATGAATAATATAATGTATTTTTGAATGTAAATGTCTCGTTTAGCTAGAAAAGACTAGCATTTTCTTTTATAAAAATAGTGCAACAATAAAAACGGACACTCAGTTTTCTGAGTAGGTATAGATACTTTTTGGCTTGTATAGCCTCTTACGGCCTTACACATTTCTTTTAAGGGTCAAAACACTTTCATGTGCTAGCGCCACGGGTCCAAATTCTTTCAGCACACACACACACACTCTCATTCTGTCACATTGTTCGCAAAAGTTCCTGCACATTATGAGCAGACGGGCAGATAAATCAATTGTTTTTTTTAAGTAATGTTTTTGAATTGCTATCAAATTTAGCATATCTTTTGAAAAATGTACAAAGTTAATAAAAAAATGTTTGTGTTATTTATTTGCAAAGCGCAATTCATTTAGCTGTTGCTTTATGTATGGTATTTTCACAGTTTTATATCAAAGTTTGACTACAAATCCAAGATTTTGTTGGAGAAACAGTATTTTAAAACTTGTATAAAGTAGTTTATTCTAAATCATTATTTTGAATTGCTGTAAAATATGTTGTTTTGAGAGAAAATCACAAAAGGGAAGTATTATAAAACACTTCACAGCACGATGTTTGTTTATAAGTTGAAAAGTATATTTCGTATAAGTATATTGGTCGCAAATATAATAAATTAATGATACTTTTTTAGTACCTACAGAAAATAATATTTATTTTACATAAAATAAGTTTTTATAACTAAATAAGATAATATCCCTTTAATCAATAAAATAACAGCTTATGACTAAGGTATCCAATCCCGGACCTTTTTTGTGATCCCGAGATTTCGGGATCGACGATTTTTCAATCTCGGGAAAATCACAGGAATTTGCGGATTTGCCAAAAATAGTAGGGCGATATCTTTTTTTAGCTCTTCCATCTTTCATTTTCTCAATCCCGAAATCCCGGGATTAGTACTGTCGCAATCCCGGGACTTCGGATCAAAGAATTGAACGGAATCCCGAGATTGGATACCCTACTTAAGACAAATGGAGTTTACAGATCAATGTACTGTGATTTTATTACTAGCATTTTTTTTCTGTTCATTAAATCATTATAAAAACCAAAGTAATGAACCTTTTTTTTTATCAAAGTAAATTCAAAAGGTTTTAAAAGTGGAAAATAATTTACACTATTTAAGATTTAATTTGTTATCTTTGTGTAAATTGTGTTAATTGTGGTTAACTATGTTTCTAGTAAAAAAAATATACAATGATAAATTATTTGTACCATTTGTATTTTTAAGTGTGAAACGTGCTTTACCTTTGTGTGATGCATTTGCAGAGTATTCTTACGGTAGCATATTTAACTGCAACGTATACATAAGTTCATTGATTAATAATATAAATAACTTTATTATAGGTACATAATATGTAAAATAAATTTATGATGCGATTTTTTCTTCAATTATGCACATAGAAGTAAAAAGAAACAAACAATAAGAATTCAAAAAATAAAATACTCATTTTAACTAACTCCATCTTTATTGAATATTATCAGGACCAGTTTTTTCATGACAAACATTATCAATTGATAAGAAAATATAATACTACAGTGTTATTATCATACAAAATACAATTGATAGGGTGAAGGGAGGTTTTTGAAAAGGTTTTACAAATGAAGGTACAAAAAATGTATACGTGACAGTAGATTGACTTTAATTAAACATTTAATGTATCTTTATAAAAAAGAAGACATCGATTAAAAAATATTTTACTAAATATGTGGTGTTATAATGCAAAACGTACTATTTCCAAAAATTAAACTTTTCAGTAGAGGCAAAAAACTACAGCGAACAACACAAGCATGATATTATGATGAATTATTTTGAAATCATTGACCTGTTTCATAAACTTGACGTATGGTAAAAAGTATTTTAAATTCGTCATTTTAATGTATTTTTATTGTAAATCTAAGATTTATTATTCTTTGATGATGATTTTTTAATTGTTATGGTTGTTAAGCATTTTAATTTTGTGTAATTATAATGTTATTTGCTAATCCTTTAAATTGTTAATAGTTGCTTACACCTTTTTATTTTAATTTAAATTTGTATAAATATCACTGTTTATATATTTTTCTTATCAGTTGATAATGCTCGCGATGAGCGAAACCGGTCCTGATCTAATAAATTTTATGTGGAAAAAGTACTAAAAATCTTTTAATATTTTTGTTTAGAGATGACTTGTAATTGAATGTTCAGGGATTAATTGCAATTGATTTGTGAATTCTTCAATGAAACTTGATGTTTACCCAAGTATAAGTCACGCAGCTAGAGCTGGGTCGAAAAAAATACTTACACAGACGCATTGGTTGCAAATCGTCTCTGCGTAGGATAAAATAATATTTTTTTCCCATTTTTTAGTAACATGTTCCCCTAAATATATTTTCTTATTTTGTTTGAAAACAAAGAAAAGAAAATAAGTTTATTTTCTGTACACATAGTACACAAAGTTTCAGGAAATAGTGCGTTTTGCATTATAGCCCCACATATGTTATTTGTACTGGAATTTTAGCACACGCTTCTTTTTATATATAACATATTTGTATTTATTTAAGTCGCAAGAATTTCATGGAAATAGTCTTCATCAGTCTATGCAACACTGAATTGTTACGTATTTTTTTAGGATGGTAGGGTGGGTATAATAAAACGTGTCACAGTGAGTGTCCTTACTCTCTTCCGCTGCCCTAAGTAACACAAAAATACCACCAAAGTGAAATTGTGAGACACTCCAGTTTATTTCGGGCTAATTATTTTCTTTGAAATAATAATAGATTCGATTAATTTTAAATGAGGCATAGAAAACTTTTTGGAATTTGTATTTTAATAATTTTAATGCTTTTTTCAAGATATTGGGTAAAAATGTAAAGAATATTTCAAAGTATTTATATTTCAAAAAATAAAGGATTTTTTAGAAAAAATCATATCTTGTAAATATAAAATTAGGGTTTTTTTGTTTAAAATTTTAATGGATGTGAGTATTTTTGATATATTTTCATCTTGAGTGATATTAAAATATCTTATCAAATATATTTCGTGTAAATTTGAATCGTTCAAACTATGTACATTCTCACAAATTTTGTCATTAACGACCCGGGTTTCTATATTATATAATTCTTGAAACTGCTCACTAGTCAAATCTGTTGGCATTCCCATGGGCTTATCCTTTTTGCCAGCAGTGGCTTTGGACTCAGTGATGCATTTATATCTTATATAAACACGAAACTTTCATTTACTAAGCGTCAGTTCAAGTTCATCCGTGCACTTGAATGCCTGAAGATGCCGAAAGGCGAAACCCGGGTCGTTAATGACAAAATTTGTGAGAATGTACATAGTTTGAACGATTCAAATTTAATATTGAAATTCCACCAAGCACCTTCAGTCGAAATCTTAAATTATATTTCGTGTAATTTAAAACATTCAAAATATTTGTTGAGTTGATGACTATTTTTCCAAAAAAAATATTTTAAAAGAAGCAATTAATTTTAGGGCAGTGTTTTTTTTTTAAATTTGGATGTCGATGATAAGAAGCATGACATATTTGTTGAATTTATGATTAGCTGTCATATCTTCATTTAACCAATTTGGTACGTTTTGTTCTTATTCTTTTCTCAATAAGTGGTTTATTATTTATACAGCGATTCTGAAAAGTAATCTTATAACAAGAATCCATAACTTTATTTTCTTTTTGTTTATCTATTTAAGTGGATTTTGTCAGGATGTTCCTTGGTATATTTCTTTTCTTAGTCTTAAAGCTTTTATTTCTTCTATGAGTAAAACGACGGGATAAGGAAGTAAATATTTCTTTGCTGACAGGAAACCGGTACAATGTTGGACGAAAACGTTTTTGTCGGAACGTTTTTAAAAAGGGTTAAGACTTATTTGTAGGAATTTTAACAAAATGGCTTTAAATAATTTAACGTTTATATACAAAGTTTGAAATATAAAACAGATATATTTGGTAATGGATTTGAATATAATTGTACGTTATACTCATTTTGACGATTCCAATTCGTTTCTAGGAATGATTTATTTACAAAACGTTATTGTGCGTTGTTTTGATACAAATACATAAAATTTGAATGAAATAATAAAAAAATACTTAGTGGCAAATGGCAAACTTATATTTGATTACTTTTAAGGTGTTTACTGTCAATACTTGGTGGAAAGGCATTATAATAAAAATAATAAAAGATTTTTAGTACTTTTTCCACATAAAATGTATTAGATCAGGACCGGTTTCGCTCATCGCGAGCATTATCAAATCGCTTTTAATGCTCAAGTTAAAATTCTTGTTATATCCGTTTCATTAACATAATTCTAGCCTATTATATTTCCTTTTTTGTACTGTTTTATTTCTTTAGAATTTTAATTTTCTCAGTTTGCTTTTATTTTGTAAGAATTGATATTGCCTTTATTCTTTTCGCAGGAATCAATTTTGCTGGATTGTACTCTACTGGATTTTCCAAACTCAATTTGGTTGACAGACATTAAAATTTATTTATTATATACACTAATTGTTGGTTTTTACTTTGGTAATGATAATTCATACCTAATTGGTTTTTGTCATAATAGTTTCATTGCTAAGTGGTCTTCAACTTTTTATTTATAGTTTATTTTCCTTGTATTTTACTTCAATTCTTTTGCTAGGTTGTAATACCAATTGTTTGTCATACCTTGTTTTTATCACTTAAATTTTGTATAAATATCACTGTTTTATTGTTTTTCTTATCAGTTGACAATGCTCATCATGAGCGAAACCGGTCCTGATCTAATAAATTTTATGTGGAAAAAGTACTAAAAATGTTTTATTATTTTCATTATAAATTATTTGTTAACCGCCAACGGTTGAAAAACATGTCGTATTTGCCAAATCAAAGGCATAAAAACACTATTTTGTCCACTTCTATTTCAAGTTTTTAAGACATCGACTTTTCATCAAAAAATAAAAAAGAAAAAAATATTTTGGTTTGAAGGCCATAATTAACATGCGCAAGTCCACCTTTAATTTTCCTTACAAACATTGCATACAATGAAATATTTTATCAGCGACATCAATAATTCAGCTTGGATAAGTATTTTAAGCAAGCATCTGAAGATTTACTAATTTACAAACGAAATAGTGTGAATTCTTGTTAGAAAGTTTACAATATTAGCCTGCTTATTTATTACAGGTATACAATTTTGGCATATTGAGACGCTTTGAGCTTTATATGATTTCAAATTGTGAAATATTTTTCACATTGTTTTTTAATTTCATTCTTTTGATAAAAATTGTTAAAAAGCATTTACGACCGATGATCAGTAATAAGAGCCGATTATATATTACATATATTACCGATTATATGTCATATATTTAAAATACATAGGTGTTTATTTTTTAAAAAATCTCACTAATTAAGTTTCGAAAGAAACTTTTAAAACGAATAATTTTTTATTCCGTTTGGAAGAAAATTTAGTATGAACGCAGTTATTTTATGTATTCAATTTATTTAATGAAACGGTAGAAACCAGTCACATAACTTTATTTTCTATAAGAAACAACAAAGTAAAATGAATTGTTTGAATTTTGTACTTTTCCATGAGTTTTGTCGTTATCGACCCGGGTTTTGCCTTTCGGCATCTTCAGGCATTCCAAGTGCACGGATGTACTTGAACTAACGCTTAGTAAATGGATGTTTCGTGTTTATATAAGAAATACATGTATCATTGAGCTTAAAGCCATTGGCGGCGAAAAGGATAAGCTTATGGGAATGCCCACAGATTTGAGTAGTAAGTAGTTTCAACAATTATATTTATTTGTTTGTCGGCAAAGGTTTGATGATTATATTTATCGGGTCGTTAGCGACAAAACTCATGGAAAAGTAAAAAATTCAAACAATTCAAATTTGATATTGAAATTCCATCAAGCACCCTCAGTCTAAATACTTAAAGTAAAAGAAATGAGAAAACATTGTCAGTGCAATGATCAGAAATATTAAATTTATTACGTCGGATACCAAAAATAAAAGTTAAATTAAATGTGTTATCTGGGTGAAAATAGCGTACATATAATATATACATGGTAGCTGTAACTGTAAGCCGTTTTTTTAAAAAAAACTTTTTCTACGCCTTACAATTACACCACGTAAAGAGAAAATATTAAACGAATGGTGACTCATATTTTTCATTTTATGAACATTCTGGAGTTGCTTCCTTTGGAAAATACACCTGTTCTGCTACTTGTGTCTGGTATCTACACTTATCGCCACCGCAGTTCCTTCCGTATCCGGCAACACCTTTGGGAATCCTTTTATTAGTTTCCCATTGTTCCTTTCGTTCCTTTAATACGTGTTTTTGTTTTTTACTAAAACCACTTTGATCTCGTCTAACAAAGAAATGCGCTCTGTAGAAAAATAGATACAGGACGAATCATGCGATGTGTTTCAAACATTTATTAGGCGTACTTTGGGTCAAATTCGATAAAATAAAATTGTAGTCTTCAAAATAAAAATTTACGTAGAAAACCCAAATGTGTGACGCTTTGCAATCTAATAAAAGTATTTGATTAACGCTAAATAAATGAGATTTTAGTGACAGTAATATCAAAAACCATGTGAAACATCAATTAATAATTTTTTTAGTAGAGTATTTATTTTTAAAGAGAGAATTTTACGTGAAATAAAATTTCCAGTTAATTATCAATGCGACTCATATAATATGTTTTTAAAAGTCTTACTTATCACTAAAGGTTACTTAAAAGCCGCACGAGATTAACTATATGATGGAATGCGTCAAAATGTAAGTATCTACGTAAAAAATGCAGAATAAAAATAGATTGCTTTTTTACCTTAACATCTTACTTTTTATTGTTATTAATGTTTTTTTTTATCTAATACCGCAGATGGTTTTGCACCACGGTACGTTGTTGACTTTTTGGGTGTTCACTGTCAATACTTACAATACAAGGTTAAGTAAAGGTAAGGTGTTAAGAAAAATCATTTGTACTAATTCTAATTTTATTTAATATGATCAGGACAGGTTTCGCTCATATCACTTTAAATATAAGAAATATAGGATACTATGGTATTATAAAATAAAAATACTTATATGCATGGAAACCTCTCAAAGCTACCAAGAACCTCTGCGAAAGCGAAAAGATCTATAGGTAATTTAAGGATTAAATCAAACGTTCCGATTGTTTTTTCTATGTAATTATTTACCTAGCTGTAGTCAGCGTTATCAGATTCAGCCGATTATCTGTTAAGCTTAATTTGATACGGTCTCGTGCCGTGAAGAGAACGATAGAAAAAGACTTTGTCGCTGAATTTTGCGTTGTGCTAGAAATATGTATAGAGAAAAGAAGTAATTTCCCAATAAAATGAATATGTTGCTTGTCTTACCACCGTCCATTACATACGACAGTTAAGTTAAATTATCACTTCTACGCAGATATTTACAAGACCGGTCTTTTAACTATGGTAAAACTTATTATTACTGGCCATTTTCAATTATTGGCCACTAGCAGATAAAATCTTGTTTTATAAGATATGAAACTAACATTACCACTCGTTGACTAAATAAGGAAGTTCATTGAGTATTCCTCCGTTGATATAGCAAATAGCAAATGTCATTTAAAGCATTGTTAAATAACCTAAAATCTGATTTTAAGCATACTGTTGGAGGTTGCCGTGAAACAAGTGAGAATTGTTGTAAAAATCACAAGGATTTGACTTCCGTATAAAGGTACGTAAAACATTTATATGTTCATTAAGTGAATTGAAAATTTATTTGAGTAGTTTTTCTTTAGTGGATTTATAAATCATTCACTGATTTCATTGGATATATTTTTATAAGTAATAATGGTGGTGGCAAATAATCAATTACAATTTTTCCAGAATTGGCCTGGCTGGCCAATAATACATATGTGACTTATAAGAAAAATATTAAATTTTATTTCGAAAATAGTGTTTTGAGAATATTATTAATCACCTATGTATTTATCAGATTTTTCCGACAATCCTATATAAATGTTGGCCACCTGGCCCATAATTGTGGTTTTGATGGCCAATAATTAAAACTTTTTTCATGCAATATAGTAAAAATCATTAAAAGAAAACACCAAATGGCTCGTGTCAAATTCACAGTCATTTTATTTGTAGATGGCCACATGTCCCATATTAAATATAAAATAAGCAATTTTTGCTATGATCTAAAAATTCATATATTTGCTCTATAGTCAGCTCTATACAGTTATTCAGACTCATCATTATATGAATTGATTAAACACTTCAAAGATAATGACGAACTTGGATTATAAAATTTTGATAACATAGGTATTTTAAGCCCTTGTAGATATTTCCAATTTTGAAATTTATGTCCATTCAGCTCGATTTAATGAAAAATTATGATTCTTACATTAAAATTACTTTGAATTTGCGTTTATCACTTAACTTTACACTTTATATTGATGTGGGTACATAACATTACATCATTTGTTATCATTTTATTTTTTGATAATTTTTTACTGCAATTTTTGGTATGGCCAATAATTGTATCTTTTGGTGGCCGATAATTGAAAAAAGTGGACAATAATTGTAGATTTCTGCCTTTTCTTTTGTTAATTTTTTTAAGTGTAAAATATATTTTTTTGTTTCGGTAATTGATTATCATAAATAAATAAGCGATTTAACACATGATATCTTTTTATTTCACCTTTTTAAGGATACATACGATACAAATCAAGAACATAGTTGAAAAAATCTTTCAGTGGCCAATAATTGAATGTTTTGCCCTATACGTTATCTTTTTAAACTGTATGTTGCGTAATGCCTATGCCTGACACAGTTTTCCTGAAATCGAAAAAAAATGTTTTAAATCAGTGTTTCCTGGTCGAGGTAGGTAACATAAAACAGATACAAAATATGGGTAAGTGGAACATAATTGATTTTTTTATTACCTCTTACAAATAAATAAGTGAATAAATTGAAAACTTTATTTATTAACAATTATTTATTTGTGATAAGCTGTTAACATTTTAAGTATAGTAATGTTAATGCCACATATTTATATTTTGTATCTTTTATCTGTAAATTTCATTCATATAACCAATTTATTGTTACACTCTAATAATTTGACTATGTTCTTTATAAATAGTACTGTAATATAGTATTTTTTTATCACTTGTTATTGCTCATAATGAGCGAAACCGGTCCTGATAATATTAAATGGAAGTGAAATATAAGTATTTTGAATACAGTCTGCGGTTCTATGTAGGCTGTGCTTTGTTGCTACCTTTTAAAGCGTCATCGATCCCAAAAATAGTACATCCGTCCTATTCATAGCCCTGGTTTGGAATTATGAAAAGTGTTCGTTAAACAATAAGACAGAGTGTAACTTGCTAGGCTACATTACTCATTTTGGCTTTGAATATTATTTGCGTAGTCTGTATAATGAGATCTCGTATTTGTAAACGAGCTATGTTAAATGACTTTCTAGTGGAGAATCAAGGTTATGGTGATTTCCCAAAAATAAAGCAAATTTCTATGACGACGCTAGTTTAGTTTCAATTAAAGGAGCTGCAGAAGATACAAGGTTGATGCAAGTCGTGTTATGCTATATAATTTCATTTAAATTGGATGACAACGAATAATTGGCGTTAATTAAAAGTGATTTCAGAAATTATTGTATCCAACTAGTTTCTCTGCAATTATGTCTATTTGGAATGGCTTGCAAGGTCGATATGTGGGTAACGCATGAATTCAATTTGATAGACTGAGTTTTTTCTTTCAATTCTTTATTAAAACGTAACGAAATCAATCCAATTTTGACGAGGATGCTAACAAGTGATACAAATGTATAATAACTTTGTGTGAATATCAGACCATCTATTTAAAAATATTATTAAATAAATGCGGAATTAGTACAAAAGAGTTTTTTTTATCATTTTAATAGAATGAAAACGACATACTAGTTGTACAAATTAAATTAAATGTAAATGTTGAAGTTTTTCCTTAAAACAAATCGAATAAACATTTGTATCGATTCAATATTTCAGCACTATAATTTATTTTAATTATATTTTCGATGAATATATTATTTTTTATAGGAATTTAATAAAAATATACATAAAAAAGAGTCCAAATATTTTTGACCACTCAGACTCCATCCTGAGCACCATAGAACCATGACTCCACATCCCGTCTGTATGTCTTGTTAAATATGCAATACTCTTGGTTTATGACGCAGTTTAATATACTAGCGCGTGTTTTGCGAAGCCGATAAAGTTTTCACTTTATAGGTCATAAATTTGAAACATTCCAATGTTTTGTAAACTATCCAACGCATTTTATGGTAGAATTTTTTCTTCTATTATTCATAAAACTAGGGAAAGTAAAATTTTGGCATTTATGACACTTGGGGTAGAAAAATTAGCTTCAGAAACTGATATATACCCCTTGGCGAAGAAGGCTTAAAAGAATTCGTTGAGACTTCTCTATTTGAAGGTGTATGCATATTAGCTATAACTGTAGTCTTCTGACTTTCTCAGAAGTTTAATATAATATATACCTAAAGTATAAATGTTTTAACGCTATAAGAGAAGTGTGCATGGTAAAAAGAAATACTTATACGAGAAAAATTCAGAACTGTGCTTTTTTTTTAGAATTTTCGAACTTTATGTTTCTCATCATTTTTGAAAAATCTTCGACAGATATTTTTTTTAAATTGTAGAACCAAACTGCTTATGGCCACTAATGCCACTGTGAATAGATTTAATGGCAGTAATGTGCAGCCACTTAGCAAACAATATCCATTGAATTTGTGGCATTCCACATTCACTTTTTTTGAGGACCATGTAGAAAACAGTGTTTCCATTGAAAAATACATTATTATTGTGTTTTGTTACATTAAACATATTTTAATGATTTGCTGTATAAAAATTTCATACTTAATTAATCACCTTTATAGCCGTATGTATTTTAATATGATAAAGATCGTTAAAAATAAATAAATGTGTATCAAATAAAATTATGTATTGTTATGTTTAGAAAAAGTAATCATAAAGAATTCGAATAGCACTTTCTTCGTGCGATTTTACATAATAATACAGGTATATAATAAAAAGCAAATCGTATTATATATTTTTCCAAGATTTAAAAAGTACCGATATTCACATGTATAATAATTAATTGTTTTTATGAGTTTTTCATACTTATAATATCGCGATCCAAAGCCAATTCAAATGTCATAGAATAGATAAAATTATATCGATCAGGATTGAAACTATAAAGAACGCTATATTGAAATAATAAAAGTAAAATAACTATAAATATAATACTATCTTTTGACTATTGTTAGTATTTATTCGTGTTGCAAATGATTTTGGTGATCGTTTACGTATGAAGCTTTATTTAATAAACATATTTAAAAATTAACCGTTCATTTAAATGTTTCATAAAAATATAGTGTATCAATACATCATTGATTTTTTTAGCAGGGGAAAATAAAAATAAATGTGGATAATTATAGTAATTTTTTTGATAGATTTTTTATATTTGTTAGACGTAAAATAGAAAGAAAAGCATTTATTCAACGAATTTAATCTAGCATATTCTAGTGACGTTACAGTTATATCTATTGGTTGGTAATTAGAACATTTCACGTTGATGTCTTTACAAGTTTAATATAATTTTTTTAATAAAATATTTACGGCATTTATTCGTGAAACCTTTCTTCTCGCATAACTTGGATAACATTTAATCAAAAACATTTTTTGCTACTTAATCTAAATTAATTTATTGATTGACTTGGCGTTTACTTGGCAGAACTCCATTATAATATGGTAAAAATAGCAACGTCAGAACTGATGATGGCGAAAGCCGAAATAGCTATCAACTAATAAATATAAAAACAGTAGAACTAAATACGTTGCTATTTTGACCCTATTATATCTAAACTAATTGTCCAGCGTAGAAAAAAAATGCTGCTGTAACAAATATTTGTTCAGAAAATATTATAAAATAAAATTATTTAACCAGATACCACAGTAGGGACGTCGGTGGGAACATAAACGGCAACGGTTATGACGTCGGCATGCGCCACTGGTAAGACTATCGCGTGAAGAGAGTCGCACATTCAAGCGGCATCTTGGAACGTGCTTACGCTATTATCTGAATAATAGTAATGAATGGCTTAATTTTGACTAATCATCAAGCTATCAAGAGAAAGCTTTTTGTATGTTTCAGTTTTTATAAGTAACGCATGACGCTGAGTGAAATTTTATTTCTTATGCATCATCATACTAGCGTATTTAGTAGGCAACAAATTGATAGATTTTAATAAACAGACAACAAATCATTAAGCTTTAACATACAATCTCTAACCTCGATATTTCATGTTAAAAAAATATGTTTTAAGCCTGTAGATGTATGTATTCTGATTGACGCAAATAAAGGAAAAATTGAATTGACAGGGCCGTCTATAAATCTGCATTCATCAATTTTTGGCAGAAAACCAATATATTAAAAAAAAAACTTTTTATCTAATCAGTATTAACACACTCTTTTAAAGATCAGATTCGGTTTTGCTCGTGACAAGTAATATCAACTAGTCAGCTCTGGAATTATTACAAAGCAGTGTATCCATTTTTAATGTACTTACAAGCAACGTTCCCGCTAAGGTGTGCGCGCCCATACTTCCCAAAATGTTGCCGCACACATTATTTCTATCCCCGCACAGTTCAAACAGACCGCACACAGAAATATTGTAAAAATAAGTTTGTTTTACCAAATTTTACTTTTTCCTAAATACTTGTACTTAGCCATCGTAAATTTTATTACACTCACCAAATGTGTTGCACATTTTTCTTAGAATCATTTCTCGTGGAACGAAGACCCTTTTATTATTTTACTACGCCTTCCCATTTTTTGTTTAAAGTAGCGGTAATAACACCCTATCCACTTTCGCTGCAACAATTTTAGCATTATGACGACAAGAGAAAAAAAGTACATATTGTTATGCTATGAGATGCACTGCACATGTAATACGACAACATATATGTTGTCTTATATGAGTCTGTGAACAGTCAGTGATTTTTTCCAATATACGAATAAATCTACAAGTGTGTGCGCAACGTACAGGTCGAGCAAACAACATAAATTGCCAGCATTAATTAATATTGTGCAGATTATTTTTTTGCACAAGTTTTGTCAACTTGAGCTGACTCAGTTCAAGTTCATCCGTACACTCGAACGCCTGAAGATGCCGATAGGCGAAACCCGGGTGGTTATAGACAAAACTTATGGAAATGTACATAATTTGAACGATTCAAATTTAATATTGAAATTTCACCGAGCACCTTCAGTCGAAATCTTTTATTTAGTGAGACAGTTAATTGGAGCGATGATGTGAAAAACATATTATTATAAGATACAAATATAAACAAAACCGTGATTTTGAAAATCATTCTCTGACCATTATTTCCCACCATTATTTGATTTCCCGAAGAATAATTGATGGAGAGCCATATTTCAGGCTTCAATATGGAGAGCTGCAGATTTTGAATACGGAAAATTAAATACCAATTAATTTAAAGCTTAAAAATCAAATATTCTTAACTTATACCAATTAGTGACAAAAATGCGTTCACAAATATGCGACAAACAATATTGTGATTTGAAAAATTTAGCTGCCGAAAAAACGAAGACGAAACGGTTACGTTCAAACATTCGACGATTTTTTAAACTTTAGGCTCAGTTATCAAAATCAATTTATTAATATTTCAGTTTAATTGGATATTTGTGAAATCTTTTAGGTATCGAGCGATGAATGTGAATGAGAATTTAGTCTGATGCACTCAATTAAATCAAAATCAGGAAACAGAATAAAAGTTCATCATTTAGAATGTATTTTGAAAATAAAGTCATTCATTTTATTCGGTGAAAGTGTTGATTCAAATTTTGAATAAAAATATTGGGTAGGTAGAATAGATAGAGAGAATATATATATATATATGTATATATATATATATATATAGTAGAAAAAACCTCAATTGAAAAAAAAGTGTATAAATATTTCGTTCTTTCTGCGTCACTATAAATAACACCTAGAAATTTGAAAAAAAACGATTCTTTCTTTTTTATATTTTTCTAAAGCTTAGACATTTGAGAGTATGCTTTCAAAGGGATTTTTTAATTTTTTAATTATTTACCGAGTAACAGCGATTTTGGTGACTCTGTACTAAGCTGGTCCGACCGGAACAAATCGACACTCAAAACTTTAAACGCGTTTTTCTCGAAACTACTTTTTTCAAGCTGGCGTCCATAATATATCAAGTTGTACTAAACCGATTTATTGAAAATTTTGTGTGAACCTTAAATATACATCATTCTATAGCCTGTAGCAAATTTAAATCAAAATTTTATTTTTTACTATTTAAAAAAAATTGAAACTGTTTTTTTCAAACGGCTGCCATTTTGAAATTTTTTTTTTGACTTCTCCGAGGTAGAGGCAATAGCGAATTTTTTATTAATTAAGAATACGTGATATTTTTTTTTCAAATGATCAGAAAGGATAGAATCATGTACGCCAGGACACCACCTTTTTTTGGACCCTTCCTTTACCAGCCGATAATGAATGCTAAAAATTTTCTTTGTTAACTTTTTACAGAGTTCAAAAAAACACCAGAAATTCGAGACTAGAATACCTCCTTAAGTTATCTTTTTATCGCCAAGACAAATAAATATTATCTTGGGTTTTGTGTTTTAGAGAAATATGCGAATAATCGTTTAACTGGCTGGACTCTAATAGGATCAAGTACCAAGTTAAGGGATAAGATTTTTATACAATTTTCATAAAATTCATTGCTTACTACTTTTTTTCACTAGCTCAGGGGTCACCAAGCTTTTTAAGAATTCGGCCAAATAATTTTTTCAAAAATGTTGAGGGGTAGGACGAAAAATGTTATTGATGGAATCCTAGTAGAATTTTAAAAACATTAATATTTTGTACGTGTAAAATATGTAAATATTGAAAATCAGGTGCCGGATTAAAATCTTTGGAGGGCCGAATCCGGCCGTAGTTTGGTTACCGCTGCTTTAGCTGCTTGGTATTCCAAATTTATTTTTTACCGTCAGTGAGTTCCTTCCAAGATACATATTTGCGCACATTTTTTATTTTTCTGAAAATTTTCTGCACACAGAAGTTGATGGTCCGCACACGCAATAGAAAAATTAGAGGGAACGTTGCCTACAAGGGCATCCAATTCTAAGATTCGTGATCGCAACCATCCTAGTGCTGTACTCTCGAGATCGTCTTAATACTGATCCTAGAATTTAGAGATTCACTATAGCATGTACAAAATCAGGTTAACAATTTAAATACTTCCCGATTTACTACCATATATTTTATTAATAAAACTTTTTGCCACAGTAAACTGAGGTACTCTAGGTAGGTTTTTTTAATATAAATATGTTTTTATAATACCTAGGTACATACAAAATAAAAGATTTGTGGTTTTACTCCTTTTGATATTTTATAGCATTCGTAGACAGAAACAGGTTTTTTTCATACTTTTATGCGAAATTCAGTTGCGATCATTTTTTTTAGGGCGGTATAAGATTTTCTCAATTTTAATTTTAGATATTTGACGCGGATGTTTTCGATTCTTGAGGCTCTTTTACTCAAATTGATCTCAAGCAACTGTGATTTATGAAAAATAAGTATGTCACCTTGGCCGTTAGCTTTAACGGCATTAACTTTTTTTGTGTAAAAACTAGTGATATGTAAAAAAAATGTCATTGTAAATGATTGATCCTCAGATCCTGGGTTTGAAAGATTGTGATTCCTGAAGTCCTGGAATCACAAAATTCATCGGAGATTAGATTCCCTAGTACCTAAATACCGATAAAATAAATCGCTGACTGTGCCAAATTGATTACTTTAAACAAATAATTGATATTCAAGAATCTCATTGTTCAATTACATTTTTTTTGTCAATTTCTTCAATTATCGGGGTAAGCTCTTGTTGTAAGACTACGGAGGTCGGAACATTTGAATGAAAAAAAGACATAATATTGATCTGAAAGTACGCTTTATCGAGATTCAATCGTCTTTATTTGCAAAATACTTTCACATTCTATAAAAATATATAACTCATTATTTTTTAACACTCGTCGAAAGTAATGTCATTATTATTTAATTTATCAAATTGCTGTGTTATTACAATTTGAACAAGTATAATTTATCATGTTTTATATTCACGTGCTAAGATAGAAAGGTCAAAAATGTGTTGCCTAGCTAACTGCAAAAAAAAATAGCATATTGGCAGTTAGCGAAACTTTGTAATATATAGCTGATTCAGCTACTTGTTTGGGCGTGAGAAAGGAAAATACACGTTTAATATGTTGTAAATGTATGTGGAAAAACCGGTAAGATGGGTAGTAAAAAATTTAACGACTATCTTATACGACAGTTTTATTATCTTGTGTACATTATTCTAACGCAAACTATCAAAATTGATAATGGCGTAACGTTAAACTCAAGTTAAAACTTTTCCGCGATATTTAGTTCAGGTTAAGATGTATTGTGTAGGCAAATTTATGATAGTTGATTTAATACCACTTTCGTTTATATTTAATTACAGAAATCTAAACAATGCCACCTTAAATAGATAGATAATCGTAGAAGATTTTTTATTAAAAGCGAATATTTTTTTAAGTGCTCTTTATATTTAATCAAGTCATATCTACACAAAGAGTTGATAGAGTACCTAGATAAAAGTAGCGATATAATAGGAAACCAATGGTAAATGTATGGGGAGAAGGAATCATTAGTTAAACTTTTCCAGGATCAAGAAAGATGATTAAGAAAGTATAAAAACGCTACAGAAATTCATATCTCAACACATTTGGATTAAAAAAAATGTGTAAGATTAATTTGATAATTAATAAAACGAATGTGAAATATACTGACAATTTTGTTCTCCTATACAGTAAGTTGTAAACTTTTCGTTCAGCGCATCTTGGCGAGAAGGTTGCTGACCCTTGATTAAGCAAATGATGTTGCATGTATTGAATTTGTTAAATTTGTGCAATAATTATTTATTTGAATGATTTAATCAAGAAAACAAGAGCAACCGAACACTAAAGTTCTATGCGGAAGCTTTCTTTCTCCATAAAGCATGGTAAAATTTAAAGACAGCCAAATCTTTTATATTTCATGTTAATAGATGTTTAGTTTCCAACGCGTTTCATCACTTCTCTTGAATTGTTTCACAGTAACTGCGATTCAAGGTGGGTAGCCTTTTGAAACTTAAACAATTTGCTTCAAGTGAAATATTGTTCTAATAAGGGTAGCTTGTAACATAAATTCGATGGTTAACAAAAGAGTACCCGTGCTTCAAAACAATATCTCTATTGAAAGGTGGACCTCTTTTTGAGAACGTTGAGGTACGCAAGGGTCAAACAAGACGAGACAATATTTAAAAATATATATATTATATTAGCTGACAGACTTATTCATGCTATGATTAAATATAATAAATCTAAGAATACATCCAAAAAAATCAACTTTATTTAAAAATAATGTTGTTGCAAAATATTAGTATCTTCAACACAAAATTGTAAAAAAATAATACTTCTGAAAAAAAGGCCCAATTTACATAGTGTCATAGCTCACTTGGGTTTTTCTTTTTTGTTTCTAAGTTTATACCCTCAACATCCTACCTGCTTTTCTTGCTGATAACTACATGATTGTTTATCCGGTGTTTTATATTCCTAATTTAATTTATTAATGTGTATAGGAGAGAATCCGAACCAAAAGTTGCTTTCATAATAAAAACATGACTTATTTGTTATCTAAAATGAAGAATTGTAGAGTTAAAACTTCTACAGCTTGTAAGCTTACTTTTCAACAGCAAACTTGTTTTCATAAAGAAAAACCAAGCTTTGGTCACTTTGAATCGCTCGTCACCAAACATTTCGGCAAACGGGCCAGATAAAAAATATTCCCGATGGAATCGTATTAGAAATTTTGTACAAAATAATTTGTTATGCTTTTTACAAGTTTTTGACAAAAACAAAGATAGAAAGCTGCCTTTGCTTATATACCCTTCATATATATGCTCACAAAATGAACTCTTAATATCCAACTTATATTTTGATATAATAACTATTATATTAAAAGCTGTTAAATTATAATAGAAGAGTAAAATGTATATTATCTCCCATGAATTCATTTGATTTTAATAACGAGCTAAAAGATACATGTCAATAACAAATATTGAATTAATAAAACATTTTATAAGTTAAATGGCAAAATAAATAAAAGATGTTCACATTTCACATATTATACATACATTTCAGCGTTATGAATTTCGTCGATACATCAAAAAACTCATACGTACGGTGAAATTGATTGATTACAATATATATTTTTATTTTTATTCTATACATTGATAACAAACACATTTTTGCAAAAAAAAAAAATCATTATCATATTCGTGACAGAATAATCAGTCAAATGATGTATTTATTAATATTTTTTAAATATGAAAATATTGATTAAAATTCTATTTTTGTTAAAATTTAATATACAAAATAAAAAAAATAAAAGCAAGTTTTAAAACATCTGTTCATTATTTTATGATGTGTTTTAAATGCTAACAAGCCAAAAAAAGTTTTAATTAAAATATTTAACATCTATTTATATTCATTCATTATTGTCTAATATAACTTGATAAGTTTTATTCAAGCTATTATTAATGTTATATCAAACATATTTGAAGCATAAAAATTCAAAATATTTTGCTTTGTGAAACCGTTCACTTTTACGTTGTTTACTTTTAGGGTGTTCACTGAAATTTTTTTTAATTGTCACTGTCTTTGTGGAAAGGTATTATATGAAAAAATAAAATACTTATTTCTACTTATCTTATAAAAGTGGAATTAGAACAAATGAGTATTTAATTTTTTCAATCTAGTGTTTCTTGATATTAGAAAATTAATTTATCGTTTTCACATTTGAGGAGGTTTTCATGATAAATCAAGGTTTTGTTGTAACTTCGAATTCTACTCGAAGCAAAGAAACACTAAGTTTTTTTCAATAGATTCGGTAGCAGCATGTGAAAAAGTATTTTTTAACAGAAAATTTGAATTGATATTTCACTGCTGGGATTTGTTGCTGTAAAAATTTTTCACGTCATCAAAAAAACTTCTTTATAAAACTCATATTATAATATATCTGCTCAAGTCGTAGAAACAATACGATTCATACTGAATAAAAGTTATTACTATTTTTATAAGATATTTTTTTATTTATTTATTTTTCTTCCCTGTCTCAAAAAAGTAAAAAAAACCCGCTTGAATTCTTATTTCTAATCAAAACAAAAAAAATGTTTGATCCGATTTATAATTTAACTGTAGAGCAAGTCTAAAAAATATTTGCAAATAGAAAAGACATGTGTCACATCTAGTAATACACCTAGTGGAATAGTAAAAATATTATTTTTAAAAAATCATTACAATATTACTTATTTAAACGATGTATCTGAATCTTATCCTTTGTAAACTTTTTAAACTGTCAATTGATATATAATTATTTACTATAAAAATAAAAACCATAAAAAAGTACGACCATGAAAATGGTATTTTAAACGAGATCCCAGAATAAAAAAAATACAATTCGTTCATTATTTAATACGAAAGCGTTTGCGTCATTGTATGAATTTAAATGTTTTTTTCGTCTACTAGAGTCAAATTTCATAGAAAATGAAAGTTTTCATCTCATTAAGCCTCCCCATTCCCAAGCGTCGTTTCATATGAACGAATGCGGTATAATTAAATCTAAGCGTAACGTATGACCCTAGTCTCCCCTTTAACTATGAACGACTTCGATAGGAGACATTGAAACTTAGGATGCTTTATGAGTGGGACGAAGTACAAATAATAAGGGAGATCGGGGTAAAGCGATCTTACCTGCGGTTGCATTGTTCGATTATGAAACACTTGGGAAATTTATTATTCGTTCAATTTAATTAAAATAAATTTATGTCTTTTAAAATGCTTAAAATCAGCTTGGGTAAATGGCATACTGTTTTCACACCCTTCCATTTCCTTTCGTTAGCTCGATAGAAATATATTAATTAATATTTTATCGAGACAAAATTCAAACGCAATTACTTAAGCTTAACAAAAGCCATAAAAATCTTTGTTTTCAATCTTTAAAAAAAATGTGTAGCATTGGCCGAGTAGATTCGTATAGTGAATAAGCCGCTTCGACTTGTTCTGTGTGAACAGCCAAAATTATCAAAGTGACCAAGTAACATTATCAGTTGACACTATCCATAAGGGTAAGTGAAACGCAGTGGCGTAGCTATAAATTTGGGGCCCTCATGCAAACGTCACGCAACCCCCTCTAGGTTGGGTTGGAAAAGGCTTGGAGGAGCTTGCACGAGCCTCTTGTATAATTTAACATTGGCAGGCAAGCCCTTTGTTACATTAAAAATATATATACTCAGATGAAAATCAGTGCTTACTTACTTAACTGTAAAATATGTTTGTGTCAATCTTTTTTATTCTTTCTGCGTTAATCTTTACTCTTGTAATCACAAAAGCTGAATAGTCCAAAATTCTAAAAGCAAAACGATCTTTAATATTTTAATTACCATTTTATTAATGAATGTAAAATGTTTAAAGTACAATGACTCATTACGCTTGATTTGATCCAACATATGAGCGCCTTAGATTCAAAACCTACCTAAATCCAAATACCAAAATTGTTGGCAAAGTGCAAAAAACTGCTGTGGGCTTTTTGGATTTGAGTAAGTTTTGATACTAAACACCTTTTTGTAAATACGTTTTCCTTGTATTTAGAGAGGTTTTAAAATCGTAAATTTATTAATTGTGTAGATATTGAAATAGAGAAAAAGTTGGAATCAAAATTTCAAAAAAAAAATGGGTTTTAGGTAGGTTTTGCAATTGAGATCTTCGTATATAATATAAATTTAAATCGTTTAAATTATGTACATTCATACAAGTTTTGTCACTAACGACCCGGATTTTGTCTTTCGGCATCTTCATGGGTTCAAGTGCACGGATAAACGGAAGTAAATAAATGTATCGTGTTTATATAAGAAGTAAATGTCAGTTCAATTTCATCCGTGCACTTGAATAAGTATATAGTAAACAGATTACATTGAAATACAATGAATTATTTGCCTATTATTATATGTCATTATTTTTAAAACCTATATTTAATCTAACAATCGTAAGCAATGAAACGTTAGTTTAATTATCGTCATCTACTATTTTTTAGGTATAATTAACAGTCATTTTAATGATAAGTACATGGCAGAAATACGGAATTACGGAATTTACCGGAACTTACCGTATAACGGATGTAGCAGGTCGTTCCAGGCCTTAATAAACAGTTCGTTCATTTCCTGGTAATAATTCTCTCTCCCAATTCCAATGTCGAGGGTCACAAACGAAATAAAAATAATTTTATACATTATTTCAGTAATGCTTTTTGTTAAACATTTTTAATCTAAGACTCATCTAGGGATTTAATTTACTTTTAATATTAGGTATTTCTTCTAACGGATTTATTTCACTTATGCTATCGTTTTGTCTCTGATATTGGCATTCATTAAAAAATATTTTTCTTTTCTAATCAATCATTATATTTTTATTCAACTTATCTGCTACCGGATTCTATTTGTTATATTTTTGCTTCCGATGTCATATTTTTTAAACTATTCACATAGCATGCTGTTTGATGGATGTTAAAATAAGAATTGTTTATCTCTACTTAGTAAAACAGTGAAAAAATCCGAAAAAACTCTTTAAAGCACAGTTTTGACGATGACGTGATGCCGACAAACTTTTCAAGAATATTGAACGATTTTTACATCATAACTAAATGAATAGCTTTTTATATAATAATGTCTATCCCTTATGAAACACCCGGAAAGAAAAAATCTTTCTTGATATGTGCTGTAGGGGGTGGGGATAAAATCGTTGCTTAGAAAAGGGCGAGATGTAAGCTACCCAGTTTCTATAGATAACATTTATAGTAGATCGTATAGGGGGTGGTTCGAAAGAAAAACAAACATCACAGAAATTCAAATAACGATTAAAAAAACACTAAAATAATCCCTTCAAACAAGTGGTATCCAATCTTGGAACCTGGAAGCTATTTTTAAATCTTGAGATATTGAAATTGTCTATCATAATTTCAATTAACAGTTAAGATATATTTTTTAATCTCAGTAATCTGATGTCATAAAATAAAATAAAATTTGTTTTATTAAAGATTCCACTCAAGATCAAGGGAAAATATCACAAGTTAAATTAAGATTGAAAAATCTATATTAATAAAAACACAATATTCTTTTGTACTTTATTCCACTTTATTTAATAAGTCAGGACCGGTTTCGTTCACTGCGAGCATTGTCAACTGGCAATTAAGTATAAATTTTCGCAATAAAAATAGTTTTCTCCTGTCTGCGGCTGTAACAAACATGAAATTCACACAGTTCATGTATTTATTGAGTATACAAAAGTCTGCAGATAAGCAAACTAAAGTACGCTGGTGAAAACTTATTTTTATTAACAGAAATTTTACTAGATCGGCATTTAAATTTTGAGATTTTTTACATTAAACAATGAATCTCAAAATACAAATATTAGTACTGTATTTAGGCAATCCTGGGTTTACGGCAGAGAGTAAGTTGAATGGGATCCCGGGATTAAAAGCTCTACTAATACTCTAATCACTACTCTATCGACTTTACCAGATGGTCACCTGAGCTAGGAATGTTTTTTTTCTTAATGGTGTCTTTTGTTATCAAAGATTTTATCGAATAGTATTGTTTTGGTTGTTAGTTTTTAACTTCTGCTTAATCGGTCAAAGATAAATTCTATACTAATTATACTATACATTTAGTAAACGTGTATAATTTTTAGTACATCATTTACACTTGAGATTCGCAATTCTACTTATTTACTGGATTCATGAAAGTTATGACGCATTCGGCCAAGCACCACAAAGTTGTTAAACGAACTTGTAAAGAACTGGGGTAAATAGTTGAGGTTTCGAGCTTTAGAAATGTTACCAAACTTTGATAGTCCCAAATCACAGCGTTCTCAGATGAACCAGAACAAGTTTTAAGTCTCTTTGAAAAACATTACGTCAGAGAGAAAATAATTTGCCACGTTGCAATAAGATTTAACAAATTTGGATTTCAAGTTATTATTTAAAAACTATATAAAACAAACAAGAGCAGTGGTTTATGATTCAAACCGAAATCAAAACAGACGAACATATTACATATCATCACTTAACTTTTTTATGACATTACTTGTGCATTACAAATAACGGTATATATCTATGTAATACAAAAAAAATAGTGAAACAAATGAAATTCGCCGGTTCCTAACTTAATGAAGTATTTCAGCATAAGTTAGTTTAGTGTAAAATGTTTTCAATTTAATTGCTCAACGTCTTTTTTCAGTGAAGGTTACGACAGAGTAAGGATATTCAATGAAGTTACATATATTTTTCTCTACGACTCATTTAAACAACCGAATAGAAGGTGGTAATTTTTTTTTTTTTTTTTTATTCTTTATACATAAAGTTTGCTTGTTATAGAAAACAATCATTATTTTCAATAATTTATTAAATCAAAACCATTACAAAATTATTAAGATTATAATTTTGTCCAAATTAGCCTCTATTTTAGTTTAATTATTCTTTTATGAGTTTTGTAATATTTAAGATGTGATAATTTTTTTAAACTTTAGTCGATTTATTGTCACTTATTCATACTTTTTATCTTTATTTGTATTTTTTTTTAAAAAATCTTTTAATACCAATTGTTTGTTACACTCATGAGTGAAATTAGTCCTGATCTTATAAAAAAAAACTGAAATGAGTGTTTTATATTTGGAATATAATACCTTTTCACGAAGTATTATATCTGTTTATATATTTTACATTTTTTTAAATGTGAAACTATTCTAATCGCTTAATTTGAAATATGATAAATATTTTTTTTGAGCCATAAAGTTTCACATACATCACAAATATATAGCAATTCTTATAGTTTGTTATAAAATACCCTAAATCTTGTGTCAAAGTTTTCTTATCTGAAATTTTATTTGAATAATTTATGATAATGGTAACTTTAGGGATATTGAATGTTCAAATAAACGGTTGTTTGTAAATATCAAAACGTAATTACAATGGGATGTGTCAGTTTAATTCATTTATATTTTGGATGGTGGAGATGCAATATTTGAAGGCGCTGAGTGTGGATCTTTGATTTAATCTTTATTGCAGTTTATTTTCGTTTTTGATTAAGTCAATGGTTACATAAACATATTTTTTGAAAAAATAGTTATTGTCATGCGATTAAACCTTACAATTTTAAAACATGTATACTATTGCAACAATACAGAATAAGTAAAAAAATATTTTTGTTAAGCAGAGGAAATAAAATACAAAAAACAAATATTAAAATTTTAACTTATTTTTAAAAATCCAATTGATGTATTAGTTCTTATCGCAACTGGAAACAACAAAGTTGGTCTCTCGGATACATTCCAAACAAATATTATTTTTTTAGAAAAATACAGATTTTCGGTCATTGAAACATAACTTATTTGATTTAATGAAAATTGAATGATTTGATTTTTTCGCCGTGACTGAAATAAGACTCAGACATTATTTTTTTATCAATTTATAATATGATAAAAGTCAAATAATAAAAGCATGCTTCTTAAATCAGTAAAACATGATAAAATTTGATTGTTTTTAATTGAAATAAAATAATAGTAAATCACAGATGAACATGTTCTTCAAATTTGTTTCAGACAATACGTTAAAAAATATATATATTTCCATCAACATGTGCTGCATCTGAGATGTTTTATTTTCTTTTTCGTTTTCATTTTAATATAAAGCCTGCAAAGCAGAAATTGTAATAATATCTCATATTGCTATTTTAGTACTTCTTTTCAAAGAACATATTTTTTCCACGGAAAATTTTAACGGCATTTATTAAATTGACTTTCTCATGGTGTAATTAAAATTTGTTGTATAGAATAATGTAATCTATATATATAAAACAAAGTGGGGTTTGTTACACCACGTATAACTTGGCTATAACTTGGCTGATTTTAATGATCTTTGATTTTTTAAATTCGTGTCCGCCTAGAATAGCAGAATAAGCATTAAAACATCGGAAAAATATCACGGAAAATAAATAATGAAGAAAATTAATATTCTCATACAGTTTTCAAATGGCGAACAGCTTGAAATAATGAAAATGTCATTGTATGCAGATTTCATCCGCTAGGTGGCAATTTTTCCTATATTCATTTGTTTCTGCTTCTTTTGCGTACGATTGACTTTTAAATAATTTTAAATTTAGAGTATGGATCAGAATAAAAAAAATCGATGATATGAAATGAAAACGAAAGAAAATCGGATAATATTGAAATAAGGTTATGTTTATAATTAGGTATGATAATTTTGTTTATAATTAGGTATGATAACTGTATGCTCTGCTTTGAGATGCCACGTTATTACACTTAAAAAGCTACATCGAAGAAATTTTAACGTCGAAAGCAAGGCGATGCGGTTCCTGCTCATCCGAATGACTACTGATGCTCTTGGTCGCATTTACACAGTTCATCCGAAAAATGACGAATGCTTCTACTTGCATGTCAACAGCTCAATTTGCTTGAAAATGATACTCATTGGGACATGAAAATTGCTGAAGAAATTGTTTCTGAATTTCCAAGTCAGATACGCACATTATTTTCTATCATTATTTTGACATGCTTCCCATCGAATCCCCGTGAAATGTGGAACAAGTACAAGGATGACATGTCCGAATACATTTTACATCGAATTCGTGTCAGTTCAGGGAATCCCGATCTCGAGATGAATGAAGAGATACATAACCAGGCTTTGCTTTTGATCGAAAACATGTGTTTCCTTATGTGCGGCAGTTTGTTAGTCAAGTTAGGAATGCCAACGCCAGATCGTGGAATGAACGACCCTTTCAATCGAAAATCGGAACGTGAACGTGAATATGATCGAGATGCATTGAACCAGTCAGTTTGAACGAATGTACCACTGTTGAACCCTCAACAGAAGGAAATTTACGATACGTTAATGAAGGTAATTGATGATGGAAATGGTGCCTTATTTTTCCTCGAAGCGCCCGGTGGAGCTAGGAAGACATTCTCCATGTCATTGATTATGGCCACTGTTCGTGCGAGATAAAAAAAATTACTGTAGCAGTTTTTTCTTCTGGAATAGCGGCCACGTTGATAGAAGGATGACGAACAGCTCATTCAGTGTTGAAATTGCCGTTAAATCTTTAAACCAGTGCTCCTCAACCTTTTATCTTCCACGGCACACCAACGTGTTTTTCAAAATTTCGCGGCACATCACAAGTAAAAATATGCATAATATACAGAAATTACATTAGTTTGTGTTTATATATGATACATACCACAAAAGATCCATATGGATAAGATTATTTTTTTTTAGTAAAATCTCTTTACCATTTTTATTTATATACTGTCTTTTCACTTTGAAATCTAAAAAAATCTAATTTTTATAAATAACTACCCCGATTAATTGAAATAAAAAGCTTTCAAGAAAACATGGATTTTTTCAATGCTTTTTAATGATACCTGGAAGTCAAAAGTTAATAATTGGTAAAAAAATAATTGTAAATTTAAACTAAAAAACATTTAATGAATACAACGAATTGTTAATTCTACTACCCCGGTTATCATAAGCTCATTATTAGCTGTTCCAAATGTTAAAAACGGTAAAAAAACACTTATATTTAAGATGTGGGTACATGCTTAGACAAATTTGTAATGATATTTATAAAGAAATAATTCATCTGTACTCTTAAACGATATTTTAAAAAATAAAACTGAACTTTCGCAAGGTGCGAGAAACATTCTTGCGTAGACTGTACATATAACATATTCTTTCAACCAAAAAAAAATATTTCTGCTTCTCTATGATTGTGTCATCAGAAATATTTTGTAGTATCGACCAAACCATTTGTTATTTTTTCATAGAAAATTTAAATTAACTTTGATTATTCCACGTATTGTGTTACTAACTGTGACACGTGTTTCGCCTCTTTCAGAGGCATCTTCAGACTTACTATCGCAAAGTTTGCTTAAGTAATGAAGCAAGATTGATACTAACATTTTAAAATTATTAAATTACATTACAATGTTTTTTTTTTCGTTTATTAGAGATTCGCGCCGCAGCACACCCAGCATCGCCTCGCGGCACACCGCTTGCGGAGCACTGCTTTAAACGACTGAAAAACTGACATGCAAGATTGCGAAACACTCAGCAATGACCAAAGTTTTGGTAGCAAGTGAAATCATCACCTGGGATGAATGGAAAACGGCGCACAAATGCACATTGGAAGCACTCAATCAAACTATGAAATATCTGTGCAATGACTCAAGGTGTTTTATATGCGCAATGATTCTACTATCTGGCGATTACCGCCAAACACTACCAGTCATTCCAAGATTGACCGCTGCCGATGAAATAAACGCTTACCTCAAATCACGACTCTGGCGCTATGTAAAGAAACTTCAGCTGACGACAAACATGCGAGTTGCATTGCTAAACGATCTATCTGCCGAAGATTTCTCCAAGCAATTGCTGACTATCGGTAACAGGCGTGTTCCTGTCGACGAATCGAACGGATTGATTTTGTTTCAATTGATTGATTGATTAATTTCACTTCATTCAACAAAATGTTCCCGAACATTTAATCACAAAAATCACATTTGGTTGAATGAACGAGCAATTCTTGCGGCAAAGAACAAAGATGTGGATCATTTAAACTTCACAATTCAAAATCAAATCGTTGGTCCACTGCATTCCTTCAAATCTTTCGACCGTGTAACAAACGAAGACGAAGCAACCAACTATCCAACTTCATTTTTAAACTTATTGGATCTGCCTGGCTTGCCACCGCGCAATTTACAACTGAAGGTTGACTCGGTAGTCATCATGCTTCATGATGTGGAATGAGGTGGAATGGCATTATACTAAAAATAATAAAACATTTTTAGTACTTTTCCCACATACAATTTATTTGATCAGGACCGGTTTCGCTCATCGCGAGCATTATCAACTGATGATAATGCTCAGATGATAATAACTCAGTTGATAAACCGGTCCTGATCAAATAAATTTTATGTGGGAAAAGTACTAAAAATGTTTTATTATTTTTATTACAACATTTATTGATTCTGAGGCGGTAAGAAGTTCGTCGGGTTAGTTAGTCTAATATAAATCACTAAAACTGATATCGTATTTTTTGTTTCTAAACTATTTGCAATTTGTTTAGTGAAAGAGAAAACGATGTTAACATCTATATTATTTATCAATTAGGTGAATTTTTAGAGAAAAATAATTAATTATACTACGAATTATACTACGAATTATACTACGAATTATAGTTGAAACCAATTTATGTCTTGTAAAACTAAATACTTTCATATTTAAATCTTATCAAAAACAAGTTTACAAGTTTATTATATGGATTTTTTCAATGAAGAATTTGAAATCCTCAATTCGCTATACTTTTTCCCCGGATTATCTACAAGCCTCGTTTTTTTTTTAACTCACCGAGGAATATGAAATTCACGATTTGCCAATTTCGTGTCAATTTTCGGGATTTGCTCAAAATTTCTTAATCCCGAAATCCAGGAATCGCAGCCGTATCAATCCCGGAATTTCGGGATCAGAAAATCGAACGGGATCCCAAATCCCGGGATTGGATGCCCTAGTTGAAACCAACTGAAATATTACAAATATATTATATACAGAATATCAATATGATTTAACATAATAAAGCTATGGTTAATTTTTTCTTTTTAAAAAGTAATATATTTTAAAAACGTGTTTTAATTATGCATTGATAATAGTATATAATTTTAATGTGTATGCTTTTGATTTTTTGTTTTTGCTTCTACATATAATCATTTAATAATCAATAAAATGGTTACTTTATTGCCTAATGTTCCCAAAATATAACTAAAAGCTAAATCAAAAACTAATTACTAGCCATTTTGTTTCTTAATTTAAATTTGCAACATTTCAAATACCTTCATGTAAAATGTATACATTCCTAGTTTATTGCATCTAAAATTGTGATTTAATAAATTTATACATATTATATATTATGAATGGGTAATTTGCGGGGTATATGTTGTGGACCAAGAAACAAAAAAAAACAATTTATAATGTGAAAAAACACTTGATTATTAATTGATAAGTATAATAAGCTTTAACCATAAAATAAAAGTAGCACAACTGAAAAAAGTTTTTTTTTGTTTTGTTATGTAAAAAAAATCGAGATTATATTTACATGGCCAGTCTAAGTTTATTCCGTCAAATAAACCGACACAATTTTCATTCATTACTATGATTCCTTGCACGTGTTATTTAGTGTTAACTGCATACAAATGATATAGGATATTAAAAATCAATCGCGTTATAAAGAATCTGGACTCACCGGTATCGCGATGAACAAAGGCTTTTTATTTCATACGAAAGTAAACTCTTAAAACGCGGTAGAAAAGAGGACGATGAGTGATAGTTTATGTAACGTTTATTTATAAAACAACAGAATTTCACGTTTTTTACTTACACACAAAGCATTTGATCATGCATGACCCTTATAAATATTTGCTGCATTTCATAGTAAAAAATCTACAAAATCCATAATTTGGCCATTTAAAGGATGTTTTATGAATTCGGTTCTCAAAAGTGACCTATGTTTTTGGTATTTTTATAAAATTTGGGCCAACAACTAATTTTTAAAACACAAAAGAATAAATTAACGGTATTGAATCTGCATTCTTTTTAAAGTCATATACAATAAAACTCTTGGTCTAACACGACCCGGGTTTTGCCTCTCGGCATCTTCTGGTACTAATCAGTGCGCGAATGCACTCGAACTGACAAGCAGCGGAAGGTTTGTGTTGTCTGTATACAAACACACAAATACATTCGCTCTATACGTATTGTTAACCCAATTGACAGCGAGTATTTATGATATGAAATATTTTAGTTAATTAAGTGGGTAGATTATAATTTGGGCATAATGCCAGACAATAAGACAATAAAATAAAATGTCAACGTGAAAAATAAATATAATAATAAAATAAAAACAAAATAAAATAAAACAGAATATTTTTTTTGTGAGTTTATAAAACGACATATTATTAAAATTAATTGATATTGATTATTTAAAGGGGTATAACAATGGGGAATTTGGGAGATTTAACTGTTCATTTAAGAGTGGATAACAAACGAAGGCACAGGCGGCGTTAGGTTTTGGCCTAGAATTAATCATTTAGGTAACATTAGTTTAAAAATTAAAAAACAGCTTTCTAAGGTTGTCAGGCCAGCTTTTTTTGCAATAATTCGTTAGGTAAATTTTTTTTTTTTTTTTCACGTTGACATTTTATTGTCTGGCAATTCATTATGCCCAATATTATAATCTACCCACTTAATTAACTACAATAATTCATATAATAAATTTTTGCTATCAATTAGGTTAACAATACGTATAGAGCGAATGTACTTGTGTGTTTGTATATAGACAATACAAACCTTCCGCTGCTTGTCAGTTTAGTGCATTTGCGCACTGATTAGTAACGGAAGATACCGAGAGGCGAAACCCGGGTCGTGTTAGACCAAGAATTTTATGAAAGTGTACAAAATGAAAATAATTCTAAATTAACATTCAATTTTCATCAAGCACCTTCAGTCGAAATTTTAAATCATATACAATACTTTTTTTCGTCTCTATTTTCTAATTGATACTTACTATGTGGGAAGTAAAAAGCCTGTTTTTTTGTTCTGAATAAATCTTATGCAATTATTTTTAATCCGTTCTTGAAACCCGAATAGTGCTTCATCATGGTTTTAAAACTTTATATTGATAATCAAATTGGTTTACTTTGAAATCGTCTATCTAAAAAACTAGTATATATTATATTGAGGTATTATATATATTACTCAGATTTGACATAAAAAGTGGGTATCCAAACTAAATTCTATTTCGAATTTATCAATAATTAAGCTGAGCTACGAAGAAGAAGTCAAAACATCATTTAAGACTTAAAATGTTATTACTTTAGAAAAATTTTACACGAATCAGAAAGTATTACTCACAAAAATGCACTTAAGTTATATAATGAATGCTAAATTTAAGTTGGTTTTTTTATTGTAAATATGATCATAACACATCTTTCTTTGGTTATTGTAGACAATTTCAAAGTGAGGCCACAAAGTAGTGGAGTTCCTATTTGGTCCATTTTTCAAAATTCACGTCTGAATATGAAATGCCCACCTGAGACATAAGTTAGGGATCGAATTATTCATGATAGCGTATGAATTGTACGAAAAAGTACGTTACTTCTAAAAGAAAATAGATAGAGACATCTAAAGTGAATGATTCTGACTGATATATATATATGAGATTATATTAAGTCCAAAAAATAAAACAATTGTTTTACTGACTATGTAATGCATTATTTAAAGTAAAAGAATCCTGAAAAACAGTAATGAAATAGGTTTTATCTCAACTCTGCCGAAAGTGATCCATATAACTGTGGACACATTTTGATTCTAACAAATATTTTGTTTTAATATATTAATATAAAACATTTATTTTTGCTCTTAGCCAACACAAGTATCATACGGTAGGAAGCACTGTTGCTCAAGTAGTGAGATCAATATGTCCGTTTATTGATCATAATTTCATAGGGTTGACTAAAAAAAATAATTCTGAAATTCCAAACAAACGCTAAATTTTTTTTTTATTATATTTTTCTTTACGTTAAAGATATACAATTTAATCAATATTCTGATAAGGATGAAAATCTTTTGAAATAATTAGAATTTAAAAATTCCGTAAAATAATAGAGTTTTGAAATATTTAGTTTCATATTAAAATGATTTTTTTACAACGTAAATTCTTGTGTGTAGGCGTTTAAGTTGTTCTATTTTACTATATGTATGATTAAAAAAAAATATCACTTCACCGCGCTGAAAAATATTGCGCTATCAATTGTCATTTGAGTACAAAATATCTCAGTGCGTAATAAATCCATCTTTCTACAATTGACACACATCGATCACTGTCCATCAATTTTTTAGATTTTATTTATATTTTTATTGATTTATTTATCACTACATATTTAATGCCAAGCCCTTTTTTTTCTTTTCTTACAATAATATTTGACAAATTACGCTGGTTCCTCATTCATTTATACCCTGAATCTGTGATTTTGTAAAATATTCGCTCTCATAAAAACTATCGCTCTCATCTTAGATAAATGAATTTGAACAGTGATTTGATTGAATTTGAAGTATTTATATATGAGATCCTATACATGGGTGTTTAAGATGCCTCTTCTTTTCAAACTGACTTCAAGTAACTGAAAAAAATCCTCAATTTTTTGTCTTTTTACTTAAAATATTCGGAACAATATGAAAAATATATTTTTAATTCAAAATTAAAACACTAGCTTGTATGGTTTTTTTTTTAAATGAAAACGATTATTTATGTGGTTTCCAACATGTATAAGCTATTGCAAGAATAATAATAAAAAATCTAGCCTAACGAAGCAAATAATTAGAATCAAAGCGCCGTGCTTATCTTTATAAATGTTTTAGTAATCCCCGACCGCTGACGGGGCCTCCCCCACCTAATGAAATTTAAAATGAATAATGTTGCCACAGATAGGAAACAAAGTAAAGTAATACGCAAAGCTACCAAATAAATCCTGTCGTTTTAATTCACCTTGCAACGAGGCAACAGAGTGTTTAAAATGACAATAATTAGTAACGTAAATAATTTCTTACTCCATTTAATTTATGTAATTTAAAATACAAAAACTTGGAATAAATTATCGTATTCGTACAATAAAAAGAACCGTGTGCTTGCAATTATTAAAAAATAAATGAGTTATCATTTTTTTTTAAATGAGTATCCAATTGTTTTAAATTAAAATAATAATTCATTGAGTGCTATAATATACATTAAAATAACATTGAAATAAATAGCACCGATTTATTTGAATTCATATAATGTAATATTCATTTATTAAATAATTTGGTCCAGACCTTGAGTAGGTGATATAATGACAATTAGGCCAGGGGCTAAGGAAAGATTGTTCATGAATAAGGCTGCCAGATTTCATGACATTTTTTTAGTGGCTTAAAACTCCGGAAACGAAATATCAGTGAACAAGTTCATATTTATATGTCAAATACTTTTGAATTCAATACTTAGAAAGGTGGATAAACTTTTTGATCCGTTTTGTATTCTTCGTTCTGTATCTGTTTGTGTTTGTTAAAGAAATAAATGAGAAAGCTTTTATTGATATAGGCGTGAAAAATTAATAAAATTATTTATTAATTATTTTACTGACTAACAAAAAAAATCTGAAAACCGTCAAACACTTCCACGGCCAAAACCTTTTTTTACTTATTTCGCTCACTACTGTGTTCGCTGCTTTGTGTTTGTTATTTGTTCAGTGTAATCATTAAAAATAAATTTCGCAGCCACATCATTATTTATTACCTATTCAAAATCGCAGAAAAATACATGTTTGTACAAGTGCGTGTTGGCGAAGCTTGATCACCCGCCATGACAATAATTCATTGTATGGAAATATATCTTTCGTCTAGGCATGAACTTACCACACCTTGTCTAAACGTATAATATTTGTGTTTAATTTCTTCGCAGAACGTCGCATATAAATAACTAATCAAAAATCTTTGGGTGTTCGATTAAAATACAAACTAATTTTACTAAGCTTGTTTAATACGAATTTTATTTACAACATTACTTGTTGGATACAGCCAGAACCTTATCTAAGGTCTGGCGATCTTTAGTGGGTTGAGTTTGTTAACAAAATGATGAAAACAATTTTGACGTGACATAAAGTTCAAAGTCATAAGTTCGAAACTATTTATATGAAAATAAGATTAACTCATCCCACTAAATTGTGTGCAAACAATGAGCGGACATTGAGCTCATGATATGTAATTTCACATTGAATACAAATAAAATAAAATTAGTAAACAAAAACAATTATTACATGAAGACTATTCAAAAACAATTATGGTATATCTGCTATCAATTAATTATGCATATAGCCAAAATAAAAAAATACAGACGCGAATAACTAATTAAAAAAACCACTTTCAATTGTTTGTGGAAAAGCATTATTCAAAAGAATATAATGCTTCATAACAATGTCTAATTAATAGGAAAAGCATTAAGTTATAAAATAAAAGTATAAGAATGACGAACTGATATTACTTAAAATCGTCGAAAGATTACTGACAATACTCAACACAAGGTATATTTTTATACATATTTTAAATCAAACGAGAAAAAAGGAAAAAACAATTTCATCAATAAAACAAAATCAGTATCTTATTTTAAAATTAGGATTACAAAATATTTACCTATACAATTGGCAGTCAAAGAGATTTTGAGATACAATATTAAATATTTACTTTTCTTTTAAGATTTGAATACTCAGTTGAATTATGTTAACGATCTTAACTTGGAATCGAAACATCTTTTAAAAAATATTTTTTTGATTGATTCAATTACAAATTTCTTAAATTTTTTAATAATAAAAGTACTGGTTTTGGTAATTTTAATATAATATAGCAAATACAACTTTTATGGTTTTTTTTATCAGATATAAGTTTAAATCAATATTAACTTTACACTTTAATCATATCATACCATACAATCCATTTTACTCCAAAATACTCTTTCTATTAAACTGTATTCTTTGTTTTCTTCGTTTTAATGAGCAGCAGTAAAACAGCAACAGATACGAGGTGTTAATGTAACACCATCGCCAGACTTTCATATTAGTCGAATACAAGTGTTAATCAACCTTATTTTTTAGTAACATGCAAAAGTTCATTGTTTCGTTATTTATTAATGTGGTATCCATTGTACAGTTTATTTATTTAAAAAAATGTTGTTTTAATTAACCAAAATAATAATGACAATCATTTTGCTATAAAAGATAATTTGAAAAATATATTGTGGCTGCAAAATAATGTTCGCGCTAATATCTCCGACGACATTAATTCTACAACACCTGACGCCTGCCGCAGAATATTCTGATTAATGCTAAAGTACCAGGCGGGTGACCAGACCTCCCCTTATCTGTGCTACCTATTGCCAGACCGAGGGAGTGACATATAAATTTACCTGAGCATAGTTTTCCTTTCAGATTTAGCAGATGTAAACATTATTTATCAGACGTTGTTAAGACAATGTCACTCATCGTATAAAAATAAAAATAAAAAATCGCAATAAAATATCAGCCTAAGAAAATTATTAACAGAGTGCTAGAAACAAAATTCGAAAACCAGAATTAAAGTTATGAACTCTAGCTTAAAAATAGTTTCCTTGAACAAAAATACAAATAATTATTTGAATATAATATTTTATTTTAATATGTTTTTCATTGTATCCCTTAGCTTATAGGTCAAAACCGTTTTTTTTTTAATTATGGACAAATTTCGATTTTATATCACTTTTGTAAGTTTATGTTCACAGATGTCACAAAAAGGAATTTTTCTGAATATGGCTACAGATAATACAAAATTATACCTCTCATAGTTTTTTATACGAATTAGTCTCCAGTCATATCAAGGCTAAAGGCGATAGATCCCAGACGACTGTGATAAGCAATATTAGATAAACAGTTCTACACGATAAAGCGTAACTGAGAATTTAGATTTAAAATTGTTATCGATATAATATATTTTTTTTTTATAATATATTAATTAACAATCATAAAATTTTTTGTGACAAAAATAAAACCAAACAGTCTAAATATGATAGTGAGATAATGAAAAACATCGTTGTTCAAAGATCGCATGCTTTCCAAATCGGTACTATTACTTTTTGAGCTTTCATCTACTGGGTAGCATGGTTGTGGTATTGAATTATACAATGGATATTTTCCTACATTGATTTCTCAATCGATTTTTTGAAAAAGGTGTGGGTATCTTTAATGTTTCCATCCCACTTCACCATTCCATATTTGGAATGAAAAATAGTAAAAAAGGATAAGTAAGTAAAAACTGGTCTTTTCTTGACCCTGTTTTCTGTCATTATTTTCTCCAAAAAAATAGGTAGAGAGAGCTACGTACATCAAAATTCTCGTTATTTTTTATCTTTATATGTTTCAAATTAACAGTGGTCTTGGTTCAACAAGAATTTTAAAATATAGCTCTTTACTATAATAGTAAAATCTATAGACCTGACAATGATGCCAAAATAGTTGTGTTCTATTGTTATTATGGAACTCTTGAAATCCTAACCATGCGGAGAAGCTCTATTCAGAAAATGAAAACTAAATTAGTAAAAAGATTTGTTTTTTTTGTTCAATCTTATTTTTTCCTTTAACACCATTCAGATAATGCATTTTTTTTTTTATCTAGTTAATGGGATCTTCATTTTTATTTCATCAAAAACTATTCGCCTTTTTACAATACTGAGTTGATTGTCATTGTCACTTTAATTAAGTATTTCGACTGAAGGTGCTTGATGGAATTTCAATATAAAATTTGAATTGTTTGAAACAATTCAAAATTGTCACTTTATTTAAAACAGAAAAATGTTTTCGAAATCTAAATGTGTATTTCTTTTGAAATGCTTAATTAACTGATTGGCACGACCACTTCGCGGGATTTAACTAAGTGCTTTTGGTAATAAGTCATAATCTAGTTCATCACAAACAAAAAACAAACGAAAAACAGTACTCCTGGTCAAATCGAAGGCAGTTGTTTTAGTAATAGATGAGACTAGTTGAGTTATTTTAACTCGTTGGGAGCAACATAGCACTTATAAATATATGCAAGTCCATGAACGAGTGAGTGATTGACGTAGCGGCTTCGGTTACGGTGCTCGCGGACTCATCTTCCAAAATGATCAGTTTATCATAAAATTATTCGTCAGTGGATTTTTCTTCGAAGGCGTGGAGTATGCCTGTGATATCTTAAATTCTCTCTCTCCTATCCGATTAAAGCATAGGACACTCGAGTACAATTACCACTAATACATTCCTTGTCCTACACTTATATCCCGACAATATTTTAACAAGTAAATTTAAGTATATTTCGCCAGTAAAACTGTTTTTTTCATTGAGTTCTTGTAGAAAAACTCGTTTTGAGATAATTCAGAAGTCCACTACAGCAGTGTCCATTTTTTCCAAGCCAAGTTATTGCATTCGTGAATTTGTGTTTGTTATTAATTTATTTTAAATTTACAAACAACTTTTGTTGAGGTGATCAAATATATTTGTTTTTCAAGCAAAAATTTGAAAAAAAAGACAGATGCCTTTTCAAATAAATGTAAATATTTGCATCATTGAAGATAACAATTAATTTTGAATTAAAAGCATATTATGGTGAACAAAAAATAGTTATTTGGTAATTAAATAGTGTTATTTGATAACTTAAATGATAAACATTTTTTATTCATCTACGAAGACTAAAAGGATTTCAATGAACGCGTGATATTTCGGAAATCGACACAACTCTGTATATTAGAATATTCCCGCCAGTTTTTTTTCTTTAGTGTTGCGAATTGATGAAATTGAAATTTAAAAAAGAGAAAAAACAGAACAAAATAAGGGTTTTTAATTTGCGCGGGGAACAAACTTTTCGTCAATTTGGCCTGGCAACATTGCCGTAAATAAAAGCAATTTAATCAGAAACAAAATGGTGGACTGTGTGACGAGAAAAAGTGGGAAATAATTGGCGCGCAAGTACATTTGCCGAAGCGAGAGTTGAAGCTTTTATTTATTTCGTTATAGCTGCTCTTCCTCGAGAGCTTACTTGAGAAAAAATATATTTTTATATTTTCACAAAATTTCACAATTTTGACTTACTAAGAGTATACAAAATATCTTACAATTTCATTTTGTTATCAATAAGCTGAAGATTTTCAAATATATATAAATTTCAATAATAATATATTCTCTGCTTACGTGAAATATTTTTACAATTTTTTTTTAGGAATTTAATTTTTGTTTCAGGCATTTTTTTATGATACAATTTATTAACTGGTGTTCCATTTTTTTAAAATTAAATTACACAACCAAAGCTTTGTCAATTACAACACGGGTATTGCCTTACGATAAATTCGGGTATTCAAGTGCATGAGCGAAACCAGTCCTGATCTTATTAAATAATAGTAGAATGAGGGTTTTATGTATTGAATACTAGCTGACCCAACGAACTTCGTACCAACTCAGAATCAATAAGTGTTAACTTGATAACTTGAAACATGATTACAACCGAATCAGTTGGATAGTTGGTTGCTTCGTCTTCGTTTGTTACACGGTCGATAGATTTGAAGAAATGTAGTGGACCAACGATTTGATTTTGAATTGTGAAGTTTAAATGATCCACATCTTTGTTCTTCGCCGTAAGAATTGCTCGTTCACTCAACCAATTGTGATTTTTGTGATTAGATGTACGGAAACATTTTGTTGATAAAGCCGTCCTTCGTTGAGACGAAATTGCTAAATTTCGGTGGATCAATCCGTTCGATTCGTCAACAGGAACACGGTCGTTACCGACGATAGTCAGCAATTTCTTGGATAAATCTTCGGCAGATGGATCGTTTAGCAATGCAACTCACATGTTTGTCGTCAGCTGAAGTTTCTTCACATAGCGCCAGAGTCAATGATTTGAGGCAAGCGTTTATTTCATCGGCAGTGGTCAATCTAGGAATGACTGGTAGTGTTTGGCAGAAATCGGTAGATAGTAGAATCATTGTGCCTCCAAAAGATCTTGACTCATTGCACAGATCTTTCATAGTTCGATTGAGTGCTTCCAATGCGCATTTGTGCGCTATTGTCCATTCATCCCAGGTGATGATTGTATTTGCTACCAAATTTAGGCCATTGCTGAATGTATCGCATTCTTGCATGTCAGTTTTTCAGTGGTTTGGAGGTTTAACGGCAATTTCAACGCTGAATAAGCCTTTCGGAATCTTTTTATCTACGTGGCCGCTATTCCAGAAGAAGAAACTGCTACAGCAATTTTATATCTCGCACGAACAGTGGCCATAATCAATGACACGAGAAATGTCTTCCCAGCTCCACCAGGCGCATCGAGGAAAAAAAAGTCACCATTTCCATCATCAATTGCCTTCCTTAGCGTATCGTACATTTCCTTCTGTTGAGGTTTCAACAGTGGTACATTCGTTCAAACTGATTGGTTCAATGCATCTCGATCATATTCACGTTCACGTTCCGATTCTCGATTGAAAGCGTCGTTCATTCCACGATCTGGCGTTGGCATTTCTTACTTGACTAACAAACTGCCGCATAAAAGGCAACACATGACTTCGATCAAAAGCAAAGCCTGGTTATGTATCTCTTCATTTATCTCGAAATCGGAATTCGATGTAAAATATATTCGGACGTGTCATCTTTGTACTTGTTCCACAGTTCACGGGGATTCGATGGGAAGCATGTCAAAATAATGATAGGTAATAATGTGCGTATCTGACTTGGAGATTCAGAAACTATTTCTTCAGCGATTTTCATGTCTCAATGAGTATCATTTTTAAGCAAATTGAGCTGTTGACATTCAAGTAGAAGCATTCGTCATTTTTCATTAAAAAAAAATTTCATTAGATCATTAAAATCAGCCAAGCCCTTCTTGAGATAAACGTGGTGTAAATAAACCGACATCGTTTTATATATCTATCTAGATATAGATTAAATAACTGCTAATAAGTTACTCCTGACCATCATATAAAACGCTCTACACTCTTGCAAAAATCCAATAATATATCCCAGGTAGCGGATGCTAAATTGAGAACTACAAGAAAATAAATATTCAATAGTCGCTCCACCTTTATCCGCGTACAGTTGTAAACAGTCAGTATAATATTACAGTCAAAATTGATACACGTAAAATTTATTTCGTATTTTGTTGCCATGCAGAACTAAGAAACCTGTATTGCAAATAATATGTTTTTAAATCTATTCCAGAGTTTTCAACGAGAAAACTTTTTACGTCCAACTGACTATACTCTCAAAGAGTTAAAATATTATTCAAAACACAATGAACTGTGTAATATCAGTATCTGGTAAAATCTTCTTGAATTCCAATGAGTTTCTGTCTGATATAATTTAAGTTTCTTTCTAAATGTTTACAATAAAGATAGTTTATCTAATATAAAAATGATTTTTTTTTTGTTCTGTTCGTACCAAACCGCTCATCCGATTGCAATAAAACTTTGACAAACTTTTTCCTTGCACTCTCAGGAAGGTTATAGGTCTAGTAAAATTAACTGACAGTAGGTATTCTAAATAAAAATCAATGTTTGTATGTCTGCCATACAATTAATTTTTACAACGTATACTTGCACTCGTGCGAAGGTTATAGTACAATTAACTTGTAAGTAGGTGGCGCGTGTGTCATACCATAGACAATCGGCAGCAAACGTCAAACAGACAGAAAAAGAAAACATGCATTTCAATATACACAATTAAAACACTTTCATTCTTTGAGTGGCATTGCAACGCTTCCCGGGAACCGGCTTGTTTGTTATTAAAATATTTATTTATAAACGCATACTGTTTAAAATTGACAGGTTTGTAACAGGTATATATTATTTCATTTCAGTTATCTTTCTTGCTCAAATTCATTCTTCTGCTAGTTTTCATTCTCTTGAGTACTCGATATTTTACTCACCCAACCCGTACCGGTGTTAAATTATTTTTACAAGATAACATTTGTAGTGCTAAAATTTTATTTGTAGAATATTTTTTTCACAAAGCAATGACAATGAGCAAGACTTAACATTTTTACAAAGCCTCCACCGAATCTATTTAAAATATTCAAGTTATTATCAAATATATTCAAATTTTATTAAAAATATCGGTAGAAAATAATTTGTATTGACGTGGATAATCCACAAATGTGCAATGGTAAAATTATCGTTTTTTATAAAATATAACATTTATTTTATTTGAAGTGTAATTTTTGTTAAGCTTTATTTATGTATTTATAGTATAATCATTCAACATTAAAGGTTTTTAACTATCAAAAACATAACAAAATAAGACAACATCAATTTAATACAAAGTAATCGGAAGTGAAAAGTCTACCCAAACTGTCGTATTAAAACTGTTTGAGAGATATTTTATGTAGACGTGAGTAAATGAAAGTGATTGATTGAAAAGGCAAGCACAAGAAAACTTTGGTAATTCAGTTGTTTCGAGAGACATATTATTATAACATTTGTTGCTTACTGTTATTATACTGCTTGTTGGATTGACGAAATACTTAAATCTTGTGAAAGTAAAAATATTGAAAGGAGGTGGAAATTTTAAACTTATGTTATATAGTTCTTGTTTTCTTTAATTTATAATATTTTTTCTCGTTACAACTAATGCTAATGCGCCATAGATACCAAAAATATATGGTCACAGTAAACACCGTTGTCTATTGATCCCACTATTCATCCCTTTTCTACCTGAATATCGTTGCTTTTACACATATTTGGTTAAGAAGGGTACAGACTTCAGTTATTCATCAGCCACGAGGACAGAAACGGTCATCAAAAGCACATGCGATTTTTTGAATTTCCGTTTTTTTATTGGACTTTTTGAAACTGTTAGTTATTTTTGTATCAAAACATCAAATTATTTACAGCTCTTTTGCTTATATATATTTGTATTGAAATCATGTTGATCTAAAGAGGTCAAATGGTAAATATTTTAAAATAATTCACGTTTAGTTATATTTCAACTCCGAATGTTTGCGCGCCCATACGGTCCCGCTAGGTCACGTAGGTATGTGATTTAGATTGAAACATGGTCATAGAGCTTCCAATTCCGAGATCCCGACCAATTTTGTGATCCCATTATCCCGGGATCGTCTTAGTGCCAATCCCAGGATTTCGGGATTCACAATAATAGTGCAAAAAAAACAACATGATTGAAACACTCAGTCACTGGCAGACGTAACATTTTTCAAAGGATGGAGTTAAAAAAAAGGTTTTCAAGTTAAGAATAATTCTGGAATCTTTTAACTAGACACTTTTTTCGCCAAAGATCTCAATCAACTGTGCTTGATGAAAAATAAACATTTCGCCAAAGTCGTTAGCTGTAACGCTGTGTTGTTATTGAAATTGGTGCTATGGTGCTACGAGCACATGAAATTGTGGTAAATGATCGATTCCGGGATTGAAAAATTGAGATTCCTGAGATCCCGTGATAGAATGCCCTAACCCAAGTGAGTCATTTCCAACCAATAGTGTGTGGGGTGATTCAAGCATTCATAGTGCTTATTTTTATTACAACAAATCTGGTCTTTCTCCATTGGTCATATTCTCAGATTTATTAATATTTATAGACTTTAAACACTAATATAGTCAGATCACCAATACACAAAACCTTTACGAAGAAAGTTATATTTGTTGTGATATCAATTGTGACAGTATTCATTGTTGTGTGGTACAATATATTTTTAAAAGAAGTGAATGTTTGTCATTACCTCCCACTTAACTGAAAATAAATTTATGGCTCATTTCAATGATGAAATTTCCACTGAACCTGTGGACGGGACGGTTATTATTTTACCATTAATCAAGATATAAAGTGGGTGGGATATAATTAATGTTTACAGGTACTGATTAAAGCAGTACAAATTCTTGCTAATTCAATATAGTCTATTGATACAAAGACAAGAGTGGGTGAGAATTTTCCAAAAATATCTTTTTGATAATGTTTTTTACCGAAAATTCACCGGGAGCACAGACTGTGTGACAATATCTACATCTGACACCTTTCTTTTTATTTACGACAGATTCTGAATCTTATCAGTATAAAAATACTTATTTAACAGTTTCGCATAAGCAAAAAATGGTCGCTTTTAAAATACTTTTTTATATGATTATTATATAATATAATACAAGGAAATATAATAAAAAATGCCACTACAGTATTTTATAAACAATGCATCAGACCTTTATATTTATTTGAATAGCAATAAGTGGATCGGTGTAAATTTTTTAAAAAATAATCGAAATCTTCAATTGGAAAAAAGACACCACATGCCTGACATCTCCAATATAAGATTAAAAAATATAAATTTGTGAACTTGCCGAGAATTTTCTATTAGACAAAAGTGACCGATGAACAACTCATCAAACACATTATTCAAAAACTTGTAATAGTGGGTCGCACGCTTATAGTCAACATGCATGTACAAAAATATGATTTATAATGTATTTATTAGTATGAGTCAGTTAATCTTACTTCGCCATCAAAGAGAACTAAGGGTTTATAGAATAGGCTTATAAAATAACGAATCTTTAACGATAATACGATTACAGCCGTCAATGCATTCAGTTGATAATCCCTAAATTGGAATTTAAACGAACGTCCGAATGCTTCAATTTGGAGATGTGATCCTTTATTCCAAAACTGCATCAACCATTCAGTTACGGGATACATTAGAAAAAAAATCTGAATGTGGATATATAGAAAGAGTATATCGAAAGTAGCATTTTGACATGAGTAATGTTAAGTCAAAATTGTCACAGTTATTACGCATATTTTTTTATAATTTAGTTGGAATATATTGAGTTAATTTTTTAAGGTTAATTGAAAAACCAGATTTGATAAAGCGTTTCGTATCGCAATTTACTCGGTACATAAAAAAATAAAACTTTGTGAAGAGACTAAGGCAAAAGTATTCTCACGTAATTGTTTTGGTAAACCACTATTTGTATGAGTATTTAAAAGTATGGCGTAGGCCGCTTTTCATCAAACGATATTACTGCAGCATGGTGGGTTTGTCATAAAAAATACATAAGTATATTATTTATTATTATTAATTTTAAAAAAACATTTAACTAACGTACTTATTTTGATGGTTTGATGTTTATAACTATCTTACGAGAATTTATTCGAAGTATATCAGGCTTAATACTTCATGGGTGATATTATAGTTGAACTAAATACTTTTAATTTGATGAAATCAAATTTATTTATTATAAGTACAATAATTTGACAGTGTATCTTCTTATGCGGTAGATATATAGTAGATAAGGGTTTCAAGCGCGGTGCCCTTAGTTGTACACTTCATTTTACAGTTTAAAACAGTGGTGGGGGCACATGGCTTCGAGTAATACATCGCATCTCACAAATTATCTGCTTCTTTACATTTTGTAGGTAAGGTAAGTAAGTAGATACAAACTGAACGAGTCGTTGAGATACAGTCGTAGATATTTGTTTATCTTAGTTTTACAACTTTTTCAAGAACTCGGATGATGTATCTTAAAACGGTCTTTTGAAATAGTTAGTATTAATATTTACGTAAAAAGCTCAGCGTTCAAGTGTGGAAGAGTTATAACAGAATGTCATATATTAAAACGTCTATTGAAACAATTATTATTGGTTAATTTGAATACTATTTAGTTTAAGTGTATGTGTGAGAAAATTGTTCATCAGATCGACCAAATTGATTGCAAACAAAATATTATCGGCATTAAAAATTAAATTAATGAAAAAAAATAATTTCAACATCCGTTTTTTTTAAATAAATATTATAAAATTTATAAAATGTCTTAACAGCTAATGCCAATGCAACTAAATATTTTGAAATTGAAAAATCGTACGAAATAAACATTGATAATATTTTTTATACGACACTCGAAAATGACTCGAGGTTAGAATACATCACAAACATATCCAAGGTCTCAAATTTCAATTGAAAAAAAACTATTTTTCTATTTTCATCTTTAGCCTGGATCCGCTGTAAAACTTTCACTACCTATGCCACAGAGCGGTATTTTCTATCAAATAGGCATAGAAACATAATAGATGGGATGATGTCATTCGTAACGGATAAAGTAAATCAATAACACAACTTTATAAATCAATTGAAGTGTAAAAACAATTGCTGATTGCTTACACTGAGATTTTTTTTTATTAACTCTCATTTTTTCGCAATTGAAAAATGATTAAAAAAATATAAAACGCGATAGCTATATAAAAAAATGTGACGAAATACTTGAGTTGGCTTAGTATTAATTTTAAGCTATTTTAAAAGAGCTCGGTAGATAATAATTTATTTTAAATTTCATCAAATTTATTGCTTTACTGACTTGAACTGATAATTTCTTATTTGTTATCAGTTATTGTTATATCATACACGTTATTGTTTTACCTTTTTTTCAAAGTAATACTTGAATTTTAATGCAGAAACTTTAACGAAGCGTGTCATTGAATAAATGTTGTAAGAGTCCATCGTAATTAATGTTAAAAGAAATATACATTATTCAATAATAAATGATATAATATGTTAATAATTAAAAAAGTGTCTAGAAAATATCATTAAGGTTATATCGCCTTTTTATAAGTTGCTCTAGTATGATTGGCACGTATCGAAATATACTTAGACTAAATGATCTTCCGAAAAGTTTTTGCGTAAAAACTTGCAACACGCACAAACTCGCATATAAAGCTTTGTCTCAACAAGTCAAACATTGTTTTACTGTATTATGAAAGCAAAAATATTGGTTCAATAAAATATACGTTTATTAATATTCAACGCATATTCAATGTTAATTTTTGGTGGAAAGGTTTCAAGCAACTAAAACGTTAAATAAACATGGGGATGAGCAAAACCGGTCGTATTCTTAACACATCTTAACATTAATAGCCGATAAAATAATCACTTTTCACAAATGTGTGCGTACTGATGTCCACTTCGGCCAATGATAGCGCTTTATTTTGAACACCAAACTTTTTCGGCCAATTGGAATGGACGTCTTTTTATATTCAAAATTCAAATTTCCTGACTTAGAACTAAAGCATTGTAATAATATTGAGAGAACTTTATTTGAAAGTTTGCATGGCTACGAAGTTTTTTAAATAATCAAATGTACTGATTCGATTTTTTGAAGCTATAATTATAGGGCTAGGAGCTGATTTGACAGTGATTTTGTTCGGTGTCATCTTCTATTTATTAGTAGTCGATAATGTCCGTTTTGATTGCATGATTGTCACTGATTTCCCCTCCCCCTGAAGACGGTCCCCTTCCCCCCGCCCCTCTGCCCGCTATCGCCATCCGTTCATTTTTCTCTGGCGTCTATTAGTGAATATTTGAAGTCATGACAAAACAATTAATTTTCGTACTGACCAAAAATATTCTGTCCAGCTGAGGATCGAACGCATGTCCCTTTTTCATTCTAATCGTTTGCACAAATATCCATTTTTCCACAAAGCGATTAAAATTGGTGAGGTGGAACATCTATTTATTTTAAAAAATTCAAACCAAGTGTTTTCTTAGTGACCTTACAATGACATCTGTGAAGCAATGCACTAAACGAATTTGAATAATTGGAAAATAGAATATGTCAAATACTTATGAGATATTTTTCTTTTTCTACGAAATATACTTGAACATTATTCAAAATATTAAATAATTTACGCAATTTCTGCTCCTACGAAAAATGGTTGTTAGCAAACTTGAACATTATTCTAAATATTAAATAATTTACGAAATTTCTGCTCCTACGAAAAATGGTTGTTAGCAAACTTGAACATTATTCCAAAAATTAAATAATTTACGCAATTTCGGCTACTACAAAAAATGGTTGTTAGCAAACTTAAACATTATTTCAAAAATAAAATATTTTACGAAATTTCTGCTACTACGAAAAATGGTTGTCAGCAAACTTAAACATTATTTCAAAAATAAAATATTTAGCGAAATTTCTGCTACTACGAAAAATGGTTGTTAGCAAACTTGAACATTATACCAAAATTTAAATATAAACGAAATTTCTACTCCTACGAAAAATGGTTGTTAGCAAACTTGAACATTATTCCAAAAATTAAATATAAACGAAATTTCGGCTACTACAAAAAATGGTTGTAAGCAAACTTGAACATTATTCTAAATATTAAATAATTTACGAAATTTCTGCTCCTACGAAAAATGGTTGTTAGCAAACTTGAACATTATTCCAAATATTAAATAATTTACGAAATTTCTGCTCCTACGAAAAATGGTTGTTAGCAAACTTGACATTATTCCAAAAATTAAATATAAACGAAATTTCGGCTACTACAAAAAATGGTTGTTAGCAAACTTAAACATTATTCCAAAAATTAAATAATTTACGAAATTTCTGCTAACTATAAAAATAAAATAAATAAAAATAAAATAAAATACAATACAATAAAATAAAATAAAATAAAATAAAATAAAATAAAATAAAATAAAATAAAATAAAATAAAATAAAATAAAATAAAATAAAATAAAATAAAATAAAATAAAATAAAATAAAATAAAATAAAATAAAATAAAAAAAAATAAAATAAAAAAAATAAAAAAAAATAAAAAAAAATAAAAAAAAAAATTAAATACTTTGCAACAAAAATCTCACGTTGCTGGGCAACGGGCTTACAGCTAGTAATGTGTATTACGTAAAAGTGTTTTTTCTTTTCATAGTAATTTTGGTTGGTTTTTGATTAAACACACAAAGCTCAAATAAGCTAATGCTAATTTAAAAATAATAATTAAGTCACAAAATTAGAATTGAAACTATATAGAAAATATATTTGTTATTTTAAGTACAATATTTTTTATAATAAAACTGAAACATGAAAATTAACTAACTATATATTTATTGATTTTGCAATTCGGTGATTAATGAGGAAAACAATTCAAATTGATATCGACGTTTACCAAGAAATTGCAACAAAATCTACATTAAGAATTTAGAAATCTGTTTTTCCTGAACTCCCTTGAAAACTAAAAGCTAAAAGCCTTATATCACGAATTATCAAACTAAACTTGAATGCATTCTTCTGTATTCAAAGGGGTTAAGAGCGTCATTCAACCCCTATTCGCTATGTACGGTAGACGGATAGTGGAATATAATTTTAAATATAAACTTAAAACAATTGAGACGTTTACAAAATTCAAACTAGGATTATTAATTTAAATAGCTTTCAATAGCTATTTAAGTTTTTTAATTACATATAAATATTAAGATCTATTTTATCAATCATATTTTTATTTGAGTTGTCTGGGCTACATACACTTTAGCCTTCGAATTATTCTTCAAATATAAAATATGTAATAACACCATGTCATATGCCCGTTTGTACGAAGCTTAAAAGATCCAACGCCATAAGCAGAGAGTCTTTGATAAATGAGATGTTCAATTAATAGGGCAACACATAGAGAAAAAAACTCGTTTAGAAAAAAAATATTCTTCTTGTTTTGCAATCTGGGAAAACAAAGAGTGATTTAGAGTCTTCGTCTTGTCTTCAAATAAAAATTAATTAAACAAATACCAATCCTGAGAATGAAGCACACAAGTAATGACTAAAGTAAGCAATAATGGTTTACTGTTTTATGTATCTTTAAAATATTTTTTTATTGAAAAATTTCAAAAATCATATATTTCTTAATCTGATTTTTTTATTTTACAATTAGTGTGAAACAAAATCTGAATTATTAATAATTGGTGTACCCCTTTGTTTTAAATATACTAAATCATGTACAGTTCATCTGCTAATCCCTTAATACTTTCATTCACCTTTTATATATAACAATTTAACAAAAATAATTTTGAAACATATTTGTTTATTTCAAGAAAACAATTTATAACAAAAGAAGTTGTTTTATATACTTAAATAATAAAAATTGTAAATACTTACTCAATTGTTTTTACTTTTAAATGTTTAGTTGAACAAGGTTTTTTTTACTGGAAATTCAGTCGCTAAGCTTCTCTTATACGAAGAAAGTAAAGATACGAGGTTGGAACTAGGACATAACTAGTAACTTTCTAACCGTTTTTCTACGCGATGCTAATGTTTTCAAGCAGAATTAGTAAATTTAAACATATATGCATTAAAGTACACGCTCATAAATCGATAAACACACGATATGTATGAAAAAATTCGTTCTGCTCATGGATCTATAGAACAAATACGTTGACAGTTTGGTCGCAAGCTTTGCTATTTTTTTAGGTTTTTTGAGAGATTTTTTATCATAATAAATATAAAATAACAGGAATTTTAAAAGTTTTCCATGATTTTACGAGAAACCTGTCAAAATAGTTTTGATACATTCATTTCAACAAGAATACAATTTTGAACTATAATATTTGACATCCATCAAGAACAGAATGATTTATCAAACATATCCACTGTAGTCAGGTAAAAAGAAGTTACTCCTAGCTTTTTCAAATAAGCTTTTATTAAATAATCACATTGTATGCAACTTAATACAACTTCTATCAAAAGGATGTATGCTGCAAATTCCGAACTGGTCTCTAAATTTAGCTTTTAAAATTGCGATCAGGAAAAAGGACCTACGTAAAGGGTTTTCCTAAACAGCTTATCAAATATTTATTATATTGAATTAATAGTAATAAGTCTGTGAATTTATTATTATAACTTAAGTTTAATATTTACAAAGCTATTTTTATTGAATATTTTGAATTTGGCCAAATATGTAAACAACGTTTTTCGTCCATCCCGAAAATTTGTTCTGGAGGTTGATACTTGATTATTTTTGCCTGAATATAGTCAAATTAAATAAACAGATCATAACGTATTAAATATAAATGATTAATAGATGTGAAACCTCTGATAAGAGCATTAAGTTCAGATTATATACCTAAATAAATAATGTTGATCTTATTGCGTCTGGTATGGTGTCGTCTACGATACTCAAACGTGATACTTTATGCTGTAATAAAATTCTTAAGTTTTAATCCCTCCGTAATTTTCTGAGACATTAACGGCTGCATCTTGGCTGTAAAGCAGGAATGAACGGTTTAATTATTTTTGTATCTTTTACTTAGGATTCCCAACAAAACTCATTTTGTAGAGTGAGAGATTTGATATATAATAGAAAACGTAGAATAGAAAAACATCATTATTGTTAGTAGCATTGGTGTAGTATATGAAATACTAGCTGACCCAACGAACTTCGTACCACCTCAGAATCAATTAGTGTTGTGTTAACTTGATAACTTGAAACGAAAGAAAATCGGATAATATTGAAATAAGGTTATGTTTATAATTAGGTATGATATTTTTTTTGACAACAATATTACGCTGTTTGCACGCTTACGTAACTTCAAAAGCAAGGCGATGCGGTTCCTGATAACCCAAATGATTTTGATTTTGATTCCAAAATTGATTGATTTTGATTCTAAAACCACCAGATAATACTACAATCTGAATGCTGCAAATAATAGTTTAAATATAGGGCTTATAGCAGCAGACTTATAGGAATGGCGTGATATTGTACTCAACAGTCGTTTGTTTTCTAAATAATAAATATGTTTAAAAATAGTTTTTCTCATAAATACTACATAGGTCGAAAACTTTTCAGTCTTAAGGTATTAATGGGTAGTTGAACCAAGCCACTGTTTTATTTTTTTAAATAACATAATCATTGTTTTTTTTTAAGAATAGTCCTCTAATTACTTCAATCCAATTAAAATAACTATCCTAAAAAGTATTGCTATCATCTGTCCATTTTGACCGTTCTACGTATGTGTTATGTGCAATATATTTTGTAAGGGGTTTGTTTTTTCCGACAGTAACCGATAAACTGTACTTTGAATACCCTTTGTTCACTAATATTCAAGTTATGTAAAAAAAAATATATTCAAATCTACGTTTTCATACTTTTAAAATAAGAAAATATATTATATATTCACATACCACAGGAGTATTGATAAAATTCAAATATTTATATTCTAATTTAGATCAACACACCTTTTATGCATAATTCAACAATCTTTTTTGTTATACCTAACCGAACAGATATATCCATCGCGTGCTCTTTAGCTGAAGGTCGTTTTGTTTGAAAAAAAAAGGAAAGAGCTTTATTTTGTTGATAAACCATTTTTGTACATTTTTTAAAAATCGCTTGTGGAAACAAAAAAATGTTAAAATTAACGATTGTTTTTACCATTTTATTTTAATGTATATTTTAATAATATCTTAATAACGTCAAAACATGCATTGATCATAAAAAATAGTGTACAAAAGCGGTTCATTTCATTTATCGTCGTGTATCTACCATACAAGAAAAAAAATGGAAAAAAGTAAATTTTCATTGCTGAAAATTTACGCCAAAAAAAATTGAAAATATTTCAGGATTGCATGATTTGAAACCTCCATCTATCGCCTAAGAAGAGCTTATGCGGGTTTCAGGATGCAGCAAAAAAACATTGAGTTGGTTTAGCCCTTTTATTGTCTTAACTATCCAAATAAAACGTTTTATTAACTATACAAAGTACATGTGTTGGTTGATTGATATCAAACACCATTAAGTCCACGCAATGTGAAACTGTGAAAATGTGGCTTGGAATATAAACTGCCATATCTGAGATTTTCTAAGATTATAGAATTTATGATCTTACAAAATGCCACATATTGCGGTAATTTATATTCCAAGATATGATGAAACCAAATTTTTCTTAGTTTTGCATTGAGTGGACTTAATGAAGTTTGATATGAATCAACACATAATGTTACCTATCGGCAAAAATGTAGTGAAATTTGTCTCTTTTAGCTGTTATGTTTTACGCAAATCACCATTTTCTATAACTGGTATGTATAACTGTTGGATTTCTACCTGATCTACCAAAGTCGTGTTTTTTTATGTGATTTGGCAATTCCATAAACGGATTTTTTAATTGGTTTATGGATTTATTAATATTTATGATATACATATAAAATTCTTTATCACTTATCCAACTCTCAAAAGCAAACCACAGCAAGAAAGGTAACTTACTTCCAATTCTGTCTGAGTCTCATCGCAATATTTCAAAACAAAGTACTGCTGTAAAATTTCATGCTCCACATTGAAAGTGGAAAAAAAAAGAAAAAATAGTATCGCTAAAATTTGGTAACTAAAAATAACTGATAGTGATTTAGTGTCGGCGACTATGGTCAATGGGTCAATGCCGTTGTCTTAGTTATCGGTGCTCACTGGCCTAAATTCCGGTGCGGAAATAATTAAAAATATTTTTTCGATTGATTTATGTATTCCTATATGAAATTATGAATGTTTGCGTAGTGTATAAAATCTTTTACAACCCTCAATTCATTCAAATTGGGCGTAGCAAAAGCGACTAAATACATATTGGTCCTGTGTTATGTCTTTCCTTTTATTCTTACAATTTTTATTCAGACTAACTTTATTGTTAGTCAAAGTATCGAAGTTATAAGTAACCTGATCGATCTTTTTACTTTCCGCAATTCAAAATCAGGATGGAAGGTATGACAAAAAATAGGCATTTATATAAATGAGTACAATTTAGTTTACTAACCAATGATTTATATTTGTGACCTTACACCCGAATGGATAAAACCTAAGAAATTTACTAATTGGCTGAGGCACAGGCTTAAAATTAGTCATAAAAAATATTTTCACTAACCAAATATTAAAGTGTATTTCGTATAAATAATATTTTTTAAATTATTCAATCTCACAGGTATGCGGTGCAAGGCAACTCTCTTTGAAACAACCCGAATATACTCTCTGCAGGTAATTTAGTCGGGCAATTATTCCTGAATTTGTTGGCGGGTCGGTTCTACAAGTCACTTCCCTGCCAAAACTTTATCTGCGAAAGTTCCATTAATCTTTCAGCATCTATATTTTATGTACAACCCCATAGATTTCCGCCAATAGCAACTGAAATATAACATTAGTTGTAAATACAAGGGGATTAATTACTTCGAATGAAGATTTCATGAAGTTGATAACTACAATAATTAATGTTAACATATTAAAAAAATACGTATGACATTTTAATATCATGGTAATAGATATAAAAATGTTTTTGAGCTTGATAACTGAAGTTTTCCTTGTTTTATTGAACAAATAGAATCCTTTTAGCCAGCAATGGCTTTAAGCTCAATGATACATTTATTTCTTATATAAACACGAAACACTCATTTACTCAGCGTCAGTTCAAGTTTATCCGTGCACTTGAACGCCTGAATATGCCGAAAGGCGAAACCCGGGTCGTTAGTGACAAAATTTGTGTGAATGTACATAATTTGAGAGATTCAAATTCAAATGGATTCTTGGTGGACGTATTGTTACAGTCTAGACCAGGGGTGGGAAATCTTAGGCCGGAAACAGGAATTTACGGTCAGAATATGTCAGGAATTTACGAATTTACATATATTTACAGAATTGGCCGGAAGGCCGCACCAGAGTAGCCAAAAGGCCGCAGGTTCCCCACGCCTGGTCTAGACTATTTAGAAAAAAGATAGTCCTTAATATTGCTTAAAAAATGAATTACGTAAAAATACATAAAAACGCAAGTTTTAATATATTACTGATAGTCGACGGTAGATTAGAGTTATTGATTTCGGAATAATTGTCTCATATGACTAAAAGTAAAAGCGCGCGACAAAAATATTTTATTATATAATATTTCAATCTTGAACTTAATGTACAATATAATATCTAACAAATTTAAGCTGAACGAAAATATTTATCTAAAACTTAATATACAATATTATATCAAATAAATTTATGACGAGTGAAAATATGTGTTTAAAAATCGGTGTACATTATAATATCAAATAAATTTATGTCGAATGAAATTATTATTGTCTAAAACTGAATGTATAATATAATATAAAGTAATTTTAAGACGGGCGCAAATATTTATCTTAAACTTAATGTACAATATAATACCAAATAAATCTAAGGCGGGCAAGAAAGACAAAAGCGGTGGTCTAGTTGGTTAGAGCTTGCTCTACCGATCAGGTGAGTCTGGGATTGATTCTCGGTAAGGTCAATGTCAAAATTGGATTTTTTTCAATTTTAATTTGAGATCAAAGACATGAGTGTTTGTGAAGTCAATTTTCCTTGAGTTATCTCATGTGACTTTCAAAAATTCTCATCGTGTATATCTCATATGATCTTTCAACTTCAAAATATTTGACGCATTGGCGTCAGCTGAAATGTCAAATATTTTATTAAAAAAACAAAAAATATTGAAAAAAAACACTAAAAGCGTTAATCAAAAAGCTACTCAACGTAGTTCATTAAAGGCTTATAAAAATAAGAAAACAAAAACTTAAAGTATTACTTTGACTTTATATGACTATTCAGTAAATGTTTCGCGATGATTGGCAAACTCGTCCGATTGCAATAACATAAACTTACTTTTAAAAAGTTTTATGGATTTCATAAAATTTACTTTAAAGTTCAATTTTAAGTTCAACAGTTCCGTTATACCTGAAGCTTCACAAAATCGGCGCAGAAATCCAAAGTATGGCGTCTTTTAGACGTCTTTATATAGCCAAAGTTGTTCGCGTTCTGGGCGGAACGGGTTGTCAGCTAAACTTTCAGGGATGGTTTATAGGTTAAGGTGTTAATTTCAGGTATTGGGTCTCAGGGAAAGGAGAGTTGCCACCCCTGACAAGCAAACTTTCTTCTTAGGGTGGAGATTCAGAAGTTATTTTGCAAAACTCAGTGGCATAGTTATGGATACAATTTTTTAAAAATCAAATTTGACTTTTAAAAAAACCTAAAAACTGCACACAACGTAACGGAACGGATACGCAAAAACATTAAATAATTAACTACATTCTACAGGATCAAGTTAGATAACAAAGTTTGGAAAATTCAATCAGTTGGTAACTCCTGCAAGATTTATTTAATAAGAATTATTTTAGATAAAATATTATCTGAACATATTCCGCTATTTTGAATAGATTTCTCCTCTAGTTGATATTAAGAAACTTTGCAAAAAAAAACATTTCAGATGGGCTTATGTGATTTTGGAATTTTGGCTGTTTATTATTATTTCTTCATAAGTCAAAAGATAAATTTCATTTACGTTTTTTTAATATCGGACGGCACTGCACCTTGTTATATATAAGCCTGCAAGAGATATAAACTCAAAGCTTTGGCTTAGGAACGGAAATAAGAAAGAACATTTCGATCTAGGAATAAATTTTGATTACATATTTTTTTATTAACAAAACAAGAAAGAAACTTTCGAATGCCTTTGGCGGAACAATGCAGCTTATAATATCGACAGACAATATTAACTTGTTGCAAAGCTTATATTTACAAAGCGAGAAAGTTACGGCGATTTCTTTTATTTAAGGGTTGAACATTTTTGTGGACCACGATTGGAAAATGTTATATCTGCATTTTATTAATAAAATAATCTTTTACCCATCTCTATCAGTATTGTGTTTTATCCTGATGGAATCAATCACACGAAAGTTGACATCTTGAATGTTTCTTTATATACGTTACATTTAAATAATTATGTGTCATTAGTCAGCAAATGTTCACTCGTCTGGGTCCTTAAGCCAAAATAAGGACCACAAAGAAATAAAATCATGAATTATCTATACAAAGAAGAAATATTTCTCAAATATGGTATAATGTTGGAAATTAAGTTTGTGGAAGAACTTCAACGTTAACCCTTAGATTCAAAATTACCAATTTTTAAAATCTGCATAAGCAGAAAAAGACAAGCCATGCGTATTATGTGTGAGTAATGGGTACAAAGAAAGTATGAAAAGTTAATGACGCGATGAAAGGCCAAAAGAATTATAAAAATAAACTATTGAAAAAGTGTGAAGACCAGGCTGGGTGCAGGAGATCAAAACTCAACTTAACTTAAGCACCATCGAGTAAAAACAAAAAATTGGTATGGATTAATCTATTTAAGGTTTTATTGTTCGTTTTCAACCTCTTATATTTAGATAGGTAATACAAGGTTTTTGACACAATGAGATGGATAGTTGCATTCAATAAAATTAAACTTTTTGTTATGGTATTTTGAATTTGCTTACTATTCAGTAAAATAAATTTATAAATAATGTGTTATTACAAAATCTTTCCATGTTAATCCATTAACTACAAATCGTTATGTTTAATTCAATTTTGCAGAAATAACATTTTCGCTCCTCGTTATTCTTCTTTACTAGGATTTTTTAGTCAAAATTTGGCATCGGACATTAAAATAAAAATATGTCATAATAAGTGGCATTATTCGAGTAATAGTCTTTTTTACGTTTGATTCAAGCATTAAAATAAGTATTTTTTTGACTTTTGGTGAGTTCAACTGGGTCGAATTATTTAGTTGAGTGTTTTGAATGGTCGGTTTAGCACAATAATGGATTTGAAGACAAGCAGCCGGGGACTGGAAGGGAAAAGGGGTAGCTTCACCGGAATAACCATGCAATGAGCGGAGGCCTTAAGAGGAAGTGGAACTTTCCGTAACAGACAGCGCCACTTTCGGTTTAGGGGCGCATGCAAGCCACATAGGCAAGGAGTAGCTTTGTATTCGCGAAGACTTATTTCCTACCGTAATAATAAAATGTTAAAAAATATAATACTCGTTCACTGACAAAAGACTTTTTTCAAACGTTAATAAACTAATACAAAATTTCTAAATCTTAAAACTACATACACGCATTGAATGAAAATAATCAAGATGTATGCATACATTCCACAGAAGAACTATGTTTACAATATTTATACTTGAAACCATGTTTAAAAACAAACGATTTGTCAGGATTTTTTTATCATACCGAATTTGTAAAAATACTTACTTGAGAAACGGTAAAAAGTTTCATTTGTCACGTGTTACATACAGATGGTGTGAGAAACATATGATTCTTTACCGGTTTTAATATTTATCCGTGACGACGGTTTGTTATAAGATCATAAAATGATTTTCTATCTTATCTTTTTAGGGTAACAAAATATAAAATCTTATCTCTAGAAGATTTTGGATTTAGGTTTAAAAAACCAACTGTAATTTAATCGCTCAATTGTAAGTATATTATAATTACGCTGCTGCGACACAGGTTATTATGTTATCACTGATTTAAGATCGGATAAGACGTGTGTGGAAAAATAAGTTAATATTATAAGCAAACTTGACTTAAAAAACAAATACATAAATCGACTGTAAAATCAATTGATAAGTAACTCTTCAAAAACGAATAATACATTCGTTTACCACTCGACTTCTTGATATTAAAGCTAATGATTTAATGCAAGTGTAAATACGAACCAAAAAACTTTAATACTACTCTTACACGATAAAAAAACTGAACAACAACAAATAATTAAAATTCATTTTAATTTAAAATGATTTTTCACAAAGGAGTCATCGAATCAATTTTAATTATTGAAAACAATTTATTTTTTACTTATTGGGTGGGATTAGGGTATCCAATCCCGAAGCCTTTTTCCAATCCCGGGATTTCGGGATTGATTTATTTTGAATCCCGGGATCCCGTGATTGAGATTTTCTCACCGAGGAATTTGAAAACCTCAATTTGGTATACTTTTTCCCAGAATCTCACGAAAACTCGTTTTTTTTTTTTTTAGCTCACCGAGGAATTTGAAATCTCCGATTTGGTATACTTTTTCCCAGAATCTCACAGAAACTCGTTTTTTTTTTTTAGCTCACCGAGGAATATGAAATCTTCAATTTGCCACTTTGCTCAAAATTTCTCAATCCCGAAATCCCGGGATCGCGGCCATCTCAATCCCGGAATTTCGGGATCAGAAAATTGAACGGGATCCCGGATCCTGGGATTGGATGCCCTAGGTGGGATATTAAAAACGCTCATATAAATATTTTCATACCATTCACGATATTTTGGTGTGATTTGCATATTTTTGGTAAAAAAGTTGTGATTAGTGGTAAAACTAGTAGAAGTTTCAATGACTATAAAAAAGGGATCAGTAAACATGAGATGGCATACTCTTTGAAATATTAGACCATTCCAGCGGTAGCCTAGCACTCAATGAAAACTGGCTGTACTCATAGTGTTAAGTAAAAATAATGGCTGAAAAAAAGGTTTTTTTTTTCATCTAGCGTAAGACGCAATTTCAACTTATAAATCTTAAGCAAACATTCCTTATCAAAATTGGACAACTCACTTTACTAATGTATGTACTTGATCGTTTTTTATCATTGCAGAAAAAAATGATTTTACTTAGTTTTTTTTTGCAATCTAAAATGCAATTGCGGAGAAACTTTCAATGATCATGAGTTTTCGGAAATGGTGATCAAACCTTAATCTAGCGACACTACAAAACTGATAGTGCTGTGACCATAATCTACGTTGAAACATAAAATCGTCTACACAACTCGAATTTCATTTTTTCAATATTGAAATTTATTTACGTAAATTTACAATCATTATGCATAATGAATCAATGACTATTTATTACATTACTAGCTGTAAGCCCGTTGCCCAGCAACGTGAGATTTTGTTGCATTTTTAAGTAGTCAGAAAATTTACTGGCGTGAAAAATAATTTACAAACCTATTTATTGAATAAGCCAGAAATTCTGATAGTAAAAGAAATATATCTCGGGGCATATATCGACAGCCCTGCCCTGCAGTATTTAAATTGTAAATTATTTAATTTTTGGAATAATGTTTAAATTTGCTAACAACCATTTTTCGTAGTAGCAAAAATAGACCTTGTAAATTACTTAATTTTTGGAATAATGTTTAAATTTGCTAACAATCAATTTTCGTAGTAGCATAAATCGACCTCGTAAATTATTTAATTTTTGAAATTATGTTTATGTTTGCTAACAACCATTTTTCGTAGTAGCTAAAATAGACCTCGTAAATTACTTAATTTTTGGAATAATGTTTAAATTTGCTAACAACCATTTTTCGTAGTAGCAGAAATTTCGTAAATTGTGTAATTTTTGGAATAATGTTTAAGTTTGCTAACAAATATTTTTCGTAGTAGCAGAAATTTCGTAAATTATCTAATTTTTGGAATAATGTTTAGGTTTGCTAACAACCATTTTTCGTAGTGGCTTAAATTTCGTTAATTATTTAATTTTTGGAATAATGTTTAAGTTTGCTAACAACCATTTTTCGTAGTAGCAGAAATTTCTTAAATTATATAATTTATGGAATAATGTTTAAGTTTGCTAACAACCATTTTTCGTAGAAGCAGAAATTTCGTTAATTATTTAATTTAATTTTTATGTTTTATTCAATCATTTAATTTTTAGAATTAAATTAAATTAAATTTTATTTTATTTAATTAAATTTATTTATTTATTTTATTTAATTTATTTAATTAAATTAATTTATTTAATTATTTAATCGAGGAAAATCATAAATAACAGTGTATTGGAAAAATATGTCTTTAGTATGAATAAAAAAATGGCGACAGCGAGGCTGGGGAGGAGGAGTGGGAGGGGCAGGGGGAAATCTGGGACATCCTTCATTCACTCATACAAACAAACAAACAAACGGACGGACCTTATCGACTATTAATATATAGATTCTTTTACGAAAAAAAACTAAACTAATAAATCGAAATCAATTTAAACATGCTTTTACGTTGATAACTACACTTTAAGTGTTTGTTTAAAAATATAGATTACTTTCTTAAAATATGAATACTATTTTGATTGCCTTCTAGGCTTGGGACTACACTATTGTATAATTTTATACCGTAAGAATTCGATATGCGGCATTAAATATTTTCTTATAATCAAGACTCTTGCAGGATCAGATTTCAAACAATATTACATATTACCACTTCAATACCTTTCATTACAAACTAAATTTATAATTATATTGGCTTTGGAAATTAGACTTGTCATTGAGATTTGATTATTTCTAAGCAAACATTAAAATGTCAACATATTCAGCGTATTTTGTTTAATATTACGTAAAACACATAAAACTCTAAATTCTAGGTGTAAATGTGTATGTGTACTTTCTGTGAGATTTTGACTTTTACTTTTTGAGACGAGGAACATTTTTATTTGAAGTATGATTGAATTTGTTTTTTTTTTAATAAATTTTATTTTTTAATTATTAAATTATATGTATAATATAATTTATTAAAACATTTTCCCTGACTTGCCTACCAGCTGAGACTACTTTTAAAATAATCAGTACAATTGACGGCTTAGAGAAAAATTATGCATCCTTGTATATTAGGAAATTCTCTATCAACAATTTCATAATAATTCGATAAATTGATTAAAAAAAATTGCTTGGGGTTCTTGATGGTCTGCAAAGTCATGCATCGCTAACCACTACTGTAGAGAGGCATGTAAAATAAAACACGGTAAAATGTGTCATTCTCTTCGTGTGATCAGGTTTTTTCGTTAAATCATCTGACAGAAACCAGTGCAACTCTCAGCTTTAATTAGCAGTAAAAGTTTACAAAGCACCTACACAACCTAGATCAGGGATGGAAAACCTTTTTGGGTACGGGTGCCAAAAATCTTCAAATATTATTTTTTGATTGTGTGGCGTGCCCATGTAGTAAAAAAAACCTAAAAAAAAAAGATTTTTTTTCTGAATTTTATTTACAAGCTTAAAAATTACAATTACAACAACAACAACAACAACATTTGAAAATTAATAAAACACAATAAATTAATTATTCAAATATTATTTAATATTATAAATTTTAATTTTTTTAATTTAAAAAATATTTTTTTACTTGGAAGTCGTTCGTGTCCAAATTCTCAAACGTGCCACCTCAGGCACGCGTGCCATAAGTTCGCCATCCCTGACCTAGATCCTACACTTCCAAGCTATTGTATTAAAAAAGCTGCTGCGTGTTATTCCGTTAGGAACGGACAATTGATCATTTTAATTTTATTATATTTTTACATTTTATCTTTCTTCTTCTTCTTTGGCCATGTTCGCTCCCTATGTGGAGCATATGACCGCCACGTGGCACCTCCATGTTTCCCTGTCTCCTGCCAATAGCTTTGCTTCCTCCCATGACATGCCAGCATCCCTCAGCTCCGCCGAGTACATCCTATGGATAGTACCCGACGGACGTCCAGGACGCCGGAATCCCACCGGTCGAAAGAAGAGGCAGGCAGGATTGAGGCTTTCTGGAGGTATCCGCAGCACGTGACCCAGCCAGTTCTAACGTCTCTCCATAACCACTGACGTGACGGGACGCTGTCTTGTACGCTCCCTTATCTCTGAATTCCTCACAAAATCAAACCACCTCACCCCCATTATCCGACGCAAGCATCTGTTCTCGAAGCTTAGTATACGGTTTTTCTGAGTCTTCGTCAGGTGCCATGATTCGCAACCGTAAAGCATTACCGGCAGAATGCAAGCGTTGAACAAATGGCATTTGGTTTTAATCGGTTTACATTTTATAGTCTTGAATAAATTCACCTTTTTATAAATAATGTATTTATATTTGTTATTTAAAATTGTAGAGCCTTTAGTTATTTTACTGAACATGTACTATTTAATAATTAATCACTAAATATTTATAAATTTAAAAATGAGAGGCGAACAAAAATCTAATTTTGAGTAAAATAAGTTGTTTTTAATAATTACATATTTTTTATTGGTATAAAACCGTGAGATATTCATTTTTTCAAAATTAAGTTCATGTTAAAAATATTTATCTGGAAAGTGACTTTGGATGATTTTGGCTGATAATTGTATGTATTATTTCTTGAAAAGAAAAAAAGCATTTCTAAGGTTACCACAGTATCCGAATTCAAAATATTAAGAGCACGACATTTATGTATGCGCACATTGACGCGATAGGTAAAAAAATGGCATGTTTATTCAAAACAAAAAACCACATCGAAGAAAAACAAAGAAATTGCGAAACTCAAAACAGCCCCTCTCACCGAAACGAATGGCGGCGGGGTAAATACGTATTATCATAACAATGCAGTAAAATTTTCACCTGCAAAAATTCATAACGCATCATGAATAATGTAAGCATTTAGGGACGAGAGTAAGTCTTTTATTGCTACTATAATAAAACAGGCCCCATACAATTTGAACGGAACTGCTGGAAGTCAGTTTTGTGAATAACTCAGAAGCTTAAAATTCGCGGCGAGGAGTGTTAGAGGTTTGCATTTGAATGTTGAGTCTAACCGCGTCACATTGCTGACATAGTGTGGTTACAAAGTAATACGTTAGATAACATAAAGTTCAGCTAATATCAGTTGAAAATAGTCACAATAAAATATTTTTTGTATTCTTAACATCAGCGGCTTTTATTCGGAGAGGAGAACCATTCAATCGATTTAAGTGTTTGTATTCAAAGACATGGATATTTTTTAAGCAATACCCTACCCAACTTGCCTACTTTTAAAAACGCAGTATAGTAAAAGTGTTGAAACTAAATTTAAATGCTGTTCACGCAGATATCGATTGAAATTTAAATTGATTTGTGGATTTCTGTCCAAAAGCATGGATGTATTTGATGTCTTGGATTCACTTCCACCCATACTATTTTAATAGCAAGCGTAGCACGAGCAATTAGCTAACTTCTAGTCTTCTCCTAGTCATATCTTTACATCCCTATACTCTTTGAAAAAGAGAGATTAAGCCACTGACTAACAAATCTGTTGAGATATCTCTATTAGGAGGTCATATAATCCAAATTGGAAGCGAAAATGTATAAGAAAGGGTAACCATCCACAAAACTGGTATTACTGAATTCAGGATTCAGGTAATAATGGGGAATTCAATACTGAAACACCGATTTTATTTTTTTTAAATGCGCGTATTTTGGAACAAAAATTGAAACAAAATCGAATGACACATTAAAATACCAGTTGATATATTATTATTAGAATTATGGGATTGGTACGGTCGCGATCCCGGGATTGCAAGATCACAAATTTGGAGAAAATCCCGGGATTACGGGATCCGGGATCCCGGGATTAGAAAGCCTAGTAGTAACCCCTTCACTCAGTTGCGTAGTTAATGGCTCAAGCCTTCAAATAGTTGTTTTTAATAATTATATGTATTAACAAAAAAAAAAAATAGTCCATAAGTCAAAAAGTATAAAATTTATTTTGTCAGCTTCGTGGGACAGTAAGGTTGACCAAACGACTTAAGACTTCGCAAAAAATAGTTCCTTATAATTAATTCCATCAATAGCATTAACAATAAACCTTTAATTAAAAATCGTCTCGATAGCTTTGTTGTTTCACTAATTGTGTTAGAAACTATGACACGTGTTTTGCCTCTTTGAAAGTTATCTTCATACATAGTGATAAAATTAGGTCACCCATATGTGTTCCTGTAAAATGTTAACAAAATTTATAAATATAAATTCGATAAATTAAAAATTGTTTTGAAATGTACAATTATCGAAAAGTCTAAGCATTTGATTAACGACCGATTGGGAAAAAAATATTCTTATTTTTTGTGGAATAAAACTCATTCCAAAACTGTGTTTTCTAAAATTGCAGTTTCTATACCTTTTTTTATAAACACATGTGAATTAAAAAAGAGACTATTCTTAAAAAAAATGTTGGGAATTCTTTACTTATTAAAAAAAAACTCTTCAATGACTAATGGTTTTATTATAATTCGAGTTAATTTTTTTATAAATCCTATTTATTTTTAAGCTACCATTAATTCGAGACGTAAAAGAAGTAGAAAATTGGTAATGGCATAAAAATAAAATGCAGAATCCGCGTAGAGTGGTTTTATATAAATTCTTAGCTATTACCGGCCGAGTCTTTATTTATCTTTTTCCGAAGAACCACTAGAGATTATATTAGTTCCAAGGCTTCTAGTACTCATTTCCCATAGCGGTACTTTTATTTTTCATTTAGAAGGTACTGCAGAAGGATTTTGTTTCTCAATTATCTCTAAATTTATTCAATCAAGAATGCCTTAACTTCGTTAAGAAGAAATTTCAATCCATGTTTTCTTAATTGCAATCTTTTTAATCAGTATCTTTATAAAAAAAATGATTATTAAGACTTTAATACGTTAAATAAGTTGATGTTTGAAAACCTGCACTGATTAACTCTTTATGTGAGCCCATACGACTTAAAATATGATACTGTATGGAGGAAATTCATTCGTATTGTAAAGCTTATTTTGATAACATATTATATTACTGATTGTGTAATAAATCTCTTTGAAAAGTATCACTCAAGTCTACGAATAACTTTCTTAGAGCTATTAATTGAGATAGGGTAAACACAGGTTCTAACAATTAACTTGTAGTCAAAGAACATCAAAAATATTTAGATATAATACGTACTGTATAAAATATAGTTGCACTTAGAGAAAGTCTTTTTATAAAAAAATAATGAAAACTATACTGAATTTACGGAAATTAAGAATAATTTGGGATAAAAAATATTCACTCTTTCATCTTATAAAATAAATCTATTCTAGATCGGCCATGTTTATGATTGATTTTTAAGCAATATTCATGTTAAAATGCAATTTACCATTTTTTTCCATTACTACGGATTTTGGTATGCTCAAAATGAATAGTTTTAATATCTTATTTATATTTACAATTTTGAACATTGCTATTTTTCATTTCAAATACATACAAGGTATAATAGTTTTTTTAAATTTAAGCATCAGTTGATAGATACGAGACCATCTGTGTACTTGAAAGTATAAATAAGTTGATGATAAAAATGAATATCATATGTCGAAAAGCGAAACCACGAAAAACTTAAAAAATGTGCATTTTCTTCCACAGTCTCATTATAAAGAAATTAATAAATGGATGAAATATTTATGTTTGGTAAATTTACTTGGACAACAAAACAAATGCGGAAATACTTGTTGAATATGTAAAAGGGTATCGTCACCATAAATAATTAATGCGACTTTACAAGTTGTCAATGAAAATTAGTATCAAGCTGCAAGATCCAATGACACGATAATAATTAATTATTTTCCTGTTCGCTTTTAGATGTCATTTATCTTAAATGCGGCGCGATCAACATCCGGCAATAATTTCAATCGTGCAGTTTAAACTCAAAGAATTTAACTTGTTCATGATTTCCTTTTCAAATAAATCACTACTCTGACTGAATATCAGCGTTTGTGAAACACTTAAGCATAATGGTTTATTAATTAAAATAATATCATATAGAGAATATGTTTTATTTTTCCCTCGTTCTGTTTTTTTTGGTTAGCATTTATCTAAACTATTTTACACATAATTTTACTGTCTTTAGGGTTGGGAACGAGTGATCATCCCATTAGACAACAATAATTTATGATAAAAGAGCCACCCGAACGCCTCAAAACACTTTTCACCAAGAATCTAAGAAAAGCATTATTTATTTAGAAGAATCTTCACTTTATAATATTGCTTACTTATGCATTGAATTATTTCTCTGCAATACTTTACTATCATTATTATGGCAACTTATCTATGAGACTATTTTAATAAAAACACAATATTCATTTATAATTTATATCCATTTTATTTAAAAAGGTCAGAACTGTTTTTTCTCATGGCGAGCATTGTCGATGCCATGAGCGCCATACAAGCTCGCCATAGCGAAACTGGTCCTGACCTTTTTAAATAAAGTAGAAATAAAATACAAAAGTAATTGTATTTTCATTAATATAATGCTTTTCTACCAGGTATTGACATTAAGCACCCTAAAAGTGATATAAGACTATTTTCATATTATAAAATTATTATTATTACTGAGCTTAATGGAATAAATATCACGAGACAATTTTATCAGAAATGAAAATTTGATAATAATTTATTTGGCTCATTATTTTAATCACTTAATAAGTGAATATTAATTTATCATTTAGACTCTGTTTTCCTTTTATGTTATTATATTTCATATTTTTATATTGATTTAAATATTTTGATCGCAATTGCCGAAACGAGCGCGGCAGTATAAATAATTTTGAGTAATCTTTAATTGCAAACAAATTTAGGTCATGACGACGACTGACTTAACAGAAAACTGTGACTATTTTTTTTCTCACGTTCAAACATAAAAAAAATATTTATATTACTCAGTTAGAAAAAAAAACATTTTCCAATCTCTGACTTTTGTCTTAATTATTATCATTTTATTTCGTATAAGGATAATAATTATCACATAAAACTCAAGATTTATTTATTTAAAATTGTGCGTTTATATATAATATGTTTAGTTCATTGAAGAATAAACTCAAACGACTAAATATTCACAGAAAACAAGGTTCATTCGTTTACCTCTATGAAAATATTAGAATCGTCGGGAATATATTGCTTTCTTATTTTAACACCCCGTTTTGTAGCAATCAGAGTGAGGAAAAGATGATACGCGGAGAACTTAACATAATTTTAATGACTGTATATTTTCAATAGCTGTGTATTTATTCTAAGTGAGCATTAATAAATAATACAATTATTGAATCCGGTTCATTCACGTACAAATATTTTTATTTTCAATAATTCACTACCTTTTTTGTAAGAAACGTGTTTTAAACGGAGCAAAACATAACAATTTTGATTAAGAAATCATGTTTAAAAACATTAAAATATTACCTTCAATAAATTTTTGAAAGCCAATCTAGAGAATGAAAAAAATATATATTAAAAACCAATTAATTTAATCAAATAAATAAATGTATCGCTTATTCACGGTGCTGCAAGATGAAGGCTACGATTTAATTAAGGAAACAGAATTCCGCAATTTCTCGTTAAGAATGTAAACAGCAGGTAAATTTACACACATTTTGCATAGTACGATCTCGAATACTTCACCTCTCCATCCTTTGTTATAAGAGCTTTTATACAAAAGCTTAGGACTCATGTTGGAATAGACATTTGTAGACAGACTATAATTGCTACGTAGTAATATGTATCTGACACGGGATAATTGTATCCGAATGTGAATTATACCTGCCACGTGTGAGGTTGAAAGTGTTTGTCATGACAAACAATATCAATATTAAAATCGTAGTGACCTTCTCTACGCTGTGTATTCTTTGATAAAATTAATAAAATGATACCACACGAAGATACACACTTACATTGTCATAAGACTTTGCCAAGCATATGCGTAAAGCAAAGCTTCAAAAATAAAATTTAATTTCGAAAATATGTCAAAAGACAATCACAAATATAACATATCATTGATTTTGAAATAAGTGTTTTTATTTTTAAAACAAAACACGCTTACCTAATGGTGTCGCATATTGAATTCTAATAGAGCATTTCAGCAAAAAGAGTTAATGAATACTCATGTCACTACATACAAATTGAATAATCAAGCTGACTGTTGGGAAATCCAAAAATTTGGGCCTTCAACCCCACAAACCAATATAACAAAACTTTTAAAAATGTCAACATTCAACTACGGCAACTATTAACAAAAAAATCCTTTAACTTTTTTCAATAAACATATTTTACTTAATTGAAAAAAAAACCTTGAATTGCTTACTTTATTAGGATGAATTAACAAGCATGAATTTTATTTTAATACACACAATCCTTTTTTTACGTGATTTATTTGGAGGCACCGTTACGTTTTTTCATACATTTTTGATACTTTTTTACGCGAATTTGGAACCGATTTATTAAATTATATGAAAATGAGATTTTTTTACGAGCCAATGTATCGCGTAAAAAAAGGTTTAGGTGTACTGTGTTATTGTAATAGTGGTATCCCCCAGCTTCGGTTGGTATTTGTATTTACTATGTATTAATATAATCACATTTTTTATTATCCAGTATACCCATAGTTGTGAATGCATTTACATTGACGACAGTATCAAGAAAAATAGGGGAAAATAGAATTAAAGTTTATTGAAATTAAATGTTTCTAGTAAAGAAGGAACAATATTTTTTTCTAAGCTGTATTATGGGTAGTTATTAATCAATTGAAAAAATCAGTTCTCTGTCTACAATTATTGTTTTTATGTTTATGTTCAAATAGAGATAAATAATATTAATCATAAATGTGCTATATCAAAATTCTAATATTTTTTTTACATTTCCTATGAAAAATATGTTTTAAGCTATGAGTTTTCCAAATACCGTGACATAACAAAGACAACATGATACCGGTGAAATTTCAAACTACATATAACAAAAAAAATACCATAGCCAAATGTTGTTTGTTTTACTTCCATTATCAAATGATGTGATAAATATAGTGTTTTTTCATCAATAATTGAATGTTCAAATCTTTACCTTGGGCCCTTTTTTAAAATCTCGTAAGTACGAATTTACGTAACTCGAAATCTCGTAAGTCTAAAACTTACTGTACTAGTAGAGAAAAAGCAATTTCTAATTTTCCAATAGCTGAGATACATAAAGTTAATCCTTTAAATTATTAATAGGCGGTGGTGCCACTTGTCAGAATTTACTCAAAACGCTTGATGAAAATCATGCGCAGCAGATAGAGATAGTGTAAGTGTTGCCAGTGCAGAATATACCAACCTAAGATTATTTAAAAAAAAAAAAAATCATTTTATTATTTTCGATCAAGATTGGTTTTACTCATCACGAGCATTACCAAATGAAATTTGTTATAAATATAACTTCACAAAAAATGCTTGTGATGAAAAATGTAGATCTAATACAAAAGTGTGTTTATTTTTTTTTAATAATAGTGAACACCTTAATTACTATTTGAAAAAATCAATGAATACTTACATACGTGCTGTAAGCACATAACAATACTTCTAAAATGTAGTGCTTAATTTAATAAGCATCATCTTGGTTAGCAATATAATAATTATAATGCTCTACTATATGTTTGTTAATATATGCAAAATTTTCTAGGTTTAGTCATTGATTAATATTTATTATCTTTAACCAAGACTTTCCTGGTTAAGGCACCATGTGTTATTTAACGCAAACAAATATTATTACTTTCTATTTGAAAATTAAACTCTAAGATGACACAATAAAAATAAAAAAAAATGTTTTATTACGTCTTCGGTTCACGTACAATACAAAGTGAATGATTTCTGTACATATTGCATTGACATAAAAACGAAGAGAAATGTTTGCGTTGATTCCGTCGGGTTTTAAAATGTCAGCGTACGTGAACAGTATATTACATGTCTAGTCAAACTACTAACCGCGGGCCACATGTATTCCGCTACGTATTATTGTGCGGTCCATTTGCTTAATTTAATTAAGTATAACTATTACAATATTAATATATTGATTTTTTTTTATTTTTTATTCGATAAACTTGTTTTTTTTCCTTTCTACATCACACCGAAGATGATATATCCTCAATGATACAGTTAAGATACATTTTATTTAGATACAATTTGTTAGGCAACAATAAATAATAATTACAAATATATAGATATTAATAAAGGTTAATTAAATACAAAGAATTTGTATAATTACAAATAAAAAAAAAACAATGAAATAATAATAAGCAAGAATGATAGTTAATGGCACTAATAAAATAACTTTTAATTTTGGAACAGATATGATTAAGGATTGAATGGTGAGGGGCAGGGAAGGTTAACTTTTTCTCCAAAAGAAGTAGCAAATTTTTTGATGTGACAGAAATTTTCTGAAGACGAAACTAGATCTGGATACCCGATAGGACCATCATGGTTATCCCTACATAATGAAAACAATATATCTCTTTCTACGGATATAATCGAACAATTCCAGAGAATATGCTCCGATTACTGTCGCCACAAGGGCGGTGTGGGCTAAGTTTGATTTTAAATTTATTTAATTTGGCATTAAACGCACCGTGTCCGGTGATAAATTGTGAGGTCCAGTGGTCCGGAGAGAGCCAGGTTGCATTAATATATTGATTACAATCATTTATAATTAAGTATTTTACTTGCGGCCATTTATTTTGAATGACTTCTGTGACCCTTTGGTTAAAAAGTTTATTCAGGCCTGTTATATTATAGTATAATTTAGAGAAGGAGGATTCGCATCTAAGACCGCACACGACATTCAAGAGCAGCTTTCTCAGCGGACTTCTTTAATTATACGTTTTTTTTTATTGTGTTCTTTCTTTTTTATTCAAATAGTAGTAAAGTCTGAATTCTTTCATACTGACCCGATTAAAAAAAAAAAAGCGTTATAAAATCAGTTAGCTAATCACTACACCTGCCATAACCCTAGTTTTCTACACTTAGCCTCTTCGAAAAAGAAAGGCTAAGGAATTTATTATCTAACAGTTCTAGTAGAAAAAACTTTTGTTGGGAAAAACTTTAGTTGGCATAAGTTTCAGCAGGAGTCTGTTACGCATCACATTGGGGGCAGATATGTAGTAACAATGGACAAACAATGTTTATTTGAAAACATTTTTACCTAAACATCGAAATGAAAACGTAACATTTTATTTTTACGCTGCAGAACAGCTGCTGAAAACGACTTTTGCAGTATATAATCGTTTTTATCACACATATATGCTAACGTATAAATTGCAGTGAGTTTAAAACCCTCGTGAGCAATGCCAAAGCATTAAAGTGAAAAATACTCACACGACATTCGACTTGCCGCAACCCACACCACACGAAGAAACCATTACAAATGATATATAGAAGTCTTATTCTTTCTTCAGAAGCTTTCACTCACGTATAATATAATGGTGACATGCACACATTTAATAATATGTACATGGTTATAAAAAAATATATATTTTGCGTTTCAACTGCCTAGCAATCTAAAGAATTTGCAGGCATGAATAATCACACCTTTTTTTTACATTAACGGTTTTCGATCAGTAAAAAACTTTATAAAATATCGATTCTCTACATCAGACACGCGCAAACTGCGGCCTGCGGATCACATCCGACCCGTCGCGTAGTTTTCTGTTGCCCGCGAGCTATATGCGTAATTCTGAAAACTATTTCTCCAAGACTGTTTAAGATTTTTTTAGGAATACTTAACACAGGTTAATACAATGGATAAAGTAAAGGGGAACTTGTGAAAACAAATTTGATCATTTAATATATCTGAATCAGTCAAGAATTTAAATCTATTGATTTCTAGAATTTCCTGTTTCTCTAGTTTTACAGACTTGTTATTTAAATGTAGAAAAAAAATTAAGATTTCTACCAGACTTGTCAGACTGTAACCATTTTTTTAAATTATTTCATGATGTGTATTCGAATCACAAGCATACACACAAGTGAATAGTGTCTCAATTCCTGGATTTTATACATTTAAATATAAAAAAACTCGGGATTTGAGACTTTGTATTAAACATCTTTTGTTCAGTCAGAACAAATAAAGTTTGAGATTTTTTTTATATTCTGCTAACATCTGTCAAAATTTGACTACAGTGTATTATTTTTAAAAGAAAATATTTTTATCAGGAAAATCAAACAAATCTCTTGTAATAAAAGGTAATAAAATTGTTTACAATGGCATGTTGTCTTATCTTGCAATATTTATCTTTACAAAAAGTTTACATTGGCTTAGAGATACCAACAGTGCTTATAAATTATACTCATAAGAAAAAAATCAAAAAAATATGTATTAAAAATTAACTTAAACGGTTCTCTTTCTTATTAATGGTTATTTGACCGATAAACTTCATAATTTTGACACACAACTTCTAAACGAAAATATCAAAAGAACACTGTTTATCTTAAGTTCACTTCTCATAACTTGCTTTACATGCCCTGCTTTAAAATAGGTAAAAACTAACCTTAAGTATAAAAAAAAGGTTTATATTTATAAATGTTCTAATTAATCAGCCGATCCCAAGGCGTCACTTATTGTTTTAATGTGAAACATGCAGCTTCTTCGCTGCAACTACTTTCTAAATCATAAATTATAGTAGGTTCCTCCAATATTTTTTCGAAATCTTGAATATCGAAATCATCAAATCATTCTCCACCAATACCACGACAGAATAATTAATTGTCTTTTGGTATTTATCTTCTATTGCTGATACAAAATTTTCTTCAGGAACTTCTTCTGGCCACAGCTTTTTCCATCGAGTATAAAAAGTGTGTGGTCGAGTGGTCAACGTTGTTGGCTTTGACTACGGAGGGCCCGGGTTCAAATCCCGGTACGGACAGTTTTATAAATTGATTTTTCAATCGATTTAAGAATTTCTGTTCAAAGGCATTGATGTATGTGATGTCTTGAATTCCCCTCTCCCACCCATCCTAGAGCCATTAGCTTACCACTAATCCTGTATTAGCCCTATCCTTCTATCCCTACTCTCCTTGGAAAAAGAGAGGTTGAGCAACTGAGTAACAAGCAGTTCTCGTAGAAACACTTCTGTTGAGATAAACTCCATTAGGAGTTCATATGCTCCACATTGAGAGCAGACATGGTTTTAAAAAAAAAAGTGACTTGTTTTATTTCTTTAACAATATTCGGCCATGAAATATTAATCAAGTCAAACACATTAATTCATTTTGTTTTTTTTTGAAACCGTGTTATGTTAAACGTGTTGTAAAAAATATGCCAGAATTCATCAACCGTGCTATATCATAACTGTGTTGTATAAAACAGTGTTATACGAGGCCCAAGTGTATAAGATTATTTTTATGTATTCTATTGAAACATTATTTTAAAACACTTTTCATTTCATTTCATTTGTTTCAAAAATACATACATACATCCTCAGAGAATGTTTCTTTATTCTATGAATAAAAATATTCGCTTACATATGTATTCACATAAATAACTATAGTACTACGATCTCAGGAAGAGAGAATTTCCCGGGACACGATATTTCCATGTCTCGTGTCCCGGGACTTGAAAAAAGCCGAGACTTTAGAATCCCTACTTTTGTTAGGACTCTCCAATCTAACGCAACCATTGCCGATGAGCTGTCAAGTGGAATGCGGTTTACACATTTACACATTTGAGCAACTGCTGGTTTTTATTTTATATTAATAATTTTGTATTCTATTGTTAACATTGTTTGTCGAAACGGAAGTAGTAATAAATACAAGTAAAGCAAGAGGTAGCCTACAGTATTTTTTATAAATAAAAATTGTGTTTAGTACTAACAATTTTACAATAGCCACAATATTAAATACATGTTTGTATTGAAATCAAAAATTTAAAACAATCATATTACATGACGTAATATAAATAAATACCGTTGTGAAAGAGATAAAAATCTCATTCGTATATGTCATATAATTACACTTTTCCATTTTTATACATAACGCTTTGACATGACGATTACTTTTACGAAAATTTCGCTGGTGTGCTAATATCATTTTCAACAATCTGGGTACAAAAGTCGAAGATTAACGAGGCCAAACTTGTGTTTATTACGAGCTTTTCTAGTGGAATAATTCCACTCATATTTCCACTGCTCCATGACGGATTTGAACTGAGTACCCTAAATTAAGACGTATATCCTCACAAATGACTTCGCCACATACATTTTTTTTATTTTCAAAAGAAATAATGTCGTCTACGCTTTCTCCGTGGAACGTGTTTTCGGATTTTTATGACGCACATAAATCTTGGCTGATAATATTAAAGCGTTATATAAAATAGATACTATTATAATATACGTTTAGAGCAATTGGAAAAAATGGTAAATATTGATGAGTAGTAATCATTAAGAAATTCGCAAACGTTTTGAATTATTCAAAAAGACAATTTCGATAGCAAAAAAAATCGAAGTAATATTTTAAATAAGAAAATAATATAGGAATCTAGTGAGTTTTCCTTTTTTCGAAGTCTTTCTATTAATTTCTAAAATAACCTGTGTTATAGAAATTAGATATTTAAATTATGACAGTTACTTCGACCATGAATTTACACTTTTACAGCGTTATATAAAGATCGGGAATATCTCCTTTCATATAAGTTTTCCAAGTTTTACGAAACTGTCCCTAATACAATCTTGACAATCTTTTGATGGTGTTTACCGCTGCGTTGTTACCAAATAATTACAGTTAGAACTGCATATGGCAATAAGCACCAGATTGAGTACTCTTAAACGTTTTTTCGGCATCACACCATTATGTCAAAACTTTTAAGCGTGTAAATAATATTGCTTGGACAGCAATCGATTGATTGTTTTAAACAACATAAAGAGCTCTTTTGGGAATTATAAATATCTTATCAGTGAGAATTAATAGTTGATAATTAGCATAACAGTCTCTACCAGTGATTTCAAAATGCGATAAGCACCGAGGAAATTCAAATGTGAATGAAGTTCTAAAATTTTATTATGGGTAGGTATAAATTACAACAGGGTAATAGACTTTCCAAATAAAGGAAAACGGATCAATTTTTTCTTAAAAAAAGGTTTTGTATTTAAAATCATAAACAATTGCTGCGATGATAGATTATTTAAAATGTTGAAAATTAATTCATAGGAAAAGTAATTTTTTTTTACATTATTTTAAATTGGAAAATAGAGTTTTCATCGCTAGTAAATAAAGAAAAACCTCAACCCGTAAAATAAAATTCTCATGCTTAGTAGGTATGTTTTTGAAAAGTATGATTATTTGATTTTTTCATAGAGAATAATATGCGCTAATTGTAATAATCTATTGAGTTTGGATTAGCGATAAGCTAACCCAATGGTTTTTATAACCAAATTTTAATGATTGAATGAAATGGGGATGACGGGGATAATCATTTATAAAAAAATCGATTGAAACCGTATTTTATGAAATTTTTCATACGTGAATTCGGACATGGACAATCGTTTAAGAATGTTTTAACAGGACGTTTCTTTGACCTATCAATATGAATAATAAAAAAATTGAATTTTCTAAATAAACACAATATGATAATATTTTTACAGCTTTGTTTTATTACTCGCTATAATCTTTTTCTCATTCACTGTCTAATAATATCATATAATACAAAAAACAGTATGGTTTTGGTGGATTGATTTTTTTTTCATTCCAGCATGACATATTAACCCTTTTAGTATCATTTCCAAGCTGTCCGCCCTTCTTTTACAAGGACGGCCCAAGAGTCGGGTGGCTGCCGGATATCCCTTGTAAACCTCATGAAGAGTTATGTCAATTTTACAAAGAATGACATAAAGAAATCAAATAGGAAAAAAAATGGACACCAATGTTGTATATTTGCTACGAAACGTTCTTTCTAGATAATATTTGTTAAATTAACGATTTTTTTATTTATTCTATTTCCAATACAGAGTATATGGGGATTCCTAATTTAGCTTTTCTCAACATATTTTTTTTACTAGAAATGCTTGTAGGTAAGTTACTTTTTCCATTTTTTCCCCAAGTTGGTGGTTAACTTATCGCTCCAATTGTTCTTTTATTAGGATTCGGTTTTATTAGGATTGAATAGGTAAGAAGGTATTTTAAACATCGTCCAGTTCATTGAGCTACAAACTAGGCGTGATAAGTATTATCTTATGTATAATAAATTCAGTGCGATAAAATTTTATAACTTCATGTTGTTTGTTTGTGAGATCAGAGAATTTCAATAAATTATAGGTAACTTTTTTTCCATTGTTTAGGGAAGTTTTAATCAAATGCAAACAAATTTTATGTTCGACTCTATAGCTAATGTCACGCTCTCGAAGGAAGAGTGGGAAGTATTACAACTGTTTCAACAATGTACGTAATGTTTAATTGTAGAGTAAAGCCACAAAGTCGTTAACCTGTACAAATATTTGTAAATTCATTCAAAATTATTTATATTTGACCACAAGATTTAATTTATACACACTCCATTAATTCAAATACATCTTTTTCATTTTTGCAAAGGTTTTGTCAATATTCATAATTTTGAACAAGGGCTATTACTATCGTCACATGTGAATAATGGACTATATAGCATTTTATGAGGTCCAAAATTAAAAGACGACGATAATCTTTGCCAACTCATGCAGTAGCGTAGCGAAGAGTGCGTGGCAGGAGCGAACCGCCCCGGGCGGTATTTTCGAAAATAAATATAATATTTTTCTAGAAACTATATTATATATTAAAAAAAATTAAGCCACCTGTAGTAAAAACTCGAAATACTTAGTTTAAAAATTGAAAAAGTGATTAAAAACAAAAATAGAGGAAATATTGGGGGCGGAAAATTCAAGGACCACCCCGGGTGGTAGGACCCCTTCATACGACACTAAACTCATGTACTGCTTAAATCCCCAATGAAAGGCAGAATCTCGTCAGTGTTTTCTGCCAACTGGGTAGATTCCATCATCCTGGAAGACCGTTGGTGACAATCAGAGCGGCTTAACGTTGTAATTTATTTACTTATTTATTTAATTAACATTGCATAAGGTTGACAAATTATAAATTTAAAACTTTTACAATGAAGAAAAAAAATAGTACAATTTAATATTAAAAGCAGTAGAAAAAAAATAGCAAGGAAGTCAACTTAGTAAGCTCCGACGAACTCTACTCTAATACATAAAAAATAGTAATGACTTAGAAATAACCAAAGAATCTGTAATGAGCATAAGAACGTTGAAGATATCGTATATTTTCATTTCGCTTCGAATATAAAGTAGAAAAAATATAACAATAGTTCACAATATCTTGGCATGTCGCGACCCGAGTACTTACTACAAAGGTATATGTGAAAATGTTGACGAAACGAAAAAAAAGCAATGTATACCAATAATGATACTCGGAAGACTGCCGCATTGTTACATCCGAGGAATTTACCAAATCATTGCCACGGGTAAAAATAAGCTTTCAGTTATATTTCACACATATTTTTTTTTTAATGATTTATTTAGTTTTTCAAGTTGTTATAAGAGTGAATGTGAGAGTAATTTTAACAGCAATAGATAATAAATCCAAAAATTATCACGAACGTTGTTGGCGGTTAAGGCCGAATCTTTCAAATGAAGACAAATTTTATTTTCGCGAAAGCCTACCAAGAATATTTTATACCTTTTAAAAAAAATCGACCTAGATTTCGCTGCGTGTATTTTTTTCATACAACGACGAAAGTAAGTGAAATAGGTAGATGATTTTTCATCGGCCTTGCTAAGAGGCTTGTTTTCTTAAATTAGGCATTTTCTGGAGGAATAACCCTTAATTTACCATACCTTAGGAATATAATTAAAAAGAAAAATATATATAAATGTCACTGATTGGTTTCAAAATATGAAATATATCTCAGAACGGAGTTAAGTGTAACAAACTTTTTAGTTATCTACATTAAATATTCTTTTCGTGCAATTGTATCAGTCTAATTTTTATTCGGCTGAAATTTTTATATAAAAATTAAAAATCATTTTATCTTATTGTTTTTTTCCCAATGTATTTTTATAATACTTGTATATAATATACCTATTATACGTTTTAACATTAATACTTCGTGATGAGACGATTTTTTACACGAAATTATTATATGGGAATTGCATTGCAATTGCTCGTAGGGAGCGAGAAAATGATACTATAGATAGATTATGACTGTACGTACTGGTATTCGAATCCGTCAACACCGTGACCGAAGCCAACAACTCTAACCTATTAAAGGTTTTAGGCTCAGCTGAGTGATATAAAAGTAAATAAATATATTTTTTGTTACAAATGGGCTAATTATATTTTCTATCACTTTTTTCCGTCAAACGAAGGTTGAGCTTGTTTTCCCCAAAATTACCAGAATACCAAATTCGATTAAGGTGTCCTATTAAATGTAGCTAAACGGCAAATTAAATCTTTTTGGAAAGCCGACAAGTGCTGTGTAAATTTTTAATTAACTAAACATCTATGATACATTATTTCTGATTCACTTGCTGCCTTATTATCCTTAATAACGGCTATTAATCATTTTCTTCCTGCATACTCATGCTGAAAAGGTTCCGTTCCGATTTTAATTCAGCAAAATCTACTTCATTGTTTTTTTTAAACGTTTTATTGTTAAGATTAGACTTGATAATTTTTTTTTAATAAATTGATTACACGTTTATCATTATTACATTGCTATTAAATTATTTTTCTAGCTGTAAGCTGACAACAATTCTTTCACCATCCTCATTTTTTAAACATTGACTATTAAAAAAAAGGTTTTGAAGTTAAAAAATCAGCAGTTCTTGTAAAATAATTTAAGCTCAGATAATTTATAACAAGCCTGTATGCTACATTTTAAATCAGGACATGGTCTCCAAACAACTAAAAACTCTCCCAATAACTGAAAGTCTATTTATTACTCACAATCTCCAGAGAATATACGCTGGACTCTCTTTTTACACGGTTTCGAACAAACAAGGTTCTAAATCTCTTGCATGTACCTTTTACCAGCTACTCTATGCGAAAAAAGGTTCATTTATGTCAACTTGAAAATTTGGAAATTATATTACACAGGCTCTGGATATCTCAAGTGATGAAAGCGATGTCGTACAAAATGTGCGTAAACAGGTTCGTCTATTCACTATTGTCTGGATAATCTTAACAAGTATATTTTACAGATACAATAAGAACAATGAATTAAATTTTGTCATATCCTGAATTGATTATAATGTATGGAAACATATCCACCATTATTTTTTATTTAATTTTACTTTTTTATTGGTATTTGTGTGGAACGTATTTAACGCGTAAAAAGAGAGTCCAGTGTACTATGTTTTTTAACAAAATAATAAAAAAATGTTTTGAAATTACGTTTCGATTTTATAAACACGTCAAAATAATATGAATCATAAACATACTTTAATACATAAAATAAATACTTTAGGTTTATCTATTATCTGAGAGCTATTAATATTTTTGCACGCTTTGAGTTGATTTTTATTCATTATAACGCTAAAAAGTAACCATTGTAAATAAGTAACGCAGTCAAATCAATATAAAAAGTTTACTTTAGGTACATTAAGCACGTATAATATTGAAATTCAGAGGTTTTGTCCAAATTATGCAGTTCGTAACTCAAATAACAAACTAATACCAAGAAAAGCAACCGTTGAAGTAAATTAGTAATGTATTGTTAGAATTTTTTAATTTTCGGGATTTGCTAAAAAATTCTCAATCCCGAAATCCCGGGATCACGGCCATGTCAATCCCGGGATTTTGAAATCATAAAATTGAACGGGATCCCGGGATTGAATGCCCTAGTACCTACATACATACTAAGATACATAAAAACGTGAAGTGAAATATCTCAAAAGACGACAATATTGTATTGTTATTGTATTGTTCGTTTACACGTATCCTTTGATTTTCCCGTAATAATTGGGTCATTAATTTTATAGTTTTATGGCTACAAAACAACCTCTTTCACACGTCATATTTTGGTCATATTTTATTTTAAAATAAAAAGAAGATTGAGAAAGTTTCTTACCTTTTTTTATTTATTTCCAATTCAGAAAAGTTGCTCTAAGTTATTGGTTCTCAGAGTACAAATATTCTCAAATTTTATTTATTTTTAATAAATAAAATCTACTTTACACATTTCTTAAAATAAATAGCAAGTCTCGTGTGTTTTAGTTAAATTTCCCGAGACAGAAAAAGCATCGACTTCGATACAGAATTCTTTACTGTATATTTTCAAAATAAACCAAAATATAATAGTATCAACATTGACATACTTTGTATAATACATATTTCATCTCGTTTTATTTGTAACTATGGAAAAATCAAATACTAATAATATTTTTTTTGAATAAAAAAAATCCATATATAAGAAACCGTGTTGCCAAGTTGAAAAAAACCAGCCTTTGAATATCGAAAATTTCGTTTAAGCACCGTTTTTTATATCCAGTTTTTCGAAACTGACAAGTTCTAGTCATGATGCTTTTAGTCAAAACGGTCATGCTTGTCAAATTCGGAAACCTGAAATTATTCCGTAATTATTTGCAAAAAAAAAAATATGACGTGTACACCGAAATGAAGCTTGGAGCCAATTACAATTACAATTATTATGTTCACTGACACGGGCTTTTCTCATCTGACCCCATGTTATTAAAATGATAATATGTAAGGGAAACCTGTATCCTAAGAACGATGCTGTACTTTTAGTTTGGCAATAAAATATTGCGTATATATAATTTTCTTATCTAAAAATTTATATGTAATATATAATCAATTGTTTTTTAGTTTCAGTAAATATAATCGTGTGTGCTTATGCCACATAGAAATTCGACGCAATTTTTTCATGTTTTCATAAATTCTGTCCTTTTTGGTCATGTTGTTGAGAAACAAAATATAGCGGTGAAATAATATTTTTTTTACGATTACGTTAGTTTGAATAAAGTATTATCGATTTTTAAAAAGTTTCAAATAACTCCTATATTTTTCATTTACCATGCTAACTTTTCTAATATTTATTTTAAAAATTTATAAAACCGTTCATTATAATATTATACAAAGCATTGATAAAGGCGCATACTTTTCTCAGGCACTACTGTTACATCTGTAATGCAACAATACAAATAAAACACGAATCTGTATAAACTTAAAAAAAAACTTTCTTATAATTTATCTCTGCCTCAGAACACAATATATCCATAAAACGATTGAAACCATCCATATTGAAATTCCGTGAGCATTGCAAACAAAGTCACTGACAATTGAAAAACCAGCTACAGACTCGCTTTATAATATAATACATTCTATTAACAAGAGATCGCCGATTTGATTGGCCGTCATAACAAACTAAATGTTCAAATTTTCCTTTATATTTACAAAAACGCGCAATACACAAGAAGTTCACACTGCGTCCCCAGCAACATTTAATCTTACACATAGTAGTATGTTAACATTCTAAGTAAAACATATATTTTTTAATGTTTGTGATTGGCTATACCAAAGACTGGCTAGTTTTATAATTTGGCAAAAGAAGCAATGTTCACTGTTTATAAGATAATCATTATAAATACAGTGGGTCGTTTACTTACACAGTAAATGCATTCCGAAAGATTCAGCTTAAATCAAAAACCACGAAGCCAAGGAGTACTTAAATTTCGATGTATATTTAATGTTTAATTTGTGTTTACAGGCTTTTATAATATAACGTTATAATCGTAAATAATAAGGTCATTTTTTCATTTTTCTACATAATTCTAAAGCCAACAGTAAATGTAACTTACTCTACGTAGGTACGTACATAATATGCCATTATAATGTCATTAGGCTCTTCTTTCTTTTAAGCCAGTGATCAATCCCTGAATCCCAAATCTCATATCCCGAAATAATTGTGAATTTCAAATCTCGGGATCAAAATAAAGGGTACTATATTGGATGCCTTTATCGACATGTTTACGGAAAGAATTAAAGTTAGAATTTTTAACTTTATTTACACCTGACGAGTACGCTATCGAGAAAGTGAACTTATACATAATAATCTGAACGCAAAGTACAGAACTCCGATGAGTTAAATGAGCTATCGGGTGAATAAAAGCCATTTCCTGTGCCGAAAGTATACCTTGTAGTACTGTACTTACTCGTGGACTCGGTGTGTTTGAGCAGCCGTTCACGAGCTTCGAGTGGAGAGTTTATTGACAGCACTGTAATTATGCACCGTTTGTTTGCTTAGTTTTCGTGTAAATGTAACGAAACAGGACTGCGTAAAAAAGCGATGTCATACAACTACGAGCAATGTAAGACTTATGAGTGTTTTCTTTTAAGGTCTTCACTGTCAATACTTGGTGGAAAGGCATTATATTAATAAAAACACAATATTCCTTTGTATTTTACTCCAATTTGTTTAATAGGTCAGGATCGGTTTTGCTCATTGCGAGCATTGTCAAATGATCGCAATGAGCGGAACCAGTCCTGACCTATTGAACAAATTGGAGTAAAGTACAAAGGAATATTATGTTTGTATCAATTTATGAGTGTTAAAATAATATTATTCACCATTAATATGGTAATTATCGTGCGTGAAGCCATATACAAATATGTTTTAAATGCATCAAATTAAGAAGGATTTGGTGTTCCAAAAGCTTGAAACGAAATAAAAATAAGTTAGAAATCAAAAATTCTCTTCGTCGTATCTGTTTTGTGGTTCCGATGCGTTTCTCCCGAGTATTCAAATCATCTAGTATCTCTATTATCGTATAAATAATTCGATAGAAATATTGCTTAAAAGTTTTATTTTCATTTTACGACGACTATTCACGTTGGAACGATACTTATTTGAGAGAGAAGTGAAAATAAGCTGACACCTAAAAACCTTATATTTAAGCGCTTACACGGTCAATGTTTCTTCCTGGAAGAACAGTATCGGTTGCGTAATTTTCAGGTGTAAATCAGGCAGTATGAAGGTACGTGACAATGCATCATTCATCAATATTATGATATAGTACGTACATATGTTTTGATTACTCATTCAGGCCTGTAATTATCGTGCCAATCAAATTAGTTGACGATTGATGGTAGCATTATGTAATAGGGCTTGAGTATTTGAGCATATAATAATCACTTACAATGTACACATATCTCATTGATATCGTACATCGATGACAAACGTAATAGTTCCTAATTTATTAAGAACAATAAATATAGTGTGTGAAAGTCAAAAGGTGTATGGAAAAATATATAACACTTTGTTATGGATAAATTCAAAAAAAATGTTGCTCAAAAACATTTTTTCTATTTGCTTGCGTTATCCTCAGATTCAGATCCTTGTCTGAACACATCATATTGTATTTTAATTAAATTTTCGTTTAAAGGCATACATTTTTCTCCCAGAAATTCTACATAAAGTTTGTAGAGAAAATAAAATATCTTTAGTAATTTCGTAGCTCAATACATCTTCACTCTCTTAAAAAAGATATATTGGAATTGAACTACAGCCAGTTATCGTGAGTAAGCTTTTGGTGAGATTTTCCAAATTGACATCAAACGTGATTAAAAAAAAAAACAGCGAAAACGCTTAAATCGTTTATGTGGGTTATCACATAGTTTCTCAACCTTTTTGAGCCAGTGACCTCGTTTGAGTTTCATATTTTTTCGTGGCCTCCATATCCATTTTTTATATAAGCATATAAGTTTTTCGAGACTCGGGGACACAATTATTTCGGGATCGGTGACAAGGAAAAAAAGTGAGAAATTGAAAGATTCCAAAATAGTTTTCGAAATTCTTCGAAAATTTTGATTGCTGGCCGATTTCAAAATCCCAGGTATTTACAGAATTCCCAAAATGGAGAGACGCGAGACCTTTTTTGTTCCTTGCTCTTCCATGAATTCAAATTTTAAAAACCCGGATTTGCCAAAAATATAAGACCTTTTTTTTACCTCTCTCGCGGAGTTCAAACAATTTTTTGTCGCTATCTGATTTTAAAGACCATGTTCTAAATGGATGTGCCCATGGCCCCCCCAAAAATGTGCTGTGGCATCCCTAAAAATAGTTCAATTTTGTGGCCTCATTAGAACATGCTGTGGCCCGCGATTGGGAAACCGTGAGTTATTGCATGATTGTTTTAAGCAATCATCGCTTACATATTGCATACTTACTGATAAACTTTCTTTTTTTGCGTGAAAGGAATTTCGATGTTGCAAAAGACGGTGCTTAGAAATTTCTAGCAGAAACTATTTCATAATAATTGTACACGTGCCACTGTATTTATCTTAGATATTAATTATATAAACATAAACGATATCTTATAACAAGTTTTTAATTTTTTGTTGTGAGGAACGGTAAAAAATAGTAAGCAAGGAAGTCAACTGAGTATGTGTCGATAAAATTTACAGTAATGCAACAACAAAAAAAAGCCTAGTACAGCTGAACTCACTCACGTTCTCACGAAATATGCCTAGATTTGAAACAATGTAGTTGAAAAATATTTAACTCTTCTCAGTTGTTTTTCCATGTGAAAACTGGTTCTATACCTTCTTAGGAAGAAGAAATAAATATTATTTATGCCTACGTATCACAAAAAGACGATAAGGAGGACATTCCACATTTGGACCGGACACGGATTTAAAAAAATGGCTAGCCAAATGGGCGTAACAAATATTTTGCCAAAAAATAGTTGGATTTTTTCGATTGCTTAGAATGTTCTTAAAAATAATTATTAAATTTCTCTAAAAAATACATTTTTACACAATTATTACATATTTAAACAAGTATAAATACATAAACTATCTAGTTGCTTATTGCCATTGTTTTCGTTTATAAAATTGAATCAGTAAAAAGTTAATTTCAGATATAAAGTTGAAATGACTCCATTGCAGCAAGCAAACTGATAACATTATTTATTTCCGTTAGAAGAGTTTTAACCGATCTATAAAACCGAATAATAAGAAAACTATTGCGTCAAATATAGGGTTGTCAAAACAGGGTAAAGTACAAAAATTATTGATTTAATTTAAGATTTAAACTGAAGGTTCTTCGTGAAATTTTAAATTTTAACGATTCTAATTCAAATAACTAATATTACCTTTTACAATAAATTATTTTCATACGCGTACACGCCAAAAATTTCAGCGTCAAAATATGTTTCTTGCATGTCATATGCGACGAATTTTGCAAGAGCTTTGTGATTTAAAACATTTTCGACGAATAACCACATTCAACTGAACAGGATTATGGGTAATAAATCATACTTTTTATTTTAAAACTGAACATTCACAAAGTTATCATCAAAGGCATCGAAAACTATTTATGACTATTCAGTTTCCACATAAATCAACAAATAGGAGTCGCTGTAAAAAACCGAATGGTAAAAAGTGATTCCCCTAATTTTTTCATTAGATCGATAAATCCAAGATTTGACTGTCTATCTATATTCTCTTCAATGAAAGTAATCATGTGCTATATTTCTACATTAAAGTTGTAGATATTCTATACATTTTCTTTAGTCTAAAATAAATAATTTAACGTTTATTGCATTACCAAAAATCAAAAAAATAAGTTACCAGCACTAATTAAGATAAAATAAATCTCTAGTTAAGTTTATTTTTCATGCATTGGTTGAGTGTGATCACAACAACAAAACAATATATTTAACTCAATGTGTGGCTAGACAAATGATTGGCAACCCTGCTCCTGTGGCAGGATACAAAAGCTTCCACGGGCCATTTCTGGTGTATAACTGCAACTTGTAATGGAAAAGTGTAATTTATATGTGCATGGCTTGCAGTAGTTGTTCGGACAGCATTTATCTGAAACGAGAATCTAAGCGTTGGTGCATGGCCATACCAACCATTTAAGCTGGGACAGGGTTGGCACTAAATCGTGTCAGGATTATCAATAAGCTCGCCATACAATATTATGTCTTTACATGCAATCATACCGGCTACTCCTCCAATTGTGTTTCCAAATAGCGAAAGCGAAACGAAATAAAAAATAAATCACCTAAATCTTCATAATAAAAATAATTTTCAGGCTTCCGTGGTCATTTTTTGGGCAATAAACCTAACTTATCTCATTAGCAGCTTTTGCAGTCGAGTGGTAAGAACTACACTGTTGAGATTAGATGGGTCTGGTTCCAAGTTCTGGCAAGACAAATATCAAATTGCGACATTAAGCATGAGTCTTTTTAATGATTTTTGTCATTGAGTTAAGGCATTTTTTTTTCATTGTGTCCTAGGACATGATGAACAGATTAACTGTCTATTTTCGCTTGAAATATATCTTAATATATGTATTGAATACTATATGCCATTCATTTTTATTACACACATACGTTGGTATGCCTAACATTATCACACTAACTACACCTTTCCACACCTTACTACATTATTGTTCCGAGCCAGTTAGGTCTTACTTGATAATTATCATTCGACATAGTGGAATGCAGCTTGCTTTAATTTCCGTATAATTTTGTTATAAGCCAACAAAAATTGCCTTTTTTAAAATCCTATTTAAACAGTGCTTTCAAAAATTAAAAAAGTTTTTTTCGTTAACGTAATCCTATAATAATCCTAATATATAAACGTAATTTCACCCACATCTGTAACAAATAGGTTTATAAAAATAGCTTGTGGGTGGATAGAAGCACGTGAAGTTTGAACAAAAACAACATAATATTATTTAATTTAAAATTTCGACTGAAGGTGCTTGATGGAAATTGAATAATAATTCTAAATTAACATAATATTATATTAAATATGAATTACTCAACTTTTTATCATTTTCACATGTTTTGTAAGTAACGCACCGAGTGTTGCATGTTAGCATAGTCAAACGTTCAAGTGCGACTTTATTTGTTTGAGTGAATATTTCCCCAACTAATTGAACATCATTCAAATCAAAATATTTGTAAAATTAATCCATATCACCACCAATAAATTTATTTCTTTTTTATACACTATAGCACGGATGGCGAATCTACGGCACGCGTGCCCGAGGTGGCACGTTCAAGAATTTGGATGGCACGCGAACGATTTCTAAGTTTTAAAAAAATATATTTTTAAGATAAAGTTTTGATTGAATAATCCGTGAATTATTAATTCATTACGTTTTGTTAGTTTTCAAATGTTTCCCAAAATAAACGACAATCGTTTAATAAATCGAGTTTTATTTTTACTATATTGTTAAAAAAAAATTACTGCTTGGGCACGCCACACAATCGATAAATAATATTTGTGGATTTTTGGCACGCGGACCAAAAAAGGTTCGCCATCACTGCACTATACATACATGTATTTACCGAATGTCAGTTGAAGTTCATTTGTGCACTGGAACATCTGAATATGCCGTAAGGCCAAACCCGGGACATTAGTGACAAAACATGTCGGAGCTTACAAAATTTAAACGAATAAAATTTAATGTTGAAATTCCACCAAGTACCTTCAGTTGGAATCTTAAATTAACTTAATATAATATTATATTTAACCTTACAATCTTATGTTACATATTTTCAAAAGATTTTACGGTTAGTTTATATGAGATGAACTCCTCACTTATGGCAATATAAATTTTCCAGACATCATTCATAGTTTTTTTTTTTAATTATTTTGGAATATAACTCAGATATAGCAGTTAGAACTTATTCAGTTCCTTAACCTTTTTAACAGTTAACTGTAACGGTAACTGTATCCTTTTCAAATTAAGTTATTGCAGTAGAAAAGTATTTGAATGACAATTAAAACAACACATCTTATTGACTATACTTAAGTCAGTTTGTATATTCTACATGGAAAGTGAATAGGGTAAAAAATGTACAAATGCATCATGCTCTACGTTTATTTAAAACACATCATTTTCTCACTTGGAAGCCTCCAATCACAGTGTTTTTTAATTATTTCACGTACCAGCCAATTTCATGCAAATATCAAACTGAAAACAAACTTCTGGTACAACAAGATTTTAGTAGTTTTTTTTTTGTGATTTTTGGGCTCGATCCCCGGTACGGATAATTTTATCAGTTTATTTTTGTATCGGTTGATAGATTTCTATCCGAAAACATTGATGACTGCTTTTACTCCTACTATTATCCTTGGTGAAGTTTAGCCACTGGCTAACAAGCAGTTATCGTATTAAAACCTAACAGCTAAAATGATTAAATTCATAATTATTTGCTTGATTATTTTCCAAACCACATCCTTTTATCGTTGCTTATTATCCCAAAAAAGATGTTAAGTAATTAAATAAAAATCAAATCACGTTCAGATAACATGTTGAGATACTTTATTTAAAGTCCATATATTATACTTTAGATCGAGAATGGTTTTGTTTAACATTTGAAAGTAACAAGCGATAAGCTACTTAAGTCACTGTCTCACGGAGCAGGAATAATATAGAATCGGAAAATATGTTCTATTTTAAAACATCAATTTTTATTTATTTTAAATATGGCACAGTTTTCTATAAATATTTTTAAAGTATAAAACGCATTTTCTCATCATAATTATTAAAATAATGTGTACCATTTCAATCATAAGATGATTACGATTTTTCTATATACACCCATTCCTCGCTATACGGCCGCTCTTTATACGGCATTTCGCTATAACGGCCCTCTTACCCCTCTTTGTTACATATGTATGTATTTTTTTTTTAATATGTATTTTTTTTTACTTATTTTATAATTTCATTAACGAATAATCGACTTCGGAGACTGATAAAATGAGATGCCGAAAATCAGCCACGCTAGAAACTAAACTAGAAGTATTACGTCGTATAGAAGCTGGAGAAAAAATTGTTGAAATTTGCAAGGCAATTGGCGAAATCTACCATTCAAACTATTCGCGATAAAAAAGAAGGCATTAAAACATATTTGCAATCTGCTGCACCTTTAAATGTCTCAAGATTAACACGCCAAAAGATAAAATGCATTTTGAATGATAAACCATGTTACATATTTTAAAAAAATTGGAACCGATCCCATTGAATTTGTATGAATTTGTATTAGAATAATTGATTCCCTATACGGCTTTTCGCTTTGCGGCCAAGTTTCGTGGAACGTATCTAGGCCGTAAAGTGAGGTATGGGTGTAATCAGGTTTTTAAAATGCAAATTAATGTGTTGAAATTTAAAACGCACTTAATCTTCTTTTAAAATACGTCGCTACTATATGAAAATCAAATAAAAAATAAATCTCTCGCTGAAATAATGGTTTGCGGCGTAGGACGCAGAGTGTGAAAGATTTTCTCCTGAGATATATTAATATTTCGAAAGTTTTTGAAGCTAAGCGTACACTAAATTGTTTGAAATAGCTACCATTTTTCAAAAGCATTTCATTTCGATAGGGGAGTAAATCTCTTTACTAGACTGGAGGTGTCTAAAATCTATGAACTATTTCAGTATACTCAAAGATTTCAAATTGTGTGTATTTTATAACTCGAGTTGGCACGTTCAATAAATTTATTTAACATCAATTTGTAGCCTTAAACTCCGAAAAAATTGTATTTATGTTTGTTTGTTCAGTTATTATCAAGATAAACTTTATTTAACAGTTTCTTACTCAAATAGGCGTTCAATATTTTATGGTAAAATGCTTTGCATGATTTTGGGCGCAGGCAGGCATCCTGTGATAAAAGGACGCAACAGTTTATTTTTAACCAAAAAAAGACTCAATTCTACAAAACACGCTTAATACTCGATGAACATTATAACATCAGTAAATAAATTAAAAAAATATATATTATTTTAGTATTTTTTTATGGATTTTGTATTAATTGTATGGAGATTTATTTTTATATACCAAGTTTGATAACTTTCTTATTCAAGTTTTTGTGATACCAATTAATAGTGACACGTACTTCGCTTTTTTACGAAGACGTATTTCAGACAAACTCTATCGTCAGGTTATTTATTTTTTCTGAAAAAAATAGTTCTAATTCTTAATATATAAATTATAACAAAATAAAGGGTAAAAAAAATCTTTCTTCTGTCCACAAAAAGGAAGCTGAATACAAACAATATAAGTACTTTTTAAAGCATAACTTTTGTTGAAAGGAGTAAGTCTTACATAATTTTTTACCCATGTCCGCTCCCAATATGGAGCATATGGCCTCTTAATGTAGATATCACAACAGATTTTTTTCTACGAAAACTGTTTGTTACTCAGTCACTCAATCTCTCGTATTCAAAGAGATTAGTAGGGATAGAAGAATACGGCTAGGACAGGACTAGTGGTTAGCTAACCGCTTTCACTACACCCAATTATTAAAAGATTGGAAATGGTTGGAGGGAATTTGTAGACAACACAAACACCCATGCCATCGAACATAAATCGATAAATCAATCGAAAAAATGCTGTTCGAACAGGGACTCGAACCCGTGAATTCCGACACGGAAGCCCACAACGCTAACCGCTACCCCATATTACCCGACCTTATGCATGTTCAATAACAAGCATACAGTTTAAGGTAAAAACATCGTTTTAATTGTTACTTTTTAGTTCCGTGGGTAATAGTTGCCTAGTATTACTGGGACAAGCAAATAAATCGGAACAGCCGTTTGAGATGATGTGCTATGATCTTGAAGGAAGAAGTATCGATTAGTTAGTCATATATGATAAGAGATATTTTTAAAATAATATTTACAGTACATACGTAAATTTAAAAAAAATGTCGAAAAGAAAATAATAATAAATAAAATAAAATCCTTTTAAAGTTTTGTCGTCAAAATAAATGATGGTATATTATTTTATGCCTTTGTATAATTTATCTACGTAAGAAAAGCTTTACACATCCTACGTTTACGATAAGTTTTTTTGAAAAACAAGAGCGTACAATTTTTAACAGTAAATACTTATTGGTTTTCAAGCCTTTATCCTTTGAGATTTGACCGCCTACTAGATCTTGATTTTTCAGCCTAACGCCACACTATGAAAGTTGTGTGATATGTTATTTTATTTCAAAACTGTTTGAGAAAATAGCACGCAAAATATAACACTTAAACAGCTTACCGTTGCCAATTCGCCAGATATTTTGAATTTTGTAAATCAAATGAGATAATAATCTTTACAAGAACTCCTAAGTCAAAAATCTTATATTTTTTAATGAATAAAAAAAAATACATACATACATATATTGAATTATGAATGCTATCTTGTCACCATTAAGGGTTAAAAACTAGCCGCTAGAGCACAGAGGCCAAATTTTAGCAATATTGAATTATTTTATACAATACGACAATTTCTTTATAAGTTTGTTATTCCACTGATTGTGTTACAGATTGTGACACGTTCTTCGCCTCTTTGAGCATCTTCAGACTCTATCTATCATAAGGTTGTTTATATCAAACATTGATTCTAATTCAGAATAACAAACACATTTAATTAAATTGTAATTTGTACTACATTTTGTTGTATCTGGTCTCTCCATGCACACAGTAAAAAGACAAAACCCCAACCTCTATCGTGTCATGTATAAATAAAGAGTTAGAATCAATATTTACTTTATTATTAAAAAAAATTATATTGTTTATTATACCAATATACTGAAAATGCATCTGAAAGATTAGAAACGTGTGTCAGAAATTTCACATAATCAGTGCAGTAACACTGTAATCAAATTTCATTGTATATAATTATACTATAGATCAGTGCTTCCCAACCTGTGGGCCACAGCCTCTCAGGGGGCCGTAGGGTTTCTTGCGGGGGCCGCGAAATTCAGTAGAAAGTACAAAAATCTATATATTTAAATCTATATATTTAAGTCTATCAAATCGGACTTTCCCATATTGGGGGCCGTGGAATTTCTTAAGGGGGCCACCGGATTGGATTGGATAAAAATTGAATTCTGGGGGAAAAGTTTACCAAATCGCAGATTTCAAATTCCTCGGTAGGCTTAAAAAACGATTTACGGAGACAATTAAGGAGGGCCGTGGACTATTTTTTTTAGATTTAGGGTCCGTGGAACGAAAAAGGTTGGGAAGCACTGCTATAGATGGTCTCCGGAAAGGTTTACTACTTTGCTTGGTCATGATTTTGCTAAACATGAATTTTGACAGTTCATATTTGGCAGTCGTGAAGTATAGACGTGGTAAACTTATTATTGAAAAATATTAGATAAACTAACGTGTTTTAATCGTAAAAACATGTACATAATCAAATATTATCAAAATAGTCTAAAATTTATAGCCGATTGTATTATAATAAATATGGTTGTTGTACCAGAATTATTATTTTACATATAGAAAATTGTGCGAAATGAAAGCTTTTAGAAATAAATTATGGTGCTCAAAATGTTTAGTTTGACCTTGCTAAAAAGAATCTAGTTGTTTGCTAGAAAGAATCTTGCTGTTTAGCTAGAAAGAATCTAGTTGAAAGAAAAGAAGACACACAATTAAGGCATAACAAGCGCAGCGGTTAGCGTTGTCGACTTCCGTGCTGGGACTCGAACCCATGAGATCTTCGATTCCTGTTCGAAGGCATGGGTGTTTGCGATATCTAAAAATTTCCTCTCTCTCTTCCGATCCTTCAATAAGTAGACGAAGCGAGAGCGATCAGCTTATCACTAGTCCTGTTCAAGCCTTATCCTTCTATCTCTACTACTATCTTTGAAAAAAAAGAGTGATTAAGCGACTGAGTAACAAACAGTTCTCGTAGAAAAACTTTTGTTGAGATACTTCCATTAGGATGCCATTTACTCTACATTTCGAGCGGGCATAGATTTTAAAAATAAGTCATAAAGACACACCGTAAAAATTTGATAGTACCAGAAATTTATAAATTCATTGTCTATTTTCAAATCAAACGTAAATATTGATTTACATCATGCATAATTTTATTAATTCAACTTTTGGTTTAAAAAATAGCGACATTTGGGAATTCCGATAATTAGCACTTACAATTGTTTTGTTTCTGGTTAACGTATGAAGATACTCGGTGATAGTTTGTTATATTTTTTATCACCGAAATTAATATCAGGTCGAGAGATCGCTATTTGAAAAAAAAGTCCTAAATATCTTAAGTTAATAAGTTTCTCATTTAAAGAAAGCCAACTTGATCATGGTATTAAGAAGTTAACTCAACATAAGACAAGATCGTATTCCACCTTCTTGGATAAAGCTATAATCGTAAGAAACGGTGGATACCTTTAACCCAAGGAAAACAAACAAGGATCTAAGATGTCAGGTAAAGTCACCTTTCACATAATTCTTAGGATATCAGGCTTTTAGGCTAACACTTTGCGGTTTCAGATGGGCATCAGCTGAGAGATCTATCAACTTACACATACTATGTACAAAGGTACACCTACCCTCTTTACGAGGGATGAAGTCAACATACAGACCGGTGTCTAGCGCAAATGGCTAAGAGGTCATGTGTCTCTACATGAAATCATAGCGAAGATGTAATTATTTTACCATTGGGGCTCTTAATGCCTATTATACGCAAAATACTTCAGACATATTAAGGTATATTTCACTTGTTTTATATCCAATAGTAAAATTTATTGATTGAATTTACTTGATACCATTGTATTCTATTAAATTATATTTTTTTAAAATAAGATATATTGAACAGTGTACATGATAACTCTTTCGTAGAGATTGCATTACCGTTAAATCAGCAAAATTTGACATTCTGTAAACATTAGTAAATTATAAAATTAGCTGGTTATGACCAAAACATATTATATTGCGAATTAAGTACAGATAAGTTCGTATTAGAAAAAAAGAATATTGTATGCATTTGAAACGTGCAGTTTTTTAAAACTCTAAGAACATTGAAATATCCGTTTAAAAAAATTATTAATTGTCATTTCGGTGTCATCTTCCATCCACAAACAAAAAGGATATACGCTGCAGCTATAACATAAGTATATTAAGTATTTAGACACGTTGTCATGTTTTATTAATTATTTGTGAATTGTTATTCTTGTTTAATAGAAAAACCATATTTATATATGTTTTATATATTCTACAAATAAAATGACCTGCCAAACTAAATTATTGAACAGAATGATCGTTTTCGTCTGCGGGTCAAATATTTACAAAATTAAAGATATGTGAATAAATCTTGATGAAAAAATCAATATATTTTAGCATCTTTTCATTCCTAATTTTTTTTTGTTATTATACGTACCAAGTGTATCTAATGTATGTTATTAATGTATTAAATACACCAATAAGTCAATCACTATAACTTGATCACTAAAATTTTGCAGAAATATTTAAAAAAGTTTTCCTGATTACCCTCATAATAAAAATAAATGAAAATATATTGCCTATAATCGTTTACTTTAAATTAAAATTTCATGTTTTCGATATTATAGAATTAGATAAATATTACGAAAGAAAAAGAAAATAATAAAACCACTTAAATGGCTAATTGAATATTCTTCATTATTGTGAATACAGAAAGGCTTGTCGAAAAGATTATGTCTTTAGTATGTAAAAAAAAATTATGCAATTAAATATTATTAATAACACTATGTTTAATTACTATATTAAAGTTGATCTGAAATTTTAATTATGACTTTTCATTAGAAAAGTCGTCATATAAAAATACTGATTCAATGTGGTTGGTTTTTATTGGAATTATTAATGTTAGACGTTGTATTATAAGAAAGTTATGTGTATTTTATGGTGCCATTTATTGTTTAATTTGATATAAAAAATTCAATACGAAGAAATCAGAGAGATTAACTATTATGCTTTAAATTGTTTCTAAAACTTCTTGTGAAAATATTTTTTCATCCCAAATATTTGTGTGAAATATTACCACGTCTTCGTTTACACTGATGATTGAATTTGATATCGACGTTTCTTCAACTTCTCTCATAAGAGGTCTTAATAAAATATTCTTCTTCTTTTTGGCCATGTTCGCTCCCTATGTAGAGCATATGGCCGCCACGCGGCACCTCCATGTTTCCCTGTCTCCCGCCAATAGCTTTGCTTCCTCCCATGACATGCCAGCATCCCTCAGTTCCGCCGAGTACATCCTATGGATAGTACCCGTATACATACTTTATTTTGATAATTTAAAAGTTGACTATCAATGTACTAAATTTAATCCAAAATGAGCATTTAAGGTGACATTTTTATCTTAGTTCATTTGTTTAATAAAGTTTAGTCCTATTAAACATTTAACGAATTTAACTGGGTGATTAAATAACATAAAAAAATAACCTTTATAATGATAACCTTCTGTCAATGTTTAACTTAATAGACTGAACAAAATGTTTTCAAGCACCGAGGATTGTTTCAATCCAGAAAATGTATTATAAATCAATAAATTTAAAAAAAATCAATGGAAGAAGAAATTTAATAATGATTATAACTATTACTTTACAACAGGTTCTGTCTAGAGTGTCTAGACTAAAGACATTATGAGAGCAGTGTGAGAACTTTCACTATACATATGTGAATTATTGGAAAAGTTTTTACCGTAGAAATTTTAAAAGCGAGTAGTAATGAAGAGTTTTTTTGAGGTGTATAAGAATAAAATATATATATATAAAACTTAATGTAAAAAATCATACTTGGTTTGATGTGGCAGTATATTTATATAAAATAAAACTAAAAATAACAAGGAAAATTGACAATTTTAATTTATTCAAAGTAAATCTGTTAAAACGGTTTTGATTTATTTTCCATTGTGTGATTATCATCTCTACCAAATTTAATGGTTTTAATTAAAGAAAAGGTTCATAGCCCGAAACTGATTGTACATGGTTACTGATACATATTAGCTGTTATAAACGGTGTTCTTATGTATTTAAAAATAAAATGATTTTTTTGATAATTTCATGCTATGTTTTCTGATGTATAATAACTATTCGATAGCGTGAGCGCCGCAGTCGTAGCACTCGTAGCCAACAACGTTGACCACTTGACCACGTACCCGACAAACAGAATCTATAAAAAGTGATACAAATTGTAAATCAATAAAACGAATGTAATGTAATACACCATGCAAGAAGAATGTGAAACCGTGTTGGGTGGTGGTAGGCACAACTTTAAGTACCCTAGTGAATCTATTTTTATTTATAACTCAAAACAAGATTTTTCAGACATATGAAAATTGTTCTTGTATCTCAAAAAGTATTAAAATATTTCAAAATAAACATAAGCCTTAGAGATATAGGTAATGTGAATCTTTATATTAATTTTCTTCTTACTTTACAAAACACAATGTTAGATCTGAAAGATTGGGGACAGACTAAAAAAACAAAATTACATACTTTTAACACTCGCACATTTGGGTATCGATTTTGCTGTGAATTTAATACGTGCTAATCAAAAGTTCTACCACCACCTTTGAGGATGTTTCTCAACCGACTAAAGAATTCCTTTGTCTCACAAAAAGCTTTGAAGTCAAATTGAATTACATTTAGCGAATATGTATGTTGTTAAAGTTCAAATATTCTCGACAAGCGAAATAAATTTAAATTTAACTGAAAGTGCGTGTGTAGCAAAATGCTCCTAGCTTTGTAAATTTATTTGTGTGTATCGTCGTTTTCTCTGTCAATAGCAGACGCTGGGTTGTGGACCATTACGATTTAACTAAAAGTGATCTTATATTTATATTTTACATTGTTTTATACGTATAGATAAACATTTATTCTCTAATTTATATATATAGTATATTATATACGAAGCACAAAGCCGTCTCGAAAACGATCAAGGAAGGATAATTTTACATGTATTAACGCGTATTTACATGATTGTTTTCACTTACTTATTACTTTTAATGTGTCTACTGTCAATTTTTGGTGGAAGACAAAGCATTATATAAAAACACATCGATTATTGTAATAATTCTTAATTTGTAAACACATCAGAACCTGATTCGCTCATTGCGACCAGTTGATAATTATCGAGATGAAAGAAGCTGGTCCTCACCATTATAAGTAATGTGGAATTAGAACGAGGTTGTATAATTTATGTATATACTGTGTTTCGCTCTACATCGAAGGATCCGTTTCGCAGGTTTGGATAAATAACGGCCCGCAATGGCTACCATATGGTTACATATTTTTTTCTGCACCCTTCTCTCTTACGACTATGAAAAAGCGAGTAATATTAAAATAAAATAACTTCACACGGAAAAGATCGACCAACATTCGAATCCATACGTATCGGAAGAAGATAATTTTGATATTTGTCGCACAAATCGCATTATTATCAAGGGCATGTATGCAGTACGGGCTAGGGTATCCAATCCCGAAGCCTCTTTCCAATCCCGGGATTTCGGGATTGATTTATTTTGAATCCCGGGATTGAGATTTTCTCACCGAGGAATTTGAAATCCTCAATTTGCTATACTTTTTCCCAGAATCTCACGAAAACTCGTTTTTTTTTTTTTTTAGCTCACCGAGAAATTTGAAATTTCCGATTTGGTATACTTTTTCCCAGAATCTCACCAAAACTCGTTTTTTTTTTTTTTTAGCTCACCGAGGAATTTTAAATCCCCGATTTGGTATACTTTTTCCCAGAATCTCACAGAAACTCGTTTTTTTTTTTTAGCTCACAGAGGAGCTTGAAATCTCCGATTTGGTATACTTTTTCCCAGAATCTCACGAAAACTCGTTTTTTTTTTTTTTTTAGCTCACCGAGGAATTTGAAATCTTCAATTTGCCAATTTCGTGTAAATTTCGAGAATTTGCTCAAAATTTCTCAATCCCGAAATCCCGGGATCGCGGCCATCTCAATCCCGGAATTTCGGGATCAGAAAATTGAACGGGATCCCGGATCCCGGGATTGGATGCCCTAGTACGGGCGTATATAAAATATTGAAACCTTTACTAAATGTGAGCTTTTTGTTAATTGTAGTTATCATTTACGCCACAGCACATAACAATAAGTCAAAATAGATACGTTCTCTCTAAGCTGCGCGCGTGCGCGGCCACGCAGCAGTTTAAAAGCCCCCGCGCACTCATTCCGGGTTGGCGCACACGCCAATACAACTATTCAAAAATATATTTTTAATTGGCTTAACCCTAATTGACCGAAATAAGTTAGAAATTGAGCAGTTAAATAATTAAACTGAATTAAATTACTTTATTTTATAAGACCAAAAAATTGATCTTGGTGGCATATAAAATATAAGGATCGGTTGTAAGGAACGATATAAAAAGGTATAAATAATAAAATAAACAATAAAATGAGTTCTGTTATTTTTTATTTAATATGTTTATTAGTAAAAAAGTATTTTTTTAATTATTGAATGGTAATATCATTTATTATGCAAAAACACAAAAAACATTTTTCTATAAAATATGACAAATTATGACGCGCATTATGAGCGCAGCCTTCGGATTTTCCACGCAGCTAACCGCTTGCCTTATTATGTCTATAGCATTGCTTACAAACTTTATTATTTTATTGAATATAGCATCTGTTGGATTTGTGGTCTGATGGTCAACGCGGTGCGGTTGCTTCGGTTACGGTGCTCTTTGGCTCAAATTCGAGTGCATAGTTTTTTGTAATTTACTTTCACAATCAATTTATTGTATTCTGTTCGAAAGTATGGATTTCTGTGATGCCTAAAACTCTTTCCTACCTATCCAATTTTATAAACGTTGCATAGCAAGTGAATCGAGATAACCTCAAGTCGTGCCCCAGTTCTATCTCTACTTTCGTCGAAAAAGGAAAGTTAGGCAATTGAGTAACAAGCAGTTAGTAATATTTTTAATAAAAATTATTACTTAATCAACGAAATAATAATGTTAAAAATGAACAAGTTTCTGTTTTTAAAAATAAATAAAAATATTCACAAAAATGAAACATTAGTTACGAAAATTTGAAATAGGACAGGCGGTTCACCATTATTGAACATATTTATTTTGGACGGATTTGCTGTCACTGATATAAGTAATTATTTTTTTATTTGTACTATCAATGTTTGTATCTTTAAAAAAAAACCCAACCCCCATTTAGTATTTTTTGCTTTTATTAATAACGAGTATTCGTTTACCTTGCGATATTCTGTCTGAAGATATTTTTCTTGAAGAAGCGAAACACATGCCGCAATTCTTGGAGAAGCAAAAGTAGTTTTATATTCAAAATGAACTTCCACAATGTTATCTTAGAGTTCATCGAAAATAAAAATACAGTTGCAGTAGACAAGCTTTTGTTGAGATAAAACCCACTTCACATTGGCAGCGGTCAAGGTTTTAAAAATATATAGAATATTTAGCTTAGCTTGCCTAGACAGAAAGTTCAGTGGTATTTTGTGTAATTGTGAACAGTATATTTGGTAATTATAAACAGAAGAAATGATTTTTGTATTACTAATCGTAATAAAATTTAAAAAAAAAACGGAGTTTATCGTTCAATGAGGATTCAAATTAATTATGGTGAATTAAAATAATTTCAATGATATACATTTTCTAAATTTTTGTAAGAAAGCTCATGTCATTTTAAATCACGAGTTTCTAGAGTATATTTACCCCTTTTTAAGAAGAGAGTAATTTGAGAGTAAAAAAATACAACAATGTTGGTTACCACTTTTTTAATTCCACATTTTAAAAAAACAAGACCGCCTTTGATCATAAAGAGCATTATCAATTAAGCAAACATGAATTTACAATCATTTACAATTCTGTTTTTAATTCATTAGCGCACGGGCCAAATACTCCCATTAGCGCCCATAGTGTCCACACGGACACGAAATCTAAGCAATGCATTATTGTGCTTAAAATGTCTGTGACTAAATTTTATTGACTGGCAATATGCTTAAATGTTACAATGACAGCATAGAATTATATTCCTGAATATTTCGCGGCTCACGAATGTGTTTTTTGAGGGTAATTTTGCTGTAAAAGTTGTTTTTAACAAATAAACATGACTTTTGACGATTGGTAGGTCAATATTTCTTTTATTTTTTTCAAAGTAAAAACAATTGTAGATACAAATAATAGTTTAAGATATGCCCTTAGTAAGTAAAATATAAAATTAAACATTTTTTATGCTTAGGTGGTTTTTTAGCACAGAAAAACCCTCGGTGTTTATATGGACACGCTGGGTAAACCAATACATTTGAAGATTATTTTTTTTTACCATGTCCGCTCCCAATGTGGAGTATATGGACTCCAAATGGAGTTTATCTCAACAGAAGTGTTTCAACGAGAACTGCTTGTTACTCAGTTTCTCACCCTCTCTTTTCCCAAAGAGAGTAGGGAATAGAAAGAAAGGGCTACACAGAACTAGTAGTTAACTAATCGCTTTCGATATGCCCGTTCATAGGATAGGATGGGTGAGAGAGGGGAGTTCAAGACATCACATACATCCATGCCTTTGAACAGAAATTCATAAATCGATTGAAAAATCAATTTATAAAACTGCCCGTACTGGGATTTGAACCCGTGACCTCCGTAGCGGTAGCCAACGGCGTTGACTACTCGACCACTCAGGCGGCCTTTATTTAAGTTTTATAATTATATGTCCTGCTCGTGAAAGAGAATTGATGAAAAAATGACATTCTGCAGGATGAAAAAAAATATGGAGATTTGGGGATGTCTATTTGAATAAGTGCAAAAAAACACTATATAAACATACTAGAATTTCAAATCCTTCCACGAAAGCAAGATAACCCAATGATGTAAACAATCATTTAAAATAAAAAATGAAAGCAAACGAAGATGTCCAGAAATCGGTTCTAAAAAAGCAGTCTACAGTCAGAGCGCAATGTGGGAAATGTAACGAAGACCTTTGTATTTCATGATTTAAAGGATATCATATTGCTTAGTATTTGTAATTTATAAATATCATAATATTTGTTATAAAATTATTAGATTATTGTTTTAATTTATTTTTTCATAAAATAATAATGTACTCTTATGTGCCCAACGTGTCCATCTGGAAACATCTGTTATCCTGTAAGCCTTAATAGTTATTATAATATATTTAAGTATTTCGACTGAGGGTGCTTGATGGAATTTCAATATCAAATTTAAATTGTTTGAATTTTGTACTTTTCCATGAGTTTTGTCGGTAACGAACCGGGTTTCGCCTTTCGGCATCTTCAGGCATTTCAAGTGCACGGATGTACTTGAACTGACGCGTAGTAAACAGTTTGTATCGTTTATATACAAAAATATAAGTAGATCACTAAGTTAAAAGGCTATTAAAATGTAAATTAGCGAAAATTGAATGTATACAATTTTCAATGAATTTAGTGGGTTTGTTATAATTATGGGGATTTTTTGAAAATATTAATGATCAGATAATAACATAAAAATGTTTAAAATAAATCTAGGGTTTTATCCGACCTATTATTAATGAGCTGATTTGTTTTTAAGCCTTTGAATTAATATTTAATGATAGCAAGTGCTTAAATTATTAACAAAATGACAATTATTTAAAAGGGGTACAACAATGGAGAATTCGGTAGATAAAATTGGCAAACTGTTGAGCTGAGCTCGATTAATCTCTAAGATTTCTTGGTAAAATAATTTAAGCTCGCCCCTGTTAGTATGTAACAAATCAATACCTGAGTCAAAATTAAACGTATGGTTTTCAAGAATTAAATGTTTGGCAAAGGTGGAGGTATCTTTTTTTAAGCGAAAAGCGGCTAAATGCTCAGCCACTCTTATATTTAAGGTTCTAGCAGTTTTACCAATATAATATATTTTTTTAATTTCTTCCTGGCACATATAGTGTAAATGTAATAGAAAATAATTAATAAAAAAATCAAAAAAATTGCTTGGGCACTTGAGGGGTAGAAATTTATTTGTCCATGGACACGGTAGGCGCTAATGAGTAATGTAAAATAAGTATCTAAAAAAGGTTTTTATTTAGTACAAAATTTAATTTGAAACTATTTATGTATGATTCTATTGATAGTGTCACAGTTTGCAATCATTGAAATAATAATTTTAGTTTAATATTCACTACCACAAAGTTACCGTCAAAATCATCGAAAATATCAAAAACAAACTACGTATTAAGTCTTTCCACTACGAACCATTGCCATTGAACAACTTGAAAGCGAATAATATTTATATGATGGATAAACAAGCTTATTTATATCAGAAAAAATGTACTGCAATTGAAAAATGAAAGAATGTACACAAATTATGCAGCATAATAAGTTTTTAACAATATTACATGAAATATATTCAAAAAATTTTCAATTTAACTCTAAATCAATGATTTTTTCCAGACAGTTTCTTGCTCATCTTTTTTTTTTAAATTCTTGGACAAAGAACCTTTCAAAGCTGCTCGCTAAAAATACAAGAAATCGTTTAGGGCTCTAATGTTTTTGTAAACTGTTGGAAGAAGAGCGTAGAGAATTACAAAAAATATTGAAAAACGATTTTATTAAGCATACAAAATGGGGAGGTGCTCTATATCGGAAAAGCTTTTTGTCGCAAAGACAAAAAATATCATGAATTTTCTTACAATATGAAATGGTTGTAATATGTTATATACTTTAATACTGTATGGTAGAAAATTTCAAAAAATTTACACACGTAATGACGTTTCTTTCGATTTTTATATTAGTCAATCTGTTTTAGATATTTGTACGCTATTCAATATATGACTTCTATTACACATTTCGAAAACATGGTTCGATGATTTTTCCGTATTAGATTCTTACATACACAAATTCTCTAAGCAAGAAAACTCCGCTCAACAATTATTCCTATTTGCCTGTTTCGTATTAAAAACATGTAAGACATGAGAATCATGTTTATAATAACTGTTTGTTCAATTTTTTTAATTCTTTTTTTTTAAGATTTCGACTAAAGGTGCTTGGTGGAATTTCAAGTTCAGTTCAAGGTCAGTTTAAGTTTATCCGTGCACTTGGACGCCTGAAGATGCCGAAAGGCGAAACACGAGTCGTTAGTGACAAAATCTGTGTGAATGTACATTATTTGAACGATTCAAATTTAATTTTAATTCTTATTAATAAAAACAAAATATTACTTTGTACTTTATTCTACTTTATTTAATAGGTCAGGACCGGTTTCGCTCATTGCGAGCATTGTCAACTGATGATGGCGATGCTCGCAATGAGCGAAACCGGTCCGGACATATTATATAAAGTGAAATAAAGTACAAAGGAATATTATTTTTTTATTAATATAATGCCTTTCCACCAAGTATTGACAGCGAACACCCTAAAAGTTTTAATTCTTAAGTTAATGTTTCAGAACTGATTGATCAATTGAAAACAAGCTAGAGCTGTTGTTATTGATTTCTGAGTTTCGAATGTTTGTACGCAATGGTATTATGATTAATCAAGTCATGTTTAAATGGTAGAATTAGCAAAAAAAGGTACGATGAGCGATATATATTTATTTAATATTGCTAAATACAAATATAAATTATCAGTGAGTGGAAATTTCTTAAACGGAGAATTTGTGAACAGAATAATGAAAATTATTCCAATTGAGTCTGGTATCAAAAGCAGAACCGTTTCATACATCACGTATGGAACAGTTCTTCTTTTGATACCAGACGACTCATTTATATTATTTTTAAAAAGGATATAATTTATGCTTTTAATTTTTTTTTAAAGTAGAGAAAAACATAATAAAACAAAAAATAAGATAAAAATGTGCTATTTATTTACTTGAGTTGTCGACTGCAAGGTCTAGTAGACAACGTAGTTGACTTCGGTTAAGGTGGTCACGGATTTGAATTTCAGTACGGACAATTTAAAACAAATCAATTCCTTTAATATGTTTTTTTTTGCGCTATGCCATGTATATCATAACATATTATTTGTGCATTGTTACGATATATGTAACCAATCACCGATGGGAGGTTGTTGTCCACTCATAGATTTTTATATTTGTAGTTCATTCCTAACTCTCTGAAGCCCATTTCAAATTGCACGCACTTAATATTTTTTATCTATGACTATTATTAAAGAAAATTCAGCATAAAAAAGTTGACATGACTTTTTTATACTAAGGTTGGTTATGTGTTCCGAAAATCCAATTTTTAATGTGCGTGTAGTGTTTTCGGTATAGGAATTCGCGCAACAATTACATTGCAGTCTATAAATCCAGGATTTATTTGTATAATTTATTATGACTAATAATTTGCCTAGTGAGTTTTTACTTTAGAAAGCTGGTCTAACGCTATCAGCGAGCTGCTTTTTTATTATTCATTTTAACACTTGTATTACCTATTTTTGGTCTAAGTCCTTTGACAAGTTACCCTTAAATAGCACTTTTTCTGCAAGATTAATTTGTTTTTTTGTTCATAAACTATTGTCTATAAGAGAAATGTACCCATTATTGATAATATTTAATTCGATTTTAAAGTTTACTTGACTTTAAGGAATGCTAACTAGGCAGTAAATTTCTACACGACAAAGAATATTGTCTACCAATAAACTATCGGTTTCACTTCTGTTTTGTTTCTAAAACTTCTATCTTCTAAATAGTTCATATAAAACGCAGCTAAAAACGGTGATTAATAGTTTCCCATCGCATGACTATCGATGGCAATAAGTTTATCGTTGTTTGTTTTTAAACCTATTTACCAAGCTTTAAAACCCTTCAGTAAAAATGTAAAAAAGTTTATTTAATAAAACCGGTTCGCGTCGATTACGTTTATTCATGCATTTTAAATTGAGGGTTCGCCGTATGTATTTACACTAATCAACAATGTTCAATGTGTTAGATGTGAAGTGATAGATATAAAAGAGTCCACATTGCCATACAAAATAACAACAGACATGTGCTTACTCAAAAAATATGATGTCTTTATAAAAAGTCAGCCATAACATAGAATGTTATATATGTAGTTTTAACGCTTAAGATTATAATTTTATGTTTTTTTTAATAATGATTATTTTATTCAAATAAATCAACACGTATGAGTGACGGTAGGCAAACAACACTTCTCGTTGTACACAATCTCATAATTCAATATTATATGATTCCTTCAATTAAGAATATATGGCAATGGTAACAATACCCATATAATAATGATATATGTGTATTATTCCTAATAAAGTAAGTAGTCTATCGAACAGGTTATATCGACTTCAAAAAATATATCAAAACGTTTTTAAAACACATAAATATTGAATATTTTTGACATTCACGTTTTATACAGCTGTATGTTCCTTTGCACGTACAATACATTGAATCCTGAAAGCCTTACGGGGTCAAAGAAACACGACCCGAAATTGCAGTCGGCAATTCGTTATGCTTTTTGTGTTTTCTTTGTTGATTCACGTTATATATTGTATATTACATTGGTTTCTTATTCTCAGAGAGAGAAAATTTCAAAATACGTGAGAACAAATGCTATGGCAATCATTTGAATCGCTGGCTTAGAAAATTGTTCAATATGTGTATATGTAATATAATATTATGTAATACGACAAAACGATTATCTGATATTTTTCTTGTGCATGATATACAGCAAAAGATTGAATGAGAATTATTAGTCGTTTTATTACATGTTGAGAATATTCAGCGTATAATATTGGTGTGTACAATAATTTCTTTCATATTACGTCAAGCAGGGTTTCTACATTTTCTGCTATGAAACACTTCGAAGATCCGGAATTTTTAACGGAACACTTATTCTTTAGATCGGCTAATTCATAATAGTATATTAACAAAAAAAAAAAACATTATTTTTTTAATTGTGTGGCGTCGAGTCTGTTCCTGCACTTTGACTTTGTTGCAGCATAAATAAGAAATCTTGCCTTGCATAAATAGGTTGTCTGTCCAAAGTGTCAAAACAATAATAACTTGATTTGACACATTGGAGGATTCTTCTGACAAGCTCACCAAGAAAGAATTTAATGACATTCATACGAGAATCACTGATAAAATCAGTCTGATTTTCATGATCATTTGCGCTGAATTAAGCATGCTCGTTTTGCTATTACGGAAAATGGATTCCAAGCCAAGGAATCTTTTTTGCTAGTTTTTGGAAAACATTGAAAAAAAAAACTGGTTTTTAAGTTATGTGGGTTTTCGCGGAACACGTATTCAGGTTCTGTGGAACATCAGTGTTCCGCGGAACATAGTTTGGCAAACAATGATGTAGAGAAACAATAAATAATTTTAGCATACATACTACCAATAATGCGGAATCTTCAATAACTGGGTTTGTGAGTAGATAACAGAATCGTTAGAAGCAGTCAACGTACGTTCTAGATAATTTTTAAGATTCAAGCATTATATTTTTAAAAAATAGCGCTTTTGATGTGAACTTACGTTGGGGTAATTTCTATAGCAAGACGTTTTTTGGTTTCAAACTGAATTCAATTATCAATTGCATTTAAGCACCTGGAGAAATAACACATTCATAATATGGAATGAAGAAAAAAAATAAACGTTTATCTCATTAATACATAACATGTTTTTTTATTTATTCTTATTATTTGAGATAAATGTTGTCGTGACGTACCATTTTAATAAATGTAAAAAGAACTGAAAAGAACAAGGTTTAAGTAGATTACAAACTTTAGGGCCATGTATTCAAATGGTAGAACCTTAATTTACAATAAAATTAGTTTTATAATTGTTTTTACAACAATAGTTGTGAAACGAAATATGCCGCTTGCTTCATTTCTTGAAGAAAATGATCAGACTAGCCAGCTATTCATAGAGTTGCAGTAGTAACGAATCACTGTCAAAGTGTAATTTATTGATATTTTGTTTTTTAATATTTTTTAACAAACGGCCAAAAGTTTATTGAAGATCATTGATATAGTAATATTATGCAGTGTACATTTAAAAAAGATAAAACAAGAGTTAATTAATTTATTTAGATTCTGCTCGCTTCCATTGTTTCAGTTTTCTTCACCGTTATGTCTATGTGCGCAATCGAATCCTATCCGGTCAATAGACCATAGATATTTGATCAATTTCGTCAAAGAGTTCCATCAAAGAAAACCTTTTTGGTTTGAAGTAAACAATTGTAATCAATTACTTTATCGCTTTATCGCTGTCTATCTTATAAAACTCGTGTGTGGTATTGCTTTTTGCAGCTTTTGTGTACAAAAGATGTAGTCTGAAGAAGGTTTTATTGCTTGAAAATTGTCATGAAACCCGCAAAAATATAATTAAAATAAATTTAAAATAAAGAAGCAGATACTTATTGACACCGCATACTATATGTCAAGAAATGACAAATAACACGCGCAAATTGTAATATAAAGTTTTTTTTTTAAATAAACATAGGATAAAACAATGTTCCGCATTTGGATCGTAAATGACACTACTAGAAGATGAATTACACTATGTGTAATATTCATATAATGTCAATTAAAATTTTATTAAATAATCTGAGCTCGTTTTCAAAAATGTGGCTATTTATTTAGTTTCATTAAAATTTTGTATCATTTTTCATAAATATTTTGGTATCACGCCTTCGTCAAAACAAGTTGTATCTAATACATTAAAAGATTACAGTAAACAATACTGTTGCCACTTCATTTGCAAAGCTTAATACTAATATATAGTTTTGCAATAAACATTGATTAAACTTTAGACCTGGTTAGATTTGTCGTTAGCTTTAGTATGCTTCAGTAATTTTAAACTTAATATCAAGATATCAAATATACATACATACGAGTTACAAAGACTGGCGTGTATATATCTGTTTCCGCATGTTGCCGGGTTAATTCAAGGCTTAACACGTTTATGTGTGAGTATTTATTTGTACATTATTTACTCAACCTTCATGATTATTAAAATTCTCATTAGAACGCATATTTTAACAAAGCATAGACGAAGAAACGTTTTTTTTCATAACTATATTAATCCAATTATATATATTCGCGTCAAAAACTATTTCCTGGAAAATAAATAAAAAAATAATATTCATATTATATATTAATTATTAATATACTGCCATAGTTTCATACTTCAATTGTTTCATTCTAGAATGAAACAATTGAAAATAGAATGTCATAGAGAATAAACAAAGTATGCTATGGTAATGAGTATACATAACAGCTGTTAAAATCAGTGGTCTGTTTATATGGTTGTCGGTGGTTGTTTTTTCCATACTTTTGACGTTCCGCATTCTAAAATAATATATCTTGTCACTTTATAAAAATGTAGTGGGACATATTTCTTTCACATTTAAACTAATTGTACACTCGTTAGTAGGAATTCTGTGTCGAGACGTCCCGGGACTTTTCTGCTGTCTTAAGTCCCGGGACTTTTTTGGAAAATGTCCCGGGAATTGTGACTAATTTATAATGTGCTTAACATGAACATTTTAATTTTGAAAAAACAATTCTTGTGCTTACGAAACCCTCAAAAAGATTGATATGTATTGAATGAAAGCAGATATAAGAGAGTAGCCCCAAGAAAAACGGATACGACATGGTCGGGACGTGACACTTGCCCGGGGTTTTAGCAAAATTAAGTATGCATATCTGATGTTTTTTATGTACATTTTTTTGCACTATTTCACAAAGGTAACAATGTCTCAATAAGACAAAAAAGGTTTAAAAGCTGTATTGTAAAGTTACGGTCATAAATTCACTCAAAATTTTAATTTCATTGAAGGGGAAATAAAATTATCGAGTCCCGGGACTTTGAAAACCCTGAGACTTCAGAATCCCTACTAGTGATATATTGACAGATATGCGTAAATTAAATAAAATACTCTCTCTCGGTGGGCGGTGATGGAAACATTCTACCAAAAAAGATGTAAAAGTCGACAGTAAGTATTAAATTGTTGGTCTCATAGTTTACAGTAATGCCCACGCATCAAAAGTATTTTAATTTTACGTGGTAAATGGTATTTTTCATATAAAACTTATTTTCCAGAAGAATACTTCTAATTAGATTTTGAAATATAAGCTTTTGGTATAAAAATATCCATTTAAGTGTGTTAAATTATGTATCGGTGTCGGCGTCATCGTACGAACTAGATAATAAAATAGTTAATTTTAATTTAAATATTGATAAACATATGATGAAGATTTTCTTACCTATTTACATAATTCATTACAATTCCATATAACTAATTCAAAATCATGATTTGAGCTGAACATGTATTTTATGGGAGGTGTGATATATTATGATAAGCTTAAATTTTATGTCCGGTATAATAAAACTTGTTATGTACGCAATGGTTTCTATCGTATACTTGTGGTGAAATTTGTCAATTATTAATCACTTTGTAAGTTATTCGATATTCCACTAGTTTTGTACGGAAAATTTTCAGGGTGATATAGTAAAACGTTTATTTTAATGTACCTTAAAGTTGATTTTAAATTATAATATAACCCTATTAGTTCGACATCCTAAATATTATTACAAAACCCTGCAGATACCATCAGTCCCCCAAGTTTGAACCAATTAATATATCTAATTACATTAAAACTTTGCGCTTAGAGTACATCTCAATTTAATTTTGTTTATCTAAGTAAACAATTTAATTAATTGCTGATATGACGTACCCTATGTAATCAGTCATTTAATTGACAGCACAACGGCAGTCATTCATATTATGTACAAGCGATGGTCAATTTTTCCTAAAAAAAATTATAATACTGTGATTTGATAAGCATTTTAATGAAAAATACTTTTCAGTTAGTATAATATGCTTTGAAAACTAAAAAAAATAGAACAATCCTACATATAAATCATTAAAACAGCCTATACATTTGTTCTATGCATTAGGAATATTAATTTATAGTTATAATGTCGAACATTAATACAGTCGAGATATTTTCACGTTATATTTCAAAACTGTTAAAATACTTTCTATTCGTAGAGACATCTTAAAAATTTCTAATTTTTATACTGTTAAATTAACTCTTAGTTCATTCAGAGATGCTAACTGGAGTAAAAATTAGTAAAATTTTGGTAAGTTTTTTAAAATTACAAATGGAGGTTTGGGTTTTTTTCCCTTTAAGAGGAGCAAGGAGGGGGGTGGTTCCCCGTTACTCAAATTGTTTCCAATTAATAGAGTAATCACAAACCTAGCTGATTGATTGTAGCTCATTAGTTTAATAGTTCGTAATGTTTAACGTCATTAGTAGTATGATTAAATTTGTTTGCACTGTTTCGATTCTATAATCCCCTCTTTGCTTCCATTAAAAAGGAAAAATCCCAATCTGATTGATTACAAATCATTAGTATCATTATCTGTTTGTTTTATTTCGATTCTACACCCCCCTCCTTGCTCCTCTTAAAGGGAAAAAAACCCAAACCTCCCTTTTGTAATTTTATCATTTTAAAATGTTAGAATCAATCTTGCTTCATTACTTAAGCAAACTTTGCGACAGTAAGTCTGAAGATGCCTCTGAAAGAGGCGAAACACGTGTCACAATTAGTAACACAATACGTGGAATAATCAAAGTTAATTTAAATTTTCTATTAAAATGAACTTCCACAAAGTTACCGCCGAAACCATCGAAAGTTTTTTAATTGTTATGTATACTATATGACTAATTTATTACTCACTTATTTCTTATACCTACAATAATTTACTTGAATAACTATGTTTAAAATGGTAACTTTTTTTATGTGTTCCTTTATTAATGTTATTTTTATATAGCTTATTAATAACCTGCACTATTTTTCCATACACAATTTAATTTGTTTTAAATATTTAAAAATTATATAAGCAAATATTTGGCATTAAATTAAAAGCACTAGCTAAATCACATGAGATTAACTCTTTGGTAACTTTTTAAATCTACTTGAAATCATCTCGAGGACAAAAACGTAAAAAATACAAAATGTTCAAGATCGTCAACAAAAATATAAACATTTTACATGAACCTCGCAGGTTTTTGAGCCCAGTTCCACGTCATTGCAAAATTATAACTGTCAACTATTATCGCTTTAATAGTCATAATCTTTCGTTTTTATATTTTAAAAAAGTCTATATAATACTATTTGTTGAGATATGTAAAGTAAAGGTATTGATTTTTTAAAGTAATTATTTTTTAATACAATTTAATATATAAGTCTATCAAATTATATATTTCTTTTAAGCGAGTAAAATATATTTAAATAAAATAATATACATTGATAAAAAAAACGTTTAAATTGATTGAATCTGAAATTCATCAGATCAAATGAATCAGTTTTATCATAAATATTTTTCATCATAATTGTAGCTTTCTTAAAATAACTATATAATCTGTTTGCTTCATAATTTAATAATTGGGGCACAATAGGAATTCACAAATCTGAATTACATTGTAAAATACCTCTAAGTCAAGCACTTAAGCAACGATACATTTACAGATTTTTATTTTTATTTTAGAAAACTGCTCTTTTTTCATCATTGAGAAAAAGGTTGAGCGAGTAGCTATATTTACTGCCCTCTACGCACAATGGGATGAACAACGAAGAAAAAACAAAAGAATACGGGATATGGCATGAATTTCAAATCAACATATTATTAAATAGTATAAGTTTTACTCACACGAACACAGTTGTCCAGTTATGCATTTCTTTGGAAACAATTGGGACTACTTAACATTTTGGTTTTACAATAAAATAAATGTATCGGTAAGACCTTTTACTTTTATGGCTAATGCGTATTATTTTGTCTCAAATCCAATATTCACCTCATTCATGATTTTTTTGTTGATCGCTTTATCATATTGAAACCAAGATGTTGTATTATTCAATAAGTATTAAATAAAAACTGCCAACAATCTCTTATGAACATAAAATATTTTATAAAATATGTCCGTCACTAGTTATAAATATACTTTTATATAATGGTGGATTTTAATTTGTATATAAAGTAGGAATAACAATCTTGACCTCAGAAAAAGAGGGACAGCAGAAAGGAAAACAACCACGCCTAAAACTACATTGAAAATCACACCTTGAGATTGACGACAATAAAATATCAATAAGTATGTATTAGAGATTCTGTGTCGAGACGTCCCGGGACTTGTCGGGTTTTTTGCTGTCTTGAGTCCCGGGACTTTTTTGGAAAATGTCCCGGAAATCGTGACTGTGATTTATAATTTGCTAATAACATGTATATTTTAATTTTGAAAAAAAGAATTCTTCTGGTTACGAAACCCTCAAAATGACTGATGTGAATTGAATGAAAGCAGATATAAGAAAGGAGCCCCATGAAAAACGGACACGACATGGTCGGGACGTGACACTTACCCGGGGTTTTAACAAAATTAAGTATGCATATATATAAAAGGGATCTAATAGAAAAACAGATGTTTGTGATTTATAATTTCGTAGAAGTTTCAAATACCATGTGATTATATATTTTAATATAACTGTAGCAAAAGGAAATTACAAAATAATAAAATTAAATGTTCATACCTGATGTTGTTTTATGTACAAATGTTTTTTCACTATTTCACAAAGTACCAATGTCTCAATAAGACAAAAAAGGTCTAAAAGCTCTATTATGAAGTTACGGTCATAAATTAAATTCATAAGTTATCATGCCTTTTTAGTAAAAATTAGCCGCAAGCATTGCACACGTCCATTACATAAGAAAAATAATAATTATAAAAAATTATATTAAAAAAACGCGATTTTTACTAGTGTGTACTTTTAAAAGGCGCCGAGTGTATGTAATACATCCATAATTACATACATACATACATACATGCAAATATTTAATGTATGTAAAATTATAATTTTATTGAAGAGGAAATAAATGTCTCGAGTCCCGGGATGTCCCGGGACTTTGATTTTATCACGCCTCGAGTCCCGGGACTTTGAAAACCCCGAGACTTTAGAATCCCTAGTATGTATAATATATATGTACAATATAAGTGTTGACTTAAGAATTGGAGCCCGTGATAGCGCAGCCAAATAGAGGGAAAATATAACAATATATTTCTTTTGTGAGAAAGCTTAGCGAAAGTTCATTAAAAACAGTACACATTTTTGTACCAATTACACATTAAAGGTCAGAACTATTTTTACCCACACTTATCCCTATAGTGTCAACACTAGCCTATAATTCCGGGATAAAAATAAATATAAAATAGTTGAACATGTTTATGCTTCAATACATTTTTTTCTTACATATTCCTGTATTTGTACTTAAATCTAGGCATGAATTACAAAGAAAGCAGTCTGGAAAGCCCAGCAAAAAGGAAATTGAAGGTATGAAAGACAAATAGAACAATTTACCCCCAAGAGGTTTTTGATTGTAGGCTCTCTGGCTCAAGAAGAGATTTTGTATACATACTTCACGCTACGATATAAGCATAGTGTAGGTAGATTATAAAGGACTCGAGGCTTATTTGAACGGACACAACAGGAGCCTACTCAGAACCACTTAAAATATTTTTATAACCCTAAAAACAGTGGTTTTATCTGTTTGAAATAAAACGTCGTACTTTTAAGAAAATTGTAGAACCCACTTTCAATTTTGAACTATTTAGTATAAATTGAGTATCTTAACACTCTTTATTTTTCAAGAACCTACCACACTTTAAGTAAGCCACCACACTACACTCCGAAAAAGGTAAAAACATCTATGCTATATGGTAAATTCGTTTAAATTAAATATGCTCATTGATATTTCAGGTATTCTACATTTTTTTTTGCTTCTTTAGCTATTATATCGTTAAAAAAATATTGATAACGTGGACATTTATTCTAATTCATATAATTACTATGGGTACATGGTAACGTTAGCTTCGATTGAGATGTTCACAAGCTTGAATATCATTTGATCGATGGATTATTTCTATTTATTTATTTATTTTGTGTTATTATTTCATTTTATGTTAAAAATTAATATCCATTTTTTTATCAGAAACACTAGAACAAATTAATTTGGATTATTTGGTGTGTCTTTTCTCAGAACAATTTGAAACTAAAGATATAAAATTACTTTTAATTAAAATTAAATTTACACCAAGCTGGCTTCGGAGTAAGTAAAATGATACAGTGGTTTCATCTTTCAAGGTTGTATATTGAAAAGGTGAAAACATTATATTTAAAGATCATTTTTTTTGTTAGTAAGAGAACAATAAAAAAAACTGCAAAATTAATAAACATATTACCATCCACAATATTACAAAACACGCTATTAAATTTCCTTCTGTCAGAGTCAGAGTTAGAGTAGAAGCAATATGACAACGGTCACGACCCTTTTCATACAAAACATGATGGATTCCAATCCCTTAAAACAGCTGGTAATCTTCCTTTCACTAAGACGTATAGAAAATATTATTTAACATAACACAACCAGGAATTTTGTGTCAATAAAACCCAGTAATGTTTTCCGATAATTCTGTGAGTTTTTTTTGTTGAAATAATGTAATAAAATAATAATATTTTGAAAATTTTCATATGGCTATAACAATCAGAAACAAAAATTACTCATTCGTCTACCACAACGGTCTCGAAAAGTTTTAGCCCAAGGTACATTCTGACTTTTCTGCTAAAGTTTTCCAAGAGCTAAGACCTAGCTAGCTCATCATACCAATATACTGTGGTTCATGGGCCAGTGTTAGCCCTCGGGTCGTAGTTTGGAGACCTCTGAGCTATTGTATTTTTTTATAATAGGAATCCGGGTGGGAGAAAAAAATAATTATCCTATCTAAACTCTCACTACGCTATATTTTAAGGGTCGAATAAAAGAATAGGATATTAAGAATAGGATATTAAGAATAGGATATTAAGAATAGGATATTAAGAATAAGATATTAACATCGCAGACTTACCGTTCATATACATATATTAATACATATCGATAAATTCTGTTAACTCTCCAAGCCGCAGTTGGAAACAGAAGACAAATCAGTGGTGATTCTACGTACTGTGCTAGGTGGGCTCAGTCTGGCCTGAAATTTTGAGCCAAAATTTGTACAAAATCTTAAGGTACAATTCTACCGCTATATGAACGAAAAAAACGATTCTCAAAAGAAACCTTTCACAATTTCATACAATATCTTGGCTCTCGTTCTCTTCTATCACTATAAGGCAAATTCTCTCGTTCTCTAGTGCGTGCATATTAAGAATAATAAATAAGACAGGGCTAGCTTGGTTCAGTCCAAGCAATATCTCAACTGAATACTCTTTTTCTCTTCCCACAGAAAAAGACCCAAAACCCACTTGATTGTGTTTTATATTAAAAATGAAACCAAGATGGGCGAGCTAAAATACAATAGTCCTTCTATAAATGAAAATAATAACGACGACGAGAACTGCTTGTTACTCAGTTGCCTAACCTTTTTTTTTTCAAATAGAGTAGTAGGGATAGAAGACTAGTTATTAAAGAATCGTAAAAGATGGGAGGGAATTTTTAGACATCACAAACACCCATACCTTCGGACAGAAATCAATAAATCGATCGAAAAAATGATGTTCGTACAGGAATTCGAACCCGTGAGATCCAGCATGAAAGCCCACAACGCTAACCGCTGCGCCACAGGACCCGGCTAGCTAGAAATGCACATTTACTCAAACTTATTTGATATGATGATATGAACTCTCTGCTGTCTCTTCCTTTTAATATATTTCATTTCAAATTTAAATTTAAAAGTTAAAATTTATTAGTCGTTTTATCAAACGAAAAATAATTGAGAATGTTTCAAATTCAGAACTAATAATGCAGCTACCCGCAGACTATGTATGGTTCTACAGAATCAGTAACTCTGTCACGCTGAATGATCAACAAGGGAAACTTTATTTGAACAGCAGAAGTCAGCAAATATTTATTCACTTGCTAAACTAGCAGTGCGAAGATTAGTTTGCTTCCTTTTTCTCAAAGTAACATGCCTGATTTAGAAAAATACTGATATACAGTCAATCCTCTTTTTATGCGTTGATGCGTTCCACAATATATCGCATGAAAAAAGACTTGCCTTACATAGAAAAAGCGAGGATATGTTCCATGAATTTTGAAATCCGCATAACTTTGAAACAGTGAGTTAAAATATACCCAGAAACGCAAAAAAACCTTAGAAAATTTGGGGGAAAAACACGGCGTAAAAATTACTTACAAATATATTTTATTAAAAAATAAAATTGTTGGTTATTGTTTCACTTTAGAAACATTTTAAGTAAAACTATCGTCACTTTATGACAATACTAGGTGCGTTTTGCATGTGGCTCGAAATTAATCTCTTATTCGGAAGAAATATTATGCCCATCAGTTTCAAAAGACCATTTTTTTTACGCATAGAATTAGTGTCAATTACAGTATCGTAAAGTGATCGGATTTTCTTTTTTCGACGATTAATTGTTTATGCAGTTCGTTATACCCAGAAATATAACTTTGAAGCTCTCGTTGAAATTTAAATGCGCACTTTAATGATTTTATAATTTACTGCAAATTTGGAGACCTTCTTGAACTGTTTTTGCAGTGAGTGAAACTGGAATTTCTTCCACTCTGTCATTGTTTTCTGGTTCTTTTTCAATTGTTAAAGTTAAACTCGAACGGTAAGTCTGTGATTTTAACGTGCATCCCTAATTGTTTTTAGAGACCTTTTTAAATGTAACATACGTTATATTTATTCTTAACATTAACTTAGGAACATTTTTTTTTAATATATACCATTTCAGTAATTGAAAAAGCTATAAATAAACATTAGCTGTTTTAATGTACCTTTTTCAAGATACATCATCCGAGTATTTGAAAATGCTATAAAACTAAGATAAACAAATATGCAATCTACGACTGCATCTCAACGACTCGTTCTATGTTACCTACCTGCCTAACCAAAATGTAAGCAAAAAGATATTTTGTACGATACTTTATGAGATACGATATATTACTCGAAGCCACGTGCTTCCACAACTGTTCTAAACTGGTAACTGAAGTGTATAAGTAAGGGCACCGCGCTAGAAACCTTGGTGTATTATCCATCTACCACATAAGAAAATACATTTTTAAATTATTGTGTAATCAATAAATTTGATTTCATCAAATTAAAAGTATTTAATGCAATTATAATATCACCCAAAAAGTATTAATCCTGATATACTTCGCCGAGAAACAATAGATTCATCGCGAATTTATTCTCGTAAGATAGTTACCAAAATCAAAATGAGTACGTTAGTTCTTCGAGAGTACTGACCCGAATACATGTCAGGACCTTCACTCCAGCTACTCCTAAGGACGTAACAGAACGATTGTTCTAACCTACATACTTCGTGAACAAGTAGAGTGATTCAAGTGATGGGAATATCTTTTATTTTACTCGAGCATAGTGAGGTCGCTTCTTCAAGAATTGTCTGAGTTAGAAAAATACTATTAAATGTGGAAAAGTGTAAATAAAAAAAGGCATTTATTTTCAAATATCACTTTAAGTATAATTATTTTCAGCTTTAACAGGTATAATTGTACATTCGTGACAAAATTATCAAGAAATATCACATTTATGTTATAATATATTTTTATTTAATCCATTCGAATCACCTAACTATTATATAATTATCTTAATGAATGAAGGTTTCATTTATAATCTTAGCTTAAAAGTCTTTTGAGGGAAAACAATAAATGCCTCCATAATCCGTTTTTCTTTTTTGTATTGCGTATTATTATGATTTTAACCATGTCCACTTTGAGTGTATTATATAGAAAAAAGGGTAGAATGAGCATCGTAATTAACTATTTGATAAAAGCGCTTAAATGTAGTATTTACCAAATAGAAGTTTGCACGAAGTGCGAGACTTTCTACGATGCTTTTATTCAATTATGTATTAATTGAATGTCTACAGATTATATTTACGTCAGCTCTAATATCACTATATGATATCAATACTGATTAGCACGACTGGTAATTAGTGATGCATCTTAATACCTCTCTATCTTAATTAACACATAGTGATAATTGCTGGTTAATAATCTATCATTATATAATATATGTAAATTTTGACGTTCATGACACTGACCAAAAAACAATCTTGATTAACTAATTCACTTAAATATACATATCGATGAATTTGGTGAATTGTTCCGTAAAAATTAATAATGACAATTAATCAACTAGTTTCGGAGTCCGGCAATGTCTTATGTTATAATATAACACCAGACATATGATATTATATATATTCTTTTAGGTGTGTTGTTAGATTGCTATAAAATAATGTTCAAAGAAAAGCTATATAATATAAATTATAGATTTTTCTTTGTTACTGATACAAAAAGACTTTTTATTCGTCCCAAAGGGTGTCCATATAATTGAAAAAATATATGGCTTACAATATATTAGCAACATGCTTATCACTGGTCTACCAACGCATGTACTAATTGAATAGGGATTCATTTAAATACAAATTTAAACTTACACATCAATTATTTAAATTCGAAATGTACCCTAATTTTTGATCAAAAATATTTGGCTAAAATTGTTGCCATTATATTAATAAAGGAAAAACATCATTTTAATATTATATGTTTTATTATCACTTCATATAATCGCCAATTTAACGCTACAGTCTGCGTTTGGAAGTTCAATACAACCAAGGCGACGCCGGACAGTACTTTTTTTATTTTATAATAATAGAGCATATACATTATATGTATACAAGCTCTTTTCTGATACAATAATCTTTAAATAATGATTTTGAGTCCATCCCGTTTGAAGTCTAGTAAAAAAAGCTAATAAAATATAAAAAATACTTATATCTGCATAGTTATTTAATAATATTAATATTATTGTCTTCGAGCGCATATTTTTTTCATTTTTTATTAATCCATTTCCGCTCTCAATGTAGAGCATATGGCCTCCTGATGTTGGTATCTCGACAGAACTGTTTGTTGCTCAGTCGCTCAACCTCTCTTTTCCAAAGAGAGTAGTAGGGATAGAAAGATAAGGCTACGACAGGACTAGTGGTGCTATTTGCTCTCGTTACGCCTAGGTATTGAAGGATCGGAAGAAAGGGTGGAAGGGATTTTTTAGGCACCACAAACACCCATGCTTTTGAACAAAAATCGATCGGGAAAATGGTGTTCGTACTAGAACTCGAACCCGTGAGATCCGGCACCGAAACCAATAATGCTAACTATACGCCATAGGACTCGACAATATAGTGATTACATATTTAAAAATACTGCACATAACATCTCAAGACACTAGACAGCTAACTAACAGCAGACGTGACACATCTATCCACACATTACCGAATGAGTATAATTTGTTATAACATAGATTAATAACTCAGTAGACAAAATTTTAATTTTAAATTGTAATAAATAAATCCGCAAAATTATACTTTAGTTTTGACCATCGCGATTATCGACTTTATTATAAATAAACGTCGAAAAATCAGTTGTCTGCCGTTGGCACTTTGAATCAGAACTCTAAATGTTTACGTAACACAACAAAAATATTTTGAAATGATAGATTGAACTTCAGTCACAAATCTTTGAAATATCTCACGGTCCGGAAATTGCATAAAATCTGATAATATGATGTGCTGATATCTCTATGTAAATGTCATTCCAACAGGAAACGTATCTTTGAATTGTAAAGAAATATATTTTATTATTCTTTTGATGTTGATTTGTCTAGTGAATATGTTTATTTATTTTTCGATGGCCATTTCATGTTTTGTAGTAGATATCATAATAGAATAAAACATACAATTATTGGCCACTTAAGGATTTTTTCAACTATGTTCTTGATTTGTGGACACGTATCATTAGAAAGGTAGAATAAAAAAATATCATATGTTATATTGCTTATTTATTTATGATAATCAATTATCGAAGCATGTAAAAAAATATATTTTGCACTTGAAAAAAAATAAACAAAAAAAAAGGCAGAAATCTACAATTATTGGCCACTTTTTTCAATTATCGGCCACCAAAAGATACAATTATTAGCCATATCAAAAATTGCAGTAAAATTTTTTTTAAAATAATAATTCATGATGTAATGTTATGTTCCCACATTAATATAAATTTAAAATTAAGTGATTAATGCAACATTAATATCATTTTAATTTAAGAATTATATTTTCTCATTTAATCGAGCTGAATGGACATCAATTTCAAAATCGGAAATACGTATAAAGATTTTAAAAATCTTTTTTTTTACCATTTCCGTTCCCAATGTGGAGCATGTAGACTCCTAATGGAGCTTATCTGAATAGAAGTATTTCTACAAGAACTGCTTGTTACTCAGTTGATCAACCTCTCTTTTTTCAAAGAGAGTAGGAATAGAAGGATAGGGCTAGACAGGACTAGTGGTTAGTTAATCGCTCTCGATACGCCCTGTTCATAGGATAGGATAGGTGAGAGGGGGGAATTTAAAATATCACGTACATCCATGCCTTCGGACAGAAAGTCATAAATCGATTGAAAAATCAATTTATGAAACTGTCCGTACTGGGATTCGAACCCGTGACCTCCGTAGCCGAAGCCAACGACGTTGACCACTCGACCACACAATCTATGTTATCAAAAATTAATAATCCAAGTTTGTTATTATCTTTGACGTGTATAATCAATTCATCTAATGCTGAGTCTGAATAACTGATGACAAAGGGTTCAGAATTTTTATAATCAATGTTCTCTCGATCATTCAAAAACATTGTTTGTCTTTACTTATATTTTTTTTCTGTATTTAATAATAATGTTTTTTTTTGATGATTTTTACTCTATTGCGTGAAAAACGTTTTAATTATTGGCCATCAAAACCGCAATTATGGGCCAGGTGGCCAACATTTATATAGGATTGTCGGAAAAATCTGGTAAATACATGGGTGATTATTAATATTTTCAAAATACTATTTTCGAAATAAAATTGACTATTTTACTTATAAGTCACATATTGTATTATTGGCCAGCCAGGCCAAATATAGAAATCCTTCAAAAAAATGGAATTAGTTATTGGCCACCACCATTATAATAATAATATTTTTAGAAAAATATATCCAATTCAATCAGTGAATGATTTATAAATACAAACTACTCAAATCAATTTTCAATTCATTCAATGAACATATAAATGTGTAATGTACCTTTACACGGAAGTCAAACCCTTGTGATTTTTACAACAAATCTCACTTGTTTCACGGCAACGCACCAACAGTAAGTTTAAAATCAGATTTTAGGTTATTTGACACTGCTTTAAATGAAAGTTATCTGGTATACCAACAGAGGAATACTTAATGACCTTCATTATCAAGTCAACGAATGGTAATGTTAGTTAAACATCTTATAAAACTAGATTTTATCTGCTAGTGGCCAATAGTTGAAGATGGCCAATAATAGTAGGTTTTACCTTAAATGAATATAAGAAAAATAAAAATGTCTTTTGATGGTTTAAGCGTTTATAAGTGATGGAAATCAGTTCATGCTTCGAAGCCGTTGATGTTTTTATTTTTATAATACTTACGACCAATGCATTATGTTAACAATTGATCTTTAATCTGTACACATTAGTGATAACTGATAATCTAAAAAAACAATTATAATATAATAAATAGTGAAAGGTATTCAACAGGTTTGTGATATTAATTTACGCTCTTTTTTTATAGTTGTTGGAAAAATATGTAGTATAGATAGATAGAAGTGATCGTTCCGTCCAATGGAAAAGGCTTATTTTGAACCGCACGCTAATTTTTGCAATGTTCTGATATCGTCACGTTAAAAAATTTGATCTTACCTGGTTAAGAGCTAAAGTATTGTATCTCCATAAATAATAATATTGAGAAAACTGAATTTTAGCATTTACATCGTTTACAATTTTTTTAAAAAATAATCAGAGACTGATCTGAATCTGATTTAGCTGTTGCAAGCTATGATAATAGGGCTAGGGCTATCAAAATAAATCGTTGGATCATGTAAGTCGGTGAGAGACAAAGATTTTTTTAAGCTGATTTGATCGTTTTTTGCTGATCATGATAAATTCACTTTTCGCGTCCGGCCTAGAAAATCTTTTTGATTTTTTTAATACATTAAGATTATTCTCATTATGATATTGTTATGGATATTTTTTAGAATTATATTTTGACTTTTTTCAATACATTTGGATAAAATGCGTGATTGATTTCGATTATTTTTAATACAATTAGGTGAAATTTGTATTTTTTCAGACCTTAAGAATAATCGAATTATGGTATTATATATAAATATATTTTGACTATTTTCCATACTTTTCATACAATTAGCGAGAATTATGCAATTGATTTTCGACTTTTTAATACAATAAGGTTATTCGTATTTTTTATTTCTGTTTGTGATGTCTAAAAATTTCCTCCCACCATTTCCGATCCTTTAATGACTGGGCGTAACGAAAGTGATTAATTAACCACTAGCCCTGTCCTGGCCTTATCCTTCTTTAACAACTATTTTCTTTAAAAGGAGAGGTTGAGCGACTGAGTAACAAATAGTTATCGTAGGAAAACTTCTGTTGAGAATACCTCCATTATACCTCTATATACGGAGCGAAAATAGATAGACACAATAAAAGGGAACTTTCAAAGATAATTTGTTCATTTAATAGATCTAAAAATAATAGCTGAAATCTGACAATCTTGAATGGTAACTTGTACAAAAAAAGCCTGACCACGCGTGTTGGAAGAACAATCGTAACAATATAATATTGTAATAAAAATAATAAAACATTTTTAGTACTTTTTCCACATAAAATTTATTAGATCAGGACCGGTTTCGCTCATGATGAGCATTGTCAACTGATAAGAAAAAACAATAAAACAGTGATATTTATACAAAAGTTAAGTGATAAAAACAAGGTATGACAAACAATTGGTATTACAACCTAGCAAAAGAATTGAAGTAAAATACAAGGAAAATAAACTATAAATAAAAAGTTGAAGACCACTTAGCAATGAAACTATTATGACAAAAACCAATTAGGTATGAATTATCATTACCAAAGTAAAAACCAACAATTAGTGTATATAATGAATAATCTTAATGTCTGTCAGCCAAATTGAGTTTGGAAAATCCAGTAGAGTTTAATCCCGCAAAATTGATTCCTGCGAAAAGAATAAAGGCAATATCAATTCTTACAAAATAAAAGCAAACTTTAATCTGCAAATAACATTTTTCTTTAGCATTGTTTTATTTCCAGAATTATTAGCAGTTTGATGTAAATAAAAATATAAAACACGTGCCCGTAAAAAAGTTTGAATCTGTGATTTTTGTTTAATGCCGTACGTAATACTTAAATTCTACATTAGGATTATATTTTAAGCAAAAATAGTTCAAAAAACCTAAAATGAAAATTTACGCAGACTAGCAGTTGTCAGATTTTCTTATCGGTCCTGTATCTATTTGGTGAATTATCGTTCTTGTGTGCTCTTGTTTTACTTGCATAGTCGCGGGATCAAACACTACTTTGCTTCATAAATATTTGATTCGACTAATAGAATGAGATCTTAAAGATGTATGTATGTCTTTGGGCATTTTGCTTTTAGTACATTCCATTTGACAACCTATCCGATTTGAAAAAGGATAGCGGAGAAGGCGACTACTTTATCTTATCCTCCCTAGCTTACAATGTTTTTTTTTTTTTTTTAGAAAAAAACATGTTTCATTAAGACTCTGTACGGCTCATATTAAAAGCGGCATGACATAAAACAGTTAAATAATCACTTAAACAATACAAAAACTAAATTGACGCCTATGTACGCTTATGTCAAACTAATGCTTTCGCCAGTGATGCATTCAGAAAAAAGAAATAAGCAGAACCGTAGAACAACGAACTCAATTATTAAAAAATCCTGACTACATCAAAAACGAGTGCGATTTAGTTCATTCAAAATTTCGACTATTCTATCTGCCACTGGATTATTTAATCTACATCACCATAATCCTCATTTATCTCTGGGCAGTGAGATTTTTTGTTAAAAAAGCAGAGAGAGCTTTTTCCATTATTGAATTTTAAAATGATTTTTACTATCGGCTAAAAAAATAAAATCTCATAATAAGAGGCAATGTATAAGTAAATCTTTTGTATAAGTAAAACATATTTTAAAAATATTTCCATTCCTAGTTTGATAAATACGTTCCTAATCCAAATAATACATCTCGGCAGAATTATTTGAGCTAGATTTGGCAAAAAATAAAAGTTGGGATGAAATCAATTAAGAACTTGTAATATTTCCAGTCTTTCATTCAATGTCAAATTTTTTGACAACTTAACTGCTGGTAAACTTAAACGTGAACATTAGTGTTATGGATGCCCAACCTAAATAATAATTATAAATAAATTTTATGTTAATTATAAGCGTATTTTCTATGAATCTATACTTAAGCCTTGGCAACGTTTTAATTTTTTATTAAATATGCATGATTTATTATCCTTCTTTGCCTACAGAAAATATGTGGTACCTGCAAAACGAGATCTTAGTTCTCATAAAATGTCTTTTATATTTGGTGTGGGAACGGAAAAAGTGTATAAATCACTCTTTAAAATTTACTCGAGCTACTTACTGTATAACTTAAGATTCTGGTCAACAAAGTATTAAAATAGGCAAAACTATTAACGAATACTTATAACTATATAACGAATACTTATAACTATATAACGAATACTTATAGGGGGTTTCTATATAGCAAAATTTTAGATTTTTCGGTCAGCAATCGTTTTTATTGTTATTTTACGTTTGATCAGTTTATTTTTAATGATTTATTATAATAAGTAGAAACTGCCGCAACGGTAGGACGAAAAAACAGCAGTTTATTCACAATTATTTACTTTATTGAGAAAATTATTTTTTTTAAATTAAAGAATATTTTTTACATTTAATTTAAACAAACTCACAAAACCGTATAAATATTTTTGGCTCTGAATGGTGCGTAAATAAAATCCATCTTTTAACTAATCTTTTTCGAAACCAGTTTACACTAAAGAAGAACTGTGGTATAAGACGCTTTTCCGGTTGCCTGCAGAATGTAACTACACCATTTTGTCTGGATAAGACTTTTACGTCATTTGCAATGCATAAAAGAATAAAGAAAATTTGCTTATTCGTGACATCGCGTATCTGTGTAAATACGGACATTGTGGGATTATAATAATACTATTTCCATCAGTGGTTCTCAATCACTGCTTCAAAAGTATGTTCTGACATTTTTTTAAATTAAAAAATACAAATCGGTGAATATTTTTAATGTTTTTAAAAAAATCAAGCAAAGATCCCAAGCATTTCTTATAAATAATGAACTTCCTGTGAGGGCATCAATATTATTATTGAAAAATAAAATCGGCTTTCAAATTGATTTATGTTTATGTTTCAAATAAGTAAAACATAGATTGTATACTATAAACATGACATTTTTAATGTAGGCAAATGGACTGCTTATTTTACAAGACAATTTTAGTTCAAGATTTGTACCTAGAAGTAAACAAAATTTGTTCGAAGAGAGAGAAGCTTTACGTATTCAGACTATGTACATTTAATATATGAAATTTCAATTCTAGACATACGGCTCTATTTTACTCATGATATGTTTTTGAATTCCATAATTAAATAGATCCCCTAAAAAAGTATTTCCAAGAATAAAAGACTTCCTTATTAAAAAAATAAAATGTTAAATTGCTTTAGCTCAAAATTCATGAACACATTTAAATTTAAAATAGAAAAATAAAGGAAAAATATGTCCTTACCCTCCCAGTAATATTTAGCACAAATGTATTACAGTATGTAAGCAGTAAAAGAAGTTGATCAATTTTTATTTTTAAGGTTAAGAATAGTTCCTACGTAAACTTTTTTTACACATTTCCGCTCCCAAATGGCTTCTGAGTATTGAAATATATTTTTTTTCTACGAGAAATGGTTGTTACTTAATTTGAGATTTCGACTGAAGGTAATTGGTGCAACTTCTATATTAAATTTAAATGGTTCAAATTATGTTCATTCACGCAAGTTTTGTCCACTAACGACCCGGGTTTCGCCTTTCGGCATCTTGAACTTGAACTGACACTTGCTTACTTAGTTGTTCCTTAGTTGCTCAACCATTCATTTAAACGTAGCGCTATATTAAACTCTCCGTTTTCAGCGTGAATTAAATAACTTTATAGAGTACTTACCAACCAAAGCTTTTATTTACTAAAAAAGCCAAAAGTATTTTAAACGCCTTAGTGCTAATACATTATTAGTATCATTTTGATATCGCTTTGTTACTTTCAAAGCACTGGAGTTTTGCTTCAAGTACTGGAATTTTTTTTGAACATACAGCGAATACAAGTGATACATATTTATAATTTCTAAGTACATACACAATAAAATTTTAACAAATCTGCAATATTTTTCATGAAATGGATTTAGTTTTTTTATTATTTTCTGGTTTTGCAGCTATTTACGTTTTACATTCTAACAAACTATTTTACTGAGTAGCTTCAGCGTAACAGCTTCATTTCGAAGTAATAATTACATTTATTTAAAAAAAAAATTCTATTTGAATTACTAAGTATTACATGTGTGATTCTTATTTGAAGAGCATGTATATATTTTATAAATTTTTCATTATTTTGTATGCCCAAATCGTTTACTTTGATTTATATATATATTTTTTAATCACACTATATATTTTTCCGTGAGCTTATTTACTAGCCGATAATATTTATTTTAATAAAATTTCAGGTTGGGGAAAATCTTAATGAGTTAGACACTTCCTGGTTTTTTTGGTTTTCTCTACGCGTAGCGGCAGTTTTTTCAAAAAAAAAATGCTATAACTTTAATATGCTTGATAAGAGACAGCTACAAAATAAACTGAAAGTGAGTTTTTTAATCAGTGTAGTTTTGTTACTCGACAAAACTGTTGGTGAAAATTTCTTCAGACTGCTTTTGCTCACAACGTGCTATATATATATAGTTTTGCAAACTTGGTATTTTATAATACTTTAAAAGGCAATTTTCAAACGTTTGACAGTGTATATTTACAGTTATATCTAATGTCAGATACACAAGCAATAAAAATAACAAACCGGATAGATGTAATGGTTTTGGAAAACCACTTTTGCATACAAAAGCTAGAATCGGAATCAAGAGTCTTACAGTGCAAGCAAGACCAGAACAGAAAGCCTTGTTAGTTATTTAAAAAAAATGAAAATATAATAATATACACATACAGATTGGAAATTTTACTGCTCATTGTCAAGTGTTCAACGGTGCTCACGAGCTTAAATCTCAGCTTGGAGAGTTACAAAAGTTATTTTTTATTAAGAAATGGATTTCAATGATGTCAACAATTTCGTCCCACTAGCAAACTATAAATCGTGTCCTTAACTTTTACTTATTCTAGTTTCTTCAATAGGTGTTGAACAACTGAGTAACAAGCAATTATCTCAGAAACAAGCTGTTCAGATAAGCTTTATTGAGAAGACAAATTATGTTCCACGTTGAGATTGGAAAAAAAAATCCTGAACGGATGTGATTATGAATACTTTAATATTTATTTTACTTCTCTGTCTTGTTTCGCGGATAAGAATTGATGTATGAAATGTGTACCTCTTATCTGTAAAACAAATTTTATTAATTATGTATCACAGTTTTTTTCAAAAAAGACGAATGATTTAGAATTACGCTAATAAACCACTGGAAGCAAAGTCGTCATGACATTGCTGCCGAGACATTGCCGCCAAGACAAGTCTGCCTGGAATAGTGCTCGCAAATACCTACAGGAACAATCCACCTAGACAAAACCGCCGCCAAATATATATAATATATACATATATGAACAAAGCAAAATGGCTGTAGTATTTCTTAAAACGATAACAAATTACATTTAAGTGACTATTTATGGGAATAAATTAAATGGTCAGAATCTAAATAAAATTTTTAGTCAGAATAAAAATATTATACGGTCAGAATATTTTATAAATATTTTGGTTAGGTTAGGTTTTTTTTTAATTTCATTTAAATTATGACATTTACACTGACCGATATATTATGACCAATGTAATATAAATTCTGACCGAAAAAATACGAGCCATTATTTATTATAAGTTACATAAGCGTGTTGTAGGGCTTTCAGCGATGGCGATTGATTGATATTTGTTCGTCAATTAACTGTGCCATCGGCTTGATTATGTATATTTATTTTATTTTTTTCTAGTGCATTCCATTTCCATTAAAAAGACAAAAAATCTCATCAGTTCCGTTACATTTATACTGTGAACATGTATATATTAAAAAACCACAAGTACATTAAATATTAGAATTTTAAAATATATGGCCACCTTTTGATTTAAAAAAGACACGTTATTTTTAACAACCACTTGATGTCAAATGACCACTCGTTCAACGCGGATGAAAAGGTTAAAATTTTACATCAAAACACAAGTGAACAAATTAATTTGTTTTAGCGGGATTGTTTAAATTAATAGGACAAGTAGTTTGTCAATTTTAAATAACCCGGTAAGTTTTTCAAAGTATCCATTTCTTTACCATATATAATTTATAAGTAAATATAATTAAATTTCGTAAAATAACTAAAAAAAATCCAACCATCAAAAAATATATTTCTTGAAATTACCCATCATTTAAATCAGTAGGCATTCGCATATTATAAAAAATTCACTTTAGTCACGTCACATTTCAAAGACCTACACAGATTGTGTTTGCTAAGATGATTATTTCCCCAGTTGATTGATCCCCATTCTAATTAAATCATCAGTCAAATTAACACATATCGCCACAATAGCTTTTAACTAAGTGATAAATATTTTTTTTCTTTTTTATGTACACGATACACTTATTTATCAGCTTATTTGTCAGCTCAGATTCAACCATGCACTTGAAAGTCTGAAGATGCCGAAAGGCTAAATCCGGGTCTTAAGTGACAAAATATGTGAGAGTGCACAAAATTTTATCGATTTAAATTTAATTTTGAAAATCCACCAAGCACCTTCAGTTGAAATCTTTGATTACGTTTTTGTATTTAATGTAACATTGAAAATTTTAAATGTTCATTTTTCCGTGAATACTGTTACTGGCATAAAATTCTCTTGTTTACAAATTGATAAAGCTCATACTTAAATTTACACGTGTACTTTATGTTAAAGTTTATCTTTTTGTAAAAAAGGTTCGAAGTGTACCTTAATAATAGTAACGAAATAATTTTGATAAAAATATAATAAAAACATTGAATATTTTAATTATATTTGATAGCTCTCTTTAATTTATTATTATAGATAAAATACGTACGTAGATCCTCGTTAATTTTTTTTTGTTTTTATTGACTTCAATAAACGTCATATGAAGTAAGAATTAAAGTTAGGAGAGGTATTGAATAACATTATTATTATGGAATATACAGGCGTATAAAATGAAATAAAAATAATCTCGAATGTTCTTTCACCAAACATAAATGATTCATATAATATATAAAGAAAGCACGCTTATTTTAATTCTAAGCTATACCATTACGCTTATTAAAGGTATGTTACTTACCCAATATTTACAATACGAAGTTCGAATAATTGTGACACAATGCGTTTTATGAGAAATTATTTAAGTGAATGATTGTTTTTAAATTGAATATTTTAAAAACCATATTTTGCATTTCAACTTACAGCCAAAACGTCAGATATTTGTATTGATGATATTAAATCGCATGATAACACTATTATACTTACTCGAGATTTACTCGAAGAAAAAATATTTAGTGGCCATGTTTAAAATTTACAATGGTAATTGATTTAATCTGGACATGAATCCAAACCCATCTAGTCGATAAAGTATATTTTTTACAACTTGACCACATATAAAAATAATGTTTTTTAGAAATGACATACATAAAAGAATAATTTACGCACTTGTTATTAGCTATGCTCTGTTTTAAGGATTGGACAGGTTTTATGAAAATCCTTATATGCATATAGCAAAAAAGTGTTCATGCTGGAATTTAAGCTATGACCGCGAAATCGGCTTAAAAAAGATTTAAAAGAGTTTGTCTCTCAACAATGAAGTATGTTCCCGACGGTTAGTGATAGAAAACCATCAATACCAAGGATAGTGAGGTGGTGGCCGACCTTCTTTCTATAAAAGACAGCATCACAATACGAAAAATTTGTCAAAATTTTATAAACATTTTAGTAGGTAAGTTCACCTTTTGAAAAGTTAATCAATATTTTCAACACAACGGAAATTGAGTACCTAGTATCTAGTATTAATGAGTAACAATGTTCATATCTGTATTCAATATTATTGACTAAATCGCGATGCAGAAAAAAACATTAAAGATTTAATTAATTATAGCGAAACAAAACCACCTTACAACTGCTTGAAAACTCTCAGCCTTTAAAAAATAAAACAACTTTATTTGACGATAATATTATTTTGTTTTTGTGGGGTTGAATTTGCCAGACCTCATTCTCGCGTACTTCTCGCCTGCCCCTCGACCTCACAGGCACAAATATTCAAGTCACGATTTTCTCAAACTCATTTCTGAAAGACAATAACATCGAAATAAGAGAGAATTTCAGGTATTCAGTAAACACTAATGTTCACGTTTCTATGCCGACTCCGAGTAAATAATACTACTGCTGGGAAATGTAAGGCCACACTGGGCTTAATGATGTATTTGTTTTTATCTTACAAACTTACTACATTTAAGAAAACGAGCCCATGTTGTTTTACGAAAGAAATTATAATCGAAAATATCAAACGTTTTTAATGAATTTATTCATCTGTATGAATAACAAATAGAAAAATACTGGAGAAAAAAGTTAATACCTTGTACCGACAGAGGACACGATACATGATTTTATGTGATTACGTGAGTACATAAAAAAACGGAAAACACAATAGTTATTTCTGTGGATTTGTGTCCGAAGAAATGTAATTATGTGATAACATTTTTCACATTAGGGTGATTAATTAATTGCGTAAAGCGGAAAGATCAATGTTCTTGGATATAATTTGTTCTATTCAGTTGCGGTCTCAAAAGGCTCAAATCTCCGGACGGACACTGTCATAAATTATTTTTTTAGCTGATTTATCGGTTTTTGTTAAAAGGTGTTGTCTCGCACCAAAAACGATTAGCTAAAATATACCTCATTTTTCATAGTTAACTATTTCATTAACTTTTACATGTCATCACGATAAGACGATTTGGAGTCAACATTAAGTTATTTTCGTATTTACATTTTATTTTAAAATTACAGTGAAATCTCTCATAACGAGCTTAATTCGTTCCAGAATCTTACTCGTTATGTGAAACACTCGTTAAGTAAAACAATTTTTTTCCATATAAAACAATGTAAAATACAATAATGCGTTTCATGCCGGAAAAAAAAACATTATTTTAATTTTTAACGTATTCAAATAAAATGATATACTTACAACCTGGAATGCTTTTTAGATTTGCAAAAAACAATATTAAAATCGACTAGTTTATTATTTATGACGAATACATAATTCTTTTTTACTAGAAAGCTGTCTAGATACAGGCAGAGCTGTCTGGTTTTTGATGACGCTTCAAAATTTGGTGAAAGACAGCATTATCATTGAATAAATTTGTAAAACGTATAGCCACCTCTTTAAAAGAATAATGCTTCTCGATGTACGATGCAACAGTTTCCCATGCTTTCAGCATTTCATATATTTTCCTCCATAACTTCTTGCTGTGAAAAACAATGCAACTCCACAAGCTCTTTGGAGGTCATCTCTTGACTGTGCTCTTCCACAAGCTCATAAATATCGTTGTTATCCACCCCCAGTCCTATGATATTGGTCAAAAATACAACCTTGTTGACTGTAGATTCCACAGATACTGTTTGAAACCCCTCAAAATCACACTCTACAACCCTCTTTTTCAATTAACAATTGTAATAAAAACAGCACATACTATTGTTCAATGTTCAAAAAGAATAATTACTTTGTAAATAGTAACGATGGCGTTGTATCTATTAACTCTTGTTTAAAACTTATATACAAATACATTTTTACAGTTTTTTACAGTTTTTTTACAGTTTACAAAATACAGTTTTTGCTTACAAACAATTTATATATTACATTGTTTTTCTGTGAAAGTTTAATCCACAAATATTCAACACGGAAATACTTAACACCAGTATTTCCAGTTTAATGCTTATGTATACAAATAACGACATTACAATATACCCTTAGTGGAATACCTACATCGCAGACAGTTAAGGAAAAAAATGTACTGTGTGTATAAAGCGACCACTTTTTTAATGCGTAATTGTCATTAACTTTGGGCTCAGACTACGTAAAAGTCCAAAAAATAGATCACGAGAGCTGTAGTTATGTCTGACATCCTTTAAGAGACTAAATAAATAGCTGTTTGACGTGCCTTGTAGCCATTCTTTTATCAGATTTGGTAAACATAAAACACATTTGCAGCTCATTATACTTAATTATAAAAAAATTCAAATTCATTCTTTTAATATCAAATGCAAAAATATTTTTTTATTTATTCGTAATAATTAATGTTATGAAAGTTTTATGTGAAACATTTATCATTCCTCACTTTTAAGAAGTAATTGTCGATTCTTTAGGAAAAGGCTGTAGTTTATTTATTTAAAAAATAATGACTTATTTAAAACTTTTAAAGTACTGTAAATTCTTAATGAGCAGACATTATACTAAAAAAATACATTACATTAAAAAAAAACATTTTTTTAAATAAATATCAGGATCGATGCCGCTTATCACGACTACAACCAACTGATGAATAATTCAATTCATGATGTTTGCAGTGAGCGATCAAGGTTCTTATATTCATTTTTAAGTAAGAAATTAGTACCAGAAAGGTTTTTTTAATACTTCATTCAAGTACTGTACTTAACAGTTATTTTCTTTATTGAAAACTTCGAATGGGGAAAAACTTCAGAAAACCTTCTTACAAATACTGACTATGGGTATTAAGTTAATATAAAAAATGTTCATGATTAAGCTTAAAGGGTTAACTTCAATTGGCTCTATCTCTTACCGACTTTTGAAAGTGACTCAAAAGCAACATTATGAACACTTTATCTGAAAGTTGTATGAATAACTTTTTTTAACTTTCTCTTAAGGCAGGAGCATCAATGTACTTGTCGATATCCAACTGAAGTATGATGATTCAGTACTTAATGTTTAATACTTAAAATTAATGGCAAATTTCAAAATAAAAGTCGGAATTGTATCTTTTTATACTGGAAGCTGAAAGAGGGAGAGCATTATACGAACATTGATAGTACTTACTATAAATCAACTATTTATTTTAGGTTACGTAGAATCCAATAGAAACACATTCAACAATGGCTCGCCGTGAGTTTTATAATTAATAACGTAAAAAATAGAATCATTTTTTAGATTATTCTTAAGCCTGCGATATTTTGTATGATGATACTTCTTAAATGCGTGAATATGTTCACAATTTGTAAAAGAGCAAGTAGTTCTCACATAAAATTAACTTTCAGAAAGTATCCACCGAAATCATCGAAAAAACTTATATACGTTTATTATCAAGATAAACGATCTTCAAGTTGAGTAAACTTTCATTGTTGTAGTCGATATTTTTTTTTTATTTCAAAATTACATTGAATTATAAATTTCCAATTGATTTTTATTAAACCTCAAAACGGCAAACACGGCGACACGAAAGTGAAGAGTCGAGGTACACTAAAATCTAACGCCGGAAAAATCCCCATTAAACGCATTCATTCTTTTCCGCCATAACAGAAAAAAAATCAGTGGCGTTAAGTGGAAAATTGTTTTAAATTTATCTTTATTTAGAATTATGTATTTATTTAATCAAAAATTATATCATATTAATGATCAATTAAATCATCCAAAGTATATTTCATAAATTATAAATACAAAATTTACATAAATGGTCATAATATGTTAATTTTGTTACGATTTAAATTTGATAAATTAAATACGGATGAATCGCTTTCCGCATATGATTTCCATAACATGCAAAAAAGTGGTAATCCGTGAAATATAAGTTTCTCCGGGATATAAAACCAAAGATGAAATAATTTATGTTATTTTTTCTTTTTATTATTTTAACCGCCTCGTATATACTAATTTTTAATATTGGGAATAAAAAGGCTGACGCAATAAACTTACGAGATCCTTAAAAATATAGCTGTGAACCTTTTTTCACGAGTGATATTTATATTTGAATCGAAAATATATTCGGTTTGCTACAAGAAGTCATTGAAATCTATTTCGTAAGAATATCATAAACTTTTTAATAATGTCTTTTATTCTGGTATGTGCATGAAACACAGCATAATGATTTTAAAGATTCAATGGACAATATGGTTGATGTTAGACACTATGTGACTTTTTGAGTTTGTTCAAAAAGTGAAAAAAATGACAATTAATGACTTCTAGCTACAAACAAAAGATGCATGTTTTTTTTTCAATCAATAATTTTATTTTAAGTGAATTTATAATCAGAGCCGGCTGAGTGGCGAGTGCGAAGTGCGAAGTATCCAATCTCACAGTTTTAGTTTTGATAGGCGCCTCGCACACAGGTGCAGAGATCTTCGAGTCAGCCCTGTTTATAAGTAAATAACAGGTAACATAATGAATATTAACTTTTTTTCCTTATCACCGAGTACTCAAAATGTATATATAGTATACATAGTAGCAGCATACAGCCAGTTACATGTAATGGTTATGAAAATTTCCGGATATCAGATTTTTCAGACCAATCGGCCGCATTGTGCGTTTCATTATTTTTCGGTATCGTATGTAGAGCGAGTGAATATTTTAAGTCAGACAAAGCGTCTTAAACAATTACTTAAATTCAGATTTTTCAAAAATCTAACCAAATTAAATATACCACATTTTATTTCACATAATATAAAACTTACAAGACATTACGAAACCGTATAAAAAAGACTGTTACTTTCAACAAACAAATGACACGTCAAAAACATGAGTGAAGGTGAAGTACAGGTGGTGGCTTCTAGGGCCGAGGAAATGGAAACGATTTATATTCATTCATTCGTTAATTTTCAGATTGTTTGTATTCAACAGTTTCACTATCTAGGCACTGTATTTTGTTGGTCTAAATGAGACTTTACACTTATTTCAACACACGTAAGTACATAGCAACCAATTCAGAAATAACTGCGCATAGGAAACTCCAATAGGTTTTTATCCATGTCCGCTTCTAATTTTGTGCATATGGCCTCCTACTAGAGATATCACAGCAAATGTATACTTACAAGAAAGGCTTTCTTTTTTTTCGCAGAGAATATGGATAGAAAGAATAAATACAGAACAGGACGTATGATTAGTTAGTCGCTCTCTCTGCTCCTTGTTATTAGAAGATTGTAAAGAAGGGGGAGGGGATTTTTAAACATCACAAACATCCATGCTTTCAAACATAAATCGATTGGAAAAACCCTGTTTGTACTAAGATTTAAACCAATAGGATCCGTTGGGGAAACCAACAACGTTTCTTACTGCGCTACGAACCCGATTACCGTTTTTACGCGGGCACTGTTGATTCGTAGCAAGTGGTGGCTGGTAAAACGGATGTTACAATAGAAAGACATCGAAAGTTAAAGGAATACTATATTTCTTTCAACTATGGAATGCTTATGAATAATGTTAGAAATATTCTGCACAGAAAGTCAGACTTCAATTTTCCAGCGCTGCACTGCGTCAAGGATTTTTTCAATATAAACAAGGAACTGATAGCAGATGTCACTTAATTCGATTTCCATAATGGCGCATTGTTGTGTCGTCATAAAGGCCAAATGGTTCCCAACATTAAGCCGTTAGGGCGCGGATGACATAAAAACAGGCCAACACTTTACCATCTACTGTCACAAAAAAAAAAATCTAACACATTTATCCATCGAATATATTTTTGAAAGTGGTTTCGCTGTACTAAATATTAATTGAAAGGTGAGACAAAGGCTTCAGTTTTTGCGGAAAAAATATATTATATGAATGTATTTGTAAGAAAACTCATTAAGGTTATGAATATGAAATAAAAATATTATGATGAACTCAAATGCTGCAGTTTTTTTGTGAAATTCGTATTTTATAAAAATTTTAGTAAAAGAATATTTTTTTTTTTTATTAATTGTATGTAATTACTGATCAAATTTAATTTTCTTAATTGCTTTAAGCGTCGCAGTGGATTGAATTATTACACTAAATTTACTACTTGAGGCAGATATGGTGGCAACCTTAAAGAGTAGCGTATTTTTCACCCCCAACATACTAGCTGAAACGTCATACGTTATTATTAAAATATAATCAAAATGATAAAAGTTAAACCATATCTTATTTGTATGAATCGTAGTAAAAAAAACTCAATTACACATGTTTTTTCTTTTTAATGTTTGAATGTATAATATTAATTAGGAATAGTTGATATTTTTTTATTAAAAGTTTTATTTTGTACCACAGAGGATCGAACATTTTGTAAAATAATATGATTATTCAAAAAATTGTATTTTAGTTCTTTGATATTGTGAAATTCAATAGCACAAAGAAAAGTTTCTTGTCAGTTATCCGTCACCTTGTTAGAGGAGAAGTTTCATAGTTTGGCCTTGTTAGTCTTGTAAGGTCGCAATTCTTAGGAGTAACATAAAATGTACACGCGAAACAAATAAAACTCATAACCTAACTAGGATCACTATTACACGTATTGCTAAGCTCAAACGAGGCTGCCGGTTATTGCTAAAACTTAACGTATCATATACAACGAATCAGAGTTACATAACGAAAACATTAACTCTAAGCGCGTAATAATTTTTGCTATAATGTACCTCTGTTTACATTTAAGATTCCATAACACAATTTTGGCAGCCATTTTGACAAGACTACCTCAGTATTTATTCTTCAATTGAAAATATTGATGCTCTTGTATTGGTATATCATAGAGCCTCGGTATTTATTCCGTCTACGAAAACTCCGCACACTGTTTATTCCTAAATATATCCAACACAAAAATGACTATACTGATATCTTCTGTTGCAATTTTTTTTTCTGTAATAAATTACATTCTTGTTAATAGCATAATATTTATTACAGGAATAATCTGCGTGCGGAGATTCCTTAAACGAAAAATTTGTGTAGGAAAGTGTTCTCTTATCATCGTAGATTTTTGTTTTTTTTTCTACAGCTCGAAAAACAAATGATTTATAATTTTGATTGAAAGTACTTGATGGAATTTCAAATCAAATGTGAACCATTATTGTACACATTTTCACTGAAGACTAGGGTTTCGCCAGGATCGCCTATCGACTTCTGTTCGAAGGCATCCCCACCCTTCCGATCCTTCAATAACTGGACGTAGTGAGAGCGATTAGTTAACCATTAGCTCTGTCCCAGCTTATCATTCTATCCTTACTACTCTCTTTAAAAAAGAGAGGTTGAGCGACTTAGTAACAAACAGTTCTCGTAGTAAAACTTCTGTTGGGGTACTCGCATTAAGAGGCCGTATGCTCCACATTGAGAACGGGCATGGATATTTATTTATTTATTAAAGTTTAGTTTTTCCCAACTATTCGTCACTATCAAATATTCGAATATCGAATAGTAAAACATTATTCATCTAGTTTCTGATGTATGAAAATAATATTGCAAATTCAATTTGAACCAATATATACATAACATAAAATTTCAATATATTAAAATAATACATTAAATAGTACATACAAAATTAAGAAACGAATTCATTTATAAAAAAAGTCAAAATCATATAATTTTATTTATATTTAAAAAACATATACTTTTTAAAGATTGTAGCATTAAGTGTTTCGAAATTAAAATTCGTTTTTAACCAAGTTTTAACGATTTGAATTTTCAGTCCAATTTTAATGTCCTTTTTTCCATATAACATTTTTTTTCAGATTTCTTTTACGTTTCTACGAGAAATAAAATAGATTTTATTGTATTTGACGAGGCGATTCAAAAGTGTACGTACCACTTGAAAATGTTGATGTGTTTTCCACACCAGAGTTTTTAAATTATCATCATTAGCTAACAATCTTGGATGAATTTTTTCGAAAATATTGTTTGCGAAAGAAATCATGTCATTTTAGTCGAGTATTGAGAATATTCATTGAATTTGGTAACATTTTCACATTGCAATCATTTAACAGATGACTGCAATCAAAACAGTAAACTGCAGAAAAGTTATTAAAAAATGATTACTCAACAGAGGTAAAATCGCCGAATGAATATTTTCGGCGATGCATAATTTGAAAACTGACGCGTGGAAAATTCTCAGCATGTGTTTTGTTTGACTAAAAACTGTTACCGAAATACAGGATTGCGGCCAAAAGATGTCGTTTCAAATTTAAACCACACATTTTATGAATTTTATATTACATTTATGGAATCTCACTATTATTTCGCTCAGTTATTTGCAATTTCTTTTTCCAAAATTGTGATTCAGATACCGAAAAAAGGTCAACTTATTCGTCTTTGTAATGGCTAACCGATAAACATTTTTTCATAACCCTTACATTCATTTTATTTTTTTAAATACAGAATATTGAAAGAATTGAGCGTCTTAACCAATGTGTTTTGATGGTAAAAATGTGGAAATTAGTCCCAAAAAATATATATTTTTTTAATAAATGACTTTCTATATTTTGTTCGAACACGGATAACAAAATAGGACATTTGATTGACAATTTCAATAAAAGCTGTTAAATGTTTGTTTGAATTCCTTTTTAGAAAGTTTTAGGAAAGAACAGTGAATAAGTTAGCTAATAATTGCTCTCTCGTTACGTTTTGTGTTTAGAATAGAATAGGAAGAATGAAAATAACTGAATATATATATGCAGATATTTATTTTGATTTAAATCAAAATATGAATATGAATATGTCTATTTGCGGAGTGAACTCTTCTCTACATCGCCCGATTGATTTTAAAGAAAGGCTGATCGACCAATGCGACTTCCAACTTTAACAATAATACAATAAATTATAGCAATGAAATAAAATACCCTATGACCTAAAAGCGTTAATATTTTTATGTTTAGTAATTTCTTTCTAACTATAAAGCAGTAGTCGTAAGCAATTGTCGCTGGACTTAACATTTATCTGATTCCAAATCTTTGATATTTTAGATAATTATATCCCAAAGCTTCTATTCATTTGTAATCATTTAGATAAGACATGGATTAATTAATTAAAAGTAAGTACTTATTCCGCCATAAAACTTGACTGAGTTTCAAACATATAAAACGAAACTTACTGAGATTTTGTTACTTACAATTCAAAACACGTTCATAACTAAGGGTGCCTTTGCCTTGTAGAATAAAGTCACACATTTCTTTAGTACAGACTCTGAATATTTAAGAAAGAACAAAAAACCTATTTCTTCGTGGGAACGCAATGGAAAAATGAATTCCAGAAAACGCCAACAAAGTTTACTAGACATTAGTAAAACTTTGAACGGTAAAATTTGATCGTTTTTTTTCGCAAAGTTAAATAAATTTATTCATGATAATTGTATTCTTTGGTAGATTAACGTTACATAAAATCTCTTTATTTGATATAAATAAAATAACAATGATTAATGATTGTGTTATGTAAATTAAAGAAAAATATTTTCAAATTGTAAGAACATGTAGTCACTTACGACCGGAGTTTTCCTTGTCTGCACCTTCAGGCATTTTAGTAGACAGATGAACTTGGAATCACGATTGCTAAATAGTTTTTACCATGTATTACAAATAATTAAGAGAAAATAATTTCACTAAAATCAAATGTTTTTGATGGTAATCTGAAATAATTTCTGACATTATAGATGATATTATAGACATTCAATCTTAATTGTGAAAGTGATCACACAGACAATTACAATATGTGCAGGTTTTTTGAATTACATGTGCTCATCAGATTCGACCATCAATTGAAAGCAATAATTCTAAAGTTCATTACTTATAAATGGGTACTGCTAAGGAAGTGTAATATCAGACATGGTATTGTTTTAAAAATTATATGATTTTGATTGTAGTACTTTTCTGTGGTACTGAATGTTATTTACTTTCAAGTGAAGGTTATAAAAAGAGTAAGTGAGAAAGATTAATATGATTGTTCAATAACTGCGCCCTATTTATTTCAAACATTTTCTAATAAAATAATTTATGATCACCCATGTTATGATATCGGTGTAAGACAAGAGGTTCTATAATCGCGTCACTAGACACATTATAGAACCTATATTTTAATCCATGTCCGCTCCCAATTTGGAGCATATGGCCTCCTAATGGAGGTATCTCAACAAAACTTTTTTCTACGAGAACTGTTTGTTATTCAGTCGCTCAACCTTACTTTTTTCAAAGTGAGTAGTAGGGAAAGAAGGATAAGGCTAGAACAGGACTAGTGGTTGGCTAATCGCTATTGCTACACCCAGTTATTAAAGGATCAGAAGGATGGGAGGAAAAGAAATGATGTGAACTGACATCACAAACACCCAGTCTTCGATCACAGCTTTTGAATTGAATAATTCTCAAATTCACTGTGATCTGACCGGGAATCGAACCCAGACCTGCGTGATCGGTAAAGCAAGCTCTAGCCAACTGGGCCAAAGCAGGCGAAAATTTAGAAAAAAAATTGTTACATGGCAAATACTTGTTTTTCGTATCGCTTATGCTAAGAAATTTAATTTCCAAGAGGAAATCAGATAATTCATTTAGTTCCATAGGAAATGAAATGATTTTAACACTGCATAATGATGATCGCGTTTCGTTATTACTAAAGCAACCCTATAACTTGTATGCATTGTTAACCACATTATAGCTTAGCTTGATTGTAACATTTGTAACTATTATTATTCCACTTCAAATATTACACACCCATAACATATTGTTTAAATGAGACTATGCGTCCTATGCTATGCTATGAATACTTTTGCGAAATCACCAAACATTTTTTATCATTGATTCCACCAAAACCTTCTTCAATTATTGGTAATTATTAAGTTTAAAGGCTACGTTTCTGGTCTGTTATTTATCAACACCGATCGTAAACAATTTTTCTGATGGCGTTTTTTTAAAGCCTAGTATTAAATTAAGTTTCGAATAGATCATTTGAAATTATAGGGTAGCTCCCCATATATCTAATATTTTATTTTTGAATTAAAATAAAGTATTATTGCACTGATGGTTGTGATAACAAATTTAAAATATAAACAATACATTAATATTTAATAATATGTATTTTGTTATATCTTCAACAAAATCAAAAATCAAGTTCACTTGTACCAGCGAAAACCATCCAATTCACAAGCTCAATTATTTGTAATCCTTTTTTCAACTATGTGGCAGATGAGTTTCAATTATTTGTATTTTTTTTAAAACGAATCATTATTTTAGCTTTATCGAACGAAATACTACTTAAAACACACTTTTCTCATTTAGGCTTTACCGAAGAAAAATCTTGATAGCTTTTTCTAAAGAGCCATTTTAACTTTATTCGAATTCAAATTAATTTTGCAATCCTTATACAATGTTGCAAATCTTCATAGAAAAATTCAAAGAAGTTTTTAAATACGCACCGAAGTCTCTCTTCTAAGAGGATTACTATTAGAAGATGGGGCTTAAAAATAACCAGCAGTTGGTCTATTACTTTGTAGCCCTGTTTCGTAATTAACAAAGGGAGTGCCGAAAGAGATGCATTATGGAATTTGACAAATAGTATAAATATAAAAGTATAAATTTAAAAAGAGATTACCAAGCGACTTTTTTTAAAACTAATGAAGGTCAAACTTTTTTCAAATAATAAAAAGCCATCAAATTTGCAGCTTTTTTAAAAAATTACTATCATTATTCAATTTTTTTAAATTGCTTAAAATTGTATTTAAAAGTAAAAATATTGCAGATTTTTTTATTGTTTGTTACTTCTGTTTCAAGACCACGCGTACAAAATTTATGTTCCAAAACTAAAAACGTATTACTTGGATGAAATAAATAGCTTTTTTGGCCTATAAATAAAACAAATGTCTTTAAATAATGCTTGAATGAAACCAAGTTAGTAAAGTATATTACATTTCGTTCAAAATACAATTTAAAAGCAATAAAAACTTTACCAAAATAAAGTTGCACTTACAGCCTTCTTTATTTAATTCACCGTGGTTTTACGAACATTCATTAAGTCAGGAAGCAAAAACTGTTTCAAATAATGTTTCATACTCAATCATTATTTAAAAAAAAACTTTCTTAGCTTTAAGTTTCACATATTTACTGGATATCAATTCTTTGTCTGAAATAACTCAGTTGCTGCATTTATTGAACTAGTTTTTACAAAAAAGCACTTTTTATCTGTTATAATTATCCCAAATTCGAATGGATGTAATTGTTGTTCCTTACAATTCAACAAGACAACAGTATATGTGTATACATTCATACATAAATTTTATTTTGATATTGGTAAGTGTATTTATACATATGTAACATAAAATATCGAGGCAAAAGACATTGTGATAAAATATTACTTTTTTATTTTCTGTTTACTCAGAACTATCAATGTGTTATTAACCAAATTCTGCCAGAACGGTGAAGTTGTATTTTTTTATTATTGCTAAATTTAAACAGGAATTTTCTGTGACATCATTTTTACGAAGAATTTGAGTAAAAACGAACCTTACTTAGAAGAATCATCGAATCGTTCGTAGACATACTGTTATTACATACAATTATTTAACTATTTTTTAAAAACCATTTCTACTCCAAATGATAAGCTTACTGTCTTCTAGTGAAGATGTTTTTACAGAATTCGTTATTCTAGACCATACCTCTTGCCTCTTATAGAGAATTGTAACTAAATGATATAAAATATGCCATTTTTAGGGTCGGATGAGGGAATATTTATTAATATCAGAGATGTTATATCACTAAATGAAGGTGTCGTAGTTGATTTTAACCCGTTTACCTCTCGGCTATTGGGAATAAACTAAGTTATGATATTAATATACTTCGGCACCTGCAATTTTGGGTTCTGATACCGTTTTCGAACAGAAAAAGCATTTTTTTAAGAATAATATATGACAATTTTTTTTACACAAAAAACAATTTTGAAACCCAATATTTAGATTTTATCGTTTATTGATGATGATAGATGAAAGCTCGTCTTGAGCGAAACCAGTCCTGACTATTATTGAATGTGAAATTAGTACAATATAATGCTTTATTTTTTTTAATATAATGCCTTTCCACCTATATTTTAACAGTGAACACCTTAAAAGTGACATATTATTACAATAAAATTGCTTGTAAATCTATATCAGAACACACACACAATCCCTCTTTCTGTCTGCGCATCCTCTGAGATAGATAAAGGAGGTTTGTGAGAAGGTTTAAATTGTGTATGAATTTTCAACGCACAACAAACACACACTTTCTCGCCATAGCGATTAATTAAACCACTTATACTATCCTACACTTTTTTTCGAAAAAAAAGGCTTGATTTACTGGTTAAAAAACTAATCTTTTAGTACAATTTCTGCTAAGATTAGCTATATAAGCATTCCAGTCGAAGAGCAAATATGCATTCTAAAAACTTAAATGCTTAAATTTAAAATGAACGATATCAAAACTCTGTACCTTTTAAAAATAATAAAGCAATTAACAAATTATTTTTAAGTAAATATTTGTTACAGTGATAAGTACAGTTTTTTCCCCCAATAGATACATTTAAAACAATATTAAAACAAGTGAAACAATTCCGCATTGTCGCAAGCTCACAGTGAGTCGAGTACAGTTTGACAACTTCCACCATCCATCACCCTGGGCAGCCCTTGTATTTGTTTTCCTCCCCGTTTCGAAAAAAATACTTGACGTTTATTAAAATAAAAATGATAAATTGGGGTGAAAGTAATGCCCGGACAGTTTTCCGACACTTTCATGGGGACATGTGTAGCAAAATTGATAACATTTTCATTGCATCATTCAAACACAATATTCTTCATAAAGGTGTCGTGTGTCTTTATTAACAAACGAGTGGTGTTAAACGTCGGCCTCTGTTTCCTTGAAGTAAAAGCTCTATTCTTCCAATCAAAGCAATGCTCTGGGCTCAAATACTGGCAAAGGTCAATCAATATCAAATCTTATATTTAATATCTTTGGCATTGAAATGTTCCCTATGAGTTGATAATGCTGTAATGATTTGTTTAAAAATCATCGACTTTATCGCGTGTGATTTAATTATAGATATTTTAGTATTTTTATTAAAGCCCATATTACAGATAGTTTTAACAGTGTCGTACAGCCAATATAGCTTTAATCTTGTGAGCTATTTTTTTTTTATATAAATATTATAATCCATGGCATTACTTTACACCTAACGATAACTAGTCAGAAGGTACTTCTCAAAGAGGGAAATCACGTGTCACAATCTGAAGAATACAAATATATAATTTTAATTTAATTAAAAGTTTTAATATTTGATGACTCAGGAAACAAAAGCGGCAGTTTTCATAATGCTAAAATTTTGACAAACCGATTAAAATATTTTTATTATTATTAATAAAACGTCTGAAAAAAGTAATTAAAAATATTCTTATTCTTGTAATTTCAATATAATTTACATTTTTTGTTGAAACCGTTTTATAACTCCTTTTTTACATAGGTCTATTTAAACTCATACAGACTGCCGTCTTTGTTTCCAGAACCCTCATATGTGCTTATTACTAATGTGTCTATCGAACTATGAAATTAATATAAAAAAAACATAAATACCACTAGCATGAACACAAAACAGTATTTATTAATATTTTTTAGTTTTGATTAATATTTCAAGTCTCTACATTGCATAAAAAATATATTCAAGTATTTATTTGCTCTTTCCCAGTAAAAAAAGACCTGATAGACATCATATGAATCGCACCATCTCTTTGCTCATGTTAAAATAATTTCCGGTCTTTTTTAAAAGGTCCATCTATCGGAAAGGTGTAGATATTTCTAGATTTTCTGAGACCTGCCATACGCAGGAAATTGAAAGGGGATAAGAGTGCTAGAGTTCATTTAGTTTATAGATTATATAAATTTTCGGAAAAACTGCTGAGTTTTAAAAAATATATTATTCTCGAGATAACATTCATACGGCGTAATACAGTAAAAAAACTCTTTGTTTGTGTAACTTTGTATTAATTTCAATATTATTAGGGTATGCTGCACTTTGTGTTTGTGTATTTAACACTGTTCGATACGGCTTTATGACTTTTTAAAATTCTGATTGTAAAAATTTACTCTAATTTATTAACGAGAGGTATTACGAAATTATATAGTAAATATACAGATTTATTTTAGGATATTGGTGACCCGGCATTTTTCTTTATGCGGCATGGTAAATGGTCGGGAAACGCTGATCTATACAATTGAAGAAACGGTTCAAGCATGATCTGAAACATTTTTACTCACTGAAAAATGTATCAATAAAGATGAAGAGGCAAATTGTCCTTTAGAATTTTTGAATTCTACGAATTCACATCACAAATTTATACTCTAAGTACTTCCATCAACTTTCAAATGAATTTGGATCCATCAATATTATGTGATGGGATACAGTAAACGTACTTAAAACCTGTGTTATTTAATCAATCATTCTAATTGGACCATTTCATTGAGAAAATATTTGTATACTAGGGAACTTAATTATTCCATCTGAATTGACATTTTCACTTAAGAGATTACAATTTATTTTTCGGTTCGCATTTTCTTTAACAATCATTAAATCTCAGGGCCAACCTCTAAATATGACGGGTTTGGATCTTTGAATATTTCACATGAACAGCGAGCTGTATGTGAGAATACCAAGACCCATAAAAACCATACATACATAGATGATAAAATCATTGCGTAAAGTCAAGTACTTAAATAGTATAACTAGTATCAGATTAAATACACATCTGTATTTTTAGATATCAGATAATAGTATAGGAATATTATTATTATTAAGGTAAATAAATAAACATGGCTTAAGTAAGAACTAAGCAGTATTATTAAAATACAAGTCTACATATAATCGAATAGTAATTTAAAAATTTGACTGAAGGTGCTTGATGGAATTTCAATATCAAATAATATTTTACAAGATTAATAACTATGGGTAAACTTTAAACACAACATATTAAAAATGATGTGATTATAAATATTGATTAATGCTAGATGGAACCGCTACTATTATAATATAATAAAATAAACATAATTTATTATATTATAAATAGTAACATGATTTATTATGAATATAATTTCTATATTTTATGATTTTTTTTAATCGTTTTTCGTATCGATCGATAAAATAGTATATTGCGAAGCCGGTGAGTGTCTAAACCTTTCTTATATAACCAAGGAAATGCATTTAATTAATAAAATTAGATGTTAAGAATTTACATGCACTATTCAATAATTTTAATGATTATACAGTTTTTTCAATGGTAAAAAATATATATTAATAAAAACAATAATCCTTTGTACTTCATTCCACTTTATTTAATATGTCAGGACCGGTTTCGCTCATTGCGAGCATTGTCAACTGAATCAGTTGACAATGCTCGCAATGAGCGAAACCGGTCCTGACATATTAAATAAAGTGGAATGAAGTACAAAGGATTATTGTTTTTATTAATATAATGCCTTTCCACCAAGTATTGACAGTGAACACCCTAAAAGTGAAAAATATATATATTTATTTGGAAGCCTTTCCCACTAAATAATTATCGTTTTTTCGATTCACATTAAGCGTACTAAGATTTTAATGAGCTTTGCGTGAAAGGTTCGGCTATTTATAATATATCTGTAAGTGTTGACTTATTTTTGTTACGACTTTTTAATACTGATTTCAAATCCAAGTGTAGGGAAAATAGTTATTGTAATGTTTGATTCCATTTTGTGTCTGATGTAATATTATATTTCAGCAAAAACGCATATGAAAAAAATCCGAAAGAGTAATAAGAGTGAAAAGTTACCCTTGGGAAAAATTTGAATATTTAAATCAGACAACAGCTGTTGTTAAAATTGTACCAACACAATACGCCTCCAACGAATAGGTTTATTTTTGTTCTTCGTTTCAAATTGTGTTTTATGAAGAACATAATTGTTTTGTTGTTTCTTTAACGGAATTTCCAAAAACAGTGCTGTGATTTATTATTTTTTATACGAAAAGAATTCGTTGAGTTTCATATCAAAGCTTTAAATACATCACTGTTATTACTTGGAATTCAATTATAAACAATGTGATAGAAGCGTGTAAGAAATAAAACGGCTTTTTAAGTACAAGAAAGAAATATTATGCATTCAAAGTATGTATGAATTTCATCTAAAAAAAAATCCAAAGGTTTCGCAATAGAAGAAAATATATCAAAATGTAAACTTAATTAACCATTGTTATTAAGGAGAAAATATTTTTTTCATTTTTTTTGTCATTAATAGCAGAGAAGATTTTTTTTAACAACAACTCGAGATATAACACATTCATTTTCTAAAAATAAAGATAAAACGAAGCTGATAACAACTGTGTTGTTTTTTAATTATTTGCATTCATGCAGATAATTACAAAAAGATGTTTCACCATTGTTGATCTTGGAAACTTTTTATCGATCTTTTGAATGTTATATTTCGTCAATCAGTAAAAAGTTTATAAATACAGTACTAACCTTACATACGGTAAGGTTAAATAAGTACTATATGTTGACCAATCTATACTTACTATTTTCAAGATAAAGTAGAGGGCGGTTGGTAATAAATATATTAGTCAAAGATGTCTTATGTCTTTTAGAAATAATGTTTTATAGTTTCCGTATGAAAGAACTAAATGTTGATCTTAAACATATATTATGTAATTGTAATGTAATGTAATTGTTGTATTTTTATAAAGCTATTTTCGGTTAAATTTTAGCAAGATTCGATCAAATGTAGTTCTGTTTTTAAGATTTAAAAAAAAAATACAATATTTCACCGATTCATTGTCAACGCACGAGCTCATTTGTTGCATGCAGTGTTAGACTAATACATTTTTTGTGTATTGTTTATAGTAAATGAACAACCCAATATTCCCACATGACTTGATAATTAGTATGAGTATCGTAGTAACGAGAACGGTAAGCATATATGCACTTTAATTTTATTTAAACAATTATCAATCAATAAATAAGCTGACATACCAACGTCAGGTTTATTGGAGCAAGAAAGCATCTAAAGCCGAAAATCCAGCCATAGAAGTATGATAATTCGGTCGTATTTTGGGACAACATGATTGAATTATGGATGTGCCTTTAACAGAAAATCAATCTTTGACGGATTAATTGGTGTATTCGATGTGACGTCAGTAGAATTAAGGCATTACAGGCAGTGGCGGCCGGTGACAAAAATATTATGTGGTGCAAAAAAAAATCACTTATTTATGCAAGACATCTATCATTTGTTTCATAAATTATAACAACACCAACTCTACACGAACCCTTGTTCTGAAAAACGACAATGCCATCTTACTATTGCACGGTTATTTAATCCGTATTGAGTCATATTCATATTATTTATGGATTATATCCGGTATTGACTCAAATAATGGCATAACCACAAGCTGATAAGCATCACTCACTTTTGACTGAAGTGATTAGTATTGCACAACTAGTTTGTAATAGCACAACGCTTTTGCCAAATACTTAAATTATGTATCTATTTTCGTATTCGTAAAAAAAGTTGAAGTACGAATTAGTAAAAACGCTCAATTGGCGTCGTAAAAATCCTTTTCTTTATAAGACAGTTTATTTAATTTAAATTCATCAATAAACCTGTAATCTGGAAGAATGACATACCTTAATCTGCAATCGGAAAAAAGCCCCGTAGTAGTTTGGGATTTTTTAACTGAAAAATTATTAACAAGTTATTAAATGAACACGATACGATACCTATGCGAAAAAATCATTCGTTTTATTCAATAGTTTCACATACTATATTGTATATTAATTATATCACAATGATAATATTTAGTGGAGATCATTATTGAACAATATATGTACATGTGCGAGGAAAGTATATTTTAAGCCGAACCATATATGAATGAACATATGAAATACCTTTAAGCTTACCCTGAAAAACTCAATTTTATCGTCTTTAATATTATAAACGATCATAACTATAATGTTATAAATAGTATTTATCAACCAAAAATTTAACATGGTAGATATACATATATTATTGTTATAAACGACGGGCTTGTGTTAACAGCTGTGCAGGTACGAACTGATTGACTCTTATTGGAATTCAGGAGAGGCACTGCCCAAATAAATTTAAAAATTCTCAAATAAATTGTACGTGTCGCGCGATTAATACCTAACGAGACGATCCAAGCGTTGGCATCGCGATACAGTATTGGAGAGTACAATTTAAAAAATGCCCGCGCATTCGTATTAAAATATTGCCGGGTAATTCATTCTCGAAGCGTGCTAATTAGTTATCGAGTTCTAAAATATGTATTATAGACAATAAATGCATGAAGAATTAATAATGAGTGAATGGTATAAATGTTATGTTTGAATATCATTTCATGAAATATAACCGCCCCTGCACATATAAAGGGTGCATAGGTTCCAATGCCACATTGACCGGCCACCACTGATTACAGGATTCATTATTGGAGAGTGATTTATTTATATAGTAATAATACTTCCATTATTAAATGTGACGTGTTCTGAGCTATTAAATTACTAATCGTAAATTGTTGGATAATTTATTCCCCACAGTTCACAATGATGTATTGTATTTTGGCTTGTTTATCAAAAATCAATAAATGTTTTATGTATGGATTTATCAATACGAGAATAATGACGTGAATAAAAAAATATTGAAAGTGTTTACTAGCACACGTTCAAAGATTATTTTGAATACGAGTTTAAACTTAAACTTTTCCTACATGCTTTTTATAACGGATTGAAAAGGGTAACATTAAAAATATACATAACATCACTTACAGGTATATTTTGTTTCCATGAGATATGATTACACGACAAATGCAAAGATAACAAACAACATCACAAAATACCGATACTTTCTTGTACTAATTCGACATTTTTTAATACAGATCAAGACCGATTTTTCTCATCGCGAACATTTTCAAATGGTCGCATGAAAATTTCCTTGATGAAAGCCTTTGGAATTATTTTTTTAATACTGTACTTAATTATTCCACTTGTTGTGTTACAAAATGTGACAAGTGTTTCGCCTCTTTGAGAATCATCATCAGACGACATCGCAAGGTTTTCGAATAAACTAAAAATTAGTTTTATTTCTTATATTATATTTTACAAAATTAAAATCGGGCTTTATCCTCTTCTGCTGGACGCAGAGAGAGATACAAACTTTGATGGGAATTATTATTATCAACTAATTGCTTACATCAAGTACAGTAAATCCCTATAGAAATAAATTCAAAAATAGTGATTCGCCTTAATCGAAAGCGTAATCTTATTTAAAATGCTTCTTAGTATTTACTAATGTTTCCCTTCTATTAATAACTTTATTTATTCTAAAAATTCCAAGCTATCTATTTTTAATCATTTATTATTTACTTTGTGGAGTATTTCAAAACTCAATAAGAATAATAACAATGTTATAAAATTTTATTTTACATTTAAAAGTTTCAGCCGAATTCATCGAGATATTAAATAATATTGTTTCACTAAAACCACCTAAAAAGTGATACGGATGTGCATTTAGAAAATTTTGACAGTTGCAACTGCACACTACAACAAATACTCACAACATCATATTAAATAATTCATTTCTGTATTTTTAAAAAAGCACTACGTTTTTATATTTCACAATTTCAAAAGATTCAAATCACGACGATTATTATTGTCAATAAAATTCTTAAAAATACAATGGAATTACTATTTCATATCCTTATCAATTTGGATTAATACTTTTTCTATTATTTTATGCATCATATGTGTTGTCAATTAAATAATAATCAGACGTGCATATGTCTGGTCACCATATTTCTACGCATCATTTTTAGGATATATTCAGTCATGCAAAGAGTAGTACATAATTATAATTTTGGAAATGAACTATAACTGAGATCAAATTTCTATGATATAATTTGTTTTAAATTATAGCCAACATAATATTGAATAAGAGATTGTTTACTAATGATAGTCTTAAAACATTATTTGCTCAGCATATACGAATGATTGTAATGTATTATATTTTTGAAATCTGCACGGATTTCACATTTGAAAAGTATTGGGAAATCTCTCTATCTAAAATACTTCTTGGTTGATTTCCTGAGGGATAAAGCTCTCCTGGTATTCAAATACTGAAGTCATATGCAGTATTTTACATGCGAGCTTTACCTTGAGAGACACATTATTATATCAATCGGATGTGTTCTCTACTTCTCGGTCGACTAGAAAGCCTACGAAGATGAAAAGCTATAGAAATAGTTACATTGCCAACAGCTTGGCATTAATATATATACAATGAAGCAAAAATATATACATACTTACACTTGACAATATTAATTTTATTTATCTATATATTAATAGCGGATAAAATAATCACAATTTACACGCTTATGACCTGCTTCAAACCCGCTTTGCACACTTTGTCCGGCCGCAGTCGCCTAGCCCAATAATAACGATTTATTTTGAACGGCACATTTTTTGGCCAATGCTAACAGTTTATTTTGAACCGCTCATTTCGATTTTTTGACTGTTGAAATGAATCATTGAACCGTGTGAGTCGATGAGAAACGAAGATCTGTGTCATTGATTCGATTATTGGCGTCCGGCCTCAAAAATCTTTTTGATTTCTTGCATTAGGAATATTCTAATTACGGGATGGATATTCTATAGAATCATATTTCGACTTTTATTCAAACATTTTGATGAAATGTGCAATTAATTTCGATTGTTTTGCATGTGAAAATTTAAGTTTTTTCTGACTTTTTTCTAACACTTAATTATATTTTGTGATTTCAATTTTTCCTATACAATCATTTTTAAAGATAAAAATATTAGGGACAACACCTCCCCCAATTGCCTTGATGATTTTTGTCATACTACATATTTTATGATTAAATTTAAATTAAATTAAATTTAGTTTGGACGTCAATTTTGTTTATTTGTTCAGTGAAATCGTGTTTTCACGTACTCGGAATTGTCCGTTGTTTGCGTATTTTTTTTTTGCAATCCCGGTGTATTTGAGTTATTCAAGAGAACTGGTTATACTTCTCAAAAAGTTTATTTAGATAATGAATTACGCTTAGATCTTCTGGCTTAACTTTTTGGCTGTTTAACAACTGGCTTAATCTTTTGGACTAACCAGCCTCTTATTACGTCCAAAATAAAGAAGCGACGATGGACCTGGCTTGGACACGTGTTGAGGATGCCCCAAGACATTCTGAACTCTGCCTATCTCTTTTTCCAACCGGATGGATTTCGGTGTTCTGGAAGGCCACAGGATGTACTCAGCGAAGTTACGGGACGCTGGGATGACCTGGGAGGAAGCAAAGAGACTGGTTGTGGATAGAGAATCTTGGAAGAACTTCGTGGTGACCATATGCTCCGTATAGAGAGCGGGTATGTAATAAATAAAAAAAAAGATCTTCTGGCTTAATCAATAAATAGATTTGCAATTAATTTTACACGCCAGAAAATTTTCTGATTATTTAATGTATAATGTTTGGTTTATCTGTCTGTGAGGAGTTAATACTATTAACTTATTAGTTTATCCATTTACTTATCGATGTGTGTTCTTTGTATACACCTAATATATGTTCGTAATTAAAATAAAATAAAATTACAATTGAATTTTAATGTTGAATTTATTAAAAAAATACTTGTTATTACAAGTTAACTTGTTATATATAAAATCAATATTTATTTTTTGCAAATAAACAAGAATACAATATATGTAAACAAAGAAGAATGTGTACCAAAATACGTATTTTTTTAAAATATACTTTATCCTCAGTCATAAAACAAGTATGTAGAATCAGCCGCAGAGTTCGAGCGTTCACTGTGATGGTGATGACAGTGTTGACATCAATATGACCAGTATCGAGCTGTGTTTTAATGTTTCTAAAGTCGAAAAACCGAAACTCCTAATTTTGAATGAATATCTACAGTAAATTTTTGTTATAATATGCCTGTATTTATCCTTGATTCGCGGTAAAATAATGCCTGTTAGTTACCGGTAATCTTTAGAATTTACTGGTAATTACCGATGGCGTGTTTTGGATGATTTGCCGGTTTACCGATAAACCGGTAAACCGGTAATGCACGCCCTACAACAAATAGTTATTGTAGAAAAAACTTCTGTTGAGATACCTCTATTAGAAATCCACATGCTCCAAATCGGAAGAAGACAAAGATCAACAGCAAAAAACACACCCTCTACTTTTAAAATATGTGTTATTATTAGTATGCAACATAATCTCATCTAACTGTAATATAAAACAATCATAAGTAGTGCGATGACAACGTAGATTTTTTGGAGTTTTATGAAATGTAAATCTCTTCTTATTTTTACGAACAACTTGTAAAAAGGTCAAAATTGTACTATTGTCTGAGGGTTTACTGATTGAACAAGAGTAGTCAATATTTTTCTTTCTTCTTCTGCTATATTCACTTCCTATATGGAGGTACCACGTGGCGCCTCCATGATTTCCTTTATTTCACCAATTAATTTGATTCTTCCCATGACATACTAGTATCCCTCAGTTCAGTCTATGGATCATCCAGTACTTTGAAATCCTACTGATTGAAAAACGAAGCCAATTGGAGTAAAACTCTCTACGTGACTTAGCTAGTTCCAAAGTTTCTCCATGACCATTAATTCACTGACGTAACAAATCTCTGCTTTCAAAGAGTCCACTTTCAAAATGGGTTATTTTGTAATCATTTTATGGATTTTTCATTTGCCCCATTAAGCTAAATGTAATTCTATTACGTAAATTAAAATGTTCTGTATTGATGACATGGTCAAAAAGATTTTTTATTTTATTCTAGCGTAAAATTAACGTATTTTCCAATAAATCTATTATATATTTTTTATTTTACCGCTTTCAATCAGTTATAAGAAAAAAACGATAGCTTAACGTTGTCCTTCCGTTCAGAATTACCGTCTCTATACTAAATACACACTCCCTAGAATCTAAAATAATTATGTTAACAAAATTGGTAGATACTTAGAGACGAATACATTTTCTAACTCATTAAAAAGTCTGGCAGGCAATTTCAAATATTTATTGTATTCTTACAGAAGGTTACGAGTACATAAAAAGGAAAAACTTTTATTTTTTATCTAAATTGATTTACTCACTACTACGTTCTACGAAAACTGCTTGATACTTAGTTACCCAACGTCTCTTTTTTATAAAAGAATAATGAAAGCATAAATAATACAATATTTAAGATCTACGATGATATACGATGTCTATGAGATATACTAAGAAAAGACAATATTTCTTTGTACTTTACTTTCACTTTATTTATTAGTCAGGTCAGTTATAGGTCAGGAACGGCTTTGCTCGTGGCGAGTATTGTCAACTGATAAGAAATATAATTTAACAGCGATATTTACAAAAATTCAAAAAGGGCACCAACATTGATGTTGACTAGGGCCTGCGGGACGCAATTCCGGGATTTCGGGATCGAGGAAAATGAAGAATACCAATAATTTTTGTTTTTATGTTTTTGAAATCGGCATGCAGAAAAAAAATTGAAATCCGCGTGAGAGCTAAAAAAAATGTGCCACATTTTTTTCATTTTTAGAATTTCGCAAATTCTTGGATCGGGCAGTGACAAAAATTAAAAAAAAAAAAAAAAATCAAAGATCTCAATATTTTTCATTTTAGAAAATCCGTGAATCCCTAGGATTTAAAAATCGACGGCCAAAAATTTTAGAAATCACGAATTTCTTCACGATTTAATGGTGAATCAAAAAAATGTGAATCCCAAAATCGCGGGATTACAAAAAGGTGGGGGGATTACAAATGCTCTAATGTTGACATTTATAATATAAAATTATTTTATTTTATATTGAAAAAAAAATTACCTGCAAAATGTGTAGAGGGTTGTAACAGGATTAACCCTGCTGGGTGACACCAACCCCAAGCATGTCACTTATCTTCCTAATTTTTTAAAAACTTAATTTTTGCGATTTTTTAAAGTGACCCGTGGCCATGCTTTCATTTCTCCACCTCTTCTTTACATAAATCAGATTAAGCTGTTTTTTATTGTTATATTTCATGTCACAAATATATACACTGGTAAGTAATCGCGATGTGCAAAAGAAGTAAACAATATTGTATTTATCTATATATTAATAGTCGATAATTTAACGTGAGTGAAGGTCTGTCTGTCGGACCCGATTTCGCCTTTTCGATGACGTCAAGAAATATGGTCTCCTCCCCCTCCCCTGCCCCGCTGTCACCATTTTTTTATTCATACTAAAGACATATTTGTTTGTATATTGGTCCCGATTTCGCCTTTTCGATGACGTTAAGAAAGATGGTCTCCTCCCCCTCCCCTGCCCCGCTGTCAATATTTTTTTATTCATACTTAAGACATATTTGTTTGTTTATTGGTCGCGATTTCGCCTTTTCGATGAATTCAAGAAAGATGGTATATTTGTTTGAAAACTTGAAACATTTGCAGGGCTGTCGATATATGTCCCTGGTCCTCTTTTTTTTCGAAATGTATTTTTTTGCACACTTGAAACATTTGCAGGGCTGTCGGTATATGTACCGGGTCCTCTTTTTTCGAAAAATATTTGTTTGCACTCTTGAAACATTTGCAGGGCTATCGATATATGTCCTGGAGTCTTCTTCTTCTTCTTCGAAATAAATTTGTTTGCATACTTGAAAAATTTGAATTATTCCAAAAATTATAAAATATCAATACTGCAGAGCTGTCGATATTGGATATAGCAGCTCAGCAGGGCAGTGCAATTATGATTTTTATGAATGTATATTTTATTATATCCGCTATTTGCATATTTTGTTTTGCAGTCCCGGTGTATTTTAGTTCTTTTAGAGAATTGGGTGTATTCTTAAAAAATCCATTGAGAGAATTATTTACGTTTAGATTTTCTGGCTTATTTATTAAATAGGTTTGTAATTTATTTTTCACGCCAGTAACCTTTCTGACTATTTAAAAATGCAACGAAAATCACCCCCGTTGAAGGCGACCGGCTTACAGCTAGTTTCTAATTAAAAATTCATTCCCAATAATGAATTAATAATTTTGTTATATTCGATTTTTATACAGCAAGCAAATTATGGATGTGTCGGAAAATATTTAACGTTCATAAGTAAGTTGAATAAAATTATTATTTTCTTTTAACGCTACATAAATTTTAGAAGAATTTCTGTCCTTATTAAGTAAAAGTTATGCCTTTAGACAGCGTTATCTCCAAATTTAAAAAGTTTCTCGAAACAAAACATGAGTAATACTTTTTTTATCCGAGAGGTAAAGTTGGTAAATAATAGCCGTTAAATAAAATATTTACCTCTGAATATCTTGGCGACGAAAATAAATCATTCAAAACATGGTGTATAATCTTTTCACGAGATTCGCTGACAACCAGATAAATAGTTGAAGTTTTTTTTGTTTATTAGATTTATTTGCCAGTATTAAAAAAAATACACATACAAATTTTCTTTTACGTTACGACTAAACAAGAAAAATTGTTGTACAAAATAATGTATTGACTGAAATCGAATTGTCTTATAATAAATTTAGTTCTAATCATAAATCACAACAATTTAAATGATGAATGATAAAAAATATTTTATTTTTCGATTTTCAAATGCTTTGTTTGAAGACTTGATTTCTTAACTAAAGTATTTATTTCAACGTAATATAGCTAACAACGTCGTATTTATTATATACTAGCTGACCCGGCATGCGTTGCAATGCCACTCAAAGAAAGAAAGTTTTTGTGTTTTAATTTTGTTTATGTAAGTGCATATTCTCTTTTTCTGTCTATTTGACGTTTGACGTTTGCTACCGATTGTTACGACACACGCGCCACCTATTTTAAGCTAATTGTAATATAACCTTCGCGCAAGTGCAAGCATATGTTGTCAAAATGAACTGTAAGTGCTGAAAATAAGTGCTTTTGGATATATTTTGTTTATTTGTCTGGTGCGTATATGAATAGATCTTAAGGTTTTTCAACGCGTGAGCAGGCCAGATACAGCTGTCCATGTGTGAAGCATGTATTTTTAAAATTCAGTCCACACTTGTAGCGATTGTCCAAATGCGATTTGCACCGGAAAATGCAAACATTTTAATTCTAATGGCCTATCTGTTGGAATTATTGGGATGCTTGGGAACAGTACATCGCATCCTTTAAATTTTAAGCTTACATGATATTATTCATTATCTTTTTCACTAAAAGCCTGGTACCGTTGCAAAGTCGTGGTGGATTTATATTTCGGAAAAAAATGATAGGTACGCCAATTTTCAGTGTTAAAACGTGCGGTAGCATGCCTGGAAAATCAAGTGAGTTTAAGAATTCAGTTGGATATTTGACAACTTCGTCTTGATCAATTTATAGTATCGATAGACTTAAACGTTGTTTCTTTGCCTGGTATTTGGTTTTGAATCCTGAAGTTGATGGCATTATCATCGTTGTTTTTGACTGCTACTATCACTGAGCCACTGATGATTTTTGTAATTCTGTGCGATATTTGGGAAAACTTTGTGCATCAATTCGCTTACGGTTCCTGTAATTTTACAAAAGCTTGGTGGTAATGTGTAGATTCATCGATTTCTATTTTTCATTACCAATATCTGACAATTGTTTTTTGAAACGTTCAGCGGATGCATCATATTGTAATTCTACACCCATATCAGCTTTCAAAGTCAATCGACAGTGCACATGTCACCATAAAACTGATGATTTGAGACATGCACTTGATTCATCAGCAGCTGTTGAACGTGGTACAACTGGTAGAGTTTGTCGAAAAACACCAGACAATAAAAAAGGTGCGCACCCAAAGACCTGTTCATTTCCTCTCAAATCTTTTAGTGTACATATAGTGAAGATTTTCCAATGCCTTTTTGTGCGCCATAGTAAATTCGTCCCATTTAATGAGTTGATATGATTAAAGTACTTCATCAATCATGATTTTTTTTTGATATTGCATGTTGGTGTTCAAAGGCAATTTCTTTGCTGAATGCGCTGTTTGAACACCATCCAAAAAATTTGCTGCAATTGCAGATGAAGCGATTGCCAATGCAATATTGTTTCGTGATCCAACGTTTTGGCTTGTGATTGATTGCATGCATAATTCTGTCTTACGCTTTGCGTTGTTCTGGGACCAATTTCGGAAGATTTGTTTGAACAAATTTACCCAATTTGTCGACATCAAATTGTGTTTGTCGTTCCAAATCACGGTCAAAAGGGTTGTTTGCATGTCATTGTATCAGACGATCGGGCTTGAGCAGTGAGAGCTCGAACGGTTTCCAAACTTGCTCGTCTGTTTCTGAAGCTCGTGATGCCGTTTTATTTCGTCATAAACAACTTGCTTATTTTGGACTTAAGTTGCTGTGCACTCAGCGCCATCTGTCATTCAACAACATAAATAATTTCGTTCTGTTTGACATACGAACGACGGAAGTCAAAAATATTGAAAAAAAAATCTGGATAAGGACATCCTTCACCTAGCAGGATAAAATATACTTAAATACTTACCTATTCTTCTATCTAACAAATATACATTTAAAAATCATAAACATCGGTTAAACCTATATAGAGATAGAGGTTATTTTTAGAATATTTGAAATGTTTTAAGTTTGCTAACAAATATATTTCGTAGAAGAAGAAGTAGATCTCGGGACATATATCGACAGCCTTGCAGTATTTAAATTGTAAATAATATAATTTTTAGAATAATTAAAAAGTCTTTAAATATATTTCGTTGTAAAAGAAATATACCTCGAGGCATATATCGACTGCCCTGCTGTATTTAAATTGTAAATTATTTAATTTTTGGAATAATGTTTATGTTTGCTAACAATCATTTTTCGTAGTAGCAGAAATTTCGTAAATTACTTAATTTTTGGAATAATGTTTTAGTTTGCTAACAACCATTTTTCGTAGTAGCAGAAATTTCTTAAATTATTGAATTTTTGGAATAATGTAAATAATATAATTTTTAGATTAATCAAAAAGTCTACAAATATATTTCATAGTAGCATAAATCGACCTCAGCGCATATATCGACAGCCCTGCAGTTTTAAAATTGTAAATTATTGAATTTTTAAAATAATGTTTAAGTTTGCTAACAACCATTTTTCGTAAATTATTCAATTTTTGGAATAATGTTTAAGTTTGCTAACAATCATTTTTCGTGGTAGCAGAAATTTCGTAAATTACTTAATTTTTGAAATAATGTTTAAGTTTGCTAACAACCATTTTTCGTAGTAGCAGAAATTTTGTAAATTATTGAATTTTTTGAATAATGGTTAAGTATGCTAACAACCATTTTTCGTAGTAGTAGAAATTTCGTAAATTACTTAATTTTTGAAATAATGTTTAAGTTTGCTAACAACCATTTTTCGTAGTAGCAGATATTTCTTAAATTATTGAATTTTTGGAATAATGTAATTAATATAATTTTTAGATTAATCAAAAAGTCTACAAATATATTTCATAGTAGCATAAATCGACCTCGGCGCATATATAGACAGCCCTGCAGTTTTAAAATTGTAAATTATTGAATTTTTAAAATAATGTTTAAGTTTGCTAACAACCATTTTTCGTAAATTATTCAATTTTTGGAATAATGTTTAAGTTTGCTAACAACCGTTTTTCGTAGTTGCAGAAATTTCGTAAGTTATTGAATTTTTGGAATAATGTTTAAGTTTGCTAACAACCATTTTTCGTAGTAGCAGAAATTTCGTAAATTATTTAATTTTTGGAATAATGTTTATGTTTGCTAACAGCCATTTTTCGTAGCAGCAGAAATGTCGTAAATTATTGAATTTTTGGAATAATGTTTATGTTTGCTAACAACCATTTTTCGTAGTAGCAGAAAGTTCGTGAATTATCGAATTTTCGCAGTAGTAGCAGAACAGATGTCGTATTTTTTTTAATTTTTGGGACATCAGTACAAACACATTTGAGGGTTGTGATTTGTGAATTGTGAATTGTGATTATTTTATCGACTATTAATATATAGATCGATTCTCTACAACTTGTAATTACAAAAAAATACACGATAGCATCTGAAGCGAGCATGGTTTAAAAAAATAAAAATCGATATGTTCTCCCTTTTCCGTAGAACACATTTACACTGAACTCCACATTTACACGGTAAATACGCTCACGCGATACCGAGTAAAGAAAACGTGTAAACAAAATACTAAAATTTAAAATTTGTGGTAGATAGGTTTTCTTGCATAGAACTCAATTCAGGATATCAAAAAATAAAAGGTAACAAAAGTTATTTACTATCACTATGAGACAAAAGACGAAGCTGTTTACGCACATTTTTCACGATGTCGCTTTCATCTCTTGAGATATTCAAAACCTGTGTAATATTTCTCTCAAAATTTTTTAATGAACGGTCGATTTTTTCTCTTTTTTTGCACCGTGCTATTTCTAAATCGTTTTGAAAAAGACTTCGGTGTATTTTAACCGCGAGCCGAGTTGGTGTATTCTATTCAAATCAATGAAATAATTATATATAAAACGTTGTGCTTAATAACGCGCGGTGTACGTCAACTTGCGGTCAACTGTCAAAGTATTATCCAATCACCATGGCAACAGCATTCAACGTCATGTTTGTGACGTTCGATTTGCGACGTTTGAAAATAACGAAATATATGGAGACATTTATTTTATTCATAATTTCTTACCCGTGATATTTTTCCGATGTTTTAATGCTTATTCTGCTATTCTAGGCGGATACGAATTTAATAAAACAAAGATCATTAACATCCGAGCTGTAATTCTCGAGATATACGTGGTGTAACAAACCCCACTTTCTTTTATATATATAGATTGCTGATAGATTTTTAGAGTATTTGTCAATATTATGTTTGCTTTATTTGGTGAATCCAAATTCTAAGGTTTAATAATAAAAGTCTACCGTAAATATTATAGAAAATTCTCCACTTTGCAAATAAAATATTTTTTAAGTCAGTTCCATTTTTTCAGTCATTTAAATTTATAAAAAGAGTTCCATTTTTAAAATAGTTACTCATAGCGTTGTATAAAGAGATCCCAAACATTTCTTTAAATAAATATTCAAATATCGACGGTAAATAATCCTCATATTTTATGTAGTGTTCGAATATTAGAGTTATTTAATGTAGGAACGTCAACATTAATATTCATTGCTTTTTTTGTTCATATTTGCTTCGAGATGTTTCAATTTTTTTCACTAAATAATATTTAGTACATAACTTCAGTGAAATTTATTATATTTAAATAAAGCAAACAAGATTATTTAAAATACAATGTGACACCGCACGGTATTTTTGCAAGCTAGTAGTTTAATACTGTGATCGAATAATATATCAAATATAGAAAAAACACAATGACGGATCCAAGCACTTGGGGGCGCAATCAAATTTGTAGGCTCTATTTTTCGAACTACTTAAACTGACTCAAAAATATTATATAGATTTTAAAAAACATTTGATAAGTTGAGGCCCCCTTAGAATGGGGGTCTCAAGCGCGCGCTTCGTGCCTTATGGGGTAATTCACCAAATAACAAAATATGGCCAAATATATTCGATTACATTGGAATCCTTATATGTATCTAAGCGTACAAACAATATTGTAAGTAATTAAATCATAGATTTCCAATGTTTTCCATATTTCATATGAAGTTCATACTGGGCCTGATGAAAATAGAAGGAGACTTTGAAGCGAAAGGGTGCCAATGAGCTTCTAATATTTTTTTAACTTTATAAAATATTATAAAAAAATTTAGTACACGGTGTATGTATCTTATTTGTAATATTCTCAAAAAGAAATACTATCTACAATTTTGTGATGTTGTTTTATAATTATAATGAAATTTTATTGCACATAGCAAACTGCAAAATATTAATAAATTGGCACCACTACCTCTTGGAAATACATTACTAATATCGAAAAGGGACACTGAACCCATAGCTATTTTCATGTTGCTGTGAATAAAAATAAAACTAATGTGATTTTTTACCAAAACAGTTTCCTTTGAGTGTACTCTCGGAATGATCCCATACCAGATTCGGTTAGCATCAAATTAACAAAAATAAACTATTTACATTTTATATTTATTCAAATGATTGAATATTGTCAGTCATTCTAAAAACAGTTCTGCCGAAAATTTTATATGTACTGCCATATCCGAATATGTAAGTATATGTTACTCATAAAAAACAATGCGATAGATCAGTATGAAGTTAAATAATTTTAGCTGGTTCAATATTTAAAGCAGATTAATAAATTGCTTTTCAGTTATTTAGATAAATAGTTTTTAAATTCACCCACATCAGACACCACATTGTTTTAATGTGATATTATATTGAAAACGCTGATAAAAAAACAGTTTTTTCATTTTTATTATATTTTTCATTTTAGTATAGAGATAATGATAAAGAGAAGTAGGCTTAAATATATTATTGTATTAGATATTACGGAATCACCAAGTCTTTCTTAATTTCAATTGAGGAAAAACATTGTATATTGAAATAAGTTTTTCTGCGATAATACTACTACTTGTATTTAAACCTTTCATCGAAGTGACCAATTCAACAAAAACTTTAATGGTTGTTTTAAAAAACAAAACTTTATTCGTTTTAAACAGACACAACGTTTATTTTTTAATATTTCATTAAAAAAAAAAAAAACAGTTGCTTTGCTGTCGATACTTAAAAACCTTTAAACTTTCTTATTGACATTTTATATATAACAGACAACGATTAAGGTTGTATCCATAAATTGGGAAAAGTTTCAACGAGAAATTGTAACTTGTAGTTTTGGGGCAATATTTTGTTAGACAAAGACCATCTCAAAAGTTAAGTTAACTGTTCTTTTGAACAACTGTTAAAAATTACTCTGATAAGGCATTGTAAACCTTCTTAGCTCGCACCAGTTTATTTTACATATTATGTATAATAATAATTTTTCACACGCTTTCTTAAATTCATATTGTTGGGTATATCCTATTTCTCAGTTTTATGCTCATTCATGTATCCTTACTTAATTCAATTTATCAGAGTTAGTTAGATTTGACAACAAACTAGATATTACTAAACTTAGCAGCGCTCTCCAAAGATGCTACGCATTTTGTGCAGACATAGTATAAAACAATATAGATCATTATATTGGTAACCAATTGAAAAGGTGTAATACAAATTTCAAGAAAAACATAGAAACTTCCAGGAAAATAAACTATTAGCTGAAAGAAGATTTAGTTTTGTTTTGTTTAGATAAAACTAGCGTTGAAATTTTATTTCGGGAACACACTGTGATATGATTTGTTAAAATCATCTGATGTTTTAAAACTGTTGCTGGTATCATTATCAGTGGTAGAAATCTACGACTAGTAGTAACAGTTTTAAAAGATCGAATGATAAAGCAAAACTATTTTTAGAATTTATATGGCAATTTTGATAAATTATCATAGAGTTACTTCTAATATTGTGTTGACTGTGGATTCTTGGTAAACGGCAATCTTATATGAAAAAAAAAACTTTTTTTTAATTATCTCATATAACTCAATTTCAATCATTATCAATTGAGTTAAAAATTACTACGATTGATTTAGGCATTATTTTAGTAGACTGCAGGTTATAGATGCTTATTTTTTTAAAGTGAATTACTGTGATTTAAATTTTATAAAATTGTTCATATTGAACGTCTTTTCCGGCTTAAAATCATAAAAACAGAGTGCCATCTAACATGAAACTTATGATTATATTGCCTACGTCTTTGAAGGGTTAAATATACTAATCGTTAAGTAACCACTTACAATAAAGATTTTTTGCGCTCCCAATGTAAAGCATATGGACTCCAGAGCTTGTAAGCATAATTGGTTCGACGAGAATTACTCATTTAGCCTTCAAAATATATTTTTCAAACAGAGTTGTTTGATAATCTAAGGAATTATAAGAATTTTAGACATTTGAAACGTTTATAAATCAATTGAAATATCAGTACATCTGTGGCTACTGCAACTTTAAAGTATGACTTTGACAGCTCGATACTTGGGACAAAGAAAAAATATCAAAATAATAAAGTAAAAAATGTTTAAGGTAGTTGTTTCATGATATAAAAACTTTACTATGAACAAAAGCGTCATCTTCTAATTTGGAATTTCTAACATCCTTTTTGTCGTATAATACATTTCAGAAAACGCACACTGAATAACGAGATAGCTTTTATACGAAGCGCTTTCCAGTTTCTGAACAATTTGGTTGGAATGAAATATGGCTTTAATATAAGACGCTCTCAAACATTGTACTAACAGACAATGGCTTAGTTTACTACTCCTTCAACGAAGTTGTTCCTCGTATTTTCCCAGCCATACGCATAGTGTTCAACGTCCATATGTGCATTCAAAAATGTTACTCGGAATTTTGTGATTAAATTCTCTTAATTGTTTTAGTCTCAATTGGTGAATGTTTTATCATTTATTAACTAAAGTAAATCTAGATGAAAATTTACATATTTTTTGAAAGTTTTACTCATAGTTGAATTTTGATGAAATAGTATTTTGAATTGGTTTTAAAATACCGTTTTTTCATTACGATATTTATTTCAATTTTTTTTTACTTTTTCAATCGTGAAACAAACTATTAAGCAAAAGTGAAAAAAAAGGTGAAATATCAAAGCTGTGAAGCTATCTATGACTTCAATATATGTAAAATGAGGAAAATATGTAAAATTGTATATTTATTTTCTTTAATATCGAGTATAATACATATTTTTTATTATTTCAATTTTATCGGTCGCCCTGTTGATTTTAGCTCTCAGCACTTAAAAATACTAAAAAAGATAAAACATTTTATTTTATTTATTACTATAATAATAATGCGAACCTGTAGCCGATTGGTCACCGTCGTTTTCTTCAGATGAAGAACGGCTTAGAATCACATTACGGATATATTCATACATTGTTTTTTCAATTAAGCCAGGGGTGTTTTAATTCCCCAACGTATCCGATTTTCAATAAACGGGGCGAATTGAGAGAGATTTTTGGCTACTTATCTTTTATTAGGCTGATTCTTCTATCAAATCTAGCCCTCACCGAAAAAGGAAATCAGGTTGAGTGACTGAGTAAAAAGTTTTCGCTTAACAACTTCTTTTAAGACGACCTCAGTTAATATTCCAAATGTTACACATTGGGAGCGGTCGTGGCTTACAGACATTTGAAAAAGAAGATTTTTTTAAAAATAATTAATCTTGTAAAAAATGTTTCAACAACATTTCTACGATGAATACTTTGAAAGTAAAATACTTTTAATATTTGCCAATTATTTATATTTTTTTCAATATTTGGGATTACAGCTTGTTACAAATACTCTCATTGCCAATACGCCAAATATTTTTTTATTAAATCATCATACGAGATAAGTTCGATGATAACTAATTGTAATTCACTTGAGATCAACTCGAGGAGAACCGACAGCACCCGTGTCCCAAAAAATCTATATTTTAAAATTAACCTTATCCACGTGCACGCAGACACACCTGACAAGTAGAGCCAAGCGCTTATCAACTAGACCACAGGCTCCTAACCTTTTTCAGGTGGCGACCCCTTTTTACAAAATCCATGTGACTCGCGGCCCCGATGCAATTGAAAAAGGCATTTTTTTTCAATAAGGTAATTTTAGCTGACTGTAGTTTTACTTTTGTCGTTCAAATCCAAAATCGATAAAAGTTAGCGACGCTCAGAAAACGCGTCGCGATCCATAGGTTGGAACCCCTGAACTAGACCAATGTTTCTAAACTTTTTTACATCCGCGGACCACAAAAAAATCAAAAAAAATTTTACGGGCCATCAATATAAGCTTTTAAAAATGGATACAAACTATTGTTGAACTGCAGAAAATATTTGCGGCCCATCCAAAAATTCTTTGTGGACTACTGGTTATGAAACATAAAACTAATCCACAACGGAATACAATACTATCATCGTACACTTCTTCAAAAAAAAGATGATAATTTATTAGGAAAGTAGAATCAATATTGCTTCATGGAACTTATTTCAACAGAAATGGTTCAACGGCCACTGCGTGTATTTTTTCCGCTCTACTTCGCCTTTTCAAAGAGAGTAAAGATTTGTTATACGTCTAAGGCAGGCTTAGTAGGTAGTTTGTTAGCCGCTCTTGCTTTTCACTGATTTCAGGTTCGGATGTGTGAGGGGAATTCGACATCATAGATTCTAAGCATAATTATTATTTATTATTATATCTGTCCTAGAATTCGAGCCCGTGAATACCGCAAAAGAAACCAAACAGCTATGGGCCTGACAAATATATAAAAAAACATTTTTTCATAATATAACTGCACTATATATTGAAAATAAATTGACGTATTAATCATAATCCTGCCGCCGTCCATCTTAAGTTGGTTTTCTGAAGTACTTCCTATTCCTTCGATAAATTCTTGACTACCCACGCTCCTGGACATTACTCATGTCACAAAAATAATAATTATATATTTAGGAAGTTGCCAATAATATCGCTTTATCGAACAAATATTAAACAATACGATTTAACGAGAATATTGGTAACTATTTTTAGAATCAGCCCTTGGGATAACTTGAGGAAATTACGAGTATACTTTTATTATTTACCGGGACATTTTTTGTAGGATATTTTTTTGGATTTATCTTTTATTTTTAATGCTTAAAAAATTTCAGTTTTTATATTTACATCACAAAGAAAATACGAGCTGCTTTTTTAAATGTGAGCATTTAAGTTTGGGAAAGAGAGACATTTAGAGAACTTAGAGAACCACTAATTTAATTCATGCATTCATCGTGATTTACGAGATCTTACTTAAATATAACTTTAGAGTAGTGATTTTTTACATTATTTAAGGCATCGCTCCCTTACATTTGTCAAATTATTTAACGTGAACCCTAAGAATATAACACGATTTAGCAATTATAATTCCTATGTATTTCTTCTGTACACGAATGAACTTGAACTAAAGTTTATCCGTGTACTTCCGAAACCGAAATCCGAAACCTCGGTCGTTAGTGACAAAACTTATGTAAATATACATTATTTGAACGATTCATTTTTTTTAGTAGAAGATATCGTCATTGCACTATAAAAATGTGTTTTTTTTAAACATTGCTGTAGTCTCAGAAGATATTAAAATACGGTACGAATTACAAAGTCTGTCCTTGATAAAATTGACATACTTGTAAAGCAATTCTATAACGCCTTATATCATAATTGTATTTTTCTTTGCGGCTGCGGTAAATTATATAATTTTTTTAATACAACAATCCGATTTCGTGAAAATATGTACATAGCGAATTTTGATAGCGCAACAAAGATATACATCTAATGCTAACATTTTCCGGTTAGTGGGTGTTTTAATAGGTAATACAATCAAAAAATCTTTTTTATTTATTTTTTGAAATAATCACTCACGCATTTTAACGAATGGCAAATCATTTTCTTTTATACCTATTCAAAGTTTATTACTTATTCTAACGTGTTTGGGTCGGAAGCTTTTTGAGTTTTCTACGTGACCGAACCAGTTTATCAAACTTACCCAATCAACATTTCACAGTTATCTACTACAAGAAAATTTCTTTTTAAAATGACTTGGCAATATTTTTTTTTATTAGAGTAAAAAAAGATTCTACTTAACATTCCCGTGACATAAACATGCGAAGATGAATTTGTATAATACAATTATCCCCAGTTATTTTTCTGTGAACAGACCCTTACATTTTGCGCAGGACTTGTCACGCTTCACCGTAAATAGTCGTCATTACTGGTTGTTGGCCGTCAAGCGGTCAAGCCTTGAATACAACGCCTCGGGAATACCAAAGAGAAATAGGGGTAAGCGGCTGGTACAGTTAAAACGTAAATTTAGCGGATGGTTTTCACAATGAACCAAATATACTTCGATTCAATTGACAGTTTTTTACAACACTAATTAAACTATGTATTAATACTGTCTCCCGTTATGTATTTGAAATTTATTAGTTTTTTCTTATTTCTAAGATTGACAGCTAATGTCTATCCAACAATTTTTTTTTTAAATCGGAACCTCAATGAGAATGTTAAAGTCACTCAGGGTTAACTCGAGAAGACGAGAAATCACAAACACCTATAGCTCGGATTAAAAAGGTAAAAATCTAATTTAAGATTTCGAGTGAAGGTGCTGGTGGAATTTCAATGTAAAATTTGAATCGTTCAACTTATGTACATTTACACAAGTTTTGTCACTAACGAACCGGGTTTTGCCTTTCGGCATCTTCAGGCGTTCGAGTGCACGGATGAACTTAAACTGACTAATCTTGATATTGGCTTTAATGGGATTTAGGTATTGCAACACTGGTATTATCGAACCGGAATCCCGGTATTTATGGCTATTTTTTTCAATACTAAAATGTCGGTTTGGAAAACTGAAAATACCGGTGTTTCGGTAATAAAAATGAATCTTAATCGAATGTAGAACCAACACATATTTCGATGAAATTGTTTGCGATGAATTGAAATGTTTTAAATCTGTCAAAAGTTATTATTGTATCATTTTTATTAACGTTGCTTATGAAAATCACCTGTTTATAATTTTCATACACTTTTAAAAACAGTATTTTATATGGTTTATCAAAACACTGAGTTTGGCCGTATATTTTTGTTTTTTTTTTGTGATATATTAATGTTTAATATACCGGTATCTTTATATTAATAGCCGACAAGGTATGTTGGTTAGTAGGTCGTTGTTTGTATTTCGCCCAATGATAACGGTTTATTTTGAACCGCATATTTTCGGAGTTATCGTTCGTCCAATTGTAATGGCTTATCTTTTTATTTTCAAAATTAAATTTCCTAGCTTAGAACAAAAAGATTGTAGTATATGTTATAATAATATTGAAAAAACTAATTTAAATGTTTGTATCGTTTACGAATTTTTTCAAATAATCAAAGACACGGTTTGATTCTTGAAAGATATGATTATATTTTGCGTTCAGCCTTGAAAACTTTTTGCATGAAAACATGCATAAAAAAAAATAATAAAACATTTTTAGTACTTTTTCCACATAAAATTTATTAGATCAGGACCGGTTTCGCTCATCGCGAGCATTATCATCAGTTGATAATGCTCGCGATGAGCGAAACCGGTCCTGATCTAATAAATTTTATGTGGAAAAAGTACTAAAAATGTTTTATTATTTTTATTATAATGCCATTCCACCAAGTATTGACAGTGAACACCTTAAAAGTGATGAAAACATGCATTCAAAATATTCTAATTACGGTATGGACTTTTATTATTCTAGAATATGAATACTGCAGGGCTGTCGATAATGGATATAGCAGCTCAGCAGGGCAGCTCAATTATGATTTTTATTTCAAAAATCATCAATTTTAAAAAAAAAGATTTTTTTATACATATAAAGCAAATATAAAATACGATATTTTTCATATATTTTGGACAAAATATTGAATATTTTTTTGAAATTTTCCATACTCTGACAATGTCTTGGTTCGAATATTTTTGGACATTTTACATACATTACGAATATTCTTATTATGATGTGGATATTTTATAGAATTACATTTTGACTTATTTTTCATACATTTTGATAAAATATGCAATTAATTTCGATTATTTTGCATTTGTTTTTCGATTTTTTGAGTAAATTTTTCTTCTTTTCCCTGATTTTTTATAGCAATATTATTTGGGATGACACCCCCTCCCCTTAATTGTCTTTTTTTTCATCTTACATGTGACCTGGTTTCTCAATATTTTAAGAGTCGTCACCCCCCCCCAAGCTTTGATGATTTTTGTCATTCCATATGCGACACGGATTTTAAGAGTCATTTATTATTTAGTGAAAGATAGCAACACTTACGCAAATTTCAACGCCACATTAACCATAAAATTCTTTATAGGAGTTATTCGCTGCTTTTACTGTAGGTTGCAAAATATAATCACTTTTAGGGTGTTCACTGTCAATACTTGGTAAAAAGGCATTATATTCCAAAGATAAAATCCTCATTTGTACTAATTTCACTTTTATTATAGTACCCCCCCAACCGGTTTCGTTAATGGTGAGCATAATCAACTGATAAGAGTATGCAATATTAGTGTTATTTATATAAAACAAATTACACCGTAATCGCATAAAAAAGTCGCATAAAGGCGAAATCGATTAAAAAGAGGAATAGGTGTATATGATTCTTATTGGGGAGGAGATATATAGAAATTTTTGAAGCGTCGAAGTGGGGCGTGACACAAATAAGTTTGGGAAACACTGGTCTATATGGTTTATGTTACTTTCGCAACTTGACACCCCTGCTAACTCAAAAGATTATTTTCACATTATTTTTTTATTTATACTAAAACTACAAATAAAATAATAGCATTTTTTTACTATTGGTCGAATTCTTTTTTAACCTTTTGAGCAGAAATTTCTCTCTTATTTGGTTTGGAGGTAAATTTTGATTATTTACAGTTCAGTAAAATCTTGTTTTCACGTTCCCGGAATTTTCCACTATTTGCATATTTTGTTTTGCAATCCCGGTGTATTTTAGTTATTTTAGAGAACCGGGTGTATTTCTAAAACAATCCGTGTAGAGAATTAGTTACGTTTAGATTTTTTGTCTTATTCAATAAATAGGTTTGCAATTTATTTTTCACGCCAGTAAATTTTCTAACTATTTAAAAATGCAAAAATATCCCCTCCGTTGAGGGGCACGTGCTTACAGCTACTTTATATGAAATGTCAAATAGCTGGTATTGCAATTTCTACTGCGAGTTGAATATGGAAAATTAATTACATACATTGATCATTCACTATTAAATAGTGTGTGGATATGCATCTTAAATCATGAATGCCTGCAAAGCTATCGTTCTTACTTACCCAACTCTTACGTGTTCATGAATGTTCGCCGTAAAAAAACAATAAGCTTTTTACTAGTACATACATACATACATTTTTGGCGTCATTATTTTATCTTTTTCCTCTCAAAAGATAGAAGTTGAACGACACACTATGTAAACTACTATTATTTACAACTTAAACAGTTTCTGTTGGCACTTACTACTTCACATCGTTAGTTTAATGACTCTTACGAACAATTTCCGATATAAATTGAAAACGTTTGTTTACTAAAAACCCACACTCAGTATTTGTTATGGTTTTTTAAATTATCTTTCCCATTCAAAGCTTTTACCTGACAAAATCTTTTTTATTAATAATACTATACAAGTATTAAGCAATAATAACTTCAGGAAACGGATTTAAAAACTTAGGCTGTACCCACCCTAAAAATAAAACATTACTAGGAGGCTGAAAGCACGCTTCGCCGGTTTCGCGTAGATTCAAAAGGTTACCAGTATATTGATTGAAAAAAAATCCAATAATTAACATGACGAGCAAAATTGTTGTGTGCTGAAAAATTGGTTATGATGATATATTATTTGATAACGTTACCATTTTTATCTGAATCTTTGAGCTATGAATGTGATCATTTTATGAATATACTTTTTCCCTAAAACTATTACATACTTTTTATTTCAAAAAATTCGCAACATTCTTGGTGTTCAAACGATCGAATAAATATTTCGCTCAATTACATTTGTTTACGATCGTTTTTTTAATGTACCCAATTTTTTTTACTGTGTATATAGTTAGACGGACACCATTTAATATCATCTGAAGATATAACACTAGTTTGTCATTTAATATAAGATTTTGTTATATAACTTATTTCTTGCATTAAAACTAATTTATGCTGGCATTCATTTGCCAATAAAACCATGAAAAATGTTAAGTTAGAAAATTATAATAATAGTTATAAGAAAGTCTTTTTCCAAGGTTCGCATACTAAATTTGTATTTAAAAACAAAGCAATACCCCAGATTTTTAATAAATTAGATTTGTAATTATAAAATAGATACAGTATGCACTTTATTCTAATGTTAGAATTGTCAAATATTTTTGGCATCAGACCATTATACGTTGAACAAATCGACAATGTATTGTATGTTTTTACTTGGTTATTTAATATAAAATTCATTTTGTACACATAGATTAAGGAAAATCGCCGAGTGTTCCTTAAGACACCTGTAAATAAAATTAAATATTTTTTTATTTAACATTCGAAAAAAGTGATCAATCTGGTCATTATTAATCAGACTGTTCCTAAAGATCTGTAAATATACTTTTGCTTATTTTTTTACACACTATAGTGCTGAATTGAATTTGAATGTTATATAATCTTCTATATATATAAAAATGAATGTTTGTATGTTTGTTACCTATGCGCTCCTATACCGCTTATCCGATTGCGATAATTTTTTTGGGGAGTTGTTATGCGGACGCCAGAATAGGTTTATGAATCAGCGGTGGGCTGCCAATGCGTTAATTTGTTTGTATGTCTGGTATGCGTTCCTATACCGTTCATCCAATTTCGATAAAATTTTGGTGAGTTGTTGTGCGGACGCCTTTGAATGTATATAAATCAGCGGTGGGCTGCCAATGCGTTAATTTGTATGTTTTTTCCGTATGCAATCCTATACCATTCATCGGACTGCGATAAAACTTTGGCGAGCCGTTGTGCGGAGGCTCGCGAATGTATATGAATCAGCGGTGGGCTGCCAATACGTTAATCTGTTAGTTTGTCTTTTATGCGTTCCTGTTCCTATACCGTTCATCCGATTGCGATAAAACTTTGGTGAGTTGTTGTGCAAACACCCGCAACGGTATCTGAATAAGTACAGCCAGCGGTGGGCTTCCAATACGTTAATTTGTTCATTTGTTCCGTATTCGTTCCTATACCGTTCATCTGATTGCGATAAAGCTTTGGTGAGTAGTTTTGCGGACACCAGCAAAGGTTTTTGAATCAAAACATACAACGATGGGCTGCCAATACGGTAATTTGGTAGTTTTTCTTTTATGTGTTCCTGTTTCTATACCGTTCATCCGATTGCAATAAAACTTTGATGATTTTTTGTGCGAACGCCCTCAAAGTTTTCTAAATTAGTACAGCCAGCGGTAGGCTGCCAATGCGTTTACAAAGGGCTCGCTTTATATCAAAGCAATTATTGGTATTCTAGGAAGCAGTGAGTTTTTTATCACTTTGATGGACCACTTAAATAAGCAATCGATTTTTACTTAATACATTTACAATATGTACCAATACGCAATTTACCGTAAACTCATCAATGTGAATGGCCGAAAATGTAATACTGTGTATACTGATGCTGTCATAGATAATGTATGTAAGTCATAAATTGCAGCTATGTACTCATTTGATTTGAGAATATTGTTTTCTCTTAAATTAACAAGGAGCTGGCCGACCTTAGCAAAATTTCACAAAGGGCTTGCGCGAGCCCCTCTGAGCTTCCTCCAGCCCACCCCAGAGTGCAGAAATTTTACAATGAGAAATTTCGCCGAATAAAGCGATCTGCGTGCCATGGCTATCAGTTGCATGGCAAATCATAGGTCGCAAAAAGTGAAATTTAGACCCGTTGATTGGCTATTTTTAGAATTCTCTGTGGCGAATTTTCTAATAATTATTGCCTTTTCTGGTGACTTTTCTCAATTTAGCAAATGTGTGTGTTTCATAAAGTTTAGTGTGTCTTTGGTGTGAACATTTTTGGATGGTGGTCGAACAGCGCATTCAGCACTGAAATTGCATTTTAATGCAAATCACTGAGACACTAACATGAAATATCAAAAAAAATCGGAATGGGTGCAGTACTTCAATCATGCCAACTCATAATATGAGGCGAATGTACTATGGCGTACAAAAAAGCATTGTAAGCTGTATACTATCCACTAAAAGATTTGAGAGGAAATGACTTTGGTGGCGCACTTATTTTATTGTCTGGTGATTTTCTACAAACCCTACCAGTTATACCACGTTCAACTTATTAAATACATGTCTCAAATCATCAGTTTTATGGCGACACGTGCAGAAATTGGCTTTCAAGGCCAGCATGCGTGTAGAACTACAATATGACACATCCGCTGAACGTTTCGCAAAAAAATTGTCGAATATTGGGAATGGAAAATTGGAAATAGATGAATCCACACAATGTATTACATTGCCAACAAACTTCTGTAAAATTACAAAAACAATAAGAGAATTGATTCAAAAAGTTTTCCCAAAAATATCGCAATAAATTCTTCTGAATTCTTAAACTCACTTGATTTGCCAGCCATGCCGTCACACGTTTTTACATTGAAAATTGGCGTACCTATCATTCTTCTCCGAAATATAAATCCACCACTTTGCAACGGTACCAGACATTCATTGAAAAAGATAACGCACAATATCATTGAAGCTAAACAAATTAAAGGGAAAATATAAGGGGCACAATGTACTGTTGCCAAGCATCTCAATGATTCCAACAAATATGCCATTCGAATTAAAATGTTTGCAGTTTCCGGTGCGACTCGCATTTGCAATAACCATCAACAAAGCACAAGGACAATCGCTACAAGGGTGAGGACTAAATTTAGAAAATCTATGCTTCTCAGATGGACAGCTGTATGTGGCCTGCTCACCCGTTGGAAAACCTTCAGATCTATACGTATACGCACCAGACGGAAAAAAAGATATCTAAAAGCACTTCAATAAACAGAATTAAAATACAATCACTTTCTTTCTTCGAATGGCATTGCAACGCTTGCCGGGTACCGGCTAGTAACTTATAAAAATAAGTTGATAGTTTAAAGTAATAAAATAAAAACAAAAAAAATATTATTAATTAAAACTACAAACATTGTTTTTACCTTGAAAATAATGACGGAGAAAATGAGAGATGTTCAATAAATTTCCACAAATATTTTCTAATTTCAATATGCTTTTTGGACCAAACTAATACGAAGATTCTTTGCATGTGAAAAAGCAATTATTTTTTTTGAAATATAAACCAAATGGTTTTATGATTTCTGTCGTTGAGCTAAGAGAGGAAATATAAAAATAACTTTGTCAATTCGTCTGATGCCACATTTCATATTTTACGCTGCTTTTTCATAGAGGTAGAGCCATATAGGATGATCAAAGTTATATAAAATTAAACCAAGGAAAAAAATATCAACTAAACTTATATAATAATGTGATTATTTTATTTTAATAACAAGAATTTTTCAATGAAATTGAGCGACTGACGAACAAGCAATTCTCATAGAAAAAAAATCATTGGGAGCGACCATAGAAAAAAAAACGAATGTTATTAGACAGACTTGTAACCGATTCATGTTCTATATTCATGAATTAATGATGTTAAGCTTCAAGGATTTGTGTTCAAATGCATGAATGTGTATTTTGTGGGATTTTTACATTCCCTACCGTCGATTTCTATAATCGTAATACGAGAAATACGATTTTTCCAAGCCTCATTATGCTATTCATACTCCATCTCCAAAACACAATGAAGTCAGTCAACTCTCCTTGAGAGCTTTCCGCGGGGACAATAGATTCATCGATTAAATTATATTAAGAGTGTTTTTTTGCTAGGAATTCATTTAATTCTCCGTTATGTTAGAGCTCTCATAGTTAAGAAAATAATTTTATCTAAAGCTTTTTTTATTTTTAATAATTTAACAATAAGAATATCTACATGCAATTATTATAAGCAGGAGTATTACAATGAATAATAATTGTTTTTTTTTCGGATGGAATTCACATTGATCTATCCATGTGTGGTTTTATGATGCTTCCGCGAAACGTAACCCTCGCGAAAAATCAAGGATTTTTGTAAACTTTTAAATTTACAGAAGTTTGTTTCAATTTAAAAAGAATAACACGGCACTGTAGGGATCTCCGAAGCTCCAAATATAGAACGCGTGATACGAAAGTAAATTGCCAAGAGCCGGGAGCTTTTTTGAGAGGCTGTATTATTATTATTGTAAGTCAGCCTTAGTGAAAATGCACAAAGCCTTGAACTCTCCGCCCTGACACAACAAATTCATGCAATGGTTCAGTAAAAAGAACTTTTTATGCAGGAGCTTTGCTTTGGGGGTTGCTTTAAGAGTAAATAATGGCAACAGATAGGGGATATTTAGGCGTGCTTATTGCTTTCTTTCATCGTTGTTTTTAAATGGTGAAGATAATACGAGCTGATCTGAGCAGAAAAAAATTAAATATATCTCCAATTTATTTGAAACCAAATTTTATTTGATTCCTCACAATGCGCTCGAATTAAGTTTGAGTAATAAAATATAATTGAGAAATGTCAACATTATAAGCTGAGGCTTTTTTGAATTAAATAAAAAGTATAAAAAAAGATACATAGTTGTAGTAATATTTGTAAAGAAAAAATATTCCTATAACTATGCCCTGCTGCAAAAAGTAAAACACATCGCATTCCAAACAATGCAGCATAAATTGAAATTCAACAATCTATATTCCTGTAAAATTTCATTTATTTTATGAACTGAAATAATAATAGTGTTTTGATCAACAGATACCACTTTTTTCCGTTCACGCTAAAATGAGTCATATTATAATGGAGTCCAAGATAAAATAATTTATTTGTCAATGAAACGATATGATATTCACTTTGACAAAAAAATATTTAGTTAATCAGTCTTCTTTTATATTTAAGCAGTTAATAATACAGCGCTTTACATTATTTCAGATAATTCTTATAATAATAAATAACTTGAAAGCTGATTGAAATATAAAAATATGATGTGCCATTCGAGTTTTGACTAATTGCATTTTTTACGTTTTACTTCACGATGAAAAGCTTTTAAAGTCTATTAGAATTTTAAATTTTCATTACAAAAAGTGTAAATAAAATAAAACTTTGCATATTTCTCGGAAATATTATGTGTTTTTAAAAGGCATCTAAAATCTAGTATAACAGTTAAAGTAGCTTTTTACGAAGGAACAAGCATTATTATTAGTGGTAAAAGTATTAACTTACCATGTATTGTTATATTTCACTTTTAGAGTGTTCACTGTCAATATTTGGTGGAAAGGTATTATATTAAGAAACAACAAAATATTATTTTGTACTTAGTTTCCACTTTTTATTTATCAAGATAAGGGCTGGTTTCACTCATGGTGAGCATTGTCAACTGATCAGTTGACAATGCATATATTGATAAATAAAAAGTAGAAATGATGTACAAAGAAATATTGTTCTTAATAATATGTTACATTTGTTAGTAGTGTTATGTGCCATTTATTTTATGCCGTACTGCTAGAAGTTAGTAAGTAACAAATTAATAGTAATTTTAAAAAGTTCTACTCTCGATATTTTATAATCTAGATGGATAAAATAAAATAGAAATATAGATGCCAATACCAATTTGACATTAATAACATTTTTAAATCAATTTACAGGGAAAATTTTCTGCCTATAAGTTTTAATCAATAATAATCACCGACAAAAACAAAACTTGGGGAAGGATTGGAATATTTAAAAAAAATCTAGAAAATGTATGATATTCGTAAGCCGTCAATCAATTTTAACATGCAGTGATTAAATATATATTACATTTAATTAATAAATAGATACGACAAAAATAATAGACTCTTTTTACACATGTTTATCTCAGACATGGAACCCCCCATACCACACCAGTTAATTAATAAAACAACTTACCTTTTTAACCGGTATTTTGATGTTATGATGTTACCCAATTACCTATTAATGGTAATTGGTTTTAAGAATCCCGGAATCTCGTCCAATTTTATGATTCTGGAATCTCGGGATTGTGATTGAGATTTTTTTATAAAGTTGCACGAAAGTTAATAAAAAGGTCTGGTGTCTTTTTATTCTAGAAACTATTTCTCAGACCCGAATTTCTTCAAGATTTATGGTAAAACTTCAATCCCGGGATACGAAAAGTTGTCAATTTCGAAGTACCTGTTATCTCCAGCAAATGTGGAAATAAGCCATAGTTGCTTGAGATCAATTAAAATAAAAGAAATATCATTAACACCGGTGTCCAATATCTCAAATTAAAATTGAAAAATTCTTATACCACCCTAAAAAATGAATTCTGCTTAAAACTATGGAAAAAAAAACTGTCTTTTCATGTCTACAAGTGCTATCAAAAATATGAATGGGAGCTTACTGGTTTTAACCACAATATTATTTTTTTATATGTAGGTATTATACATAATATGCATATGTAATAAATAAACTAGGGTACACTGTAGTAAATTGCTTGATTTTTAAAATATATTATATCTTAGTAAATCAGGACGCATTTGGATTTTCAGCTTTTAAATGTTATTGTGAATCCCGAATTACTAGGATCTGTATGAAGACAATCCTGAGAGTACGGGATCGCTAATTTGGGCGGGATCTCAAGATTTCGGCATCACATTATTGGATGCTCTTTTTTTAAGAGCATCCAATCACATTTAGTTCCAAAGGCATGAAGATTTTGCTATTCGTTTAGGCATTAATATAAGTTGTTATCAATATGAAATTAGAACAAAAATTAAGCCACCAACATGTCGGGTCCTAAGGCGCAACGGTTAGCGTTGTTGGATTCCGGCTAGCTTCACGGGTTCGAGTCCCAGTACGAACAGCATGTTTTCGATTTTGTTCAAAGGCATTTGTGTTTGTGATGTCTATTTTTTTTAACGAAAAAATAAAATTTAAGAAATATCATTGGTAAACATGTTCCTAAATGTATATGAGTTGACTATCAAATAGTATTCCTTGTTCTTATAACTCTATGTTTCCGATGTTTAAAATTATACAGGAGTTTTTCTCTTCTGTGAAGTGGGCTGAAAAAAGAGCGATGTCAAAAAAAGTGTTGCAAAAGGTTACGCAACTTAATGAGCAGGTTTTTAATTTCTAGCGAATATATATTTTTGCGTTAATTTAGATATCCACACACAATACACGAACGATGAAGGGATAATGGAGGTAAAATGAGCACCTTTTAGCTTCCTTGCACGAAACTTTTTATTTATTTCTTTGAATGTTATGCCATTTTATAAGGCATTGAATTATTACTAAGTAACCTTTTTTATTGCCAAAAAAATGCTTTATATTTTGTTGAGAGTGGCTTAAAGCTTGTATTTCATTACTTGTTTTGATTCAAATTACCTTTTATCGAGCTTCTCTTAAAATTTATTCTATAAAATATTTTTATTCGAATAACTTCAATTGAAGAACCTTTATAGGCAAGACACGTAGATAAAATAATTTAATTTTGTAACGATTTTTTTTTTAATGCAAAATAAACATAAAAAATTTCTTTTAGAGTGTTTAAGAAACCAGAAAGATAAATCGTAAAAAGTAACTTTAGCAAAAGCATTATTTATTTCATAGTTCGATGGTAAGATGATTATGACACGGCAGAAAATTTGTATTAAAAAAATAAAGTAATTTTAAAAATACAATAAATAAATGAAAAAAAACCCTTCGTTAGCATTCTAATTTTTTTTTTAAAGATCCAAAAACTTATTTTGGTACTTTTTACTCTTTTCTTTATTTTTTTAGAAACAACACTACCAACGTTGAAAAATATTATATAAAACAGTAAGAATTTATTGTGAAATGTTTTGAAAATTTACGACAGTTCAATAATTATTTCACCCTTTCCATGACAGTGGTTGAGAGTAGGGAATCCAATCCCTTACAGATTTCGATACATTTCAATCCCGGGATTAGAAGACATGGTCCCAAAACTTTGGGATTGATTTTCGCATTTATTCGAATGCACTTTACTACAGTAATATTTTTTCGGTGCCTTTGTTTTCTACAACTTCCTAATGAATGTTATCAGATATCGAGCGCAGTGTTTTTTTTGCGTGATTTTGTTCTATTAACATCAAGTATGTAATAAAACACGTTTCAACTAAAAAAAAAATCGGTTAGCTTTCTATAAGAACAGTATGATAAATATCAAAGGCGCGCAAGCCGACTTCATGCGACTGAACTCATCGAAAGCCGCATATAATATTGTATAAAAGTTTTTTCGACCAATACTATTGCGAGAGTTGAAAATCAATTCTCACTGACTATTTCTTTTGAATGTTCCTATTATTTTCACTCTAAAAAATGACCTTTCTACAAAAGCACTTGTCGCCGGATATGATAAATATAAAAATATATTTTATTGGTTCTTTGCACAATGAAACCGTAGATTAAATGGCGAAACAATTGATGCTCTTGTATTAACTTCGGGCGTATTTTAAAATAGTATAAAAAATACTTAGTGTTCTCTTAACCGGATCTCTGCCGCAAGCGAGTTTATTCGCTCTACAATTCCGTGTTTAAGGGGCCGTCCATACAAAATGTGCGAATTAATACGCTCTACTTTATACTTGATTTACAAGACACCAGTACCCCTCTTAACCGGTTCTCTGCCACGGACGTGTTAACACGCCATATAATGTCGTGCTCGTAGGGCCGGCCATACTTAATGTGCGTGTTTACACGCAGTATTTGAGCCACGGTTTAAAGGCCACAAGAAACGTATTTAATAATTTTAAAATATCATACATATAGTGACATCTCTTGCAATCATAATATGATACTTAAACTTTAAAGATATTGTTTTTTAATCTATAATACATCGATTTTTAAAAAAAGCTCTTTTGCTGTGTTCAAATGTGTTGCTAGCAGGGCTAAGCGAATATGGCGGTAATTTTCGTTTTTGAAACATTTTTGGATAAATGATGGCGGATATGACCCATCGTGTATTAATACGGTAAGTGTTTGTAATTTACTATTGTTATATGTCCAAAAAGTACATATTTATTAGGTTTTTTTTTTAAAGAAAATCACGGCCCTCCATGCACGGCCATATTAATACCGCACGGCACAGATCAGGTTAAGTACTCTTGCAGTCTGAAGTAGGTAGATACTTTTTTCAGCTATCGACATTAATTATTTTAAGTTATATTGCGTATTTTTACAGAATGTATGCATATCAAGTTCGTTTCATAATTATGACGCATATTTTTTTACGAGTTATTAAAAATCCACTCATTCACTAGTACATCGTGAATAACTGAGATTATGAGAGCTTTTTGCTAACGTATTAGCAGCCCACAGCTGTTTATATAAAATAAATAAGTTGTTTAATTTATTTTACACCAATGTTATCATTTTTTATTTCTTAAAAAAATGTAGTGATCCCGAGACCAGTCCCGGGATCCCGGGATCGAAAAATTCTAATCTCGAAATCCCGGGATCAACATTTTGGCTCGGGATTGGATTCCCTAGTTGAGAACTATATAAAAGCATATTTTACACATTTTAAAGCATTTTTTTTATTTTTTCAATAGTAAATCTAGAATATTTTTATTTCAAATAAACCTTTTATTAATTACAGGAAACAACGGCCATCTTTTATTTTAGAGTACTAATGGGTAACTCTTATTTAAGTAATATTTCTATGCGGCAATCTCTTCGTTGAAAAATCGGTTCAAATGCTACGCTGTAAGATTAAATTACCCTGATTATGAAATTTGCCTTTGATTGATTGCTTCATTATTTTCTTGGAAAAAAGAACATTTTTTCTCAATATTAAAAGTCTTCAGTGGAGAATAATTGCGGGACATTTGAAACAATGGAAAATTTGTAAAGATGAAGCCGTTATTCCATTCTTGTTCATATTTCTCTGATTCATAAACAATTTAACTGTCATGAAGTAATGCATATTATAAAGTTCACACAAATCATTGTTCATATTTATTAAAATTATACTGGGCGTGACACGTACTTCGCTTCTTGACAAGTATACTCAAAATAATTTTGTCGTAAGATTTCAATTGATATCGTGGATATTGATTCGTATAAAATGCTTATAATATTTATTATAGATAATATGTATATGAGTTTTTTTTCTAAAAAATCGGATAAAAAAATAATACAAAATTTACCAATACAAATTACATACTAATTAAATAATACAAAATATATATGTATTATCTTAACTGAAAGCAAAAAGTTATTTTCGAAAACACAGTTTTCAGAATAATAAGTAAAAAATACTTTAATTTCATTTTATTTCATCTATGTACAACAGAATTATCAATTGTAAAATAATAATAACTTTTTCTATTGATTAAATCTAAAAACCTTTTTTTAATATTTACTATGTTATTTTCTCCTGTACGACAACAATTATATTGATTTATTAAAATATAACATATTTTTGCTTTTTTTTTGACATACGAATCCATAAAGATTGCGAATTAACATCTACAAATAATATTGACCTCTACAAATAGTAATCGACCATTATTTTTTACTTTTAAATGTGGCCCGCTTTTTATAATGCGTTTTAATAAACCTATATTTAAATTCCTTGCATAAATTTGTAATCTAATGAAAACAATAAAATGATCAACTTGGATTTAGTCAAATGGCGCACTCGAGAACTTTAAAGGCCGCCTTTTCATTAACCCTGTACGCTCCTCTGTGCTGGAGACAGGTGAAGTAAATAACTTTCAATCTATTGCCGTTGAATAATAGCTGTGAAAATATATCATTAGGAACCCATTCTCTCGTTGAAATATTAAAAATTTGGAACTTAAAAAATCTTTCAATATCCATGGCGTTAAAATGAATCGATGCAGCAAACGCCGTAAAAATTAAAGTCGCCGAAAACATTGTGAATATATGAATGTTCGTTTAATCGTATTGTTATCGTTTTTTTTTATTTCAAATTTTTATCACATTAACTTTGGAAGTCACCCATCTTATTTTTAATGAATTTCTCATTTTGATATTGTTAATATGATATTTATTTTTTCGTCTCAGTGTCATGTTATCTATTTTTAATAGATGGTCGTGTCAGTAAAAATAGGTAAAATACAACGACTTTATGCAAATTTCGTTCTTTTTCTTGGTCTTACTTTATTTAATTTTTCAATTTGCTGTTAATTAGCGGCTGCATACACATAACGGGTGGTGGTGGGATAATTAAAAACCAACTTGTTATCGTTGATAAATACTTTTTATATGTTGTCCCAGTTGCACTCGATTTTAAAACCTCATAGTAAAATATATATTAAAAATTCCACCACAAAGTGAGTCTTATTTTGTTAGTAAGACTACGTTATAATAACTGTGCCAAAAAAATTAAATATCAATTTCTCATTTCCAGTTAACAAATATTCCAAGAAGTAACGTACGACCCATCATCAAAACACACGCGCTCATCCTTTTTCCGCAGTCACTAAAAAGACCGACCAAAATTTCTATAGAGATACAATATTGTACAGTTATTCTTTATAATTACTTACAACTATAAATATTTTATCTACAGTTGTATGCCAATTAAAAGTTAGTCTTTAATAACGTTTTTGGCTTAAGTTAGAGAATATTAAGAATTAAATCAGCAAAGTTGAAAATATGTACATATAATATAAACATAATATATCAGTTATAGTATTAAACTAAAAACGAAATATTACAGCAGAATTTAATACCTACGACATCATGTAAACTTCCAAAGATATACATTTTGTTTCAATCAAATAATCTAGTTTTTGGTTTGTTATAAAATCATTATTTTTTTGTTACAATTTTTTTTTATGAATGTAACGATAAAATTTATTGCGAGACGTGACCGAAAAAAAATCAAGTACTTAAGGACACTGTTGTTCAACGAAATGTAAAAAATCCTTCATAAATCTCTTGAATATCCAGTAAACACTGTGTACGGCCTTCGTGTTTCATATCCATTAATTGCCATTAGCCCTAAATTAGTTTTATGGTTGTAACCTTTATAAGTCAACATTTTTTCTCATTAGCGATGGTTTGTCTATTTATACCTACCATTATTGCCTGTTCATAGGCTTTTTGTATTCTTTGTGCTCCACTCAAAATCAACACAAAACAGTTTTAATATCATCTAATGCTATAAATCTTGAGGCAAGAAAGAAAATGTTTCTACTCATAAAATAATTAATGTCATTGTGTATTTAAAAAGTGAATTAGTATCGACAAGTATCAAAAAGAAATTCAGTGAAAAATTTCTAATATTAACTTTTTTTTAACTGTATAATTTATCATCATATCAAAAAAAAATGTTTTACGGTTCATATTTTAAACACTTTAAAGGTGTTCACTGTCAATACTTATTCCACACTTATTTGATATAATCAGGATCGGTTTCGCCCGTCACGACCATTTTTAATTAATAATAATATACAGTGATTTTTATACTACTTTTTAAAGTATAAATAATACCATAAGTTTAATATAATTAACGTAAGTGAATTTAAGTATAAATCACACAATTATGTAAATATAATATAGCTTTTTTGCACTCTATTATAAATCACTATGAATATTTATCGCAAGTGAGGTGTAGCTCTTTCTTAATGTACGAAATATACTTTTACATCATGAAGAATACTGATCGCCGATTAGTTCTTTCTAACCATGTCATAACTATTATTTATTAACAAAGTGATTTTAGAGACCGAACGTGATCTTTGGCAGGGTTTTAACACTATTTCTTCAGTCAACAATATTTGCATTTCTCTTTATGAAATCTTTGCCATAACGTTACTTATACAACATAACTAACAATTTTCCGGAAGTGTTTTTTGCGAACAAAATTGAGACTTTCGGTTCCAAAATCTGTAAGTTATCATGTTTATCATGTTTTGAACAAATTTCATATTGCAGGCTAGTAGAATCAAAATCAATGACTATTAAAATGAGGCTTTAAAATAATGGATTATATTTTAGTATTGTCGGTTTGTCATTTTCATTATTTATATGTTATTTTGTTTGTATACAGTTGAAATTTAAAAAAAGCATTAGTTTAAATACAGAATTTGGACGCAAAAAAGGACACAATACAACCATTCGCGAAACCATTATTATAGAAGGCATGCACATTGCATAGTTAATAATCATGTGTCATGGAAAGTCAGCCATCTGTCATCTGCCCAATGACCAATTTCAGAGGATGGTTTGGATAAAGATTGATAAAAACTCACAATTTAAAGATAATCATAAATAATATCAAATTATAATTCTGCCCGTCTACTTCAATGAGATTTTAATGCTGTCTCTTCTAAAAAAATTAATGTTAAGACACTTACTTTATATATTTTTTTTATTAATTGGTTAGGCGGACGCAAAACTTATATCGAAAATGCGTACTGTTTTAAAAAAGAATAAAACAACTTTTCTATTGCAGTCAACGCTGTTGTAATCTACCCCAAGATTGCACCATGATCATTTACAAAAAAGTTTTATATATCTTCAAAGTCATTTCTCACGGCAATTAAACAATTTCAAAGTTAGTTTTGAATGACTCTAACTTAATCAGTTGAAAGTTTCCAGCCACCAACCCAACACCAACTTGCGAAATAAATTTATTTATAAAGTCTAAAAAATAAATTCAAAGACTCTTAAGCATTCTAAGTAACACATTTTTCAGATGAATACCTTATTCTTTCTTATATAATAACACACGTTTTTTATTTAGATAATTTATGATTTGCTTTTAAGATTATTTCTCTGACCAAAGCCGCTCTTTATGCGAAGCAAATGCCCACTCCAACATTCACTAAAGCAAAATTAAATTAACCAATAATAAGCATTCTATATGACTTAAATTAATTATTCTGGAGTCTGACGAGATTTCGGCAATCATATGAATTTAGCAAACGCAGTTCATTGTTTAACATGCACGCATTTCCCATCTATCAGAATCATTTCCTTTTGGCAACTATTTTCTTATTGCTTTGTCTTATCTTGAGTTTTATCACTGAGACGCTAGAACGAATTTCATTACTCCACCGGTCAGGCCTTATTTATGTCCTCTTTATAAGCCAAAGGAAATGGCTTATCAAGTTTGTTTGCTTCCTCTTGTAACTCACAGGTTGTGTCTGGAAGAGAAAGCGAACAATATCGAGACTCACCTTATCAATACACCGTGCAATCATTTTTTTTCTCCTTTTCCGATAACGATGTGGATCATATCGTCGCCGTAACAAATTTATTTGAACTTGAAGGACAATGCTTATGGTTTCGATAATAATATCAACATTTAGATGAATTTACACCGATTTTACACATACAAAAACTTCAGTCTGCTTGTAATGTATGTGTGCATGAACTTGCCGATACATTGCTTTCGTTTGTAAAACTGATGTTATAAACCAACCTTCTGAGATTTTCTATAAAAGCTATGCTAATTTTTAAGGATTTCACTGTGACCTTACTTAACTTTTGATCAATATTGTTGATCAAAAAATTCTGTGAAGAAGTGTGTGTTATTCAGCACCGACTTTTTTCCTTCTCTCTGCGATATAAAAAAGGATTGAATGACTGTATTTCAACCAGTTTTTACAAAATAAATTATGTTGCCAGCAGCAAATATGTTTTTTTTCTTTCCTGGTGAATTGAATAAATTATTTGCTATAAATTTTGATTTTAAAATATTAGCACATAGAAAATCTGCTATTTTCTTATTAATTTAAGACTATTACTCAATTAAAAAAAAGCAATATGCCATACTATACAAAAAGTCAGTTAGAATTTTGAAAGAATAAACACGATAAGAAATTATTAATTTGCAATTGGTAATATTATTATTCAAAATTACAGTTTAACAAATAGATTTTTCAATCGATTTTTAGATTTTTTGCCACAGGCATTAATGTATGCGATGTCTAAATTTTTCTCCCACCTATTCAATTCTAAAAGTAGAGCGATGAGCTTACCATCAGTCATGTCCTACTTATCTTTGTATATCAATTAGAAAATTTTCCGTTACAAAAACTCAATTAAGATTAATGAATTTTACAATATTTTGAAAAAGTACTCAAAATAATGAAGAAATTCATTTAAAAAATAATGTATTATATTAAACTACTTGAAACAGTAGACTTGGATTTAATTTGACAAATCATCAGTTTCAGCACACATTTCCCACACCATTTCCATGTGAAGCTTTCAAGGTGATGGTTTACGATCAGCTCGGGCGTGAAGTTAGGAGCGTACATGTGTAAACAAAATGGCCGCAAAGCACGCTATTTTTACACAACAGCTGTTATCATTGCACTCAAACAAACAACATTGCACTCTGCGTGAAAATTTATTCACAGCTTAGTAATTTGTAGATCTTATCGAAAATGGACGCTTAATATATGTACTTGGTGTGTGTTAACCGAAAAGCTATTTAAATCTATTAATTGTTTTATTTCCGCTATTGTTTTTTGTATTTTTTTTTTTTAGAGATGCCAAAATAGTTTTTGTTTTGGACCAATAAATATTTTGAATAATATTGTGATCACTTGCATAGCATAAACGTGTAAACATTTTTTTATACAAACAGCTCAATTTCTCTTTCTGACGATATTGTGTTTCCGAGAAAGCTGTAAACGATATTAAATTACTTTTGTCAAAATAAATACTTTATCTTCTATCAATTTGCAGTGTAAATTGTAAGTGTTATCAAGACCGTTTCGCTCAACAAAAGTGAATGAATATTGAAACATAAATAAAAGGCGTTTTTCTGAAAATGTACACTTATAAATGAACTAAGGTACAATAGTGTTTGCCCTCTCTCAATAACAAAATATGATAATTGTTATATTTTTGATGTTATGTGTTGAAAAAATAATCTTAATTACAATGGTATATTACATTGATTGATAAGAATGTTCAGGAGTTTTTTTGCCTAATCTCTGGATTAACTAAATAAACATAATTATTTAATACTTTTATGATTATATTAATTATGTCATCATTTAAAAAAAAAAGATTACTGGCATAACACTATTAATCAATGATTAGGAAGAAAAAATAATCTACACCATATAGTAAATAGATAATCAGCTGACAAAAAGCTAATAAATTTGAATCGTTCAAATTTAATATTGAAATTCCACCAAGCACCTTCAGTCGAAATCTTAAAAAGGTAATAGTCAAAACCCACTGATATATAAGAGGCAGGCCAACGATTCGCTGTCTAAATGGAATATTTTTTTATGTTTTAATTAAAAATTATATATTTGGAATTGCAGTTAATGCCAATGCGCCAAATATTTTGAAGGAAAAAGATCATACGAGATAAACTGTTTTGTAAATAATGCGAATGCTTTGTAAGTCACTTGAGAGTACCCCAAAAAGAATGGACATAAAAAACACCGACATCTTATATCTCAAATCTAAATTTGACATTGACCTTACTGAAGATCGAACCCAGACCCGCTGTATCAGTAGAGCAAGCTTTAACCACGGCGTTTTTATCACGGTCGTTTGAGAAGACCGTATCGAAAAGTGTTCTAAGCTGGGTTTTCTCGAGCCCGATAGTAATGATCACTTTACTACGTACTAAAGAAGAAAACACTATTCGAATTTTAGACTGCATGTAAAAAAACAATAAACTTTTCAAGTATGTGGATGAATAAGCACGATAGAAACAAGTTGTTTAATCGCTGTGTGGTTTTCGTGGTCATCGATAATTGAGCTTTAGTTGCGATGTTCGAATTTCAGGCAGAGAACTTTTACCGCAAAATGCAAGAGAAGTCAGTAATCGGTTTATTGGAAAATGAACATGTTGTGCAATAATTAATAACTTAACATATCAGTCAGAAGTGATTCAAACATTATCGACTCAACGGTGCTTAATAAGTATACTAGATATGTAGCAATTGAAACAAAAAACTCCATAATCAAATAGTTGAGTTAATTTTTAACGATTGCCTTTTTAAAACTTTGTTTTTATTTTTATTTTAGTCCACAAATAAAAGACAAATAATATAGATTTTTCATAAATAATTTTCATGTATATACATAGGCTCATGTGATGAACACATATTAATTTTAATCAAATACAATAATGTCCACGTGTGTACACATAGATGGATGTGTATTTTAGATAAAGCATCCTCGAATATTTTTATGTTTTTTTTTTAACATTCTTACTGTTATAAATTTAATATTAAAATTAATAACCCGACAAGATTTAAAAGCAGAAATTTTAATCACAAGCGAATATTCCCGCGTGATCTAATCATATATTTTTTTACCAAAGACATATTTCAATTAACTTGAGAAAAAAGTATAGGTAAATGAAAATTAAATTGAAATCTTATTTAATTAAGCCTTTGATAAAAAATCGTGAAATCTGTGTAAAAATTAATAACACTGAAAGTGTAGGTATCTATCCGCTTTCTAAAGCACTTCGTACTTAGCCGTAACATCCCAAGCTGAATAGATTTTTTTTATATTTTTCTTATAATCATTTGTTTTTTTTTGCAAAATTTTAGATATACGTTAAAATGGTTAGGTTTATGTGGTGTTTACTTTCTCCTCCAATATACGATCGTATGAAAATGGAGGAAAAAGAGAGTGCACTAATTTGAATAGTTCTTTTCTTCAAAAAATAAAATAAATATTTGTACTGATTCCCACTTTTTGTAACAAAATCAAGTCTGGTGTTGCTCATGACGAGCATTATCAACAGATGAATTGATAATGCTCATCATGAGTCAACCTGATCTCATTAAATAAAAGTGGGAATTAGTACAAATGAATATATATTTTTAATATAACCCCTTTCCATCAAGTATCAAAATTGAACACCCTAAAAGTGAAAATCAATAATATATATATAAAAATGTGTTAAAGTTTTTTTCTTAAGATATTATTTCTTGGCTCACTTTTATATTCTTGACCTTTCAAAAATATAGTTTTAGCGACTGGATAACAATCAATTCTCGATAAAAGAACAACTGTCGGGATGTCTTTTAAAGATTGGTCCACATTGATAGCGTTAAAACATAATACATTTCTTTTAAATGGTCCGTTCCTTTTCTTTTCAAGCTCAATCTTTCTTCATAACTCGTCTTTCTTTTGCCCGGCTACCCGGTATTATCATCCATTATCTGACTTGCAACCGGGAAATAATTTCCCCACTTGCCCCCGGATCACTTTTATTTATTGCCTTTTGGGGATACGCTGCTTCGGCCAAGCTAAAGCTTTCGTGGAATATATTATTATTTGTCCCTTTTATTTCTTTCGAGCACATAATTCAAACAAAATATTTTTATTTATCATGGAGCATTCATTTATCAAAATTACCTCTATAAATATATTTTACCTACAAAATGATAAATCAGTTTTCATTTATTATAAAATCGTTTTTATTCTAAATTTCCCTTAAACAATGAATCCAAAAAGTACTCTATATAAATGTCAGTAATCTTTCAAATAGGAATATAAGTCTCTTCTCATTGAGTTGATATCGAGCGACATTAAAAATTCGCATTGAGTAATTGTCTTATGATTTTCCAGTTGGTACCGTAGCATAATTGGTAGCGGAGTTTTTTTAATATGTTGTGTCATAAATTTGTCATCGTTTTCAAGCGTGCATAATGGATGTTTTTCACCTACACCATTTTCGAATCAGAGCACATAAAAATCAATTACCCAACTGATATTAGCTTATTCTAAGCACCAAAAACCATACTTACCATCGCCAAAAAAAAAAAACTGCTGGCTTACAACCAGTTTATATACTTATAAATCTTGTAATACACTTGTATGTATATTCGAAAAAATTTTAAAAATGATCTTTCAATGAAGATGTGGGTTCGTCCTCACAAGTTTATTTATGTGTTTTCTGTTAATCTTTCGAAGTGTGAAAATATTTTGTAAAATTATTTTTTTCGTAAATTTTGATTATTTATAGTTTTACTTTAAATAAACAAGTAAAATCATTTTTTTGGTATTATTATTTTTATATATTACTTTTTATTTCAAGTAGTAAACATTTTTTTATAATTTTATAACGCTTAGTTAAAGGGTATATAAACTAAATCATTACTAATGAAAAACATTTGTTTATAATTGCCATCATTCACCACTTATTTTATCAGTCTTTGACGATTTTTTAATTATATTTTATAGGTGTTAAGCATTTTAATTTTGTGTAATTATAGAGTCACTTATAGTGTTATTTGTAAATTCTTTTCATTGTTAATTGTAGCTTACACCTTTTATTTAAATTTAATTTTATATATTTTATTTGCGTTAATCCATGAGCAAGTGGTGCTTTACCGACGTTGATTCCAAGAAGGTGACCATGGAATAGGACCCAAATGGATGTTTACGCTCTATATTATATGTTTATCAAATTGTTTCCTAATTATATTAACTTTTTATAAAATTATTTTCTTCATTTACAACAAATAATGAAAATATTTTTTCTGCAGAAATCAACAATAGATGTGTGTAGCATTGATATCTGAGGAAATAATAAAAATCATTAAAAATATGTGAATGGCAATAAATATTAGACAACACAATATTAAGACACACTCACCCCCACTTACTCCTCAAAGATCACTTTCTGTCGAGATTTTTAATTAGGAGTTTATAATTTCTGCGTTAGGAATAAAAAAAAAAGGTCCAATTATTTCAATTGGCGTAAGTTTTTTGTTGAAAAGCTTGAACAACAGTTCAAAAAATACGGCTTAGTGATTCAAAAATCTATTGCAAAAAAAAACGTTTTTTAAAAAAGTTTTTGTATTTTAATATAATAAAACACAAAAAAATTCTTACCTAATAGTACTGTTAGAATACCCAATCTAATTTTGAGAGACGCTATTATAATCGTAAATCATCTTGAAAAGAAACAAAGTTCAACAGACCGTTCAGCTGGCTAAGTTTTTTTTTCTCAGGTATTTTGAGCCGCAGTCCTGAAAATGTTAAGTAAATAAGCCTGAGCTTGGATCTTTCACAGTTTTATATCTGAAAAAAAAAGCCTAAGTTATTCCTCAATTTAAAATGGGGATTAGGAAACCCTCCCATAATTTAAATAAAATAACAATGAGTAGGTAATGCCTACCCTTCATTATTGCTCATCTCTATTCAAATTTGTCGCTTAGATTTTATTTCGCAAACTTCAAAGTGAAAAAAATGACTTTTCCTCAAGTACAAAATGAAAAAAATATGATTATGGTCTTTTAAAAACCTTAAATGATTTGTGTAAAAAACTATCTTCAAACTCGATTGTTTTTATAAATTACTTATTATGTATCCATGTTAGATATGAATATAATTTTACCAACTCTTTGACTCTTGTTTACCTACATTTTATCTAAAAAAAATGTTTATAATTTTGTTCACTATGTCTAATCTCAATTTTAAACATAAATTTTGCATGAAGCTTTTCACAAGATGTTTTTTAACTGAATCACGACCTGAACTCAGTCCCAGTTGATCACAAGAAGTCGAGCAAAAAAAATCTAATGGAGTCTGCCAAAGATTTTCTGAAAAGAACAACTAGTTGCGATATTACCACATTGACCGGGATCTCGCCAACTCGATGCTTATGATTTATTTAAACCACAAACAAAAGCTTCCAAACACATCTTATTATTATTTCTGATTAACCTTTGTCGTTTCTCTAATGAGATTTCTGCAAAATCTAAGGTAAATAAAACAATTCAGATTGCTAAAATTTAATATTGTAACGAAAACAAACTTTGCATAATACAGTATAATACAGTATAAAAAATCATTAGTTTTCATTAATTATTGAGTCCCATGGCGCAGCGGTTAGCGTTGTGGGCTTCCGTGCCAGACCTCTCAGGCTCGATTCCCAATACTAACACCATTTTTTCGATCGATTTCTGTTCAAAGGCATGGGTGTTTGTGATGTCCTTCTGGGCGTAGCGAGAGCAATTAGTTTACTACAAGTCCTGTCCTAGCCTTATCTTTCTATCTCTACTACTCTTTTTGAACACAAGAGAGGTTGAGCGACTGAGTAACAGTTTTCGTATGAAAACTTCTGTTGAGATATCTCCATTAGTAAGAAGCCATATGCTCTACATTGGAAGCGGGCATGGATTAAAAAAATATATCGGAAGTTTTGAGCACATTTATTTGAAATATAATATAGTGCTTGATAATAACAAAGATATCGTATCATGTAATAATTTTGAAAATTTTATTATGCAAAGTTTGTTTTAGTAAGTGACATTTCTACATCGGTAAGACATACCGAACATTAAATATTATATAAGAGTGGCTGAACATGTAGCCGCTTTAAGATTAAATAAAGACACTTTAACATTTTCAAATCATTTATTATTCGAGAATCACTCGTTTGATGCAGATGAAAGGGTTCAATTATTACATAAAAACACACGCGAACATAAATTATTTTATCAAGAAATTTTATTTAGAAATAAATTTGGCTCAGCTTAACAGTTTTCTTATTTTAAATGAACAATTAAATCTCTCAAACTCCCCATTTTTAAACCTCTTTGTATGATTATCATTAATTATAAACTGAAATACTTGATATCAATTAATTCTCTAATAATAGGTCGGATAATAACCCACAAATTTTATTTTCCACTTTTGCATGCTAATTTCTGGCAATTCAGTACTTTCAAAATACACAATAATTCATCCATAGGTGGGCGATAGTCATAATCTACTCACATAATTCATTAAAACTAAATAATATCAAAAAATCTTGCAGTCATATCAATTAGGTTAAAAATAATTATACTGAGAGATTCACTTGTATGTTTGTATATAAACGATACAAACTGTTTGCTACTCGTCAGTTCAAGTACATTCGTGCACTTGAGAAACCTGAAGATGCCGAAAGGTGAAAACCGTGTCGTTAATGACAAGATTAATGGAAGAGTACAGTATTCAGACAATTGACATTTGAACGTTATTTGATTTTATTGGATGCAAACAATGCGGGTAAAGTTAGTTACTAATGTTTATAAGCTTTACAATGAAAATACAATTACTTTATCATCCACGATGACAGCTTATGCTTATACCATAGATAATTCCAATATTACTTATTATTGTCTATGGTGTATATTTTGACAGCTGTCGCATAGAGAGACATTTCAATGTCGAAAATAGATCTATAACCTTTTAGTAGCCGTAGATAATAGTAATTACCTAGCAGACCGGCTATAATTTGCAACTATTAATTTAATTAGTTATTGAAAAGATAACTCGTCTGTGGCAACCATCGAGCATCCATCCAACTAACCATCCAACTAATGACGCCCGATGAGTTGATGTTGACGAGTCCTGCCTACGTATATATTCTCGCAAGTAGTATTCGGTTTTTTTAAAGTATAATAAGATGTATCTTACAATATGTCATAGCTTTGGTATGAAGTCATGACTAAATATACTATGACAGTTTGTCTACAGTTGCGCGTGCATGCATGTTCTCCGGGTACCTCGTTTGCGCTCGTCTCCAGAGCGTGAGCATGGGAAACTATCTCGGGTCACGTGAAATATTCCCCGATACTGCGTGAACACGTGAATTTTGGGTTCCAGGACATGTTCTGGAACCATTCGTTCCTTGATGTATGGCTACCTTTACCAACAACACACAAACTGTGTAGGGCTATCATGAGACTATTTTTTCTTTGTCACTGAGCTCCGATTTGAGATTCATAAGTCTCATGACCCACAAGCTATATAATTTTTATGTCACGGATTTGTTTTTGCTACCCAAAACCGTAGTAGATCCTGTAGTATTTAAAAAATATATATATAATGTGTATATATGTTTAAACGAATATTTCTCTTCATGAAGCTCAGTATATTTTTTTAAATATGTAAAAAGCAAAAATAATAAATACTGTTTTGAAATTATGTTTCGATTATAAACACATAATTATTATATAGTCTTAAATATATATTTTTTTTAATTTTTGAAATAACATGTGTTAGTTTCATTTTTTTTTTATTTATAAAGATAAATACATACATGTAAACATAATACTTATTGTAGCACTGGACTAGTAGTGTTTGCCTTCTAGAAAAAAAATTCTCAATAAATTAATGTACATAGGCAATATCAATATTTACTGCTTTTTACACTTCCGCGAATCGTTTGTCGCAAATGTTAAGCGTATCTAGAGTTTTTTTGTCTAAGGAGCAACTCCCTAAGTAAATAGTGTATTGATTCTTCCATTAGCTTGTCCTGTAGTTGAATAGTTTACACTGTTGTGATTTTGTTCTGTTTAATTGGGGTGCTTTCGATTTTGTATTGCCGGTCGATACTTTTAATAAAATTAAACTGAGTTTTCAATTGATTTATGAATTTGTGGATATGATGATATTAACATTCTTTTTTACTCATCTGATTCCTAAAATGCACATTTATAAAAAAATAGTACTTTATCAGCCGCAACATTGTATCCCAACACTTTCCGAAAAAGTAAAGTTTAGCGACTGAATGACAATCTGTTCTCAGATAAACTTTTTTTTGATATAATCCATTGTAAGTTTATTATTTACCACATTAAACGAAAATAATTGAAAAGCTGCATCGGTTATAATCTAGCCGGAATTTCCTCATTTTCCTAATTGCAAAATAGCAATTAAGAAAATGTAGAAATTTTCTATATTTTTGACATCTTACTTGGTTCGATTATTCTGTTCTTAAAAAACCAAAAAGTCATTTAGTAAAATATTGGTCTTAAGTCTCTTCTAGAATAATTAATAATGAGCATTGTTTCAGTAAAAAGCAGCAAGTTTTTGAAAGCCTTTTCATGTAGCAAGTAAATATTCCCGCAGCCGGTCGCTAGCGGGTAACTAACCACTAGGGCGTACCACTTTTATATAATAACGGTAAATCATTTTTTTTTTGATTATATTTTATATTACAAAATAAATTTATGAAATTATTGTTTTTTTTACAATATAGTCGGCCTTAAATTAAAAATGAAACAATAACAAAACTTTATAAAATATGTAAAAGTTTTTACAACACATGAAATCAACACGAAAAAAACATCACGGACACTAATTTGAAAAAATCACAATTTTTATTTTTTTACCGGTTCCTGATCAGGCGGCCATTTGATCGCTTCATCTATACCCTGAAAGACACACTTATATTCTTTCTTGTGTGTCATATTGGTAAAATAATATATAGATAATGATTTGTATTATACAAACATCGTTTGAAAGTTTTTGACACTACTCTCTACGGCAATTATTAAAACAGCAACATAATTAAGCGCAGTATTTAATTTAAAATTAGATCGCTTGAAAAATCTTAAACACCACTGACACGTACGTATTCTCTACAACGTTTGTAGACATAGCAAAATCAAAATAAGCAGTCGGTAAAAAAATATTATAGAGATGAAATAATGTGTGGCATCAGTCTCTCAGCACTTTGTGATGACTAGATTAAAAATAAAAATATATTCCTAATGTGGAACATAGAACCTTCTTATTGATATATCTTGACATAAATTTATTTGTTAGCGCTTATTAAATTAATTCATATTTACTAGACGTCTTTCGGGATCACGACCGTACCAATCCCAATTTGGTATTGAGAAAATGAAAGAGGGAATATATTGACTTTTAGCAAATCCGTAAATTCTTAGGATTTTTGATTTAAAAATCCTTGAAAGAGTTAAAAAAAACGAGTCACGCTGGTAATTTGGGCAAATCGGTAAATTCCTGGGTTGGAAATTGGAAATAAAATTGTTTGAAAATTCCTATGATTTCATAATTGTTGACCAAAAGTTTTGTCAATCCTAATTAATACACGATTTATGTTGAGTATTCAATCCCGAGATTTTAAAATAGTCAATCCCGGGATCACAAAAAAGGTCCGGGATTGGATACCCTACTTACGAGTAGTATAACACCCCTGTCGGAGCATCGCTTCAAACCTGGTCATATATCGATCGGTCAACTCCTTATTTTTAAGAGGGGAATTATGGTGCTAGGAAACTATTTATTTTTATCTAGTCACTAAGAAACTAGGAGTCGAATGGTTATAACATTATAATCATGACGTGTAGTTGGTTTTTCTCAACACATATTATTGATTAAGCCGCAATACGTTTAAGCCATTTATATAGTCTTAAAATACACTTCAGTCCCAATTAGAGTATGAATATAATAGCCTATTTCAAAAATTTACGTTTCAAATAGAAAAATGATTAATCAAAAAAAGTTTATCTACTATAACGTCTTAAGCAAATTGTGCCATGTAGGGTATCCAATCTCGGAGCCTATTTTTGATCCTGGGATTCCGGGATTGAGGACTCAACATGAAATCGTGTATAAATTTAGAAAACATTTGGTGTCATGGAATTTTCCCATTTGCCTAAAATACCAGCGAGACTCGTTTTTTTTTGGCTCTTCTAAGAATTTCAAAATCTCAAAACCCAGGAATTTACCGATTTGCCCAAAATATCAGCTTGACTCGTTTTTTTTAGCTTTTCTTAATCTAGAATCCTATAAATTTACGGATTTCCCTAAAAAATTCTCAATCCCGAGATTTCGGAATAACAAAGTTGGGCGGGATTACGGGATCCGTAATCCCAGGATAGGAAAGCCAAGTGCCATGGTTGAGTTTAGCTATTTTAAATTTACTTAGTACAAACGATTTTAATTAGTTTAAATAAATAATGTGCATTTTTTTACAAGAAGAATCTTATTTCTTATATAATCGTGAAATCATCGCGTACTTTTGTATTGATTTTAGTCGTTAAATTAACGAACACAAATCAGCCACATACAGCATTTAGAAAAAAATAAGGAATAACACAACGGTTTCTAATATTATTTTCAAAATAAATAATAACGATTAATAATAATTTTCGGTTCGGGTTTTGGTTTACAAGAAACAAAATCATTTTAAATGTGTAATTTAAGTTATTTGCATAAAACAAGAATTATTTAAGGTGATTTATTACCACCGAGTACCAAAAATGATGTATTTATAATTTTGTGGGGGTAGCACACAGGCTATCACAACGTAACGTCCAATTAACAATATCGCTAAGAATCTTTTGACCCATTTTTTCACTTGTACAAGCGATAAGGGTGCAGCACTGTTTATTAAAAAAAACATGAGCACTGCAGAAAATAACATAAAGAAATAGTTTTAATTTTTTCAAATATGTCATCGATAATTATATATGACCTAAAAAATAAACTTACATAGATGATTTTAACAGATAAGATTTGTGATGATATCTTTATTATACTATCATTGTTTTGTCTTTGAGTAGTATCAATTGTACAGTCAAACTAACAGCTAAGAGCAAAAGGTATATTCCATTTTATGAAACTTTTTTATCTGGAGTTGAAGCCGAGTGGTCAACGCTATAAATTGTTTATCCACTAACGCGTTGAAGATTTGGGTCTGAAATGAATATTCATTCCATTAATGGATTTTTATCAGAAGGCATGGATACTTTTGACGATATATATGTATATCTTCCCATCCACATTCTAAGCGATACTGAATACAAAGCTTAGAAAGAGTAATTTTACTCAATATTATTCCTTTCCAAAAATACTCTTCGTCTCTGAAGAAAGAGAATTAACATATGAGCTCTCTGAAGAAGCTCTGTTACGAATACGTAGACATGATAGGAAAATCTAAACCAAATCTGCTTAAAAGTATATTTTAAATAAAATGTATAACTCTGTAAAAGTTTTATTATCTTAATATATTAATAAATATTATATTTAAAAAAACTACACCCCCAATGACAATACCACCAGGCTCAGCGTGATATCGTCTAAACAACAGAGCACGCGTCAACATAATATCATAGTTGGCCCACTTTTCAAGTTGATCAATAACTTTGAGCTTTCTGCTTTAAGATTTTAAGAAAGTTACATGAGGCTTTTTATAATTTTTATACACTCTCAAAGTGAGGTTACTTTGGCGTTGTAAATTATTGCTTTTACATAGTTCCCTGGATTACTTCATTTATTTGCGCGGTTTTGTAAAATATACTTGAGAAGAATACTAGGGGTACAGTGGTTTTACTATGTCAGCACTCCAAAGTTAAAGGAGTGAGTTAACTGTACAAGTATCACGTACAATATTAAAGTTTACCATGTCATGGTTTGGGCATTATTTCTTATGATTTTTTGTTCCAAAATATTTGGCAGCATTGCTGTTATCCCAAATGGTTTCTTTTTTCCCTAATTTATTTAACGTTTTTAAGGATTAGCGTGGACTTTTGAAAATGAAATTTAAAATTCATACAACATACAAGGAAGAGCTGCTAATGTGACGCTTAACTCAATTTTGGCTTGGGCACCTCTTATATAATTGACCTTTGCATTCGCTAAAACAGAAGCCATCCTAATAAAAGGTACCTTCACTATTTCATTGCAATAGACCGCCCACTTTCCGAATGGGTAATACTAGAGTTTAAATCTCTAACATGGTGACATACCAGCTGCTTACCAGTGCTTTGCTCGACTAGCGGCAAGGGACTGGGGGTGTGAAAGTAAGAGATATCAACATTTCATATGACGCCTTATTTTTAGGCATGTGGTTCCAAAAACGCCAGCTCCAATTTTTCATAATATACGTCTAATTCAGAGATGCAAAACCAGAGATCTACGGACAGCATGCGACCAGCTTTTTTTCGCAGCCCTCGATTTTTTTCTTGACATATAAATGCAGTAAGGATTTATATTTTGAGTAATTAATAACATTTATTAATAGTTTAACATTCTCAAATGCTAAATCTAATGAATAAGCTTTTAATTTAAAAATACAAAAATCCCATTACAATTATTTTATAAATACAACATGTATTAAGATGTTTCGTAAACGAATAGTTTCGTTTTTTCTTGCGGCTTGAACCCATCATATTTTTTTATACAACCTGCTAGAGGAAATACATTGCATATGCCAGTTCTAATTGGGCAACGATGCGCGTTTATTGCCATCGCCATAGAACATCTTCAACTGATGTTCTGCTGGTGCTTGCCGGAATGTTTCCATAAAATGACTTCCATGTGAAAATTCGTATTGTAAGGATATTACTGCGAGAGGAGGAGGTATTTAAGGTTAGGATTCTGATATCCCCATCTCCTGGCCAAGATTCCATGGAGCGACACCATTACATTCGATGCAGTTTTGCGAATCTGGCAGAGAAGATGGGACATCTTTGCAAGACCTACCTACTACTACTTTCCGAAGATAAATTGACGAATAGACATAACCAAAGTCTTTCCTCCTCCAAATCACTGAACGAGCCCATTCATTCGGGGTCAAGCTCTATGAGTTTTACCGGTTAGTGGAAAAGCCAGAATTCAAATGTGGCTCTACAACGTAGGATGCTGAACACATACAATAGGAGTGTCACAATGTATGAGGACATGTAAGTGCTGCGCAAGTCGATCCAATCGTCTATTGCAGTGCTTTCCAATCTGTGGGCGCAGAATATGTTTTGTATTGAGGAGGGCCGCGGATTATTTTTTTCAGATTTAGAGGGTCGTGGAATGAAAAAGGTTGCGAAGCACTGGTCTATTGACCGATCGGCCACGACAACTTGGTGGCTAATGGATGATTTTAAATTATTATCATTTGTTCAACTTTTCTTTAAAGAGTGTTCAAATCTAAAGATGGCATTAAGAAAAAACTAGTCATGTTACCAGGACGGAATAAGGGATAAGAATGAAAATATCCGCGCTTTTCATAAAAAAACATTGTATTGTATATATTATATATCGACTGTGGAAAGAAAAAGGGACGTAACCCACAGTTTTTTCAAAGCAGATTTTTTTTTCGATAATCACAATGTATCAAAATTGATACACGTTCTATCAAAAGGATGCAAGATGCAATTGCCGAATTAGTATGTAAATTTAGCTTTTAAGTTTGAAAAAGATGACCTTGTAAAAAATTAAGACCAAGAAAAGACTGAAATAAAGATTTTTCCTAGACAATTTCTATAATTAATATTAGATTATGTCAAATAAACACCAGCTTAGAAGTCTCCGTGCACTTCAAGGTTGTGTATAATTCATAATTTGCATATGGCCCAAAATCCTCAAAATACGTTTTTTGCGCCTCCTGTGTATGGGTTACGTCCTTTTTTCTTTCCACAGTCGATATGAAACTCTTGGCGTACTAAGGCGTACAAAATCTCCGTTAAACTCTCAGATAAGAAACTATCTGAATGTTAATGGCAAGACACGTGATAGCTGTCCTTAAACTAAGTAATATAAGTCAGGTTACTTACAGTATTTATACAATAAAATGTCGAATAATAGCTGTATGAAAAATCCATTCAATTTGTCAAAGCAGGGTTTGTCTGAACGTTGACCAGAACGTTGCCCATTGTCGACCGGATGATTGCGTAGCCATTAATGGTTGCTTTACCTTGAAATGAAAGATTCAGAGAAATTTCTACAGTAGAAAATGCTTTTAAGTCTGATAATAATTAGAAAGCGACCCAAAGAATTATAAATTCAACTTAACATTTCTTGCCGGAAAATAAAGTATTATCGAACAGTTTTGATGTGATTTTCTACCAATTGAAATTGGTTAGCAGAGACGATGCATAGCATTTAAATTCTTAAAATTTTGTATTGTAAACACTGTTTTATTTACTCAATACATAAAATTCATATAACTTGCAAAAATATTTTAATAAAACATAACTTAAGTACTTAGTAATAGATGCTGATTATTTTAAGCTTTCCTAGCCCTATCATCTTTTTATCACTACTCTCTCACAATTATAGTTCCTCAGCTTAGTCGTTATAACAATATTACCTAATATTATTTTTTTAATACATAATATATGTAGGCATTAGCGATATAAACTGTTAATTAACTTTCAGTTCAACTTCATCCGAATGTGAATGTCTGAAGATGCCGAAAGGCAAAACCCTGTTCGTCAGCGGCAAATTATATTGAATGCAATATTTGAATGTTAATAAAAACACAATATTTCTTTGTACTTCATTTTTAATTTATTTAAAAAAAAGTCAGGAGCGGTCCTGACCTTTTTAAATAAAGTGTAAATAAAATACAAAGGAATATTGTGTTTTTATTAATATAATGCATTCCCACCAAGTACTGACAGTGAACACCCTAAAAAAAATATTTGGATGATTGAAATTGTATACAGAAGTCCAATTAAATATCATCAGTCTTGATTAGATATCTTGAAAAATATCTATAGTTTATTCTTCTTAAACTAAACATGTTTTGTCCACATCCCAAATTAGTATATAAAACTTCAATAATGATTAAGTCGTAGATTTTTGTAAATTAAAATAAGCAATCTTTTAAGTGGTCTACAAGATTTAAATCTGTGTGGGTTGATTGGTATAGAATGTTAACCAAACGATTATTTAAAAAATATTGTACGATTCCATTATTTTCAACCAATTCCTAATGTATAACATATGGCTTTTAACTGTTAGTTACTCAGTTTCTCAACCTTTTCTTTTTTGAAGAGAGTAAGAATAGAAAGGAAAGGGCTCGGACAAAACTAGTGGTAAACGAATCGCTCTCGCTTCGCCCTGTTATTTAAGGATTGAAAGGGCAGGTAAGAATTTTCAGACATCACAAACACCCATGCCTTTGAAAAAATGCTGCTCGTACTGGGATTCGAACTTATGAGATCCCTCACTGAAACCAAAGACTTTGACCACTACACTATTCTATTAATTTAAATGATACCTGAAAAGAATCAGCTAATAAATTCTAACTTTTATAAAATGAGCGTAATATGCTCATATGTGATAAGACAGTGCTTTATTTGTTTGCTTCGCAATATTAAATACTCATTTTGTAAAATCGAACCGGGGGATCGCATGTTACTTGACTATTTGAGCCTAAAAATGTTGGGAACGCGTGATTTTTAGCATAAATACGTTTTTTCCATTTCAAACGTTATATCAGCATATAGGGGATAGTTAAAAGTTTCATTGCCTTACCCTTTAGAACTCTATGGTAAAAACATTATTATTACATTATTTTAACAATAAAATAAAAATGAAATCACTATTGTGTAATTTTTATTTTGTTTTTCAATCGGTTAATGGATTTAAAAGTCATGCAGTATGTTAACATTCCTTTCACTATCTACCTTTTAAAAACGAAGTAAGAAAAACCATTCGTCAACCGCGAGTCTATTCGTAAACCTACCCAAATTTCTATCATTTCCTACTAAAAATTAGGTTAAGCTTCTGAATAACAACCAATTCTAGTCAAACGATTACGTATGCCTTACAACGATAGTTAATATAATTTATAAAAAGATTTCATCTCTTTTTATTTTAATTATTGATAAAGTATAATATTAGCAACTTTACTTTTTAGATGAATATTTTATTTACAATATCCCTTGTATTTATTTCTAGTATTTTTATTTGTTTAATTATAATTAAAAAAGCCTATTCAAAAACTGGGTATGTCTTTTGAAATTATTTGTAAAACCAGACTGAAAACCGCTAAAGATCTCTTACAAATCAATTTTGTTGAATATACGCAGAAATAATAAATGTGTAAGGTTTTCTTGTGCAGACACCACCTTAGAACTCTAAAAAGTCATTGATAGAAACTGATCAAGCGTAACTCAATATAGAGAAAATTATAAAAGGTTTGAATCATTTTGCATTCAAGCAAGAAGGTAATAAGTTGACTATTTAATAAGATTGATGCATTAGGTACCATATTCAGGGGTGGGCTAGAGGAGCTCGCGCGAGCTCCTTGTTAATCTAAGAGAAAACAATATTCTTAGATCAAATTAGTATATATTTGCGATTTCTGACTCTCTGACCAGTATACACGGTAGTACATTTTCAGCCATCTGCATTGATAAGTTTACGGTAAATTGCATATGGTAACATATTATAAGTGTATTACGTAACAATCGATTTATTTAAGTATTGCATATAATTGCATAGTAGTGACAACAAAAAACACCGATAATTGCTTCCAGATAAAGCGAGACCCTTGTTAGCATATTGGCAGCCCACCGCTGATCATATTATATTTAAAACTAGCTGGCCCGACGAACTTTGTACCGCCTCAGAATCAATAAATGTTGTTCATTTATTGGCTGAATTATGTTCAGTTTAAATGAATACTCAAAATGAATTAAGTTCAATTAATGTGCAAAATTCAAAATGAAAATTATTTTAATTACATTGAAATGATGTAATTCACGTGGCACAGTCAATAGATTTAAAGGAATGCAGTAGATCAACGATTTGATTTTGAATTGTGAAGTTAAAATGATCCACATCTTTTTTCTTAGCCGCAAGAATTGCTCGTTCACTCAACCAATTGTGATAAGCAATAATGTTTGGGAACACTTTTTTGATAAGGCCGTCTTTCGTTGAGACAAAATTGCAAAAATTCGGCGGAAACGAAATCAATCCGTTCAATTCGTCGACAGGAACACGGCCGTCACCAATATTCAGCAATAGCTTGGAGAAATCTTCGGCGGATGGATCGTTTAGAAATGCAACTCGCATGTTTGTCGTTAGCTGAAGTTTCTTCACATAGCGCCACAGTGTCGATGATTTGAGGCAAGCGTTTATTTCATCGGCAGCGGTTGATCTTTGAATGACTGGTAGTGTTTAGCAGAAATCACCAGATAGTAAAATCATTGCGCCTCCAAAACATCTTGAGTCATTGCGATGATCTTTCATAGTTCGGTTAAGTGCTTCCAATGCGGAGGAAAAATATGCCACCATTTCCATCAATTGCCTTCATTAACGTATCGTTCACTTCCTTCTGTTGGGGCTCAACAGTGGTACATATAACATTTTTAGTACTTTTTCCACATAAAATTTATTGGATCAGGACCGGTTTCGCTCATTGCGAGTATTATCAACTGAAGTATTGACAGTGAACACCTTAAAAGTGAGTGGTACATTTGTTCAAACTGATTGGTTCAGTGCATCTCGATCACATTCACGTTCACGTTCCAATTCTTGATTAAAAGCGTCGTTTATTCCATGATCTGGCGGCGCATCATGCAGCGCACGAGGTAACACATGTCTTCAATCAAAAGCAAAGCCTGGTTATTTATCTCCTCATTCACTTCGAGATCGGGATTCCCTGAACTGACACGAATTTGGTGTAAAATGTCTTCGGACATGTCATCCTTGTACTTGTCCTACAGCTTACGAGGATTCGATGGGAAGCATGTCGAAATAATGAAAGCAAATAATGTGCGTATCTGACTTAGAGATGCAGAAAAAAATACTTCAGCGACTGTCATGTTCCAATGAGTATCGTTTTCAAGCAAATTGAGCTGTTAAAATGCGGCACGAAATGTTGGGCATACTACGCCATTGACATTTCGAAGTGATTCAAATGATGACGACCCACAAACATTCACCAGCTACAACCGCAAGTAGAAACATTCGTCATTCTTCGGATGAACTGTGTAAATGCAACCAAAAGCATCAATAGAACGCCCATCTGGGTGATCAGGAACCGCATCGCCTTGTTTCAGACTTTGAAATTTCTTCGATGAAGCGTTCCAAGTGTAATAACGTGGCATCTCAAAGTAGAGCAACATTCGTGCAAACGGATCGCTTTGGCAAATCGAAAAGAAACTGGTCAATGTTGTCGATGGAGGTGTTTCAACACGTTGAGCAACATTCGGTGCGTTGAAATAAACTCTTTGACCATTCCCCAGATTCTCCGCCAAATGTACAACAGTGGGATGACGTTCATGAATGGAGGATGAGAATATACGCCAAACCGCCTCATCGTTCCCAAAGACGCGATGCTTAATAATGCAGTTCATCAGCAACCGGATTTTTTGTTTGAAGACACGTGCAGTGGTGTCGTGTCAATCACTTGGTGTTTGTCCGGGGAGCAGCAGTTGAACAATTTCTATCCATTTCGGATTGTACCTAGAGGTGGTGAATAAATCTGGACGACCGTACATCTCCGGTAGAATAGTCAATCGACCAACATAAGCTGCATCTCTTTCGGTGCTGATTGCATAAATGAATATACTTCTCCGAACGCAGTTTGCTTGGTTCAACCGAATGAAATTAGCCGCTCGTTCTACGGAGCTGTTGCTGGGAATTATAGGTTTTTTTTTCAGATTTTTCATGTTTACAGAACTGAAAGACTTTTAGAAAACCATCCTGGGCACTCCTACAGATTGGTTTAGAAGTACTTGGCATAGCTGATACCTCTTTATTTCACTGTATTTGAAATAATAAAATTATGTCTTTACAATGTTGACAAACAATCACATTCGTGTGACAGTTGCTAAGGAATGTGTTGGTCTAGGATAAAATTGTTTTCAATGCATGTCACCAACACAATGACAGGGCGCTTTTCAAAATTATTCAAATGATACTTTTTTATAATTTTACGAAAGTTCATTCTAAATTTTCTTATTTTTTATATTACGAAATGATATAAATCTTCATTATAACAAAGAACACAACATTTTCCAAATCTTCAATATTATATTTATGAGATTTTCTTTCATTAGAAAAAAAAACATATTTTTGTTTATTGTTCAACATATCGACTGTGGAAAGGAAAAAGGATGTAACCCACAGTTTTTTCAAACCACCTTTTTTTCAATATTCACAATGTATACAGCTTGATACATGTTCTATCAAAAGGGTATAAGTTGAAATAGCCGAATAAGCATCTTAATTTCGCTTTTAAGTTTTAAAAATATGAACTTGTAAAAAATTAAAACCAAGAAAAAAGACTGAAATAAAACTTTTTCCTGGACAATCAAGGTTGCCGTGCACTTCAAGGTTGTGTATAATTCATAATTTTCATATGACTAAAAATTACTAAAATACGTTTTTTGCGCCTCCTGTAAAATTTGATATGTGAGAGTTACGTCCTTTTTCCTTTTCACTGTCGATATACAAACAATTATATATGGGGGTCAAAACTAAAATAATGATTTGATATTTTTCTATAACAATATAATATACTGATATTTTTCCTTTGTTTTATGCTTATTCTGCTATTTTAGGTGGAGACAAATTTAATAAATCGTAGATCATTAAAATCAGCCAAGCCTTTCTTGAGTTATACGTGGTGTAAATAACCCGACTTTGTTTTATATATATAGATGGTATTATTAGTTGCTCTAATTTTGTGAATCACAATTTTTTATGAAAGGCGAAGACCGACTATCTTAACATTAATAGCCGATAAAATAATCACTTTTCACAAATGTGTGTGTACTGATGTCCACTTCGCCCAATGATAGCGCTTTATTTTGAACACCAAACTTTTTCGGCCAATTGGAATGGACGTCTTTTTATATTCAAAATTCAAATTTCCTGGCTTAGAACTAAAGCATTGTAATAATATTGAGAGAACTTTATTTGAAAGTTTGCATGGCTACGAAGTTTTTTAAATAATCAAATGTACTGATTCGATTTTTTGAAGCTACAATTATAGGGCTAGGAGCTGATTTGACAGTGATTTTGTTCAGTGTCATCTTCTATTTATTAATAGTCGATAATGTCCGTTTTGATTGCATGATTTGTCACTGATTTCCCCTCCCCCTGAAGACGGTCCCCTTCCCCCCACCCCTCTGCCCGCTATCGCCATCCGTTCATTTTTCTCTGGCGTCTATTAGTGAATATTTGAAGTCATGACAAAACAATTAATTTTCGTACTGACCAAAAATATTCTGTCCAGCTGAGGATCGAATCCATGTCCCTTTTTCATTCTAATCGTTTGCACAAATATCCATTTTTCCACAAAGCGATTAAAATTGGTGAGGTGGAACATCTATTTATTTTAAAAATTTCAAACCAAGTGTTTTCTTAGTGACCTTACAATGACATCTGTGAAGCAATGCACTAAACGAATTTGAATAATTGGAAAATAGAATATGTCAAATACTTATGAGATATTTTTCTTTTTCTACGAAATATACTTGAACATTATTCCAAATATTAAATAATTTACGCAATTTCTGCTCCTACGAAAAATGGTTGTTAGCAAACTTGAACATTATTCTAAATATTAAATAATTTACGAAATTTCTGCTCCTACGAAAAATGGTTGTTAGCAAACTTGAACATTATTCCAAAAATTAAATAATTTACGCAATTTCGGCTACTACAAAAAATGGTTGTTAGCTAACATAAACATTATTTCAAAAATTCAATAATTTACGAAATTTCTGCGACTACGAAAAATGGTTGTCAGCAAACTTAAACATTATTTCAAAAATAAAATATTTCACGAAATTTCTGCTACTACGAAAAATGGTTGTTAGCAAACTTGAACATTATACCAAAAATTAAATATAAACGAAATTTCGGCTACTACAAAAAATGGTTGTTAGCAAACTTGAACATTATTCTAAATATTAAATAATTTACGAAATTTCTGCTCCTACGAAAAATGGTTGTAAACAAACTTGAACATTATTCCAAATATTAAATAATTTACGAAATTTCTGCTCCTAAGAAAAATGATTGTTAGCAAACTTAAACATTATTTCAAAAATAAAATATTTTACGAAATTTCTGCTACTACGAAAAATCGTTGTTAGCAAACTTAAACATTATTTCAAAAATAAAATAATTTACGAAATTTCTGCTCCTACGAAAAATGGTTGTTAGCAAACTTGAACATTATTCCAAATATTAAATAATTTACGAAATTTCTGCTCCTACGAAAAATGGTTGTTAGCAAACTTGACATTATTCCAATAATTAAATATAAACGAAATTTCGGCTACTACAAAAAATGGTTGTTAGCAAACTTAAACATTATTCCAAAAATTAAATAATTTACGAAATTTCTGCTAACTATAAAAATAAAATAAATAAAAATAAAATAAAATACAATACAATACAATAGAATAAAATAAAATAAAATAAAATAAAATAAAATAAAATAAAATAAAATAAAATAAAATAAAATAAAATAAAATAAAATAAAATAAAATAAAATAAAATAAAATAAAATAAAATAAAATAAAATAAAATAAAATAAAATAAAATAAAATAAAATAAAATAAAATACCATAAAATAAAATTAAATTAAATACTTTGCAACAAAAATCTCACGTTGCTGGGCAACGGGCTTACAGCTAGTTATTAATTAAATGTGTATTTTTGTGTATCATAACAAAACTACGCAATAAAATAAAATTAGCAGCATCCCAATGTTAACATGACTTCATTTGAAATATAGCACTAATATTCTGACTAAAAATTGTCGGATGAATAAAATTAAAAACTGCACATGTTTATTTGCAGACAGTAAACATACGTTCGATATTTATAATGTTTACAACGTCATTAATCACGACATTTTCATCAACATGGTACCGCAAAAAATCCAAAAATAAACGGATTTATTTGCCAGTAATATAAATAGCTCGTTGAACTGAAATAAAAATGATTTTCCGACGAATCTTTAATTCATACATTCACTTTTAGGGTGTTCACTGTCAATACTTGGTGGAAAGGCATTATATTAATAAAAACAATAATCCTTTGTACTTCATTCCACTTTATTTAATATGTCAGGACCGGTTTCGCTCATTGCGAGCATTGTCAACTGATAAGAAATATAATTTAACAATGCTATTTATACAAAATTGAAAAGTTATACACAACAGTTGGCATTGAAAAGAAATTGCCAATTACATTAAAGTGATTCTAAAATAACACAAAATTAAAATGTTCAACACAACTAACATATAATTAAAAAGTCATCCCAGATTCATAAATTCAGAATGCGATTGAAAGTAATTACAAACATAATTAAAATTTGGGAAATTTTTGATAAAGTGATAAAATGTTACAATAATAAAGTGAATATGCTTAATGATATGAATATGCTTAATGATAGTTTTATGTTTTCCCCGCTTCCAAGTAGTTGGTGTGTTCATTCATCACTTAAACAAAATCGACAGCCAGGAAGATTCTGAAAAACAAATTTTTCAAAGACCATATCAATTCTCACAAAAGAAATCTATATTTATTTTATTTTATTTTTTAATTTATATAAAAGAATAGTTAACAAGGGCTAATGCAATGGATAAAGTAACGGGGAACTAGCAAAAATTATTTGATCGTTTAAAAGATCTGAATCAGGTAAAAATTTGAATCTATTGATTTCTAGGATTTCTTGCTTGTCTAGTTTGACAGACTTGTTATTTAAATGTAGAACTTTAAAGTTTCTACCAATATCGAAAGTGTGTTTATTTTGAAACAGATGGTTTCCAAATGAAGACTGTTCATCCCCTTTCTTAGCACAATTCAAATGCTCTTTGATTCTAATATTAAACGATCTACCTGTTTGACCAATATATTTGGCGTTACAGGAGTCGCAATTGAGTAAATAAATACCGCTTTGGTTCAAAAAGTTTAATTTATCTTTAGAATTAACTAAAACACGACTCAAGTTGAGTGTGTTATAAAAGGTTACATTAAATTTATTTCTATCAATTTTCCTAGCGATTTTTTTCTGTAACTCTACCCAAGTACATATCCTGACATATTAAATAAAGTGGAATGAAGTACAAAGGATTATTGTTTTTATTAATTCATACATTCATGTTGCAATGCAATCATTTTGTGTTTACATATATCATACGAGTTTTATTACAATTATGATATTTTGCTTTATTTAGCAAGTAAGTGAATGTTTAAATTTCAAATAAATCATAGAATAAATACAGAGCGCATTTTAAAATATTGGTGGGGCAGCGGGCAACACTTATTTTTTCTAATGAAATTGGACAAGGATAGTAAATACATAATTATTTTATTAAAAGTTGATATTAAAATTTAAAAAATGCGGGTCGATGTAAGCGAGTGCACAAAAATCAATCCACTGGCATAGGGTTGGGTATCCCTGCTCTAATACCAGTACATTAAGTTTTATAAATTATTTTATACAGTCGATTTATGGATTTCTGTCCGAAGGCATAGAGGACTTCGGTGTATTAAATTCCCTTTCTGCCATTCGTTCCTAAAATAAAAAGTAGTGAAATAAATAAATGAAATTTAATCATAAATTATCGTAATTAATACCATAAATCTTGCCCTAGCGTTATCGTTCTACCCATATTCTTTTTGGGACTAGCAAGCTTTTTCTGTAGAAAAACTTCTTAAAAATACGCTGTAACAACTTTGTATGATTTGTGGATTGAAAATGGTAAATAAAACAGTGGGGTTAAGCATTTTTTTAAAAACTATAATTATACAACATCTACATCATTTCAAACAAATCTTCTGAAACTTCATATCAATTTAATGGAGGGATTAATTATTATAATCTTTAAATACCTTAGCTACCATGAGGATCAAAATCAGTTTTTATTCGTTTATCCGAGAATCATACTTGTGTAGGAAATTCAAAAAAATGTGTATTTAAAGGATATTGAAAATAATAAAAATAATATCATTGATAAGGATTTATCCGGTCAATCGACTCGCAACTCGCTTAAACAATTATATTAAATTTTAGAACAGGCAGATCCGAATAGAAATAAAACAGAAGGTAGATGTCGTCGCCAATATTTCAAGAACACATAACTCATTTTCTTGGTAAAAGTACTTTTTCATGTGTTGCGATCTCTTATATTTTTCTATTTTTGATGTAATATTGTTTTATGTCTCTCCTGTAAAATTTACCCAAATTCAAAATAAGTGTTCTTGCAGTATTGGTGACAATATCATATTTAGAATAGTGTTTTTTTTCGTCTATTGGAACGGTTTACTTATGTCGTAACATGCAATTCTTGCAATACAGAAACATATAAAAAGAGATAGATACAAAAATAAATCGTAGATTGTTATAACCAAACCAAAATCGAATATAGTCGAATTCATTTTAATATAACTCAAAATGTATTCAAACGTGTATCAACTGATTGATATCAATATAAAGTATTTTTGTTATTGATATTGTTGCCTTCCTCAAATTTATCGTATTTTAGAAAAAATATTTTAAATTTTGAAATATTTGATTTTTAGCACCTCGATTTCCAATTTGAAGCATATAGTAGATAGACTCATAACGAAGTTTGTCTAAACAGGTCTTTTCCAGAATAATTGCTGAGTAACAGTTGCTCAACCTTTCTTTTTTCAAAGAGAGTCAAGATATAACGATAGGAGTAGTTGGTGGCTAATTACTATAGTTACGCCCCATTTTATATATCTTATGAGAGAATAATTTCAGAGAGCACAGACATCCATTCTTTCAATAGAAATCGATAAATTTAATGAAAAATCAATTTATGAAAATTATCCGTACTGGATTTCAAGCCTTTGAGTACCACAACCGAAACTAACGACGTTGATCACTTGACTGCAAACCTGGCTTATATTTACGCTACATAAAACCTAATATCAATTTATATAAGAACATAATCTTCGTAAAAGTCTATTGCCATACGGTATAAAATAAAGATTAATTGAGTTATCATTCTTTTATTATTTTTTTCAGAATAAACTACTTTTATGTCTGATTTATCTTCAATTAGTAATTAATTATCAATGTGACTGTTCTATAACAAAATTGGCGTTTTAATGGTTGAAATTTTTTGGATGTAAAAAAATAATTGCTTTTATTGGTGTGAACTGTAATATTTTTAATTGCTCTCAATGAGTGTAATTGGTCCAGATTATCGCACATATGTAGTTATGACATTAGTAAAAAAATAAGTGTTTATTTTTATAAATTATAGTAACGGCATTATTATTTCTTTCCACCAAGCGTTTAAAGTCATTATTTTTTTTTTTATAATTTAAGATTTCGACTGAAGGTGCTTGGTGGAATTTCAATATTAAATTAAAATATTCAATATCTCCGCTTTTATACCCTATATAAATATAGCCATAAAACCTTTTCCGACAAACAAAAATAAATATAATTCATAAAACAACTCACCATTCAAATCTGTGGGCATTCCCATGTGCTAACATTTTTCGCCAGCAATGGCTTTAAACTCAATGATTCATTTATTTCTTATATAAACACGAACTATTAATTTGCTAAGCGTCAGTTCAAGTTTATCCGTGCACTTGAACGCCTAAAGATGCCGAAAGGCGAAACCCGGGTCGTTAGTGACAAAATCTGTATGAATGTACATAATTTGAACGATTCAAAAGTCATTACATTAATATATGATCTTTATCATGTTAAAATGTTACTATTTCATATTAAAAGCATCATTAAAACTTACAAATCATAAACACCTAAGCTTGTCTTTATATTCAAACTAATATATTGGGATTATCATGAAAAATATCACTAATTAAATAACATTCATGGATTCAGTGTAAGTCAAAAGGTATATCTTTTAAAAAATAAATTTTACTTTGATATTCCAATGAACGAATTAAGAGCGAATATAATAAATTTGTTTAAAAAAAATCGCAGTTTTTATTCTCTTGATTGTTTTACAAATTGTGACATGTGTTTTGCCTCTTTAACATATAAAATATATGTTTTTATTATTCAAGCGAAAAAATAAAACGGAATTTCAACAAATTGTAAAAAATCAATACGTTTCAAATTTGATGGGGAAAAACCAAAATGAATACTGTTTCCATTCCATGGTCTCATTACATCGTAAATTGTTATATATATTTTAAATGTAATTTATCTTTCCTTAAGTTTAATATTTCATTCAGCAGGTACAAAAAAAACTGTCACTCATTTATTCATTTTATAAATATCCAATAGCTCTTTGAGCGATGGGTTTGTTTTTACATGGGTATATGTATATATCGTGTGACCCAAAGACAATATTGCTGCCGCCAAACATTTTATATTGTTTATGGTAGCAGTGATTTCCTTTGGGACACTTTATCTCTCTGAGCGTCTAATGGCCACTCCCCAGCCGGACTTTCCTCATAAAACCCCGACGATTCTGTGTACAGTGTGACTCGCAAAAAATTCTGAATACTTTAAATTTAATGCCGTGTGTTAACATATTGTCCCTTTGTGATAATGATTCGTTAAGGTTATTATCATTTTTTTTCTTGTAACTTTCGAGGAAATGAATTAAGTATTTTCCATTTTTTAGATAGTAATAATAAAAAAACATTATAAATGTATTTGCTAAATTCTTTTTTTCGAAGTTTCACTGAAAAACAAACAATAGCAGTAATTTATGGTGTGAAGCCAAATTGTGTAGTCTAAAAATAATCAAAAATATTTTTTGGCTATGACTCAGCTAATCTTCATTATGTGTGTAGGAATAGCTGGAATCACATTTAACTCAATGCGGACTATCTGATACTAGCAGTTGTATATAATTTAATTTAAATGATATTTGATCATCGCTGGAACTTCCGACCTGGGTAACCCGCACGATTTTAAAAGGACCTAATACCGAGCTATTTTCAACGGTTACCCGATTTTTTTCTTCTTCTCTTCTTCTTTGGCCATGTTTGCTTCCTATGTTTGCATATGGCCGCCACGCGGCAGCTCCATGTTTTCCTGTCTCTCACTAATTGCTTTGCATCGTCCCATGACATGCCAGCATCCCTCAGTTCCGCCGAGTACATCCTATGAACAGTACCCGACGGACGTCTGGGACGCCAGAATCTCACCCGTCGAAAGAAGAATCAGGCAGTATTGAGACTTTCCGGAGGCACCCGCAGCACGTCAGTTCCAACGTCTCCTTATAACCACTGACGTGACGGGACGCTGTCTTGTACGCTCTCTTATCTCTGAATTCCTCACAAAATCAAACCGCCTCACCCCCATCATCCGACGCAAGCATCTGTTCTCGAAGCTCGGTATACGGTTTTTTTGAGTCTTCGTCATGTGCCATGATTCGCAACCGTAAAGTAATACAATTGGAATGCAAGCGTTGAATAAGTGGCATTTGGTTTTAATCGAGTACAGCTGTGTGTCCCAGACAGTCTGCATTGAGTTGAATGTGGCTCCAGCTATTCCTAAGCGAATGACGAGCTTCTTTTTTGTACTACCGTCATCGGGAATATGTACGCCAAGGTACCTGAAGCTGTCAATTCTCTCGATGATCTGTCCCGCGCTGGTAATGGTCCTATCAGAGTCAAGACATGTTTGGTTACACATCACATTGGTCTTACTAGTATTAATTTTTAGACCAATGCGACCTGAGTTAGTACCTAACACATCAATAGTCTCCTGGATGCCCATATATGACAGCATCATTGGCATATTCAAGGTCATACAGTTTTAGACCGGGACCAACAGCTACACCTCGATCAGGCGGAATTGACCTGCGAAGTATGAAGTCAAAGATAATAATAAACAGGAACGGTGCAAGAACGCACCCCTGTCTCAATCCGGTTGTGACTCCGAACCATTCGGTATTTGAGTCACCAATTCTCACACAACAAGCACTATTCTCATGTAGGGATTTGATAATGGGCACAATCGTTGGTGGGATCCCGTAGGCATCCAGTTTCCTCCACAAAGAGGGTCTGTGCGGACTATCAAATGCCTTCTAAAAGTCGGCGAAACAACAAGCAAGACCACTGTTAAATTTATTTCTCTGCTGGAGGAGACATCAAAGATTGTGTATTTGGTTCGCATATGACCTTTCAAGGAGGAATCCCTTTTGATTTTTCCTTAGTATTTATACAATAGAACCTCTTATTCTCGCCAAGAGAGTGTGTTCCATTACCTTCCCAGGTATAGTGAGAAGAGTTATGTCTCGGCTATTGTTACAGCTGAGCGGATCACTTTTTTTGTGGAGTGCTAACTCCTCACCGTCCATCCACTCACCTCACCGCCCCACACCTTAGCCATCATGTGATAGAGAAGATGAAGGATGGCGTTAAGACCACATTTCAAAAATTCAGAATGTATACCGTCTCCACACGGTGCTTTCTCGTTGTTAAGCCTCTTCAATACCAAGATAATTTCGGCATGTGTGAGCGTATTGTCTGAAATACCAGACACTCGGCAGAGATCCATAAATTTAGCCTCTTTGGTTACGTCAAACTGGGGGGGTGGTCGGTTTAGCACCTCGCATCCGAATATTTTTAACGCTTTCTGCGTTTGACCCTATCACTACATCAGGGCCGCGAATGGGGCCGGGATTCGTTGGTCACTTTCGGCGCAGACTTTGCGCGTGATTTTAAATAACTTATTGGTGTCATTTCTGCGGGGCACCACCTCAGTTGTCTCAATTTTCCGATCCAAGAATCGGCGCTTGTCAAGTCACGCAGACTTCTTGACAACCTTGTCCTGATTCTTTTAGTTTAAATTAATATTTGTATTCTTCATATTAAATATTCTTCATATATTTTTTTTGTTTCATATTTGAGACATTCAAAATGTCCGCTAAATTTACAGCAACATTCAGACCAGACAGTGAGACCAGTGTATCAAAAAGGTCAAGAAATCACTATTTTGCAACCAGAAAGTTTTGTTTCACATTGTAGTAAAGATTTTTGAAAATAAAGTAAAACTGTCCAAAAATTTAACATTATTTTCAACAATCTATGTTTTTTAAGATGTTTTTTTGTGTTTTAACTGTTTGTGTGTGATCTAACCATTTTTTTAAAGATTCTCATTCTAACAAATCTGCTGAAGTTCAATTTACTGCTATTTTTTATCAAAAATTGTCTTAATTACAAACTCGGGATAGAAGTATTGTTAATTCTCAATGACAAATTCGGATTTTATAAATTGTATAGAAATGTATCTAAATAAACGATGTTAAGATCGAAAATCAAAAAATGCAAGAAAGTGTACTACGTAAATCTTTTCAAAGTTAATCTCAAGAGAAAAAAATGTATTCGTTCAAACTTTCTCACGTCTATGAAAAACATGTGGAAGTCTTAAACAAGACTGTTGACTAACAAAACAGTTTCCAGTGCCGTCATCTTTATAAGTCTAGTTTTACACTTTGAGAAAATAAAAAAATGCATGTCTTCGGCTCTCTTAAAAAAAGTTAGGAACATTTAATTTTTTTACACACTCAAGAATAAAAATCTTTATTTCAAGCAAATTAAGTGGCAAAAGATATGTGACAAGATCCATTTGTCTTCGGGGGGACAAGCAATATATTAAACGTGAGCATACCTAATAGAAAATCATGAGTTCAGGGAAGTAGAGAAGAAAGCCTGAGACCTCACCGACTGACCTTCACAAACAAAGACACCGCCCGCCCAAATACAAACGACATCGCCCGACCCACAACCAACCCACGTTACCCACCTGACCAGATGAGCCTGTCTGAAGTACTGGCAAAGTACTACACGAAGCTATATCGCAAGCCTTCTTGCTCATCGCAAAAAAACACCACTAACTCTCATCAACACAGAATTACTAACACAGCATCATCCAAAAACAATATTACTCCGACCATCAAACATCAGGCCGAATGTCCATTAGTAGCATCGGCCTGATGCAACAATCAAATTATATGAGATAAAAAAATCCTTTTATAAACGCAAGTTCATTAGCAGGTAGGCAATGAAAAACGTTGCAAAAATAAATAATGTTGGAATATTAATTTATTCAGAAGCGATATGAATTTGCACCACTCTGTTTTAGTGTAGCTTATTCATACGTTGAAATGGATGTCATGGCAAGTGGGTTCTACAACGAGTGAGATAAAAAAAAAACAAAGGACACTTGGCTACGGGCTTACAATGCTACGACAACTACGAGATAGTAGCATAGTTTTGAATGGTAATAATAACTGAGAAGTAACATAACATGTCAGCTTAAGAAATATTGAGAGCGTGTACCTTGAAACATATTTCTCACATGCACATGCAGATGTACATTAACACAATTGCATTCAAATAAATTGAATACCTTTTTCATGGTTCCATGTGAGCTTTGAGTGGTATTTTTTTTACCTTTATCATCAAAAAGGAAAGTAAAAACCTTCCCCATATAGGTATTAGTCTCAGGCAGGGACTCACTACTAAAATCACTTGTAATAACACAAAATAGTAACATAGTCACAAATAATGCATGCCTCTGATGGGCCACACATAAATGTTGTTTTACCATTAAAAATGCAAAATGTACATACATTTGAAAACTTCGAAAGGGTCACACGAAATCTTCAACAGGGTCACATGTGGCCCACAGGACAAATTTTCAGGCATGCCTGGTAAGAATGGTAAAAAGTCTACTTGTTTCATATCTTACGAGTTACGACCCGTTTTTAACATTTGGAATTTTTATACTTTCAAGTATATACACGATTGAACGAGAAAATTATTTATTCCGCTAAAATTTATTAGCTTAAATTTTTCTATATATCAGGGGTAGCTAAAGCGTAGACCGTGATCGACCAGCTGATCGCGTGGAGTCGCGGCCAGTCAATGTTGCATTGGATCAGTGTACCCCTTGGGGCGGTTATATTTCATGAAATAATATTCAAACATAAAATTTATACCATTCACTCATTTTTAATTCTTCATGTATTTATTGTCTATAATAAATATTTTAGAACATTTTATTTTATTTAGTCACCCGTCTGTCGATATGTAAACATCTCCGTACATACAATTTTTCTTATGATAACCTAACACATACGATGTTGATGGACCGCCGTATATAGTTTTTAAAAAAATCGATCGTTGTGATCAAAAGTTTGACCACCTCTGCTATGACTACCTCTCTGGTTGGTTAGAGTTTTGCACTTGTGGTAAGTGAACGGCTTGGTCTGGGCTCAAATCCAAGTAAGGTGAACAATTTTTTTTTTCAATTCAAATCTGATTTCTTGGACATATGTAGGTGTTTGTGATGTCCTTTATCTTAGAGTTATTCTATGGTGACTTATAAATATTTTCTTCAAAATTTCAAAATAATTACTCTATTGTCATTAAACTTATTAAAAAATATTCAAACAATTGCATTAGCAAAAAAAATTTAAGCTCTTTGAGGTGGCGAAATAATTTAACTACGCTTAATTTAATTCGCGTTAACTTTTTAGAGCCTCATTATGAAAAATATATTTCCTAAAAAGTACCCACTGTTAACGGATTCAATATGCTTATTGAAGCATCATATTTTCTTCCCTAGCTTTGACGATAATTCAGTTAAAATAGTAAGCCAAATCAATTATAAAATTTTTCGACAACTTGATTTGTCAACTGCCTTTAAATAAAACAAGGGCTACTAAAACAACCAGAGCTGTGGAGTCGTGTAAAAAAAATACGACTCCGAGGAATTTTTCAATAATTTCATTTTAACGTATATACATGTATATGTATACCATCAGATCATCTTTAGTCAGCCAAGCATGAAATGTCAACACTTTGGACTATTTTGTTTGAATACACATCATTAAATATATTTTTCAAAAAAAAATCAAGCCGCTCATTTTTCACGACTCCGACTCCGACTCCACAGCTCTGAAAACAACTCATGGCCAATAAACGTCTGAAGTTTCCTCATTGGTTTATGGCAAGATGATTTTTTGAGATCAACGCTGCTGCAAGTCAATTAGAATAAAAACGGTTAGTTTAGTTTATACCGTTTTTAATGCGTTGTTTAAATACTGAGAGTGGATAAAATTGTATTTTTAAACGGGCGATAATACTTGTGTTGTCAAGATTTTTACTAAATAAGAACAGTAGAATTTGTACATTTTTTTTAAAAAAATTTCCGTAAAACAAATACATAAAAGGTTCATTGATTAACATGTATAATATATGAACAGTCTAAGCTCTACCTAGAGCAGGCGTGGGAAACCTGTGGCCTCAAGGCTGCATGCGGCCTTTTGACTACTCTGGTGCGGCCTTCTGGCCAATTCTGTAATTCTGTAAATTTATGAAAATTCGTAAATTCCTGATATTTCTATATATATATAAATTTCTGACCGTAAATTCCTGTTTCCGGCCAAAAATTCCCTAGTCAATGTTTACTGCGGCCTTATGTCGAATCAGAAAAATGAATGCGGCCTTTAGAGAAGAAACGGTTCTCCATCCCTGAGCTAGAGCGCACTTAACCAGAAAATGTCCCCAACTCGTAATTGAGCAGTATTAACTGTATTTATATTCGGGTGAATCCATTTTTTTAATTTATACAACCAAGAAAACTATACAATTGTAAAGATTGTTGAATAGAGTTGAAAAGAGTTGTTGAATACAAATTACTATTGGCAACGACTTTCATTCATTGGGTATCTAAGAAACCTTCCAGCTGTATTTGGCAAACGTTAGAAGCCAATAATACTGGCCAGCGCTTAAAAGTAAAATATGTAAACGAAGTTTGGCAGTCGTAATCGACACTCAATAATTTATGTCTTTTAGATAAGTTCTACTTTGGAAATAGCTTGGCAGGAAAAAATGTACTAAACAATTTTCTGATTCTATTTTTATATACAACTATTATTTTCGGGACACAAAAATAAAACTGTAAAATGAAATGTTGCAAGATGGGCTAATATTTGTATTTTTTTAAAGCATGTTCACTTTCAGTGTGTAGTATATAGAATCTTTATGGATTTTAACTCATAGAAGTTGATTTGAAGAAGTAGGCGTTGAATGTAGATATTTATTTTTCATTGCTTGCTTATATTCTTAAAGTTTTTACAAAGTCTTAAATAAAATGTTGTTTCGACTTTCGAAAATATCGACTGTGGAACGGAAAAAGGACGTAACCTACAATTTCTTCAAAACATATTTTTTGAATAATCACAATGTATACAACTTTATACACGTTTTAACAAAAATATGTAATATAAAAATGCCAAATTAGTATCTAATTGTAGGATTTAAGTTTGAAAAAAGAAGGTTTTGTGGAAATTGCAATCAGAAAAAAGGTTTTTTTTAATTTATAATTAATATCAGATAAAGTCAACTAAAACCCAGTTTATCAGTTTTCATGCTTCATGGTTGTATATATTTCAAAATTTTCCTTTATCCCAAAATCATCAAAAAACGTTTTTCTGTCTCCTGTAAAATTTGACATGGGTGGGTCTTTTTTTCCTTTTCACAGTCGATATGTATATGCATTTTTTATGTTATCTCTTTTACAGCAGGCACTGTAAATTTTTGATAATCAATAAAATTATAAAAAAAATAGTATTACATCAGGTATTTTTTCGCATACTATTAAAAAATGCTCCTGATGAGCGAACCAGTCCTGGTCGTAGAATATTTTTTTTTAATTCTTACAGCAAAGTTTCGTTTTATTTTTATAGAAAATATACCATATTATATATAACGAGCTGCCGGTACTGTGGCTCAGAGATCAACGGCATGAGGTGGTCATCTTATTCGGTTGGGGTGCACACGAGCTTGAATCTCCAAAGAAACAATTGTGTTCATATATTTTTTTAATGATTAGTGAACTACTTTTCAATATCTTTCCTTCCATACATCTCATCCTAAAAACGTGATTTATATAGAGCGATAAGCTTTTTACTTATACTTTTCGATCGTTAATTTTATATTATTAGATAATTTAAAAAAGAAAATTTTGATTGGCAAAATCGCTTGAAAATAAACGAAATTAAGCTATATGCACCAAACGAATGCATTTTACAACATCTGTTTACTAACCAAAAAATGATTTTTTGTCTCTTAACAAGAAGATATTATAAAAAATATAAAAAATATATTCATACTTCATAACAAACGGGCGTATGATACCCCCTTTTCACACTGAATAAACGTATTGATCACATATTTTTATTCGTACTGACACATATCTTATCCTGTTAAGATAAGCAATATGAATTACTGTTTTACTTTAGTTCGACTTCGACTATCAGTTCTTTCATATCGTGAGAGATTATTCTGATTGTGAATTGAGATCAGTTTATTTCTAAAATAATAGTCTGAATATTTCATAATCAAATCAATTTACTCTGAGAGATGCCATAATAACGATTTGCATAAATCTTACTGTGAAAGACGAAATATTTGCTTCAAAAATATCCATTGTCATAAAAAAATTCAACGAAAATTTCAAACTCTTATAACAAAAACCAAAGAAGAATATTGGTGAAAAATGAACACAATTTAAGAAAATTTCTGCAGAAAATAAAAATTTCATAAATATTGAACATCAAAAACATATCACTGTGAGGAAAAACGTCAACCCACGGCTAAAAAAACAAAAAGAATCTGATAAAAATAGTATTGGATGTCATATTGCTGAATTCGATTTGCAATCCTTGTTATTCTGTCCTAGCACAGACATTAAAAGTGTTACACAAGTATGATATATCTGAAATACATAATATTTTTTTTTGTGTTTAGTAATAGTCAAATGAAAATAGATTCGGTGCATACATTGTTACAACATCAGGAAAATCAACTAACACTTATGATAAGAAAAACACAATATTCGTTTGTACTTTGTTCCACTTTATTTAAAAGGTCAGGACCGGTTTTGCTCATTGCGAGCATTGTCAACTGTTCAGTTCATATAATGCCTTTTCACCAAGTATTGACAGTGAACACCCTAAAAGTTACACTTATGATTTTAGTGTAACCCTACACAGTAACAAAAATGAATTCAAGAAAAGTTGCATGGTCAATTCATTACAAATGATACAAAAAATCATATAAAAAAAATAATTACCAAATTTATAAAAGACACACGGCAACCTTCTAAAATGATTATCAATTGTTTGGTTGATTTATAAATAAGTAGGAAAACCCTTCCACTTTAATTTTAAAGATAAATTTGACAATGACTTTAAGAAAGTAAACAAACTTTCTAATCGCAATTATAACACATTCGTGAAAACCCATCCACAGCCTTTAAACATATTTAAATGAAAATTAAAAGTCTTGAAGAATATATTTAACTGAGTGAAATGTAGTGTCACAAAAAATGGTAAGGCATTCATTTTAAGACTCCCTAAATAGTATATGGAAAATAAAAGAAAAATCGAACATAATTCTTATTAAATTTTCTTTTTTTATTAAATCATAAATATTTATATAATACTAGCCGGTACCCGGCAAGCGTTGCAATGCCATTCGAAGAAAGAAAGTGATTGTATTTTAATTCTGTTTATTGAAGTGCTTTTAGATATCTTTTTTTCCGTCTGGTGCGTATACGAATAGATCTGAAGGTTTTTCAACGGGTGAGCAGGCCACATACAGCTGTCCATGTGAGAAGCATAGATTTTCTAAATTTAGTCCTCACCCTTGTAGCGATTGTCCTTGTGCTTTGTTGATGGTTATTGCAAATGCAAGTCGCACCGGAAACTGCAAACATTTTAATTCGAATGGCATATTTGTTGGAATCATTGAGATGCTTGGCAACAGTACATTGTGCCCCTTATATTTTCTCTTTAATTTGTTTAGCTTCAATGATATTGTGCATTATATTTTTCAATGAATGTCTGGTACCGTTGCAAAGTGGTGGATTTATATTTCGGAGAAGAATGATAGGTACGCCAATTTTCAATGTAAAAACGTGTGACGGCATGGCTGGCAAATCAAGTGAGTTTAAGAATTCAGAAGAATTTATTGCGATATTTTTGGGAAAACTTTTTGAATCAATTCTCTTATTGTTTTTGTAATTTTACAGAAGTTTGTTGGCAATGTAATACATTGTGTGGATTCATCTATTTCCAATTTTCCATTCCCAATATTCGACAATTTTTTTGCGAAACGTTCAGCGGATGTGTCATATTGTAGTTCTACACGCATGCTGGCTTTGAAAGCCAATTTCTGCACGTGTCGCCATAAAACTGATGATTTGAGACATGTATTTAATAAGTTGAACGTGGTATAACTGGTAGGGTTTGTAGAAAATCACCAGACAATAAAATAAGTGCGCCACCAAAGTCATTTCCTCTCAAATCTTTTAGTGGATAGTATACAGCTTACAATGCTTTTTTGTACGCCATACTGTCATCATGCCAACTCATAATATGAGGCGAATGTACGCCTCATATTATGAGTTGGCATGATTGAAGTACTGCACCCATTCCGATTTTTTTTGATATTTCATGTTAGTGTCTCAGTGATTTGCATTAAAATGCAATTTCAGTGCTGAATGCGCTGTTCGACCACCATCCAAAAATGTTCACACCAAAGACACACTAAACTTTATGAAACACACACATTTGCTAAATTGAGAAAAGTCACCAGAAAAGGCAATAATTATTAGAAAATTCGCCACAGAGAATTCTAAAAATAGCCAATCAACGGGTCTAAATTTCACTTTTTGCGACCTATGATTTGCCATGCAACTGATAGCCATGGCACGCAGATCGCTTTATTCGGCGAAATTTCTCATTGTAAAATTTCTGCACTCTGGGGTGGGCTGGAGGAAGCTCAGAGGGGCTCGCGCAAGCCCTTTGTGAAATTTTGCTAAGGTCGGCCAGCTCCTTGTTAATTTAAGAGAAAACAATATTCTCAAATCAAATGAGTGCATAGCTGCAATTTCTGACTTACATACATTATCTATAACAGCATCAGTATACACAGTAGTACATTTTCGGCCACTTACATTGATGAGTTTACAGTAAATTGCATATTGTTACATATTGTAAATGTATTAAGTAAAAATCGATTGCTTATTGTAGTCCATCAGAGTCGATTATTGTAGTCCATCGATTGTAGTCCATCAGAGTGACAAAAAAACTCACTGCTTTCCGGAATACCGAGAATTGCGTTGATATAAAGCGAGCCCCTTGTACACGCATTGGCAGCCTACTGCTATCTGTACTAATTTAGAAAACTTTGAGGGCGTCCGCACAACAAATCATCAAAGTTTTATTGCAATCGGATGAACGGTATAGAAACAGGAACACATAAAGGAAAAACTACCAAATTACCGCATTGGCAGCCCATCGTTGTATGTTTTGATTCAAAAACCTTTGCTGGTGTCCGCAAAACAACTCACCAAAGCTTTATCGCAATCAGATGAACAGTATAGGAACGAATACAGAACAAACAAAGAAATTAACGTTTTGGAAGCCCACCGCTGGCTGTACTTATTCAGATACCGTTGCGGGTGTTTGCACAACAACTCACCAAAGTTTTATCGCAATCGGATGAACGGTATAGGAACAGGAACGCATAAGGGACAAACTAACAAATTAACGTATTGGAAGCCCACCGCTGATTCATATAAATTCGCGAGCGTACGCACAACGGCTCGCCAAAGTTTTATCGCAGTCCGATGAATGGTATAGGATTGCATACGGAAAAAAACAAACAAATTAACGCATTGGAAGCCCACCGCTGATTTATATACATTCAAGGGCGTCCGCACAACAACTCACCAAAATTTTATCGCAATTGGATGAACGGTATAGGAACGCATACCAGACAAACAAACAAATTAACGCATTGGCAGCCCACCGCTGATTCATAAACCTATTCTGGCGTCCGCATAACAACTCCCCAAAAAAATTATCGCAATCGGATGAGCGGTATAGGAGCGCATAGGTAACAAACATACAAACATTCATTTTTATATATATAGATATATATATATATATATAGAAGATAGAAGAAGATACACCCATAGCGTATATTACGCTAGAAAATTTTTCGTGTCAAATAGACCAGTTTACAAAAATCTAAACCATATTGACTCGATAACTGGGTAACTAAAAATGGAATCACGTGTATCATTTTTCAATATTCAAGCAATATTTCTTTTTCATTTCATTTAAAAAAATACACCGAAGCAATAACGGAAATTAGAAAATTTCTTACAAAGAAAATAAATGGCTACGACAAGGAAGAAATGCTTCAGAAAAATATTTGTACTTGCCAATCTAAAATAAGACAATGATTCTTATTCATACGTGTTTTATACTAACAATCATGACAGATGTTCTGTATCATACCGTGATTAATGATAAACACAATTTGATATGGTGCTTCAGGGAACAAAATATTCACATTGAGATATATTAATATCACAATACGAGAGATAATTATAGCACACATTACGAGCTTTGTTATTCCATACAGACTTCGTAGAAGCTTCCTAATGTTATTTTCAGTGTACATGTCTTATATAATATTTGTATTTGGTGTTTTGTTTCGTTATTTTTATTCGTTTTTTATCTCCTACGAGCTTTTTACTAATCAAACATCTTTATATATCTTATTGTTTCTATATTTATTTATGATATCAGTAAAATTGATATATCGTAATTTTTAAACATAATTCATCAAATTCAGGACTTTCATCAACTCCTCACGTTCTACAGGATTTGGAAATATGCTTTGCCTATCATCTAAATTTAATTTGATAACCATCAAATATACACGATGTTTCTCGTCAAAAAATTGTAGACCTTAATTAGTCCTTTTAGTGAATACAAAAACAACATTAGATATTATAAAACAAAGCGTTATCTAGATAAAATTTACTCATCCACTCATCCAAGTTAAAAAAAAATTGAAAGAGGCTAAAAGAAAAAGAATGTGTTTTTATTGAAATGTATTTTTATATTATCTTTGGTTCCAAAAATAAATAATGGTTTTTTCGAGCGTATCATTATTAAATATTCTTTTTCTTTGCTAGAAAATTATTATTTAATTTTCATGCTTAACTCTTTTATTATTATTACTGTTGTATGAAAATGTTATTCATTACTTTATTGAAAAAACAACAATAAATAACAATGAAAAAATATGAAAATATTGTGAAACTGCATCAGAAGTAAGCTGTCATCATCTTGGTGTTCGCTTTTTGTGTCGTTAAGTTAACGTTTATTGTCGCCGGATTTCGGATTATTCCGGATTATATGTATACACCTATATGTGTAGGACCCGGGAGCTTTTTATCGTAGAGTATAAAGTTTTCATATTCCCCTCAGAGAATGGTGTGACGCTTTTGCTTACTGCCTTCGCATGCTCCAATGACGTCACTACGTATTCCGATTGCAGGTGATGTCAATTAATACAAATATATATTTGTGTTGATTTATCTGTCCACTTGCAACGCAGTACACGCACACAAACGACTGACACATACTGAAACGGGCACTGAGCAAACGCTAATATTTATCTACGTATTTATCAATACTTTTATTTGTTAAAGGCGGGGGAAACTTTGTCGACGCTCATTTTCATAATAAAATCAAAATTTATGTTGTCAGTGGCAACATTTTTTGCCTATTTGAGAAACATCTTCATACTAAAGACTTAACATGAAATAAAGAATGAACCATTGAAATAACAAAGTATCCGTTTGTATCTACTGAAGCGATAACTACAACATTAAACGTTTGACTACTGTTATCATTTTTAGTTTACGTTTTCTTTATGTTTTATGTTATTGATTACTTCAATCGAAATATGCTAAATCTCCAATCTGTCAAGAAAAAAATTCAATCAAGAATATTTGTCCATGTGAAACAAAGTTTTCCGTTATAGTTGGTAGGAAAGCGACTTTTTGATATATATTAACAATTCCAACACGTCAATTTTACGAAATAAAGAGCATTTTTCTCCGTATTTTATTATATTTTGGAATCTTGCTATAAACTCTTATTTGCCTGTTGTCTTAAAACGATTTTTGTTTTTCTAATAACATGTATCGACTTTTTACCAAATGACCTCGATAATTACTTTTGGTGGACTAAACGTAGACTTTTATTCATTACTACGAAATAACACGATAAGTTGATTTGTTACACGAATTAAAATTGAAAAATATATAATATTGCAATAGATAAATAAATAAAATATACCAAGAACAGTCCTCTTTAGTTTTGAATAAAAATATTTGTATTCATAAACTCGTGTTTTTTTTTAAATTAATAGTTTTGTTTTTCAATTTAATTTACCTAATTGCGTTTACTACTAAAACATAATATGAGAAGAATTTCACTTAAGAATTGAGAAAAAGATATATCCCAAAAGCTAGGTCTGTGGTTTTCAAATTCAATTTGATTTTAACTTATACTTAACTTAAATCCGTGTATATTATTTTACAAGGGCTCTTCGTTATCAGACAATAATTAGTTCTACAAAATACTTCCTTAAGCGAATCGTGACTACGACTGATTGTAGATCAGTCGCTCCATCTTACTTGAAATAACATTTTATGAATTTTACATTCGGAGATTCAAATGGGGAGCCAGAATACTAAGAACCAAATGGCTTCAAGAATATTGGAATAAAAAATATATTAAATTAATATTTAAAAGTTGAAAATATCTTGCTTCCTCACAAAATGGTGGTCAGTTGCTAAGACGTGTTTTTTGATTATCATATTCAAAGGTACGAAAAAAGATATCGTTTTACGGGAAGCTATAAATGAAGATGCTTTCAACTATGGGACATCATAAAAATTCTGGGCATCTTTCCATAACGTGAGTGAAAGGCTAAAGCATTGCTCCTCAACATTTAAAAAAACGAAACATAAAATTTTATCGATTTCTGCTGAAAATGCTGAAATACGGAAACTGGGATACTTTGCCGCATAAACTAAAGTGGTTCGTAATATCAGCAGGAAAGCAATGGTGCACGACAAATTTTATCAAACAGTTGGAGTCAATTCAATAGCTTTACTTGAATCTGTTTTGGAATTTATAACACTGTACCACTGTTTTTTGTAAAGTAACATGTTCACACTAAATATTTGTTCAGTTCCAATAGAACCGTATTATGGAATAGAAAATATTTAAATCGCATTTAAAATTTAAAAAAACAATAAAATACACTAATAAAATTTCTTAAAAGAAACCCTATTCAATATATATGAACTCCTATTAGAGCTTATCTCAACACAATTTATTCTACGAGAACTGCTTGTTGTTCAGTTGTTCGACCTCTCTTTTAACAAGTAAGTAAAGACGGAAGAACAAAAGTTTAGATTAGGTTAGCTTATTACTTCTGCCATCGACTGGTTAGTCAATTAATAAAACAGTCCGTACTAATACTCAAACCTGTGGACCTAAAACTCAAACCAGTCAAGGTAAGGGAGTCAATATGCTCAACACAAAGACACGGCATGGTAACAGAAAATCTGTTTGCTCTAGTATGATTCTTCAACACAAATACCGGTATTCATAATGCAAACAACCGGTATTTAGGAAATTATCTGAATAGGTTGACCGAGCTCTACAATCTAAAAACAACTCGCAAGTCACTTTATATATAACCATCTGAAATACCTAAAAAATAATCATGCTAAGAAAGACAACTATGAATCTCAGTACGAAAACATCAAGCGTGTGTAGCCTCAAGTTCCACATCGCTTTACAACACAAATAATCCACTGATCAAATAAAAGATGATAATGTAAAATATCTGATCTTCCTGGGAATTATTTTTAAAAGGTTGTTGCGAAAAACTAATAAAAAGTCCATCTATAAAATTTGATCTAATAAAACTCTTCTATCAACAAAAACTAACATAGTTATACATACATACATAATAATAAATACCTTTATTGTTGAATGTAAAATGAGCTATAATAAAAATAACGAAACTTTCCTAGCGAAAGAAAAAATATTGAGATCTGCGCCGGCAACATGATCATCAAATTTAACTGTCTTTATGCATCTTACAAATTCACGAAATTTGCGTCGAGATTTTTATGCCCGACTGTTATGTGGAGGATTTATACAGTAACGCTTTCCTAATTTTCTTCGGAGAAATGTTTTTAAGCTATTGTACAGTTATACATATGTTAGTATGTATAATTTTATCTAAGAAAAAAATATGACATCACTGGATATCATCAAGACGCACATATTATTTACTATAAGTGAAATACGACATTTTACTGCGCAATACGAAGTGCATACTTACACTTAGATACGAAATTCATGATAAAGTGCGATGAATGTAAGTCAAGAACAAATATGTGTAATAGAATGGCCTCTAAACTTGCTGATTTTGATACATTCATAATTTACTTGAAGAAGTGTTGGTACATTGTGAGTGACTGGAAGTATCTCGGTGTGGCATCTTAATTTTCAGACAATAATTTATGAATGTTGTTTTGTAGAATATAAAACTTATGTATATTATATAAAATCACAACATTATATTTAATAATATATTATGCATATGCAGGCGTAGTGTTTTAAATTGTAAAACCATAGGTTTTTTTTATGAAAACATGACAAATTCGGTCTCTAAATTATGAAAATGTTAATGTCACACTTTGATACTTCTCCTATCATATATGTGACATAGGATGTCAAGCTAGCGTTCATATAACAATAACGTCAACTATTAAACCTAACAAAGTTTTTTTATTGTACCTAGTTCTACTCTAAGTGACTGTAATAAATTTAAGCTGAGGAGAGCAAGCAGGGTTTAAGTACGCTTGTATAACAAACATTTTTTTCATTATATTATCTAAACCACGTTTTCTGATTTAATACCTACCTGAAAAGTGTGTACCACGCCATATGCCGTGCCACTTTGAATTCACAGTTTTGATAACGGCTTGAGTGAAAATTTTGAAAAAAATTATGTTACAACTGTCCAATGGCATACTGTCAATTCTTTTTGAAATGACGGTACATTTCTTTAAAAAATAGACAAATTTTACAGAAAGTTATTCCGGACTTGGAAAAACTAAATACAAACCACATGTCACATTAAGCCCAATGGAAATTTCTGTGTAGCCCGTTTTTTAACCATGTCTGCTCCTAATATGCACCGTATGGACTACTAATGGTGGTTATTTCAACAGAAGTGTTGCTACGAAACAACTCAGTTACTCAACCTCTCTTTTTAGAAAGATAGTAGGCATAGAAGGATTGGACTATGAGAGGAATAGTGGTTAGCTAATCGCTCTCGCTACACCCGTTTTTGTAGGATAAGATGGAAAAGCGGAAATTTAAGACATTGCATACATCAATTCCTTTGAACAGAAATCTACAAATCAAAATATAAAACTTTCCGTACTAGGACTCGAACCCGTGACCTCTGCAACTGACACCAATGATATTAACCACTCGGCCACACAAGCAGCTTAACTGGTAAATTGTAAGGTAGATGTTTTAGACTTGAATAAACTAACTAAGCAAGACCCGCAAGTCACATTAAGCCTGACCCGTTGTTTGGTGAACTAGTTGATTAAATATAAATTGCTTATATTCAATGTTAAAAGTCCTTTTCCATGACAGCAAATTTTCATTTATGGAAGAAATGTTTTTGAAATAAAATATTCACATTCCAATTTCCTGCAAGCATTGAATTTGTAAAATATTTTCGTCTATTGCCTTTATTGCAGGCATCGATCATTTTAATATCGGGCGTGTGTAATTTTTGTAACCGATGTTTTTTTGTTATAAGATATAGCAAATTTACATATTTTTCTTACGCGTATGCGAAGAATCGGGCTCATATTTCTTTTGCAAATGCGTGTTGTTATCACTTTTGTTTGCTTGTATTATTTTGTATAATCCAGTGAATCTGTTTGCATAATGCGATTCATATGCGAAACTCGAATTCCTGTATCTTATTGACAATAATTTTAGATGGAAAAAATATATTATTGCGAGAAAAAAAATGTGAATGATCCCTTTGAAATAATGTGAAAAATATGAATGTTCCAAAAAGAAGGTAACCTACCTATGGTAATGTTGAATAATTTAGAAACTATTTATTTGTGCAGTACATAAAAAAAGTGTAGTAATTTAAATATAATTTGAATGTTCAAATATTATTAATTCATTTGATAAATTTAGTATAAGATGAATACAGCAAATTTATATAAAAGCAAAGTTAAATATTTATGTTTAACAAAAATTATAAAAAAAGTTGATTATTGTATTTTGATATTTTTGATTGACATGCCGGTAGTTTAATAGGAATTCATTTACTATATAAAATTGAACTTGATAACTTTGCTTGTCCACTGATTCGTGTTGAAAATTTGACACGTGTTTTGCCTCTTTGAGAAGCATCTTCAACATAAGTTACCTTACGATTGGTAGAATGAAGAAACTTCTCAACCAGGCGAAGTGCGAAGATGTTTCTTTCAGCTTTTAAAGCTATTTCTCATAGGACTTCCTTTTCAAATTAATTAATATTTTTACTATTATCGTTCATTTCTTTCACGTTCCCAGTAAAAAAAATCTTAATTTTCTCATATTTAAATAGGTTGAGAGTAAAATCAGTGCAGTGTTTGTGACATTAAAAAAATACCTTTAAAAAAACTGTATTTGTTTTTTTTTTAAATATGTACGACCATGTATGATTTCATTAATTTTAGCATTTTAATCGAAGATCGTTAAGCCGATACTGATATTTTTTGAAAAATTTGGAATACATACAAAAAGTGTTTAATTTAAAATGAATATATTTAAAATAAATTTAAAATATAGTTTAAAATAATTTGTTGGAAAACTCATATCAAAGATCATGTGTAGCAAGTAACGAAGACCGTAGAATATCATAATTGGCAAATACTAAATAATAAACTCAAATTTAATACTTATATATTTTGTGCTTTATGTATTGTAAAAAGAACTTAAATGCTGTCTAAAATTTTATTCTTATATTATAACATGAATTCTTAGTCTAAAACATGTTTTTTGTAACTCATTGAAATGATTCTCGACACAATATTTTTGCTTTTCTTCAATAGCTTCCTAGAGAGTTTTCTATATCGAAATATGTTTTGTTGTGTACAAAGTTATATGTTTCACCAAATATGCCCCTAAGATCTTTTACAGTTTTTTTGTCTCAACTTTTTATCGAAAATTATTACTATATAAAATGTAGTGATGCTTTTACCTTTTTGATTCACATTACAAAATATCTGTAAAACCTTTTTACTGTTTATAAAAGCTTCAACTTCCCATACTCTCGTGTATATTTTCATCCTCTGCAAATATTAGATACAAAGAACAAATCAAATAAATATGTTTTTTTTCTTTTCATTTTTGTCCAGATATTCTCATTTTTTACAGGCATTGAGTCATGTGGTCACGTCACAGGCTTCGGTTATGGTGCTCAAAGGTTTGAATACTAACACCTTCAGTAATATAAATTGAATTTTCAATCAATGTAACTGGTTTTTTGAGTTTTTGGGCTTGTGCGATGACTATTTCATTTATCTGTTTTAATAACGATGGTTATAAATAATATAATAGTTTTAACTGAATGATTAAGCAAAGGTAACGCGAGTGATTAGCTAATTGCTCTCAATTTCCATTTTTAGCATCGGATACATAATTCAAAAATCAATTTTTGAAACTTTTCGTACTGCGGTTCGAGCCCATGAGCTACGTAACCGAAACTAGTGACGTCGACTACTTGACCACGATTTTTATTTGACTACTATATTTAACAAAAAACCGAGTGTATTTTGTTTATACCGATTATATATATATATATATATATACACACATATATATCATCAGAATTTATTATAACACTCATATTGAATAAACCTTACAGTTATATTTATTTCAACAAAACGTTATATGATTTTTGACTAGTATGGTTCAGATATTAAAGTCATAAAAATATAACAATCGCGTGGGAATCCATATTATTTATGTAGATACATATTTTTTTAAATATTTAATTTAATAGAAAGGAAGCATCACGCTATCAGCAAATTTTTCAATCGCTGCAAACTTTCATACAAACTTACGATTCAATATTTTCAAAGCCGTTCGAAGTTTTCAGTTGAAGAAGATTTTTTTACATCGAAATAAAATAGGAATTTTGAACAAATTATTACATTTTAAAACAGAAAAGTCCGCCACCTATGGTTTTTAATTTACATGTGACACGCTCACATGTGGGCATGTTGTGCAAACAGTATACAGGCGTTCAAAAAATATTGAACACAAATATTCTGTCTAATTACTGTAAAAATACCAAAATCTCTCATAGTAGTTGGACACACTTACTTTTTAGGTAATTCTTTGTACTACTGTAAATCTCAATTAGTATTGATAATTTGAAGTTTTTCCCGATTCCGTGAAAACTATCGTCCCGAAATTCAAAAGACTTTTATAGAAAAAACGCTAACAAAATGTTACTGTTCCAATGACTCTCCTAAGACAAACGCGTTTTTTCACTATTTTGATGTGACATTGCAAACAAATGACATTATAAAGTTTTTCCTTCTGGTGGTAAAAAAACTAAAAACGCAGTCATTTTAAAATGGAAATACTTTATATATTTGTGGCAATGAAATCATCAAGAATGCTATGCAACTCTTATTTTGGATGCTTAAAATTGAAGTGTCCAATTACTGTAGCTGTCGCGCTTACTATCGCATTCACCTTATGTAGGTCTTACAAGCTACTTACAATGTCATTGAATTAGTTGTCAATTACATTATATTTGTAAGCTGTTTTTGACCGCACGTGGACCATGAACCGCTAGTTGTACACTCTTGGTGATCTATATCCTCATCTTATCGACTCTTTATCATTAGTCATATGTATTTTGCAGTTACTGATATCTGTGTGTAGATATTTGAAACTAAATATTTATTTAACAACTGGATCGGATCTGAGATATTCAGAAGTTGATTATAAGATTGGATTGCACTCGTGGGCACAACCATCAGGACACTAGTCAAGTACTGTGGGACTGCCCTGAGACGGATGGTAGAAGAGCAGAACTGTTTACTGCAATCCGCTTTTATACGGGCCCAATAGACCACGCTGACCTGATCTCAACCAAGGCCAACATTGAGGCATTCGATAATTTTGCAAAACCTTATGTGGTATGGGATATTCTTGCTTCCTCTTTAGATTCAACGCGGAGTATATAAAACTTTACCAACACGTCGAATTATCTGTATACGGATACTCAAGATACTTAACATCACTTAAACTAAGTGACTGAGCAAGTCACATTCTCTTTTTCTTCTTCCTACTAAAATTTTTGAAGCACATTAGGGCATAGATAAAATATAGGTTCCGTACATCACTGTATCATGCCAAGAACATGAGGGTTAAATTCGTTTTATTCTCGATCGTTATTGTATAATGAAAGGCGGCCGTGAAACAACGGCTACATACACATAGCGGGTAGTGGTGGTACTATCAACAACCAACTTGTAAAAGCAGATTGAGTAACAAGTAATTCTCATATTTAAAAAAAAATGAGAAAAACTTCTTGAGAAATATGGGAGTGGACATGGTTTTAAAATAAATCTACATCTGATATTGCATGTTGCAAAGCAACTTCTCCGGGGTTGCGAGTTTTAAAAGTGACAGATATAATACAGCTCGTCGAGTCGCATAATAGCGTCAGAGTTAAGCACATTTTGCTGAGACGGAGAAAATCTCATTATAGGTACCTACTCTGGAAAAAGGACATTTTGGAAACCGAATAAAGAAACCCTGACCACAACAAAATTTTCCTCAAAGGTATCTTACTTATCCAAATCGAATTGTCTCCCCGCCCAACCATATAAAGAGTATGCGTACGTGACATTGTCAAAGACATTTCTATTACGTTAATATTGTGAGATTTAAGAGTCTGTATACAGTTAGATTTTTATTGAAAATATTTAAATTGTAATCCTTAAATTGAAAAATCATATTTTAATGAACAGCCAAGGAAACAGAAAAAAATTTTAATCAGATAAAAAGTAAAACTCTTGTAAAACTAAAATATTGTTATTATTATGAAGTTCAACTATGTTTGTACCGAGTTAGTCAACAAATTGAACAGATTACCACTATCATACAGTTTTAATTATGTCGTGTTAAAATTAATTTTAAATATACTATTATTTGAAAAATTAGTTGAGAGCAGATCTAATATATATTTTCTATGTACATTAAATCAATTGTATAGGATGTTAACATTTTTTTTTGCTGATTGATCGATGTCGAAAGATCTCAATAATAACTATAAGCGTGTCGATTGTGCCGTCGGAAAACTCAAGAGCTTTCTGAAACAACAATGTGAATTTGAATGCAGGCAGCGCATGTTCCATATTAAAACGATATATTTAATTTGATAACACTGAGGATCAGTGTGAATAGAATGCCGAATATTTTTCTAACGCAAGCGTGTTGGAGATAATGGCTTTCTTTAAATACCAGACATCTCGGAAGTCTTTTAATGTTAAGTAGAAGAAACAGTGACAAATTTATTCTAGTCTCTACAAAAAAAGTTAGTTTTCTATTTCAAGTACTATTTATTTTATCTTCATGCTATCTCTTATTTCAGGGTAGCGGTTATGAAAAATATTATATGCTTATGAAATATTTAAAAATTCAAGTATTTGAATATTTAACAGATTGCTTACTATTGATCAATCAAAATAACATATATTTTTTAAATTATAAAAACATGATCATTCATGACTGTTTTTTCTCATCAAAGTTTTTTATAAATATATTTTAAATGCCTTTCCATCTTTTTGCCTACATTTTAAATATGCTTTGATCACCTTTTACACTCTTGTTATTTTTAAGCAGTGCTTAAATATTTCGAATTTAAAAATCTTACTCACTTTACAAATGGCTATTTGTTAATTGTATAAGTCGATCGCTAGATTGTTCGGTTAGGCATTCCAGTATCGATTGCGTTCTTCTCAAACGCTTTGGTTAACCCTTGTCGTGGGGTCAAGAGATTAATTGACTAATCAAACTGGCCAGAGAGATCCAGCACTACGCTAGAGTAATTACTATTTATCGACCAATTGCTCCTAAACATTCTGAGAATTTAGAAATAGAATTTAAATTGAAAAAACGATCATTTATGATGGCCTAAACGCAACCAAATATACAAATACAATTTTCATTTTGTCTATTTTCACAGGATTGTAAAAAAATGGTTTATGTTGGCTTATTTAGTGAAGATTTTTGTTTTAAAACCAGCATATATCATGAGTCATACAAAGAATGCGCCTGACACACATGTAACAGTAAGAGCATTTCTTACCATTTAAGTAGACATTTCTACCTCAACCCCGATTTACACTTAATTGATATGCATTGATAAGTGATTGCACACACGCTTTTGTTAACACGATAAATTTTCTATTTGACACGCATAAATAATTTATTAGTAAAAAATATTTCACTGATAATTCGTTTCTAAAATCTAGGAAATAATCGAGGGAAATGTCATCTTGCTTAAAACAGTCATCATTTGAAAGTCCGATGACTTTAAAAACTACAGATTCTTAGCTCACTATCAAAACATTAAATGTTTACCTTAAATTAACTACACAATTTTAAAATTATTCATAGAACATTGAATACTTTACACATATATTTGTTAAAGACTTGTATTCTGCTGAATAAATAACATGCTGTGCGTATTATTGTTTCAATATCTTTTTTTAAATAATGTTCCGTTTCCTATGCCAATTCTGGACTAGACAGTATTGAATATGGCGTTATTGAGGGAAAAAACATACACGTAAGCCGAGAGATACGTAGTGATATGTAGTGTCACTAAAAGCGCAATAAGGATTAAGTATCAATACATTTTATGAAAGTGTAGAAAAACCCTCTAGTTTAATTTTTATTCTTATTACAATTGCTAAATCATTCTTTTTTGTAACAACATTTATAAAGACAAATTAAATATGCAATGAGAATATGTCTGTGACTTTTTAAATCTTAGCTACTTACTCCTAACTAATCCAAAAAAAGTGTAGAGACAGCGATTAGGTAACAGACCTTTCTTTATCCAAAACTACTATGCTTAATCTGTATGAAAAGATAGGCTTACAATCAGTCCTCGAGTAAACAACTTTTATCGAAAGCGGACATGGTTTAGGAAAATTATTTATTTTTGGTTTATCTAATATTAAGCCGATGTCTCTCACTACGCCCCGTTTTATGAATTGAATGGGTGCATACAGTAAAAAATAATATTTTTTTCGTACTAGTATTCAAACTCGGGAAGTCGCAACCTAAGACAACGACGTCAAACAGTCGGCTACGATTATGACAGTTAGATAGTTAACGCCGTTATCGTATAAGTGTTTTATAAATTTATCATATCAAATGGAAAAGCAGTATTGTAAAATACAACTTAGAAAAGCAAGAGAATAGTATTGTTAGGAGTATTTAATTAATTTTTCGTCAGGAACAAACTGTATATAACGCGTGTTGACTGACTGCTAGTGTGTTCTGTTATACATCCACTACGCGACTACAATGCTGTCATTCTGTGGCTGAGAATAAAATAATTTACTGCAGGGTCTTTTGATTCAGAAGCTAAATACTGTATTTGTTTTTACTTATTTTAATACAGAATTGATTTTTGTTATATTTTAACTCTCTCTGAAAAAAGTGGGTACACAACTGAATAATGACCATGCAATTACCCATCAACTCTGGCTGCGGCTATATATTTACATAAGTCTAGTACTAGCAGTCGATTCGGGTGGAGTAACAACGTAATGCGTTTGTTCAGTGTTTAGTGCTGATCTTGTCTCAGGAGTACTCACCTAAGACTTGGTGGCTTTCACTTTAGCGTGCTAAAAGTCTATAGCAAAGAGCTCTTATCTGTATAAATAGGTTTTTCAGAGGATCTCATCCTGTATTTTTCCAAATGTACATGTTTTCCCATCCACCATCTCACAAAGCTTGTAGTAAAGCCGGTAGTAAAACCACCATGCCGTTCAGTAATCTGGCATTTGTCCTTTTGTGATTTCTATACACCATTTGACAGTGGAAAAGAATTTATTATAATAATTCATTGAGTGATACTCAGTTGATGTTTATTTTCTTTTCCTCGCCATCTGATTCTGAAAACGAAAATTACGGATAATGATCAGCTTACTCCTAGTTATCTTAAACTCCATCTTTATATTCTTTCCATATATGTAAAAAAACATGTATACGATTGTAAACAAGTCCAATATCGATCTTAAAGTAAATGTACAAAAGTGGCCATTTGTAGATTAAAACCACTACTGCGCAACTTTTTCAAGACTAACGTTCTGAAAAGTAAAATGTTATTTATAAACAACAAAGCAATATGCAAAAAAAAACAGTCAAAGGAGTCAATTGCTTCGCCTGGTCGTGTTTCAAATATCAAGTTTGGTCGCTGGGTAATATGGGCCCCATGAGCTTTTCAGTAATTACTTCCCATTAACCCTTCATTGCTCGAGTGGGAATATGTTTTTCGCTATTCTCTTTCTTTATCTCGATTAAATGATACTTACTTACTGAATAGAGTCTATAGACACTGACAAAAAGAGTGTTTTACAAAAAAAGGCTGTTATCTGGAAGACATCTCTGTATTGACAAAATAAACTTAGCTTTCTTGTTGGATATTTTTTTATTTTGGTAAATGTATAGACAACATATATGTATATAACATTTATTTTATGTTTACATACGACCAGTTTGACATTATATAATTTTATAACAAATTACTTTTTTATGTTTAAGTCATATTAATATTAATAAGTACAGCTATCATGAAAAAGTTGTTACTAATATTTAATACATTTTTACTGTAAATATTTGTCCACATGTATAAATAAAACATTATTGAAAAAATATACAATATTTTGATGTAACGAATTGATCTAGTTACGGCCGGTGTTCCTTATTTCTAAAAGATCATTGTTTCCGAGTAGATTTGTTTTATTGATAAAATCAAAAGAAAATCTATACAAAAACATTGAAAACGAGATAAACGAATAATGCGATAATACATAATTAAATTATGTATGGCAGAAATACGATAAAAAACATATTTTTTAAATGTACATTTTGATTTTAATAGAAAATATTAATTTATCCAGATTTTTTATAATATATAACGAAAAATTTTCTATACTGCTTAACTGCCATAATTGCATTTGGTAATTGCTTCTCAATATAATAATCTATCATTTAGCAGCCATTAACATCGTTCTCATCGTAAACATTCGACGGGAATTCGACTTTTAGGCTGCCAATATGGCACCTTTTTTATCGACTTTATGAATACGAAAAAATTTTTTTTGTTACTTTAAATAAATCTAAATAACTTCAGGGATTACGACTTACAATTCACAAAAATAAATAAATCTTTTCATTCGTTTTCCTCGAACTTTTGTTTCAAAAAAAGGTATTTCAACGATTTAATTTTCTTACCGGGCTCACTTATTACACAAGTATTACCTTAAGCATTGAAGGTACAATTCTGAAAATCCAATATAATTTATTCAAAAAATAAAAGCAGCAGCAGTATCAAAATTAACTGCAAACGCCGGTGAGAGTTTTTCACATTATTTTTATAATAAATTTCAATTTTAAAAGTATACACAATTAAAAAAGCCGAGCTGAATTTCTCATACCCTTCGCATTTCGGGTAGGTAATCTTTAACTGGAGCGAGACTGGAAATTGTTTTGCGAAAAAAATCCGGAAATGCAGTTAAAAATGTGGGTTAACGACTCTGAATTAACGCTTTGTGAATATTTTTATTATGCAGTTAGCACTCTATCATATAACCAGGGCAACATTTTTGCCACCTGCACGTTTTATAGCTGTAAATTATGCCACTAATCAAAAAAATTCAAATGGCATTTCAATAAACAATGCTCATTTTCAATTTTGTATTTATATTGTAAAGAACATATTTAAGGTAATTATTTTTTTAGTAAGTGTGAGAATAGATTAACTAAATTTGAGGAAAATGATAATGATACATGCTCTTGGACAAGGATCCACACCTAAGGAATATATTTTTTCATTCAAAGATCCTAATACTTGAACATGCACTCGCCTTTACCATATATATAGTATATACAAAGGTACATATTACATTTCAACGTATTCACTTTAGCCAGGTTCAGTTTACACGATAGAAAAATTAACATGTTAAGGTATTAAATATTTAAATTGCTTAAAAACTTAAAAGTAATCATGCTTACACTCTAGTGTTAACAGCCACTCTGCACTGGTGCGCTTGCGTATTTATACATTTCAAATAACCTTAATTATTCGAATATCTTGTTGCCGTTCTCGCTTTCTTTCAATTCAATATATTAAAACCAACCTAACCTTAGCCGTACTGCCATTTCTACTTTGACTAACGTTTCTCAGTGTACGAACATAACCTAAGCCGAAATATAATTTTTACTTTATAGCGTTAATTAAAGTGAAAATCATATTTTGTTTAAATAATCGTCAGCGAATTCATACACTAACAAGTTCATTTATGCATTGACTAGTCAAAGTGGTCAATTGTTATGATGTAAGTTTCAAACAAAACTTCTAGTTAATGGATACGTTGAGGAGATCTCACACTTTATCTGTATATATATAATATGTAATAAAGTACCTGGATATATAAAAATGTTCGACGTTGTTGGGTTCGGTGACGGTGCTCACGAGTTTGAATCCGAGTACGCAAAGTTTCATAAGTTTACTTTTCAATCGATCAATGAATTTGGGTTTCAAATGCGTGATTTTAAATTTTACCCGTTAGATCCCACAAACGCCTAAGCTAAGATAACGATAACCTAACCATTAGTCTTACCATAACCTATCTATTATAGTATACATTTATCCCCTTTCCAAAAAATGTGGGGTAACAAGACGTTCTCGTGGAAAAACGCTAATATATGCTTGTTAAGAACCCATATGTTACACATTGGGAATCAGCATGGGTATAAAATGATGCTTACCAATCTACCTACTTCAAAAGCTGTCGTACTGTAGGAATTAAAAGCATTTCTTGATTTCCAATTCATTCAAGTAGAATTTTCTCTCCGAAAATAGCGTGGAATATTCGCTCCAGGAAAATGCGATGAAACGTGCTCAAAAGAATGTTTGTGCTTCTAAGAGGACTTCTTGTTACTCAGTTGTTCAACTACTCTATGATTCCAGAGTGAGTAGGAATAATAGGATAAGGCTAGGGCAAGGTTAATGTTAAATTAATCTCTCTCGCTACGCCCTGTTCTTAGGATAGGACTATTGGGAGGGGGGAATATAAGACATCACAAACATCGATGCCTTCAAACAGAATGCACAAATCGATTTAAAAATCAATTTATAAAACTACCCGTTCTTAGATTTGAACCCATGACCACCGTATCCGAAGCCTACGACGTAGACCAATCGACTACTTGGGTATTTATGTGCTAAAATAAATACCGTAATAAGATTTTGTAATATCATTTTATTTATTACCGTAATACGCTATGTCGTCTGCTGTAGGGATTCTAACTCGGATATCCGGCCCTTTTAAAGTATTCGTTATCCGGATATTTGGGGAAATATCTGGATAGTATTCGTTATAATTTTTAATGAAATATTTTACAAAATCGACGAAAGATGATATGAATACTGGGGTATTTTACTACCTGGGAAAAACCATTACGTAGGAATAGTGTTTTTTATTACCTTCCCCAAAATCGGGTATTGTGAATATCTTATCTTGTTATAGTATTGAAATGTGTATTGTCTCTATTTAAGGCATTGCAGAAGTGCGAAAAGATTAAGTCAGAATCAGTTGATTGTGAAACTTTGATCGTGAAACATCGTCATTTGCGTGCGAGTTCTACAATTCATCACTGAAAACCAAGCAATCGATTTAAATACTTAGATCAATTTAAAAGAAAGACGAAAAAGTTGGACGTGTTATTTAAAACACTTTTAACAATAAAACCAACAGTAACAGCAACGGAACGAGTATTTTTAACAGCAGGACAAATTAAAACTAAATAAGATCAAATTTAAAATATGATACATTTAATGCTCTCTTATTTTTAAAATATGAATTGTTAAAATCTGAATAAATGACTAATATTACAAATGAACTCGTTTTTAATAGTTAATATTTTAGTCTTGTTGACCCCAATCTGTCAAACTATTTCGCATACTTTATTTATATTAGTATTTGAGTAAAAAATTACCTTGTTTACTCGTTATTTAAAACAAAAGATACAAAACTTTTAAAGTATCGGGATAAATTCTAAGACTTAAAATATTTAATTTTAAGCCGTCAGCATATATATGACACACATGGAATATTTATATTTAACTGTCGAGACTATATTATGTAAAATATACCACATTCATTATTTGACAGATGTCACAATATTCCTTTTTTGAATCTTGAATACAAACAATCGAAGTCACTTTGAATCGCAAATATCGTTCCGTTTTCAAATGTTTAATTTATATAATCATTTTTTACCGCCATTGATAATTATGACGTTAGCTCAGTTGATAGAGAGCTCGGCTGGTAATTCAGAGTCGATGTTTCGATTCTTGACCGCGGCGCTTTTTTGTATGGGAATTCAAATTGTCAGCGATTTTCCATGACACAAAATTTGTTTCTTCAAATAACAGTGTATTGACGTCATCTAAAAGGTAGGAATAAAAAAATGTCGACAGCGGGGCTGGAGAGGGGGGGGGGGAAATCGAAGACAATCATACAGACGGACGGACATTATCGACTATTAATATATAGACAAGCTGTAAGCCCGTTGCCCAGCAACTTGAGATTTTTGTTGCATTTTAAAGTAGTCAGAAAATTTACTGGCGTGAAAAATAAATTACAAACCTATTTATTGAATAAGCCAGAAATTCTGATAGTAAAAGAAATATATCTCGGGGCATATATCGACAGCTATGCTACTACGATTGCTATGCGTATGCTAATACGCATAGCAATCGTAGTAGCATAGCTGCTATGCGTATGCTACTTGCGTATGCTACTACGATTTTTCGTAGTAGCATAAATCGACCTCGTAAATTATTTAATTTATAGAATTATGTTTATGTTTGCTAACAACCATTTTTCGTAGTAGCAAAAATAAACCTCGTAAATTGCTTAATTTTTGGAATAATGTTTGAATTTGCTAACAATCATTTTTCGAAGTAGCATAAATCGACCTCGTAAATTATTTAATTTATAGAATTATGTTTATGTTTGCTAACAACCATTTTTCGTAGTAGCAAAAATAGACCTCGTAAATTGCTTAATTTTTGGAATAATGTTTGAATTTGCTAACGATCATTTTTCGAAGTAGCATAAATCGACCTCGTTAATTATTTAATTTATAGAATTATGTTTATGTTTGCTAACAACCATTTTTCGTATTAGTAGAAATTTATTTAATTTTAATATTAGTAGAAAATTATTTAATTTTTAGAATAATGTTTAAGTTTGCTAACAACCATTTTTCGTAGTTGCAGAAATTTCGTAAATTATTTAATTTTTGGAATAATGTTCAAGTTTGCTAACAACCATTTTTCGTAGTAGCAGAAATTTCGTAAATTATTGAACTTTTGGAATAATGTTCAAGTTTGCTAACAATCATTTTTCGTAGTCGCAGAAATTTCGTAAATTATTGAATTTTTGGAACAATGTTTAAGTTTGCTAACAACCATTTTTCGTAGTAGCAGAAATTTCGTAAATTATTGAATTTTTGGAATAATGTTCAAGTTTGCTAACAACAATTTTTTGTCGTATATATATTTTATTCAACTAATTTTCAAATACGCAAACAGCTAAATTTCGTAGAAGAAGAAAAAGACTCGAGGACGTACGCACACATTTGTGAAAAGTGAAAACTTATTTTATCGGCTATTAATATATAGATTTAGTATTAATAAAAAAGCGGAGACTGGAAGGTGTGAAATCTGGTCGGACAGACGGACATTATCGGCTATTAATATATTGATGTTTTCATATATTTTTTAAATGAAATTATTATAGCCATTCCATCTCGTTAAATTTTACACCCACCTTTAGTGCACCGACTATCGTACTTCACGGAAATAGTTGTGATAAAAAAACAAGTACACGTCTGAATAGAAACTTCATTACAATAATGGTTGTGCAATCACTGGGAGTGATCGCATTCCAATCTGTTGGAAAATCATTTCTTGACTGCACTATTTATACCAGTGATAGCTACAACTATGTTTACTCGTCTCCACAACGAAAGAAAATTGCACATTGCAATCGACATAAAAGATACCTCGATATTATAAGAAAATATAAAAAAAATGCCCGAGTTTCCACGAAGCTCTTTTATGATGACAACTGGTAGACAATTTAAAAATTTAGTTTAATTAATTATTTTAAAATAACATGTAACAATTATAATTAATTGATTGTTTATATTGTATGTGACCACGAAATGCCAACACTGTTGATTTGTAACTAATTCGAAGTGATTTTTTGGCGTGATGTTCGTCCTTGCCTGGTCCTTGCTTTTGAAGACGTTGTCGGAACACGACGTGAGGTGAACCACGACCTCAACGCTACCGGAAGGCATTTCGGCGGCCATTTAGTTCAAATTCAATTGTGTTAATTTGTTGTGTTTGCTGCATGAACGCTATTTATAGAAAGACGTATCCGAAAGCTCTTCATTTGAGATTGAATATATAATCCATTTCAATCTTGACGAGAATTTAAATCTTGTTTTCAGACACGCGCGTCATGCTGACAGTACTACAGTAGTGATTTTTTTCCTTTAAATCTATAACTTCATTCCCCTGCAAGCCTGGTGTTCTTTGTATAATGTAAATTCTATCTGTGAATATTCTTTTTGACATATAAATTTATAAAATTACTACAAATCTTCAATGAACAATTCAATGAGTGTTTTTTTTCAATTCCTATCTACCGCTTGTACCCGACTTTCATTAGCGTTGAATTGGTTCATTGGTTATAAAATTGTGTATCTAAATTAGATATTTCTCACGATGAATGATTTTTGCTCAGGAAAACAAATACATTTAATGTTAATGTCACAATGAATTTTGTTGTGAATCCTTTTCACAAGTTTTCGTTTCTGATTACTAAATTTCACAAAAAAAATATGTTATAATTTACGAAAGAATTTATTTCGTAGTTTGTATATGTATTTACAATATGTTTAAAAACATTATTCATTATAGACAAATAACTATTTCGTTTGTATTGTTTGAAGCGTGTTAGAAAATACAACTGCAAACAATGTGTTTTCTCTACGGCAATAAGTGCTCTTCATGCAGACAACCTTGGTCACACTCGTCTTCTCAGAGTGGTACAAATAAAATAATAACATAACGTAGCAAACGTACCAACTTCCAACAACAGTTGCTTGATGCCCCTTACTGTACAGTATTGCTGTATAAAAGCCGAGTGTACTCAAAGAAAGCCGCACCGCACTCCTGAAATAAAATCTCGGTGATGAAATTTTCAAAAATGTGAAAAATGTTAGGTTTGTTTTATCCAAGAGATTTTATTTCAAATCAATAATAGGGCTGGAACTCTTTTCGATTGAAATTACACTTAGCACTGTTGAATAAACAATTTATTTTAACAGATTAAAATATATACTATATATACTTATAATATGAAATATATACTTTGTTATTTTAATCTGTTATAAATGGAGTTCTACCAAGTAAATGCCAAATCAATTAATAATTTATTTTAAATAACTGTCTTTTGATATTCTTGGTGAGGAACATTTAATGCAAGCCTCATATGTAGGCAAGTGGCTGAGATCGACATCTTTGGCTGCGGTGTTCACGAGCTCGAATGCCGTTCATTATTTTATTTATAGATTTTTTCTTGAAAACACGCATGCATATGATTTCCAAATTTTTGTTTCGTCAATACAATCATTAACATATTGTATCGCTGTTCCTCCACATGTACTCATTTTGGAAAAAAAGATTAGTTGCTCGAATAAGTAACAAGCAGTTCTCGTATAACAACTTTTGATTAGATAAGCTACATTACGGATCCAAATCATTACGACTATCACGAGTGAGCATGGTAAAAAACATTCTCACTAAGCACCTCAACAGAATATATATTTAAAAAAAAAACTGATAAAAAAATCAATGAAAAAATATATATACATACTAGCTGACCCAGCATGCGTTGCAATGCCACTCAAAGAATATTTCAGAGAAGAATGATAGGTACGCCAATTTTCAGTGTTAAAACGTGCAGTGGCACGCCTGGCAAATCAAGTGAGTTTAAGAATTCAGTTGGATAATTGACAACTTCGTCTTGACCAATTTATAGTGTCGATGGACTTATACGTTGTTTCTTTGCCTGGTATTTCGTTCTGAATCCTGAAGTTGATGGCATTATCATCGTTGTTTTTGACTGCTAATATAACACGTTCACCGAGCCACTGATGATTTTTGTAATTCTGAGCGATATTTGAGAAAACTTTGTGAATCAATTCGCTTATGGTTCCTGTAGTTTTAGAGAAGCTTGGTGGCAATGTGTAAATTCATCGATTTCCATTTTTCATTACCAATATCCGACAATTGTTTTTTGAAACGTTCAGCGGATGCGTCATATTTAAAGTCAATTTCTGCACATGTCACCATAAAACTGATGATTTGAGACATGCACTTGATTCATCAGCAGCTGTTGAACGTGGTATAACTGGTAGAGTTTGTCGAAAAACACCAGACAATAAAAGGTGCGCCACCAAACACCTATTCATTTCCTCTCAAATCTTTTAGTGTACATATAATAAAGATTTTCAAATGTCTGTTTGTGCGCCATAGTAAATTTGTCCGATTTAATGAGTTGATATGATTAAAATACTTCATCAATCATGACTTTTTTTTGATATTGCATGTTGGTGTTTAAAGGCAATTTCTTTGCTGAATGCGCTGTTTGTCCACCATCCAAAAGATTTGCTGCAATTGCAGATGAAGCGATTTCTAATACAATATTGTTTCGTGATCCAACGTTTTGGCTTGTGATTGATTGCATGCATAATTCTGTCATACGCTATGCGTTGTTCTGTGACCAATTTCGGAAGATTTGTTTGAACGAATGTACCCAATTTGTCAACATCAAATTGTGTTTCTCGTTGCAAATCACGGTCAAAAAGGTTGTTTGCAGATAATTGTATCAGACGATCGGGCTTGTGCAGTGCGAGCTCGAACGGTTTCCAAACTTGCTCGTCTGTTTCTGAAGCTTGTGATGCCGTTTTCTCTCGTGCTTGAAGTCTAGATCAACTAATAGCTAGTCTTTTAGGTGGCATAATTGTTTGACATTGAAAGAAATGCTTTGTGACGACTATTACAAATTCACTTGATAATTGTTTACAATACCCTTTGATTGTTTGACGTAACCATGGCACGTATCAAACGTAACTAAGGAGTCATAAACAACTTGCTTATTTTGAACTTAAGGTGCTGCTCACTCAGCGCCATCTGTCATTCAGCAACATAAATAATTTTGTTCTGTTTGAAATACGAACGACGAACGTCAAAAATATTGAAAAAAAAAATTGGATAGGGACATCCTTCACCTAGCGGGATGAAATATACTTAGAAACCTATTCTACTATCAAACAAATATACATTTTAAAAAATCATAAAAATCGGTTAAGCCTATATAGAGATAGAGATAATTTTTAGAATAATTAAAATGATTAAGTTTGCTAACAAATATATTTTGTAGAAGAAGAAATAGATCTCGAGACATATATTGACAGCCTTGCAGTATTTAAATTGTAAATAATATAAATTTTAGATAAATTAAAAAGTTGAAATGTCTAAGTTTGCTAACAAATATATTTCGTAGAATAATTGAAATTTCTAAGCTTGCTAACAATCATTTTTCGTAGTAGCAGAAATAGACCTCGGGTCATATATCAACAGCCCTGGAGTATTTTAATTGTAAATTATTTAATTTTTGGAATAATATTTAAATTTGCTAACAATCATTTTTCGTAGTAGCAGAAATAGACCACATGGCGTATATCGACAGCCCTGCAGTATTGAAATTGTAAATTATTTATTTTTTGAAATAATGTTTAAGTTTGCTAACAATCATTTTTCGAAGTAGCAGAAATATACCTCGTGGCGTATATCGACAGCCCTGCAGTATTTAAATTGTTAATTATTTAATTTTTAGAATAATGTTTAAGTTTGCTAACAATTATTTTTCGTAGTAGAAGATTTTAAAATAAAAGTCGAAATAAAGTTCTATAAAATATCCATACTGTCATTAGAATATTCCTAATGCATGTAAGAAATTAAAAAGATTTTCAAGGCCGGATGCAAAATATAACCATACCTCCAATAATCGAATCAGTGACACTGATCAAAATCTATCAAATCAGCTCCGAAAAATCTTCGCCCAGCCCTATAATTATGGCTTCAAAAAATCGAATCAGTATATTTGATTATTTAAAAAACTTCGTAGCGATGCAAAGTTTCAAATAAAGTTCTCTCAATACTATTACGATGCTTCAGTTCTAAGCCTGGAAATTTGAATTTTGAACATAAAAAGACGTCCATTTAAATTTTTTGAAATTCGAATGACGTATGTCGGGAATATTGGATAGGGACACCCTTCACTTAGCGGGATGAAATATACTTTACAACTTATTCTCATATCTAACAAATATACATTTAAAAAATCATAAAAATCGGTCAAGCTGTTTCGGAGGAGTTTGGCCACAAACACCATGACACGAGATTTTTATATAGATTGCACTGCCACTCAAAGAAAGAAAGAAAGGTTTTTTTTAACACATTTTGAGTAAAACATTTCAATTTGTGTTAGCTTAGAGTCACTTATTCATAATTTCTCCTGTAACCTGTAAATTCTTTCCAACGCCAATTGTTAAATACACCTTTTTTCAATTTGTTTTTGCACAAATAGCACTTCTTATCAGTCTATAATGCTCGCCATGGGCGAGATCGGTCCTGATTTTTGTAAATAAAGGTAGAAATAAGTACAAAAAAATATTGTGTTTTTTTTTAACGTAAAAATGTGTTTGAAAATATTTAATTAATTATTTTGCATGTAGTTAAGAGTATAAACGTTTCTTTGTATTCTTTGTCGGTAAGTTGTTAATCATTAAATATTGAGTGAAATGACTCATTGTTCGGTTTTAGATGCGTCATATCAACACGTTTTCCTATAAAACTAATTGTTTATTTGGTCCGTGTGGGACTCTCACAATATTAAATTTGACCAGCTCGGATTAGTGAAGTACCCGATTATAGGCCGGCATAATCCGGCAATATAATCAGCGCCATCTGTGGGATCGATTACGTTTATTCGTTACCGGATACGGAGTAATTAACACGGCCGGAGCGATAATTGCACAACCGACGGCATGTCGTGAAAACCACTAAATAGTTTCACGCAATCCTCGAACACATGAACACGAGTACGCAATACTACTTTCAATTTCACTATAAAAAATCAAACTCTCTCAGCGATATTAACATCAATCAACTCTTTGTTGTACTAATTCGTCATTTTTTTTTAAATTAACACCTATTGAAAAAATCAAATTGAAAAAGAGTTTTTTTATATAATATGTTCATTGGGAGTAGACATGGATCAAAATAAACGACAAGGCGTAACAAACAATTCGTAATCATTCAAATTGTAAATTTAGTTAGAGACATTTATAATTTGTATGATTTATTATAAATTCATACAATATTTTTTGTTGCAATTTTTTTGCTAAGCCTTGTCGATGACCTTATCTAATTATATGTAACCAACCTTGTATCGATTTATATTTTTATGAGTTGATAATTATTGTGATGGGCGAAATCGGCTATGGTCTTTACCTAAAATGTGGAATTAGTACAAACAGATATTTTATTTTTTAATATAATTCCTTTTTGCCAAGAATTGTCAGTGAACACGTTAAAATCCCTTATTATTAAACTAACGTTTATATTATATTATCTTATTATCACTAGTACAAAAAATGTTTTTTTTTATAATATGCTTATATATGAAAAAAAAAATGTAAGCTAGCTTACAACAGGTGTATTGTTAAAATGTACATTTTCACTTCAAAACAAATAAAATAAACATTCTATATTAACGATCGCAGTCAGACAGTAAAACAAAGATGACCCCAAAGTTTAAATCCTATGGAATTTTTATCGCCTAGTAATAAAATTTGTTTAAAATTGATTTCGAAGGCATTTTACTAGCGACAAAGCAATAAAGTCGTTGAAGCTGTTACACGCGAAACAGCAATCAACCAAATGTTTTTTCACACGAGGAAAAGATGTTTTCTTTTTCACTCCTAATATGATCCCCATACCTAAGCTAAAGGATTTGTTTGTAGATAATATGCCATGTTTAGTGAGAATCTTTAATAATACTTATAGTTATATTTCAACATAACATATATTATCATTTTTCGGGACCTTTAATGTATCGTAAATTATAATCGACTGGAATGCCGTGGCAACTGCTGCAGTCAACTAACCAACTAGATAACATTGGTGTAGGGAAACGATCGTAGAGGTTTCAACTCACTTTTAGTCGTCAAGCTAATAATGGTGGAAAATTGTTAACTTAACTTACAAATTTTGTGAAAACTTACAGCACTAAGCATTCTTAATCACTTTTCATAATACTCAAAAAATCAACCATCTAAAATAAAAAAAACTTGAATGGCTATTGGCTAGTATTAAGTACTTTAAGGCAAAATCTTTATTTATTTTTTTTAGAATTTTGACTGAAGGTGCTTGATGGAAATTTAATGTCAAATTTGAATTATTTTTATTCTGTATTCTTCCATAAATTTTGTCGATAACGACCCAGGTTTCGCCTTTCGGCATCTTAAATTAAATAATTTACAATTCAAATACTGCAGGGCTGTCAATATATGCCCCGAGGTCTATTTCTTTAACTACGAAAAATAATTGTGATCAAACTTAGACATTTCAATTATTCTACGAAATATATTTGTTAGCAAACTTAGACATTTCAATTATTCTACGAAATATATATTTGTTAGCAAACTTGGACATTTCAATTATTCTACGAAGTATATTTGTTAACAAACTTAGACTTTTTAATTAATCTAAAAATAATATTATTTACAATTTAAATACTGCAGGGCTGTCGATATATGCCTCGAGATCTATTTCGTCTACTACGAAAAATAATTCTTAGCAAACTTTAACATTATTCTAAAAATTATATTATTTACAATTTAAATACTGCAGGGCTGTCGATATATGTCCCGAGATCTTTTTCTTTTTCTACGAAATATATTTGTTAGCAAACTTAAACATTTCAATTATTCTAAAAATTATATCATTTACAATTTAAATACTGCAGAGCAGGGCTGTCGATATATGTCCCGAGGTCTATTTATTTTTCTTCTAAATATATTTATTAGCAAACTTAGACATTTCAATTATTCTAAAAATGATATTATATGCAATTTAAATACTGCAGGGCTGGGCTGTCGATATATGCCCCGAGGTCTATTTCTTCTTCTACAACATATATTTTTTAGCATACTCAACTATTTTTATTATTATAAAAATGATAAAATATGAATACTGCTTTCGATATTGGATATAGCAGCTCAGCAGGGCAGTTCAATTATGATTTTTATGAATATATTTTATTATTTTTTTGCAGTCCCGGTGTATTTTAGTTCTTTGAGAGAATTGGGTGTATTCCTTAAAAAATCGTTTAGAGAATTAATTACGCTTAGATTTTCTGGCTTATTCAATAAATAAGTTTGTAATTTATTTTTCATGCCAGTAAATTTTCTGACTGCTTAAAAATGCAACAAAAGTCCCCCCCGTTGAGGTCAACGAGCTTACAGTTAGTTATAATAAAAACAGTAAAAGATGTCACATTTCAAAAAAATATATAAACACTTACTTGACTTAACTTTTTTTATTGTTTCTCATATATGGCTTGGTCAAAAGTTTTTATTATATTTCTTCTTTTTTATATAAATGTTGAGTCTTATCCGTGGAACGTAGTTTGTGAATATCAGGCTACAACTATCATTTTATTTTGTAAAAAATCTTGTTGACAGACCAAATATTGGGATAAGTGAAAATAATTATTTTAAATTGCTATAAGATAATTTTATGAAAAAAGAAAAACCAGACAAAAATGAAATATTATTTATAATTTTGATCCTTCATTCTATAATATAATTCTATAAAAAGCACCTCGTTTGTCAGTAGATTATAAAATCTTATTTTGACCAAACAATAGATTTGTTAGTAATACCAATACAAACTCTTAAAACTGCATCAAATTATTTTTTGCTTTGACTTTAAAGATAATGATGATTACTTTGTATTATTGGATCAATATTTTCAAATTGAATTAAATAACCTGAAAAGCACATTACGATTTTATTAAATGATTTGATAATAACTATCTGAATAATGTGATTTTTTCTAAATAAAGTTATTATTGTTTTTTCTTTTATAAAAAATATTTCTATGCTTATTAAGTGTTGCATCAATCATTTCCTTATTATTAAAAGAATTGAATAATTAAACCATTTTGCCGAACGCAACCCCAAAATGGTGGCCATTATCCATTTTCAAAAAATATATATAAATTTTCTACCTTTGTAAATGTATTTTGACTGGTAATCCACGCATATGCAGATAAAACCTTTTCTATATCAAACGAAATAAACCCAAAAAATAATAGGCCGTGCCAAAGCGTATAGGATGTGGCCGAAAATGAGTTTGTGATACTCAAATGAATCTTATTATGACTTTTCTAGAAAGTGAGCTTACTATGGGTATTTTGAAACATTGTTTTACTTGGTAGATTAGTCGGAGATTGTCATAAAAAATTGCAAATGATGGAAACATTTTTAGATTATTGAAAGCTTTATGTGCTTTAACATTCCCTACTTGTGTTCGTTTCTTTTGAAAAAATATTCGTAGAAAAAAATAATGAGGATTTTTTTACAACTAATAATTAACGCAAATGATTTATAATTGTCGTATTCCACAGTTATTATAGATCAGTGATTCCCAAACATATTATGCTCGCAGACCCCTTTCATAGCAAAAACCTGACCGTGGACCCCCGAGTGAAATAATAAAGTTAATGACTAGAATGTTATATTTTTTCATGCCTGCTTCCAATGTGGAGCAAATGGCTTCCTAATGGAAGTATCTTAACAGATGTTTTTCTGCGAGAACTGTTTGTTAGTCAGTCGCTCAAACTCTCTTTTTCAAGGGTTTGATAGGGATAGGAAAGGTATTGAGACAATTTTTTTTTAAGTGACAAAATAGTTTTTGTGACACAAACTTGGAATGCGATCAATATTCCAATTTGGGATGAAAAAAATATTTTGTCACTTGCAAAAAAATTGTCACGGAGAAAATTGATCGCATCCCAAATTCGAATATTGATCACATGCCAAATTGAAATATCTGTCGCATTCCAAGTTTGAGTCGCAAAAAATATTGCATTCCAAGTTTGTGTCGCTAAAACGTTTCTCAAATTATACACTATTTCATGTTGAGTGCCCAATCCCGGGATCCTGGGACCCCTGATAATTAATCAATCTCGAAATCCCGGGAGCTTAAAAAGGCTCCGGGATTGGATACCTTACAACAGATTACTGATGTTAATGGACTTGTAAATTGACCTTATTTGAAATGATTTTACTTTCTTTTTTAAACAAGAAAAATTCGTCGAATGCACTTCAAATGATTTAAGTCAGAACTAAATTGTTTGGACGTTGGAAGACGTTCCTGTAAACAAAGAAAGTAAAAATTGTTATCATTTTATTTATTTTAAACTTTTATAATAATAAAAAAGCTGTCAGAATTTTTTAAAATATTTATTCTTTCGCGAACCCCTTGGCGTTGTCCACGCACCCCCAAATGATTTTTAATTTGTCACGGACCCCTGGGGGTCCACAAGAACCCTTTTGGGAACCACTGTTGTAGATTACACTCAGGATACCATAAACTCATTACAAAGAGATGTTCTCTTCGATACATCTTGTGTCTGGACCATAGTCACCACCACCATTGTTTTTTTTTTAATTTATTCTATCGCATTTCATTTATTCAGTTTGGTTAAAAATATTGTAATATTTCATATCGACTGTGGAAAGGAAAAAGAACGTAACCCACAGTTTTTTTCAAAACAGTTTTTTTTATAATAACAATGTATTAAACTTGATACACGTTCTATCAAAAGGATGTAAGCTGCAAATCCCGTTTTAGTATCTAAATTTAGCTTTTAAGATTGAAAAATGATGAGCTTGTGAAAATTGAAACCAAGAAAAAAGACTGAAAAAAAGGTTTTTACTATATAATTTCTTTAGTTAATATTAGATTATGTCAAGTAAACACCGGATTAGAAGTCTCCGTGCACTTCAAGGTAGTGTATATTAATAATTTGCATATGGCCCAAAATCATCAAAACGTGTTTTTTGAGCCTCCTGTAAAATTTGCTATGTGTGGGTTGCGTCCATTTTCTTTTCCACAGATGATTATAACATACAGTCCTTTTAGATTCGAGCAATAACTGGATTTATTAAAAATCTTAATTTTTTCAACAAAAATATTAGCTTTTTTAAGTACTATTTAGTTATTGTCTTTCTATTGTTGATCTGTATTTTGATAAAACCATACGCCAAATTTTGGCATTTATACATCGATAAAATAACAGATTTTTTAAAAAATACGATAAAAACATATTGTTTTTTTATTAGTTTTGAAGTTTTAAGTGTCATTTATTTTATACGGCAACGTGAATTATGACATAAATATTCGAACCGTCAAATAACTTGTCCACAGAATCTACAACTTCTGCGGTATCCTTTATTATATGTTTAGGTCAGTTATCCCGCCCCAAACGACTGGACGCAGTTAAAAGGGGTTCAAATCCCTAAATCATGTTTAATGTGGTCTGCAAAATAAAAACACAATGAAGGAGACATTAAGCGGGGTTGTTGTGTAAAACGAAAGCTTGCACCCAAAGTGTTATTCGAGTTGAGGTAGATTTTTGGTTAACATTTTAAAAGGGCCTAAGTACTCCAATTATTATGTCTTTTGGTGCAATGACATCAAGGATATTTGATTATAATATAAAGGAGAAAAAATATATTTAGCATGGTATAGCAAAAAATGGTAGAAGGGAAACAATTGCAAGAATCTTTGTGGAATCAAAGCCTTGGTAAATAACAATTAATGGTTTTACAAATTTCTATTTGATAACTAGTCACTAGACCAGGCATGGGGAACCTGCGACCTTTTGGCTACTCTGGTGCAATTCTTTAATTGTGTTAATTTTTGTAATTTCGTAAATTCTTGGGATTTTCGTTGTCAAAATCCTTCAAAGGCTTTAAAAAAAAAGGTCCCACGCTGGTAATTTTGGGGAATCCGCAAATTTCTGGGTATTAAAAATTGGCATCAAATTGTTTTCGGCCAAAAATTTCCTAGTCAATGCTTACTGCGGCCTTTGTGTCGAATCAGAAAAATGAATGCGGCCTTTAGAGAAGAAAAGGTTCCCACCCCTGTGTTAGACCATTCAATTTTTTCAGCGACATATTTTTCTGAATTGAATGCAAATTTACGATTTCGTTCGACTTATCTATATATTAACTAGCTGTAAGCCCGTTGCCCAGCAACGTGAGATTTTTGTTGCATAGTGTTAATTTTAATTTTATTTTATGTTATTTTATTTTATGGTATTTTATTTTATTTTATTTTATTTTATTTTATTTTATTTCATTTAATTTTTATTTATTTTATTTTATTTTTATAGTTAGCAGAAATTTCGTAAATTATTTAATTTTTGGAATAATGTTTATGTTTGCTAACAACCATTTTTCGTAGTAGCAGAAATTTCGTAAAATATTCAATTTTTGGAATAATGTTTAAGTTTGCTAACAACCATTTTTCGTAGTAGCAGAAATTTCGTGAATTATTGAATTTTTGGAATAAAGTTTAAGTTTGCTAACAACCATTTTTCGTAGAAGCATAAATTTCGTAAAATATTCAATTTTTGGAATAATGTTTAAGTTTGCTAACAACCATTTTTCGTAGGAGCAGAAATTTAGTAAATTATTTAATATTTGGAATAATGTTCAAGTTTGCTAACAACCATTTTTCGTAGAAGCAGAAATTTCGTAAATTATTTAATATTTGGAATAATGTTCAAGTTTGCTAACAACCATTTTTCGTAGGAGCAGAAATTTCGTAAATTATTCAATATTTGGAATAATGTTCAAGTTTGCTAACAACCATTTTTCGTAGGAGTAGAAATTTTGTAAAATATTTAATATTTGAAATAATGTTTAAGTTTGCTAACAACCATTTTTCGTAGTAGCCGAAATTTCGTAAATTATTTAATATTTAGAATAATGTTCATGTTTGCTAACAACCATTTTTCGTAAGAGTAGAAATTTCGTAAAATATTTAATATTTGAAATAATGTTTAAGTTTGCTAACAACCATTTTTCGTAGTAGCCGAAATATCGTAAATTATTGAATTTTCGGAATAAAGTTCAAGTTTGCTAACAACCATTTTTCGTAGTAGCAGAAATTTCGTAAATTATTTAATATTTGGAATAATGTTTAAGTTTGCTAACAACCATTTTTCGTAGAAGCAGAAATTTCGTAAATTATTTAATATTTGGAATAATGTTCAAGTTTGCTAACAACCATTTTTCGTAGGAGCAGAAATTTCGTAAATTATTTAATATTTGGAATAATGTTCAAGTTTGCTAACAACCATTTTTCGTAGGAGTAGAAATTTTGTAAAATATTTAATATTTGAAATAATGTTTAAGTTTGCTAACAACCATTTTTCGTAGTAACCGAAATTTCGTAAATTATTTAATATTTAGAATAATGTTCATGTTTGCTAACAACCATTTTTCGTAAGAGTAGAAATTTCGTAAAATATTTAATATTTGAAATAATGTTTAAGTTTGCTAACAACCATTTTTCGTAGTAGCCGAAATATCGTAAATTATTGAATTTTCGGAATAAAGTTCAAGTTTGCTAACAACCATTTTTCGTAGTAGCAGAAATTTCGTAAATTATTTAATATTTGGAATAATGTTTAAGTTTGCTAACAACCATTTTTCGTAGAAGCAGAAATTTCGTAAATTATTTAATATTTGAAATAATATTCAAGTTTGCTATCAATCATTTTTCGTAGTAGCAGAAATTTCGTAAATTATTTAATTTTTGGAATAATGTTTATGTTTGCTAACAACCATTTTTCGTAGTAGCAGAAATTTCGTAAAATATTCAATTTTTGGAATAATGTTTAAGTTTGCTAACAACCATTTTTCGTAGTAGCAGAAATTTCGTGAATTATTGAATTTTTGGAATAAAGTTTAAGTTTGCTAACAACCATTTTTCGTAGAAGCATAAATTTCGTAAAATATTCAATTTTTGGAATAATGTTTAAGTTTGCTAACAACCATTTTTCGTAGGAGCAGAAATTTAGTAAATTATTTAATATTTGGAATAATGTTCAAGTTTGCTAACAACCATTTTTCGTAGAAGCAGAAATTTCGTAAATTATTTAATATTTGGAATAATGTTCAAGTTTGCTAACAACCATTTTTCGTAGGAGCAGAAATTTCGTAAATTATTTAATATTTGGAATAATGTTCAAGTTTGCTAACAACCATTTTTCGTAGGAGTAGAAATTTTGTAAAATATTTAATATTTGAAATAATGTTTAAGTTTGCTAACAACCATTTTTCGTAGTAGCCGAAATTTCGTAAATTATTTAATATTTAGAATAATGTTCATGTTTGCTAACAACCATTTTTCGTAAGAGTAGAAATTTCGTAAAATATTTAATATTTGAAATAATGTTTAAGTTTGCTAACAACCATTTTTCGTAGTAGCCGAAATATCGTAAATTATTGAATTTTCGGAATAAAGTTCAAGTTTGCTAACAACCATTTTTCGTAGTAGCAGAAATTTCGTAAATTATTTAATATTTGGAATAATGTTTAAGTTTGCTAACAACCATTTTTCGTAGAAGCAGAAATTTCGTAAATTATTTAATATTTGGAATAATGTTCAAGTTTGCTAACAACCATTTTTCGTAGGAGCAGAAATTTCGTAAATTATTTAATATTTGGAATAATGTTCAAGTTTGCTAACAACCATTTTTCGTAGGAGTAGAAATTTTGTAAAATATTTAATATTTGAAATAATGTTTAAGTTTGCTAACAACCATTTTTCGTAGTAGCCGAAATTTCGTAAATTATTTAATATTTAGAATAATGTTCATGTTTGCTAACAACCATTTTTCGTAAGAGTAGAAATTTCGTAAAATATTTAATATTTGAAATAATGTTTAAGTTTGCTAACAACCATTTTTCGTAGTAGCCGAAATATCGTAAATTATTGAATTTTCGGAATAAAGTTCAAGTTTGCTAACAACCATTTTTCGTAGGAGCAGAAATTTAGTAAATTATTTAATATTTGGAATAATGTTCAAGTTTGCTAACAACCATTTTTCGTAGAAGCAGAAATTTCGTAAATTATTTAATATTTGGAATAATGTTCAAGTTTGCTAACAACCATTTTTCGTAGGAGCAGAAATTTCGTAAATTATTTAATATTTGGAATAATGTTCAAGTTTGCTAACAACCATTTTTCGTAGGAGTAGAAATTTTGTAAAATATTTAATATTTGAAATAATGTTTAAGTTTGCTAACAACCATTTTTCGTAGTAGCCGAAATTTCGTAAATTATTTAATATTTAGAATAATGTTCATTTTTGCTAACAACCATTTTTCGTAAGAGTAGAAATTTCGTAAAATATTTAATATTTGAAATAATGTTTAAGTTTGCTAACAACCATTTTTCGTAGTAGCCGAAATATCGTAAATTATTGAATTTTCGGAATAAAGTTCAAGTTTGCTAACAACCATTTTTCGTAGTAGCAGAAATTTCGTAAATTATTTAATATTTGGAATAATGTTTAAGTTTGCTAACAACCATTTTTCGTAGAAGCAGAAATTTCGTAAATTATTTAATATTTGGAATAATGTTCAAGTTTGCTAACAACCATTTTTCGTAGGAGCAGAAATTTCGTAAATTATTTAATATTTGGAATAATGTTCAAGTTTGCTAACAACCATTTTTCGTAGGAGTAGAAATTTTGTAAAATATTTAATATTTGAAATAATGTTTAAGTTTGCTAACAACCATTTTTCGTAGTAACCGAAATTTCGTAAATTATTTAATATTTAGAATAATGTTCATGTTTGCTAACAACCATTTTTCGTAAGAGTAGAAATTTCGTAAAATATTTAATATTTGAAATAATGTTTAAGTTTGCTAACAACCATTTTTCGTAGTAGCCGAAATATCGTAAATTATTGAATTTTCGGAATAAAGTTCAAGTTTGCTAACAACCATTTTTCGTAGTAGCAGAAATTTCGTAAATTATTTAATATTTGGAATAATGTTTAAGTTTGCTAACAACCATTTTTCGTAGAAGCAGAAATTTCGTAAATTATTTAATATTTGAAATAATATTCAAGTTTGCTATCAATCATTTTTCGTAGTAGCAGAAATTTCGTAAATTATTTAATTTTTGGAATAATGTTTATGTTTGCTAACAACCATTTTTCGTAGTAGCAGAAATTTCGTAAAATATTCAATTTTTGGAATAATGTTTAAGTTTGCTAACAACCATTTTTCGTAGTAGCAGAAATTTCGTGAATTATTGAATTTTTGGAATAAAGTTTAAGTTTGCTAACAACCATTTTTCGTAGAAGCATAAATTTCGTAAAATATTCAATTTTTGGAATAATGTTTAAGTTTGCTAACAACCATTTTTCGTAGGAGCAGAAATTTAGTAAATTATTTAATATTTGGAATAATGTTCAAGTTTGCTAACAACCATTTTTCGTAGAAGCAGAAATTTCGTAAATTATTTAATATTTGGAATAATGTTCAAGTTTGCTAACAACCATTTTTCGTAGGAGCAGAAATTTCGTAAATTATTTAATATTTGGAATAATGTTCAAGTTTGCTAACAACCATTTTTCGTAGGAGTAGAAATTTTGTAAAATATTTAATATTTGAAATAATGTTTAAGTTTGCTAACAACCATTTTTCGTAGTAGCCGAAATTTCGTAAATTATTTAATATTTAGAATAATGTTCATGTTTGCTAACAACCATTTTTCGTAAGAGTAGAAATTTCGTAAAATATTTAATATTTGAAATAATGTTTAAGTTTGCTAACAACCATTTTTCGTAGTAGCCGAAATATCGTAAATTATTGAATTTTCGGAATAAAGTTCAAGTTTGCTAACAACCATTTTTCGTAGTAGCAGAAATTTCGTAAATTATTTAATATTTGGAATAATGTTTAAGTTTGCTAACAACCATTTTTCGTAGAAGCAGAAATTTCGTAAATTATTTAATATTTGGAATAATGTTCAAGTTTGCTAACAACCATTTTTCGTAGGAGCAGAAATTTCGTAAATTATTTAATATTTGGAATAATGTTCAAGTTTGCTAACAACCATTTTTCGTAGGAGTAGAAATTTTGTAAAATATTTAATATTTGAAATAATGTTTAAGTTTGCTAACAACCATTTTTCGTAGTAGCCGAAATTTCGTAAATTATTTAATATTTAGAATAATGTTCATGTTTGCTAACAACCATTTTTCGTAAGAGTAGAAATTTCGTAAAATATTTAATATTTGAAATAATGTTTAAGTTTGCTAACAACCATTTTTCGTAGTAGCCGAAATATCGTAAATTATTGAATTTTCGGAATAAAGTTCAAGTTTGCTAACAACCATTTTTCGTAGTAGCAGAAATTTCGTAAATTATTTAATATTTGGAATAATGTTTAAGTTTGCTAACAACCATTTTTCGTAGAAGCAGAAATTTCGTAAATTATTTAATATTTGAAATAATATTCAAGTTTGCTATCAATCATTTTTCGTAGTAGCAGAAATTTCGTAAATTATTTAATTTTTGGAATAATGTTTAAGTTTGCTAACAACTATTTTTCGTAGAAGCAGAAATTTCGTAAATTATTTAATATTTGGAATAATGTTTCAGTTTGCTAACAACCATTTTTCGTAGTAGCCGAAATTTCGTAAATTATTATATTTTGGAATAACTTTTAAGTTTGCTAACAACCATTTTTCGTAGTAGCAGAAATTTCGTAAATTATTGAATTTTTGGAATAATGTTTAAGTTTGCTAACAACCATTTTTCGTAGTAGCAGAAATAGACGTTGTAAATTTTTTAATTGTGATTATTTTATCGAATATTAATATATAGGTATTTATTTTTTGAAAAACTTATCACGCTTATCAATCGGATTTTATTATTTTCATACGATCAAGATGTACTGTGTTAAAAAAAAAAGTTATAAACTCAAAAAAAAACGTTTAAGGTTAGACTCGAACCACTGACCATCAGCTTACGAATCTGGCGCTCTGCCTTTTGGGTAGAGCGAAATTAAATCTACGTGCGAAAATTAGAATATATATGTTTTGCTTCAAATAAAAAACAAAAGTTTCGAAATTCGAACTTAATTCAATATATATAATGTTATTTTATCGTATCTGACAGTTGTTTGTTTACCCGAGTGGTAAAGCTCTCAACTCATAATTCAAGGACCGTGTTTCGAATCCAGACCAAGGTGCTTTTTTGTATGAGAATTCAATTTTTCAGCGATTTGATATGTTCCATCAAATAATAGTATGTAATGACGTCATCGAAAAGGTAGGAATAAAAAATGGCGATATCGTGGCTGGTGAGGGGGATGGGGAGGAGGAGAGGAAATCGAGGAAAATCATAAGTAACAGTGTATATTGGAAAAATGTGTCTTAAGTATGAATAAAAAGTGACAGCGCGGCTTGGCAGGAGGAGGGGGAGGGGCAGGGGGAGGGGAAATCGAGGACATCTTACACTCAGACAAACATACGGACATTATCGGCTATTAATATATAGACTAGCTGTAAGCCCGTTGCCCAGCAACGTGAGATTTTTGTTGCATAGTATTTAATTTAATTTAATTTTATGTTATTTTATTTTATGGTATTTTATTTTATTTTATTTCATTTCATTTTATTTTATTTTATTTTATTTTATTTTATTTTATTTTATTGAATTTAATTTAATTTAATTATATTTTATTTTAATATATTTTATTTTTATAGTTAGCAGATATTTCGTAAATTATTTAATATTTGGAATAATGTTTAAGTTTGCTAACAACAATTTTTCGTATTAGCAGAAACTTCGTAAATTACTTAATTTTTAGAATAATGTTCAAGTTTGCTGACAACTATTTTTCGTAGTAGCAGAAATTTCGTGAATTATTGAATTTTTGGAAAAAAAAAGTTTGATAACAACCATTTTTCGTAGTAGCCGAAATTTCGTAAATGATTTAATATTTGGAATAATGTTCAAGTTTGCTAACAACCATTTTTCGTAGTAGCATAAATTTCGTAAAATATTGATTTTTTGGAATAAAGTTTAAGTTTGCTAACAACCATTTTTCGTAGTAGCAGAAATTTCGTAAATTATTTAATATTTGGAATAATGTTCAAGTTTGCTAACAACCATTTTTCGCAGTAGCATAAATTTCGTGAAATATTTAATTTTTGGAATAAAGTTAAAGTTTGCTAACAACCAATTTTCGTAGTAGCCGAAATTTCGTAAATTATTGAATTTTTGGAATAAAGTTTAAGTTTGCTAACAACCATTTTTCGTAGTAGCAGAAATTTCGTAAATTATTGAATTTTTGGAATAATGTTCAAGTTTGCTAACAGCCATTTTTCGTAGTAGCAGAAATTTCGTAAATTATTTAATATTTGGAATAATGTTTAAGTTTGCTAACAACCATTTTTCGTAGTAGCAGAAATTTCGTAAAATATTTAATTTTTAGAATAATGTTTAAGTTTGCTAACAACCATTTTTCGTAGGAGCAGAAATTTCGTAAATTATTTAATATTTGGAATAATGTCCAAGTTTGCTAACAACCATTTTTCGTAGGAGCAGAAATTTCGTAAATTATTTAATTTTTGGAATAATGTTGAAGTTTGCTAACAACCATTTTTCGTAGTAACAGAAATTTAGTAAATTATTCAATTTTTGGAATAAAGTTTAAGTTTGCTAACAACCATTTTTCGTAGTAGCAGAAATTTCGTAAATTATTGAATTTTTGAATAATGTTCAAGTTTGCTAACAACCATTTTTCGTTGGAGCAGAAATTTCGTAAATTATTTAATATTTGGAATAATGTCCAAGTTTGCTAACAACCATTTTTCGTAGTAGCAGAAATTTCGTAAATTATTGAATTTTTGGAATAATGTTTAAATTTGCTAACAACCATTTTTCGTAGTAGCAGAAATTTCCTAAATTACTTAATTTTTGGAATAATGTTTAAGTTTGCTAACAACCATTTTTCGTAGAAGCAGAAATTTCGTAAATTATTGAATTTTTGGAATAATGTTTAAATTTGCTAACAACCATTTTTCGTAGTAGCAGAAATTTCCTAAATTACTTAATTTTTGGAATAATGTTTAAGTTTGCTAACAACCATTTTTCGTAGAAGCAGAAATTTCGTAAATTATTGATTTTTTAGAATAATGTTTAAGTTTGCTAACAACCATTTTTCGTAGTAGCAGAAATTTCGTAAATTATTGAAATTATTGAATTTTTGGAATAATGTTTAAGTTTGCTAACAACCATTTTTCGTAGAAGCAGAAATTTCGTAAATTATTGATTTTTTAGAATAATGTTTAAGTTTGCTAACAACCATTTTTCGTAGTAGCAGAAATTTCGTAAATTATTGATTTTTTGGAATAATGTTTAAGTTTGCTAACAACCATTTTTCGTAGTAGCAGAAATTTCGTAAATTATTGAATTTTTGGAATAAAGTTTATGTTTGCTAACAACCATTTTTCGTAGTAGCAGAAATTACGTAAATTATTTAATTGTTGGAATAATGATTAAGTTTGCTAACAACCATTTTTCGTAGTAGCAGAAATTTCGTAAATTATTTAATTTTTGGAATAATGTTAAAGTTTGCTAACAATCATCTTTCGTAGTAGCAGAAATTTTGTAAATTACTTAATTTTTGGAATAATGTTTAAGTTTGCCAACAATTATTTTTCGGATTTTAAATTATTTAACAATTATTTCCAATAAAAATCAAAAGATCAAATCCAATTTTTCAATAAAAAATCAGTTGCACATTTTGTCCAAGTGTATGAAAAAAGCAAAATATTATTCTATCATATATCCATATCATAATTTGAATATTCTTAATGTATTAAAGAATTCTAACAGATTTTCAAGGTCAGACGTGAAAAGATTCATCATTATGATTCAATTGATCAAATCCGCTCCAAAAAATATTAGTCTCACATCGACTCACACGATCAGACGATTCATTTCGATAGCCCTATAATCATAGTTTGCAATAGTCGAATTAAAGTCTTTGATTATTCGAATATTATGATGTATGGTGATACAATACTTTAGCTCTACACCAAGAAATATCAAATTTTCAAACGTGGCGATATCAGAACATTCACGCCCGGCTTAAAATAAGCCGCTCCCATTGGATAGAACAACATTTCAAAAATGTGCTGTTCAGAATAAATCGAAATCATTGGTCTGTACCTTACTGCGGACGTCCTTACAGACAGACCTTATCGGCTATTAATGTTAAGATAGCCGATAATGTCCGTATGTTTGTCTGAGTGGGTGTTTGTAAGATGTCCTCGATTTCCCCTCCCCCTGCCCCTCCCCCTCCTCCTGCCAAGCCGCGCTGTCACTTTTTATTCATACTTAAGACATATTTTTCCAATATACACTGTTACTTATGATTTTCCTCGATTTCCTCTCCTCCTCCCCCTCCCCCACACCAGCCTCGATTTCGCCATTTTTTATTCCTACCTTTTCGATGACGTCATTATATACTATTATTTGATGGAACATATCAAATCGCTGAAAAATTGAATTCTCATACAAAAAAAGCGCCTTGGTCTGGATTCGAAACACGGTCCTTGAATTATGAGTTGAGAGCTTTACCACTCGGGTAAACAAACAGCTGTCAAGTACGATAAAATAACATTATATATATTGAATTACGTTCGAATTTTGAAACTTTTGTTTTTTATTTGAAGCAAAACATATATGTTCTAATTTTTGCACGTAGATTTAATTTCGCTCTACCCAAAAGGCAGAGCGCCAGATTCGTAAGCTGATGGTCAGTGGTTCGAGTCTAACCTTAAACGTTTTTTTTTTTTGTTTATAACATTTTTTTTTAAACACAGTACATCTTGATCGTATGAAAATAATAAAATCCGATTGATAAGCGTGATAAGTTTTTCAAAAAATAAATACCTATATATTAATATTCGATAAAATAATCACAATTAAAAAATTTACGTCTATTTCTGCTACTACGAAAAATGGTTGTTAGCAAACTTAAACGTTATTCCAAATATTAAATAATTTACGAAACTTCTGCTACTACGAAAAATGGTTGTTAGCAAACTTAAAAGTTATTCCAAAATATAATAATTTACGAAATTTCGGCTACTACGAAAAATGGTTGTTAGCAAACTGAAACATTATTCCAAATATTAAATAATTTACGAAATTTCTGCTACTACGAAAAATGGTTGTTAGCAAACTCAAACATTATTTCAAATATTAAATAATTTACGAAATTTCTGCTTCTACGAAAAATGGTTGTAAGCAAACTTGAACATTATTCCAAATATTAAATAATTTACGAAATTTCTGCTACTACGAAAAATGGTTGTTAGCAAACTCAAACATTATTTCAAATATTAAATAATTTACGAAATTTCTGCTACTACGAAAAATGGTTGTTAGCAAACTTGAACATTATTACAAATATTAAATAATTTACGAAATTTCTGCTACTACGAAAAATGATTGTTAGCAAACTTGGACATTATTTCAAATATTAAATAATTTACGAAATTTCTGCTTCTACGAAAAATGGTTGTTAGCAAACTTAAACTTTATTCCAAAAATTCAATAATTCACGAAATTTCTGCTACTACGAAAAATGGTTGTTAGCAAACTTGAACATTATTCCAAATATTAAATAATTTACTAAATTTCTGCTCCTACGAAAAATGGTTGTTAGCAAACTTGAACTTTATTCCGAAAATTCAATAATTTACGATATTTCGGCTATTACGAAAAATGGTTGTTAGCAAACATGAACATTTTTCTAAATATTAAATAATTTACGAAATTTCGGCTACTACGAAAAATGGTTGTTAGCAAACTTAAACATTATTTCAAATATTAAATATTTTACAAAATTTCTACTCCTACGAAAAATGGTTGTTAGCAAACTTGAACATTATTCCAAATATTAAATAATTTACGAAATTTCTGCTCCTACGAAAAATGGTTGTTAGCAAACTTGAACTTTATTCCGAAAATTCAATAATTTACGATATTTCGGCTATTACGAAAAATGGTTGTTAGCAAACATGAACATTTTTCTAAATATTAAATAATTTACGAAATTTCGGCTACTACGAAAAATGGTTGTTAGCAAACTTGAACATTATTCCAAATATTAAATAATTTACGAAATTTCTGCTTCTACGAAAAATGGTTGTTAGCAATCTTGAACATTATTCCAAAAATTCAATAATTTACGAAATTTCTGCTACTACGAAAAATGGTTGTTAGCAAACTTGAACATTATTCCAAATATTAAATAATTTACTAAATTTCTGCTCCTACGAAAAATGGTTGTTAGCAAACTTAAACATTATTCCAAAAATTGAATATTTTACGAAATTTATGCTTCTACGAAAAATGGTTGTTAGCAAACTTAAACTTTATTCCAAAAATTCAATAATTCACGAAATTTCTGCTACTACGAAAAATGGTTGTTAGCAAACTTAAACATTATTCCAAAAATTGAATATTTTACGAAATTTATGCTTATACGAAAAATGGTTGTTAGCAAACATAAACATTATTCCAAAAATTAAATATTTTACGAAATTTCTGCTAACTATAAAAATAAAATAAAATAAATAAAAATTAAATGAAATAAAATAAAATAAAATAAAATAAAATAAAATAAAATAAAATAAAATAAAATAAAATAAAATAAAATAAAATAAAATAAAATAAATTAAATAAAATAAAATAAAATAAAATAAAATAAAATACCATAAAATAAAATAACATAAAATAAAATTAAAATTAATACTATGCAACAAAAATCTCACGTTGCTGGGCAACGGGCTTACAGCTAGTATTCATTATAGCAACAATTATTTAGAATGATTACCCATTTTATATGTATGGTCAGCAAATATTCTTTTGCACATAAAATAAAATAAACAATAATTTCTAGACACATGGCCTTCTTACGGCTAATGTTAAAGAGATTTATGTACAGACAGAAAATTAAAAGTATACAAAAATGAAAAACCAAAACCGTGTCATGATTATTAAATACAAGTATTTGATAACATAATATTTTATACGTTAGGTTTGTTTCAATACAAATGAAAGGCATTTATGGTTCTCAAAATCTTATAATTTGATTCACCACTTGTTTTTCTCACCATATGATTATTTCCTACCAATATTTACTTATGAACGTTGGAGCATTTACTGCGACAAATCAACAAAAGTAAAAATGCTCTATTCTTCATTAAAAAATATTAGTTTATTTATCAAAGTAGAAAAATCTTCCAATATTTTTTTTTATGAGCAATTTTTTAAAATATTTGCAGAAGAAGCAGAAAAATGATTGAGACTTAAAATAAGAGACGGTGAAATATAATTATTTTCGTTATATGAAATGATTTTTGCACTCAGTATGACTTAGACTGGTTTCGTTTCGGTGAAAGAGGTTTTTTGACTGACTTAGATAGATTTTCGATTTTTACGTAGAACGAGTGATATTTTAGATTTGTTTTGTTTTGCATTTTGTTATTACAAGGCTAAATCTTTCGTTGAATTTACTTATTTTTATAATATAATACAGAATTTAAAATATATTTTTTTATGCATACAACCAAAGCCCACTATAGTGAAAGCCATGCTATTTAGTTGAAAACAGGTACTTTTTTCTGATGAGCGGTCCGGATTCATATAGTTCAAAGTAATATCACATCATTATGAAACCATTTGTTTCTGTTACATTGTAGGAAATACATATTTATATTGTAATTATATATCTTTTCAATTACATATTTTTCAAAATAAGAAAAAATCACATTTTCTAAGGTTTTTGAAGACAAATCTCGGAGAACAAAAGCAAACAAAGAAGGCAAATCATTTTATTAAAATTATTTTTTTTACAATATTTCAGTACAGAATATGAGGTTGGATAGTTCTTAAAAAAATCAACGTCATTATTGGGATTCTAATCAATTAATAATTAATCTCAAAATTTATTTGTGCACACTGGTTCGTTACCCAATCTTTCCATAGGATTTATCAAATCATATCAGTAATCAAAAATCAGTTAGTCAAACTAGGGTAGTACAATTCACTTCATTATTTTTAAATATTATTATTGATTAAGTCATCATTTACTTGGTATATTGCCATTATTATAAGATAAGAGGCAGCATTTATTTCATAATATCACAATAGGCGTCAAAATCGTATATAATATAATATGTATTCCGCTTGTTACTGTTGTTTTATGTAATTTATAATTAATGTTTTATATAACCGTGATACTTAATAGTGGGAAGTTAAATTTTATTTGTTTTATCACACATCGCATTTTTTGCCATCCGCTATATTTCTTACAATCATTACTTAATTTGCATATATGACCCTTCTGATGTATCGTAAATTGTAAATTAACAACACTAAAGAATCACAGAATATCCATACAAGAAATCTTTCAAACATACATGTTATATTCAACGAAAAATAAGCTCATAAATTGGAATTTAGAATTGATCTATGTATAACCGCCATACAATTTGTTAGGAGAGGCTGGGATTCAACGGCCCGGTCTTTTTCGCTGTTTTTTCTACAACACTGCTTGGAACTTAAGACTGCTATGATACAATTTGTTAGGAGAGGCTGGGATTCAACGGCCCGGTCTTTTTCGCTGTTTTTTCTACAACACTGCTTGGAACTTAAGACTGCTATGATACAACTCAATACCGGGACTTTTTTTTAGTTAAAATCTACTGCTGGCTTATTATTATTATGTAATTATTAAAACAAAATTACGGTACATATTTCAAATAATATTCAAGAATTTAAGGCTTTATACTAATTGATCACAGAACAATAGTTTACCCACTGATATTATAATTATTCTACATATCGACTGACCATAAATGTTCGGCATGTTTTGCTTCGCACCGTAATTTACTAGCTTCATCCTAATTTTGTGTTAAGCTATATTAAACCTTTCATATATCGCATTAAATACGACATAGATTATATTCTTCTTTTACTATCGTTTTATTCGGTTGCGTAGTTACGAGTACAACCCCTCGAAATTATTTCTAAATCAAATTATTTTTAGCAAAAAGGATAGCTATTTTTAGTGTTCTTGACTACATCTTATTTAATCTTTAACACGAGTTGTAAGAAATATATCTAACTGGTTTGTAGTTCTTACAACCCGTGAATTTTTTCTTTGTTAGTTTTGACCACGATTTGACCATCATAATAATTTGAGGAATAAACATCATTTTAACTAGAATGTTAACAATATTTTTTTATATAAAAACATCAACTGTTGCAATATAAATAAAGAAAACTTTCCCAATGGAAGAAACTTTTAGCTTTTTAAAAGACCTCCGACTTGGTTAATTTTCTTCACGTAGACGGCGATTGAATGTGGAGCCCTAAATGTCAATTCCGTACTCTTCCAAAAATATCAAGTAGCTAACTTTTTCTGTTAGTGGGCTGTAAAAATTAAAATGAACTTCTTTATTTTTGATTTTTTTGAAACAAATATTTGTCAAGCTTCGAAAGACATTTAAATCAATTCGAGTGAAAAATCATGGAATTTTTTCACCATTGATTTCTCAATAAACAAAAAATTACTTTACAAAACGACAAAATTTAATCTTTTGCACAAAGGTTTCATACAGCTGAACAAATGTAATAATGTTTTATGGTAGACCGGTCGGTCCGAGATCTCATCCCAATGCAAATGGCCACAGCGTAGGTATAGTAACGCTACGTACCGATTATAGAAGTAGTGCTTACTAGAAGCTCTATGGACGTCCCAATTGCCTCAATCACGGAACATTACCCTATCGATTTATGAGCCACACTGCTTTGTTCCAGGGATACAATATTATCTACTTGATTTTCTGATTTAAAACATAATTATTTGTTTAACATATCTCATTATTTATTTTTAAATTTTCAACCGTGTCCTTATTCATATCATGTCGAAAGAAGATCAATTTTGGTAAATGGCGTGCTCTTTAAGGATCTTATGAGTGGAACTAAACATCGCAGATATTTTTGTTTTTACAGAAATGACTGCAATTAACGATTAAAAAATCAATTAATAAATCTGTCACTGCAGCAACTTTTCAAAATCCACCATCACCATAGCGGTACCGAAGCCATTTCTTAACTGTTTCCAGTTTCAATCTAGGGCTGTATAACTTATAATAGGACATTATTGAGCAATTAAAATGATTCTTAAAAAGCAATTAACTTGAGTTTATTAGAAGATATTATTTGAATCACATGGTAGATTATCATATGTTTTTAGTTTGAAGTTTTTACCACTTTTTCTCCCAAAAGTTGATCGAATAAGACTTGTTGTGTTATAATGTATCAAAAGAGTTTAATGTCAACATTCTACCAACACTGGCACTCTAAAGAAATGATGCAGAACCGTTTTAGGAGAAAAACCACTTGATCAATTTTCAGATTGTTCAAAGGCCGCATCGTTAAAAGTAATTTTAAAAAAAACCGATGGCAGTATATGTGTCATTTTATAAATTATTATCTTTAAATAAAAAGATACGTGATTCGTGATACGTATACGTGATACAAAATCTTGATATTGGATAGTAGAATAGCGATTTACTAACGTGAAAAAAAAACAATATAATATAATGTGACAGGAAAGTATAGAAAAACTAAAATTTCTATTTCAATCTGATTTGGAAACCTCTGATAAAGTGTGGTTAGGCAGCGTGAGTTTTATTGCCTGATGAGCCATTGCCGACCAACTAAAAACAACAATAAATCTATACCCGCAACTCTGGAGTAGACATTTATTGAAACGGTCAACATTTTTATATAAATTCATTGATTTTCGAGCATAGCTAGGTGATTTAACAAGTTTATATCATAGCCACGCACAATTATAATCTACTTACTATAAACCCGTTGCCCTCAGCGGGAAAAAATTTTGCCTCATAAAAAATCAGAATTTTACTGGTGTGAACAATCAAATGCACACTTACTTATCGAAAAAACCAGAGGTAATAAATTCAATTAATTATCCAAATGAAAACTTTTTTTAGGAATCATGATTTGAAAGCTTCAACTCTCATGCCAAATGAAACTTTTTTCAGGATGCGGTGTTTGTGAAACAGATAAGTTTTTTTCCTTTGCGGTTTTAAAAGACATGGTATCATGTAATTTATACGTCAGTTAACTTCTTCAAACATTGAAGATAAACTTAATATAGTATGTATTTTGACACTATACACATATTAACACATTTCGAATATATCGTAATCAGACATAAGTGAACAAACTTTGTAATATATATGTATTTTTCACCCATGTTTGGCCTCTTTTTTCGAAGAGATTAAAAATAGGACGGCTCTAGCAATTAGCTAATCACTGCGATTTTCCCCATTTTTTGGGATTGCTTATTTACGAGGGAATTTTATACATAAACAAGACATAACAGATTAAAAATAACAAAGTATTTTAGTTCTACAGTTTTTAATAATTTTATGTGTTGATAGCTATTTCGGCTTGCGCCATCGTCAGAACAGTTCTAACGATGGCGCAAAATTATTAAAAACTGTAGAACTAAAATACTTTGTTATTTTTAATCTGTTATAAATGGAGTTCTACCAAGTAAATGCCAAATCAATTAATAAACAAGACACCCATGTCTTCGAACATAAATCTATAAATCAATTGAAAATTAAATTTTATGAAACTGCCCGTACTAGAATTTGTACAACACCGTACTAGCCATCGACGTTGTCACTCAACTACGGTCGGACCCGACCAATATTACCAATATAAAAAACAAAAATTTTGTTGTAACATTTTCTTGCAAACTTCACTTTTCTTATAATTTCTTAATAAACTATGCAACGAAAAATTGTAATTGTAAACTATAAAAATCATTTTTTTGCGTCTTGCGTAATATTTTTAAAATTACAAGCAAAAAGAAACATATTGTTTTAAAATCCTCATTTTTAGTGTGTATAAATTTACAAAACATTTTACAGCTTCAGAATAATGAGAAGAAGAAATGTAGCTTGCTTTTTTGCTAGGTAATTAATCAAATTCAACTTAATTTTTATAATATGTATATTATAATTTGTTGTGTTACTTGTACCGTTGTTCAACTGAAATGGTTGACATAAAAAGAAACTCTCTTCTAAAAAGCAAATTTTCTTTTTATTTCGAATGCTAATTTATTATTGAAAATTAATTTAAACCAGTTTTTCACCATCTCCGCTTCCTATGATGAGCATATGAAAACTTAATGTAGTCTATCGTTACAGAAGTTATTTTAAGATAATGAATAGCTTGTTACTTAGTCGCTCAGCTTATATTTTCGAAGGGAGTAAGATGATAGAATAGGGATACGACAGGTCTTTTTTTTATTTTTGTCGTCACTTTGTTCTATTTTTAAGGTTCAGATAGGTGGGCAGAAAGTTTAAACATTAAATCAATGGCAACATTTTTTTATGAAACCGTGTATATGTAATGAAAGAGTTGTTAATCGAACAAAGTACGTTATAAATGAGTTTTATTAAAATATTTTGTGCCTAAGCTGCGTGCCAAAATGTACTTTTTTTTAATTTAATGTAAAAGCTCTTAAACAATAAACATAAACATATTGTTTTAGAAATATAACCTTCCGAGAAACTTTCTAAGTGACTATAAACAAAAGAAAAGTATTTATAAGAAGACAAAGCAAACAAAAGATTCTGTGATTCTTCAATAAAAAGAGAATTAATTCGAAAAAGCCTAATAATTATTTATTTTTTGAAATATATTGAAAGTTTATCACACAAACTTACCAAAGTGTGTCGTTTGTGACGCCGTTTATAAAAAAAACATTTTTTTTCACAAAATGTCAGGCTTGCCATATAACTGATCATATAAAAATCGCGAACTTAATTACATATTAAAAGTAATCACATACATAAGTAATATTAGTAATAATATACATAATATAGATGTAAGTATATCTCAACGAAATTAAAAAAAACCATTATTTAATTGAGGGGAGATTCTAACGAATCCCAACAAATTTTAAAGTCTACAATCAGTGATGTATTGTGAAACCTTGTATATGTCGTCGATTTTAGAAGGGATAATAAAATACTGAGGGTTCATATTTTTCAATGGAACTATCAACTATTACCACACATCATCCATCTGATCCTGAAAATAAGGGGTTGAGTGAGGGTAAAGCCAACTGAAGCATCTTTTTACAAACAGTGATATTTACTTACATATTATTTCAATTTTAGCCGCATGTTTCAGGTAAAATTGTTTTTAGTAAGAATTATTTTTTCTATTATATTCAATCTTTTAATAAAAAAGCAGTGTTTATTAGCTGATAAACTATACAATTAAATAAATGTAAGAAAATATTTTTTTTCCACCACATATAAGAATCAATCAGATTTTAAATTTTCCGAATATATTGTTAATAAAGATTTTTGTAAACCTATATTGAGTTTTGGCACGTAGAATTTTTTTCACATTGTGTGCAATTTTCTCAAAGAATACGCACATATTTGTTTCTCAAACATGTATCTCGCTTTGTAAATAAATGTCTCGACTGTTAGAAACTATAATCACGGAAATAAATTTTACCGACTGATCTAAAGCTGATACATATCTATATCTTTAGTTGAGGTGCTGCATTAGGAGTTCAACCAATTCACACTAGCGACAAAGCAGGTCTAAAAGATACATTAACCGTCACAAACACATCAGTCAAATCAGACATTGAATTTCACGTGAAACATACTTGTCAATATTGTGCAAAAAAAAAACATTTTTTCTACGGTTTTTCTCAATTGAAGAATTGTAAGTAACAAAAAACTCGAGATATAGTAACTGCAATGCTCATGTCCAAGTCCGCTCCCATTGTGAAGCACTCTGGTCGCTAATGAAATTTGTTGCTTCATCTCTCTTTTAAAATGAAGTAGAGATAGAAGCATAGGTCCAGTAGAAAACAAATGGTTAGCTAATTGATCACGCTACGACACGTTGTATGGATTGAATGTGTCGAAGGGTGTTACAGACATCACATACATTTATCATTTTAAACAGAAATTCATAAATCGATTGAAACATCGGATATGGAAGTCGAGCTCGGGAGCACCGCATCTGAAGCTAACGGCGTTGACCACTCGTTCACGGCCTTTTAAAATAGTATACAATCAAATGAGCTTTGCGGTTTTTGCTTCATCTATTATTTGCATGCAGACTTTTAAAACTTTACCAACAAATATAAAAACTTTCAGCTTAAAGTACTGAACGAATTGGCATTCACTTGGTAGAACTTCGTTGTAATAAAGCAAAAATATTTAGTTCTACAAATATTTTTACAATTAAATACTTTGTTATTTTTTACCTCATTTACTATAAAGCATTAAGGTTGATATAGTTGATCATTATTTTGCTTGAATCAATAATTAGGTACTACATGTTGTATACAATTAAATATTAACATAATTAAACAAATAGTAGCTTATTAAAAATACATGTTTTTTTAAAATAAATAAGAATTCTGATTGACTCTACGCTAATGCGGCCTAAAAGTGAAACATAATGAATACTATATTTTAACGTAGCACAACAAGTTAATGCTTATCAATTTTCTAACGTAGAGCCTTGCCATATTATTTGCACAATTACCAATATTTAAATTTCAACTATTTTTATATTTATATTTATTTTATAGTAGTTGAAGAAATATTGAAGATTCAATATAACATTTGAACCATTCCATATTGTTTGTCACTGGTACATCTGTTGCACGATAAACTCACACTATCAACAAGAAAATAATTGTATTTTTTTAAAAAAAGTGAGGTTGAGTAACAAACAGTTCTCGTAGAAAAAAAACTTCTGTTGAGATACCTCCATTAGGAGGCCATATGTACCACATTTGGAGCGGACATGGATTTAAAAAAATATATATATTATGTATTATTTTGTTTAAAAAACCCCAGATTATAATAAAATTCGAGTTTATCGTTCGTCATCAATTAAAGTCCATTGTTTTTTGGTAAGTTTTCAAATTATTTTTAAGAAATTATAAAAAAAATAATTAACTGGTCTGAATCTATATAACATTGGTCAGAATTTATATGAAATAGTCATAATTTTAATGATTTTTTTTAAAAAACCTAACCTAACCTAACCAAAATGGTTATAAAATCTGACCGTATAATATTAATATATAATATTATACGGTCAATATAACAAATATAACAAAGAGCAAAGATTTTTTTTTAAACTTACCGCTAAATAAATTTACTTGAGCATACATAGAAAGGTTCAGAAATGAATATTCCGTAAATAAATTTTGATGGGGGATTATTTCAACCTTTTTGATTTTGAAGAATAGCAACAATTCTCAAAAATGCCAATTACTCAAGGAATAAAGCACTCACTTTTCATATGATGATGACCGGTTTCATAAACATTACTAACTGATAAAATAATAAAATATTTCAGTGCTATGTAAACAAAACAAAATAAAGCTATAAGTGTGTAACAAACAATTGATAATGAAAGGAATTTACAGATACATATTCAAAATATCAATCAGTAGGCACTAAATTGACTATAATTAAAAGGGAACTAAGTAAATGGTCAGACTTTTAATCAATTTTTGATCAGAATTTAAATAAACTTTCGGTCTGAATAAAATTCAATTTTGGTCAAAATAAAAATATTATACGGTCAGATTTTATAACCATTTTGGTTAGGTTAGGTTTTTTTTAAAAATTCATTTTAATTACGATTATTTCATATAAATTCTGACCAATGTTATATCGATTCAGACCAGTTAAATACGAGCCCAATTATTTTTTTTATAATTTCTTTAAAATAATTTGAAAACTCACCAAAAAACAATGGAGTTTTTTAATTGATGACGAACAATAAACTCGAATTTTATTATAATCTGGGATTTTTTTAACAAAATAATATGTGATATATTTATTTTTTTAAATCCATGTCCGCTCAATTTCGTATAAATAAGTGCGGGTACAAAAATAGGTTTCTTGGACGATTTTTGAATAAACATCCGCAAAATAATTGTTCGTTTATGTACTGAAATACCGGTAACTAGTATTTTAAAACCGTATATTGATACTGTTACGAATTGCTGGAATCCCATGTTTATGTTATACCAATATTGCAATATCTACTCGCAGTCTAGATTAGATACAAAAATAAATGTGAAAATGTTTATGATATTTTTAAACATATTGTCGAGCGTGACTAGACATTAAATCTGTACAGCAATATTTCGTTATAACCGCTTACTCACACAATGAAGTTGACATAAATCATTGGGGGGCAGCAGGTGTTACCAAGTGCGGTTTCCAGATGTCCGTTGCCGATACATTTGTCAGCATGCTTGACAAATTGATTGAATTACCACCCTTTCACACACCACATAATGCTCTTACTCAGGGGTGGCCAAGCCCATGCCCTGTTTTTCGGATAACATAAAAATGACAAAAAATTCCATGTTAAATATCAAACATATTATATAATTAAATCTGAACATAAAGTATATGTGTCATATAATATAAGCTATTTTTGAGTCCCCTTAAATTCGGAGGCCCCGAGCGCGCGCCTTATTCGCTTATATGGTAATCCGCTCTGGCAAAAAGTTAAAAAAGGTGCTAGAGTTATATGACGCATCTGAACTCATCATCAAAAAATTAGTGAATGGTTTGCAAAAGGTTAACCATAATAGTGTAACTATTAGAGAAAAGAAGACTATTTATATTTATATAAAATATATTTATATTTTTTTAACATTACAAATTCCAATAATAAATTTAATTAAAAATTTCGACTGAAGGTGCTTGATGGAAATTTAATAATAATTTAGAAATATTTTCATTTTGATTTTGTACACTTCCATAAAATTCTTGGTCGAACACGACCAAGAATTTTATTAGTGTACAAAATAAAAATGAAAATATTTCTAAACTATAAATTTAATTATCATACTCCACTATTTTTTCACAGCTAATTCGTCAGTTAAATCAAAGGCAATTTTTTTATGTAGATGGAAAATATTTGTTTCTATGACACTTAACCATTAAGATTTCAGAAGACATCAGAAATTTCGAAAAAACGTTTTACAAACATTTGCTTATTCTAGCTAACTGAATTTTTCTAGCTAACTGAATATTCTGTGTGAGGCTGCCTTTTAAAAGGGCAAAATTCAAGTCACATTTTGTAACACAAGTGAAATAAAAAAAAATTGTTATGCTAAAATTAAACACTTTTAATATTGCAAGTATAGCTTTTTTTTCATAATTTTATCAAATAATTTGAAAACGGTAATTTCCTCACCGATGCCATTAAAAACCGTACGTGACGTTTAATATATTATCAGTACGATTTGAATTATTCAGACCTTACTCAATTTTATCAGGACTTGAAATTGGACTAGGAATAAAAAAATCTTGGTTTTTTTATTTTAAAAATCTGTTACTTACCAACAGAATTTTTTGATACTTTGACATTAACGTCAGGTGATTTTTTCTTTCTAATAAAGACTCTTTTTATATTTACGAGCATGATAAAATAATAATAAGAAAGTTGCCTTGCAAGGAATTCCTTTCATTTGGGAGTAATAAATTTCAGCGGCAAAGTCTATGGATAAAGTTTCACCTTCATTAAAATGATAGTCGCGTCGCTGAAGCGTACTCGGTGAGTTATTCGATTACACTTTTGAACAGTTTAATTAAACGTTTTACGGGGACGCCGAGCACACACGACGCCACCGGTTGACAATGAATGCCTACCTGACAATCTATTAATAGTATTATCAGTCAAATCGCATAATCAAGTGCGGCTAAAGATTTTGTAGAATAGGTAAGCATTTTTTTTTTATTATGAAGTTTTTTAATTCTCGACTGTTGGGTACTATCTGAAAATTTCATTTCTTTGCAGACTGACCAAGTTCAATGCAAAATTCTTAATCATTGGCAAGTCAGTTTTATTGCCAGATTGTCATTCTCTTCAAAAACGATAAATGGAATTTTTAGTGTACATCTTTTATCATACGCCTTACTTCAAAACTATCTGAAATGTGAGGTTTCAATTATAATTATATATGCAATAAAAACGGAGAAAAAACACGACAAATTATAAAAAAACTCTGCCGGGAAACACTTTTCTTTTAATCTTCTAAATAAAACAACACACATGAATAAGCACAACTTCCCGCCTGTGAATATATCATTAGAGGCAAGTGTGTGGCAGAAAGAAAACTCTGCTGTTTCTACTGGCTAGTTCAGTTTGTTTGTTTTCCATTTCCGTCGACACCGACACGTTACCACAGAGCTTTGTCATGCAGGGAAGTTCTAAATATTGTTTCAAATAATTGCTTTTTTGACGGTGAACACAGATCTGCATAACGCCGGAGTTTAAGAAATATTGTGGAATTATTAAGTAATTCAACAACTACATAATATAACTTGATACAGCGTATGTTTGCACGGTCATATTTTTTAATGATTGAATAAGCGAAATTCTGATAAAACTGCAATTTCCGAGCATGCAACAACGATCATAGACGTCATATATTTTTTTGAGATCAGTTAATTGTATTTTTAAACTTGGCTTTCGTATTCTTAAAGTCTATTAAATCCTTAAAGACAGGGCCTAAGAAAATTATTGTTTAAATTAATTTGATCATACCTTCAGATAAAATTAACTCAATCAATATATATCAACATATGAATATAAATATATATCGATGGCCTAGTTGAAAATTTGACGTGTTTTAAGTTATACCCATATATTTGGAAATACAGAAATATAGACAATCTTCTCTTAGTTACATATAAATATAACCAGAAATATCGTTTTTTTATGATTTTGTCAACGTTTCAATAAATTTTAATTGAATTGAAAAAATTACTAAATGATTTACTAAAAACATGATACAAATAATAATAACCACTTTTCTACAACTTAGTTTAGATATGTTAAATCGTTGGTGAGCCATATCTCAAAACTATCAATTTCTAATTGTATCGGTATGGAACTAAGTCATCGATATATTATAGGTATCTTAGAACAGGTGTTTTTATTGAAGATTTTTTAGTCAAAGTAGTATGTAAAATTACCAAGATTAATGACGCAATAAGTCATTTAAACTAAGCACTTACATTTTAAACATTTTAAAAAAAACTGCATTGTTTTTAAGATTATTTCGCTATTGTAAAAAGCTTCCATGTAACTGGTGACATATAGTATAACAATACAACGACAGAATAGAAATCTCAGAATGGAAAAAAAATTGAATTGCTTTTTTTTTAAAGTTTTTTTTTTATTTATTTGAACATAATCTTGATAAAATTGTGGAGTTTACACAAAATAATTTATAAAAACTGAAAGAAATATTTTTCAATTTAGCTGTGTAAGAATATCAATGAAATGTCTTGCTAATAATATAATGCACTAAACAATGAAAGCTTACAACAATAAGTAAGGTTTTCCACGGAAAATTCACCCCATCGGACAGTTTTCCAGACAAAGAGACGGTGGATTTGCATTTTCCGGCACGCCGTCACGCTTTCAAATCCTCACAATAGTACTTTTTTACCGTGAGGAAACTCATACCACAATATAACGGAAAACAAACAATAACTTACGTTTTGCTTTTACTTTCCAATCGTCTTAATTTATTAAAATTTAATATCAAATATATATTACAGAGGAATATATATTACACTTTATGAAGGAATAATGTAATGTAAATAGTCCTCATTTTGTTTGTTTTTAAAAGCAGGATTCACCAAGTGTCAATTTTTAATTAACAAATTGGAATAACTCTTAAGGGTATTATTCAAACTGGTGAGAGAGAATATGATTGACATACCCTACAGTTTAATAAGAAATCTTTCAAAACTTTTTATTATAAAATACTCCTGTTGGAAGTTTTACTGGTTTGCTTCCTTCCTTATTAACTCCTTCACATATATTGAATAAAAAACTATCCCAGTGGTGTTTTATAGCCACTTAAAGAGATAGCGGTAGAATAAAGTACATTTTGTGTCTCCTAAAAAAATATTTTTTTTGAGATACGCGGTTGTAGAAAACTACCGACGATATGACTTCATTTATGAGCTGAAACATTTTTAAGAATTACATTATCCAACATTCCTCACAAATTGACACTGCCGCAACTACTTCAACACTGTTCTTACAATTGAGGGCTGTATATCTCGTCATCCTGACACTATCAAACGAAAAAAACGCATATATCAGTCGCACTATGAGAAATACAAATTACTTTTTTGAAAATTGTCCACAAAATTTTGACAGCAGACGATATCACTGAACGAAGAATTTAAAAAGGTTAAAATTTCATTAAAATAAAAAATATGTTTTTTCAAATTGACAATTAATATCTAATGATTTTTCGTTTTTTTAATGACTACTCGTTAGCAAAGTTTTAAATGGACTTGAAACTTTTCAGCCGACATTAAATATTTACAGAAAAGTTACAAAGCGATAAATTTTCGCACTTAAACACGACTGCACAATTTGTCTTTCAAATCAAACAGAATCACTTCAATTATAACAGCTAGGTGGTTTCACAAGCTAAAATGCAAACACTTTATATACTTAAAAAGGAACTGTTTTTCAAATATGTTATTTTAGAATTATTATAGAATATACTTATGGTAAACTAAACAGTTTGTGAAGTAATTAAATTTGGCCACACTGCATTTCCACTTGAAGCTTTTACTTGTGGAATCACCTGGGAGCGCAGGATTTACATAGGCAAGTGCTTTTTCAAATTAAGCTCTGACAAATGTTAACCCTACATGGCAAATTTCTTTTAGGTGTATATTTTTTTTAAACTAATAACAACTAATCAAATACGGGCGGCCATCTACTTTCGCACAATTTGATATTTTGCATATTTTTTAATTTCCACCACGAATTATTGACGGCTACCGTGTTAAAAGCTGTTATATATGTGCCTTCGAAGATATGAATGTCCAAGATGTATTTATTTTATCTCACCCATCCAACCCTCGTAATTTTAAGACAGGCGGACGATACAAACGAACCCCTAGCTCTGTTTTATTTTTATTGCATGCTAGTTCTCTCAAAGATTGAAAAAAAATATTAATTGACAGAATAACAAACAAATTTCGTCGATCAACTTAAATATGTCGAGATAAATTATGTTAGTAATTGATATAATTCACTTGAAGTAGACATAATGATAAAAAACATATTTCATATATGTATTCCTGAATTGATAGGTAAATAATACATTGGTTATACAATATATTGATTTATACACAAAAGCGCTGCCGCATGATAACTATTTTTTCCACATACTTTGTACCTGATCTAGATTTTTTTTTAAGAGAGAAACGATTTTATAACATATTTAGAGTCCTCTTTAATTCAAATCCGTTTATCTTTAGCTTTCCCTCAATAAATTTAACATTTATTTATGAATCCATATATCTAGTTTTGCTATAAATACTGTTACAAAAATAAAAATGACTTACAAAGTAAACCACAGCTCACACTCCCGTGAAACAAACGTATTTGGTAGGCAAAACCCTTATTTATGTTTTTTAAACAAGTTTGCGCCTGTGCATCAAGTTGTCAACATGGAGTGGGGTGTTCAAAAGGGCCGTAGCACCGTGATTGCGCAGCATAAGGTAGGCAATGCACCGGGGGTAATTTTCATATTGTTGATGTTATGAGGGATCAGCCGGGAATTTGTGTATCGATTTAACGATGTGAAGATACCCGAGGAAAATAAAATCGCTTAAAATAAGGTCGTCCGCGATCTGGAGGAACTCCACGAAGGATAAAAGCAATAAACGCCAAATTTGACAAAATCCTTTCCGCAAACAGAAAATATTGGTTAAAAGATGAATGTTTCAATTACAAGCATCTCTCGAATAATTAAATTAGACCTAAAGAAGGCGGCTTATTGTTTAAAAACCGGTCAAACATCAACCACATCCCTGTGAGAAATTAAGAAAGTCAGATCAAGTACGCAGGAAATAAACACCGAGAGACCCTTTTTCTGATGACTTTTTTGCTATAGAACAAAAAATCAACCATCAAAATATCAAGATCTATGCTCACACTTATCGAAACGCCTCTCAAGTTATTAAAAAAGTTGAGAAAAATCACCATCCTACATCAGTCATGGTTCGGTAGGGGTACTTATCAGGACGCTACTGAGCTTGATTGCTGTGCCCAAGCAGACAAAGTAAGTGAAAAGAACTATTAAATGGCATTTTAGCAAACGTAGTGAAGCCCTTCAACTAAAAACAATTTAACGGACAACACTGGGTCTTCCAACATGATTCTGCTACTCAGTAATAGTTGGAAAACAATACACTGTAGTTTATCAGGGCTCAGTATTGGTCTTTTGAATCTCCTTTTTAAAACATATGGACTAAAACTCTAATACAGAGTTGGAGTGGGTGGCTTGTAACAGAAGACATCCAAACATTAAAGGTTTAAGGAATGCCCTGAAAAAAGCAATGACCAATTTTCCCATGGATATTTTACTTACCACGATAGACGATTAGCTCGTCGGATTGAAGGCTCGTGCGAAAGCACGGTTTGATTTTGTGATGAATTCGGAGATTAGGGAACGAACAAGACAGCGCCCCGTCACGTCAATGGTTATAGAGAAACGATGAAACTGGCTGGGTTACGTGCTGCGGATGCCTCCGGAAAACCTCAATCTTGCCTGCCTCTTTTTTTGACTGGTGGGATTTCGGTGACTCGGACGACTGTCGGGTACTATACATAGGATGTACTCGGTGAAACTGAGGGATGCTGGCATGTCATTCATGGGAGGAAGCAAAGCAGTTGGCGGGTGGCAGGGAAACATTGAGGTGAGGATTTTTATTTTATTTTTAGACATTGTAGCTAATAACGAAATCGATTTTAAAATAAAAATAAATTTTCGTTGATTTCCCGTTTTTCTCCAAAAACTTTGTAACTATCCAAGATGGCGGCTCTTATTATTTGTTTAATTTATAGCTTCGTCAATAATTTAATAATATTCTTATAGAAAAGATATTATGTGTGATTTTTAAAAGTGGAAAAATTAAAATTTTAAAAAACTTTTCTTCTAAAATGAATGGTAACTCTTCTTATGTGTATACGGTAGGTTCGAATCTTACTTTAAATGAAAAAAATATATTGGAAGATTAGCCATGGGCTATTTTAGGTGTCGATGTAGAAATTGAGAATTTGTTTTTTTAGAAACATCACTACTATCGAAAACGTCTTCAATGAATATTTTGAAAGAAGTACGACAATAATCACTAAGTGTTGTTTGGGATATGTTAAATTAAAACGAGTGGTATACATTACACAGTATATCATACTTTTTAATTGCTGATCAAATGCTAGTCGAGTCAGCAAATAAATATTTATTCCATCTGAAATCTACCTGAGTTACGGCTACCGCCAAAGGGGTTTTTTTTGTTTATGATTGTATATAAATGTTTATAATATAAAAACATTAATGTTTTTCAAATCGAATAGCTTATTTCAAGATTCATGCTGCAGGACATTTCACCATTAGACATTACCAATCAATAGCAGATATTATATTTAAAGGTCTTAAATAAATTTGTTGTATGTGTTTAAGCTTTTTTTAGGTAAATTATAAAGAAATAACTTCATATATACATAACATATGTATATGGGATATCACAATTTTTTGTCAGCACGAAAATTATCGTATTTCGTGACGGATCAAAAGGATTTTTTCTGGAAAATATAGTTTAGGAATTATAGTTTTTCGACTGATTTTCTTATTTGAAATTTATTTTTATTATTTATTTACATGAACATTGAAAAATAATTAAGAATTATTTATTGCATTGTAGAAAAACAGGATATACATAATTGAACATTTAAAAATAGTAGAAAAAATATTTTACATAATATTTATTATATATGTTAATATATTTTTATAAATATTAATAATAATATATAATAATAAAAAAATTATAATATTTCTATTCGCAACATTTTTGTATTTGCACAAACTTTGTTTTATACTTTTATAATGAAAAAGGATTAATATATATATTTTTTATCCATTTTCGCTCCATCTGTGGAGCACATAGCTTTGGATAGGGGGGGGGGGGTTAAGACTTCCCATACATCCTATTTTTGAAACAAATTCATACATCGATTGAAAAATCAATTTATGAAAATTGCCAATATTGCGATTCGAGCCCGTTACCGAAGCTAACGACATTGACCACTCGGACACGCATCCAAATGAAAATATCAATAAAAATTTAAATAGTATTTTTTGTGTTTTAAGATTTTTCATGACTTGCGTTAATTTCATTTTTTATCTTGTGTGAAACATATTTAGAGAGTGAAATATAAAAATAATTTTCTTACGTATTTATTTTAACCGTGTCCACTCCAAATGCGGATCATATGACCTCTTAATGGAGTTTATCTCAACAGAAGTGTTTCTGCGAGAACTGCTTGTTAATTAGTTACTCAAACCAAGGGTTTCAAGAAATTTCATATATGTGTGTCTTTAAACAGAAATCCATAAATAGTTTAAAAAAAAATGTTTGAAAAGTGTACGTATCAAGATTCAAGCTCGTGACTTGACTTGACTCGACCACTGGCAACTTAAACAAAAAATATTTTTTTATTATGACTTTTTTTTGATTTATGGTTTTTATTTTTCGACTTGCATAAATATTTTTTTAAAGAATGAGTAATTATAAAAAACTTAAATTCTTTTTTTTATAAAAATTTTCGAGGAATTTGTAATTTGAGCATTTGACGTTCGAGCAGTTGATTGTTTGAGGATCATGTTATTCGAGCAATTTACCGGGAATCGTTTATTTAATAGTTACATTAGACTTACATTTTATGCTTATAAGGCTACACACGTTTATAAATACCATACGATATAAAAAAAAAACCATTTAATGACATACATTGGGTCGTAAAATAATACATATTATAGAGCACAATTAAAAACATTTTAAATTCGCATCATATCAATCATTATAATATGTATATCAAAAATATAAAAATTTGTTTCTTAACATCAGGGTTAACGTTTATATGTAATAAATGTTAATTTGTTTTAGCGTCGCATTCCAGTTGAAAACTTTTTGTGAGTGCAGTGGTAGAATTGTGTACTTTTTATACTGACATTTAATCTACAATAAGTGGTTTGTTGTTCTTTTTAATAGTTAATTACTTTACGCAATGCGCATTTTTTCATTTTTAAAATTACTCGTCATTCAATAGCGTTATAAAAAGACTAGTTTGTCTAACAAAAGTTGTTTTGACTACAACTGGTTTTTCAACAATCCCTCAACTTTTCTACTTAGAAAAGGTAACTGGATATGAAAGAATACGAATAGAATAGAAAATCTTCTTGATAGTCTTCAAATAGAACATGGTTTCCCAATCCGTAGTACGTGGTTGATGGTTGGTGGTACGCGAAAAAAGATCAGTAATGGCGGACATGCAAGAATAAATGATTTAAAAATAGTCATTTCAAAGAAAAATATTTTATGGTAAAATTTAGCGTTATGTACCACCAATTGGTACGTAAGTCAAAAAAGGTTGGGAAACCCTGATATGGAGCATTATGATCAATTCAATATATTTCATTGATTTCATCAACAACAAAATATTTTTTTATACATTTTTAATTACAGTGAAACGCTAATTTAACGTACAGAAATTCATGTTTTCACGCTTTTTAAGTTTTTTTTTATCTCGTTTCATTTAAATTAATCTGGTTTAAGTTTTTTTTCAAAATTTAATTAAAATTGTGTACACAAGAGGCCTTAAAAACTTTTTTAGTCTTAATGACGTACACGACCAAACTTTCAAAAAATATATTTAACCAAAATAGTTATATTATATAAATTACTCAAAACATTACTAAACTATTTTACGGGTTTCGTCAAAAATGTAAAATTGGGGCCTTAATTTATACTGATATTTACACCTTATTGAGTTTGCCTTAGATATTATTAGATTACAGATACATAATGATCAATGTTTCAGCATGAAAACTTTTTTGATTTTCTGATTGTTGAGTTGAGTTTTTTTTATCAATCACTTTTAAGGTGTTCACTGTCAATTATTTGGGAAAAGGAATTTTATTAAAAAAACACACACACTTTTTGTACTAATTCTACATTACTTATTATAGATCGGGACTAGTTTCTCTCGTCACGAGCATTGTCAAGAAATCATTTGATAATGTTCAATAGTGTGGCTTGATAGTGTAAAAATCAGTTCTAATCCTAATGAATAATGATGAATTAGTACAAAACAGAGTTTAATTATGTTTTGATATAATGTCATTCCATTAAGAATTGACAGCCAGAATTTAAGGTGTTACCCTAAAACTGTAGAGTTGTACCTCAAAAAACACGATACGAGTTTTAAATAATAGTCAATCGATAAAATACAAAAAACTTATTTAAATTCCATTCCATAAACCGATTGGAAAAATAATTTTGTGTACATATTTCCCTTCAAGATTTTTTTGACCACTTGGCTATGAGTCCATTTTCAACAGTGTAACTATTATAGCTTGCTTATCTTTTGTTATTTTTTCCAAAGCTAAACGTTTTCAGAAAGCTCTTTATTTCTTGAAGTGAGAGGCGTTTTTCCCATACCTTATTCTGTTTCTTTATGTTTTAACGATAAGTGTCTAAAGGCGTGTCTACTTGAAGTAAATTTAGCACCTTCTCACATTCAGCAGTGTAAATATAAAGTGTTTTCTAAAATCTTCAAACTTACTTTTTTACAAATATCAACGATGTGATGGAAAATTGAACCATATTGACTTTCTTTTCATTTAAAAAGATATTCTGTGATTTCTCTTCGATGGTTCTTAGATAAACTGTCTTACAAACGAATGATTTTAATAAAAGTGTAGATAAAAAATAAACATAGTGATGACGAACAACATTCCTGATTTGTGTGAAATTTAAAAATTACGTCGCTTAATTATAATTAATTTATATCAACTGTATATTACAACAATGTTATTATCAATAGATGATGCTCGTCATGAGAGAAACCAGTCCTGATCATATAATACAAAACTGTAATCAGTACAAATGAATGTTTTATTTTTTGAATATAATGCTTTTTTGATTGAACACTAGGGCTTACACAAAAACCGACTTTTGATAAAAACCGGTTGTCGAATGTCAATATTGGTATAGTGTTACAAAAAATGGATAATTTAATTAAAACTAGCTGTAAGCCCGTTGCCCAGCAACGTGAGATTTTCGTTGCATTTTTCAGTAGTCAGAAAATTTACTGGCGTGAAAAATAAATTACAAACCTATTTATTGAATAAGCCAGAAATTCTGATAGTAAAAGAAATATATCTCGGGGCATATATCGACAGCCCTGCCTTGCAGTATTTAAATTGTAAATTATTGAATTTTTGGAATAATGTTTAAGTTTGCTAACAACTATTTTGCGTAGTAGAAGATGTTAAAATAAATCGAAATATAGTTCTATAAAATATCCATACCGTAATCAAAATATTCCTAATGCATAACTATTTTTCGTAGAAGCAGAAATTTCGTAAATAATTGAATTTTTGGAATTATGTTTAAGTTTGCTAACAATCATTTTTCGTAGAAGCAGAAATTTCATAAATTATTATATTTTGGAATAATTTTTAAGTTTGCTAACAACCATTTCTCGTAGTAGCAGAAATTTCGTAAATTATTTAATTTTTGGAATAATGTTTAAGTTTGCTAACAACCATTTTTCGTAGAAGCAGAAATTTCGTAAATAATTGAATTTTTGGAATTATGTTTAAGTTTGCTAACAATCATTTTTCGTAGAAGCAGAAATTTCATAAATTATTATATTTTGGAATAATTTTTAAGTTTGCTGACAACCGTTTCTCGTAGTAGCAGAAATTTCGTAAATTATTTAATTTTTGGAAGAATGTTTAAGTTTGCTAACAACCATTTTTCGTAGTAGCAGAAATTTAGTAAATTATTGAATTTTTGGAATAATGTTTAAGTTTGCTGACAACTATTTTCCGTAGTAGCGAAAATTTCGTAAATTATTGAATTTTTGGAATTATCTTAAAGTTTGCTCACAACCATTTTTCGTATTAGCAGAAATTTCGTAAATTATTCAATATTTGGAATAATGTTCAAGTTTGCTAACAATCATTTTTCGCAGTAGCAGAAATTTCGTAAATTATTTTATTTTGGAATAATTTTTAAGTTTGCTAACAACCATTTTTCGTAGAAGCAGAAATTTCGTCAATTATTGAATTTTAGGAATAATGTTTAAGTTTGCTAACAATCATTTTTCGAAGTAGCAGAAATTTCGTAAATTATTATATTTTGGAAAAACTTTTAAGTTTGCTAACAACCATTTTTCGTAGAAGCAGAAATTTCGTAAATTATTTAATTTTAGGAATATTTTTTAAGTTTGCTAACAACCATTTTTCGTAGTAGCAGAAATTTCGTAAATTATCTAATATTTGGAATAATGTTCAAGATTGCTAACAACCATTTTTCGTAGTAGCAGAAATTTCGTAAATTATTTAATATTTGGAATAATGTTTAAGTTTGCTAACAACCATTTTTCGTAGAAGCAGAAATTTCGTAAATTATTTAATATTTGGAATAATGTTTAAGTTTGCTAACAACCATTTTTCGTAGAAGCAGAAATTTCGTAAATTATTTAATATTTGGAATAATGTTTAAGTTTGCTAACAACCATTTTTCGTAGAAGCAGAAATTTCGTAAATTATTTAATATTTGAAATAATGTTCAAGTTTGCTATCAATCATTTTTCGTAGAAGCAGAAATTTCGGAAATTATTTAATATTTGGAATAATGTTCAAGTTTGCTAACAACCATTTTTCGTAGTAGCCGAAATTTCGTAAATTATTTAATTTTTGGAATAATGTTCAAGTTTGCTAACAACCATTTTTCGTAGAAGCAGAAATTTCGTAAATTATTTAATATTTGGAATAATGTTCAAGTTTGCTAACAACCATTTTTCGTAGTAGCCGAAATTTCGTAAATTATTTAATTTTTGGAATAATGTTCAAGTTTGCTAACAACCATTTTTCGTAGGAGCAGAAATTTCGTAAATTATTTAATATTTAGAATAATGTTCAAGTTTGCTAACAACCATTTTTCGTAGGAGCAGAAATTGCGTAAATTATTTAATATTTGGAATAATGTTTTAGTTTGCTAACAACTATTTTTCGTAGAAGCAGAAATTTCGTAAATAATTGAATTTTTGGAATTATGTTTAAGTTTGCTTACAATCATTTTTCGTAGAAGCAGAAATTTCATAAATTATTATATTTTGGAATAATTTTTAAGTTTGCTAACAACCATTTCTCGTAGTAGCAGAAATTTCGTAAATTATTTAATTTTTGGAATAATGTTTAAGTTTGCTAACAACCATTTTTCGTAGTAGCAGAAATTTCGTAAATAATTGAATTTTTGGAATTATGTTTAAGTTTGCTAACAACCATTTTTCGTAGTAGCCGAAATTTCTTAAATTATTTAATATTTGAAATAATGTTTAAGTTTGCTTATAACCATTTTTCATAGTAGCAGAAATTTCGTAAATTATTTAATATTTGGAATAATGTTGAAGTTTGCTAACAACCATTTTTCGTAATAGCAGAAATTTCGTAAATTATTATATTTTGGAATAACTTTTAAGTTTGCTAACAACCATTTTTCGTAGTAGCAGAAATTTCGTAAATTATTGAATTTTTGGAATAATGTTTAAGTTTGCTAACAACCATTTTTCGTAGTAGCAGAAATAGACGTTGTAAATTTTTTAATTGTGATTATTTTATCGAATATTAATTTATAGGTATTTATTTTTTGAAAAACCTATCACGCTTATCAATCGGATTTTATTATTTTCATACGATCAAGATGTACTGTGTTTAAAAAAAAGTTATAAACCCAAAAAAACCGCTCACGGTTGGACTCGAAACATCGTCCTACAGCTTTCCAATCTAGCGTTTTGCCTTTCGGGTACATTGGAATTAAAGAACGTGCAAAAATTAGGATATATATGCTGTGTTTCAAATAAAAAACAAAAGTTTCAAAATTCGAACGCAGTACAATATATATAATGTAATTTTATCGTATTTGACAGTTGTTTGTTTACCCGAGTGGTAAAGCTCTCAATTCATAATTCAAGGACCGTGTTTCGAATCCAGACCAAGGTGCTTTTTTTGTATGAGAATTCAATTTTTCAGCGATTTGATCTGTTTCATCAAATAACAGTGTATGGAAAAATTGTTTTTAGTATGAATAAAAAAATGGAGACTGCGCGGCTGGGGAGGAAGGGGAGGAGCAGGGGGAGGGGAAATCGAGGACATCCTTCACTCACTCACTCAGACAAACATACGGACATTATCGGCTATTAATATATAGATAGCGGGAAAAAGTACTAAGTAAAGTATTTTTTGATGTTGTTTTTTTTATATAAATACATAATAGTGAACAACAAAAAAATATTTGGTGTTACTCTTCAGAAAATATGATTTAAGAAAACACAAAACGTCCACTGATCGTTTTGTAACAAAATTTCCTGATATCGAAAATACCCTTTCGCCGGGTAATAATTATGTAGGGCATATGGTCTTTAAGCCATCAAATAAAAGATTTTAAAAATCTGCCTTTTTGTTGATAGACTCGTTTATGGAAAATTCGGCACAACCGGTTACGGTTACCGGTTTTCGAATGTCACAAATTTTGCCAATAAAACCGGTTTTTTTAAAACCGCACAACAAGCCCTTGTGAACACCTTAAAAGTGATCATTTAAGTGTAAATTTCAAATCATATGGTAAATTCTTATATTACTATATTTAGTCAATAAAACTTAATGTACCAGAAAAAAGTTTTATTACATTATATTACACGTATTATTCATTTTTATTAAAACGTTGATGTGTTTGCTACCAGTGCATTGATACGAATAGACTATATAAATTAAAACTGACTCTGATTTGTTTAAATCATTCCTGTTTAACTTTTATACTTGTATACCACCAGATCATTCTAGTTACTAAAATAATTACAATATATAGTTATCCTTTTATCAATCAATATGCTGAATAGACTAATAATTTTAATAAATGGGTTAAAATAACCGACTCTGGATGGGCCATCTCCGGGAAAAAAACAGCTAACTTCACCATTCCTGACTCCGACTCCACATTCCTTGTTTGAAGAGTATGTATGTATGTAATGTTATACATAAATTAATATTTTTCGGGTGTGACGTGTAACGCAGGGAGAAAAGTTTGCCAATTTATATGGGATCGTTTAAATCTTGATTACTCACTAAAGCCAATAAACTCGTACCAACGAGCTCCTAGGATACGAATTATATACAGGATACTTAGTATCAACTTGATTAAAGTGGCTTGAGCTTGTCACACTTTCATTATTATTATATTTTCTTTTTTTCAAGCACATTAGTTAGTGCGCGGTTCAAAATCAGTCCCTTGCAAGCCTGCTCGGGCTATGAATGTGAGCGGTATACTCTTTTTTTCTATAGATAGCGTTATGGAAGGCGGCCATAAAACGTTGGCTGCATATACACAATAGGTGTTAGTGGGAAACCAACTTGTAAGGCAGGGATAAATAATACAACCCCCCTGCCTGCGTCCTGTAGAAAATAATAAACAACTTCATTTTTTGATGTATAGTTTAAGAATTTTAATCCATGTTTAGTTTACTCATGAATACACTAAGATAGTTTGTCTTTAAAATTCATTGAAGAAGAGAAACACTATTGTAATTTATTACACAGCATGTGGAATAACAAAGTTATCAAATATAATTTTACGTAATAAATAACATCCACAAAGTGAAGGCCGAATCCATCTAAAATATTAAATATTCCATTAGTAATCGTTATTTTTTAAAATCTCTATCATATTTATGGGGAAAAAATTGTTAGCATTTGTTACTTGTCGCTATTTGTAAATGGTATCACATAATATTTTTAATGGATTTGGAGGTTACTTTGTGGAAGTTTATTTTTAATACGAAATTAAATTTGATAATTTTGATTACTTTGTTACTCAACTTGTTGTGTTATTCTATATGCTTCTTAATGAGGCGAAACACGTGTCACAATTTTTACCACAACAAGAAGAGTAATACAGTTTTCGAATTTTATTTTATATTGAATGTTCAAACATAAAGAATTATTATTCAGTGTCATTTGCACCCAAAAGTTTTATCTCAACGACGCATCAACCTTACAGGAAAACCTGCAAAAATATTACCAAAATAAATTCACGCTACGCCATCTCTGCTAAAAAAAACTACCTCTGTCATGTAGTTATTACTTGTTTAAAAATTGTCTGGCATGTATCATAATATGTTCAGAGAATATTAGTTTATGACAGGCCCGGACTACTTGTCATCTAATAAAATAGTATTTGGTATATTTGATATATGTAGTCTTGCTGTCACCATAATTTTTATATTTAAATTTTCATTAAATATCAGAAAGTTTCAAAAAGTCAACTATTAATACTTAAAAAGTGTCAAAACTTTAAGAAAATGTTTTCTGAACAATGGCTTAACATAGGCATGGCATAATTATAACTATTTTTAAATGTATTTTTCGTATAAATATATATTAAAAATTGATGTTGTTCTGCTATGAAATCATGTGTGGTGAGCAACGTTCCCTCTAAGCCAGTGGTTTCCAACCTTTATGTTACTGCGCCTCCCTTTGAAGAAAAAAGTATCTTCGGGCCTCCCCATCTTTTATTTCATATAGTAATAAAGACACGTTTTAAAGGGTAAATAAATATTTTGGACAGTTCGCGCCTCCCTTTGCAATAGTCCACGCCTCCCAGGTTGGAAATCGCTGCTCTAAGCTGTGCGCGTGCGCGACCGCGCAGCAGTTTGGAAGCCCTCGCGCACTCATTCCGGGTTGGCGCGCACTGCAATGCAGTTGTTCAATTAATATTTGATCGGTCCGCGCAGCCTTTGAAACTTCCGCGCAGCTAACCCTTCTCTGGAATTGTCCGATTATGTCAGTAGAAAGAAGCATATTGTTTTTGTCATGTAGAAATAATCGTGATGGTCCTATCGGGCATCCAGATCTAGTTTCATCTTCAGAAAATTTCTGTCACTTCAAGAAATTTGCTACTTCTTTTGGAGAAAAAGTTTACTTTCCCTGTCCCTCACCATTCAATCTTTAATCACATCTGTCTCAAAATTAAAAGTTGTTTATTAGTCTTATTAACTATCATTCTTGCTTATTACTATTTAATTGTTTTTACTTGTAATTATACCAATTATTTGCATTTAATTAACCTTTATTAATATCTACATATTTGTAATTATTATTTATTGTTGCCTTTCAAATTGTACTTAAATAAAATGTATCTTAACTGTATCATTGATGAGATATCATCTTCGGTGTGATGCAGAAAAGAAAAGAAAAAAGTTTATCGAATAAAAAAATAATAAAAAGCTAACCCTTCGGCTTAAAGCACGGGTTCCCAACCTGGGGGTCGCGACCCCCAAGGGGGTCGTTAAGGGTTTTCAGGGGGGTCGCCAACTTTTATCGATTTTGGATTTGAACAACAAAATAACTAAAAAGTATTGCAAATCTAGGATTTCATATTCCTCGGGGGGTCGCCTAGTCACATGGCTTTATAAAAAAAAGGGGTCACCACCTGAAAAGGTTGGGAACCTATGGCTTAGAGGGAACGTTACTGGTAAGTCATTTTTAAAAACATCATAAGTTTTCTTTAAAATAACCGACTCCAAATTAAACACTTTCGGGTAATTATTATGGTAGTAAGAATGTGAAAAAGTTGATTTCAAATGAATTACACAAATAACAGCCATATTTGAGCCGCATAGCGAAGTTTATCTTATTATTGTTATTCAAAAAATAAAATACTCATTTTTACTAATTTTTACTTTTATTTTAAGATCAAGATCGGGCAGATACGGGCATTATCAATTGATTTAAGAATACAATGTTACGGTGTTATTTACATAAAACAAAATAAGGTCTAACAAATAATTGGTATTGAGACCTCTAAAATATAATAACAAAATTCATAAAAGAGAATTAAGTTAAAGTGGAGACTAACGGTAAATTGATAATGATAATAAATTATAATTAAATAAAACACTTTATATAACATTGTTTAATTGTATTATCTTACAATTATATATAACACTGTAAAATTGTATTCTCTTATCCGTCGATAATGCCCGTTATCCACTCAATATGATACCCATTATTTAGCTTTTCTTCACTATAGAAAGCTTTTTCAAAGTTCTATGTAATAAGAAAACATAAAAATATATTTGGCATTAGAGTTAAAACCAATGCGCCAAATATGTTAAATAAGAAAGATAGATCATGCAAGATAAACTCGATGAGAGTAAGAAAAATTAGTCGATATAAACACGAGGACAATTGACATCACAAATATAAATTGCAAAAATCTAAATTTATCATATAAATACTTCAATAATTTATACTTCAACAATTTATATAAAAGAAAAACATTTTAATCATTATTATACATTTGAGTCATTAAATTTGTGTACATTTATCCATACGTTTTATCACTAACGACAGGGTTTCGCCTTTTGAAATGTTCAAAAGTTAAAATATTCAAAATATATATTGAAATTCCATCATGTACCTTTAGGAGAAATCTTTAACATGCTTGAAAATATATTATCGAATTCCAAGTAGAGTTATTGTAAGCACAAAAATTATTAACGTCCAAAAACGGGTTTTTTATGTCAAGAACGGCTATTGATCGTAATCATTTTATTTTTGATAGATAAAAATAAAAAAAACCATTCACATGAAACTACGATAAAATGTTATTTTACTACACCGCGGTTCTTGAATCTGTTTTGTATTTTTATGCGAACTGTCCTTACCAGGTGGCGTGTAAAGGCTAACGAGTCCAGTGCTGAGTAAAACGAACATAATGAATAAAGCGTACCTATTCTTCAAGATGCTACGCACTACGCATCTATGGGCGTAATGCTTTCTTACTCCGGTCCCTTTATTTAGAGTCTAGCACAATGTGATGATATTTATCAAAGGAAGCACAACAAATATCATTAATCAGTTACACCGCACAGGCGGCATCCCTCATCCCTAACGCCTCCAGCTTTTGGGTTCACTTTACTCATTTCATTTTTTTCTTCTACTCCCTCTTTTTATTTTGTGTTATTCTCTCATTCATTTTATTGTCATTTTCCAAACATAAAAAATATTGCGTCATTCAAATTTCCGAAAGATATGCTGAGCATGCACATTTTTTTTTCAACTATAAAAATACTTAGTAGTTACAATATAAAATAAGTGCCCTATAAAAAAAATCTCACAAGCAATTGTCTGGCTGTAGATTTTTTGTATCTATGTATGTTTTATTTCAATGTGAACCACATCGTACAACCTGTCTCTTTTGAAGACAATAAAGATATGCGGATAAAGCTAAGACATAACTAGTGGTAACTTTATCGCTCTCGTTATTTTAAAATTGAAACGGAGGAAAGGAATTTTTAGACATCACAATCATTCATGCCACCAAACAGAAGATTTAAAAAATGCTCTTCGTACTGGTACTTGAACGCGTGAGGTCCGTTACGGAAGGCAACGACGTTGACCAAGTTCCCGAAACAAAGCACCGATATTAGAATAGACAAGTTAAAAATAAAAAAAACTCGGGATGGTTGGCTTGAATTCGTAAAAAAATTGGAGATTGAAAAATTGATTGGTCAGCTTCCTGTTACTAAAATAAAATGATCATGAAGAAATGTAGTAAGTTATGACTGGATGAGATACGTGCTGTGAATGGATTTGGAGACCCTTAACATTCCATGCATCTTTCTGTTTTGTGGTGTCATTCCAGAGTAATTATGGATAGTGGAATTGAGGAATGATAAATTTTCAGGATAGAAAGCAAAACAATTGACTAGGTATCATAGAGATATGGTATATTTTCTCCAAAGGAAGCGGATATGAATCATTGAAACTTTCTTTGCATTGAAAAAACATGTTGCGACGGTTTAGACGCCACATTGTGACCTAAAAGATACATTTCATTTGTACATGGTGAAGAAAAGAAGACGGTGACATTATTTAAAATAAAGCAAATCCAGTTTGGTTCAGCGCTATAATACCCGCGAGATGAAATAATTAATCTTTCATCTTTACAAACAATTAAATTATTTTATGTGTAATATATGTATAAATATTCATTTTTTTACAAGCCACATAGATTTATTAACAAACATCATTCAATTTGTGTACTGAGTGCTTAACCTTCATTATCAATTAATATATAGACGATTCGATACGATATATCTTCTCTGCTTTGACTATATTCGCTCCCAATGTGGAGCATATGGTTGCCATGTCCAGAGTACATCCTATGGAAAATATATTATGTTTACCAATAGTATACACCGTAGCGTATATTCATGATTCACCATACAAGTACTTGAATGTATCGAAATATCAAAGATTTGACCAATGGAAATAAATAATATATTATTAATTATCCAAATTTTCTACAAAACAATGAATAAAATCCATGAATTATTTAAATAAAATCAATTCCACAACTACTCATATCATTACAAGTTGCTTAAACTGAAAGCTGCGTATTCATAAAATCATTGACAATAGGGCTTATACAAAAACCGGTTTTTGAATGTCAATATTGTTAGAAAACCGGTTTTATCCGGTTTTCGAAGTTTTACAAAAAATGGATAATTCAATGAAAATAGAGAGAAAAGGTTCATTTGTATATGTTGTTTATTTATATACATAATAATACACACCAAGAAATTATTTGGTGTTACTCTTAAGAAAATACGATTTAAGAAAACACAAAGCGTCCACTGATAGTTTTGTAACAAAATTTCCTGATATCAAAAATACCCTTTAGCTGTGATGATGCGGGACATATGGTCTTTAAGCTATCAAATTTATTTTTTTAGGATCCAAATTTTCTATCAATTCGACATAACCGGTTACGAAGTTGAAAAACCGGTTTTCTAATGTCACAAATTTAGCAAAATAACCGGTTTTTGAAAACCGACAAGCTCTAATTGACACGGTATAATATTCTCACAGGTGAAATCTTCATTTAATTCTTTGTAAAATCCATTTTAAACGACCCCTACATAACCATGTTTTTTCAAATGTTGTTCGCTAGCTAGCTTTAATTGTTGAAAAATATTTGGTTTTGCGATCGTGTAAATATATACCTCATTCGTAACTGAGTCAACGTGAAACGTAATAATCAGTCACTTCGTGAAAGAACCATAAAACACTTCATAAAAAACCAAATCAGAGTAATATCCTTCATAAAATATAAACCACAATAAAATACTTCGTAAAAACCTAACAACCTAATAAAGCAATTCTGTACTGTGTGACATTTTACTAATTTATTAACAGCCCATTTGAAACTTCCTTTCTTTTTTGAATATTCGTGGCCTCGTAGACGGATTTCTTGCGTAGCTTTTTAATACAAGGCTCGTGTTTATTTTGAAAACATTTATATGGGGTGAATTAATTCTAATTTGACGACTGGCTTTAAAAAAAACGTTAAAGAAAAGGTGTTTTTTTTAACAAATCGCTTTAATTTATCGGTATTTATACCGTTCACACTGTTCAAAGCATTTCATTTTACTTAAACTTTTATCGTAAAAATTACTATGTACATATATAGGTACTTAGACACAAACTAAAGATGTTTACCAAAACAATGAATAATCCATTTTGCAATAAAAATGGCAGGTTTGTAATCTACAAAAGACACTTAAGTTTAGCTAGGTGAATGGCTTTTTTACTAGTGTTAAAGTTTCGTGCTGTTAGTAAAAAATTGTGGTTTATAAACACAACACATTCATTTACTAAGCGTCAGTTCAAGTTCATCCGCATATGGCCTCCTAATGGAGGTGCGAGGACTATTTGTTACTCAGTCGTTCAACATCTCTTTTCCCAAAGAGAGTAATAGGGATAGTAGAATAAGGCTAGGGCAGAACTAGTGATTAACTAATCGCGAGTCCCAAATAATTAAACAGTCTTCCGATTTTAAATGGAATATTAAACATGCCTGGGTCGCCGCTTTTATACCTTATATAAATGTAATCATGAAACCTTTTCCGACAAACTAAATAAATATAATTCTTAAAACTGCTCACTACTCAAATCTGTGGGCATTCCCATAGGCTTATCCTTTTCGACAGCAATAGCTTTAAATTCAGTGATGCATTTATTTTTTATATAAACACGAACCATTCATTTGCTAAGCGTCAGTTCAAGTTCATCCGTGCACTTGAACGCCTGAATATGCCGAATGGCGAAACCTGGGTCGTTAGTGACAAAATCTGTGTGAATGTACATAATTTGAATGACCAAGCACCTTCAGTCGAAATCTGAAATTATTCGTAAGTCTTGAGATTTTTTGTCTAATTATGCTCCTTTAAGAGGCGACACACGCGCCACAATTTGTATTACGACAAACCGAGTTACAAATGTATCAATTCATGTTTTTTTTACAACTTCTTCGTTGCAACGAATAACCGCATTCTTTTTTATGTAACTATTCACAACGCAGCCAATAAAGAAATTAAAGTTCATTCATACCAGGCGAGCATTAAAATGCACGCCGCAGTAATATTTCATAAAATATCGCATCGAAAATGAGCGCTTTTTATTATTGGCAAACATTTGGATCCGAGCAAATCTATCTGCTGGCTTTGATGGCAAAATACTGGCATGTGATTTGTGATTTGTGTCGACGTACCGCTAAGCCCACAAGCACTTCTGATGGTCTAAAACTCGTTTGAAATGATTCATTACATTTTATTGTACTGTGAATGGTTAAATGGATAATGTATGCGCATACTGTAAATAATCATTTGCATATTTACGATTAGGTAGACGAATTTAATCAAAATTATGATATATTGCATACATATTTTTAAATAAATGTCGTACAAAATTAATTTGAGTAATTAACTAACAATATAAATATAATTCTAGAAGTTACTCACCATTCAAATGGGTTATTACTAAAGACACGTATTTTTAGCATCTATTTGAAAAAATAATAGCGTTTTGACGTTTGAATTTCGCATTATGGAGCAAAATTTCGAATTTTAGCATATATTTAGCGTTTATATCTTAATCGTTGTTTTCACAATAAATAAGTTAAAAAGTCAAATTAAAATATAGCTTAGCATACAATTAACAATCTATTGATAAAAAAGGTTTGAAATTATACCAAAAAATACAAAAACGACAAGAGTTCAATTCAAAATAGAGGGAATCATACATACATTCATACAAAAGTTCAAATAGAGTACCAAACATTTGAAATTGTTGTAAAAAATACAATATAAGAAAAACATGGGTTCAAAACCAAAATTCTTAAAATTTATTACAACATGTTTTAAAAGATGAGTGGTGAGCCGAGTTCGGCGATTTATTACAATCACATTATAAATGACATTACTGCCGAATTCCAAATGTTTCATTGTTACTACAAGTAATAGCAGAAGAGTATTTGATTTAACCCCACTTTGAATATTTAAAACTATTTTTTTACAAATGTGTGAACATTACAGTGGCGGTTCCTGACCTGAAATCTTGGGTGGGCTAGAGAAAAGCATAGCATTGTATACTATTTACGAAATTTTGCATGCTTCCACTTCATCTTATACATTAATCTACAAGCAAATTAACAAATACTACGACACTACTGCAAAGAACAAATTACTATATAATACAATCAATGCTAATGTAAGTAAGAAATAATAATACGTGACCTTAAATTTGTCTCTTTCAAAGTGAAATAACAAGTAAAAAAAGCAATACAGAACTGTCACTGAGATTCGATACCTGTCACTTTCAAAAAATACCAAGATATTGGTATGTTTGTATGGGCCATGGACTAAATCGAGTTTAGCCCCCGATGAATGACAGAAGCCAGTAAATTTGAAATACAGTCCTGTGTGTTTGATGACGTTTCCGTACATACAAATACAAACAAAATCGAATCGTGCTAGATTGCGTTCCAGAGTAAAGAAATATTGTCTATGGTTACGGGCTGGAAAGCGTTAGCCCCTGACCAATAGCATGTTCATAGGTGTTGCCAGACTGACGTCACGTTGAATGTTCTCTATGAATTATTTATAGGGTTATTGTTTTTTTTATGCCGGCTCAGCTTAAAATTGTAATAAAAAACAATCGAGAATATTATTGTAGGTAGACATGCCATTGTCTTATATTGATAGAGGAAAATTTAAACAAATATATTATATTCATTTGGGAAAGGTTAGTTACGCTTATAAATGTATTTATTTTTTTCAGCGGCCGAATTGCTGTTCATTTTTATTCAGCCATCTAAAGTTTTGGGTGAAAAATGCAGGTCGGGCTTAGCCCACCTAGCCCAGTACCTAGAACCGCCACTGGTGAACAACCTTCCAAACATTGAGTGGTTTTTATCATTGTTAATAGTGGTAAATTTGATTATAAAATATTGTTATACATAAAACCCCTTGTTTGTAGGCTGTTGCTCTTTCTTTTATATTTTGTCTAACCATATTGAGGCTAATCAAAAATTTATGTATGACATCGTATATAAATGCTCGTCAACACAACCAAGAGTAAAACACAATTATATTAGTACTAGCTTAAGAGTGTGGAATCATATACTACAGATGAAGAGTAGACCACTGAGTCCGGAAAGCTTTCCAGTAATCATTCATTTAAGAAGAAAATCGAATTTTGTAAAATTTCGCATCTATTCGCTTATTTTTACAATTTCGCAATAATTTCGCATTTATCGCTTCTATGTCGCATTTACCGCAAAGCGCGATAATCTCGTATCTCTAGTTATTACATTTCGCCAGCAATGGCTTTAAACTCAATGATATAAACACGAAACATTCATTTACTAAGCGTCTTGTGATACATTTGTTTCTTATATAAACACGATACATTTATTCACTTAGTGTCAGTTCAAATTCATTCGTGCACTTGAACGCCTGAAGACGCCGAAAGGCGAAACTCGGGTTGTTAGTGACGAAAATTGTGTAAAAGTAATAATTTGAACGATTCAAATTCAATATCGAAATTCTACAAGCACCTTGTTGAAATCTTAAATCATATATTTGTATAAATTTACGTCACTTTGTTTACACAAAATAAAAATAAAATACAAGGGGTTCGCGAAACTTCAAACACTCCGTAGGGGGTCCGTGGAAGAAAAATAGTTTGCGTAACACTGAGTTATATTATAAATTATTCGTTCCTTTGGCGTTGCTACGTTAGATTAATAATCAGGTTGATCTTCTATGGCACGGATGGCGAACCTATGGCACGCGTGCCCGAGATGGCACGTTTGAGATTTTGGATGGCACGCCAACGATTTCCAAGTTCAAATTTTTTTACTTTCAAGTTTCAAAAATTAAAATTTTGATTAAATAATCCGTGAGTTTTCAAATGTTTCCAAGATAAACGACAATCGTTTAAAAATCACTTTTTATTTTTTTCTATTTTGTTATTTTTTTTACTGCTTGGGCACGCCACACAATCGAGAAAAAATATTTGAAGATTGTTGGCATGCGGACCCAAAAAGGTTCACCATCCCTGTTCTATGGTATTCAATTATTCTTACCAACCACTCATAGATGTAAAGCAGTTTTTAAACTTTTGATAAAACATATAAAGCATGATATGTATATTGGTTTATGAAAACGTTATTCAATAGAATTTTCGATTGCTTCTTTTTTATCTTACTAGTAAAATTTATTATTTTGTTAAATCCTTATTAATAACCTTTTCCCAAATTAAATTATTTTTTTAAGGTTAGTAGTATTTTTGGTACAAAATGAAAGCATCCAGTTTTTGTTTTTCTTAAATCAGAAAACTGTTAAATAATTAAATTTAATATTATTGCTTAAGAAACATTTTTTTCTATCGATACTAAATGTATTTAATGAAATTGTTATTTTAATATTTAATGTGTTGAAATTGAATATTACAGATTCAACAATGATCAGCTAAGTGAGCTGTAAATGAGCTTAGTAATATATTACCGGTCTTTAGGCAAGTGATAAAAGCTTTTGGGTTTTTTTCCAACTTGGTTGCGTGGTCAAAAATTTAAAACCACAGACGCATTTTACTAACAATTGATTTACGGAATTTTATCTGAAATCACGTCTGTGGAATCTCATACTCAAATACTAGAAACAGAATGCTTAAAAAATGTTATCACATTTCTTGTCTTTATCATTTTACTTTTACGCTGTCTGAAATAGAGAGTTGGATCGACAGCATAGCTGATACTTGCAACACAACTTCTGTAGAGAATAGATATTCTTTTACATACATGCTCTTAACATAATACAAAAAAATGTTACTATTCAAGTTGTGAAAGATGTTTAATAAGGTTTTTATGAATGTGTGTACAAGAACACGTTTATGAATTGAAGTTTCATATACCTGCCAGAATTTATAATTTTGCTAATGTGTTTTTCATAACAATTTCGAAAATCCTATGAAATCGCACAAGTTTTCACATTAAATTCGCTACGCATGGCTAACAAAATATTAACAATGGGTAAATTTCCGCAGGTGCTCACATACTTATAACTCGTGGGATTTAAGCAGACTGCGCGGAACTTTTGCAATAAAATTAGAGACAGAAATTGTGAAAAAGACACATACCGAGTGTAAGGTAGCTTTATTTTTTTCATTTTAATCACTACATTTTCTGCGTTTAAACAAATTCTATAACGCAAATGTGAATAACGTAAATAAAAGTGTCGGGTTCGTGGCGCAGCGGTCAACGTCTTTGACTTCTGTGACGGATCTTACGGGCTCGAGTTCCAGTAAACTTTTGTCCAAGATCTCAAAATCAAATTACATATTGACCTTACTGGTAAATGAACGCAGAATCGCTTGATCGATAGAGGAAAACTCTTACCAACTTAATTAACCAAAGAGGGCAATGAAGTAAAAAATAAATAATCATAATCGCTACTAAACTAATATATTGTATTTTAATTATATATGAAATGTATACAAACTCTCTCTTTCTCTATAGTGGTATTGCATATAGCTTAAAATTCGAATATGTAGGTGCCCTATACAAGTGTTCCGTAAACGGGGTCCGCCGGTATTAGTTTATTTTAAAAATCATTATTACTAAACATTCGTTCTGAATCATAAATACTTTATAATGAATAGGTTAAAATATCAACCGCATTCTTCAAATTGAATGCGATTTATAAAAGTTTATTTTACAGAGTGGAATATGGTTTTTGACTGAGCAAAATTGATTCAAAACATACTTTAAAATTGTCAACTGGTTTTTAAAGAACTATTTAGATAATTTATATTTACAAATGTCTTCCCACCAATATTTTCAAGTAAACTGTTACATATTCAAGAACATCCATTTAAGTTGGTAAAATACTAATTATGATTATTTCTCACAAAAAAAAATAGTTTTTAATCCGATTTTTACTAAAACTTGACGCTTTCAAAGCCTTTGATTAGCAGTTCACAAATACAATACAATTTATTATTATGTACTAGTCAGCTCAAAAACAAACTTCAATAGTTTCATAGACATAAATATAATATGTTTCGATCACATATAAGAATAACTAGCTGTAAGCCCGTTGACCTCAACAGGGGGATTTTTGTAGCATTTTTAAGTAGTCAGAAAATTTACTGGCGTGAAAAATAAATTACAAACCTATTTATTGAATAAGCCATAAATTCTAAAAGTAAAATAAATCGACCTCGGGGCATATATCGATAGCCCTGCAGTATTTAAATTGTAAATTATTTAATTTTAAGAATAATGTTTAAGTTTGCTAACAACTATTTTGCGTAGTAGAAGATGTTAAAATAAGTCGAAACATAGTTCTATAAAATATCCATACCGTAATCAAAATATTCCTAATGCATGTAAGAAATTAAAAAGATTTTCAAGACCGGATGCAAAATATAACCATACCTTCCAATAATCGAATCAATGACACTGAACAAAATCTGTCAAATCAGCTCCCAGCCCTATATACATGCTAACCATGGCCAAAATATCCAATTCTGGTATCAAAATTTATTAATCACATAACAACAACGTTTTTCATAACGAATGATTCCTTAAGACCACATAGTACACCATACTGTCGCTGAATGGATATAATGGTGATTGGTGACTGATGAATTATTTGTAAAGTTACTATCGCCCAAAACCGACTATTTTTTTTATTAATTCTAACGTATTCATTTAAATGGAAATGAGCTTCATCGCTCATTATGATGTTTTCATGAAAATTAGGGTTATCATGAGCAAGCTGTAACAACTTATTGAAATATCTAAGGCATCTTAAATGGTTAGGGGAAAGAAGTTCTTGTGTCAATTGAATTTTCAATGGAAGCTAATGAAAATCTTTATCCATAATTTTCCACAAAGCTGTTGTCTTATGTCCAATTTTTTGAACGCGCTGTTGGATTGAGGTTGGTGGATTATTTTGTACACTTTCTTGTTCAGCAGTAATGTTTTTTGCTGATTTTCTCATTCACTGTGACCTTGGCTTTGGTTTATCTACAGATCGTTTTTCTTAAAATAATTCACCAAACGATAAATAGCAGGTTTTTATGACGCATATTTTTTACCAAAAATCTTCTAATCGTCACAATAATTGATGATTGACTTTGAAGATGTTTTTATCATTAAAAAACGTTGATTTATCGAATATGTTTCCATAATAAATTGTCCACGTCTATAGTATGAACGTTAAAAATACATGTTTACCGAAATAAACAAAGTAGTAAACCTTCTTGTACAATGACTTTCCACCAAGAATTGACAGTGAACACCTTAAAGATCGTTCCTTTACTTTTTTGTCTTTTACTTAGTCTTTGTTGCCCTGACGACCTCAGTCAATTTTGAATATAAAATTAGTGTCGTAGTAGTCTGTTGTTGTAATTTTTTTACCTTAATTAAATTACTTGATAGTTTTCAGGCCACATTTGTTAATAACATCTTAAGGAAAAAACAAGATCACGAATAGCTTTTCAAGAATATATAATGATTTGATTTTAAAATTAAATATTACTTGTGAAGTGACTTAACGAATAGTTTCAGTAATGTGACATTATTTTACTTTCTCTTCTAATATAAATCAGATAAACTTTGCATGAAGGTTGTTGCCTGTTAACACTCAAGGACAAGGACTCGAACGTTACTAAATGTTTGTTTTGTCGTAGTTGAATTTTGTTTCCAAACATATTATAAGTAATTAATTTAAAATGGAAATCAGCTTCATCCCATTTCCCTTGGCGTGCAAGCCGTTGCATTCAGAATACAACAACAGTCGCACCGACGTACCTCCTCATCTAACTATCGGTTGAATTCAGTTGAATAGAATTGAATATTGAACGAGCGCATTGTCCGCCGAGCCTTGTGAAACTTGCATAAATCAAGCTGACCAAAGTGGGCGCCGGGGAATAAAGTGGTTCTCTTAATGCACTATAGACACCATTCCTGTGATTCTTTCAAATCATTGAAATGTAATCCTTTTAATAATTGCGCATCATCAATCATGATTAATGTTGCATCCATTATTTTTCCGAATATTTAAACACCCGGAAACAAGTTTATTTCGGTTTATACGAGACCTAAATCAAAACACTATCTTTTTACATTCTTGCTGATTTTCTAAAGAATCGTTGACATGAAAAATAATTTTCAAGTAGGTATCTTAAAGCTTTCCAGTAATAATATTATTGGTGATACTAAAATGAGGCATATTAAAACAATATTATCTCAGATGTCTACATATTCCACGTGGACGCGATTGTTTCAGAAAAGTAGTGTTTTCAGTTTTACAGTAAATTTACCCATAACTTTCCCTGTACTCAATGTATTAACTAACATCTGGAATTTATATGAAGCTCTACAAAAATTATTAATGTTTGAAACGATTATCTTTCTATGAAAAATGCAATTCTTACAATTAAGTGAAACGAATAATATCTTGAGACAAACAAAAGAAGCACAAACAACATCCAATGTTGACATCACATCAAAAGAAGGTTACCAAGGTTCGATTACAAAAGAATTGTCTACTTTAAAATGTTATCACGCAACCAAACGATTAATTCAAATGCTAAAAAAATTCAACAGCTAGCTCAGTTTTTTGTGAATACAAACCAGAATTATTATTAATATGATGCTGTTTAAAAAATGGGAAAAGGTCACTGTAAAAATGTAAAATGCATTTTTTGCTAAAAACATTTAGTTCCTTCCGAAAATTTTCTTTTGTTGTTATTTCGTAAAATAGTCCAGAAAACAAACTTAATATATGACTTTGAAATGTTGTAGCGTTCTAGTTTGATTAAAACAAAACAAATCACTCTAAAGGGTATTTTAAAATTATCGCAAACTTCGCTCAAATTCATTTCAAGCATTAATAATTCTCAACGAATCGTTACCTTAGATTTACATTCGTATGTCCCATGTCAAAATAAACAATACATATTGTTATGATTTGGGTCAGCATGCATTTATCTGTGACCCTTTGTTTATCATTTTAAGCTTGCTGACACTCTGCTCTGTCGAGAGAAACTCTTTTGGGATTTACAATAGAAAAGATTTTGCTGTTGGTCGTTTTGTTTTCAGCACATATTCAGATCTAATCTCTGCACGCTTTGGTTTTTACAAAACGTAGACGCAAGTCAGTCGAAAAAGAGTTGTAGATATTTTAATTTTCTATTTGAACAAAAAGCGTCAATTTAATATACATTAACCAATTCGTATCTGCGATAATGTTCACGGTATTTTACCTATCCCCTGAATTTAAGTTATTTTAAATTCAATAACTTTTTTTGTTAATTTTATAAACATTTTTTAGTTAGTCTAATAGTCGGTCAATACTTCTTCTCGGTTACGTTATTGAATCCTCAAATAGATTTTTTCATACATTGATTTCACACTCGATTTATAAAAGTAAAAAATATGCTAGCTTATGGAATTGGCGATTTAATACAGTGTTTCTGACGAAGGCGTTTTACATTTTTTAAACTCTTCGGGCGTTGCTGAAATCTGAGTGCAATTTCGTAATTGCCGTTCTACGCTGATGCAAACAGTCTTTCATACCTGTCAATTATTGAAAGATGGCCGTTGTCATTTCTTTTTGTCATTTTGTGCAAACTATTTTGCATCTAATTATTTAAATATATATTGGCTCTTTATTAAAAGAATTCTTATTAGAAAAATCTGATTTTGAAATTTCTCTTTTACTAACGTTGAACAAGTGATTGTGATTAAGGAGACAATGGCTTTAAAAGAGTTTAAATAAAAACACTGATCTTATATGACAAGTTCAGGATAGTAAAACTTAATGATTTTTCTTTAACATTCGATGAAAGACGACACCAAGAATGAGATGAGAACTATCTTGGTTTTTTGTTCCCGTAATTATTGGTAAAATTCTGTGGCGTCTAACTACTCTGAGCTGCTTAAAACGCTTTATCACCTTTTTATTATCAAGCGAGAAAAATATTGTGTGTAATCTTTCTTTTTAGCTTAAAGAACTTTACGCGATAAGCTTCCACTACCAAAAGGCGCAGTTTTAACTTCCCCTTATGTGCTATTCGAATCACGTGTTCTCCAAAATACCTTCATACTACAAACATAGTGATAAGATACACCCACATAAGCTTGATGCTCTCGTAAATAGGTTCGAATCAAGAAAATGTAACGCCTTTCTTTACAGAGTTTGTACATTTCACGTGGTTTTACGTATCAAAATATGTCCAAATTTTATGTGGCGAACGATTAACAAGAGAATTCAGTGTCACAGCTAGAGATTGCAATACCGAACTGATATATAAATACCGGTATTTCTAATTTAATAGCGGTACTGAAAATGTCAACATCGATATTACAAAAAAAATGCAAAGAATACGACCAATCCCAAGCGGGCGAGTAAATCAAAATCGGCATATTGATGTTTATGTAAAATATTAATATTCACGGGTGACTTTCTTAAACGATACCAAAATACCAGTATTTCTGTATTATCCAAACCGGTATTTCGGTAATGAAAAAAAACCTCTTGAATACCGGGATCACAGCCATACTTCACCACGGACTGTGCAAAAAGACAATGCGAAGAAGTTAATGCATTAAATAATGAAAAATTCAAGTAAAAGAAAAAACAATTATTTTTTAAATGATTACTACTAGATAATTCGTATATGTTTGGCACTTTCTTCTTCGTATAAAATGACATCTTCTGTACCGTTAAGATTTTTAAAAATACAACGTTTCTTAACACATTTTAAAATTAATTTATATGAAACAATTCGCACATTCTACATATTTTAAACTATTACCGACTAAGGTTGGAGATATGTAGAAAATGACTATCCCAGCTCCCAATGTATATGGTAGAAACACTTCAAAGTTATCTCAATAGAAGTGTTTCTATGAAAATTGTTAGTTACTCAGTTTTTTAACCGCTCTTTTCGAAAGAGAGTATATATATATATAAGTATAAAGGGATATTTGCTAGCCAACCACTCTCGCTTCGATGCGTTTTTTTAGGATTGGGTATTTGAAAGGGAACTTTGAGATATCACATACATCCATGCTTTAAAAAAGAAGTCCGCACATTGATTAAAAGATATATTTATAGAACTGTCGCTACTGTAATGGACTCCGATAACGTTCGGTCTGAATTAACTTACAACTTGACATTTTTACTGCACGATCCGTTTCATATGTCTAGTATACAGTAAAACTTCGATTAAATAAACTAAGAAGAATTAAACGGACGTTAAAATTTTACGGTCGTTATAAAACGGTTGAACGTAGATTTAAAAAAATCATCATACTATAAAGATTATCATGATCAATATCAACGTTGATTTTTTGAAAAAAAATATCACACTCAGATGAACACTGGCCAAGCCCCAGATACGTTTCTGCCCAAACGATCACCTTTGTTGACCCTTTCAGTCCCGTGGGTGCATTGCAATCATGCAAATCCTCTTCTGCTCTCACTCTGCAAACAAAACGAAACCTTTTTACGTGTTTGCATAAGAATTTGACTGTCGAGGCTTAACCCGTTAGCGAGTACCGATTCGAAAAAATGGCGATTGGCGTAACCCATTCGTTTCCTATGAATATTTATGACGCGTCGTTAAAAATACTCGAACGAAAAGTTCGAAATACTATTCGTTAGCGACGATTGCTCGAGCACATGACTAAATTTTATTTCGAATATTTATTAGGTTCTGTATCGCAGCAGTTAGCGTTGTTGGCTTCCGTGCCGGGTCTCACAGGTTCGAGCCCCAGAACGAGCATCATTTTTTTCGATCGATTTATCGATTTGCGTTCGAAAGCATGGGTATTTTTATTGTCTTAAATTTCCCTCCCAACCTTCCGATCCTTTAATTACTGGGCGTAGCGAGAGCGATTAGTAAATCACTAGTCCTGTCCTAGCTTCGTCATTCTATCCCTACTACTTTCTTTGGAAAAGAGTGGATGAGCGACTGAGTAACAGGCAGTTCTCGTTGAAAAAAATTTGTTGAAATGTCTCCATCAAGAGGCCATATGCTTCACATTGGGAGCAAACATGGATAAAAATGGTTTTCAAGTTTTGGGTATACCGATAAATTAATAAATGTTATTTACTTGCATGGTCAGTAAATACTATCTCATTAATATAATACATAAACATCTTCAGTTAATATTAGTCTACCAAAGGTGTCAGTGGTTAGTTTGAAAAAGAAAAAAAACTAATGCCAGTAATTTAAACAAATAATTAAAATTTTGATTTTGATCTTTAATGATTTTAAAAAAATATTTGCAACCAGCAAATACGCTTTGAATAATGGACAAATAATATTTTGTCTTAGATGTACTTAAATAAATCCAATGATAGATTGTCTGGAAATTGGAAAAACGTCAATTATCTATCTGATAGTGGTTGAATACAACGAGGCAGTGGATGACGCAAAAAGCTTTCCAAAAGCTTATTTACTGTGAATGCTTGTGTTGTTTGATATATACGTTTCGTTACAACGTCAACAAGTAGGTATTACGGCTGCGTAGCTTTAAAAGCTTTTTCTACTACATTGTTATCGTATTCAAATTACACTTAGCTTTGTTTTCTCTGGTTTGGTTTTGAACGTCAACCAAACTGATTCTTTGAATAAGTAATAACTTAAAAGTGTCATAAAAAACCGAAACTTAAAGATAATTGAAGTAACTTTAGGAATTTTAATAATTTATCAGCATACCATTATTATTTTAATATTATTTTTTATGAAACAAATTACGTTAAAATCATACGGCACGCAATCAGAATGAACACATTATATTATTTGTAATAGCCATATTAAGACTTGGGAAGATTTGAACTCTATTTTAATAAATTGAAACATGAATTCCACAACAATTGTGTTTTATACTGGATGTATATTACGACATCATGCCATTGTTGAAACTAGCTTATTTTATTGTATTTTTTTATGTTTTCTTGGTTTTCATTGCTTATCAATAGCACACACTGTATTAAAATTTAAGGTGTTTTTAAAGTGAACTACAGATAAATCTCGTTCATCGCGGTTCTGGTGACTGCAGGTTTGTTATATCGCAATCGCTTTTTCATAAAAAAAACAGCATTTGTTTTAATTTAATATTTGGAAGATGTCATAAATCGGCAACGGCAACAATAAATCAAGTAAACCGTACATTTATTAACTTAGTTTATCGTGAACTTTTGCTTATCGCAACCATGTCCTCAACGTGTCACTCGCGATCAACAGAGGAGGGTAACTTTTACTGAAAATTTTAAAATTAAATAATATTTAATGTGATGTATAGATATATTTTGTGTCTAAGCGATTAAAAAGCGTATCACAGAAGTATTCTTTTATTACCAAGATATGTAACAGATTGGTATTATTTTGATTTTACGTTTTTACTTCTACCTTTAAAAAACTTATGAAATATCCCCTCGGTAACTGCATAATTTTATATAAAATAGTAAAGTAACATAAATTAGTTCTTAAATAAAATAAAATAAATAAACTCTAGACATAACTTAATAATTCAAGATTGCGACTGAAGGTGCTTGGTTGAATTTCAATATATTGAATTTGAATCGTTCAAATTATGTACATGCACACAAATTTTTTCAATAACGAACCGGGTTTCACTTTTCGGCATCTTCAGGCGTTTAAATGCATAGATGAACTTAAACTGACGATTAGTGAATAAATGTATCATATTTATATAAGAAAAAATGTATCACTAAGTTTTAAGCCATTGCTGGCGAAATGAAATCACCCATTTGAATGGTAATTTATTTTAAGAATCTATATATTAACTAGCTGATCCGGCATGCGTTGCAATGCCACTCAAAGAAAGAAAATGTTCGTGTTTTAATTATGTTTATTGAAGTGCTTTTTGATATATATTGATTTTTTGTCTGGTGCGTATATGAATAGATCTTAAGGTAGAAAATTTAAATTAACTTTGATTATTCCACGTATTGTGTTACTAACTGTGACACGTGTTTCGCCTCTTTCAGAGGCATCTTCAGACTTACTATCGCAAAGTTTTCTTAAGTAATGAAGCAAGATTGATTCTAACATTTTGAAATTATGAAATTACAAAATGGTTTGTTTTGTTTCGATTTTTATAATCCCTTCCTTGCTTCCCTTAAAAAGGAAAAATCCCAATCTGATTGATTGGAAATCATTAGTATCATTATTTGTTTGCTTGATTTCGATTCTACACCCCCCTCTTTGCTCCCCTTAAAAGAAAAAAACCCAAACTCCATTTTGTAATTTCATAATTTTAAAATGTTAGAATCAATCTTGCTTCATTCCTTAAGCAAACTTTGCGATAGTAAGTCAGAAGATGCTTCTGAAAGAGGCGAAACACGTTTCACAGTTAATAACACAATACGTGGAATAATTAAAGTTAATTTAAATTTTCTACCTTAAGATCTATTCATATACGCACCAGACAATAAATCAATATATATCAAAAAGCACTTCAATAAACAAGCGAATAAAGAGGCGAAACACGTGTCACAGTTAGTAACACAATACGTGGAATAATCAAAGTTAATTTAAATTTTCTATTAAAATGAACTTTCACAAAGTTACCGCTGAAACCATCGAAAGTATAGATCTTAAAGTTTTTCAACGCGTGAGCAGGCCAGATACAGCTGTCCATGTGAGAAGCATAGATTTTTATTCAGACCACACTTATAACGATTGTCCAAATGCGACTCGCACTGGAAACTGCAAACATTTTAATTCTAATGGCCTATCTGTCGGAATTATTGGAATGTTTGGAAACAGTACATCGCATCCTTTAAATTTTCCATTTAAAATTGTAACTTAGATGATATTATTCATAATCTTTTTCACTGAAAGCCTGGTACCGTTGAAAAGTTTTGGTGGATTTATATTTCGGAAAAGAATGATAGGTACGCCAATTTTGAGTGTTAAAACATGCGGTAGCATGCCTGGCAAATCAAGTGAGTTTAATAATTCAGTTGGATAATTGACAACTTCGTCTCGATCAATTTAAAGTATCGATAGACTTATACGTTGTTTCTTTGCCTGGTATTTCGTTTTGAATCCTGAAGTTAATGGCATTATCATCGTTGTTTTTGACTGCTAATATAACACGTTCACTGAGCCACTGATGATTTTTGTAATTCTGTGCGATATTTGGGAAAACTTTGTGCATCAATTCGCTTACGGTTCCTGTAATTTTATAGAAGCTTGGTGGTAATGTGTGGATTCATCGATTTCTATTTTTCATTACCAATATCCGACAATTGTTTTTTGAAACGTTCAGCGGATGCATCATATTGTAATTCTACACGCTTATTAGCTTTCAAAGTCAACTTCTGCACATGTCACCATAAAACTGATGATTTGAGACATGCACTTGATTCATCAGCAGCTGTTGAACGTGGTATAACTGGTTGAGTTTGTCGAAAATCACCAGACAATAAAAAAGGTGCGCCACCAAAGACCTGTTCATTTCCTCTCAAGATTTTCCAATGCCTTTTTGTGCGCCATAGTAAATTTGTCCCATTTAATGAGTTGATATGACTAAAGAACTTCATCCATTCAGGACTTTTTTCATATTGCATGGTGGTTAAAAGTAAACTTATTAACAGGAAACAAAACTGTTCAAAAAAGCTTCAATTATTTGTGGCAGGCGGTGCAAAATTGAAGAAACGCTTAAAAAAGTATTTGGCGCAATTGTATCATAAAATGAAATATTTACAAACAATTCATATTGTAAAACGATCTATTTGCATCGCTCCGGAGTGAATATCTATTTAAAACTTTTTCAATTTCATCTTTTTGACAATCCGAATCCTTTTTGGAGCCTGATTTACAGCCATTATCCGGCAAGTGAAGGTAAAATACTTCAAAAACCGTTTGGAAATTCTCAACTTTTTTACCTGCGTTAGTGTGTGCTAGTTTTATTTGTATATTTAAATTCTTGCGAGAATAAAAATAAATCATCTCATATATTTTATCGTACCGTTTCCTTTACAGGATATGTTTAATTTAGATATATTTGTCAAAGAAATTCTGTCATATAATATATTTAGCATATTTTTGTGTCGTTCAAGATTTATTATGAGATTTACAGTACAATATTTTCTTTTTTTATTGCTGTATTCCTTCTCTCGATTCGTACGCTTCCAAAATTTTCTGTCACTCGCCAGTCGCCCTGCTTCTTCTCCTCCTGCTACCATCATTCAGTTCCGCCAAAAACAACCAATCGATAGTTCCCGTTAGTTGTCCAATAAGCCAGAATTTCGATGGTCAAAATCAGTGGCATGCAGGGTTGAGGCCTTCGCAGCACACGACCGTCATCCACCCAAAACCGTTGACGTATCAGCCATTTTCCTTATCCGCTCTCTAATTTTAGCTCCTCGCTTAATCAAGCCAACTCAATCCCAATATTTGCGCAAGAATCTTTTCTCGGAGCTTAATATTAACTAGATAATATATTTTTGTCATGTGCTATGATTCGTCACCGTAAAAACCACTGGTAGAAGACAAGCGTTAATTGAATAACTAAAACGACATTTAGTCTCTACCGTGTACAATTTCATATATTCAATCAATTCGGCGGTTACTTAGTGGAATATCATTTTTAATATTAAATTAGATTTGACACCTTTGGTATTCCACTTGTGATGTTACAAAATGTGACACGTGCTTCAATTTCGTTTATATCCAGTATTCTTATTGCTTTAGTTTAGTTGAAAGTTTTAGTGATAAAAAACAACTTAATCTATTAATTATGCGTAAAAAAAATAAACAATATGATGCGAAAACAATTAAAAATATGTTTTTATGAAAAAACTTTTAGTTATATTTCAATTGCCTCCATCACAAAGCATTTTGTAACGCATCTTTCGTTATTCGAGAATTTATTTATGAAAGTTATGAGTTTGAAGAAGGTCATAATAATAATGTCAAGCACAGTTTTGAAAATTTTAAAAACAAAGATTTTTTTTTATTTAGCGTTTAATTAAAAAATGTGTGTGGTTTATATATGATAGCTATGAACCTGAAAGTTTTGCTCCTAGAATGAAATGGCAACGCAAGTTTACGGCAGCTGAAAATAACATTTAAAATTAGTGAACTGGCATTATTTTTTTAGAAAAACATTTTTTTTTCGGATTTTTGTTTTGGCTGTGACTCTTGACAATAAATTTCCAAATTAATCCAAGTATTTTATAAAATAAATTGAGTTTTATTATATAAACTTGCAATTAAGTAAAGTATTACTACACTAGTAAATCTCACATTGAATAGAATTTTTGACGATTGGGGGCTTATTATTAATACATTTTTAAGACAACTTCAATGCCTCAAATATATTTGATTTTAAAAGTTTGTTAATATTCAAAAATGTGCAGTCTGTCACTAACTAACACTCAAGAGGTCTTATGCCACAAATATTCTCTGTGCTTAAAATTAAAAGTGAGTTTAAATTATAAGGCCAATGTGTGTTGTTTGTAAAACTCGTGTTAATAATGAACATGGCTGACGGTGTAGCATGGTGGCATGATATAGTCCGCTATTTTTAAGTTTTTGATAAACTAATTAAGATTATTTTTTTTCAAATATTTTTTAAATTTTTTTGATAATTTTATTTATTTGATGGTTTATATCATGATTTATCTTTTTCGGAATTTAAAGAATAATTTATTTATTTCAGGTATTCATTTTTAAACTCTCTTTTGTTGTTAAAATTGCAATAAGCTGCATGTCATGATTATATTTTCATGTATACATATGTATACTCAAAACGATCTCTTTTTTTGCCTAAACTTTGAAATTCTTATTTGTTATCAATTTGAACTCTCAATTAAGTCTATTCTATTTAAACTAACTTTATTCAATCAATTTGATTGCGATAAGGAAAAATCTTACTTCATTAGGAATCTTTTTCCCTCGGGTATGAATTTTTACCATTGAATTTTTCCTACTTCATCATATTTCAAATAATCATTACTTTATGAGACATCGATTATGCAATATTAGGTATTTATTGAAATCAAAAAAGGTACAGTCGATTCGAAAATTTATTTTAATATTTACCAATCTCTTAAGATGCGCGTGGAGCTCTCTAGTAATTTCTTACTCGTTACGTAATCAAGGGCTATATTTACTACACGAAAACATAAAAACGTTAATTTAAAGATTGATGCATGTTAAAAAAGGACATTGATTTATGATTTTTTTTAATTTTACCAAATTTAGTTCTGTAATCCAGGTGGTAAACTAGCAACCTTTTGACGGAATCCAAATTCTTTGAGTTACTATTTACAAAATATTGTGCATATGTTATGTATACTCGACATCTTGTCATAGAGTACTATGTTAATACTCTATGCCATACTATAATTGTAACAATAACCTTTCAACGCCCAAAACCAATATCCTACTCTCCTTCCATTTAGTTACAAATTTGAGTTCAAATCGAACGGTCATCGATCTAGTAGAAACTATTTTTAAACTCCCGTTGTTATTATTCGATTATAAGATAAACGATTTATATTAAAGTGTAAAACAATTATGTATGTGGAATAAAAATCGAACAAACAGTTTAAAAGTGTTTTAGTAATAATTATCCATAACACATACATTTTTTCAGTTTTATATTAGAAGTAAATAAATGTGCAATTGAAAAAATATACGGACTCTATGTTTATTTGATTCTAAAGATATGGTGTATTCGACACATTTTTTATTAATCCTCAAAAATAATTATTCAACCTTATATTTATTCCAAGTCTCTTCCTGAAATGGGAGTTTCAGATCCAGTTTGTAATCACGTAATATATTTCAATATTTTATTTAACATCTATATATTTATTTCTATGCTATTTATATTTCTATTTCTAACATCTATTTCTATTTCTATTTATATTTCTAACATCTATATATTTATATATATGCTCTACATTAATAATATATATTTCTAACATAATGTATATCTTCATTTCATTAATAATTTATTTCATTTCATTTCATTAATAATGTCTATTTCTAACATCATATGCTCTACATTCATAAGATTTTTTTTTTTCAATATTCCTGACATCCATCGTTCGAATTTCAAACAATTGTAATGGACGTCTTTTTATGTTAAAAATTCAAATTTCTTGGCTTAGAACTGAAGCATCGTAATAATATTGAGAGAACTTTATTTGAAAATTTGTTTGTTGTAAAGAAGTTTTTTAAATAATCAAATATACCGATTCGATTTTTTGAAGCTATAATTATAGGGCTGGGCGAAGATTTTTTGGAGCTGATTTGACAGATTTTGATCAGTGTCATTGATTCGATTATTGGAGGTATGGTTATATTTTGCATCCGGCCTTGAAAATCTTTTTTATTTCTTACATGCCCGTCCGTCCGTCGTTTGTATTTCAAGCAAAACGAAATTATTTATGTTGTTGAATGACAGATGGCGCTAAGTGCGCAGAAACTTATGTCCAAAATAAGCAAGTTGTTTATGACTCCTTAGTTACGTTTGATACGTGCCATGGTTACGTCAAACAATCAAAGGGTGTTGTAAACAATTATCAAGTGAATTTGTAATAGTCGTCACAAGGCATTTCTTTCGCTGTCAAACAATTATGCCACCTAAATGACTAGATATTAGTTGATCTAGACCTCAAGCACGAAAGAAAACGGCATCACGAGTTTCAGAAACAGACGAGCAAGTTTGAAAACCGTTCGAGCTCGCACTGCTCAAGCCCAATCGTCTGATACAATGATATGCAAACAACCCTTTTGACCGTGATTTGCAACGAGAAACACAATTTGATGTCGACAAATTGGGTACATTCGTTCAAACAAATCTTCCGAAATTGGTCCCAGAACAACGCATAGCGTAAGACAGAATTATGCATGCAATCAAACACAAGCCAAAACTTTGGATCACGAAACAATATTGCATTGGCAATCGCTTCATCTGCAGTTACAGCAAGTCTTTTGGATACTGGTCAAACAGCGCATTCAGCAAAGAAATTGCCTTTGAACAGCAACATGCAATGTCAAAAAAAAATCCTGAATGGATGTACTTTAATCATATCAACTCATTAAATGGGACGAATTTACTATGGCGCACAAGAAGGCATTGGAAAATCTTCACTATATCTACACTTAATGATTTGGAAATGGAGAGGGTCTTTTGTGGCGCACTTTTTTTATTGTCTGGTGATTTTCGACAAACTCTACCAGTTATACCACGTTCAACAGCTGCTGATGAATCAAGTGGATGTCTCAAATCATCAGTTTTATGGTGACATGTGCAGAAGTTGACTTTGAAAGCTAATATGCGTGTAGAATTACAATATAACGCATCCGCTGAACGTTTCAAAAAAAAATTGTCAGATATTGGTTATGAAAAATGGAAATCGATGAATCCACACATTTCCACCAAGCTTCTGTAAAATTACAGGAACCGTAAGCGAATTGATGCACAAAGTTTTCCCAAATATTGCACAGAATTACAAAAATCATCAGTGGCTCAGTGAACGTGTTATATTAGCAGTCAAAAACAACGATGATAATGCCATCAACTTCAGGATTCTAAACAAAATACCAGGCAAAGAAACAACTTATATCGATACTGTAAATTGATCAAGACGAAGTTGTCAATTATCCAACTGAATTTTAAAGCTCACTTGATTTGCCAGGCATGCTACTGCACGTTTTAACACTGAAAATTGGTTTACCTATCATTCTTCTCCGAAATATAAATCTACCACGACTTTGCAACGGTACCAGGCTTTCAGTGAAAAAATAATGAACAGTATCATCTAAGCTACAATTTTAAATGGAAAATTTAAAGGATACGATGTACTGCTTCCAAGCATCCCAATAATTCTGACAGATGGGCCATTAGAATTTAAATGTTTGCAGTTTCCAGTGCGACTTGCATTTGGACAATCGCTACATGTGTGTGGACTAAATTTTAAAAATCCATGCTTCTCACATGGACAGCTGTATCTGGCCTGCTCACGCGTTGAAAAACCTTAAGATCTATTCATATACGCACCAGACAAAAAACAATATATATCCAAAAAAAGCATTTCAATAAAATTCTGAAAAAGAACAATTTAAATTTTCTGTGCTAATGAAGTTTTCTAAGTCATAAATTATATTTAAAACTGCAATAAAAAAGGGTAGAATCTTTCAAATCGCATTTTTAAACGTAAAAAGCTTTTTGATTCATATTTTTTTCAAAAATGTCTTTCAACATTTATTTTCGATTAAAAAATATATATATTTCCATTCTGGTATATCACAGTATGCAAAAAAAAAACAAAATTATTTTCAATGTAAACATTGAAATAATCAAAGTTATACATATGTTGTATTGTATTAGTAAGAAACATATATGTAGCTATTGTTAAAATAATAAAATTAATTCCAACCTTCTGTTATAAGTCACAACTTTCTCAAAAATATAAATAATGATGAAATAAAAATCGATTGAAAGTTATAAAAGGATTTTTTTATAATTTTATTAAGATTGTTATCAAAATATTATAATTGGCGTAAAAATTTAGATCAGTCAGTATTCCATTGTTCATATTTCCGATCACTATCTTTAAGCCGTACCCTAACTTCTAATATCTGAATTTATATCAATACATACCTCAAAATTTATATTGAGAGATGTAGAGAAAGCACATAAACTAAGCTTTCTATTTTTACTTCGTTTTTTAACTCAATTCAAAGTTGGTTGCAAGAAATTCAAATATAACAGACACTTTCAAATACTCAAAAAAAAACGATTAAAAAAGTGTGACTTTGGAGATTTGGGCCCATTACTGTAAAAACGGTAAGAACGTTATTCTGATCTCTCTGTCTTTTTATATGACTTGCAGCCATTTGCAAAACATTATAATGTCAATTTTCTGTATTCAACGTCTAGAACATTATTGTAATGAGATTTGGTGTACAAAAGACTCCTTAATTTGAGTTTCTCAAATTTTACATAACATACATGACGTATACTTTCAATAGATTTGTCATGTTTTGCCTTTTGACATCCTTATGCATTTAGCGCACGAATAAAAGGTCTCTTCACCGAAAGAGGAAGCCCGCATCGTTAATGGTCAAACGTACGGAAATGTTCATCACTTTACTATTTATATTTGATGCAAAAAATCTACCAACAAAACCTCAACCTGCATGTTTAAATATTAAAAAGTCCGCTTAGACGTACTCGTAGAAAAAGGAGTTGGCCATTTCACTTAGAGCGAGTGAATTTTAAAATTAATTATATATTTTGCCCATGTCTGTAAATTGAATATTTATTTATTTGAAATAGTTTTGTGGTCGTATTTTAAATTAATAATGTCAGCCTCCCTTAAAGCTAAACTCTTATTTTCCATTGCCGCTCCCAATATGGAGCATATGGACTCCTAATAGAGTTTATCTCAACAGAAGTGTTTCAACGAGATCCGGGTGTCACTCAGTTGCTCAACCTCTCTTTGTTTCAAAAGAGAGTAGGAATAGAAGGATATTGAACAGGAATAGTGGTTAGCTATTCGCTCTCTATACGCCTTATTTTTATGATAAAGTGGATGGGAGGGGGCAATTTAAGATATCTCAAACATCCGTGTATTCGAACAGAAATTCACAAATCGATTGAAAAATCAATTTTTAAAACTGTCCGTACTGGGCTACGAACCCGTGACTTCCGTAATCGAAGCCAACGACGTTGGCCACACGATTATTATTACTAGTTGGTTTTCAATTTTTCACGATAAAACTATAATATTCTTTTGATTATATTCTTCTCTGGCGTAGATAACAGTAATTGCTTTTAAAAGGTTCATGATATATGTTATATATCGTCGTATAAACAAGTCATTATCATTCAGTACGTCGTCTCTATTTATTGTGTATTTTATTGACATTTCAGCTCACGTATCGCTACATTTTGGAAACAAAATATTGCCATACATATGATTTAACTAAAAGCGAAGCTTCTCAAGATATAAATACATTTATTTACGTCAAATATATATTTTTAAGCACATCATGTGTTTTAATTGTAGAACCGGTATTCATCGAATTTTCATCTGAGTTGATGATTTCTATCCAAAATAATAGAAGACTATACTATTTTAATTTAATTTAATGATCTTGAAAACAAAGAGTAAAAACAGCTGTCCGTTAACTTCTAGGCTTTTTTTACCCTCAAGTATATTCTCAAGTCTCGACTGATGTGGTCTAGGCATAAGAACTTTTCTCTGTCAAATAGATGGGATTTGCATTATTAAATGTAGATTTGTCCAATTTAAAATTGAGATCTTGGCAGTCTCTTCTTTTCGATTTATCTTGAAAGATGTTATAATATCATTAAGTATTTACAATTGACGAATGTTAATATTTTAAAAGCAGGATATTTTTAATTTAAAATTTATGATAAGTACCTACTCTGTTTTTTTAAGTTTTTAAAATATCTTCACCGACCCTCCATTTGATCCGTTAAATTAGGAGCACAGAGACTTTGTTGTTTACTTTTCATAACTGCACATTTCTCTTCTTACAAGCTTAACGGAATTAATCACAAACAGATATCTTTAAAAAGCTTTTTTGGGACGTGCGTTAAGATCTAGGTTCGACTTAGAGCTTAATGAATCAGATATATTAACCAGATCCAAGACTCAATAAAACTATGTATCACTATAATAAAAAAGGAAATACAAGCCTCTCTCATTATCACCCTTGGGAGTAAAGTAATGCATTTGAAAGATGACAAAAAGGAAGAGGAAGAATTATGTTTAATTTTATGAAGAATCTCTTCAGTATTTTAGTTAAGCTCAAGGTGAAAGTATGTCATTTAAACCATGTCCGCACAATGTGGAACAAATGGGCCCCTAAAAGAGTTTGTCTCAACATAAGTGTGTGTATATGAACTGCTTACTACTCAGTTGCTTAGCTTCTTTTTCGAAGAGATTTTGGGTCGATGAATAGGTGGCTAGTACAGAACTAGTGGTAAGCTAATAGAATTTGCTGTGGCTCTTTTTTAATGTAGGATGGGTTGGAGGAATTTTCAGTCATCACATGCATCCGTACCTTCGAACATAAATATATAAACCAATTTACAAAACTGTGTGTGCTGGGATCTCCAAAGATAATGATGTTGACCATCCGACCGCGGACCAGGCATTAAAGGCATAAATTAAAAACTTAAAAATACTAAAAGTTTTAAAAACACTCCTTTGTAGCAGGGTCAAAATAGTAAAATCAAAGACGTGACCTTACGGCGGGGTACATACTGGAAGCGTAGCAGGTGGCCCTGGCTGTCCAATTATGTTCAAAACTGGCCTCCAGTCCAACCCTCAGCGAGTTATTACTAGAGAAAACACAAATAAAAGAAATTTATACCCTGGTTAAAATCTTAGAAAAGGCAACATTTTTTTTTATTTATTGCGTCATCCTTCATATAGGGCCACCACTTTTATTTCTACAGACATTTTTCAAATAATAACTTTGAATTTGACTGTTAATCGATAAAACTTCATTAATATTAAGTAAAAATTACAATGTACATAGTTAAATAATAATTATAGTTGATAAAAGTTTTGGATACACGCCATCGTCATAAGCCCGCGGAATAACGCTTTCAATACTCACTCAGCATGTCAACTTATATGAGTAATTAATTTGATAAATTGTCTATTTCTTTTATGCCGGAATTTATAATATGTACACAAACTAAAATCAGTTTCAACATACATAGTTCTACGGTGGTGTGAAACAAGAGAGCGATTCCTATAATTCGTATAGATCTTATTTTATAAACATATTAACCTTATTTACAACATACCAATTAATAATCACCGTAGCCAAGTAACCATCGATTTGATGCGTTCGTCATATTTAGTTACATTACATGACCTTAAATCTTCTTTCTCGGTCTTTTTTTTTTTAACCATGTCCGCTCCCAATGTGGAGCATATGGACTCCTAATGGAGTTTATCTCAACAGAAGTGTTTCTACGAGAACTGCTTGTTACTCAGTTGCTCAACCTCTCTTTTTTCAAAGAGAGTAGGGATAGAAGAATAGGGTTAGGACAGGATTAGTGGTAAGATAATCGCTCTCGGTACGCCCCGTTCATAGGATAGGATGGGTGAAAGGGGGGGATTCAAGACATCACATACATCCATGCCTTTGAACAGAAATTCATAAATCGATTGAAAAATCAATTTATAAAAACTGTCCGTACCGGGATTTGAACCCGGGCCCTCCGTAGCCAAAGCCAACAACGTTAACCACTCGACCACACAGGGGGCAAATCATGATTCAATGATTCTCGGTCTTTTGGTATGGAATAAGGTTTTAGTTGTGAGTGATTTTATAACCACTAGTATTTTCTAAGTTCATTCCTCATGTGCTTATCTTCTATGAATAAGGGACGCCAAGCGAATGAATAACAAAAACAAATTGAAACAAAAAAGAAGATTTATTAAGAGTCCTTAAAAGCCATATTAGGATTGTAAATTTAAAAAAATCATTGATAAAATTTACAGTTTATTCGTCTCATTTTCTGTTAAGATTAACCTTAGTTAGGAGTATATTTGCTCTACATTTGTAGAGCAAATATGTGTACAGAAGACAAACAAGGTACGCTTTTTCAATATAATAAAAGAAAATTTACAGTTAAAAAAATATATACGTGAATTATCTCTTTCGGAAGCTCGCAGTGGACAATGAATCAATTCTCTCGTTTTCTTCAATTTTCTGCTACGCTTCCACGGATGTCACGTTTTCCAGTGACTTCTTACCTGCCGCGTTATATAAATTATATAAATTTATTAGATAACTCTTTTGTCTATGCTCTTTAATACCCATAAAATAGTAGATATAACACTTTTGAAGCAATATTTTTTGTTATATGAATGAATTATTTAATAATTGTTATGCTACTGTGACGTCATTTGATAGTCACATTGACTCACATTTTATTTTATTTTTCAATAAAATAGTTCATCTGAACAAAAGCTTTAGCGAATAGAATAGAATAAGCTTAAGGCCGCATAACTTTTTTATAAATCGGCTTGGCTAGGGCTCATTTACTCTATGGACGACAATAAGTCGGCAAGGGTGTGATGGCTTGTAATCAATACCGCGCAAGAAAGAAATGAGGAGGAACTGAGAATGCCTGCCGTTTGCTTAGAAAACTGATCTGGATGGCATCTTCTTTGGGAGGTGAGTAGTAAGACCAATAAGGAGCCACCCCGGGTTGCCGCAATCGTGATGATGATTATGAAAACGATGATTTAAAGACTTGTTTAGTTAAAAGTCGAAAAGCATACAAGTCGATGGTTATTTTGAGATAATGTTTCATTTGTTAAATGTTCAATTTTATTTTCAAACTATATGCTAAGTTTTAGTTGAGATGAGTAAAATTTCTGGAAAAAATGATGTACTGCTTCAGTATACTGCAAGTATCCTATGCAAAGTATTCAGAAGAAAGCCAATTAAATAATTCCCATTATGAAATCTTCAATCAAGTCTATGACAAACAATCATTCTACTTCACTCCACTCAATCTTTCTTCTTGACTTCCCATCTCTCCAGAAAATTCTTAAGAGTAGAAAATGTGATGAGGCTATGGAAGCGTCCACTCATCCATGCGTGATATATATCCAGTTCAGCGTAGGTGTCGTATTTTAAAAAATCTGAAAATATTTGACACACTATAAAAGGGTATATATATATAGTTCAGGTTTGTGCCTCGTAGACGGGGCCGAAAATCTTATCAGGATCTAACGCAAAAATATTTACATTAGGGTTTTATAAATGTGATCTTGAAACTCTTGTGTTTTTTAATTATATAGAATACACTTGATACATTTTCGAATTCTAGTCCTGTCCTAGCTTTATCCTTGTATCCCTACAATACTCTCTCTGGTAAAGAGAGGTTGAGCGACTTAGGAACAAGCAGTTCTCATAGAAAAAAAACTTCCGCTGCGATACTTCCATTTTGAGGTAATATTCTCCGCATTTCGAGCGAACATGGACTTTAAAAAAATATCAATTTCACGAATTTAAAAACATATATGAATTTTCTAATATTCCTCATTAGAGATGTTACTCGTTATAATATTCCAAGGTCGAGTGGTCAGCGTCGTTGACTTCGATTGCGGAGATCTCTGGTTCGAATTCCAATACAAGCAGTCTCATAAATTGATTTTTTGAATGCTTGGATGTATATGTCTACATCTAAAAACTCCCTCCCACCTATCCTATCTTTGAATATGAGTCGCAGCGAAAGCAATCAGATAATACTAGTCCTTTCCTAGTTTTATTTGTATGTCTGTATATTGTTTTCGAAAAAGACAGTTCGACCACCTGCATCTTCTCATCACCACTTCTGTTAAGATAAACTCGATTAGAATACTTCACGATGGGAGCAGATTTAAAAAAAAACTAAATGTTAAGGGCGATAATTTAAAAGTGATAATAGTTATTACAAGCTTTATTAGGAGTTAATGTATTCAAAAGCGTTAAAAACTATGCTGTCAAGTAAACATTATAGAAAAACGAATCGCATGTGTCCGCGCTTTTCCTTTTTGGTTTTTCAGTTTTCAGCTGACGTCAAGAGTGTTCGAGTCAGTCTGGAAAATACGCAAATTTATATGTTTTATTCATGTATTGGAGTGCTGTTTTACGATTCTAGACCTCTGCGTACAAATTTCAGATACTTTCGTCTTTTTTATACGTTTCGGATATGAATCTTTTTTACGTGTATTCCAGGCTTTCGAGACGATAATAAAAGTATAGATATTATGATGTTTACTAGAAATAAATTATATGAATAATTTCTTCTCGTTGCGTAATAAAAAAATGTCCCTTTGTTTATCTAATCAGAATATTAATTTTACTCGATATTATACATCACTAACACAATGTGAATAATTTTTGGAATATTTGTACAATAACTTTTATACAAATAATTTTGATTCATCTTTTTAAGAAACCACAGAAAATTTATCATAACAAAAAATCCAATGTCTATAAATTTTGACGAACAGAATATACAGTATATTAATTTTATAGATTAACATTATAAAATTATGATAATGATTGCCAATTTAACATATATTATATGAAACTTTTCAAACATATATATGTATGTACATAATTCAGTTTAAAAAAAAAAAAGAAAAATATAATTTATTTTGACACCAGATTTTTCATAAAATTGATTATTTTATTTGTCATTCTCATATATAAGTAAAAACAAAAGCACAATATATTTATCTATTTATATAGGTATATGGAGTTACTCACGGCAAATATATTTCAAATTTCATTTTAAATATGTAGTTTTAATCTAAAACACATTTTTTGTTAAGCACGTTAATTTTGTCATTTACCGGTAAATTTTACCCGATACTGGAAAGAATTATTAATAATAATTAATTCAAATAATTCCGTTAATTCAAAGCCGGTAATTCAAATTTGACTTAAATTTCAGGCCATGTCCATACGCTCCATATTTGGGTCACGAAAATTATCTTAATTTCAAATTTTTCTCAATTTTTTTTCGAGCGTGAGTAATATTATAAATTTGGCTTCGAGCCGTCAAAAGTGACACAATTTATATTATCATTTGTAACATATATTATTATATAACATTTTAGAGTTAACAATACACACACTCGATCCTTTTTTGAATGTGCAAAAGTCACGACTGCAAATTTTTAGAGGCATGATTAAACGTTTTCACTTCAACGATTTTTTATAAAAATATTTGTCATTAGTATGCTGGGCGATATTTAAAAATAAGGAATCAACTTTTTGTGTGAAATGGGACTATAAGTCACCTGGAGACTCGTTAAGGCTTTCACACGACTGTAAAAGCTACATTTAAATCGTTTTTCATGAGGCCAGAGAAGTGGAAACTAATTTATCTAGCAAAATAATTCTACTACTTTGAAACGGAATTTATGACGCTATGACTGCTGGCAAAAATTATTTTTTGTGGAAAAGTTTTTTCCGAGTTCTTTTCATTTTATTTGACTGTTTTTAATTATGCACAAACATAATCAAGATAACTTAAATTAACAAGGTTATTAAATGTTGACTTTATTTAAGGTCAAAAGGTCAGTTATATTAAGAAATTAAACACTTTTTTTATTAATTATATTTTTTTTCAATAAGTATTAGCACCAATTTAACTCATCACGGGCATTATCAACTGATGAAAATATAAATCTACATAAGGCCATGTCTCCATATCGGACCCCTTCGCATTGGCCGATTCATAGGGTGCCATGAGGGCCATGCTCTCCCCCCCAGAATTTATTTTCCCTTTTTTCTTATTTATTAAAACTTTATTGTGAAATGAGATTTTTAATTGTTTAGTTTACTATGTTTTATAGAATACATTCATTATTATATATTACTATTTTTATATTATTATCGTAAAATCATATATTTTGAATGCATTATTTGTGTATCACGTTTATTTTCAAATTGAATGGCTCCCTCCTGGGACAATTTTTGGATCCGCCACTGCCCCTTCGTAGCACTGTACTAAATTATTACAAAAAAGTGATTTGATTTTTAATATAATGCTTTTCTATCAAGAATAAAACTGCCAGTGAATAAGAAAATGCATAAATTGTCAGGCAATATTATCGAATAATTAAAACATGAATTTTCAAAATAATGTAAATGTATCAAAAAATATATACTGTTTTTTGCTCTCGCAGATCATAGAAAAATGTTTTGTTTCGTCGATTAGATAGATCATCGAAAGATTACATAGTGAGAAAATATTTTATTTTCAAATATGTTTTTTTCTAGATTTGGATCAATTGGTCCGTTTTTGTATAAATATCCAAAAACTTTTTAACTTTGTATAAAAGCGTAAATTACTTTACGTTTTGAGCCTCATGGTTTAAAACGTAATATATACATAAAAAAAACTAATTTTCAACATTCAAAAATAAATAAAGCAGTCAAACATTTTTTTAGCACAAACTCTATATATCAAATATGCATAGCTTAAAATAAATAACTCCATATATCACATTGATGGTTCATTTTGTAATTGTATAATAAAAGTTAGCTTAAAATACTAAAAATCATGATAGATCAGTAAAACAATAAAACATCAATATCTTTTTTACACTTTGTTAAAGAAACCTTTTACAAGATTACACGAATACAATATTTTTTTAATATCAAAACAACTCTCGGATTGCTACTAAATTATTCCTTTGAGATTTTTACTCTTCATTAATACCCGCCAAGAGCTTTCTCTGCAAGTAAAAACACCTGTTATTTGTGACAATAATAATTATTTGGGAAAACATCTAGGAATATTAATCAATGTCACTTGTCAACGTCAAAATATTGTTTCAAGTTTTAACGCTATATGCCTAGTTTAGTCTTTGAATCAATGTATGTATGTACGTCTATTAAGTGTTTATTATGTCAAAAATATGATGTTTTTTCATTGGTGGTTAATTTGAATCAAGCCGCGTTTCGGGTGCAGTCGAAAAAAACGAGCATTCCAACTTTTTTTATTATTTAATTAATTTACAAAAAATAATTCATCAAAGTAAATTTAAAAAAATTGCAATTAAATTTAATTCAAATACATGTAGTACAATAAAGTATTTGAATCAAAAGTTAAGTCATAAATATCAATGAATTCATTTGGATTCCAAATGATTTTTGTTGAACATATGTTATTTTAGACGTTCAACTTTAGACTAGAGTTTCGATGAAATCTACATATTATATTTACAAGTAAATAGTTAGCTGTTAGCAAATTCAGCTGTTCATAAACTTATATAAATATATTTTAGTCCCCAGCTTAACTTTTTTAATAGAAACGACAAAAAACTTAAATTTAACTAAATTTAGATTGGTGCTATAAAAGAAATTGAGTTATTTAAAAAAAAAATGTTTATTTTGTAAAGCAATACTCTTTTTATCCATGTTTGTTCTCAATGATGAGCATATGGCCTCATAATAGAGGTATCTCAACAGACTTTTTTCTACCAGAATTACTTGTTACGAAGAGAGAAGAGATAGAAAGGGTAGTTTGGACAACACTAGAAGTTAGCTAATAACTCTCGATAAACAGCATTATTTAAGGATTGGAAAGGTGGAAGGGAATTTTAAGATGTTCATTTCTTACATGAGTGGTGCCATTTTTATAAAAATATATAAATCACGGTGAGATAAATGTAGCATTTTTATAAATGAAGATTTTATTTTTTCTATTGGAAAAATAAAACACAAAACGTTGATTCGGTATGGTTCATAGTCGCACGCTCCACTAGTAGTGGCACTACCACTGTTGTGATGAAAACTGGCAGACATTTAAAATTTGTAGCTTAATTAATTGTGTTTAAATTTTTGTTATCTGGTAACCCGTAATATCAGTTGTATTATTGTGTATGGCCTTAAATGGCAACATTGTTTTTTGATACTCGATGCGATTTTTGTTTCTTCTTTCTTACTTTTTGGGACACAAACCGAACACAACGTGTGTGGGAGACACTTTCCAGTACTGGAACTCGCTTCCAGAGACCTTTAGTTGAAAATTCATTTTTTGTGGTTTTTCGTCCGAGATGAAAGAACTGATGATATATTTCCATTTCGAAAAAAAATTAAATTCATTTTTTTTATCCGCGCAGAGTTTAGCATCAATTTTCTTAACTTTTATAAAATCGTGTGAGCAAGCTAGGTCTTATAATAGTTATTGTGTATTGTAATTATTCAAAATTTTGAAATTTTGTTAAATACTGTATGTGATTAAACTTCGGTGATTGTAGATTCCTAAATAAACGTTTTCGTAAGAGTTGAGCGATGGGTTTTATTTTATTTTTCCCTACCTGTTTTACGTCGAGTTCATTCAAGCTGTTATTGGTCTTAATGACTTTTATTAGTGGGGATTTATTCTTGGGGTATAACATCGTGAACAAAAGTAGAAATTTCTCACACTAAATGAAACTCGCTCAAAAATAAACGACGAGTAATGTCAACCTTTTTTTTTTTTCAAATAATACTGTAACCAAAATAATTTTTTCTCGCAAAACTATGACGCTGTTGTATCATTTCTGAATATTTTGTTTTTATTTTATGAGTTACATTCTTTCAATATGCTCAGATAAATAAAATTTAGATACAGATTCAAATTTAGTGAAGAATTTTGTAATTTACACAGCAATGTGTAAAGAACACCATTTTTAACATCGATATCGCAAAACTAAAAGAAAATTCAAAATCATTCATTCTTTGTCTTTTCAATTTAAAATTATGACATTACTGTATGAATGATGAAACAGCATATCGCGCATGCATTCTAAATACCTCATATGTGGTTAAATCAAAATTCCGAGATAATCAAAAAAACTTGTTTAAAAAAATAGAGAAAAACGATATATTTTTTTACACATTTTTTATAAATGCGCATAATTTATTATTATTTTAATATCATAATTTTTTTATAATACTTTTAATTTTGGATGGTAAAATCGTTGATTTTACATTTTTTCTCACATAGGAGTAATTCTGTTCGCACTGTCGAAGTATTTTACTCTAACATATTATTACTAAGTTAATGTAAAAATAATAATGTAAGTGAATCATATGTTTTGTATCATTTCTATCATTTAAAACTATGTTAACTAAAAATAATTGTATGGTTTAGTATTTTTTATTTTTTATGGCTTTATTAAACAAAAATTTACATTGTAAATTACATCTCAATCAATAAAAAACAAAAAGGAATAAACTGATAAGAAAGGTTACAGTTTTTTTTTACCATTTATGCCCTAACATAGAGCATATGGTTCCTTATAGTATACATACTTATCCTGATTGATTGGTTATCAAAAGGACTGACTGTCGATCAATCGCTAAACCCACTAAGAGTTATGCCTTATATTAAATATTTAGTCCCACCAAGGATCTAACCTGGGTTTCGGTTATATGTAATGTATCATTTCTTTCATCTAAAACAATTTGAATCGAAACTTATAAGTGAGATTTAGTATTTTTTAAATTTTATTTAACAAAATTTTAAATTGTAAATTACATCTCAATTATTAACAAACCAAAAGGAATCGACTTGTAATTAAGGATACCATTTTCTTTTCATGCTAGTTACAATACATACGGTAGAGAAAAAAATTCGCATCTCGTGGTATCAATAACTCATTTTCTTCAAAAACCTTACATAGGATGTATTTAGAATGCGTGCGCGATATGATGTTGAAAATCAGCTGGGCCAGAAAGGTTGTCGAAGATTTTGAGCTTCTACTATTACACACAGAAGTCAGTTAGAATGTTTGAATTTCCGTTTTTTAATGGACTTTTTGAAACTGTTAGATATTTTTTTATCAAAACATAAAATTATTTACAGTTCTTTTGCTAATATATTTGTATTGAAATAATGTTGATCTAAAGAGGTCAAATTATAAATATTTTTAAAAATTTCACGTTTAGCTATATTTCAACCCCGAATGTTTGCTTGCCCATGCGGTCACTTTTGTTCTTACTACTGGCCGTACACAATATTACAAGGTAATAAAAGGATAAGCAAGATAGCCATATAGTCATGTGGGGCTTCTATACAGTGACAGTTTTTTTTTTAAATTTTGTTACGAATAAAAGTTATTTGCGACTTTAATATGGCTTAAAAAATATTTTTTTATCGAAAAAAAGCTCTCGTCTCTGGAGGGTTAATTTTAGGACTTAAAAGTCCCTTGACGTTTCAACTTGAATTTTTACTTAGGGTTCCTAACGGTCGCATAAAGCTCTGCGTCTGAGATTCTGGCCAAATTCATGAGTGGATCCATAGTATAGTATTACTTAATATTACATATTATTTATTATTATTTAACTAAAAATTACGTAATCTATTCATTTTGGCAAGATCATTGGGATTACGCGGTGCTTTTCACTTAATTTAGTACAATCTAATCTTAAGATTTGCAATCCGTCGAGTGGCTTTTGAGGGTGGCACAGGCTTGACTAACAGCAAAAAGTTTTAATTCTATATATATTATACGATCGCATGATCAACTGTACTGTCCTGCATCTTATGTACAGTAGAAAATAAGCCATGCAAAAAGAATTGAGTATTTGCTTATTAAAAAACGTTTAATTAATATGTAATTCAAAAGTTAATGCGATCTTAGTGTTCAATTTTACCATTTTTTTTATTTGACATAATATTTGTAGTATTAAGCAGCAAATTCAAATCCAAATTTTCATCAGTAAGCCTGTTTCTATGAACCGATTTATTCTCCTTCGTTGAAGAAAAAGCTTGCTTACATTTATTTAATAAATGTTTTACGTGAAAAAAATATGTTTCAGAAAAAGATTTAAGGGCCGCCACAAAAATTAAAAAGGGCCGCAATTTGTGCATCACTGGTTTAAATTTTAGCGAAAATGGTGCAAACTTGTTGTCTCATGTTTTTTGTTCATGCAACTAACCTGAGCTTCTACCATAAATGAGTTGCGGACACTAATCTATCTCGTTGCTGGAATACTTGATTACCCCTTACCGGTTGTAATTGCATTAAATCGCCAAAAAGCGATATGTTGAAACCACCAAAAAATTCTTCGCTGTTCTTCAATTGTCTAAATCGGGAGTCAATCATGCACCGCATTTCATACTGGTTCCGTAGGAATACCATGGAAATCTCATCGATGAACAAAAACTAAACAGTTTTCTAATAAATTAAAAAGGAATGTTTTTCCAATCTGCATCGATATTAGACGAATTAAATGTATACCGTTTCTCCCAAAGTCTAATTTGCTTCGTCTAAAATTCGTTCAAACTATTTCAGTGATTTGAATTTTTCGAATTCTGTAATGTTCCATTGGTAAAATAGATAATTGTTTTATCGACACAAATTTCACTGCATTTTTGATCTTCAATCGACAGTTAAAGATTTGATACCCTGCACTTATATTCCATGACATCTTATCGTTTTAAAGCATAATCTTGTAATAGAAATATAGCGCTTTAATATTAAATTGCATTGAGACCGATTAATGCTCCCACAAAGGCGTGAGATTATTTAAAAACTACTGACGTTTACTTTCAATTTTGACATTTCAAAACATCCCGACAGGATTTTCGGTCGTCCCTTAGCTCTGGGTGATAACAAAGCAAGTTAAGAAAAAGCTTATAAAAATACACCTATTTTAACTGTGTCATACGCAATCAGTATTTTTGAAGGTTAATCCGAAAAATCTTTATTCAAAAAATCTAGTTGACAAAGTTTTAGGTAATTTAGTGTATAGAACATAATACCCACTGGAAACCGATATAAAGACTAATTGCCTACCTACATTTATTCTTAAAAAAACTCGCAAACTCAGAAGCCGTTTTGCTAAAAAACCTTCAGTGAGTAAATAGAGATAAGAAAATACGGTAAACATGACAAAAATATTTGTGACTAATATGTTGTCATGTAGCTATCGAGCCACTTAGTGACGGCAACGAATGTGTATTTTGTGACACCAAATAACTCTCATTTAATTTTATTATGAAAAAAAAAACATTTTTTACTGGATGTTATTTTTCTGCATTAGAAACACACAGCACAGTTTTATCTAGTGAGTGAATAATTCTTTACAAAAACAATTGACTGTTTCTTTAACGGTTCACGTTCTTTGGCTCTGTTCCGGCATTAAAAAAAATCTTCTCGGCAACTTAAACATGTCTTAAAAGCTTGGAAGAATAATGTCTGCCCGGCGAGGGATACGTTATTTTAAAGATTGCCAAAAACCTATGTACTTGTAAAAATAAAATTCATATATTACGCGATGCGCTTGTAATACATGGTTATATAAATTTTAAATAAGTTTTTTACACTTCATATTTTTTTCAATAGAAGCTGTTTCGACTAAGGAAATCGGGGAAATCATACAGGCGGACGGACGGACATTATCGACTATTAATATATAGATTGTAAAACCGATTAGGACGGAATCCGTTGGCGTTGACTGCTTAATTAATTACACATTACACACAATATAAACTTTCTTCTTATTTTTTGTTTGATGCAGGCGTGGACTATTGCAAAGGGAGGCGCGAAAAGTCTAAAATATTTATTTACCTTTTAAAACGTGTCCTAATTACTACATGAAATAACGGATGGAGAGGCGCGAAGATATTTTTTTCTTTAAAGGGAGGCGTAGTAAGAAAACTTTTAAACCACTTGCTTAATTTATTAAATATTTTAAAACATTTTTCGTCTGAAATGTCGGTATGGTTAAAAAAAAATTATTGTAAGTAAAACATGATATCTTAGTGAAAACATTACTCTTTACTAGAAGCAGTATTTAAAGCTGCTTAGATTTACGATATTATATACTTACTTAAAAATAGAACAAATCTTTCATCGTTTTTTTTAATTTTCTAGCTTATTTTATTTCACCAATAACTATTTACTTTCCTTATCAACGTTTAATCTAAAATATTATATTATATGTCAAAACAATATAAAAAAATATTGATTGATTAATGCAAATTTAGAGAGTTGAATTATTTATTGTATAATTAAATATACTATAGTTCAAAGGTTTTATTGAATATTTTGCTTAGCCAACATTTTCAATTAAAAATGCGCACTCTTTAAAAGAAAGTAACCCCAAATTTTGCACGTATTAAAATTCGTAGAGCTTATATAGCCAACAGAAAATACAAATTTAAAAAAGAAATTTCCAATGAATTTATGCGGTACAGAACCTCGTTTTTTTTTTTTAGCTCACCGAGGAATTTAAAAATCCTCGATTTGCCAGTTTCATGACAATTTTTGGGATTTGCTCAAAATTTCTCAATCCTGAAATCCCGGGATCGCAGCCGTGTCAATCCCAGAATTTCATAAAATTGAACGGGATCCTGGGATTAGATGCCCTAGTTGTAACTGATGATTTGTCTCTTTGGCAAGCATGAGTACTGTAACATAAAAAATATCAAATCGTGTTTTCTCTTATTCCACTTATTTTCCTGTAGAATAGGCAAACCAAAGCGTTCAAATCACAATTTCACCCTCGATATCTATGAAAAATTCTTGTCATAAAAATACGGTTCCAGGTATCTCAAAAAGCACAACACTTGTCACCCTTGGTTACACTACATGTGGAAAAACCAAGTTTCTTCTTTTTCTCGCTAATGTGACGCATATTGACTGAACACGAAGCATCTCAACTCGGCAAATTAATAAAATATTATTTAAAAGATAACTCTGAAAAAAGAAGTGAATGAAAGGTAACCGTATACAAATATTTAAAACTTTTATTAAAATTATATCTTTTTAAGACAGTTTTTAAATACGAATCGTCAGTGAAAAACGTATGGAAATGTAAAAAACATGCTTACGGTTCAAATTTAATATTGAAATTTTATCAAGTACCTTAGGTCGAAATTTTAAAATATATATTTTTTTTAATATACATAATTGTTAACATTATCAACGTTTTTTGGTTTTCGTTAACATGGTTGTGGAGTCACAAACTCACAGACTAAAATCTCGAAATGGATACCTTTTTCATTGATTTTTTAATCTATTATATTTTTGCAAAAAATCACATTGACTATCAAAATAATTATGCTTTAAGATACCGTGACATAAAACAAAACCGTAGAAACTTTTCAAATTCTCAGGTCAGCGTTGGAATATTTGTTTAAGTGGAAACCATTTTGTGGAATCTACCTAAAGACTAACTCAACAACTTTACTTACAATGCTGCCTATGAAAATCAAGCAGTTAAACCAAAATGACTGTTGACAAATGATCAAAGTTTCCTACAGCCAAACTTGTTGTTCTGGTTCTGAATCTTTCGTTGAGCAGAGGTGTGCAATTATTTATTTAATTCTTAGTATTTAAAAAATATACATTATTGAAAAACAAAATCAAACCAAGAAAGCTATGCACCCCGATTATTGTTGTTTGTATTCAACATAGTATTTTCAAAAAAATATTTTATTGTTGAAATAAGAAAGCTCGAAAGAAAATATTATACAAATAATAAAATATTTTCGAATGTAAACAGTTCAATATAACCATTGATAATTTTTTTATGTGTTTCTTGTGCGGAGTATTGTAAAATTTAATACTATACATTTTTTATTTCAATAACACGGTAGCTTTGCGGTCACTAAATTTTAATCTGAAGCTTAAAATGTTTTTATACTGTATGCGTCACGTCAGTGGGGAAATATTTATCAAGGTGAATTATGTTCGAAATAAAATATATTTATACTGTGGGTTGTGGGTTCAGCCAGTTGTGGCGAACCATTTTGAGAAATGGGTCAAATGTTTTTTTTATATATATACTAGTCCGTGGAACACTCAGTCATTGGCGTTACATGAAAAGGGTGAAGAGAAAGTAATTTGTGGGTTAGTGTTTGACCCGCGAGGCATAGGTTCGCTATCACTGGGTACAGCTTTGCAGAAAGTCTGTCAATCTTTTCTGCAAGCTTAATTGTTAATGTCAGTAATGACTCTTATGTATTTAATTTTGGCAACTTGATTTCATCATTATTAAAAGTAAAACATTTTGATAAAAATTATGCATATTAACAATTCACATGCGTCGCGACTCGCGGCCCTAATGATCGGAAGCCTGCGCATTAAGGAATTGAACCGTGCACGCCACGTTGGAGTATTTAAAAGATAAATGGACCTTAAATAGTCCTCATAAGTAGAGCATCCAATCCCGGGATCCGAGATCCCGTAACCTCGGGATCCCGTTCAATCTTCTGATCCCGAAATCCCGGGATCGCAGCCGTGGCAATTGAGAAATTTTAAGCAAATCCCGAAAATTGTCACGAAATTGGCAAATTAAGGACTTCAAATTCCTCGGTGCGTTAATCCCAATCCGGGATTGGATACCCTACTCATAAGACAGTAAATATATTTTTGAATAAAACTCTTTCAAAATATTTATTTAAACATCAGTTTTAACTTGACTTGATTAGTTGATTTAGAACATTCTCGCTATAAAATTGATCACCTTTTAACTGAGTTTTATTTTGCGTTTTCAATACAGGTTAAATAATTTAATTTGAATCATTTAAAAAATGTAGGTATCACAAATGTAATGTTTTCAAACCATTATAAAAATTAATCTTAACAGCTAACAATCTTCATTATTTGTTTTCTTATTGTAAAACAATCTTTTTGTATCAAAATTCCATGGCATACAGAAAATAAAAAAATCGTTACATGAATGAAAATAACTCATTTTTACTGGTTGAAAGGGTCTGTTTTATTGGCGCAAAAATCAATGTTTAGTGTAACAAGAGGATGGTTGAACTTGAAACAAAGAAAAAAGCTCGTGCCTAATGCCCAACACTTAGAAAGTTTTTGTTCACAATCAAAAAAAGGCTTTCACAATTGGAGTACTGCAATAAAAGATGTAACTTTGAAAAGTTTCGACGTCGAGACGGAGATTCAAAGTTTCGAATAGGATTAAGGTTTTAAAAATACTCTTTATATCAAACGAAAGCTTCTTTGAAAAACTGCAGAATTAATCTTTGGAGAATAAACTTTTAAAAGGATTTAAATATCAGCTTTAAATTGAAATCATCGAATGACCTTTGTAATCGAATGATCAAACAAATGTTCCTTTTTCTACTTGTTTTCTTTCTATTAGAATGTTTTTTTAATTACATGATAATTTAAATCTTCATAACGAATATTTGTACGATTTGTGTGTTTACCGGCAACTAATTAAAAAAACCTGACCGCAAGAAAACTTATAAATCAATTCAGCCTTTCATCGCCAGATTTATCAGTACAAATAATATTCTAAAAAATACATTAACAAAACATTTATATAGTTTAGTGCAAAGTTATTTATGTTCAATTTTATGTTTAACGTGACATTTGTCGTCCAATTCGTGAGACGTTTTATAAATTGAACATTGGCTCTTGTGACTAGGGTATCCAATCCTGGAGCCTTTTTCAAATCCCATGGTATAATTTTTCCCATATTCTCATAGAACCTCGTTTTTTTTTTTTAGCTCCCCGAAAAAATTTACATCTTGAATCTGCCAATTTCGTGTAAATTTTCGGGTTTTGCTGAAAATTTCTCAATCCCAAAATCCCGGGATCGCAGCCATCTCAATCTCGGAATTTCGGGATAAGAAAATTGAACGGGATCCCGGATCTCGGGATTGGATGCCCTACTTGTGACGCGTGCATACAATTTATTGTTAGGAAAACAGCACAGTTCTCAATTATTTGAATATAAGAAGAACAGTATGTGTAAAATATTTCTGTTCAGATAAAATGACTTATGAGCGCCAGAGGAAGGGGCTATGACGTCTTGATCATGCGCAGAACATTGTTCAAAATTTAGAAGTGGTAATATGTACTTAAATTTAATATCAACGGGATGCTTTAAATAATATTCATATTTGACCACTTATTTTATTTGTTATATCAAGGTAGGTTATATCGAGGTTCTTCTAAGTTCTACTATCCGATTTGACAACACTATTGGTTGTTCAGCCTATTCGCTCATGGCTTTAAATATCGCAATTTCATCGGCTGGTTTTTAAAATTTCAAAAACATGGATGCTGTGATATTAGCATATCTTTCCCTTCCACTTCCACTAGTTCCACTAGATAGTTTTTCATTTTATATTTATGTGTGTTCCTCATTTATTTCGAGGTCGTTAAAATTTGAAATGCCCATAATCTGATTTCCTTTATATTTTTTTAAATAGTTAATTTTCTGCGTTCCTTTTCATTCATCGTGAATAAAAGTATATACATATTTTATTTACATAATAGTTAGCTTCATTTGAAAAAAATTACGGTGAAGGAAGTTGGTCCTGATCATTTCATAACTTTCTGGAATCAGCTAAAAATATATAATAATGAAATGCCTTTCTTCCAAACATTATGTTCAACGTGCACATTACTGTATATTTCCCCAATAAAAAATAAATATAGTTCAATAGAACTAGTTTTTGCAAAACAACAACATACATATGTTAAGATGTTGCTGTACGTGTGATAGTACTAACATCTTCACATTGAAAGCGGACATGGTTAAAAAAAGTGTTTCTGGTATGGTTAATATTTAATTTCTTAATAATAAAACTTTCTTAATGAATATTTATTATGTAGTTCGTTTATATAAAATATATCATAATATTATCAAAAATTCAAATATTTATAATAGATATTTTAAGTTGTTCAAGTAAGCAATTTGCGTATGCTATATGAGACGGTTTCGTTGAATATGCTCGACGGAAACTTTTCATATCATTATCCTGTTACAGTACCCCAAACCAAATCATATTATAATAGGAGTTTTGAATTGCGGCAAACCCAATGTAAAGCCGCAGATTCAAATAACAGCCGAAACCACACCCAATTAACGGTGTTTACTAATTTAAAAAAAAAACATAAAAATTTACGATTCTTCTAAAATGTGTGTTAATTTAAATAATTATCTCAGTACATAATAATATATATCGATACTTCACTTTCGATGTCAAAAATTGCTGCTACGTTGAGTACAAATAATCGCTTAATATGTAATTATTTTAGAATACACAATATCATTTTTACACCCACACTGTAACAAACTAAAATCCTGTAAAAACTGAAAATATTTATAATGTAAAAAAATAAATTACGTTTAATATACTATACGTTTAAGTTTGGTTACCCTATAATTTCATTTAAATATTACAAAACATACTTTTTGAGTAGAAAGTCCTCCTGTCCGAAATCTTGTTTTCTAATAATTTCAAAACTATGCTTCTTGAGATGTTATTACTTTGGAACATACAGGTAAGTGCGAGGTATACTATTTTAACATTTTTGCGATAAGTGAAATTTTGCATTCAAATGGGGACTAAATTATAGAAGTATGATAAGCAAGATCAATTTCATGATGAAAAAATGCAAAATAATGCTTATTAGTTTTGCGTTGCAAATATTCTAAACAGTAGAAATAGTCCATCAAGTTAATAATGTAACATGGACCTTGGCACAGCGGTCAACTACGTTAACTTGCGTAATGGAACTCACGGGTTCATTTCTCAGTACGAACTTTTTTTAAATTCTATTCATCGATTGCATTGGTGTTATTAATGCCTAAAAATTCCCTCCCAATCAGAAAATAACTCCACTAAGAGGCCGTATGCTCCACATTGGGAGCGTACATGTATTAAAAATGGATCCAATGTTTACTTTATTAGTCAATAACTTTACGAAAGTTTGCCTGCAGACGCTTCTCAAAGCGGCGATAAATGTGTCTCAATTTTATGAGTTTCCACAAAGTTACCGCCGAGTCCATCAAAAATTGTATATTACTTAATTTAATTTTATACGTAACATTCACATAATTAATTAATGACAATGATTTTTCCGATTCATCAAAACAAATTCAAATGATAGTTCCGAATCAAATAACTTTGAATGAAGTCGATGCTCGACCGCTCTAAGCTTTGTGCCACAGCGGAAGCTTAAAGCTTCCTTAGGCAAGCTTTCCGTCTACACAAAATACCTCGTTATTTACACTCCATAAACTTTGCTTAACTTTTTTGTCCGCTGTTTTACTACAAGAAAATGTATTTTTTGCTCAGTTTACCGGTTTTCATAATACATCATATCATATATGTCCACAATCTATTTAACTTTGTGTCTTATCTTAGGACAACGTGTTTTCCAAAGCTTTTTCTTTATTTCTCTGTTCAGTGGTTATATGAAATCAATAGATTCAATTGTTATTAAAGAATGTACAAGAATAGTGATTTTATTTTTTATTTTATTACTGTCTACCATAGTTATTTTCTGTATGTATTTTGATAAATAATATTTTTTTAATTCTAGGTCCAATTAATTTAATTTAATTAACTAACCATCGTCTTACATTTCATTTTCAAGAGATATAAATAATCAATTTTCATATTACTTGTACTCTCAACACGCTAAGAATAATATGTTTTGTCATTTACTTGATTGTACGTAGGGTATCTAACTCTGAAACCTTTTTGTGATCCCAGGATTTCGGGAAAAACATGAAATCGTGTATTAATTGGTATTTGTAATTGACAAAGCTTTTGGTCTCATAGATTTTTTTAAGCAATATCAATTTCAATTTCGAAAACCCAGAAATTTACGGATTTGCTAAAAATGTCTCAATCCCGAAATCCGGGATTGGTACGATCGCCATCCCGGATTTCAGGATCGCCAAATTGGACGAGATCCCGGGATTGGAAACCCTAGTTACACGCCATTACACGTTAAAAGTAACTGAAATTCTTCATCTTCATGTCATATCTAAATTCCCGAAGCTCTGCGAAATTCACTATTGCATATGATACTTTTTAAACTAAATACTTTGCTACTTTTACGTTTTTTTTAATTTTTACATAGTATACATCAATTAAAAATAATAGTTTATATGTTCTAACGCAACAAAACAGTTTTCGTACTAAATTTAAAAACAATTTGAATACCAATACAAAACATTATGATTTTTTTCATTTCGTTTTTTTCATGCTGTTATATTAATTTAGTGTTTTTTTTTTAATTTATACACATTCTTTTCGTTACATTTTTGTATATTATTAACGTTGAAATAATAGTTCATTTGCGCTACACATAACTGTCTAAAATAAAAAAGATAAAAGTAAGGGCAAGCATAAAAACTAGCATTTTTTATATTTCCGGTCTGCAACAATTTTAGTAACTTTAATCTATAGAAGACATAATCTTAAAAATTCAATATGATTTATTTTTCCTTTTTTTTAAATTTCACAGATTGTGAAAAACATTTCCCGCCTGAATATTAAAACGACAAAGAGAACGTACGAGAAACAGATACCTGAATGGGGCTGGGGGTGTATAGTTAAGGGAAGGTTTTCTTAACGCGAAAACCATTTACCTTATTTGAAAGCTACCACGTAGTCACGAGGAAAATACGTGACTCGTATTTTAAAGCACTAGGTTAATTCTCTTTTGTATAACTGCTGTAACTAAATGTAAAATGAAGCATTTAATGGATTTTGTTTGAATACATCACCAATAACAATTATAGAAGTACTGATTAATTAATCCTTTAACTCCAATTAGCTGAACTCGGGGCTATATAAATAGCTTTAATAAGGTTAAGTTAGGTTAGGTTAGGTTGTTAAAATTGGCGGTATTTAGTTACACAATATTTTTTAAACAACGCAATAATTAACAAGTTTTTAGAAACTAATACATTTATTTATCGCACTCTGTTAAATAGGAATACGTCAAGTCAATGAATGCTTTTTAAATTGATCAATTACAGTTATTAGCTCAATAATTCAAACATACATTATAGTTTAACTTTAACAACACCTGCTATTTTGATAGCCTTTATTTTATTTAAAACTAGCTGACCCAACGAACTTCGTAACGCCTAACTTGAAACATGATGACTACCGAGCCAACTTTTAGCTGTGAATTGTGCGGCGGCAAGCTAGGCAGATCCAATGAGTTTAAAAATTCAGTTGGATAGTTGGTTGCTTCGTCTTCGTTTGTTACATGGTTGATAGATTTGAAGGAATGTAGTGGACCAACGATTTGATTTTGAATTGTGAAGTTTAAGTGATCCACATCTTTGTTCTTCGCCGTAAGAGTTGCTCGTTCACTCAACCAATTGTGATTTTTGTGATTAGATATTTGGGAACATTTTGTTGATGAAGCCGTCCTTCGTTGAGACGAAATTGCTAAAATTCGGCGGAAACGAAATCAATCCGTTCGATTCGTCAACAGGAACACGGTCGTTACCGACGATAGTCGAAGATCGTTTTCAAGCTTAAAGCATTTTTCTCTTCTCCTTCGGGACCGAGTTAATAATCCTCAAATTCTCATGACTATTAATTTACATGCTCCCAATTTAGTCTTACGTGGGCGAAACTATGAGCAAAAACTTTTATTTCTAAAACCTTATACCTCGCTTAAGAGGTATGAGTCTTAGATTGATCAACGCATTGCCTAGAGCAGTGCTTCTCAACTTTTTTCGTTCCACGGCCCCCTAAATCTAAAAAAAATAATCCTCGGCCCTCCTCAATTGTCTCCGTAATTGGTTGTTTTTTTTTTTATCTCACCGACGAATTCGAAATCTTCGATATGCTATACTTTTTCTCCAGAATCCAATCCGGCGGCCCCCTTAAGAAATTCCGCGGCCCCCAATATGGGAAACACCGATTTGATAGACTTAAATATATAGATTTTTGTACTTTCTACTGAATTTCGCGCCCCCCGCAAGAAATCCTACGGCCCACTGGTTGGGAAGCACTGACCTAGAAAAGTGGACATTTTTAGTGATAGTATTCGTGAACTGTTTTAATAAATTGAAACAAATTTTACTATTTTATTTCTTAATTTTTTATGTTGATTTTGATGTATGATGTAGTTTTATTTTATATTTTGTCTTATTATATTTTTCAAGTACATGGCGAATTGGCGTCAGCTGTTATGTCATGTACTGTTATTTTATTTTTTAACAATAAATAAATAAATAGATAGTCAGCAATTGCTTGGAGAAATCTTCGGCAGATGGATCGTTTTGCAATGCAACTCGCATATTTGTGACATTTTAGATATTTAGATAGTAGAATCATTGCGCCTCCAAAAGATCTTGAGTCATTGCACAAATCTTTCATAGTTTGATTGAGTGCTTCCAATGCGCATTTGTGCGCCATTGTCCATTCATCCCAGGTGATGATTGTATTTGCTACTAAAAAAATTGCCATTGCTGGGTGTTTCGCAATTTTGCATGTCGGTTTTTTAGTGGTTTGAATGTTTAACGGCAATTTCAACGCTGAATAAGCCGTTTGGAATCCTTCTATCTACGTGGCCGCTATTCCAGAAGAAAAAACTGCTACAGTAATTTTTTTTATCTCGCACGAACAGTGGCCATAATCAATGACATGAAGAATGTCTTCCCAGCTCCACCGGGCGCATCGAGGAAAAATAAGCCACCATTTCCATCATCAATTACCTTCATTAACGTATCGTTCATTTCCTTCTATTGAGGGTTCAACAGTGGTACATTCGTTCAAACTGATTGGTTCAATGCATCTCGATCATATTCACGTTCACGTTCCGATTCTTGATTGAAAGCGTCGTTCATTCCACGATCTGGCGTTGGCATTCCTAACCTGACTAACAAACTGCCGCACATAAGGTAACACATGTCTTCGATCAAAAGCAAAGCCTGGTTATGTATCTCTTCATTCATCTCGAGATCGGGATTCCCTGAACTGACACGAACTCGATGTAAAATGTATTCGGACATGTCATCCTTGTACTTGTTCCACAGCTCACGGGGATTCGATGGGAAGCATGTCAAAATAATGATAGAAAATAATGTGCGTATCTGACTTGGAGATTCAGAAACAATTTCTTCAGAGATTGTCATGTCCCAATGAGTATCATTTTCAAGCAAATTGAGCTGTTGACATGCAAGTAGAAGCATTCGTCATTTTCGGATGAACTGTGTAAATGCGACCAAGAGCATCGGTATTCATTCGGATGATCAGGAACCGCATCGCCTTGCTTTCAACGTTAAAATTTCTTCGATGTAGCTTTCCAAGTGTAATAATGTGGCATCTTAGAGTAAAAATTATCATACCTAATTATAAACATAACCTTATTTCAATATTATCCGATTTTCTTTCGTTTTCATTTCATATCATCGATTTTTTTTGTTCTAATCCATACTCTAAAATTATCTAAAAGTCAATCGTATGCAAAAGAAGCAGAAACAAATGAATATTTGAAAAATTGCCATCTAGCGGATGAAATCTGCATACAACGACATTTTCATTATTTCAAGCTATTCGTCATTTGAAAACTTTATGTGAATATTAATTTTCTTCATAATTTCTTTACCGTGATATTTTTCCAATGTTTTAATGCTTATTCTGCTATTCTAGGCGGATACTAATTTAATAAAACAATGATCATTAAAATCCGTGCTGCCATTCTCGAGATATACGTGGTGTTAATAACCTCACTTTGTTTTATATATATAGATTGTATTATGTTGGTGATATAACAAACATTAACAGTATAAAACAATGGGAAAATACTGTTATATCTACTGGATTCGTGGTCAAGTAGTCAAGCTCGTTGGTTTCAGTTTTAAAACTTACAGGTTCGTTCCCAGAATGGACAGGTTTTTAGATCAATTGAATGGTTTATGCTTTAAGGCATGGATATATACGATATTTTTAATTCCCTACCACTACCTTTCTTATCCTACAAATGACACGTAGCGAAAGCGATAAGCTAACCACTAATCCTGCCCTAGCTTCACCCTTCTATTCTCACTCTCTCTAAAAATGTGAGGTTGAGCAACATTTCTCGTAGAAAAACTACAGTTGAGACAAACTCTATTAGGGCTCCATAGTGTGTATATTAAAGAATAAATTGATGGCAATCTGGGTTAATAATTTTTACTCTTATATATAAACGACACAAGTGTTTATCAACCGTCAGTACAAGTTCATACGTTCACTTGAACACTCGATTATGATACTGAAAGGCATATGGGGGTGCACAAAACTTAAACGATTCAAATTTAGCATACGAAAATACAAACATGTTTGTTCAAACAAATGTTTCTACAATATATACAATTAGTGTATTTGTACTCCTTTTCTTTGTGATTGTAAGACAAGAATACATCACCAACCATTATAAATTAGTAAAGTTCTATATAAATATTGATGTAGACCAGTGTTTCCCAAACTTATTATACTCATGGACCCCTTTCATAGCAAAAACCGGACCATGGACCCCCAAGTGAAATAATTAGTTTAGTTTCACTTTGAATGATGATTTTTTATTCAAGTCCGTTTCCAATGTGGAGCATATGGTCCGTAATTGGGGTATGTCAACAGAAGTTTTTCCTCGAGAACTGTTTCTTGCTCAGTTGTTCAACCCTTTTTTGTCAAAGAGAGTAAGGATAGAAGAATATGGCTAAGACATGACTGGTGGTTAACAAATATTTACTCTTATGGCGACCTATTGATCTCACGCTTGTTGTTTTGCAAATATATATTTTTATTATCTTTGCTGTGGTTTGATATTACTTAGGACGGATCGATTCGCTGTATATTAAATATCTGGAGGTGAGAATAAGTATAGACATGGCTTTCCAAGCTATGTTATGCGGAACACCGGTATTACAGGCAAGACGGAAAAAGACTTATGTGAATGGCCGGCTCGTAGCTTGTGCGAAGTGTGCGGTGCACACAAGTGCACGGGCGACGCACTTAGATTTTAACACGATCAACTCATTTAGTCCTCGTCTTAAGAGGAGCCTTATGCATTTATAAAAAATCAGACGGCCATATGCTGCATATTGTGAGCGGACATTCGCAAAAAGATTATAAAACTTCTCTTTTAATATTTATAAGAAATGAACAGATTAAATTCAGTAAATTTATGATGTGTTAACCACTATTCCTATTCTCGCTCTTTTTTTATATCGCTGCTTTCTTTCAAAATAAGAGTTTAAGCAACTGGACTTCAAATAGTTCTCGGAGAAAAAACATACGGTAATACCAGTCCATAGTGGAGTATCCTGTAACTTTCAGTATCTTTTCTCTTTAATAAGGCACTTGGAGGGAAACACTAACTGCGAGTCCTCGTTGCTCCGTCTAAATCTGTTAACAATGTCTAACAAGTGATAAATTATATATACCAAATATTTTTTATTGCATATTGTTAAAAATTTCACAATATTTTTACATTCAACTATGAATTTTATTAGCTTTTTTTTGTAAACAATTCTACTAAACAACTCATTGAAGAGTATAACCTTAGTAAAGCCTTCACAAGGATACACTATCAACTAGTCCTCGTTGCTCCGTCAAAATCTATTTATGAGGTTGAACAAGTGATAAGATATTATATTAACCAAATAGGTCTATCCTGCATGCTCTTAAAAAGCCAACCATGTGATAGACTAACAACAAGTCTTCGTTGTTTTGTGAAAACTATTTTTTATGTAGAGCAAGTGATACGATATCTTGCATATTCATAAAAACCAACCATGTGATTGACTGACAGGTAGTCCTCTATAAATCAATTTCTTATTCAACAATCTTAAACAATTGTACTCGACAACTTCTCATTTATAGTATATCTTAGAAAAGCCTGAGAAGGATATATATAACAACAAGTCCTCTTTGCGAAAAGTGATAAGATATATAAACCAAATAATGACACTTTGCATTCTTTTAAAAAGCCAACTATTGACAGGTAGTCCTCTATAAGTCATTTTTTTATTCAGCAATTTTAAACGATTGTACTCAACAACTTCTCATTTATAGTTTCTTTTCTCATTTCATTACCAAGGAAAATCACTAGAAAAAAACACACCATCCTACATGTTAGCATTCCGGATGAAGAATAATCGAATTCGTGGCAAGGGGGGGTTTATAGTAAAAATTATATAATACAGCCCACATATTGTGCCGTTTATACACCGTTTGCATGATCTGCGTGAGTATTAGTTGGTATTTAAAGTACAATACCTGTTCTAATATACGATTCTCTAGATCAGTGGTGCACAAACCGCAACCCGAAATAACAAATATTTCATCACCAAATTTTTCATTAAATATGATAAAAATCTGTGCTTCATATGTGAAAAAATTATGCAGTAACAAAGGTTTTTAATTTAAATCGTCACTGAGAGAAAACTTAATACTATTCTGAATTATTTAATATGTTTTTTTTTTACGGGTATACATTTGCGCCCGTAATTCATGTTTTTACAATGAGTACCGTCTGTGGTGCATGTTAAGCTTAAACATTTTCCAACCCTTTCGCAACATCCATCAACGAGGCCGATTTATCATTGCAATTAGAATCGATCGATTTCCAGAACAAAGATCAATTCGAATCAAAATATCAGGAAATATCAGATATTGTTTTTAAAATTACAAAAGTTGCTTCACGTGCGAACTAAACGTCAGATTGTTAAAAAAATTTGACATATATTATTTAAAGGTCGGTACTTTCTAAAAATCATATGGATTTGTCAAGAGGAGAGTCACTTATAGGAGTTATTCGCTGCTGTCATTGTCGGTTACGAAATGTAATTGTTTACAATTTCTTTTTTAATTTATGACCGGGAAACGTGCTATTCAACGAATTTATATGTAAACAAATTTTAGAGCAACATTACATCACATGATTTTGGGCAGGGTCATCACTTCTTTTAATGCGAAAAAAATCGTAAAAAATGTAACGGTGCGTCAGAAAAAATCGCATAAAAAAGTATTGGGTGCATATCATTATTTTGCAACACTTTTACTTTCTGCGGCCCGCGAAAGATTGATTGATGAGAAAAATCTAGAAAATTGGTAAAATGGCCTTTCGTTCAAAAAGCTTGTGCACCACTGCTCTAGATGCTTAGTAAGCTTTTTATTTTAAAAAAAGTGCTTCTAACTTTGGGTTAACTAAAAGAGGGTTAATGAACAATTTTCATCACTCAATAATGCAGTCAAAAGAATATGTACCGAACATACAAACCAGTTTTAATATAGCATCACAAGTATGGTGTAAGTATTAATACTACAATATTTAATGGGATTTTTTCTTTCTAACGGAATAATAAAAACACCGAGGTAGATAATTTGATAACAAATAGAAAACGGAAACAACCACATCACCTATGTGTTGTTCGCGAAGCGAAATATTATACAACTTCTTGATAAAATCACGTAAGCGAAATATAAGCCTGATTGTGCAAACATTAACAGAAGCATATCGACTGTGGAAAGGAAAAAGGACGTAGCTCTCAATTTTCCAAAACATCACAATGTATACAACTTGACATACATTCTATCAAAAGGATGGAAACTGAAAATGCCGAATGAGTATCTAAATTTAGCTTTTAAGTTTGAAAAAGATGACCTTGTAAAAAATTAAAACCAAGAAAAAACACTGAAATAAAGGTTTTCCGAGACAATTTTTTAAATTAATATTAGGCTATGTCAATTAAACACCAGTTTAGAAGCATCCGTGCACTTCAAGGTTGTGTATAATTCATAATTTGCATATGTCACAAAATCTTCAAAACACGTTTTTAGCGCCTCCTGTAAAATTTGATATGTGTGGGTTACGTCCTTTTTTCTTTCCATAGTCGATATGTTAAGGAAAACATTTCCTAAAAATACATAATATGGTTTGAAGACAAAACAGAACATGACAAAACAGAACTGTGACAAACAGAGGAAAAATTAAAGTATATTTTATGAACTAAATGCATAATTATACACACAAATTTTAAATATGTACTTAAAGTTTTTAGTAATAGCAGGCTGTATTTATTATAAATTTCATTTATGTATAATGTCATAAGGAAAATATATTTTTAGTGATACTACAGTTTCACTTGCGTTTTAATGAAATCATATCCAAGAGTATTTTAAGCAATACGTATATTTCTATAATTGAAAATATTTTTTCACTTACAATTTTGCAGTTGTGAAATAATCAATGAAATCATATGATGAAATATTGATGCCCTGTGATTAGGCTTAGGCTTCTATTGTTGGGTTAGGTTAGGTTAGGTAATTTGTACATGTACCTGTCAAACATGATTTCACTGTATGTACTAAATATCAATAATAATAAATATCAGTTTAACTTAAACTCATTTACCTTGCACAACCCCATATTTGTTATCATTCTTAGAAAAACTAAAGTCATGTTTAATAAATGTAATACTTGTAAGATAAATTAAGATTTTAGAGTAAATACAACAGACTTATTGTGTTTCTCTTCTGAGCCAGTATATACAGCCGAGCAAAAGAAAGTTCAAGCATAATTCTGATGATGGCGCATGCTGAAATAACTATAAACTAATTTATAACAAATTGTAGAACTAAAAACTTTGATAGTATTGCAATGAAGTTATATCAAGTATATTGTCAATGCAATCAATCAAATAATATTCGCTCACTGTATCCAGTTGGTTAGAGCTTGCTTTGCCGATGAAGCTAGGCTGGGTTCGTTTTCCGGTAAGATCAATGTCAAATTTCGATTATTTTCAATATAAATTCGAAACCTCAGACTCGTGGATGTTTGTAAGGTCAATTATTACTCAAGTTGATCACGAGCGACTTACAAACTCATCGAGTTTATCTTGTATGATCATGCAACTTCAAAATATTTGGCGTATAAGCAGGCATTCTTTTTTTAATCAATTAAAAAAATTAATACAACAGTTTTTCTATATTTTTTTAACCTTGAACTGTTATTTTTATTTTTTTAAAATCTCTCCAGTAAGACCTTTAAGGACCATAAATGAATACTTTCACTCAACCTTTCCGTATCGTTACAAACATTGCCCAAATTTATGACCACAACGGCCGTTTAGGTCCTTCTCCTTACAGCTACAAATTTCATCCAAAACAAACTCATTTTTTCCACATATATTTATATATAAACAACAATAAAACAGTCGTTTGATAAATTCTTCAATACAACATCAACGTATAATATAAAATAATGATCTCTACTTTTATAAATTATATTAAATACAATTTGAAATCAAAATCAAATTTGAAAAAAAAAATATGATAAATAAAATTAATATACGGATAGACTTTTATTGTATTTGTTGAAATAGAGACTGACTACCAGTCACCATTATAACAGCTATTTTTTAATTCACCTTTAGTGTTCATATGCTCCGTATTGGGATCAGAAAATATCGATACTCCAAGTAATTGCTACAATAAATAATGTATTTTTATTTGATAACAAATGAATGGTACTTTCTTTCAATGTAAGCATAGCAGATGTTTTATGATAATTCTGCTTCGTGGAGTTGGAGTATAAGTTGCAGTTCAGAATCCTTCTGACTCGAACTATATTTTTAATTTACTTATCTCTGAATACAAATAAACGTTATTTTCTTTTACTCATATTGTTATCATAATTTATTATATGTATAATGATATTATTAATATTATAAAATCATTTCACCGTTTGCAGGTATCTGAGATTATTTATTTAACGCATGCATGTCTAATTCATGGCACGCGGACCACATGTGCCCTAATTGAAGATTTCGTGGCTTTTTGAAGATTTTTAACATTCTATACATTTTGCCGCAAACGAACATTTTTTTTCCAGATAAAATCTTTCTGTTCAATACGTCCTACATACCAAATCTTTACATATTCTTTACTGGATTTGGATGAAACAACAGTTATCAAAGATTTTCATTTTCATCACAGGTGTCGATGATCAGAAGAACTTTTGGAGCATGCGAATTTGAAAGATACAACCACCAGAAAAGATATTAAAGAAGTCATCATAAAATTCCTAATGAATAATGAGATTAATTTCCATCAACGACATGCAATATTTTATTTGTCCACCGAGTGATTTTAATTTTGTTATAAATATAGATTAAGCATTCAACAATATGCGCAGACGTGCTTTAAATAGTTGTAGATTTAAGCTTTTAAGTTTATGTTCTAAGTACTTCTTCAAAATGCACTTAAACCCAAAGTAATCAGTTGAAAGGCTCCATCCGGCTGACAAAGCGGTAACTAACTTTTCTTCAAAAGCTCTCTAAAGTGCATTTCAATCAAACGGATTCTATCCCAAATCGCCGTGAAAAGTGTTTGTTTTTAAACCATCTAACATTTACAGAACAATATGCGTCATTTGAAATATTAATCAGTTTTGTTTCAATGCTTAGCTTGAGTGACTTAGATTAACGATTTAGTTTCCATATGAAATTTTTGCTCAATCTCTCTTTTTCGGGGAGAGTAGGAGAATAGCTCTAGGACAGAAGTAGTTGTTAACTTATCGTTCTCACTAATCTCCGTTAATTTGAGAATCGGTAAGAGTGACTCGAACCCGTGAGATCCGCCATATTAGCCAACGATATTAACCACTACGCCACAGACCTGACAAACATCATATAATCAATGCCTGTATATTTCATACATAATTTTCGTTTAAATTTTATGTATGCAATACCTTGATCTAGTTTAGTTCTCTTGTAAATTGATTCAACGCCATCGTTTAGTTATTTTCAAAATAAGACAATTTAAAAAAAATCCTAACATTTCAAACACCGGTTAGTCTCTAAAATAGTCTAGAAGAAACAAGAATAAAACTTTTACGGCAAAAGCGATAATTGTCTAAAGCTTTAACGAATGATAAATATTTTACTGTTTTAATGACCCCATTGATTTACATCAGTGGTTCCCAAAGTGGTTCCTACAGACCCCCAGGGGTCCCTGTGACCGCTCAGGGGTCCGTGGCCGGTCAAAATCAATTTGGGGGTGCGTGGACAACGTCAGGGGTCCGCGAAAGGTTCGATTTGAAATAATATTTGTAACACATTTTCAAGATATAAAATAAATAGCAATAAATAATTTGATGATAATTTTTAGGTCCTGAGTAAAATGTACTCATTTTACATATATTCAAAAAATAAGTATGGGCAAATATTACACCCTGCAAGCAAGTCAACCGCGGCCATATTTTACTTAGAAATTGACCAAGACTATAACCATTTACTTTTTCACAGAGATGTTCGTTGGTTGTCAAAGAGTGCATGCTTGGATCGATTGTATGCACTCTTTTATTCAGTGTTAGAATTCATGGAAATTAAAGACAATGATTTGAGATTAAATTTAATTAATTCAAAAAATGACATAGCTTATTTGACTTACTTATTTTCCAATTTAAATGAAACAAATTTGAAGCTACAAGGCGACGAACTTAATTTAATCAAAACTAAAAGCATAATATCTGCGTTTATTGCAAAAAAATATCTATACAAACAAAACTTGGGGAGAGGAGAATGCTCTCAGTTTCCCAATCTTTCGAAATCGGTAAAGCGAAGTGAAGATTTGCTTGCTTATTGTGAACACTTAGCGGCTCTTCATTCTGATCTCAGCCGAAGATTTGAAGATATTCTTCACTTAGTTATTATGAATCTATATTGTTACAGGAGCAATTAATTGAATTATCTACAAATGAGGAACTTAAACTAATGTTTTTACAAGGCTACCACAAATTCTGGCTCGAAAAACGGATACAAATTTTATATACTACTTTATGGGTCACTGCACAGAAGCTGTTGATTGCTTTCCCGTCCTCTTATTTAGTAGAACGTGGATTTAGTGCTGTTATGAACCTTATTACAAGAAAAAGAACCCGACCAGAAATTAGTGCTCGTGGAGACTAACGATTGTTACTAACAAACATAGAGCCAAACATAAATTATCTGATATCATCTCACCAAATTCACCCGTCGCATTGAAAAAAATGTTTTATTTAAATTTCAAAAATTATAAAAAAATAATAATTGTTGTAAATACTTCCTTAAATATCAAAATGTTTTATAAATATTTTATTAAAACCATTTACCATTCAATTTATCAAAATAAATTTTATAATTTTTCTCTTATGAAATTATATTATTTCACTTGGGGGTCCGTGGTTAAATTTTTCTCCGTGGAGGGGTCCGTGAGCATAATAAGTTTGGGAATCACTGATTTACATACACCTTAACATTACTCGTAATTTATTTCTAGAGCGAGTTTCATTTATTATTAGAAATTTTTACTATTGTTCACGATGTTAAACCCCAAGAATAAATCCCCACTAATAAAAGTCATTACGACAAATACCGCTGGCCTAAGCTCGGAGTCCACAGGTAGGTAGTTATTAAATCAAACATCGCCCTACTATCACGAAAACGTTTATTTAAAAAAAATTGGAATCACGAACTTATTACATAGATTTAACAAACAAAATTTTGAATTATTACAATACACAATAACTATTACAAACCTAGCTTGCTTACACGATTTTATAAATGTAAAATTAAAAAAATGACTTAAGACTCTGCTCAGAGAACAAAATGGAATTTAATTTTCGTCGAAATGGAAAAACATTATTTCTTTCATCTCGGAAAAAAACAAAACCACAAAAGAAAAAGAACTGCAAGTGAATTTACAACTAAAGGTCTCTGAAAGTATCCTCCAGAGACTGGAAAGTCTCCCAACGCACGTCAGGTGCGGATGGTATCCCAAAGAGCAAGAAAGAAAAAAACAAAAATCACATCGGTATCGAAAAACAATGTTGCCATTTAAGGCCATTAACAATAAACAATTGATATTACGGGTTACCTGATAACAAAATTCAAACACAATTAATTTAGCTACACATTTTTTTTTAAATCTTGCCAGTTTTCTTCACAAAAGTGCTAGTGGAAGCGGGTGCCAATAACCCAACCGTGACAACATACAACGCTAAGCTGTAAGCTTGAACGAGAGTGCCAGCAGCACTTAATCAATAAATATTACATCTTGTAGCAGAATAGTAATAGACATATTTGGTAATATGTCGGCAATTTTTCAATGCACAAAATATTTATAAATCAAAAAAACTTGACAAATTCTAAGTAGTTTTTTAAAAGGCCGTTTGAGATCAACCCGTGGAGAATCACAATCACTTATGTCTAAGATTTCAAGTTAAATGGAAAAAATCTAATTTTAAATCTACCTTATTGCGACTTCAACCCGGGACCAGCCTCGTTTCTAGGACAAAGGTCTCGCCAATTAGATGACATAAGACGCCTCTAATTCTTAAGCATTATATAGCGACGATAAATATTCACTTTAAAATCCTAAAAACACACGATGAGATTCGGTAGGTGCATTGTCTATCCCTTCTAAGCCAGTTTATATAGACAAGCTAATGTAATAACATTGAATTTGATAACTGTGTAACTTTTTTTTTTGTTACAAATTGTGACACGTGTTTCACCTTTTTAAGAAACATCATCAGACAAAATTTCGCAAAGCTTCAAATTGATTATAATTCTTAACTTATAAATTACAAAATAAATGTCAGGGTTTTTTTCATTCTTTACTGGACGCAGAAAGAACACACATTTATTAAAAAATAAAGATAAGTTATTCTAGTATCCTTTTCTCAGAGTCTTCTTACGTAAGGAAGTTAGGTAGAAACTTTAATGTAAAAATTAAAGAATTCGTAAGATGTCTAAGAACCAATAATTTTTCAGATTTTTCCGATCATGTAATAGAAAATTATCACAATTTTAATTAAAATAAAATAAAAACCCATCTTGTAAATGATTAAGAACAAAAAGCTTAGAGTTTTTGGAAATCCGAGAAATAATTTATAGAACTGAAACATCAGCAAATAATAGGGGTGGTTCACCATTTTTGAACGTATTTCCTTTGGGCCATAAGGTTCCTAATATAACTAATTAATTTTTAGCTGGATCCGTAGCACAGTGTCAAACTGTCAACGTCATTGGTGTCAACATCAGTATTTTTTCAATCGAATAATGAATTTCTGTATTTCTCTTATTTTCTTTGATATATGTTCGGGCATGGATATTTGTGATGTCAAAAAAATCCTTTTTACTTTTACAATCCTAAAATAACGAGGTGTAGTGACATCGATTAGCTAACCACTAGTCCTTTCTTAATCCTGTCTTTAAAATCCTTACTTTATTCGAAAAAAAAGATAGGTTGAGCAACTGTGTAAAAATCAGTTCTCGTAGAAAAAACTTCGGTGGAAATACCTCCATTAGGAGGCTATATGCTCATCATGAGAGTGGACGTGGATTTAAAACTTGCAAAAAATGAGTGATTCTAAATTAGCGGGTCCCATTGCGCGGACATGTCGAACTTATAAAACACAAACACTTATTAAAAATTATCCTCTATTGATAAATGAACTTTCACTGAGTCACCGCCGAATCCATCAAAAATCTAAATACAGTGGAACCCTTCATAACGAGTTATTCGCATAACGAGCAAAACAGATTGTGAAATAAATGCTCCCTTCACGAGAGAAATTTCGCATAACGAGACGCAGAGATTTAGAAAGATCACTTTCACATCGTTACTTGCCTCAAGATGATTGACAAAGCGTGGGAAGGAGTTACCAAAGAGACCCTTACTTCTGCCTGGAAAAAGCTTTAGCCAGAGAGCGTTGTAGAATATGATTTTGAGGGGTTACAAACAGTACCTGTGGAGTCTACAGTCAACGATGTTGTATCTTTGGCCAATATCACGGAACTGGAGGTGGATAACAACGATATTGATGAGTTTGTGAAATAACACAGTCAAGAGCTGACCTCCGAAGAGCATATTGAGTCGCATTGTTTTTTACAGCAAGAAGTTATGTAAGATAGTTTGTTAGTGGAGGAGGAGGAAGTAGCAGAGCAATAATCTTCTGACGCAATAAGAGAAATACTGAAAGCATGGGAAACTGTTGCATCGTACATTGAGAAGCATCACTTTAAGGTGGCTATTCGCTTTACAAATTTATTCAATGATAATGCTGTCACATTTTCACCAAATTTGGAAGCGTCGGCAAAAACAAATGTCTCTAGACAGTTTTCTAGTAAAAAAAGAATAATTTATTAGTCATAAATAATATTGTTTTTTGCAAATCTAAAAAGCATTCCATGCTGTTACGCTCCTTAACAATATATAAATATGTAATTTTATTTGAATAAAGACACGCTAAAAATATAAAAACGATTTTTTTTTCGGCATGAATATTTTATTTCACATTGTTTTATATGGGAAAAATTGTTTCGTTGAACAAATGAAGATTCTGGAACGAATTAAACTCGTTATGAGAGGTTCCACTGTATATCAAAAGTCTGTTTAAAAATAGTTCTAGCGATGCACTGATCAACATATATCTACATCCTTTGTAGAGAGAAATATCTAGAGTTTTGGACACAATTATTATTTAGTATTGTTAAAGCATTTTAATCGATAAATGTAATTTGCATTTAATTCATCTTTTAACAGTGGGCTGATTTAACAACAGATTCGCTCCTGAAAATCAGTTGTGCCGCTACAAATAATGTTAAGTAATTTTGTGCTAATGACGATATAAAAAGTGCTAAGTTACAGCCCGCTAAAAACCCTCGTGGGATGTTATAACATTGTAATTATGAAACGAATTATTCGATCATAACACTCAACCCTCGATTAGCAACTACCAACGGAAAGTCAGTCCACATTTCTTTAAGCATTTACAGTTTTTACTCTTACGGTAAAAAAGCCACGCAAAAATATCTCATTTTTCTTTAATAATAATTTCTACAAATTTAATATAATTAAATGTTTAAAAGGAATATTAGTTAACTTCGTTTGTGTTATTCCAACACTCACATTATTAATTTTAAACGAATTTGCTGACAATGTTTTAAAATATTGTATACTATCTATCATACATAAAAAATAATATTTTGTAAGGTAATCCTTTTTTATTTATATTGTAATCGTTGCTCATTATCTATTAATTAAAAAAAATTAAAGCTTTGCCTTGTGTTGGTTGTGTAACATTTGTGACACTTGGTTTGCCTATTTGATATTTTTTTTCTAGCAATATTGACATTATTTAAAATTTCGACTGAAGGTGCTTGGTGGAATTTCAATATTAAATTTGAATCGTTCAAATTATGTTCATTCACACAGATTTTGTCACTAACGACCAGGGTTTTGCCTTTCGGCATCTTCAGGCGTTCAAGTGCACGGATAAACTTGAACTGACGCTTAGCAAATGAATAATATAAGAAATAAATGCATCACTGAGTTTAAAGCTATTGCTGGCGAAAAAGATAAGCCTATGGGAATGACCACAGATTTGAGTAGTTAGTAGTTTTGAGAATTACATTTATTTGTTTGTCGGAAAAGGTTTTATGATTATATTTATATAGGGTATAAAAGCGGCGAACCAGGCATGTTTAATATTCCATTTAAAATCGGACGACTGTTCAATTATTTAGGACTAGCGATTAGTTAATCACTAGTCCTGCCTTAGCCTTATTCTACTATCCCTATTACTCTCTTTGGGAAAAGAGAGGTTGAGCCACTGAGTAACAAACAGTTCTCGCAGATTTTTTTTTATTGAGATACCTCCATTAGGAGACCGTGTGCTGCACGTTGGGAGCGGACATGGAAAAATGGCTGTAATAAAGACGCTAGGAAAAGAGTACACCCCGAATCAAAACAAAATATGATTTTTTTTCTTATGAAATTCGAACACGTGGACACTGCGAACACATTGAACGATCTACCAAGAGCCGAGCTAAATTTTTAACCTAAGTAGAATAATTAGGAAACTAATCTTTGAAATTGGTTCTCGCGTGGCATTTTGATTATATTGTTGTTTTCCATTTCAGCCCACTTAATCATGCTGTTGACCTTTTACAGGCTGAACTTCCGTCATCGGTGTAATTGGATTATTTACAAGCAGTGCTTCAAATGGACCGGAACATTTTTTCGCTTCTTTTATATTAGATATCTCATGATGATATCTTTATCAGTAATGAGTCTGACTGTACTATTCTGCAACAGAATGTGAATGCTATTTTGAATTGGTCTATAAAAAACAAACTCGACTTCAACATTTCAAAAAAAAATGTATTTCCTTCTCTCGCTCAAGATTTCCCATACTATATAACTATGTGATATCTAATTATGCTTTAAAGCGTTTGTCTGAATTTGTTGATCTTGGTATAAGATTCGTCTCTTCTTTCACCTTTCATTCACATATAACGTCTATTGCACTGCGTGCAAGCAAACTTCTTGGGCTTATTGTTAGACAAAGCAATCTATTTGAAAACCCAACTGTGTTTCGCACGCTTTATGTTTCGTTGGTCTTAAGTAAGCTTGAATATGGATCCATCATTTGGAGTCCATATAAAAGATCATACAAGCTGCAATTGGAGAGAGTCCACAAGATATTATTATTTCAAAAAATTTAAATTCTTCCCCTTTGATAATTCCTTAAAGGAATACTACCCCGCCAAATTTCTTTTAGGAATGTTATCATTTCACTCTCTTGAAGCTCGAAGATCGTTTTCAAGCTTAAAGCATTTTTGTCTTCTTCTTCGGGGCCGAGTTAATAATCCTGAAATTTTCATGACGACTATTAATTTACATGCTCCCAATTTATTCTTACGTGGGCGAAACTATGAGCAAAAACTTTTATTTCTAAAAACTTATACCTTGCTTAGGAGGTATGAGTCACTTCGGCCTAGGGCTGTTCGATTGATCAACTCATTGCACAGAGAAGTGGACATTTTTAGTGATAGTATTTGTGAACTGTTTGTTAAATTTTACTATTTTATTTCTTGATTTTGTGTGTTGATTTTGATGTATTTGTAGTTTTATTTTATATTTTGTCTCTTTATATTTGTCAAGTACATGGCGAATTGGCGTCAGCTGTTATGTCATGTACTATAATTTTAATTTTTAACAATAACTAAATAATATATCTCAGCATTATTAGTCTGAAGTTTTTTTTCTTACAGCATTATTTTTAGTAAATAGCAAATTTATATATTGTATGCATATTGTACATATTACTGAAAACTATGTCCAATGTTAGTTTTTATCATGTGGACGACACAGAAACGAGAAGTAGCTGTAAGCTTACGTCTCAACCTCTTTCTTTGGAAAGGGTGAAGCAGTATAAGACTAAGTCAAAATCAAAAATATCGCATGGAGCTGAAATAGCTATCAACTTATCAATACAATTCTAGTGACTCTGAAAACTTTTTTATTGTTAGCTTATTTAAAATATCGTTCTACCGAGCTTATATCAATTCAATGAAATAAAGTCATCTTTTAATTGAAACCAAAAATAAAAATTAACATTTACTTTTTACGAATCCTTCCAAATTACAATAAATCTGTTTCATATATCTTGTAACAATATTATACTTACTTTGTTTAATTTTTCATTTCATGCACTGCATAAAAGATGAAAACTAAAATAAACCTTTAGTTTCTCCTTTATATCATTAATTCTGTATAGTGGCTTAGCAAGAGTTAACTAGTGACCATTATTTGACCTGTAATTGGTTTAATTGACGACTCCTGGCACTGAGCTTAGTATCAGAGTAACAGTGAATAATCGCAGTGAACACATGTTTTATTTATACATATTTGAGATTATACAGAACATTTTAAGCTAAAGAAGTATTTCTGTTAAAGTATTTTTAATAATCAACGTGGTCTTTTAAATATTGAGTAGTTGTAGGAAACTTGCTTGGTTACAGATTGCAATGGATCAATCAGTCATTTATGTCAATCCTCGTGAGATGGATATGTTTTCTTCTTTGCGTCACTGTATCTGAACTGGTTAAATATAAATTGGCACTTATTTGTAGAAATCCATTGTTTTAAAATAACAGTTTTGTTTTTTTATTTTTTATTACTTTAGTGGTTTTGAATAATGTATCTGTTGTAAAGGTGGTGGGGATTTTAAAAAGCTCAACATCTCGCGAGCTGAGCACTACAAGGTTCTAAGTGTCGACTTTTGGACAAACTAAAGTAATAATGAGGCAGTCTTAAGCGTAGCATTATCTACATGCTGTATTAATACGAAGTCGAAATTTTGCTTAAATTTCCAATAAGCCGTAGTTTTATGTGAGCGTCGCAAGATATATGTGGTTTTAACTTGATCGCCTCAAGATGCCGAAAGGCGAAACCCGGGTCGTTAGTGACAAAACTTGTTTGAATGTACATAGGCTTAATAATATCTTTTATATTTTGATAATTTCATTCCTTTTTTTTCCTTCAGTTATTTGATTTTGATCAATTATCTTTATTCTTCAACACAATGGTGCTATTTTTTACCATTATGATATTTATATTCTTGCAGTGTGGTATTATTACATTTTACAATATTAACTTAGTACATTAATGATATCAAACACAAATTACGAAGAAAAAAAATCCCTTTCCTATTTATCCTCCATTATTTTTTATATATTTTTTCCAATAATAATGATCACATTAGGTATCTTCCATAGAATTCATTTTATTTTAATATAAAAAGCGTAAGTCTGTTTTTTGAATCACCTGTGCTTTCATACAAATTTCAGTTAGAACTCTGTAGATTTGAACATTGAAAATGAACTAGGATTCGATAACACGTGACATTTCTAACTGAACCAAAAGCATTGAAGACAATTCGAGCTAAATAATAAGTTTATCAATACATTTGCATTCGAAGACAATGTAACATGCTGATTCTGATGACAGAAAATTAGGTTTATAAAAATATCTTTATTTTTAATATTGACTCAAATCTCTCAAACTACATTTAGAAACATTTCGATTAAGCCTTATTTTTAAAAAACGAAACACCTAATTTTTCATTTCTAAGGCTGGTATTTCGTATTAAAAAGACGTCTAAAGCACTGAGATTGCGGTTTTAGTTATATCAGTATAAAAATTACATTATTCACTTCATTTTAAAACTGAATACATTTTAACTATATCGCTTCTGGCCATTTACAATAATAGCTTATAACAAATATACCACCGAATACTTACTAAATAATATTATAAAATATACAGTCAGTATTTTACGTGTCTTTTACCCAAATTTCTTATGTTTCCTTATTATTATTAAATCATATAGAATTTAATTAAATTTGTTTGTTCCGTTAAATAGAAAAAGTCAGCGAAAATGAGCTTTTCTTACCTTTTGGCTCTCGCGTTTCGTGATTGTGAATACACTCTTTACAGTAATTCATCCGCGTATTATTATGCTACTTCGATAAGAGTATTTAAATTAAGTATATCTTATAATTTTATCAACTCAATTCAAATTGAATTCCATTTATTTAAATAAAATGACTTTTGCAAACTGACAGACAATTAGTTAATATTGAAAAGGAATTGAGAATGTTCCTAATAAAATTTCATTAAAATATGTGAAACGTCAACGCAATACTGTTGAATAATTTGATTAAAAACTCTTTCCAATTGCATAACTATCGGTAAGCTGTTTCTACACATTTGAAGAAAAAACATTTCATTTACATCATAAAGTGTGCCACTGTCTAGTGTGGTTCAATTCTCATTTTAGCCTCGTATAAGCCAAAAAAAAAACGTTCTCAAACAGCGAGGCGATATAAAATAGAATAAGTATAAGCTCACGAGGCAACACTGTTTTCATAAAAATAATGTAAAATATGAAACCGCAACTAACCGAGGTTGAGTGGAAACACCATAAACTTCAGCTAAATAAAACATTGTCGTTCTTCTCTAGAATTTCTTTGTTTTTCTGCTATATTTACTGAGAGCTTGCAAATCTATTTTTCTTGTAATATAATCCAAAAAAATAGAAAAAGCCACTTCTTAAAAAGGTTTTCTCGTACGGCAACACAGTCATTTGTTATCAATATTTGACGTCTACGGTTATTCGTAAATGGGTTACTGTCATTTGGGTAGAGGCAAATAAATGAGTATTTTTTCCGTCGAAGCTTAGTTCATTTATTAATATTACTAAGACACATTTTATCCAAAAGCATAATAATTTATTTAATAAGTTATCATACTAACTGCTCGGTACTGCTCTTTGCGGACACGCAGAATATCGATCACCTCGGAAAGCTATTCATATGGTAATTCTTACACCGCTAAACTCGAAGCTGTTACAATTGAATATGGGAAGTCGCTGGCAGTGGTTGATTCGTTTATAAGGAAGACCACGAGTGGAACCATTTTTTTTACTCTTATGATCATCTCATACGTTCCTTTAAGTTATAAACGACTGCATGTGATATCTGTAATGTTAAAACAACACTAAATATTTAAAATACATATCGTCATTGGTTGTTGACATAGCATTCCGAAAAATACATGCATATATAATATAAATATTAAGGCTATGGAGTTAGGTAAAAAAAGACGACTCCGGGTTCAAAGATTTTTTCAATCATTTAATTTTATAATTTAAGATTTCGACTGAAAGTGCTTGGTAGAATTTCAATATTAAATTTGAACGATTCAAATTTTTTTGTTTAATTTTAACTTATATATCTATGTATACCAATAAATCAGTGTTTCTCAACGTGAGGCGTACGCTCTACCGGGGGGGGGCAATTTGGAATTTCGGGGGAGAAATCTAAATTGTTAATATTTGTTACATTTTTTTAAGTTCTTAAGATTTAAAATAAATTTCTTTTCCACATTTAATAACTCAACCGATGTTGGTGGACATAATTGATGTGGACATGTAGTATCAAGAAGAGTTCTTAGAATTGGAGAATATCTTTTTAAACACTATTCAACTTTTTAAAAATACAATGGCGTGGATCTGTGTCGGGACAGAAACAAAATACCCTAGTATGATAAAACTAGGTAGTATCAAAAATACTGTTGCCATTCCCATCATCATATTTTGACAAATAATGATTTCTTACTGAAAAAAGTAAATCGTCTGAACACAAGCAGTGGAAATTGAATTATTATTCATTTGATGCTTGACTATAAAATTTTGATAGGGGAGTACATGGAGATTTTTTTAGCGACGAAGTAGAGCATGGGCACAAATATGGTTCGGAAACACTGCATTAAATCATCTTTAGTCGGCCTAGCATGCAGTGGTAACACTATAGACTATTGTGGTTTTAATACACATTATTAAACATTTTTTCTTTTTAAATTGGTCTGAGTAGTAAGATTTTCCCGATTCGGACTCCACAGCACAGCACCATGAAATACTCATTACGATTTTAGTTATTTAAAGTGTGGAATTTTATTCGTATTTATCTTACAAACATTTTATCTTTCAGATTGAAGCATTTAAACCTATTTTTATCTTTATATACTTTGATAGCACCCAAACTTTGTCGTATTTATATTTGAGAAACGAGAATGATTTCTTATCAATTGTTCATTTTTAAAAACGCTTAAAAATGTGACTGTAAAATAAATTTAGTTTTTTTAGGTTATCTTCGTAGTTTACACTTTGTAGTGTACACATATTGTCATAGTGATGGGGGTTTACGATGTATCTGTTCACTCGCTCTATAAAAGTGACACCGCGTATTAAATATTTGCAACGTTTTAGTTTTCTCTTTTTTGCCTTCCGCTCAGTAAACAAACAACAAACAAACTATCAAAGTAAGCCATCTAGTCAGTTAAAAACTTTAGCTGCATACAAAGTATCATTTCGCAATGATATTTTAATAAATCTGGCGCTTGGCAGACTTACAAATACTCAGCTCAGATGTGGCTTAAATGATTTTTGTTTAGCTTTTGTGAATTGCTGACATGTAGCTAGGTATCCACAAGGCTTTATCTTTTGCCATAGATAATCCATTTGAATAAAACACTTTTACGTACAAATTGTACATTTTTATAATAAGCCCATTGAAAATTATTCACATACACATTTCACCGCTGTGATTTGTATTTTCTCATTGAATTATTAACTTTCACAGTTTCACAAAATCTGCAAAAATTAATGCAATGTTAAGAAAAAATGTATATACATTTTTTTACACCTTTTTTACAATCCCGTTTTATTTTAATTCTTAAAAAGGACAGGGTGTATTCTTAAAAAAACTATATAGAAAAATAATAAAGCTAAGACCTTCTGGCTTATTCAATAAATAAGTTTGCATTTGATTTTCCACGCCAGTAAATATCTGATTTATCAAAACTGCAAAAAAAAGTTTTAATGTTATTTTAATCAAAATAATTCTCGAGTCGGACCTATGGCCCTGCTCAATTCGCTAATTTACAAAAATTCTTAGCGTACGAATGACTTTTTGAATCTACACTCTCCACAGAGAAAAAAGTTCATCTTTCAATATTCGTGGCTGAATATAAAGACGGAAAGTAAAAAAAGAGTTGAAAACTAATAAACTGATTTTTAAAAGAATATTTCCAATGTGGAGAATATGGACTCTTTGTGGAGTTTATCTTTTTTACGAGAACTGGTTGTTACTATTAAATTTCAAAATAATGCGATTAGATGTACGGTGTTAGGACAGCACTAGTTGTTAGTTAATCACTAACGCTACCTTTTTTGGGTTTAATGCGTGTGAGGGAATTAAGCATTACAAAAATCCATGTTTACGAACATAAATCTATTATTATAAACCAACGTCGTTGACCACTAGACAAGGGTTTCTCAACCTCAGAAAAAGTTCAGAAACATTATTCAAATGATATTGAAATTTTCATTTGCCATTGCTTTCTACACGTAAAAAACTCATGAGCAAAAGTATTTAATATGTCAATTGTTGTTAAAGTGATTAATTCCATTAAAAATAACTCATTAAAGCATCGTAGGTTTCAAAGGATACCTTCAATAAATTGAATCCGAATACATACATCAATATTTTTTATACTTAAATTCGATAATTACAGAAAAAAAACTATTCAAAATATGCTAATGAAGTTACAAAACAAATCAAAGCATTCGACGATAGATTTTCATGTATTCAAACGCATTTGGCATTCATTTTAAAAAATAAGATAAACGACATATAAAACGAATATGGTAAAATATTTTAGAAGTACTTATTACAATAAAAAAAACTTTTTAAGCAACTTTTGCTGTCCGAACTATGAAAAATAGGCTTTTTTCTTTGTCTGATATGTTTTATTACATTTTGAAATATTCTTTCAGAAATATTCAGTTTCCATTTTCATCAACAATATTATTTACACACGTACAATAATTTAATTTGAAAATAATAAACAGTTTATTACAAAACTTTTATTAGACTGCTCTACGTTGGTAAACATGGATTTAAAATCATAATAATAACAATAATATTACCAAATAGGATACAAACGAGTGGATATTTATTTTATAAATTTAAAAATAGCTTCACCGTTACAAATATAATATAACAGTCCGGGCGCTAAATTTTTTGAATCGCATGAAATAGACTGAAGTAAAAAGACCTAAGCCCAAACAAACAAACAAAAACCTCCCCAATGTTTGAAATATTAGGTTGGAAAAATCTTAATATGTCATTTTTTTCCAAGAATTGCACCCAGAAGCATATTATCAGTAGGGTCTTACCACTAAACCAAAGATAATAAATAATATAAGTGATTCTTTTTAGAATTTTCAGAACAGCAGTCAAACGTTATATGTTATTTATCAAAGACAAATTGCATACCAAATTTTCGTTTTTCATTTCAAAGGCAAATATAACTAAGTACACATCATTTGGACCAATTCATCAGCTCAACAGGAACTCGTATTTTTCTACATTTTCGGATCAAAAAGCCCACCTGCTGAAAATTAATTTCCTGTGCTTAACTTTTCGTTTACTTTTGACTGCTTTTGCGCAAGCTTTTGATGTTGCCTTCCACTTGTGGAAAATTAATTCTGAATTCTTCATGCACCGAGTATTGTCGTGAAAAATCCAAATTATTATTAACGTATAATTTAAGATTTTGACTGAAGGTGCTTGGTGGAATTTCAATATTAAATTTGAATCGTTCAAATTATGTACATTCACACAGATTTTGTCACTAACGACCCGGGTTTCGCCTTTTGGCATCTTCAGGCCGTCAAGTGCACGGATGAACTTGAACTGACGCTTAGTAAATGAATGTTTCGTGTTTATATAATAAATAAATATGATACATCCATGCACTTGAACGCCTGAAGATGCCGAAAGGCGATACCTCGGTCGTTAGTGACAAAATCTGTGTGAATGTACATAATTTGAACTATTCAAATTTATTATTAACGTATTTTTTTAAATTTCTTAATGAATGAATACCGATAAGTTATTAAAGCAGTTTTTGAATACCCATTCTTCAATACGCCCAAACTTTTTTAAAGATAAATAAAAATTATTCCTCTCCAAATTCTATTTAATTTTCTTTGATTTTTCAATTCATATTTTTTAAATATAAATAATGGTTCTTCTGTTAAGGTTTAAAAATGAATGCTTCGAATTGTAAACTTGATGGCATCAATATTCTATTATTTGTTTACACTATGAAATTATTTGAGTTTTATTTACTATTATTATGAAGGTCTTCTTGTGAGTTGAATGTATTGAAATGCTTAGAGTACACCATTTATTTTCAATTATGTCCGTTCTTAGTAACGCTTAATGTAGCATCTTAAATTAATTTGTTTTTAAGGAAAATAAGTTGTTTATCAGTCGCTCAATTTATGTTTTACGTGTCGGGTATAGGCAATATAGGTAGAAATACTAAAGCAACTGCTGTTAACTAAGCTCTTTACTTATAAATGGTACTTTTAATGATAGGATGGGTGGAAATTGATGTGGAAAGCTTATGATGACTATCCATCTGATCTACTTGGTAGAACTACGGAACGCATGGATAAATTAAAATGGGAAGTAAAATGTTCAATGCACTGTGAGCTATATACATATATACTACGAAAACAGAGCAGATATGGTTTTCAAAAAATAAAAAAGAAGTAAGAAAAATAGTTAAATCAATTATGGGTAATAAGAATCATAGGAACCGAGGATCGATTTTGCGATTTCGGGATCACAAAATTGGACGGGATCCCGGGTTCGGAAACCCTAATAGGAACCGATACTAATGCTTCAAATATCTATATCGCTCTTTTATATGTCATGTCAAATACGGATATTAAATTCAATTATACAATATATCTTTTGCTTAATGCGCTGGTTTTCAAAATTGTTATTTCAACTCGAATAAGACTTTTAAAATGCTGGACTCTGTCAATCACGACGGAATATACATGCAAATAAGAACGCCTGCAGACAAGGCACATTCAGATTAAATGTTTGTTTGACATATGCATACATAGGTAGTAATTAAACTATTTTATTGTCAAAATATATTAATATATTATATTGTATAATAATTCGAAAAAACAATAAAAATAGAAGTATTTCGTTACTGCAATTTCTAGTCACACATATTTGGAAATATTTTGTTATTTTCACTAAAAGAAATAAGATTTTGAGGTTGTTTGAAGTGGTTTTATTACTTTATTGTTTTATCCCAGTGATATGTTCTCATTACGGTAATTTTTACTGCGGCCTAACGGGGCTGTTTATCAATTTAGTGGAGGTGTATGGCCTGGCCGCACCCCATGAGGGTAGTTATACTGATTAGACCGTCAGATTTATCCTCTTCGTGTGGAAAATAGTAATGGAAACGTCTAACCCAGACCACGCACGATTGCCTTCGTAGGCTTTTATAGAAGTTGTTCATATTTAACCACCCAAATGATTTTTTCAATCACAGTTAACATAGATAGATTCACTTTTATTGTTAAGAATTATTTGAGATAGCTTCTTCAGTAACTGTGAAAATTCATTTTAATTACGTGAAGAGACTTCATTTTAAAAAAGTTCTTTTGTACGAATGCCACATTTATTTAACATGATCAGAACCGTTTTTGCTCATGATGAGCATTTTCAACTAATAATAATATACATAATACATGACTACTAATACTAAGTCAATTAAAACTTTTAAATGTGTAACAAAAAATTATTATAAAATTGAAATATAAAAGAAATATACAATTAAAGATAAAAAATATAAATAAATAAAATTTTACACTGAATTAAATATAATTGTAAAAAATAAACTTTCAGAACAAAAATGATACCAATATGCTATCGCATCAAATAACAGTTAACTTAGTGTGATCACTAAAAGTAAACTGGAAAGTATTTATATATTTTGAAATGTTTACAACATAATCTATAATATTACAATTGCATTATTTAAATGAATATCAATACACGGTAATTAAACTACTTCCGGGCAAAGTGGTTGCGGATAGAGTATGCTTTTTCAAATCCAACAGCCACAAGGATACTGAAAAATAATTCATTCAATTCTTACAAACAAAAGATAATAAAAATAAAATTAATTACAAACGCTAGTGAAACGGATATAAGAACGGCGACTAATAAAGAATTATTTTCTCGTTCAATAAATTTGAATTGGGCCAGAATTTATGTCTATTAATTTTTGTTTCTCTAAACTTAACGATTTATTATTTAGCCTTTTAGCTGCCGTATATAATTAATAGTAATTATCTAGCACTCCGGCTACAATTTGCAGCTATTGATTTAATTAGTTATTGACGAGATAACTCGTCTCTGGCGTGTTGAGCACGAAAAATTTTACAAGATATATCTCGTCTTTGGCAGCCATCGAGTTAAATGCAGAAGCTTAAAGTTTTAAGTCATATCTAAAGTGAGGTTATTTAGAAACAAATGATTTATATGGGAATATTATTCATCTTTTTGTCAGAAGCTAAAGTTTTTTAATTTTTATATTAAACAATCCTCCTGTAACATACAATCGTAGTTAAGTAAATAAATGGAAGATTGAAAAAGTTTCATTTATTTTTCATTAAATATTTTCTAATGCTCTACATGAGTAACTTAATTTCACCCACTGTTTTACAGCAGGTTTATTAACCACCAGCCTAGATCTAATATTTGTTTAAGCAAGTTTTTTAGATTTTTTTTAAATTATAGCCGATCAATTATATTTGCATCATAACCGTTCAATGTATTTGTTAAATAGTTTCTGATTCTAAATCATAACATGTTTTAGTCATCAAAATCATTGCGAGCCGGTGAAAAAAGCAAGAAAAGGTAGTTTACATTAGTCATCATTAGTCATCAAAATTATCATGTTTAATTGTCATGTTTAAGTCATTAGTCATAGTCATTAGTCATCAAAATCATTACAAGCCGATGAAAAAAGCAAGAAAAGGTAGTGTACTTATAATAAGTGTTGTGTCTTGACAAATTATTAATAATATTATCACTTTATGACTCTTTTCTAAAAATGCTGAACGTATAATAAGTGAAAATATCAATTTTTAATTATATGAACGAAATCGCTTTCGTAATTTTTGCAGAGTACCTTTTGAAGAACATCTTGTTGTTATTATTTATATTGGCATTTATATGTATTTTTTATCGAGACAATTTCGTTTAAAAAATATGAATGAACAAGTATGTATATGTTTACATTTATAAATATTAAAAATTAAAACTTTTGTAATTTATACATTTTTTCAATAACAAAAAAATGCAAGTCTACAAAGACTTAAAAAATACGGGACATTGATTTTTTGTATCAAAAACTTCATGCTTACAACCTTACAGATATATCATTAAAAAATACATACGTGACGCTACATATCATAGATATTAAGTATATATTCTATTCCTTATGGTAGTTACTATTTGAACCGCTTCATATTAATGAAAGTTATAGTAGAGCGTTGACTAGAAGTCAACCATGTTTATTACATTTTCGATTAAATTCTATGTTGTTGACTGAGCGAACCAAAACATGCACCATAATATACATAATTATATCCTACGTCTTTTACATAAGAGTGTGTTCTGAGAGTAATGCAAACGCCTAATGCAGCCATTCTCTCTTTTTTCCTTCGAGTCGCATAACGGTTTTTGCTCGTTACATGAGCCACAGCATATTTATAGTAAGACGCAAATATACTTCATACTATAAGTCATTATAGGTATAATTATGTCAAAAGAAAACGCCCTTGTTTATACTATCAATGTGTATTTTTAATGATAGTATATTTATATGTATAATATTTACATACATAAATGAAGATACGCATATGCAACTTTACAATTATTTTACAACAAACAAAAAAAATGAAAGTGTTCAAAAATAAAAATACCTATATCTAAACTGTTCATTAGTGTTAGTAAAGTTTTGAAAACAGCATCAGATTATGAAAAAGCATTCGGTGACTATGATTGCTTTGAACCACCGTACATAAAAGCTGGAAGGAGGCGAAGGCTGAGTTTGACTGATTCAAATAATCGGGTTCAAGTAACAATCAATAGTTTTGATTTTATGCCTACAATTAAAAATAATGTATATACACATTCATACATGAATAATAGTATTAACTTTTTTACAAAAGAGTTATTTGCTAGATTCTTGATCTAAGTCGATTATTTCATTGGATTTGTTTGGCTGATCTGATGGCAAATTATTTATCTTCGCAATGAATTCAGGCACATATTTTTGGTTTGATTTTTGTATTTCTTGCGGCTGTATGTAATACTTTATAAAGCTCGGCGAAATTCATCATGCAGAGTCTCAATGAGTTTTAAAATTTTCTAACACGCCTAGCATTAGGATCGTTTGTCAAAGAAAAAAAACCATATGTGTTAACATTTTTAATCCTATTTGAATCATTTTAGCTTTACATGTTAGTTCCTCTGCCTCCTCGTCGCTACTATTATCTGACTCAAAATTAACTGGAGTGTTTTTATCGAGTTCTTGTCGTTTAGCATTTGGTCGCACTTGGTTGCGCCATTTATTTTGAAAAACAATCATGTAAAAAGTGGACCGGGTGTATATATATATTAAAGTTTTCAAGCTTATATATTATATACACTTGTAGCCAGTAGCGGCTGGTCAATGTTACATTGGATCAATGATCACTATAATAAATATTTAAGAAAATTTTATTTTATTTTAGACAATAAATACATGAAGAATTTAAAATGAGTGAATGGTATAAATGTTATGATTGAATAGTATGTCATAAAATATTACCGCTTCTGCATATACAAGGGGTACATTGATCCAATGTCACATTGACCGGCCGTCACTGCTTGTAGCTACCTGCATTGATTAGATCAAGCGGTGGGAAACCGCGGTTTTTAGTGCATTTAGGTCGACTTTTTCAGTGCATCAGAAAAAAACATATAAATGAATTATACCATATATTTTTGAATCGTTTATATGTTTTTGTATTACTTATATTTGTGTTTTATAACTAGAATACGTTTGTGATTGAATGTTCCGACAAATAAAATTAAAGAATATAAATTTTCGAATCGAAAAATTCCTGTTTTCAAAATATTTCTACAACTTATATGTACTTATTTTTTTATTCATGTTTACAAGTCATATTTTTAAAATTATTATTAGATTACATCACAAGCATCGTGCGAAGTGAAAGATTCAGTAAGTCTCTCTTATAAAACATTACTTCTGTAAATCGTCTGTTATCTAAGCTTTTAATTGGTATAGACATAGACACACATTTAAAAAATTTAAGTAACATTTATAAAGAAATTTTAATCATAAAAAATAATGCAAATATAATTACAAAATATGTCTATCTAATACGAATTGAAAACAAAATTTACCTATGTTACCTATCAGGTTCTTTGAGAATAAATGATAACCTGTGGTCGTAAATCTAGCCGAATGTGTATATATTTTTTATCATAATGTATCTCTCTGCATACGTTTATATGCAAAATTTTATCTCACACTGTTTTTGTGTTCTATCAGTGAGATTAAGCTATTTTTTTGTTTTTGAACAAGCTTGAATATAATACAATATATTATTTGTTGTATTTTGAGCCTCGACAAATTATAATGCGGTGCAGTTGTTGTAAAAAAAAATGCTTCATCACTTCAAACTAATAAAAAATGAAGATTGATTATTAAAGAAATATTGGCCATTCGATCTATTGCTGAGTTTATTTTATATGAGAAAATGAGTAAACATTTTTCTTTAAAAAAAGTCTCTTTTGTACTAAATAAACATTTATTTAATATGACCGGAACTGGTATCGCTCATTTCGAGTATTTTTAAATAAATTTTCAATGATTCTATATGTATAATATACTATAAGATGTTAGTATTCATAAGCGAGTTTTGTCATTGATACTATCAAGCTGGTATCAGTTCACTGCACTGTAAGCAAAATGAGTTATTTATGTTGTTGTTCTGCGAAGTCTTGGGTGTTTAGTTTAATTAAGAGTTATGAATATATTAGATACAAACAGACACAGCAAGCGAAATACAATATTTCCAAGTGAAACTTTCTAGAAGGTTCATAAACTATGAGGTATCATTACTTATTAACATTTGTATTTGATTAGCGGTTCGAATAACTTTAGAGTAACTTTTTCGCTCATTTGAAATAACTATTTTAAAAGGGCGTCCACGTTTTATCATTTCTTGCTTTGCACGAAGGAGTATATTTTTCTATTTTTTTACGATTTTACAGATTTAAAATAAATGATTTCTTTTTTAGCGTTAATACGCTAATCTCGCTGTTAATACATTAATCAATTTTCAAAAAAAAGAAAAAACAAGGGTATTTGACGAATATTCTTTATTTCCGGGTCATGTGCACTACATTGAATAAAAAAGTGCGATATGAATACTTAAATACCTTCTTTAAATGAAAATCCACTTGCTCTCCGTATAACACCGTGACTTAAAGTGCATTAAATTTGTCTTCAACGCAACTATATCATAGGCATTTTCCCCTGTGAATTGTTCATACTGTGACATAAATAGAGTATTTGATTAGCATCATGAATCATATTTCCGCATTTTTATATACTAATTGATTTATAGGTTTTAATAACCATTTTTCTCCGGTAATATTTTATATTTTGACATTAGAAGATGTAATTAACATATTAAATCATATAAAATTTTAAATAACTTAGATTATTACACGTATTGTGCTACTAACTGTGGCACGTGTCTTGAATCTTACAGAAGCATCCTCAGACAATCTTACTTTCTCAATGCTTGTTTAAGTGCGAATGATTTTAATTTTAATATTCTAACATTTCATTTGTAGTATTATTATTGTTTGTTTGTTTTTCTATCCTCCCCTCCTTGTTTACGGTTTTTATTTTCATAATATATCATATTTTAAAATATTTTTATATACATGTTTTATTTATTTGTAATTCAATTATTAATGCGATCTTTTTCTTTGTTAATTTAAAGCTTTCTAGATGTAAGCCCGTTGCCTTCAGCGGGGGATGTTTTTGCATTTTCAAATAATTTAAAAATGTATTGGCGTGAAAAGTAAATTACAAACCTATTTATTGAATAAACCAGAAGATCTAATTCATCAGATCAGAAACGTAATTAATTGTCTTAATGGTTTTTTTAAGAATACACCCATTTCTCTAAAAGAACTAAAACACACCGGGATTGTAAAACAAAATACTCAAATAGCGGAAAATTTTGGACACGTGAAAACAGGATTTCAATTAACTGTAAATAATCAAAATTTACGTCCAAACCAAATTAATTTAGAGAAAACTTTCTGCTCAAAAGGTTAAAAAAGAATTCAATCCATAGTAAAAATAAATTTTATTATTTTATTTGTAGTTTTAGTTTTAGTAAAAATAAAAAAATAATGTAACGATAAACTTTTGAGATAGCAGGACTGTCGAGTCCCGAAATGTTGGGAAACCATGTCGCGAAAGTAACATAAGCCATATAGACAATGGGGTGTCGACTCTTAAAAACCGGGTCACATTTAGGATGACAAAAATCATCTAGATAATTGGGGGGGAGTCGTCTCTAATAGTTTTGCTATAAAAATCATGTTTGATATAAATAGAAAATTTTTCTCAAAATGTCCAAAAATACATGTCACAAAATATAACTTTTATGGTTTGAAAAAATCAAGAAACAAAATGCAATTTTCACATGCAAAATAATCGAAATTAATTGCACATTTTATCAAAATTTTAGAACAAAAGTCGAAATATCAAAAATATTTCAAGACCGGACGCGAAATATAACCATACATTCCAATAATCGAATCAATGACACTGATCAAAATCTGTCAAATCAGCTACCAGCCCTATAATTATAGCTTATTAATATCAGCTCCGAAAGAATCTTCGTTTCCCATCGACTCATACGGTCCAAAGATTCATTTCGACAACCCCATAACCTATAGCTTCAAAAAATCGAATCAGTATCTTTGATTATTTATAAAACTTCGCAAGCGATGCAAACTTTCAAATAAAGTTCTCTCAATACTATTACAATGTTTCAGTTCTAAGCCAGGATGTTTGAATTTCGAATATTGAAGATAATTTCCTATTGGACGGATCAAAAATGAGCGGTTCAAAATAAGAAGTAAGCATTGGTCGAAAAATGTGCGGCTCATAATAAACCGTTATCATTGGTTCGCGAGCATTATCAACTGATTCTCGCGATGAGCGAAACCGGTCTTGATCTAATAAATTTGATGTGGAAAAGGTACTAAAAATCTTTTATTATTTTGAATATAATGCCTTTCCACCGTTAAAACGTTAGCATTGGTCAAATAATGTGCTGTTCAATATAAAACGCTATCATTGGGCGAAGTGGACATCAGGACGCACACATTTGTGATTATTTTATCGGCTATTAATGTTAAAATTCTTTAAAAATTGACTTATCGTATATCCGAATACATCCGGATAGTTTAGTTTTACTATTCGATATTTAAATAGTTGATAATGACGAATATTTGGAATACTTTGTTATAACCGTGATCACTTCACAAATTCAATAATAAGGAAAGAACAGATACATACATTGAACAGTATGCAATATTCTCAACAATCGCTTTTTAAGAATATCCTAAGAAAAAACCTTGGTGACAGCTTACGTTTTGCAACAAGTAATTGTAAGACAAATTATTTAGAAATTGTCAAATATCACACAATTTATAAATACATAATTATTAAGATATGCTTGAATAATTGAAAAACTGCATAAAGATGTTTTATTCTTCTTTTTTCTATCTCTCTAATCGTTAAACATATAAATAAAATATTAACGATGTATTATTTTGAAAATGTTAAACGAAATTCTGTTTTTTTAAGTCGTTTTCTAACACCGTATCTGCCAATTTGTCATAAAAGGTGAAGCAATATAAAGTCTAATATATTTTTGTATGAAAGGGAAAGGTAATGGATAGGTAATAAAATGGCAAGCTCAATTCTTGTTTCAAAGCATTAGGCAGACGATTGCGGTCAACGTCTTGGCCACCGCTGCTCTAGAGCGCGGTTGGCAAAGTGTTGTTCCGTGGAAGAACTTTGATCGTCCGCAGAGAAATGTGAAACCATCCTTAATTTTCCTGTTTTTACGATTGTTCGGCTATTAATTGAGTATTAATAATTTAGTTCCAAATTAATGGTTTTATTTTATTAACTAGAAGCATGTTATGTGTTCTTCGGCAATTTTTTCCATATATACTTTTAAAAAATCTTAAAACTGGTTCGCGAGACATAATCTATATATATATAAAACAAAGCGGGGTTATTTACACCACGTATATCTCGAGAATGGCAGCACGGATTTTAATGATCTTTATTTTATGAAATTCGTACCCGCCAGAATAGCAGAATAAGCATTAAAACATTGGAAAAATATCATGGCAAAGAAATAATGAAGAAAATTAATATTTTCATACAGTTTTCAAATGACGAACAGCTTGAAATAAAGAAAATGTCGTTGTATGCAGATTTCATCCGCTAGATGGCAATTTTTCCAACATTCATTTGTTTCTGCTTCTTTTGCGTACGATTGACTTTTAAATAGTTTTAAATTTAGAGTATGGATTAGAATAAAAAAAATCGATGATATGAAATGAAAACGAAAGAAAATCGGATAATATTGAAATAAGGTTATGTTTATAATTAGTTATGATAAATTTTTTGACAATAATATTACGCTGTTCGCACGAACGTTGCTCTACTCTGAGATGCCACGTTATTACCCTTGGAAAGCTACATCGAAGAAATTTTAACGTCGAAAGCAAGGCGATGCGGTTCCTGCTCATCCGAATGACTACTGATGCTCTTGGTTGCATGTACACAGTTCATCCTAAAAATGACGAATGCTTCTACTTGCATGTCAACAGCTCTATATGCTTGAAAATGATACTCATTGGGACATGACAATCGCTGAAGAAATTGTTTCTGAATCTCCGAGTCAGATACGCACATTATTTTCTATCATTATTTTGACATGCTTCCCATCGAATCCCCGTGAACTGTGGAACAAGTACAAGGATGACATGTCCGAATACATTTTACATCGAATTCGTGTCAGTTCAGGGAATCCCGATTTCGAGATGAATGAAGAGATACATAACCAGGCTTTGCTTTTGATCGAAGACGTGTGTTACCTTATGTGCGGCAGTTTGTTAGTCAAGTTAGGAATGCCAACGCCAGATCGTGGAATGAACGACGCTTTCAATCGAGAATCGGAACGTGAACGTGAATATGATCGAGATGCATTGAACCAATCAGTTTGAACGAATGTACCACTGTTGAACCCTCAACAGAAGGAAATGTACGGTACGTTAATGAAAGTAATTGATGATGGAAATGGTGGCTTATTTTTCCTCGATGCGCCCGGTGGAGCTGGGAAGACATTCCTTATGACATTGATTATGGCCACTGTTCGTGCGAGATAAAAAGTTGCTGTAGCAGTTTCTTCTTCTAGAATAGCGGCCACATAGATAGATCGACCGCTGCCGATGAAATAAAAGCTTGCCTCAAATCATTGACTCTGGCGCTATGTGAAGAAACTTTAGCTGACGACAAACATGCGAGTTGCTTTGCTAAACGATTCATCTGCCGAAGATTTCTCCAAGCAATTGCTGACTGTCTATTTATTTATTGTTAAAAAATAAAATTACAGTACATGACATAACAGCTGACGCCAATTCGCCATGTACTTGAAAAATATAATAAGACAAAATATAAAATAAAACTACATAATACATCAAAATCAACATAAAAAATCATGAAATAAAATAGTAAAATTTTACAAAAAGTTCACAAATATTATCACTAAAAATGTCCACTTCTCTAGGCAATGCGTTGATCAATATAACGGCCCTTGGAACTGGTGACTCATACCTCTTAAGCGAGTATAAGTTTTCAGAAATAAAATATTTGCTCATAGTTTTGCCCACGTAAGAATAAATTGGGAGCATGTAAATTAATAGTCATGAGTATTTGAGGATTATTAACTCTGCCCCGAAGGAGAAGCGAAAAATGCTTTAAGCTTGAAAACGATCTTCGACTATTGTCGGTAACGACTGTGTTCCTGTTGACGAATCGAACGGATTGATTTCGTTTCCGCCGAATTTTAGCAATCAAGTCTCAACGAAGGACGGCTTCATCAACAAAATGTTCCCAAACATCTAATCACAAAAATCACAATTGGTTGAGTGAACGAGCAATTCTTGCGGCGAAGAGCAAAGGTGTGGATCATTTAAACTTCACAATTCAAAATCAAATCGTTGGTCTACTACATTCCTTCAAATCTATCGACCGTGTAACAAACGAAGACGAAGCAACCAACTATCCAACTGAATTTTTAAACTCATTGGATCTGCCTGGCTTGCCACCGCACAATTTACAACTGAAGGTTGGCTCGGTAGTCATCATGTTTTAAGTTATCAAGTTAACACAACACTTATTGATTCTGAGGCGTTACGAAGTTCGTTGGGTCAGCTAGTATTTAGTGGTCTGTAAGGCCGTGAGGTTCTTAAGTTTGCCGACCGCTGTTCTAACGGGTATTGCTTGCTGGCCACGCTTCTAGTGTATGACATCATAGAACTAACATCAGGTTTGTTAAAAAGACATTACTGAGTGGACAACGGCTTGCACTAATATCTCTCACAAAAACGTACAGGACAAAGTCTACGTATGCGCTTCCAGTCCTGGCTGGGGTGCTACCACTGGATTTACACATTCAGTTACGCGGAGCAATTACTTTTTAATTAAGGGGATCGATACATCTATAGGAAGCGTTCAGATAACAGTCTCTTTTCGCCAGGAGACGCCTGAAGGTCACACCAATCGTTCGTTTGTTGGAAAGCTAGTGCTGACAACTGTCGTCGCAATATGGCAGACCAAATGGGCTGCATCTTGCAAGGACGTCAAACGTATCAGTTCTTCCTGGACGTGTCTTGGAGGCTTGCAATAAAATCACTAACACCAATACATTGGACTTGTCAGTTTCTAACCGGCCATGTCAAGGTCAGTGCAAAACTATTCGCAATGGGAAAGTTGGTTTTAAAGCTGAACTGTTCTTGTGGGTATGCCAAGTATGAGGTTAATCACGTTCTGTAGGACTGCCTTGAGATAGAGTCCGAACGAGCAGAATTGTTTGATGTGGTCCGCCCTCACACGGTCCCAATAGACCACGCTGACTTGATTGCAACCAAAGCTTACTTCATGGCATTTGAAATATTTGCCAATTTATATGGGGATCGTCATAACTTTGATTTTTCACTAGAGTCATTAAATTAGTCTATATTGACGAGCTCTTAGTATACATATTATACACAAGATACTTAATATCAACTTGAATTAAGTGGCTCAGCTAATCACACTTTTTTATTATTACTTTTTTTCTTTTAAGCATATTAGCGCATGGTTCAAAATCAGTCCCGTGCAGTTCTGCTCGGGCCATGAATGTTAGGGGTAGACTCCTTTTTTTCTGTCGATAGCGTTGTGAAAGGCGGCCATTTAACGTTGGCTGCATATACACAACTAGTGGTGGTGGGAAACCAACTTGTTGCTACTATTGACTGCTGCCTGCTACTATTAACGGTATTATAATTATTTTCAAAACTATATATTTGTCGGAAGCTGCTTATAATCACAAATATTTCTTTACCGACAATACACGGAAACTAACTTGTTAAGCTAATTATTATTTTATTTACCATGTGTAGAAAAGTCTTCGCTTCGTACTTACGATGAAGCAAATTCCCAAAAGAAAACGTAATAAATTTCGTGGACTGAAATAAAATTATTGCGACATAAAAATAATATAAGTGGCCTAGTAAAATAAAAGTTATAATAAGGCAGTTGGTTTAAGACGATTGTATCTACAGCTGTTAATTACGCTTTATCGCTGTTTTCCGTTTCACAAATAACTTATCAAATAAATTTACTGCCGGATATACAAAATAATTTATCACCAAAGTATGCTGTAAGGTCTGCGCAAAAAAGGGAGATCTTTGCTTTTATACAGAGTGAGTCTTTCTTTCGTCAGTTTATTACATAATAATACAAACAGTTATGCCTCCTCACTATTACACAATTGATTTGAAAAATACTTGAAGCATTTTTTTATACGTGCTTTAATATAGTGAACAATGTTCAACGCACTAACAGCTGTAGCAGTTTTAAAGCATACCGACCGATGACTTGGCGTTCACTAGAACTGCTATTTACACATCGAACATCTCGTTTTAAGTAGCTTAATATTTAAATCCATTTATAAAATTATGTACGATGGATTTTATGTAATATATAAATAAAAAGTTTGTTAGTAGACTGGCTGCGTAATAACTTGTTAGATAAGCATATTTAGACTAATTATAAATCTAAATAGCAAAATAAATAATAATAAAAAAATTACAATGCAGTTAGTCTGAATATGTTCCTGAAATACACGAAATACATAGTTTCACTATCATTGAATTTAAAAAGCTTTCAATATTATTTTTACGTATATAATTATTACTCAGGCGCAATTGTTAAAATATGTTTTTTAAAAGTTAGTTTTCTTTGTTTTCAAATTTATAATAGACATCGACAAAAAACAATGAATGAAATAATATTATTATTTAAGGCTATTGTTATATTATCATGTATGACATTGTATATAAAACAAATAATGATAAAAAATGTTTAAACGTTAATCTACTAGAAATATTCTATTTGTAATAAAATTTATCAGTAAAAAATATTTTTTGTCGACGAGATAACTTATTTCTAGAGAGACTATTTATTTCATATTAAAAAGTAACAACGTCAAAACTAAAAAAAACATTTTGACAGTTCAGAGAAAATTTACTGCGTCGTGTAGAAATATAAATGATTTATTTTGAGAATGGATATAATTTATTATTTTGTTACAAGTCAATGAAAAATCCATAAATGAACTTTGATTTACTTTACACAGATGAACAAACAAATGAAGGGTGTTAAGAATTATAATCAAAATACCGTAATCAATAAAAAAAATCTTTGCTTAATATATTTTTTAAATCCATGCTCGCTCCTTATGTGGAGCATATGATCTAATGTAGGTATCTCAACGGAAGTTGTTTAAAACCCTCCAGAGACGAGAGCTTTTTTCCGATAAAAAAAATATTTTCTTAGCCATATTGAAGTCACGGATAACTTTTATTCCTATCCAAAATTTAAAAAAAAAAACGCAAAGTCATCGTATAGAAACTCCGCATATGGTCATGCTCAACCTTTTATTACCGTGTAATAATGAGTACGGACAGTAGTAAGGACAAAAGTGACCGTATGGGCTCGCAAACATTTGGGGTTGAAATATAGCTAAACGTGATTTTTTTAAATCATTTACAATTTGACCTCTTTAGATCAATAAAAATATATTAGCAAAATAACTGTAAATAATTTGATTTTTTTATAAAAAAAACTAACAGTTTCAAAAAGTAAATTAAAAAAAACGGAAATTCAAAAAATCATATGTGCTTTTAGAGGCCGTTTCTGTCCCCACGGCTGATGACTAACTATAGTTTGTACTCTTCTTAACCAAATATGAGCGAAAGCAACGATATTCAGGTAGAAGTGAATCATGAATAGTGGGATCAATAAACAACGGTGTTTACTGTGACCATATGGTGACGCTCGTCCTTAGAGGGTTAATTATTAATATACTAAAAAAGCAGCGCGGTCTAGTATTAACGTCGTATGCTTGGAGCACGAAGGTCACGAGTTCGAATTAACTATCAAAATATTACCATATTTAAATGATAACATAAATTTCCCATAAATAAATTCATTTGTCGAATGCGTTTAGTTTTTCCGACATACCCTGGGTACAACGCAACTTTTCAAACGCAGCGTACTTTTCAAAATGAATACATATTACAAAACGTGACTATGCTGCAAATGCTTTTTGTGTGCTATATTTCAAAATAACCAACAAGTATTTGTTATGTCGATTTATAGTCTGTTCATTTCGGCGTGTCATTTCCTTCACATTACGTCCTTTTAACGAAAGTTTAGCGCTTATAGCTATAATGTCAACTCTTGTACGTTGATGTCTACCAATTTGTATAGAATAAATCAATTTGCGGCTTCCATACCACCAAGAATCGGGTGACAATGAATGACAAATTTCTATTCACGAATAATAGATTGCTTTCAATGTATTATTATTTGTATCCAAGTGTGACTGGAATTGCTGATACTTACACATAATGGGCTAAGATTGACAGCGTTTTGTCACTGATTTATTTGGGTTAGTTTGACAAATTATCTGCGTGATTTGATTTGCGAAAGTATAGATTATTGTTTTCATGCAAAGTTCTTAAACCTTCGATTTTATTTATTTAGTACACTTTACAATAAATTTCATGTAAAGCCGTGCAGACACAAATGTCTCTATAAATTTAAGTGACATGAAAATAATCGTAAAAATAAATATACTTTATATTATTACCATTTAAAAATGACTACGCAAACCATGTTATTTATTCGTTAAGCTACTACTACAACTACAGTTCGCTTGATGTAACATGTAAATTCATTTCACCAACCGTACGTCGTGTGAGATTAGGGATGGAAGGATAGAGTTAGGACAGGACTAGTGATAAGTGATTAGTTAATCGCTCTCATTACGTCATGTTTTTAAGGATAGGATAGGTGAATTCTAGACATCATTTACATCTATGCCTTTGAACAGAAATCCATAAATTTATCGAAAAATCAATCTACATATCTTACTGGAATTCGAACCCGTGACCTTCGTGCTCCAAGCATACGACGTTAATACTAGACCGCGCTGCTTTTTTAATATATTAATAATTAAACAACTTCATTGTTTTTTGTCGATGTCTATTATAAATTTGAAAACAAATAAAACTAACTTTTAAAAAACATATTTTAACAATTGCGCCTGAGTAATAATTATAAATTTAAGTTTTCCACAAAGTTAACATTGAAGACACAGAAAAAAAGCTTCAACTTTATTCGTAACATAGCCAAGCTGTTCTACTTCTACTATCTATTCAATGCACGCCAGCACCTTCCAGCTCTTCTTAATTACACCTATAGATGGTCATCAGTGGTATTTCAGGACGTTATAGGACATTATATTTTATTGTCCAATATTTCAAGCGCTGACGAACCTGGTTGAAGCATTTGCCAAGCCCTTATTCCACCCGGGTCTTACAATTTTGATCGCCGGCATATATTAGAAAAGAAAAAAAGGTTTGGTAGCGGACATGCCCAAAGCAGTAGCAATATTATTTGACAGTATTTAATCAGAAGTATCTTAAAAACAGCTTCATAAAGAATCTGAAAAAGTAAATATCATACAAAAGTAATAATCATAAGCAAATGAAAAACTAATTATGCTATAGTAAAACATCACTAGTTATTTAAAGCTTAAAGCAGGTTTTCCAAATTCGCTTTTCTGTTGTAAATAAACGATTATATACGTAAAAATAATTAAAAAATAAAATTGAAAGCTTTTTAAATTCAATGATGTTGAAACTATGTGTTTCGTGTCTTTCAGGAACATATTCAGACTAACTGCATTGTTATTTTGTTTATTATTATTTATTTTGCTATTTACATATATAATTAGTCTAAATATGCTTATCTAACAAGTTATTACCCAGCCAGTCTACTAACAGCCTTTTTATTTATATATTACATTAAATCCATCGTACATAATTTCATAATGGATTTAAACACTCTGGTATGCTGGCCGAAACCGGCCTTATAAAAATATCATAGTAAATATTTTTGAATGGTTTGTTTCTACCTTGAATATACAGTTCGCGCTAAAGCTACAAAGATTTTTATTTCTTGGCATTCATAACAATTTGTTTTCAACGAGCATTGGTACGTCAAATTTTATATTATTTATCATTTTTTTTAATATTCTCACAAAAAATTATAAATATAATATTTCACAAAATGCGTCTATTATACGTTACCCATCTGTGGTTTAAAGACATTCAAATTCTTTTCAATAACTTGTATTCGAAATATTTGATTTTAATAAAATATTACAAAGAAATTTTGTTTACATTTTATTTGTATATTGAAAGGCAATATAGTATTTCCCGTTGCAATATGGTAACATCTGTTCACTTGTTTCCGATGAAAGTATGTTGTTTGTTGAGCATAAATCACTGATTCTTTTTCCAATTTTCCTTCATAAAGACGAGATAAGCTGTAAAACGCATATGTCGCTAGAAAATGCGCCATTGAATATTCGCAATTTCTTGCTGTAACATTAGTAGGTGTCGCAAAAAGTGTCGCCTTTAAATTCGCGTTAATGTGCTAGCGACGTAGCTGCTCGTATTTCTATTCATGATAACCAGCGTCTGTGCATAATAATGTCACATCCGGGTACTATTCGCACTCTTTTAGCCACGTTAACAAATTATCTGTAATATTAAAACGGAACGACACTCTTCATGTGACAAATTACATACCGGCTTACTAGCGAAAATTTATAAAATATGTTTTAGATGCAAATGGTAAACCATTCTTCTATTTGGTCTATGGTGCTTCACTTGCTTGACTAATTAACACGGAAATGGAAAGGTGTAGCGGACTGAAAAAGTGGCATTCATTTTGATCTGTCAATCACATTCAACAGTGAGTCAGTATGATGCCAAGGTTCATCGTTTGAAACCTTTGTGTGAAGGACAGAAGCGAGGACATTAAAATTAAAATTATAAAAACAAAAACATAACAAAAAATGGTCATTCACTCTTCTTTCGCACAAGAAAGTATTTGTCATTGCTATTTTTTAGAATTATAATTTTTACACCTTACCGTCAGAGCTGATGGCTTGATGACAAAAAAGCTTAAAAATTTAAAACTCCTTTTGAACACATTTTTTATTTTACGCCATTACCAAATGATTAAATTATTCTCTTTTATTTGGCATGTATAATCAGGATTGTTTAGTGTATATAAATATTTAAAAAAAAAAACTATTATCAATAAAAAGAAAATACGGCTTGCCAAAAAATGTTATAGCTTATTTCACGGTCATTCATTTTTAATTTGTTATGAATGAAAAAATATTGAATAAATATAAAAAAGCACTATTAGTGATCTTTTGATGTATTTGTTTTAGTTCTTATCAACAAGTTTTCGTTTATTCAAATAGAGATCAAAAATAAAATAAACACAAATAAGAATTTGATGCAACCAACTGATATATATATATATCTTAAAAGAATACTATTGGGTCAAGGTACCAAGCTATCACCACCACTTATGTTTTTTTAAATGAAGACGACAGCTGTTAGATTTCCCCATCTTTGTTTTAGGCACTGAGCTTGTGTCTTTGGCAAATGATTTCATCATTACTCTACTTACTATTCATAAACTGATTTCGAGATTATTATTTTTTTTAAGATTTCGACTGAAGGTGCTTGGTGGAATTTCAATATTAAATTTGAATCGTTCAAATTATGTACATTTACTTGACCTAAATATTAACATTGAAAATTATTCTCACGATTTTTAAATATTTCGGAAGCCAACATTTTCGGATACTATAATTCATAAAAATTTAATGCACCCATTTTCTTATAAACTAGCCGCTTTTTATTCAGAAATTCATAGACTTGTGAGGGTTCCTTCAAATGAAATAAAATTGAATATCGAATTGAAAATCATTAAACAAATTGCCATCAAAAATGGATACGATATGTCTCTTATAGACAGTCTTTTATCAAAAAAACAAACTAAACTTGCAGAAAAAATGTTACGTAAAGGTAAATTGTCAAAGGACATAGAACATAGTAGGTATTGGCGTAGAATCGTTTTTTTAGGAAATACAAGTTTTAAAATTTAAAAAAAAAAACGGCTGGCTGATAGTGTTAGGCCAGCTTTTTATTGTAAAAACTCTTTAGGCAAATTATTAGTTAACAATTAAAATAAAATACATTACTTAAATAAATCCGGGATTTATAGATTACAACGCCTTTGTTGTACAACATTTTATATCGGGAAAACAGAAAGGACGCTGAATATCAGATTAGCAGGACACATGGCAGCTTTCAGATTAAAAAAAGACACGTCTACTTTTGCTAATCACTTAATTTCGGAAAGACACGTGTTCAATCAGGAACAAGGCATAACAATGTTACACCCAAATACGGACGCTCGTAAGCTCTTTTTCCAGGGAATTTTGGAAATAAGCAGAGCACAATTGAACAGCTTTCCGATTTTAAATGAAAAACTAAACATGCTGGGGTATCCACGTCTATACTATAGAAACATATATAACATAGATAAATATTATCATAAAACCTTTTCCGACAAACAAATAAATATAATTCTTAAGACCACTCACTACTCAAATCTGTGGGCATTTCCATGGGCTTATCCTTTTTGGCTTTAAGCTCGTTGATAAATTTATTTATTATATAAACACGGTACATTTATTTACTAAGCGTCAGTTCAAGTTCATCCGTGCACTTGAACGCCTGAAGATGCCGAAAGGCGAAACCCGGGTCGTTAGTGACAAAATCTGTGTGAATGTACATAATTTGAACGATTCAAATTTTATGTTTTATTATTATTATCGGTATTAAAATCAAGAGATGGAAATCAAAATGACCTTCAAAAGTGATTATCAACGAATATGCATAAATATTACGAATGTAACGCTCTTAGAATGCTTTTTTTATGCCGAGGTTTGAAAAAAACATTTTTCTATCGCTCCGCTACCGTTTTTACACTGGTTCGATTCTATGTTTCGGAAAACAAATAAATTATAAATATTATAGAGATCGTATTATAAATATTAAAAAAAAATAACTTCCATAATCGTCCTTGTCAAAATGTATTCTTAAAGATAATCGATCGATAACAAATCCTTTTTCATTGTTTGCGCCTTCAGTCATTAAATAAAATTTATTTTGAAATATAAGACCGCGTTCTCGTATTTTAAGTATTGCAAAGTGTGAAATGAAAACATTTTGTAAAGAATAATGAGAATTAGTATTTGTAAAATTCATTTATATAAAATAAGGACTATATTTTGAATGTGCATAGTAAAATATCATCTCAAGCAGTGTGGCACTACGAAATGTCCTTGCTTTGGGTAAATCCCTACTGTTCCACTGCTTTGAGGCATCGATTCAATATGTAATAATAACCGTATTTGAAAACTCAACTTGTTTTTACTTATTTATGAAAATCTCTTACGTAAAAATATATTGTGATATTTGTTTCTAATACATAAAGGCTAATAAAACAGACTATATTTCTTCAATATGTCGAACGCCGTATTACTAAAAGCTAGAAAGTACAGCAATATGTTTTACTCGACGTACACCAACTTACTATACTCTTAAATGCAGGCAACGCAAAATAAAACGACATGTATTTAAGAAAGCTTACTACTGGAACAATAGAACAAAAGAGGTAAGCTTTGTAGTCTTATAAAATATTACTTAAAAAGCTTCGCTGCACATAAACTAAATGTATTCTTGCACAACATGTAACTTGAAACCACTCTTGGGTCCAATTTTTAGGAAATCGAACTTGAAATCGCTTGTCACATTTTTTCTGCTTTTTGTTAAGTCGCATTTTCAGAATGAATACAATCATCATTTTTTCTCATCTTCTTATAATATGAAACTGTTTATTTTGATTGACGCTCTACCTTAGTCATACGCATCACTTAACTTCTTGTAGTAATTGAATTGGTATTAACTTTATATAACTACATTAAAATAAATGTGTAAAATAAAAAAAAAGTACCGTAGATAGTACCAATTATAATAATTTTCTTATATTTTTGATAGCTTTTACAGAATACAGCCATCATCAGAACTAGGGCTTTTGAAAAAACCTGTTTTCGAAGTTTCACAAAAAAATGGATAATTCAATTAAAATAGCGAGAAAAAGTTCAATTTTTTATTTTGTTTATTTATATACATAACAATACACAACAAGAAATTATTTGGTGATAATATGATTTAAAAAAACACAAAGCGTCAACTGATCGTTTTGCAACAAAATTTCTTGATATCGAAAATACTCTTTCGCTGGGTAATGATGTCGGGCATATGGCCTTTAAGCCATCAAATAAAAGATCCAAATTTCATGTTCATTTGTTTATAGACTAGTTTATGGAAAATTCGGCACAACCGGTTACCAAGTTGAAAACCCAGTTTTCGAATGTCACAAATTTAGCCAAAAAACCGGTTTTTGAAAACCGACAAGCCCTTATCAGGACTATCAGTTACTACAAAACTACTCTTAAAACCATAGTTTCTTTTTAACTTGAGTGAATAACAATCAGTTCTCGAAGAACAATATCTGCTGAGATAAGACAAAAAGTTTTTGTGCTGCAAATTTTTAGTGGAAGCGGTTAAAAAAAGTAGGCAATTTTTTACTCTTGATGAATTATTTCCGAAATCAGTTTTAAATAATTGAAAAATTCATTGAAATTTCAACCATCTTTCATATCGTCATAATACGCAATATGGATACGAGACCCGCAGGTGCGATGGATAATAATACGGTATTGCCGTCTATCTCTATGCCATATCTCTCGTTTTCATACACGCATGCGAAATGTTTAAGACCGCTTACATACAGGGTGGACCGGAGGTCGCGAAGTTATTTATGGCCGGTGTTGTTCGGCAAAAGTAGCTTTCCTTGTGCGTATCTTTCTTGAAATATTTTCCCGTAATAAATCTCTTCGGTAGCCTCCCAAGGAAAACGACGCGAAACTTTTGCCCGGCCTTTAAACACATTGTTGTCTACGGAAGAATTCTTTTTTTTTATTATTTTAGTTGTTAGTAGCGCATTTGCATTTTGGCTGATAGATAGACAATATGGACTAGTGCAAACAATGTAGTCAGTGACTATTTTTCAGCGACAGCCTTTGAGCGATAACAATAACATTTATTTTCAGAATTAAAGACTTAAGTGTATTTAAGTGTTTTATACGTATATTGAATGGACGCTTCAGAAATCTTTAAATGCAATTGTTTCTCATTGTGGCATCAGATGAAAGGATATTTTTTATTAGTAAACGAATGAAGGTTATAGACTTGGGTGGCACGTATCAATCTCTCAGAGATCGGTTCCCATTTCACAAGGCAACGGGCCGCTCTCCCAGACATCAGTATTGCCACCTCCTGGCGATGATATTGACTTTGGTCAGAAAAGATCAACGTGCATCCCTCCAACAGCTTCTTTCCTGCGCCTTTCCAGCGTATCTCGCTCAGTCTTAAGATCTCATGGCCATACTTTCGCAAGATACGGGTAGCATGCAGGTCCTTTCTAGAAGTGCGCATGGTACGGACGTTGTACGCACCAATGCGCATAATGTATTTGTTGGAGAGGATTTTTTCTTCTCGGTCGATGGTTGTGCTGGGTTGTCTATTTTGGCTTCCGGGTGTCCGAGGCGCTTGTGGCGGTGTTCTAATCGGTCTTGAGTTTAAGGATGCAGAGTGATTAACCCTGCGCTCTCGAGGCCTCTCACAAGGACTCTAAGGGTCAGCTCAACCCTGGTTTTTCTGTCGGGGATTTCCTTCCCTTAGCCAGTGGCCTAGTTTTGAGGCGCCGGACATTCGCCTTGCGACCCCTGCTGTTAGCTAGAACATTGTTGCATTGCCCGATGGACGCCACGGGGAGGCCAGCAGATGGAACTTGCTGGTGTGCGGCATTTCTCACCATTTTAGCGTAGGCACGTCAACTGGCATTGACATGCCCACGTGGGACCCCCAGCCATTGACCACAGCACTGAAGGACAGTGAAGCTGACCCTGAACAATTTGAAGAACGTCGCGCTGATTATCGTAATCAGGACAAGGTTGTCAAGAAGTCTGCGCGACTTAACAAGCGCCGATTCTTGGATCGGCAAATTGAGACAGTTGAGGTGGCGGCCCGCAAAAATGATACCAAGAAGTTATTTTAAATCACGCGCGAGGTCTGCGGAAAGCGACCACCGACTCTTGGACCCATTCGCGGCCCTGACGGAGCAATAGAGTCAAACGCAGAAAGCGTTAAAAAGATTTGGAAGGATCATTTCTGCGAGGTGCTGAACCGACCGCCCACCCAGGACCCTTTTGACGTAACCGAAGAGTCTACATCTATGGACCTCTTCCGAGTGTTGCCCACACATGCCGAAATCATCTTGGCAGTGAAGAGGCTTAAAAACGGCGAAGCACCGGGTGGAGACGGAATACATTCGGAATATCTGAAATGTGGTCTTAACGCCGTCCTACATCCTCTCTATCACCTGATGGCCAGGGTGTGGGACAGTGAGCGTTGTCCTAAGGACTGGGTGGACGGTGAGGTGCTAGCACTCCACAAAAAAGGTGATCCCTTCAGCTGTAACAATTACCGAGGCATAACTCTTCTCAGTATTCCTGGGAAGGTAACGGTACACATTCTCTTGGCGAGAATAAGAGGTCTCATTATGAAAATACTTAGAAAAAATCAAGCGGGCTTCCTCCCTGGAAGGTCGTGTGCGAACCAAATACACAATTTTCGATGTCTCCTCCAGCAGAGCAATGAATTTAACAGTGCTCTTGCTTGTTGTTTCGTCGACTATGACAAGGCATTTGATAGTCCGCACAGACCCTCTTTGTGGAGGATACTGGATGCCCACGGGATTCCGCCAAAGACTGTGGCCATTATCAAATCCTTACATGAGAATAGTGCATGTTGTGTGAGAATCGGTGACTCAAATACCGAATGGTTCGGGATCACAACCGGAGTGAGACAGGGGTGCGTTCTTGCACCGTTCCTGTTTATTATTATCTTTGACTTCATACTTCGCATGTCAATTACGCCTGATCGAAGTGTAGCTGTTGGTCCCGGTCTGAAGCTGTGTGACCTTGAATATGCCGATGATGCTGTAATATTCGATAAATCCATTGAGGGCATCCAGGAGACTATTGATGGGTTAGGAACTAGCTCAGGTCGCATTGGTCTAAAAATTAATACTAGTAAGACCAATGTGATGTGTAACCAAACTTGTCATGACTCTGATAGGACCCTTACCAGCGCGGGTCATCGAGAGGGTTGACAGCTTCAGACACCTCGGCGTACATATCCCTGAAGATGGTAGTACAAAAAACGAGCTCGCCATTCGTTTAGGAATGGCTGGAGCCACATTCAACTCAATGCGGACTGTCTGGGACACACAGCTGTACTCGATTAAAACCAAATGCCACTTATTCAACGCTTGCATTCTGCCGGTAATGCTTTACGGTTGCGAATCGTGGCACCTGACGATGACTCAGAAAAACCGTATACTGAACGTCGAGAACAGATACTTTCGTCGGATAATGGGGGCGAGATGGTTTGATTTTGTGAGGAATTCAGAGATAAGGGAGCGTACAAGACAGCGTCCCGTCACGTCAGTGGTTATGGAGAGACGTTGGAACTGGCTGGGTCACGTGCTGCGGATGCCTCCGGTAAGTCTCAATCTTGCCTGCTTCTTCTTTCGACCGGTGAGATTTCTGCGTCCTGGACGTCCGTCGGGTACTATCCATAGGATGTACTCGGCGGAACTGAGAGATGCTGGCATATCATGTAAGGAAGTAAAGCTATTGGCGGGAGACAGGGAAACATGGAGGTGCCGCGTGGTGGCCATATGCTCCACATAGGGAGCGAACATGGCCAAAGAAGAAGAAATTCACTGCGTTTATCTATGATAAGATTTCTAGTTCAAGTCCTCAAACTTCCTTTTTAATAAAATCTCGACTTTGTTGTTCTTGACCTCTATTCTATTTGAGTTTGTGTCATTTTTTGTTGATTTTATTTTTGTATATATTCTGCTTAACAACTATCGGATGGGTAATTTTCTATAGTGTTGTTTTTAATGAAAAATAATTCTATGGAAAGAACCATTTCAGTGGTTCAATTTCATGATCCGACTATGAAAAATGATCTTCGGGTGTAAGTTTATAAATTCATAGAAAAAATTAAATGTATAAATTTTATGTTATTATGGGGACAGGATTCTTCGCTGCCATCAAGTGAACCAAAATCTCAAAGGCACCTGACCTGCGCTTCGGGGTAGGAAAAATATTTTTATCATTATTTACATTTTCAAACATTCTACAAATACAGCAAGAAACTATGTACCTGTGTACAAATACAGAAAAATTATACAAATTAATTCACTTTTTTAAATTTAAATTGCAGAACTGAAAAAAGCTGAATTCGTGAAAATATCACTCGTTAGTTTTTTGTTGTATAAAGCAAAAGTTTAATGCCAAATAAATACCTTTGTTCAAAAATGAGAAAACTTTCAATCACACGGTTCATTTATTTGTTATTTTACGAGACTGAATTTCATGAAGTGTGTAGTATATTATCTCAATAGATTTTTTTCTACGAGAACTTCTTATTTCTTTTGTTTTTTTTATAATGTGAGTAACGATATAAGGATATGGATAGGGCAGGACTAGTGTATAGCTAATCGCTCCCTTGACGTCCCATATCTTAGATAGGATGGGTAAGGGAAAATTTAACATATTCCACAAATAAATGCCTTCCAACACAAATCCGTAAATTGATATCAATATCTAATATAGAAACTATATATACTGAAATATCATCCTTTGAATACTGCAGTTAAATATACTGAGAATTGCATACATTAACTATTTCGTAAATAAATAATAGCCACCTGTGTGGTTGAGTGGTCAACGGTGTTGGCTTCGGCTACAGAGGGCCCGGGTTCAAATCCCGGTACGGACAGTTTTAAAAATTGATTTTTCAATCAATTTATGAATTTCTGTTCAAAGGCATGGATATATGTGATGTCTTGAATTCCCCCCTCTCACCCATCCTATCCTATGAACGGGGCGTATCGAGAGCGATTAGCTTACCACTAATCTTGTCTTAGCCCTATCCTTCTATCCCTACTCTCTTTGTAAAAAGAGAGGTTGAGCAACTGAATAACAAACAGTTCTCGTAGAAAACACTTCTGTTGAGATAAACTCCATTAGGAGTCCATATGCTCCACATTGGGAGCGGACATGGTTTAAAAAAAAAAAAAAAATATTTTAGATTTAGTCACAAGGCCAGGCTGCTGGTTCCTCACTTCTGCTCTAGTTTGTTAAGTTTGCAATCAATAAAGAAAAAAATATTTACAGAACAACAACAAAAAGTTACCAATACTGAATAAATTTGAAAGAGTTTAGATAAATTAGTTTAACGACAACTCTATTAAAATTCAGTCACCGTTATAGTCTAAGAAAAATTGCCTGTTATCATTAGGTGTTCGGTGGGTTAAAAATGAAGCGCGCAAAAGTGCGAGAAAGGAAAAAATAGAATGAACAGAAAGAAAATAAAAAAAAATCTTATTTGAGCACAGAAAACCGAGCGCTTAAAATTTATCTTCGCTCCATTAACTACTCGTGTTTACACACTTAATTCTCAATGTATTGCTAACTTGCTTTAGTCTGATAATGTTACCATTTGATTTTCAAATACAAAATCATTCATAACATAGCTTATTTAATACTTTTAATGATTTTATGAAACACGTACTTTGAGCTCTTAATCTTTCTGGCCCAAACCTTGCGCGTAGCTTTTTTGTATTATATAGGAAGAGCTTTAATTTCATTTTTTACTCGGGCCTTAGTTATATCCAGACATGATCAATAGTTGATTGAAGTATTTTTTTTTCAACCGCGTTCGTTTTCAGTGTGGGGGATAAAGTTACTGATTGAATTTATATCAAGAGAAGATTATTTTTAGAAAACTTAGCGAATGTTATTAGCGTACCACTAGTAGATCTATTAGCTAACCCTTTAATCTTTAAATTCATACTATCTTGATAAAAAAAAATTGAGACACTGAGTAACAAGCAGTTTTCGAAAAAAAACATTTCGAGACTATATTTGATTTTGAAAGCGGCAATATAAAATAAAAGCTTTTTTTTATTGAAATGAAGGATTTAAATCATTCTTTTAGTAAACAAAATGAGCTATGTTATTGTATATTCCAAAATTGACGATTTTTGTACGCCGTCATAAAATAGCATTTTTTAAGTAGTTTCATGATTTTCTGACATTGTTGATTTCGTTCAAAAAGACAAACGCCAAGTTCACCCGACACGTTTACAACTCTTTATCATTTCTCTTCAATGTTCTGCCACTTTTTTCATCTGTTTTTTTCCTATCAATATTCTTCACATGTGATAATATTATCGATACATCTTTAACGTGCTACTCACCGGTAGAAGCATTTTAAGACCATTTAAGAATACATTTATGTTCGGCTTTATAGCACTTTTCGTTATTACTGCTAGAAGACAATTTTGCGGATCCCATTAAAAACGTGTAGTTTAAAAAACTAACGATATAACAGATCTGCCTACAGTAAGCGATCAACGGTTTTTTTCTGCTAACCACAAATATTTCGTTTTGTTCAGCGATCAAATTATCTGTCATAGCAAAATCTTTGTAATTTTTTTAGACTTTCTTTGTGATTATTGTTTTTTTTAACGATTCAATATTACAGTCAAGCTGCTTGATATTTTTAAATAATATGAGATTTCTAAATTTCATTCCAGCAGAAGAGACACACATGTCTTAGATATAAAATGTCATAAAGCCGTGTGAACAATGAGTTGATTGAACTCGATAACTATAGATAGTTAATAAGATTAGGAAATTGGTTTCATGAGATCAGATTAACACCACAAAAGTATTGTCGTCATGACATTACGGGCAAACGACAAAAGTAAAGGAGAGCTTTTTTAAAACCGTATAGTAATAAGTTTTTTTTCTTGAATGTTGGCGGTAGAACGTTTTCTTTGCATTGATGAACAGATTCGACTCCGATGGTAACTAACAGGTTTTCATCATTCATCTTTAACTATGTTCTCTCTCAAGTCGGAACTGATTTCAAAATTTTCTTTCATCGACTTTTTCTTACCAAAATATCATTACCATGCTGAGGGTTTCGATGTGCACAGCAAATTCAGCTTAGCTTGTCTTTTAAATTTTGAGTTCCTATTTACATCTCTAAATCCTTCCCTAAATTGCGTTAACGCATCTCTCATACTGGTTTAATATCTAACTTATTTATCTGCAAAAAAATATTTTCAAATAAGTCGTGCTGCTCAATTTCTTTGAATTGCGTATGACACTAAAAACACTTTAATATTCAACGGTTTTCAAATATCACAAATACATTCAGGGATTTTTTTCCATTAGGCTTCTATGTAAATTTCCATCTCGAGAACTATCACTTTGGTCGTTTCTACGCACGGTGACCGGTATGTTAAACAGATACCCAAATAAATTTCCCATTCGGACGAATTTATGAAAATATTTCCAGAACCCGAATACATTACCTTGCTCTCCCGCTGGATATGAAAAATACATTTTGATAAAGGAGGCATCCCGGAATTTTCCAAGACGGTAACTTCGAGAAGATTGCCACGTTTTGTATAATAATATTGTTTGGGACCGAAACTCCAGCAAGGCTAATACTTTGATACTTTTCTAATAACATTTGAAAACATGAAAATTGTAGAGTATTTTTTCCGTTCAATATCTCAGTCGTCTTCCATATTTGAACGACCATCATCAACTATTGTTCGATGTAGGCCACTTTAGCTAAGAATCAACCTATTTGATGTGTGTTGTTTGTTTTTGTCCACCATTATACATTTCCAAACGTTCAAATAGCTAAGGGTGCGAAGAACTATTCATAATATTTCTATATAATTTATATTTCGAATAAATTAATCAATACTTATAAAAATAAACAAATTAAAATAGATCATAGCGAATCCGAGTTTGTGTTAAAATACTATTTTATCTTTACCTATATCATCCGCCCAAAAAATTAGACCAATGTGTGATCCTTGAAGCCTTCCTTGACAAAGCGGAAGATATCTGACACGCTCACATCGGATCTAATATATTATCTTTTATTGATAGTACAAGACAAAAGTTAAATTTCCAAAAAGTTAAGCCTACTACAGCGCTTTTCAGTTGTGCTACCATTGGTATGGTAACATACTTTTTGAATTTGATGGTAACTGCTACCATTGTGATATAGCGCACATCAAATCATATAATTTGACAAATAAAACAAACGAGATTCTCTTTTATGAGTTCCATAAATTCATTTTTGTTTCACCGAAAGTTTATAACACAGTTAAAATTTATTATGGTACGTAATTCTTAAAGATGTACAATAGAAAATTATTTTTTCCAGGCGAAGAACGGGAACGTTTCATATTTCATACAAAAATAACCCTTTATTACGACTGTAAAAATATAGTTTTTTTAGCGTTATAAATGGCACGTCAACCTTCATTGTCAAACGTAATGTTTCTTTACACTCGTCTGAAGTCACTGGCTTGTGAACGAGCGAGTGAGCGAGTGAACTGGCAGGCAGTGATGGATGTGGACAGCTACTTGAAATGACATGTCACGGCTATCCAGGGAAAAAATAAAATTGTTTTAATAATCGCTATCTATTGATACAGTTTTATGAAAAAAATTCGAGAGTATTTTTTTATTTTAAGTTTATCTCAAAAAAATAAATGTTTTGGTTTTTAATTGATCACGTTTTGGATGAATATCGCGTTCAAAAAAACGGCACTCCCTATTAAAATACAGTCTTAAATCTAGTATTGCTATTTTATTTTAAGTATTCTGTTGATACCAAAGTTATAAAATCAAAGCCGTAGAGTTTTGGTGTTTTCTGTGTAGTCGGAGTCGTAAAAAAGGTGACCCAAATCCTTGTTATTAATTAAATTAAAATAAAAAAAAGTTATATATATATATTTTAATGAATATTTAAAAAAAAATCATCTTTTTAAATCGGAGTAGGATTAAGAGTCGCGATTTTTTCACGAATCCACAGCCTTGGTTAATGCAAATTAAAGCTGAATGCAATAACTAATTTTTTTTTTTTCATTCGTAAAAGATAAAGGCACTTTTTGCAAATGCATATTTATTATTTTAAAACAAAAAAAAAAAAAGTTTTTACTGCTGACTTCAACTTTATAAATGTGATCAAAAGTGGTTTTTCTCTGACATTCTATAAAATATAACATAATTTAGATTATTCCACGTATTGTGCTACAAACTGTGACACGTTTTTCACCTATTTCAGAGGAATCATCAGGCAATCTTACTTTCACGATTCTTGTTTAAGTACGAATGATTTTAATTTTACTATTTTGATATGTAATAAAAATAAAAATAAAAACGGGAGGCAAGGAGGGGATGATAGAAAAACATCGTTTGAAACATATTGGCCTTTTAAAATGAAGACAAAATTTTTTTAGAAACCCGCAGAATTTCCAACTATTAATTCAAATTTCATGTATATTTTATTTCTTTTTGTTATTTTTTATTATTATGCTCTTAGTTTTCTGAATACTTTTTTGTTTTTTGTTTTTATATACTTTTCTTATCAGTATTATATTATATTTTTATTTATTTATTTAATTAATTAACATTGTATTAAAGTCTGTCTTACTTCAATATCTATCGACTTAACGCTTTAAAAAAGAAAAATATGTTTTTATAAAATTTCCAAATACTGTTTTTTAAACAAAAGCCTTCAAATACTTTTTGATAGGTAATTTACAAAATGAAAGACTTTCGTTAACTTCACGAGCCTTGTTATTGGTATTCAAGAATGACTTAAATGTATGTTTCTATTTTTAGTTAACATATCGTATGTCGGGCTCCATGGCGCAGCGGTTAGCGTGTTGGGCTTCCGTGGCGGACTTCACGGGTTCGATTCCCAGTACGAACACCATTTTTTCGATTTATCGATTTTTGTTTGAAGGCATGGGTGTTTGTGATGTCTTAAAATTCCCTTCCAACTTTGCCAATCATTTAATAATTGGTTGTAGCGAGAGCGATTAGCTAACCACTAGTCCTGTCCTTACCTTATCCTTCTATCCCTACTACTCTCTTTGAATAAAAGAGGATGCGCGACTGAGTAACAAACAGTTTTCACAGAAAATATCTGTTGAGATACCTCCATTAAGAGACCATATTCTCCATATTGGGAGCGGACATGGAAAAAAAATATACATAGCTATCTATGAGTGTCAATAAATTTAAAATAGTGTACTCCGAGACAAGAACTAAATATTAATAAAAACACAATAATCCTTTGTACTTCATTCCACTTTATTTAATATGTCAGGACCGGTTTCGCTCATTGCGAGCATTGTCAACTGATAAGAAATATAATTTAACAATGCTATTTATACAAAATCGAAAAGTTATACACAACAATTGGCATTGAAAAGAAATTGCCAATTACATTAAAGTGATTCTAAAATAACACAAAATTAAAATGTTCAACACATCTAACATATAATTAAAAAGTCATCCCAGATTAATAAATTCAGAATGGCGATTGAAAGTAATTACAAACATAATTAAAAAACCATCTGTTTCAAAATAAACACACTTTCGATATTGGTAGAAACTTTAAAGTTCTTTAAAGTTTAAAGTTCTTTAAAGTTCTTTAAAGTTGAAGTACTTTGTTGAATTAACCTTTTAGATTTATTTAATAGAAAGCCGGAGAATGTTCTTGATTATAACTCAGACAATTATATTCAATTCATGATGTAAGTATTGTTCGTTAATTTCTCGTATCTTGATTATTATATTCAACATTTACTAATATGTTCAAATGTGAGATCCGGTATATGAAATAATATCCGTTTTGAAATTTTATTATTTATTTCAGCGACTAAAATTGTATAAATTCCTTTCCGTATAAACCAAACAAATTTTAATATTCTCAATTTTTAAACCTATTTTTCTTTATTGTTAGTACGATATCCACAAAAATTAACAAATAAAACGATAATTCTTTTTTTGCCCAATTTAAATAGAGCATTCTTCGGTTGCTTAAAATATCACCTGCAATGTAGAGATGAATTAAAAATATGAGTATATTAATTGATATATAACATATCTGGTTATCATATAAAATATAAAATAAATTAGATTATTCCACGTATTTTGTTACAAACTATGACACGTGTTTCGCCTCTTTCAGAGGCATTCTCGGACAGACTTACTTTCACAAATGCTCACAGCTTGTAGCACGATACGTGGAATAGTCTAAGTTTTTTCATATTTAATATTAAAAATAACTTCCACAAAGTTCCGCTGAATGCGTTGAATGTATCTGGTTATGTTAACTGGAATTTCTGAGAAAAATTCTAGCAATTGAAGTAAAATTATCAGTTTTATATCATTGATTTATACAATTCCATACTTGCATGTTATATGGCTGAGTGGCCGAAGCTTTTGGGCGTTTGCGTTAGCTTTATTTACGGGCTCGGATCAAAGGCAAAAGTTTGTACTTTTTACACTACATACTTCCATCGATTTTACACTTATCCGATCACAACAACATGGTGACACGTGAGAGAGATTTAAAAAGTAATATTCGTTAATATTTTCATCTTCATAGTCTCACCAAGTCAACAAAAAAAGGAACTTATATAATTGAATAACATAAAACAAAGTATACTCAAATAAAGTTTTTTGTGAACACTGTAAAAATCTATATGATCCGCGCTGTGGAGTGGATATTATTAGATAGAAGAGCAAGAATTCAATAACTACATAGATACTATTGCGTCACAGTCTTTTTTTAAATTTAGCTGTAGTTAAACACTTCCGATTTTTATTGCATACTGTACAAAGTATGTAATACTTGAGATAAAACCACAAATATAAAACAGCGTGTGTGATATTTTTCTACCTGAAAAATAAACGCACGCCTAGCGAGGGAAATTCTTAACAAAGGTGAAGTAAGAACGAGCGTTACGTACTGTTTCCTTTTTGTTCCCTGGATCAACAATGGAAAATAATAATGAGCTACGACAATTTTACAATTAAATTTTATATTCATAAAATGTGATGTCTACATGCTACAAATTTAAAGAAACATTATATTTATCAATATGTCTTATTAAAAACTGTTGGAAAGCCTGCGAGGCCAAGCGTACAATTAGCTGGTTTAGTGTCATATTATGCATTATTTTTTGTTTTCAGAATCATCTTTGGTAAAAAAAACACTTATTTAAAATAAAATATTTTGAAATCGCATACATTTTTCATTAATACTATTCAACCGTGTCCGCATTCAATACACAGCGTATGAACTCTTTGTGGAGCTTATCTCAACATATTTTTTTTTTACAAGAACTATTGGTTACTTAGCAGTTTTAATTTTTCGAAGAGATTTAAGGACAAAGAACACAGCTAGTACCTAGTGATTTTCGTATTGCCCCGTTTTTTTACATCAGAAAGGTGGGAGGGAATTCCATATAAATATATATATCATTGACATCCGTTTTTTAACAGAAATCTACAAATCAATTTTTGATACTGTCCGTACGGTGATTACATCCCGCGAGCACTGTCACCGAAACCATCGACATTGATTTTTCAACCACGGACTCGGCATGCAAATGCAAAAAAAATACAAATAAACATTAAAATATACATTCAACTGATAATTTGATATATTACGTGAATGTTTGTTGATACAATAATCTCACTCTCACAAAATCTGAAGTTTTCACTCGCCTTCAAAAATTCTCGTAAAAATTATCACTAGTTGTAAAGTAATGTATTAAAAATCAATATTTTAGAAATAGAAAATACTATTGTTGCAGATTTTGCGGCTCCAGTTACTATATTTATTTCTAGTACTATTTTCACCTCCAAACACAAGGTATTGCATTTAGTATTGTTTTTGTATCATATTCAAAAACCTAACGATAGAGTTAATCCAAAAAATTCTTCTCAAATAGACGAAAGACTAGTCCTTAGAAACACAATCAGTGGACGAAGAATGTTTCAACAGTGAATTGTTGGAAAAAATCGTCGAAAATAACTAACGTCGATTAATTAAAATATTTTTAACGCGTTTACATTTACAGCATTCTGATTAAAAGGCGATGAACGGTGTAAAGAAGTACGCGGAAAATAAGAAAAATACGTTGAGGCTTTTCTTAAACAATCCCCGTTAACATAACCACAATTTATGGCTTTTCACCGACTCTCAGCTTCTAAAGGACCTTTTTTAGGTACCTATCTCAATGGTAGAGTTTTATTATGCAGGTGCTGAAAACCATCTTATTGATTATTTATTTGCAGTGATACGCCCATTACTTACAAATCTTATATAAGAGTTAAAAAACTTTTTGATTTTTCATTCAGATCTACGGTTATTAAAAATACATTTTGGCCACATACTGATAATCAGAGATTGAGTTTTTTGACCTTCGTTTTTCCATATTAAATCATATACATATATTTGCGCATTTGAAATGTTAAGGCTCATACATAAGAATAGATTCTGCATTTTTTTAAATCATTAAACTCGTACAACTTTTTCAACATTCATAAACTTTATCATCGTAACATTGTTGGCAATAAAAGTTTCTCAATCAATGTTTTGGATACACCAATTTGTTATCATTTTTGCGGCAAAAAATAGTTTAGACTTCTATTAAAGAAACATGATACCCGTAAACTACGAACGAATGATAACACACTGTGCTTTTTAGGTGTAGGTGTAAAGGACGGTGGTTCGAATCCAGACTGAGGTGCTTTTTTGTATGAGAATTCAATTTTTCAGCGATTCGATTTGTTTCATCAAATAACAGTGTATTGGAAAAATATGTCTTTAATATGAATAAAAAAATGGCGACAGTGAGGCTGTGGAGGAGGAAGGGGGAGGGGCAGGGGGGGGAATGTGGACATCTTACAGACGGACATTATCGACTATTAAAATATAGATTAATTGCTTAAAAATCATCATTTTATGGCTCACATGTAGACCGACGAGTGTCGAATTACAACGAGCTTTTACGACTACTCTTAATTATTGAGAATTATACCAAAACATGAAAGGGGTTTTTATTAGCGAGCACGATATGTTGTAACCGGTTAGTAACGGCTTATCTATGATTACAAAAATACTGGTTATGAAAAATTTATCAATTACAATTTCTTATTACTACTTAATTACATAATTATTTTGTTGAAACTGTAACATTTGCACAACTGCATTTTTCCCCCCAAAACGCTACACCCGTAACCACAATGTTGACTTGCAATACAATACTAAAGGTTTTCGCTATTCGCTGATGAATCAGTTGTTTATGTACAAAAAATCATACAAGTTTGTGTACAAACGAGACTCTCGCAGAAATAAAAGCAAATTGTTTTTTAAAAACGCCTGCAGTTCTAAACACTTAAACTTCTTAAAGTTGGTTTGCTATTTCCCATGCTCTGCAGCCAATTAAGGATCTTTTGCGTCAACTTAATCCCCAGAATTCTTTTCAAATATTGAAAAATATGCCACACAGTCAATTTTATTTTCCTTCTTTCTATTATCTTTTTGATAGCAATTTTCAAATACTGGTTTACTATTTTCTAAAAAAAACATACCTACAACCTATTTCATAAATTTATGATATTTTGTTGAACTTTTCATTTGCTTAGATTAGTTGAGATCATTTTTTTTATCCATGCCCGCTCCCAATGAGGAGCATACGGTTTCCAAATGGAGGTATCTCGACAGAACTGTTTGTTACTCAGTCGCTGAACCTATATTTTTCCAAAGAGAGTAGTAGGGATAGAAGGATGAGGCTAGGACAGGACTAGTGGTGAACTAATCGCTCTCGCTATTGATTATTATTATTGAAGGATCGAAAGAGTGGGAGGGAAATTAAGACATCACAAACACCCGGGTATGCCTTCGAACAGAAATTGATGAATCTATCGAAAAAATTCTGTTCGTACTGGGACTCGAACCCGTGAGATCCGGCACGGAAGTCATCAACACTAACCGCTGCGCCGATTATGACTCGACAGTTAAGATCATACTGATATTTAATGGGGACAGAAATTTCGTACAAGGTAGTACCTTAAAATCTTCGGTAATGTGGCACTATCTCCTAAATAGAATTATGCGTAGGGGTTTGTCAAAAAAACATGGACGCTTAAAATGTCTTTAATTTGCGGCTTTTCAGGGGATTTATTCTTATTTAATAAAAATATATATTTATATTATCTTGAATAGATACATCATCGCAGTTGTCTACGTTTGAAATCTATAAGTACAAAAGAAATTTAATATAAAATATAAGTATGAATTTCCAGAAGTAAATTATTATAACAACCCTTTGTATTATTATTTGAGTTAAATTTAAGGTTTTTGAATTAAGCATAAATTTTCATATTTTACGATTAAATAAATAATAACATATTTTGTGAATTTTACCAAATATTTAGTTTCTATCGCGAAATGCTAAATTATTAAAGTTTGATTTTTGGCGGCTACTATCGAGTCCTCTATTTTATATAAGCATCCAGCAAATGAAACACTCTAAAGATCTCAGAACGAACATGAATTTTCCGCGAAAAAGCATCTACAATCAAATTAATATTATTTAACACAACGATTTTTATATTAGTAGCAAACCCCTCCAAGGACGAGCGTGAACATATGGTAACAGTAAACACCGTTGTCTATTGATCCCACTATAAATCCCTTTTCTACCTGAATATCGTTGCTTTTACTCATACTTGGTTAAAAAGGGTACAGATATACTATATAATTTCATTTCATTTCTGTTGGCGAGTAGTCACACTCTAGAGCAGTGGTCACCAAACTACTTGGCTTACTTCACTCATACTTCAACGATATTACAGCAAAGGTCAATATTAAGCGGGAGCCGCTCGAATGCAAATTGCTCGGATGCAATTCTTCGAATGGAAATTGCTCGAATAACAAGTTCCTCGAATAACCAATTCCTCGAACGTCAAACGCTTGAATTACAATTTGCTCGAAATTTTACTGGACGAAGAATATAACATTCGATACTTAAATACAGTCGAACTTGATTTATTACAAGGAAAATGAGACCGACTCGTCTTAAAGACGAGGAAACCATAAACTAAAATTTCAACGAATTTTTCTTCATAACATCCGAGATCTCGCTAATTTCGTGATCGTAATAAACGAGTTCGACTGTATGTGAAAACGTAGTAACTGGTAACGTCAAACGCTTGAATTACAATTTGCTCGAAATTTTTTATAAAAGTTTAAAGATTAATTGCTCATTCTTTAAAAAAATATTTATGCAAGTCGGGAAATAAAAATCATAAATCAAAAAAAATCATAATAAAAAAATATTTTTTATTTAAGTTGCCAGTGGTGGAGTGGAAAAGGTCGTTGGTTTTGTTTTCGGAGGTCACGGGCTTGAATCTTTAATACGTACACTTTTTAATCAATTATTTTTCAAACTAATTATGTATTTCTGTTTAAAGGCACACATATATGTAATTTCTTGAAACCTTCTCCCCCATTCTTACTAAAAATTGGGCGTAGCGATAGTGATAAGCTAACCGTTTGTTCTGTCTTAGCTCTAGTCTTCTTAATTAATTCTCGTGATTATTTTTTGATAAAGAGTACTTACTTATCCAAAACTTCTGCGATATCTTGGCTACAATATTGAATGACAATTGTTGCATTATGGAAAAATTGAGATCTTGACATGGCGAATCTTATGATATTAATAATTCAAAAAGTTGTTTTGGAATTGTTTTAGTCTTTAGTATGTGCACTTTATTCTATTTATCTATTTATATTCGTTACAACTTTATAATATAAGATATTTTTACATTTGTTGTGATATTTTATTATATTACGTTGACTTACATAAATTGCTTCAGATGATTTATAACGTTACAGATGTATTGAATTTATTTGCGGACCATGGACGTGAACATGTTTTGTGATTTTGATTGATAAACGTATAACTAATGAACAAATGCTTCACAACACGTGGGCCGCGACCGCTGGACTTTGTAAGGATGTTACATACATACTATGTTTATATGAAAAATTGTCAGATAGGTTTATATTATACAAAATTGTATTTTTGAACAAAAATAGTAATCCAAATCTCTAGGGGTAGGAGGGTGGAACTTTTTTATAGTAGGAGCCGTGGTACGAAACGCTTGGGAAGCTTTGATATATGTCTCCGTTATCAGCAAAATGGTTATACAATATGTAATAAAATAAATCATTTCATTTCTTTTGATTTCCACAAACGATTTAATTTCCACTTAATATGAAACAGCATTTAATATATTAGTCTATTTCTGAGAAAGAAAATCAAAGAATCATGTTATTTTGGAAAGAATTTAGTTAATACTAATCAAAGTAAAAAATAAATTATTTAATTACAAAATCAATTATAAATGCCATTTAGAAAAAACCATCCAGTTAAAAACGTAGGTCAGTCAACTAAATATTTTAATATTCAAATAATTATGTATGTAAATTATTTTTAAAAATGTTCTAAAAGTTTATTGACGTCTTAAAATTAATATTTTTATTTTTAATTATTCAACTTCATAATAAATTTATTTATAATTAAATAGTTGTTTTATTTTTTTTATTATGTAATGCTAGCAAAATATGATGATTTTCTCTAAGAAATATTCTGCCTATAATACACGCGTACTACTATATATTTTTTTTACTTTCAAAATAAACAATGAATGCCTTCATATTCTGTATAAAACCATCAAAATTAATGAAATGTAGAATAAAATTCATAGAAAACAATAAATAACAGTAAATTATCGCGATGTTTTTCGTACAAAAAAACACAGAACATTCTCAAATTTTTAACTCAGTGTGATTGGAAAGTGCCAATATTTTAGCATGAAATTTATATGTATACTTCAATAGCTTGAACGTTCGAAGAGAAATGTATCTGGCCATATATTTCTTTCGACTTATACGAGGCCAAAATGAGAATTCCACCATTCTTGAGAATGTGAATCTAAATGTTCCTGATTATTTTTTGAGAAATCGTGGACATGAATTGTTTGTTCTCCCAAGGTGTAGAACCAGCCTGCCAATGGGGATGCCACTGGGGAGAGCTTTAACTGTGTTCAACAATATTGCTTCGGATGTCGACATATTCCACGTAGACGTGGGTGAGTTCCGACGAATACTATTTTTTTATGTATTAAAATAGAGTTCGTCGGACCTTACTCAGTTGACTTCCTTGCCACTTTTTTTTTACTGCTTTTAATATTAAATTATACTATTTTTTTTTCTCCATTGTAAAAGTTTTAAATTTATAATTTGTCAACCTTGTACAATTTTAATTAAATAAATAAATAAATTATTCCAAATTATTATGTATAGGCTTCATTCTCCATAACTAAAATCATTGAACGGAATATCATATAAAATCATTAAAAATACTTACTCAACACATACATTACTATCAGAGACGTGCATAGTATATCTCTTTGTAGTTCTTATGTATTTAGCGGTTTCTTATATTTACTATTTATTCGAAGATTATCAATCTATTTACTCTGTCAACTATTCACCTGAAAAAAAAATGTTGATTAAAAGTTCATTATATAAATATGCATTCAAAGTTTTCTTATTTTCTAATCATATAATATATATTATTTTCTAATCATCTATATCAGTGCTTCCCAACCTGTGGGCCGCGCCCCTCAGGTGGCCGTAGGATTTCTTGCGGGGGCCGCAAAATTCAGTAGAAAGTACAAAAATCTATATATTTAAGTCAATCAAATCGGTGTTTCCTATATTGGGGGCCGCGGAATTTCTTAAGGGAGCCGCTGGATTGGGTTGGATAGAAATTGAATTCTGGGGGAAAAGTATAGAAAATCGAGGATTTCAAATTCGTCGGTGAGCTAAAAAAAACTAGTTTCTGTGACAATCTAAAGAAAAGGTATACCAAATCACAGATTTCAAATTCCTCGGTGAGCTAAAAAAAAAAACGAGTTACGGAGACAATTGAGGAGGGCCGCGGATTATTTTTTTAGATTAACAGGGCCGCGGAACGAAAAAGATTGGGAAGCACTGATCTATATACATAAAACAAAGTGGGATTATTTACACCACGTATAACTCAAGAATGGTTGCACGGATTTTTATGATCTTTGTTTTATTAATTTTTTCTCCGCCTAGAATAGCAGAAAAAGCATCAAAACATTGGGAAAATGTCACAGAAAAGAAATTATGAAGAAAATAATATTCCCATACATTTTATTTTTTTGAACGTTGCAAATGGAACGTGGACATTGTATGACACTGTTTCCTGTTTCTTGTTTTACTGTTTTCAGTAAATCCACTAGAGTGCGTTGATTACATTATACTTTGACAGTTGACTGCTAGCTATGTATACATGCTTCGCGATTTTGAGTTTTCATCGATTTTTATTAAGTTTTACGAGTTTTCACCGATAAATCATTCTGATGTGAAAATCTATTTATTCAATTATGGTCAAACACGGGATTCATGGCTTATAGCGGGAACAGTGTATTTTGATTGGTTTATAATGTGGCGCGACTTCTGTGAAATAGTATTTAAACGATATTGTATACGAAGCAGACCGTTCATACGATGCATTGCAATACCCGCTGATGTTTTGGCAAAGAGACGATGAATATTACTTCAATACCAATATTGAGCCCATTGAGCGGTGGGTATCGAAATCATCATTTTCATTTCAACATGACAATAGTTTTACACAGCAAGAAGGTTAGCTCGATGAATTATTACGCATAACGTTTTTTACGCATATTATTATTTCATTGATTTGAATAGAATGCACCAACTTGGCTCACGATTAAAATACACTGAACTCCGTTTTTACACGATTTAGAAATAACACGGTGCAAAAAAAGAAAAATAAATCGACCATTCATTTAAAAATTTGGACAGAAATATTACACAGGTTCTGGATATCTCAAGAGATGAAAGCGATGTCGTACAAAATGCTCTTAAACGGCTTCGTCTATTGTCTCATAGCGATAGTAAATAATTTTTGTTACCTTTGATTTTTTAAAGTATTTTTTAAATAAAATTAAGATACAATGAGCAATAATACATTTTATTTTTTGATATCCTTAATTTATTTTTATGCAAGGAAACCTATCTACCACAAATTTTAATATATTTGTTTACACGTTTTCTTTACTCGATATCCCGTTGAGCGTATCTACCGTGTAAATGTGGAGTTCAGTGTAAAGTTGTTCTACTGAAAAGGGAGCACATATCGATTTTTTTTAACCATGCTCGCTTCAGATGCTGTAGTGCATTTTTTTGTATGTATAAGTTGTAGATAATCGATCATTATTAATATAAATACTTTCTTGAATAGTAAAGGGAAGCGCTGATAAAATTAAGATTGTTTAATTGAATAAATCATTTATTCCATAGATAAAATTGTTATTTTAAATTCGTTTAAATATTTAATAGGTGGCGATTATAAAAAAAAACGTAAAACATGTCATTCGTAATATAAAAATAAATCATATTTATATAAGAGATTGATTTAATAAAACTTATCATGTCTGGCAGTTTGTTAGTCAAGTTAGGAATGCCAACGCCAGATCGTGGAATGAACGACGCTTTCAATCTAGAATTGGAACGTGAACATGAATATGATCGAGATGCATTGAACCAATCAGATCGAACGAATTTACCATTGTTAAACCCCCAACAGAAGGATGTGAACGATATGTTAATGAAGATAATTGATGATAGAAATGGTGGCTCCTTTTTCTTCGATGCACCCGATGGAACTAGGAAGAGATTTATCATGTCATTGATTTTGGCCACTGTTCGTGCGAGATCCGAAATTGCTATAGCAGTTCCTTCTTCTGAGATAGCGGCTACGTTGATAGAAGCATGCCGAATGGCTCATTCAGCGTTGAAATTGCCGTTAAACTTCCAAACGACTGAAAAACCGACATGCAATATGGCGAAACACTCAGCAATGGCAGAAGTTTTGGTAGCGATTAAAATCATCAACTGGGAAGAATGTACAACGGCGCACAAACGCGCTTTGGAAGCACTCAACCGAACTATGAAAGATCTGCGCAGTGGCTCAAGATGTTTTGGAAGCGCAATGATTCTACTATCTGGCGATTTCTACCAAACACTACCAGTCTTTTCAAGATTGACCGCTGCCGATGAAATAAACGCTTGCATCAAATCATCGACTCAGGGGCGCTATGTAAGAGATTTAAGCTGACGACAAACATGCGCGTTGCATTGCTAAGCGATCCATCTGCCGAAGATTTCTCCAAGCAATTGCTGACTATTGGTAACGGCCGTGTTCCTGTCTACGAATCGAACGGATTGATTTCGTTTCCGCCGATTTTTTGCAATTTCGTCTCAACGAAAGACGGCTTCATCAACAAAATGTTCCCAAACATCTAATCACAAAAATCACAATTGGTTGATTGAACGAGCAATTCTTGCAGCAAACAACAAAGATGTGGATCATTTAAACTTCACAATTAAAATCAAATCATTGTTCTCTTGCATTAATTCAAATCTATCGACCATGTAACAAACGAAGACGAAGCAACTAACTATCCAATTGAATTTTCAAACTCATTGGATCCGCGTGGCACAATTTACAACTGAAGGTTGGCTCGGTAGTCATTATGCTTCAAGTTGTCAAGTTAACACAACATTTATTGATTCTGAGGCGGTGCGAAGTTCGTAGTGTCAGCTAGTATAATATATATTGTGCAGAAGTAACTGCGCAATTCTTAGAAACGTGCATTGGACATAGCAGAATGAATTATTTTCATCTCTTCTCTACAATTTTTAACTGAACCATAATTTTTGTGAAACAATATCAGCATACAGAGCCACCATAGTTAAACGAGATCCCGAATTATATACTTTTCTTTTTTTATCATATCCACTTCCAAAAAGAACCATAAAGATTAAAGACTTATTATAGACTTTGTCTGAATATAAGATTTTCTACAAGAACTGCTTGTGACTTAGTTGCTAAACTTTTCTTTTTCCAAGAGATAAAAGATAGAAGGATAGAGGAAATACAGGACAAGTCGCTTTCGCTTCTGATGTTTTAGGATCGAATGGATCGAAAGGAGTTTATACATTACTGAACAGAATTTGCAGCTGAAGTCAATGACCACTCGGCCACGGTCCTTTGACACTTTTATATTAAAGTTATCTTACATTTATTCTGTTATTCTTGTTTAATTAAATATTTTGTGTAATTTTGTCGATGCAAACCTAAATAGCATTTTTTTAATTACGCAGTATACGTTGGTCGCAACACATTTTTCGTGTGTAATTAAAAAAGTACGCTACTGCTCTATGCATATGAAATGGAATATGTTTTAATGAAATGAGCTGAAACTGCAACTAAAAGCGATAAAAACAAATAAAAAACGATTATCCCGGTATTACTCCGAAACCAGCTGAACGTGGAGGTTTAATTCAAATTGCATCTATTTCCCAGAAATATTTATTTCATTTTAATTGGTTTTGCATAATTTGAAAAGCCTTTTAATATTTCCAAGTCAATTCTTGAATATAAATCATTGGATTAATATTGAAATTCTGTGATTTCATGTTACATGTGTTTGCTGTATTTATTATATCAGGGTTTCTTTAACTGTGTTCCAAGGAACACTGGTGTTCTACCGAACTTGAATAATTGTTCCACGAAAACCTACATAATTTGCAACAATTAATAAACAACTCAATAATTCCGAAAACTGATAAAAATTACACATAGCGGGGCTCGGAATCCATTTTCGTGACAGCTAATATGACAGAAGATATGAGATTCCAGAACCAAAAAATCATTAAGAGCCTTATATACTCATATTTTATTGATGTCTTAAAAATAATAACTTTACAAATAAGAACTGTTTTAATAATTTTTTTGTTGTGTATTATGAATTATCTATCAGAAAAAAAGTTCCGTTAAAATTTCTGAATTTGCGAAGTGTTCCATTGAAAAAAAGTTTTATAAGCTCTGGATTAGATGAACACGTGGAACTTAATCATTTTAAGAAAGCGATTTAACTAACTTTAAAACTTATTATAAAGTTCAAACTATCTGGAATGAAAAAAAAATACACATTGCTTGAAATATACGACAAAAGGTTTCTGGAAACGGTTGCGTTTTAAATTGTTTAAATAAGGTCTTAGAAAAGAAAGATTCTATTGTGCCAGTTGTGCCTTTAATAAAAAAATCTCACTGTGACGAAATGCCAACATCAAATATAGTATATATTCAAGTACGTACAACACCAAAGCCCCCTATAGTGAAAGCCATGCTATAGAGTTGAAAACAGGCACTTTTTTCAGATGAGCGGTCCGGATTCATAATGTTCAAAGTAATATCACATCATTATGAAATCATTTATTTTTGTCACTTTGTAGGAAATACATATATATATAATTATATATCTTTTCAATTAAATCTTTTTCAAAAAAAGGAAAAATCACATTTTCTAAAAAACCAACGTCATTATTGGGATTTTAATCAATTAATATTAATCTCAAAATTTAATTGTACACACTGGTCGTTACTCAATCTTTCCATTTGATTTCTCAAATCATATCAGTAATCAAAAATCAGTAAGTCAAACTAGGGTAGCACAATTCACTTTATTATTTTTTTAAATATTTTTATTGATTAAATCATCATTTACTTGGCATATTGCCATTATTATATGATAAAAGACGCAACATTTATTTCATAATATCACAATAGGCGGCAAAATCTTATGTAATATAATATGAATTCCGCTTGTTTATGTAATTTATAATTAATATTCTATATAACTGTGATACTTAAAGTTAAATTTTAATTGTTTTTACCAAACATCGGATTTCTTGCCATTTGCTATATTTCTTACAATCATTACTTAATTTTCATATATGGCTCTTCCGATGTATCGTAAATTGTAAATTAATAACACCAACGAATCACAGAATTTCCATACAAGAAATCTTTTAAGCATACATGTTATATTTAACGAAAAATAAACTCATACATTGGAATTTAGAGTTGATCTACGTATAACCGCCATACAATTTGTTAGTAAAGGATGGGATTCAACGGCCCGTTCATAATTTGCTGATTTTCTACGGCACTGCTTGGAACTTAAGACTGCTATGACAACACGCATACATACATTATTTAATACAAACCCAATTTCTCCTGACAGTACAAAATAGCTGTTTTATTTTCAGAAATAAATTATTTTCCTGATAAGAAACATTCTACGCTAGGAATAAACCTTCCATTTCTGAAGAAGAAGCCATACTGATTTTATGAAAAAGGTTGCTATAAATTTTCCGAGATTAATCAAATCATGGGTACAATTTCATGAAATTTTTCAACTTTGAATATGTACAAATTTGTTATTCGGATGCTTGACAAACTAATTACACTTTTTCATTATGTAATATAAAACTGTAGAAAATGTTAAGGTATTTAGCAGCCACGGGCAAACCGCGGCCCGCGGGTAACATTCAGCCTGGCGCTTTTTTCTTCTGTTGACTGCGATCTATAAGCGTATTTCTCCAGAAGATTTGTTTTTTGCTTACATAAATAAAAATACTGTTTGTTTCATTTTCCGGGAGAGCATATCAGCTATGAAAGAGCATATTGTTACAAGACATTACTAAGCTTAGCAAATATGGTATTAATTTATCTGCGTAAGCAAAAAATAAAACAGCTGTTGGATTGATTTAAAATTTATTTAGACAACAAAATGTTTTCATACGGTAAATGATTGAAGAAGAATCTTCTACAGAAACAATTTTTGTTATTTCCCATGTAACTTCAAAAAGCCACAATACATTTCCGGAGACTATATTAAAGACTGTACTGAAGCTTTTGGAATTAATATATTCCCTGACATTAAGCACAAACTTGAGAAGGCTAGGTTTATGCGAATTCTTAGAAGGATTAAAGGTATTGATAAAAAAATAAACGAGCAATTACAAACGGTATTCGAATTGATGACATAATACTTGATAGCTTTCGACGAAAGTAACGACCAAAAGTATAAAGTGGATTTACTTCTAGCGTGTTAGAAAACCGCGACTTCGCTGAATGGTTGGGATGCACAGGATCTTCTAGTGCTGGGGGTCAGCGTCTGGCATAGGATGGTAAAGGATCGAGTGGAGTGGAGGAAATTGATTGAGGCGGCTAAGGTTCACCCCGGCGATAAGGGTGGCGTGCAGCGTGCATGAGCTTGCATGTCAAACACTCTGGCCACTCTGGATACATATGTTTGATATGCACGATGCATTGAAGACTCAAACGTTAACTTCATTGTGAAAACTCCAAATACAGATGTGACAAATGTTTGGTAAATTGCGAAATATTTCTTATGATTCGAAAACATTCAAAGTTTTCTGTTCATATAAAAGAAAAAAAAATCTTTTCATAATTTTTGGGTAATTAATCAGGCTAAGGATAAAACTTATTTTTTTTCGGCTTAAGTACCGTCGGGTATTAGATCCGACGTCATTGATAAGCGGTGTTCAAGGCTTCGAATTCCACATAGGAATGTTTTAGAAATTGTATTTTTCTATCAAATAATGGCTTTGTGTTTGAAGATATGGTCGATATCCGATTTATTTGATCATAAAAACAGTATGTAGTTTAAAATGTTGAATTCTTTAAACTATTGATGCTATCTATAATGAGGATAATTATTGAAGATAGGCATTCAAAAATCCATTCCTTGTTGGACAATATTTAGTATAAAATTGAATCTGATATTTTTTTTATTTCACTGATAAATTGTGAAACGTGTTTTTTCTCTTTGAGAGATCAGTTTTAGCACGATTAGTGGGAATAACAAAAATAAATTTGACTCTGACTGAATTTTCACAAAGGTACCATCGGTTACGAAATAGGAAACTATATATTAAAAAAAACACACATAATAAGTATGGTTTTCATCACAGATTAAAGTTATAAAATCCAACACTTTCGCAGTTTATTTTCGTATAGATATGTTTTCTCATTTACACAAAAAAAACATTGTATGCATTTTGCCGCTGTTGTTACTAGGCCCCTTAATTTTAATTCATTTCACGAAATGTATTAGGTATTTGAGCGATTTTTTATTACCCATGTGATGAAGTCATCGCTTATTTTATAAAATTTATTTAAATAAAATTAGAAATAACATGATATTCAGACGATAAAGAGATAAATTGGTCAAGGAAATGACGTTACCTAAGTAAGTAAAGACCAACGTTTCGGTGAAACTTTAAATATTTCTTCTAGACAAAGAACGCCAAACTCCAACCGTAGTATATACTAGAAGACTTTCAGAGATATCGAACTCGCAAGTAAGTATCTTGGGTACAGGAAGGAGTCAACAACTGTATTCAAATGACTATTTTCGCTCGCTTTCATTTCAATTCATTACTTCGAATGTATAAAACGGTATGGATAGTTCGACATGTTATATCTTAATTTTACAGACGTTTATAGTATTCCAGGTAATAAATAAGCTAGGCCGATATTTTGATTTTTTTTATAACATGGTACAATTTTTAATGCCACTCAAGATCAACTGGCTAAGAAAAGATATCACATACACCCATACCTAAGACCAGATTCAAAAATCAGTTTATTATATCTAATCTTGTTCGTGTTGCAGGAAAACGAGTGCTCGCTTTTTAGTAAAGTATAACATTCTCTACAATACAACTATTGCTCTATAGATAGTGGGTACATCCGATACCTTTGTGAATATCAAGAGGGTTAAGCACGATCGCGATAAAAGAATCGAGAATTATTGTAAAAGTATGGAATCATACCAAAAGTATTTTATTTGTTTATATATAGTTCTTGAAACTACTTACTTCTCAAATCTGTGGGCATTCCCACGAGCTTATCCTTTTCGCCAGCAATGGCTTTGAACTCAATGATACATTTATTTCTTATATAAACACGAAACATTCATTTACTAAACGTCAGTTCAAGTTCATCCATACACTTGAACGCCTGAAGATGCCGAAAGGCGAAACCCGGGTCGTTAGTGACAAAATCTGTGAGAATGTACATAGTTTGAACAATTCAAATTTAAGATTTATTATGTTGATATTTTTTTAATCTAGTTCTTTTTTTTCTTATATAGTTCGACGATTCGTTTTAAAATTGTGTATTAAAACCTGTGACTATTTTTTTGTAAAAAACGAGATAATACATCACATTTAAAACCGCCCAGGCTTATTTCGATGGCAAGGTAATTAATTATTTTATGGTCAATTCGTTTTGTCTGTGCTTGCAGGTGGGATTTTCTAGATTGGCTTTTTTGTGCAGCATTAGGTTTTTTAAATCGGTAAATAGGGGAGGTATTTAAAAGCCTCTGCACTACGTGGTCAATCACATACAAGTAAATTCTTTCGTGTCATTCACTTTCAAGAATACTCAGACGTGATACGTCGGTTAACCATATGTCAAGATTTTATTTTTTAATGCAGGTCTCAAACTTTAAACTAAATTAATATAATATCCTCCAGATAGACACATGTTTGGTAGAAATATATTATTTAATGAAATGTAAAACATCACCTTATTAAAGATATTTTTTATATTTGTTAAATGATTTAATAATAACGTATCCCTGGTTTCGTTTTTTAAACTGTCCTCTTCTAAATCCTTTCAATTTACAGCATTCAGTATTATTTAAGAGAGAGTTTGTAAACTAGTGCAGGGTTTCCCAAACTATGTTCCGCTGAACACTTGTATTCCGTGGGACCTTCATAGGTGTTTCGTAAAAATTGGCAATGGTAATCTACGCTGCAAGACATTTAAACATCTTCTACTCCATATTGAAAATCGAGTGATAGTAAATCTCCACTGATGTTTAAAACGTCAAATATATAGGCAAAGGTGGAAATTTTGAATCACTAAGAGATATGTTTACTCATATGTTTATATAACATGTTTTAAAAACAATTAATAAATACATAAAAAGTGATATAAAAACATATATTTTTTCAAAATTTTTACTATGTATTATGAAATACCTTGACTAGAAAATTAGCTGTGTTCCAGTAACATTTCCAGATTCGCGAAGTGTTCCATTGCACAATAAGTTTGGGAAACCTTGAATACCATAATTTTTAACACTCTCGTCCCAGATGGTGCTACTTGGCATCTTTAGTGACTCAAGCTCACGGTTGAGCTCAAACTGATAATTAACTCGATAGTTTAAATTGATAATATATATATTGACTGTGGAAAGGGAAAAGGACGTAACCCACACGTATCAAATTTTACAGGAGGCGCAAAAAACGTGTTTTGATGAATTTGATCCATATGCAAATTATGAATTATACACAACCTTGAAGTGCACGGAGACTTCTAAACTGGTGTTTAATTGTTATAATCTAATATTAATTAAAAAAAAAATCTAGGAAAAACCTTTGTTTCAGTCTTCTTTCTTGGTTTTAATTTTTACAAGGTCATCTTTTTCAAACTTAAAAGCTTAATTTCGATACTTATACGGCATTTGCAGCTTGCATCCTTTTGATAAAACGTGTATTAAGTTTGATACATTGTGATTATCGTAAAAAAAGTTGTTTTGAAAATACTGTGGGTTACGTCCTTTTTCCTTTCCACGGTCGATATTATGATAATTAGGAAAAAGTATGATCACAACGTCTAAGACCTATGTTGGTGACCAGAATTTATTCTAATACTAATTTGATATTAATGACGTCTAAATTTATTGAGAATTCATCAAATCAGTATTAAAATTATTTGCTTACATGTTATCAGTGTTGCTTTGCGATAAAAAAAAAATCATGCCACTGACAGAGACTCGAAAACCCGTGAGTTTCGATGCGAAATGATTGTGTCGGATATTGAGAGTAGAAGAGAGCGAAAAGTGATTCGACTTTGTGAGATTTGGCGATTTAGGACTAGACAAGGCAGCGCCTTTTCAATTCAGTGGCCTAGGCTTATTGTTGGAACAACCCGGGACATGTGACACATATGTCTCCGGAGAACCTCAATTCTGCTTATCTATTCCTCCAACTGGCTTGTTTCCGGCATCTTGAACCAGCTGTCGCTAACTTTGGGTATACCGTAAGAAAATTTTGGTGGTCCAGTGGAGTAACGTCATTAACTCTTGCGGCTCGGAGACTAGAAAAATACTTGTCAGCCGATGGGGGTCTTTTTTGACCCCAGTGGTTTCCTCATTATTGGCCTTATTCTTATAAAATTCAAAAAAAAAAATAGTCCAAGGGCTTAAAAATACCTCTTTGCATCATTCCTCATACATTTTTTTATAAAAATCTGTGTTTTTTTAATAAATAATCATATTTTAAGTTGCGCGTAAAAAAGGCGTCATGCCAGCACACATATGAATTGACTACTGACTGAGTGTTCTCAGCGTTCTAAGTAATCTAACGAACAATCGTTATCGCGGGCGCTAATCACCTGATAAGCGTTATCGCGTATTTATATAAACTACAAAAGGTCCAAAAAACTATGATATAAGAATACCTTAATTATAAACATTGCATCACCCATATTAAAATAGATATTTAAGAAAATGTTGGTGTTGGGTTCGCATTTCTTGAGCTTAGAAACGGAAAAGTTAGTAAAAAAATCATTCAATATTGTATATAAATTTATACCACGTTTTTTTTCAAAAGAATATATTACTGGACCGTGAGATCTGAAAGGTTAGCGACCGCTGTCCCAGACGACCGTCGAGTAATGTTTATGACGACTGTACTCGGTGAATGTGAACTAAAGAATGTTGGCATGTTATGAAATAAAAGCAAAGTAATCTCAAAGGTGTCATGATTAAACGTAACAGTGAATATTGTCCAAGAAACTCACAGTTATTACTAAGATCATTTAATATGTAATTTCCATTTCTTCGTTCGTTTGCATTTAGTAAATGAGCGGTCACCCTATCGACTGCTTTAAATTTAATGTAGTCAGGGTAGAGAAAGACAGTCTCAAACGTAAAAAGTCCGTTCATAAAAGACGGATTCAGGGTATCAAATTAAGTTTGTTTCGCCCGGCACGGTAAAGTGACACGCGTACAAAGTCAATTTGTTTTTTTTTTGTCTCAACCCTTAGAACGGTTTTTGTTTTTGTCTTGACTGTGAGATTGCCTTATCTTCTTGCTAAGTCACGATTCAAAAAAAAAGTCTCAGAGCTTGAATGTAAGTAGTATCTTTAAAAATTTAGTGTACTTCAATGAAAATTCCATTTCTGAAACAACGAAATATTCATTTTAAAACACGACAGGAAAAAATTAGGAATTTGAATTGTTTGAATTTTGTACTTTTCCATGAGTTTTGTCGCTAACGACCCGGGTTTCGCCTTTCGGCATCTTCAGGCATTCCAAGTGCACGGATGTACTTGAACTGACGCGTAGTAAACAGTTTGTATCGTTTATATACAAAAATATAAGTAGATCACTAAGTTAAAAGGCTATTAAAATGTAAATTATCGAAAATTCAATGAATTAAGTGGGTTTGTTATAGGGGATTTTTTGAAAATATTAATGACCAGATAATAACATAGGAATGTTTAAAATAAATCTAGGGTTTTATCCGACCTATTTATTATGAATGAGTTGATTGATTTTAAGCCTTCGAATTAATATTTAATGATAGTAAGTGCTTGAATTATTAATAAATGACAATTATTTAAAAGGAGTGCAACAATGGCGAATTTGGTTAATAAAGTTGCTCGTTTAAAATTGGCAAACTGTTAAGCTGAGCTCGATTAATCTCTAAGATTTCTTGGTAAAATAATTTAAGCTCGCCATTGTTAGTATGTAACAAATCAATACCTGAGTCAAAATTAAATTATTTTACCAAGAAATCTTAGGTCGTTAGCGACAAAACTCATGGAAAAGTACAAAATTCAAACAATTCAAATTTGATATTGAAATTCCAATAAGCACCTTCAGTCTAAATACTTCAAAAATTAGGACACAATAATAAAAAATATTTTATTTTTTCATCGACTAGATTGAGTTGAGAATTAGTTTTCGTAATATAAATCTTAATTAGTCGTATTATAAAATATTGTCAATAATGGAATCGAAAACAGATCCTTTTATTTTTTTATGTCCAATTTGAACCGGATTTTACCCGTCATAAAAAAAATATTTTTTACTTTTGATTAATTAATTCAAACTCTTTTGTACAGCAGTTTTATAATGCAATTTCTTACGTCCACTCTTGAATTATTTATATCGTCTATATCATAGGTTCCCAACCTTTTCGGGTGGCGACCCCTTTTTATAAAAGCCATGTGACTAGGCGACCCCCCGAGGAATTTTAAATCCTTGATTTGCTATACTTTCCCCCCGGATTGTCTCCAAAACTCCTTTTTTTTAAGCTCACCGGGATGGAGTTTAGTATCCTCGATTTGCTATAATTTTTCGTTATTTTGTTGTTCAAATCCAAAATCGAAAAAAGTTGGCGACCCCCCTGAAAACCCTTCAAGACCCCCAGGTTGGGAACCCGTGGTCTATATTGTTGGTCTGCTTACTCAATCCTACCTTAATAATAATGTTATTATTATGTATTAAGCCGCTTCGATGGAATGTTTTTTGCGGCAGTTTTTTTAAATTATTAATTTGCATATATCGCGTATTAATATATTTTTTAAAATACATTTTTAGGAAGATATGCAGCATTTGAATGTTTATTTATTTATCGAGAATCAGATTGCCGTTTTTAAATGAAGAGAAAAACGATTTTAAAAAACACAAACCTTCAGTAATATATTATAAATTGTATACAAAAACTATCTTTTTATGTAGAAACTTTTTCAATGTGAGTTTTACATCGGAAATAATTTTCAAACCTTTTTTTTTAATGTAACAATTAATCTCAAAACCTCAAGATTACGGGTTTATCAAAAATACCTAAATCCTGTATCTCGGGTTTGAAAGATTTTATAAAACGTCAGTTTCACTTGAAGCGTTAGAGCTCCATTTTATAATATTACGAAATAATATGCAAGTATTGAGTAGGCTACCAAAACTTTTCATGACAAATGGACATTCTACTTATAATCATATTCCTTTTAGGGTGTTTCCTGCCAATGGCATCATATTGAAAAAATAAAACACTCTTTTGTACCAATTCCACATTTATTTAATATAATCATGACAGGCTTCGCTTACCACGAGGATTGAACATCAACATCAGTTTAAAATGGTTGTGATGCGCGAAATCAGCCTTGATCATATTAAATAAATGTGCAATTAGTATAAAAGCGTGTCTTATTTTGTTAATATAATATAATAATATCGTTCAATTGAATTCAAGCTCTAAATTCCTACCTTTTTAGTTAGTATTATGTTGGAGCCGTTGGGAAGTGATGGTTTTGAAATTTCACTTAAGATTACGCTGAGATTCCACGCAGCAAATGAGAAATTTACTAAAATGTGGAATATACACACATATTATAAAATTTTACCTTCAGCTTGTTTTTTCGAATCGCTACTTGCAGGGGTGAATCCTATAACGGGTCTGACAACCGTTTCCGAAAAATTATAAACACCTTCCTCGTATCATTCTCTCATCTGCGAAAAAGACGTTGGCAAAATTGTCAAAAATCTATCGATATCTTAGAATACACTTTTAGAGGAATTGTGTTCTCAATGAAAATACTATCCCATTACATTCTATCAAAATAATTTAATTTTTTTCCCGGAAAATGTCTTGTGGGAAAGTACTTTATTCCCACGGTATATTTAATATATAGATGATTAATACTTTATATTTTAACAACAAAGTTTTGTTATATATGTCACTACTAATATTTAAATGTACTAAATAAGGTTTCTTTTGTATAGTGAAAAAGTATATCAGTAGAAATGTCAACATATTTATTATATTACGTCGTCCATAACGGACTTCTGATTATTAAACGCTCATGAGTCATGCATGACCTATGTATGTATATACGTCACGACAAAAGCGACAAAATGATAATTCATTATTTTGATTTTTTCGACATATCTGATTTTCTTATTATACAAGATTTTCTATTCCATATTGTATCAATACTTCTTATAAAGATTCAACACTCCAATTGAAAATATACATATCTATATTTCAGGAATATTCGATCGTTGTCATTAAATTGTATCACGCTATGTTTTTTCCTTTAAATAAAAAACCCCGAGTATGTTCCAGTTAAAAAAGTCATTTATATTGGTTATGCTTACGTCATTTGTTCCATAGACGTGCTTTCCACTTTTCAAAGAAGGGCAAGCGGGGCAATGTAAGCCATTTACATAATTTATTACATGTTTTTCAACGTTGAAACTTTTCTATCGACTTGCCAGTGGCGGTGATTATGTCGAACGGGTATGACACAGTTGTGTTAAGAATATAGGATAGATTCAAAGATAGCCATTTTTTCATGATGTATATTTAATTTTAATTTAATGTAATGAGCATTTGTATTTATTCAATCTTAAGTCGATAAATTATACTGTAAGCTAAATATTAGGATGGTTATAGATATATATTTGAGTTGACTTGAGAGTACATATGAGTGATCAAAATTAAGAGTAGCGTGTTAATCAAATTAGATGCTTTAAGATTTGGTATCATAACTTAGATTTGGGTGGTTGAGTTCTAACATAGAAGGTATTTAAAAGCTTAAACAAAAAAAATAACGTTGATTATATTATTATGTAATTTAAGATTTCGACTGAAGGTGCTTGGTGGAATTTCAATATTAAATTTGAATCGTTCAAACTATGTACATTCTCACAGATTTGCTAGAAACAGAACTCTCACACAAAATTCTAACAGAACAGCTAGCTGATAGTGTAAGACCTGCTTTTTACTGTAAAAACTCTTTAGGCAAATTATTAGTTAATAATAAAGATAAAATACATTACTTAAATAAATCCGGGATTTATAGATTGCAATGCTCTTGTTGTACAAAGTTTTATATCGGCAAAACAGAAAGGACACTGAACATCCGAGTTTTAGAACATATGGCAGCCTTTAGATTGAAAAAAGACACGTCTACTTTTGCTAATCACTTAATTTCGGAAGGACACGTGTTCAATCAGGAACAAGGGATAAAAATATTACACCCAAATACGGACAGTCATAAGCTCTTTTTCCAAGAAATTTTAGAAATCAACAAAGCACAGCTGCAAAGTCTTCCGATTTTAAATGAAATATCAAACTTTCCCACATCTCCACTTATATAACCTATATAATCATAAAATCATATAATCATAAAACCTTTGCCGACAAACAAATTATATAATTCTTGAAACTGCTCACTACTCAAATCTGTTGGCATTCCCATGGGCTCATCCTTTTCGCCAGCAATGGCTTTGGACTCGGTGATGCATTTATATCTTATATAAACACGAAACTTTCATTTGCTAAGCGTCAGTTCAAGTTCATCCGTGCACTTGAATGCCTGAAGATTCCGAAAGGCGAAACCCGGGTCGTTAGTGACAAAATCTGTGAGAATGTACATAGTTTGAACGATTCAAATTTTATATTATTATGGTTGATTAGTTTACTTGTGATTTTAAAATACAGGTTGAGAGTTTAATAATGTTGCATCTTATTTATTAATACGAATTAAGTGTCATCCTCTTCCAATCTTCTCTAAAAGGCAACGAAAGTGAACAGTCAGTACATCTCTATTGTTTGAACTCATCGTGTCTCGATCTATATTAGATTCTTCGAATGAAAAATATCGCATTGAAATCCAGTTCAGGTGCCTTTTAGTGCTTCTTTTTCCGCTCGTCAACGATTTGTTCAAACACCCAACAGTTTTCTTTTTTAAAAAAATACACTACCACTGGCATACAAAGTCCATACCAAAGAACACATTTCTTATAACTATTTTTCTTTTTGCATGGAATGGAATATTTTAAGGTTTAATGTGTTTTTAGAATCGACGCTTCTATTCTTCGTAATGTCATGATATGTTTGTGTGAGGCTTTTCAAAATAGGCATATTATATATGAATGCTTACAGTTGTTATTGGTTCTATAAATATATTCAGGTGTTTTCATCGAAAGTAATACGCTTCAAAATTCAACATTCATTACGTAATGATTTAATGAAAATTTAAATACTCTCGTACTTGTTCAAAAAAAAGATTCAATTAAAGGTCAACAAAACACATATGTAATCAAGTTACCGTGAAATTCATCAGATCTTCTTTATCTTATTCAGGCATCGAAAAGTAGTGTTGCCACTTAATGTCATGATCAATCAAACAATCGATATTACTGGTTACATGATGAAAAAAAATTAATACAATTAATATAACTAAAATTTTCAAATGTCTGTCAGTTGTCATCACAAAAGGGTTAGTAGGAGCGTAGGCCTAAAAATCATACCGTATCAATATCGAATACCTATATGAATATCGGATTCTCTAATCGTAACCCAGGCCGAAAAAAAAGTTGAACGATTGAATAACATACAATTCTTGTAGAACCACATTTTTTAATAAAGCTCCACTGTGAGTCTATGTGCTGCAGATTGAGATATATAAATATTGTTCAAATATCGCTGATAACTGTTACGGATTCACACCATCGTAAGAACTATCAGTGAACGTTTGCTCGCTCATGAGTTTTTACTGTAAAGAAATATACAACAATAAACAATGCGTTGATTGAATCAGCATTTACTTGGAAGAATACTTTTATAATAAGATAAAAATATATTTATGTATTTAACGCTAACTATCGAGACTGGCTTAATGTCTCGGTAAGGTCAATATGATATTGAGAGATAAGAAATCGGTGTGTATAGTTTGATTTCTTCATAAATTTATCTCAAGTGACTTATAAAAACTCTCATAGATTTACATCGTATGATTTTCCAATTTCAAATTATTTGGCGCACTTTCTGCAATGTCAAGTTTTTTTATTGTTTTTCTCATATAAATAAAATTACAATTATATTATTATAACCAAATCCTTTAATATATCATTTTTTTTAACAAAAAATTGATATGGTAAATGTAAGAAAAATATTAATAATATTTGAAAGACTTTTTCCTCGCACAACTTTAGCTCGTTTCAGATACATATTATAGAAAATCGACACAAAAAATATATTAAAAATCTGTTTACGGAGAATAAACAAGAAATTCAACGAAGCAATTAGTAGACATATTATTGCCTTGTGTAGAGGGTTTTTTCTTAAAATTCTGCAAAAACATGAAGCTTAGCTATTTTTTAAAACATTGAAGTAAAATCTTTATTTTTCTACAAACTTTAGATAAATAGAAAAGGCACAAAACAAGTCTAAGTGAATTGGTGTGTACAGATAGGATCTGTTCCTACCCACTCCGAAGTTTTCCCAGAGTAGAGGGCAAAATAACTTTCATTTTGCATTTTATTGCAAAGTTTCGTGCGAGATAGAGCCTTAGGCTGTTTCCCAGCGATTCGCCAAAAGCACACATACAGAACGAAAGAGAAAAAAACTTTAAATCAAAATTGAATTCAATTTGAAAATATTTTTTATCGGGCCTATCATATAATTTAACTTCCCTAAGCTATTTTGTTTTTAAAACGATAAACTCAGCATGCCCTATTTTTTATTGTATTTATATTGTAGAAGAATAAAAAACACATCCATCTCCGATCCCAATGATGAACATATAGAATCCTAAAGACCTTTTAAACAGAAGCGATTTATCGAAAACCGCTTTTTATTCGGTCACACAGCAAATCTATTAATAGATCGAAAAAAAAGGATCATGATTTCCTGTACTTGAACCTGAAAAATTCACAGCAACTATGAGCGCTGTTCACGTGGCTAAAGGAGTTGCTCTTCATCATGAAAATGGAAAATTGATTGCATAATTATAATAATCCTTTACAAATATAGATGTCAAGGCTGTATAAATTTTTAATCGTGGTTTTCCTGAAGACACGTACATATGATAAGTTAGTTCAAATGTAACAAAAAAAAAAACAGTTTAATGTGTTATTCGTACTTGGCTTCATAATCTATATCCCCGGATTAAAATAGGTATTTATTGCATATGTTATGTAAGTAACGAGATAAAAATAAATTTAAAAATTAGCAACTGTCAGTAAGTTTTTTTATAATTATAATCAATTATAACACCATCTCCCGCACTCAATCGGAAAGTATAGCGAAAAATAATATCGTTTAAAGAAACATGTCGTACATAAATTATTATTTTTTCACATAATAATAGCCGAAAATGTTATTTTGGATTCGCGTGCTGGTAAATTTTGTTTTTTCGATTAAATCTTTTAAGTTGGGGGTTCGTAAAGTAAGCTATTCTATTAAAAAATAAATGTTTAAAACATATTATTACAACAGCTTTGAGCTAAGGAATAACACGGAAATTAATCAAAACTGGCAGAAATAATTCCTCAGCAATCGAGGTAAACAATACCTTTGCGAATAGTTTTATTATTTATTCTGAAATCTACTGTTAATTAGATTCGATTCAATGGATCACTGGTGTACCTGTATTGTCTAATTTCCATACGCAGAACGGCCTTGAAATATACATAGTTTTAATTAATCCTTTTGACTATCACAATATTGTTTTTAATAATTTTAACCCACACAATTCATTCGGAAAATTGTCATCAACACATTTGTACTGAATAGCAGCAGAATCATATTATATTAATTTTGACTGGCAAGTAAACAATATTGTCAACGTATAAAATAATGTTCTCTTGAAATGTGTATAAAGGCTATTTAGCAATATACTAAGTATTACATTCATGCATTATCAACATGATTAATTCTGGTCAAAGCTATGTAATATTAATGTTTGTACAGCTTTTAAACAAATTGAATTCACCATTTAATATGTTTTGAATGTACTCATACCTAGAACATATGTATTAAATCAAAGCATTTTTTAGAAAAGATAACAATAAGAATTTTATTTTAAATTTGATATACTAAGATTTAAGCTCACTTAAATATGTGTTTACTTTCATAGGTACAGAATTAATGGTGCTAATACATAATTGTATGGTACGAAACGATGATTCCATAAAAATATTAAGACATAAATAAACATTTTGCTGACATAAATAATCTTCATTTCGTCATTTAAGTCATAACCGTCACAAGGAAGGTGTTAAAACAATCAATAATACTAATAACTTATATATCACAAACTTTAATACTGTGAACGGCATGATAGAGAGAACTTCTATTACACTAAGTTCTTCGTACATTTAACTATTTCAACTCAAATGTATGTGTTATCAATCTATTGTTAAAATTATATCCAAATTTATAATCTGTAGATTTTTTTTATATTAATTCACTTAAAACGCCTTAGCGACAAAAATATTTTATTCTGGGAAGAGAAAAATTTGATTTTGGTGTGTGTAATGTCATAGGTTTTTTTTTAAAATGTAATATGGATAAATTGGCTCTTCTTTCAAAAAGCTTGTGCACCACTGCTTTAAATACATGACCGTATATTTTATTAGCTGCCCATCTATAATAATTACGTTACTGACAACTTACTATATTTATAATTTAAGCCAGTGGAGAGGAACTTGCGGCCTCTTGGCTACTCTGATGCGGCCTTTTGGCTTGATCAAAATATTCACTTTGATCAAAAAATTATACGCAAGCGTTTGGACAAAGCGCGTAATCAACCCATTACATGTTCGACAGTCGAAAAAAAAAGAGGGGGGGGGTGTCAACGTTTTGTTTACTGCGGCCTTACGTAAAATTAGATAAATGAATGTGGCTTTAAGAAAACGTTCCCCACCCCTGATCTAGACCAATGTTTCTTAACCGGTGGTCCGCGAAGATTTTTTCGTGGGCCACGAAAATTGTCCGCTGTTCAAAAATAGTTGATATCCGTTTATAAAAGATTATATTGGCAAAACATTTTTCGGTGGTCCGTGGATGTAAAATGGTTAAGAAACATTCATCTAGCCGATTGTATTATATACTTATCAAGTAAATAAAGGTTATTACACGTTTTGGTATTTCACTTTTAAGGTTTTCACTGTCAATATTTAGTGGAAAGACATATTATATTAAAAAATAAAACACTTTTGTAATAATTCCATATTTATTTAACATGATCACGGCTGCTTGAGCTCATCAGAAGCATTTTCAACTGATCAGAATGTACATTCACTCATGAGCAAAACTGGTCCCGATCATATTAAATAAAAGTTGAATTTTTGCAAAAGAAAGTTTTATTTTTTTTAAAGTTTGGGTAGGTGTTTTTTATTTTTATTCCAGGATGATTTGATGTTTCTGTTGATAAGATATTTTCTGTGATTGAATTACGGGAAGCACACTGTACTACTGCACAGTAAGATAGTTAAGCCGATATACAGTAGTATTTGCACTCCCCCAGATGTTAATAATGCTGCATTCACACTTGACATGGCATAGTTTTAGCAAATCCTTGACTTCAATTCTGGAAATATATGAATGTAATATACATTTCTGACGGTACTTAACGTCGATTTTGCTACCACAAACCACAACCATACTCCGCGGCCAGGAATGTCCAAGAAAAAAAAATCAGGACTTGGCTACATATAGTTTTTAGAATATAAAATAGTGGATAATGTGAAAGCTTTTACGAGTTTTTACATTCAGTCTCCATAATCTTTTTAAATACCTTGTAAGCGCTTCTGATGCTGCCAAGTCAGTAAAACTGACAGAACTGACTTTTGCTCACGTGTAGTGAGCATTAAAATAGTCTTACGTATTATGTTTCTTTTTGATTTTTTTAAAACACTCGAACTGAAATCCTAATTGGAAAAAAAGCATTCGTTTAAATTGCAACTAATCTATAAATAATATAATAATAAAGAAACTACTCTATGGTACCCCTGTACGCGTTAAAATATCAGAAACGTGCTTTTATAAAGCAACATTAACGGAAATAACTAAAAATTGTGTTGACAATTTAACGCAGCATAAGTTAAACGGGGGTTCAGTGATGTCACGATAAACTCAACCCCTAACCGAGAGAAATAGCGGGGATATAGGTGGTGGTTAAGGTACGAGGGGAAAAACTCATTTATAAAAAAGTAGGTATGTACTGTTTTCTGAAACATACTCACTTAATCATAACACACAAAAGTTACTAAGATATAACATAACGTTAGGCTAACGTGCAAAGCTCGTAACACACAATTAAAACTCTAAGCATTATTTTTTTCGTTTTCAATTTCACTTATATTATACAATAGAAATATTATACATTTTTATATTAGTATCTAGATATTTTGCTATAATTACAATTTACTATTCTATAAAGCTCATAATATTTAGATTGTTTCGTCACTTTTGTCGAACAAATATCATTATCAAATTTCAATTTTTCAGTAAATCTTGTATGAGAAATCACAGAATAGATTATGTGCGCAACTGTTTGATAGGGGGGTGCCAATTATGAATTGGGGAAGTCAAAGTCACCACTTTAAGATTCATATGGGGTTTTTCTTAATCGCTATTGCATTGAGCTAAAACAATCTAAATAAGACATTTTTTAAGTAGAATACAATCCAATAAGGGATATGAAGATTTTGTTTATGAGTATCTTTTTGTTATACGTATATATCCATTCCTTATGTGGAAAATACGGCCGCAACGTGGTATCTACAAAAATTCATTACCGCACACCAATCGCTTTGTTTTAATGACTCACCAGAGTCTTTAAAATCTGCCAGTCCAATTAGTACTAGAGATTTTTATTCATTTATTAAAATGACTGTGTCATTACACAGGATCAAAAAACATATAATTATTTTATCTTGAGTATTTTGACACTTCCTTACAAAGCTTGCCTGGCCCTTTACGGGGTGCAAAATTTTATGACATCATAAATGCACGCGGGGTTTTATATTCCTTTTTCCGTACAATCTTATTTGCATACAATAAAATTTACCCGCGATAAGGAACATAAAAATTAAAGTTTGCCCAATGGCGTCCTAATTAATTTTACAAGAATATAAAAAAATCACAATATATTATCTTGAATGTTGAAAATGTTCGCGGTTCGCAAATCCGGTTCTGGTCATTTTATAAAAGCTTGAAATGAATACAAAAAAAAATGTAATAATCCTTACCTGACTGAAATTGTCCGTTAACACTTTAAAAGTGATAAATCAATTATATTTTTGCAGTAAAATACACCATAGATTCTTCAGTGTAGACGTAGTTGATTTTTTAATTGAAATATAGTTAATCTTGTCTTTTTTTTATTATATATGTATTTATTTATTTCATTTAACATTGCATAAGATTCAGAAATTATAAATTTAAAACATTTACCCACATATTTTTCAAAACAGCTTTATTACGATAATCACAATGTATACGTTCTATCAAAAGGATGTTAGCTGAAAATGCGGAATAAGAATCTTAATTTAACTTTTAAATTTGAAAAAACAAGGCCTGTGAAAATTTCAATCACGAAAAAAGACTTAAAAGGGTTTTTTTGAAAAATTAATCAAATTAATATTAGGTAAAGTCAATTAAAAATCAGTTTATCAGTTTATAGTTAAAAATCATCAAATCGCGTTTTTTTGGTCTCCTGTAAAATTTGTTATGTGTGGGTTACGTCCTTTTTCCTTTCCACATTCGATATATATATCATCAGGTCCGCGGCGCAGCGGTTAACGTTGTTGGCTACACGGGTTCGGGTGCCAGTACTAACAGCATTTTTTCAACCGATTTTTTTCCTAGGCATGGGTGTTTTTACCATTTCAACCCTTTAATAATGGAGCGTAGCGAGAGTGATCAGTCAACCACTCGTTTTCTCATACCTTATCTTTCTATCCCTATTACCTACTCTCTTCGTAAAAAGGAAAGGTTGAGCGACTGACTAAAATACGATTCGTGTAAAAAAAACATCTGTTGAGATCACTCTATTAGGAGGCTATATGCTCCACATTGGGAGGGAACATAGATTAAATATACACACAAATATTTATATACATATATCGTATGTCGTAGCTGTATTTGAGTGGTAACGTTTTGGGTTTTACGTCTTACTCAATTGTGGGGTAAATGTTCCAAGTATACGAAAGGACACTATCATGTTATTTTCATTTTATTTATAAATGTGTACTCAAATGCATGGATGCTCGTCATATTTTCCAAGCGCGCTATCTTTTCCTAAGCACGAAATATAGTGACAGCGATTAGCTTTCATTTCTTAACCGCAGCATTCTATCATTACTGTATCTGATGAATGGAATTCAGCGTCTGACTTACAATCTGTTTGTGTTAAAAAAAAAATATTGGAATACCACGTTAGAAGTTTAAATATTATTATATACGTTTCTAATCAAATATGGTGTTAATTTTTATTATTTATATTTATTTAGACCAAGACACGTTTGGGTTAAATGGAAATATGCAAGTGGGCACGTAAGACTAAGTGGCGAAGAGTGGGAAAGTAAGGTATGATGGCTGAGGAGATCACTATATAATGTAATGTAGACATGACAAAGACGTAAATGTGTGTTCGAATAATTTTATTATGAAAGTCTCGACACCTGTAGTAGGTTTTTTTGTCAAAGTTGTATGGGGACTTTTTCATCAATGTCTTTAAAAAAAATATCTGACCTTAATATGACGTTTATGAATTCAAAAGTCGCTAAATCTTCCATTTTCGAAAGCAAAACACATAAGGTTCCGGATGCAAAAGGACTATTAGCGAGCTAATCGCTAACCTTAATCTACGTTTATAGATGGTTCGAAGGGATTTTAAGCAACACATATGTACATCAATGTATTTAAACACAACTTCGTAGGTTAATTGAAAAATTGATTCGTAAGATTGCTTGTTAAAGGATTCGAACCCGCGACTCCGAAACCGAACAGAACACGCCCCCAGAATCATTGATCACTCTTTTAGAAAACCAACATATTTGGTGTTGCACGCTTATATATGGTGTGGATGTGTTAGTTTGACAACATCACTTGTCTTGGATGCAGATTAATTAATCATTTGTATAATCAGTCAGTGCACATGAATGTTTATATTCAGTGATTCAAACCTTTAACCGCGCAACCAGATAAGAGATAACTGAAACCCCAAAAGCATTGATTATATGAATAAAAAATATTTATTTTATTTTGTTTTGTTTCAACAATTATTACAGCGTGTCTAAAACCAAAAAGCTTGGTCATCTCTGTTATATGTTATTTTACTTCAAGAAAATAGTAAACAGATCTTTCTTATATAAAATTACCAGAAAAAACATCACAGCAATCATAAATAAATAAAATTATTCATAATTTTAAAACGCCACTGCCGGCAATAAATGTAAAATTATCTTATTACTCGTAAAATTGTAATGGCTACACGGTTATCAATTTAATAGTTCAATCAAATTGTTTTACCTTCGCACGATAGAGAGGTTTTTAAAGGTCAAGGAGAAAGTTTGAACAACACACCTATGTATAAACAAAAAAAAACGCTTCAAATATGGATTATAAAATGGTTTCATGTTGGGAGTAGGGAATATATTCAATTCTATTTGATATTCCATATAATAGTGTTTTTTCAAAATATTATTGTATTTTGAAGGGCTGTGAAGTAGGAGTCAGGTATTTTTCTGGTGACGGGCTCGGAGTCGAAACAAAATAGGACTCGTATCTATTTTTTAAGATGATTCATCTATTAACTCATCATATTGATTGATGAAATGATGACTATGTACTAGAATTATTGAAGCAACTAGAATGATCTGATGGTATACATGTATACAAGTTAAACATAAAGGATTGAAAAAAGTCTCTTTTTTACCCGACTCCAGTCCTGGTATTTTCAATTACTGAGTTGAGAAAAAATGTTCATTCAGCGGCGCATTATACCTTGATATAACTTATTTCGTTTATTTAATCGCATTCGCTAAAATAAATGTTAACATTCTTTAATATTTAATTCACAACTTACTTAGTTGAGTGAAAATTTCAAGTAAGGTTATTTTTGAATTTTTGATATTTTTTTTAAATGATTAAAATAAGTACCAATTGGATACTTTGCGAACAAGCAAGGTAGCTGGATTTGTATTATTGGACTGGATCCGCCATTAAAACTTTATTTCGTAAAGTATTCAGCTGTAAAAAATTAGCAAAATTTAACATTTGCAAACAATAAAATATTTCTGAAAAACTTTTCGAAAGTAGAAAAGCACTCGTTGTAGTTTAATAAATAAAAGCGAAGCGAAGTAAATAAAGAAACTTTTTTTTCAATTAACATTAGTGCATAGTTACGGGCACGTAGAGATGTATTTTTAATGGAATACCTGAGTAAAACTATCATCAGCATTATGATTTATTGTATAATAAGATGGTAGCCGAAAAATATTGTGGTGACGTGCCCCGTTAGCATAATAAATTTTTCTTAAAGAATGTACAAAATTTCATACATAGATTATGTCAAAAAAAATATATTATCATTCAAGTGTGCCAATAATTATGCGTAATAATATAAGTAAGAAAGGTCTTTCTTTTTTTTAATACTATTATGGGATACTTAGTATTTAATTCAGATATTACTATTTTATTGTTTTTCAAATCATACGACGTTTACAAATGTTTCATAAAAAATGGATAATGTTTTAATGTTTCCCTGTTGTGATCATTTGCAAAAATGCCAAGTTTCGCTATCAATGGTCTGGTGTGAATGTGTGATCGAGTTAAAATTATTTGACATCGGCCCTAAAGTTTTTTTTAACGAGTTATAAAATGAAAAAGCACAAGATACGATCACAAAAGCTATTGCACGTTATACGTGAGTAATTTGTAGTACTTGTTCAGATTCAACGTTAACTGCGAAAATTCTCGTTTATTAAGTGCTCAAGCAGATATGAAGTTTACAAATTCATAAATCGATTTATGAAATTATCGGGCCATGACAAGCTCAATGCAAAACTATTTAACTTGGCTTTAAGGCCAGCGGTACGTCAGTACTCGTTAGTCGTTATTACTACCCTGAGATTAACTGAAAAGGAACAGAAATTTTTGATGCCGTCCGTCCTCACAAGATTCTACGGTAACTCGATTGGAACAATAGCCAGCTTTGTGATATTTGAACAATTTGCTCATTTATTTATGGATAACCACAATTTCTATTACAAGCCAACAGGCTTGTTTAAAACGAGGAACTCTCCGTATACAGCTTCTACACATGATACTCAATATCAACATGATTTATGATGGTGAACAAGTAAGCATGTTTTTAGCAAAATATTATGTTTTCAATAACACTAGGACATGATTCAAAATCATTCCATGAATTCGAGCGGTAGAATCTTTTTTATGTACAAAGATAGCGCTGTCAAAGGCGGCCATGGAAAATTAACTGCATTTATGCACAACGGGTGATAGTGGGCAGCGAACTTGTACGAAATAGCCTGTTTCGGGAAACTCGCGACACTGAATCATCAAAAAGAACGAACGAGCGCTAACCACTCAGCACAGGAAAATATGATATTATGTTTGATATTTTTAAATCAAACTTTATAATATTATATTTATGTGCAAGTATGCGCGCACTCAAAACAAACAAGACAGCTACAAAAGTTCTCTTCAATAAATGTTCGAGCATCCGTAAGATTTTTTTTTTTTTAAGACTCACGATATTTTTCTTTAGAGTTGAGTTTTAAATTAATAACCAAAAAGTTATCTGGTTTGATTTTTTCGTTAAATTTGTAAAAAGTATTGTATAACGGCTCCCAACAAACGATGCTAATAGGGAAATAATCCAAAAAGAGAATATTTTTCCGTCCAATGAGTTCACCAACACTAAAGTAACGATAGAGTTCTACTGTTTTTTTTGTCTTTTTTTTATAAACAATTTTTTTTCCGTGTTCGAGTGATCAATGTTGCTGTTTTCAGTCTTGGCGCACACAGGCTACAATCTCAGAACAGACTATTCCATAATTCAATCGAATGATGGATTTTTGAAAAGAGATTAGGAGACTTATTTGAAATTTAACTAAACATACAAGATACCAGTGGCGGCCGGTCAATGTGGCATTGGATCAATGCACCTCTTGTATATGTAGGGGCGGTTATATATCATGAAATAATATTCAAACATAACATTTATACCATTCACTCAGTTGGTAAATTTATTGTACCAATCTGGCTTATTATAAATGCAGATCTAAGGGCAGACATTTTCATATGCCTAATTGCATAATTACATAAAATTAATACCCTTATTGCATAATTATTTTATTTCTATGCCTATCAATTTCTAGCATTATTTTTAGCAGATCGTCATAAATCCATCTTTACGTATATATTATAATTAAATATCTAACATAACATGAACTATCGAGGCTTGAGGCTTTTTCCTAAAATTTCAACTTTACTGTTCACTCAGAACTATAATTTTGTTAGATGTCAATAACAGCAAGTTCGGTGACAATATTATGCTCAAATTGTAAGCACAGCTATCGCAGCGTCAAAGGGTGCTTTGAAGTGTTTAATACTATACTGTAATAATGTATACTATAATTAGTAGTGCACTTCAGGTAAATATAATAATTATACATTTATGTGAAACCTGAAACGCTGACGTTTCTGGGTAGGCTGGTCTAGCATGTCAAATTACAGTATTGATATAATTGTTTATTGTTGCCCACTGAGGTTTAACTGGTAAGATATTCGCTCTATCAATCGAGCAGGTCTGAGTTCAAGTCGCGGGAAGGTCAGTGTTGTATATTTTTTCCAATTAACATTTGAGCTTTGAAACAGTGGTGCCTACCATTTTAAGCCAAGTGCCACTTTCCAACGTTTTATTTGAAAAATGCCATTCAATAAAAAAGTTAATTTTCCAATAATTTCTTACTACTTATTCGCTCACCATACTGTATAGTTTAACAGTATTTTTTTAAATTATATGCGGGAAATCGATAATGCTGGAAAGCTTTAAATAATGTCTGTTTTAAAAAAAAATATTTATTTATTCCACTTATTTTCATTACTGAATGTAGAATATGTTGTATCGTTCGTTTTTCTCCCGGATTATTTTGATGTCTTAAATTGTTTTCAGTTTATCAGCTTGAGTTTCTTCATGGGGTGCATTTTATTGATGAGTTAGAAAAATCGCGGAACAAGGTGCGAGGCAAGACCGACTTTATAAGCGAAATAGGAAATATTCAACAAAAACTGTCAATCGTTATAATATTTGTGATGGGACCAAAATATTCAGATGAAAGATACACGAAATCGATAAATCGGGGAACGATTAATGCGGGCTTATTTAAAATGTTTTAAAACAATGACAACTTTAATAGTACATATTATATAATGTACGTTACAGTAGAAAATATTTTTGTTTCTATCGACTAGAATAATTTATAAATTCGTTATGATTCTAATCAAATTCATGATATTAGAATAAATTTAAGGAAATATGTATTTAGTTTACTTTTTTTTAGTCCTTTTTAGCTAGAGTGCTACCGAGAAAAGTGAAGTACAAGAACGATTGTATAACCATTAACTGTTTAGTTTTAGTCTCCTCGTTTTAACAAATCTCATGGAACAAGTATTATATGTATTTCAAAAGAATCACTGTAGTCACGGTATCATAGGACTGCTCAATTAAAATCCATACGAAAAAATATTGGGAAAAGTTAGACGACTAGAGAATGGAAAAATTGACTCTACGAAATGTTCTAACGTTTTCAATTTTCATTATTTCAAAATCTAAATTTAAGTGAATACTACATTTCAGGAGTCCACTACAATACTTGGTGGAACGGCATTGTATTACTTAAAATTTTCGCCCGCTGTGGTCTAGTTGGTTAGAGCTTTCTCTACCGACCAGGTGGGTCTGGGTCCGATACCCGGTTAGGCCAATGTCAATTTTAGATTTTTCAGTTTAAATTTGAGACCTAAGATGTTTGTGATGTCAATTTACCTTAAGTAGATCTCGAGTGACTTACAATATAATCTCACTTAGTTTTCCTCGTATGATCTTTTAATTTTAAAATATTTGACGCATTGGCTGTAATGCCAAATATTGAATAATAATGGTTTGCAATATATTGTACTTATCCCACATTTATTTTTGATTACAGGTCCTGCATGATCAGTTGAAAATTCTCGTGATACGTGAAACCGGTCCTGATCATAATAAATAAACGTGAAATTAGTACAAAAGAGTGTTTTATTTTTCATATATTAGGGGGACCGGAATTTAGTGTCGATTTTTTAATAAAACAATCTGATACGACAAAAATATCTATTTGTCAAAAATTTGTCGATTATATCATTTTCATCGTTGGATATAACCTTTCTTCACCTATCTGACAATTTTTCAATCCCTTTTTGTAAAAATCACCGGGTTTTGAATTAAAATATTCGGATATGCCCATTTTGACCTCTTCATAACTGGCATATTTTTTTTTATAGAAATAATGTTGCATCGATCTGAATAGGTGATAATCGGACGTAACAATGTCTGGTGAATATGATGGATGTCTGATAGTCTTCCATTCCAGGTCCTTGATTTTTTGTTTGGTAATTTTCGCAGTGTGAGGCCGTGCATTGTCTTGCGACACCCATCTTCCCTGTCTTGCCGATTTTTTTTAGTGTTCATTTACAATCGGCCATGCGTATTCGAGTTTATTTGTCAGTTCCTGAATCGTAAACGTTGGTCCCCCTAATATATTATGAGGGGGGTTACAAGATCGATCAAAATAAACATTGCCCCGGCACATTTTAAATTAACTAACATCCAACACCGATAGCGAGCGAATATGATCACAAAAAATAAATAGTTTTCACTTTTTCCGATATATTCCTTACTCATTATTCCTAATTTTTTTGTCTTAATCGGATCATCCTGTATTATCATACATTTTTCTCCCGTAATATTCTTTATGAATATCAAAAAATTGTATGCGACAACGTTTTTACGGCTTGTTTACCGCTCTATGCCATAAAAAATATATGAGATATTTTTCTTTACGCTTCATCCTAAACAATAAGTTGTGAGACTGATATCTTCAACAAAAAATAATACTAAACGACACTTTTAAACAAACACATTTTCTTAATATTTTAAGCATCCATCGTTTGGTTTTTACACATAACTACAGAAACCATGTGGAACATGTGATGCTGGCTCTCAGTTACTTGTTTATTTTTATTTTTTGCGTTGTTACGTTTTTATATATTTTTGCCAGTTCCATGTCTAAACAGAATACGAGTAAACAAAATATTTCTAAACAGAGCAGGTTAAAAATAATATTGTTATCATATATTTTTATTAAATATTTTATAATATATATAATCAATGGATATTGAAGTTGATTAAGATTATCATAAAATTTCTAAAATGTCATCTATCGTTTTTTAAGTAATGTTAATTTATTTATTGACTAAAACAAAAAGTTTTTAAAAATCTCACAATTTTTAAAATATCCACTGCTCACAACATACTAATGATATTTTTATTATCATTTAAAAAATACTTTTCTATTATTACAAAAGTATTATAAATATATTACCGTTGTTTTGAATTAATTATAATAAATAATTAAAAATACAGAACATTTGTAAACAGATGGCAATATTCATTGTGCAGGATTATCAAAATTGTGTAAATAAATAGTGTTTAATGATTTTATCATAGGATATAACTGTTTTAAGAAATTTGCTTCGTGACGTGTAAAAAGTTAGCCTGTAATAAAATTCCAAAATTATCTCTACTTTATACTTCTTTTTCAAATATGATGTATTTTTTATATAAATGAATTTGCAAGCTTAAAGTGCGAATCGTCAGTTTCCATGAATTCATATTAATATTGGAGCTCAATATTTAATGGCCGCTCCTAATACATTTCATCTTGTCTATTCTTTCATATCTCTGACTATTTGAGTGCAAGACGTCAACTTAAGTCAAAATAATGCCGCACTTAAATATTCACTTCTCCAAAGCTGTCAAAAACAGTCATTGTATGTATTTTATCATCAGTCTATTCAGAACTTTAGTAAGCGAATAACTTTAACAGAAATAAAAATAAAACAAAGAAAGTTTGATTTTACCAATAATTGTATCTATCCTCCTTCAAGTGGCACAAAATCTTTCACTTCCCTACTTTCATTGTGTTACATTTTTGAACCCCCCCCCCCCCCCTCCTCCCCCTTAATCCTTTTTAATGTGTATAAATTATAAGGTTTTTTTACTTTTCAAAGACATGGCCATCGATGAAATTCTTGTATGGCATCACATTTTCTAAAATCATCCTCTTCCTCCCCCGACACCTTTTCACACTTAACTTTCCTTCCCATCTATAGTGTGATGACATACATAAATATGACCGGCCCTTTAGTACAGGTATTCTTCTTAAAAGCAAGTGCAGTGTAAATTTTACTGAAATACATGTTTTCTTGCTTTTTTTTCTTAGATCTCTTGAATTTTGAAACAGTAATGAAAAACAAAGACTTCATCTAAGAACATCGATGATAAGCCGAGTATTGAAGTGAGCTATGTGAAATCAAACCTGTTATCAATATTGGCCAGCGGGTCAGAACCGACCTCTATTTACTTTTAGTACAGCCCTGAGTTCATAAGCCTTAGCCATCTCTTCTAAAAATCAGTTCAATTATCATGGAGTCATATTCAATTAGCAACGTCTATATTCAATTAATGTTAATTTATTTTATTCAATAATTTGGCTCGGCTCTTGGCATGAAAACAAAAAAATATTTAGCCACAAACTAGGAAAGTTGGCCTATGGCTGAGTTAACTAAAAGAAAATGGCAACACTTGATATTCATATCATATGAATCATAAATTCATATGAATCATAATTTCGAAAAATGATATTTATAGTTGTGTATAACATGAAAAACTGTCACTTCACACTTGCAATTATTGTATAGTAAACAACATAGTTTGAGCTTCCAGGAGTGTAGTTGGACCGCGGCGCCACTTAGCGTGAGCCGGGCGTACATTTTTTTTACGAACTTCAAATAATTATTCGCTCTTATTTGTAAAGAAATATTTAGCAAATGTAAGGTTTTTATTTAAAATTTAATTCGATTCTAAACACAGGTGTATCTTCGCAGGTACTCGATTTCCCCCCGAAATGGTGGGACACATTTTCTATATAGTATCAACGGCACAACTCAAAATAGCCTTAGATTATATAATAATTTAAAAAATCTGTTGTCAATCGTGTTTCAATAAGAAGTCTTTTCAAAAATTGATGAACTCACGAAATTATATTCATAACAAGAAGTCCTCATTTTGCGTGAAAAAAATTGGATAAAGCTTAAAATAGTAGATATTGAACATATCAAGGGCAAAGTCAATCAAAATAAGCGACGCCCGGCGTTTTTAATTCGTCACTACACGGCTGCCCCCTTCACTTTAATGAAACATGGTGTCTCTTGCTTAATCTCGCGTCATTTGTGTAATTATTATTATGATAACCCAACGCCTTCCCGACCCAACTAACGCCCGTCATAGCTCGTTATTTAGTTGAGGTATTCCGCATTTGTTATGTCACTTTCCTCACTCGGGAAATATCTCCTCCATTGTGTTCCGCTTTGCAGGTATCCTCAACTGATGGAACATTTGACATTATTTCTTTAGGCAAACACGTGGTAATCATAATGTTGTGCGATCCGTTAAACTTTTTGTGACACCGTCTTTTTTAATTAAAAACAAGATCAATTCTTTATATTGAAATAAATTAGTTTACTGAAACTTGCACGCAATTTAGCTAAAGTTTTCAAAATACATACATACCTGTGGTCGAGTTGGTAAGAGGTTGGCTCTACCAACCAGGCGGGTCTAGTTTGATTTCCGGTAAGGTCAATATCAAATTGAGACTTTTTTTTCAATTTTAATTTGAGATCTGAGACATAGGTGTTTGTGATGTCAATTCTTCTCGAAATGATCTCGAGTGACCTACGAAAAATTCTTATCGAGTTAATCTTGTATGATTTTTTCAACTTCAAAATATTTGTTACATCGGAATTAGCTGGAATGACAAATATATTTTTAAAATATAAAAAATAACTGCAAACTGATGGTAAATTTTAAAAATAGTTTCTGTAAAATACTCAAGCAAATCATACTATTTCGGTTTGTGTAAAACGATGTAGAAAGAAGTGGCCTGTATTTTTTTTTGAAGTCTTGTACATTTGAATAAGTTTGAAAAATGATTTTGATTTGAAGCAAAGCTATTTTTGAAAACATGCGGCCTTCCATATATCTTTTGCTTCGTATATGAATACAGCAAAGACCACTGCTTGCATGGTTGTTGTCGTCTCGCATTATCTTGTATGTATATTAACTTTTTATGAAGCATCACACCAGAAGATGCTAGACGAAATGTGTTTATAAAAAGACATTCAACTTCTCTCTTGGGAAAGGATAATGGAAGAATGGTAGTATTAGTAAAAAGTTACTGCATTTATCGATTTATCTGATTTCAAAATCGAATGAAGTGAGTGCATATAAATAAAAACAACGTAGACATTCATCTTATGACACAGTGGTCCGGTCTTATGGCACAGTGGTTAGCGTTGTGGGCTTCCGTAGCAGATCTCACAGGTTCGAGTCCCAGGGCGAACAGGATTTTTTCAATCGGTTTTTCGATTTCTGTTCAAAGGCATGGGTGTTTGTGATGTCCCTCCCACCATTTCCGATTCTTTAACGACTGGGCGTAGCGAGAGCGATTAGTTAACCGCTAATCATGTTCTATCTTTATCTAACTGGTAAGTCTCTATGAAAAAAAGAAGTTGAGCGACTGAGTAACAAACAGTTCTCGTAGAAAACTTCTGTTGAGATACCTCCATTAGAAGGCCATATGCTTCACATTGGAAGCAGAGATGGATAAAAAAAAAAGACATTCATGCCTTTGGTGGATTGAAAAATCAGTTTTTGAAAGCATTCCCTCAAGGATTATCACCTATAGCCTTATTTTTAGGATTGCATGCAGTTTTCAACAGGAATTGGTTTTTCAAAAACAAAAAGTTTGACATTCCCCGTCGTGATATATCCAAGCATTACTGGATGACACATTCCACACATCTCTTCTCCTTCCACTTAACTTATTTCTATCTAGCACCAGCCCCATCTTCACACAACCCCGTTCACTTCATCCCTTCTCATTATTCTTACAATTCCTACCTTCCGTGTGTGTACTGGTTCTCAAAGTATCCTATTATATTGAATGAATTCATCAACTTCTCAGATGTAACTTAAGAAAATACAAATCAAATAAGTGAGCATATTTTTACCTTAGTCGCGTAATTGCCTCCGCAAAGTTAAGCTCCATTGTGACTGTGATTTCTGGATTTTGTCAGTTTATTAGAAAAAAAATGTTATTTATTATTGTTCAAATTCTTGTAAGAACCAAAGGTGCAATTATATTTAACCCGTTAAAAATATAACAAATCAATTATTTTGGACATGGTTCGTAGAGGGTTGATCGCAAATAGTTTGAAATACATAATAAATTAAAAATATATATTTATATTTGTAATAATTTATTGGAAGAGAAAAAGAGTGTATCATTGAGGAGATTTTATCTTCGAATAAAAATTTATTGGAAGAACGTTTTGTTGGAAACTTGATGATGCGGAAATTGAATCACTGCTGCTAGAGAGCAATGTTATAATTAATCAGCGCTCCCAATTTTTATTAGTTAGCGCACAGACCGTGTTAGACAATTCATAATCACTGGAAACATCTAGGGATCTTGGGAATCTAGGGAATATTTCAAGAAGGCGGAATACTCCAATCTGGAATAAGTAAAAAACAATCGATAATTCAAAACCTTCGATAACACTAGATTATATGATGCATTACGATTACATCATAAATCAAATATACCATTAGCATATCCACTGTCAATACTTGACTTGAATACTTGGTGGAAATGATCATGACCGATGATCAGTTATTAATTCTCGTAATGAGCAAAACCGGTCCAGATCTTATTAAATAAAAGTTTGTAAGTATTTTGTTTTTTTAACTTAAAAATATATTATACTCAATGAAAAATAATATTAATCTACTGATTGTGCTACCAGTAACTAGCAACACAATCGGTGCTAGTTATCACACTCGCTTCGCTCTTCGAGAAGCATCTTCTTTCTGTCTGGAAAGAATTTAAATTGTATTATAAATGAATTTCAACCCGTCTACCACTGAACCCATCGAAAATATTACAAATTTAACAATCTCATTCTTTTTTTATTTCATTGTACATCAATTCTTACACTCGATACTCGCCTTGTAAGATTGTTTTAATCCCAATTGAAATTACTTTCCTAATTTGTATTTTACTTTATTTTAAAACGTTGATTTTTCAATAATGTAGTTTTTTCATTGTTTTTCATTATCAATTCATTGAGTATCTTGGTTGCAGAGAAATTTAATGTATTGAATTATTTCTTCTGAGAGACGAAGACGTGATAAAAATCTTCACAGAAATGTTTCAAAACATTTTCTTATGTTGCGAACGACCAACATAATATAATATATTACAGAATACGCGGAAACGTTTCTTATTGCGTAGTTCACACGGGAAATATTGTTTTACGTTGCGTATAAGTTTTATTTCGTAATTTCTCGACCAATTCCAACGTCAGCAAATGAATAGACAAAATGTTTTCATTATATACATTGGTAAATGTTGCATAAACTAACTAATCGTCGATTATATCTAGTAGGTGTCTAGTAACAAAAAGCGATATACATACTTTGTACACAAATTGAGAATATTTACATGTTTCACACATCTGGTTTATCAGTTAAGAAACCTTGTTTTTTGTTTTTAAATACAGAATATAACAGAAAAAAGAATCTTAACTTAAAACAAACAATTTTTGGTTGATAATAAAACTTTTTTTGCGACAAATATTTAAATGTGTACATATCGCTTGTTGTGCTTCATATACATATATGGTCAATGACAGAATTTTTCACGGCTACAAAGTCATAAAAAAACGCGACTTTGAATCTGTCATTTTTCTACAATCCGACTCCGACGTCAATTCTTAAAATATCAAACAATTTTCTACAAAAAACGATTTGATTGTGAGTGAGTTCATTAACCTCTCTTGCGGGAGAAAATAGATGGTGTTATGAAAAGGGTAATTTCAAGGTAGTTGCGTTCCAGAACCCCGTTTTCATAAATAATGGGTAAGCGTTAAACACAATTCTATTGGCTTAATAATTTAATTAACAAAAGATTCGTGTCCCTGCTACCGAGTGCTCGAAAGCCATCGACGTTGACTACCCAGCTGAGGGATCAACAATTTGTTTATACCGTTGGCTTAAAATATAATTTTATTATAATGTTGTACGGTAAACATATTTATAGTAGACAATATTTTAAATGTGAATAATGAAATATGTCGCCGTTTGCACATCAATCAGAGAAATGCAGTTTTCACGACACGGCACGCTGGTGCTTTAAGAGTCAACGAGTTGGAATTAAACTGAAATGAACATTCATGTTTGTCAGTAGAATAATTGACAAGTTGGGGCATTATTACTGAACACGCGTGTAGAAAATGTCTGTTCAGAAATGCACATTGCGCATTAACTTTCATACGACAAGGTAGACATTATATAATATTATACTTTATCATGGAAATATATTAAAACTGAGCTGACATCAGTCTGAAAAACAAGTCGAAAGTTTATAAATTAACATTCTTTATATTTAGGCTTACAATAATCGTGAAGCTTTCAACCCGGGACAAGAGCGGGAGCTATGGAAAAAGAAACAAAAATTACCAAGAATCGTTTATTGAAAGTACCTATAAATCTCTAAGTTAGAGCAGAAGTTTAAAAGATTTTATTTATTTATTGTACTAGTCATACTTCTACCTGGAGTAAACTTTTTTCAATACTTTATCATTTTTTTAATGCCTCATCTTGACGCGAAGCATCAACCGGGACAAAATACCAAGCTGGCCGGGACGCCACGACCAATTTCTAAGACCTGGACGTATGGTGAGCCTATTTATTAACGCATGTGTATCATATGAACTCTTAATGAACTTAATCTCAACAGACTTTTTCAACGATAGCTGGTTGTTACTCGGTTACTCATCGTTTATTCGTTTATTCGTATCCATTTCCGGAATTTAAAATATTTACTGAATATATACATACATTTTTTGATATTATTAATATAAATATGATAAATTTTAGATAAGCATTATCAATATTCGATTAATGGATTGAAACCCGTGACAATCTTCAACATAATAAAAGAGAATATTGTTTTGAAATCATCGTTTTTCAAATAGAGTGCGGAACTCAGGAAAAAGAATCACCGAAATGACGTTCGTAACCAGGTTCGGTTCGGCTCCAGTCCAGGCCTCGTATTATCAATTAAAGTGTACATATATAATTCAACATTACGAAGTATTTTGACTATATTTCCCTTCTCGATACAAAGTGAATCATCTGTTGCTTTACCTCTTAATCGATTAAAATTAATCAGAATTAATAACAGGAAATTAAAGAGGAACATTATGTAGCTATACTTTCGCTGGAAACACGTGACTTCCAATAGATTGTTGTTCTTGAATAGAGGATATTTTCACATCTGAGGCACATCTTAGCTTAGTACGATATCGAAAGGGTTCTTTTCTGTATTATAAAATACACACGGTTTTGCTTCCAATTTTTGTTTTAGATTTTTCAGGATACTCAGCGTTGTATCCACCACCACCTGCTACGGCATTTCACTCTTCTTACAGGGTGTATTCCATAACGTTACAAAGCTATTCGTGTTTTTAAAAAAAATGCCAGGGATGGTAAAAGAAGAAATTCCACAAGAGAATAAAATAATGATGTTAAAAAATATAAAAAAAGCTTTAATGAATTTCGTTACATTCTCATTTCATAATACGCGTTCCTTTAACTCCCCCTAAGGTGCTAAAAATACTTTCAATATGTTGCTGGCCTTTTTGGAACCAAGTGAAAAATATGTTTTATTGAAAATATACGTCCTGAGTTTTTACCGTCCATCAAAGGGCGCTAAGTGTTAAAACATGGTTTTTCACTTGGTTCTTTAAGGGCCAGCAACATATCGGAAGTATTTTTTTACACCGTAGGGGAATTTTTAAGATCTTATAATTTGCATTAGATGCAACCAAGTCGGCATGACCGACGGGGCCAAAGATCCGACTCGTATCGTCTTGAGCATTTTTTCCCATTCGTTGTCCAAGTCTGAACATTCCCAAAGGATGTAATCAGCATTCTGAATCATATTCCCGTATTTACAATTTGGACTTTTTACTAAACGGCCAAACTGGAAGAGCTTGGCAACGAAGTGGCAATGGCCAGTTATGAATCGGCTGGTCCAGAAATTATGAGTCAAAACTTTGGGTATCTCCACTTCCCATTTTACATTCGTAGAGAGTTATAAGTTTGAAAGAATCGAGTCTGTCAAATTTTCATAGCAGCTTCTATCGCCATTGAGAAACTCTGATATAAGTAGTCGTATGATAAAAAGCGGTGTGCCGTGATATGAAAAAAGTGACCCGTCAAGACATTTTTGGTGACACTCATCGTTTGACATCTGAATTTGAGAGTTTGTCAACTTGAAGTCCAAACTTATAAATCTTAATAGAAATCGTTTCGTATTTTTTTCTCTATGTAATTTTGGGCGACCTCATTCTCGACGTGAAATCATATTAAAACCAATAAAAGAAGCCGACTGAAAATTTAGTAACGTTTGCATGGTCTGGAAGCTTATATATTAAATTACCAATCTTTAATAAAATTATGATTACTAGATGTGAAGCGGCACCCGAGAAAAGCTTGGTTTTTTCAGTATTTTGACACACCGAGCTCAAAGGGTTTGACATCACTGGTTTAGGCATTAGTGTGTCAGTTTCTGAGTAAATATAATATAGGGCAAGCGCTAGCGCTTATATTTTTGCCAAGTTGAAAAGCTTTTAACTACATAGGTGTCTTTTTGCATTTAACTTTGACTCGCTAGAAAGTTTATATTTTTATTTTCCACCAACTCTATCTCGCTTCTCGCAAACTCTCTTTAGCAAATTTTCGCAATCGCTGATTTCATATTTATCTTTTACAATATTCTGTGAATCATTGCATTTATTATCAGCTAAGAAATTGCCGTTAATCGTTATTATCATGTTTAACTATTAATATTATTGTATCGGCTAAGGTATGAACCTTATGCATATTTAAAACAAAATTGAAGCCGCTTAAAATTTGTTTTTTGTCACTAACGAACTGGCAATCGGGTTTCGGTATCTTCATACCTTCGAGTACTCGAATGACTCAACCCGACATCTGGAAAACAATTAGATATGATATTACTTGTATATACATGGCGAAAATAATAAGCCTGCCTACTATGTTATCAAAGAATAAACGAAAACTGTTATCATTTTTATCTTCTGATATTTTTTTTCTTAGAGAGTAAAAACACTGTTGCACAAATATTGTATTGTTTTCAATTAAATTGAGTCATATCATTATTATTTGAAATTAACTTGGTAAGCCAGATAATAATTTATTATATTATCACGTGAGTTTGTCCACTTAATACATTGTTTAAAATGAAGCCTTGTTTTTTTTAATCGAAATATGTAACAAACAAGGATTTTTTTGTCATTCATTATTCATTTTCAGATGAGTTTTTTCACTCTATGAATATAACTTTTTCGAATCGTTTTGTAAAGCTGTGAAATCAACGTCATCAATTAATTATTTTATTCCTTAAGTTTCAAACTATTATTTTCAATAAGACATACTGTAAAAGATTTTACAGTATGTTTCTCATTACAGGTTTCATTTTCGATATTATAATTTCTTTCGATTTGCAACAAATTCAATCAAAACTCACGAGAAACACGCCGATTTTTTTAAAGTATCATTTATTTAACGTTGTTTTTGTCGACCAACGTTTACTTGCAGTAGATTTTAATCAATTTTACCAAAACTTTTGACAATAAAACCAGCCAGAATTAAACAAAAATAACCCAAAATGTATGTTACTAAAATAATGTTTTAAATTTTCTCCTAGTGTCGCACACCACTATTTTATTATATTAATTCAGTGCTTTTTTTAAAAAAAATGTACCGGAACTCACTTTTTGAGAAGCTCAAAAAAACAAATTAAGTCCGTTCCCAGTGTGAATCATATGGCTTCCTAATGGAGGCATCTAAATATAAGTTTTTTTACGAGAACTGCTTGTTATTCAGTTGGTCAACCTCTTTTTTCGAAGAGAGTAAGGATAGAATTATAGAAATAGGACAAAACTAGTGGTTAAATAATCACTTTCGCTTTTCCCTGTCGATTTTAGGATTGGAAATGAACACGAACACCCATGCATTCGAACATAAATCGAAAAATCGATTGTTGAAAATTCTGATCGCAATGTGACTTTAATTTGTGAGATCCGTCACGAAAGCCTTTTCTTTTTCTGAGTGACCACCGATCCGCTTCTTTTTTTCAGCCAATGGTTTCCATAAAAGAAAGCAATAGTTTTCAAAGCAAAATAATAATATTTTGTTGCGAATATTGATTTGAAAATACCAAAAAAGGGTGCCGGACAACGTTCCCTCAATTTTTTTATATTGTGTGTGCGGATCATCCCACTGCTTTGTGCAGTTAATTTTGAGCAATTATAAAAAGTGTGTGCAAGTAAATGTGCATGAAGGTGGGTACTCACCGACTTGATAAATTCATTCGTTATTATATCAGCCACTAAAAAAAACTCTAGGATCAATGAAGTTTATGAAAATTATAATATTATTCATACTCGATTGCTTGGTGCTTTATTACGTTTGAGTCCAGCAAGTCAACCAATTATTTGCATATTTTTTTGGTAAGAACAAACTTCTTTTTATTATATTTATTCGTGCTGCCTATGCGGGATATGTAAAAATGTGTGCGACCGCAATTTGGGAAGTGTGCGCGCACGCACACACCTTAGCGCAGCGGTTTCCAACCTTTATGCTACTGCGCATCCCTAAAATAAAAATAAAATTATCGCGCCTCCACTACTTTTTATTTTTTTAATAAATATAGTAATATAGACACGTTTTATATAATAATAATTTTATTACAAATAAAAATACTAAAATCCAACATTTACACAACAATTACATAACATGCAGTGCTTTTAAAAAAAAAAAAGATACCGGAACTCACTTGTCAATATTTTAACAAAGTTTTTTTTCTTATCTATGTCCGTTCCTAATGTGGAGCATATAGCTTAATATGAATAGAATGGGAGATTCTCAACGGAGTTGTTTTAGGAGAATTGCTTGTTACCCAATCTCACTTTTTTGAAGAATAAAAGTATAGGGATAGGACAGGACTAGTGATTAACCAATATCTCTCGCTTTGTCTAGTTTATTAGAAATTTGAAAGGGTGGGAGGAAATGCTTATATATTATATACACTCATGCCTTTAAACAGAAATCGATAAATCGATTGAAGAAAATGTTGTTCGTACTGGCACTTGAATCTGTGAGATCCGTCACGAAAGGGTTATCCTTCCTTTAGTGACTACCATTCAACGTATTTTAAAGAATAAAAAAGTGTCAAAGTTGCCTCGATGAGTTTGATGAACAAGTGACAAAACTGTTGCACATGGAATACGTGTGTCACAAAAGGCGCACTAAATTAAGCATTATATCCCTGTTTCTGGTCACAGAGTAAGTCTATGGACTTAATTTTGTTTTGTATTATGACATCAATTTACATTTGAATGTTACGATACCCGGTACATTATGTTACATTCAAAAGGGAAAAACAGATAGTCGTTTTCAAGGTTTTTTTTTTACTAAAATTGATTTTAAACATTAAAAATGCCCAGAAAAGGGTGCCGAAACTCTGTTTCACCGCGTTACATGGTAAAAAAGGCACTACGATTATGAACATTTATTTTTATATTAAATTACCAATTAAACTATTTTAACGCATCAAAATTGAATACGAGGCTAACTGTTGTTTATTGGCACAAGGTACATCAAATCTTGAGGGCAATGTGGAGAGTGCAGCTCAAAACTCTTTTTTGACTATTTACCTGATTCAATATTTGGTTTTCATTGCAACCAGTACCGAAAAACACGTTTCGCATAAATACGACGTATTGAAAGGTAGAAGAACAAAGATTTATACTCTTCACTAAGATTCATCCAAAATTGAATTATGGTTTCATTTTAAAACTTTTGTTTTAGTGAGCTATTATCGTAATGATAATTATATCAATTTTTCTTCTTCGATGTTTGTCATCTCAAATTCTACTTCTTTACTATCGATAAATGGATTTTGTATCCACAAAAATGTTGAGCAATAAATGTCTTTGAAATAATTTTAAAAATGCAGCAATAAACCATCCAAGTGTTCAATAAAAATATTTTTGCTTCTTCAATATTGACTGTGGCCCAGAAATCTTTTGAAAGTGAAAACATATCTAGTTTATTATTTTGTAAATTTGATTTCCGTAACTTCAGCATTTTAATGAAAGCTTTTACTTTATCTTTTTGAACAAGTAGATGCATTTGTGATCCCTACATTGATTTATATTTTAAGACGTTCAATTTCGTTTTGCGCATTTCCGAAATATTTTTTTTGCTAAGGCACCATTTTTAAGTCTTCCGCTCCAGACATTTTTTTAATAGAAATTAAAAGTACAGTAAAAAATATACAAACATGTAAGAAAAATAAAAATAAACATTCATACACTGAATTGTTACCGCACGTTACGATATGAAGTTTTGTTTATATGAAGAAATTATGGTATGAAAATTATTTTTTTACTAAAAAGTTTTGGCGCCTCCCAAGTTGTAAACCGCTGCTTTAGCGGAAACATTGATGCCGGAACGCCGACTCACCGCATTACGTGGGGAAAATAGCACTGTATTATTATTATAGTTTTTTTAATTGTTTCTCTCTAATATTTTTATTTCTTTGTTTTATTTCACCCTAATCATTGATGACTAAAAGTGCTCCAGATATTTTTAATAATTAATTTTCAAATAGAAACACAATAAAAAAATATTTCGTTTTGAATATTTATATTTTTAACCAAATATGCATTAGTATTACTCTTTTTAACGAATAAAAATTGATATTTAATTTATTCACCATTCATTTAATGCAGTGCTCCGCAACCTTTTATCTTTCAAGGCACACCACAAGTAAAAATGTGCATAATATACAGAAATTAAATTAGTTTGTATTTATATATGATACAAACCACAAAAGAACCATGTGGATATTTTATTACCATGTCCAAGAGCACTTGTACTTCTAATGGAGATTATCTTCAAAGAAAAGTTTCAGATTATTCAGATTTATTTACAAAAAAAAGAATCAGTCAAAAGGCTGCACCAAAGTAGAGAAAAGTCCGTAAGTTTCCCACTTCAGTTGAATTTTCAGCATCAGCTATTAAAATGTTTCTAACATTTAGCGGTTAAAGTTATACTAACAAATAAACATTTTATCTATTTTGGGTATACTGTGTATGTAAGTCTGCGCAAGAATGTTTCGTGCACCTTGCGAAAATTCAGTTTTGTATTTTAAAATGTCTTTAAAAAACGCAAATGAATAATATCTATATAAATATCATTACAAATATGTCAAAGCATGTATCCACATCTCAAATATAAATGGTTTTATATTTGATGCAATTTGTAATAACTAATAATGAACTGATAGTATTATTCATTAAATATATTTTAATTTAAATATGCGATTATTTTTTTATCAATTGTTAATTACTGATAACTTTTAACATCCAAGAAATCTTAAAATACATTTAAAAAATCCATGTTTTTTTAAAGATTTTTATTCCAATAAATATAAAATTTCCCACCCTTAGCTTTCATTGGGGTTGTAATTTGCCATGGCAAGAAATTGTACTCTTTTAAAAATAAATTAGGTTTTTTTGATTATTCTAAACACTTTAAACACCTTTTTTCAATTCATTTATTGATTTGGGCTTAAAGTCTGCAATTTTAGTACCCATGATCGCCAAGAAATTATTAATGATGTTGAGATCAAGGCTGTTACCTGGCCATAAAAGGCTCTATATTCCAAGATTTTCTTGGTAATTCGTCGCCCAAATAACAGATAGAAATATAATTGCCATATTTATTTGTAAAACAAATTGATTGGAGAGCCAGAAAAAAACATGAATTGATAGATTTTGCACGATGACTAAAGGCGGCATCATCCTGTAATACTGTCCGTACTATGAAGGCTAAAAACTCTTCCGATTTTGGTAAAACTTCTACAAAAATGTCAAATTTGTAATTTTGGGCATTTATTGTTCCCTCCAACATGAAAATTTGCCAACCCCTTCTCTGGTGATGGCACCCCAGACCATTACTTATGGTGAATGTTTGATAGAGAGAAGTATGCAATCTTTCGCTTTCGTCGAACTACCATTGCCATTAGCGCCAACGACGTTAAAGTTGGACTCATCAGAGAATATGACGCCGTCCCAATAATTTTGAGCGGATTTTTTTTCTACCCCAATTACGCCGTTTTTTCTTTCTCGTGGTCAACAGTGATTTTTTGGCCGCTTAAAATAAAAAAACTTTTATTTCTAAAAACTTATAGCTCGCTTAAGAGGTATGAGTCACCAGTTCCAAGGGCCGTTAGATTGATCAACGCATTGCCTAGAGAAGTGGACATTTTTAGTGATAGTATTTGTGAACTGTTTGTAAAGTTTTACTATTTTATTTCTTGATTTTTTATGTTGATTTTGATGTATTATGTAGTTTTATTTTATATTTTGTCTTTTTATATTTTCAAGTACATGGCAAATTGGCGTCAGCTGTTATGTCATGTACTGTAATTTTAATTTCTTACAATAAATAATTATATATAAAGTCAGCAATTGCTTGGAGAAATCTTCGGCAGATGGATCGTATAGCAATGCAACTCGCATATTTGTCGTCAGTTGAAGTTTCTTCACATAGCGCCAGAGTCAATGATTTGAGGCAAGCGTTTATTTCATCGGCAGCGGTCGATCTTGGTATGACTGGTAGTGTTTGGCGGAAATCGCCAGATAGTAGAATCATTGCGCCTCCAAAATATCTTAAGTCATTGCACAGATCTTTCATAGTTCGATTGAGTGCTTCCAATGCGCATTTGTGCGCCATTGTCCATTCATCCCAGGTGATGATTGTATTTGCCACCGAAAAATTTGCCATTGCTGAATGTTTCGCAATCTTGCATGTCGGTTTTTCAATGGTTTGAAGGATTAACGGCAATTTCAACGCTGAATACGCCGTTCGGCATCCTTCTATCTACGTGGCCGCTATTACAGAAGAAGAAACTGCTACAGAATTTTTTTATCTCGCACGAACAGTGGCCATAATCAATGACATGAGGAATGTCTTCCCAGCTCCACCGGGCGCATCGAGGAAAAATAAGCCACCATTTCCATCATCAATTAACTTCATTAACGTATCGTTCATTTCCTTCTGTTGAGGGTTCAACAGTGGTACATTCGTTCAAACTGATTGGTTCAATGCATCTCGATCATATTCACGTTCACGTTCCGATTCTCGATTGAAAGCGTCGTTCATTCCACGATCTGGCGTTGGCATTCCTAACTTGACTAACAATCTGCCGTACATAAGGTAACACATGTCTTCGATCAAAAGCAAAGCCTGGTTATGTATCTCTTCATTCATCTCGAGATCGGGATTCCCTGAACTGACACGAACTCGATGTAAAATGTATTCGGACATGTCATCCTTGTACTTGTTCCACAATTCACGGGCATTCAATGGGTAGCATTTCAAAATAATGATAGAAAATAATGTGCGTATCTGACTTGGAGATTCAGAAACAATTTCTTCAGCGATTTTAATGTCCCAATGAGTATCATTTTCGAGCAAATTGAGCTGTTGACATGCAAGTAGAAGCATTCGTCATTTTTCGGATGAACTGTGTAAATGCGACCAAAAGCATCAGTAGTCATTCGGATGATCAGGAACCGCATTGCCTTGCTTTCGACGTTAAAATTTCTTTGATGTAGCTTTCAAAGTGTAATAACGTGGCATCTTAGAGTAGAACAACGTTCGTGCAAACAGCGTAATATTTTTTTAAAAAAAAATATCATACCTAATTATAAACATAACCTTATTTCAATATTATCCGATTTTCTTTCGTTTCCATTTCATATCATCGATTTTTTTTGTTCTAATCCATACTCTAAATTTAAAATTATTTAAAAGTCAACCGTATGCAAAAAAAGCAGAAAGAAATGAATTTTGGAAACAACTTGCCATCTAGCGGATAAAATCTGCATACGACGACATTTTCATTATTTCAAGCGGTTCGCCATTTGAAAACTGTATGCGAATATTAATTTTCTTCATAATTTCTTTGCCGTGTTATTTTTCCGATGTTTTAAGGCGGATACGCGGATACGAATTTAATAAATCAAACATCATTACAATCCGTACTGCCATTCCCGAGATATACGTGGTGTAACCAACCCCCCTTTGTTATATATATATAGATGTGGGTACATGCTTAGACAAATTTGTAATGATATTTATAAAGTAATAATTCATCTGTACTCTTAAACGATATTTTAAAATATAAAACTGAATTTTCGCAAGGTGCGCGAAACATTCTTGCGCAGACTGTGCATATAACATATTATTTCAACCAAAAAATAATTATTTCTGCTTCTCTATGGTATAGTGTCTTCAGAATATTTTGTAATATCGACCAAACTATTTGTTTTTTTTCGTTTATTAGAGATTCGCTCCGCGGCACACCCAGCATCGCCTCGCGGCACACCGGTTGCGGAGCACTGACTTAATGTATAGTGAAACTTAATAATCCTGCAATCTAGGCTTAAATTTTGTGGTGTAAAAATGTACGCATAACAGATGCAATGTGATTGTTTGTTAATTTGATCTTATGTTTGATCTGTTAATGAGCATTGTAATTTTTTTTCACAAATATATGAAAATTAGAATGACATTTAATGAGCATGTTTCAAAAATATCAAGATATTCATAATTCCTAGAAGATATTTTATTTTAATAATAATTTTTATACCCTGTATGTACAATTCTATGTAAAATGTAACCATGGCACGTATCAAACTTAAAAAGACTTAAGTTGCTGCGCACTTAGCGCCATCTGTCATTCAACAACATAAATAATTTCGTTCTGTTTGCAATACGAACGACGGACGTCAAAAATATTGAAAATAAATTCGGGATAGGGACATCCTTCACCTAGCGGGATGAAATATACTTTAAAACCTCTTCTACTATCTAAAAAATATACATTTAAAAAATCATAAAAATCGGTCAAGCCTATATAGAGATAGAGATAATTTTTAGAATAATTGAAATGTTTAAGTTTGCTAACAAATTTATTTCGTAGAAAAAGAAAAAGATCTCGGGATATATAACGATAGTCCTTCAGTATTTAAATTGTAAATAATATATTTTTTAGAATATTTGAAATGTTTTAAGTTTGCTAACAAATATATTTCGTAGAAGAAGTATATCTCGGGACATTATAAATTGACAACCTTGCAGTATTTAAATTGTAAATAATATAATTTTTAGATAAATAAAAAGTCTACAAATATATTTTGTAGTAAAAAAAATAGACCTCGGGGCATATATTGACAGCCCTGCAGTATTTAAATTGTAAATTATTTAATTTTTGGAAAAATGTTTAAGTTTGCTAACAATAATTTTTCGTAGTAGCAGAAATAGACCTCGTGGCATATATCTACAGCCATGCAGTATTTAAATTGTAAATTATTTAATTTTTGGAATAATGTTTAAGTTTGCTAACAATCATTTTGCGTAATAGCAGAAATAGACCACGTGGCGTATATCGACAGCCCTGCAGTATTTAAATTGTAAATTATTTAATTTTTGGAATAATATTTAAGTTTGCAAACAATCATTTTGCGTAATAGCAGAAATAGACCACGTGGCGTATATCGACAGCCCTGCAGTATTTAAATTGTAAATTATTTAATTTTTGGAATAATGTTTAAGTTTGCTAACAATCATTTTGCGTAGTAGCAGAAATAGACCACGTGGCGTATATCGACAGCCCTGCAGTATTTAAATTGTAAATTATTTAATTTTTGGAATAATGTTAAAGTTTGCTAACAATTATTTTTCGTAGTAGAAGATTTAAAAATAAAAGTCGAAATATAGTTCAATAAAATATCCATACTGTCATTAGAATATTCCTAATGCATGTAAGAAATAAAAAAGATATTCAAGGCAGGATGCAAAATATAACCATACCTCCAATAATCGAATCAATAACACTGATCAAATTCTGTCAAATCAGCTCTGAAAAATCTTTGCCCAGCCCTATTATTATAGCTTCGAAAAATCGAGAAACCTAAAAAATTATTCAATTTTTGGAATTATGTTTAATTTTGCTAGCAATTATTTTTCAAAGTAGCAGAAATAGACCTCGTATTTATTTTTAATTTTTGGAATAATGTTTAGGTTTGCTAACTATCATTTTTCGTAGTAGCAGAAATAGACCTCGTGGCATATATCGACAGCCCTGCAGTATTTAAATTGTAAATTATTTAATTTTTGGAATAATGTTTAAGTTTGCTAACAACCATTTTTCGTAGTAGCAGAAATTTCGTAAATTATTGAATTTTTGGAATAATTTTTAAGTTTGCTAACAACTATTTTTCGTAGTAGCAGAAATAGACCTCGTAATTTACTTTAGTTTTGGAATAATGTTTTAGTTTACTAACAATCATTTTTCGTAGTAGCAGAAATAGACCACGTAAATTATTTAATTTTTGGAATGATGTTTAAGTTTGCTGACAACCATTTTTCGTAGTAGCAGAAGTTTCGTAAATTATCAAATCTTTGGGATAATGTTCAAGTTTGCTAAGAATCATTTTTCATAGTAGCATAAATCGACCTCGGCGCATATATCGACAGCCCTGCAGTTTTTAAATTGTAAATTATTGTAATTTTGGAATAATGTTTAAGTTTGCTAACAATTATTCTTCGTAGTAGAATATTTTAAAATAAAAGTCTAAATATAGTTCTATAAAATATCCATACCGTCATTAGAATATTCCTAATGCATGTTAGAAATTAAAAAGATTTTCAACGCCGAATGCAAAATAAACCCATACCTTCCAATAATCGAATCAATGACACTGATCAAAATCTGTCAAATCAGCTCCAAAAAATCTTGAAGTTGTAAATTATTTAATTTTTAGAATAATGTTTAAGTTTTCTAACAATTATTTTTCCTGGTAGAAGATTTTAAAATAAAAGTCTAAATACAGTTCTATAAAATATCCATACTGTCATTAGAATATTCCTAATGCATGTAAGAAATTAAAAGTATTTTCAAGGCCAGATGCAAAATATAACCATACCTCCAATAATCGAATCAGTGACGTCACTGATCAAAATCTGTCAAATCAGCTCCAAAAAATCGTTTCCCAGCCCTATAATTATAGCTTCAAAAAATCGAATCAGAATATTCGATTATTTAAAAAACGTCGTAGCGATGCAAACATTCAAATAAAGTTCTCTCAATATTATTACGATGCTTCAGTTCTAAGCCAGGAAATTTGAATTTAAAGACGTCCATTTCAATTGTTTTAAATTGGAACGTCGACTTGTCAGGAATATTGAAAAAAATATCTGGATCGGGACACCCTTCACCTAGCGGGATGAAAAATAGTTTACATTCTATTCTCATATCTAACAAATATACGTAAAAAAATCATCAAAATCGGTCAAGCCGTTTCGGAGGAGTTTGGCGACAAACACCGTGACACGAGATTTTTATATATATAAAGATAAAAAAAAAATTGGTAAATAGATTTCCTTGCATAAAAATCAATTCAGGATATCAAAAAATAAACTTCATTATTACTTTCGATGGTTTTGGCGGTAACTTTGTGGAAGTTCATTTTAATATAAAGTTTAATTAATCAAAGTTATTTTAAATTTTATATTAAATTCATTATTGGTTATTGTATCTTAATTTTATTTAAAAAATATTTAAAAAAAAAATCAAAGTTAACAAAAAACATTCACCACACTATGAGACAATAGACGAAACCGTTTACGCATATTTTGTACGACATCGCTTTGATCTCTTGAGATATCCAGATCCCGTGTAATATTTCTGTCCAAATTTTTAAATGAATGGTCGATTTTTCTCTTTTTTGCACCGTATTATTTCGAAATCGTTTTAAAATGGAGTTCAGTGTATTTTAATCGCGACCCAAGTTGGTGTATTCTATTCAAATCAATGAAATAATAATATTTAAAACGTTATGCGTAATAATTACATCGCAATTCATGTCAAGTCAACTGTCAAAGTATTATCAGTCTATGGTATAATGCAACCAACGCCACCTAGTGGATTAACCGTAAACAGCATACAAGGTCATGTTCCGCGTTCGATTTGGAAATTTCAAATAAACAAAATGTATGAAAACTTTTATTTTATTCATAATTTCTTTCCCGTGATATTTTTCCGATGTTTTAATGCTTATTCTGCTATTCTAGGCGGATACGAATTTAATAAAACAATGATCATTAAAATCCGTAATGCCATTCTCGAGATATACGTGATGTAACAAACCCCACTTTGCTTAATATATAGATAGGGGTCCACGGTCAGGTTTTTGCTATGAAAGGGGTCCACTAGCATAATAGGTTTGGGAATCACTGCTTTACATGGTCTTCTATTTTTTCAATCATATCCCTTTCTTATTTAATTTACATACATACGAGATCGACCAGTGGCGACTTTTGACTTAAGCGATTTGTCTACTCAAAAAAATAAAAAAGCAGTCTGAGTCGTTAGTTTCTAACTGTAAAACTAAGAACAGTCCGACTACTGTAAGGACAGTCCGAATAAATGACTAACTCCAAAGCCATGCTTTTAATAAAACTTTAACTTTGAATCGTTCAAATTATGTACATTCACACAGATTTTTTCACTAACGACCCGGGTTTCGCCTTTCGGCATCTTTAGGTGTTCAAGTGCACGGATGAACTTGAACTGACGCTTAGTAAATGAATGTTTCGTGTTTATATAAGAAATAAATGTATCAACGAGTTTAAAGCCAAAAAGGATAAGCCCATGGGAATGCCCACAGATTTGAGTAGTTAGTGGTTTTAAGAATTATATTTATTTGTTTGTCGGGAAAGGTTTTATGATTATATTTATATATGGTATAGAAATGGAGACCCCGGCATGTTTAGTATTTCATTTAAAATCGAAAGGCTGTTCAATTGTGCTCTGTTTGTTTCCAAAATTTCCTGGAAAAAGAGCTTATGAGCGTCCGTATTTGGGTGTAACATTGTTATCCCTTGTTCCTGATTGAACACGTGTCTTTCCGAAATTAAGTGATTAGCAAAAGTAGACGTGTCATTTTTTAATCTGAAAGCTGCCATGTGTTCTGCTAATCTGATATTCAGCGTCCTTTGTAATCTATAAATCCCGGATTTATTTAAGTAATGTATTTTATTTTTATTGTTAACTAATAATTTGCCTAAAGAGTTTTTACAATAAAAAGCTGGTCTAACACTATCAGCCAGCTGTTTTTTTAATTTTAAAACTTGTATTTCCTAAATAAATGATTCTACGCCAATACCTAGTATGTTCTATGTCCTTTGACAATTTACCTTTAAATAACATTTTTTCTGCAAGTTTAGTTTGTTTTTTTGATAAAAGACTGTCGTCTATAAGAGACATATCGTATCCATTGTTGATGGAAATTTGTTTGATGGGCAAAAATATTAACTTTCTTGACCTAAATATTAACATTTTGTTGACGCTGTGTAAATGTACATAAATTGAATGATTCAAATTTAATATTGAAATTCCACCAAGCACCTTCAGTCGAAATCTTAAATTAAATAAAACTTTTAACAGTCAGATAAAATAGATGTTGATAATGTCACTTATGATTTTTCTAAAGAGAAAAGCCAGGAAAATAAATTTCCAATATGTTTTTATAACAAATGTTATGATTAAAAAATAAATCTAGTATCTCTTGTTCTGAATTAACTTGCAACATTAAATTCGTTTAATTATTCGTAAAATTAATAATAATAGCAATAATTTGCCATTTTTCCTGCAAACATAATAAAAAAGACCATTGACTAATATTTCTACGACTTGATTTTTTACATTATTAGAAAAAAAAGAACAAAATACAATATTTTTAGAGAAATTATATTTATCCATATAAAAATGAAGCCATCTGTAATCTCATAGTTGAAAAAAATGGAAGAAATATTGGGTCTTGTCTTTCACCCACAGAATTAAAAAGTGAAAATAGATAATAAAAAACTAGTAAAATTTGTAAATCAGAATAATAATAATTTTGAAATTTGAGTAAATGAAAGCCCAACAAATAATGATAAGTGAATTTATTTCAGCTCGAAATGTTTAATAAAACCCTTTTGACCTATTTAGTAAAAACTATTTCATATTAAAGCATATAGTATCAGCTTTTTTAGAAATAAAAAAAAACTAAGAATTCACATACATACATACACCTTAATTTATTTATATTTTAACAATGTATTTCATTCATAAATTACACCCACAGTATTTTGATAATTATTCTTATAATATTTAACACTTCAGTAGATTCTCTTCTTCATTGTAAAATGAATACAAAATTATTTTTCAAAAAGGATATTATAAATATCTCTGTAGTTACTGACAAAGTGAACTTCTAAGCCTTCTGTTATGAACGCTGGCAGATCTGTGAAGTCTTTTTTGTTTTCCTCTGGAAGTAAGATGCAATTGACACCGACACGTTTAGCCTGAAAATAAATATAATTGATTATTACCAAATTGCTCGACAAGAGTAATATCTTTTTCTAAGTATAATACAGTGGAATCGTGCTTTATCGTTTATTAAGAAACTATATGAAAAACTATAAATACGGAAAAGACAGAAAAACCATACCATAACAAATATTTAATCATTAGAAATGTTTATTTTGCATCCATCAATAGGCAATTTCTGAATTCCTGATTCATTTGAGTACATTTCATAGTGGTTATTACGTTTCTAGTTTATAGTTATTTATTTCAAGGTGAATTGAGGAACTTAGGAGCTATATTACTAACTATATTACGTTATGACCAACTCCTATTATAATACCATAATATCAACATGACTCAACAACAAAAATATATCTGACATCGAAAGTTCTCAACTTGACAGATCGCATCGTATTTTTAATGCCGATCGTTAATCAAAATATTGTCAAATCTTAATGCTGGCAAGTATGGGTGATACGGGGCGACACGTGGCAGCACACTGAAATAGTGCTAGGCCAGTCAGCCATTTTGAGACAATAGGGCTATGAATTCCTTGGTTATAAACGATGACACATTGCCGTAAAAAGTTGCTCATTTACAGGCACTTTGCAAACTTTCTATAGTTGCTAAATGGAGTCACACATGCTTCAGAATTAAAGTAATGTTTTTTACGAGCCCGTAATATTTAAACAATAGATAAGACAAAGCAAATGGATGTGATTTTTTAACAATTTTTTTTTATGGGTTTATCAAAAAATAAAGACGTATGCGGGAAAACTATGCATGAGACGACGAAAGACCAAGGTTATACATACTGCAATATATTCAAATAAAAGTTTATGGATGACATCTTCAGTCACTTGGTAATTAAAACAATAAAAAATAGGTAGAACACTGAACTCTTGTGCCACCAAAAATTATGAGTCGGTTTTGATTGGAATGTATTAGATTGTTATAAGTAATCAGTACACGCACACTCAAGTTTACTGGAATACATTCTATAATATTATATCCGTGCACGGCATTAATAATTCGAGACACATTAATTCATTATGTTTTACAAAATTTTGCATTGTAGAAATATTCACATAGGAAACACAAGAAAAGCGTTGGATATTTTGATAAATTCAATTATCTGTGGGGTGAATCATGAATATAGTAAGTTATTGTGCATACTATTAGTAAACATGTACAGTGGAACCCACAATTATGCTACCTCTAATTACAGGTCAAACAGAAATATTCGCTGCAACTCCCCCAATTGAGCGGGCGCATTCCATTGTCGTTGCTGCTGTACACACTTGGGCGGCAGTCTGTGTGGTACATAAGTCAAACGTTGCCGAGCACTATGCCGCTAGGTAACTAAATATTTCGTCTATATATTTTTTTCATTTATTCCTAGTTTTGGCAGTTTTGCATTATCCGCGAAAAAAACATAACCCTTAATTTTGTATGAGATTCACTCCTCCAATTACGCGACTCCCAATCACGCGGTCCCAACTTTTGCGTAAATGGGGATTTTACTGTATTATATCAGTGTTGTCAATATATTCATACCATACACGGATGTTCTATAGCATGCTTAATAACATAAGGGTGTATTTAGATTCTTGCAGTTATGAGATATCGCAGTTTTAATGAAATGTACATCTTTGGGGACAAGGATTGTGAAAAATTAAAATAAATTTCAACATATTTTCACTAACTGCAAAAGTTTAGATCCACCAGTATGTTGTTAAGGATACGATACATTCTATGGACCTATTTATTTTTACCTCGGTCTATTTCAGGATTACGCCACCTCAAAGAATTCATCGATGTTGGACTTAAAGATAAAAGTATTTTCAACAGAGCACTCACCGCAATAGTTTTTTCTTTTATTCCTCCGACTGGTAAAACTTTTCCCGTCAATGAAATCTCACCAGTCATAGCAATATTTTGTCTGATGGGTTTGTCGAGAGCCAAAGATAAAAGGGCTGTGGTAATGGTACTGCCCGCAGACGGACCGTCTTTCGGGGTAGCACCCTCGGGCACGTGAAGATGTATATGGCTGTACATTGAAAACGAAACAATATTGTATAAAATGTGCAATAATACATTGAAACGTAACAGAAATGGAAAAAATATTACAGAATATGTCAATTACTACATTTTTGTAATTGATTGTCATGTTTTATCATTTAAAACAAATCTTAGTGAATGAAAAAGAATGGACAAACTACATTTTAAGATTTCGTTTGTAAACAATCAATCTTATTAAATCTTTCTTTCATTCATAAATCATGGCCTAAGGTAACATTACCCATATGTGATCTTTATGAACTATTTCAAATTAGTATACAATTGTAAATCATTCAAATAACGGTACATAAGCTATAACAATTCTGTTTGTCGTAAACGAGATAAACAAAATAATTTGTATGTCGTAAGTAAATATGAAGGCTCTAAGGTTTTGACTGTTAACAATAAATTCTTACCTGGTAGTTAAAAAATCGTTGTCCACATCGATTTCTCTGATAAAATTTCTGGCAACCGTCAGAGCGATAGCGGCGGATTCCTTCATTACATCACCTAGGTGTCCTGTCAATTCTAATGACCCATCGCTCTTCTTCTCTTCAGAACTATGTTTTCGTTTGGCTGTTTCAATAAAGAGAGTTGACCCACCTAAAAAAATGTTACAATCGATTGACACATTGTAAGCAGGTGATCGCCGCATACCATTATCAGCGTAAAACGGGAAATATTTTTAGATTTGGATGTAAAAAAACATGCATTACATAATTCACTATAACTTTTCAAATATGAAAGTTATTGTTATTAGTAAGCCTGTGTATGTTTCAAATGAATAATACAATTCCATAAGATCATAGAATTGAAATCAAATATAATTTAAGAATTTGGAATAGATTAATTATTGTGAAAAATATTATGTGCATTCATAAAAGTAATCACTCTCAATCAAAAAAATATAAGAAAGAATAAAACCAAAGTCGTAAAACACAGCTATATAATTTTCCATGTGGCGCACTGGTTGTCAAACTGTGTAAAAAATTCAATATCTGTGAAAATCTTTTTTGAAAAATAAATTTACATAGTTTGTGACCGTCATGAGATGCATTTTTTTGTTCTATTAAGTTAAGGCAATCCTCGTAACATAGTTAACACGGAATATTCAACGAAACATAGTGTTAGTTAATAATTATTGATTATTTTTTTAACCATGTCCGCAATGGTCTAGTTAGGGAATTCATCTTAACGGAAATATTTCTATGGAAACTGGATGTTACTCGATAACTAATTTTTTTTTAAAAGAGAAATCTAACGGGCTCGAGCAAGACTTAGTGGTGAGCGAGTCCATAATAGAAACAATGTTGAGTTTCTTGAGAAGAAAGCGATTTGAGTGTTCAAATTAATCCATCTTCGAATAATATCACTAACCCATTGCGGTCCAAGCCAGTCCCATTACGACGCCTGGCGGTGTTTCCTCGTAGAGTCTATCGTGAGTGAAGACAGGTTTGCCAACATATTCATTCAAATTTTTCATCGTAAGAGAAACCGTCTCGACTTCTTTCTTCACAATTTTAAAAGCCACTTTTCTCATAACCTTAAAAAAATTAAAATATTACGAGATATGACACTGGCACAACGGGTGAAAATAAAGAGAAACCAGCAGTGATCAAAACTATATTTCACTTTTAGGGTGTTCACTGTCAATACTTGGTGGAAAGGCATTATATTAATAAAAACACAATAATCCTTTGTACTTCATTCCACTTTATTTAATATGTCAGGACCGGTTTCGCTCATTCAGTTGACAATGCTCGCAATGAGCGAAACCGGTCCTGACATATTAAATAAAGTGGAACGAAGTACAAAGGATTATTGTGTTTTTATTAAAACTATATTTATTATATTTTTTATATTTTTGATGGATTTGATGGTAACTCTGTGGAAATTTATATTTAACACTTTATATGCGGCTCGCAGAAAATGCCGTTAATCGTCGATGCGTTACCGCAGGACAGGGATCACTCTTTGCTTCTAAGTTAACATAGAAACTGTGTCATCTGTTTAGGAAGGCTTATCGCTTGCGATTGTTTCAGTCGATTTTAACACCAAATACAAAGCGTGAAGCATGACTGGGATATCTCCATGATTTTCTGCGGATGGGGATATCATAATGAACCCATTTTTCGCTCCCAGTCAATGCAGAAATACCTTCCGTCTTTACCTTTCAAGCAACTGTTTATAAGCAAACAAACTCCGTTCAACATCTCTCGGTTTCAACTCGTCCGACACCCAATTTCCTTGCTTCTGAATCATTCCCATGTCTTTGAAGCGTTTTGAAATTGCTTGTTGGGTCACTCGTGGTCACCAATGGTCGTGTCAATTCTTCTTGATTTTGACATGAGTCTTCATTAACACAGAATAGGCGGGAAGCATCAAAATACGTTTATCGCGTACTGTTGGTAGAATGCGGCTCATGGCATAATACGTTTTTTCTACTGTCGGTTGTTTGCGGGACACATAATATCATGGGTTTGTTTGTCAGCGTGAAATAAAATGCCGTAACTAATTACCGCTAGTCCAACTTCTTTGCTATATTATTAGGGTGGAAGTTTAAGCTAAGAAACAAAAAATCAACTGTATTATAGATTTATTTCGCAATCTCCATTGCTACATTAGTTTGAGTCGTTTTACAGGTTGGAATATTTTTCATACCGCTTGCGTTGTTCTGTTTGCTTTATTGTTTCGTATTTTATTATTGGAATATATTATTACCATTTTACGAGACATTTTACTAACAATGTCTTTAAAAAATAATAAGTGACTATGAAGATTACGCCGACAATTCGTTCATGAAATAATAATAATCAATAAAGGTGTTAGTAGATCGACTCATAGGTTTAACCCTTTGAGTAGTGAGTTAATTTTTACTAAATTAGGTTTTTTCTTATATTTTGATTATTTGTAGTATTGCCACACACAAAAATATAAAAACCTTTTTTTTGGATACGGACCAATCTGGGAAGAATATTAGTTATTATTTCAAGAAGTTAATATTTTTTTTAAATTATAAAACTCATAGTTAAAAATGTAAAATAAATTAGTTCTTTATTACTTTTGAATATTTTTCTAGAAGCCATTACTTCGCTTTTGCGTCAAGATCTTTTTTGCTCTCATCTGTCTACATGTGCAGCTCTACAGACGTCAATTCCAGGAAGGAATCGATCCCAAGTGGAATTTTACGCTCAATATTATATGGCTACCGATTTGTTTACAAATGTTACCCTTTTTTAAAAATCATTTTCTTCATTTTCTATACAAAATAAAAATAATGTGGTGGCCAAAAGTCACTGATGGATGTGTCTACTATCCATATCTAAAGAAATAACAAAAATTCAATAAAAAATGTGAGAATGGCAATAGATAATAGATGACAAGCTACTCCAATGTAAAGGTATGTTGATACTCATCAAGGGTTAATGGTTTCTACAAAATAACTGCTGCGGCAAGTGACCCTTTTTGACAATAAGCAATAAAACCCTTATTTTGCCCCGAATGTTCACACATAGTATTTTTTTTAAAAAGGCGACACATGTTTCTCCAATATATAGGGCGTCATATTTCACAGTTCCAGTGATAGTAAATTTGTAGGAATGGGGATTTTATACTAAAATTAATTATATAATTGCATTTATGGATTAATGTTACTTTTTATACAGAATATTTTGAATATTTCATATTGATAACTAGTGGAGTGCTATCTACTAAATTAATATCAGGTTTTATATTCAGCTTATAAAAACATTGAAATTATGATGTATTCAAAATGTTTACACATTTTTAATTATTAAATGTCACATATGATTTCTTTGAAAATTTCAGCCGAAAATGTTGTTTGGTTTAGAATTTAAAGTCGTGTTTTAAACTATGGTTGGAGCCAGAGTCGTCTTATTTCTTCACGACTCCACAGCTCTGCTAAATACGTGAAGTAGATTTAATGTTTTCTTAGAAGCACGGAATGCTCTGTACCTAGCCGATAACGCGCAGGCGATTAAAAACAATATATTCTGATGCCCGCTGATTGCCCGCCCAGCATTGGCATTTTGAGATATTCCTTATACATTTGGCTTCAATAAAAACTAAACTAATTATTTTTATACTTTTGATGGTTTCGGCGGTAACTTTGTGGAAGTTCATTTTAATAGAAAATTTAAATTAACTTTGATTATTCCACGTATTGTGTTACTTAAGCAAACTTTGCGATAGTAAGTCTGAAGATGCCTCTGAAAGAGGCGAAACACGTGTCACAGTTAGTAACACAATACGTGGAATAATCAAAGTTAATTTAAATTTTCTATTAATTATTTTTAACTTTTGTATTTATTATGGTACGTTGAAAACAAATATTTAGAAAAATGACACCTTATATAAATGACAATTTATATTACAAATAGCCGCAGGGAAAAGGTTAAGTACATTCTTGATAAACAAAATTACCTTTTCGATGTGTTTTTGCAAATTTCTCACACCACTCTCTCTGCAATAGCTCTTGATCAGAGAATTTAAGGAGTCATCCATTATTGTCAGTTGTTTTTCAGTCATACCGCAATCTTTCATGGCTTGCGGAATCAGGTATTGTTTGGCGATTGCCAGTTTTTCTTCGGCAACGTAACCTGAAATAAAAAATCAAAACAGCTTATATTAGAGCAGGTACGGGCAAACTGTGGCCCGCGAGCAATATTATATATTTGAAAAAGCTTCACGACTTTATCTTTTAACGCCTTTTTAAAAAAAGATTGAAAATAAATATAATTTTTGGATCAACCTATATGTGAACAAACATTTTCAATCATGAACGTCAAACAAAACTACGATCAAACATCACCGATGCACATTAACCAGCAGTTTTACAAAATTAGCACCTGTTAAAAGATGTAAAACAGTTCCATTCTCTTCAATAATTGTTTTTTTTTTCACGATAATAAAAATGGTATTTTACTTGCGGCTCGCCGCTCATTTTGAATTCCTGAATTCGGCCCTTCATCTGAAAAGTTTGCCCCCCTCTGTATTAGAGGAATGATAAGTGTGTATGCTTTTCATAGATTTATTTAGCTATTGTAGAATTTTTAAGATTAATAACGATATAGATATCATACAAACTAAAAAAAAATTAAAACTTGCCAGGTTTAAGCCTACATCTGATAGCTACAGAAAGCTCCCGCTAGTAGTCCACGGAGTCTGACATAATTATATATCCATAATAGTGTGTTTGATCACCGCAGAATGAAATAAATTAAATTAATAAAATATTTTAATACCTGACATATCAATCATTTCCATCCTATCTCGGAGCGGTTCTGGAATGGTGTCCACAATATTTGCTGTGCAAATGAAAAGGACTTTGGATAGATCGACCGGCACATCTAAATAGTGATCTAGGAAATTTGAATTCTGTTCGGGGTCTAAAAGTTCTAACAAAGCTGAGCTGGGGTCTCCCTGATAGCCCCTGAAAAATACATTATATTGCAATAATATGATCGTGCTATTGTTTTCTTAATCGCACTATTTGGAATTCTGGCATCCTGAATGACCATCTGAAACTTTAGTGTGATTGGCAGAACTTTAGAACGGTGGCATGTCTTAGTGGGAAGAAGCAAAGTGATTGACAGACGACAGGGAATCTTGAAGATTCCACGAGGTGGCCATATTCTTCATTTAGGAAGAAGTAGATATGTATGAAGAATTGCACTTTTACAAATTTGCACTACAACAGTGATTCTTAGTCATATCAAAGCCAACACCCGGTTAATCAAAATCTAAATTACTCATCGCTGCTGTCCGCATGTAAACTTGAAATTACACTTTTGTTAACATATTTAATGGATATCTTGAAATAATGGCCAATTTTCATTGAACTGATGTTAGCGGAAAAAAAAACTTGGATAAACTGATGCAAAGAAATGAATGTGGTTTCCTAGCAATAATTGATAAATATGACTGATTGCATCACCGCAGTATGCAGTAATGAAATGCATTAAAAAGATTATTTTTAAAACATTACAGACCATGGACTCATATTATTATTGTTTCCGGCACTTATTGATTTAACCCTTTGCTCGCGTCACCAAATTTAGCGAACATGCCCTGTACGCGGCTGCTTTTTTGCAAATTTTGTTAACGCGTTTTCGCTATAAATATAGGTTGTAATATTTTTTTAACTAATCAAATATGTTGATTGCCACCCAAAGTAACTTTTCCAATAATAAAATACAATATATTTCTTGTATTTTCGGTTTAATTCGACAATAATCATTCTTCATACAATTGCAGCATGACGTCGCCATATTGCAAAATATCGCCACGCGCGACCGAGAACACTACGCTACCACCATACCATGCTTATATTAAATTCTCGGAAAAATTTCAATTTCACCCGTACTCGATCGCTTATTTACATTATCCCAAATAACATAATGATATATGCATATTTTGTAAATACGTGGCGCACAGTTCTTACGAGAAACGCCATGAATCAACGGCGGCCATCTTGCATTGGTGACATATGTTCACGGCGTGTTCCAGAAATAAATTAATTTAGCCTATATTGAATCTTTTTTGACTAATGCCATCTAATTGAATTTGGTAAAACATACATTTAGTAATATTTTCAACCAAGTTGTACAATTTTAACACAATAGATAGCTCTTATATAAGGTTTGAAATTTCCATGACATCTGTACGTGTCACGCGCGCTGAGGGCATGTTTGCTAGGACATGCATAGCGGTCATACGCAGTGAAAAGGTTAACAATCAGAAAATAATAACAAAAAAGGAGTTAAATTCAATTAAACTTTTATGACTGCAATTTAAAATATCATAAATATACGACACTGTATCTTCAATAGCAGCATATATGACTTTGTCTTTTATTCAGGACACATAATAGTTTAAGAAAATGGCACACTTACTTTCCTATTTTGTCCACCTCATCAATCAAAACAAGAGGATTCTCAGTTTTAGTCTTTTTTAAACACTGAATTATTTTTCCTGGCATGGCTCCCACGTACGTTCGCCGATGTCCTTTGATTTCTGCCACATCAGTCATGCCCCCCACGGAGAAACGGAAATACTCTCTATTCAGAGCTCTCGCAATAGATTTTGCTGTAAATATAAAATAAATCACAACTTAAAAAATAGTTTGGGGAGATGCATCACAGGTACACAGGCATACATTATTTTACTTGAATACCATGTCACACATAATGCGCAACTCAAAAAATGTTAGCCGGCTGTAATTCATTTGTTCAATCCTTCTATACGAATAGGGTTAAGATAGAAGGCTGGACCTGCTTATCCCTCTTTTTTTTGATGATCGAATGGGAGGTGGGTTGAAAGAAATGTATATATATGTATATTAAAAAGTTCATGCCTTTGAAGACAAAATCATAAATTGATTGATTTTAAGCCAACAACCAAACAGTAATTCAAAAACATTGAACATTTTCGACTACAGGATTGGCTTAAAATATATAAACAATTTAGAGTCTTCAAAAATTTCTTTATTTTATTTCAATTTATTATTTTTCTAAAACTCATTCTATGTTACCTGCATAAATGTCTTTGTGTTTTTGTGTACAGCAAAAATTCAATTCAAGCATAACAGATCGTAAATAAGCTATGAATAAATTATTTTTTTTTGGATATTAAACATACCGATACTAGTTTTTCCAATGCCTGGTGGTCCGTGAAAGCACAAGATTTTCCCCTGCGTTGATCCCTTCAGCTGTGATACGGCAATAAACTCCAAAATTCTTTTTTTTATATCATCCATTCCATAATGGTCCTGGTCTAACACTCCACTTGCCGTATCGATTTCAAGATTTTCTTCCGATGTCACACCCCATGGTAAAGATGTAAGCCAGTCCAGGTAATTTCTCGTAACACTGTAGATATTCACATCGTGAAATAGGATTTTATTATTCACAATGGGATGTAATCAATCAATTTACAACTGTTGACAAAGAAAAGGCAACATACTGTGGAATCCCCCATTACACTACCCTGAATTATGCACTCGCTTGAAATATTCGCCGCGAATTCTCCAATTGCACCGTCATTGCTAGGAGACGGTCGTCTGTGCGGCGCATACAGTCATATGTTGGCTAGCGTCTCGCTGACTTGATTGCAACCAAAGCTAACTTCACGGCATTTGAAAAGTTTTCCAATTTATATGGGGATTGTTACAACCTTGACTCCTCTCTAGAGTCAATAAACTCGTCTACATCGACGAGCTCTCAGTATACGGACTATACACAAGATACTTAATATCAACTTGATTTAAGTGGCTGAGCTAGTCACACTTTTATTATTGTTATTTTAAGCACATTACGCTAAAAACAGACAGTATGCTAAAAACGTATTTTTACATTTCCCACCTATATTGTTAAAAGAAGATTGAAACATGGAATTGTACACAAGTTAAGACAAATTAAATAATGAAAATTTATTTATTAAAAATTTCAAAATAAGTATTTTAAAATACACTATCTGACGTTTACTTCTACATTTCACTACTTTACACATTAGTACATTCAACATTCGTACACATCTTTAGGAACCAATGGCGTATGAAAGTCAAGGGCCACCTGTACTTGGTATTAATGAATTAACTCTTCGAGTGGCAAGTTTAAACATTTATTTTCTGTAAATTAAAGTTTATTGATTACACATATTGAATATTTTCATTATCACACAAAAAAAAATTACCCATCTGCCAGAGTGGAAAGAATAATACATATTATTTCAAAAGGTAAGTAAATCATTGGAATTAAATAATTCATTATATTTCTAGTCCAGTGTTCCCCAACCAGTGGTCCGCAGCCCGGTGCCGGGCCACATTGACTTTCCGCCAGGCCGCAAACAGTATGCCAAATATCACGAAATTTGCCATGCAAAAATAATAGATATAGGATATTTTTTTGTCTGCACGTTTACTTGTATTTTGACTTACTGTTAAATAGTAATAATTGGTAGGATGATGGGACACCAGGGAACTTAAAAATAATGGGATGTGGGAATGGGAGGAAACCCAACAAATGTGGTGAAGCTGGCAACCGATCTCGAGTGTATGAATTTATACATGTGTCAAGAAAACGGCATTTCAAATTATATCCTTTATCCAATTATGTCCTTTTTTCAATATCTATAAATTATATACCCAACCAATTTTGGGTAAAAGTGTAAATTAAATAAGCATGCTAATTTTAAAAACGCACTAAAACACCAATATCAGTACTATTTATGATTCATATGAAATCTTTCTAGTGAAAAGTAGACGTCAATAATGCGACTCTGCATAAGTGGTCTGCGATTTTTTTTTCCTTTTTTTACCCGTCCGCAGGTGTAAAAAGATTGGGGAACACTGTTTTAGTCAATTATCTAGAAGCTTTTACTATCTTTATTGAGTTTGTCTGTGTGCTAACCAAATAGACATGTATTTTGCAATCAATATTGTATGGCTATAGATTCATTTTTAAATATTTACTGTTTTCCAAAGAAGCATTTGAAACAAAAAATGTAACTGCCAAAAAACAATAACTGATAAATATGATACACATCAACTTACTTAAATTCAGAACTGTGACTCTCCAAGAAATTCAATTTATTCAATTCCTCCTCAATAACAACATTGACTGCTTCAGGGACAGTCTTGTCTTTGATCCTCTCCCTAAATTTATCCCCAACTGCATCTTTATCATCTTTTTCTATACCTAATTCTTTTTTTATTGCCTAAAATTTTTTTAAGAGTAAACATTGATTTTGGTAACAGTCTTTTACTTTGAAATTGAGATAATATCAATGCTTATTTCACCGTGGGTTATAGCACATATTTATTTGCGTCAATGTTCATGGTACAAAATATGTTCAGAACATTTAAGACTTTCTTTAGGGGTAAAATATTCTTGGCAATAAGTGTATTTATTATTTGAAACTTGAATTTGATTGTATAAAATGTAAACTACGAAATCGCACTACCTTTAACTGCTCTTGTAAAATATATTTCCTATGCTGCTGTTTAACTTTTTCTTCAACCTCTCTTCCAATCTTTTCTTGAAGCTTTGATAATTCCAATTCCTTTTTAAGCAACGACAGAGACAACATCAGTCTCTTAGGAATCTGAAAAACAAAATATTATGTAGAAAAAAACTTATAGCCAATAGTTCATTGACTGATTTATAAATTCTTAGAATAAGAATTCTTTTAAAATCTGTGCTGAAACCAGAGAAGAGGGTTTACTAACATTTATTTCTTCTAAGACGGCTTGCAAATCCGGTGCATCAGCTCCTGTGAGGGCAGCTCCCAAGTCACTTAAATACACTGGATTATCTACGACACGTTGACCTTGGTGAAGCATTTGCTGAAGACTTTCTCTGAATAATATCAAAAGCAATACAAAGTAATTAACAAGTTTTTTTTTAAATCTATGTACGCTCCCAAATGTGGAGCATGGCTTCTTAACACTTAGGAGTCCGGGCGAACATATGTGTGCATCTCACTTTCAGTGCGCAGGAGTCCGCGCGAACATATCTGTTCGTTTTGCCGAGTGTAAGTTTACACAAAAAAAAGGTACTTTGTGTGATGATTTTTTTTCTTCACATTTAACATCAAGGTTGCCAGTGATATTGAAATTGATAATGTCAAACAAATATATTAAAAATATTATTTTTTTTAATCGTAAATATAGAAGTAATTCCACAGTATCACCTAGTAAATAATATTTTTTGTACAACGTTTAACGTTTGGTGTAATATTATTTTCATGGAAAAATGCATCTTTTTTTGTTAGATCTTTTGCTTCGTTTACGTATATAAATATGGGTTAAATTAGATAGGTTTATTTATTGCTTCTTTGGCCGCTTCACAATTCTTTACAAAAAAATAAGTGTTTGTTCTATGGGACTTTTACGAAAGTGAAATTAGTCATGACAATAATTATATAACACAGATCCATTGTCTCAGATTCATTTTACATCTGTATCCTTTTTTTCTTTTGTAGACATTTTGCAACAAATTCTTGTTGGAAAGTCAACCCTAAATTCAAAGAAATGAAATTATTATTTTACTTCGAACAAAGCACCGATTTTACTCAATATATGTTTGGCTTGCCAATAGCAATAAATTATGTAATTCTTAATGCCCTTTTCGAGACGCTGTTGACAAGGAGCTATTTTTTCTGTAAAGTTTATGGCTCTGCTGTGAAAAAAATGTGACCCTAATGCTTCATAATTATTACACATATGAATGGCCACCATTCATTAATAGCATATACCTGCACCATTCTAACAAAAACAAAGGATTTTCAAAGATTTAAAATATTTAAATAATTGAAATATAACAAGAATTATTTAAAAATATCTGAGAGTTGCGAATAAAACCTTACGATATAGAACAGATGTTTATTTTCGGTTTTACAATATCTCCAAAAAACTAAAATAGTTGTCGTTGCTGAGAAGGAGATGGGGGGGGGAGGTTAGTAACCAGTAACTTTATTTTAAATTAGTGTATATTATTGCAACTCTTTATAGCCATTTCCTACTAAATAACTTTATTTTTAAGTTGTTAAGACTCTTTATATGAAACCCTCGGTTGAGAAACACTGATTTTATCATATTTTTATATGTATAAAACCATACGAACGCTCTTCTGAAAGAAAAAAAAATATACATCAATCGGTTAAAAAGTTATCGCAATTTAAACGTGAGCGCAAAAAAAGTTCCATTTCCCCAAAATTCGGCCGGCTCCCGCGCATTTTTTAGTATGCAAATCTGCGGACCTATATGTGTTAATGGAGGTTTATCAACAGAAGTTTTTCTACTTTCTGCTTGTTACTCAGTATCTCAACCAACGTTCCCTCTTGCGGTTGCCACGCACTTCAATTAAATTAGAGAAACCCTTATTCATGTACAAAATTCTTTTCTTTCGTTTTTAAAACATTTGTTGAGCGTTGTACAGCCAACTGACTAAAATGCCTCTATTGTTTGAAGCAACATAGATGTTTTTATCCTATCCAATCGTCTCTTGTTGCCGATAAATTCTGAGAATAGCCAGTGGCGGTTCTAGGTACTGGGCTAGGTGGGCTAAGCCCGACCTGCATTTTTCACCCAAAACTTTAGATGGCTGAATAAAAATGAACAGCAATTCGGCCGCTGAACAAAATAAATACATTTATAAGCGTCACTAACCTTCCCCAAATGAATATAATATCTTTGTTTAAATTTTCCTCTATCAATATAAGACAATGGCATGTCTACCTACAATAATATTCTCGATTGTTTTTTATTACAATTTTAAGCTGAGCCGGCATAAAAAAACAATAACCCTATAAATAATTCATAGAGAACATTCAACGTGACGTCAGTCTGGCAACACCTACGTACATGCTATTGGTCAGGGGCTGTGGCATTCTAGCCCAAAACCATAGACAATATTTCTTTAGACTGGAACGCAATCTAGCACGATTCGATTTTGTTTGTATTTGTATGTACGGAAACGTCATCAAACACACAGGACTGTATTTCAAATTTACTGGCTTCTGTCATTCATCAGGGGCTAAATTGAAATTAGTCCATGGTCCATACAAACATACCAATATCTTTGTATTCTATGAAAGTGACAGGTATGAATCTCAGTGACAGTTCTGTATTGCTTTTTTTACTTGTTATTTCACTTTGAAAGAGACAAATTTAAGGTCACGTATTATTATTTCTTACTTACATTAGCATTGATTGTATTATATAGTAATTTATGCTTTGCAGTAGTGTCGTAGTATTTGTTAATTTGCTTGTAGATTAATGTATAAGATGAAGTGGAAGCATGTAAAATTTCGTAAATAGTATACAATGCTATGCTTTTCTCTAGCCCACCCAAGATTTCAGGTCAGGAACCGCCACTGAGAATAGCAAGCTTTACACTAGGGCGCAGTTACCCACGATTAGGTGACGTGTGTTCCATATGCATCATGGGAACATAGCAATACAACTAAAAATGGTCCCGATGAGTGTCAAATGAAATTTAAATAAGTTTTTAAATTTAGTATGCTACACATAGAAAGGTATAAAAAAAAATCGAATTATCCAGTCATCTTAAATACTGTCTAGGAATTATCGTATTTATAATTTGAAAATTTGAACAAGAAATTGATTTATATGAAATATGTAATACATATGAATTTAATAGTAGTAAGAAACGACATGAAAAATTAGAAAATTTGAAATAAATTGGTAATAACTTTACACGATTTATTATTTGATTCATTCTGCTTATTTTTTCTTAATTTTATTTTGTTGTTTGAAAAAGAAATAATTCTGTTATTTCTTATGTTTAAGTTTACTACAATTATTATAAGTTTTCATTCTACCTATTGTTTTTTGATTCACGTTTAAATTTTTTTTAACAAGCATTATGTTTGTAAAAATGGTTTTTGTTATTTTCTATGTTTTATTTCATGGCACATATTAGTATAAATTAATAAATGATAATAATTCTAATGATTTTTCAATCGATTTATGAATTTCTGTTCGAAGGCATGGATGTATGTTATGTCTTGAATTCCCCCTAACCACCCATCCTATCCTATGAATGGGGCGTATCGAGAGCGATTAGCCAACTACTAATCCTGTCCTAGCCCTATCCATCTATTCCTTCTCTCTTTGGCAGCTTTGAGCAACTGTGTAACAAGCAGTTCTCGTAGAAACACTTCTGACGAGATAAACTCCATTAGGAGTCCATATGCTCCACATTGGGATCGGACATGGTAAAAAAAAAAAAAAAAACGCAGCAGTGGGCTGCCAACATGTTAACAAGGGGCTCGCTTTATCTCTAAGCTATTCGTGGTGTTCCGGGACAAAGGTGGACTTTTTTACTACTCATATACAATTATAACTAATAAAACTATTGAATATTTATATACATATAGTGCTGGCCAATTGATTCTTAATACAGCGAGAAATATATATATTTCATTTATAAATCAATATTATTTAAGTTTTAAGTGAAATATTTACATTTTTCTTTTATAGACCACATGTTTACATGCCAATAGATCATTCCTAAAGAATAATAAAAAAAGGTACACCCCTACCAGTGAAGATACGAATTTTAACAGCTTAACGACCGTGGACGCGTATTTAAGTCTTTGAAATCCAACGGTTGCAGGCCGTAGACGCAAATACTATTGAAAAATCACTTGGTTAGGATCGAGTTTGATTTCAAATGTTAACGAGAGATGGTAGCATACACATTGACACAATATTTAACAAAAAAAAAATCAATATTATACTAAAATATTTCGTAAAAATATCCCTAAGATGGTAGACGTTTATTTTTTTTAGGTGTGATTTTTCATAGTATTATTTTACGTTTTGGTAAAAGTTTTATGTTTAAATCGTTTCTGGTTTGTTTCTCTGATTAGCGACGAAATACATACGTAATATTAGCAGGGTAACATGATGCCCAGATGCTCTTGTAGGGCCTCTTAGAGGTACGAACACACGTATCGTAGTATTTTTTTTACAACGAATTGCCTTGTGATTTATTGCTAGGGCGGGCGGCGTTTCATGCTGCAGTTCTATGGAGCAAGTGTCATTATGGCAGTCGAAAACAATTTTTGAAATTTGAATCGGGTGGTTGATAATATTGCGATCTATTCAAACTCAGTGGCAGAGGTTCTCAATTCTTTAATAATAGATATTTGTATTGAATATGTTATCATCCATAAAACGTACTTTTTTTACGATTTTTCGATGATAACTTATAAATAATATATCCAATGAAGTTTTTAATATACATGAACATAAAAACAAAGAAAACAATATAAAAAAGTAGATTTTACATATTTAAAAAAAACCTTATAGTAGATTTAAGTTTTTTTGACTACACCACATAAGTATGCAACCCACAGATATAGAACCATTGCTCAAGTGGCATTGATTTATGCGCCAAAGTATCTGGAAGCTATCAAATTAAATTTTGTGAAGATATCTCAATTGGTTTACAAATTATGGTGAATTTAGTAGAATGGCAGTTTTTTGCGAATTTTTCGCAAAATCGCCCGGCCGCCAGGTCAAATTCTATAGAAAACATGCGGGCGTTAAGCTGTTAATAGGGACCAATAGGTAAACGGAGCATTTCACGCCTCAATGAGCTTTAATTGTTTTATGACTAACAAAATATAATGCATTTCGAACCAAACTTTCTTTTGTCAGTCTGATTGATAGGATGTTAATGGACGTTTTCAAAATATTTTCAGATAAATAATACACATGAAATATTTTTTAAAATATTTAATATTTTGTAGAATCTCCCTTATTCTTTATAACCTCTAGAATTCGTTTAGGCATGGAATTGTATATTTTTTTAAAATTTAAATATCAATAACATTGTATCGCACATTTGATTATCTCCGATTGAACCACTTTGATTATCTCCGGAGCCATTTTAAACGGGTGTTTGTCGAGCTTCCGCTTCATAATAGCCTACAGATTTTCTATTGGATTTTAATCCGGGCTATTTGCTGGCCAGGGAAGTGATGTATTTCCAATTGTTTCTTTGTAATCTAAAGCCTAATGATTGAGTTAATTGATTTGTATAAAAAAATATTTAGAGAAATATGAATTGGACTCGCAATTTTCGCTCTGTGGCACAGCGCGGAATCGTCCTGAAATATCGGGTCACTGAACACCCCCGTCATCTCCTCAAAAATCGGTAATACTTCGTCAATAGTTACCGATTTATATTTTATGCTGTTCATCATTCCATTGACGATCACGAAATTACCTACCCCATTGTACGTCATGCACCCCCATACTATTACAAAAGGTGGATGCTTGACAGTCCGCCGAATGCATTTACGACTATTTTGTTCACCACTCTTTCGGCACTCCACAACGGCCTTTTTCGATAGTGAAGCCTCAAACTTTGACTCATCTGAGAAGATGGCATGTCTCTTATTATCCACAGTCCACGATCTGTGGGCTAATGCCCAATCCATACGTTTTTTCTTCATGGCCGCCGTCAGAAGTGGCTTTCTGAGAGCGCTTCGGCTCTTGAAACCCATCTCCACAAGCCTCATGTGAATGGTCCGAATCAAAATGGTTGCCAAAGATGATTGGCTCAGCTTTTTTAGAATTTTTGATGACATTAAACATCGATTATTCGTAATAATTGATTTTATTTCTCGATAATCTCGCACAGTCGTGAATTGTTGTCGTCTTCCTCTTTTCCAGTTTCTCTGAATTTCTTCAAAAAAACTAATACAGCTGGAGCACTGTATCCTACACATTTTGAAATTTCATTAATGAAAATTTTTAGTTTAGCGAAAGCCAAAATTTTTGATTTCGTCGCGAGTGTCATACGCTTTGGCTTATTCATTTTTTTTTAACCGTATTGACGCAACCGTAATTCATACAAAACTGGTGAAAAATAAAGAAACGAAACTTGTTACAGTTGAAAGCCAAATATCACTGAACAATAGAAAAAAATAGTAGGGGGTTGTAACCATTGAATTGCGAGAAAACGAGAAACTCAAAGTCGCAATGTCAGGCGGTTACTTGCGATTAACAATCAATTGGCCAGCACTGTATATATTTACTTATAGAATGTAACAACGCACAATGTAACGTTGTTAAATTAATATTAACAGTTGAAAATGTATTTATCTATACCAGATTGCAAAAGTGAAGAGTTTAAAGATTGGCACAGAAAGGGGTTCTATTTTTTCGCTTAAGAAAGAGAAGTCGAGCCTTTCTCGTAGAAAAAAACTGCTGTTTTGATACATCGAGGAGCGGACATGGATTGAAAAAGAAATCTTCTCTTTCCAATTGATAATATATATGTATGTATGTCAGAAACATTAGACGTACATCACTGCATTATTAAATTTAATTATATTACATATTTATATATTATATAAAGCAGGGTTTCTCAACGGTGGGCCATGTGGCCCCCCAGGGGGCCACAGCGTGTTCTAAGGGGGCCACAAAGATTTATTTTTGTTTTGGGGAGCCACAACAAAGTTTAGGGGAGCCACGGGTATTGATAAAACGATACAGGGAAGAGCATAGTGGCGGACGTCGCGCAGCTATTTTTTGTAAATCCATAAATAAAATAAATTATATGGCATTCTAGATTCGAAAATCTCGGAAGAGCTGTAAAAAAAGTGGGGTTTAAAAATTATAATTTTTATGGGAAGACAAGAGTGGTATGGGGGCCACAGAAAAATAAAGACACTCAAAAGGGGCCACGATCCCAAAAAGGTTGAGAAACACTGATATAAAGTATATATGAGAATATTGATTTTATTTACTTAAAAAGGGGCTCGTGGGTTTGAGACGAATTTAACAAGTGGCTCACTCGAGCCACTGCAAATATGATATATTGATGTTTGTAAAAAGATTGAAATTATGCCGCGCAATTGTTGGATAGGCCTGCTTTTGAATTCTCCGCGCAGCTCACCCCACTTCTTAGAGGGAACGTTGATCTCAACCTCTATTTTTTTTCAAAGAAAATAGAGATATAAATGATAAGGCTAGGATAGGAGTAGTGGTAAGTTAATTACTTTTGCTATGCCCCATTTTTATAAGATTGGAAGGGAGGGAGGGAATTTTCGGACATCACAAACATCCATGCCTACGAACACTAATCGACAAATCAATTGAGAAAATGCTGTTCAGAAATAATTACATAAACAAATACAATCTCGGTAGGTCCTTGAAATTACATGTGATTATAACATGGGAATACATACTGATTTGCATGGTCACGCGACTTTTATATACAATGGCATTGTGACATTTTTGGTAATATGTTTGCTAGAAATAAAAGTTATCTGTCAATTTAATATGGCTTAAAATTATTTTTTTATCGAAGAAAAGCTTTAGTCTCTGGAGGGTTAACCAAGTGTCAGATCAAGCTCATCCATATACTCGAATGCCTACAGATGCCAAAAGGCGAAACCTGGGTCATTTGTGACAAAACACGTGGGAGTGTACAATTTTTTTTAAATGATTTACATATTTATAAATACCTGTACAGTGGATTAAGACTGATAATATCCCTGATTGTCTTGATCACTTCTTGTGTAAGCGCCTTCACTTCTTCAGTCTGCCGGAACTTATCATGGATAACATTCTCTACTTCCACCATCAGGACTGGCTTAACGGCCGCGGATCCATCTATATTAGGCTCTTCCTTGATCAGTTTGGCTTCAATTTTGCTATTCTGTGAAGTCTGTTTAAGATTACGGTGCTTTCGTCTCCGTCTATCGGCATCAGTCTCTTCAACATTAACGTTCAACTCGGTTTTAAATGGGGGAAACTTCAGTTTCATAACTGAGCATGGAATACAGTAGATGCCCGCACATGCCAGATAATAGAGAAATTGAAAAATGAAATATTTTTTTAGATTAAATTTTGACATTTACGGGACATAGACAGTAGAGGTCTGCACGGGCTGAAATTTTACAAAATTACTCGAAAGACTCAGGCCCGAGTTTAATACCACACTCGTTACCCGAATCCGACCTGAAACCCAGATTTATACTACTCATCCCAAAAAAAAACCGTTTTTTACAAATTTACATCAATTTACAATTCTGTAAAGAACTGGTTATAATTAAAATCATCATGGCTGACTTATGGCACGAACATAGTCTGAAATATTTTTTGAAGAAATAAATTTCTTACCCGGGCCCGGTCCGAGTCTGAATCTCAATTGCGCTTACCCGCCTGTAGGGTACACGTAGGGGCCCGTAAGCCAAGCCCAGGCCCGTGCAGACCTCTAATAGACAGTGAACATTTATTTGATAATTTTCCAATCGCTTGCCATGAGATAATAATGAGAAAACATTACATATTTAACAGTTTGTGTTCAATAATATTCAATCAAGCTGATACTGAGATAACTTATATGAATTTGTCTGAAAGATAGTGAAACTCTTACGGTACGCGTACACCAAAACCGAATCATCGGCCGACTTCGTGTCGGTCCTATTCTGACGTTAAGTGTCGGCTGTTCATGTGCATTCACTGCAACCGTTGTCGGCCGACCGGTTTTGACCGAGTACAACCTGAAGTTAGTAGCAGTCAGTAATATTATGCAGCCTAGAATTTTTCGATATCCATTTTCAAATAAAAATCAATAAGAGTTTCACAGAAAACTGCACTATTTGAACGATAAAACTTCTGTGGTAATTGTTTGTTAAAGATAGTCATGGATTATTACGGCGAAAACTTCACAAACTAAGCAAAAACAAAACGCCACGATTTAAAAATATTTTTTGAGGGCTTGATAATCGCGTTAAAATCACACATTAATATGAAGAACACTGATAAATTATGCGAAATACGAAATAAATGGCCGATAAATGTTCTGTTATAATTTAATACACCGAAAGTAGGCGGCAGACTCGCGACAATACCAACCTGAAATTAGTAGCAGTTGATGTTCTGTCAAAAGTAGCCGGCAGACGGCCGACCAATCCCAACATGTTTGGATTCGTTGGTTGATCGGTCAGAGACAGCCGTCATCGTACGATGCCGTCTGTGGTAGTGTACGCGCTCTCATTCCTTTACATACGTTTGTTTCGATCGGACGACACGGCCGAGCATAGTTCGGACGATGACGATTAGGTGTACGTGTACCATTAGTATTCGAATATTGTCGAGGAAGGCAGAAGTCAAATTACTTTTTTGTTATTCTGATATTTCATGTTCTAATATCAAAATTACTTTTGAAACTTAGAAAAATGATTTTCATTTTTAACAATAAATTGTGCAATTATATTATATGTGCATAATTACTAGGTTTTCAAGAAATTCCTTGAATTAGCTGAATCAAAAAAAGATGGGACTTTAAGAAATCAAAAGTTATGCAGTGCAATTTGCAATGAAAAAACTAAGGTGTTAAATATTTTATAGAATCGACAAAATAAGTGAGGCAGTCACCTGGCGGTGGTTCTTCGACAACGTCCATCAACTGTCCAGTAATTTTGACCCTTCGGTGAGCCATAACAACAAGCCTTAATTTGTCGCCCATATCTTGCATTTCATGAATTTGTGCAAAAGTTCCAATGTCATAAATTTCATTAAGACTATGAACGACATCTTTCTCGTTTTCTTCACTCTTTTTCAAGAATATACCGGCATACGGTTGATTCAAGTTCACTTTTCTTCTTAGTAAGTCAATAAGTACGGGATTTGTAACCTAAAATTCATTCAAATTGGAATACTTGTTTATAAATTTAATACTTCACCAGTAACGTGTTACTCTCAATATTAAAAAATCAGTCTTCACTATCAAGGTATGTCAGAAGTGACGACGCTTAACGCTTACCATGGCAACAATATTGACATTTCAGAGTTATTGCATCATACTTGGTCACAAAAAGAAAATAATACCTGGCTAATTTAAGTAAATGTGTGATAGTGATAAATCGTGTATTCGTTTAAGATTATGCAATACCAACCTCTATGAGTTTAATAAATCTAGGAAAAACTGGGTTTCTATTAATTGCAATGACTGGCAATTGGGGCCAGACTTCTGGAACTGCTACTGTAGCAGGCAATTGCGTATTGGTAGAAGGAGGATTGTCTTTAACAGTTGTCGGTTCAGGGCTGTCAGAATCTGAGTCTTCTTTTTTCGTACTGTAACTTCTTACTCCTAAAAAGAATCTACATTTCAAAAAACTATCATCTGTGCGTCCAGTTAGGTAATTCAAGTTGATTTTTCGAACTGTGAATCCGTGGTTTGTGTTTAAAAACAAATTCTGCGCATTTTTATCGGTATTTAAACTTTTCTGGAGATTTTTGGATGTTTCGTAGAATCCAGAGTTCGAAGAAATTTTGCGCGTTATTTTGTTAATAACGCGAAATGAGTTTCTGACACTATGCATATTGATGATGTACTTTATCTATTTGTTATGAAAATACATTCAAGCAATTATGTTCAATTACTGAATAATAAATTTAACCTCTCCGCCGAATAACTGGGAACAACAACTGAAACTGACAAATGAAGACTGTCAGATTTGATAACCTTAAAAGTCAAAATGAGTGCTAAAAGAAAAATAGTAAAAAAAAAATTGTTCGTGCAATGATACTTGATATTATCTATCTACCTAAGCAGACATATCTGTTTTTTCCAGAGTCAATATCATTTAATATACATGTTGTCAATTACTCAGGCACCAATGGCGTTTAAACGACAAAAAACACAGATCATCCAAATCACTATTTTTTTATTTTGTTTTTAGATACATTTTTAAAGAAGGCCTTAAATTTCGGTGTATAATTTAGAATATGAATACTTGGGATTTTGGTTTTTTTTACAGCGTAGTCTTTCAACTTTTTGGCACCTTTTGAGTAACATATTTTTCTAACATTATTGAGTGATATAAGAGTCACGCTAAAGCTGTTCGCAAATTACACTGTAAAAAGTATTTATATTCGTGCTAATAAACGAAAGGGTAGCTAGAAAAATATTTTTATATTTTTAAATTGAGTATTAACTTCATTATTTAAAAAAGCAACAAACAAAAGAGCTTTCGTTTTTATCTAGAAAAAAAGTAACGGCTGGTTTTTTATCACTGATTTAAAAACCTGAAGATAGTTCAAGCACTAATCTTGAATACTATATTCAATAAAGTTTGATTAAATACGTAATTAGCACTTTATTTGGATTTGAAAACGGTTTATTTCAAAACTATTTTATACGATGTTTTTTAGCAAAAGAAGTGACAAAATACAAAAAAAATCGAGTATAGATTTATGAACAATTCATTTTTCTAATCTTTGGTCTAAATTTTATAATTTTAAGAGCTTTCGTTAATTTTCTACCGACGTTGAAAATAAATGCACAATTGATCATTTTAATAGGTGTCATAATAGGTAGGTGTCGCTGCTTGGGTTGTTTAGCAACATAAGTTTGAAACGATGAAGTATATTATTCCGTAGTTTTTGTTTGCTACCAAGCAGGAATAGCTTGTATGTGGTGGTATGACTCGTATAGGTACACGCGATGCACACACACACTACGATATCTAATCCTATGCCTTCTTACTGGTTCCTACACTGCCCACACATTCCTTCTTTCATTGATTGAATCGACATTATAACTATCTCTGATTATAACCTATTTTATTTTTGACAGCTTGTTTGTTATGGTATAAAATGTTCTTTTTCTACATTATTTTTATATTTTATGCAAAATCATAGCTACTGTGTCTATTATTTAGAATACTAAATACTCACTTTATATTATTTATAATAAATCAAAGCTTTTAGCTATCATCTTTAGACGCGATCATTGTTTGTATTGACGTTATAACCTATCTTATAAGATATAAAATTGCTTTTTTCAAACTTATTTTTCATTATATGAACAATTATAACTTGTACTGTGTCTATCATTTAGAATACAGCATACCTACTTTATATAATTTAAGCTTTCACCTATCACGTTTGGAGTGTTTGGACCGCGTTTCCGACATTCCGACGTAATTTTAGTACTGTAAATAAACATGGATATAAAAGATACTCGTCCTTCATCTTTGCCGAAGAAGCAGTGTCGTAAGAATAAACGTTCTAAATTTATCAAGAAGTTATGGGCAGCCGCTGCAATGGCGAGAGATCGGAAACGTGAAAATGAAGAAATTCAATGTTCAGGCATTTTACCGAACGACTTAGATTTGGAAAACGAAATTATCCCGTATGAAGAGCTTTCCGTTGGAGACTGTGAAGATTTCCACTGTAGTGGTGATGTTTTGAGGACATATTCGAAGGCAAAGAAGCCGGAGGTGTTAGACAGTGACTCTTTAGGTGATACTATGACAGAAGAACTTCCTCCATTAAACGTTGAGCGAAGTGATGAAATTGCAACTTCCTACGTACCCTCTGGTAAACGCATAGTTGACATTGCCTACTTTATGAAGCAGATGGAAGAAGTATTGCGACATCCGTCAATTTGCACAGGTGGTAAGCTAATTTTACAAAGAGAAGTAAAAGATGGATTAGTATCAAAATTTCATTTTGAATGCCAATTCTGTGAGAAAACTGCAACCGTTTTTTCCGATTCTCTTGAATCTAATATTAACACGTCCTTTGTTTGGGGGGCACTTAACATAGGTATAGGGTATAGCCAGGGGGAAGAATTATGCGGTACTATGGATATTCCATTCATGTGTCAGGGGGCATTCCGAAGACACGAGAAAAAAGTGACCACATCATGGAAGAGTCGTCTATCTGAACAAATGGAAAAAAATGTTCTGATAGAGAAGCATTTGGCTCATGACAATAATGAAGTTGATGAAGGCCATCCTTACATTACTGTAATTAAATTTGAATCGTTCAAACTATGTACATTCTCACAAATTTTGTCACTAACGACCCGGGTTTCGCCTTTCGGCATCTTCAGGCATTCGAAAGGCGAAACCCGGGTCGTTAGTGACAAAATTTGTGAGAATGTACATAGTTTGAACGATTCAAATTTAATATTGAAATTCCACCAAGCACCTTCAGTCGAAATCTTAAATTACTGTAATTGTTGATGGAGGGTGGTCAAAAAGAAGCTACGGGCATAGCTTTTCATCAAAATCTGGTCGTCCGTTGCGGTCTTTTCATCAGGAAAGATTTCTCATTTCTAGCTGCGAGTCCAGATGGCTTAGTTGGAGATAATGGATTGATTGAGGTGAAATGTCTGTCCTCTATAGGTAAAAAAACAATTTATGATGCTGCTCTCGAAGATAATATCTGCGTCAATATTGTTGATTGTAAGCTCCACCTCAAAAAAACCCACAATTATTGGTTTCAAATACAAAGCCAATTGTATATTGCCAAAAAAGATTTTTGTGACCTGATCATTTATGCAGACAGTGGATTGGAAATTATTAGATTGGAAATTATTAGATTGTATCCTGATCCAGACTTTGAATTAACAGTCATACCACGTTTGTCATTTTTTTATAGATATGCATTTCTTCCGGAGCTTGCTGATAGCCGTATTCAACGGGGTATGAAAATTCGTGAACCGGCGAGATATGTTGATATGCCTGTCGTAATCTAAGTCTCTTAGTGTAATTCAATAAGTCCGTCATTCTAGTTCACTCCAGTCTATTGGTTTTTATAGAGTCGAGACCCAGTACATAGTAATAATACCTATACAGTATTTTAAACAGGGCCCAACGGATCCCCATAAGAGTCTATATCGCCCCATAATCAGCAGAACAACGTAAGCGACGATTCATACATTTCTACAGGAATGGTCAGGCATAAATCATACTAAAAGTTTTGTTGACTTAAATGCGGTTAGTAATATTAGGTTAATTAAAGTTTCTTTTTACTAAAGGAAGTTAAAAAAACAATCTTCTTCTGTTGATATGTCCACATGGGGACTGGTCATGGATAAATGATCTTGCTTCTATTCGTTCATATATATAATATAATAATAACATACTCATAATAAAGGATAAACTCAAATACTATAATTTTCAATACAAATCAGGATGTTGATTGACAGAATATATTGTTTATCTCTTCTTAGCCAGTAGATATAATATATAGCTGAGCGTATGTAAGTTTAAACACACTTCTGATGAAGTCATACTTCGAAATAGCTAACAACTACGTATAAAGCAGGCCTGTGGAGTCGGAGTCGCGATATTTTGGCCAGAGTCGGAGTCGTGAAAAATGAGCGGCTTGATTTTTTTTTGAAAAATGTATTTAGTTATGTGTATTCAAACAAAATAGTCCAAAGTGTTGACATTGAATGCTTGGCTGACTAAAGATGATCTGATGGTATACATATATATATGTTAAAATGAAATTGTTGAAAAATTTCCTACGAGTCGTTAATTATTTTTAAGCTGGAGTCGGAGTCGTCTTTTTTTTACACGACTCCACAGCCCTGGTATAAAGTAATATTTGTAGAACTAAAACACTTCTTATTAGATTATTGAAGTTTTTTAAAACCTTGTTACAAGCAACCTGTCTGTGTTGTTATCCGTTATCCATTTTGAATAACTGCCCCATGAGTGCCCCCAAAACTTAAAATTTGCCCTGTAATGGTGTTAACTTTTATGATTAATAAATACTGCTTTATACATTAAAACCTTTTCGATACTATTAAGTTGTTCAATGAAATCATTATTCATTGGTGACTCTTGGTATTTTTGTTTAGTTAGTGTTTTCTAGTTTCTTTGGCAATTCTTTTAGATAAACATGATCGAATTGTCAGATTTTTAGGAAATAAACATTTTTTTACACCCACTGATGTTTTTATTTTATACCTACCTACATTAATGACAGGAAACTGAATCAGGGAGAGGACCAAATGAAGTGTGCTCGGCAATTGCAGATTTTTTAAACATTTAAGAGGATACATACAAGGATAATTAAACGCCCATGACCATAAAATTGTTCTCAAATTCCTTTTCTGCTCTAAGGTATCTTACTAAATAAAATTGATAGTAAGCAATGCAATTTGTTAAAATAAAAAATATTTTTATTGTTCGTGGCAATTGCTACTTGTCTGCAGATAGGAAGTCTGGAAGAATACAACAAAAAAAATGAAAAAGACTAGCATTCTTTCCCCTGGTGATTTTTCTTTACCATGTCCGCTTCCAATGTGGAGCATATGGAGTTGCCTCCTAATGGAGTTTATCTCAATAGAAGTGTTTCTACGAGAACTGTTTGTTACTCAGTTGTTCAACCTCTCTTTTTCCAAAGAGAGTAGGAATAGAAGGATAGGGCTAGGACAGGATTAATGGTTAGCTAATCGTTTCGATACGCCCCGTTCATTGGATAGTATGGGTGGGAGAGAGGATTTTAAAACATCACATACATCCATGCCTACGAACATATTTTCATAAATCAATTTATAAAACTGTCTGTACTGGGATTCGAAGCCAACGATGTTGAACACACAGGCGGCTGAATATTAGAGTAAATTTAATAAATGTTGTAAAATATAAAATAAATAAATGAAAGTCAATTTATTTTACTACAAATGTGCATTGAATCCAATATTAAGAACATTTTTTTCATTTCAAATGACAACAAAAAATATTTACGTTTCAAAATGGAAAAGCTAGCGTGGGCGTTGCTTCATTTTACAACACAACGCCAATATTTGTAGGGGTGACGAGAAAATCCAAAAAAAATGAAACCTTCGCCTCACTGAGGTAAAAATATGTAGTATTTCCAGAAAATGTGCGTTTTGGAAAAAATACATTAGAATAACGAATTGAAATAACTTTTCACCATATGCTAAGTTTATTAAGCAGGTCAATGATTTTAACATTATGTACTGTTTAATTTTTGATTGATTCAATCATAATCAGGGCTGTGGAGTCGTTGAAAAAAAACACGACTCCGACTCCGACTATGACATTTACCAACAACACGACTCCGACTCCGACTATGACTTGACTAAAAAAAAGTTTAATTTTGTCAAGTTTTTTTTCTACCTTTCCTATTTATGTGTATTAAATTACAGATCAACTAGTTAATCCGGAAAATAGCCTAATTTTTCATATTATACATGTTATAGGCATAAATAAAACATAATAAATATAAGTTTAAACTTTATTGGTTTGAATTTATTCTTAAAAATAACATCGCTTCTATCAAATCTGCATTTGTAGAAGCTCTTAAATCAGTTTTAAGTATTTTAAGAGCAGAAAATAACCGCTCTACTGATACTTGGGTTGGCGGCAATGCTGTAACGGTCAATGCTGAATCTTTTATAATTTCTGGAAACCGCTGTATTGTTATTTTCACATTTAAATTACACGATCGGTCAATTTTTTCTACTATTTTCAATGCGTCGTAAAATTCATTTCTAAATTTTGAAATAGAGTCTCCTTCGTCTACTACATTGGGACTCAAACGAGGTCGTTTTATTTTCTCTTGTTCGTCAAGATATTTTTCAAAATCATCTTCAGATTCAGCGGTGTCGGATGAATCTGATGATAATTCATGTATTGATTGATTAATACAGCTGCCTGCTGTCGTCTCGTTTTCCACTCGAAGGCCATTCAAACGAACGGTTAATTCAAATAGAGCGTTCTTAGCTCTATTTATTTCTTCTTCTGTCAATATGGATCGAACCATGGGGTCAACATAGATCCCAGCCAACAGAATATCATTGTCCAGTATTTTTTTTTCTCTACTAATCATGGCGTTTTTAATTCCATCAGCAATAGCATTATTCGGAATTTTTGATAAACGGAAAATAATGTTTGGTAAATATGGCATATAGTAGCACGTCGACTACTGTGTACTCGATTTATCAGTGTTCTTCGTAATAATGTGTGGTTTTAACACGATTATTAAGTTCTCAAAAAATAACTTTAAATCGTGGCGTTGTTTTTAGCGTAGTTGTGAAGTTTTTCGCCGCATTAGTCGACGTGCTACTATATGCCATATTTACCTAATGTTTTTCCACTCCTTGAAAAATGCACCAGGAGTCAAGTCATTGGCTTGCAACATCTTTGTAGCAATATAAGGATGGCGAAGCAAGACTTCAAAATGGAAAACAGTGGCGCTGTACTGAAAAATATTTCGTATTTCGCATAATTTATCAGTGTTCTTCGTAATAATGTGTGGTTTTAACACGATTATTAAGTTCTCAAAAAATAACTTTAAATCGTGGCGTTGTTTTTAGCGTAGTTGTGAAGTTTTTCGCCGCATTAGTCGACGTGCTACTATATGCCATATTTACCTAATGTTTTTCCACTCCTTGAAAAATGCACCAGGAGTCAAGTCATTGGCTTGCAACATCTTTGTAGCAATATAAGGATGGCGAAGCAAGACTTCAGGTTCCTCTACTTCATTCCATTGAATTTCAGTCATAGTCACGTTTGGATTGGCCATATCCTCGAGGTAAAATTTCAGTCGCACGTAATTTAAATTTCATAAATTTCGTAATTAAAAAAAATGCATTTTTTTTAAAAAGTAGTCGGAGTCGCTCGTTTTTCACGACTCCGACTCCGACTCCAGCCAAAACACCGCGACTCCACGACTCCGACTCCGACTCCACAGCCCTGATCATAATATTATGCTTGTGTATTCGCTATAGTTTTTTGGCTCTACTGGAAAGTTCGATTTTCAGAAATAGTACGTTTTGCATTATAACCCCACAATTGCGGCATAATACATCTTGTAATGAATATTTACCATGCATTTGTGTGCATTTTATTTCATGTCGATGCAAATGAACTTTCATGTGATACTCGGTAATTCATGTCTAAGCTTGCGAAGTTACATTCATCTGCCAAACCGATATCAAACGTCAGTTTGACAGATACTTTCTGTATACGAAATTCATAGACAACGGTCGCAAAAAATATAGAACTCTATGGCGCTATATCGCGTCAAAAGGTAAAAGCTTTTGTATGAAGCATACTATCATTCCCTACTGGATGTCAGGAAGGATGAATTTAGGTGAATTGCTTATGGTGCAACCTTCCCGTTAATAAATAAATTCCAAAAAACGCGTTTCAAGCATTTTTTAATGATGTTATTGTAAATTTTCCTGCCCATTTAGAATGAAAGGTGCCAAAATAGGCAGGGGTAACCCACCCTCGAGAGGCCTCGAGCGAGCCCCTTGCTTAACTTCGTTTGGTCTGACGAGCACCTTTTTAAGTTAGGAAAATCATTTTCTCAGATCAAATTAGCAGCCAACTGCAATTTCTGTATATGGTTAAATTGTATTATGAAACAGAAGACTTTGTTACCACTTCAACTTTTTCAAAAAATACATAAAAGGCCCCAAGTGCAATACAATTTGGAGGCTCTATTTTTCGAATAACATAAAAACGTCACAAAATTCCATGCAAAATTAAAAATATACATAAAAATCTAAGCAAAAAGTATACTAGCTATATAATATAAGTTATTTTTGAGGCCCCTTAGAGTCGAAGACCCCAGGCGTGCGCCTCATTTGCTTATAGGTTATCCGCAACTTCTTCAGTTGCATAATAAAAGAGACCTTAACTGTATATTGTTTATTGTCTTTCTGTTCAAAAATATCGATGATACTATATTGCTATGATGTTTGAAAGTGACAAGCGCTACATTTTTTCCCCCCTACCTTTACTTTCCTACTGAAACTATATGAGGGGTATAAAAGCATAACCGCCTACAAGCACAAATGCAAATTGTTCAGTAATCGAAAAAAACGATTTTAATGTTCCCTTTACATTTTTTTGAACGGTTTCAAATTATATTCACATCCTTTTAGACTTGTTTTTAGTTTGGTAATTTTATATCAAGCAATTTTAGTTTCGTTACTTCAAAAAAGACAATCATTTTTTCAATAGAGGAGGTTTTGCAGCTCAAATTTGCAAAGTGGTGGTTTTGTCGTTGAAGGTTTGTGAATGTGGCGAATTTGCACTTCACCATGCGTGATTTATCGATTTAACTACTTCGAGACCAAAACTTCAAAATAAAGTAATAAATGTGACTACAATATTTATTATTTTATATTCTTCATAAAAACAAAACAAAATAAACAGGCTAAAAGTATATTATACAAACAAAATTTTTTAAAAATATATTACAAGCTAACAAAACGCAAAAATACACCAATTTTTGAGCTTAATTAATTTGAAATGTTGAAATTTAAAAAAAAGTTAAAGTTATAAAAAACTATTAATTTTTCAAGGAAAAAAAATATTTATTTGCATTATGAAATGGTGCCTAAAATTAAAAATATTGAGTATAAAAACATTAGTCGTGAGAGTAAGCAGAAGTAACAATTTCAAGAAAAAAATAATAATTATGTGTTGATGAAATGAGATAGTGTAACGATAATTAATTATTGTCAAATAAACAAAGTTCTAGACCAGTGATTCCCAGATTGGGGGCCGCGGAATTTCTCCGGGGGCCGCCGCAGAACATGGTTTGTATTGAGGGCCGCAGACTATTTTTTTAAGATTTCGGGGGCTGTGGAATGAAAAAAGTTGAGAAGCACTGTTGTAGACAACGACAAAAAAATCATCGAGGCGATTTAACTTTTAAAAATTTCAAAATGAATGCATCTTGATATGCTTTTTCATGTTTCGAATAAAATGCATTGCGACATTTTCTAATATCTTGCGATCCAATTTCATTACACTTAAGCTTTTTGTTGTTTTTGTGATGACAATTCCCAATTCATCGTAGATCTGGCAATGTCTTCGGTGAGTATCTATAAAAAAAAATATTTTATTAAAAATTGATCCAGGGCTCGGCGCTTAATGTGTTAACAAATGACAGTTTACCTTTTGCGCTTTTGTATGTTCCGTTTCCACTGATCCCTGTTTACTTCGCGCTTTCTTGCACAGGTTTTAGGCACAGGTGATACATTAACATCCATTTTCTATGATAAGTTTTGAATTATTTGCAAAGCGAACACAAAACGTTTGTATGGCAACGAAGCACGGCGGCAATATACGATTTGCGCTAATATGTGTTTACTGTATCGTGATTGGTCAATTTCGAATGTGGCGCTTTTGAACTTCACTAAAGTGTAATAGAGGCGGTTATGCATTTAATCAACACTTTTGATGTCGATTTTGAATGATTTGGAGACGAATTTGCACTGGTTTGAAGTTTGTAGGGCATAGAGAGTGAGTAAAGGATCATTAATCAATTATTATCTCAAAAACGGTCAGGTATGGATAGTGGCGGTTATGCTTTTATACCCCTCATATGTGGTGTCCGCGAAGCGGACTTCTAGTTTCCCGGCTAAAGTTCGTACTAGGGTGGGTACAGACTAAGTCTTTATATCCATTTCTCGCATGTAAGCTAGCTACGTAATGAATTTCTATAAGATTCTGTCAGCTGAAGGATTTGTGAGGGGAAAACAATTAAGAAAAACCTTTACGAGAATGATTGGCTTTGAATTATTAACGAAAGTTAAATTCTTACCAAGAATTGCTCGTAATGTTTGCGTAAACTTGAAAAGTTTACTATTTTTATATTGGACATGCCCAGTCCCTAGCTGGATGAACGAGCCTGGTTTGTATTTTTGAATGCATATACTCCGTTCCAAGAGTACACACGCTCGATTAAACATTAACAATTATCTCTCAGAGCGATTAAATGAGAGCCGGCATGGCTGTTGGCCACATTCTCGTCGGCCTCCTCTGTGACATGTGTGGGAGGTGGAGCATAATAAGGATTGTGACATCATCTTGACGAGTTTCTTAGACACCTTAAGTTGGTTTTTGAAATTTGCGATTTCTGTAGCTCGGAGAGTTGGAGCGAGGTGAGGCCCCTGTTTTAGTATTTCCTCAAAGCTGGCCCGATGGAGAAATAAGGTTCACAGTGGATTCGGTGTATTTATTTACATATTTTTTTATTTTGAAATATTTAGGAATACCTTCATGTTGTATTTATAATTTAAATATCTGTCTTTGTAAAATTAATTCTTTAAAAATTGACATAAAATTTGTAGTACTATAGGGAAAAATCAGCAAGATTTTTTTTATGAACCGATTTATTCTTCATCAATAGCAAAAAGTTTGCTCAAATTTATTAAATTCAATAATTTACTTTAAAAAATATGTTGTATATTTTAATTTTAAGATGAAAAATTCAATGGCCACGGTCCACGCTTTATCCATGCCCCTTGTTAACATAATAGCAGCCCTCCACAGGTTTTTATGCGTTTTTAAATGGTCAAGAGCGAGCTGTTTTTGAGGTAATCGTTTGATGTCCTTCAACTTTTCCTCTTATAGAGTACATTTGTAGCTTGAAACTCTGGATTTGATTTAAGCTTTAAAGGAGTTAATCTCACGTTTAAAATGAGTAGACATGGTCGGGAGAGGAAGTTAGATTAGAGTTTAAGCAGGAGTGGGCTGGAGGGGGCTTGAAAGGGCTCGCGCGAGCCCTTTGTTAGATTTTACTATGGTTGGCGAGCCCCTTGCTAGATTTCAGAGAAAACAATATTTTCAGGTCAAATTAGTACATAACTGCTATTTCTAATTTATTTCTGAATTATCTATAAAAAGCTTCCAGTTTACACAATATTACACTTTTAGCCATTTAAATTGATAAGTTTATGAGAAACTGCATATTGTTGCGTATTATAAGTGTATTAAGTAACAATCGTTTGCCATTTTAAGTATTGCATACAATTGCATCTGATTGATAAATTGATTTGAGATTAAGCGAGCCTTTTGTTGACGTATTGGTAGCCCACCGATGATCGATAACGTTCAATCTTTTTGCCATTGTATGAAATTATGGCTCGAGTATAAACAAACAATTAACAGTGCTAAAAATCTTGTGTTGTACAGCCAGCACTTTATGAAAAAAAAATTCCGGATATACAGTTTGACAGCAGCACACACTCTTTCCCGAAGACGGCTTTACAGCAAACATGGCTGAGGCAAGTTAACTATTTTATTAAACGAATCGTGTTGAATTTCATCAATCCAATGATGATTATCTGATGTTTGAGTTTTCTTTTTACGCAAACATATCGAATGATATCTTGAATACATTATTTTAGCAACAGCTTTGACTGTCAAATAATCAACGTCATAATTTGTCGGAAACCGCTCGAATCTTAATTAATTTTTGAATGTTGCTTATTTCAGATTGAAGATCCCCAGAAGAAGAAACGCGCCTTCAGGAAGTTTACCTTCCGAGGCGTTGATCTCGATCAACTCTTGGATATGCCTAAGTGAGTTATTGTCAACATAACCTCATCAAACTAGTGTTGTCCACGACTATTTTGTACTCATAACAACCTGACAGTATGTCTTCAGAAGTAATTTAACGAACAGTTCAACTAAGAAAGGTGTTTCAATGTATATATAAGTGACAGTTCCGCTAAGTGCCCTTAAATTCTAAGTGCAGTGCTACTTTTCTCCATGTCGAATTTAATTGTATGCAGTTCCCAGTCTTGACAAGATCATAATTCCGCATTTTTCAGTCACTAATGGTCTAATATGACTTGAAATCGTCTGCCCATGTCCTAGGAACACAAACTCTAACGAAACCGGTCCTTCGTTGCACGGAATGGTTGGCCAACAGTCTCTGGGTTTAGTGATCAGTCTACGGGTCACTAGCCGACCACCACACACAAGTTAAAAATGTACAGCAATTACACTTTTCCTTTTATAATTTTTTTTACTCATGGATCTTTGGTTAACCATCTTCATTTATTTAATTTTATTGTATAGACATGGATATATACATATATTGAGGATGATGTGTAGAAGAGTACTTCAATCTTGTTTGCTTTGTTTTTTTCATATTTTTTATATGGAATTGGCATAAATGATACAGAAAGCAGTCAACTGTCATCTTGCATTAAAAGAATTGGTGTGAATTTGTCTGAAGCCTTTAAGACTTCTTAGTTTTATTGATAGCATGAATATACTGCATATAGAAATATGTTTTCAACTATGATCTTACACCGGTTAGCAATCCAATTTGTTGATCATTTATATTAAACTTATACTTTATTTGTTAATTTGCAACACCGATCGGTGCTATCAAACTCAATTTGTGTGTACCTTTGCAGTGTTGCTAGATTAGACATGCCATGCCAGCGAGTGTTTGACCTAATAATGTTGGAGACTTTTTTGAACTTGGCACACAAACATTTTTCACCCGTAACTTTGATTATCAACGATAAGGTAATGTTAACATTATTGGCGTCGATCCAGTTTGTTCATTGCAAAACATTACTGAAAGTACATTAATTAATGTTAGCTTTTGTTTAAATCTACGAAAATCCTGGTGTTAGCTTTTGCTAGTTTTAACGTTTGCGTTCAGCGTTCATCAGCCTGTCGATCCAATCATACACCTGTTGCGACATAAGTTTTTCTTGGAGCAATATTACAATAGCTTTGGTATGTAGTAGCACAAAGAAATTTAATTGCTTTAGGGAGGTCCAGACACCGTTAAAAATGTGATTCTGACTACAATTCCAAATGAATCCGCTTATAAGTATGAGCAATGTTGATATTTAAAAGCTACAAGGTTCATTTTTGTTTTTCAAGCTGGCACGATACTTACACGCCTTATGTTTTCAGTGAACAGCTCATGGAGTTGATGCACGCACGTGCCCGTCGGCGTTTCTCCCGCGGTCTGAAGCGCAAGCCTATGGCTTTAGTGAAGAAACTGCGTGAAGCAAAGAAAGAAGCTCCACCAAATGAGAAACCAGAAATTGTAAAAACACATTTGAGGAATATGATCATCGTTCCTGAGATGGTCGGATCCATTGTCGGAGTTTATAATGGCAAAACCTTCAACCAGGTATGTTTTATGAGGTCATCTTGTAAATCCTAATTTTCATTATTTACTAATGCTTGTCTGAAATAGATGAATTATTTTGTTATTTGAGGAGCTAACGTTCAAAAAGTGATTCGTCACACAAATACAGCTTGATTACAGCTTGGGAAATGATGTTTCGAGTGTTGAATAAATCAGGGTTTGTTTGAATGTATCAACTTTATGATTTAATAAAAAAACTTTTTTGAACACTAATTGTGATTTCCATTCATAGATTTTATTTTGGACCATCAGAACTTATATTAAACGGCATTTTTAAAATTTGTCACTTTGAATGTTTGCTCCTCATTTAGCGTCATAAACTTCTCCACTGTAATTACAATTGACACTTGCAGTCGTATTGACCGAACACATCCGGCAAATGTGGCATTTATTCACAGTTAAATATAGTTCTGTTACGATTAAAACATGGCCAGTAATTAAATGAAAATACTTTCATTCTTTAGAATAAAGCTTAACCCTTGTACAGTAAAACCCCCATTTATACTATATTCGGGACCGTGTAATTGGGGGTGTGAATGTCATACAAAATAAGAGATTTGATTTTTTTCCGCGGAAAACGCAAAACTAATATGTCCCTTAGTTTTACAAAAAAAACTGTATGCGAAGCACAGACGACCGTCTCTTAGTAACGGCAATGGAATGCGAATATTTCAAGCCGGCGCGTAATTCGGGGTAGTGTAATTGGGGGTTCCACTGTATTAGTGTCGCAGTACGTGTATTAGACTGCTAGATTCTTATTAGCCACATTAAAGATATATGTATTTTCGAACTTGCAGATGGGTCCTTCTGCCATCTATTATGCTGAGAGTTAAACCCTTATGTTTCAATTATTTTTCCGGAATCAACGACAAAAGTACCACAGAGCTCAATAAATATCTAGGCCCAAATTAGCGAAAGCCTTGTTTTTGAAAACAAATCAATTTGATTTTTTGTTTTCAGAATTGTTCATTTTAGTATTATCCTTACCTGATTGACTGATCAGAAAAAAATTTGTTTTCTTTTATGCTGTACTGTCATTGTATAACCCTTATTCTAAAAAAAATAAATATATATTTGTTGTCTGAAAAGTACTGCGAAAGGATGGGGTTTTTTTTGATTCTTTTTCCATGATTAATATTCCAAATTACAAAAAAAATCAATCCCTTTTTCTTTTTTCAGGTTGAAATCAAACCAGAGATGATTGGACATTACCTTGGGGAATTCTCAGTGACCTACAAACTCGTAAAGCACGGTAGGCCTGGTATTGGTGCCACCCACAGCTCTAGGTTCATTCCCCTTAAGTAAAATGTTTATATTATACTTTATATACGTTTGAAAATTGCCTATATTGACTTAAAATAAATCTATACTTGGCTCCATATATTTGTTTGATTCACTTTCCAATGCAAATTTTTAGCTCACAATTTCAACCTCAAAAGAACAGCAGCTATTACACACTTGGAATATTTAACCCGATCACTGCTGACGTCACAGATGCTGTGATGCGAAGTTTCAACTAACAATAATGCAAGAAATCTTTTACATACAGGACTGATTGTTTTATTAAAATATTGCCTGATTTGTCCTGTCAGTGTTACCTCTTTACTGTTGTCAAAACAATTAGTTCTACGTATTATAAACATCATTTTTCATAATTTAAGATTTCGACTGAATGTGCTTGGTAGAATTTCAATATTAAATTTGAATTGTTCAAACTGTACATTCTCACAGGTTTCGCCTTTCGGCATCTTCAGGTGTTCAAGTGCACGGATGAACATGAACTGACACTTGATAAATGAATGTTTTGTGTTTATATAAGAAATAAATGTATCATTGAGTTTAAAGCCATTGCTGGCGGAAAGGATAAGCTCATGGGAATGCCCACATATTTGAGTAGTAAGTAGTTTCAAGAATCATATTTATTTGTTTGTCGGCAAAGGTTTTATGATTATATTTATATAGGGTATAAAAGTGGAGATCCCGGTAGGTTTAGTATTTCATTTAAAATCGGAAGACTGCAATTGTGCTCTATTTATTTCCAAAATTTCCTGGAAAAAGAGTTTATGACTCCGTATTTGGGTGTAACATTTTTATCCCTTGTTCCTGATTGAACACGTGTCCTTCTGAAATTAAGTGATTAGCAAAAGTAGAACAGAAAGGACACAACACCAGAGTTTTAGAGCATATGGCAGCCTTTAGATTGAAAAAAGACACGTCTACTACAAATCAATTAAATTAATTATCCCAATATAAATAAGGATGTTAGAAAAGAAGAGTAGATATATTGTGTACCTTTACTATGCCACTATATGTAGATAAGTAGATGCATGTTTAGAAATAGTTCTGATGAGGGGCCTCAAGCCGAAATAGCTAACAACAATCTAAAAAATTTGTAGTGCTAAAATACAGTGTTATTTTTTTACCGTGTTATAATGCAGTTCTACCAAGTAAATCGATCATTGTTTGAGATCCTTGGTCCAGAAATATTGCAGTATAAAAAGTCGTCGATCGTAGGCTCTGAATTGGTTTTGAAACTCCCCTAGTATGCTTAATATGCCGCAGTTCCCGATTAAGCTAGCTTATGGAAGACAACAATTAAGTTACAGGGTCAAACGTTTAATAGAGTAAGTCTTCTTCCACAACCGGTGTTCACTCATGGTCAATTGTATGTAGTATGCTTGACAGTAAGGTTTGAAAGTTCACTAAAAATACTGGTGATTGAAGGATCGCGAGAGGGGAAGAAAGAATGTGGGGTGACGAGCCAGAATATAGTTTTTAGGGAAATCTTATAAGAGATGGGCTTTACATTGTTAGATTTACGTTAGTCATTTTCAATATTGTCGGTTTTCTTTGCCAATTCTGAAAATTAATCGGCAATCTGCGGATTCTGAATAAACAATATCACAAATTTCAATCAAATTAAATTTTATACATATTTTTATCCATGTCCACTCCAAATGAGCAAATGGCCTCCTAATGAACATATCGCAACAGAAGTTTCTTTTAGTTGCTCATTCTCTCTCTCTTTCAAAGAGGTTAGGACAGGACTAGTGGCTGGCTTATCACTCGCTACATTCCCTTATTTGAGGATTCGAATTGTGGGGTGGATTTTTAGACAACAAACATCCATACCTTCAAACAGAAAAACAATTGAAAAATACTGTTCATACTGCGATTCAAATCCGTGAGGTCTGGCACAGAAACCAACAACGCTGACCACTGTGCCATGGACCTGACATGTCGGATTATATCATTACTTTTAGTTTATTTGATAAGTATACATTTAATTGTTCACGCCAGTTACGTTCTGATAATGATGATGCAAAAAAAATTCTAGTCACTACCTGATGACAATAAAGATAATTAATTATATGTAATACTATATTTTTCAATATAATTTAGGATGTTAGAGTGGATGTATCGTATATCTCTTCTAAACCAGTATATACGAGTATATTAGGGGAACTGAAAAGAAATCTATTTTATTAACATGCCTTGTTTGAGATAAAAATACAACTAAAGTGGAATCTCGATTCTACGTTTTTCGAGGGACCGTAATAAATGAATGAATAATGCGGGAAATCTTCAAATAACACCAAAAAAATGTTTAATTTTCAAAAAACTTATTTATTACATTTTTTTTATTAAAGAACAAATAAATATATTTTTAACTTGTTTAATACAAACCAAGTAGCCTATTTGCAGGTTGGCACTAAAATTTTAACCAACACTCTTTAAACACATTTATAAGTCAACTCCTTTTTGCTATATCGACTCGTTTTTCTCCTGAATTTTTTCCAATGTCTTGAATTATTTTTAGTTTCTCAACTAGAGTTCTAATATTTTTCATTTAGGTATTTTAGTTTTGACTTTTGAGTTAGAAAAATTTACGCAACCAGATGCAATGTACGACTATTTATGAGCGAAAAAAAAATTCTACAAAAATGGTCAATCGGAATAGATAGTAACTGGGACGAAACGATAATATTGAAGAAATCGGGAAATGATTAACGTGGAATTACTAAACATTGTTATTACGGGGTGGGGTCTTGGTCGAGTAAAAAATAAACGATCCATGCAAAAAAACGAAGATAATGAGAACGGAAGATCGGGGTTCCACTGAAAAAAATGAAATGTGAGGTAAGACTATTTATGAGAAATATTCAACGAAAACGGTCAATCGGGATAATATTTTTAACGGGACCAAAATATTTGAACGATAGATTGAGGAAAACGGTAAATCGGAGAACGATTAATGCGGGACTATTTTCCATTGTTCTTATGGATGTTAGGCCGGGACTATGAAAAATAAACGAACAATGCGAGAGCGGTAGATCGGGGTCACAAAGTCAAAAAATTATATTGCACAACTGTTCTGCATTGAACATTCATTGAAGCATTCCAGACTCGATTAGTGGCCAAAGTTTATTTAATGAAAATATTGAAAAATTGATCAGTTCATTACCAAACGCTGTTAGGAAGATGTCCAAACTTATTTTGAGATAACTCAGTAAGTCATTTAACTTATTTTTATTTAAAAATGAGAGCCACTGATTTTATCATCTATGCCATCACCGGTTAGAACAGCGGTTTCCAACCTGGGAGGTGCGGAGTACCACCAGGAGAGGCGCTAAAACTTTTTAATATAAAAATAATTTTCATACAATAATTTTTTCACATAAATAAAACTTCATATCGTAACGTACGGAACAATTCAGTGTATGTTTATTTTTCTTACATTTTTATATTTGCTGTACTTTTAATAACTATTAAAAAAAATATCTGGAGCGGAAAATTTAAAAATGGTGCCCTAGCATTTCCGAAGCAAAATTTTTGTTTCGGAAATGCACAAAACAACCTATTTGGTTGATATTTTAGCGATTTAAAATACATATCAATGCATGGATCACAAATGCATCTACTTGTTCAAAAACACAAAGTAAAAGCTTTCATTAAAATGCTGAAGTAATGGAAATCAAATTTACAAAAGAATTAATTAGATATGTTTTCACTTTCAAAAGATTTCTGGGCCACAGCCACAAGAAGCAAACTTATTTTTATTGGACACTTGGATGGTTTATTGCCAGTGGCGGTTACTGAACTAAAATTATTGGAGGAGAGGAAACAATGTGAATTGACATCACAAACATCCAGTCTTCAATCACAACTTTGAATTGAATAATTCACTGTGATCTGACCGGGAATCGAACCAAGACCTGCGTGATCGGTAGAGCAAGCTCTAAGCAACTGGGCCACAGCAGGCGACAATAGCTCACTAAAACAAAAGTTTCAAAATGAAGAATTTTGGATGAATCTTAGTGAAGAGTATAAATTTTTGTGCTTCAACTCTTCAAAACGTCTTATTTTTGCGAAATGTGGTTTTCGGCACTGGTTCCAGTGAAAACCAAATAATATTGAGCCAGATTAATAGTCGAAAAAGAGTTACAAGTTGCACTCTCCACATTGCCCTCAAGATTTGATGCACTTTGTGCCAATAAACAACAGCAACCCTCGCATTAAATTTTGATGTGTTAAATTAGTTTAATTGGTAATTTAACAGCTTACCGCCCGTATGTTTCCTATAGAATTTGACCTGGCGGCCGGGCGATTTTGCGAAAAATTCGCAAAAAACTGCCATTCTACTAAATTCACCATAATTTGTAAACCAATTGAGATATCTTCACAAAATTAGATTTGATAGCTTCCAGATACTTTGGCGCATAAATCAATGCCACTTGAGCAATGGTTCTATATCTGTGGGTTGCATACTTATGTGGTGTAGTCAAAAAAACTTAAATCTACTATAAGGTTTTTTTTAAATATGTAAAATCTACTTTTTTATATTGTTTTCTTTGTTTTTATGTTCATATATATTAAAAACTTCATTGGATATATTATTTATAAGTTAAAAATCGTAAAAAAGTACGTTTTATGGATAATAACATATTCAATACAAATATCTATTATTTAAGAATTGAGAACCTCTGCCACTGAGTTTGAATAGGTCGCAATATTATCAACCACCCGATTCAAATTTCAAAAATTGTTTTCGACCGCCTTAATGACACTTGCTCCATAGAACTGCAGCATGAAACGCCGCCCGCCCTAGCAATAAATCACAAGGCAATTCGTTGTAAAAAAAATACAACGATACGTGTGTTCGCACCTCTAAGAGGCCCTACAATAGCATCTGGGCATCATGTTACCCTGCTAATATTACGTATGTATTTCGTCGTTAATCAGAGAAACAAACCAGAAACGATTTAAACATAAAACTTTTACCAGAACGTAAAATAATACTATGAAAAATCACACCTGAAAAAAATAAACGTCTACCATCTTAGGGGTATTTTTACGAAATATTTTAGTATAATAATGATTTTTTTTGTAGTTAAATATTGCGTCAATGTGTATGCTACCATCTCTCGTTAACATTTGAAATCAAACTCGATTCTAACCAAGTGATTTTTCAATAGAATAGAGTGTATGACGTAGGACTCGTATATGCGTCCACGGTCCGCAACCGTTGGATTTCAAAGACTTAAATACGCGTCCACGGTCGTTAAGCTGTTAATGTAAAAATAAATTTACATGTTCGCAGTGCTTTTTTTACTATTTTACGCGGTGAAACGAACTTTTCTGGGCATTCTAATGTTTAAAATCAATTTTAGTAAAAAAAAAACCTTGGAATCCAGCAGCTGTTTTCCCTTTTGAATGTAACATAATGTACCGGGTATCGCAATACTCAAATGTAAATTGATGTCATAATACAAAACATTTTCTTCAATTGATTTATCGATTTATGTTTAAAGGCGTGAGTGTTTGTGATATCTAAGCATTTTCTTCTACCCTTTCAAATCTAAAATAAACTAGAAAAAGCGAGAGAGATTGGTTAATCACTGTATCCCCATATTTTTATTCTTCAAAAAAAGAGGGATTGGACAACAACCAATTCTCGTAAAACAAATTCCGTTGAGAAACCTCCATTATTAAGCTATAAAGGGATTGGAAAACAACCAATTCTCGTAGAACGAATTCCGTTGAGATACCTCCATTATTAAGCCTGTTCCACATTAGGAACGGACATAGATAAGAAAAAAAACTTTGTTTAACCCTTTGACCGCGGTTGACTGCTATAGCAGCCCAATCTGAACCGATTTCGATCCGAGCCGCGGTCAAAAGGTTAAGTATTGACAAGTGAGTTCCGGCATATTTTTTTTCAAAAAAAAGCACTGCATGTTCTTATATTGTATGTTATGTTATTGTTCTGTTTATTATGGTTTTAGTATTTTTTTTGTAATAAAATTATTAATACTTTCGATGGTTTCGGTGGTAACTTTGTGGAAGTTCATTTTAATAGAAAATTTAAATTAACTTTGATTATTACACGTACTGTGTTACTAACTGTGACACGTGTTTCGCCTCTTTCAGAGGCATCTTCAGACGTACTATCGCAAAGTTTGCTTAAGTAATGAAGCAAGATTGATTCTAACATTTTAAAATTATGAAATTACAAAATGGAGTTTGGAGAGTTAGAAAATAATCATAATTTTTATCAGATTAGTAATTTAGAAATACTCCATCGAGTAAATAAAAAGGGTTTAAAGATGAATAGTTTAGAATTTTTAGAAATTAATAAAAGTTAACAAAAAAGAAATATTATTAAATAATATTCTTAATAGGACAGGTGGTTCGCCATTACTCACGTTGTTTCCAATTAATAGAGTAATCACCAACCTATCTGATTGATTGCAGCTCATTAGTTTAATAGTTTGTAATGTTTAACGTCATTAGTAGTATGATCAGTGGCGGTTCTAGGTACTGGGCTAGGTGGGCTAAGCCCGACCTGCATTTTTCACCCAAAACTTTAGATGGCTGAATAAAAATGAACAGCATTTCGGCCGCTGAACAAAATAAATACATTTATAAGCGTAACTAACCTTTCCCAAATGAATACAATATCTTTGTTTTGATTTTCCTCTGTCAATATAAGACAATGCTATGTCTACCTACAATAATATTCTCGATGGTGTTTTGTATTACAATTTTAAACTGAGCCGGCATAAAAAAAACAATAAACCTATAAATAATTCATAGAGAACAAGCAACGTGACGTTAGTCTTGCAACAGCTATGTATTGACGGCTCAGGGGCTAGGAGCTTTCAAGCCCGCAATCACAGACAATATTTCTTTACACTGGGGAGCATTCAAGCACGATTAGATTTTTTTTGTATTTGTATGTACGGAAACGTCATCAAACGCACGCGACTGTGTTTCAAATTAACAAGCATCTCTCATTCCTTGGGGGCTAAATTGAAACTGCCCATGACCCATGCCGCGTACAATCAAACACAAATACCAATATCATTGTATTGTATGAAAGTGACAGTTATTGTGTCTCAGTGACCAACCATAGATTAATGTGACAGCTCTGTATGCCATTGTGTACTGGGTTGTTCACTTTGAAAGAGACGAATTTAAGGGTCCCGTATTACATATTATTCTATTATTTTTTACTTACATTAGCATTGATTTTATTATATAATAATTTATGCTTTGCAGTAGTGTCGTAGTATTTGTTAATTTGCTTGTAGATTAATGTATAAGGTTAAGTGGAAGCATGCAAAATTTCGTAAATAGTATACAATGCTATGCTTTTCTCTAGCCCACCCAAGATTTTAGGTCAGGAACCGCCACTGAGTATGATTATATTTATTTGCTTTGTTTCGATTTTATAATCCCTTTCTTGCTTCCCCTAAAAAGGAAAAATCATTGCAACTCATTAGTATCATTATTTGTTTGCTTTATTTAGATTCTACACCCCCCCCCTCCTTGCTCCCCATAAAAGGAAAAAAACCCAAACTCCATTTTGTAATTTCATAATTTTAAAATATTAGAATCAATCTTGCTTCATTACTTAAGCAAACTTTGCGATAGTACGTCTGAAGATGCCTCTGAAAGAGGCGAAACACGTGTCACAGTTAGTAACACAATACGTGGAATAATCAAAGTTAATTTAAATTTTCTATTAAAATTATTTTTATTTAAAACGTGTGTATCACTATATTTGTTAAAAAAGGAAAAAGAAGGGGAGGCGCAGCAATTTTATTTTTATTTTAAAGAGGTGCAGTAGCATAAAGGTTGGAAACCGCTGGGTTAGAACAATTGATAGAGTAAAAAACAGTTGTTTCAGTAGATTTGTCGATGTTATCCTATTTATTTATTAAGTATGACCATATTTATAACTTTATTCCCAGGAAAAACCTCTGTTTGCATGACAAGGTTCAACAGCAATGTTTGCCGATACATAAATATGTTATTTTCACACATTAGTGATTTTATACAAAAAAATCCGAAATCGTAAAACATACAACAATACAACTCAAGGATACCTTTAATTGCTTAATATATTCACAAATTTTGAACAATTATTTTTCACTGAGGTAAGAGTTATGATGATTTGAAAACGATCGCACTTGTATCATGTAGTTTGGGTATATTCGCCCCGGTGCCAATGGTTATAACTTAATATTTTATTGTGTAAATAATTACTGGATATCAGCTTTTGTTTCAGGTATGTCATTTTTTGTCAAAGTAGAATGTTTGTAATCAATCAGTTTATCTCCATTGTGAATTTTTAACGCTTCTGCGGGTTCTATTTTCACTTCATCTTTAATAATATCTTCTTTTGTAATAATATTTGGTACATTCGCTAAATCATTGTTCTTTGAATACTCACAATCTATATTTTTCACTACACATTTCACTATCCCACTTTTATTGTTGATCATAAGCTTGCATTGTTTGCTTGGTAAAACGTCATCCACTTTTGATGGAAAGTCTCTTTGTTTTTTAACTAATGTTCGTAACTTAGTAACACCACTACATTTATTATTAAATAAAGTTTTTGTTTGTTTTATAAGGTTTTGCGTAATCGTCCAATGCAATACTTCGTCTCCAATAATACGTGCAGGGTCATGTGATGATATATACTCTGGTATATCTTGTCCCAACATCCCCATCACTTGCTGCATCACATCATCAACATATGTATTAATGATGAGATCAGCTTTGTTATCCTACAAAAATGGTAAAAACATCTTTTTAATTACATATTTATATCATAATAACAGGTACATACTTTTGAATTCATAACCGTAGAGGTTGAATCAAAAACAATTCTACATTAGTAAATGGACGCTAAAATGGCTAGCCAATATTTCAATATCAACAAACAAAAAGTGTAATATTAAAGGAATAAACATAGTTAGAAATATTTTTGGAATCTGTATATTCCAAGCTTTAAGCCAGACATGCACAACCTATTTCTTCTAGTGGGCCGCATAAAAAACAATTACCATGTGCTAAAGCCGCAAGGAAAAATTAAAGTTAACTAAATCCTCTTTTATACAGGGAATACGTTTATGTAAAACAGTTGTGCGAAAAATATGTATGAAAAAGATGAATATAAATATATGAATGATAGATTCCATTACATTTGACTGTCTTTTTTAAATCTTACTAAAAAATTAATGTGATCTTAATCCTTGTTAATTTAAGCTAATTCTTTAATATTTATGTTATTAAGCCGCACAATCAATTAATTAGTAATAATGTACAATCGAGGGTCACAAAAAAATCAAAACGGGCCACGGATTGTGTATCACTGCTTTAAGCCCTTTGGGCTCGTATGACGTTCCCAGCATGCGGATCATAAACCACTCTAGAGATATATGACATATGCTTAGCATGTTAAAATAACGCCAGAGGTTGGACAAAACTGAGTCATTGTGAATTTTTGATGCCAGAAAAAATAGTACATATTTGATCCTATTTACTTTATGAATTTAATAAAGGCCATAATGCAACATTGGCAACCAGCGCGGTAGATGTTCAGAACATCAATATTGAAAAATGGATGGTCTGTAATAATGTTACAAAGAAAACGACACTGGCCCAGGCCGAGAGAAATGCCACTAACTAACCCAAAGCCGAAAACATAAAAAAAAGAAAAACTGTAACTTAACCAAACAATTAACCCTCCAGAGACGAGAGCTTTTTTCCGATAAAAAAAATATTCTCTCAGCCATATTGAAGTCACGGATAACTTTTATTCCTATCCAAAATTTAAAAAAAAAAAACGCAAAGTCGTTGTATAGAAACCCCGCATGACTATATGGTACTGCTCATCCTTTTATTACCGTGTAATATTGAGTACGGACAGTAGTAAGGACAAAAGTGACTGTATGGGCTCACAAACATTCGGGGTTGAAATATAGCTAAACGTGATTTTTTTTTTTAAATATTTTCAATTTGACCTCTTTAGATCAACATAATTTCAATACAAATATATTGGCAAAATAACTGTAAATAATTTGATGTTTTTATAAAAAAATAACTAACAGTTTCAAAACGGAAATTAAAAAAAACGGAAATTCAAAAAATCACATGTGCTTTTGGAGGCCGTTTCTGTCCCCACGGCTGATGACTTACTGTAGTCTGTACCCTTCTTAACCAAATATGAGCGAAAGCAACGATATTCAGGTAGAAAAAGGATCAATAATGGGATCAACAGACAACGGTGTTTACTGTGACCATATGGTGACGCTCGTCCTTGGAGGGTTAATGCTGAGATATTGTGAACAACTGTAAAAATTAAACTCGCGACATGTAAAAATATGACCTGAACTGATTGATAGCATGAATGTCGCTTTTCATCAGGAGAATGAGCGGCATCATTCTGAAAATATGATGCAATACAACCTAAAGGAGCTTAACTGGAATGTTCACTTTTTTTTTATCATTACAATATTATTCGGATAAAAAAAAATCACAAGAACAGAGGAGTTGAAAACTGCATTGGACATATTCTTTGCATCGAAACGGGAAAGTTTTTATTCCAATGGTATAAAAAAGTTACCCGAAAGAAGGGTCATTAGCAAGATTGGAAATTGTATAAAATAAATAAAGCTTGTACAAAAAAAAAAGTTTTCTTTAAAAAATAGGACATTATTTATGTAACCTATGTAAAGATTACACATATTGAAGTTTTAGTTATGATCACCTTCAATTTCAATATTAAATTTGAACAATTCAAATATAACATTTTATCATATTTGTTTTAATCCAAAAAGCTGTTGAATGTTAAAAATACATTTTTTTTAAATACGTAACTCGGAAAGATAGAAAAGATAATTTCATTTTATGTAGGCCGATTATTTTGTTATTAGTATTACCGATAATGTTAGTTAGTATGCTGTCATTTTGGAATTTGACACAAACCTTAAATAAATTGGATTATAAGGGAGGCTATATTTCCATGTGTTATTTAAAATGTTAAAAATATATCACTCACTGGTGTCGTAAAATAATTTTTCCAGAATGTCACCAAAAAGGTTTTTAAAAACAAAAAATCAAATTGTATTTAAATTCATAGGTTCTTGTGCAGATTATTCTGTTATTCATTGGAATTGACATGTTAGTTGAATAAAATTTTGCTTTAACCTTTCGGTTGCCATGGAAAAAAGTATGTTGCAAAATAATTGCAAAAGTAATTTTGCAATTATTAATAAAGTATTGATGAGAGAACTTGTCTCTGGCGTGTTGAGCACGGAAAATTTGACAAGATATCTCGTCTGCGGCAGTCATCCAGATAAAACCTATTTATCCACTATTAATATCAATTTTACTGCTATCTATAGAGATAGCGATAGAAACAAAATTGATCCAACCCTTACATTACAGATAGATGTGCCTGAAGGAATCTGAAAAGTTAACTGACTATGATAATTTTGTTTGAAGCGTGTGATATGTGTTTATTCAATAAATTATATTTCACTGCCTCTCTTTGAAAAGCATAATCATAAATATTACATGTTGCACTTACATGTTTGGTCGGCTGAAGATTACATATCACCAATTTGCCTCCATATCTTATTGTATCTAATGGAAGATTTCCGCTGGGAATTATCTGCAATGTCGTCCCGAGACAGATACTTAAGTCAGCAATACTGTAATAAATAATAAATATTTTAAATATATGACAACTTTTTTTGTACAAATTTAGAAAAATTATAAAGACTAGCTGTAAGCCCGTTGCCCTCAATTGTTGCATTTTTAAATAATCAGAAAATTTACTGGCGTGAAAAATCAATTGCAAACCTATTTATTGAATAAGCCAGAAGATCTAAATGTAATTAATTCTCTAAATGTTTTTTTTAAGAATACACAGTTCTCTAAAAGAACTAAAATACACCGGGACTGCAAAACAAAATACGCAAATAGCGGAAAATTCCGGGCACGTGAAACAGGATTTTACTGAATTTTAAATAATCAAAATTTACATCCAAACCAAATTTAACAAGAGAAAACTTTCTGCTCAAAAGATTGAAAAAGAATTGGATCCATAGTAAAAAAATGTTATTATTTTATTTGTAATTTTAGTATAAATAAAAAAGTAATACTTAATAAAGTAGACAATAAACTTTTGAGGTAGCAGGGGTGTCGAGTCGCGAAAGTAACATAAACCATATAGACCATAGGTTCCCAACCTTTTTCGGGTGACGACCTCTTTTTATAAAAGCCATGTGACCCACGGCCCCGATGCAATTGAAAAAGGCATTTTTAGCTCACCGAGGAATTTGAAATCCTCGATTTGCTATACTTTTTCCAAAGCTTATCTCCAAAAGTTGTTTTTTTATCAGAAAATCGTATCAGTTTTCAGAATTTGCTCAAGATTTCTCGATCCCGAAATCCCGGGATTTCGTGATCAGAAAATTGGACGGGATCCCGGGATTGGATGCCCTAACTGTAGTTTTAGTTTTGTTGTTCAAATCCAAAACCGAAAAAAGTTGAAGACCCCCAAAAAAACCCGTCGCGACTAGAGATTCCAACTATTCGTCATTTTCAACTATCCGGATATCGAATAGTAAAACTGAAATTATCCGGATAGTTTCAGCATGTATAAAATAACAAAAAATTACTACATATATAATTTATGTACTAAAATAATACATTAAAAACGAGTTCATTTGTAATATAAGTCATTTATTCAGATTTTAACACTTTACAGCCCGGAGCAAATCGCTGCAAAATACCCCTTGGGGCGGGGACGATTTGCTAAAAATGGATTTAAACAATAGATTTCGTAAATTGAACATAACGTTTAAACTCATCTATGGATTTTGATAAAAATTTAAATATAGGTTCCCAACAATATTTCAAACTTTTTCAATTACCGTAATAAGATTTTTAGACAGGGGTTGTCAATATTTTTATTCACAAAATTTAAAAAGGTTGAAAACTAAACATTTAGAAAGAAATAAAATTAATAAAATATTTTTCTTCACTTGAAGCTATGAAATACTGAAAATCACAAAATATGAAAATTTTATGAACAGGGGTTTCCAACCTTTTAAATAAAAACTTTTTTTTGTGAGATTTGATTCTCAAATTACTTACGCATACTTGAAACTATGAAATATTGAAAATCTATAAATATGACCGGGGGTACAGCATCTATCAGTATGCCAACCAATTATAATTTATATTTCAGTTTATGTTTTATTATTGTTTTAATTATTTTACAAACGTTTGAATAACATGTGACCATTGATAGTTGGAATGGTATCCATATGCCGCCAGATGGGTATCCATTTCAAAACAAAATATTATTATTCTTCTCCGATTTCTAATGACCCCAGTAAAAGGTAGAGCCATACATTATAAAGACAAATAAAGTATTATATTTAGAGTCGACAGTTATCCCTCACAAAAAAATGGTTGTATATATCAATAGATAGCTACCGAAAAAAAAATATTTGATAAAAAAAATATATTCAAATTGTTATAAATAATAAACGCGAGCCATGACGAATCATGCGGAATCCACGTCCCCCGCTCCAACACAAATTTCATCGATCACGCGGATTCCGCGTTCCCCGGCGTTAATGTGTTAACAATTCATATTTTAAAAATAAGAGAGCATTAAATGTATCATATTTTAAATTTGATCTTAATTTAGTTTTAATTTGTCCTGCTGTTGAAAATACTCGTTCCGTTGCTGTTGATGTTGGTTTTATTGTTAGAAGTGTTTTAAACAACACGTCCAACTTTTCCGTCCTTTTTTTAAATTGATCTAAGTATTTAAAATCTTTTTTCAGATTATTTGTGTTGTCGTCAGTTTCCGCGAGAGATAAAATAGAATTACGCATTTCATGTTGCAAGTTGCATTTATTATCTTTTCTCATAAAATGAGTCCATACTTCCTAGCGTCTTGACATGGCTAAAATTTTATACAAAATTATTAAAATTTTAATATGTACAAAGTGGTCTTGATTGCTTAGTTTTCAATGATGAATTGTAGAACTCGCACGCGAATGAAGATGTTTCACGATCAACTGATCCTGACTAAATCCTTTCCCACTTCTGTAATGCCTTAGATAGAGACAATACACATTTCAATACTATTCCATCATATTAAAATATTGAAATTTTGCAGCTGCATTAGATTACTGCAACGGCATTTCTTCAATGAACGAAATTTCGGCATTAAAGTTTTTTTTTTTGCCTCGAGTCCGAGCCGATTCGTCGAACATTTAAGTATTAAGATAACAATATAAGATATTCATAATATCCGAGTTTGGGGAAGGTAATAAAAAACACTACTCCTAAGTAATGGTTTCTCCCAGGTAAAATATTTCATTAAAAATTATAACGAATACTATCCGGATATTTCCCCAAATATCCGGATATTGAATAGTTAAAAAGGGCCGGATATATCAAGATATCCGAGTTGGAATCCCTAGTCGCGACCCATAGGTTGGGAACCCGTGATATAGACAGTAGATGTGTCAACTCCTAAAATGCTGAAAAACCGTGTAACATATGATGACAAAAATCATCAAGACAGGGGGGGTGTCGACCCTTAAAATGTTGAGAAACTGGGTCACATATAGGATGTCAAAAATCATCAAGATAGTGAGAAGTGTCGACTGTAAAAAATATTATATCAAGGCCACCTAAATCTGAAAAAAATAATTCACGGCCCCCCTCAATTTTCTGCGGCGGCCCCCAATTTGGGAAGCACTGATATATAGGACAACAAAAATCATCAAGACAATTGGGAGGGTATCGCCCCTAATAATGTTGCTATGAAAAATCATGTTTGATATAAGTAGGAAAATTTTCTCAAAATATCCAAATATACATGTCACAAAATATAAACAAGTGTTTATATAAACAACAAATATAAAATATAAAGTCAGAAAACTAATGCAATTTTCACATGCAAAATGATCGTAATTAATTGCACATTTCATCAAAATGTATGAAAAAAAGTCAAAATGTAACTCCTTATATAAAAATATTCATATCATAATTAGAATATTCGTAATAAAACTTCGTAATAAATATTCGTAATAAATATTCGTAATAATTCTTAATAAATTTAAATTATAATAAATTTAAATAATAATTCGTAATAAATATTCGTAATAAAACTGTCAAATAATAATTTGACAGTTTTGACATATTCCATTTTTAATACAAACCATTGAATTTTTCAATAATTCAATTTTCAAATGTTTAATACAGTGCTCCGCAACCGGTGTGCTGCGAGGCGATGCTATCATCAGTTCATTATTAGCTGTTAAAAATTGTATCAAATGTAAAACCATTTATATTTGAGATGTGGATACATGCTTTGACATATTTGTAATGATGTTTATAAAGATATAATTCATTTGTGTTCTTTAAAGACATTTTAAAATACAAAACTGAATTTTCGCAAGGTGCACGAAACATTCTTGCGCAGACTTACATACATAGTATATATACCCAAATCGATAAAATGTTTATTTGTTAGTATGTCCAACTTTAACCGCTAAATGTTAGAAACATTTTAATAACCGATGCTGAAAATTCAAGTGGGAAACTTACGACCTTTTGACTGATTCTTTTTTTTGTTAATAAATCTGAATAATCTCCATTAGGAGTACATGTGCTCTACATTGGTAGTGGACATGGTTATAAAATATACATATGGTTCTTTTGTGGTTTGTATCATATATAAACACAAACTAATGTAATTTGAATCTTTCAAACTATGTACATTCTCACAGATTTTGTAACTAACGACCCGGGTTTCGCCTTTCGGCATCTTCAGGCATTCAAGTGCATGGATGAACTTGAACTGACATCAGTTCAAGTCAGTTCAAGTTCATCTGTGCACTTGAACGCCTGAAGATGCTGAAAGGTGAAACCCGGGTCGTTAGTGACAAAATCTGTGAGAATGTACATAGTTTGAACGATTAAAATTTAATATTGAAATTCCACCAAGCACCTTCAGTCGAAATCTTAAATTATAATGTAATTTCTGTTTATTATGCGCTTTTTTACTTGTGGTGTGCCCCGCGAAATTTTGGAGAACACGTTGGTGTGTCTTGGAAGATAAAAGGTTGCGGAGCACTGATTTAATATGTATGATCTATTTTTGTCATCTCGGTTAAAGTCGACGTACTTCTGTGGTAAGCCGTTCCACTGTTAATCGAAAGTTCTGCGTTCAAATCTTACTATGGCAGGATTTTTTTAAACGTGAAATCAAAACTAATTCAAATGTTTCAAGTAGAAGACACCGGAACATTATGAAGACGAACATATTTGTTTATTGTGATTTGTGACTATTTTATCGACTATTAATATATAGATTAGGGCTGGTTTCGCTCATTGCGAGCATAAACAACTGAATGAGCGAAACCAGTTATGATCTTTATAAAAAATGTGGAATCAGCACAAAAAAAGTTACATTTGATTTTTAAATATAATGCCTTTCTGTCAAGAATTGACAGTTATAATCGTAAGATTAAATATTTTTAATATAAAATTAAAAGCAACTTTTCTATTCCATCGGTTGTGTGATGGATGGTAAGATGGTAAGATGGTAAGATGGTATCATAATTAGTAGCACAACCAGTGGTATAACAAATTTATCAATATTAATTTTATATTGAAAATGAATTTTCATAAAGTTACTGCCGAATTCATTGAAAAAAAAATTTACTGCTGTAGAGTGTAGGGTATTCCACCGAGAATGCATTGTAATCTATATTTTAAACATTTACCCGGAATGCATTTCAGACATATTCAAGTCGTCATCCGGTAAACTGTGTTCCCAATCTAAGATAGTGTCCTGAAGCTTCCCTCGACATGGTCGACCACTGCATCTTGCTCCATAACACTGCTGCCCCAAAAACTTTCGACCCACAGTGGGAGCAGGTGATTTTCGAACAAATTGTCTGTGAAACAAAAAAAAAATATTGCATATCTCTGTTGGGTTAAAGCAGGTGTACTGTAAAACTATTTAAAAACAATTTATTATTGAGTTAATTATCAGATTAGTGCAATAGCATATTGATTTTCATACAAATTGACAGTTTCAGTGTAAATTAACACACTTTAATGTCACATAGTACCAATGGTGTGCTGCTAAAATTTTATCAACCGGTTGGCACCTTGGTCGTTGATTTTGGGATTTTCAAACAATTTCATGTAAATTTCAAACACCCAAAAATTTCCAGCGCGGGGCGTTTTTTTATAGCTTCTCTGAGAATTTTCGAATCCAAAATCCCATAAATTTATCGGTTTGTCTAAATCATTAGTGTGACTCGTTTTTTTTTAGCTCTTCCAAAACTTTTCAGATTCATTATTTGTCTATCATCTGCTGTCATCAACTTCTGAGGCATGATTTAAGGAACCGGCTCTCCAAACTGAAATTATTTTAGGAACTGGCTCGGCAGAGCCGGTGCGAACCCGTAGCAGCGGCACACCACTGCATAGTACTACGATTCATGTTGGCTTACCGTGGAAGACAGGATAAGTTTCATATTGATCTTGAGTGAAAGGCAGGATATGAAGTAGAAAATTTAGCGTGAATATCTTATTCCAAAACAGTCACACCAGGGCTAAATAATAGCTAAAAAAAATAGTCTACTTTCCCGGTCTCCGGTGACTCGTGGTAATCAAAGTGTTGATGACAAAATTTATTGAAAAATACTCACCTATTACAAACATTGCACTGTTCTGTAAACATATTTCCATGCAATTCTGCTAGTTGGGATCTTTTCAACCCTGATTTTAAATGTAAGCCATCAATGTTTTGACTGACTACATAATGAATTATGTTATTATCGGCCATTTGTTTAATAGCCATGTGTGTTGTAGTTGGCTTCGCATCATTGAATGAAATATCAGTTGTCGGTTTTAATCCCCTTTCTTCCAGTGTCCATACGCCTTTGGGACCTCTGAAAATGTTTCAATAATAATTTTATTTGGGTTATCAAATTGGTAACCAATTTTATTGATTACAGATAATCCTAGATCTATCACTCCTGGGTGCGTCGTTTTTCTTAACAAATTAAAAATTCTTATTTTATTTAAATTAAGGGTAATATGCTTCAAAACTTGCTTTTCTCTTTCTCACTGAAAAAATATGGAAGCCTGCAAAAAAAACAATGTAATTCTCTAGGAAATTTAATTATGGATGTTAAAAGCCCAAGCATTGAAATCGAGAAAACCGAAATACGAAAATCCACCCCTATATTTCAAACTTGCTCTAAGGTTTGTTCTAAGAAATTCTATTTGTCTTGTTATTATAAGGAGACTAGATGTCCTCCTTTGAGGATTATCCTCGTTTTGGAAACTTTGTCCTCCTCTAGGGAAAATTGCCCTCTTTGTCCTCCATTTATAGCATATTGTATGTCGGGTACAAACGCCAACGTAGAACTAACATTTTCCATTTGCAATGATATCTGGACAAATGAAAAATCCAGACTAGCGGTTGAAACATTGGCAGGAATGATTATAGTTCACGGGTACCCAACCTGGGGGTCGCCAACTTTTTTCGATTTTGGATTTGAACAATAAAAGGAGTTTTAGAGACAATGTGTGGAAAAAGTATAGCAAATCGAGGATTTCAAATTCCCCGAAAAAGGTTGGGAACCTGTGTTATAGTTAAATATTATATAAATCTAGATTCAAATCGGGTAAATATGGCATTTAGTAGCACGTCAACTACTGCGGTGAAAAATTTCACAAACTAACTGAAAACAACGCCACGATTTAAAATATTTATTGAAGCATTGATAAATCGCGTTAAAATCACACATTAATATGAAGAACACTGATAAATAAATTATCCAAAATATGACATATTCTCACTGTACACCGCCATACTTTTTAAATTATCCTTTACTTACACATGGACTATTGCGGAAAAATAAGCTGAAAACAACGCTACGATTTAAAATATTTATTGAGCATTGATAAATCGCGTTAAAACTACACGTAAAAAGAAGAAAACTGATAAATTATACGAAACCTTCGCCTCCATTATTCATAATGGCCGCGAATAATGGAGGCGAAGATTTCGTATTTCGTATAATTTATCAGTGTTCTTCTTTTTAACGTATCAAGCCCTCAAAAAATATTTTTAAATCGTGGCGTTGTTTTCAGCTTAGTTTGAGAAGTTTTTCGCCGCAATAGTCGACGTGCTACTTGGTGCTACTAAATGACATATTTACCCCAATTACCAATTAAATATAGGTAATTTTGCCATAAGCCCTAGCACGGACTATTGGAGCGAAAAACTTCACAGACTAAGCTAAAAACAACGCCACGATTTAAAATATTCATTGAAGCATCCCGGAAGCACGTTAAAATCACACATTATTATGAAGAACACTGATAAATAAATTGGTAAATATGTCATTTAGTAGCACCTCGACTATTGCCACGCGCGCGGCCATTACGAATATTGGAGGCGAAGATTTCGTATTATGTATAATTTATCAGTGTTCTTCTTTTTAACGTGTGGTTTTAACGCGATTATCAAGCGCTCAATAAAATATTTTAAATCGTGGCGTTGTTTTCAGCTTAGTTTGTGAAGTTTTTCGCCGTAATAGTCGGTGCTACTTGGTGCTACTGAATGACATATTTACCAATTTATTTATCAGTGTTCTTCATAATAATGTGTGATTTTAACGTGCTTCCGGGATGCTTCAATGAATATTTTAAATCGTGGCGTTGTTTTTAGCTTAGTCTGTGAAGTTTTTCGGGTAAATATGGCATATAGTAGCACATCGACTACTGCGGCGAAAAACTTCACAACTACGCTAAAAACAACGCCACGATTTAAAGTTATTTTTTGAGAACTTGATAATCGTGTTAAAACCACACATTATTACGAAGAAAACTGATAAATTATGCGAAATACGAAATATTTTATCAGTGTTCTTCGTAATAATGTGTGGTTTTAACACGATTATCAAGTTCTCAAAAAATAACTTTAAATCGTGGCGTTGTTTTTAGCGTAGTTGTGAAGTTTTTCGTCGCAGTAGTCGACGTGCTACTATATGCCATATTTACCGTTTTTCGCCCCAATAGTCCGTGCTAGGGCTTATGGCAAAATTACCTAAATATATAACAGAGCTAAAAAGCGAATAATCGGAGTTCCACTGAAAAATTGCGAAGTAACCTGCCTAAAATCTGGTATTCCTGCGGATGTACTTATCCCAGCACCAGTATGGACAACAACGTGCTTAGCTTCCTTAATTAACTGCGCAAGGATAATGCACTTTCTTCTTACTTCACCACATGAATCAAATTTCTGAAATGCACAACATTGAAAATTATTAAAATTTAATAATTTGATCTGCACAATATGTATTATATTAAGAGTTTAATTTATGAATGAGGTGTACCTCAGCTACCCCTAAAATGCCTTTATTGTCATAAGGAGACAAACCACCAGCGTAATTGCATGACATTTTGATTGAGTAGAGACAAGTAATGAAAACAAACACAGGCAACTAGAGTTTTACCCTTCTATGAATTTCATATTGACAGAAACAAAATATCACATTCGCACTACAACACTACATAATGACATATATTCAGAGATAATCATATATTATCTCTGGTCAGAATGACAGTTGTTTATAGTATATACCAAGGATGGCAAACCTTTTTCGCAAGTGGGTCAAATTTCATTTTTAAAAATTTGAAAAATCATGTCGCGGGTCGCATAGATTAAGTAGTTAAAGCTTTAAATAAAAACAATCATTTTTTAAGTTCAAGTGACCCGCGGGTCTTTGTTCGCCATCCCTGGTATCGTACCATAGACAAAAATTTATTTACTATATTATTATAGTATAATCTGTGACTATAAAGTAGTAAATGTCGATGGTAGTATATGTAGACCAGGTATGGGCAACCTTTTCTAGGTCTGGGACCAAATTATCATTCTGTCTCCGAGTAAAGGATTGGACCAAATTATTAAACATAATAAAGTAATATTAAATTAAATAAAACATGTTGCTACTTCTTATATATATTTTACTAGCTGACCCAACGAACTTCGTTACGCCTAAGAATCAATAAGTGTTATGTTAACTTGATAACGTGAAACATGATGACTACCGAGCCAACCTTTAGTTGTTAATTGTGCGGTGGAAAGCCAGGCGGATCCAATGAGTTTAAAAATTCAGTTGGATAGTTGGTTGCTTCGACTTCGTTTGTTACACGGTCGATAGATTTGAAGGAATGTAGTGGACCAACGATTTGATTTTGAATTTTGAAGATTAATGATCCACATCTTTGTTCTTCGCCGCAAGAATTGCTCGTTCACTCAACCAATTGTGATTTTTGTGATAAGATGTTTGGGAACATTTTGTTGATGAAGCCGTCCTAAAATTCGGCGGAAACGAAATCAATACGTTCGATTCGTCAACAGGAACACGGTCGTTATCGACGATAGTCGAAGATCGTTTTCAAACTTAAAGCGTTTTTCTCATCTCCTTCGGGGCCGAGTTAATAATCCTCAAATTCTCATGACTATTAATTTACATGCTCCCAATTTATTCTTACGTGGGCGAAACTATGAGCAAAAACTTTTATTTCTAAAAAATTATACCTCGCTTAAGAGGTATGAGTCACCAGTTCCGAGGGCCGTTAGATTGATCAACGCATTGCCTAGAGAAGTGGACATTTTAAGTGATAGTATTGGTGAACTGTTTGTAAAGTTTTACTATTTTATTTCTTGATTTTTAATGTTGATTTTGATGTATTACGTAGTTTTATTTTATATTTTGTCTTATTATATTTTCAAGTACATGGCGAATTGGCGTCAGCTCTTATATTATGTACTGTAATTTTAATTTCTTACAATAAATAAATAAATATATAGTCAGCAATTGCTTGTAGAAATCTTCGGTAGATGGATTTAGCAATGCAACTCGCATATTTGTCGTCAGCTGAAGTTTCTTCACATAGCGCCAGAGTCAATGATTTCGGCAGCGTTCGATCTTGGAATGACTGGTAGTGTTTGGCGGAAATCGCCAGATAGTACAATCATTGCCACTCCAAAAGATCTTGAATAGTTCTATTGAGTGCTTCCAATGCGCATTTGTGCGCCATTGTCCATTCATCCCAGGTGATGATTGTATTTGCCACCAAAAAATTTGCCATTGATGAGTGTTTCGCAATCTTGCATGTCGGTTTTTCAATGGTTTGGAGATTTAACGGCAATTTCAACGCTGAATAAGCCGTTCGGCATCCCTCTATCTACGTGGCCGCTATTCCAGAAGAAGAAACTGCTACAGCATTTTTTTATCTCGCACGAACAGTGGCCATAATCAATAACATGAGGAATGTCTTCCCAGCTCCACCGGGCGCATCGAGGAAAAATAAGCCACCATTTCCATCATCAATTACCTTCATTAACGTATCGTACATTTCCTTCTGTTGAGGGTTCAACAGTGGTACATTTGTTCAAACTGATTGGTTTAATGCATCTCGATCATATTTACGTTCACGTCCGATTCTCGATTGAAAGCGTCGTTCATTCCACGATCTGGCGTTGGCATTCCTAACTTGACTAACAATCTGCCGTACATAAGGTAACGCATGTCTTCGATCAAAAGCAAAGTCTGGTTATGTATCTCTTCATTCATCTCGAGATCGGGATTCCCTGAACTGACACGAATTCGATGTAAAATATATTCGGACATGTCATCCTTGTACTTGTTCCACAGTTCACGGGGATTCAATGGGAAGCATGTCAAAATAATGATAGAAAATAATGTGCGTATCTGACTTGGAGATTTAGAAACAATTTCTTCAGCGATTTTCATGTCCCAATGAGTATCATTTTCAAGCAAATTGAGCTGTTGACATGCAAGTAGAAGCATTCGTCATTTTTCGGATGAACTGTGTAAATGCGACCAAGAGCATCAGTAGTCATTCGGATGATCAGGAACCGCATCGCCTTGCTTTCGTCGTTAAAATTTCTTCGATGTAGCTTCCAAGTGTAATAACGTGGCATCTTAGAGTAGAACAATGTTCGAGCAAACAGCGTAATATTTTTGTCAAAAAAATTATCATACCTAATTATAAACATAACCTTATTTCAATATTATCCGATTTTCTTTCGTTTTCATTTCATATCATCGATTTTTTTTTGTTCTAATCCATACTCTAAATTAAAAATTATTTTAAAGTCAATCGTATGCAAAAGAAGCAGAAAGAAATGAATTTTAGAAACAACTTGCCATCTAGCGGATAAAATCTGCATACGACGACATTTTCATTATTTCAAGCTGTTCATCATTTGAAAACTGTATGAAAATATTTATTTTCTTCATTATTTCCTTGCCGTGTTATTTTTCCGATGTTTCAATGCTTATTCTGCTATTCTAGGCGAATACGAATTTAATAAATCAAAGATCATAACAATCCATACTACCATTCTCGAGATATACGTGGTGTAACCAACCCCACTTTGTTTTATATATATAGATTTATACAGTGAACGACATAATATTATTGTTATATATTGATAACAAAATTTTGAGTGAATATTGGCCTTGAACTTGAATTACGAGATTAGCAACATTGGCCCCCTGAAACTATTAATTTCTTTCTCTAATACTTCGCCGAGATGAATCAGGGCCAGACAAAATAGCTCAGCGGGCCGGATCCGGCTCGCGGGCTGGTGATTGCCCATGTATGATGTAGACTGTAGGTAACGACAATAATATATTGTCGTTGTTTAGTGAAAAAGCTTTAAGTCAAAAAATGGGTGTTTTGAGTTATGAATGCAGAACGATAGATTAAAACATTCTCTATCATATGAAAAAACAAACACACCTAGATTTCGTTTATTTATTTTGTTATTTAAAAAAGTAATACGACCTAAGTCAATTCCGTTAACAGTTAGGACTGGTAGAAAGCAACTAACTCGAAGCTTTTTAGCTGTACAGATTTAATGTAACAACCATGTAGTCTGAAACCACAATTCTATGCCTTTATATTATAAAAGCAAAGAATTGTGGTTTCCAAGCTGAGGTGCGCGAGTCAATAATGAAAGGCTTTGAATTACTAAAGAATATAAAATAAAACAATTTTAACGTTAATTATACCATTTAAGCTAGAGACTTTTCATAACTATTGCAGCATTTGTAACATCATAACTGTATTATACTACGCAGAATTTCTACTGTAAATGCTGTACTTGGTGATGTGCTGCTAAAATTTTATCAACCGGCTCGCACCTTGGTGTACAAGGACATCACCAATTTGTATTTTCTTACGTAACTTGTGATTTTCGTGATTCTAATCGAGCTTAAATGTATTTTTTTAATAATATATATACTAGCGTTTCTCAACTTTTTGGGCACGTGCTCCCTTTTGAGTGTCTTATTTTTCTGAGCCCCAATACCTATGTTGTATAAGTATTATAAAGAAATTTGAGACCCAAAACAAAAAGACGCGAGACTTTTATTTTGTAGTTTTTCCCAGAATTTCGAATTTCAAGAACCCAGGAATTTTCGGATTTCCAAAATTCTTTGTGCCCCCCCATAGAAGCTATAATAACTCAATTGGATCGAATAGTCGTAGCTTACATTTTTTAACTGACACAATTCAAGTACAGGTAGTTCTTGACATACGACCGGGATACGCTCCTGAACTTTGGTCGTATGTCGAATTGGTCGTAGGTCGAATTTCATACAAAATATGTCTTTGCTGAACATCAAATATGGTATACATATATGAAGATTTTACGAAAATTAGCTAAATATACAGTTTTTTTTTTCCTCAGCCTTCTAAAGCAGTGATCGGCAACCTTTTATCTTCCAAGGCACACCGACGTGTTCTATAAAATTTCGTTGCACACCATGTGGTAGTTTGTGTTTATATATGATACAAACCACAAAAGAACCATATGGATATTTTATAACCATGTCCGCTATCAATGTAGAGCACTTATATTCCTTATGGAGATTATCTTAAAAGAAGTTTTAGATTATTCAGATTACAAAAAAAGAATCAGTCAAAAGGCTGCACCAAAGTAGTGAAAAGTTAGTAAATTTTCCACATCAGTTGAATTTTCAGCATCGGCTATTAAAATGTTTCTAGCATTTAGTGGTTAAAGTTATACTAACAAATAAACATTTTATTGGTTTGGGTATGCATACTATGTATGTAAGTCTGCGCAAAAATGTTTCGCGCACCTTATGAAAATTCAGTTTTGTATTTTAAAATGACTTTAAAGAACACAAATGAATTATATCTTTATAAATATCGTTACAAATATGTCAAAGCATGTATCCACATCTCAAATAAAATGGTTCTATATTTGATACAATTTTTAACAGCTAATAATGAACTGATGATAGCGTAGTAGAATTAACAAATTGTTGTACTCATTAAATACTTTTTAATTTAAATATGCGATTATTTTTTTTATTAATTCTTGATTATTGATAACTTTTAACATCCAGGGAATCTTAAAATGCATTAAAAATCCCTGTTTTTTTTAAAGATTTTTATTTCAATAAATATTAAATCCTCAGACAGTAAAATTGTGTAATCTGTGTAAATATGGGTGCTGTAAGTCCAGATGTTGTAATGATTTAAAGATAAGGGCCAATACCTTATAGCAGAGTTTCCCAAACTTATTCTGGGATGGAACAGTTCGCAACTCCGGAAATTTCAACGGAACACTTAGCTAAATTTTTGGGATGGGTAATTCGTAATAGTTTTTTTATTATTAAAATATCACATACAAATTAGAGTTAATAAATCTCTTAGGGGGGTATACTAATGTAGAAATTGAAAAAAATCGATTCTTTCTATTTTATATTTTTCTAAAGCTTAGACATTTGAGAGTATAAAATTTTAATTAATTACCGAGTAACAGCAATTTTGGTGACGCAACTAAGCTGGTCCGTCCGGAACAAATCGAAACACAAAACTTTAAACGCGTTTTTCTCGAAACTACTTTTTTCAAGCTGGCGTGCATAATACCTTAATTTCTACCAAACCGATTTATTTGAAATTTTGCGTAAACTTTCTCTATACGTCCTTCTATGGCCCGTAGCAGATTTAAACTTGAATTTTTTTTTTTTCAAACGGTTTTTTTTTATTTCTCCGAGGTACGGGTGGTAGTGACATTTTTAATAATTAAGAATCCGTTAAATTTTTGGTTGGAATCATGTACGCCAGGAAACCCCCTTTTTGAACCCCTCCCATTACCAGCCGATAACTTTACGAGTTTTGAATTTATTTATTTTTTAAAATTTGTTATATATTTTTAAAATATAAATAAACGAATGTTAAAAAAATGGATGGTTAAATCTTTCTTTGTTTATTTTTTACAAAGCTCGAAAAAACACCAGAAATTGGTTTACACCTGTTAGCTAACCTCATCGACCATTTACTTTTGCCTAAATCTCTTTTTTAATGGTTGCATTTTCACAGTTTTTTACGCTATGGCGTACATTTTTTCATAGAAATAGTAATAGTTTCAAGCCTGCATAGCAGAAAGTTGACATTTGCTTTAAAACTGCTTTACACCGTGGCCGTTATAGAATTGATTGTATGACTACTGAGATTTGATGTCTTAGAAAGGATTGCAGAAAAAAAATCCTGAAATAAAGTCTTGTAGAATTTTCAATCAATTGAATATAATGATCGTGCAACCATTGTTGATTTGTTATTTGGTAATATTATTTATCTAATGAAATATGCTTAATCATTTTTTCTTGTTTTGTACTGTAATGCGTTTGGAAATCTATTTCGCTCCACTTCAATATTTATTTTGAAGGGCTCAAAGAAAACTCGCACAACGTACTGTTGGCCTTTAATGACTGATGATTTTGGGTGTGATAAAATAATCCTTCAACCTCGGCGATGGAAATTTGGCACAATTTTTGTTGCCGTATTCAATTTATATTCAAAACCTCCTCTTTTACCTAGATATTTGACATCATAACATATGTGTAGATAGACCATCACTCGCTTTTCAATATGAAGTAGAAAATGTTTAAATGTGTTGCAGCGTATAAAACCATTCCAAATTTTTGTGAAAAATCCACTTTGGCCCACGGAACACCTACCCTGGCTCCGCGGAATACCAGTGTTCCACGGAACATAGATTGGGAAACCGTGCCCTATGGGAAGATAGAAAAAACATTATTAACTGGAGTCAAAAAATGTTTGTAAACGGAAAATTAATAAATTATTTTTTAATAAAAAAAATCATATCTTCCGCATACACGATTAATATTTCCATTGTCATAATATGTCCACAACATTCACATACATGTTATGATCATAGAATCTCATTATTAAATTCTGCTGACTTGACACTAGTGACTAAACTATTGCCTAATTATCAAATTTGAATTATTTTTAATAAAATATTTTGAAAGCAAAATATTAAAGATGGTGCAAAAACGCAATAAAATGCCATTTTCTTGTTCAAAATAGTAAATATTTGCAATATATACATGTATTATAATACTAAATAAAATATTTTCCCCTAATTTATGCATAAATACAAATGTTATTTTCCGTTTCGTTTTTTTAACAGTTTTTATCGATTAACTCAGAATGCACCTAGAGTCACATATATCACATTTGATGTGCATCGACGATGTATTAAAATAAATCATTTTTATATTCTTTTTTGAATGTTAAATTTGTACATACGAGCAAATGTGTATTGCATTATCATTGTTACGTCATTTTACTTCACGCAAGCATCTGCTGTGGTGCCCCGAGATGCAATTCAATTTTTTAAAAAATGCATTTTTTTCAGTCGTAAGTGCGAATTGTCGTAAGTCGAACCGTTGTAAGTCGGGGACTACCTGTAATCTTTATGAATATTAATTGCATACTGTAGCATGTATACAAGACCGTTAGTAAAATCCCGAAAAACAAAACGGGATCGTTTAGCTTTTTAATGCATAAAACTCAAATATTTCATATGGAAAGAATCATATAGATAACACCTCATTTTATAAAGTTAAAAACTAAATTGTTTACACATTCTAAGCGCTCGACTTTCTTATAAAATCTATAAATTTTATTAACGAAAAAATAAATTATGAATGATGATTTAAAATATGTTTTAGAAGAATTGCTGAAATGGAATTAATTTGTGATTACAAAATTCCCCAGAAGTGGTTAATTGAATATACATTGTCCACTCTCGCTTTAATACCAATTGATAAATAGATAAAGGTGTGTTGCATGTCAAATATATCCAAAATATGATTTGTTTATCGATGAATTTTCCACAAATCTGTGGACACAAACTCGAATTTCAAAAAATGAATCGGTCGTTTTTTTAACCACTCAAAAGCTTACGACCCACCGGTGTGTCGCATACCTACTAACCACACACGCTACCCACCAGTGTGTTCTCATTATTATGACGTTAATAAATATTTTTTAGAGTTTGCATCATTGAAAAAGGGTCCAACATCTCTTAAGAACTCACAAAATGAATATTAAGTTTTCCTTTATTAGTTTTTAGACAATTGCTAGCTTACAGACAAAAATCGTTATTTTTTCTAGCTGTTAAATAGCATTCTCTGGTAACCGACCGCCACTGATCGCTATCCTTGTTCGAAGTATTTTTTTAATGTGGCATCACTATTTTCGGCGCGAGCAATGTTGTCAGATACGTCACGTCGCAGGTCGTAGTCAGTCTTTTTCGACTTTGAACGATTTCGTCGTAGACGAAATCTAAAATGAATATTATTCCAGCAGTTAATGCTGGAAATGTCGCGTCAAATGTTTACCCAACACCTCTTGTACAAAATACCATCAGTGTTCATTTATCAAACCAAAGAACCCCAGTGAAATCGCCTCCGCGTTCTACCGCGAAAAGTGATGAAGAAAGTAAGAGTTTTCAAGTTCACATACATTTTTACTTTGTTCTGAAGGATTCATATACAACTGGGAATGATACTCACCTAAATAATTTTATATTACAGAGAAACACATACGTGACCTCTTAGTAAAATTGCCTGGATTGACGAAAATTTTCGATTTGCATCACAAAATTGGCGAAGGGGCCTTCAGCTCTGTATTTTTAGCTTCCCTTAAATGTCACAGTCATTTACCCGAAGATCAAAAAAAGCTTTTTGCCATAAAACATTTGGTTCCCACGTCGCACCCAAATAGGATTTTACAAGAATTAAAATGCTTGAAGTATATTGGGTGAGTAATTATTTATTTTTTACCGCAAATATTTCTTTGCCAAACAAAAAATACTAATCCATGGATCGAAGATCGTTGTTATTTTTAATTAAGAATTATTTTTCTTACAAGTTCCTTCAGATATTGCCGATATATTATTTCTCTCTTCTCAGTACTAACCGAACATGTCATAGTAGTAAAATATTTACTAGTTAAGGCAGCGATTTCCAACTTGGGAGGCGCGCCTCCCTGGGAAGGCGTGGACTATTGCAAAGAGAGGCGCGAACAGTCCAAAATATTTATTTACACTTTAAAACGTGTCTTTATTACTATATGAATAAAGAATGGGGAGGCGCGAAGATATTCTTTTTCTTCAAAGAGAGGCGTAGTAACATAAAGGTTGGAAACCACTGACTTTAGGGGTTTTTAATAACCTTTTTAAATTCAATCGATTTGAAAATACCTTTTTTTATCTCACTGAGTACTCGATCGGTTTTTAAAAAATATTTTCAGTAAATTTAATTCAGTCTTTGTAAAAATAGTGTTTATTATTTTATGGCATTTTTTTTTGCCTTATTTTACAAACGCTATAATTATATGCCGTTAAAAGCCTGCAATGAAATTCCATCTGGCCCGTGGAGTATTTTAAATTAATTTCCTATGTTTAAAAAAATGGGTTTTAAATTTCTTTCACTTTGATAAATTTAGTTTTATATAAAATCTGTGTATTGATAGAATGGCATTTAAAAAATTCGCTGTGTGGCTAATAAGCTGAAGTATCTGGAAAATTTTATAACAATAGTTGGGTATTGACTTCTAAATTGACCCGATAATGTGAAATTATTTTATTTTGCATTCATATTTCTTTTTACGTGAAAAATGGGCTGGGGGTCATAACAGGATGAACCACAACGGGTGACACCGACCCCATGTATGCCAATTCCCTTCTTACTTAAGTTGAGCAAACTGTTTAATTTTGCAGTTTTTGAATTTGAGCCGTGGTAAAACTTTCATCTCCAATGTGGCCCGCGGCTAAAGTCTCATCCTCAATGTGGTCCGACTTCCAAAAGATTTGCCCACCCCTTGCCTATACTCTATGGGCTATCAATCAGATTTTATACTGCTTTCTAAGATTATCGTGTACTTATATATTTAATTTTATCATTGCACATATTATTTAAATGTTTCTAACTAATTTCAGGGTTCAATAATTGTATTATATTAGCTGTTAAAGTCAAATATTATCTTGAATGGGTACACTCACTCACTCCTAACCAGTGTCGGCCGGATTTGATCAATGCACCCCTTGTATATGCTGGGGCGGTTATATTTCATGAAATAATATTCAAACATAAAATTTAGACCATTCACTCATTTTTAATTCTTTATGTATTTATTGTCTATAATAAATATTTTAGAACATTTTATTTTAGACAATAAAAACATGAAGAATTTAAAATGAGTGAATGATATAAATGTTATGTTTGCATATTATTTCATGAAATATAAACCGCCCCTGCATATACAACGGGTGTATTGATCCAATACCACATTGACCAGCCGCACTGCTCCTAAACTAACGAAATTTCCGACTTTTATTCAACCATTTTTCTTAGATAAGTATCGATATATTTTATTTTCTGACGGATTTCTCGAAAAACTACATTTTTGAATTTGAATCGTTCAAATTATGTACATTCACACAAATTTTGTCACTTACGACCCGGGTTTCTCCTTTAGTCATCTTCAGGCGTTCAAGTGCACGGATGAACTTGAACTGACGCTTAGTAATTGAATGTTTCGTGTTTATATAATAACTTAAAAATCAAATCATTCCTCGCAACTCAAAATTAATTTCCTTTGACGTGGTCAGTTTATTTACTAATGTACCAGTCAACAAATACAAAAGGATTATCGAAGATACCTTAAATGCACGTAGAGTCAACCCAATAGTAACAAAAGAGTTATTAAATATATTAATTAGTTGTTTGTGTAAACAGAATTATTTCCTATTTAACAATACAATTTATAAACAAACAGAAGGCCTTGCGATGGGAAACTGCCTACCACCGTTGTTAGCTGAATTTTATATGAACTATTTAGAAGATTAAAAAAATTATAAAAGCTTAAAAAGTTATCTGCTGGGTGTGGTAACAATGCTCTTCAAGAATGGAAGTGTGAAAATTGGGCTACTAAATTTTTCACTCTTGATTTTACACTCGTAGATAAACAACGCCCTGTTTTTTTGATGACCTAATCTAAGCAAATTCAAAACGAATCATCTTAGCACAAAACTTGAGTCACCAGAGATCCAATATGTATCACATGAACAAATTTAAAGTAACTTGACAACGAAAAAATCACTTGTCTCTGCTATAAGAATGAATACAAGGGTGAAATAAATTGACATGGAAACATTGATTGAAACTGAGCTTCACACAAGTTTGACAAAAATCCATTTAGGAATAGTTGGCATAGGCACTAATTTTAGAGTTTGTCAAAATTTAAGTCAGGTTAGGTTAGATTTTTCTCAAGAATTTCACAATTTATGTAACTTTATCGTCAAAATTTGATTTGGTTATTTTTAGACTTTCCTTAGCATTTTTCATATTTTTTTTATTCTTCATTTATTTATTATAAAAAATTACTAAAAAAATATTTAGTGTTCCTATTCGACGAGGCAATCGAGAAGTGTATCCGAGTCAAAATGTACATCAAAAATATTTTCAAAATAAACCTAAATGTGTTGTATTTAAGTCAACTTCATTAAAATATGAATGTTTTTCAGGGCTGTGGAGTCACGTGAAAAAAAGACAACTCCGACTCCGGCTTTAAAATAATTAATCACTATAACTCCGAGTATTTTTTTCAATAATTTCATTTTAACTAATTTATATCGACTGTGGAAAGGAAAAAGGACGTAACCCACACATATCAAATTTTACAGGAGGCGCAAAAAACGTGTTTTGATGATTTTGGGCCATATGCAAATTATGAATTATACACAACCTTAAGTGCACGGAAACTTCAAAACTGATGTTTAATTGACATAATCTAATATTAATTACAGAAATTGTCTAGGAATAACCTTTATTTCAGCCATTTTTCTTGGTTTTAATTTTTTACAAGGTCATCATTTCCAAACTTAAATGATAAATTTAGATACTAATTCGGCATTTGCAGCTTGCATCCTTTTGATAGAACGTGTATCAAGTTTGATACATTGTGATTATCGAAAAAAAGCTGTTTTGAAAAAACTGTTACGTTACGTCCTTTTTCCTTTCCACAGTCGATATGTATACCATAAGGTCATCTTCAGTCAGCCAAGCAAGAAATGTTAACACTTTTGACTATTTTGTTTAAATACACATCATTAAATATATTTAAAAAAAAAAATCGAGCTGCTCATTTTTCACGACTCCGACTCCGACCAAAATACCGAGACTCCGACTCCACAGCCCTGATGTTTTTAATCTATATATATAAAAATCTCGTGTCACGGTGTTTGTCGCCAAACTCGTCCGAAACGGCTTGACCGATTTTTATGATTTTTTTAATGTATATTTGCTAGATATGAGAATCGAATGTAAAGTATATTTCATCCCGCTAAGTGAGGGGTGTCCCTATCCAGAATTTTTTTTCAATATTCCGGACATTCGTCGTTCGTATTTCAAACAGAACAAAATTATTTATGCTGTTGAATGACAGATGGCGCTAAGTGCGCAGCATCCAACATAAGCAAGTTGTTTGAATCTTTAGTTACGTTCGTTTGATACGTGCCATGGTTACATCAACAATCAAGGGTAAACAATTATCAAGTGAATTTGTAATAGTCGTCACAAAGCATTTCTTTCGCTGTCAAACAATTATGCCACCTAAACGACGCATAGCGTATGATAGAATTATGCATGCGATCAATCACAAACCAAAACTTTGATCACGAATCAATATTGCATTGGCAATCGCTTCATCTGAAATTGCAGCAACTCTTTTGGATGGTGGTCAAACAGCACATTCAGCAAAGAAATTGCTTTTGAACACCAACATGCAATATCGAAAAAAAATCATGATTGATGAAGTACTTTAATCATATCAACTCATTAAATGGGACGAATTTACTATGGCGCACAAAAAGGCATTGGAAAATCTTCACCATATGTACACTTAAAGATTTGAGAGGAAATGGACAGGTCTTTGGTGGCGCACCTTTTTTACTGTCTGGTGATTTTCGACAAACTCTATCAGTTATACCACGTTCAACAGCTGCTGATGAATCAAGTGCATGTCTCAAATCATCAGTTTTCATCATCAATATGCGTGTAGAATTACAATATGACGCATCCGCTGAACGTTTCAAAATACAATTGACGGATATTGGGAATGGAAAAATGGAAATCGATGAATCCACACAATATATCACATTGCCACCAAGCTTCTGTAAAATTACAGGAACCATAAGCAAATTGATGCACAAAGTTTTCCCAAATATTGCACAGAATTAAAAAAATCATCAGTGGCTCAGTGAACGTGTCATATAACCAGTCAAAAACAACAATGATAATGCCATCAACTTCAGAATTCAAAACGAAATACCAGGTAAAAAATCAACGTATAAGACTTATACTACTTTGTAAGTATTTTGATCAATTCAATGCACCTGTTTTAACTTCTTCCATATAATAATAGAAACATTATACATAATTGTTTTTTTTTTTTTTTTAATCCAGTTACGGATTGTCCACTCTCCCATACAAAATGTTGCAGTAAACATGTTGGAATTTTTTCTAACCTATTTTCAAATAGTAGGATATAATAATATTTGCAAATATTTTCGATGAAAGCTCTTCTACTATCTTCTGGCAGTTTGTTGGGCCTTTTTTCTGTTACGTCTTTCCAACTTTAGAACAATTTCAATGAAAAACATTTTTTGTAAATTATGAGATGTCAATATTTTAATAGAGCTTGAAAAAGCAAAGAAAATTATATGCATTACTCATTTTATGAAAAAATGTCGGTTCTGTGTTGTCAACGTATGGCATTCGATATGTTCCTTCACTTATTAACTCATTGGCATCGGATGACTCGTATACGAGTCTTTTGAGTTCCCTTTTAAAACTACGGATGACTCGTATACGAGTCTTTTCGCTGGTCTGACTGCGGCGTTGAAATACACACATCCAATGCGAAAAATGTTTTAGATTCTCTACAGAGATGGCATAGCAAATGTTTGATGCATCATTTAAAAAATAAAATATTAAAATATGTGCACAAATAATTTTTTTATTCGGTGATTTCGGCGATGAAGAATCAGCAGACATTTAAAATATAACTTAATTTTTAAAAAGGAGTTTTTTTTGTCTGAAAGATTTTTATTGAATAATAAATTTTGGATATGTAGTAATAAAGACAAATTGATCATTTCTATGATAAAAATCGAAAAAAAAACATTTTTTTCTTTCAGTTAATTTTTCCGATTTTTTAGAAAGTATAAATAGGGTTTTTTTCTGTTCGCCTGATTTTAATTTAACAATAAATTGAGAAAACATAAAGGTTTAGTTACGTGATAAAAATCGAAACATACATTTATCCTGGCGGTTCGTTTTCTTGATTTTGCTTAGAATGCATGCTCTGATTACAAGATTCACGGGAATTTCGTCAACATCTGGATGTCATGTTATTGATCCCGATGACCCGATGTTAACGAAAACGTCGATAAATTATACTGCTTAATCCCTTATTTCAAAACTGCAGGTACAGTTTAACTTCGATCGTTGTTATATTCGAATGTATTTTTCTTTCGGTGCGCTATTACCTAGAACTGGTATTCTTTGTGTGATTTTTGTGTAACATTTGAAATATGGAGGAAGACTCTTATTTAGAAAAGAGGTGTGAAGACACGTTATCTGAAGTTAGTGAATGTGAGGATACTAGTGATCAAGGATCGGATATTCTTAGAACATTATTTCTCCCTACGTAAACAAATGGCACCATCTTTATTTAGACAATTTTTATACCAGCGTTAAACTAGCATCAAATCTTTTACTAAAAAAATTAAGAATGTGTGGGACAATAAGATCAAATCGCGGTTTACCGAATTCTTTGAAAAATGCAATACTCCAGCGCGGAGAAACTCGCTACGAAAGAAAAGGTGAAATAATGCTTCAGATATGGAAACACAAAAAAACGCAATCTTCAAATGATCTCGACCATCCATAATGCAAAACTAATAAACACTAACAAAATTGATCGACAAACTCGACTTCCCATTGTGAAACCACATTGGATAGATGATTACAATAATTACATGAATGGTGTTGATATTGCTGATCAGTATTTAGCATACAATCCCCTCTTCCGTAAAACGATAAAGAGGCTTAAAAAGGTGTTTTTTATCTTCTTCATTGTGGCCTTTTCAATTCGTTTCGAGTTTTTAAAAAACTTAATCAGTCATCAAACATGAAATTCCAAAGTTTTATGTTGAATACGGTCAAGGTTGGTTAGAAGAAATTCCCGATATAAATATCCAAAGTGAACAAATGGCAACGACAAGTCAACCCTCGACTTCCAAACGTACCCCCAGTTTTGATCCACCGGGAAGGCTTACGGGTACAATCAAACAGCACAAACCGATAAAAATTCTATACATAATAAAAATGTAAGGAGAAAGTATCGAGATTGTTACTCCCATAAAATACGTCGTGATACTTATTACAAGTGTAAGTACTGCGAAGTTCCACTCCATCTTGGTGATTGCTTTCAAACATATCACACAAAAAAAAAATATTGACAAATTGTGAAATGTTTTGTTCCAAGTTCCGTGAGAATTTATTTAATAATATTATGCTAACATAACCGAAATATTTTTTTGTGCCTAACTGTGAAAATACATTAAATACGCCCCGACCCATATGTCCCAGTTCTGGAGAGAATCAATAAAAAATAAGTGAGCGTTGAGGGATTCTTTTCACGCTCGATTATATTCACTACATTCAGTGATCGCAAACTTTTTCAAAAAGTGATTTTTATTTTTATGAAAAATATTTTAAACAAATTTGACTACGCCATTTGGAAATAATTTGAATAATTAAAGCTTGGTCCACACTGCCTACTCTTTCTTCAAACACGGAGCCATGGTATGCGTACATAATATATTTATTTTGTAGTTTTTAAAATTGATTTTGTTTTCATGTATGTATTTTTATTATAAATAACGAAAATGTATTATTTGGCAAAGAAAAGTACTCTCCGATTAGTTAAAAATAGATTGATAAAAGGTTAACATAAAAAGATCGTGTCTATCGTTATTTTCATTTGTCGACTAGGTATCAGTTTTAGGAAGCGAATAACCTGATTTTCATGTAATAAGAAGTTTGAAGGAACGAAAGAATTCGAGTGAAAATAAATTACTTTTCTTGAAATGGTTTTGAATCACTGGCTGGCTTAACTGTTCTGGTTTAACTATTCATTTGAATCATGTTTACAAAAGAGCCGCAGATTTTTACATATTGTATTCTAACTAAAAAAAATCATCCTGGGAAACCTGTTACTGCGTCCTGTAAGGGCCAACAATATATAAGTAATTATAGACTAAAAATAATCTTTTGTTTTCTAATTTTGTTGTGAAATAAAATAAACAGGAGCACATCTATATTTGACTTGTTATCTATTACTTTTTCGATAAAATGTATAATTCTATATCAAATAATCGATTTTCTATCTTAAAAAATACAAAAGGTTGAGTATCACTAATAAAAGCAGGCTAAAATATATAAATTATTATGCAACAAAGTGTTGTACAACTGGTGTCCAAATTTTTTTTTTTAATGTCGTACAGTTTTAAAGTTATAATTTTTTTACGAAAGTACCTAGTTTTTTGCAAAATTTCGCAAAAATGCCCCGTAACCAGCTCAGCTTTCAGGTAAAAATGCCCCGATGCGAAAGAGTTAACGAAAACATTTCAGAGGGAATTATTTTTGCAATAATTGAACATTTAACTGTATTGAAAGAAAAGATTGCACATTATTTTCTTTCCTTGCATATAGACAATTATGAATGGATACGAAATCCATTTGCTACGATTGATACATCGTATTGTGGATTTTCATACGCAGGAGAAGAAGAATTAGCCACATTGTCGACTGATCGTTCTCTAAGAATTAAATTTTCCGAAATGACCATGGTGGACTTTTGGATTTCTATCCAAGAAGAATATCCAGTTTTTTACATGAAGTTACTGAAAATTTTGTTACAGTTTTCAACATCATAAATGTGTGAGCTTGGTTTCTCAACAATTACTAATATGAAAACTAAAAAACGAGAAATACTTACGAATTTAGACGAAGAAATGAGGGTAGCTATATCAAATATTCGACCTAATATTTCTGATATCTGCAAAAGTCAAGAAGCTCAGGTATCATATTAATTGTTTTTTGATTGATCATATAAATTCCATTTTGTTAAGCAGGGACGTCATTTTGGGTTAAAAATGGGTGGAAAATGCCCCCCCCCTAAATTTGTCACCCAAAGAGCACCTTTAAATATTAATACAAATATTTTTAATAAAACGGGTCTAAATATTTTTTTTATCTAGGGAAAAATTATTTAATTATAACTTAATTTATTTTCAATATTAAACATTTTTTATATAATTTAACTCAAAAAGAAAATATGTAAAAAAATGTATGTATTTTTGTATGTAACTATAATTTTTTTTAAATATGTAATACAAATTATGGCCACATATTTTTTTCGACTACTGGTGCACCGCAACTTTTTCCCATGATCAAAAGTGCACCGTGACTTCAAAAAGGTTAAGAGCCACTGGTTTAAGTCCATCGATACTATAAATTGATCAAGACGAAGTTGTTAATTATCCAACTGAATTCTTAAACTCACTTGATTTTCCAGGCATGCTACCGCACGTTTTAACACTGAAAATTGGCGTACCTATCATTCTTCTCCGAAATATAAATCCACCACGACTTTGCACGGTACCAGGCTTTCAGTGAAAAAGTAATGAACGATATCATCTAAGCTACAATTTTAAATGGAAAAATTAAAGGATACGATGTGCTGTTGCCAAGCACCCCAATAATTCCGACAGATAGGTCATTAGAATTCAAATGTTTGCAGTCCCCGGTGCGACTCGCATCGGGACAATCGCTACAAGTGTGTGGACTAAATTTTAAAAATCCATGCTTCTCACATGGACAGCTGTATCTGGTCTGTTCACGCGTTGAAAAACCTTCAGATCTATTCATATACGCACCGGACAAAAAACAAAATATATCCAAAAGCACTTCAATAAACAGAATTAAAACACAAAAACTTTCTTTCTTTGAGTGGCATTGCAACGCATGCCGGGTCAGCTAGTCTATATATATAAAACAATGTGGGGTTATTTACACCACGTATATCTCGAGAATGGCAGCACGGATTTTAATGATCTTTGATTTATTAAATTCGTATCCGCCTAGAATAGCAGAATAAGCATTGAAACATCGCAAAAATATCACAGCAAAGAAATTATGAAGAAAATTAATATTCTCATACAGTTTTCAAATGACAAACAGCTTGAAATAATGAAAATGTCGTTGTATGCCGATTTCATCCGCTAGATGGCAAGATGTTTCCAAAATTCATTTGTTTCTGCTTCTTTTGCATACGATTGACTTTTAAATAATTTTAAATTTAGAGTATGGATTAGAATAAAAACATCGATGACATGAAATGAAAACGAAAGAAACTCGGATAATATTGAAATAAGGTTGTGTTTATAATTAGGTATGATAACTGTTTACTCTACTCTGAGATGTCACGTTATTACACTTGGAAAGCTACATCGAAGAAATTTTAATGTCGAAAGCAAGGCGATGCGGTTCCCGATCATCCGAATGACTACTGATGCTCATGGTCGCATTTACACAGTTCATCCGAAAAATGACGAATGCTTCTACTTGCATGTTAACAGCTCAATTTGATTGGAAATGATACTCATTGGGACATGATAATCGCTAAAGAAACTGTTTCTGAATCTCCATGTCAGATACGCACATTATTTTCTATCATTATTTTGACATGCTTCCCATCGAATCCCCGTGAACTGTGGAACAAGTACAAGGACGACATGTCTGAATACATTTTACATCGAATTCATGTCAGTTCAGGGAATCCCGATCTCGAGATGAATGAAGAGATACATAACCAGGCTTTGATTTTGATCGAAGACATGTGTTACCATGTTATTTGCTATAATTATTTCGACATGCTTCCCATCGAATCCATGTGTTACCATATGTGCGGCAGTTTGTTAGTCAAGTTAGGAATGCCAACGCCAGATCGTGGAATGAACGACGCTTTCAATCGAGAATCGGACGTGAACGTGAACGTAAATATGATCGAGATGCATTAAACCAATCAGTTTGAACAAATGTACCACTGTTAAACCCTCAACAGAAGGAAATGTACGATACGTTAATGAAGGTAATTGATGATGGAAATTGTGGCTTATTTTGCCTCGATGCGCCCAGTGGAGCTAGGAAGACATTCCTCATGTCATTGATTATGGCCACTGTTTGTGCGAGATATAAATTTGCTGTAGCAGTTTCTTCTGGAATAGCGGCCACGTAGATAGAAGGATGCCGAACGGCTTATTCAGAGTTAAATTGCCGTTAAACGTTCAAACCACTGAAAAACCGACATGCAAGATTGCGAAACACTCATCAATGGCCAAATTTTTGGCAGCAAATACAATCATCACCTGGGATGAATGGACAATGGCGCACAAAAGCGCATTGGAAGCACTCAATCGAACTATGAAAGATCTGTGCAATGATTCAAGATGTTTTGGAGGCGCAATGATTGTACTATCTGGCGATTTCCGCTAAACACTACCAGTCATTCCAAGATCGACCGCTGCTGATGAAATAAACGCTTGCTTCAAATCATTGACTCTGGCGCTATGTGAAGAAACTTCAGCTGGCGACAAACATGCGAGTTGCATTGCTAAACGATCCATCTGCCGAAGATTTCTCCAAGCAATTGCTGACTATTTATTTATTGTTAAAAATTAAAATTACAGTACATGACATAACAGCTGACGCCAATTTGCCATGTACTTGAAAAATATAATAAGATAAAATATAAAATAAAACTACGTAATACATCAAAATCAACATAAAAAATCAAGAAATAAAATAGTAAAATTTCACAAATACTAAACAGTTCACAAATACTAAATCACTAAAAATGTCCACTTCTCTAGGCAATGCGTTGATCAATCTAACGGCCCTTGTAACTGGTGACTCGTACCTCTTAAGCGAGGTATAAGTTTTTAGAAATTAAAGTTTTTGCTCATAGTTTCGCCCACGTAAGAATAAATTGGGAGCATGAAAATTAATAGTCATGAGAATTTGAGGATTATTAACTCGGCCCAGAAGGAGAAGAGAAAAACGCTTTAAGTTTGAAAACGATCTTCGACTATCGTCTGTAACGACCGTGTTCCTGTTGACGAATCGAACGGATTGATTTCGTTTCCACCGAATTTTAGTAATTTCATCTCAACGAAGGACGGCTTCATCAACAAAATGTTCCCAAACATCTAATCACAAAAATCACAATTGGTTGAGTGAACGAGCAATTCTTGCGGCGAAGAACAAAGATGTGGATCATTTAAACTTCACAATTCAAAATCAAATCGTTGGTCCACTACATTCCTTCAAATCTATCGACCGTGTAACAAACGAAGTCGAAGCAACCAACTATCCAACTGAATTTTTAAACTCATTGGATCTGCCTGGCTTGCCACCGCACAATTTACAACTAAAGGTTGGCTCGGTAGTCATCATGTTTCAAGTTATCAAGTTAACACAACACGTATTGATTCTGAGGCGTTACGAAGTTCGTTGGGTCAGCTAGTTAATAATAAAAATGAAATACTCATTCTATTCTACATTTCTTGCCATTCTCTAGATATAATGACAACTTAACAATATAAGTTTTTTCAATGATATACACACATAAATACTTTCCATCTATGGATTTTTCGATGAATCGTGAATTATATATTGAAAACACTAAAAATTACATGATTCACTTACAAGAAATCTTTCCAAATATATGTTATATTCTACCAAAAATGTATTCAAATATCGAAGTTGAAAGTCGATCTACGCATAACCTTCAAACAATTTGTGGGTGCTGGGGCTCATCAGTCTATTCGTAAATTGCAAATTTTCCTAAAGCACTGCTCGTTATGACTACTCAGCCCTAATTTATCAGTGCACCCAGGATACACTAAAAGATTTGCTGTCGTTTATCATATGAAAAATGATCAACTTTTTTTGAGTATCGTGTCATCAGATGTGAAATTGCTATCTATGGACCTGTTGGTGCTATATGGCTTTTAGCACTATTTAGGTGCAATGATACATCGGCGCTCTGGAGCTTAAAACGTACCATAACTTTTTTTGTTTATTAAATTACAGAGGGTGTGAAAATGTTGTGGGCATTGATTTCTGCATGAGAAAGTTCGACACGGTTATATTTGTCATGCCATATTTGGCTCACACAAAGTTTTCTGTAAGTATTTTATTAAAATTTTTAATCGCTATTTTAATACAAGCCATCATCTTAGTTTTAAAAGCCTATTTTTTAGCTATTGTTTAATCAGCCTAGGTCAACATGCAAAAATGACGCTTCAAAGCTATATTGTGTTATTCAATGGATTTGGAAAGGAAAGAATTGTGCAAGTCCATTGGACAGATTTAGTGGATCATTTGTTTTGCCATTTCTGTTAATGTTTCTTTACACACAAGTACACAAGTTGACCAATCTCAATTGTCAAGTAGATTCTATAAAAAGCACTAAATTTGGTCATTGTGTAGGGGCCAGGGAAACTGTAGAAAAACTGAATATTTCAAGGTTGACGATGACTTGAATTTTTTTCATTTAAAATCTTGGATTTTGCAGTTTTTTTAAATTTCAACTTGAAGTAAACAAATCTATTTTGGGGTAATATCGAGAAAGTTCCCCGGCCCTTGTTTTCTGGTTTTCTCTCATTAATAGTGATATCTTCTTTCATATAACAAAGTTATCTGCAGTAAATGTTGCTCAGAAATTAAAATTATTCAATGAACCGAATGACAGATGTTGATGTTTTTTTGTGTTGTTACAGGAATATGTGCTAAAGATGGATGTTATGGAAACAAAAATATATATGAAAAATCTCTTACTCGCATTGCGACGAGTACACCAATTTAATATTATTCATAGAGATGTGAAACCCAGCAATTTTCTTTATGACAGAGAAAATAAAAAGTAAGATGCAAACTCATAAAAAAGAATTACCCAATTTTATTCTTGGGTAAAAATTCACATAACCAAGTTAACTTATGTAACATAACGAATGTAAACTATTCCCGCACGTGTGATTCGCGTACGAGTAGTAATAATACACAAAACGGCCACAAGTTTTTACTTTATCCAATCAAGTATTGTGATTGTATAAAAATTCTATCTTGGAATTATGATAATAAAAAAACGTATTTTAAGAACCAGCTCTCTGAACTAAAATTATTTTAGCAACTGTCTCGACAGAGCTTTTGCGAACTCGTAGCAGCACATCGCTGATACTACCATAGCAGCAACAAAAAGGCAGAGTACAGATTCAATGGCGAGCGGCTGAAAAGATAATTTTTTTCTTCAAAAAGATGCCAGATTTTTTTTAAATGATAGTAGATTTTTTTAGAATAAACTAGATCTGGATTTGTCGATGTGACCATTTGAATAATTTCTACAGGATATCTCTTTTATTAGATATAGCTGAGCGATCCCAAAGGTTGAGCTCCCAATCTTGATTTCTATCATCACGAGGACAATTTGGTTTAATTTTAAACTTATGTAACTTGGCTTTAAGCGCACTGTGTTCGGTGATAAATTTGGAGGCCCTGTGATCCGGAGAGAGCCTGGTTGCACTCTAAAAAAAGAATATTTCTTGAAAATCGACCACCACCTTTTTTCACGTTCACTTAAGAAATTTGCATTCAATTTCTTGAGCAACAACTGACGAAAGTCAGCTCTTTGGGCCACTCAATCTAGAGGAATAAGTCCCGACATCGCAGGAAGACATTCGTTCGATAGGCTTCGGACACAACGAGAAGGGGTATCCATTGCCTCGAAAGAAGTCTTTAACATATTTCCTGTCGTCGGGTAAATCTGTATGCCTAACAGCTTGTATCATTGCATCATTGCGCATGATACCGAGAATTGCAGAAACTTACGTATTGTGTTGAATTTGTGTAATTGTGAATTTTAGATTCCTACTGGTCGATTTTGGATTGGCGCAGAAGATTGATGCATGGCCGCCGACCCCTAAAAAAGAACAAGAAGATGCGATAGAAATGATCAATTGCACAAACAATTACAGTGTGCCAAGTCAGTCTGACAATTTAGAAGCGACTAATCCACCTTCGGTTACCAGCAATAAGAGAAAATATAGTGAGATGAATGATTTACAAGTAAGTAAGATTAATTATATTTTATATAATTTAGTAAGTATATTTTGATAATTTTTAAGATGTTCACTGTCAATTTAAGGTTTAAAGACATTCTTTTTTGTACCGACTCCACATTTTGAAATATAGATCAGGACCAGTTTCGTTCATCACGAGCATTCATTTCCTATGGTGAACTTTACTAAACATGAAGTGTTTTGTTTCATTTGAAAATTTAAATTTATATTCATTCTCATTTCAATTATCCCGGTTAATCTTTTGGTTATTGAAATTTATTCTTACAACCCTCTTTTTACTCTTACACTAAGATACATTCCATAAGACAAAATTATAAAAAAATTATAGAAGAAGTTTAAAACATAGGACCAACCGATTTTGTAAAAAACAGAAAAAATGTGCTTTCGTAAAATTTACATAACTCCCAAACTAACAATTGGATTACAGTGAAATTTAAAGGAATGTTGTGTATACTTTTTCAAATGTCAAAACAAAGTTTCTCATGCGTTTGTTTGTGTACCAATGAAATTAGTGTTAAAAGTATTGCTGGACACTTTTAAAAGTAAAGTAACGTGTTACTGTGATTATTAAATGTTATTTTGCTCTCAAAATGTACGCCTCGATCTGCTGACAAAATTCACGAGAGAATTCAGCCTTTCATTAAATATGAATAATATTAATTACAACGGTATTGGATGAAAAACCCTTCTACGTCCAAGCTTTTTGAAGGATTTACTTAACTATGTGAAAATTCTGTAGTTTTACAGCTTACAGATTAGTTTTACGATTGTGTGAAAACGTTGTTACCCAAAGCATTTATTTCCATTATGATAAATGAGAAAAAAACCAACATTTATTTCAGCCGACTAATGATATTGAACCCAATCCAAAGAAACCTCTCTTAGACGGAAGCGCGATGACTTGCAATAGTTATCCATTAAAACCTCTTCAAGAAGATCATCCTAAGATATCCCCATCGGTATGTTGAAATATTTTTGATTTTGATTGTACATTAATTTTTCAAAAATTTCCCAATGTTGAAATATCATTCCATCCACCTTCGATCCAATCTGAGAGTTTGAGTTAACAGCTTAACGACCGTGGACGCGTATTTGAGTCTTTGAAAAACAAAGGTTGCTGGCCGGCGGACACATAATATATGCGTATAGGTGAAGTATCTGGAAGCTAAGAAAATTAAATTTTGTAAAGATATTTCAATTTGCTTACAAATTATAGTGAATTTAGTAAAATTATAATTTTTGCGAATTTATCACAAAATTTTATTTCGCCAGGAGAAATTTTATAAAAAAAACGTGCGGTCGTTAAGCTGTTAACACACTTAAAATTTGGTGCAGCAATAGCTCACGCCACATCAAATATACCAAACAGGTATTCATGAGACTGGTTATTGAGGAGATCTGCTTGATTTTCATCAATATTATTTTATCCAGATTTGAAATTGTTTGTGAAGCATATTAGCTCTTCTTTTTGATTTTTTTTATTTCATTAATTTTTGATTGTATCATACCGAAAATAAGATCTCCTCAATGATACGCTTGGGGTACATTTGTATCTTAACCCGATCACTGCTAACGTCACAGATGCTGTGACGCGAAGTTTCAACTGACAATAATGCAAGAAATCTTTTACATACAGGACTGATTGTTTTATTAAAATATCGCCTGATTTGTCCTGTCAGTGTTACCTCTTTACTGTTGTCAAAACAATTAGTTCTACGTATTATAAACATCATTTTTCATAATTTAAGATTTCGACTGAAGGTGCTTGGTTGAATTTCAATATTAAATTTGAATTGTTCAAACTGCACATTCTCACAGATTTTGTCACTAATGACCCAGGTTTCGCCTTTCGGCATCTTCAGGTGTTCAAGTGCACGGATGAACTTGAATTCTTATTCTAAACTTAATCAAAACAGGTTTCAAGATTTCACCGCGAGCATTTTCAACTGAAAAATCATATACAAGTCGAAAATGCTCGTGATGACTTGAACAGGTCCTGATAAAAATAAATTAATTGTGAAATAAGCACAAAATAGTGTTCTATTATTTTTCAATATAATGCATTTATTTTTCGGTTTACATATGAAAAAGTCATTAAAATTATATTGCACCTGAGGCCCCTCAATTGCTTCATTCGCCACTGGATACACGCATACAAAATGGCTTTTGCATTATAGACTGCATTCTGTAAATACGCTATTTTTGGCGACAATAATTTATTACCATTGGTGTATGAACTAAGTTTCAAAAATATGTAGGTATATTTGTAATCTCAAAATGATAATTACGAAGTCGTTATAGTAAGTAGAAATGAAAATATTTTCTGTTGAAATATAGCTTGAACATAAAAATGTATTTCTTATCAAACTGATATCATATGATTACTAATCACTATTTTTTAAAATTATGTCCGGTCCAATGTAGAGCATATGGACTCTTTATTTAGTTAATCTCAACCGAAGAGTTTCTTCGAGAACTGTTTTTTTTCCAAATATAGTAGGGATAGAAAGATAGGCCTATGGTAGGATTAGTGGATAGCTAATCGCTCTCGATACGCCCCGTTTTTTATAATAGTATGAGTGGTAGGGGGAATACGTTCATGCTTTCGTACAGAAATCCATAAGCTGATTGAAACATCAATCAATAACCCGTGACATCCTTATTCTAAGCCAACGATGTTGACTACTCGACCACGCAGGTTATTATCAGGATCATTATTGGTGTATAATAGATTTGAACAATAATTTATTGAGCTTCATTTACACAAAGCTCTCGTTCATTATTAGTATTGATTTAAATTAACGGAGAGCATTACAACTTTCCGAAAGAAGCATTCGTACTAGTTGGAAATATTGACAGCTGATTAGAGGAGGATAAGAAACTTTGCTATTATTAGAACATCACCCTTAAATATAAAGTTTAATTTCTTGTTAATCGCCATTACACAATAATGTATACTAGCTGTCACGCGTTGCCCAGCAACGTGAGATTTTCGTTGCATAATATTTAATTTTATTTAATTTAATTTAATTTAATTTTATTTAATTTAATTTAATTTAATTTAATTTTATTTTATTTCATTAACTATTAATTTTCAAGTACGCAAACAAATACATTTCGTAGAAGAAGAAATAGATCACGGGACATACATCGACACCCCTGCAATATTTAATTGGAAATAATATAATTTTTAGAATAATTGAAATATTTAAGTTTGCTAACAAACATATTTCGTAGAAGAAGAAATAGATCTCGGGACATATATCGACACCCCTGCTCTATTTTAATTGTAAAAAATATAATTTTTAGAATAATTGAAATATTTAAGTTGGCTAACAAATATATTTCATAGAAGAAGAAATAGATCTCGGGATATATATCAACACCCCTGCACTATTTAATTGGAAATAATATAATTTTTAGAATAATTGAAATATTTAAGTTGGCTAACAAATATATTTCGTAGAAGAAGAAATAGATCACGGGACATATATCGACACCCCTGCAGTATTTTAATTGTAAATAATGTATTTTTTAGAATAATTGAAATGTTTAAGTTTGCTAACAACCATTTTTCGTAGTAGCAGAAATTTCGTAAATTATTGAATTTTTGGAATAATGTTTAAGTTTGCTAACAACCATTTTTTGTAGGAGCAGAAATTTCGTAAATTATTTAATACTAGCTGACCCGACGAACTTCGTACCGCCTCAAAATCAATAAATGTTGTAATAAAAATAATAAAACATTTTTAGTACTTTTTCCACATAAAATTTATTTGATCAGGACCGGTTTCGCTCATCGCGAGCATTATCAACTGAGTTATTATCATCTGAGCATTATCATCTGTTGATAATGCTCGCGATGAGCGAAACCGGTCCTGATCAAATAAATTTTATGTGGAAAAAGTACTAAAAATGTTTTATTATTTTTATTATAATGCCATTCCACTAAGTATTGACAGTGAACACCTTAAAAGTGAATAAATGTTCTGTTAACTTGATAACTTGAAACATGATGACTACCGAGTCAACCTTCAGTTGTAAATTGCGCGTTGGCAAGCCAGGCAGATCCAATAAGTTTAAAAATTAAGTTGGATAGTTGGTTGCTTCGTCTTCGTTTGTTACACGGTCGATAGAGTAGACCAAAGATTTGATTTTGAATTGTGAAGTTTAAATGATCCACATCTTTGTTCTTCGCCGCAAGAATTGCTCGTTCATTCAACCAATTGTGATTTTTGTGATTAGATGTTCGGGAACATTTTGTTAAATGAAGTGAAATTGCGAAAATTCGGCGGAAACAAAATCAATCCGTTCGATTCGTCGATAGGATCACGCCCGTTACCGATAGTCAGCAATTGCTTGGAGAAATCTTCGGCAGATAGATCGTTTAGCAATGCAACTCGCATGATTGTCGTCAGCTGAAGTTTCTTTACATAGCGCCAGAGTCGTTCGTGATTTGAGGTAAGCGTTTATTTCATCGGCAGCGGTCAATCTTGAAATGACTGGTAGTGTTTGGCGGAAATCGCCAGATAGTAGAATCATTGCGCCTATAAAACATCTTGAGTCATTGCACAGATATTTCATAGTTTGATTGAGTGCTTCCAATGCGCATTTGTGCGCCATTGTCCATTCATTCCAGGTGATGATTTTACTTGCTACCAAAACTTTGGTCGTTGCTGAGTGTTTCGCAATCTTGCATGTTAGTTTTTCAGTCGTTTAAAGCAGTGCTCCGCAAGCGGTGTGCCGCGAGGCGATGCTGGGTGTGCTGCGGCGCGAATCTCTAATAAACGAAAAAAAACAAATAGTTTGGTCGATACTACAAATTATTTCTGATGACACTATCATAGAGAAGCAGAAATAATTATTTTTAGGTTGAAAGAATATGTTATATGTACAGTCTGCGCAAGAATGTTTCGCGCACCTTGCGAAAGTTCAGTTTTATATTTTAAAATATCGTTTAAGAGTACAGATGAATTATTTCTTTATAAATATCATTACAAATTTGTCTAAGCATGTACCCACATCTTAAATATAAGTGTTTTTACCGTTTTTAATATTTGGAACAGCTAATAATGAGCTTATGATAACCAGGGTAGTAGAATTAACAATTCGTTGTATTCATTAAATGTTTTTTAGTTTAAATTAAATTTACAATTATTTTTTTAACAATTATTAATTATTGATAACTTTTGACTTCCAGAGTAGTCATTAAAAAGCATTGAAAAAATCCATGTTTTCTTGAAAGCTTTTTATTTCAATTAATATCTTATTTCCCACTCTTAGGTTTTATGGGGGTAGTTATTTATTATTTAAAATTGTATCAAATGTAAAACCATTTATATTTGAGATGTGGATACATGCTTTGACATATTTGTAATGATATTTATAAAGATATAATTCATTTGTTCTCTTTAAAGACATTTTAAAATACAAAACTGAATTTTCGCAAGGTGCACGAAACATTCTTGCGCAGACTTACATACACAGAATACCCAAATCGTTAAAATGTTTGTTAGTATAACTTTAACCGCTAAATGTTAGAAACATTTTAATAGCCGAAGCTGAAAATGCAACTGAAGTGGGAAACTTACGGACTTTTCTCTACTTTGGTGCAACCTTTTGACTGATTCTTTTTTTGTAAATAAATCTGAATAATCTGAAACATTTCTTTTAATATAATCTCCATAAAGAGTACATGTGCTCTACATTGGTAGTAGACATGGTAATAAAATATTCATATGGTTCTTCTGTGGTATGTATCATATATAAACACAAACTAATGTAATTTCTGTATATTATGCATATTTTTACTTGTGATGTGCCGCGAAATTTTGAAGAACACGTTGGTGTGCCGTGGAAGATAAAAGGTTTAGGAGCACTGGCTTAAATATTTAACGGCAATTTCAACACTGAATGAGCCGTTCGTCATCCTTCTATCAACGTGGCCGCCAGAAGAAGAAACTGCTACAGCAATTTCGGATCTTGCACGAACAGTCACCATAATTAATGACATGAGGAATATCTTCCCAGCTCCACCGGGCGCATCGAGGAAAAATAAGCCACCATTTCCATCATCAATTACCTTCATTAACGTATCGTAAATTTCCTTCTGTTGAGGGTTCAACAGTGGTACATTCGTTCGAACTGATTGGTTCAATGCATCTCGATCATATTCACGTTCCGATTCTCGATTGAAAGCGTCGTTCATTCCACGATCTGGCGTTGGCATTCCTAACTTGACTAACAAACTGCCGCACATGAGGAAACACATGTCTTCAATCTAAAGCAAAGCCTGGTTATGTATCTCTTAATTCACCTCGAGATCGGGATTCCCCAAACTGACACGAATTCGATGTAAAATGTATTCGGACACGTCATCCTTGTACTTGTTCCACAGTTCACGGGGATTCGATGGGAAGCATGTCAAAATAATAATAGAAAATAATGTGCGTATCTGACTTGGAGATTCAGAAACAATTTCTTCAGCGATTGTCATGTCCCAATGAGTATCATTTTCAAGCAAATTGAGCTGTTGACATGCAAGTAGAAGCATTCATCATTTTTCGGATGAACTGTGTACATGCGACCAAGAGCATCAGTAGTCATTCGGATGAGCAGGAACCGCATCGCCTTGCTTTCGACGTTAAAATTTCTTCGATGTAGCTTTCCAAGTGTAATAACGTGGCATCTCAAAGTAGAGCAACGTTCGTGCAAACAGCGTAATATTGTTGTCAAAAAAATTATCATACCTAATTATAAACATAACCTTATTTCAATATTATCCGATTATCTTTCGTTTTCATTTCATATCATCGATTTTTTTTATTCTGATCCATACTCTAAATTTAAAATCATTTAAAGTCAATCGTACGCAAAAGAAGCAGAAACAAATGAATATAGGAAAAATTGCCACCTAGCGGATGAAATCTGCATATAACACGACATTTTCATTATTTCAAGCTGTTCGCCATTTGAAAACTGTATGAGAATATTAATTTTCTTCATAATTTATTTTCCGTGATATTTTTCCGATGTTTTAATGCTTATTCTGCTATTCTAGGCGGATACGAATTTAATAAATCAAAGATCATTAAAATCAGCCAAGTTATAGCCAAGTTATACGTGGTGTAACAAACCCCACTTTGTTTTATATATATAGATTTGGAATAATGTTCAAGTTTGCTAACAACCATTTTTTGTAGTATATATATTTTATTCAACTAATTTTCAAATACGCTAAAAATTCACGAGGACATCAGTACGCACACATTTGTGAAAAGTGAAAAGTGAAAAGCGAGTGATTATTTTATCGGCTATTAATATATAGATTATGACGATAATATACAGCATCGAAATTCGGATCACATTACATGTCATAAAAATGATAAAAAACAATTGTAATTGGTGTGATTTTATCAATATTATTAATCTTATATCTTATATATATATATAAAAATGAATTTGAATTTTTGTATGTATGTATTTGAATCTTTGGCGTCTATGCGTTTAAACGGCACACGTCCGATTGTGATAAAACTTCGACAATAAATTAACTTAATTAACTTGCTCCAACGGGCGTAACATAGGCGTATTAAAATTAACACATTACATGTCATAAAAATGATAAAAAACAATTGTAATTGGTGTGATTTTATCAATATTATTAATCTTATATCTTATATCTTATATATATATATAAAAATGAATTTGAATTTTTGTATGTATGTATTTGAATCTTTGGCGTCTATGCGTTTAAACGGCACACGTCCGATTGTGATAAAACTTCGACAATAAATTAACTTAATTAACTTGCTCTAACGGGCGTAACATAGGCGTATTAAAATTAACAGTGTCGAAAAACTAAAATCTTCGAAGATTTCAATGATTTTTACAGTTCACAAGGCCGAGTATTCCAAAACGAAAATGACCGCCGCTTGAATTTTGTTTCGATTTAACAATTCAAATTTGATTTTCGAAACTGTACTCTTTTCACTTCAATTAATACTATACTATTTATATATAGAACGTCAAAAAAATATTTCGTGATATTTGACAGCAAAAGTACATTGTGAATTATATTATATAACGTTAGTAAGTCATTATGTTATGGTTATTTTTAAATGCATGTGAATAAATGCAGTACATAATTCCTGTGTCCACTGTCAATAAATACTTGATGGAAAAGCATTCTATATTTATATTAAACGGTTTTTCTCTTATTAAATGTTCTTATATAATCTCGAATGCGAAATTATTAACGAAAAGAGTTTTAAGTGATTATTTTCATGATGTTCAACGAATATTGTACAATTTAAGATTTCGACTGAAGGTGCTTGGTGGAATTTCAATATTAAATTTGAATTGTTCAAATTATGTACATTCTCACAGATTTCGTCACTAACGACCCAGGTTTCGCCTTTCGGCGTCTTCAGGCGTTCAAGTGCACGGATTAACTTGAACTGACGCTTAGTAAACGAATGTTTCGTGTTTATATAATGTACAATTTCTTTTTTATGTTTTGTCAACTATTATATGTAAATGCTAAAAGTATTTTGATGGTTATGCATGCATTGATTATACGTTTTAGGTTTATAAAGTCTTTTTGAACGAGGTTTTAAACCAGGGGTGGGGAATCTTTTCTTATTTAAAGGCTGCATTCATTGTGCTGATTCGACATAAGGTCGCAGCAAACATTGACTAGAGAATCTTTGGCCGGAAACAGGAATTTACGGTCAGATTATGTCAGGAATTTACGAATTTGCATAAAATTACAGAATTGGCCAGAAAGCCGCACCAGAGTAGTCAATAGGCTGGATGCGGCCTTAAGGCCTCAGGTTCCCCACGTCTGTTTTAAACTATTAGGTGTGTCAAGTCATATAAGTGTAGATGAATAAATATATATCTTATATTCTGGAATTCATATTCTTAAGGTTCCCATATACTGCAGATTACTAACAGTAAGAACACAATAACATTAATTTATGTTTTTTACTATTTATATTTGTTTTAGGCAGTTTTTTAGTGAGGCACATCGTTTTAGAAACGGTAATCATAGAACAATAATTTCGAATACGAAAAAAGACTGAACATATAAAATAAAAGTCACACAATCATGATCAGTGTGAAATGAATGTTTGTTTGTTCGTACTTTGTGCGTTGCCACACCGCTTGCCCGATTGCAATAAAACTTTCACAAAATTTTTGCTTGCACTTTCGGGAAGGTTATAAATCTTATATATAAAAATCAACGTTTGTATGTCTCCCATACAGTTCATTTTGACAACGTATGCTTGCACTTGCGCGAAGGTTATAGTACAATTAAATTACAGTAGGTGGCGCGTGTGTTGTACCATAGACAATCAGCAGCAAACGTCAAACAGACAGAAAAAGAAAGCATGCACTTCAATATACACAATTAAAACATAAACACTTTCTTTCTTCGAGTGGCATTGCAACGCTTGCCGGGTACCGGCTAGTCTATATATTAATAGCCGATAAGGTCTGAGTGTCAGTATGTTTGGACGTCCATTTCACACCTTCCATTTCTCCACTTTTTTATTCATACTAAATTTATATATTAAAAGTCGATAAAATAATCACTCGCTTTTCACTTTTCACAAATGTGTGCGTACTGATGATGTCCTCGAGACATCTTCTTCTTCTACGAAATGTATTTTGTTTGCGTACATTTTCAAATTAATAGATAATGAAATGAAATAAAATATAATTCAATAATTTGCAATTTAAAAACTGCAGGGCTGTCGATATATGCGCCGTGGTCGATTTATGGTACTATGAAAAATGATTGTTAGCAAACTTGAACATTATTCTAAATATTAAATAATTTACGAAATTTCTGCTCCTACGAAAAATGGTTGTTAGCAAACTTGAACATTATTCTAAATATTAAATAATTTACGCAATTTCGGCTACTACGAAAAATGGTTGTTAGCAAACTTAAACTTTATTCCAAAAATTGAATATTTTACGAAATTTATGCTACTACGAAAAATGGTTGTTAGCAAACTTAAACTTTATTCCAAAAATTGAATATTTTACGAAATTTATGCTACTACGAAAAATGGTTGTTAGCAAACTTAAACTTTATTCCAAAAATTGAATATTTTACGAAATTTATGCTACTACGAAAAATGGTTGTTAGCAAACTTAAACATTATTCCAAATATTAAATAATTTACGAAATTTATGCTACTACGAAAAATGGTTGTTAGCAAACTTGAACTTTATTCCAAAAATTCAATAATTTACGAAATTTCTGCTACTACGAAAAATGGTTGTTAGCAAACTTAAACTTTATTCCAAAAGTTCAATAATTTACGAAATTTATGCTACTACGAAAAATGGTTGTTAGCAAACTTAAACATTATTCCAAATATTAAATAATTTACGAAATTTATGCTACTACGAAAAATGGTTGTTAGCAAACTCAAACTTTATTCCAAAAATTGAATATTTTACGAAATTTATGCTACTACGAAAAATGGTTGTTAGCAAACTTAAACTTTATTCCAAAAGTTGAATTTTTTACGAAATTTATGCTACTACGAAAAATGGTTGTTAGCAAACTTAAACTTTATTCCAAAAATTGAATATTTTACGAAATTTATGCTACTACGAAAAATGGTTGTTAGCAAACTTAAACTTTATTCCAAAAATTGAATATTTTACGAAATTTATGCTACTACGAAAAATGTTTGTTAGCAAACTTAAACTTTATTCCAAAAGTTCAATAATTTACGAAATTTATGCTACTACGAAAAATGGTTGTTAGCAAACTTAAACTTTATTCCAAAAGTTCAATAATTTACGAAATTTATGCTACTACGAAAAATGGTTGTTAGCAAACTTAAACATTATTCCAAATATTAAATAATTTACGAAATTTATTCTACTACGAAAAATGGTTGTTAGCAAACTCAAACTTTATTCCAAAAATTGAATATGTTACGAAATTTATGCTACTACGAAAAATGGTTGTTAGCAAACTTAAACTTTATTCCAAAAATTCAATAATTTACGAAATTTATGCTACTACGAAAAATGGTTGTTAGCAAACTTAAACATTATTCCAAATATTAAATAATTTACGAAATTTATGCTACTACGAAAAATGGTTGTAAGCAAACTTGAACATTATTCCAAAAATTCAATAATTTACGAAATTTCTGCTACTACGAAAAATGGTTGTTAGCAAACTTAAACTTTATTCCAAAAATTGAATATTTTACGAAATTTATGCTACTACGAAAAATGGTTGTTAGCAAACTTAAACATTATTCCAAAAATTGAATATTTTACGAAATTTATGCTACTACGAAAAATGGTTGTTAGCAAACTTAAACTTTATTCCAAAAATTGAATATTTTACGAAATTTATGCTACTACGAAAAATGGTTGTTAGCAAACTTAAACTTTATTCCAAAAGTTCAATAATTTATGCTACTACGAAAAATGGTTGTGAGCAAACTCAAACATTATTCCAAATATTAAATAATTTACGAAATTTATTCTACTACGAAAAATGGTTGTTAGCAAACTCAAACTTTATTCCAAAAATTGAATATGTTACGAAATTTATGCTACTACGAAAAATGGTTGTTAGCAAACTTAAACTTTATTCCAAAAGTTGAATTTTTTACGAAATTTATGCTACTACGAAAAATGGTTGTTAGCAAACTTAAACATTATTCCAAATATTAAATAATTTACGAAATTTATGCTACTACGAAAAATGGTTGTTAGCAAACTTAAACATTATTCCAAAAATTAAATATTTTACGAAATTTCTGCTACTACGAAAAATGGTTGTTAGAAAACTTGAACATTATTCCAAATATTAAATAATTTACGAAATTTCTGCTCCTACGAAAAATGGTTGTAAGCAAACTTGAACATTATTCCAAAAATTCAATAATTTACGAAATTTCTGCTACTACGAAAAATGGTTGTTAGCAAACTTAAACTTTATTCCAAAAGTTGAATTTTTTACGAAATTTATGCTACTACGAAAAATGGTTGTTAGCAAACTTAAACATTATTCCAAATATTAAATAATTTACGAAATTTATGCTACTACGAAAAATGGTTGTTAGCAAACTTAAACTTTATTCCAAAAATTGAATATTTTACGAAATTTATGCTACTACGAAAAATGGTTGTTAGCAAACTTGAACATTATTCCAAATATTAAATAATTTACGAAATTTCTGCTCCTACGAAAAATGGTTGTAAGCAAACTTGAACATTATTCCAAAAATTCAATAATTTACGAAATTTCTGCTACTACGAAAAATGGTTGTTAGCAAACTTGAACATTATTCAAAATATTAAATAATTTACGAAATTTCTGCTCCTACGAAAAATGGTTGTTAGCAAACTTGAACATTATTCCAAAAATTCAATAATTTACGAAATTTCTGCTACTACGAAAAATGGTTGTTAGCAAACTTTAACTTTATTCCAAAAGTTGAATTTTTTACGAAATTTATGCTACTACGAAAAATGGTTGTAAGCAAACTTAAACATTATTCCAAATATTAAATAATTTACGAAATTTATGCTACTACGAAAAATGGTTGTTAGCAAACTTAAACTTTATTCCAAAAATTGAATATTTTACGAAATTTATGCTACTACGAAAAATGGTTGTTAGCAAACTTAAACTTTATTCCAAAAAGTCAATAATTTACGAAATTTCGGCTACTACGAAATATGGTTGTTAGCAAACTTAAACTTTATTCCAAAAATTGAATATTTTACGAAATTTATGCTACTACGAAAAATGGTTGTTAGCAAACTTAAAAATTATCCCAAAAATTAATTATTTTACGAAATTTATGCTACTACGAAAAATGGTTGTTAGCAAACTTAAACTTTATTCCAAATATTAAATAATTTACGAAATTTCTGCTTACTATAAAAATAAAATAAATTAAAATAAAATAAAATAACATAAAATAAAATAAAATAACATAAAATAAAATAAAATAATATAAAATAAAATAAAATAAAATAAAATAAAATAAAATAAAATAAAATAACATAAAATAAAATAAAATAGAATAAAATAAAATAAAATAAAATAAAATTAAATAAAATAAAATAAAATAAAATAAAATAAAATAAAATAACACAACATAACATAACATAAAATAAAATAAAATAAAATAAAGTAAAATAAAATAAAATACAATGCAACAAAACACAATGCAACAAAAATCTCACGTTGCTGGGCAACGGGCTTACAGCTAGTAATATATAAATAAAGAACTTGATTACACTTGTACACTTACAATGACACTTAAGTGTATAATCATAAAAATCTGATTAGAAAATAATTCAACAGCAAGCGATTTAATTCGACGGAATCATTTACTTACTTTGTTCATCTCTTTTCGGAAAGCGCCACGCATAGAGTTAAGTTTGTTCAAAACCATGTCTCTTGTGGCCTCAGGATCTTTTTGTTTGAATAACTGCACCAGTTGATCCAAGGCATTATTCCTCCTATTTTTATCATGGTAGTGAGGGTCAACTGATCTCCATAAACAAGGAAGATCTCGATATAGCTCAATTACCTGGGTCACAAATTCTCGACTACCAGCCATTATTAACATATATCTGACACTGGAAAAAAACAATGTATTATCCTGAAGGCTGTTGGTGATACACTGGTCCAATTATCGAGAAGTTTCGGTATTCACGGTTAAAACAATTAGAAAAAAACAAAAAGATTTCCACTGGGGTACAATAATGCGCGTTAGGTAGGGTTGTCAAATCTCTTGCAAGTCAAACCGGGACATTTGTTCGATTTGCCAATCAGCGTGACTTGTTTTTTTTTTAGCTCTTCCTAGACTTTCGAATCCAATATCCCAAGATTTACTGACTTCCCCAAATAGTCAGCTCATAAACTGGGACAGGAGACTTAAAACTGGTGAACGTCCCGATTGATCGGGACGTCTGACAACCCTAGCATTAGGTGACGTCTGTTCGTTATACCTTCTGTTGTTTTAATAAGAATTATTATTTGTATGTACTAATTTCACATTATTTTAATAAAGATTGTGACCGGCTTCGTTACACAATATAAAATTAAGTATTTTTTTAAGATTAACTCACTGTTGAACCTTCAATTATTTACACACGGAATGATCTTTTTGCATAATATATACGTCCAATTCTGATGGAATAGATTTACTGGAACTTGATTATAGAGTACTAGAATTGTATATTTAATATTGTTTTATAATATACTTGCAATTCAAACTACATATTATTGAATTTTAAAAAGTATATACATATACCTACATTTGGACGTGGCGAACTTCCGAATTGTTCGAAATCCTGTCATTCTGCAAAACATTTTGATTTGTTTTGTTTTCTTTGTAAATTTACCATTTTAGGTTATGTTTATGACCTCATTAAGTTAAAAAGGGGCAATTTAGAGGTAAGTTAGTGTCGTTCGGCGCGTTCGAATATCGAGTTTTCGTCCACCAATGAACATAATTCACTCGATTTTGACTTTAATGGTCTTGGTTTATAGCATGAGCTGAACTTTTAATGGGAAAATATCATTTTTCGCGCCCGTCAGTGTCCAACATAATACTGGGATAGTTATGGAGTAGAGTTCCAATTCGAGATATGAGATGTTTTTGTTAAAGTGATAACATCAATAAAATACGCTACTTTATTGTTTTTTTAGAATGTTGACATGTTCATTATGCATTTGGCTTCAATATAAACCAAACCAATTATTTTTAAATGATCTATTTATTACAGTACAATGAAAGAAAACATTTCAAAAAATCTGCCGCATTCAAAAGGTTAACAGCAATGACAAAATCAATTTTAATAATTATTGATCAAATGATGAGGGAGGTTAACTTTTTCTCCAAAATAAATTGGAAATTTTCTGGCGACGAAACTAAATCTGGATGTCCGATAAATTATGACATATACACAACCTTTAAGCGCACTGAGACTTTTAAACTGGTGTTTCATTGATATAATCTAATAATAATTAAAGAAATTGTCTGGGAAAAACCCTTTTTTTCAGTCTTTTCTCTTGGTTTTAATTTTCACAAGCTCAACTTTTTTCAAACTTAAAAGCTAAATTTAGATACAAATTTGGCATTTGCGGCTTACATCCTTTTGATAGTATGTGTATCAAGTTACTCATTGTTATGCATTGTGATTATGGAAAAAAAAACTGTTTTGAAAAAACTGGGTCCTTTTTTCTGTCCACTGTCGATATATAGATTTCCTGACATAATTGTACAATCCTAAAAAATATATTAAATAATAAAATCTTTTACTAATTGAGGCTACTATTTGCAAACTTGGCTCATTCCAAAATTGGCAAAAGATGGACTATGTATGTAATTTAGTGAATACAAATACATTTTCAAAGTATATTTAGAAATCAGTCTCAAACCTGGCTTGGTAACATATAAAATATCATCCTAAAGTAATGTAAAACTAAAAATATATTTAAAATGCATATTGTTTTACAAAATGAAATTCAAGATTCATTTTTCAACCATTCTGTAACGAGTCGGGTTTGCAAATAATAGCCTCAATTATACATTTATATGTTAGGATCGGGGCCCATTTCCCTCACCATGAGCATTTTAAGCTGATAAAAATATGTTAATACAGGTTACTTTTAAGGTGTCCACGGTCATAATTGGTGGAAAGCAAAACCGGTCCTATTCCTTGTACATAGATGTGGAATTAGTACAAAAGAGTGTTTTTTTTACACCTTAAAAGTGCACAAAGAATATGCTCTGAATCTTGATTTCAATCACCACAAGAGCAATTTTTTTCCAGTTTAATTTAGCATATCAGCTCTAAAACTATTCATTTGTTTGGTATTGTTGTGATTTCAGAATTCTTCATTGCCTATAAAATCTCCTGTTATCTCGCCGAAGTTAGCAGCCGCCAGACGTCAGGTGTTTGCAGACAGCAATGAAAACGGCCATTTGAAGCAATCCGAAAGCACTGTCAGATTTGAAAACACTCACCAGCTGCCACAGATAGAGGCGCCATCTATCAACAATCTCAACCAGTATTATGGACAGATCCCCTACTATAATGCATTAAACTACAGCATGATTAATCCCTATCAACAACTGAACTATCCATCGTGTACGACCGCACAGAAACTTTCGCAGTATTACAGTTACTACAATGCTATAAAGTATAGTAATTTTTTAGCTAGCAGTATGTATGAAAACGCAAACGCTATTAACGGTCAAAACGGTTTGTGCAACATGTACAAGGCGCAAGTAAATAACAACGCTATTCATAATAATTATATAGACTATAATGCTTTGCACAATTGCAATTATAATGCAGCGGCCGGTGTCCTTAGCGTGCCGGCTGTGAATAGTAACTACGCAATGCCCGTCGACCGATTCGACAACCAGGCGATCAAAAATGCGACTGAACAAAAGGTCGGTAACAATGTGAAGAAAATTGAGCTGGGAAAGATCGGCGTGCGGTCGTCTGGGAAGAGTTGTTCATGCAAAGGCAGGGCCGTGGTGTGTTCCGTTTGTTTGGGAAGAGGGGCGCACAACGCTCCCAGGGCTGGCACGCAAGGATTCCGCCCTCCCGAAGTATTGCTGAAGTACGCAGAACAAACGACAGGTAAAATTACCCCATCCCGTTTCCGATATTTCATTTTAGCTGCATTAGCGGTTTAGCGCGGCTGGGGCGCTGTCATTTCTTTTTGTAGACTTTTTTTTACATAATTCCAATTATTATTTGCTCTTACAGTAAAAGTCCGTTAATTCAAAATTCAAGGGAACGGATTTCCCAAAAAAATTACGAATTACGCGATCACAAAAAAAAAAAAACGCGACAATTGCTGACTTCTTGGAACATCGTGGCCATTTTTTCGTTTTGTCAAAATATAAATTAGTCAAGTTTTCATAATAATAATAACAACTAGCTGTAAGCCCGTTGACGGGGGGGTTTTAGTTGCATTTTTAAGTAGTCAGAAAATTTACTGGCGTGAAAAATAAATTACAAACCTATTTATTGAATAAGCTAGAAATTCTAAAAGTAAAAGAAATATAGCCCTAACTAATAGGGCATATATCGACAGCCCTGCCCTGCAGTATTTAAATTATATATAATATAATTTTTAGAATAATTGAAATTTTTAAAAAATACACTGCACGAAAAATATATGCAGTATTAATTATTTTGAAATTTTTAGAATAATTTAAATGTGTGTTTAATATATATAATCTAATTTTATAGTCTCTGACAGTATCGGCTTTACCCCAGAGGTAGCGTGTTTCGCTCGTAATCCAAAATTATGGGATCGATCCACGACCGCGGCGCTTTTTGTATAAGAATTCAAATTTTCAGCGATCAGCGATTTTTAACATTACAAAATGTACTTCTTCAGTGTAATGAAAAAAATTGTTTAGTATGAATAAAAAAATGGTGACAGCGAGGCTGGGGAGGGGGAGGGGAAATCGGGGACAATCATACAGACGGGCAGACATTAATTGCTGTCGGCTTGAAACGCGGCCATTTCTTCGTTCTGTCAAAATAAAAATTATGTATTTCGACAATATTACGATAATAGAACATATAATGAAAAAAAAAACTATTTTTAAAAATTATTTTATCTCATACGAATAATAAACACTATACATATTCAATGTATTTGTTCGTGCACGTGCTATAAAATAGAATGACGTCACTTACGAACAGTGTACCATTCAAAGTTTTAGTAAATACCTAATATATAGATGTCTCTCTTGCACTAATGTGCGCTCGAATCAAAAACGGATTCTTTCTCATGTGATAATTCACTTTATATTGATGTCTCCCTTACACTAATGGGTTTCTTGTGAAGACACTACAGAGTCACACATTCCTTGGTAAAAAAAAGCATGTTAGAATAACTGTCAAAATTACAATTACATATTTGCTTGGAAAGTTTGGATTCGATGCAGTCTTGAGATTTTTTTTGTGTTTTCCGTCCCTACTTTCTTATTACTATCTGTTCACCACCGAAAGCCTCAACCAAAATTTTGAATTATTAGAAATCATAAGTACATTTTAACGGAAAACATTACGAATTACAAAATATGCGATATTTCGAATTATCGGTAGAATTTACTTTGAAAAGTCAATTTTGGGACTGAGAAATTATGAAAATTTCGAATTACGAATTATCGTTGTTCGAATTAACGGACTTTTACTGTATTCATAAAAGAATATTTAGAAAATTTTGATTTTGAAAGGAATGTTTTATCCTGAAATGGTTGAATACATTTATTTTGAACTCGCGCAGCTCAGTGTGTCCCAATTATATACAATAAATGCCTTGGATTATGTGCGAATCTGCCAATTAGTAATTCTAAAGAATGGAGTTCAATTACGTTTCGTCTAGCGGTAATCCTAGAACAATTACTAATATGAAAAATCATGCTGAGCCCATGAAATCACAGTCGCACATTCGTAATCAGAGAATGGAACAAATTGTGGATACTAAGGATGAATTAAAAAAAATAATTCCAATTTTTATTTTTCATTTTTTTGAAAATAAATTCAAATTTTTATACATGGGAAGGGGGTCAATATTAATCAAAATAAGCAGGGCCCTGTCGCTTTTTAATTTAGCACCACACCACTGATAATTATGCTTCATTTTCAAGAATTTTGGTTAATGTAGGAAAGTTGTTTTTATCTAGCTGGCCTGACGAACTTCGTATCGCCTCAGAATTAATAGGTGTTGTGTTAACTTGATAACTTGAAACATGATGACTACCGACCCAACCTTTAGTTGTAAATTGTGCGGTGGCAAGCCAGACAGATCCAATGAGTTTAAAAATTCAGTTGGATAGTTGGTTGCTTCGTCTTCGTTTGTTACACGGTCGATAGATTTGAAGGAATGTAGTGGACCAACGATTTGATTTTGAATTGTGAAGTTTAAATAATCCACATCTTTTTTCTTAGCCGTAGGAATTGCTCGTTCACTCAAGCAATTGTGATTTTTGTGATTAGATGTTCGGGAAAATTTTGTTGATAAAGTCGTCCTTCGTTGAGACGAAATTGCAAAAATTCAGCAGAAACGAAATCAATCTGTTCGATTCGTCAACAGGAACACGGCCGTTACCGACGATAGTCAGCAATTGCTTGGAGAAATCTTTGGCAGATGGATCGTTTTGAAATGCAACTCGCATGTTTGTCGTTAGCTGAAGTTTCTTCACATTTCTGTTTCTGCGCCACAGAGTCGATGATTTGAGGCAAGCGTTTATTTCATCGGCAGCGGTCGATCTTCGAATGATTGGTAGTGTTTGGCGGAAATCGCCAGATAGTAGAATCATTGCGCCTCCAAAACATCTTGAGTCATTGCGCTGATCTTTCATAGTTCGGTTGAGTGCTTCCAATGCGCATTTGTGCGCCATTGTCCATTCATCCCAGGTGATGATTGTATTTGCTGCCAAAAATTTGGCCATTGATGAGTGTTTCGCAATCTTGCATGTCGGTTTTTCAGTGCTGTTGCTACAGCAAATTTATATCTCGCACGAACAGTGGCCATAATCAATGACATGAGGAATGTCTTCCCAGCTCCACTGGGCGCATTGAGGAAAAATAGGCCACCATTTCCATCATCAATTGCCTTCATTAACGTATCGTACATTTCCTTCTGTTGAGGGTTCAACAGTGTTACATTCGTTCAAACTGATTGGTTCAATGCATCTCGATCATATTCACGTTCATTTTCTGATTCTCGATTGAAAGCGTCATTCATTCCACGATCTGGCATTGGCATTCCTAACTTGACTAACAAACTGCCGCACATAAGGTAACACATGTCTTCGATCAAAAGCAAATCCTGGTTATGTATCTCTTCATCCATCTCGAGATCGGGAATCCCTGAACTGACACGAATTCGATGTAAAATGTATTCGGACATGTCATCCTTGTACTTGTTCCACAGTTCACAGGGATTCGATGGGAAGCATGTCAAAATAATGATAGAAAATAATGTGCGTATCTGACATGGAGATTCAGAAACTATTTCTTAAGCGATTGTCATGTCCCAATGAGTATCATTTTCAAGCAAATTGAGCTGTTGACATGTAAGTAGAAGCATTCGTCATTTTTCGGATGAACTGTGTAAATGCGACCAAAAGCATCAGCAGTCATTCGGGTGATCAGGAACGGCATCGCTTTGCTTTTGACATTCAAATTTCTTCGATGTAGCGTTCCAAGTGTAATAACATGGTATCGCAGAGTAGAGCAACGTATGTGCAAACAGCGTAATATTGTTGTCAAAAAATTTATCATACCTAATTATAAACACAACCTTATTTCAATATTATCCGAGTTTCTTTCGTTTTCATTTCATATCATCGATTTTTTTATTCTAATCCATACTCTAAATTTAAAATTATTTAAAAGTCAATCGTATGCAAAAGAAGCTGAAACAAATGAATTTTGGAAACATTGCCATCTAGTGGATGAAATCAGCATACAACGACATTTTCATTATTTCAAGCTGTGTCATTTGAAAACTGTATGAGAATATTAATTTTCTTCATTATTTCTTCTCCGTGATATTTTTCCGATGTTTTAATCAGTGGCGTATGGTGAGTGTCAGTTTTGGGTGTGCTGTGTATAAAAATAAAAAAAAACTAAACAAAACAATTAGGTATATGAAAAAAGGTTAACCAACTGAGTCACAAGCAGTTCTCGACGAAAAACTTGTATCAAAATACCTCCATTCGGAGGACATATACTCCACACTGGGAGCGGACATGGATTGAAAAAATATATATCAAAATGTTTTGAAAACTATTTGTTATTACATATAAGGGTAAAATAAAATAAAGAAGTATATATATTAGTAATAACTTATATCACAGCAAAATGATATGATATATAAAATGATTTATCAATGAACAATATTAGTATAATCTAATACAAAAATAGAAGTGAAATTTTCGAAAGAACGCCTGAGAAATCTCATACATGACTTGAGAGCTCTCAATAAAGAGGACGACTTCGACCATAAAGTTGCGTACAAAAATATTCACTCCACGCTACGCGTACCTAGACTGCGTGGCTGTATGCAGTCGTATAGGAAGGCAGGTCGTGCGCTTGGAACAAATTTTTAAATACGGTATACTACCGCGCAACAAATATACTTTAAATATATTACTTTATGTTCTAGATTTTGCGGGCGTATGTTCAGGATGTGCGGCGCACACCTTGCACACCCTGAATATACGCCCCTGGTTTTAATGCTTATTCTGCTATTCTAGGCGGAGATGAATTTAATAAATGTAAGATCATTAAAATCAGCCAAGCCCTTCTTGAGATATACGTGGCGTAAATAACCCAACTTTGTTTTATATATACAGGTATGATGAAAATAAATCTGATGGGTCATTTAACCTTTTACCCGCGGCTAGTTGTAGTATAAATTACATAAGTCTGTGGTGACATTTTTCTAAATATTTGTTTTCAACATACCGTAATAAATACAACAGTTAAAAATAATTAGTTTAGTTTATATTGATGCCAAATATATAAGGAATATCTCAAAATACTAAAAAAAAGAAAGAAATAACATAAGGAGTCATAATCTCATTAAAAAAAACTATGCCAGCAAAAGTCACTTTCAGAGCAAACGCCATTTTGAGGTGACGTAATAGGGTGAAAAGGACTTGCAACCAATTTTTTCACCTCAAATATACTGTAAATGAATATCAGGACGTCGAGACTTTCATAACTCAAATGTCACAAAACACAGTTCTACGCGATTTGAATAAAAAGACAATAATATGTTTACTGAACTTTGACTATTAAACAAGACACGATGTATAAATACATAAAAAAAAAAGATCGCTGGAATATTCAACATTAATGCGAAAAAATGACACTCCGCGCACAGCCCTACTTTGAATGCAGTCGAATGGCAATGACGTAATACTATGTACGAAATGCCCAGTCTCGAAATTCTACAAACTGATTTGAAACATTTGCGCCAAAACCGATAGATCGAAAGGGTTTGAAATATCGATATTTATAATATGAAAACTTAATTGTTTTGACAACTGTAAAAAGTTAACAGTAACAAGACAAATCAGGCGATATTTTAATAAAACAATCAGTCCTGTATGCCAAAGATTTCGTACATTATAGTCAGTTGAAACTTTGCGTCACAGATGCTGTGACGCTAGCAGTCAGGGCATGAAAATATGGTGTCACAGATGCTGTGACGTTAGCAGTGATCGGGTTAAAGTGGTCTAAAATTAATTTGTGAGAATGTGTGGAAGGTTATTCTAAAAGTCCAATAGTTCTGTGATAAAAGTCAGTTTAAAAAGAATATACAATTAAATTTGAATATATAAAAATAATTCCAATACATAATTCCTATTAATTACTCTGTGGATTGCGTGGTGGCCATGACAGGTAAATTAGGATGACGGCACTACTCCTGTGACACTAGTGCCCTCTCCGAATGGACAACTTATAGTTGTCGATGACTCGCAACACTTGTTGACTTATGAAATTCTATTTTGGTGTTGCAAGATAAGGACACTAAAGTGTTAACTTTTTTCATGACTTTCTTACTGGAGCTGTTTTCCGTTATTTCATAATCTAAAAGTGCCCTGACGACTGTATATTTACACATGTAAAATATTTTTAATATTTCCGATTTTGTCTCTTAAATCCACAGTCGTATCGAGGCTTTACTGTATTAACCCTTTGTATTCTACATAAATGCACAATTAACAGTGTAACTTCAACAATGGCTGACGAGGAATGAAGTCTAGTCATGGAGCGCAAAAGGTTTATAATTGAAACACCTTATGCAAAATCGGTGTTGTATTTGTGTACAAAATTTTTAAATTGTCTTATTTTCAGCCGTCGACCTCTGGGCTAGCGGTGTTATACTTCTGTCAGTTGTATCAGGATGTTATCCGTTCTTCCGAGCGCCGGATGATCTCACTGCCTTAGCTGAAATGATAACTGTCTTTGGAAGCAGACGTCTCAAAGATGTAGCCAATGTCTTGGGTAAAATGAATTTACAATTTAAAACAATTTCAATGACACAAGTTACGTTGCATTATTAGTATTAGGGTATCTCCAATTTATTGGTTTGTCGGTTTTTTGGCTAAATTTGTGACATTTGAAAACCAGTTTTTCAACTTCGTAACCGGTTGTGCGGAATTTTCCACAAACGAGTCTATAAACAAAAGGACAGAAAATTTGGATCTTTTATTTGATGGCTTAAAGACCATATGCCCACATCATTCCCGAACGAAAGAGTACTTTTGATATCAGGAAAATTTGTTACAAAACAATCAGTGGACGCTTTGTGTTTTCTTAAATCATATTTGCTGAGGAGTAATACCAAATAATTTCTTGTTATGTATTATTATGTATATAAATAAAAAACATAAAAAAAATGAACTTTTTCTCGCTATTTTAATTGAATTATCGACTTTTTGTAAAACCGGTTTACGAATGTCAATAACGTTCAAAAGTCTGTTTTTGTATAAGCCCTAATGTGTACACAGTAGAGGATGTTTTAAACCATTTATTATGATTGTAATAAGGTCAAAAAATTTCAAAATATTTAAGTTCTTCAGATATTATTTTATATTAGTTGACAGCTTTTTCAGCTTACGCCTTCATCATAACTATGTTTAAACATACATTAACACTCAAGCAACCGGCAGTTTCGCGACAAAGTTACGCTTAAACCCGCACATTTCACACATGCAGCTGGATTCGCGCGTTTTTTCTTTAAAAAATCAAGCAAAGAGCCGTACCTATGAAAATAAACAATGAATGGTCTTGTGAACAGTATGTGACGCGATAAAAATGCATAATTTCACTGATGTTGACATCATTGAAAAGAACCGAAAATAATAAAAATTTGACACGCGTAATTAAACTAAATGCCCATAAACATGTGAAGCAATAAATTTTGACTCTTAATTGTTTGATTTTTACGGCATCCAGAAAATCTCAAACTGTGTAATGTTTGTTTGCGTTGACGTATTATATGTTATTTCAAGTCATTTTCACCCATAAATAATAAGATAAATCGACACAAAAAAATACACATACACAGCAAACCCTCTTGAGTAGCATAAAAAAACCAAAAACTCAAAATAAATTAGTTTTGCCTTAACGGATACCGATTACACGCCCACGTGTGTAAACTCGCGCTAGCGCAGGGCCGGGGTTTAACGGATAACGACCATTTCCGTGTTAGTGCGGGGCCGGGGTCTTGAGTGTTAACTTAGCCGAAAATACTGGCTTAAAAGAGATATACAATACATATTCTCATCTATTCTTACATCCTACCTTATATTAAAAAATATATTAATAAATGTAATAAATTGTCGGAACGATAACAAATATGGGATTATTCAAAGCAAATTAGTTTGAATTTAACTCTTCGAATGCGGCAGATTTTTCGAAATGTTTTCTTTCATTGTACTGTAATAAATAGATCATTTAAAAATAATTGGTTTGGTTTATATTGAAGCCAAATGCATAATGAACATGTCAACATTCTAAAAAAACAATAAAGCAGCGTATTTTATTGATGTTATCACTTTAACAAAAACATCTCATACAATCTAACATCTCGAATTGGAACTCTACTCCTATGGAGTAGGTATGGCCTATCCCAGTATTATACTGTTACTTCAAATTGCATATCATTAATCACTTGCTTTTACATTTAGGAAACACATAAATTATATAATATCTAGACATTTATGACTGTTTTAGCCAAAGCCCAACACAAAACCTTCTAAACATTTGTCAATAACAGTGTGAATAATTGCTGCCAACTCAAATATATTATGGCAAAACACATTTCTCATGAATGCACTCAATAGTTTGTTTAAAAACATAAAAGTAAAGATCGCGAAATTATTCATTTTTATGCTAAATATGAACCAGTGCAGAGTGTCATTATTGAATGACAATAAGATAGGTATTGCGCGTGCGCAGAATGATAGGTGAGCACTGCGCATGTGCAAGATGTGCCCGCCATCTTTCAAATCGTTTCATAACAAAACGTGGAATATGACAGATCGAAAGGGTTTGAAAAATCGATGTTTATAATACGTAGAACTAATTGTTTTGACAACAGTAAAGAGGTAACACTGACAGGACAAATCAGGCGATATTTTAATAAAACAATCAGTCCTGTATGTAAAAGATTTCTTGCATTATTGTCAGTTGAAACTTCCCATCACAGCATCTGTGACGTTAGCAGTGATCGAATTAAGTTTAAACATAGTTCTGATGAGGGTGTAAGCCGAAATAGCTATCAACCGTATATAAAATATTATTTGTGGAACTAAAATACTTTGATATTTTTTCACTTAATGTTTTAAGTCACCTGCTTTTTTTTACACTCTTTTACACTATAAATTCAGCTTAAAGATTTGTCTGATTAATAATATTTTTCTGCCTTATACAGGCCGCCATTTGATGTGCAGTTATACGAAACGTCCTCTCGATATTAGAAAGTTGTGCTCGCATCTCCGGTACCGCGCCTTGAAAACAAATAATCCAGGAAACAAAGACTTACCGGGATCAAACCTATTAATGCCGCAGGCCGCCCAACCTCAGAATGATATTCGCAACGTATATATGCATCCAAACGCAGCATATATAAACAATGAAATAATGTACGCTCAGCAACCCGGATTTAGCCAAATTCCTGTGAGCAGCTGTAAGCAGATGAAAAATGCCAATGCAAACGTTAGGAATACATATATGAATAGCATGCCAGGCCAGACAAATGCTAGGACATCTGCCAAAGTGTTTCTTAAAGGGACCAACAACCCCACCGTGAAGACTGAGCTACTGTACGGCAAGCCGAATAAAAAGTCCAAAAACTGTTTGGACTGCGCTCTACCTCTCAATTCATGCGTTTGTGCGTTTGAAGATATACACCTCAAAACAATAGTAAGTCATTTATAATTTTTTTTATTTTGATCGGCCGTCTTTATTTACATTCTACATCCTACAAATATTTGACATAATATTTTAATAAGTCACTCGAAGAGAAAAAACGTGGAGTACCGACAGTGCCCATGTCCAAAATCTTTAATGTTCATATTGTCAATAACTTTGTAGAAATTCATTTTAACAGCTTAACGACCGTGGACGCGTATTTGAGGCTTTGAAAAACAAAGGTTGCTGGCCGGCAGACATATATGCGTATAGGTGAAGTATCTGGAAGCTAATAAAATTAAATTTTGTAAAGATATCTCAATTTGCTTACAAATTATAGTGAATTTAGTAAAATTATAATTTTTGCGAATTTATCGCAATATCTTATTTCGCCAGGTGAAATTTTATAAAAAAAACGTGCGGTCGTTAAGCTGTTAATATAAATAATCGGATTGAAGATGCCTTTCAAAAAGGCGAAACACCTGTCACAGTTAGTAACGCGATCAGTGAAATAACAAAGTTACCAAATTTCTTTAATATTAAATTAACATCCTTGCATGGACTGTTATACCAAAGAGGTCAAATTTGTCTGAAAACTGGTAAAAAAAATGGAGAGACATTTCCTATTATCTTTATCATCTTGGAAAGAGGTTGATGAACCCAAAATCAGTTATTATCAAAAAAAATGTTGAAACGCTTAATTCAGATATCAATATTCTTTGAATTGAGAGTGGATTAGTCCAAAAAAAAGTTTTGGGTGTATTACTCGCTCATTCTTTTTTTAAACTATATCCGCTTTCATTACGGAGTATATGTACTCCAATGGAGTTTTCCTGTCACACATCCGTGCCTTTGGACAGGACCTCTTAAACCGATTTATGAAACAGTCCGCTCTGTGTTCCCAACTCGTGACCACTGTGACCAAAGCCAACGACGTTGACCATTCAACCGTAGTCCCGGCAATGCCATGATCTCTTTAATTTACATCGTATTGATTTTGATCTTTTATTTTTTTTCTGTCTGATACATATAGTGTTATTCATAAGCTTGTCGGACTATGGATCATGTGAATTCACTCATGAGTGTTATTTCTTTCTGACAGGATAAAACAATGTCGTCGACTTCAGCACCACGCAGCTTCTGCGGTTTTCCGGAAGAAGCTTTCGATCTCCTCGAGAGATTGCTGGACCTGAACCCGCACACTAGGATAACGGCGTCCGAGGCGCTTAGTCATCCGTTCTTAGCAAATTTGTGACGAATACTTCATCGCGATTTATTGTATTCTAGTTACCAATTTTCTATTCAATCATCTGTCATTTTAAGTAGTTGTTAATTCTCCGAGTAATATCCGAGTGTGGAGATTAAGTGTTGCCAAAGTTATAGTGAAATATTTTTTTTTTCACGTGTCCACCGATCAATTATTTGTTCGACAGCTCAGCCTGCCAAGTCAGAATAAAAACTAAATACTATCTTGTCAAAGATCTGAACCAAGAATTGTGTTGCTATTTCTGTTTGATGTTTACAACGATCGATAAGTGCAGTAAAACCCTGATATTCTATTAAACCCGAGTCTGTTTTGTGATACAGTAAGAATTTTGAATTCCTACCCAAGCTTTTGCATGTCTTCTGATTGGCTGTATTGTTTAGCCTTAAAGTAATGGACTGATGATATTTTTGAGCCCCCCCTCACTTAAAAATTCAAAACAAACCTTAAAAAGTTTAAAATATGAATGCTTGTTTATTTATTCAATTAAATAAGCTTTCGTGCTGTGACACTAGCAAATTCACACAAGGTTTCTGTTAATTTATGTTCGTCGTCTCCAATCCATATGATTTTTGGTGTACAATCGATAGCATATAAGTAAGCTCCCTATTTGCAAGCCAACTTGAAATTAAAATATTTATAGAATTGCTCAATTTTTTTTGCATCCCATCTAATATTTTTTGAAACCTCAAGGCACTCGTCGAATCAAAACACTTTAGACCATATATGATGATATTTTACTGAAGTTCATTGTATCGAGGTTTTACAGTACCTGAAAGATTTTTATAAAGCGTTGGCAAGAATCGTATGTATATTTATTTTCAAAAGCTACCTCTTTATAAAATTATTATTTCCAATTATAAATATATCCACTTAAATAACGTTAGAAATAGACTTAGACATTAGATATTAAATTGTTTATTTTTTATTCTAAATTTGGTACCTATTTGTCAGTTTATGATTTTACTGTGTTCCATTATTTAAATTTTGTTTTTTCATCGTATCTGTTTTACACTGTCATAATTGAATATAAACAAAATTTGATAATAATTGCATTTACAGGTAGTCCTTGACTTACGACGGTTCGACATACGACGATTCGCACTTACGACCGAAAAAAAAAGCATTTTAAAAAATTTGAATTGGATCACAGGGCACCATTCCATACAGCTGACTTAGTAAAAAATATTTATATCATGTACTTGATTGTTCTTCAAGATTGCCGTGCTTTCCCGGAGATAATGTTTTATGGCAGACATTGCTACAAAGCCCAGAAAATATGGTGTTTTCGCCTTCCAAAAACTGTGAAATATGTGCAGGAAATCCTCTTTTGTTATTTTCTGACTACATAAAGAATTTGTATGCATCACTTTTAATTTGTGTGAAAATCTAAATCCCATAGACTGCTTGACGTGGGTATTTATGATGTCAATTTGCCTTGAGTTTATCTCGAGTGACTTACAATAAAATTCTCATCGAGTTTTTATCGTATGATCTTTCAACTTCAAAAATCGTCACATATACTATATTTGGTGGGCAGCGATGAAATATTTTGTATGAAATTCGACATACGACCAAAGCTCAGGAATGTATCTCGGTCGTTAGTCGAGGACTACCTGTATAGCATAAAATGAGTTTTATAAATGTGTTGATTTTGTAGATATTTTATTAGATTTGTAACAATAGTCGATAGAGTAAAATTGTTTTAAACTTCCAGTAATGTTTGACAGGGAAACATGGAGGTGCCGCGTGGCGGCCATATGCTCCACATAGGGAGCGAACATGGCCAAAGAAGAAGAATGTTTCAGTAACAAATGAGAAGCAACAGATGCCACTTCTTACTTTTTGTAAATGTTCAGTATCAGTATCAGGTTTTATTAATATAAAATAATTATATCGGCAATACAGCTAATAATATAAAATTATAATATATGCACTGGATAAGAAAATATATAAGAAAGTTATTTTGACAGAGTTGAGTTTACATCTGACTGTCACATAATGACTTCAACCAGTGGCGTTTCTAGGTACTGGGCTAGGTGGGCTAAGCCCGACCTGCATTTTTCACCCAAAACTTTAGATGGCTGAATAAAAATAAACAGCAATTCGGCCGCTAAACAAAATAAATACATTTATAAGCGTAACTAACCTTTCCCAAATGAATACAATATCTTTGTTTTGATTTTCCTCTGTCAATATAAGACAATGCTATGTCTACCTACAATAATATTCTCGATGGTGTATGTATTAAAGGTTCAGGGGCTAAAGCTTTCCAGCCCGCAGTCATAGACAATATTTCTTTACACTGGAACGCAATCTAGCACGATTCGATTTTTTTTGTATTTGTATGTACGGAAACGTCATCAAACGCACAGGACTGTTTCAAATTTACTGGCTTCTGTCATTCATTGGGGGCTAAAATGATTTAGCCCATGGGCCATACACAAATACCAAATCGATGTATTTTATGAAAGTGACAGCTCTGTATTGCTTTTTGTACTTATTTCACTTTGAAAGACAAATTTAAGGTTATTATTTTATTATTTCTTACTTACATTAGCATTGATTTTATTATATAGTAATTTATGCTTTGCAGTAGTGTCGTAGTATTTGTCAATTTGCTTGTAGATTAATGTATAAGATGAAGTGGAAGCATGCAAAATTTCGTAAATAGTATACAATGCTATGCTTTTCTCTAGCCCACCTAAGATTTCAGGTCAGGAACCGCCACTGACTTCAACAGATGAAAATGACACGTAGCCATAATTTTTTTAAGGAAATGCTATTATGTTGAAATCAGATCAGGAAGTCAGGTTGAAATTGATCAGTCATGTGTTTGCAACTCACCACATATTTCAAGTTGTTTTTTTTTTTAAGAAATAACCACTTTTTCATAAAAAACCAAGACTGCATTTGATATAATTTTTGGTACCCTTTCAATATCTCTGTTTTTGCATCTAATGACCTCAAATGATGAATTGAATTTGCATATTACAGATATTTTTTTCATGCATCAATTCTGACTTATCATGGATTTTATATTAAAAAAAAAGAATTACACACTTCCTTATTAGTGTGTATATTTTATTTTATATGGTAATTTAAAATTTATTTTGTTATATTTCAAATGATTACATTGTGCTCAATAAATTTATTCTAAAGAATGCAGATATTCCTAATTTAAAACAAATACGGTGCCGAGTCTTCCTACTTATTTTTATTTATGATCATAGTTGGTAAATTAATTAATGAGACCGAGCCATGGCCCCTTCATTGTATTAAAATGGTACTTTGTAACGTTTCTTTGGCCGTATCCCTTTGGCCGTGTTCCCTTTCGAGCTTTCAAGACTGCCCCACCGATATCTTTGTCTCCCCCCCCCCACCCCCCGAGTCCTGTAACTCTGCTGAGAACAAACTGATGGGTCATCTGCGGTTTATTGCAGTTTTTAGAATATTAAAGTTATAAACGGTCCCTTTGCTTTCTTATTTAGCAATAATTATATTTTTAATAATACTAAATATAAACTGAACTATTCTATGTTTGAAGTTTTCTTGTGCAGAAAATCCGTCACTTAACGTGTTCACGGTCAATAAATAGAAGAAAGGTATCAAATTCAAAAAAAATATTTCATTCCTACTAATTCCACTTTTATTTTTTATGATCAGGACCGGTTTTGCTCACGACGAGCATCATCATACTGATCATATGAAATGAAAGTGGAATTAGTACAATGAGTGTTTTATTTTTTGCAAGACTGTGGAGTCGTTAAAAAATAAGACGACTCCGACCTTAACTTAAAACACGACTTCAATTATTTTCTTAGGCTTAGTAGCCTGCAGTGGTACCACTTTTGATCCTAACGATTTGAATACATATTTTTTTTTATAAAAATTTGAAGTTAATAATTTTAATAATAATTTTTATTAATAACAGTCCTGATTTTTTTAACAGAAAATTTGTGTATGAAAGAATATGTTCACCCTGTAAACATGCCAAAAAAACAGAGCCAATGATGTTTGAAAATGTTAAATAAATTATTTTTAAAGGTCATCAGTAAAGTAATATTTGTATAAATATGTCTTATATTTTTTTTGTGTGCCATATATGTTTTAGTTTCAATGATGGAATTTTGTAAACATTCTTTTTTAGATATAGTGAAACTTGCTCGATTGATATTTAATGTTCAAATTCATGATTTATTGTATTTTATTTTTTAAACGATAACTAAATGAACTAATAACTTATAAGTGTTACAGTTGAGATATAAGTCACAGGTCTTTTATTAAAATACACAATCCATTTTGTGGAGGATCATCCATTATGATGCATTTTTTGTAAATTCTATTCCTTTATATATTTATTGCAAGTACCCAAACTGAATGAATTCCTTTTCTTTTTTATCATACAGAGTGCACAAAAATCATTCAGTTTCCAGTTCCCAGTATTTGGTCGACTCGACTACATACATATCGACTGTGGAGAGGCAAAAGGACGTAACCCCCACAACAAATTTAACAGGTGGCACAAAAAAAGTTTTTGACGATTTTGGGCCAAAGGCAAAAAATTAAATATACACAACCTAGAAGTGCTCAAAGACTAATAAAATGGTGTTTTATTGACCCAATCTAATATTAACCTTCGAGTACCTATATCTTGAAAAATCACACGGGTTCCGAAGCGGGGTACAATTGTACCCCCCAGAATTTTTCTCATTTAACAAACTAAAAATTAAAATAATAAATGTCAGCAGTTCGAATGTTGATTTTGAGCATGCCCTGTCAAAATTAAGAGACAATTTGTCTTTTTGAATCATCCATATGATATTGCGTTGACGATACGTCAGGCGTATAGAAGCGGTAGAAATCCATCATGTCAATAGAAGCGGCGAGAGCAGACTGAACTAATCGTAAAGCGACGTCGTTCTCCCGGCGCGGGCGCAGGGTACGATGACATCAGGTGTCTGGAGTTTGCGCTTGGCACACGCACACACTCAAACGCAACGTGTATATGTGACCCAAATACCATTTGTTAACGAAAAACGTGAATATCTATTTTATTTTCTACAATTTTTCAGATTTTTTTTTTGCATTGTATTCAGTAAGATATGTTTGTAGATTACAATGAATATCAGCTAGATATTACCGATATTTAACAAATGGTTGGTAAAATAAGAATTTAGGGGCACAATTGCACCCCGCTCCGAAACGCGAAGGTTAACAGCTTAACGACCGTGGACGCGTATTTAAGTCTTTGAAATCCAACGGTTGCGGGCCGTGGACGCAAATACTATTGAAAAATCACTTGGTTAGGATCGAGTTTGATTTCAAATGTTAACGAGAGATGGTAGCATACACATTGACGCAATATTTAACAAAAAAAAAATCAATATTATACTAAAATATTTCGTAAAAATATCCCTAAGATGGTAGACGTTTATTTTTTTCAGGTGTGTTTTTTCATAGTATTATTTTACGTTTTGGTAAAAGATTTTATGTTTAAATCGTCTCTGGTTTGTTTCTCTGATTAGCGACGAAATACATACGTAATATTAGCAGGGTAACATGATGCCCAGATGCTCTTGTAGGGCCCCTTATAGGTACGCACACACGTATCTTAGTATTTGTTTACATCGAATTGCCTTGTGATTTATTGCTTGGGCGGGCGGCGTTCTATGCTGCAGTTTTATGGAGCAAGTGTCATTATGGCGGTCGAAAACAATTTTTGAAATTTGAATCGGGTGGTTGATAATATTTGCGACCTATTCAAACTCAGTGGCAGGGGTTCTCAATTCTTAAATAATAGATATTTGTATTGAATATGTTATTATCCATAAAACGTACTTTTTTACGATTTTTTGATGATACCTTGTAAATAGTATATCCAATTAAGTTTTTAATATATATGAACATAAAAACAAAGAAAACAATTTAAAAAAGTAGATTTCACATATTTAAAAAAAACCTTTTAGTAGATTTAAGTTTTTTTGACTACACCACATAAGTATGCAACCCACAGATATAGAACCATTGCTCAAGTGGCATTGATTTATGTGTCAAAGTAGCTATCAAATCAAATTTGGTGAAGATATCTCAATTGGTTTACAAATTATGGGGAATTTAGTAGAATAGCAGTTTTTTGCGAATTTTTCGTAAAATCGCCCGACCGCTAGGTCAAATTCAATCGAAAACACGCGGGCGGTAAGCTGTTAATTTAATAAATTGTTTAAGAAAAACCTTTTCCTGGTCACAACTTTCAGACTCTTATTTTTTCAAACACATAAGCTAAATTTAGATACATTTCGGCATTTGCAGCTCACATCCTTTTGATGGAACGTGTATAAAGTTGTATAAATTCCGATTATGGAAAAAATCTGTTTTGAAAAAACTGTGTTCTATGTTCTTTTGCATTTCTACAATCAATATATAAGTCTATAGTCGATACACCTCTTAGATTATTTTCCCTTCTTTCTTAATATTAGTAACGTATACAGTGAAACTACGATCTATCGTTCTCGTAATTTTGTATAGATATATTTGGTAAATAATAACAGTTTTGAATAATTGTGAATTCATTGTCTTATGTTTTAGGTGGTGTTACAATTTTTTACAGCTGTTAGAAACAAAAATCAGAATACTTGCTTAATTATCTTCACAAGGTCGTAAATTTAAGATATTATATTTCAGTCACTCAAACTGCTCTGTTATGATTCTCGTCTGATGTTTCCTTTTTGAACCACTGAAGGTTCCCTTACTTAAATATATATGTACAATACCGCAGTCTTTATTACCCAGTAATCGAAAATATTGTTTTACAGTAGAGAAAAAAAATCATTTCAATATGAAAAAATTGTAATATATCTACAGTCTGCTTTACCTACATGCAGCGAATGAATAATAATTCTCCATATCGACATCCCCAACTAACAGAGCCGTAACTCACTTGGTTATTTCGCAGGAGAGCAAAATACAAGCATGAAAAATTATCAAGTAACAATTAATTTATTGACATTAATAGCATAGAATTCATATAAATTAATAGAAGCTTAAATAGATGTCAATTATTGAACATTTTGGCTTGCCATCTTGCAAAATAAGCAAATGTTAGTTGTTTTTGCTTTATTTGTTGCGTTATAAACTGCATATAAAAATTGACCCAACTTTCTGTAAAGAACATGCTCTTAAAGAGTGTGCTGAAATAAAAATAGTATTAAATTTTTAACTCTGATTACAATTGGAACCCTGAAACGTTGCAGTTAACTGAACACGTAACAAGCATGCGGTGGACTGACATTTTTTTTCTTTCTGATTTTACCTTCATTTTTACTCACTGCTTTAATTAAACAAGGTTATAAAAATATATGGAACATATCTCCAAAGATACACTTACGTGCATAGTGAGTCTTGGGTAATGAACTTTCTTTGAACTTGCCTAACGCTGCTCTGTTGCTGGATGTGCACATCGAGGGCTGTAAATGTGTAGCGGGTGGAGGCAGGTACAACTTTGAGCACCCTAAGTACTCATGGTATAGTAATATAGCCTAATACATTCTTTTTTTCAAAAAAATATGCCATTCCATTGAGAATTGACAGTCAACACCATAAAATTGATTCATATGTAATTACTTTACTGGTAGACATAAACCCCTCCCCCCGCTATCGTTATCTGAACCGATTTCAATTTTTACACTGGTAAATTATTTTACATTGTCAGTTGCTGTTTGAATATGCTTAAAATTCTGGCCCGTACTATATTTTAGCAAAATTATTTATTCATCCTAGCAAAGTCATCTTTAAGTTTTCTATAATAATATATGTACATATTATATTCTTAACACTTTGAAGGCGCATAGTTGTTTACACCATTTAATAACAAAAAATTACACGCTTCATCATTATCCCTGTGTCATAAATTCAAAGTTTGATTATAATATATCAGTCATTCAAACTGCTGTCATGGATTTTTTTTATATAAATTTTATTATTAAACCATTGATGCAATGAAAATATCATTCAGCATGCAACAGAAAAATAAATTGCGCAGGAAAGAGGAAAAGTTTTGTGAATAAAATTCAACTAAATGGGCTTTACAAGTTAATCAAAATTAACACCCGGCATTCTAGAATGCATGTTTGCGGAAAAACAAATTAGCATTAAATAGCATCCAAAATAAGTTTTATTAAAACTGGCTCTAATATATAATAGTATTGCTTGCCGAACGATGATATGCATATTATACAAAGCCACTCGCAGGTGAAATTATCTACAGATTTTTTTTCTCAAAATTCAATATAAGTGGAAAATAATAACAATTTTATGATATATTATAATTAAACGGCTTGAAGCATGTTCTATTGGTCACTTAACATACATGAAAACATCATTCGTCTCATTTAATTTTCTCTATTTAAATGTGCATTTTAAAACTTCTACTAACCATATAAATATTGTGATCGATGTGCCTTTTATGGTATAAAAATAAATGAATTGAATAGCTGTACTGGTATAATAAAAAAACCAATTAATATTTACCTAAGTAACTTGTTGTTTATGTAATGTTGTCGTAATTAGATATGGTAATATGTGTAATTCAAGACTTCCATATTATTATTTGTATATTGTACCTTTTATTAAATTATTTCTGTAGTAAGAAAATTGTTTTTTAATTACATAACCTTTAAATTAACCCATTTCCCAGTCTTTTTATGGATTTGTGCTCGAAGACTCAGATGTCTGATGCACTTGACTTGCTCACCTAAACCGCCTTGGCTGCAGTGTTTCCTGAGTTGATCCTCGAGGTGTATGCGTAATCGCTGCATATTTTGCTATAATACAAATGTGGAAGAAACTTTTAAAAGTTCATATGGATCTGATTGTTTTGCCTGCAGATTTTTAATTAGTTTTAATGTTTATTTGGGTGTATTTTTTTGCAGACTTATGGTCTTGCAGGGTTCGCATGTGCTTATGAACGAGCTTGACAAAAACAATAGATTGGGAATAAATTTGTGACATGGCAGCAATAGCGGCTGAATAGATTACTTCTTAAGGGGACTTAACCAATAAATCAAGGAAAACGATAAATAACAGAATGATGATTAAAGATGAAATTCTTCATGAGTTGGAATAACTTTTAGATCCTAATGACCCTGACATGGAGTGTGGTTCAGGTTGGGGAACTGACTATGAGGATGAGTCTGTATTGGTACGGACACAAACGCTTAGTCATGAACCTGCAGAAGACCAGTAAACCGATCCTGATGTAAGGACTGACGATAATGATCAACCGCTAGATGAGTATGATTGCCCAGTTGGTTGTTGGAAACATTCCAAATTTTTTACCCTCTACCATTACCTCATGATATTCCGCCCATTGACACTGTAGACCAGAGGTTGGAAAACTTTTTGGGCCCACGGACCACCAAATTCGCAATTTTAATCCAGTGGACCACTAACTGGACTTTTGTGTTAAATATTATATAATATATTGAAATAAAGGTGATCCTAGATCAGGCGTGGGGAACCTGCAGCCTTCTAATCAATTCTGTAATTCTGCAAAATTTGTAAATTCGTAAATTCCTGAGATTTGGATTTGAAAATTCCTGGAAAAGGTGCCACGCTGCTAATTTGGACAAATCCGTAAATTCTTGGGATTTTTGATGTCGAAATCCTTAGAAGACTGGACTTTAGAAATTGTTTCCGGCCAAAGATTCCCTAGTCAATTTTTACCGTGGCCTTATGTCGAATCATAAAAATGAATGCGGCCTTTAGAGAAAAAAAGGTTCCCCACCCTGTCCTAGATCATAAAATAAAACTATTAATTATAATTAAATTATAAAAGCTATATTAATTTTTAATCTTATGGATGTTCCTGGATATGTGAAATGATAAAATTTATATTTGGCCACAATGATATACAAACTGCAAGACGGAGAACTGAATGTATTTCAAGCCGAGATTGATAACGCGTTTTGATTGCTGTGACAGATGAAAAAACCTTTTCCCATAAATATGTTGTGGAAAATTGAATTAGAATTGTCATCGCCTCTTCACTAAGCAAAGGGTATTCACTTTTTATGGAAAGTCAAAACTGAGGTTTTGATAAGGATGAATGAAATTTAATTTTGAGTATAATGATCGGATTGGATAAAAGATCGGTGAGGCTTTCTTTTAGCTTTATGCATAAATTAGTATTTTGAATGTTTGCTCCAAACGGATCTATTATCCACATGTTACCATGTCTAGGATCTTAATTTTTAGGGTAATAATGAGCAAAAGATTCTGTGAGTGATTCCAAGTGCTTTTGAACCAGGGTTACCACTTGATAGTTGATTCATTGTTCTCCCTCATATATTCTTCAAAATTTTAAAACATTTTTTTCTTACCTTTGTATACTGTCCACAATGTAAATCATATCTTTGTTTTTACAATGTTCGTAATTGAAATTTTTTATTTCGCAAGTAAAAATAAATTTCATCTAACTGTTTTTTTCAGTATTTTCTAAAAATAATCTATTTTTCATTTTTTTTCCATTTTGTATTACACATTTCAGTTTTCAGTTCCATTTATTGTTGAGTAGTATGACGAAATTCACGAAAATATAAATATACTTAATTTTTAAAAAATGCATTTTTTATTGGTAAAAGAACCCCAAGTATCACAGGTGATACCTACCACCCCTCCCTCAAAAATGGAAAACTTAAGAAAAAAAGTAAGATTCTACAAAATTTTCAAAATAATCATGTGCCACATATTAACTGTCAAAATAAAAAAAATCTCTAAGATAAAACCTTGGGTCCGAAGAGGATACAAACTTTTTTTCAGTTGGATCAATAGGATGTTAATTAAAAATTAGAAACATTCCTCCTTTTCGAAATCGTCAAAAGATTATTGATTTTCTTTAGTTGTTGCATTTGTCTCAATCATTCTTCCGCTAAAATTAGAAAAAAAAAACATGAAATGCATTGCAGCGAGTGATTTTTTATAAGAGAAACTAAAACATTCCTGAAGTTATTTAATTTAAAATTCACTTTTGTGTCTCACTTTTTCAGTATCAGTTTAAGGCGTACTGAATATCATTTGTCAGAAAAATAGTCTAATATTCTACAAGTAAGATTCTACATTTGTTAGATGAATCACCTGAAATGCTGACAAGTGTAGCTGCATTCAGGGTCAAATTTAAATTGAAAGCCCTTTCATCTAAGGTCTCCAAATCAAAGTCAAATTCATCAACGAGCTCCTTTGCCACTGATTCCTCGATAGTTGAATTTCCTGAACCTCCTGATACCGGCAAACTTGGCAAGATAACCTTTTCTGAAATTTTAGGCACGGTTGCCTTAGCAGTATCTTTATGATTCTTTCCAAGTGCCAAGACTGTGAAAGAAGCATCAGAATCTTTATCAGTCGGAGCTAAAGTGCACGGAGTAATATCAGCAGTTTTATTGAAACTATTCGCCTGCGTGCAATTTAACCGGCCGGGTTGTGGCTCATACGTGTTCACCAATTCCGCCAATCGCTCACATGGTATGTTCTTATGTCTCTTTTCATTTAATTTAAATGCGTGAATAGCACATCTCGGTTCATCATTCGTCGACTTGAAGTTATCTGGTAATGGGGCTATTTTCTTTTGTGCTGCTAAAAATTTTGACATTGACGAACAGGGAACAGGAAAAGTATCGCTCAATTTTTCTGCGGCTTCTATTAGTTGATACGATTGAACGGAGATCGGTGTAGTGATTATAATGGAGCAATTTCTGACCGCTTCAGGTTTTTTGGGAACAGCTGGTTGCTTTTTTTGGTCTGTTCTTTTTTGTTCCAGTTCTCTTTCTTTATTACTTACAATTCTCTCGTATCTGCTCATCATATCCGCCACTACGCCGACAGTTTTCATAAGTTTTCCCAACGAATTCTTGGTAGAATTTGAACGATTCAATTCAGGCACTTTTTCTTTATCTATTTCTGACGGTCCTATGGGAAGCGGATATGATTGCTCACTTGAAAGCGGCTGACCTATTGCTGTGGCCATTATGATACACATAAACAAAAGACACAATTCGGACATGTTCTCAAATGTCAAACAAACGACTGTATTACTCGGTGAAAATTGATTCCTATTATAATTCCATATATGTTTGAAATAAATTCACTAAAAGGTGAAATGTCAAAGCGATAACGATAAATAACTATTTATCAAATTCCTACATGCTATGCTTTATAATTGTGTTGGAAATTTTAAATTTTTATCACTTATGTGTCAATGTTTCAGATAAGAAGCTATCCTGAGAGTGGGTCGATTGTTCGGGCCCCTGAAAGATCGAAATATACCCTTTTGGTGGAGAAGGTTCAGAAGAAATTTTTGAAACATCTCTATTTAATCGACTGACTTTCAATTAATGTCCTAACCACATATTTCTTTTAACTTATAAGGCCAAAATGAAAATTTCGTCATTCTCAAACAATTGAAACTTAATGGTCCTGATCATTTTTTGGAGTAATCGTGGACATGAATTGTTTGCTCTTCCTAGGTGCAGAATCAGCCTGTCGAAGGGGATGTCCTTGGGTAAAGCATTAACAATGTTTGTAACGCAATTAGAAATTTTGGGCCCTCATGCGAACGTCATGCGAGCCCCCCCTATTTATAAATATTTATAATATTTATAAATGTTGGCCTCCTTTTTCGTTGGGCTGTCATGTATCACAATACTCTGATATGAGGTGGCTACGCTGCTAATGGCAGTGGGCCAAAGATTATTCATATTTCAAGTATGTAACATAATAGCACGTTTGTGCAGTGAAAAATAAAATTCTTTGTTTATATTAGGGGGACCGAAAATAAATCCATTTTATTAACATGCCTTGAGATCAGTCTGTACCTGGACACGGTGGAGTCAACATCATCATAAGAGGTCCATTCTATAGTACTATTATTCGATTTTATTTTTTTGGTCATAATTTTTTTTATTATTATGGGCAAAATGAGCAAGCCAGAAGCAACCGAACACACAAGGCATTGCATGCTACTTTTTTTACAATCACAAAATAATATACACTCATATTTGGACCAAATTTTGACAAGCTATGAAATATTAAAGTGAGTAAAGCAAAAGTATTAAAAAGAAAGTTTTTTTTAAGATTTCGACTGAAGGTGCTTGGTGGAATTTCAATATTAAATTTGAATCGTTCAAACTATGTACATTCTCACAAATTTTGTCATTAACGACCCGGGTTTCGCCTTTCGGCATCTTCAGGCTTCATCCGTGCACTTGAATGCCTGAAGATGCCGAAAGGCGAAACCCGGGTCGTTAATGACAAAATTTGTGAGAATGTACATAGTTTGAACGATTCAAATTTAAGAAAGTTTTTTGTTTAAGGTAGATCATTTTATTCGAAGCTTGATTAGTTTTAAGGTCTATTCATGCACGTTCTCTCATTTAAATAAACATAGCCGTAGAAAATGTCTTAGTATGATTTATCGTCAAATTCAGTGTGATCGGTAAACTGGTTAATGTTATCATTAATCCTGTTCAATACCTAACAAAAAGGCACATAATAAATTACTCGACTTGAAACAATACTTTTAAGCTAATTCAAAAGACTTTTTTCACTGTATTATTTTACTAAGGTCACGCCAGGTTAATGCGAGATTTTTGATAAATGAAACCGATTCTTTTAGATTATTCTTACATTATTCTTTTTGGTCCCCGTAATATATAAATGTACATATGACCAAATTGAGTTTCTCAATTCTCAAACTCAATTTGGTTGACAGACATTAAGATTTATTTATTATATACACTAATTGTTGGTTTTTACTTTGGTAATGATAATTCATACCTAATTGGTTTTTGTCATAATAGTTTCATTGCTAAGTGGTCTTCAACTTGTTATTTATAGCTTATTTTCCTTGTATTTTACTTAAATTCTTTTGCTAGGTTGTAATACCAATTGTTTGTCATACCTTGTTTTTATCACTTAACTTTTGTATAAATATCACTGTTTTATTGTTTTTCTTATCAGTTGACAATGCTCATCATGAGCGAAACCGGTCCTGATCTAATAAATTTTATGTGGAAAAAGTACTAAAAATGTTTTATTATTTTTATTATAATGCCATTCCACCAAGTATTGACAGTGAACACCTTAAATGTAATTAATTCTGTAAATGGATTTTTTAAAAATACACCCAGTTCTCTAAAAGAAATAAAATGCACCGGGAACTGAACTGTAAATAATCAAAATTTACGTCCAAACCAAATTGAATAAAAGGTAACTTACTGCTCAAAAGGTTGAAAAAGAATTCGATCCATAGTAAAAAAAATGTTATTATTTTAATTGTAGTTTTAGTAAAAATAAAAAAAATAGTAAGTCAATAAACTTTTGAGGTAGCAGGGGTGTCGAGTCCCGAAATGTTGAGAAACCATGTCGCGAAAGTAATATAAAAATAATAGAAATTTATTGCATGACTTATTCTCCAAATGGAACTTGTTTTTTGGAATATATGTATATAATGATTTTTATTAACTTTATTTTACTACTCATGCTTTCGTCAACAACTAAATATATCACGTTGAAAGGAGTTAATGTCGAATTCTTTTTTTTCCGTTTTCTTAATGTTGATAATAATAATATGTACCTAGATTAACAACAAATCTTGAGAGACATAATTGCGTCGTATATTTATTTTTTGAAAAACTTATTACGCTAATCAATCGGATTTTGTTATTTTGTAACATTTATTTTCATACGATGAAGATGTACTGTTAAAAAAAAAAGGTTTCAGACGTAAATTTGCTATAAACCCAAAAAACACTCAAGGTTAGGATCGAACCAGCTTACTTGAGGTTTGAAGCGAGCGCTCTGCCATTAGGGTACAGCGGAATTGCATAGTGCGAAAAATAGAAGCTTTATAATATGTATGCTGTTTTTCAAAAAAGAAAAGATTCCAAATTTAAACGAAATAATCTCTTGCTATTTAACCAATTATTGTCTCCTTTTCTGTCCCGTGAGTGGTTTAATGCATTTTGGTTTGAACTGATGAGAGTTCATGTGACGATACCCAGGTTCGAATCCACACCAAAATTCATATTTTTCTAAATTAAAAAAATATGAATTATGACAAATATCTTTCTGAAAACAAAATGGCGGACAAATTTTCAGAGTATTAATTATTTTGGAATTTTCAGAGTAATCTAATATTCTATTTTTAGAATAATTTAATATTTATAATCTAATTTTATCGCCTCTGACAATTGTGGCGTTACCCCAGCAGTTGCGAACTCGACTTCTAATCCAAAGTTCGTTGTATCGATACTTGGCTGCGGCGGTTTTTTTGTATATTCAATCAAATTTTCAGCGATTTTCCACAACATAAAATGTGCTTCTTCAAATGTCAGGGTAATGAAAAAATATGTCTAGTATGAATAGAAAAATGGCGACAGCGGGGCAGGGGACCGTCTTTCTTGACGTCATTGAAAAGGCTAAATTGCGACCATACAAACAAACAATCAAACGTACAAACGTACAAACGTACCTTATCGACTATTAATATATAGACTAGCTGTAAGCCCGTTGCCCAGCAACGTGAGATTTTTGTTGCATAGTATTTAATTTAATTTAATTTTATGTTATTTTATTTTATGGTATTTTATTTTATTTTATTTCATTTCATTTTATTTTATTTTATTTTATTTTATTGAATTTAATTTAATTTAATTATATTTTATTTTAATATATTTTATTTTTATAGTTAGCAGATATTTCGTAAATTATTTAATATTTGGAATAATGTTTAAGTTTGCTAACAACAGTTTGAACGATTCAAATTTAACAATTTTTCGTATTAGCAGAAACTTCGTAAATTACTTAATTTTTAGAATAATGTTCAAGTTTGCTGACAACTATTTTTCGTAGTAGCAGAAATTTCGTGAATTATTGAATTTTTGGAAAAAAAAAGTTTGATAACAACCATTTTTCGTAGTAGCCGAAATTTCGTAAATGATTTAATATTTGGAATAATGTTCAAGTTTGCTAACAACCATTTTTCGTAGTAGCATGAATTTCGTAAAATATTGATTTTTTGGAATAACGTTTAAGTTTGCTAACAACCAATTTTCGTAGTAGCAGAAATTTCGTAAATTATTTAATATTTGGAATAATGTTCAAGTTTGCTAACAACCATTTTTCGCAGTAGCATAAATTTCGTAAAATATTTAATTTTTGGAATAAAGTTAAAGTTTGCTAACAACCAATTTTCGTAGTAGCCGAAATTTCGTAAATTATTGAATTTTTGGAATAAAGTTTAAGTTTGCTAACAACCATTTTTCGTAGTAGCAGAAATTTCCTTAATTATTGAATTTTTGGAATAATGTTCAAGTTTGCCAACAGCCATTTTTCGTAGTAGCAGAAATTTCGTAAATTATTTAATATTTGGAATAATGTTTAAGTTTGCTAACAACCATTTTTCGTAGTAGCAGAAATTTCGTAAAATATTTAATTTTTAGAATAATGTTTAAGTTTGCTAACAACCATTTTTCGTAGGAGCAGAAATTTCGTAAATTATTTAATATTTGGAATAATGTCCAAGTTTGCTAACAACCATTTTTCGTAGGAGCAGAAATTTCGTAAATTATTTAATTTTTGGAATAATGTTGAAGTTTGCTAACAACCATTTTTCGTAGTAGCAGAAATTTAGTAAATTATTCAATTTTTGGAATAAAGTTTAAGTTTGCTAACAACCATTTTTCGTAGTAGCAGAAATTTCGTAAATTATTGAATTTTTGGAATAATGTTCAAGTTTGCTAACAACCATTTTTCGTTGGAGCAGAAATTTCGTAAATTATTTAATATTTGGAATAATGTCCAAGTTTGCTAACAACCATTTTTCGTAGTAGCAGAAATTTCGTAAATTATTGAATTTTTGGAATAATGTTTAAATTTGCTAACAACCATTTTTCGTAGTAGCAGAAATTTCCTAAATTACTTAATTTTTGGAATAATGTTTAAGTTTGCTAACAACCATTTTTCGTAGAAGCAGAAATTTCGTAAATTATTGAATTTTTGGAATAATGTTTAAATTTGCTAACAACCATTTTTCGTAGTAGCAGAAATTTCCTAAATTACTTAATTTTTGGAATAATGTTTAAGTTTGCTAACAACCATTTTTCGTAGAAGCAGAAATTTCGTAAATTATTGATTTTTTAGAATAATGTTTAAGTTTGCTAACAACCATTTTTCGTAGTAGCAGAAATTTCGTAAATTATTGAAATTATTGAATTTTTGGAATAATGTTTAAGTTTGCTAACAACCATTTTTCGTAGAAGCAGAAATTTCGTAAATTATTGATTTTTTAGAATAATGTTTAAGTTTGCTAACAACCATTTTTCGTAGTAGCAGAAATTTCGTAAATTATTGATTTTTTGGAATAATGTTTAAGTTTGCTAACAACCATTTTTCGTAGTAGCAGAAATTTCGTAAATTATTGAATTTTTGGAATAAAGTTTATGTTTGCTAACAACCATTTTTCGTAGTAGCAGAAATTACGTAAATTATTTAATTGTTGGAATAATGATTAAGTTTGCTAACAACCATTTTTCGTAGTAGCAGAAATTTCGTAAATTATTTAATTTTTGGAATAATGTTAAAGTTTGCTAACAATCATCTTTCGTAGTAGCAGAAATTTTGTAAATTACTTAATTTTTGGAATAATGTTTAAGTTTGCCAACAATTATTTTTCGGATTTTAAATTATTTAACAATTATTTCCAATAAAAATCAAAAGATCAAATCCAATTTTTCAATAAAAAATCAGTTGCACATTTTGTCCAAGTGTATGAAAAAAGCAAAATATTATTCTATCATATATCCATATCATAATTTGAATATTCTTAATGTATTAAAGAATTCTAACAGATTTTCAAGGTCAGACGTGAAAAGATTCATCATTATGATTCAATTGATCAAATCCGCTCCAAAAAATATTAGTCTCACATCGACTCACACGATCAGACGATTCATTTCGATAGCCCTATAATCATAGTTTGCAATAGTCGAATTAAAGTCTTTGATTATTCGAATATTATGATGTATGGTGATACAATACTTTAGCTCTACACCAAGAAATATCAAATTTTCAAACGTGGCGATATCAGAACATTCACGCCCGGTTTAAAATAAGCCGCTCCCATTGGATAGAACAACATTTCAAAAATGTGCTGTTCAGAATAAATCGAAATCATTGGTCTGTACCTTACTGCGGACGTCCTTACAGACAGACCTTATCGGCTATTAATGTTAAGATTCTTGCAATAAAGTTAACTTTATTGGTCATAATATTATTACATTGAAGAAATATGTTTACAAATATTGACCTTTTTAAAAAAATCTTTTGTGCATTTGTAACAATCAATAAAAATAATGTGACTAAAATTATCACTGATAGATGTGTGTATCACATATCCATATCTGAAGCTATAGCGATAATTCAATCAAAAAAATGAGAACGGCAATAGGTGAAAGATTACAAAATGCCTCGCCGTACCGGTACGGCAATACTGTTCAAAGGGTTAATAAAGAATCATAATAATGATATTTTAAATCTGAAGAATTTACTAGTAGTTACTAGTAGTAACTTACCTAGACATCAACTAATTTTTGAGCAAGGGTTGTGAGTGAGCAATTTAGCAGAGCAGTAGACTACTCAAGATTACTCAAGATTACTGTTAGAGCATTGCGTGATAGATAGAAATGCCTGTCAATTTCGTCGCCAGTCACATCCACCGTTCCAGAAATTTGTGAAATAGTTGGGTGTATGTGAAAGTGGAAATCACCTAGATAAATTTCTTAGAGACCTCGTTTTGAGAATACAATTTATTGAATTTGTCAACCTGGAGAGTAAGCCTTTAAGTTGGGAATAGTTTGACTTAATTTCCTGTACTCTAGAAACGCATCCGAGATCAGCTTTTTATGTTTTTTGCCGCATTGTGAATATAAAATGAAGGCTTAATTTTGGTTACGTTCAATAAAAGAAGATTATGGTGAAAAATTATTAATTTATTTGTAAAAAGTGGACTTATATAACATAAATACATCAGGACTTTGATCCGTTCATTAAGTATAGTATCAAACCGATTCGTGTTTGACACATGTTTTATGTGAAACCCTACTACGTCATTGACATTACAAAAATGTGTAGACAGCGGATTAACAATGTCAAATAAATATAAAGAATGGTTTTGATGAATATCATAAAATATGAAACTTTGGAATTTTTTCTTACAATAATTATACAAACAAATTATAAAGTTACCTTTAAATATCCTAATATTAATTCTCCTGGATTTATTCTTCCTTCAAGAAAGTATGGAACAATTAATTTTGTTTACCAAATAGGTGAACAGGTTTTTCTTTTAATTAGCGGCAAGCGAAGGCTTTGTGTCTTATAAAATTGATATTTAATAAGAAAAATTTTATGCATGTTTTACAATGTTGCTTTTTTATGGTTTTGTGGATTATGAAAAATTGTTTATTTTTATGCTCGCTGAATTGGTTAATCCTGTTTTCAATTTGAAAACGTCTTCTATACACGTATTAACTCGATGGCTGCCACAGACGAGATATCTCGTAAAATTTTTCATGCTCAACACGCCAGAGACGAATTATCTCGTCAATATCTAATTAAATTAACAGTTGCAAATTATAACCGGTGTGCTGGGTAATTAATATTAATTATCTACGGCAGCTAAAAGGCTAAAACATTTTATAACACCATTTGTAAAATAAAGCATAAGATTTTCTTATAAATGTTAACAAAATAATATGATAAAATATCTCAAGTTTCAAAATGAGGTGTTCCCAGAAAAACTAATTCAAATTTGATAATAATTTAAATGTTTGGAAATGAGAGTTACGATATTGTTTAACTATATTATATTAGCCAATTTCGAATTTATTTCTGATCACAATACGAGTGAGTCGTTTATTTAACTGTGCTGCGTTCACTATTGTCAAACGAGAGAGGCGAGGTACGAATGTACACAAATGTGCAGCGGGACAGAGCGGAAGTTTTAGTAATTAATACTGAGACAATTATTATTAGTTCTCGCGGAGAATCATGCATTTTGATTGTAATAAAAAATATTTTCCACAAATACTGCAGAAGTCCAAAGTGATAAAAAATATACTGATGCTAGTAATCTCACTCTTCCGTTGCAAGTAATAGACTTGCAAACCATTTTTCACAAGCAATAAAAGATATATACAATGTTTATACATTTTTCAACAATTAATTCTACCTATCTACACGCTAATACTACGCTCAGTTCTCAATTTTGTTTAATACTACTCATTTTTAGATTATGCCAATCGCAATCATAATTAATGTGTTTTGCTTGGCGGACATGATTTTTAACAAAAAAATAGTATCAACATTTAAATCAACTGATAATTATGCTTTAAATACTTAAATAGTTCATAAAGTATTCGTGAAAGCAAAACACCTTCAATATATTTTATATATTAAACCTCGTTACACATACACATATTATGACATTTGACAGAAATGTATGTAACATGGAGAAGAGCAAAAATAGCTGCTTCATCATTCATAAGGTTCTGTTAATATTTTTGCAAAAAAAATGTTTTTAAAACGATAATAATGAAACAGACAGAAATTCAAAATTTCAACATGATAAAGCTGAAATTAATTAATTCACCGTAGGTGATTCAAAGCCAATCGTGTAGTTTTAACAAAAGACTCCACAAGTGTTTAATTATCTGGGGTGTTTTGATACAATCAACTGATATGATAATATAATGAGTGATACACTATTTTTTTGTGTTTTGTTCAATACAATGTACATCTATTTTTCATTTTTTTTGTTGTTTTTTAATATGCTTTTCATAAGTGCTTTTCATTTTGATAATCATGACGATATAAATGATATACTTTGGCAGGGGAACATAGTCATAAAATATACATTTTAAACGATAGTATGAAAACTATGAAGTCTTTAAATAGTAAAATATATATTTAATTGCATTTACTCCATCAATTGGCTGTTTAAATACAGTTGCGATGTGATGATTTTGATTTGTTGCCATACTATCATTTTGTATACATAATAATTCAATGCGTGCGAGGTAATCTTATGATAACGGTTCGCGAGTCGTGTTGGGCAAACAGAGACACATGAGGCCTCCTCCTGCGAGTAGAACGGCAACGATGAAGGTGGGTGCGGGGCAATACGTGTCTAGAAGGGATGCTATTACCACGTTTCCGATGATACCTCCGAGGCGAGCTGCGACCATGGATACGGCGACACCTGTAGCTCTGAAAAACAGTTAAATAGTCACATAATTAACATTGACATGCATCTGTGATTTTTTATGTTGATTATTGTAACTTCTCACATAAAACCATTATTAATTTAATATTATAATACAAAATTAAGCTATTCATTTATTCTCCAGCATTCTCTGGAATACATATTATTATAAATGAGAATAGCACTTGGATTATTCTCGCCTAACTGTGATTGGATTGACCTCACCTGTCTTTTTAGCATCAGTACTGCACAGATGTAGCATGACAAATCCAATAAAAATTAAAAGTGTCATAAAGTTTGCAATCTTTAATTAAGATTGATTAAGGAACCCTTTAAGCTCATATGACGTGTACAGCATGTGAAAAAAATGCTTTGTTTTGACGTCCGTTTACAATAGAAAACGTTCACTGACTATATTCAAATAACTCGAGTTCTTATGAATATTTGATTGATATTTTAATTGTCCTTTTTTTTAATTCAAAAACTATAGATTGTATTTCTTTACGATTCTACCTAATTTGGAAAGATTTTGGAAGAAAGGAGAAATTTTGGACCTTCACACATTCTAATCCCACAGAGAATTATTTAAAAAAAACCCTATTTCCAAACATTATTTAAAATGGTGCAAACATAAATGATAGACACTACGGGCTAACCTTTTTAGTGTTACTAGCCTCGATAAAGCACCAGTATGCGAGTAATAATTTGAAATAAAAAAATTGACAACCACAGGTGACAAAATTTTTTCCCCTTACAATGTCATCACAAATGTTCACAAATAGAAAATCAATTAATCTTTTTATTTATTTGTTCCCGTTCAGCTCCCTCATTGGATATAAATGAGCCGCCCGCTAGGCCTTTGCTGTACTATTCAAAACAATCTTCTTCTCCTTAAAATCAACTCAGATCCATGCTATCATGTGGGCTTATACTCTTTAAAAACTAATTTTATTTAATTAACAAAATAAAAATATATTATCCCTCCATTTATTGGAAAGCTTGCAGTTTTATGTATTTCAAGCCAATTGAGAATCTTTAAGGTGTCACGTGGTGTTCATATGCTTCACATAAGAAGCGAATATAGTCAAGGAAGGAACCAACCGAGCACACATTTTCAACAAAGTATTTATTCTTGATTTAGATTTTTCAAAAAGCTTCTTTCAAAAACTATTCTATATCAAAATGCAGTTGACAGATTTTGAAATGGACAACAACTATATTTAATAATTCTTGTATAACTAGATACCACCCGCTATTTTTTAAAATTTGATACATTGGAGGAAGTTCAATTACAATATTTATACAGTAAGTAGAAACAATCATATTAATAAATAAATTAAATATGATTAAAAACTCAGTGTCAAAAGAGATATTTCTTTCAAATTTGTGGTCTCAACCAATTTTGTATTAATCACTTTTAAGGTGTTTACTGTCAATACAGTAATACCCCGCTTTACGCGAGGGATACGTTCCGAAAAAAATCGCGTATATCGAGGTTTATGATTAAACATAGTCAAAATTTAATACAAAAAAATACAAATCATTTTAATCAATCACTTTAATTCTAAGAACACTTTATGCAATACATACTCTTATTTTTTACGGAAAAATACATCTATTGTCTTTTGGGTAGAGTTTTGTTTATGTTCTTGTAAAATACGTTCATAACACCCAACACTGTTTTTAATTGTTTGACACACGGTCAAGACACGGTCATCATTATTGTCTATACTCTGCAATATGTCTTCTTTTTTCTTTACAGGCGGAATTTTAACGTAGGGTTAAATTATGTATGTATCTCCAATAAATGTTAAAACAAAACTGCCAGCCGACCGAACTAACATTACGGAACAAATGAACACACGAAACGAACGAGGAAATCCCCATAGAACAAAGTCGAAGGACGGGGAATTCCCAATTCTTCAAAGAGAATATTCAGAGAAAGCGGGGATCCCGCGACCATAGAGAAGTTAATGACTAAATATGTTTATACGCACTCTTTCGCGTAATGCGAGGCATTTGAGCGCGAAATTTGAATTTCGCGTTATAGTGAAACCGCGCTTAACGGGGTCGCGCTAAGCGGGGTATTACTGTACTTGGTGGAAAGGCATTATAATAAAAATAATAAAAGATTTTTAGTACTTTTTCCACATAAAATTTATTAGATCAGAGAACTGAGTTCAGTTGATAATGCTCGCGATGAGCGAAACCGGTCCTGATCTAATAAATTTTATGTGGAAAAAGTACTAAAAATCTTTTATTATTTTTATTAATTTTGTATTAACCGTAAAGTGATTGACAATGTACGGATTTAATATCTGCGTTGTTGTATCGGGTGTGTCATATATGTATGTATGAAGTATATTCACTTGATAAAATAATAATCTAAGAATATTGTTTATTCACCTTAAATTCGTCGGGAAGACTTCTGTGATGAGACAATCCAGAGCAGCGTTACCGCAAGAGATGACTGAGCTGAAGACGGCGCTCACAATCAAGTTGTTTTGTTTGTTGTACACAAAAAACATACCCGCCGAACACATGCCGGCAGATAGAGTGGAGAATACTGAAAATGAAAAGGCTTCAATAAGTGCCATGGCCAATAACGATGTTTAGCATGTGAGCTTTTTCAACAGAGATTGCAGCGTAGAAGGATATAGTCAAGAAAACACTAGTTATATAAGCTGAGGTGGTATAAGGTGGGTGGGAAGGGATGGAATCACACATAAACAACGAATTCAACCTACATCTTTGACGTCAACAATAGTCACACAATCCAAATGATCATCCTGTCTACGAATACAGGGTCGACCAAATTATTAAATATTTAACAAATTTAACAATTGCTCGCTTCTTCTAATTTCATTAAATTACTTGTTGTATATGTGTACAAAAATTAAAAATGTTAATTTTAAAACTAATAAGTTAATTGCTTTTGACATGTGAAGACATTGTAAAAAAAATACAGCAGAAAATAAAACCGCTAGAAATAGGCAAGGAAGTCAACCGAGTAAATACCAACCAAGTCTTCTTTGATATACATGAAAATGAATTTGAAATCTGATTTCACTCATGTTCAGGCGAAATATGTCGACATCTGAAGCAAGTTTTTCTTATCCGTGTCCGCTCCCAATGTGGAGCATATGGCCTTCTAGTGGAGGTATCTCAACCGATGTTTTTTCTACGAGAACTGTTTGTTACTCAGTTGCTCAACCTCTCTTTTCCAAAGAGAGTAGTAGGAATAGAAGGATAAGGCTAGAACAGGACTAGTGGTTAACTAATCGCTCTCGCTACACCCAGTTATTAAAGGATCGGGAAGGGTTGGAGGAAATTTTTAGACATCACAAACACCCATGCCTTCGAAAAAAAATTGATAAAACGATTGAAAAACTGCTGTTCTGTTCTGGGACTCGAACCCGTGAGATCCGGCATGGAAGCCCCCAATGGTAGCCCATAGGACTTAACAAAGCAATAAAGGGTCGGGGGTTTTAAATATTTATATGCTCCAAACTATAAATATCACTTTAAATAATAAATTTACCCAAGAAGAACTTCCTTCCAAGACGATCCATGCCTATAACTGCAAATATATTACTGGGAATTGCAGCCGCCACTGTTATGAGCGACTCCATGAATACGGAACTGTGAATCTCATCAGAGCAGACTCCTGTCTCGCTATGCGATCCCTGTGAGACCACATAATTTGTCACTTCGCAGACGGAAGCTTCCACTCCCGGATGGGTGCGAGAGAACTCATCATATCGGTTAAACATTTCAGGGAACCACATCATAAGACCGTAGTATCTGAAATTGGATTAATGTTATTTTACTAGAGTGATAGACCGCATGAACAGAATTTTATATGTTGAGTATTTTGCAAAACCATATTGCATTATAGAAAAACAATATAAGTAGCAATTATGATTAACATTTGTTTAAAAGTGATAGATAATTTGGGTTGTTACAAAAAGCGATATACATAATCATATTTTGTCAAAACTGAGAAAAAGATAATGCCGTCTTTTTCCGAAAATAAGACACTGTCTTACTTTCTTTTTTGGTCCGAAATACGAGCTAACGAGCTACGAGAAGTGGCAGCATAAAATCAATCTACTTTCTTATAACTGCTTGGGTGCTCCAGGCTTTTTCAATTTCAATGACATAAATTCCTGAAACGCATTCAATCTTGTCTTTCTTGCCCTTAGTGATGATTAACGGTGAGACTTTCTGGCCATACAGACGAATCACCAAAATACAGGTAACACATCCACTTTCGTAACCAGTAGAAGGAACGTATATTGACGAGGAACCCTTGTGGTGAACCGTTGTTTGAGATCCTTGGCCTAGAAATACTGCAGTTTCATCCATAGCAATCATGTTGGAGAGTTGGTATTTAGAAAAGTCGATGCCATCAACAAAAAGCTTAAATGCAAGTGCACGTTTAACAACTTCATTGTCTTCCAGTCTGAACATTGTTTTTGATCTTCTTAGGGACAGTTCATGTCGTCGAAGGAAGTTATCCAGCCAGTGTGATGACGCTCTAAATTCTTCTGTGGATATATCAAATTCTATTGCCATTTCGAGGGCAAATTTTTGGATATCAGCCCTCCGCACAACCAAAGCCATTGCCCTCCTATCAGCAATCCATTCCCAGATGTTTTCTTCTAGCTCAGAAAATAACGGTTACCGACCTAATCCAAGCTTGCGTTTCTTCGCATTTCCCTGGCCCACCAATTGACACAGGTTATCATAGTCTGCTCGCCATTTTTGAACCATACGGAGATCCAACATCTTCTCTTTACAGAAGGCTACAAGATTTACGCCCCAGGAGTCCTCCACTATTCCCTTTTTGTACTCGATGGAATAGCTCTTTCTTTTTGCACTCATTTTTCAAGGATGGCTTATATTCCCAAAAATCTTGAAAATCGTGCTACGGCTTATTTTCGGAAAAAGACGGTATGTGCATATTACATATAAAAGTTTATATGTTTCAAAACACATTAACTTTTGCAAAAAAAAATATTTCAAATTATAATTAGAGATATAATTATGAATCGAAATATTTCAAGTCTGGCTGATTCTGGTATGCATAATTTTATTCTGCTGATATCTTTTTAATTGTATGGTTTATCGGTTAATAAATGCTGTTATTTTGTTTTTATTAAAGAAAGAATACAATAGAAAAAATAATCTTAACTTATAGAAATAATTTTTGATTGAAGCATAAAAACATTGTTTGCTGCAAATATTAAATTGTGTACATATCGATTTTTCACTTTTTGTAACTATGTACATGCTTCATTAATGTAAGCGTGGGGATAATTCGCTTCTCGTTTTCACAAAATAACGATGTACAATAAATTTTACATTAAATACTTGTCTCAACTTACCCAATGTGGAATGTGAAGTTGATTGTTATGGATATAACTGTGAAACGTAGAATGGGCGAAACAAAAAGTTGTTTACTGTTGTCCATGATGTCCACCATCATATTTTTGTACTTTCCTTTGATGGGCTCCTTCATAGGGTCCTCGTGCCTCATAAGGTCATCGCAAATGAGCTGTTTCACTGGGTAAGTATCACGTGGTTTGCCTGTATTAGTATAATATATTCCTCGGAAGATCTCTAAGGCTTCTTCTTGACGTCCTTGCGAAAGAAGGAACTTCGGGCTCTCAGGCAGCATCAAGAGCAGAGCTGCCACTAAGAAGGATGGGATGGCGCATATCAAAAGGAATATACGCCACGAGTTGTATGTGAACTTTTCTGATTCATAGCCGATTTCTGAAAAAATGAAAATATCAAGTTGTCGCACGTTAAACACAAAAAAGGTTTGTTAAATATGTTGCGTAAGTATGTGTTAGATTTAATTTCTAAGTGTATGAGAAAAGAACCTCGTTTACCTGCTGGAATGATAACCCAGGCTAAGCCAGCGACGAAAAGATTGCCGAGGGTCCAAAATGCAGCCATAAAACTCAGCATTGAACCTCTTTTTGACTTGGGCTGGAACTCAGCAAAATATGACCAGATGACTGGACCAGATCCTCCAAGCCTGAAATCATATTAGACAATTTTAACAACGCTTATATATTTACATGAATATTCTATACAAATATTTGTGTCTGCATTAGTTTGACGTTAGTCAACGTGGATATTTAGAAGTTGAAAATATCACCATGGACCTAGAATTGGCAGCCTGAATGACATTACTGTTCTATTCACTATTGTTTACCATTTGGGAGAAGTGAAGTCTTGTGACACATACAATATGTATTTTCTGTTTCATATTATATGTCATACATAATATGTTAAGTCAAATTCAAATATTCATTAACATTTAATTTAAGATTTCGACTGAAGGTGCTTGGTGGAATTTCAATAGAAAATTTGAATTCAAATTGTGTGCATTCACACAAATTTTGTCACTAACAACCCGGATTTCGCCTTTCAGGATCTTCAGGCATTAAAGTTCATCCCTTCACTTGAACGATTCAAAGTTCATTAACATTGTCTAAATGTGTTTTTAATTAAAATATTTTTTGGATTAGAATTATGGCACGACCAAGAATTTTGACAGGTGGCAGTGCCACATAATAATTGCTAGTTATTTTATTATTTATTTGTTGAATTTAAAGAAATATATACTTGGAATTACAGCCAATGCTAATGGGCCAAATATTTTGAAATTGAATGATCATACAGTGTACAAGACAAAATCAGTGAGAAGTTTTGCAAGTCATTCGACATGAAATTGTGAAACATTAACATCACAAACACGCATGTCTTAGATCTTGAATTTAAATTGAAAAAAAAAATCTAATTTTGTCACTGAGCTTACCGAGACGTGACCCACTTGATTGGTAGAGCAAAGCTCTCACCAAGTACATCACAGCGGCTGACCAATATTATGTCTCTAACCCTCTAGATAGCTTTAAGGTAACTTTTGTGATTTACTTTGTGATTGTTTATTACCTATATTATGAATATCATTAAACCATTTTTTGTTGTTGTTGATGAAAAACAGGTAAATTAATACACAAAGTGTAGGATAGGTACTTACGCTGCCCCATTCAGAAACCGGAAGAACATGAAGAGCTCGTAGTTCTGTGAGAAAGATGATGCTACGATGCAGATAGCGTTCATGATGGAAATGCAGATGAGGACCTTTTTTCTACCGAGGGTATCTGCCACAGATCCCCAACAGTATGCTCCCACCATCATTCCGATGAAAATTATGGAATTCAGCCATCCCTGAAAAACAATTCAAACCACATTTTTATAGTATACAAAATAACCTGATAACTTTTCCAACCCTTTTCAATAGGTTTGACGGTAAATTTGTGGAAATTCATTTTTTATAATATTATTTGTCAACCCTTTTTAAGACACAGAACTATAAAACATTTAAAAAAAAACACAGAACCAATTCGGTGATATTTTTTTCGTATGAAATATTTAACATATAAATTATTCTATTCTATTTTGTGTTAGAACTCGGCAGTTAGAATATATGTACATATATTACGTTAAAAATGCTGATTATCTGAAAGATACCGATCCTGTTTTTAAACAAAAATATTGCAACAAGAAGCATGAATAGGTTTTAGTACAATTCTGTTGATAATATAGTCCAATCAAAAATTATTGCATACGCATCTTTATTTTTTTAGTATTATTTCTTGTTTATTTGGAACTGCAGCTTAAACTAGTATTTTATGGACGCGCCAAGAAGGGGTGACCAAATTGAGAGGATGTGAAGTATCACAATTGGGAACTCTTTTTAAATTTGTTATTTTTAATTGATAAGATACTCTTTGGCTTTAAATGTGAAAAAAGGAAACAAAAAAATGGTTAAACGCGATCATCCTAGCCGTAGCCATACTGAATTAAATATTTATTTTATCTGTATGATGAAAGATGTTTTGTAATACTTACTTTTGTGTGTGTGTTAAGATTAAGGTCGCATTGGGCTGACGGGAGGATGAACGACATCGAGATGACGTCCATCTCCTCCGAGGTGCTTACGAGACCGCATACTCCTAGCAGTAAGTAATGGAATTTGCCATAACCTGAAATAATTAATTATTAAGTACTTATTCCATATTTTTTATTAATTAAAGGTTATCCGGCAGACTGGAGTGGAAAAAATCTCAACTTTACCTCAGAGCTGTTATGAAGCATTTTATTAATTATATTGTAAAAAAACCCATTTGCTAATTTTGAAAATGAATATTGAAGAACTACTTCTGAACTCATTATAGGTAGGTATATTCCTACCCAATTGATTTTTGATTTGGTTGAATTTTTGTTTATCATGTCGTTATTTATAAATTCTTTATTTACACATTGTTTTGAGTCTTACTGACCTTTTTAATAAATAGCCCTTTATCGATTTATATTTTAATATTAACTTATAATGCTCGCGATGAGCAGGAACAGTATTGATATTCAATAAAAATACCGAACGTGTAGAAAGTGTTTTTATTTTTTTAACATATGAAAATAAGCCCACGGAAACAACAATACAACGATGAAACTTCAAAATACAAAACCATACATCACATTACACTAGAGGTCTGCACGGGCCCTTACCCAGCCCGGCCCGGGTTCGGGCGGGTAAGCGCATTTGAGACTCGGGATCGGGCTGGGCCCGGGTAAGGAATTTATTTTTCAGAAAAATATTTCAGACTATGTTCGTGTCGTAAGTCAACCATGATGATTTTAATTATTACCAGTTCTATAGAAAATCGTAAATTGTTGTAAATTTGTAAAAAAAGAGTTTTTTTCGGGCTGTGTTTGAATCCGGGCTTCGGGTCGGTTTCGGGTAACAAGTGTGGTATTGCATTCGGGCCCAGAGCCGGGTAATTCTGTAAAATTTCGGCCCGTGCAGACCTCTACATTACACACACGCAGTCACATAATTTGTACACACGCGTCAACGGCACCGACGTCTTCTTAATTAATAAGGACCTTATCATGCTGCACGTCAATTAAATACAACAAAATGGCCATTTAAAACAAATAAATATATCCAAAAATAGATAATTGCAATACAGGATTGTCCTCGTAAATATATGACGGTTTGTCATTAACTTATAATATCGACTGTGGAAAGGAAAAAGGACGTAACCCACACATATCAAATTTTACAGGAGGCGCTAAAAACGTGTTTTGATGATTTTGTAACATATGCCAATTATGAATTATACACAACACTGAAGTGCACGGAGACTTCTAAACTGGTGTTTAATTGACATAACCTAATATAAATTAAAGAAATTGTCTCAGAAAAACCTTTATTTCAGCGTTTTTTCTTGGTTTAAATTTTTTACAAGGTCATCTTTTTCAAACTTAAAAGCTAAATTTAGATTTATTCGGCATTTTCAACTTCCATCCTTTTGATAGAATGTGTGTCAAGTTGTATACATTGTAATAATCGAAAAAAATCTATTTTAGAAAATTGAGGGTTACGTCCTTTTTCCTTTCCACAGTCGATATATAACTGGCAATGAAATCGACTCGATGTCAATGACGCAGCGCATTTGAAAGGTCTAAAATCCAAAATTACCTACTACATATATATTATTAGCTATTACTTATATCGATACAATTTTCCGAAGCTGCAGATTTTTTCTGAAAAGATACATTTTGTTAGTTCAACGGTCAAAATAAAAATGTATTTGCCCACTACTCATTCATTCAAGAAAATCTGAGTATAAGATGACAACAGTTTTGTATTTAATTCTGTGAATTGATGTTACCAATTTAAGCAGAATTCTTTATCAGTAAATAAAACAGAACAAGAGATTGAAAATAAATAAGCGTTTGCAATTATTCTCTAATTGCGATTATTTATATATTTTGAATCGCATTATTTCATCTCACCTGATAACTCTATCGCCTTCTCGAAGTCAGCTTTTTCGCTGACGGTTCCCTTCTCTGGATCTTTAACAGGCTCTTTGAGCGTTGATACAGCGCCTGAAAAAAAATAACTATTTAATCATTTCTAAGAATTATTTAGGGAGGACTGTAAGTGCTTAGTAAAATAAAACATCTTATACATAAGGTGCGTTAGAATCGCTACTAAAATTAAATAGCGAAATAACTATCATTTAAAAATATAGCTTATTGGCGAAAGTCTTATTCTTCTCATTGATCATTTAAGAGAAACGCTTGTTAAAATTATTAAGTTTCTATTGCACGGTTTTGTAAACTCACCCGCGAGCTCGACGTCTTTAGATCCGTTTGCTCTTCGATCGTCTTTCTTTACATCACAATCTGAAACAAATGAGTGAAATATTGGAATTATTAAATTCACATTAAAACATATATCTTATAAGAGTCAATATTCGTTGTATTAATTTGCTGAGATTTCTTAAAAGTATCGGATCAGTGTTAAAAAACACATCATATATTCCTACACATAATATTTAAATCAATTTGTTGCGGGTAGGTGCTTGTAAAATATATTAAAATGAAAAAACTTCAAGAAAAAAACAGTTAAGCGTGAGTTTTGATTTTGTGACTGAGAAATCCTGTCATTTGAGTGCATACTCGAGAAGCCTTTTTTAATTCAAAATAAAAACATCATTCATGAGATTATTTTAGCATTTTTAAAGATCCATTATCAAATACATTTATACACTTTACAATGACTAGATCTAAATTAAGAAAACAGATTCCGATCAAGCTTGGCCTTTGCCGTATTGATTTGATTAAATAGTGTCAAGTTTACATAAAGTAGTTAAGGAACTTACTGGTCTGATTCTTAGATCCGGCTTCAGCTTCTACCATTCTATGCAGGCGAGTTGTTTGTGGATTTCGCGTTTGGATACGCTTCGAAAAAGAAAAAGTCCTCCGGACAAATCAACGAGAGTTACAGGGACAAAGATGGCTGCTGTTAGAGCTGCGGACAAAACGAATCAGATAAGTATATTACACTTTCTAGTTATATTTTCAATGCACATATTCGTACTTTGAATACACGTTGTACAACCCCCTTAGCGATTGACAGAAAAAAACAACGTATTTGCTTTTCCTTTCTTAAGGCCGAGTGATAGTGCATTGTGAGCGTAAAAAGTTTCCATGTTATTGTTGTCGAAATTACGACCTTTTCACTCTGGACTGACTATACGAGTAAAATCAATCGGTCATTGCATTCATTTCAAACCTGATTATTTAGATTTTTTTACATTTTCCGAACATAATATATGCGTTTTTAAACTGCAACCTGGTTTCACTCCTAGACAGTGGCGCAGCAAGGGGTTGCGGAAGGGGCGGACCGCCGGGCGGCACATTTTTGGGAGCGGCATTTTCAAAAATATGTAAAATATTTTTAGAAAATTTTTATTTATAAATAAAAAAAATAAAGCCACCTGTTGTTAAAAGTCCTATTTCATAGATAAAAATAGAAGTGATTTTAAAACAAAATTAGAGGAAATTTTGGGGGCGGCAAATTCAAGGACCGCCCAGGGTGGCAGGACTCCTTCCTACACTAATGGTTAGATGCTTATTCTTTACTTCAGTAATATAATTATTGAGTACGTAATGTTACGTAGCTTATTAAACGGTAAGAAAAATAATTGTACATATTTATAAATGTGCAACGTATTCTTTTCCGATACTCCCAAAGAATTATAATAAAACTTAAAATCGAGAGAAACCATTGGTTGGCGGTCTATCTTTATTGTATCAGTACGGGGAAAATAGTATACATTTAGAAATAATGTTTCACAAATTCATTCTTTTAAGGAAGTAATTTATTATTATTACGGACGGGCTAATTATTTTATATGAAAACTTGAAATCTATTATATTTCTCATGTGAAATGTAGTACGTAAACACGTTACCTATTGGCGTTTTAGATCAGGGATGGAAAATAAGTGGCGAATATGTATTTTTTTGGGGCGCGACCTATTCAAAACTAATATGTATACGTATTCAATCGAATTCCAAAGAAACGCTGACAAAAAAAATATAGACTGCTTTTTTATATAAAACTGTGTTCCAAAAGAAGTCCACTTTTTAAAGTCGACCGGAAAAGTTGTGACATGCCGATTACGTACTTCAATACGGTTATGTTAAGTTTCAAGTAAAATTTGCAACAGTCAACAGATATATAGAGAAGAAAAATATCACGTCCTTTCCAATCTTATTTTCACAAAGGTATTTATTACTTAACCTAACCCAATATTAGAAGGCCATGCTATATTTCAAACATGTTTTCATTTATTGAAAAATGTTCTAAAATATTTATTATCAACAATAAATACATGAAGATTTTAAAATGAATGAATGGTATAAATGTTATGTTTGAATATTATTTCATAAAATATAACCGCCCTTGCATATACAAGGGGTGCATTGATCCAATGCCACATTGACCGGCCGCCACTAGTAAATATACATATATATGTGCATGTATTGATACAAAATATGTTAGGATACGATTTTACTAAAACACCAATGAAAATGTAGTTTCACTTTAAATGCAGCTTCGTTGTAACACATGTATTTATTATAATATAGTACAGGTACACATTAATAAGGAGCTGGTGTGTGATGCCAAGATAAACATTACCATAATATCGTAGGCACACAGTTAAAGATGGTAGGATTTTTGTATTTTTTTTTATATTCGTCATCAATGTTGCGTGGTATCTTTTTATTAGTATTAGAGTGCTAATACTTTTTGCCATAAATTTGACAGTGTCAATGTCGCCGTTAAAACTGCAAAAAGTTCACCAGAACGGTTTGTTAAAGAGACCGTAAAGTTCCGAGTTCGATTCTGCAATGAGCTGCAGCCATCGAGGATTTCTCGATCGCTAATCGACACCAAGGTCGCTTTAAGCAATTATATATTACTGCATGCCAATTTGTTAGACTCAGTCAGAATTTATTTAAAAAAGGATGGTTCATCTATTTTGTATCTGATATCAAACATAAGTTTTGGTTCTAACCCTTCCATAGATACTAAAATCGTAAGAGGTATTTTATATTGTATGTTTTATGTTATTTGCTGTAACGCTGCTGTTGTTTTTTTTTAATAAAAATCAATGAAGTTCAGCTATTTTTCCATTATTGCTATTTTTTACTCTAGAAAATAAGCCATCTTTTGAGTCACGGCATGAACAAAACGGTAATAGAATTTTAAATTTTAGCATATTATTTGATAGTTTCTGTTATGTACATCAGGGGTTCTTAACCTATTGCGGGGACGGACGCACTTGAGGTTTAGAATAAAAGTGGCAGGCGCAGGCCGGATTTAAAAAAAGCAGATTTACATAGATAGTATATATTTATGTATTCGTTTTATTATTGTTCCCATAACTGCTTTTAAATAACATGGATATGGTTATATTTTTGCGAATTCAATAAATCTTTTAAAAATAGTTTTATTAAAAAATATAATGATTTTTAAAAATTGTATTTGAAAATTTGCCGGGCGCACGTGCGCCCGCGGGCACGTGGTTAAGAACCCCTGATGTACATGAACTATATTTTTGGTTGCTCCGTTTGGTGTCTCCGACATAGTTTGTGTTGCGATGCCTAGATCAGGTGGAATTGATATACGAGAAAGAGTATTTTTTATCCAACAGAATGCTTTCATTTAAACTCACAGCTGATCGATTTCACCTTCATTTAAGTTCATTTAAAAAGACGACGACTCTCCGTTTGACCGTGATTAGCAATAACAGGAAAGAAGCCACAACGATTAACATATCGACTGTGGAAAGGAAAAAGGACGTAACCCACACATAACACATTTTACAGGAGACACAAAAAACGTTTTTTGATAATTTTGGGCCAAAGGCAAATTATGCAAAATACACAAACTCATACGTGGAGACTGATAAACTGGTTTTGAATTGACTTTATCTGTTATTAATTAAATATGAAAAAAAAAACTTTCTTACTGCACATAAAAACAACAATCTAACAATATAATTTTAAGCCTTCTGTGTTTTTTGTCATTATTCGAGTCTCTAAATAAACATTTCATTCATTGATTTTTTTCAATTGATTTATCGAACATATGTAAACATGTGCATGGGTGTCAGTGTTGTTTCCACTTTATATTATCCTGAAAACAAATTGTAAAGATAAAAGACATTGATATCACTGAACATCTGACAGCTCTATTGGACGGCACGCTTTCCAATAAGTTGAATTGCGCAGTGTTGACTTTATTTTTATTCAAATTAAATTATATATCCATACCATTTCCAGAAATATACTTTAGTGAATAATCGACATATAATGAAATAATCTAGATATCGATACGATACCCATTTAGAAAAGTTCTGTTCAATAAGTACCAATATCTTAACGCCAGGATCAAAAAATAAGATTTTTTAAACATTATTTTGCTGTCTGGAAAATATGAAAAAATATTGTAAGACATACATCATTCCCGATTAAAAGCCAACTTGGTTGCATATAGAGAAAATTACAAGGTATTCAAAGAGTTCACGTCGTCCTATGTAAAGCGAATGAAATTTAATTTATATAAGCTCCACCATAAACACTGACTTTTATTTACCTTTCTGCTTTCTACCTTTGCATGAAACAAGTCTTGAACAAGGTATCCTTAGTAATGTCAGGAATGCCTGACAGCAATTTTAAGCACGAATATCATTTACGATGGATTCGGTGGTAACTTTGTGAAAAATCTTTTTTAATTTAAAATTAGATTTTATATATTTTTTTTATTCCACTGATTGTGTTAGCTGAGGCACGTGTTTTACCTCTTTGAGAAGTATTTTCCGACTTCTACAGTCTTAGAAATATGTTTATCAAATTTTGACGCAATCGGAAAAATTATGCAGACCAACAAAATGTTTTAACTAGATTAGCTTACCACTAGTCCTGTCTTACCCTTATCATAATATTCCTACTGTCTCCGAAAAATAGAGAGGTATAAAAACTGAGTAAAGAGCAGCTTTCCTAAAAAATCTTAGGAGTCTGCGTGCTCTGTCTCGAGTGTGAATAATAGTAGAAAACACATTTTTTAAAATCGTACTACAATTGGGATCGGTTGCGCTATGTATACCTCTCCTCAAATGAAAATGATTCATCGCCTAGCCATCGTCATACAACTTAAAGCCCCTTGTTTCATACACACGCTCACACACAAAAACAATTTGGTTTTCTTTGTGATAACTTAATAATATATTTTTTTGCCATGTTCGCACCCAATGTGGAGCATATGGACTCCTAATGTCTAAATCTACGAGAATTGCTTCGCAGTCAGTTAACTGCTCAACCGCTCTCGCTTTCCACGTTTTTAGGATAGGATGGGTGGAAGGGGGGAATTCAAGAATTCAAGGAATTCAATACGTTCATACATTCGAACAGAAATTCATTATCGATTGAAAAATCAATTTATAAAACTGCCCGTACTGGGATTCGAACCCCTTGACCTCCGTAACCGAAGCCAACGACATTGACTACTCTACCATCCAGGCGGTAATAATATGGCGGTTTCAGTCCACGGAGCAGCTAGATTTGATCGAATCCGAAGACATTGTTATTATTCTTACTGACCGGAGCGAGAATCAGTAACCAGTGATGGTACCTAGCACCTACTGACGGTGTTGTCACATAAAAGGAATATTGTGTGTAGGTAAGCACCGCCGTGACAGGGGTCACGTAAATATTATACAAATAACTCTCATGATAGCAACTTAACCTTAATTGCATAGCGTCTTTCGGATCGGGATGGATGCTGATTGTTTACTATGTTTACATAAGATAAATATAGTCCGTCATAATAATACGACCGAGTACCTACCTACCTAACCTACCTATTGCAAAATGAAAATGACACAGACGACAGATAGAAAGACATAGAAGCTTTCGATCCGTCACCTACAATGTTTTTACATAAAAATAAGCAAACAAATAAATTAATCACATAATAATTAACACATTTGAATCGAGTAATCGACGACCATTTGCTTTGAATATTTATTGTCTGTAGTTAAGTACATAGTTTTTAAGGTGTTCACTGTCAATAATTGGTGGAAAGGCGTTATATACAAAGAATACAACACTCATTTGTACGAATTATTTAATATGATCAGAACCGGTTTCAATCATGATGAGCGTAATTAACCGATAAGAGAAAACAATATTACAGGGCTATTTATACAAAACAAAACAACTTATTCTTTGAATAAGTAGTTAGTGTTAGGCGATATTTTTCTCTGTCACACCTGCATCGAATCACAATAAGAGCATAACGGTGTGACATCAAAGTTTTTATACATAATATGACTAATGGTGTTCTTACAAACGATTGATTGTTAAGTTGTTGTCTTGCTTTTAGGAAGATATTTATTTATACCCGAATAGTCTAAAAAATAATATGGACACCTGACATAATAATTATAAGTATTCTGATAAATGAGGAGCAAACGTTCAAAAAGTGATTTGTCACACAAATATAGAGCTTGGAAAATGATAATTAGAGTGAAATATCGGTTTGCTTGAGTGTGTAAACTTTATGATTTAATTTTTATAGGAAAAAACCATTTTTTGAACACTAATTATGATTTCCATTCATTATAGACTAACAGAACTGATATTAAACGGCATTTTTCAAAATTTGTGACAAATCAGTTCGTTAAATATCAACTAAGCCATTCTCTTGGAAAATAATATAAAACTTATAAGGAAAAGTAAACAATGCTAAAAATACATACAGTGCGTACATCGCTGTCGCTTCGAATTGATCAAACTATTTTGTTTCATTATCATGACGTGACAGAAAGTGTCACAGATTCACTAGATTTATTTGAACAATACTTTAACATCTGTTATTAAATAAACAGATTTTTAAAACCATTGCGTAATAACTAATGATTGAACGAATTGAGCACATTTTTTTGATAATAAGAGAGGTGATGCAGCAAATATTTTTGTTTTAAATTTTAATGTAACGTATTTTGAAAATGGCTTCAAGTTACAAACTATCTCAAATTTATTTGCCTTTATTTTTATATTTATATTGCGTGCTTAAATTAAGCTGACAACAGCAACAATCGTTTTTTAATTAAAACAAATAAAGATCTTTTAAATATATACATATCTTTAATATACATTGCGACATAAAATTGTGTGTTAAGTAATCATTTACCTACTTCTCTTGTTACCCAACAATGCTGAGATAAAGAATAATAAATAATCTTAACATTAATAGTCGATAAGGTCCGTCTGTAAAACGTCCGCAGTAAGGTACAGACCAATGATTTCGATTTATTCTGAACAGCACATTTTTGAAATGTTGTTCTATCCAATGGAAGCGGCTTATTTTAAACAGCACGTGAATGTTCTGATATCGCCACGTTTGAAAATTCGATATTTCTTGGTGTAGAGCTAAAGTATAGTATCACCATACATCATAATATTCGAATAATCAAAGACTTTAATTCGACTATTGCAAACTATGATTATAGGGCTATCGAAAGAATCGTTTGATCGTGTGAGTCGATGTGAGACTAATATTTTTTGGAGCGGATTTGATCAATTGAATCATAATGATGAATCATTTCACGCCTGACCTTGAAAATCTGTTAGAATTCTTTAATACATTAAAAATATTCAAATTATGATATGGATATATCATAGAATAATATTTTGCTTTTTTCATACACTTGGACAAAATGTGCAACTGATTTTTTATTGAAAAATTGGATTTGATCTTTTGATTTTTATTGGAAATAATTGTTAAATAATTTAAAATCCGAAAAATAATTGTTGGCAAACTTAAACATTATTCCAAAAATTAAGTAATTTACAAAATTTCTGCTACTACGAAAGATGATTGTTAGCAAACTTTAACATTATTCCAAAAATTAAATATTTTACGAAATTTATGCTACTACGAAAAATGGTTGTTAGCAAACTTAAACATTATTCCACATATTAAATAATTTACGAAATTTATGCTACTACGAAAAATGGTTGTTAGCAAACTTAAACATTATTCTAAAAATTAAATATTTTACGAAATTTCTGCTACTACGAAAAATGGTTGTTAGCAAACTTGGACATTATTCCAAATATTAAATAATTTACGAAATTTCTGCTCCAACGAAAAATGGTTGTTAGCAAACTTAAACATTATTCCAAAAATTCAATAATTTACGAAATTTCTGCTACTACGAAAAATGGTTGTTAGCAAACTTGGACATTATTCCAAAAATTCAATAATTTACGAAATTTCTGCTCCTACTAAAAATGGTTGTTAGCAAACTTGGACATTATTCCAAAAATTCAATAATTTACGAAATTTCTGCTCCTACGAAAAATGGTTGTTAGCAAACTTGGACATTATTCCAAAAATTCAATAATTTACGAAATTTCTGCTCCTACGAAAAATGGTTGTTAGCAAACTTAAACTTTATTCCAAAAATTCAATAATTTACGAAATTTCGGCTACTATGAAAAATGGTTGTTAGTAAACTTAAACTTTATTCCAAAAATTGAATATTTTACGAAATTTATGCTACTACGAAAAATGGTTGTTAGCAAACTTAAAAATTATTCCAAAAATTAAATATTTTATGAAATTTCTGCTCCTACGAAAAATGGTTGTTAGCAAACTTAAAAATTATTCCAAAAATTAAATATTTTATGAAATTTCTGCTACTACGAAAAATGGTTGTTAGCAAACTTAAACTTTATTCCAAAAATTGAATATTTTACGAAATTTATGCTACTACGAAAAATGGTTGTTAGCAAACTTGAACATTATTCCAAAAATTCAATAATTTACGAAATTTCTGCTCCTACGAAAAATGGTTGTTAGCAAACATAAACTTTATTCCAAAAATTCAATAATTTACGAAATTTCGGCTACTATGAAAAATGGTTGTTAGTAAACTTAAACTTTATTCCAAAAATTGAATATTTTACGAAATTTATGCTACTACGAAAAATGGTTGTTAGCAAACTTAAAAATTATTCCAAAAATTAAATATTTTATGAAATTTCTGCTCCTACGAAAAATGGTTGTTAGCAAACTTGAACATTATTCCAAAAATTCAATAATTTACGAAATTCCTGCTACTACGAAAAATGGTTGTTAGCAAACTTGAACATTATTCCAAAAATTCAATAATTTACGAAATTTCTGCTACTACGAAAAATGGTTGTTAGCAAACTTAAACTTTATTCCAAAAATTCAATAATTTACGAAATTTCGGCTACTACGAAAAATGGTTGTTAGCAAACTTAAACTTCATTCCAAAAATTGAATATTTTACGAAATTTATGCTACTACGAAAAATGGTTGTTAGCAAACTTGAACATTATTCCAAATATTAAATAATTTACGAAATTTCTGCTCCTACGAAAAATGGTTGTTAGCAAACTTGAACATTATTCCAAAAATTCAATAATTTACGAAATTTCTGCTACTACGAAAAATGGTTGTTAGCAAACTTAAACTTTATTCCAAAAATTGAATATTTTACGAAATTTATGCTACTACGAAAAATGGTTGTTAGCAAACTTGAACATTATTCCAAATATTACATAATTTACGAAATTTCTGCTCCTACGAAAAATGGTTGTTAGCAAACTTGAACATTATTCCAAAAATTCAATAATTTACGAAATTTCTGCTACTACGAAAAATGGTTGTTATCAAACTTAAACTTTATTCCAAAAAATCAATAATTTACGAAATTTCGGCCACTACGAAAAATGGTTGTTAGCAAACTTTTTTTTTATTCCAAAAATTCAATAATTCACGAAATTTCTGCTCCTACGAAATATGGTTGTTAGCAAACTTGAACATTATTCGAAAAATTAAATATTTTACGAAATTTATGCTACTACGAAAAATGGTTGTTAGCAAACTTGAACATTATTCCAAATATTACATAATTTACGAAATTTCTGCTCCTACGAAAAATGGTTGTTAGCAAACTTGAACATTATTCCAAAAATTCAATAATTTACGAAATTTCTGCTACTACGAAAAATGGTTGTTAGCAAACTTAAACTTTATTCCAAAAAATCAATAATTTACGAAATTTCTGCTACTACGAAAAATAGTTGTCAGCAAACTTGAACATTATTCTAAAAATTAAGTAATTTCCGAAGTTTCTGCTACTACGAAAAATTGTTGTTAGCAAACTTAAACATTATTCCAAATATTAAATAATTTACGAAATTTCTGCTAACTATAAAAATAAAATAAATTAAAATAAAATAAAATAAAATAAAATAAAATAACATAGAACAAAATAAAATAAAATAAAATAAAATAAAATAAAATAAAATAAAATAAAATAAAATAAAATAAAATAAAATAAAATAAAATAACATAGAATAAAATCAAATAAAATAAAATAAAATAAAATAAAATAAAATTAAATAAAATGAAATAAAATAAAATAAAATAAAATAAAATAAAATAAAATAAAATAAAATAAAATAAAATAAAATAAAATAAAATAAAATAAAATAAAATAAAATAAAATAAAATAAAATAAAATAAAATAAAATAAAATAAAATAACATAGAATAACATAGAATAAAATAAAATAAAATCAAATTAAATTAAATTAAATTAAATTAAATAAAATAACATAGAATAAAATAAAATAAAATAAAATAAAATAAAATAAAATAAAATAAAATAAAATAAAATAAAATAAAATAAAATAAAATAAAATAAAATAAAATAAAATAAAATAAAATAAAATAACATAGAATAACATAGAATAAAATAAAATAAAATCAAATTAAATTAAATTAAATTAAATTAAATACCATAAAATAAAATAACATTAAATTAAATACTATGCAACAAAAATCTCACGTTGCTGGGCAACGGGCTTACAGCTAGTAACTCATTAATTCTTTTTCAGACTTTATTCGTAGATACTTTGTAAAGGTGGTGGATTAAATGAGCATTTAATGAGTTGAAGATTGCTAAAATTTCAGTATGATAGCTTCAACAGTTATTGTCGTGAAAATGTAAAAATCGCTATTTTTTTAAATTTATGAAAGGAAGGTTTACAAAAAGAGTTTTTCTTTTTTTTTGCAAAACTTTATGCCAATGGTTGAAAACTATTTCCTTTTATTAACGTTAAAAAAATGTATGACCATTTTGTGATTCTTGTAAATATAACCATTACGCCAATATCGTGATTGCTCCGCAACAAAAAAAAAAGTGTTTTCAAGGTGTTCGCTTGGATGCGAGGTTATGATATTTTAATTATTATTGCAATATAAATAGGAATTATTTATAATTCACAATGAATAAAGGTACAATTTTTGATTGCAGTTTTATAAATTCAAACAGCATTCGTTTTAATAACATTTACAATGATATACAAAGTTAATTTATATTATTCATATTTATTAATCAACTGGTTACTATACATAATTTAAAATTTTGACTGAAGTTGCTTAGTGGAATTTTAATATCAAATCTGAATCGTTCAAATTGTTAACTACTGTTACTAGATGTTTGACGATCAAAAAATATTTGTAGTAGATTCCTAGTCATATATATCTATAATAAAAACATTAAGTGGCACTTCAGAATGTAGGTGTTATTTTTCGTCTATCTATATGTCGCATGTTGCATCCAATTTTTGAAAGTAATTGTCTGTCATATTTTTAGCTATAACTTTACGTATTACTTAAAGTAATTTTACGAATATAATTTGATTCATAGAATTAAAGTAAGCTAAAAAATAATATCTTTTAGATAAATATGCTAATCGATTGCTGAAAGCTAAACCATTAGTCTATGGCTAAACCTATATAGTAAAAGACTGAGATATATGTACATAAAGGCAAAAAAATAATAGATGACCTAATAACCTTTTTTTCTCTGAAGGCCACATTCATTTATCTGATTCAACATAAGGCAGCAGTAAACATTGACAGGGAATCTTTGTCCAGAAACAATTTCATGTCAATTTGTAAAGCCCAGAAATTTGCAGATTTCGCAAAATTACCAGCGTGGGACCTTTTTTTAAGGTCTTCCAAAGATTTTGACATCTAAAATCTCAGGAATTTACAAATTTACAAAAATTTTCAGAATTGTCAGAACAGTCAAAAGGCCGCACCAGAGTAGCCAAAAGGCCGCAGGTTCCCCACGACTGGTATAATCTATCATAAGTTGCAAAAATTAAAAAAAAAAATACTATTTAAAAAGAATGAGACAAACAAAGGTCATTTGTTTAAACTAAAAGTGTTTCAGAAATGATATTCGCGTATTAACGAGATTCGTTTAGAGTTAGTTTTATTGTTCAGGTTATCAGAATTATCAAATTCAAATCAAAGTGCTTAAACACAAGTGACACGAAAAAACTTAATTTCACACCTACATATTTATTATATACAATGAGAAATATTGTGAACTACTGTTTGCTCGACGTCATAGATAGAGTATTATATTTATAATTTTGATAAATTAAAACTTGAATTATTACGTCTAATTCTCTTTTCGCTCAGGCGATAGGTTTTTTGCACAAAAATCAATCCGTGTAACAAAGGTAGTTGGTTATAGGACGTGAATATAGAAAAATGAGGATATACTCCATTGCTTTAAGAATAAATGAACTTTCTAACAATGTTTTTTTATCAACACAATATTTCCAATATGTGGTTCGGTCATGTAGCCAAGTGATTGCGGTGCCCGCGTGCTTAAACCTTTACCAAAGTATAGGGAGTGAATGTCTGTGATGTTTACATTCAAGGTCACAAATCCGATACTCAAAAGTAGGCGAAGTAAGAGCGATCAGCTAACTGTAAGTATTTTCCTAGCCCTCTCCTTCTATTTTACCTTTAAGATAGTAATATAAAAACATTCATTAATTTGTTTAAAATTATTTAAAAATTTCCTTTAGGATTTGCAGTACCTCATATGATATAAGTAATCAATTAGTAATTAGTGATATTATTATTTTTGTCCTCTTCTTGCGTCCATTATAAAGGAAGAAAAACCAACCTTAATTTTGTATTTCGTTAGTTAGGAATTAGAATAAAAAATTGCTTAGTCGTAAATAAACACGTGTTTTCAAAATTTGTCACAAAGCCTGTGCAAGAATTAAGTTTCATATCAATTTTAATTATATATTTTATATTAATTGAACCCATTTAATTGAATAAAATTATTGAAAATATAAAGAAGATTTTCTTACGGCTATTATTTATAACTAACATCGGTTGGAATCTTTAATACCTAGTTCACTATTTTTAATTATATTTATTTACAATAGCAACAGTTCTCTTGAAGTTTACAATTATTTTGCGTTTTTTATTTACTTAAAAAGCAATCGAGACATGCGAATATATTAGCGATACTTATGATGTGGACTATTCAAAATTTGACTTTGGCAAATAAATACTGGTAGTTTTTTTGTCATAATAAAATTTTACAGAAGAGTCAAACAATGATTCGAATATACATACATATGTGTATGAAAAATATATTCAGTATCAAATAAGTGATGTGTAAAAACACCTTAGAAAATTGAGATCCAAAAAAACTCTGATTTTCCGGCCGATAATTGACTGTTTTTATTCTGTTTTATAATAAAAATTTTTCGCAGACAGTTCACAAAAGAAAACATTGTCTTTTTTCGTTTTATTTTAAATTATTGTTATCTTCTGAAATCGGTGCTGGGCACTGCTTGGCACAAGGAGTGATGGGCGACAGCCGTCAGCCCACTCCCAGTATATAATGTTTTGCTTATTTCTTCTCTAATCATTCTAATGAATACGGCCACCATTGAGATGTCATGATTTTACTTATATTTGACCAGTGACAAGCGTAAATTCATGCGTACTAGAGTCAGAGACGGATGATGGACTCATATTAATTAAAATGCATTTCTGCAAACCTTTCAGTCAATCCTTGTATTGAAACATTTTAACCAATTGATATATTGGCATTTGTGTTCTAGTGCAGTGGTTAACTTTAACGAGAAACGGACCGAATGATTTTCTTTTAAATTGGGGGACTGGAGGAAAAACAATCCTGTTGGAATACTATTTAATATTAATATTTCGTATGTAATGTAAACAAATATACAAAAATTAAGAGCTGGGTGACCCGTCCGATAATTAGGGGTTTTCAATAACATTTGAGATTTTGGGCAAAGGTTTTCGTTATGTTTTTTCTTCTCAAGTTGATTTCGGACAAGAAATCCCTCATTAGAGTTTATCTCGGGTTATTTCGTGTTATAAAGCTATTACGTTACTGTTGTATTATTAGTTTTGGGCTCGTGCAGACCTCTAGCCAGCCCTAATCTAAGACATAACTTGGGACGCCAATCCACGAAACAAATGAAAAATCAATCGATGAATTGTCCTGAAGTGATTAAAAATTGAAATCATCATAAATTGAATTTACTAAACATTCTTATATTTAAAGAAAAACTGAAATCAACAATAATAATAAATTGTTATTCCATTCAACCACCAGGGCGGTATTATAAAATGGAAGTTGTAGGCAAATGATAATAATATGCACGACAGATTACAATTGTTTTCCCGTTCATAGTTTCAGTTATTAACAACAACAAAAAATGATCGTAAGCCAAGTTAAATATCTCTATTTTTGATTGATGGCATTCAATATTTTATGGCAGTGCTCTGCAACCTTTTATCTTCCACGGCACACCAACGTTTCTTCAAAATTTCGCGGCACAACACAAGTAAAAATGTGCATAATATACAGAAATTAAATTAGTTTGTGTTTATATATGATATAAACCACAAAATAACCATAAGGATAAGATTTTTTTTTATTATTAAAATCTCTTTACCATTTTTATTTATGGACTGTCTTCTCACTTTGGAATCTAAAAAAATCTATTTTTTTAAATAACTACCCCCATGAAAGCTAAGAGTGGGAAATAAGATATTAATTGAAATAAAAAGCTTTAAAGAAAACATGGATTTTTTTCAATGCATTTTAATGATCCCTGGATGTTAAAAGTTATCAATAATTAATAATTGGTAAAAAAAATAATCGTAAATTTAAATTAAAAAACATTTAATTAATACACCGAATTGTTAATTCTACTACTCTGGTTATCATAAGCTCATTATTAGCTGTTCCAAATGTTAAAAACGGTCAAAACATTTATATTTAAGATGTGGGTACATGCTTAGACAAATTTGTAATGATAATTATAAAGAAATAATTCATCTGTACTCTTAAACGATATTTTAAAATATAAAACTGAATTTTCGCAAGGTGCGCGAAACATTCTTGCGCAGACTGTACAAATAACATATTCTTTCAACCAAAAAATAATTATTTCTGTTTCTCTATGATAGTGTCTTCAGAAATATTTTGTAGTATCGACCAAACTATTTGTTTTTTTTCGTTTATTAGAGATTCGCTCCGCGGCACACCCAGCATCGCCTCGCGGCACACCGGTTGCGGAGCACTGTTTTATGGTACGGTATTATTTTTTTAATAATGTAAACCGGGTCCTATGGCGCAGCGGTTAGCGTTGTGGGCTTCCGTGCCGGACTACACGGGTTCGAGAACCAGTACGAACAGATTTTTTTCGATCGATTTATCGATTTCTGTTCGAAGGCATGGGTGTTTGTAATTTTTGAAAAAATCCCTCCCACCCTTTCCGATCCTTTGATAATTGGGTGTAGCGAGAGCGATAAGCTAATCACTAGCCCTGCCCTAGCATTATCCTTATATCCCTACTACTCTCTTTGAATAAGAGAGGTTGAGCGACTGAATAACAAAGAGTTCTCGTAGAAGAAAACAAACTGTTGATATGCTCCACATTGTGAGCGGACATGGATAAAAAAAATCTGTATACTATCTATATATATAAAAATGAATGTTTGTTTGTTTGTTTGTTACCTATGCGCTCCTATACCGCTCATCCGATTGCGATAATTTTTTTGGGGAAATGTTATGCGGACGCCAGAATAGGTTTATGAATCAGCGGTGGGCTCCCAATGCGTTAATTTGTTTGTTGATCTGGTATGCGTTTCTATACCGTTCATCCAACTAAGATAAAATTTTGGTGAGTTGTTGTGCGAACGCCTGCAAATGTATATGAATCAGCGGTGGGCTGCCAATACTTTAATTTGTTAGTTTGTCCCTTATGCGTTCCTGTTCCTATACCGTTCATCCGATTGCGATAAAACTTTGGTGAGTTGTTGTGAAAACACCCGCAACGGTATCTGAATAAGTACAGCCAGCGGTGGGCTTCCAATACGTTAATTTGTTTATTCCGTATTCGTTCCTATACCGTTCATCTGATTGCGATTAAGCTTTGGTGAGTTGTTTTGCGGACACCAGCAAAGGTTTTTGAATCAAAACATACAACGATGGGCTGCCAATACGGTAATTTGGTAGTTTTTCCTTTATGTGTTCCTGTTTCTATACCGTTCATCCGATTGCAATAAAACTTTGATGATTTGTTGTGCGGACGCCCTCAAAGTTTTCTAAATGAGTACAGCCAGCGGTAGGCTGCCAAGGCGTTTACAAGGGGCTCGCTGTATATCAAAGCAATTCTCGGTATTCTAGGAAGCAGTGTGTTTTTTATCACTCTGATGGACTACTTAAATAAGCAATCGATTTTTACTTAATACATTTACAATATGTACCAATATGCAATTTACTGTAAACTCGTCAATGTGAATGGCCGAAAATGTAATACTGTGTATGCTGATGCTGTCATAGATAATGTGTGTAAGTCAGAAATTGCAGTTATGTACTCATTTAATTTGAGAATATTGTTTTCTCTTAAATTAACAAGGGGCTGGCCAACCTTAGCAAAATTTCACAAAGGGCTTGCGCGAACCCCTCTGAGCTTCCTCCAGCCCACCTCAGAGTGCAGCCATTTTACAATGAAAAATTTCGCCGAATAAAGCGATCTGTATGCCACGGCTGTCAGTTCATGGAAAATTATCGGTCGCGAAAAGTGAATTTTGGACCCGTTGATTGGCTATTTTTAGGATTCTCTGTGGCGCATTTTCTAAGAATTATCGCCTTTTCTGGTGACCTTTCTCAATTTAGCAAATGTGTGTATTTGATATAGTTTAGCGTTAGTTCGCGTGTATTTTTGGATGGCTGTCGAACAGCGCATTCAGCACTGAAATTGCATTTTAATACAAATCACTGAGACACTAACGTGCAATATCAAAAAAAATCGGAATGGGTGAAGTACTTCAATCATGCCAACTCATAATATGAGACGAATGTACTATGGTGCACAAATAGGCATTGTAAGCACTACACTATGACCAAAAGATTTGAGAGGAAATGAATCGTGGTTTTTGGTAGCGCGCTTATTTTATTGTCTAGTGATTTTTGACAAACTATCAGTTTTACCACGTTCAACAACTGCTGATGAATTAAATGCATGTCTCAAATTATCTTTTGGCTTTTAAGGCCAGCATGCGTGTAGAACTACAATATGACACATCCGCTGAACGTTTCGCAAAATAATTGTTGGATATTGGGAATAGAAAATTGGAAATAGATGAATCCACACAATGTATAACATTGCCAACAAATTTCTGTAAAATTAAAAAATAATAAGAGAATTGATTCACAAAGTTTTCCCAAAAATATCGCAATAAATTCTTCTGAATTCTTAAATTCACTTGATTAGCCAGCCATGCCGTCACACGTTTTAACATTGAAAATTGGCGTACCTATCATTCTTATCCGAAAAAAAATTCACCACTTTGCAACGGTGCCAGACATTCAGTGAAGAAGATAATGCACAATATCATTGAAGCTAAACAAATTTACAGGAAAAATTAAAGAGGACAATGTACTGTTGCCAAGCATCTCAACGATTCCAACAGATATGCCATTCGAATTTAAATGTTTGCAGTTTCCGGTGCGACTCGCACTTGCAATGACCATCAACAAAGCAAAGGGACAATCGCTACAAGGGTGTCAATTAAATTTAGAAAATCTATGCTTCTCACATGGACAGCTGTATGTGGCCTGCTCACCCGTTGGAAAACCTTCAGATCCATTCGTATACGCACCAGACGGAAAAACAAAAGATATCAAAAAGCACTTCAATAAACAGAATAAAAACACAAACACGTTCTTTCTTTGAGTGGCATTGCAACGCATGCCAGGTACTCGATAGTATATAATATATGTTTATGAATAACTTGCAAAACAATTTTTTTAAATTTAATAAATAAAAAAAAATAACAAATATAATTTAAAATAATGATTTTATTTTTATGCTGCACCTCAGGTCCACACCTGGGGGCTTTTCCGCATGCGTGCAATTACCCCCCCCCCCCATTGAAGTATGTAAAAAATCTAGCATCCGATTTAAAAGGTACATATGCTACGTCAGATCACTATGAAACGCCAACCCGTGTTAAACGAGATCAACATATATACCAGAAATCGGTAATAATAAGATTCTCAAAAAATCTTTCGTATTTTTTTAAAAATGTTTTGTTTTTATATAATATATAGCAAGGGGGCGAAGCTGGTATTTTTAAAAACTTTAATAAGAAGTTTACAGTATTATAAAATTTAAAACGCACACTTAAAAGTAATATCTAATGAATCTACTTGAAAAATAGTAAATCCATAATCATATAATAGGCGCGACACAACTTTGCATTCGATTACCTGGCTGGGGCACGCGAGGGTGGCAGACTGAATGGCAGGCATTATAATGAGTAAAAAAGTTGTAATGGTAAGTGAATAAATTAAATGAGTTCATTCTGCTCCGGGTAGCCAAATAATCTGGAACTTGCTCTCTCAATAACCAAGGTACCTAGCAACTACTAGAACCTAGCCAATAATGGTAGCTCTTGGTCAAGGAGACCGCAATCATTTCAATGTAATTTGCACATCGTTCTATTAGGGCGGCTTTACGGGAACAATTTACACCCGACCTTTCTCCGTAATAAAAAAAAGGATTTAGACCAACCATCCGTAATAAACGTAAACTTTTCAAAATTTAAATTCAAAAGAAATTGCATTATGTAAACTTCTTAAAAAAAATCTCGTTTGCTTCGGCTGGCCCTAAAATCACCGCCCGTGTGTGTTGCACGCGGGCCTGCATTACCTAATAAGTACATTTTGTAACACGAATAGTGGAATAACCATCAAATTTACGTAATCATCAATAAGTAAGACATTGAAGGCGAAAATCAGTTTGCTTACTACTTATTTCACATTGAATTTTAAGTTTTATTTGAGAACAAGCAGTGGCGGATTACCCATAAGCGAATGAAGCGCGCGCTTAGGGCCTCCGAATCTTAGGGGCCTCAAACATGGCCTATATTATATAATCCGTATATTTTTTGTTCAGATTTTTAAACATTTTTATGGAGTCTTCTGACGTTCTTATGTTATCCGAAAAACAGCGCCTCCAAATTTTATTGCGCCTGGGGCCTCCTATGTGTTTAATCCACCACTGAGAACTAGTAAGTGTGTGTTGTATTGTTGTTGTAGGTAGATTGCACACATGATTAAGCTTACTGTTGAAAAATTGTTGCACCGAGTGTATATAGCATTCAATGGAGACATTTTTTCAGTGTAAGCGGATTCCCGCATCGTGTAAAGTTTCCCCGAAAGGATTATGAATTCTAGTGAAGCCGAGTGATGCACTTGAGAAGCGATTAAGATTAATGTAAATATGTCATGTACAATTTGTTGAGTACCTTTTCGGCTGACATAACGTCACATCGTTTTGATTATTTCATACTGAATTAGCAATGGTGTGCTGCTAAAATTTTATTAACCGGCTCGCACATTGGTCGTAAGAATTTGCCGATTTGCCCAAAATATCAGCGTGACTCGTTTGTTTTTTAGCTCTTCCGCAAATTTTCGGAGCACAGATGTTTACGGATATACTAATAACCTTGATGAGCTTAGGAACCGACTCTCCGAACCATTTTTTTAGGAACCGGCTCGGCAGAGCCGGTGCGGACCCATGGCAGCACACTACTGTGTATAAGTATTTTTACCTATGTCGGCCATCTTGCATTGTGACGTCAGACGCAAACATATATTACTACTGAAAAATCATAAAATGTAAATATGAAAAAGTTACGGCAACGTCGATGCTATGTATGCATTATTATTTGCCTATATTCAATATACCGCACTGGCACGGTTATAAGACTTATGTTTATTCTTATTTTGTTGTTTTTTTTAATTTCTATGCGTCTTAAAAGTTTTTAAAAAAAGTAGCAGTCTTGGCGATATGTACGCGAATGTAGAAAATACCAGGACGTGTCAGTTTCTTGCGAAAAAGTCACGTAGAAAATTGTGGAATTCTCTTAAAAGAAATGGAACGGAAGACGATATCTCGAGAGGCTGGCAACAATGACTCTAGAGTCGATATAATGGTCGAACCGTGAATTTTAAGAAGCTTAAGACAAAAATGAATCATCTCAACACAAATGTTATGTTAAAATCTATCTAAAAATACATAAGGTACACTTAAAGCCATTTCGCATAATATGAAAATGATATATAAAAAGCAAACACGGTAAATGAACAAGAAAAAAACATTCCAATCATTCCACATGTCACAGAAATCAAACCTGAAAAGCGATAAATTCGATGAAAATGTGTTCTTTTATATTGAGTGTGAAGAATATATTCTTGTGTTCAATTGGAAAAGAATTGCGATGAAAAAAATAGATTATAGATAAAACTTATAATTAAAACGTGAAAAACACGTTGTTAATTACTAACGTTGCAAAGTGAACATAGCGGTTTTTGCTTTTATACGCCTCATATCTTTGTATGACTTCTCTTGCTTTTTATTATACTAAATTAATACGGTGTGGCGTCGATACTTTTACACTATTATATGTATCGGTCTCATATTTTAAAATCCATGTCCGCTCCCAATGTGGAGCATATGGCTTCCTATTGGAGGTATTTCAACAGTAGTTTTTCTACGAGAACTGTTTGTTACTCAGTCGCTCAACCTCACTTTTTTTCAAAGTGAGTAGTAGGAAAAGAAGGATAAGGCTAGAACAGGACTAGTGGTTAACAAGTCGCTATAGCTACACCCAGTTATTAAAGGATCAGAGGATGGGAGGAGAGGAAATAATGTGATTTGACATCACAAACACCCAGTCTTCGATCGCAACATTGAATTGAATAATTCTCAAATTCTCTGTGATCTGACCGGGAATCGAACCCAGACCTGCGTGATCGGTAGAGCAAGCTCTAACCAACTGGGCCACAGCAGAAGACTTAAATAAATTTGACCACGTAATATACGGTATACGCAGAATCAATCGTTTTACTTTGTTTTTATCATCTTCCCACTTCCGCGATAAGATGTCATTGAATGAAAATAAAACTTCCATAGTATAGGATCATTAAAAACGCACATTCATATGGTATGCCATTGAGCAAATTACCACAGTGGTATTAATGTTACACCGATAAAAAGGCACAATAACATAATAATTCTGCGAATCTTCGTTGTTGTCATTTTCACATGGCACAGTGCAGGTGGCGCGGTGCCGGCTCGTGTCATTTGCCTTCTACGATACTCGGATGTTAATTGAAGAGATCGGATAGTGGTGGGAAGTTGCAAATTCTATTTGCACAACCGTAATAATAATATCTATACATGTGATGAGTCAGTGAGATGCAAACATATTGAAAGACCGACTTCAAAGTCGTAATATAATATTTTTCAAAATATAGAATATAGAATTTCGCGTTAAGACTGTTTTTTTGATCTGCTTAAAACAATTTATTGAACAAAATATTAATTATGAACTGGCCGCTCGGAACTGCTTGAGATCATCTGTAACGACTGTTCAAAATAAAGCCGAAAACGGTTGATTTTGGCATTAGAAATCACTGTCAGAATACTGTATATTGATTGCAGTGGCGTCCGAATTTTAAGGGCCTCAAAAATGCATTTTCGTTTCCAAATATTTTTTAGATTTCAATGTTTATTTATTTTACATGTAACACTTTTAATTCAGAATATTTATTGCAAGAAGTGAGGCCCTAACATTTATACCTATCTTTGGTAGTCCTCTTTTAAATACCGAAAGTCAACTAAAAAGTCTCACGAACGCTACGAAAAACACCATTATTTTAGGTGACCCATAAATAACGTCATGTTAATTCATCTATACGAAATCATTATTGGCAATGGAGTTTTTATAAGTAGGAAATATGGTATCCAGTCCCGGAAGGATCCCGGGATTGGGCACTAAACATGAAACCGTATATAAATTGAGAAAACTTTTGGTGTCATGGAATTTTTCATTTCCAATTTCAAAAACCCAGGATGTGTTTTGTTGTTTTTTATAGGTCTTCGGAGAATATCTAAATCTCAAAACCCAGGAATTTATCGTCTTGCCCAAAACGTCAGCGTGACTCGTTATTGTTAGCTCTTCCATGTTCAAAATCTTATATATTTACGGATTTGCTAAAAAATTCTCAATCCCGAGATTGGTACGATCGCGTTCCCGGGATTTCGGAAAATAAACAAATTAAATTCAATAAATCTATGTTTCGTAAACCACTATTCCTACCTTAGCTCTATCCTTATATCCCTGCTCTCTTCGAAAATGAGAGGATAAGCATCTGGTTTACAAATAATTCTCGTAAAATAGGATAGAACATTTTATATAGCTGACGGTTTCTTAAAATAATCCACCATTGAAAGGCTCATCAATTCTGGAACCTGTCAATATTCACAATGGCAAATTTTAATTATTTCAAACAATTTTATTAATTTGCAAGTATTTTGGTTTCTTTTCATTCAAATTTTTCAATACCGAAATATAGGTTTAAAACATGTGAGCATGCCGATAAAAACACCTCAAATACTAGGACCCCGTTGTCGGTAATACCAGTCCACAGTGGAACATCGTGCGACTTTTGTTATGTTTCATTCTGTAGTAAGAACATTAGAAGGACACACTTACAACGAGTTCTCGTTGCTCCGTTTAAATCTTTTTATATTGTTTAAAAGATGAAAATGTGATGGATTGACAGGTGGTCCTCTGATGATCTGAAAATTTTACATTCAACCATTGTAATCAATGCTACTAAACAACTCATTGAATATTAAAATATTAGAAAAGCCTTTACAAGGATAGGCTAATAACTATTTATGAAGTTAAACAAGTGATAAGACAGTATATTAACCAAATAGGTATATCCTGCATACGCTTAAAAGGCTAACAACAATTCTTCGTTGTTTTGTCAAAACGTTTTTATTGTGTCAATCAAGTACTATGATATCTTTCATACTCTTAAAAAGCCGAACATGTGATTGACTGACATGTAGTCCCCTATTAATCTGATTATTTTGCATTCAACAATTTTTAACAAGTCTACTCAACAACTCCTTGTACATTATAATCTTAGAAAAGCCTACATAAGGATAGACTTACAACAGGTTCTCGTTGCTCCGTCAAAATCTTTTTATCAAGTCAAAAAAGTGATGACATACAATTTACCAATTCATTGAAAGCCATCAGATGGAGGGACTAACAACTCGTTGTCCTCGTTGTTTCGTCAACATCGTTTTATTATGTCGAAGAAGTGATAAGATAGACATATTTGCCAAATAAGTCTATCTGGCATATTTTTAAAAAACCGACCATGTGTTCCTCTTATAATCTGAAAATGCTACATTGAAGAATTATAAATAATTCTATATAACAAGTCCTCGTATATCATAGGAAAGCCTTCAGAGGGATAGACTCCTTGTCCTAGAAGTTCTTGTTGCTCTGATATAATCTTTTTATGAGGCCGAACAAGTGATAAGCTGTTATATTAATCAAATGTTATATCTTGCTTACTCCTCGTAAAGCCAATCGTGTGATTGGCTGACAGATAGTCCTCTTTTAATGTGTTTTTTTTTCAACAATTTTAACCGATTGTACTTGACAATTTCTCATTTATAGTATATCTTAGAAAAGCACTGAGAGGGCTAGACCAACAACAAGTCCTCGTTGCTCTGTCAAAACTTTTTGAATGTTACAGAAAAGTAAAACGATTAATTAAACGAAAATTGAGGAATACACTAATAACGAGTCTGCGTTGGTCCGTCAAAATCTTTTTATCATGCCAAACAAGTGATGGGGTAGACATATTTGCCAAATAAGTATATCTTGCATATTCTTAAAAACCTGACCACATGATTGACTGGCAGGTAGTCGTCTTATAATCTGATAGACTTTTGGTTTTTTCACACATTTTTGATACTTTTTTACGCGATATCAAATTATACGAAAGTGAGGTTTTTTTACGCGTTTTTTTAATAGGCGCTATTTTCTGGAACCAATGTATCGCGTAAAAAAAGGACGACTCAACAGCCTTGGTTATAGGGGGAACCACGAGAGGGATCATTTGTATTATATGTAACCGTATTGCAGAGCGCTTACCGTAAAATTTACTTAATGTTACATATGTGATGTCGTCATAACAACGCAAACTATAATATTACGTTTAACTAACATTATTAATGTTTGTTGGACAAGTAACAAAATTTGAATAGAATAAAAATACAATTACAGTGGAACCTCTTATAACGAGTAATTCACATAACGAGCAAAACAGATTGTGAAAAAAAATGCTCCCTTAACCAGCGACATTTTGCATGAGTGATGCAGAGTTTTGGAAAGATCACTTTCACATCGTTGCTTGCCTCAAGATGATTGGCAAGGCGTGGGAAGGGGTTACCAAGAGAAGCCTCACTTCAGCTTGAAAGAAACTTTGCCAAGGAGCGTTGTCGAATGTGATTTTGAGGGGTCTAACAGTACCTGTGAAGTCTACAGTCAATGAGATTGTATCTTTGGCCAATGCCATGGGACTGGAGGCAGATAACAACGATATTGATGAGCTTGTGAAAGAGTAAGTCAAGAGCTGACCACCGAAAAGCTTATGAAGCTGCATTGTTTTTCACAGCAAGAAGTTATGGAGGAGTGTTTGTTAGTGGAGGAGGAGGAAGTAGCCGAGCAACAATCTTCTGGCGCAATAATAGAAAAGCTGAAAGCATGTGAAACTGTTCCATCGTACACTGAGAAGCATCACCCTAAGGAGGTGGCTATGCGTCTTACAAATTTATTCAATGATAATTATGTCACATTTTCACCAAATTTTGAAGCGTCGGCAAAACAAATGTCCGCTAGTAAAAAATAATCAATTATTTGTCATAAACTAGTCGATTTTTTACCTTTTTTTAAAAATCGAAATCGCATTCCAGGTTGTTACGCTCCTTAACAATTTATTAGTTTGTAATTTTACATTAATACACGTTAAAAAATGTTTTTTTTCCGGCATGGAACGCATTATTGTATTTTACATTGTTTTATATGGGAAAAATTGTTTGGCTTAACAAGTGTTTCACATAACGAGTAAGATTCTGGAACGAATTAAACTCGTTATGAGAGGTTCCACTATATTTACTTCGTTCCTCGGCTTAAAAGATTAACGGCTGAATATATTTTTTTATTTTAATACTACGAAATACTTCTTACGATTTAAATATTTATTTATATAAATAATTTTGAATGCTACTTGTGTGGTTATCTCCGAGGAATTTTATATAGGTCATTTTAAATCATTATAATTTTAAATAATACAAAATAGACAGAGATGAGCAAATATCAAAAATTGACTGAAAAGGCTATTGGATGTGTAATTATTATTTTAATTGTTATTTGTTTATCGTAAAATGAAAAGGGACACACATAGGATACCAGCTGGCGGCAATGCACGATGTGTTTGATGTAATAATATTGATTTGAAACATTAAAAAATCCAGGAAAAAAGTTGCCGAATACGAATACGTTTATGTAATCGATTCATCCTATTATTTTTACGTATATCATCCTACTTTTTAACATTGAACATTTTATATTAGATGAGAAATTGGAAATTTTGTCTAATTATTTTATCAAAAATACATTGAATGCGTCGTTACTTTACTTGAAAAACTTTCATTCATACGTGTTCCATAAAACATAAAAAAAACACAGTTAATAATGTAAGATGAAACCAAATAACGCAAACAAGATACGATGTCATTTACAAAGTGAATAATAGACATGATATTTATAAGTCGTAATTTTAGTTTTATGATTTCACATTTGAAAAAAGATTTTACTATTTATTATTCATTCCAGAATATTTACCAAAAACACTAGTTGCATTGTAATCACATCATTTATATTTTGTTTGTATTCGACTAATACTGGAAACTGCTTTGACGAGATAAATGGACTGTCAAATTTATAAAACGTATCATGCAAACAATGCAGTACAGCGATTGCTACATGATAATTTCTAGAAATATACATATTTCATATAAAATTGTAAAACATAAACTGTATTTAGTGTATTTTGTTTAGGTGTGAGATCACTAGTTCCATTTTCATTGTTTTTAGTCCGAGAGCCACACTGGCAGTTCTATAAAAATCAAAATATATTTTGGGTAAAGTAAATGAAGTAATCCAGCGATTTCTAACCTGGGAGGCGTGGACTATTGAAAAGGGAGGCATGAAGAGTCCAGATTATTTATTTACTCTTTAAAACGTGTCTTTATTACTATGCGAAATAAAGAATGGGGAGGCGCGAAGATATTTTTTTCTTCAAAGGGAGGCGCAGTAACACACAGGTTGGAAGCCACTGAAGTAATCAATCAAATAACACCGTTACTTAACCATTACAATCAACAATAATATGAAAAAAAAACAAGTTTAACGCACTTATATTAAAGTCAGTAATATTTACTGATTGAATACGATTGATTAAGCGTCGCGGGCGAATATTAATTTTAAATAAAATATTAGTCGAACTTATATAGAAGGGATGTCCAGTGCGTCAACCGCGAAGGTAAATTTGGTCGAACGCAAACTTATGTATGTATATTCATTGTTCTTTCATAATAATATAATAACAATCGATAACAGTCCATCGCCGTCAATAATTTTTATAAATAAGTAAGTACACAAAAAAACGTGACTACTTCTGTTATATTCGTACAATATTTTCAATAGGTTTTTTAAATAATCGATAAGGTACAATTGATTAAAAAAAGAATTTGTAAAAAAGAATAATATTCTTTCATCAGTAGTATTTTGTATGTATGTTTAACATTCAGCCAGCACTGTGGATTCGGAGTCGTAAAAAAACGTGCTTCGACTCTTTTTTTTTTTTAAATATATTAAAATAAAAAAAAGTTATGCATTTTATTAAGTATGAAAAATGCGATATGATTTAAGAGAGACTAGTTTTTTGAAATTTATATTTTTATATGGGGTTATATTTTTTATCAGTCAGAGCCGCAGTTTTTTTTAAGATTCCACAACCTTTTTTAAGAAAATACATATTTTCAATATCGTTAGAACCACCCAAAACCTTTAATTTATGTACGTTTACTTCGTCTTTTTGCACGGTTGTTTGACATGGAACGTATCCCCGTTGTAAAACGAGGTTAGGAGTGTATTTTTGCGTTATTAGAGTATTCAGCAAAATATTTGCACATAATATACTTTTTGTGTAATATACAAATAAATTTCTCACGGAAGTTAAATCATCGCAACGATGACCCTCCCTTAGATCCGTCTATGGTATCACGTAATGATATAATCAAATAAATACCATGAAAAGAATCATTGGTAGGCAACTGTTTAGTTTCAGTAACAGGAGTCATTCAATTTTCTCGAAGGCTATCTAATTTCACACAAAGAAATACTTGGTACCCAGTTCTTGGAAATGTTCCTTTATATGACAACTGGCGCGTTATATAGCTAAATACCGTGTTGTATTATTTGCAATTTGCACAAAATATTTTATTAGTTTTAGTTATTGATAGAACACGGCTATCGTTCCCGGCATGTTGAGTTTCTGGTATTGATTAATGAATGGGGGGGGGATAAGATGAGTACATGAATACATTAAAAAATAAATTTATGATTGTGAATGACGGTACAACGGCAATAAATATCTCTCGCTCCAATTGTTTGTGACGAATGTTAGTTTCTGTCTGCCCGTTCCATTATACATATTTGTAAACATTTTGTTGTGGGTCCATGCAATCAGTAAAACCACAAATTGGGCAATTTCAACAATGATTGAAATCATAAATGTCACATAAGTAGTAATTTTTCAATTATAATTTTGAATACTCCCATAATTCATTTGATAAGTATTATTTATGGATCTTTAATGCTCCATCATTTTAACTGTCATGGACGTATGAAAAAACCGAATTCAACACAAATCGCATTTTTGTATGCAAAATTTTATCAACACTGCGTATGATTTAAAATTCATTATACGTAATTTAAAAATGCAACATAGTTAAGCTATTATAAAGCATGAAAGTCAAATTCCTAAAAAGAGATTACGACCGTGTTATTATTCATATTTTTTGGACATTTTTAAATTTAAAAAATGATCATTCAAAGTTAACCTTTAGCCTAACTGTAGTTGTCATGCATAACATATATTATATTAAATATTCCCTTCATTACTCAGTTTCAAATTAAAGTGTTCAAATCTCCGATCAGACAATTTGTCATATGGTTTTATTAATCGTTTTTTGACAGTGTTTTTTTTTAAATGGATATTTGTTGTACTTTGTATTGGTTAAATTTTAAATATAGTTACGTCTTACATACAATAAAATATCTAATGTTACCGTTAAAAGTAGCGAGAGTGATTAGCCAACCACTCGTTCTATCCTAGCTACGAAGGCAAGCTACTCAGCATTCAGTAAATTTGCGGCGTAATATGGAAAAAAGAGTAGATTTACTTACATCCATAGTACTTCCGTTTATTTTATAGGGCAATTTTTCGCATACTAAGTGCAAGCCGCTTGCAAGCCGCTAGACGAAATCTGTTAATATACATAACTCCGTTAGGAGGTCATTCGTTGCACATTGGAAGCGGACATTAATAAAAAAAGTCATCAATGTGAATAAAAAAATATGGTAATGTATGAATATAAAACATGTATATATAATGAATATCATACAAACAGTATTACTAAATGTATACATGTAATATTTTTCTACTATTTTTGGCAGTAAACATTTTTTACAGCATCATAAAGTTTTTGCACTTCTTAATCAAAAATATAGGGTTGAAGTTTATATTCAACATATGTACATTTAAGAAAGTTATTTGTACAAAATTATCCAAAAATAAGATAAAAACAGAAATCGATATGCCAATATTTTTTATACATTAAATGAAAAGTAAAATCACTCAGGAAACAGCAAGAAGTAAATTTTATTCAAACTATAATACATATCTATTGTAAACATTTAACAACAACGTTTTAAACATAACCGCATGATGAGATAAACACGTGAATTTTATTTCGTATGGTAGTTTGTGTTCATTTACTGTTGTGTGCTAAGTGGAAACTTTTCCATATTGTTCATTTAACTATACTAAGAAATCGCCACATTTTTTTTTATTAATGCTCGAGTGTAAAAAAATATGAATATGAATTCATTTTATGTCCCGATTTTACTTTGGATGTATTTTTTGATCGGTTGTTCACTTTTATTAACTCATATATTAAATCGAGGCTCTTCAAACTTTTTAGCCTAAGGGCACACTGACTGCTCCGCTTAGTCCCGAGTAGGGAATCCAATCCCGGGATCCGGGATCCCGTCCACTTTTCGATACATTTCAATCCCGGGATAAGAAGATATGATCCCGAATATTTATGTATTGATTTACTTATCAAACAGAAGCGTGTTGGTTTTCAAGTCGAACGGATGTTCATGCACATAACATACAAAGCCCATTTTAAATCCTTTGCGATAACAATTACCGCTAAAGAAAAAGTAATTTGAAACCAAGCATACTTTAGTAAATTATAGTTGAATGCATTTGAAGATAACAAAAACGATATTTATTGTTAAGCTTCACATTTCAATTTTTCTTCGTATCAATATCTTAATTTTTATTTTTTATTTTCAATACCTTTAATGAATGTTATCAGATATCAATTGCTATTTAGTTTATGTAATAAAACACGTGTCAACTAAAGTTTATTTCGGCCAGTTTCTATATGACCAGTATGATAAATATCAGTGGCATGCGAAGAGGGTAGGAGAACAATAACTTTAATTTTTAAATTTATTAGTTTTTGAAAAAATATTTTATTCGACGCTCCCTCCATCTTACAAGAGTCATCAATAACCGCATTTCGTTTAATATATTGTCTAAGACAACTAATATTATTGCAAGAGTTGAAAATCTATTCTCACTTTGACTATTTCTATTGAATGTTCTTATTATTTTCAATGTAAAAAATGATCTTTCTACAAAAGCACTTGTCGCCGGATATGGTAATTATAAAAATATGTTTTATCGGTTCTTTACACAATAAAACCGTATACTAAATGGCAAAACTATTGATGATCTTGTATTAACTTCGGTCATAGCATAAAATAATATTTAAATTACTTAGTATTTCATTTTTATGTTTATATTTTTTATTACTTTATTTAAATTATTGAGAATGTATGTCCACGATAATTTAAGAACTCTTCAATTTTGCAGTCTGAAGTAGGTAGATACTTTTCAGCTATCGACATTAATTATTTTAAGTTATATTGCGTATTTTTACATAATGTGTGCATATTAAGCTTGTTTAATAATTATGGCGCATATTTTTTTTACGAGTTATTAAAAAATCCACTCATTCACCTGTACATCGCGAATAACTGAGATTAAGAGAGGTTTTTGGTAAGGTATTGACAGTCCACAGCTGGTTTTATTATGTAGAATATTTTTTTTAATTTATTTTTCACCAATATTTATCAATTTTTATTTCTTAAAAAAATGTACTGATACCGGGACCAGTCCCGGGGTCGAAAAATTCTAATCCCGAAATCCCGGGATCAACATTTTGGCTCGGGATTGGATTCCCTAGTCCCGAGGGTCAATACTTAGCTAGCTTATCCTACCAGCATACTGTAGTTTTGAATTGTGGGCTTGTCGTTGACGGAATTGTTGCTCGCGAACCGTAGTTTGGTGAGCCGTGTATTAAACAAATAATCGTATGATATTAAATATGATATCCTGTACCTCAGCTTTAATTTAGACTTACCAGGAATCGCTGTTACGGGAATTCCTTAGCGAATGTAGAGCGATACTGTATTTAACATTAGTTCTGTCTTTAAGCAAACATTTTAATCAACAAGCTTTGAAGGTGTTGATTGTTGAGTGTATTGATATTATAGCAGCAATTATTGTTAAATTGACATCTATAGTTCAGAGAAAATGTTTATTTTGCGGATTACACGTACAGTAATGGATGAACTTAAAAGACTTAACTTAACGAGAACGGGTTGGAAACCTGAATTTCTTCCAAAAAATGTTAAATCCATATTAAATCAACTTTGATAATGTTGTTATTCCATTTGTTGTTCTACAAACTGTAACACGTGTTTCGCCTTTAGAAAAAGATTCATCAGACAGAGTGTCGTAAGTCGTAAGGTCTACGAATAAATTAAAAAATGATTCTAAATGTTATAAATTACAAAATAAAAGGTTTTTCTTTTTCTATCAGACTCGGGACAGATAGGTTAAAACTTAATTTTGGAATTAAAGAACACATAAGATGTCTGAAAATAAAAAAATCTGAGTTTGCGAATCATTTGTTAGAAAATGTAGTCTGATGATGTCTCTTACAGAGGATAAAAAAGCTCAGTAACAAAGTCATCCAATTTAATTTTATATTTAAAATAAAGATCCACAAATTTAGCGTCGAATCCATCGATAATATTGTTAAATAAGTTACACAAACAAGTATTTGATACCTTTAATGTCACAATCAATAAATAACTCACTTTTAAGTTGCTCACTGTCCATCCTTGGTGGGAACGCAATATGTTATAAAATTAAAAGACTTATTTGTACTTATTTAACAGTTTTTATATAAAAGAACAGAACCGGTTTCGCTCATCGGGAGGATTCAGTTGGTAATCCCATTTTTTTTGTTTATCCGGCGTTTGTACTATACGTTAACTACGGTTTGTAAATGTTTTAATACCAACCATAAAACGTTTTAGAAAATTAAAAAAAAACAAAGATCTTGAAACCCTTATAGTAGAGAAAAGAATTTTACGACGATGCAACAACACGGTACTAAATATAAATAGACTAATATGTGCATAGAAAGATAAATTTGAGGAATGTAGGTGGTTTGAATTGCAGGATAGTTATGGCCTTTTTCATGACTATGTTACTTCATAAGGTTCAATAGTTTTATGACAATTGTAATTGGAACAGTTAAAAAAAGCGTCGAGAGATTAACATTCAAATATCAACCTTTTTTGTGTAAGTGTTTTCTATAAAATATATTATTTTCTTAACTAGACTGTTATATTGCCATTATCAGTCTCGCTAATATCGGAGCTTTTAGCGAACGCGTCATTCTCTTGCGGTTCACCACATTTTATGAAGTGAAGAAGATATAAGAAAATTCTAACCGATTGGGCACATATGATGTGTTGATATCTTTCCCGTGCGTTCAAATTTCTTTTGAAAAAACAACCGAATATTAACATGATAAAATATCAATTTAGAGTGAAATGTACAAATATAAAGTAATATGGAAACACTATGTATCTATAGTTCATATTCCAATAATTGTAAATAAAATGATCCGCTTTGCTCGGCCAGTGAGTCTTTTTTGAAAGAATACTTGTGGAAATTTAACGATAAAGTTTGACAGAAAACATTAATATTTTTCTTAACAAACTTGTTTGAATGGCTTTTAATTTTAACTTTATTGTACTTATAATTGACTTTAAAATAAAATTATAGCTTAACGAATGTTATATGAGCCATATTCGATGCATTTATGTACATATATTATTTATCATAGAGAAAAATGACATGTTAGATCTAAATATAACATCTTCATTATAAGTCATTTAAAAATAATTAATATATAATCATTATGCAAGCATGTGAACTCTAAAATTATAGATTATAGCCACAAATCGCCCATAATTGTTTGTAAATGAGAGTTGATAAGAAGTCTTACAACAATGATGGCTTCAAGCATTTATTATTTAATTGTTAGTGATATTAGTCATAGGTCAAAGCGTACAAATGCAAATTTGTGATTCAATTTACCATTTCGGCAATATTTACTTAGTAAAATTTCATTGTATTTTTATAAAGGAAACTAGTTTTTTCTCTAACAAAGAATTATTGCGTTTAACTTGAGAGATTTTTTGATGTAGTATAATTTTAATGTAGGCTTCTTTTTGGGATAATCAAAACTATTTAAAGCTGGAATTTATTTTTATTGACCGGATGCATTTTTACGAAAATTTTAAATAAATGCTGAGCTAGTTTTTAGTTGAATATGTACTTATGTTTGACAATAAAAAATAATATTCAAATACAAAAACTAGATTATGAAGTTTTTTTTAATCTTATATCAATATTATCACGTCCAATTGGTAAAAAATGTTGATAAAATTAATACATAAACGCCATTTTACCATTCTCTAATAAAACATTTAAATAATTTTGATATAATTATAAACCTTTATTTTTGTGTACACTATTTAAAAACATTAGGAATCATTTCAGTTCACTGTTACAAAGTTTATTTTATTTTTTAATGCAATACCTTTCCGCCAAAAACTCTCTAGGGACACGTCAAAAGAATGTTTCTTGCTATCAAATTTGAATAGACGTCGACAAAAATCGTTTCTTGGATTTCAAAATTAAAAAATAATACAATTTAGTTCGCTCTTGAAATAAAAATGTATCGTTCAAATAAAGTCAACATTCAAAAACAATATAGACCAAAGACTATTGAACGTGAATCTAGTATGAGTTTTACATTAAAAAGTATTTTATGATGCCAAACGATTGTTACCTATCCAATTACAAATGTGTGTTTTCGACACAACCATGTTCATTTTAAATATATTTTTGTATTTTGACTCACAGAAATGCCTTAGAAAAATAATAGTTTATTAAATATAAATTATAGCTCGACTTAACGATGTTGTCTCGCTTAACATGTTTGTATGCATGTTTTTGTATTCCACTAGAAATTTATATAAGTTATCAAAAAATTATAGTCAACTATTTCCACTTCCATTAGCTAATGGTTCAACTTCGACTATTTGGGATATGTTTAAGGTTAGAAATTTGTGATATATAATATGTTATAGAATATAAATAATGAATGCTAAAGTAAGTAAAAAAACTTGTACAATTGGCTGATAAAGGTATCGTTCTGTATTGTCTTTTGCGTCTTTCTTAAAAGCAAACGGGATATAAATTGTGTGTTTAAGTTGGGTAATATTTAATTAGCTTATCTCTAGACAAAGCAATGTCATCGATCTAAGTTCAATCTATACATTTCTAATCAAATGAAAGGCAAACAAGTATTCAATAACTTACTTATACACCAATCAGCAAGAGGTGAACGAACACTATTTTTTTTTCCAAATAATGAACACAAATTATCAATTCGTATCCGCAACATAAAACTCCTTAAATCGATTGGTATAACAATTTCGTTCTAATTAAAGCATATCTAAGTCGACAAAAGATGTCCTTGATTTAAGAATTGTTTTTTTCTTTGCCTTTTTGTCATTTATATAAAAAAAAATACAAAACAAATCACAATTATTTTATTGTAAAATTAACTCGGTGAAGTTGTTAAAAATCTCAAACTATTACCTTATAACTTTTTCAACTAATATGTAATTAGTTATTCATCTAACGTTCGTTTATAAATTGCTTTGAAAGAATAAATAGTTTTATAAAAGCGTGTTAGAGTCAAGATAATTAACAAATAATAAACAATAAAAATAATAAAACATTTTTAGTACTTTTTCCACATAAAATTTATTAGATCAGGACCGGTTTCGCTCATGATGAGCATTGTCAACTGATCAGTTGACAATGCTCATCATTAGCGAAACCGGTCCTGATCTAATAAATTTTACGTGGAAAAAGTACTAAAAATGTTTTATTATTTTTATTATAATGCCATTCCACCAAGTATTGACAGTGAACACCTTAAAAGTGATAAATAATAAACAATATATGTTTTATTACTGTTAAGGTTTTAACAGTAAATAAAAAATACTTAACGCCAACAGAGTCAAGAACACTTATGATAAAAGAAATAGCAGCAATGCATTTAGTTTCAAGAAAATTAACCAATATACCTAGTTAAAAGTTATTTCGACCGAAAATGCTATCAACTATATTGGATAATTTTTGTGGAATTAAACATAGTAGATCCTCAATCTCACGATCCTCACGAAATCAAAACGCACAATTTCATTTGATTCACATGTTCTTGTGAGCAAAAAAAAACTCAAATGAAATATGTCCAGCATACTTTACGAAATAGAGAAACACCATAAAATCTTGATTCCTGTGTCGAATTGTAACTAAATATTGAAAAACTTAAAAAAATCATAACCAAGGAAGCCACATTAAATATATACGTAGTATATATTATATAAATATACGTTTTTATGAAAACAATTTTTTTTCAACTTTTAATAAATAAGTATTTTTTTTTTTTTCAAAATTGCTTTTTTAACCCAGTCTCTCAAAGATTTCTCTTTAGCATTTTTATTCTGCATAAATTCATCGATCGACATTTGCCGTTGCTCAAAAGATGGACCTCAATTTTTTTTTATGATCTGGATATTTCTAATAAAAATGTTACATTTTTTGGAAATTATTCATTAAGATTTTTATTCAATTAATAATCAGCATAAACGCCATTGACATGTTATAAAAAACGACTTGAATTTGAATCAATAAATGCTTTGATGATGTTTTTTTCACATAACAATATTATTTTATCAACACATTAAATTGAAGAAATTAGCTGTAAGTGTTGCTTTCACTAACACTAGACAAAATCATATCCAATTTACATTGGAAATTAAGTATCTTAGACATTTTATAATAACAAAACACGATTGTTAAAAAAATATATATTGACCAAAACAAGTACAGACAAGACTAACGCGCGGTCTAAAACATTAAATAATGTGGCCCAAAAAGTCATAAATATTGTTTTTTTTTTACTAAGCCGCCTTAGTCGGTATAACTAAATTATTTTTTAATATACTGTTAGAAGTAAAATTTATGAAAAGTAATTCGAAAGTTCACTCAAATATCCCACTAGGTTTTTGTTGCTCTATGTGTGAACATTTAAAAATGTATGCAAATTTACAAAGTTTTATTCATACTCATTCTCTGTATTAAATATTATTAGTGTGGCCCAAAACAATAAATTACTCGTCAATGAACGTGATCGAAAAGAGTCAAACCGATGGACATCCATGGTGTAAATATTGAGTACGCGGGGGTTGACCTGTAAACTTTCTAAAAACTCTTACTAATGAAAATAGATAAGTTTACTAAAATAAACTCCTTTTTGATAAGTGTGAACACATACTTAAAACTGTAATTAAAGCATTGCAATAATAATTCTTGTAGACTTACCAAATAAAAACGAAATATCACAGAGTCAAATAATGCCTTTGAACGCAAACGCCCTTTTCACTTGTTTCTATAATGTCAATTGATGATATAGTTTTAGCGATAAAGAAATGAATGAATATTTTTAATAACTTTGATTAAAATTTTTTAAAAAATCAGGTACACGTGTGATATTATAATATAAAATTAACAGTTGTCACGAAAATACAAATTCAAATATCCAATCATGTTTCATTGATACATTAATAAAAAAAACTCAAGTTTATTATTACTGCGTAATTATTTTAAATGTTCATTAAGCACATTAAAATCAAACTTAAATTTTGCAAAAAAATAGGAACGTATTTAATTATTATTGATTTCAGGCACTTTTATTTTATCGATATAAATACTGGTTTTATTCGTTTTGTATCAACTGCCGAAAAACACTGACCGAATTAAATCAACTTTTTTATTATTATATATATATATATAAACAAGAGCGTCGATTTTTTTCAAATGTAACTTTTTTGCTTCGATATTGAATTAGCAAAGCTTGATTGATCACAGTACGGACACCTGATACTAATTTAATATTCTGTATGAACAGTACCTTTTCTCGCGGACTTCGTTGAGAGAATGAATCGATTTGTACTATATGCTTCGATTTTAGACGGGTCGCGATCACTCTGCGCGTTGAAATTGACCAATCAAAACCGCAGGCTAAAAAAGCCAATACATACTACACTTAAAAAAACAAATATTTTTTTCACATACATCGATGACATGCTTAACTCTTTATTGTTTTCAATACGTATATAATATACTTATTTCGTAATGCGGTACAACAACATGTTTATATGAGAAACATGCGATTTCATTATGTTTCCGTTATGCCTAATCAAATCAACAAAGTAAAAACAAAATTCCTCTACAATTTTTAATGTTTAAATTGTTTAACTATAAATTTTGTAAACGATATTCATATTTATGATTCCTTGCTACATATAGAGATGTAGATCCTTCAGGGACGGTAATATTGGTAATTAAATATTATACGTAAATCTTAAATTGTGAAAAGCCGACTACTTATCTTATTTAGAATACAGATCCGTAAATACGCCTGGGTCAATATTTTTAATGGCGTAATATTAAATAAAACTATTTTTCCTCGAATCGGGTCAAAAAAAAATTGTTCGCCAAAAATATTTTTCTGAAAAAGAAACTTATTTAGAAATTATCATTACATGTAATAAAACATAATAATATTTATTATATCGTAATAGATATAATATCGTGCTAGCACTAATCCCGTGATTTCGGGATTTACGTGAAAATCCTGATTCAAAAAAGCTCATTTGCGCTGTACCATAGCAGTCTTAAGTTCCAAGAAGTGTTTCTGTTATAGTGTATAAATATAAATACGTATTTCCTACACTATAAAAGAAACAAATGGTTTCATAATGATGTGATATAACTTTGAACATTATGAATACGGACCGCTCATCTGAAAAAGTACCTGTTTTCAACTCCATAGCATGGCTTTCACTATAGGGAGCTTTGGCTGTACCAAAGCCCCCTATAGTGAAAGCCATGCTATGGAGCTGAAAACAGGTCCTTTTTTCAGATAAGCGGGCCGGCGTCATAATTTAAAGTAATATCACATCATTATGAAGCCATTTGTTTCTGATGTATTGTAGGAAATACATATTTATATTGTAATTATATATCTTTTCAATTACATATTTTTCAAAATAAGAAAAAATCACATTTTCTAAGGTTTTTAAAGAAAAATCTCGGAGAACAAAAGCAAACAAAGAAGGCAAATCATTTTATTAAAATTATTTTTTTTACAATATTTCAATACAGAATATGAGATTGGATAGTTCATTAAAAAAAATCAACGTCATTATTGGGATTTTAATCAATTAATAATTAATCTCAAAATTTATTTGTGCACACTGGTTCGTTATTCAATCTTTCCATAGGATTTCTCAAGACATATCAGTAATCAAAAATCAGTAAGTCAAACTAGGGTAGCACATTTCACTTCAATATTTTTTAAATATGATTATTGATTAAATCATCATTTACTTGGTATATTGCCATTATTATATGATAAGACGCAGCATTTATTTCATAATATCACAATAGACGTCAAAATCGTATATAGTATAATATGAATTCCGCTTGTTAATGTTGTTTTATGTAATTTATAATTAATATAACTGTGATACTTAATAGTGGGAAGTTAAATTTTATTGGTTTTACCACACATCGCATTTCTTGCCATTCGCTATATTTCTTACAATCATTACTTAATTTGCATATATGACCCTTCCGATGTATCGTAAATTGTAAATTAATAACACCAAAGAATCACAGAATATCCATACAAGAAATCTTTCAAACATACATGTTATATTTAACGAAAAATAAGCTCATAAATTGGAATTTAGAGTTGATCTACGTATAACCGCCATACAATTTGTTAGGAGCGGTTGGGATTTAACGGCCCGGTATTTTTTGCTGTTTTTTCTACGACACTGCTTGGAACATAAGACTGCTATGGCTGCACGCATTGGCAGAGTCGTAACTCTTCAAGGAATGTAGCTAAAAAAAGCTCTTACGCTTCTGAATGATTTTACAATCTCCGAAATTGAAAACTTTTCTGATAACACAAAAAGGTCTTCGAGTTGAGTTTTTTTTTGAATCTCTCAATTTCTTACATTTTTACCAGTGATCAATCCCGGGATCCCGAAATAATTGGGATGCGGGTTGTTAATTGGGATGGGTGCGGGATTGGATGCCCTACATAATACCTCACTTGTTGAATAAATTGTATACGAGTTAAACGCTATTCAATCACAAATGTGTCGATGTATTATAAAAAAAAATCATCTCAAAGGGAATTAAATTAAGCCATAAAATATATTATACTCATAATGGGAACAAAATCCACCGTATCTGTTTTAAAAACAAAAGTATCTGCGGACTTCATGATCAGAAGTTGATATTTTTTTTTATTAAAATTCAAGTTGACAGGGTCGACAAAACACCATTCGAATATCCGAGCACATTCGGTTCTATTTTGATATTCGAATATTATAATTTCATATAAATATTGCTATTGTGGATTCTATTGCCGTGGTAATAATAAAACACAGCGTTGTATTGATATTATCTATTTTGTTTCTTTTAATACGACGAAGACGCGTGCTGGCAACTATTGTGGGCTAACAATTAAAACGTTTCGCCAGATATATGAAAAGACAATGAATTTTTCATATGAAATTCATAGAAAATTCATATATTATACATAATATTATTCGAATAATATAAAGCTATATTCGAAGTTTGGTTATTTTAAGCGAATATTTGAAATCCCTAGACCGTTAACAATACGATGAACTGGATTCCACCATTATCGACTTTTTAATATAGCAAATATTTCTTGAATAATTTCAAAGAAAATGACGTCATTCTGCTGCTTAGAATTTTCTCCATACGTTATTAGTTATTAGCAATAAATTAATGAAGGTTTATTAGTTATGAAACCCGTTCGCGGCGACGTGTGATAAATACTTACCGAGGATCCGCAAAATTTAACAGAATCTGCAAATATTGACGGTCGATAGTAAATAACAACTACAGCACTAGGTGCTGGCGAAAGTTTTGACGTGTTGCCAAATATACCATTGGTATTCATCGGTCAAATGCAGAACGTTATGATATAGTTGTTAGTTCGGTCACTTTTGATATCGAAAACAGACTAAAATATAATACTTTGAAAATTTGAATATTTGATAAATCGTTAGCCAATATTTTTTTGTTACTGAATACTATGACGCGACCAACGCATTACTAGGTAAGTAAACATATAAAATGTTAGTACTCTTACTTCTAAAGTAATAATTTTATTTTATTATTAGGGCAATCCTCAATTCATTATGTGTGTGTAAAAGTTTTGACATCTTTGAGTCCCTGAGTTCTTTCCCGTGCAGTATCGGGAATTCCCGAATTCAATATTTGTTGTGTGTATTCTTTTGAAATATGAAGGAATAGTATGTTTTGCAAAGTGTCAAAAAATCATGCATATTATTAAAACACAAATGTTTTATTTGATTTTTCATCACTATGTCGGTCTTCGTACTCACTGTTTCCGCTTGTATTTCAATAGAAGGCGTTAAAAAATTGAAATTGAATCACTCAAACTCTTATAGGATTTTTGAGAATGTAGGTTTTAATCCCGCGAACATCGAGACCGAAGCCAACAGCGTTGGCCATTCGTCCACAGCCTGGAAAGTGTGAACAATTTGGATGGATGATGTTCGCAAAAAAAACTCGTAATTAGCTAATCCCTCTGTCGAATTTCGGTTTTCTAGAAAGGGGGGAAAATTTCAAAGCTGTAATTTTTTTTTCAAAAATCAATTTATGTGATTAGTAAAATCTATTACAACGCGACGGAGAGTGTTACTAGTCGGCTATGGCATCAAAATTATTTGTGAATTAAAAAATAACAGATACTAAACCAATGTTCCCTCTAATATAAGGGGTTAGCCGCGAGGAAAACTCAAAGAATGCTCAGGCAAATTCAACAATTGCCCGACATAATTTGTCATTTTTGATATAAGAAATAGTGTTTTTTGTTTTGATTTGCATGATAAAAATTATAATCATTTATACTCATAAGAGTAGGTAAAAATAAAATCAAGCCTAAATTAAGAAAATACACAGAATGAAACAAATAATCAGTCGCTAGTAAAATTATTAACATATTTCATAAATTTATTTAATATTTTCTAGTTTTTCAAGTCGTTCCTTACATTATATACTTTATTTATCAAAAATGTTCAATTTATTATTTATTTCGGCTAATTAGGGTTATCCAAATAATACAAAAATAATATTTGAATAGTTATATCAGAGTGCGCGCGCGCCCCTCTAATTGTTCCTAACCAGGGTTACCAGATTTCCAAAATCACATATCGGGACATTCACTATTTTGAAGATTATACATGTACACATTTTCTTGAATCGGGATTTTTAGAAGGACTTGCAATGCGGGACTCAGGATTTGTCTATTGAACTCGAGACAGTCCTGCTGAAACCCATTGGGAATAAAAACAATGCTAATTTCAATCACGGTAATTTGTTAATTTTAAAAGCCGTAAAATACCGTGCATGTAAATGCAAGTACGCAAATACTTTTGTTTTGTAAAACTATAGTGAATGTTTTGGCGTTTCTTCTTAAAAATACTTACAATAACATAAATCCATTCATTTATTATTGTGTTCTGTTGAAAGCATATAAAATATATTTAATTAAGTGAGTTATTATTACAATATAACATTTATTGAAAAATATGTTTTTTTTTCAGAAAAATATTTTAAGCGACAACCAAAAACAAACGAAGTGTATTCATATTTTTTAGGTGCTATAGATAATCAATTTATAACGGCAATTTTATTTATACAGTATAAAAGGCCAACGGCCGATATTTAAGTTAAAAATACAACAAACGCCACATAATGAGTAAATTCGCCACGGCTTGTAACAACACATTATTTTTTTCCGAGAGTCTTGATAAATATGTGATTTTTATTGCAATAATTTTGAGTGAAAATTATAACAATATTACTAGCTTTCGGGACATAAAAACTCATTTAATGTCTGTGTACATAATTAAGGTAATACGATCAAAGATCGACCGTTATAAGTTAGCCTTTTAGATATAGGGCCTAGTGTCGCGCGAGGCAGCTCGTCGAACAATGTACGCTCACTGTCATGGCCGCCACGCGATTCAATTTTAAATGGAAATATCAAAACTTTTCGTATATACAGCGATGAAAAACTGTTGTATGACCTTCTCCACATTGTCACGGATGGTTTTCGAAACATTTGACAATCGATTTCCCTATCGTATTAATTTTCACAGTATTACTACTAAAACATCGTTAATGATATTAACATTTTAGCTAACGATTAACAGTTACTAGCCGTAAATCCGCATTCTGCCCTCGGCCATGATATAATGGTCAATAGTATAGAAGGGGATCGTAACTAGGGTATCCGATCTCGGAGCCTTTTTGTGATCGCGGGATTTCGGGATTGATTAATTTTCAATCCGGGCACTCGACATGAAACCGTGTATAATTTGAGAAAAGTTTTGGTAAAAATAATAAAACATTTTTAGTACTTTTTCTACATACAATTTATTAGACCAGGACCGGTTTCGCTCATGATGAGCATTGTCAACTGATAAGAAAAATATATAACTGTTTTAACTGTTTTATATAACTGTTTTATTGTAACATTGGTAACGAAAACTGGTAACATTTCCCAAATCAAATACAAATAATTGTTGCCGATTCCTCCTAAGCGCAATATATTTAGTTTGTAAATATATGTTTGAATTTTCACTCAATTCATTTCAAAGTCGCGGTTTTAAGGGGAATCTTCAACAAATGAATGTTTATTCAAAGGCACAGATGCGTGTTTTTTTTTCATCCGTCCCACCCTTACCCTGAAGGAATTGCTAGATGTATTTTTTTTATCATCCTCTCCGAAGAAAACCTTAGATGATTGATCTACAATAGGTTTTTGATAAAAAAAACATGTTTTGTATTAAGGAGGGCCGCGGATTTTTTTTTTCAGATTTAGGGGGCCGTGGAATGAAGAAGGTTTGGAAAGCACTGCTCTACACCATGGAATGATATGTGTCACATTTCGGAGTATGTGACACACTAACAGCTTGAATACCCAAATTGCGGCCCGTTTTGTGATTTATCGAAAGAAATGGCTGTATATGGTGATTTGCCACTCCATTCTGATATTCGCTCGTTGAGTGCCGGGAAATGCCTAGTATGTTTTTTTGATATTCGGAAAGAAGTCCCAATATTTCGTAAACATGAAGAAGACTTATACACTTATACAGAAAAACCTGAAAATTAAATCTAGGACCCCGTATTTTAATGAGATCTTGATGACCGGCCATTTGAACGAGTTGAACCTAAACTTGCAGGGAAAAGGATCAATTATTATCGACACCTTAATTACATGGTTATTGTAATGGTTTTTAAGTCATTTTAAGCTATTCAGATCAACATTAACAAATAACGACTTTACCTTTTTTTCCGAATTGCAAAGAATATTCTTGAAGAAATGAAGAATTTAAAAAATATATAATTTTCAACCATGTACATTCATTTAAATATATCTCTATTATTATATTTTGTGTGCATCTGTTTTGCGTCATGTGCGCATACATTGAGAACCAACTAACTATATGAACAATTTAAAAATGTTGATAATGCTCGCGATGAGCGAAACCGGTCCTGATCTAATAAATTTTATGTGGAAAAAGTACTAAAAGTCTTTTATTATTTTTATTATAATGCCTTTCCACCAAGTATTGACAGTGAACACCTTAAAAGTGATATATGAACAATTGTTTATATGTGCGCGTCATGTTATGCGCGCGTATGCCTGGTCGCCGTTTCCAGCTTTCTCTGTTACCAAGAACGTATACGCAAAATGTAGCCCCGCGATAATTAAATCGGATTTCCCAACGTTCTTAAACGTGTTAACTATCGAAGAAAAATAAGGATGTTCATAAAACAAACGTAAAGGATTTGCTCCGCATAAATACCGTTTTGGTTTCTGCTTTATACTTCAGCAATGTAAATTATCGTCAATTGGTAGTTGGCTTACGTTCAAGAAAACAACAAATTACGTCTTCTTTGTCCCAGAGTTAAAATTGAGCGCCCAGTGTGATTTGGAACAAATCGAATTAGCACGGTTGCTTTTCTCAATCATTCGACTCGTTTTTCATATGTTCGGTAACAGGTGAGTGCGAAAATTCGTTAATATCGGTCATCAAATTAGGCACACCAAGGTTGGTTTCACAGCAAACAACACTTCAGTAAATAAATATGACCGATACAGTCACGCAAAATGATCAAATCGTTTTACTTATAGTTATAATAAGGCAAAAATAGCTGATAATTGTTATACTTGGTTGTCACAAACTTTAGAAATACCTACAGTCGGTGGATAAAGGAGGGCAGTAAAAATGATACGCGTTTCAGCATTACGTTATCGTCAGAACGAAACACAAATACATTTGCGACATAAAGTCGTGATGCTTTTTTGTCTGTGTGTTATTTTTTTTAAATGCATTTTATTTATTAGAATTAGGGTATCCAGTCCCGTCCAATTTTCCGATCCCGAAATCCCGGTACTGACATGGTCGCGATCCCGAAATCGACTTTCGGAGATAATCTGGCGAAAAAGTATAGGGAATTGAGGACTTCAAATTTCTTGGCGAGCTAATCCCAATCCTGGAATTGAAAATTAATCAATCCCGAAATCTCGGGATTGGAAAAAGGCTCCAGGATTGGATACCCTAATTGGAATGGCGTTTAATTGGTATAATAAGTAAATATTATGAGAGTACCTCGTGTGTACGTATGCCCAGATACGTGCACACCATCTGGGCACACGTAGGCACGAAATAGCTGAAACTGTCGAAAAAATTCTACAGTGACATGAGTGATCTCTCCAATGAGAATATCAAATCACTTTTGACCGTGGACTACAACGAGTCCACCACCACAGATTTCGTGAAACACAGAAGGGTGTTGTTACTTAATCTCCCATAGACCGTATGGGACATCGGTGGTCTGATATTGAATATTCACGACGAGCGAACCAAAAAGAGGATGAGCGTAAGGGTGTGTGAACACTCGCACATACCCACGCTAAAATCCCAACTTAAAAAAACAAAAAAAGGATGGATGCAGAAGTGCCTAAACTCTGCAACAAAATCCCGCCCAAAAAAAACCTCGAAAGCAGACTCGGCCACTGGTGTCACCACCATCAAGAGAATCGACAACTACAAATCATTAAATCTTATGAGACCAGACCGCTCAAAAACCAATACAAAGACAGATACGAAGACGATATGTGATTAAATTACAAGTTTTCAAAAATTACCAAGACTATCTATAAGAATTTTGAGATGTGCTTCATATGCATTTTGGCTTCATGCCGTCGTCAGAGATAGTTCTTTGATATTTTTACCATATAAAACTTTTTTTTCTTTGGATAAATGTTATTTTTTGCCCATTCATACCCCCTCTAAATGTGCAGCATATGTACTCATAATGGAACATCTTGACATTTGATTTAGTGTAGATCTTAGTCGATTAACATATTTTTTCAGATATAGTACTGCTTATCACATGTTCTATTTTTTTATGATCAGGCTCTGAATTTAAACACTATAGACAGCCAGTGAATGAAAATGTATAGATCGATTTATGAAAGTGTTTGTACTGAGATTATAAACCGTGGCCACCGCAGCCGTTCAGCTACAGACGCATTAATTAATTAATATGACAGCAATTGTAATAGAGCAGTCAAAGACTCGGCTGAAGAATATTCAACAAAGTTAGTAACAGTTTGCCGTCTCTCAATAATCGCAACTTTTAGTTTCGATTTACATAAATTATTTGTTCAATGTTAAAGAAAACCTGTTTATATTATAGAAACCTACGAACGACTTATATACTGACATTGACACAGTTCATTTACGCAACTTCCGGATCGTATGTTCAAATTTTCAATCCTATTAAAATTTATGTATCTAGTTTAAAAAAAACTTCAAAATAACAGTAGCGATGAAAACTTTCAAGGTTAACACATTTCCCCGTAATCAACCAGGAAAAGTAGGTTCGTTCTTTTATTCTAAATACATAAAATTATATCTTAATGCAGCTTGAACTAAAGATTGAAATACCGGACTAATATATTATCAATACCAGTATTTCGGTAATATTATATATGGAATACTGGTATTGTAAACATCAATATTGGTTTTACAGAAAACTAAAGCAAAGCAAAAAAATCCACCCAGTTGAGATTGCAATACCGGGTGATTAAATCAAAATGGGTATTTTAAATGAAATTTTGAAATACCTTCAGAGAGAGATTTTCATAAATAAATCATTAATTAAGGCTTTTCAATTTTGAAATCTGTCAATATTGATAATAATTCAATTTTATTCAACTATGTGATGGTTTCAATATTTTTTAAATTCGCTTTGACTAATTTTTATTACCGAAAAAAAAACACCATGAAAACTGAGATCCCGGTTTATGTAATACCGGTATTGCAATCCTTTGTTTGAATTTCATTTAACTATTTTTTTTTGATAGCTGAATTGATTTTTTAAAGTTGAAGAAAGGTGTAAAGGTAAATAGTCAAAGTTGTCTTCTTTGGTTATATGATCAACGTCTTCTAATCTCAGTTAAAAAAATATTTAAATTGATTTTCCATAGATTTATGAATTTGTTTTCAAATGTTTGAATTTCCATAGCACATTCCTTTTAAACCATCCGATCCTGAAAACAGGGCATAGCAAGAGCTATAGGTTAACCTCAAATACTGTACTAACCCCGATTTTCTATCCTTTTTACCTACACATATTGAGCGACGGTATGACTACTTGTTCTCAATAACGATGTAATATATTGTTTTAAATAATATTTTAAGCACCACTTATGTTGAAATGTTTTATGATGAGTCCATATGCTTCACATTATAGTCGAATATGGATGGGGATAAAAGCCATCCATAAATTTAAATCGCAAAGATTTTAAAATACAAATGTTACCTCGGCACTTTCATCAAAATTTCTTTGACAGTGGCTTTGTGTCAAAATATCGATTGGCGGTGTATAATCCGTGGTGGAAGGGTTAACGTTGTTGACTTGGGTCACGGTGCTCACAGGTTTGAATTCTAGTACAGAAAGCTTCGTAAATTGATTCATGAATTTCTGTTCAAAGACATCAATGCCTTATCTGTTGTCGTAAACTCCATCTCGCTCACCTTATCTTAAATCGGGACGCAGCAAGAGCGATTAGCCAACCACTAGTACTGCCTTCCCATCCATTGAGAAACTGAATACTAGAATACTTTGGTTGAGATGAACTTCTTTAGGAGTCCATATGCTCCACGTTGGGAGCAGGCAGGTATAAAACATTTTTAAATACCCTTTTAGAGTACAATTATCGTTTACTCCATTGTGAGTTTTATCATTCCGCGAGTCAATGAGTTTTTCTTCAGAGATGTAAAATTTTCCACTTTTAAAGTAACATAGCCGAATAGTTACTGCAGCTGGTGTGTCATTCGCTCGTGGTCACGATGGATGCGTGTTACATTATTTAATACCTTAATCCAGGGGTGGGGAACCTTTTCGTCTCTAAAGGCCGCATTCATTTTTCTGATTCGTAATAAGGCCACAGTAAACATTGACCGCCTGTGTGGTCGAGTGGTCAACGTTGTTGGCTTCGGCCACGGAGGGCCCGGGTTCAAATCCCGGTACGGACAGTTTTATAAATTGATTTTTCAATCGATTTATGAATTTCTGTTCACAGGCATGGATGTATGTGATGTCTTGAATTCCCCCCTCTCACCCATCCTATCCTATGAACGGGGCGTATCGAGAGCGATTAGCTTACCACTAATCCTGTCCTAGCCCTATCCTTCTATCCCTACTCTCTTTGGAAAAAGAGAGGTTGAGCAACTGAGTAACAAGCAGTTCTCGTAGAAACACTTCTGTTGAGATAAACTCCATTAGGAGTCCATATGCTCCACATTGGGAGCGGACATGGTTAAAAAAAAAAAAAAAAAAAAAACATTGATTAGGCAATCTTTGGCCGGAAACAATTTCATGCCAATTTTTAAAGCCCAGTCTTCCAAGGGTTTTGACATCCCAAGAATTTATTTATTTATTTTCCGGGAGTTTTCAAATGCAAAATCTCAGTAATTTACGAATTTACCAAAAAATTGCTGAATTACAGAACTGGCCAGAATTGTTTCCCACGACTGCCTTTGGCCATGGGTGTCCAACTGGTAGATCACGATCGACCGGTCGATCCCAAAGAAAAATTTGGTCGATCCCGAAATCTTCCGTGAATTTAGAAAAATTATATATTTTAAATATGAAATGTACAAAAATTACTAAAATTGAGTTATTTTGTAAGCACATACTTATCTAATGATATGTGTATTTATTTAAAATAAAAAAAAATATGTTTGAAGAAGGGAAAAAACTCTACTAAATAAAATTTCTTATAAGAATCATGTAAGAAGTCGATCGCGAGAAAACTTAAGATTGAAAAGTCGACCCCAAGGCAAAAAGGTTGGACACCCTTGCCTTAGGCTGTAAACTCGATTCCGCAAAAAAAGATAAACAATTTTTCCCGATTGAAAACGATCTTCTGGCTCCAACAAAGGTTAATCATATTTTTTTTACAAAAAATGAGTACATAATATCTATATATTAATAGCCGATAATGTCTGTCCGACCAGATTTCACACCTTCCAGTCTCCACTTTTTTATTCATACTAAATCTATATATTAATAGTCGATAAAATAATCACAAATCACAACCCACAAATGTGTGCGTACTGATGTCCCAAAATTAAAAAATTTACGGCATCTGTTCTGCTGCTACTGCAAAAATTCGATAATTCACGAAATTTCTGCTGCTACGAAAAATGGTTGTTAGCAAACTTGAACATTATTCTAAAAATTCAATAATTTACGAACTTTCGGCTACTACGAAAAATGGTTGTTAGCAAACTTAAACATTATTTCAAAAATAAAATATTTGACGAAATTTCTGCTACTACGAAAAATGGTTGTTAGCAAACTAAAACATTATTCCAAAAATTAAATAGTTTACGAAATTTCTGCAACTACGAAAAATGGTTGTTGGCAAACTTAAATATTATTCTAAAAATTCAATAATTTACGAAATTTCTGCTACTACGTAAAATGGTTGTTAGCAAACTTAAACATAATTCCAAAAATTAAATAATTTACGAAATTTCGGATTCTACGAAAAATGGTTGTTAGCAAATTTAAACATTATTCCAAAAATTAAGTTATTTAAGAGGTCTATTTTTGCTACTTCGAAAAATGGTTGTTAGCAAACATAAACATAATTCTAAAAAAAAAAAAATTTACGAGGTCGATTTATGCTACTACGAAAAATGATTGTTAGCAAATTTAAACATTATTCTACAAATTAAGTAATTTACGAGGTATATTTTTACTACTACGAAAAATGGTTGTTAGCAAACTTAAACATTATTCCAAAAATTAAATAATTTACAATTGAAATACTGCAGGGCAGGGCTGTCGATATATGCCCCGAGACATATTTCTTTTACTATCAGAATTTCTGGCTTATTCAATAAATAGGTTTGTAATTTATTTTTCACGCCAGTAAATTTTCTCACTACTTAAAAATGCAACAAAAATCTCACGTTGCTGGGCAACGGGCTTACAGCTAGTAACGAATAATTCTTTATGAAACCCTTGAACCTTCTAAGTGTTTATTTTAAGTTCAAAAACATAATCGTTTTTAAAACCTTCACCTTCGTATTTGTTTACGTTAGTAAAAAAATAACTCACCTAACACTAAATAAATTACATCACGACTCTAGTATACTTATATATATATATAATAACAATAAAGATCTTCGAACCCTTAAATACCTGGAGCTTGAGTTTTAATATTCTAAATCAGTGATGCACATTCCGCGGCCAAAAATTACATTTATTGCGGCCTACAGACTAAGTACAAAGTTCCCATGACTAATTTTAAATATTTGCCAGTGGGAGGCTTCTTATTATTTATTTCAATATCAACTATATTTACTATTTTGAAGAAAAAAAATATGTCACAAAACTGGAATCGTTTAAATTTTGTACATTTCCACACGTTTTGTCACTTACGACTTCGGCATCTCCATGCATTCAAGTGCACGGATAAACTTGAACTGACGCTTTGTAAATAGTTGTATCGTGCAAATTATAAGAATAACATTTACTATCACTTATGTAAAACTATTATTGATATGGATTAATAATGGCGTTCAATCAACTGGGAAAGTGATCACATTATCAATTACAAAGTCTATACTCTCCAAGTCTTTGAATTTATACATGATTTTTGTTAAGGGGTGATTTGAAAGATTCATAGTATGGGAATACTTGGGAAAAATGTGGGTATTATTTATTGTCGTATTATTTTATGAATCCAATTATTATCTATAGTTTTCTCCATTACACAATTCTTGTAAAACTAAATACTTTTTACTTTGCCGTGAAAGAGTTCTACTAAGCTAATGCCGATTCAATAAATAGGGTGTAAGCCAGTCACACAAAGTCTCTTTTCCGGGCGAGTAAGAAAAGAAGGACGAGGCTTGGTATCGGCTAGAAGTTGTATACATATAATTTTCATTTTAAGGATTGTATAACGTATTTGGGAAAAGACAAAACACGAAATTTTGATTAAAATAAATTAATATCTATATATTTGAAAGTAGGCGATCGTACAATTTATTCTTTGACATTATGGCGGACTATGGGTAGTGAGGGAACTATGAGTAGATCAGGGGTGAGTAACCTTTTCATTTCTGCATTAATTTATCGGATACCATCAGGCCGCGTTGACACCCCCCCCTTTTAAAAGAAGTATTTTTTATTCACAATTTAAATTATTCCAGACACAATTTAAAAAAACCTTTTTTAAAAATATACACATTTACAAATCATAATAAAAAAAATATAAATTGATATCTATATATATATATAAAACAAAGTGGGGTTATTAACACCCCGTATAACTCAAGAAGGGCAGGGCTGATTTTAATGATCTTTGATTTATTAAATTCGTCTCCGCCTAGAATAGCAGAATAAGCATTAAAACATCGAAAAAATATCACGGGAAACAAATTATGAAGAAAATATATATTCTCATACAATTTTCAAATGACGAACAGCTTCGAATGATTGTCATACTATGCTTCAGATAAATCCATTAGATGACATTGTTTCCTACATTTATTTGTTTCTGCCTCTTTTGCATACGATTGACTTAAAAATAATTTTAAATTTAGAGTATGGATTAGAATAAAAAAAATCGATGATATGAAATGAAAACGAAAGAAAATCGTATAATATTGAAATAAAGCTATGTTTATTACTAGGAATGATATTTTTTTTGACGACAATATTACGCTGTTTGCACGAACGTTGCTCTACTCCAAGATGCCACGTTATTACACTTGGAACGCTACATCGAAGAAATTTTAACGTCAAAAACAAGACTATGCGGTTCCTGATCACCCGAATGACACATGACAATCGCTGGAGAAATTGTTTCCGAATCTCCAAGTCAGATACGCACATTATTTTCTATCATTATTTTGACATGATTCCCATCGAATCCTCGTGAACTGTGGAACAAGTACAAGGATGACATGTCCGAATACATTTTACATCGAATTCGTATCAGTTCAGGGAATTCCGATCTCGAGATGAATGAAGAGATACATAACCAGGCTTTGCTTTTGATCGAAGACATATGTTACCTTATGTGCGGCAGATTGCTAGTCAAGTTAGAAATGCCAACGACGCTTTCAATCGAGAATCGGAACATGAACGTGAATATGATCAAGATGCATTGAACCAATCAGTTTGAACGAATATACCACTGTTGAACCCTCAACAGAAAGAAATTTACGATACGTTAATGAAGGCAATTGATGAAGAAAATGATGGCTTATTTTTCCTCGATGCGCCTGGTAGAGCTGGGAAGACATTCTTCATGTCATTGATTATGGCCACTGTTCGTGCGAGATATAAAATTGCTGTAGCAGTCAGTTTCTTCTTCTGGAATAGCGGCCACGTAGATAAAAGGATGCCGAACGGCTTATTCAGCGTTACATTGCCGTTAAGCCTTCAAATCACTGAAAAACCGACATGCAAGATTGCGAACCACTCAGCAATGGCCAACTTTTTGGTAGCAAATACAATCATCACCTGGGATGAATGGACAATGGCGCACAAATGCGCATTGGAAGCACTCAATCGATCTATGAAAGATATGTGCAATGACTCAAGATCTTTTGGAGGCGCAATGATTCTACTATCTGGCGATTTCCTCCAAGCACTACCAGTCATTCGAAGATCGACCGCTGCCGATGAAATAAACGCTTGCCTCAAATCATTGACTCTGGCGCTATGTGAAGAAACTTCAGCTGACGACAAACATGCGAGTTGCATTGCTAAACGATCCATCTGCCGAAGATTTCTCCAAGTAATTGCTGACTATCGTCAATATCGACCGTGTTCGCGTTGACGAATCGAACGGATTGATTTCGTTTCCGCCGAATTTTAGCAATTTCGTCTCAAAGAAGGACGGCTTCATCAACAAAATGTTCCCGAACATCTAATCACAACAATCACAATTGGTTGAGTGAACGAGCAATTCCTGCGGCGAAGAACAAAGATGTGAATCATTTAATCTTCACAATTCTAAATCAAATCGTTGGTCCACCACATTCCTTCATATCTATAGACCGTGTAACAAACGAAGACGAAGCAACCAACTATCCAACTGAATTTTTAAAGTCATTGGATCTGCCTGGCTACAATTTACAACTAAATGTTGGATCGGTAGTCATCATGTTTCAAGTTATCAAGTTAACACAACACTTATTGATTCTGAGGCGGTACGAAGTTCGTCAGCTAGTTTATTAATAAAAAAAGAAAACTGAAAATCACGAGAACGTTAAATATAGGAATCAAATTACTTTATTATATATTAATTACAAGAGATCTATTTTTATTTTTATCTCAATTTTTTAAACTCCCTCTCAATCATCCAGCTACGTATCTACAAGAAACATACAATATAAAATACGTACATTTACGATGCGGCTTTATGGTGATAAATAAATAAGGCCATTCAGCTTCCTAGGTTTTTCCCGCCCCTGGTAAAGTACATTTATTTATATGTAATTCCAATCAAATATTTCTTTAATATTAAAGTAAACAACATGGTCTTTCATACAGTACACGTATGTTTAAATAATAAACCATTAGCACTCTTGCGGAGTCAATATTAATATTTTAATAACAGAATCGCTCAACTGTTCAACTATTTACATTAATGAAATTCAATAAAATGATCTAGGAACTTTGCCTGTCAGAGAAAACGTGACCGCAGGGTAAGTAGAGGTTAATATAGTCCTTCGTATATATTAAAGTCCTTGCATACCTATATTTTATTGATGAAATATACAAGTGAATTAACCCATGTAGGTATCTATATATTAATAGTCGATAAAATAATCACTTTTCACTCACTTTTCACAAATGTGTGCGTACTGATGTTCTCGAGTCTTTTTCTTCTTCTACGAAATGTATTTGTTAGCGTATTTGAAAATTAGTTGAATAAAATATATATACTACAAAAAATGGTTGTTAGCAAACTTGAACATTATTCCAAATATTAAATAATTTACGAAATTTCTGCTCCTACGAAAAATGGTTGTTAGCAAACTTAAACATTATTCCAAAAATTAAATATTTTACGAAATTTCTGCTACTACGAAAAATGGTTGTTAGCAAACTTAAATATTATTCCAAAAATTCATTTTTTTTTTAACCATGTCCGCTCCCAATGTGGAGCATATGGACTCCTAATGGAGTTTATCTCAAGAGAAGTGTTTCTACGAGAACTGTTTGTTACTCAGTTGCTCAACCTCTCTTTTTCCAAAGAGAGTAGGGATAGAAGGATAGGGCTAGGACAGGATTAAAGGTAAGCTAGTCGCTCTCGATACGCCCTGTTCATAGGATAGGATGAGTGAAAGGGGGGAATTCAAGACATCATATACACCCATGCCTTTGAACAGAAATTCATAAATCGATTGAAAAATCAATTTATAAAAACTGTCCGTACCGAGATTTGAACCCGGGCCCTCCGTAGCCGAAGCCAACAACGTTGACCACTCGACCACACAGGCGGCAAAATTCAATAATTCAACAATAAATTCAAAAATAAATTCAACAATAAAAAAAATTCAATAATTTACGAATTTTCTGCTACTAAGAAAAATGGTTGTTAGCAAATTTTAAACATTATTCCAAAAAATAAGTAATTTACGAAAAAACTGCTACTACGAAAAATGGTTGTTAGCAAACTTAAACATTATTCCAAAAATTAAATATTTTACGAAATTTCTGCTACTACGAAAAATGGTTGATAGCAAACTTAAACATTATTACAAAAATTAAATAATTTACGAAATTTCTGCTACTACGAAAAATGGTTGTTAGTAAACTTAAACATTATTCCAAAAAATAAGTAATTTACGACATTTCTGCTACTACTAAAAATGGTTGTTAGCAAACTTAAACATTATTCCGAAAATTCAATAATTTACGAAATTTCTGCTACTACGAAAAATGGTTGTTAGCAAACTTAAACATTATTCCAAAAATTCAATATTTTACGAAATTTCTGCTATTACGAAAAATGGTTGTTAGCAAACTTAGACATTATTCCAAAAACTAAATAATTAAAAAAAAATCTGCTACTACGAAAAATAGTTGTTAGTAAACTTAAACATTATTCCAAAAAATAAGTAATTTACGACATTTCTGCTACTACGAAAAATGGTTGTTAGCAAACTTAAACATTATTCCGAAAATTCAATAATTTACGAAATTTCTGCTACTACGAAAAATGGTTGTTAGCAAACTTAAACATTATTCCAAAAATTCAATAATTTACGAAATTTCTGCTATTACGAAAAATGGTTGTTAGCAAACTTAGACATTATTCCAAAAACTAAATAATTAAAAAAAAATCTGCTACTACGAAAAATAGTTGTAAGCAAACTTAAACATTATTTTAAAAATAAATAATTTACGAAATTTCTACTTCTACGAAAAATAGTTGTAAGCAAACTTAAACATTATTCCAAAAATTCAATAATTTACAAAATTTCTGCTATCTGGATATGTATCTGTCGGCCCCGTCGGTCATGCTGACTTGGTTGCACCTAAGGCAAATTATAGGGCATTTAAAGAATTCTCGGATAAATATTTGAGTTAAATAGATAAAATCTAATATTTTCAACTGCACTTAATTATGTATTAATCTTTAATTTCTGCACACTGTAGTGCATGCAACCAAGTCTTGAGGAATTTCTTCTCGGGACATTTCTGGCAAAATTTTGAACACGACTAACGTTGTTACGCTATGGAATACACCATATAAAAGAGTGTGAAACCGTAGCGGGTGGTGGTGGGTACAACTTTGAGTACCCTAGGGAAAAATAAAAACGGATTAATTATGTGTTATTAGATTATATACATATATAATAATAAATATGCATTCAATTGTTCATGCCAGTAAATTTCTGACTTTTCTATAATGCAAAAAAATCTCACGTTGCTGGCCAACGGGCTTACAGCTAGTTGTGTTTAATACGGTATTGGTGTTAAATTCTTACTGGTATCTGCTAGATATTTGATGATATAAAACCAAATTAACCCCTCAACTCATGGAAAAGACCTTACGTACGAAACAGTACAAACAAGTATGAAATGTTTTGAATTATTTTTAAAAATATTTTTTAACAAAACGAAAATATTATGTGAAATAAAAACGTCAAAAAACATTAATCGTGTATTTAAAAAAAACTTGATTGTTCAAGATGAAAAGGTTTCCTATAAATAGCATTTTTTCGGCAAGTTTAGTTTGTTTTTTTTGATAAAAGATTTTCTACCCATTGTTGATAGCAATTTGTTTGATGATTTTTGATTCGATATAAAAGTTTATTTTGTCTAAAGGAACACTCGATTGAAAAATTCATTAGAATTAGTGGAAAAACTTAAAAATCATATCATCTCCTGTAACTTCAAAAATACTACACCCAAACACAGATGGGCATAAGTTGTTTTTTCCGGAAATTTTAGAAATAAATAGGGCACAGTTAAATTGTTTACCAATTTTGAATGAGCAGGTAAATCTGCCAAATTCCCCACTTTTGTATCCTATATGTAAGTAAATATAATCATATTTTTTTCCACCAAACAGGGTAATCATAGTTCTTGAAATTATTCACCATTCAAATCTGTAGGCATTCCCATGGGTTAATTCATTTCGCCAGTAATGGCGTTAAGCTTAGTGATACATTTATTTGTTATATAAGCACGATACATTTATTTACTGCACTCGAACGAATGAAGAAGCCAAAAGCAAAATCCGGGTCGTTAGAGAAAAAACTTGTGTGTATTAAATCTACATAATTTGAACGATTCAAATCTAATAATTATAAAAGCTAAACAAGTTATTGTAAAAAAAAGTTATGTAAACTAAACTCGTACTTTTGAAATAAATATAGAATATTGTAATTAAATAGTAAAAAAATAGGTTAAATTTTCTTTATCAGTCATTCATAATTGGAAAACAGGATTTTTGGTATAAGTCAAAAATTATTCAAATATTTTGCATTGTAACAATGATTTTTTATACTTAATATTAGATAAATTGATAGAACAATCTGCGTTTTAATATAAAATCAAATAATTGGTTCGAAAGATTATATCACTGTATTTTAAAAATCTAACAAACAATACGTAACTCACTGTCAATTATTGGTGGAAAGTCATTATATTGAAAAATATATTTTTTTACAATACTGATCGGGAACGCTTTTGCTCATCACAAGCATTATCAACTGATGGGAGTATAAATCGATACAGAGAAGTAACAAACAATATTGGTAGAAAAAAATATGAAAAATCATATATGGTTGACACTAAATTATCTATAATTATTTTTTTAGGATCCCGCACAAATAAATACTACAATTTAAAATCAATCAGTTAATAGAGGTACCTGGGATGAATTCAAAATAAATTCCTAAATTTTTATTATAAAAGTTAGCAAATGTATTTTTTTTACAATAACATAAATGAATATTGTCCATAATAATAATCTTAGTGTAATAGGAAACTAAATCAAAATGGGCCATTACAGCCTCCAATCTCCGAGGATTCCGAGCAATTTTTGGATCCCGTTATCCAGATATCGTCTTAGTACTAATCTCGAGATTTAGAAATTTACCATAACACGCAAAATGGTGAATGATCAATCCCGGGATCACGAAAAGGGTCCGGGGTTGTGTGCCCTAATGTCGATTGCTAATGTGGAGTTTTTTTAACATTCCCTATTAAGAGAGACCAATATGGACCAAAGACATGCAAGCCTACGAAGCTTACACATCCTCTCTGTCATCAGAAAATGAATCTAGATTCATCTGCAAAAAAAACTTAAAACCAGGAATGAACCAACAAAGTAATTGTTTCAAGGTGTTCGTTAGCTATCAAACAAAACCATTTTACTCAAATAACCGATTGGCGCCATGCAAGCATAGCTGTTTTTTGAGCTATAATAACTTTATATAGTTACCTGTCTAATTATTTTTAGATATAAGCACAGTTAAAATTTGGCCAGACCGGTTTTCGCCGCGGTGAGGTCGAGGACGTCTTCCTCGCATGATGATGTAGCGATAAATAGACAGCACTTCCGGATACTTATTTACTCCACTGATAAGATTGTTGATGTGGTGTCAATACCAATAATAAATAACCGTGCACATCTTTTCCTGGGGAATGTCAGACAACCCGTCATCATTTTATAATATACTTTTCGTACTATTTCCACAATTTTTAAGTAATGATTATAATAAGCATTGTCAATTGATGAAAGTTTAATTTAATTAGCATTATTTAAAATATCAAGAATTTACAAATAATCACACATATTACAAATGCAAAACTAAATTAAAATATAAGATATAGGTAATAGAAATGTTAAGAAACTCCACATAATATTTAAACTTTATTTTTTTTGCTTTTAGGGTTTTCACTGTCAATACTTGGTGGAGGGGCATTATATTCAAAAAATAAAATATGCATTTGTACTAATTCCCACTTTTATTTATTAAAGTCTGGGTCGGTTTTTCTCATGACGAGCATTTTCATTTGATACAAATGTTCATTTTATTAAATTTGAATCGTTCAAATTATGTACATTCGCACAGATTTCGTCACCAACGACCCGGGTTTCGCCTTTCGGCATCTTCAGGGGTTCAAGTGCACGGATGAACTTGAACTGATGCCTAGTAAATGAATGTTTCGTGTTTATATAAGAAATAAATGTATCATTGAGTTTAAAGCCATTGCTGACAAAAAAGATTAGCCTATGGGAATGCCCACATATTTGAATGGTTAGTAGTTTTAAGAATTATATTTATTTTTGTTCGTCGGAAAAGGTTTTATGATTATATTTATATAGAGCAGTGGTCTCCAAACTCAATAAGGATGTGAGCTACTTTCGGAAATTGAAATTGTTTGGTGAGCTACCTGTACATACTCCTTCTTTATAGTTTTTTTTTTATCATCGGCCCTTATCGTACCATACATAATATTATTTTATTACTGAAATTAATAATAAAATCAGATTTTTTATAATAAAACATCAATTATTTATTTACAAACAAAATAATAATTGAAAAATAAGTGAGTAAAATTTAATATAAAAATGAAAGAAAAAATAATTAGTGAAAAGAATGGCATTCACTTTGCCCCACAATTTTTAAAATTCTCGGTGAGTACCTTGTCACTTCCATGCGAATCTGTGAGTCTGTTTCTATATCTACTCTTAACCACCTTGATAGTAAAAAACGTTGATTCACATACGTAGGAAGAACAAAACAATGCATTCATTAGATTCAATAATAAAATGTTATGGGCAAATTTATAAATATGATAAAATATCCTACGCGAGCTACCGACAAAGCCTCGGCGACCTACCGGTAGCTCGCGAGCGACCGTTTGGCGATCACTGATATAGAGTGTAAGGGGGGTGAACCAGTCATGTGCAGCTGATCGTTTAAAATCGGAAGACTGTCACGCTCTGTTTATTTCTAAAATTTCCTGGAAAAAGGGTCCGTATTTGGGTGCAACTAGGGTATTCAATCCCGAAGCCTTTTTCCAATCCCGGGATTTCGGGATTGATCCTCTATTTTTCGGGATCCCGGGCCGGGATCGGGATTTCGGGATCCCGGGATTGGGATTTTCTTACCGAGGAATTTAAAATTCTCAATTTGGTATACTTTTCCCAAATTCTCACAGAAGCTTTTTTATTATTTTTAGCTCACCGAGGAATTTGAAATTCTCGATTTGGTATACTTTTTCCCAGATTCTCACAAACTTTTTTTAGCTCACCGAAAAAAATTACATCTTGAATTTGCCAATTTCGTGTAAATTTTCGGGTTTTGCTGAAAATTTCTCAATCCCGAAATCCCGGGATCGCAGCCATCTCAATCCCGGAATTTTGGGATCAGAAAATTGAACGGGATCCCTGGATTGGATGCCCTCGGTGCAACATTGTTATCCCTTGTTCCTGATTGAATAGGTGCGTGCACTTGAACGCCTGAAGATGCCGAAAAGCAAAACCCGGGTCGTTAGTGACAAAATCTGTGTGAATGAACATTATTTGAACGATTCAAATTTAATATTGAAATTCCACCAAGCACCTTCAGTCGAAATATTAAATTATAAAAGTACATTTTATTTTTTGAATTTAAATTTGTTTACTTAAAATAGTATTTGTAAGAGGTCATTAACATTTGAATCATATATAGTTTCATTCATTTATAATTTGTATATTTATTTAAAATATTTTTTCAAAGTCAAATCTCTTTTACGAATTATTGTATGTTGCAAATTCTCAATAGTATTATAATAAGACTCTTATTCAAGTTTATGGTCATTAGCCCTGAATTGATCTAAATTTAAATAAAATGATAATACTCGTGATGAGCGTAACCGGTCCTGATCTTTTAAAAATTAGGAAAGTGGTGCGGCAAAAGTGCTTTATTTTTTAATATAATGCCTTTCCACCAAGGATTGACAGTGAACAACTGAAACGTGAATTATATAAAGTTGTGGATAAAAATGCTGTAAAAAAGGAGGAAAAAGGCCATGTGAATATATGTCGCTATGAAAATATTTCTTTTTCTCATCACATTCACAACGCAAACTAATTTATTAAAAAACATGTAACAATGTCAAAAATCTAACATAATATTTATTATTTTCAATAAAAATATTGGATATATAAAAAATATTAAAATGTGTGGGATTTTTATTAATTAGTTACTAGTGATATAAAATAACTTAGTATTTTATGTTAATTGAAATGAACTTTCACAAAGTTACCGCCGAATCCATAGAAAGTATAGTTACTAGTGGTTGCGTAATTTTAATTACTTGCATTTTTGTCACAGTTGGCTTTTTACGCTGTTGTTATAAAGCCCTTTGTCTCGAATAAATAAACGCTTATTAAATCTTCTCTACCTGACTAAATAGATATATCGACTGTAGAAAGGCAAAATAACGTAACCCACAATTTTTTCACACGTTCTATCAAAAGTTTGCTAGCAGGAAATACTGAATTTGTATCTAAAATAGCTTGTAAGTTTGAAAAAAGGTAGCATGTGAATTTTTTTTTTATCAAATTAATATTTGAGTCAATAAAACATTTTTTTGTTAATTTTCGTGCACTTAGTTATGTATATTTTAACTTTGGTCCGAAATCATCAAAAAACGTTTTTTGTCTTTCCACAGTCGATATACATACATCTATATAAATACATATATTATTTTTCTACTATTCCATTGTTAAAGTGCTCAACGTGTATAAAAAAACATTATTTTACGGATGTAAGAAGTTCTGTTCTCTTAATACTGTCAATAATTGAGTGACTCCAAGAAAATGCCAAAGAAAATTAATTACTTTAAAAGTTTGCCTTGATTGTCTGCTTTAATTATCAGGACGAAATTTAAAATCCAGTTTTTCTTCTCAGAAAATATCCATTGTTACGACAGCGTCGTGTCATCTTATCGGTCTCATATGTTTAAAAATAGACTCATATCAAACCAAGGTAGCTGAGGCTTAATATTATTATCTTAAGTTTTTATTTAATATATTAATTAGCATTTCAATATTTAAAAAAAAACCGTGAGATATACAAATGAAAATGTTCAGAAAGTAAACAGAAACAAGTAGCATTCGTCAAGTTATTTGAAGGGTATGAAATGATAACGATGTTTTATCGTGACCAAAATATATAATTAATCTACAGAATGTCGTTTATTCTAAATGGGACATTACATATATATTAATTAATTGTGGTTACGGACGTAAAAATATGAAATCCTTACTATATTTCAATTTTACAAAACAATTGTTTGTAGTAATCATTAAAGAAATTATTAAAAACATTTTTGCTGACGTCTAACTGACGACAAGATTATTAATAATTCATAAAAACAATCTTGTATCATTGTTTTTTTTTATTACAGTAACTTTTCAGTTTTTTAGTTACATTCATTATGTTTACTTAATAAAATTTAACAGTGAATTTATGTTTCCTAATAGAATGTTTTATGTATACATATTTATAAAATTATTATATTATGTTCCGCGGGTATAACTATGGCTTACAATCCGTATCTCGGTAAAGTTGGCCATCTGATATCCCCGGATTGTCTTAATACCAAAACAAGGTTTTACTTAGGATACTTAACGTTGTACCCAACACCACCCGCTACGGCTTCACACTCTTCTTACAGGGTGCATTCCGTAGCTTAAAGATTTTATCTATTGGATTCAATTCTTTTTTCATAAGACTCGGTGAATTCCTTGAAGGCTCTATAATTTGCCCTAGATTCCGACAGATAGTCGTATCGTCTTGACTCTTGAGCATTTTTTCCTGTTCGTTATTCAAGTCTGGACATTCCCGAAGGATGTAATCAGCATCCTGAATCATATACTCGCATTTATATGTAGGACTATAAACAGGGTTTAGGGCTTCGCTGTCAAATTAAAAAAAATATGTAGATATGTACTTACTTCCTGATTAACTTTAAATTAAATTAATATTAAAAATAATTTCGCCAACGTACCTCCGTTTTTAATTTAGAATTTCGACTAAAGGTGCTATATAGAACATCAATATCAAATTTAAATTGTTTGAATTTTGTATTTTTCCATGAGTTTTGTCGCAAACGACCCGGGTATCGCCTTTCGGCATCTCAAGTGCACAAATGTACTTGAACAGACGCGTAGTAAACAGTTTGTGTCGTTTATATACAAAAATAATTAAACTTAGTGATCCACTTTTATTTATAATTTGAATATTGGGCGCTCCCAACATATTAAAAAAAAATAAGAAACATAAAAGATACCATCAAACAATTATGCTAAATAACAATCCTAGAATTCACAAACAGTGTTAAAAAACGTATGACTTACGTATAAAGATGTCATTGATTGGATTGGCATTTACTTTGTAGAACTTAATTGTAATTAGATGAAAAAATATCAAACTATTTTATTTAAACTTAATATTTTGATATTTTTTCACCATATTAAAATGAAGTTACTTGCAAATCCGTGTACAAATAAATTATGAGCACATGTTTTCCTTGATATCGAAGGTGAAATTGCGTAGTTATTACTAACATATTATTCCATTATTATGTACGTATCCACCCTATATCGTTTAATATTTTTAAGTGTATATATAATCAATTGTCGGTTCCATGGCACAGTGGTCAACATTGTTGGCTTCCATGCCGGACCTCACAGGCTCGAATCCTAGTACGAACAACATTTTTTCAATCGATTTATCGATGCCTGTCCTACGGTTTCGGGCCGTAAATAAAAAAATAATTAAAAAAGTACGCTCAATCTTCCTTTTACGCTGGGTATACGTTTCATGTAAAACAGAGATGCAAAAAAAATGTAAAAATATGGAATGAATATAGATAGATAAATGAAGAATATGTTTTATAACATTTCACCGTTCAAAAACAAGGTTTATGTGTACTTACTCACAAAAAATGTTTTTTTTTTTAAATATTTAGATATAAATACATGTTGTACAAGTTGTATAATTAAAAAGTTATTGCGATATTTGTTAATGTAAATTTTAAGGTAATTATTAAAAATTTTGTTTTTGAATTTTCGAAGTGGTTAGGTGCAAAATCGAATTCAAATTTTCAGTAGCAAATCTATTTCTATCAACCAAAAAGCTTGCTCACATTTGTTGAATTCAATTATTATTTCAAAAAATGTGTGCTTTATGAGAGTTTTAAAATACACTAGGGTCACAAAAAAAATTGAAGTGAACCGCGGGTTGTACATTCCTGTCTATTGTGGCGTGGCGTGTTCAGTAGATATTTGAAAATGTCGCAAAGGGTTCGAAAGTTTGAACTTTTAAAGATAAGGTGCTAACTAGCTCTGACCTCAGTGTTGTTGATTTGGATTATTTTAAGATTGATAAATATATCGCTTGAAAATGATTCATTATTGAATGTTAGTCATCATTGATCTCGAAAACGATATCATTTCACATTTAATTTTATTAAATCGTTTACAAATCACACGGAGTTACTGACAAATTGTGCCGTGAACGGGCCGTGGAAGCCTTTTTAAAAGAGGTGTTTTTATTTTTCGCATTTGGGATTCGTTACTGAAATCCAAATAGAAGATTACATCACTGCCTATCGCTGTCAATCCTTTTGCAACTGGAGCTTTTATTTATTGGCGCCAGTGTATCCGAATTGTTCTGAATTAAAATCAGTTCATTTTAAACTGGCCCTCTTTTCAGAGTACGTTGCATGTAATACCATTTTTTTCTGACGATATTTCAAACGTTCAAACGATCGAACTGGAGGTAACATTGTCAGCTCTCATACGAATTGATATTTCCGTTAGTCAAAATTTGACTAAGGTACACCGTTTCCCGAATGGAGTTCCACAATATTAAGCTTGCAAAGAAATCTCCAAACTTAACAATTATGAGAGTTAATTTGAGAGGTGATTGTATTTCTCCCTTACACACGAGAATAAGGTGAGGGGAAGAAACTCAATGAAAAAGTATTTGACTTACATATTAATTCAATTTTCAATAATTTTAATGATTCTCGTCCAATTACCTCGTATTTTAAAAATCGTCGTCGATCAACGTCGTTTGCTTTGATTACGGAGCTCACGAGTTCATGTCCCATTGCGGACCGAATGAATAGATATTTGTGATTTTTTAAACTCTCTTCCAGCGGGGAGTGAGAACGATTATCCAACCACTGGTCTTGTCCTAGTCTCATTTTTCTATCCTTACTACTCACTTTGAATAGGACAGATTGAGCAACTGAGTAAGAATCAGTTCTAGTAAAAAAGGTTCTGTTGAGATAAAATTCATCGGGAGGTCCATATACTCCATCATTAAGAACGGACATGTTACAAAAAAACATAATATCATTTTATAATATTATGTATGTGTCGCGTACGATTTTTTCGCTAATTTTATTTGCCTTGATTCAAGATTATAACGATATAACAGGAACCGGGATCCCGGTATGTATGATGTTTGATTGATTTTGATGATTTTCAATCCCAAAATCTATGATAATCAACCAAAATCGAATTTTGAGTGTATAAAAATCATAACAAATTTGATTAAATTGTTCGAGGTTAATTGAAATATTTTAAAGTTGCCAAGAATTTGATCAATATTGACAGTTTTCAGCGCTTATTTTGGACGGTCTGAAATACTCGTTACGTAATTTATTGTGGTGGCGTCGTCTGTATGTATACTCAACACGTGACAGTGTTGAGTATTTTAGACCGTTTAAAACATAGGCTCCCAACCTTTTCGGGTGGCGACCCTTTTTATAAAAGCCACGTGACCCGCGAGCTCGATGAAATTGAAAAGGGCACTTTTAATATGATAATTTTAGTTGACTGTATAAGTTGGCGACCCATAGGTTGGGAAAAAATAAGTGCTACGTGCGCTAGAATAACACCACAGAGTAGACACACTTTTCAATGGTGTATTCTTACTTTGGGAAAACGTAAGTTATTCAAGAAAAACAATCCGTTTAGTATTATAATTTATTGTTTATTGACTGTATTTTATACGAGATATCAAGATACCGATTTTGACCTACTCACCCGGTATTCCAATCCCTAGTCTGAGTGATACTTAATATTATAACACATACGTTTATAGTATTGTTCACATTTACAATCAAGCTAAGAAGTGATTTATTGAGAAGAAACGAGTGTCATGGTAGTTAAATTTGTCATTATGTTTAGTTCGCTGATAACGCTATTCCAAAACAGTAAATAATATGATTAAATCTGCAAGCAAATACAACTTCGTATGGATCAAGTAATAAACTGATTACACTCACTCGGTTACGTAAAAAAGAGCACGTGAAAAATTAAAAGTAATTTATATCGACATTCAAAATACAATTTACCAACGATGGACAAAAACGGTATTTTTTTGCAAAGGGACGTTGATTACTTATATCGTCATTCGGCAACATTTTTTTTATAATGACACTTGATATTTATGTATCAACCCTATAACCTATTTAATAATTCATACATAGGTGAGTTGTAATAAATATTATATAAAGTTTATTTTGAATAAAAATACTTCAATATGAATATTTTTCATATTGAAGTCGTCGCCAATAAATTATAATGTAAAAACAAATATTTAAAAAAAATCAAATGAATATAATATTTTTAAATCATACTTAAAATAATATAAACATTACTAAAAAAAAGTAAGATTGTTTGAGGATGCTTCTGAAAGAGGCAACACACGTGTCACAATTTGTAGCACAATACGTGGAATAATCCAAGTTATTTTATATTAAAATGAACGTCCACAAAGTTACCGTCGAATCCATTGAAAGCACACTAAAAAGGATTGTAATTTTGGTTGGTAAAATTAAATTTCTTTAGTATATTTCACATAATTTAGTAGGAAACATGCCCGCTTTTGCGAATATCTTTATCGTCTTGAATATTTATTTTCTTTGAAAATCAAAAGATGTCCATTTGAATATTTGAGTGATATTTATTTTTCACGAATTTATTATTTTGAAAATATGTTGCGATAAACGCAGTACGCTTAAACTTTTATTATTAAGATTTTTTCGTATGATTTTTGCATACATCACAAAAAATAAATATCATTCAATTTAGTCCAGAACCCGAAATGAAAATTTCACAAACCGGAACGCTCATCTTTTTGGTAATATGTATTAAATATAATTTATAATTGTTCTCGATAATTTACGGACGTTAGCATTCACTTCATATCCTGATCTAGTCTAAAATTTTCATTAATCAGGTAAGAAAATCGCCTATAAAAATTGAAATGTGTAGTAAAATAGTACAGTCCCATTTTTGTAAAGTATTTATTACAAGATTTTTATCTTAACGATCGTATCACTTACCCAACAAGTAAACTTGGTTGATGGCGGTAAATGGGGCGGAATGAAAAGCACTTATATCAGGGGGTTGAAGTATATTCAGCGAACTCGTGTCTTAACTTACTCTACTTAATTGTTTAGATAACGCAGTATTTTCAGTGAGCGGGGCACAAAGGCACCACTCTCGTAAGAGTGATCTGATCTGCGACCAGCGATTCCTTTTATACTAAAATAGACTCTTTGGGATCATTTCTATTGCTGTGTCCAAACTTCTGCCATCATTGGCTTCTACATTATTATTTAGTGGCTCATAGACATTACCAAACGATAGAAAAACCATATTTTTTTTTATAAAAAGCTGTAGATTTTAAAATTTCATATTTTGTTTCATAAATCAATATAAAGGTATTACAATATATAGGTATATATATACCATCAATTACATTTACATTTAATTGAAACCATCGTCAGCATAAGTAAAAAAAAGTAAAAAGTATCTAGCCTCATGAGGCAAATCTGATACAAGGTATCTAAAAGTGAAAACCGATATTTCCACTTAGAAATTTTAGTACTTACGACTGTTTTGTAATTCACAGTATTTTTTTTAGACTATTTTATCCACCGTACTGTATTTCTAATTGAAAATATAATAATGTGCCTTATTGCAGCCATTTTATTATTATTACTTATGTCAATATGAATGTATAAGTGAAACGAAATTGAGTTTATCGGTTTGGTAGCGTGTGGAAAATCTTAAAGATTTTTCTTTGATACGTTTTTGTAGGGGCTTGAAAGGTAGTTCAGTATGAGTAAAACAGAGCTTTTGTGTTTATAATGAATACACATCTTTAAGGTGAAATACTGTTTTCATTTGGAACCTATTTTATACTTAATATCACAACTTCGTTATCAGCGAAATGATTCTTGATAAACAAATTTGAACGTTCACGAGATTAAATAATATGATTGAAAAACATAAAATCTTCATATAATACTAGCTGTCTGGTTTCATATTTCTATTCAAAGGAATAAAACATATTTGACGTGCTTAATATTTGACAGTTGCACAGACATGTTTTGTTTGTTTGTTAGTTACATTGAGGGGGTGTGTGACGTCAAACCATTAGGGATAATAAATGGGTATTTTCAAAATATTTTTATATACTCTAATGATAAGGTTTATTTAAATAGAAAATTTAAATTAACTTTGATTATTCCACGTATTGTGTAACTAACTGTGACACGTGTTTCGCCTCTTTCAGAGGCATCTTCAGACTTACTATCGCAAAGTTTGCTTAAGTAATGAAGCAAGATTGATTCTAACATTTTAAAATTATAAAATTACAAAATGGATTGGGTTTTTTTTTCCTTTTAAGAGGAGCAAGGAGGGGGGTGTAGAATCGAAATAAAGCAAACAGATAATGATACTAATTTTACTAATGAGTTGTAAACAATCAGAATGGGATTTTTCCTTTTTAATGGAAGCAAAGAGGGGATTATAAAATGCAAACAAATTTAATCATACTACTAATGACGTTAAACATTACAAACTATTAAAACTAATGAGCTACAATCAATCATCTAGGTTTGTGATTACTCTATTAATTGGAAACAATTTTAGTAACGGGGAACCGCCTGTGCTATTAAGAATATTATTTAATAATATTTCTTTTTTGTTAAGAGTTTTATTAATTTCTAAAAATTCTAAGCTATTCATCTTTAAACCCTTTTTATTTACTCGGTGGAGTATTTCTAAATTACAAATCTGATTAAAATTATGATTATTTTCTATTAAATGATTGGCAAACTCAGAGAAATTGTTACTTTTTAGACATCTTATATGTTCTTTAATTCTAATATTAAAGTTTCTACCTGTCTGTCCAACATAAGACGCTTGACAGTCTCCACAAGAGAGTCGATAGATACCACTCTGTGACGATGAATCTACGCGATCTTTACTGTTCAATAAAATTTTACCTAAATTATTTACTGTATAAAACGCGGGTTCTATATTGTCTGGCAAAAATTTAACTATCTTTGACGAGATGTCTCCTAAATAAATAATTCTACGCCAGTTTTTAATATTATCGTTTGCTTTCTTCTCTCCTGAAAAAATATTATTTACTATGAGTTGTTTAACTTGCTTACGTTTAAGTAAGTTAACTACTACGTCTGTGTTGTAACCATTATTTACAGCTATCTGTTTAATAATATTTAACTCTAATTCAAAGTTGACTTTAGTGAGAGGGATGTTAACTAATCTATTAATCATTGCATGGAATGATGAGAGTTTTTGCGACCACGGGTGAATTGATTGATGGTGAATGACGACATCTGTATAAGTAGGCTTTCTGTAAATGGCAAATTCTAATCTGTTGCTATTATTTTTCTTTATTGTTATGTCAAGAAAATTTAAGGTTTTTTGTTGCTCGATTTCTAGTGTGAATTTAATATTTGTATGCAATGAATTTAAATGACGTAAAAAGGTATCTAACTGTCTATCTGTTCCTGTCCAAATGCAAAAGATATCGTCTACATAACGATACCAAGTTTTTACATTTTTAAGTAACGTGTGATTTGACTTAAAGAGATTATTCTCAAAATAATCCATAAAAATATCCGCGAGCAAAGGTGAAATAGGACCACCCATAGGTAATCCTACCGATTGTTTGTAAAATTTTTTATTAAACAAAAAATAGTTTTGTTCAATACAAATATTAAAAAGTCTAAGCATTTCTTTAACGACGTTGCTATTAATATCCGAAAAAGTTAAAATTTCGCTGACTATATTTTTGCACTCTTCCGTTGGTACGTTAGTAAATAAATTTGTTACGTCGAATGATACTAATTTACAATTACTAGTTAATTGTATGTCTTTGATTTTTTCTGTGAAGTCTATGCTATTCTTAACTGTATACTTCGGTTTAAACACGTTGTAAGAATTAAAAACGTCATTTAATTCACGGGCGATTTTGTAAGATGCAATGTTGTTGTCCATGCAATGATTAATAGATTAGTTAACATCCCTCTCACTAAAGTCAACTTTGAATTAGAGTTAAATATTATTAAACAGATAGCTGTAAATAATGGTTACAACACAGACGTAGTAGTTAACTTACTTAAACGTAAGCAAGTTAAACAACTCATAGTAAATAATATTTTTTCAGGAGAGAAGAAAGCAAACGATAATATTAAAAACTGGCGTAGAATTATTTATTTAGGAGACATCTCGTCAAAGATAGTTAAATTTTTGCCAGACAATATAGAACCCGCGTTTTATACAGTAAATAATTTAGGTAAAATTTTATTGAACAGTAAAGATCGCGTAGATTCATAGTCACAGAGTGGTATCTATCGACTCTCTTGTGGAGACTGTCAAGCGTCTTATGTTGGACAGACAGGTAGAAACTTTAATATTAGAATTAAAGAACATATAAGATGTCTAAAAAGTAAAAATTTCTCTGAGTTTGCCAATCATTTAATAGAAAATAATCATAATTTTAATCAGATTTGTAATTTAGAAATACTCCACCGAGTAAATAAAAAGGGTTTAAAGATGAATAGCTTAGAATTTTTAGAAATTAATAAAACTCTTAACAAAAAAGAAATATTATTAAATAATATTCTTAATAGCACAGGCGGTTCCCCGTTACTAAAATTGTTTCCAATTAATAGAGTAATCACAAACCTAGATGATTGATTGTAGCTCATTAGTTTTAATAGTTTGTAATGTTTAACGTCATTAGTAGTATGATTAAATTTGTTTGCATTTTATAATCCCCTCTTTGCTTCCATTAAAAAGGAAAAATCCCATTCTGATTGTTTACAACTCATTAGTAAAATTAGTATCATTATCTGTTTGCTTTATTTCGATTCTACACCCCCCTTCTTGCTCCTCTTAAAAGGAAAAAAAAAAACCCAATCCATTTTGTAATTTTATAATTTTAAAATGTTAGAATCAATCTTGCTTCATTACTTAAGCAAACTTTGCGATAGTAAGTCTGAAGATGCCTCTGAAAGAGGCGAAACACGTGTCACAGTTAGTTACACAATACGTGGAATAATCAAAGTTAATTTAAATTTTCTATTAAAATGAACTTCCACAAAGTTACCGCCGAAACCATCGAAAGTAGGTTTATTTAATTTTGACGTTTACATTTGTTCGTTGTTTTATGTATCGTATTCTATATAAATCGAAAAAGAGAGGTTAGGCGACTGAGTAACAAACAATTCACGTAAAAAAACTTATGTTGATATACCTCCATTAAAAGACCATATACATCACACCGGAAGCGTACATGGATATATGAAAACGTATTTATATGATTCAAAGTTATATTTTCATTATTTCGATTAAAGGAATAATAATCAAGTTTACGAAAATACGATGTGTTGTGGCCAGGGCTGTGGAGTCGGAGTCGTGCAGTCGCTGTATTTTGGCCGGAGTCGTGAAAAATAAGCGGCTCGAAAGTTTATTGAAAAAAAGATTTAATGATGTGTATTCAAACAAAATAGTCCAAAATGTTTACATTGCATGCTTGGCTGACTAAAGATTATCTGACGGTATACATGAATAATATACGAGTTGAAATGAAATTATTGAAAATTTTCTTCGGAGTCGGAGTCGTTTTTTCTTACACGACTCCACAGCCCTGATTGTGGCTTAAAAGATGCCGCCTATTATTTTAGTAAAAATCAATGGTAATATAATCATAAACTTACTGAGAATACTCAAAAAAATGACATAAAGTATTACATATTAAAATTTAGATTACACAAAATATTTACTAAGAATTTAATACATGATGAAGATTGACAAAATAAAATAAGTATATTTTACATATTGTTTGGAGAGCGGTGTTACGTCAGTGGTCAGACGTCGGAACAGGCTGAATCACGTGATGCAATGACCTCAATCCTTCCCGAATCTTCTTTCAACCAGTGGTATTCCGTCATCCTGGACGACCATCGGGTCCATATGACTTTAATATGTCATGGGACAGGGATGGCGAACCTATGGCACGCGTGCTCTAGGTGGCACGTTTGAGAATTTGGATGGCACGCGAATGATTTCAAAAAAAATATTTTTCAAGTTTAAAAAATTAAAATTTTGATTTAATAATCTTTGAATTATTTATTTATTCCGTTTTATTAATTTTCAAATGTGTTTGTATTTGTAATTTTTAAGCTTTTTTTAAAAAACATTTTTAATTTTTTCTGTTTGTTAATTTTTTTTACAACTTGGGCACGTCACACAACACAAGAAATAATATTTGAGAACTTTTGGCACGCGGAACCAAAAAGGTTCGCCATCCCTGTCATAGGAGGAAGCAAGGCAAATGGTGGGAGAATTACATATAGAGCGAACGGTCAAAGAAAATAAAGAATATTATTTAATCTTATATTTATAGATTCGACGCGGAGAAGATGCTCTTCGACTTTTCAGCATACACAGGATACTCAATATCACTTTAACTAAATTACTGAACAAGCCGCATTTTCTTATTTTTCTTTGTTTGTTTTTTAAAAACCATAGTCTATGGCTTAATGATAGAACTCTGTGTCTGCTCAAGAACATTAAGAGTATAATTTTTTTCTTTCCTTGATTATGATTTCGCTATGGAAAGCATAACGGGTGGTGTTGTGACAGCCAACTTGTATTCAAATTTATAAAACTGTTTTATTATAAAATGGCTATTAGTATGGTATTCGTAGTATTCATGCTATACTTTAGGCAGGTCAACACAATAAAATAATGGTAATTACTTAAATAAAAATAGAGAATAATAATACGCACGCGCGAGATTTAGTATCACCTGTTAAATGTCTTTGAAATAAAACATAGATTTACCAAATTTAAATAATGTGAAAAACAAACTTCTGATAATAAAAATCTAACCAATTTAAGATTATTTTATAACCCATGCTATTCTGTGGAGCCACTGCAGCAAAGGGCGACACAATATATTTGTATTTTGACAACTTCAACGTGTTCTTTTGATTTGACGGCGATATTTAAATAAATAAAATAACTTAAAATTCGTCTGCCTGCACCTACCAATTCTGCCATAGATGTCATCTTCAAAATCTCACCGTCGTTACAAAGACTGTCAGTGCTTTGGAGCCGTGAAAAACCGTAACTTCGACTTCGCCATTTTCAAATGTTCCGACTCCTTTTTAAAAAAAAGATGTAAAATTGTATAAATGTATAGTCTATTTAAACAGTGGCGTAGCAGGGGGGGGGAGGAGGTGGACCGCCCCGGGTGGCACATTTCTGTGTGCGGCATTTTCGAAAGTGAATAGAAAATTTTGAAATAAAAAATTAAAGAAAATTATGAAAATAAAGATTGATAATAAATATATACAAAATCAATTTAAGCAATATCACTTTCACGATATTTTCTTCCGCCCACTGACAATAAATACTTTTTTGGAGGCGGCATTTTTGAAATTTTCAAAGGTAAAAAAAACAAATACATACAAATTTTATAATTTAGAATTCCGACTGAAGGTGCTTGATGGAAATATAATATCAAATTTGAATTGTTTTTATTCTGTACACTTCCATAAATTTTGTCGATACAACTCGGCTTTCGCCTCTCGGCATCTTCTGGTTTTATTCAGTGCACGAATGCACTTGAGCTGACAACACTACAACTTGAACTTTGAGTTCAAGTGCATTCGTCTACTAGATAAAACCAGAAGATGCCGGGAGGCAAAGACCGGGTCGTTGTCGACAAAATTTATGGAAGTGTGCAGAATAAAAATAATTCAAATTTTAAATAAAAATTGTTTTGGATATAGAATCAATGCGAACTTTATTTCAATATTATGCTTTCTTTCGTCTATTTTGTGCTTTGTGATTTACTGACTAACCGGTCTGAATTTTAATTCAGTTTCGGTCATAATTTTTATCACATTGGTCTGAATTTATGTTACATTTGTCAGAATTTATATTAAATTGTCATAATATATCGGCCAGTGTACAGAGGGTAGAATAAATAATTAATGGTCAGAATTTATATAAAATAGTCATAATTAAAATGATATTAAAATAACCCAACCTAACCTTACCAAAATGGTTATAAAATCTGACCGTGTAATATTTTTACTCTGACAAAAAATTGTATTTTATTCAGAACAAAAGTTTATTTGAATTTTGATCAAAAATTGATTTACACTTTGACTATTTATTTTGTTCCCTTGTAGAACTAAATACATTGCCTTTTTACCCATTTATAATAAAGATCTTCCAAATATTGAACATTACTTTTGTACATAACCTGTGTAATTAGACTTCACGGGTGGCTCTAGATTCTACGCAATAAATAATTTATTACTCTTCATTAAATGTGGGCAAAGTTGAGTAAGTCAAAAGGTTCGATACCCATGGTATTTTTATATTCAATAACGCGACGTCATAAAACAAAGTAAATTGTTGTTGGTGAATTAAAGCATTTTGATGTAATGCAAAAATATTTCTAGTAAGCAATGGGACGTTGATGACTATTTTCAATCAACATCGCTCTTCAGCGTCAGAGGGTTTTTCATAAATCAATCGATTTTCATTCAACGCGCAAAATGCGTCGAAAACCTGATATCCACGTGATATATTTTTGTCGTCAGTTATAATATATTATCAGAAATCGCTTTGATGCGTCACTCATATTAACAACGTGTGGTGTAATACAAACATAATACTACATATATTTATGTTCGCTATATTATTTGCAGAATCATTACAACATTAGCCAACTCTTTATCAACGGTCAAATTATACTAAGTATGAATCCAGGCCAGTTTTTTCACTCTCGAAACTTTCATGTGAAAATGAAAAAAACGCAACGGATATAACACAATAAAAGTTATTTTTCGATGGTTGGGCGGTAACTCTGAGCAAATACATTTTACATTTTGTGTAACAACTTTTTGCCGCACCAAATAAATATCATATGCGCATATAAGTCCACTGTATTTTTATACGATTTTGATGGCAATCAATTCTTTGTAAACAGGGGAATATTTTGAGTTGAGAGTTCTTTTTTTGGATGAAATTATAATTAGAACATTAAACTGCCAGACTAAGCCGTAGAGTAAATTATACCTGCTAAAGTCCGTTTAAGGCTTAAACTTTAAGCCAATCACAATGCAGCAAAAGTCCGGTCAAAACAACCCAAGTATTTATTTTATCAAAACTGCATTAGTCCATATTAAAACCCGGTTTTATTTTGTAAGCATTTAAAACATAACCCAAAATGTGTTGTTAAAGTATAATTTAAGATTTCGACTGAAGGTGCTTGGTGGAATTTCAATATTAAATTTGAATCGTTCAAACTATGTACATTCTCACAGATTTTGTCACTAACGACCCGAGTTTCGCCTTTCGGCATCTTCAGGCGTTCAAGTGCACGGATGAACTAACCCATAATATTTATGGAACAAATTCGGCCACCTTCTTCCATACATTAAATTCTCAATTGGAATTTATAATGAAAATAAATGGATGCACCGTATTAAAATATTTGCCATTTAAACCATATTTCTATCTAGTTTATTTTAAAGTAATATTTCAATTGGCAAGGAAAAGGAAGAGTTTATGTTCTATCGAAGTGGCATAATATTACATATCATATCATACAGCAGTAAGAAAAAAACTAACCATGCTAAAATTGCCTTGAGGCACAGACAGAATAATATTATGGTGTGTCGTCACATTTGGTAAGGTACAAGAAGTTATATTATTGGTAGCATAAAATATGAAAAGTTAATTAAGCTATCATGTCGTTGGGGTCCGTTCCGTGGTCGAGTGATCAATGTCGATGGATTTCACGGATTCAAATCCCAATCTAGACTGTTTCATTAATTGATTTTTCAAACGTTTTATGGAATTATGTTCGAATGCTTTGTATAACCGCGATGTCTAAAACATGTAGCCCTAAAAACATGTATCGCGAGCGATAACCTAACCACCAGTTCTGCCATCGCTCTATACTTCAACCCTTCTCTCTTTAAAAAAGAGAGTGAGAAACTGAGTACCTACCAAGCGATTTGAGAAAAACTTCATATGGTCCACACTGGGAGCGGACAGGCTTTAAAAATGACTTCGAAATACAATGATAAGTAAGGTGAGCACAGTCAGTTCTATGCAATATGCATATCACTCAGGTGACTCGAGACGTTTTTTCCCGCGACCAACGGAATAAGAATGACCATAAATTGCTATTCTAATGGATGTTGAGCATGTATGTATTTTATATTACATTCTATATTCATAAGAAAATTTGAAGATTTTAAATGCTTCATATCTGTAAGAGCCCCACAAATCAATGACGTAGTTGAAGGATCGATGTCCGAGAATTTTCATCATATCCGATGTCCATGTCAATGGATTCGATGTCACTATTAATACTTACATTCATGTTTGAATTGGTAGATGAGTTAATGTTCCGTAATCGATTGTTAAAAACCCGTGTTTGGTATTGACATTGGCGGGACCCGGGACGTCAACCCATTATCAATTAGCTGTGTATAATATATACACACTATAACGCTATTTTTATACAAAAAAAACTTCAATTACTTGTATAAGATGCACAAATTTACGCAGAAAATTTACGAAACCTATTAAAATTGACACGTCTTCTCGTAAGTTGTAATCTCACTGTTGTATTCTTTACGTACATAAAAACTGATTTACAAGCGTTCTTTATTGCAATAAAACAATAATTAAAGTGGAAGTGGAAGTGGAAAATATATATTGAAAATACACGTGCTGCAGTATTTCCGTTTATAAATAATGATCGAGACAAGTGGTAAAATTCAATCTAATAACTCTGTCACTAGTCTTCTAAAACACAGTGAAAAAATGGATACCTTGTATCCTGGTTTAGTTATGCTTTTTTTTACCATAGCATTGTTTCAAAGTTTTATATGTATGCATATCATTATTAAGAACAAATTTTATGATCTTTAAATTCTATCATTGATAATTTATTCACTATTAAAAAACCTGTTACAATGGCTGTACGTGAAATATATTTTGAATAATTGAATCTCAAAAACCACTCCTTGCTTCCGCATTAAAAGAATAACAAGTGTCTTGTGAAGTTGTACTGTTTGGACTGTATTTATCTCGACATCGTAAAAGTAAAAAAAGATTTCATACTATTTCATAAACAAATATTCATACAATCGTCATTACTAAACTAGTACGTTTATGATGTTCGGTTTCCTGTAGATTCTACAGGTATTGTGTTCTGTGTAAGTTATTTACATGTTACTCAAAAATCACATCGATATTATTTAGTGTTTTTGTGGTTTATTGGTAGATTGGACTCATGACTTCACAGCCACTTAATTCGCATTTTATCATTGTCTAGTTATTTAGTTAGCGGAAAGTTTAAATGATAAATGAGGGGTTTTGATAATTAATCTATTATAGTTGGAACAAGTTTCGCTCGAGGATGGACTGTCATGGAGTCGCACGCGGTTCACTTCAGGTTCAGACTGTATTATCAGAAAAGAAGAAGAAAGAAAAAAATATTATTGCATGGGTAGAATATAAGGCTTGTTGGTTTTCAAAAACCGGTTTTACGCTAAATTTGTGACATTCGAAAACCGGTTTTTCAACTTCGTAACCGGTTGTGCCGAATTTTCCACAAACGAGTCTATAAACAAAAGGACAGAAAATTCGGATCTTTAATTTGATGGCTTAAAGACCATATTCCCCACATCCATTACCCAGCGATAGGGTATTTCGATATCAGGAAATTTCGTTACAAAACTATCAGTGGACGCTTTGTGTTTTCTTAAATCATATTTTCTTAACACCAAATAATTTTTTGTTGTGTATTATTATGTATATAAATAAACAACATTAAAAAAATTGAACCTTTTCTCGCTATTTTGAGTAAATTATCCATTTTTTGTAAAATTTTGAAAACCAATATAGACATTCGAAAACCGGTTATTTCAAAAGTCAGTTTTTGTATAAGCCCTCGTAGAACATATAACATACGATATAATAAATGATATATTTTTTAATCCATGATCCCTCCCAATGTAGAGCATATGGCTTCCTAATGGAGGTTTAAATATACATTCCTGCCTACGTCAAATACGCCTTTGAATTAATCTAGACCTGTGATGGGTGATCAAAATATTATGTACCTGCGGAAGAACGAGATAAGAGTTGAAATTTCTTAAATATGAGGTAGCATAAACAGCAGGTTTCATAAAATTATCAACACTAGTTTTTTTCCACGAATTACTATGCTGCAAACGTAACATTATCAAGATATGTCATAAGGTACATACTTTTTTTTTTTTTGATAAGAGATAAAACAAACAGCAATAAAAATATTTAAACGGAAAAAAACTCACTTCATTTCGAAAAGTCCAACTTGATTTATAACATTGAAGGTTAATATTATACTAAAGTAACTAAAGGATTAAGAAAACAGCTTTCAAATAACGAATTGTTGTGAGGAATTAAAGCCTATTAGAAATTAGAGGGCTTGCTTCGTTGAAAATTTTAGAATGAAAATTTAGCTATTAATATTGATTTTTGTAATGATTAATATTTATTACCGTCACATGTGGCCCAGTTGTAAGAGTTTTTTTATTTGGCGATCGGATGGACCTCGGCTTACTATTTTATATTATATATTGACTATTTAAAATTAAACGTATAGCTTATATTGGGAGCCGGTAAATTGCTGGAATGCAATTGCTCGAATTACAAGTTGCTCGAATTGCTTGGTTATTTAAACGGTTTTAATACAGTTTAGTGTTTATTACATGGTAGTTGATCACTCGAGTTTATCTCAACAGAAGTGTTTCTAAGAGAACTACTCGTTAAATAGTTACTCGAACTGTTTCTATATTTTTCCAGAACACATAGAAGACAGAACAAACGGTTAGCTTATCACTATCGCTACGCCCAATTTTTAGTAAGAACGGGTGAGAGGGTTTCAAGAAATTACATATATGTGTGTCATTAAACAGAAATCCATAAATAGTTTGAAAAATATTTGATTAAAAAGTGTACGTATTAAGATTCAAGCCCGTGACCTCCGAAAACAAAACCAACGATCTTTTCCACTCGACCACTGGAAACTTAAATGAAAAATATTTTTTTGTTATGACTTTTTTTTGACTTATGGTTTTTATTTCCCGACTTGCATAAATATTTTTTTAAAGAACAAGCAAGAAGAGCAATTAATGTTTAAACTTTTATAAAACTTTCGAGCAATTTGTAATTCGAGCATTTGACGTTCGAGGAATTGGCTATTCGAGGATCTTGTTATTCGAGCGATTTCCATTCGAGCAATTTCATTCGAGCAATTTGCATTCGAGCAATTTACCGGGAACCGCTTATATTACCAATTTTAATCGCTTTTTACGGTCAATTTTGTTCTACTTTTCGATGCTTGTGTGTTGTTTTTTTATTAAACGTAATATTATATGCATAGGTCCAGTCTCAGAAAACTGACGGTTTTTCTTATATTACATATGTACAATAATCGGAATTAAAACAAAAAAAATCAGAATGTTCTTAGATTGAAGAGCACTTATATACATTAACAGTAGTAAGTATTGAAAGAAGCGTTGTTTATAACACTTTCATTACCCATCAAACTGATACCAATATGTACTAGTTACGGCCCTGTAATCGACTGGGCAATGCTCTTTCACTCTCCACTCAGTTGCGGTGTCGCAGGATTGGATTCCTGAATTACATTGTTTGAAAGGATTTTTATCCAAAATGAGAGAATCGCTGTGATGTCTTCACCCATCCTCACGATGATCCTGAAAAAACGGATAGTGTAGAGCAGCGGTCACCAAACTACAGCCCGCGTACTGAATCCGGCCCTCCAAAGATTTCAATCCGGCCGCTGATTTTTTAATATATAAACATTTAACACATACGTTATATTGATTTATTGAAAATTCTAATAGGATTCTATCAAGATTTTTTTTTAAGCATCTTGCCCGTTACTTAAAAAGTTTAGTGAACCCTGGTGTAGAGAACAATTAACAAACCACTAGTCATATCCATGCCCATACTCTCTTCGAAGAAAGAGATTGGGTGACTGACTGACTTACAAAAAACTTTATATTAACAATAAACAACTTCTGCAAAGATGTTAGATTAGAAATATTCGCGGGCTTGAATTCGAGTACGGAGAGTTTCGTCGATTTACGGATTCATTTTCGAAGGCATAGGTGTCTATGATGTCTCAACTTCCTCCCATCCATCCGATCCTAAAAACGGGAGGGGGCGAGAGCGTGATCGTTCTTACCACATATTTATACGGTCCTCGTCCTATTCTGTCATCCGTACTCTCTCCCAAAACGAAGGGGGGTGAGCGACTGAGTAACAACCAGTTCTCGTAGAAAAACTTCCTTTAGGAAAGTTTAATTAGCAGTTCATATGCTCTACATTGAAAGCAGGCATGGTTAAAAAAATGTTAATACATAATACTCTATTATTGATCAAGACATCGCTGCATAGCCTTGTCGGGCTTACAGTGCAACACACTGTTGTAAAATGTGAGATGGTTCTGTGAACTTCGTTATTAAAGGGACTCGATGAGGTCTGTCTGCAAACATATGCACGTTGAATAATTGGCACTTGATTTAATCAATTGAGCTGAGGTAATTTTTCAATTTATTTTCATGCAAACCCTTCTTAGTCCAATATTGTTGCAATGTAACAAGTAGATACCAATTAAGGATTGCAATAGCGGTATTACTCAAAACCGGGATCCCGGTATTTCAGTTGCCTTTTCAATTACTAAATACAGGTTTCAAAAATGCAAAGTGTAGGTAGGTATTTTGATAATGTAGGTGCTGCGGATGCCTCAAGAAAGCCTGAATTCTGCTTGTCTCTTCTACCGACCGGATGAATGGATGCGCCGTCGTGGAAGGCCACTGATGACCGTCTATAGCAGGGGTTTTTACTGTGCCTGCGGGCGCACTTGCGCCTGTGGAGCCATTGTCATGTGCCCTCAACAAGTATGGAAAAACCAAAAAAATATCTTATAATATTTTTTATTGATATTGTTTATTGAAATCAAAAATATACAAACATGTTTGTTGCTTTATTAAAAAGGTTTAGTTCCACACTATGTAGTTAATGATATAAAAAAGTTGCAAATTTTACTCGAATATTGGTATTTTAGAAACTTGGGGTGAGCCCGATACTATAATCTTTAACCTGAAATGTGCCCGTTACCGCAATAGGGCTAAAAACCTCTGGTCTATAGGATGTAGTCGGCGGAGCTACGGGACGCTGGAATTACATGGGAGGAAGCAAGAAGTCTGGCGGGGGACAGAGGATCTTGGAGAAATATGCTCCGACCAGGGAGCATATTCCTCCAGTAACATTATTATTTATAAATCTGATTTGTATTTTGTTTATACAAATAACAATCATTTATATATTCTTAAAAAAATCCTTTTAGAGCAGCGTTTCTCAACCAGGGGCCACAGCATGTTCCAAGGGGTCCACAGAAAAAAAACTATTTGTTTTAGGGAGCTACAGCAAACTTTAAAGGGGTCACGGCCACCCTAAATATAATGAACTAAAATTTATATTAAAATCAAATAGAATACTGTAGAAGGTGTATAGCTTTTCAGTTATAATGAACCTTCCTTTAGTGTTTTTGTCCATTAAGCATACCGTAATGCAGTGCTTCCCAACCTGTGGGCCGTGAAATTCAGTAGAAAGTACAAAAATCTATATATTCAAGTCTATTAAATCGGTGTTTCCCATATTGGGGGCCGCGGAATTTCTTAAGGGGGCCGCCGGATTGGATTGGAAATTGGATTCTGGGGGAAAAGTATAGCAAATCGAGGATTTCAAATTCATCGGTGAGCTAAAAAAAAACTAGTTACGGAAACAATTGAGGAGGGCCGCGGATTATTTTTTTAGATTTAGGGGGTCGTGGAACGAAAAAGGTTGGGAAGCACTGCCGTAATGTACCATACTTGTTACCATCGGCTTTCAGATAAATTGATATTTTAAGTATTCCTCTGTCATACATTAATAAAATAAGTAACATATTTGTCAAACATGAAATTACAGTAATACGTTGCGGTAGAAATAATGTCTTTTATATTTTTTTCAATGGTATTTAGAGATACCATAATAACTGCATCGAAAAATAAGTGTTGACAAAATTCTTTTGACTGTCTTGTCCGCGTGTTTATTTCATCACCCCATGATATTATGAAACCCATGTGCTTAATATGTTTGGCTTTACCAATGACAGTATGCGTCTGTGCAGGTTTTTATCCAAAGAAACCCCATTTGAATAATTAAAAAAGCTCTAAGAAGTTCCCACAGCAACGAAAATAAAAGTATTCAGTGAACAATTAAGTAAGCACTGGCTTAATTAATCATTTGTTACGATTTTTTAAAAATTAATTACAACAACTAGGAATACGATACAAATACCAGAACGCAATTCTACATACCAAAACTGATCATTGGCAAAGCTTAGTCTCTTCGCTGAGTGGCTGGTGTCCTTAGGGTTCTCCGTGAAGTTTGCATGACCTCTTCATAGCATGGTGCTAATTTTTTGATTTATTTTCTGTATATTGATTTATCTTTGTAAGCTCAAATCTCAAATAGTGCATGCTTACATCAGGCTATATCTCCTAACATCAGTGACATGGCACTACTCGTGTAATATAACATATAACCAGTGGTGTTTTGCTATGGGTTCGCACCGGCTCTACCCAGCCGGTTCATAAAATAATTTCGGTTCGGAGAGCCGGTTCCTAAACATCATATACATCGTCGATTACTGAAAATACTTTTGAAAAGTATGAATACAACATCGCCCATAATAATATATATTCTATGATTATGGATGTAAGTGGTGGATCAAACACATGGGAGACCCCAGGCGCAATATAATTTAGAGTACAGTTTTTCGGATTACAAAAAATGTCATATATGTTTTTCGATACTTTTGTAGGTTGTTTTTAAATAAAACAATTTCTTTCTGTTATCACGACGGATAAATATATCTTTACTAATGCGAAGACGTTCCAAGCTACATTGAAAAAAATGTAATTTTTGAAATATTATTAGAATTCCATGTAGAATTGAGCTAAGTTTTGAGAACTGAATTCAAAGTATTTGTCTCGTATAATATTTATTATGCACATACAGGTTATATTTAAAGTCGCTAAGATTCTAACGCCATAAAAACGCGTTACGTGCGATTATAGGGTAATTCGCCAATCGCCACTGACCATGGTCGTCCTGTTTACTTACGCTAATTCGAAAATACATGTTTTGAGTTAAGCTTCGTTAGAAACAGTGACGGATTAAGCACTTTGGAGGCCTCAGGCGCAATACATTTTGGAGGCTCTGTTTTTCGAACGACATCAAAGTGCTACTCTTCGTGAATAATAATGATTTTTTAAAACTAAAATAAAAATATAAGAGTGATGCTATCTTTGAGGCCCCCAAGATTTGGAGGCCCCAAGCGCGCGCCTCTTGCGCTTACGGGGTAATCCGCCGCTGGTTAGAAATATGATTTTCAATCATATAAAATTGAGTAAGTATGTTTCGAATATTGTAAAAATTGCTGAAAAATAAACTCATGAGATTTATTATAACTAGCTGTAAGCCCGTTGCCCTCAACAGAGGGGATTTTTTTTGCATTTTTAAATAGTCAGAAAATTTACTGGCGTGAAAAATAAATTGCAAACCTATTTATTGAATAAGCCAGAAAATCTAAACGTAATTAATTCTCTACATGGATTGCTTAAGAAATACACCCAATTCTCTAAAAGAACTAAAATACACCGGGATTTCAAAACAAAATATGCAAATAGCGGAAAATTCCAGGAACGTGAAAACAGGATTTTTCTGAACAAATAATCAAAAATTACGTCAAAACCAAATTTAATAAGATAAAAGTTTCTACTCAAAAGGTTAACAAAGAATTCGATCAATAGTAAAAAAGATGTTTTTCAGTGGCGGTTCTTGACCTAAAATCTTGGGTGGGCTAGAGAAAAACATAGCATCGTATACTATTTACGAAATTGTGCATGTTTCCACTTCACCTTATACGTTAATCTACAAGCAAATTAACAAATACTACGACACTACTGCAATGCATAAATTATTATATATTAAAATCAATGCTAGTGTAATTAAGAAATAATAAAATAATAATACGGAACCTTAAATTCGTCTCTTTCAAAGTGAAATAACAAGTACAAAAAGCAATACAGAGCTGTCACTGAGATTCAATACCTGTCACCTTCATACAATACTACGATATTGGTATTTGTGTTTGAATGTATGAGTATGGGTCATGGGCAGATTCAATTTACTCCCCAACGAATGACAGAAGCTTGTTAATTTGGAGCACAGTCGTGTGTGTTTGATGACGTTTCCGTACATACAAATACAAAAAAAAACTAATCGTGCTTGATTGCGCCCCGGTGTAAAGAAATATTGCAGGACATTATCTGTAATTGCGGGCCTGAAAGCTCTAGCCCATGAGTCGTTAATACGTAGGTGTTGCCAGACTGATGTCACGTTGCTTGTTCTCTATGAAGTATTTATAGGGTTATTTTTTTTTTATGCCGGCTCAGTTTAAAATTGTAATACAAAACACAATCGAGAATATTATTGTAGGTAGACATGGCATTGTCTTATATTGACAGAGGAAAATTTAAACAAAGATATTATATTCATTTGGGGAAGGTTAGTTACGCTTATAAATGTATTTATTTTGTTCAGCGGCCGAATTGCTGTTCATTTTTATTCAGCCATCTAAAGTTTTGGGTGAAAAATGCAGGTCGGGCTTAGCCCACCTAGCCCAGTACCTAGAACCGCCACTGATGTTATTATTTTATTTGTAGTTTAAGTATAAATAAAAAAAAAATGTGAAAATAATCTTTTGAGATAGCAGGACTAAGTATCGAGTCGCGAAAGTAACATAAACCATATTGACCAGTGTTTCTCAAACTTATTTGAGTCACGCCTACCCAATAAAAATCTTATACACCTAGTCCTCTTTTTACGCGATTTCACTTTTATGCGACTTTTTTTTATATGATTACGATGTAATTTGTTTTATATAAATAGCAATAATATTACATACTCCTATCAGTTTATAATGCTCACCATTAGCGCAACCGGTTCGGGTCTACTATAATAAAAGTGAAATTAGTACAAATGAGGATTTTATCTTTTGAATATAATGCCTTTTTACCAAGTATTGACAGTGAACACCCTAAAAGTGATTATATTTTGCAACCTACAGTAACAGCAGCAAATAATTCCTATAAAGAATTTGATGGTTAATGTGGCGTTGATATTTGCGTAAGTGTTTCATCTTTCACTAAAAATAATACGGAATGTATATGTATGTATAACAATGCATCGTTTCCTCAATTGAGGGATGCAATACAAAAAAAATATTTTCGAAAAATCATTTAAATAAAAACACATAACAAATATTAAAGATTTGCGTATGATGATCGAATGGCTGGTGATCCCATGTGGGCACATCTATGCTAGTGGATGTCCTCATAGCAAATTATGGGAAATCTCAAACACAGCTAGTCCATCTGCTGGCCTCCCCGCGGCGATCATCGGACAATGCAGTTTTGACTGTAGCTAACAGCAGGGGGCAAAGGGGTAACCTTCCCGCGCCTTAAAACCGGTCTACTGGCTAAGGGAAGGAAATCCCTGACAGAAAAACCGGGTTGAGCCAACCTGCAGAGCCCTCGTGACTCAGGCTTCGGAAGCGCAGGATTAATCACCCTGCCTTCTTAAAAAAAAATGATTACGATAACACTAAAATTACAAAATTACACGTGAAATTTGCGGCAGACGGCTGCCAACCGCGGGGCCTATCCGTTGTCCCTGCGGAACGATAGAGTCGAACGTAGAGCGTGTCGAAAAGATCTTGAGAGATCATTTCTGCGGGGTGCTTAACCGCCCCCCTCCCTCGGACCCCTGAAGTGTGACCGTTGCCCCCAATCTAAGCCTATGCAGACGACGCTGTTTTATTTGATAAATCTGTCGAGGGTATTCAAGAGACAATGGATGACTGCAGAAAAACTCGTATCGCATCGGTCTTAAAATCAATGCGAGTAAAACCAATGTACTCTGCAACAGTGCCTGTCCGGACCCACACTACCCTTTGTCGAGCGCTGGTCAAAACATCGAAAGAGTCGACGGTTTCAGGTACCTGGGGGTACACATCACGGGAGATGGCGATCCGTGTAAAGAGCTCGCGATCCGATTAGGGATAGCTGAAGCAACTTTTAACTCAATGCGGAAAGTCTGGGACTCACGGCTGTACTCGGTCAGATTCATGTGCCTCCTGTTCAACGCATGTATCTTGACAGTGCACCTGGCTTGGAAACGTGTTAAGGATGCCGCAAGAGAGCCTGAACCCTGCCTGTCTCTTCTTCCAACCGGATGGATCCCGTTGTCGTGGAAGTCCACTAATGACCATCCACAGGGTGTACTCAGCGGAGTTACGGGACGCTGGGATGACCTGGGAGGAAGCAACGAGACTGACTGAAAAAAAGATTTGCGTATTGCCCTCTAACATATTGAAATTGCCCGCAAATAAATCGCCCCACGTTGGAAATCACCGATATAGACAGAAGAGGTGTCAACTCTTAAATGCTGAGAAACCGTGAAACATAGGATGGCAAAAATCATCAAGTTTTTAAGATGTGTCGACTCTTAAAATTTGTGATTTATAAATAATAATAAATGACTCTTAAATCCGTGTGGCATATGGAATGACAAAAATCATCAAGGTAGGGGGGGTGTCGACTCTTAAAATGTTGAGAAACCAGGTCACATGTAGGATGAAAAAAAGACAATTGGGGGAGGTGTCGTTCCAAATATTTTTTTTCTATAAAAAATCATATTTGATATAAGAAGGAAAATTGTCGCAAAAAGTCGAAAAACAAATATAGTTCACAAATGCAAAATAATCGAAATTAATTGCATATTTTATCAAAATGTATGAAAAAAAGTCAAACTGTGATTCTATAAAATATTCATATCATAATTAGAATATTCGTAATGTATGTAAAATTAATAAAAACTTATGTAAAATGTCCAAAAATATTCGACCCCAAGACATTATCAAAGTATGGAAAATTCCAAAAAAATATTCAATATTTTGTCCAAAATGTATGAAAAATATTGTATTTTATATTTGCTTTACATATATAAAAAATCTTTTTTTTTTAATTAATTGCATATTTTATCAAAATGTATGAAAAAAAGTCTAAATGAGATTCTATAAAATATCCATATCATAATTAAAATATTCGTAATGTTATTTAAAATAATGAAATCTTATGTAAAATGTCCAAAAATATTCGACCCAAGACGCCAAAGTATGAAAAATTCCAAAAAAATATTCAATATTTTTTCCAAAATATATGAATAATTGTGATAAAATAAATATATTAGAAATGAATATATTCATAAAAATCATAATTGAGCTTCCCTGCTGAGCTGCTATATCCAATATCAACAGCCCTGCAGTCGAAAAAAAGTATAAAAGTTTATACCGTAATTAAAATATTTTGAATGCATGTTTTCATGCAAAAAGTTTTCAAGGCTGGGCGCGAAATATAATCATCTTCACATTAATAGTCGATAAGGTCCGTATGTATTAGAGGTCTGCACGGGCCCTTCGAACTCGGCCCGGCCAGCGGGCCGGGTTCGGGCGGGTAAGCGCAATTGAGATTCGGGCTCGGGCCGGGCCCGGGTAAGTTTTTTTATTCTTCAGAAAAATATTTCAGACTATGTTTGTGTCATAAGTCAGCCATGATGATTTTAATTATTACCAGTTCTAGAGAGAATTGTAAATTGTTGTAAATTGGTAAAAAACGGGTTTTTTCGGTCTGTTGAGTATAAATCCGGGCTTCGGTTCGGGTTCGGGTAACTATTGCGGTATTAGACTCGGGCCCGGGAAGGGTCGGGCCTGAGTCTTTCGAGCTCGGGTCGGGTAATTTTGTACAATTTCGGCCCGTCAAACCTCTAGAATGTATGTAAGTCTTCGTTTGTATTTCGCCCAATGATAACGGTTTATGTTGAACCGCACATTTTTCGACCAATGCTAACGGTTTATTTTGAATCGCATATTTTTGAATTTGTCGTTCGTCCAATTGGAATGGACATCTTTTTATATTCAAAATTCAAATTTCCTGGCTTAAAACTGAAGCATCGTAATAATATTGAGATAACTTTATTTGAAAGTTTGCATCGCTACAAAGTTTTTTAAATAATCAAATATACTGATTCGATTTTTTGAAGCTGATTTGACAGATTTTGATCAGTGTCATTGATTCGATTATTGGAAGGTATGGTTATATTTTTCATTATGGATATTTTATAGAACTATATTTCGACTTTTATTTTAACATCTTCTACTACGAAAAATGATTGTTAGCAAACTTAAACATTATTCCAAAAATTAAATAATTTACAATTTAAATACTGCAGGGCTGTCGATATATGTCCCGAGGTCGATTTCTGCTACTACGAAAAATGATTGTTAGCAAACTTAAACATTTCAATTATTTTAAAAATTATATTATATACAATTTAATTAAATACTGTAGGGCAGGGCTGTCGATATATGCCCCGAGATATATTTCTTTTACTTTGAAAATTTCTGGCTTATTCAAAAAATAGGTTTGTAATTTATTTTTTCCGCCATTAAATTATCTGACTACTTAAAAATGCAACAAAAATCCCCCCGTTGAGGTCAACGGGCTTACAGCTAGTATCTTTAAATAATCGAACAGTGTCTTGGATTATTTGAAAAATTTCGTAAGCGATACAAACTTTCAAATTCAGTTTTCTTAATATTATTATAGCATATACTACAATCTTTTTGTTTTAAGCCAGGAAATTTGAATTATGAAGATAAAAAGATATCCCATTCCAATTGGACGAACGACAACTCTCAAAATATGCGGTTCGAAATAAGCCGTTATTATTAGGCGAAATACAAACGAAGACTTACATACGGACGGACCTTATCGACTATTAATGTTAAGATTTTTCAGTAAAAGTTGCACAGTTCTGATATTGATACATTTTATAAAAGTTTAAATTTCCAAGAATTTACCAACTGTGAATAGTTCATAGAAATAAGAACAAAGACGGTATCTACAGAAAAATAAAAATAAGTTAGTACTTACCAATGCATAGCAGCTGATATATGGTAAACTTTCGTAGACCTCTACAACGTGGCCACGACGACGCAACCGATGCAATCAAGCTATATGGCTCAACATGAAACCTTTTGATTTATATTTTTTATCACTGAAACTAAAATTGTATGAATCGAATATTTGACGCACTTAAAATAGTGCCGATTTTAATTTCGGAAGTTTAACTATCATGCAATGTTATAATGTAAAGGTGCTAAAATATCACCAACACATTGTAATTTTATGTCATTTCAAAACAAACAAGATTTCTTCAAGATGCAAATAAAAAGTTCAGACAACTTGTGTCAACAACACAAAAAAAAATATTTCTTTTGAATGCCGGTTGTCTTATAAGTACTTCAATCCCCTTTAGTTTTTTCTTACAATTCGTTTTATAGTAAATAAATAGAACATAAATATGTATAAAACGACATGAACGCCAGACAGACACGGCACAAGGCTTACGAATAAACTAAAAATTATATTCCGATTCTTCAGTTATAAATAACAAAATAAAAGTCGCGCTTTTTTCCTTTTCTACTGGACGCAGGGAGGGGGTGGGTTGCAAACATTGATCAATATATTAATAACCGATAATGTTAGTTGTTTGTTAGTTTGATTTCGCGTTCTGGCTATATTCAAGCCCGGCAATTTTTTTTTCTTTTGTGGGGTGCCGACCTAAAGTATAGTTTTTAGGGAAACCTAGCAAGAATTAGGCTTCACATTGTTGATTTTGAATGAACAATATTATTTATAAATCTGAATCATATATTATATATGTATTACCAAAAACTTTCTAATTGGAGAATTAATTAAGCTTATTATTTCTCGACTGCATACACATTACGGATAGTGGTAGGGTAATCAACGAGCTTATTACTTCTGGTTTGTTTTATAAGTAAGTATCTATATATTAATAGCCGATAATGTCTGTTTGAGTGGGTGAGTGTCTGTTTGAGTGAGCGTCCATTTCACACCTTCCAGTCTCCACTTTTTTATTCATACTAAATTTATATATTAAAAGTCGATAAAATAATCACTCGCTTTTCACTTTTCACAAATGTGTGCGTACTGATGATGTCCTCGAGACATCTTCTTCTTCTACGAAATGTATTTTGTTTGCGTACATTTTCAAAATTAATAGATAATGAAATGAAATAAAATAAAATAAAATAAAATAAAATAAAATAAAATAAAATAAATTAAAATAAAATAAAATAAAATAAAATAAAATAAAATAAATTAAAATAAAATAAAATAAAATAAAATAAAATAAAATAAAATAAAATAAAATAAAATAAAATAAAATAAAATAAATAAATTAAAATAAAATAAATAAATTAAAATAAAATAAAATAAAATAAAATAAAATAAAATAAAATAAAATAAAATAAAATAAAATAAAATAAAATAAAATAAAATAAAATAAAATAAAATAAAATAAAATAAAATAAAATGAAATAAATTAAAATTAAATAAAATAAAATAAAATAAAATAAAATAAAATAAAATAAAATAAAATAAAATAAAATAAAATAAAATAAAATAAAATAAAATAAAATAAAATAAAATAAAATAAAATAAAATAAAATAAAATAAAATAAAATAAAATAAAATGAATTAAAATAAAATAAATTAAACTAAATAAAATCAAACACAATGCAGCAAAAATCTCCCGTTGCTGGGCAACGGGCTTACAGCTAGTACATTTGATTGTTTACGCCAGTAGATTTCTGACAATGAAAAAAAATCAATACCTCCTTCTAAGGGAAAAGAGCTTACAGCTAGTAGTACAAATTGAAATTAATTACCTATATTAGGCATTGTAAATCCTAATGGAAATAAGTTCAACAATGGTGAGCCGCGTTATTAAAATTATAAAATTAAATTATTTTTTATAAAAATTGTTTTTATATATTTTGGAGGCACATTTTCAAATATATGAAAGCAGACTCGCTTTACCAGTAACAACTTACATTCAATTTAAAAGATAAGTTAGAATATAAAAAAATGTACGATGTCGAAAAAGCATTGTTTTTCAATACAAAAAAATGATGAAATAGTAAATTTGGTAAATAATAAAGGCTAAAAACGAATAGCTTGGAAGTTTGAGAATTGATAAAGTCATTAATAGAAATGAAAAAATAGTAAATAAAAATAAATTAGCTGCTCACCATTGTTGAATTTATTTCCATTAGAATTTATCGTACCTTGTGTAAGTAATTATTTTTTAATTAGTATTATCAACATTTTTTTTTATTTTACCTCTTCCCTCGGCTTTTATTTAGTAATTTATAACATAAGAATTATAATCAATTTTTAGTTGATACCTTGTAACGTTCTGTCTGGTGAAGTTATAAGTGAATTTGATAAATAAGCAGTTCAACAGCTATGTTTCCATTTAAATTATTTTATGAAAATCATTTATTTTATCGGTTTGGCTATTTTCAAATGATTAAATTCAAATACAGTGGAACCCCGATCTACCGTTCTCGCATTGTTTGTTTTCCCGCATGGATCGTTTATTTTTTATAGTCCCGGCCAAACATCCATAAGAACAATGTAAAATAATCCCGCATTAATCGTTCCCCGATTTACCGTTTTCCTCGATCTATCGTTTAAATATTTTGGTCCCTTCACGAATATTATCCCGATTGACCGTTTTCGTTGAATATTTTTCATAAATAGTTTTGCCTCGCATTTCGTCTCGCGTTTTTTTCAGTGTAACCCCGATCTTCCGTTCTTGCTATCTTCGTTTTTTTACATGGATCGTTTATTTTTTACTCGACCAAGACCCCGTCATAACAATATTTAATAATTCCACGTTTATCATTCCCCGATGTACTGATTTTCTCGATCTATCATCTAAATATTATCGTCCCGTCACAATTATTATCCCGATTGACCGTTTTTGTGGAATATTTTTTTTCGCTCAAATAGTTTTATATCGTATTTAGTTACATAAATAAATAAGTTTTTTTGAAAATTTAACATTTTTTTGGTATTATTTGAAGATTTCCCGCATTATCGGTTTCCCGCATTATTCGTTGAATTATTACGATCCCTTGGAAAACGTAGAATCGGGGTTTCACTGTATATTAAAAATTATTACGATGGGCTTACTGTACACTGAACTATTCGCACACACTTAGCTTAATGTGGTGAAAATGGGGGGAAATTATAAATTAAATAAGAGGAATAAATTTATACGATTTTTTTATGTTTAATAAGTTATACCCATGAAAGCATGCTTACTTTTAACAATTCCCCTACGGTACTAAAAAATACTTCCGATACGTTGCTGGCCCTTTAGGAACCAAGTGATTAACATGTTTTTTTTTAAATATACGTCCTAGGTTTTTACCGTCCTTCAAAGGGTGGTAAGCAATGTTCCCTCTGAGGCAAGAGGTTAGCTGCGCGGAAATTGACCAACTGTCATGGAGTGCGCGCAATCCGGAATGAGTGCGCGGGGGCTTCCCAACTGCTGCGCGGCCGCAGCTTAGAGGGAACGTTGGTGGTAAGTGTTTAAGCATGTTTTTTCACTTGGTTCTTTAAAGACCAGCAACATATCGGAAGTATGTTTAGCTCCGTAGGGGAAGTTAAACAAAAACTTATGTTAATTTAAAGATTTGAAAGAGGGGGAACTACTTTAATTCTTTCAAAAAATATTGGTTAATACGCAAATCTTCCTTCAATTAAACATAGTTATTAGTCAGTAAAACATGTAAGCTAGTGGCAAATTTCCAATGGTTTTTAAATGTCAAATAAGTGGTTAGGATACGGTTCATGGGATCCCTAGAATAAGTGATGTGTATATTTCCAATTTAAATCAACCGGGAAAGAAAAAGAATGAAGATTCAAAAAGAGAAGAAGCTAGCAACCGCATTAGTCACCGCACGATACATAACACCTCATGTTGAAATTTCATTGTTGGATGTACGTCAACTCGAATATTACTGTCTAAAAGCTCATAGGAAAATTTTAATTGAAAAATTGTTCAAATATTACTATCAATAAAACTCTGATCACAGATATTTTAGCCCATAATACGGACTAAGTACGGCAAAATAATTGCCTGTTATAGAAATGTATTGTATTGTCTAAAAAAGAAACAAAAAAATGTATATGTAACCCGGATAATTGAGAGTTTATTCTAGTAATATCGACTGTGGAAAGGATAAATAACGTAACCCACACACAAGAAACGTGTTTCGATGATTTTGGGCCATACGCAAATTTTGAAACATACACAACCTTAAAGTGCACGGAGACTTCTAAGCTGGTGTTTAATTGAAATAATCTAATATTGATTACAGAAAATCGTCTAGGAAAAACCTTTTTTCAGTATTTTTTCTTGATTTCAATTTTCCCAGGATCATTTTTTTCAAACTTAAAGGCTAAATTTAGATACTAATTTGGTATTTGCAGCTTACATCCTTTTGATAGAACGTGTATCAAGTTTTATACATTGTGATTATCGAAAAAATCTGTTTTGAAAAAACTGTGTGTTACGTCTTTTTTCCTTTCCGCAGTCGATATGCTTAGGCCCAGTTAGCAGTGCGTCACGATATGCGCCGCCGGTATCTAGTAAAGCTTTGCGCAAGAAAAGGGCAAAGTTTCTGTGATAGTGATATATTAATAAAAAAAACAGCATTTATGTATTAATCCCAAATAAGACATCAAATTTTATTTTTAAAATATTATAAATATTTCCAATAAAGCTCCATTAAACAGTAGCTACTAAATGTACAATGAATGTGTTATAGCATATTTATTTAAAAAAAAATGATTCAAAGGCTTTTTTATATTCAATGCCTTTAGTGTTTTCAAAATTAAATATTTCATTTCAGTTATGAAGATAGAAAGTATAGAAAAGGGTCTCTTTTTAATAATGATACTGGCACCTTGTCGGTGGTTCTAAATATAACCTATACGGTTAAGAAAATAACAGTATAGGGTTAAAAAAACTTTTTTTTAACTCATTAATAAATTTCGCTGTCACAAAACGATAGCTTTTCCTTTACCGTCCAGAGAAACACTGCAAAAATTCGCGCGTGGGAAATAATCTAATACCTTTAAGTATCAAATAATTGTTAAGAATAAATATTAATGATTTTTATTTGAATAAACTGCCATGAATTCACCGACGATCCTTTTTTCATATTAAAATATAATATTGCCATGAAGTTTTCGAATTTCAAAATTATTATTTTTTTGTCGACGTTTTCTCGAAAATACCTAAAAAAATATATGTGAAAGCCTACTGACGCATAAATAAATACTCACTATGTAGTAAATTAGTGATTATTTTTAAATGGCGATAGTAGCAATATTTTAATTAATTATGTGTTATTATCAAATTTGACGATAGTTGATTAATTACGTTTTATATTGTTTACTTGGTGATTATTATGTTTCACAACTTGCAAGCATTATAGTAAGAACGCACGATTGGATTGGTAAGCTTTGTCAGACTAAAGAAGGATGTTTGGTGGCGCGACAGTGCTGATTGTTTGTAGAGATTGTCATTTGACGAATTTGTGATGTAATTTAAATCAATGGGACGGATTAGTTTGTACAATAACATTATATTGCATATAAGCTGTAAGCGTGGGATGAGACAAAACATATAAACTTTAAAATTATGGATATAAATTAGTCATCATCATCCAATTAAGTTCAAACATGTATCGCACAAAAAATAAGGCCAGTGATGTAGACCAATGTTTCTTAACCGGTGGTCCGCGAAGATTTTTGGGTGGGCCGCAAAAATTGTATGCAGTTCAAAAATTGTTAGTACCTAATTTTAATCATTTTTAAAAGCTTATATTGATGGTCTGCAAAATTTTTTTTGACGGCGTTTATCTCCTTATACCATTCTCTACATCAGGGTTTCCCAAACTTATTGTGCAATGGAGCACTTCGCAAATCTGGATTTATTAAAAGAGGTAACGAAACATGAACTGTCATTTTAACCATGGATTATTATTTTTTTATCACATAGATGTTGCACATTTTATATTGATCTGCCACTTAAACATGACCGCCGGCAGATTTTTGAACTAAAATTTTCAATCTAGGACGTGTCAAACGTAAGCTTATAATAGTAAAACTATAGAAATAAATACGACATCGTCAAGTCACTCCAAGTAATTCATGGTAATATGCCAACGGCCATTTTAAAAGTCCGACAGTTCTGTAAAGACGACAAGTCATGGAAAAAATGACTATTCAATTAATAACAATGCGGTGAAGTAGTATGAAGACATAACATCCGTGACACTGGCGCCCTCTCAAAACGGACAACTTAAAATACTTGATCTATACCATAGTTTCTCAACCTTTTTAAGCCCGTGGCCCCCTTTTGAGTCTCATATTTTTCCGTGGCTCCCCTTACCCTAGTAGTAAAATTTTCGGGGCTCGGAAAAATGAAAAAAAAGGTAGGTAAATTTATTTTTAAAAAATACAATACAATAAAATTGTTTGTTAAAAAAAAATATGTTTACAAAATAGTTTATAATATTACATTTTTTTGTAAATCCCTAGGGTACCCAACGTTGTACCCATCACAGCCCGCTATGGTTCACACTATTCTTACGGGCGCGTATTCTGCAAAATTTCTGAAAACTAGTTTGCATGCACTGCAAGGGTGCAGAATGCTAAATGAAATAAAATAACGTTATCAAAATAGTTTTTATGAAATGAATTCTTTTCGTTTTTCATAAGACGCCGTGAACTCTTTGAATGCTATGTAATTTTCCCTAGATGCAACTCGGCATGACCAACAGGACCACCAGATGCGACTGTGGTCGTATAATCTTATGCAGTTCTTCTCGTTCGTTGTTCATGCTTGGACATTCTCAAAAATGCGACTAACTAATCACCCGACCTAGAAGAGCTTGGCAGTGAAGTGATCATGGCTAGTTATAAATTGGTCTATCCGAAAATTTGGAGTCGAAGCGTTGGTCTCCATTCGCATTTTTAAATTTTGAAAGAATTTATAAGAATGCCTGTCCTAAGAATAATTTTCCATCAATTTTACCAAATTCGCATAGCAGCGTCTGTAGCATTACTGTGCACCACAGTTCTGTGGGACTTAAGAATGAAGGGTCTGGTCGAGAAGAAGGCAGTCAAAGAATTATCCTCACCTGGGATTTGACACCCATTATGTAGCATTGCTGTTGCGCCTTGAACTTTAATGTAAAGACTATCAATGCACTGTATTATTCGGTAAGAATAATTTTCTGTAAGAAAATAAGGTTACGAACCTTGTATCACGTACTTTACCAGCCACTCCCATGGATTGGGTGTTAGGCTTCAATTACTTAATACCTACCACGCAAGAAGTTTTGGAATGATATGCAGTGGTGTAGGAAGGGGTCCTCCCGACCGGGGTGATACTTGAATTTGCAGCCCCATGGAGGACCCTAAGGACACTAGCCACTAAGCGAAGGGACAAAGCTTTGCCAATGATCAGTTTTGGTCTTTAGTATTGCGTTTTGGTATTTGCATCGAGCTAATTAAATAAAATAATTTCAAAAAAGACATTCTTGTCAAGTCAATGGGATTTTATGAAATTTACGGTTTATTACAATATTAAGGGTTTTACACAAAGGTTCCATTTTTTACAACCTCATGTTGACGATGAATCGCGCAGGAAATTCAAAAAAAATAGTTAAACTTCAATACTTCCATTAATTGAAGCGTTATATTTTTTATTTATAAAAAATCTTTATTCCTTGTACAATCGTTACACTTTTAGTGTCTTAAGATTTTTGGTAAAGAGCATTAAATTATCTTAACTATTTTTTTCGTCATCAAAAACCTGACACATCGTTTTAGGTTAGTCAATTTGCAAGGCAAAATGTTCAATCAGTTGTTTTTTTATCATCTGCTATCTCATACATACGTCTTGATACTGAACGGAATTGCTCAAAGGAATCACCTGAATAATTGCATTTTCACTCTGATTCATAACTCTTGAAATTGCAAAATCAAATATTTGGAAATATATAATGCGTTTTTCTAGCTTTTGCAACTAATTTAGAAATTTCGTAAGAAACTATTAATTAAACCAGTGTCTAATTTTTCACTGAATGCTATAAATCCTATTTTTTGTTGCGGAAACTTCTTAAAGCTTTTTGAATTATAAAAATGGCTTTTCTTTCATGTCTATGTGTTTTGTATAAAATGGATAGTAGCATTAGTGAAGCAAAACATATTTAACGCACACGGGTTTCATAATACCATGGGGTGACGAAAGAAATCCGTGGACAAGATAGTCAATACAATATTGTCGACACTTACTTTTGGATGCAGTTTTTATGGTATCCTTAAATATCATTGAAAAAATATTTAAAGAGTATGTATAATAAATACATTATTTCTGCTACAATGTATTATTATCCTACTTTATTACATTTTATTTTAATATAAATTTTAATTCATTATATTTTTGAGTGGCCGTGGCTCCCCGAAAGTCTGCTGTGGCTCCCCAAAACACATATTTTCTTCTGTGGCCCCCTTGGAGCATGCTGTGGCCCCCAAGGGAGCCACATGGCCCCCGGTTGAGAAACGCTGATCTATACAGTATTACACCTCTACAAATATGTCGTTTTTTATAAGTGTATTTTTACTTTTGTTAATAGATTGAGTAAAAACTATTGATATTGAGAAATGAGAATTTATGTAGATACGACCAAGAAGATAGACCAAGACATTATAAATAAGTGCATTTGAGTTTTTAAAAAGAATATGAAATGGTTTTAAATTTACACCAAAGTAGCGTTATTTCAATTCTAGGATACTGCGAATTTTTCTGTCCTTACGCGGGACTAAATTTAGTAAATACCATGATCATAAGTTTTAAAATTGCATTGAAGTCTTAATATGATTAAGTGAAAGATGGAAAAATATTGCTTATATTGAAGTTAATGGAAAGCATGATTTAAACCTAGTAAGGTAAGATTTGTTTTTCCTTTTCTTAAAAAGATTTGAAAGGATTGGATCAAACGTTTTTTCATTTTTTTAATATCGAAAAGATGCATATTTCGTTATGAATGTTTAATGTTGACAAGCATGTAGAAATAAACACTCGTTATATAATATTTAATAATTTCGTAAAGTATGAATACGGACCGGGATGACATTTTTTATTTGTCTCGGTGGAATTCACTTAAGCCACTTATAAACTGGTCAAATCACGAAAATGGAATAGTGTATAAATTTATAAATAAAAGAATCGTCATTTCTTGACTTTAACGACAGATCTTAATAATATAATATATTACAAAAACTCAAGATTTGGCAATTCAAACACATCACTTCCACAATCATTTAAAAGTAATATATAGTTTTATGCTTGTGACCGTGTATCATTCACGTCGTGCACATTACTAACAGTCATTGGCAGATCCAAGGGGGAGAATTTATTTTCCATTTTTCTAATTTATTAAAACTTTATTTTAAAATGGGCTCTTTAATTGTTTAGTTAACTATGTTTTATAGAATACATAATTACTTAATTATGTATTGACTATTTTTATATACACCCAATCGTTTTTTACGCGATACATTGGTTCCAGAAAGTGGCGCGTAAAAAAACCTCACTTTCATATAATTTGATAAATTGGTTCAAAAAATCAATATATCGCGTAAAAAAGTATCAAAAATGTATAAAAAAACAAAATTTGTTCTTCAAATTTGCGCAAAAAATATGTTTTTACGGTACCGTCCAAATAAATCACGTAAATTCAAAATCGCACAACAAAAAAAATCGTGTAAAAAATGCTTTAATCTATTTTTTATTGTATTATTTATGTATCATGTTTATTTTCAAATTGAATGGCCCCTTCCTGGGACAATTTCTGGATCCGCCACTGCTAACAGCACACTTTCGATCGTATAAAATAACCAATTAAATAAACTAAACCTAGTTATGAAGAGACATTTACATGAAGCAAGTCAAACAAATGTTTTGTCGAAATGGATTAGTATGTCCTCATAAGTTGTGGAGTGTGGCAAAATTTGAGTATGCAGAAGTGACTGTAAAATATAGATACAACTGTAAACGAAAAAATACAACGTCGTTTTTGAGGGCTATCAGACCTCAGGAACCCCGCGATTTGTCGCACTCCTGATGATAATGATTTTTTTTATTCAAGAGAGTCATTACAAAAAGACGCACATTATTGCTTATTAACTTGGAGATTTGATGCGGTGCTATTTTTATTTAATAACAACATAGGTACCAATTATAATGATACTCGCTTTTATGTGATCTGCGTAAAAATCTCTCGCAATTACTAAAAATGCAGCACGATTTTACAGCTTTCGAAAACATTCCTAAAAAAATACACAACACAAGTGTTAAATTTATGTTTGCAAATCGTGTTTAATGCAGAAGGGTCACAAAGTACAACGAGATTTATCAAGTTTCAACAAAAACGAGACCAGCGAAATATATAGAATATGTAGCAGAGTGATAGGTTACATTTACAAACTATCAAAAAACGTTCAAGAGTGGCTAAAATGTGATTCAAATGAAACGGAGGATATAATATGAGTGTGCGAGATTATTTTTTTACTTTCAGTCAATCAGAAGTGGGAGATGATAATGTTGCAAATAATGATGAATTTACTAATAGCAGATGGCAAAGTATGATTAAATTATGTGGCTATTTTTAATAATAATCGAGTATTTGACTAATATCTAGTACTCATTTTCTCAGCTAACAGGTATTGTGAGTGGAGGAGACTTATCAAGGTGGCCACGGGTCACTCCGGACTGTAGCGCTAGAAAATAAGACATATATTTAATAATCATTGAAAGATTGTCACAATGTAACACATGTTTTGTTTATATGTATGTGCCACTGAATTGAAAAAATCACACTTGTTTTGACGTACCATTGATAGTTTTTTTAATTTATTCTTGATTTCATATCATCGTTTTCTACGCAACTTTTCTCTACAGCGGTATGTTGGTTCAACCTAGTGTAAGGACAATTACACAACATTTAGTACTTTTTCATGCATTCAAAGGTATTTAGGAAGTACAATATTAGTTATAACAAAACGAAACAATACAATTTTTCACTTTAAATGCTTTGATAACTCTTTTCTTAAGATTAGAAGTGCTTTGACGATCGAGATTTTCTAGAGTGCATACTTTAATCTTTTCTGACTAGAGAAAATATAATCTCCCATCATAGCAGTATAGCTGATCGGTACCCACCGTCTCCATCATTAGTTCCGATGATCTGGATTTTATTACGTATTTAAATTTTAGTTACCAGATGCTACCAAAAAGATCATTCCATCCATTCTAAGATACTTGTATGTTCTGGTTATAATTTTATATCAGATTTATAGTAGCGTGCATACAAGGGAACCTTTTTAATATTTTTTCTTTGAATATCCATTGATGGTAAGTGTAACACGTCAATATACATACCTATTCATGCTCACTGCCATAAGAGCAAGGATTTCTTGATGATACATTAATCGTATGTCAGTATCGCAGACAAACGGTCTTTATACATACCTACTACTCATGCGTCACCCGCGAACGAACGGATCAAATCGACACACTCTACACCATAGTTTCTCAACCTTTTTAAGCCCGTGGCCCCCTTTTGAGTCTCAGATTTTTCCGTGGCCCCCCTACCCCCAGAAATAAAATTCTTGGGACTCGGAAAAATGAAAAAAAATGTAGGTACATTTATTTTTAAAAAATACAATACAATAAATATGTTTTTAAAAAAAATATATGTTTACAAAATAATTTATAACATTACATTTTTTTTAAATCCCAACGTTGTACCCTTCACAGCCCACTATGGTTCACACTATTCTTACGGGGGTGTATTCTGCAGCGTTATTATATTAAAGTACATGATCAAAGTAAATCTTCAATACTTTCAACAATTGAAACGTTATATCTTTTATTCATAAAAAATCTTAATTACTTGTTCAATCGTTACACCTTGGGAGTCTTAAGATTTTTGGCAAAGAGCATTACATTATCTTAACTAACTTTTTCGTCATAAAAAATCTAACACATCGTTTTAGGTTAGTCAATTTGACCAATCGGACCGGTCAAATATTAATTGAATAACTGTATTGTAGTGCGCGCCAACCCGGAACGAGTGCGCGGGATCTTCCCAACTGCTGCGCGACCGCGCGCGCGCGCAGCTTAGAAGGAACGTTGGTTACCACTCGAATGAATGTATCGAGTGGGGCAATTTTAGTATCTAGATTCCAATGACTAGTATCAACTACGCAATTTATTACAATATTCGTTCAAACACACATCAGAAACAGTATTAAAAAAGATCGTTCTTTTCTATAGAGGATAACATTTTTTTTAAATATATGTCTGCTCCTTATGTGGAGCAAATGGCCTCCTAATGGAGGTATCTCACAGAAGTTTGTCTAAGAGAACTGCTTGCCACTCAGTTTCTCAACCTTTCTTTTATTTTAAAGAGAGTAGGGATATAGAGGATAGGGCTAGGACAGGACTAGTGGTTGGCTTATCACTCTCGCTACACCCCATGTTGGAGTTGGAGAGAGGGAATTTTTAAGCATCACATACACTCATGCCTTCGAACAGAATCGATAAATCGATTGAAAAAATGCTGTTCGTAATGGAATTCGAGCCCGTGAGGTCTAGCATGGAAGCTAACGACGTTGACCTCTGAGCCATGGACCCGACTCTTTTATTACTATTGTATTATATTTACTGTTTAGATATAATAATAAAAATAGCCGTTTTGTACATTTTTTTGAGAAAAAAGCGCTTTAGGAAACGATTGTAACATATTAAAATACATACATATACCTATACATTCAAATATTTGTAGAAGCATAACCTGCGTATGGAATTTACTCTTGCTTAGATTCTTAATATGCATTAATTTTTTCAATTTAATATGTGGTATAAAGTTTATCAATTGAAAAATCTTTGAAGTGGCCTTTTCAATCAATTTTTTTCAAGCTTTTTAGATATCGTTCAGTAATACCTATATACATTTTGTTAATATACATATATACATATTATATATTTTTTGGATACTAAAGAAGGTTATTACGAATATAATCTGAAATCTTCTAGATTATTCGAATCGAAATCCTAGTGCAGTCCTTGCACTTAAGTGGTTCAGTCGGCAAGTAGATGTCTTGCTAGGGACAGTCGGGATGAAAGGACCTCACTTAAGTGATTACTGTCAGTCGACCCAATCATTCCATTCCGCCATGGATGAACTGATTACTAACTAACTAACTCATTCACTTTCCTTTTAACAACAAACAACACTGTAGAAACATTTCACATTTGCATATTTGAATAATTATTGGATAATATGTTTCTAATTTATAGATTCTTGAATGGAATACCCGAAAGATGGTTAAAAATCACTTGCAAAACTTATATGGTTTTGTTCGTTCATTAGAATTTGGCTTCGCCGGGAATCAAATTTCCCATTATATTTTCCACCGCTCTTATTCTCGGATGTATGTGTGCAGTTATTGTTATTATTAGAGTCCAGTTACTTATGCACAACGCCTTCACGACGAACGTCATATTAATTATTAGGGTAAATATTAATGAAAATTACTTGCGACTACGTTCACTGATATTTTTTAATCAATCTCTCAAACGTCAGCCATGTTGGCAGCTTTTTTTTCCTCCTTTTTACGAATTTATTAATGTTTTTTTATATATATTACTAGACGGTTCCCAGCAAGCGTAGCAATGCCACAGAAAGAAAGACAGTGTTTTACTTGTCTTTATTGAAGTGTATGTTTTCTAGAAAATTTAAATTAACTTTGATTATTCCACGTATTGTGTAACTAACTGTGACACGTGTTTCGCCTCTTTCAGAGGCATCTTCAGACTTACTATCGCAAAGTTTGCTTAAGTAATGAAGCAAGATTGATTCTAACATTTTAAAATTATAAAATTACAAAATGGATTGGGTTTTTTTTCCTTTTAAGAGGAGCAAGGAGGGGGGTGTAGAATCGAAATAAAGCAAACAGATAATGATACTAATTTTACTAATGAGTTGTAAACAATCAGAATGGGATTTTTCCTTTTTAATGGAAGCAAAGAGGGGATTATAAAATGCAAACAAATTTAACACAGTTAGTTACACAATACGTGGAATAATCAAAGTTAATTTAAATTTTCTATTAAAATGAACTTCCACAAAGTTACCGCCGAAACCATCGAAAGTATGTATGTTTTCTTTTTCTGTCTGCTTGACGTTTAAAATTTGCTGCCGATTGTCTATGGCAGTGCTCCGCAACCAGTGTGCCGCGAGGCGATGCTGGGTGTGCCGCAGAAATATTTCAAAATATTTCTGAAGACACTATCATAGAGAAGCAGAAATAATCATTTTTTGGTTGAAAGAATATGTTATATGTACAGTCCGCGCAAGAATGTTTTGCGCACCTTGCGAAAATTCAGTTTTGTATTTTAAAATTTCGTTCAAGAGTACAGATGAATTATTTCTTTATAAATATCATTAGAAATTTATCTAAACATGTACCCACATTTTAAATATAAGTGTTTTTACCGTTTTAAACATTTGGAACAGCTAATAATGAGCTTATGATTCTTACCCCAATCACGACGTTTTGTTTTCATTCTCGTGGTCAACAGTGGTTTTTCGGCCACGCGCCGTGCTTACAATCCTAATTAAATTAATAGATATTAAATGTTTCTTATTAAAATCTCTTTACCACTTTTATTTATGGACTGTCTTCTCACTTTGGAATCTAAAAAATCTATTTTTTTAAATAACTACCCCCATAAAAGCTAAGAGTGGGAAATTAGATATTAATTGAAATTAAAAGCTTTAAAGGAAACATGGATTTTTTAAAATTCATTTAAATGATTCCTGTGTGTTAAAAGTTATCAAGAATTAATAATTGGTAAAAAAATGCAAATTTAAATTTAAAAACATATAATGAATACAACATTTTGTTAATTCTACTACGCTATCATCAGTTCATTATTAGTGGTTAAAAATTGTATCAAATTTAAAACCATTTATATTTGAGATGTGGATACATGCTTTGACATATTTATAAAGATATAATTCATTTGTGTTCTTTAAAGAAATTTTAAAATACAAAACTGAATTTTCGCAAGGTGCACGAAACATTATTGCGCAGACTTAAATACAAACATAGTAATCGATAAAATGTTTATTTTTTAGTATAATTTTAACCGCTGAATGTAAGAAACATTTTAATAACCGATGTTGAAAATTGAACTGAAGTGGGTAACTTACGGAGTTTTCTCTACTTTGGTGCAGCCTTTTGACCGATTCTTTTTTTTTTAAATAAATCTAAATAATTTGAAACTTTTCTTTAAAGATAACTCTATAAGGAGTACATGTGCTCTACATTGGTAGTGGACATGGTTATAAAATATCCAATGGTTCTTTTGTGGTTTGTATCATATATAAACACAAACTAATGTAATTTCTGTATATTATGCACATTTTTACTTGTGGTGTGCCGCAAAATTTTGAATAACTCGTTGGTGTGCCTTGGAAGATAAAAGGTTGCGGAGCACTGGTCTATGGTACGACACACGCCACCAACTGTAATTTAATTGTACTAACCCTGTAACCTTTGCGCAAGTTGCATGAACGGTATTGCAGACATACAAACATTGATTTTTATATATAAGACCTACTGTAAGCAAATTTTAATATGCCTATAAACTTCGCGCAAGTGCAAGCAAAAAGTTTGTCAAAGTTTTATTGCAATTGGATGAGCGGTGTGGCAACGCATAAAATGCGAAAAAACAATCACACCTAATGCACGGAACACATTTGAACGGAATGTCAAAATGTAGATCACACGATTTGATAGATTTGAAATACATATTCCATTTTTAAATTTTTAATACAAACAATCGAACGTCAAATTTGAATTGTAGGAATGCTGTTTGATCGTCAGTCGACGGTTGACAGTTGAATTGCATTAACGGTAGACATACAAACATTGATTTTTATATCTTTCGCGGGCCGCAGAGGGTAAAAGTGTTGATATACACCCAATCCTTTTTTACGCGATTTTTTGGACGGGACCGTTACTTTTTTTACGCGATTTACTCGTTACGCGTTTTTTTTAAAGATAGAAATGGTGACACTGCGTTTAAAGAAGTGAAGACCCTGCGCAAAGACATGTGATGTAATGTTGCTCTAAAACTTGTTTAAATACAATTCATTTATTAAATTCGTTGAATAGCACGTTTTCCGGTCATGAATTTTACCACTGACAGTTACTCTATCAAATAAATGCACTCCAGATGTCCAAATATTTTAAATACAAAATAATAAATACAAACCGAAGATGGAAATATTTTTTTTTATGAAAAAAACATATATGGTTACATTTTAGGTACCTGCATTTAAAAACTAAATATTTTACACTAACGTATTTTTAAAAATCAATCCAATGTAATAATATTTGACTCGGATCAAGAATCTAGGAAAAACAGCATTTCATCAAATGAGTCCGTGCAAAATTCAAAACGTTAGTTTAAAAAAATTCGAACGATTACATTTCGTAACCGACAGTGACAGCAGCGAATAACTCCCAAGTGAATACAATTATGCATGTATAAACAATATGTATCTGTTTCTCACTGTATTTTTATAAGATATTTTAAAAAAGAAATTGTGCGAACTTGAAGAACAATTTTTGTTTTTTTATACATTTTCAAATTTATCAAATTATATGAAAGTGAGGTATCTATTTTTTCGCCAAATTTGTGCTTGTGAGGTAACAAAATATTGTTTTGTATAAAGAATCAATGCAAGCGATAATAAATTCACCATTATTTCGTCACATGATTATTCTTTGTAAAACACTAAAAACAAGATCATGATTAGGGTATCCAATCCCGGAGCCTTTTTCCAATCCCGGGATTTGCTCACCGAGTAATTTGAAATTCTCGATTTGGTATACTTTTTCCCGGATTGTCACAAAAGCTTGTTTTTTTTTTTAGCTCACCGAGGAATCTGAAATCCTCGATTTGTCAATTTCGTGTCAATTTTCGGGATTTGCTCAAAATTTCTCAATCCCGAAATTCCGGGATCACAGCCGTATCAATCCCGGGATTTCGGGATCAGAAAATTGAACAGGATCCCGAATCCCAGGATTGGATGCCCTAATCATGATGACATTGCTTGGGAAGAATTAAAAAAAATGTTGCTGTTCCTGCTAAGCAAACAGAGATGTGAAGAAAAATTGAAATAATCTTACTTACTCTTATACTTTTGCAATTTATTTTAAAAATCTCTTTTTTATTTAATTTACATTCATACCAGATCGACCAGTGGCGACTTTTGACTTTAGCGATTTGTATACTCAAAAAAATAAAAAAACAGTCGGGGTCGTTAGTTTTTTCCGACTACGGTAACGACTCCATCTCTACAACCATGTTTTTAATAAAACTTTAACTGTCAGATAAAATATATGTTGACAACGTTACTAACCATTTTATGAGGAGAAAAGCCAGAAAAATAAATTTTAAACATGTTTTTTTCCCAAATTTTATATTAACAAAATAAAATCTGGTATCTTTTGTTATGAATTAACTTACAACTTTAAATTTGTTGACTTATTTGTAAAATGAATACTTATAATAATAGCAATAATTTGCCACTTTTCCTCCAAATATAATAAAAAAGACAATTGACTAATATTTTTTTGACACATAATAAAAAGTTCCTGCTCTGAAAAAAAATCTGAAAGAAAAACAAAATACAATATTTTTAGAGAAATTATATTTGTGAATAAATAACTAAGCCAACAGTATAATCTCATAGCTAAAAAAATTAAAGTCATTTTTAAAAAAAATGGAGGAATTATTGGGGGGGGCAGCAAATTCAAGAAACGCCCTGGGCGGCGAGACCCCTTCCTACGTCACTGATCCAGAGTCGTGTAAAAAAATACGACTACGACTCCAGCTTCATTAGTTTCATTACTTGGTTTATTGTTTTAAGCAGTAATAATATTAATATTTACAATGAATTTCATTTGAAGTGAAGTCAAAATACTTCCATGCTAACTTGCATTCAGAGTAATTCATAGCTCAGCTTTCAGTTCCAACAGCTCTTCTTTATAAATTATATCGACCTCATCCAAATTTACAGTGAAAGGATTTATCATCCAATTATATATGTATCTTTAAATTTAAAATGTCTTTGAATCTTATTTTCATATCAATTTTAAGTTCGCTGATATGCTGATATGATAAACTTTTCGATTTCTTCTGGTGTTATATCTTCGTTTATAGATAACAATTGGGGAAGATCGCCCACCACGTAAACCTTTACCACCCGCTAGTGGGCGGCATGGACCAGGTTGACGACCAGTGATCTAGATCATAGTTTCTCAACCTTTTTAAGCCCGTGGCCCCCTTTTGAGTCTCATATTTTTCCGTGGCCCCCCTACCCCTAGTAATAAAATTCTCGGGGCTCGGAAAAAAGAAAAAAAAATGTAGGTACATTTATTTTTAAAAAATAAATACAATACAATAAAATACAATACAATACAATAAAATTGTTTGTTAAAAAAAATATGTTTACAAAATAGTTTATAATATTACATTTTTTTGTAAATCCCTAGGGTACTCAAGGTTGTACCCATCACTTATTATTCGTGTTATTACACTTGTTATTCGTGTTAATGTTTTTTCCATAAATTTCTTAAAACTATTTTGCATGCACTGCAGGGTGCAGAATGCTAAATAAAATGAAAGAACGTTATCCTAAGAGTTTTTATGAAATGAATTCAATTCGTTTTTAATAAGACGCCGTCAACTCTTTGAATGCTTTGTAATTTTTTCTAGATGCAACTAAGTCGGCATGACCAACAGGACCACCAGATGCGACTGTGGTCGTATAATCTTGAGTAGTTCTTCCCGTTCGTTGTTCATGTTTGGACATTTTCAAAAAATGCGATCAGCATCCTGAAGCTATTTACTAATCAGCCGACCTGGAATAGCTTGGCAGTGAAGTGATCATGGCTAGTTATAAATTGGCCTATCCGAAAATTTGGAGTCGAAGCGTTGGTCTCCATTCGCATTTTTAAATTTTGAAAGAATTTATAAGATTGCCTGTCCTTAGAATAATTTCCCATCAATTTTACCAAATTCGCATAGCAGCGTCTGTAGCAATACTGTGCACCACAGTTCAATTAAGAATGAAGGGTCTGGTCGAGAAGAAGGCAGTCAAAGAATTCTCCTAACCTGGGACTTCACACCCATTATTTAGCATTGCTGTTGCGCCTTGTACAGATTTAACAAAAGTTTACCAAGCAGAACCAGCAATGCATTTGTAGAAGTAGTTCTGTATGTTTTGTAAAGACTATCAATGCACTGTATTATTCGGTAAGAAGATTCTGCAAAACCTTTTATCACGTACTTTACCAGCCACTCCCATGGATTGGGTGTTAGGCTTCAATTACTTAATACCTGCTAAGCAAGAAGTTTTGGCATGATATGCAGAAGTGTACGAAGGGGTCCTAAAGCTCGGGGCGGTATTTGAATTTGCAGCCCTATGAATTTGCCGCCCTTTGAATTTGCAGCCCTTTGCCAATGACCAGTTTTGGTATTTGCATCGAGCTGATTAAAAAAATGATTTCGAAAAAGACATTCTTGAAGTCAATGGGATTTTATGAAATTTACTGTTTATTACAATATTAAGGGTTTTACGCAAAGTTCCCATGTTTTACAACCTAATGTTGAAGATGAATCGCGCAGGGAATTCAAAAAAAATAGTACCTGATTATTTATCAAAGTAAAACTTCAATACTTTCAACAATTGAAGCGTTATATCTTTAATTCATAAAAATCTTAATTCCTTGTTCAATCGTTACACCTTTAGTGTCATAAGGTTTCTGGCAAAGAGCATTAAATTATCTTAACTAATTTTTTTGTCATCAAAAATCTGACACATCGTTTTAGGTTAGTCAATTTGCAATGCAAAATGTTCATTTAGTTGTTTTTTTATCATCTGCTATCTCATACATACGTCTTGATACTGAACGGAATTGCTCTAAGTAATCACTTGAATAATTGCATTTTCACTCTAGATTCATAACTATTGAAATTGCAAAATCAAAGATTTGGAAATATAATGCGTTTTTCTAGCTTTTGCAATTAATTTGGAAATTTCGTAAGAAACTATTAATTAAACCAGTGTCTAATTTTTCACTGAATACTATAAATCCTATTTTTTGCTGCGGAAACTTCTTAAAGCTTTTTGAATTATTAAAATGGCTTTTCTTTCATGTCTATGTGTTTTGTATAAAATGGATAGTAGCATTAGTGAAGCAAAACATATTTAACGTACACGAGTTTCATAATATCATGGGGTGATGAAAGAAATCCGTGGACAAGATAGTCAATACAATATTGTCGACACTTACTTTTGGATGCAGTTATTATGGTATCCTTAAATATCATTGGTAAAATAGTAAAAAGTATGCATAATAAATACCTTATTTCTACTGCAATGTATTATTGTCCTACTGTATTATATTTGATTTTAATATAAATTTAGTTCATTATATTTTGAGTGGCTGTGGCCCCCCTAAAGTCTGCTGTGGCTCCCCAAAACTGATACTTTCTTCTGTGGCCCCCGGTTGAGAAACGCTGATCTAGATAGAAGAGTTTCTACGATTACTGCTTGTTACTCACTAGTTGAACTTCTTTTTTTTTAAGAGAATAGGGATAGAAGGATGGGACTAAGGTAGGATTAGTGGTTAGCTAATCGCTCTTGTTAAGTCTGTGTTTAGATGAGTTAGAGAGAATTCAAGATGTTGAAGCACCTGGCAAATCATTTTATAATTCACAATACTTTAAAAATCTTTTTTTTATATTTACAGCCGGATGCGGGAGTCGCGTCGAGGGCACCGCTGCACCTATTCATGGCCGCGACTCCCACGTCTTGGGCACCGGATGGGTTAAACAAAAATACGCAAAAACATTTGCATCAACTTCATATATACACAATATACTTATTCACCAAGCGTCAGTTAAAGTTCATCTGTGCGCTGGACCACCTGAAGATACTGTAAGTCGAAACCTGGATCGTTAGTTATAAAGCGAGTGGGAGTGTACAAAATTTGAACGATTCAAAATGAATATTAAAATTTCGCTGACCTTTCAGTTGAAATTTTTAATTATTAAAAACATTTTTTGCCAGACCAACGACAGAAGACATCGGGATAAATATAGTTCATTGCATAAGGTGTATTTACCGTAATATTAAATACACCCAACTCTCTTTTATATGTCAAAAATGGATAAAGTGAATATATGTAAATAAAATGAAAAAAAGCTTGCATTACATTTGATCTTATAATTTCGAAATTGTGCAAATAGCGAATGAGGTGTACAGCAATTTTAGCAATGGTACACTTCACTAAATAGGAATCATAGACACAATGTGAGTATGTACAGGTAAAATCTCGGCATCTTCATCACCTAAAATATTAGCTGTACCCAGAGTGAGAGACATTCATTCAGTTTTTTGTAACATTCTATTCAAAATAACCTTCTACCATCCTTTGAGTAAATTAAAAATACCTTCTTTGTAGGATTTTGTTTTTTTATGGCAAACTATTTTGTTTATTCTTAGTGGACTACGCAACCGCAACAACTTTTCAGATTTTGCCAATATTTTACAGGTATCGCCGAGTACTGGAACAGAATGTACCAATCTTGTCAATTTTTTCTTTATCGTCAGATTTTCAGCATTCAAATCTGCTTCGTCCACTCAGCTGCGGTGCACACTTTCAACTTCTTTTGTAGTTTTCCAGATTATTTTTATTAATAAAATTAATAAAATTTCACAAATATTATTCGTAGCCTATCTTGAGGTTTTTTTTCATGGGAAACTGAAATAGCATGCAGCTCGGCAAACATTGTTCTGATACTCTCCCAATATCACCGGATGAAGGAAAAGGGAGATTTTTTTGTTGCAAAACAAAGATCTTGTAGTCGTCAAAAATATATAAAAATGTCTCTTCTGAGCGACAGACCAAAGACGACAACTTTCAAAAAAGGAGTCCCCCTAATATTCTTTTAATAAAATGGGCATTTTGCGTAGCCGTTTTTGTTTCATCGGACCATCACCAAATACCAATGTTCCCGCTATTTACGGCTCTCCAACTCTTTTGCTATTCTTCACGCTTGAAGCTAACTGACCCTTACCTTAATACAATGAAGACCGCATTTGCACAGCTCGCTCCATTTCAATGTGCTTCAATATACTAAATTATTGACATCAAATTATCTTTACTTTTATATAGGCATTAGATTTTTCTACACTACGTATAGAATAAAGTTCCGATTTCACTATCGCATTCCACTGTAAAGGGTTAACAAAATATTATCTACGAATTTTTCATATTCACATTGATGTCATTAATGTCGCTTAGCAAAGGACAAAATTATAAACCTCTTCTTCAGGCTTGCGTCTTTTTGAATACTTTTCTAAAAGGTGAAAAAATTGTTCACCTGCAAGATATAAAAAATATATAAATATTTTTTACTAAGCAAGTCTTGCTTGTGTATATTATTGCTTTTTGCAAATTAACTGATTATTTTTGATGGATTCGGCGGTAACTTTGTGGAAGTTTATTTTGAATATAAAATTAAATTTGATAACTTTGTTATTCCACTTGTTGTGGTGCAAAATTATAATAGAAAATGTAATTATTAGTTTACTGAAATGTAACCAAGTTCAAAATATAACTGTTAATACTATTTACTGCGGTAAACTGCAAACGAATGATAAGATTGTTTATTTCAGAGACACATCTTCAAATATATCTGAGTCGTACCAGACCACTTACAGCCATCTTTTTATACAATAAACAACTAAGGGAAACTTTTATTAAATAGTAAAAATAAGTTAAATCATTTTCTCAGAGCGGCATCTATCGCCTAACCTGCCAAGATTGCCACTGTTTGTGTGGCAGATAGGTAGAAACTTCAATGAAAGAATTAAATAGCAAGTGAGACGTCTAAAAAACAATAATAGTTCAGAGTTTGCTAATCATATGATAGACAATGATCACAATTTTGAAGAACTCCATAAAAAAAATAATAAATGGCTAAGAATGAATGGCTTGTAGTTTTTGGAAATTAATAAAGTCATCAATAGAAAGGAAACATTAGTAAATAAGATAGGTAGATCACCACTGTTTATTTTATTTCCATTGGGATTTACTGTACCTAATGATTAATACTATCAAAGTTTGTATCTTACCCCCTCCTAGCGTCCGCTAGAAAAGAACAAACCCCGACTTTATTGTTTTAATTTACAACTTAACAATTAGAATCAATTTTTAGTTTATTCGTAAATCTTGGGATGCTATGTCTGATGATGCGTTCAAAGGCGAAAAACGTGTCATATTTTGTAATATAACAAGTGGAATGACAAAGTTATCAAATTTAATTTTATATTAATTAATTATTTATTTGTATTTACAGATTATTTATCCCTGCTTGACAGGATCCAAAAAAATAAAGTTTGTAACATAGCTCATCCTGCAGTGACGGTGTGACATTTTTTTAATAATTAAAAAAATAATGTACATACTGTGCGACCGCTTTACTTGTGCGTGCGGGACCGTGGCGCTGCATGCATTTCCGGTATGACAGCCGCAAAAAAAATATTGCCAGAATTTTAAAATCTTTATTCGCTAATAATACTCAAAATATACGTTTTTAATATAAATAGTAAATGAGTTTCAATACTCTTAAAACCATTAAAAGACTTCAAAGCGTCGGTATTTCTTTTCTTCGTAAAAAGATTAAACTTTTTGCCTGCACATATCAAAATCGTTTATTATGATAGTTTTTTTTTCTTATCCTATGTTTTGTGAGTGATTTGATAAGCTTGTCTCCTGTATTGACCATATTTTTTTATATTTTGAATTGTTCTTACACTAACATCTATAAACAAAAAAAATGGAATAGCATAAAGAGAGCTGTTATGGAAAGGACCATTAAGATTCGTTATATTTTAAAATAAGCCATTTATGTATTGCTAAAAATATTTCATATACAAAGTGTGTATAAAAAAACAGTTATTTTATTGTTATTTAAAAAAAACAAATAATACTTTGACTTGCAATTAAATCAAAGTTAATAAATTTCCCCATTTTTTAAAATTGGGGATTTTTTTTGGAAGTTGGTAATGCAGTGATTTCATAGCTGTCATTTTTGCAATTTGTTCATTTGCTTTAAACAGTGGCATTAATTGTGATCCGTTTAGCTTTTCTTCTTTACAAAACTTAGTTACATTGGCGATGATATTTTTAGCTTGAAAGCGCAAAGGTTTAGGCATGATTGAAGCGATAATCAGTATGATGACGGCACGACTTTTCAATACAGACTAAACTCGTGGACTAAGTGAGGTAGGTAGAATGCGCTTTGCAGAGGGGGGTTGCATATTTAGTTTCAACGGTCATCGCATTTCCGTGCGCAAACTTATAGCGGTCAGGGAATAGATTGATTTCTCCTTGAAAATAATAAATCACATATTATTGATTAGGAAAAGCTGTAATGTATTGTGAAAATAACAGTTACGACTTTCAACATGTCAAAGAATTCAAACACATTTAAGTTCAGGTTCATATATTAAAGTATATATGAAAAATATGTTTTCGTCTTATATGTTGAAATAAAATATAAATATTATATTAATTACTAAATTAATAAAATAAAAAAATCCGCCTCCGTGGTGTTTGCACTTGTGTTTGTCATGCAAAAAAATAATACTGTCGTTAAAATATTTACCACATTAGTACTATTAATTATTTTGTCAGCTTTTCTCAGTCAAATATCCCTCAAAACCTGGCAATGAGGTTTAAAAACCAAAAAAAACACATAGTTTATTTAATTATTTATTTAAATGAAGGTGCAGATTTAATCACATACCAATAAAAAATACAAAGAAAATTCAACAAAAAGTCTGATATATTTCTCTTTCGGTGATCATTTTAGTTTTCTGCCGATATATAATCCGGCAAAAATTAGCCAGATCGCTGAAAAAATTATCAGTTGTTTCAACGACAAACATAAAATTTCAATACGGGAACATAATCTCAGAATAGAGACTAATGCATAATTTAATTAAAAGTAAAACTTAATAGTAAAAGATTTTAGAGAATAAAGCCAGGAAGAACACCGCGGAAAAACCATCATTTGAATTTACACAATCCCAAAAACAATTTTAAAAAGACACATTTTTGAAAAGTGACTTTGTATCTTATGACAAAATTTTTGAAGAAATTCAGGCAGATTATTTGAGATTTATTTTTTTCTATATATTTATGTCTCGTCTCAGTGCATCATGATTTAGTGAGATGATAGTGAGGAATCGGTGATTATTGAATCTCTGAAGATTTTTATTAACTTATTCAACTGTAATTCAGCGCCACACTATTTTATGTACGGTGATTGGAACCACATACAGCTGATTATGGGGAGGTGACGCTACGTGCCTCACAGAAATGATAGTGCAATACATTCTAACATTAAATTCTAAAAGAGCTACAATATCTTTTGGATTTATCGCCATTATTGGACTATTATACAAGAGTTAATATTCTCAATTAACACGCAAGATAAATATCGTGTCTCTCTGAAAATACGACTGACGAAAACAAGACGACACAAATTTTGAAATATAAACCCTACCCCAAAAATAATCTCTAGTTGAAATATTGTAAAAAAAAATAGGTAGTTAAGGGATTTTTTAATAAATAGAAGCTCTAAGAAAATCGACAACGATATTTAAGCTGGAAGATAACGACATTGTTGAACGTGCTCATGCATTTCAGTGTTTTGTTGATTGACTTTTCATAATATAAACTGTCTAACATGAAGAAGATCGACAACGAAATGCAATCCCTGCAATGGATGAAACTGCAATATTTCTGGGCCAAGGATCTCAAGAATGATTGATCGCGTTCCTTCCACTTGTTACGAAAGTACAGGTGTTACCTGTATTTTGGCGATTCGTATGCATTGGAAGAAAATTTCACTTATCATCGTAAAGGAAAAGAAAGTGAAAAAGACTGGTCCACATAAGCAGTCATTAGCAAGTGGGTAGATTTTATGCTGCCACCTCTTTGACGACCTGCTCATTCGAGATTTAGCCAGTACTCACCGCGCTAATGACATGAATAACTTACTCACCGAAAAGAAAATCGATCAAATAATGATTCCCGCAGAAATGACTGATTATCTCCGGACACTTGATATTGCAATGAACAAGCCATTATCTGTGCATGTAAATCAATTATATAAAAACATGAAAACACAATGGAGAGAAATAGTCGCGAAGATTTCAAGAAGCCTCGCCGTAGTGAAGTGAAGTAGGTGAGGAATTAATGGGATAAAATAACTGACTGTTGTGTTTCCAATGGACTATAGGCAGAACACTTCGACAATTAACACTTATTTAAAGATTGAAAAACACAAAAAGTGATAGTTTGAATAGTATAACCTCAAATTTATGCAGGTAAGTCTGGTACTCATGTTCAGGTTTCGATCTTTCTTCTCGATGAAATTAATAAACATCAACTGTTGTTCTGTCAGTGCGACTGTGGAAAAAGTTCAAGAATTTATAACCGATTGACGTTCTTTGAAATTAAGTATTTATTAACAAACTATTAAAATTGTTACTCGACAAATGGAATGATCAATTTTAATGGTGTATTCAATAAATATATTTCGACAGAATAACACCTAAATCTATCAAAACTAACATGGCCTGTTGAATTATCTACACACTATCAATCTGAACTAGGGATTCCAACTATTAGTCATTATCAACTATTCGAATATCGAATAGTAAAACTGAAACTATCCGGATGTATTTGGATATCCGGATAGTTTTTTTATACTAAAATAATGCTTAAATTAAAATAATACATATAATGTATATACTAAAATAATACTTTAAATAGTACCTACATTAAAAATGAGCTCATTTTTGATAGAAGTCATTCATTCAAATTTAAAAAATGCATAATTTAAAAATAACAGGGCATTAAATGTTTCATACTTCAAATTTGTTTTTAACTTAGTTTTAATTGTTCCTGCCGTTGAAAATACTCGTTCAGTAGCGGTTTGGAAACCTTTTTTCAGACTATTTGTACAATCATTTTTGATTTCCACGAGAAATAAAATTGAGCTTTGCATTTCGCGGTGCAATTCAGAAGTTGAAAAAGAAAGAGGTGTCACTTCCACATCAGAGTCTTGAGAAGAATTTAAAATTTCATTAGATAATAAACTTGGATGAATTTTCTCGATAATACTTTGTGCCAAATAAATAGCCTCATTTTTGGTTGAGTATTGAAAATGTTCAATAATTTCAATGTATAATAATTTAAAACTAAATATTTTTATTTATATTATAATTTTTTTATTTATATATTTAATATTTCTGTAAAATCTTAGATAGAGACAATACATAAAAATACACATTCCAATACCGTTCCGATTGTAATACAATATTAAAAATTTGCAGCTGCATCGGATTACTCCAACGGTATTTTTTTAATGAATGCAATTACAGCATTAAAGGTTTGTTTCAGCCCCGAGTCCGAGCCGATGCGTCAAACTCGAGTATTATGATAAGATAGATATTGATAGCACCCGAGTTGGGTGAAGGCAAAAAAAACCACTACCTATGGTATTCATAATTATTCTTTAAATGTGGAGAAATTGTGATGTGATTATAGCAGATTTTGTAAAATATTTCATCAAAAATTATAACGAATACTATTCGGATATTCAAATTTACCGAATACTTAAAAAAATAGTATCGAATATTCGAATATCCGAGTTGGAATCCCTAGTCATTTTAAAAAATTGTGATTTCTTCAAATAGTTCCAAACGTTTTCTGTACTAAAATTTACTAGGTAAGAAAGACTTGATCTATTTCGTTATCCTTCACACATATCCAATTTAAATAATAGAAACGCCACATAAGTGAAAATGAAAAATATTAAATAATAATGATTGTTATGTACTAAGCCGTTCGAAGAATAATGTGTACACCGGAGTCAGTGTCGACGGGCATGCTGAGTTCACCGAGTTTCAGCGCGAAAGCGGCCTCTTCGAAGGGCCTCTGCATGGCACCGCGGGGAAACAGCCCGAGATCTCCTTCTCGCTTTGCAGATGAACAGTCGGAGTACTTCTGCGCCAACTCAGAGAAGGTGGATTTTCCAGACACGATATCTTCACGATAGGATTTGAGAATTTCCATAGCTTCGTCTTTGGTGCGAGTGATGTTCTCCTCTCGCCAAGAGGAAGGTCGACGGGACCCTTCATGCTTCACCAGCAAGTGACTACACTGGACTTGAGTCGGCCCTTCGATGTTGGCCGGCTCGGCCGGTTGGTCAGGTTTGTCCCATTGCGATACTTTGGTATACATATTCAAGTAATAATATTGTCCAGTGGACCGGCTGTGACGCTTCTCCCACCCCGCGGGCATTGAATCATCGTCAGCCATTTCGCTTGAGATATCTGTAATGATAAAAAAAATATATCACAACTGATATTATTTCTATTGCTGCATTAATTGTTTTAAAATTAAATGAAAATTAGTCAGACGACTTCTACATCTTTAAACATATTTCAAATTCAGTTAAGCAAAATTGTGGAAGAATATATTATACATTATACAGTATACACGGTGAATTTCTTAGACCCCAATCTATATTTATTAAAAAAAATTGCACAACATAGTCGACAGTCCTGTACCTCTGTTTAATTCATCTGAAGTAATAGGTTATTGCGTTATCCATTTTCAAGAGTCAGTGCTCTCCGACCGCGGTACCTGCCAGTAGTGTATTGTGTTAACCTTATACCCAATCTTACTAGGAGTGGATTTTAGTTCATAAAATTCGAATTCCACTACCCAATTAGAAATGAATCAATTTGAACGGAGTGAAAAATTCGAATGAAATTTGATGCTATATACTCTAGACAAAACAATTGTGATGTTCTGGGGAATATTCTAGACGTTCGTTAGTGTCAGAGATGGTGTTGTAAATTTCGATTAACACACTCGGATATTCATGGTCAAGCGTTTAACGGAGTGTTAAAAAAATCAGCAGTGTGGTGACAGGGTAGATGGATACCGCATGAGCTAAGTCAAAAAGTGAAGAAAAAAGAAAAGAATACGGCAAAAATAGTTTTTTTTTAAATGGACTCGGATGAAAGTTGTTAGACATCTACCATACTCTCCGGACATTGCTCCTTCTGACTACCACCTGTTTCGTTCAATGCAACATTTCTTAGAAGGAAAAAATTATGCTTTCCATGATGATGTGAAAAACGGAATAAATGAATATTTTGAATCAAAGCCCATAACATTTTTAGAAACCTTATCAGAAAGATGGAAGAAGTTAATAGAGGATAAAGGAATATATATATTGTAAAAAAAAATTTGAAAGATTTTGGGGTAAAGCAAAAATTGCCCACAGCCAATGTTCCCTCTAATTTTTGGAAGGTTGTGTGAGCAAAAAATATTGGCTATGCAACATTAACTCTCCAAGGACGAGCGTCACCATATGGTCACACAAAACACCGTTGTCTATTGATCCCACTATTCTTACTTTTTCTACCTGAATATCGTTGCTTTTGCTCATATTTGGTTAAGAAGGGTACGGACTACAGTAAGTCATCAGCCGTAGGAACAGGAACGGTCTCCAAAAGCACATGTGATTTTTTGAATTTCCGTTTTTTTTAATTTACTTTTTGAAACTGTTAGATATTTTTTTATAAAAACATAAAATTATTTACAGTTATTTTGCTAATATATTTGTTTTGAAATTATGTTGATCTAAAGAGGTCAAATTGTAAATATTTTTAAAAAGATCACGTTTAGCTATATTTCAACCCCGAATGTTTGCAAGCCCATACGGTCACTTTTGTCCTTACTACTGTCCGTACTCAATATTACACGGTAATAAAAGGATGAGCATGACCATATAGTCATGCGGGGTTTCTATACAACGACTTTGCGTTTTTTTTATCGGAAAAAAGCTCTCGTCTCTGGAGGGTTAACAAGAAATAAAAAGATTTGTGCGCTACATAACGGTATGTAGACTTACTGAACGAAAAGATTGATTTTTAATAATGACAATAATGAACAACACTATTTCATGTCAATTAATTTATTCTGGTGGTGGTATAGCTTTTGTGCGCTCTGTTGTAATGGATGTGCGCGCACAGCTTAGAGGGAACACTGCCCACGGCCCAAGCCTTTACCGGACCAGGTGGACGACCCGTGCTATACAACATGCTACTCTTTTTCTCCCTGAAAATTTACTAGATCCTGCAAGACAATGCAATTATCTAGGAAATTTCATTGAGGATAGGAAAATATCAAAAATAGTTTCATTTGTCATATTGTGGTAACTTTTTCACACTGATATTATATTCGTATTTTGCCAAAATAATCAGTTTCCCGTTTTCCATTTTTGATAATTATTCATTTTATTAGTAATTTCATTTCCTACAGAACTGCATTATTATTGACACATTTAGTTAATTTCCAAATAGAAAAAGAGTAGCTTATATATCGATTATATTCCTTTGTTTCATTTGAATTCATTCACATGAATTTTTCTGGATGGCACCGTTCTTTTATTTTACGTGATTTACTTATTTTTATGCGATTTTTTTCTTTGAAAATTTTTTTTTTCTAATAAATGGTGACCCTACTCAAAATCATGCGCTGTGATGACTCTTCTCTGAATCTCGATAACAGCTTAACTTCCGTGGACCCGTATTTAAGTCTTTGAAATCCAACGGTTGCGGGCCGTGGACGCATATACGAGTCCTACGTCATACACTCTATTCTATTGAAAAATCACTTGGTTAGGATCGAGTTTGATTTCAAATGTTAACGAGAGATGGTAGCATACACATTGACGCAATATTTAACAAAAAAAAAATCATTATTATACTAAAATATTTCGTAAAAATACCCCTTAGATGGTGGACGTTTATTTTTTTCAGGTTGATTTTTCATAGTACAGTAAAACCCCCATTTATGCGATCTTCGGGACCGTATAATTGGGGACCGTATAATTGGGGGTGTGAATCTCATACAAAATTAGGGATTTGGGCTTTTCGGCGGAAAATGCAAAACTAAGATTTCCCTTCATTTTTGCAAAAAAAAAATATTGACGAAATATTTAGTTACTAAGTGAAAAAATGCGAAGCGCGCGAAAAATGCCGCACATAGTCAGACGCCCATGTATGCGTGTATAGCCTGGCACGTGTTGAACACACAGACGCTAGCCAACATTTGACTGTATGCACCGCATAACTGCCGAATGCATAGTTGGCCTTGTAAATCAGTCGTTCAAGTACCATTGTTTGAAATGCTTTTACAGTTTTGCGGTGTGGTCAATCTTTCGCACTTTCAGGTAAATACATATTACTAATAACTTTTTACTTTATTTATAACATCAAATTAATTTTAAATCTTTAAAAAACTTTACTGACTGCTCGATTTACTATTATATTAAAATATTTTTCAGCCATGGAAAAAACGGAAAAAAAAAGAAAACGCATTTCTATCGAAGAAAAATATATCATTTTATAAAAACTATTACTTATTACTTCAGATATAGAAACTTGAAACATCCATCAGTGATTTTTGGTTATTAAATTATTTTTACTAAGTGTTGCAAATGAGTAAAAGATTTTAAAAAAGGTTAAGATTTTTAAGCAAATCGGACGCCATATAATATTGAGAGTAAAGTTCCATTTGGGATCTTCACATGTACATAAATAGGTACATAGTATTTTGTATATAAAAAAAAATACTTGACATTCTTTTCAGATTGATTCGTATCATTTTGTTTTTTAAATATTTGGTTTCGATTCAGCTCAATTTACTGAAAACATATGATTCTTACATTAAAATGACATTAAAGTTTGCATTAATCACTTAACTTAACACTTTATATTTATGTGGGAACATAAAATTACATCATTAGTTTTTATTTTATTTAATATTTTTTTACTGCAATTTTTGGTATGGCCAATAATTGTATCTTTTGGTGGCCGATAATTGAAAGAAGTGACCAATAATTGTAGATTTCTGCCTTTTTTTTGCTTATTTTTTTTCAAGTCCAAAAATGTATATGTTTCGATAATTGATTATAATATGTAAATAAGCAATTTTAATTCGCATTCCTAATGATACGTGGCCAATAATTGTATGTTTTGCTCTATGTACTATTTCAATAAAATTATGCTAGATTATTACTTTATGTAAAATACTCTTTTACAAATATCAAATTACAGTGTAAAATATAAATAATATAAAACAAGTTAAAAAAAAACTACATATGTATTTCTTTTCTCGCGGCGCGCATATGTATAAATAAAACCAAAAAAAGTTTTCAAAATCAGTTGCAGTTTTTTTACCATGAGAAAATAGTATGCACATCAAATTAAATAGATTCTCTGATTTAAATTTCCATTAAAAAATATATATTGAGTTTAGCTCCCCTGCTGCAGCCGCCCAGACGAACAGCAGCAACGAACGTAGCAATGGAATGCGACCGTACAATTGGGGGATTTGCGGCGAATATTTCAAGCCAGCGCATAATTCGAGGTAGTGTAATTGGGGGTTTCACTGTATTATTTTACGTTCTGGTAAAAGTTTTATGTTTAAATCGTTTCTGGTTTGTTTCTCTGATTAGCGACGAAATATATACGTAATATTAGCAGAGTAATATGATGCCCAGATGCTCTTGTAGAGCCTCTTAGAGGTACGAACACACGTATCGTAGTATTTTTTTGCAACGAATTGGCTTGTGCTAAACTTTTTTACTTCATGGCACACTGGTGAATGGGATTTTTTTCTGCAGCACACCAACTAAAAATGCCTTAACAAATCGGTTCAGATTGGGCTGCTATAGCAGTCATCCGCGGTCAAAGGGTTAAAAAAGAAATGTACCTTGTTAAGAGGATATAGGTCCTTCACGCATGAAAACAGAGTAAATCGATCGTTTGCCATCGACAAAATCTCGTGAACTGTTCACATAATTTTTTTTTTTTAATAATTACATTTTAACGCTTTTTTACACTATTGCACTTTTACGAGCTTAAAAATTACAAATACAAACACATTTGAAAATTAATAAAACGGAATAAATAAATAATTCAAAGATTATTAAAACAACATTTTAATTTTTTAAACATATTTTTTTGAACTTGGAAATCGTTCGCGTGCCATCCAAATTCTCAAACGTGGCACCTAGGGCCATAGGTTCGCCATCCCTGTCCTATGACATGTTTAAGTCATATGGACCCGACGGTCGTCCAGGATGACGGAATCCCACTGGTTGGAAGAAGAAAACCTGGTCTCTCGCTATGTGCAACATGACAAATATTTATTGAAATATGTAGATGCTGAATTTATTTAAAATTAATATGAATAGCCATCATTTAAAATAAACATTTGTATGGCTTCTTCCTTCGCGACACACCTGGGACTTCTTACGGCACACTAGTGTGGCGCGGCATAATTTATCAGTGTTCTTCGTAATAATGTGTGGTTTTAACGCGATTATCAAGCTCTCAAAAAATAACTTTAAATCGTGGCGTTGTTTTTAGCTTAGTTTGTGAAGTTTTTCGCCGTAATAATCCATGACTAGCTATACCTTACAATTACCATCAATGATAAATCTTAACCATCACAAACATGGTTAACTTATGACAAAATAAAGTTTATGATATATTTCCCTTAAAACATATAGATTAATATCGAAATTATAAATAATACTATTATCGGTAATCTATCCAGTCGAATTATACACGGTTACAAATCACTAGCATTCTATTAGAATCATATCGGCGTTAAAATAATACTAACTGTATTTGGAGAAGTTTGATAGATGTAGCCAAAAGTATTACAAGAAACACTGCCAGGAGGATGAAATAAAAACATACAATTCAATATAAGACAATGTAACGAAAAACCAGTGGAATCGTTTTGAAGAAAAACGAGAATCACGTTGGCGAAATGATTTTCATAAATAAAATTGTCTTACAATGAACCCTGGTGATATTTAAGAGATTATATTTTGACATTACTAGTGCGTATTACTTTCTAAATGAGAACCATAACTCTTACCTTGATCGAATTCTTGTTATCAATATTTATACTACGTAAAGCACATGAACGGAGATACCGCTACACCGTCAAAACGCTGGGTCAATTCAATCTGACAGTTGTCGTCATAGACTAGTATGCTGTCTTGCTTATGGTTTATGTTGGCTGCTTGTCATTACTGTATCTCTTATAATTTTCATATGGCAACAACATGTGACTGTTTGTCTGCATACTTGTGAGTCTAATGACTGGTATGTATTTTAGAATGTTATGTTCGCTAAAATTCAAAATATATTGAATCACTTAAAGGTTTTAAATTAGAAACAAATCATTTTCTCTCACAAGTTAGAACTGATAAGTGAAGTAAATTTTAAAAAACCTGAGAAATCTTAATTATGAAGTATGTATAAGAACTAAAAAAACATTTAAACAACAAAACAGTTGAAGATTTTTATGACTACTTGTTAAAATCGCTTAATTTTTTTTAATTAAATAATTTTGGTAAAAAATTGTCAAGACAGAAATAATCGTGTTGACCTTTTCAATTAAATACTTTAAGTTCACTTCACTTTTCCCATTGTAATAAGGGTCATATTTTTTGGTGATGAATGAAACATATGATTTGAATTTACTATTTCTACCTACAGACGATACTTTAATTTATAACTTAAATATTCATTTTGAAAAGGAAATATTGAACTATTCATCAAATGTTCGATTATAAATGAATATAGGAATAAAATGAAAATAACGAAAAAAAATATTATAAATTTACATGGCTGATATATTTTGTACTATGGTGCATTGCGCAAAGATAGAGGAGCGACGTCACGGACTGAAAACATCACATACGTCAGAGGTTTTAGCTTAATATTTTTCTATAGCTTGGTTTGGCAACCTACGATTGCACTATTTCGTAGATTGCTGACCTTTTAAATTTTTAGTGTTATCATTTTTAATTGTTTCAATGTACTACACTTGTTTGTAGCCGTCTGCTTAAACTTAAATAATAATTAATTTGGTGATGGACTCCGAGGATGAAACAAATGATGTCGATTCAGGCAATGAATCCAGCGGAGACGATGTTGACTTTGCGATGGAAGTCGAATCGCATAACACAAGGGATCATCAAATGGAAATGGAAGATTATCCTTACGAAGTATTGTCGACAGAGGAAATTGTGCAACACATGGTTGATTCAATCAAGGAAGTCAACACAGTCGTCGAGGTCAGTGAAATTTGTTGTTTTTGCAAAACAGTCTGGCCATCTTCACGTATTTCAATATTTATTAGTTGTGTTGAATATAATGTCAATTTAATCTTTGATAATTCTACTGCTCGTTACTTAATTTGAATAAATTTTGCCGACCCAAATACACCAAATGTGTCACTCCATTGTTTGTCAAATAGGTAGGTACGTCTTGTCTACAAAGTGCAACTCAAATATTTAGATATTAAAAATCATGATTGGGGCATACCTGTCAAAAATAAGTTATTAATAACATAATTGAGATTCACAACAGAAAAAAAATCGCTAGCTATAATTCCATTTCGTATTTTTTTTGTCATGTAGCAAAAGTAAATATACCTTGGTTAATACCACTTATTAGTATAAATGATGGTAATTATGTCATTTAGTAGCACGTTGACTACTGTGGCGAAAAACTTCCCAAACTAGGCTGAAAACAACGCCACGATTTAAAGTATTTTTTTGAGGGCTTGATAATTGCGTAAAAATCACACATTAAAAAGAACACTGATAAATTATACGAAATATTTTTAAGTACTTCGCCTCCATTATTCATTATGGCCGCGCTACCTAAATGATTGTTACACATCTCAATGATACTAAATATCATTATCTTACAGAACAATGAAAAACATTCAAAATACCTGCTATGCATTTCCCTCGCTAGAGACGAGGATTTTTTTCTAAATAATAAAATTTTCAACCAATTTTATTATCAGACAACTTATTATATCTAGGAAAACGTTGAGATGTTAAAAAATAAGCCATGGCGTATTTTGGGTAATCCAGGCAAAAAATGTCAATCGCAATGTTGAATATAAGACAAACAATATATCTATATAAATGACCACACATAATAAAAACATTAAAAATAGTTTTCACTGTAATACAAAAATAGGAATTATAAAACAGCACAAAATGCGTATGTATAATAATTATTATTGTAGTAATGATCACATAAATATAATACATATACACAAGTTTCATTACAAATAATAATAATCATGTATGTAACACATTTTATTATATGTGGAAATATGAAAGAGTCGAAAATCTTGCATCTCTTTAAAAAAATGAGCACAATTGCAGAACACATCAAATCTCAGTACAGTAAGTCCTTGACTTACGCGATCAATTCGTTCCGAAGGTTTTCGCGTAAGTCGAACAAACCTTAAATTTGAGAAATTTTATAAGATATGTGTCAGTTTCAAATGATAGTTGAAAACATAATAGATCTACGTGTATAAATAATCAATAAAACAATTGTTTATATATAATAATATTATTTATTCAGCTTTATGTAGATTACTTATTAAAATACTGGTCCAGTTTTGTTTGCCTTATAGCCCTTTTCTTCATAAATGATAGTATAGCATGAAATAGCATCATGCACTGCTTTTGAAACTCTTGCAAATCGTTCTGAATCAGGGTCTTGAGCAGACGTGGGGAACCTGCGGCCTTTTAGCCACTTTGGTGCGGCCTTCTGGCCAATTCTGCAATCCTGTAATTCGAAAATCGCGAATTGAGGATTTCAAATTACCCGTTGAGCTAAAAAAAAAACGAGGTTTGGAGATAATCTGGAGAAAAAGTAGGGTAAGGGATTAAAAATTAATCAATCCCGTCCTAGTCAATGTTTACTGCGGCCTTATGTCGAATCAGAAAAATGAATGCGGCCTTTAGAGAAGAAAAGGTTCCTCACCTCTGGTCTTGAGCCTCAAAACCAGCTAAACCATTTTCGATCATGCTTAATTTTCAGCCATCTTGTTGGTTTCAAATAGCTTTAGTTCTTCAATTTCTTCTAAAAAAGTGTCTTTAATTGTCAAATCGTCGAGTTCCATTAAAACTTCGTAACTCATTTCTGTTGAATAACTGTCGATTAAATTGACGAAATCCTCTTCATTCAGATCTAGATTCAGTTCTTTGGTCATTTTTCCAAGTTCACCGAGAACATTCTCATCTTCTTCAGTTTGCATACTATCCTCGGTCAATTTTGGAATGAGTTTATTCCATACGTTACACATCATAGATGTTGAAATTTCATTTCAGGCATTACCAATATTTTTAACGGCTTTATAAATGTTGCACTCTTTCCAGAATTGAGTTAATGTTTTTCCGTTCTCTCCATCTGTAGCTCTAATTGCTTGCCTAAATGTATTCCGTAGGTAATACTTTTTAAATGTATGAATTACACCTTGATCCATTGGTTGTATAATGGAGGTTGTATTTGGAGGAAGGAACATTATGTTTACGTTTTCATTATAGTCACAAGACGGATGACCTGGAGCATTATCAACTAATAATAAAATCTTGAATGGTAGGTTATTTTCTTTACAATACTCTTCTACCTCTCGTATAAAATGATGACAAAACCAATTTGCAAAAATTTCTCGTGTCATCCATGCTTTTCAATTGACTTTCCTAATCACAGGTAGTGATGATTTAGAAATATTTTCCAAGGCCCTTGGGTTTTCGCTGTGGTAAATTAAGAGTGGCTTGATTTTACAAACCCCCGTTGAATTTCCACCAAGTAAAAGTGTAAGTCTATCTTTAGACAACTTAAAACCCGGCATAGATTTTTCTAGTCGGGATATATATGAACGATCTGGCATTTTTTTCCAATGTAATCTCGTTTCATCTACGTTAAAAATTTGTTGAGGCAGATAACCGTCATCTTTTATGATATATGCTAAACTCTTGATAAAATTCGTAGCCCCCTCTGCGTCTGCACTGGCAGCTTCACCGGTCACTTTAATGTTGTGTAGGCCTTTACGAGCTTTAAATTTATGGAAACATCCGTGGCTTGCAGCACATTTAGCAATATCAACACTATCGCCATATTTACACTTTAGGTCCTCATAAAGACTCGAGGCTTTCTCTTGTATGATCATAAGGCTTATTGGAATGTGTTGTTGATGCATATTTTCTATCCATATAGCTAATAATTTTTCCATTTCTTCTATTATTACGCCTCTATTCTTGCTTATTATGGTGGATTGCATCGATACTGATTTTTTAATATGGTCCATGATACGAAGTTTATCGGAAATTATTGTTCTAACTGTAGAATGAGACATTTTATGAGAGCGTGCGATGCCTTTCTCGAATTGGCGTATAATTTTCGTCTCCATAGTAATGGCACGTCTACGTTTTTAATCACTGTTTGGCATTGTCAAGGGTTATGGATTAATGTTGTGAAGGAAAAAATCGAGCGCGACACTTGAGTAAGCAATCTCAATCCAGACTAAACAAAATGCATTGTTCGGTATGTCGATGACGGAGAAGGGGTATTTACGCAATGCGTGCTGGTGTTGTTTTTTTTTTCTCTCTTACTCCCGTATACTAATTCATGTAAACAAACACTGCAAAGAAATAAAGATCAGCAAAGTAAAAAATGCAATTTTTTTAAAATTGCGTAAGTCCGAAATCGCGTAAGTTGAGGACTTACTGTATATTGCTTTTTTCCAATGAAATTTAAAAAACCATAATGCCATCATATGTGTTTGCTTACTTTCAAAATCACAACATTTACATCTAAATAACGAATCGTCAAAAAATTGTCTACAAAGTATTTTGAGGGCGCACTCGTCGCTTTGAATCTTGCAAAATCTTCTTTGCCTGTTCGTTTCCGTGAAAGTTGTATATAAATATGACGAGCACAAGCAGCAAGTTGACGGACACTCAATTTATCAATACATCCTCCACCGTCTTCATCAGCACTGTCTCCATCGATCAAAACATTCGATTCCGGAGGACTAATGAAAATATCCTTGGAAATAATTTTTTCATGGGTAAGGACGAGCATTACCATATCGACTGTGGAAAGGAAAAAGGACGTAACCCACACAAACCAAATTTTACAGGAGGCACGAAAAATGTTTTTTAAATGATTTTTAGCCCACGTCAAAATATTAAATAGACATAACCTTAAAGCGCATAAAGTCTAATGAGCTGGTGTTTTATTTACCCTATTCGATAAAAAATAAAAAAGTTATTAAACAAAAACCAATAAAATTGATGGTTACGTCTTTTTTCCTCAACAAAAATTATCGGCCCCACTGAACTTAAGCAGCTTACCGCCTTTTTCCTCGCCAATTTCTAAATGACTTGATAATAAATGAAGACATACTATGGCACTATGACAGCTAGGAATTTGAATGACAATGAAAAATGTGTAAAATAATCATTTAAGAGGTACAAAAAATAAATCTTAATAATAAAATATTGATATCGACTGTGGAAAGGAAAAAGGACGTAACCCACACATATCAAATTTTACAGGAGGCGCTAAAAACGTGTTTTGATGATTTTGTGACATATGCAAATTATGAATTATAAACAACCTTGAAGTGCACGGATACTTCTAAACTGGTGTTTAATTGACATAACCTAATATTAATTGAAGAAATTGTCTCGGAAAAACCTTTCTTTCAGTCTTTTTTTCTTGGTTTTCATTTTTTACAAGGTCATCTTTTTCAAACTTAAAAGCTAAATTTAGATACTAATTCGGCATTTGCAGCTTGCATCCTTTTAATAGAACGTGTATCAAGTTTGATACATTGTGATTATCGAAAAAATCCTGTTTTGAAAAAACTATGGGTTACGTCCTTTTTCCTTTCCACAGTCGATATAGTATTTTAAAAGCTATTACTTTATTATATTATCTCTAGTTGAATATCCAGAACGTCTTCCGACTTATTCATGGCCATGTTTGTATTCCACATGGTACTTCTTCGGGATTAGATAATTCCACATCCATAATAATATTATCATCAATATCTCCATACAAGCTGTAAATCACAGAGGACATCTTCAGAATATGCGCACATCAAATTTGAGAATTAATATAGAAATAATGTTGGTTATAGTTATAACAACATGAGTCCACTAACAGCGTGCGGCAAATGAAATTTAAGCACATTGAATTATGGCAACTATTGCTATTTTACTTTCAATTCCAAAACATTAAGTTGAGACATAGTTTATCATACATTATGCATCAAAAAAAGAGAGGAAATATATATCAGTATTTAATATTTATTCCATTTTACTTGCAGTGTAATCTGAACTGTCCTTAAAAGTTATTTGCCAGTTAATAAAATATTATGCATTGGAAAATACTATAAATTCATTAAAGCCGTGAATAATAAAAATATTCACCCATTACATTGATTTGAATCGTAAATACAAGTGAATTTAAAACAGTTTTATCAAAAACATTGTCACTGCACAACACTTAACCTAAAAACCGCACGGTGGTGTTTTTGATAAATATACCAAATATTATGGTAATTTTCTCAATTGAGATTAACACGAGATCATTGATCTATGATTTAAAGCATATTATGGTAGAAACAGGGTTGTTTTATAACAATTTAAATACAATTTACGATAACCCTTTGTAAAGGTGACATACAATTTTTGAATACGTAATATTAAACACTTAGCTTCCTTATTTGTATTGTTTATGACATCCAAGTTGACACCACACATCTTTAGAATATTTTTGCTCCTTTATGTTGCCATTGTTATGTTATAATTTATATTTAAACAATTACTTTCATAAGGAGCGTTGATATATGAGTTTATCGGTAGAAGAGTAAGCAAAAGATTTAAGCGGCTTAAGTCTTCTCGGTGGTCAAATCTGACACGACCGGCCGGCAGAGGTTGGTAAAACTGCAACGATTCCCATACATTTACGATGTAAGCTGCGTACCGCTTTTTTCCTCGCCGTAAAATCTTACCTCAGCGACTAATAATGTCATTGATGTGGTTTAAGTCCTTTTTCCTCGACAAAAATTTCATAGGTCCTCCTTTTTAAAAAATTAAAAGCTTAATTTAGATATTAATTCGGCATGTATAGCTAAAATCCTTTTGATAGAACATGTATTAAGTTGTATACATAGTGATTATTGAAAAAACTGAGGGTTAAGTCCTTTTTCCTTTCCACAGTCGATATGGTCACGCTAAAATTTGGGGTTGAAATACAGCTATGCGGAAAATATTTAGATTAATATATATTTAGATCAATCAATTCTTATTAGAAATTTATTATTATAAGTAAGTCCATTTTGATTTTAAAGACTTAAACGAAAATTAAAACAATCACGTCTGCTTTTGGAATTTGTCTTCCTGCCTGGAATTGACGAATAACTAAAGCCGACATCCTTGTCAACCGATTTTGTATAAATCCAACGGTCAAGGGTAGAAACGCGATTAATTGTGGGATTAATAAGGAATGCTCGTCCTTCATCGGTCAACCCTCCAAACCTGGATGACAATGCACAGCATGCTAAAAAAATGCTCTGTTTTGATGTCATTTATAATAGCAAAAGTTCACCAATTTCATTCAAATGACTTGATTTCTTTTAAAGATTAGATTGAAGCTTTACATCAGCGATGTCCAGCACGCGGCCCAGTTTAAGATTTTCTGCGGCCCCATTGGAGTTTACAGCCTTCTACAAATATATTTTGCATTTTGTTAATCATAAATCAAACAAAACAAAGCAGTGATGTGAATTTGTCAAATTTATATCAGCATTTTGTGTATGACATTCAATTTAGGGCATCCAATCCCGGGATGCCGTTCAATTTTTTGATCCCGAAATTCCGGGATTGAGATGGCCGCGATCCCGGGATTTTGGGATTGAGAAATTTTGAGGAAAACCCGTTAATTTACACAAAATTGGTAAATCGGTGAGCTAAAAAAAAAAAAACGAGTTTTGGTGAGATTCTGGGAAAAAGTATACCAAATCGGAGATTTCGAATTCCTCGGCGAGCTAAAAAAAAAAAAAAACGAGCTTCAGTGAGAATCTGGGAAAAGGTATAACGAATTGAGGATTTCAAATTTCTCGGTAAGAAAATCACAATCCCGGGATCCCGAAAAATAGGGGATCAATCCCGGGATTGGAAAAAGGCTCCGGGATTGGATACCCTAATTCAATTGTCTTCATGACAGTTAGGTCATGTGGTGTGATAGTACCCTGCTAAAGCCGTACTCTAAAGGGTACTAACGTACCAACATTCCCCCCACCCCTCTGTATTAAACCACGCCACGAATGAGTAACATTTAGTGCAGTTTGGGATCTGGTCAAGTTGCAACTGACCAAGAATTAAAATGAAGAAAAGAAAGGTTAAGATGAGAACAGAAAGTTCCAAAGTGAATGGGAGGATTTGTACTTTTTCATTAAAATAAAAGCAGTGTTGTATGCTTAATTTTAAGTGGCAATAATATATCTGAATTTTATGATCAATGGCTTCTGGATTTATGTTTTTTAACGGATATAGCAATAAAATTAAATGAATTAAATCGCAAGCTACAATGTGAAAATAAATTGATTACAGAATGTTATCAAGATATAAAAGCTTTCATATCAAAGCTCAAGAATATCAACTATGATTAAACGATGCCATTCATTTCCAATTATTAAATGACTTTAACCGTTCAGACGCCACGGCGTGCCTGCACGCGAAATCGGTCTAACCACCAGTGCCATCGCGTGCATGCACGCAAACGTCACTATGAGTTTATTTATGAGTATTATTTAATGAAATCGTATGCAGATACATCTTTTCAACGTATTGTGATTGTTAGAATACCATTATGTTGAGCCGTTTTAATTTTGTTGGAGATCGAGTTAACACACGTCATTAGGGCTGGCCCCGTATTTTATCGCAATGACTGTATACGTCAGAGAGAGACAGACATATCTGATATCAGCAAATGCGAGTAGACAAAACATAATTTACACATTTTTAAAAGTGTCAAATTTCGACATAATTCAATGTCACACGTGTTTATTTGTTCTATGCACTAGGGCAGTAGTTGGCAACCTTTTGAGATGGCAAAAAAAATAATAATTTATACGCAAATTTGCAAAAGTTCAAAATATTTTTTTTATTATTTAAAAAAAACAAAATATATATATATATATTCCGGTATTGCAATCCCTAGATGGGAGGTATTTTTTTTTAATCGTTAAAAAAATATTGGCATTACAGCAAATGCCAATTGACATCCCTCAACCACAAATCCATAAATCACTCTTGAAAAATAAATTTATGGAACTGTCCATACTCCGATTCAAACCCAAGAACTATGCAACTGAAGACAGCGACATTGACCACTCGGCAACAAGTCGGCAAATTAAATACCGATAATTACAATAAAAATTACCGTTTACTGGTAATGGAAAAGGGACTGCATTCCAAAGTGCACACTTGTCGTTAATTATATCCGGTATGTATTATAATTTTGACCCGATTGATTGCATAAATTTGAGACTTGAAGTTATTTTGATTGTTTTTTTTCTGGATAATTCTGTTTATTGTTGAATGTTACCGATAGTGTAATTTACACCAAGATTTTTTATCATGTCCGCTATAAATGTGGAGCATATAGACACCCCTAATGGAGCTTATCTAAACAATTGTTTTTCAACGAAAACAACTTGTTACTCAGTTGATCAACCTCTGCTTCAATGAGAGTAGGAATATAAGGATAGAGCTAAGACAGGATGGACTCGCTCGGCTTGTTATTAGAGTCGGATGGGTAGTAAGGGATTTCAGACATCACAGAAATCCATGCCTTTGAACAAAAATTGATAATCGATTAAAAAATTATGATACTGTCAGAAGCGAAGCTAATAACATTGACCACCGGCCCAGTTTTTATATATTGTTTATCCTCTTTATCCGTTAAGCCAAGCCACTAAAAATGGGGGATCAAAATTCTAAAAAAATTACTAAGGTACAGTATGACTTCTTTGTGAACTCATGGTGGAAACTTAAAAATATTCACATCAAACTCTCAGCACTCCACCATATATATAAATGGAATGTTTTTTTTCTCTCATTAGATACCTGCCACAACTACTCGCATTCTTCTAAATCACTTCAAATGGGACAAAGAAAAACTGATGGAGCGGTTATACGATGGGGATCAAGAGCAGCTGTTTGCGGAAGCCAGAGTTATTAATCCCTTTAGAATACCTATCATCACTCCCCCGAGAGTAAGTGTTATCGTATTTATTATTTTAATAATTAATAGAAATAAAGTAGAACATTAATACAAAAACAAAATATAAATTAAACTTGAAAATTGTTGAAAAACCATCATGTAAACCCTTTGAGTAGTATGGCCGTACTGGTGTGACCAAGTATTTCGTAATCTATTATCTATTGCCATTGTCATATTTTTATTGAATTATTGTTATTTCTTCACATATGGATACTGCACACATCTATCAGTGATTTTTAGAAGCAATATTGTTTTGCAAATCAACAAAAGAAATTTTTAAAAATGTTGATATTTGTCAGTAGGCGCTCTACTTACACATGAAAGTAATAGAAAATTTATGCACGAATTCAAAGTAATAGCTTCTATAAAATTATTTAAAAATATTTATGAATCAGTTTTTTTTAACCATGCGTTTTATAATTCAAAAAAAATATTTACTTCTTGAAATAATAATTAATATTCTTACCTTATTGTGTGTAGCAATAGTGCAAATATTTGAAATATACAATAAAAAACTAATTTAGTAAAAAATAATTCACTCCTCAAAAGGTTTATGTTACACATATTTTAAGGCTTGTATTTAAACGGTCAGAATTTTTAACACATTGGTCAGAATTTATATTACATTGGTCATAATTTATATTAAATGGTCATAATGTATCGGTCAGAATAACAGAGGGCGGAATACATAATTTATGGTCAGAATATATATTAAGTGGTCAGAATTTATATTAAATGGTCAGAATCTAAATGGCAATGGTCATATTTATTTTGACAACTGGTCAGAATTTTTTTGATGATAATGATGTCATCGTATTGCGATGCTAATGGTGCAAAACTGCAAAGTGAAGTTGTTTCCGGAAAATCGAGCGTTGCTACTAGCGCCATGGTCATTGAATAAATCACTAGTCTTGCGAAGGATGAATTGACAGTTCCCATCAGAGACAATAATATACTAGTTCCCATATTTTGGTAACGGTTAACGGATCTTCTTTACGACGGGGAAAATTATTATTATCGCTGTAATACTGTAAAAAGAAGAGGGCAGCAATGTAATACTGAACTATATATTTTATACTGCATTAATAAAGCTGATGTTATTGTATTTAAAACAGAATAAGAACATTCACATGAAACATTAGCAAATGACACGATGAAATTAAATGATGACATTAAAAATAAGATACGGGCAATTTTTAATTTAATAGTTAAGCCTAAGAGGATGATGGAAATTTTGCCGCGGAATCGGTTCAGATATATTTTTTTAAAATTTCGAATTCCTGTTGTGAATTTCGGGAATAAATAAATACATTGTGCTCAAATATGCAGTACTTATCCTAAATTTCAAAAAAATATTATTTGATTATATATTTTTTTAATTTCAAATAATTACTGCATATTCGACATTTTTTTAAATATTATCTGGACCGATTTCGCCACGAAATTGGTCCAGATAATATTTTTAAAAAATGTCGAATAAGTCTTGCATATTTGGGCACATTGTATTTATTCTCGAAATAAACAGCAGGAATTCGAAATTTAGAAAAAAAAAATTATGTCAAAAAATTATGCAGTAATTTTTTCGCACATGAAGTGTTGAAAAATCGACGCCTCGTAATCAAAGGATTAATAATTTCTTTTTTTTTTTTTTATTCTGATCAAAATGTTTATGAAAATCTGACCGTATAATAGATTTTATTCTGACCGTATAGTAATTTTATTCTGTCTGTTAGTATTTTTATTCTGACCGAAAATTGAATTTTACTATGACCAAAAGATGACTTAAATTCTGACCATTTATTTTGTTGCCATATTTTAATCCAATTGTCGCCGCTCGTAAATAATGCTCACGTTAACCACATCACACCTCGCCCCAAATTGCAGTCATAATGGTGCCCTGCTTGTAGACTGAACATACTGATGATGTTTGCAATGCTGGTTTGCTGATTCACACAACTGCACAGCAGCTTAATTTATTTACTCAATGCGAATGAATGGTTTTATTGCTTCATTCAATAAGTTTAAATTGTTAATTACATAAACTATATTAGTGACTAAAAAAACTTATCCTGCCTGTCTTTTATATAATGGTATTTTGGCTGTAACGTACACCCCCTCACCGGAATTTGTCCGTTACTATGAGGTTCTAATGTAAACTGTTTTTTTTTTAAATTTTTTCTTATCCAGTAATCAAGTTTATTCTATTTTTTTTTGGTATTTCAGTTACCCAGACGAACCACTGCACCAGACAAAGAAAAGTGTGAAATTTGTTTTTTGATTTTGCCGGCAATGGTAAGTGTGTATTTTGCTTTTTATGATTTTATCACATTTTTTGTAACATAAATAACATGGAATAAAAATCCATTTCGAGTCGTGTGTATAGGTATATATTTTTTTCCAAATGATATAGAAAAACATACAAAGTGTTGATATGAATATGTATGTATTCGGTAAGCCCGTTGCCTATTTCACGCATTCGGTAAAATTTCTGCCGATTGCGTGAATTCGCCAGAAATTTTTCTGAATGCGTCAATTCGGCAAGCCCATTGCCTATTTCACGCATTCGGTAAAATTTCTGCCGATTGCGTGAATTCGCCAGGGTGTATAATTATTGTCTATGGTCAGTGTATAAATTCTTAAACTGTCACATGACAGTTGAAAAAATAATTTTGACTTTTTTAAAATTTTGACTGAATTTTAAATTTAGCTTGGCTGTAATATTGTCATTATTGTTTTTAATTATGAATGCAGAATGATTGATTTAAGCGTGCATGTTCTTGAAGACACGAGGGGTCATAGAAACGTCACCCGTTGAGGTTATGTTGTACAGTGCTGCCTCCGAACGAACGTTATTTGATTTTATTGGATGCAAAAAATGCGAGTAAATTTAATTACTAATGTTTATAAGCTTTCTACAATTAAAATACAATTATTTTATCATCCACAATGACAGCTTATTCTTATTCCATAGTTAGTTCCAATATAACTTATTATGGTCTATGGTTTATTTTGACATCTGTCACATAAGGAGACATTTCAAAGTCGAAAACAGATCTCTAAAATGACACCCGATGAGTTGATGTCGACGAGTGCTGCCTCTGGAACCATTTGTTCCTTAATTTATGGCCGGCATAACAGTCACAGCTACTCATGGACAATACAAAAAGTCTCTTTCAATCATTGACAATAAATTAATTTTGCAATGAAGGTACCCGCGCGCATTATAGTATTATACAATCGCCAAAGCAAATACAGTAGAACCTCGATTATCAGAACTAATTGTGGGAGATGATAACTGTTTTTTTCATTGTTTTCGTCTGCTAGCAATAATCGTAGTAGGATCTCTTTTCTATATACGCATTTGAATGTTTCTATTACACCCTGATCGATCAGTTGTATTACGACGTGGCATTTGATGGAAGAAATTTTACCTGCGCTGTGATCATAGACAACCTACATAGTTTCTATCAATCTACCTTGCTGAATGCATGATATAAGCAAAAGATTTTATGCCGAATTCATGCAATCTGCAGAAATTTTACCGAATGCGTGAAATAGGCAATTTAAGGCAATAAAGTAACATATATAAAAACATTCAACACTATATGCATGGAAAGCATGGACCATGTCATTCCTTCTTTACCTGTAGATTGTGCAGCATATGTTTCTCTTTCCAGGTGTGCTACATATGCAACACTGTTTTTAGTTATTGTCAGGTTTTTCTAAGCCAGCAGGACTTCAGTGACCTTGATGTAAAATGTGGGATAATCTTTGTATCGTAAATATTTTTCCGAACCATGGGGTACTTGTGATGATATAGTAGCTCTAGTATAATTTTGTTTGCCCTGTTAATGAAATGAAAAGCTGCATCAAAGGTGTGTCAATTTATTTTTGTATAACTAGCACTGTTAAATTATATATCAGTTGAAAATGCTCCCAATGAGCGAAACCGGTCCTGGCCTATTAAATAAAGTCAACTCCTGCCAACACTGTGGTAACAAAAGAGTAAGTATTAGAAAAATGGTGAACAATGTTTTTAATGTTTCCTTCTCGTTGCAGATGATGACAGGTCTAGAGTGCGGTCATAGGTTCTGTACGCTCTGCTGGGGTGAATATCTGACAACAAAGATTATGGTGGAAGGTTTGGTGAGTGTCCGTACATCTTATTTTGCCGGCTAATATCAATTGTCATGAACATTTTCTTTTGTCAAGCGGGGCATTCTTTATTTTCAGTTAGCTAACCCGAACAGTGACATAAAGCTAAACACGATGGGGCCCTCAAAAAATCGATAAATGCGAATTTATTTAACTCTGTTCTTATTTGCTGGGATTTGAAAGAAACGTTAAATGCAAGAACTGCAGACCGGTGTTTCACTGTAATACAAATTAAGCAATATGGCAACTGATGCGCAATTGATTTTTATATTCTTCTGATTGGAAAATCTTCTCACGTAAAGCATTCTGTGGAGACTAATATTTTCTTCCCATTATATTCGGATGAATTGAAGCCTACTCCCAATATTCACAATTACAGAAAAAAGATATTATAGCACATAGCAAATTGTTATTACTTTTTAATGTGAATTCAATTCACACCGTTGTTGCTACAAAAAATATTTTTTATTCACCTTGTCATATTATATGCTATCGTGATAAATATTTTACCGATCACCCGTTGCAGGCTTCTGAGTAGGTCTTCTAAGTAATTTGCTATGTCCAATATGATTTCTGTTCTTCAACTACCGGACGGAAGTCGAGCAGTTTGATTGAATCTTTTCACAATGTGAAATCAAACCGGGTCACATTAAATCTGAGGGTTGCAGTCAAAGTTATATAAACGTTATAGAAGATTGGAATTTTATTTGACTTTTGCCATTGAAGAGAATATATTTTGTATGCTGTATTAGTGTGGAGTACTTTTTCCAGTATAAAGTTGATTATTTTTTGTAAATATTCTCTTCTCTTCAGTACATAATTTGGATATTTCATTTCGTAGGGTCAAACAATTGCGTGCGCTGCTCATGGCTGTGAAATTCTTGTTGATGATGCTAGCGTTATGAAATTAGCACGGGATCCCAAAGTCATAAGAAAATATCAACACCTTATCACCAATAGCTACGTAGAAGTGAGTTTGAACTCTGATGTTTATTTGATTTTAATTATAATGTAGATGAAAACGTGAGTTGAAAAACACTTTAAATGATAAATAATTATTCAGTTTTAAAATATAGTGGAAACCGATTACACAATGTAGTTTATTTAGTTTTTAGTGACGTGTCCTAATATTTACACAAGTGACATAATAAAGATTTATGGTTCTTTATTTCAATCGGGTTTATCATAAAAATGTTTTTATACAGTGCCGCTTTCTGACAAAAATAATTTATTTGTTAAATAATGGCATTAACCCCTCGAGGGGTGAGTTATTTTTTATTAAATTTGATAAGAAATAGAAAAATGCCAAATTATCATACATGGGAATCAGGAAAACTGAAAACGAAATACAAACATAATATCATTATGTAAAAGTCATCATAATATTATTGTTTAGGTCAAATGCAATTTCTCATTTTTTATTAAACTAAGCTTTTTCGTAATTTTTGATTATTTTTATTACTACTACACATTCAATTTATATTTATATTTTGTTATGGGTCAATCTGGGGAGAATATTACTTTTTATTTCACCAAGTAAATATTTTTTTTGAATTTTAATATGCTTTAAGTGTATTCATGGTAACTTTAAAATAAAATAATCTAGAAACGATTACTTTCAATTCGAGTTTGCTTCATTTGTGGGCATGTATGTGATGGGGTACTGACTCGATTCCAGGAAGGGAATATAGTCGAAATGGAATTAATGCTTATTGTATGGCTACCGATTTTTTACAAATATAAACTTTTTTCAATTTTTTTTTGTTAAGTCACAACAAACAATAATAGTTTCGCGACTGCCAAAAATCACTGATAGATGTGTGTAGTATCCATATTCGAAGAAATAATAATGATTCAATAGAGTATAAGAGAATGGCAATGGATAATAAATGACAAAATACTAATCAAAACGATCCGTGTAAGAAAATAATTAATCTGTTTTCTTAGACTATTTTAAAAGCATCTGTGCATAATGAAAATTCAGTGTTAATATCCAGCTTGTCATTTTATGCAATTCAAAATTATTTATTACTATCAGTATGTTCATTGCAATTTTGATTTTTTACTGCCTGAGGAATATTAGAAAGAATGCCTCAGTGTCTTCGATCCGCCAGTAATGATATTGACGTCGAAATGTTTCAGTGCAACAGATTACTCCGGTGGTGTCCGTCCCCGGATTGCAACAATGCGGTGAAAGTGCAGTATGTAGAATCTCAACCCGTTAAATGCAAGTGCATGCACACCTTCTGTTTCTCCTGTGGAGAAAATTGGCACGACCCTGTCAGATGCAACCTGCTTAGAAAATGGATCAAGGTATTGAATGGTTTACAATATATTTTCCAAAGTGTCACTGATATGGATTTATGTAAAAATTTGGATACATCGGTAAATTGATTGAAAAATAAAAAATTCTTCCGTACCACATTTATTTATTAGGATCAGGAACGGTTTCGCTCATCATGAAAATATTCAACTGATTAAAATACATATATCAATTCAGGGTTATTTCTACTAAGCCATACAGGACTGATAAGAGTATAAGAAAACGCAACGCCCCTTACATAGAATATCGTAGGGAATTTTCCAAAACCGAGTATCTCACAAAGTGCATGTTTTCAGGAGACACATAAATGTAATTTATTCTACCGCTTTCTATCACTATAAAACACCAATGGTTTTGTCCTCATCTGAAAGCAAAGATGTTTTCATTCATGTTCTCCTTCATGTAAAACATGGCACATTATTTACCAAATTAGAAATTTGCCAAATGGTTTTGTATTAGATTAAATAAAGCATGAAATAAAATATGTTGGAATACGAGTTAAAGGAATATGTGTGAAATTCTGAATTCATTACATCAAAAAACTAAAAACTGACAAAATTGAGATAAGCATTTGTAGAAGATTATCGACAATATGGCCACTTCATAGAGTTTACCTTTCTACTCAGTCGCCTGATCATTCTTTTTTTTATAGATAGGCTGGGGCAGGACGAGTTGTCAGCTGGTGGTTTCCACTACGCCTAACTTTAAATATTTTAACTGGCACTATTATTTTTATATTATTAAAATAACAAAAGTTCATTTGATTATTATTTATGTTTGCCCCTGCAGAAATGTGATGATGACTCAGAAACGTCCAACTGGATAGCGGCAAACACCAAAGAGTGTCCTAAATGTAACGTGACTATAGAAAAAGATGGCGGTTGCAACCACATGGTGTGTAAGAATCAAAGTTGCAAAGCCGACTTCTGTTGGGTGTGCTTAGGTCCGTGGGAACCGCACGGTAGTTCCTGGTATAATTGCAATAGGTTTGTTTTACTTCTCTATCTATATTTCTGCTACTTTATCAAAAAGATGCTTCGACTGAAAGCATTGCAGCTACTAAACTATTTACACTTAATAGACTGAAGTCATTTTTTATTTTAATTCATATTTATTCAATTTTACCAAATTGAAAAGAAAAAAAACTGGCTGCATTAAAACTATAACAATATACGTGTATATCCATGTAACAACAAATTGTGTAATATAATAAACGATTATAATTGCATCCTTTTCTGGTTTAATGATTGATATTAAAAATGTATGCAGTCCAAAAATCTGTACGTTCGTACCTCAGCTTTCTTCTTCTTATTCAAAATTTCAGTCTAGACATCTTATTTTGTTGTCAACATCTCTTGTCATTTGACCAATGGTTTATGTTTTTTTATGTCACTACTATTTCCATGTTAACACACGAAATGGTTATTTTTGCCGATTGTATTTTGGTTATTATTGATGGGTAAGGTATCATTACCTGTCCTGTTTTGTTGAATATTCCGCATTAACTATGTTATGATGACAATTATATTCCAGATACGACGAAGACGAAGCGAAAGCAGCGCGAGACGCTCAAGAGAAATCACGTAGCGCTCTTCAGAGATATTTGTTCTATTGCAATCGTTATATGAATCATATGCAGAGTCTCAGATTCGAGTCTAAATTGTACGCCTCCGTCAAGGACAAGATGGAAGAGATGCAACAGCACAACATGAGTTGGATCGAGGTATACGTTTAAAAACTTCTCCATACTTCTTTAAGTGAATATAAGCCTATATTTTCTCGGTCATCCTTCCTATCCATGCCTCCTGTGTTTGGTGTTTTTTTTATTCTGGAATTTTAAGATTTTATTAATTCAATCCCAGGACTATTAAATATAATGATGTAAATATATTGATATATATTGCTACGTGTACTATCACTACTATCACTTTTTGCATGGAAAACCGGCACAAATTGGCTGCACAACTCTTCATATGTTAGACTCTTAAGATTTTAAAAGTTAAAGTGAGAAAACTCTGCTCACTAACCGTTCTAACTACAGGTAGTCCTCGATTTACTACGATTTGACATACGACAATTCGCACTTACGACCGAAAAAAAATTAGCAATTTTATTAAATTTTGAATCGAATCACGGGGCACCATTGCACACAGCCGACTTAGTAAAAAATATATATATCGTGTCCTCGATTCTTCTTCAAGGTTGCCGTGCTTTTCCGGAGATGTTTTATGGCATACGTTGCTCCGAGGCCCAGGAAATGTGGTGTTTTCCCCGACCAAGTTTTCGCTTTCCAAAAACTGAAATATGTGCAAGAGAATCTCTTTTGCTATTTTCTGACTACATAAAGAATTTGCATGCATCACTTTTGATTTGTGTGAAAATCTTATTTCCATAGACTATGCTTGATGTGGGTGTATGTGATGTCAATTTACCTCGAGTTTATCTCGAATGACTTACAACAAAATTCTCATCATGAGTTTTTCTCGTATGATCTTTCAACTTTAAAATATTTGGCGCATTGGATTATTCCAATGCGCCATTATTCCATTGCGTATCCATTCCATTCCAATATTCCAATGCGTATCTCGGTCGTAAGTCGAGGACTACCTGTACTTGGCAAAGACCACGGTCAATGTCTCTGAGGTAGAATTACAGTAAAAGTCCGTTAATTCGAACAACGATAATTCGTCATTCGAAATCTTAATACTTTTCTCGGTCCCAAAATTGACTTTTCAAAGTAAATTCCACCGTTAATTCGTAATATCACATATTTCGTAATTCGTAATGTTTTTTTGTCAAAATGTACTTACGATTTCTAATAATTCAAAATTTTTGTTGAGACTTGTCACACACAAATGGGGTGAACAGATGGTAGGTAAAGAAATTATGGACGGAAAACACAAAAAAAACCCAAGGCTACGTCGAATCGGTACTTCCCAAGCAAATATGCACTTTAAGAGGATATAGTTCCTTTACGCCTGAAAACAGAGTAAATCGATCGTTTGCCATCGACGAAATCTCGTGAACCGTTCACTTAAAAAATTTTTTTTTCAATAATTACATTTCCCAAACGCTTTTTTACACTATTACATTTTTTTTTTCATGAAAATAGTCATATTTTCAAGAATAAAAGGCAAAAGGTTCACCCAGAATTTTTCAACTGTTTTCGCTGTGATCATTTTTAGATTTTATTGTAAGATACCGAAGTTTAATGTCTTAGAAAGAAATGCAGATAAAGGTTCGTTTAAGAAAGTGATTTGAGCAGAATTTCCAATTTATGTAATATAATGATTGTACATCTATTTTAAATGTACCATTTTTCCCACTTTTTCTGACTGATTTTTAAAGCATAATTGGATCATAAATACTTCTAAAAAAAATTGGAATAATAAAACATTTTATTGTTTACATTTAAAAGCAAAAAAAAAAATTTTAAAATTGTCATATCAATAAATAATAACTATTTTTCGGGGATGTGTTTTTCTTGCCATAAATTTCGCAGACTGAGTCAGTGTGAGTAAGACCGTCGTGCTGAGTGCACATGCCACATATTACTCTGCATTAACTTAAAACACTGGTCATACAAATGAATCGAAGAAATGTATTTTTTATTTTGCGATAAAAAAGTTGTTGCACAAAATAGCGGTTAGGGTTAGGGTTGCCCAATGCGCTTACAAATAATATTATTATTTATAATACAATAATGTCTTTTCCAATAGCGATTATTTTAAAGACCAGTATTACTTTAGCTTAATGGATAAGCATTTTGAAATATTTATTTGGCAATGCTTTTAAAAAGAGATTCTATTCAATATAATAGTAGCAGTAGTTGAATAAAAAGATTTTTCACATTAGTAGTATTGAATCATTTCTATATTTCAAAAGATTTTTGCTAAAAAAACAAAGTTCGTCATCTAAATCGAAAAAAAACTTGAAAATTATTGGATAAGGTAAGATATTAACAGTAAATATTTTTTAAGAATCATTATACAGATGGTAAACCATGTTTTTTTGCAACGTAGAGTTTTTATCAGGGCTGTAAAGTCGCGTGAAAAAAAGGTGATTCCGACTACGAGGAATTTTTTCAATAATTTCATTTTAACTTATATATATGTGTACCATCAGATCATCTCTAGTCAGCCAAGTATGAAATGTTAATTCTTTTGACTATTTTGTTTACATACACATCATTAAATATATTTTTCAAAAAAAAATCGAGCCGCTCATTTTTCACGACTCTGACTCCACAGCCCTGGTTTTTTTATTGAATACATTTTTCTACCGTCAAACTTGTTTTTTTAAACTTATAATTGAATTAAACAGAATGCTAGAAAATATTCGAAATTGATATATGACAAATATATATACATATGTATGGATACATAATAAACTTGTGAAATATATCAATTCATACATTTAAGTCATTGTTTTGTACCACCCAACAAAGTTAGTCCGATGCAGCCGATATAACTTAATGACTTTAATTTATCTATTATATTAAATGATTGAATACCATATTTTTTCGATAACTTACCAAATTATGTAACAATATTATACCTACAATACATTAATATTCAAATCAATCACATGGTTTGAATTACTTTTAATATTATTAGTACAGTAAAAGTCCGTTAATTTGAACAACGATAGTTCGTAATTCGAAATGTTCGAAATTTCTCTGTCACAAAATTGACTTTTCAAAGTAAATTCTACCGATAATTCGAAATATCGCATATTTCATAATTCGTAATGTTTTTCGTCAAAATATACTTACGATTTCTAATAATTCAAAATTTTGTAGAGGCTTTTGTCACACTAATGCGGTGAACAGATGGTAATAACGGAATTGTAAGGACAGAAAACACAAAAAAAATCTCAAAGCTGCGCGAATCCGAACTTGCCAAGCAAATATGCATCTTATGCATTTTTTATTTGACAGATATTCTAACATCTTTGTTTACCAAGGAATGTGTGCCTCTGTTGTGTCTTCACAACAAACCCATTAGTGTAAGGGAGACATCAATATAAAGTGAAGTATAACATGAGAAAAAATCCGTTTTTGATTCGAACGCACATTAGTGCAAGAGAGACATCTATATATTAGGTATTTACTAAAACTTTGAATGGTACACTGTTCGTAAGTGACGTCATTCTATTTTATAGCATGTGCCCGAACAAATGTGAGGAGCAAACATTCAAAAGTGTTTTGTCACAAATGTTGAAAAATGGCGTTTTATATCAATTATGATAGCCCATAATAAAACCTATGAATGGAAATCAAAATTAGTGTTCAAAAAGGTTTTTTTTTATATAAATTAATTCATAAAGTTGACACATTCAAACAAACTGTCACTTTTGCAACACTTAAATCTTCATTTCCCAAGCTTTATATTTGTGTGACAAAACACTTTTTGAACGTTTGCTCCTCAATAGTGTTTTCGTATGAGATAAAATAATTGTATATATTTTTTTGTTCTTTTTTTTCATTTGAATATGTTCTATTATCGTAATATTGCCGAAATACATGATTTTTATTCTGACAGAACGAAGAAATGGCCGCATTTCAAGCCGACGACAATTGCCGCGTTTTTTTTTTGTGATCGCGTAATTCGTAATTTGAATTCTATTGTTATTATTATTATTATGAAAACTTGACTATAATTTTTATTTTGACAGAACGAAAAAATGGCCACGATGTTCGGCAATTGCCGCGTTTTTTTTTTTTTTTGTGATCGCGTAATTCGTAATTCGAAATTTTTTGGGAAATTCGGTCCCTTGAATTTCGAATTAACGGACTTTTACTGTATTATGTTTTTTTGTCACAGCCCTGAATGTCGAACTTGTATATTGGCGAGAGAAAAAAAGTTCCCAAACATTAAACAACAATACGAATATATTTATGCAATTGATATAAACTATACGAATAACTTTTTTTGATCAGGCATACTATTCATTTAGTTTCTTCCTTATTGAGTTAGTGTTAGGCTATATAAAATCTTGAAGTAAAGATAAACACATCATAACATTTGGTTAGGACTTGAAAGACATGCATGGATTATGAATATTTTCGATTCTTTCGGCATTCAATAAATAAAAAATCATTTTATAACAAATTAACAAATAAACTTTGTCATTCCACTAATTGTTTACAAATTGTAACACGTTTTTGGCTTTTTCGAAAAGCGTCTTCATACCAACTATCTTAACCCTCCAAGGACGAGCGTCACCATATGGTCACACAAAACACCGTTGTCTATTGATCCCACTATTCATACTTTTTCTACCTGAATATCGTTGCTTTTGCTCATATTTGGTTAAGAAGGGTACGGACTACAGTAAGTCATCAGCCGTAGAAACAGGAACGGTCTCCAAAAGCACATGTGATTTTTTGAATTTCCGTTTTTTTTAATTTACTTTTTGAAACTGTTAGATATTTTTTTATAAAAACATAAAATTATTTACAGTTATTTTTCTAATATATTTGTTTTGAAATTGTGTTGATCTAAAGAGGTCAAATTGTAAATATTTTTAAAAAAATCACGTTTAGCTATATTTCAACCCCGAATGTTTGCTAGCCCATACGGTCACTTTTGTCCTTACTACTGTCCGTACTCAATATTACACGGTAATAAAAGGATGAGCATGACCATATAGTCATGCGGGGTTTCTATACAACGACTTTGCGTTTTTTTTTTTTTTAATTTTGGATAGGAATAAAAGTTATCCGTGACTTCAATATGGCTTAGAAAATATTTTTTTTATCGGAAAAAAGCTCTCGTCTCTGGAGGGTTAAAGCTATTATTAGTTAATGAAATTTACCTTTATTCTAAGTAATCAATGGAATGACTAAGTTTTCTGATAGGAAACATGTTTTTATTCCTTGAATTTAGTATATTTTTTTTTTTTTTGGAAAATGATTACAAATATCCTCCAAGATAGCTTAGATGTCCAACAAGAAATATAAGACATAGTTAATATAATTTTCGGAAAATCCACTGTCAGAACTATGGCGTGAACCAGAAATAACTATCAACTGAAATTTATAATTATTTTAGAACTCAATACTTTTTCCATTTTAATCTTATTATGTCAATATTTTTTACTCAACAGAATGTTTTTAACTGTATTCATATTAAAATCAATATCATAAAAAATAGGTTACACAAAATTAAAAATAAAAACAAATTCTTTCAATATATTAGTGAAAGTTTGAGAAATTTGTATTTTACGGTTTGTCGTGTTTATTTCTTTTATTATTTCGTTTCATCTCTGGTTTACTTTTATTAAATACGATGGCTTACTGTTGCTAGCAATATCTCATATGTAGCATTATAAGTCATTTTCACGGTATATATAATTAACGCATTGTTTCAGTTACATATAATTTTTGCAACAGATATTTGGGGAAGTAAATTAGATTGTCAGTCTTTGCCACGAAGATAAAAAAGTACTTACTGATTTTCGTCAATAACAAATTGTTTTATATGAAAAACCCTTATTACTGTCTAAATATCCATCCGTGTGTTAGGTGGTATTGCTATTTTTGTAATGAAATATACAAATGTTTTGCTTGTTTTGATACTGTAAAAATACGTATTGTGGTGGTTACTTATTTAAGTCAGTGCAATATTTATGCTGTAGGTCAAATTTAAGTTTTGCATTCCTACTGAGTCGCCTTAAGCATGAACCCTTATGCACCGTAGAAATGTGATTTTACCAAAAAGAGAAAAGTGAGACATATAAACTGAAGTATTACATGAGAATGAATCAGTTGCTAATTCGAGCGCTTGCATACATTAGTGCAAGCGAGACATCTATATACTAGGTATTTCTCTTGAAAATATTACATGGTAAAGTCGTTACCTTACTTTGAAAAAGTTCTATTTGCACTTTACCATGTTTTGAGATACGAGTGTTTGAATATTCGGCTGAAATTGAAAATAAAAAATGCACTTTTAATGATTAGTCTGTAGTATGCGTTTGACAGTTGGCAACTACCGATCGATTGTCTAAGCTGAACGTTGTCGCAACTTCATTCAAAAGATTTAAGTTTTATAATAATATACGGAGTTGTAATACTGTAAGATGAATATGAATATCTTAACATTAATAGCCGATAAGGTCCGTCTGTAAAACGTCCGCAGTAAGGTACAGACCAATGATTTCGATTTATTCTGAACAGCACATTTTTGAAATGTTGTTCTATCCAATGGGAGCGGCTTATTTTAAACCGGGCGTGAATGTTCTGATATCGCCACGTTTGAAAATTTGATATTTCTTGGTGTAGAGCTAAAGTATTGTATCACCATACATCATAATATTCGAATAATCAAAGACTTTAATTCGACTATTGCAAACTATGATTATAGGGCTATCGAAATGAATCGTCTGATCGTGTGAGTCGATGTGAGACTAATATTTTTTGGAGCGGATTTGATCAATTGAATCATAATGATGAATCTTTTCACGTCTGACCTTGAAAATCTGTTAGAATTCTTTAATACATTAAGAATATTCAAATTATGATATGGATATATCATAGAATAATATTTTGCTTTTTTCATACACTTGGACAAAATGTGCAACTGATTTTTTATTGAAAAATTGGATTTGATCTTTTGATTTTTATTGGAAATAATTGTTAAATAATTTAAAATCCGAAATAAAATAAAATAAAATAAAATAAAATAAAATAAAATAAATTAAAATAAAATAAAATAAAATAAATTAATAAAATAAAATAAAATAAAATAAAATAAAATAAAATAAAATAAATTAAAATAAAATAAAATAAAATAAAATAAAATAAAATAAAATAAATTAAAATAAAATAAAATAAAATTAAATTAAATTAAATTAAACTAAATAAAATCAAACACAATGCAGCAAAAATCTCCCGTTGCTGGGCAACGGGCTTACAGCTAGTTGTTTATAAATCGATTATAAAGTCTTATTTTTTCTTAAAATCTTGTAAAAATACTGTATGAAAAAAGTGTGTAGATAGAACTCTGGAATCCTGCTAACTACTTTATTTAAAAATGTATGACTCTGAAATTAATATACATACATGTATGTTAGATTGTGGCAAATATAACATTTTCCGAACAAAAGGTCATTTTCGGCCAAAATGAAAGATAGAACTTTTTCAAAGTAAGGTAACAATATCGACTGTGGAAAGGAAAAAGGACGTAACCCACAGTTTTTTCAAAACAGGTTTTTTTCGATAATCACAATGTATCAAACCTAATACAGGTTCTGTCGAATGGATGCAATCTGCAAATGCCGAATTAGTATCTAAATTTAGCTTTAAAGTTTGAAAAAGATGACTTTGTGAAAAGTTAAAACCAAGAAAAAAGACTGAAATAAAGGTTTTTCCCAGACAAGTTCTTTAATTAATATAAGATTATGTCAATTAAACACCAGCTTAGAGGTCTCCGTGCACTTCAATGTTGTGTATAATTCATAATTTGCATATGGCCCAAAATCATCGAAACACGTTTTTTGCACCTCCTGTAAAATTTGATATGTGTGGGTTACGTCCTTTTTCCTTTCCACAGTCGATATGCTAAATAATAAAATTCATTGTATACTCTCGGCATCTTTCACAAAGTTTTCGAAGAAATTCCGATGGGGAATTGCTGTGGAATTAGTTCAGAAATAACTCAATTAGTTCGATTAGTTCTTTGTTGACTTCCGCGATAGTAGCATTGATAATTTTCACAAGCTTTAGATAAATCCAAATACATATAGGCCGCGCCGCGTATATAATATTCATTTTTCGTAGTTTTTTTTCAATTTTAACAAACATTTATTTTTGTTTTTTTTATATTCGTATTTGTTGTGATTTTTCTTTGAAATTTATTGTGAAACACTGAAATAAATTTTTAAAAACATTTTGTACTTCAACTTAAAACAACTTCATTCTCCAAAATGGCACCTGTTCGAGATTCTTACAAATCCTTGACTATAAGCACGAAAATCAAGATAATAAATGATGTGGAAAAGAAGTTGATGCCAAAAGGAAAATTGGCCGAAAAATATGGAATTCCGAATTCTACATTATCTTCAATAATTAAAAATCAAACAAAACTAATTGATGCCTTCCATAAGTTCAACGAAAGTTCTTCCTGTCAAAGAATAAGGCCCGCTAAACACGAGATGCTGGAATCACAGGTGTTCAATTTTTTTTCGCGGAATCGTGTTGCCAATTTACCCGTATCAGATCCAGTGCTCACGGAATAGCAAACAAACTTGAAATCGAAGGGCTTCTGGTGGTTGGCTCAATCGCTTCAAGGGCTGGTTTAATATCACGAGTCTCGCAATGTGTGGCGATGCGCAGCATGTTAATGAAGAGAAAGTGTCAACATGGTTAAACAATAGACGCGAGATCATTGAAAAATACCAGCCCAAAGACATATACAATATGGATGAGACTGGTATTTTTTACAATATGTTGCCAGAAAGAACATTGGCGCTCAAAGGAGAAAAATGCTCCGGCGGTAAAAGAAGCAAAGAGCGTGTGACTGTTGCGCTTTGCTACAATGCGGACGGCTCTGATAAAATAAAGCCAACCATTATCGGAAAAGCACGAAATCCTCGTGCATTTAAAAATGTCGCCGTGCCGCATCTTTTCGTCAATTATGAAAACAACAAAAAAGCTTGGATGACTAGGGACTTATTCAAGTCTTGGTTAACCAGCTTCCAAAGAAAAATGGCAGCCTATAATAGGAACGTCCTATTAATTTTGGACAATTGTTCAGCTCATAACGTGCCAGAAATGAATTGTCCAAATGTTCAGCTTTTATATTTGCCGCCAAATACAACGAGTGTCCTCCAACCTCTTGACCAGGGAATTATTCAAAATTTGAAGCATCATTATAGAAAAAAATTAAACACATATTATATGCTGAGGCTTAACGATAGTGGCCAAGTTAATGCGAAAAAGTGGTCAATTTTAGATGCTTGTCGGGCGATCGCAACATCCTGGGAAAGTGTTACACCCACCACGATTGCTAACTGTTTCCGCAAGAGTGGAATTATTCTTGGTCCTGAAACTACTGAAGCTACACAAGAAACTGTAGAATTGGATTTTTTTGATCCTTTGATGGGGTCAGTGTCCTTTGATGAGTTTGTTAAATTCGATGATGGACTTGTTACATCTGACCTCAATCCTACAGAAAATTTAATAATAGGCGATGATGAGGATGAAGAAGACAACATTTCGGGGGAAACAGAAGCAGTGCTATCCAGAAGTGATGTGTTACAGTGTTTGAGAGACATTCAAAATTATTTAAATAGTAAACCCGACACCACACTGGATGTTAGTAAATATTTTGATGGTCTTGTAGATCACATCGCAATTAAGAGCGCGCCCAAAAAAAAAACAATTGAAAATAAGTGACTTTTTTAATTCAAACAAGTGACTAATAGATAATAGGAACTTTTCATGTGTTTGTTCATTAGAATGTAGTTTTTTTCAGTTAAATTATTTTTAAGGTTTTATTTTTAATGTGTCTAAAACTTTGAATGGTTCATTGTTCATAAGTGACATCATTCTATGTATGTATTAATGCATTAGCAAACAAATACAGTATATACAAGTGACTGAAAATCAATTAAGTGACAATTATGTATAGTGTTTTTTATTCGTATGAGATGCCTGTCTATAAAATAATTGTATGTATTTTTTTTTTCTTTTTTTTAATTTGAATATGTTCTATTATCGTAATATTGCCGAAATACATGCCAGCAAATGATAGGTATAATTTAACCAATACAAAAGTTGATTTTAATTTCAAAGCGTCATTAGAGCCACGAAAACGGCGATGTCACCCAAACACTATTGTTATGATAACACTTGACTTTATAATTTTTATTTTGACAGAACGAAAAAATGATTTTTTTTTTGTGATCGTAATTCGTAATTCGAATTTTTTTAGGAAATCCGGTCCCTTGAATTTCGAATTAACGGACTTTTACTGTACCTATTAATTCTTCATAGATATTATCCCAGTTTTTCGTCAGAATGCAACCTGGTTCTCTCCAGATCACTAGACCTCCCAATTTATCACCGGACACGATGCGGTTAATGCCAAGCACAAGCTTAAAATTAAACCAGATTCAAACTGCTCTTGTGACAGTAATCAAAATTCGTAACATATTTGGGATTGACCGATTATGTCCATTAAAAGAGATATTTTGTTTTTATCCTGTATAAAAAACCACAATGGTGTATCGCAGGGTTTCCCAAACTTATTCTGGGATGGAACACTTAGCTTAATTTTTGGGATGGGTAATTCGTAATAGTTTTTTTATTATTAAAACATCACATATGAATTAGAGTTAATAAATCTCTTAGGGGGTATACTAGTGTAGAAATTTAAAAAAATCAATTCTTTCTATTTTATATTTTTCTAGTTTTTTTAACATTTGAGAGTATAAAATTTTAATTATTTACCGAGTTACAGCGATTTTGGTGACGCAGCAACTAAGCTGGTCTGACCGGAACAAAACTTTAAATGCGTTTTTCTCGAAACTACTTTTTTCAAGATGGCGTGCATAATATCTCATGTTCTACCAAACCGATTTATTTGAAATTTTGCGTAAACTTTCTCTATACGTCCTTCTATGGCCCGTAGCAGATTTGAATTTAATTTTTTTTTTTTTTCAAAGGGTTTTTTTTTATTTCTTCGAGGTACGGGTGGTAGCGACATTTTTAATAATTAAGAATCCGTTAAATTTTTGGTTGGAATCATGTACGCCAGGAAACCTCCTTTTTGGACCCCTCCTATTCTTCTTCTTCTTTGGCCATGTTCGCTCCCTATGTGGAGCATATGGCCGCCACGCGGCACCTCCATGTTTCCCTGTCTCCCGCCAATAGCTTTGCTTCCTCCCATGACATGCCAGCATCCCTCAGTTCCGCCGAGTACATCCTATGGATAGTACCCGACGGACGTCCAGGACGCCGGAATCCCACCGGTCGAAAGAAGAGGCAGGCAGGATTGAGGCTTTCCGGAGGCATCCGCAGCACGTGACCCAGCCAGTTCCAACGTCTCTCCATAACCACTGACGTGACGGGACGCTGTCTTGTACGCTCCCTTATCTCTGAATTCCTCACAAAATCAAACCACCTCACCCCCATTATCCGACGCAAGCATCTGTTCTCGAAGCTCAGTATACGGTTTTTCTGAGTCTTCGTCAGGTGCCATGATTCGCAACCGTAAAGCATTACCGGCAGAATGCAAGCGTTGAACAAGTGGCATTTGGTTTTAATCGAGTACAGCTGTGTGTCCCAGACAGTCCGCATTGAGTTGAATGTGGCTCCAGCCATTCCTAAACGAATGGCGAGCTCGTTTTTTGTACTACCGTCTTCGGGGATATGTACGCCGAGGTATCTGAAGCTGTCAACCCTCTCGATGATCTGTCCCGCGCTAGTAAGGGTCCTATCAGAGTCATGACAGGTTTGGTTACACATCACATTGGTCTTACTAGTATTAATTTTTAGACCAATGCGACCTGAGTTAGTTCCTAACCCATCAATAGTCTCCTGGATGCCCTCAATGGATTTATCGAATATTACAGCATCATCGGCATATTCAAGGTCACACAGCTTCAGACCGGGACCAACAGCCACACCTCGATCAGGCGGAATTGACCTGCGAAGTATGAAGTCAAGGATAATAATAAACAGGAACGGTGCAAGAACGCACCCCTGTCTCACTCCGGTAGTGACCCCGAACCATTCGGTATTTGAGTCACCGATTCTCACGCAACATGCACTATTCTCATGTAAGGATTTGATAATGGCCACAATCTTTGGCGGAATCCCGTAGGCATCCAGTATCCTCCACAAAGAGGGTCTGTGCGGACTATCAAATGCCTTCTCATAGTCGACGAAACAACAAGCAAGAGCACTGTTAAATTCATTGCTCTGCTGGAGGAGACATCGAAGATTGTGTATTTGGTCCGCACACGACCTTCCAGGGAGGAAGCCCGCTTGATTTTTCCTAAGTATTTTCATAATGGGACCTCTTATTCTCGCCAAGAGAATGTGTGCCATTACCTTCCCAGGAATACTGAGAAGAGTTATGCCTCGGTAATTGTTACAGCTGAGGGGATCACCTTTTTTGTGGAGTGCTAACACCTCACCGTCCACCCAGTCCCTAGGACAACGCTCACCGTCCCACACCCTGGCCATCAGGTGATAGAGAGGATGTAGGACGGCGTTAAGACCACATTTCAGAAATTCCGAATGTATTCCGTCTCCACCCGGTGCTTTGCCGTTTTTAAGCCTCTTCACTGCCAAGATGATTTCGGCATGTGTGGGCGTACGGTCTGAAATACCGGACACTCGGGGGAGGTCCATAGATGTAGCCTCTTCAGTTACGTCAAAAGGGTCCTGGGGGGGCGGTCGGTTCAGCACCTCGCAGAAATGATCCTTCCAAATCTTTTTAACGCTTTCTGCGTTTGACTCTATTGCTCCATCAGGGCCGCGAATTGGCCCGGGAGTCGGTGGTCGCTTTCCGCAGACCTCGCGCGTGATTTTAAATAACTTCTTGGTATCATTTCTGCGGGCCGCCACCTCAGCTGTCTCAATTTGCCGATCCAAGAATCGGCGCTTGTCAAGTCGCGCAGACTTCTTGACAACTTTGTCCTGATTACGATAATCAGCGCGACGTTCTTCAAATTTTTCAGGGTCAGCTTCACTGTCCTTCAGTGCTTTTAGCCTGGCCCGCTCTTCAATTCTCCTCCACGTATTTTCGGACATCCATTTTGGTTGCCCCTCCCTCCGGAATCCGAGAACATCTTCGGCCGATGATGCAATAGCACGTTTGATACAGCACCAGTCCGCCTCAATGCGATCGGACCCGGATATAGGACGCACGGAGACACGATCTATTTCCTTCCTTACAGCAATCTCGAATTTTAGTCTAGTATTTACGTTTTCTAGCTTCTCGATGTCGATCTTTTTCCGCGCTGGATTTTGAGCTATGCGACTTAGTTTCAGGCGGATTTTGCCGACAAGTAGTTCGTGGTCGCTATAAATGTCGGCACCTCGATATGTGCGAACATCGAGAAGTTCAAATCTATGTTTCGTGCTGTAAAGAAGATGGTCAATCTGCGTCTTCGTGCGACCATCAGGAGAGGTCCATGTGTATTTATGGATGTCTTTATGCGGGAAGATAGTTCCGCCAATGGTGAGCTCATTCATGATAGCGAATTCAATCAGTCTCCCACCATTGTCGTTTGCGGTGCCCAGACCATGCCGTCCCATCACTGAGGGCCCGAGAGCCGGATCAGCCCCTACTCGCGAATTATAATCCCCCATTACTATCACGCGATCCCTACGGGGGATTGCTGCAACTGCCGCGTGAAGGGAGTCGTAGAAGGCGTCCTTTGCTTGCTCGTTGGCGTCCTCGGTGGGGGCATAGCACTGAAAGACAGTCACAGAGCTGTCACTAGTCCTGAAGGTGGCACGTATCAATCTCTCAGAGATCGGTTCCCATTTCACAAGGCAACGGGCCGCTCTCCCTCCTATTACCAGCCGATAACTTTTCGAGCTTTGAATTTATTTATTTTTTAAAATTTGTCATATTTTTAAAATATAAATAAACGAATATTAAAAAAATGGATGGTAAAAATTTTCTTTGTTTATTTTTTACAAAGCTCGAAAAAACACCAGAAATTGGTTTACACCTGTTAGCAAACTTCATCGATCATTTACTTTTGCCTAAATCTCTTTTTTAATGGTTGCATTTTCACAGTTTTTTACGCTATGGCATATATTTTTTCATGGAAATAGTAATAGTTTCAAGCCTGCATAGCAGAAAGTTGACATTTGCTTTAACCTGTCGATTGGCAGGCATTTTTGGACTGATCGGTAAATAGAGGGCGAGGTTTTTTTCAGCATAAAAAACATCATTTTTTTCATATATTCTGTACAAAATCACACTTCCAAACTTATTTCACATTATAATAAGTTGATTTTTTATTAATAAATGGCTTATTTCGACAAACAACTAAATTTAATTCCAGGGGTCGACAACCATCGTAAATAGAGTACAATTTTTTTTAAATAACTTACCAATTATGATTTCACTTCCTTTCACTGTATGTTATAAACTACACTTATTATTATACTTATGAAAAATAATGTTCACTAAAAATATAATTACAACTAGTATTGTTTTTTAGAGTGATAGTCTTCAAAACAGGGAAAAATACACAATGCCACATCACATTCTATACACATATGTCTGGTGTCTTTCCTTTTTTGCTCTCTCTTTACTGTATGCTTGCAAACATGGCATTGTCTTTGAGTTCGACTACCCTTCGATGCAGTCTGTGGAACAGGACGTAGAAAATGGCGAGCAGTAAGACGTGTCGGGTTGTCCACACATTGTTTACCTGCAGAGGTTGTCTTCCTCGGTGTATGGTATTTCTCAATGATTTGAGTTACCAGGTTTTCTCGAAATTCGCTGAACGACATTTTCTTGCTTGTTTTGAGTTTGTATAAAAAAAATGCATTCAGGATACTTGTATCTAATAATCTAAAAAATAGTTTTTTGTACCACTTCAATGTTTTTCTAGAACAATCCACAAAACCTAAAATTCTATCAACTTTATCGACCGCACCCATATTTTTTGTGTATTCAAGTACTGCTTCCGGTTTCCATTTTAGTTCTCCGGTAGAATAGTCTACCTTACTACTTATTACAAGCTTGCTCTCGTGCATGTTTGTTAGCATTATTACATCCCTTTTATCGCGCCATTTCAGTGCCATCAAATTATTTGAAGCAAAGTGTTTCACCTCTCCCTTTTTTAGTTTGTCTTTCCCAAAGTTTGGCATTAGTTTTCGATTTCCTTTTGCAGTGCCGCATGCATTCGTTTTATTTATAAACAAGTAATCGAACAACAAAGGACTGGAATACCAGTTGTCGACAAATAAACAATGGCCCATTCCCAAATAATCGTTCAACATTGTTGTGACTACTGATCCTGAAATTCCAAGATCTGGATTTAAATTTATTTCCGTATCTGATCCGGTGTACACGATAAGATCCAAAACATATCCCGTCAGAACATCACAAAGAACAAATATTTTGATTCCAAATCGGTGACGTTTTGACGGAATGTAAATTTTGAAAGCCAGTCTTCCTTTCCATAATATGAGACTCTCATCGATACATAGATTTTTGTAAGGGATAAAAGTTTTTTTAAAAATTTCCCTTAGTGGGTCGAGTAAATTTTTTATTTTATAAAGCCTGCAATTTGATGGTCTTGGTGCGTCATTGTTTACGAAATGGAGAGATCTGAGCAGAAGAAAGAATCTATTTTGGGAAAAAAGCACTCTAAAATATGGCGTTTCAATAATGGGATTTTTGGACCAATATTTTTTCATGTCATTTTTTCCAACTAGTCCCATCAGTATAATGGTAGCCAGAAAAATATACATTTCAGACACGGTTGTATCAAACCATTTTGAAAAACGTGAATTGGGAAAAGTATTGATGTCCATCAGTTTCTTGGCGTATCTGTTTGTTTCATTTACTATAGAAGTCACAATATTGTCAGTAAAAAACAATTCGAAAAAATCTAACTCTGTGGAAGTGTTGTTTGGAGCCGTTATACTGGAATTGAAAGAATCAAAATTATGAACAGTGGGTACAAAATCTTCTTCCGCCCAACTCCGATTTTCAACTCTTCTTCTTTTCGGAACTGAAATAACCTCTTCTTTGTCCGAAGAACTGTCGGTGTCGGAAGATGACTCGAAATGAATTGGCAAGCTTTCCAAATCGTCACTAAAATCTTCATCCTCACTCTCCATCAAATAGTCTGTAATTTCTTGTTCTGTCAATTTCCTGGCCATGTCTACTTCTTCAGGAAACACAGGGCAACAATTGTCAAAAAACACTACACTTTCAATAAAGATTAATACTAAAATCACAACCACGATCGATAGATCAGTTATTTATTATGTTACACTACACTGCAAAAAGTTTTAAAACACCGATCAATATCCGATATAATTTAAATTCAAAGTAAACTCCGATAACATATGAATTTGAGTGCGAAATAATATAAAATTCCGAATATATTCGTCAATATTACGGGTTACAAAAATGCTTCGGCGCGCTCGCGGTATGTTGGTTTGTGATGACGTCATACTGAGCTGTCGATAATTCGCGGGAAAAATCGATGTATATTTTAGTTGGTAAAAGCATAAACTGTAAAACAATGAGTAAAAGATTTCAAATATATTCCCAAGATGACGGTAATATACCCGTTTTGAAATAATTTGTCAACTAACGATGTTTCGCGCATCAAACATACATGTACGTGCATGCTCCTTTTGAATGAAATTTTCGCCCACGTACCGGTACGTTCAAGCCACTCGACAGGTTAAAACTGCTTTACACCGTGGCCGTTCTAGAATTGATTGTATGCCTACTGAGATTTGATGTCTTAGAAAGGATTGCAGAAAAAAAATCGCGAAATAAAGTCTTGTAGAATTTTCAATCAATTGAATATAATGATCGTACAACCATTGTGTGTTTGTTATTTGGTAATACTATTTATCTAATGAAATATGCTTAACCATTTTTTCTTGTTTTGTACTGTAATGCGTTTGGAAATCTATTTCGGTCCACTTCAATATTTATTTTGAAGGGTTCAAAGAAAACTCGTACAACGTACTGTTGGCCTTTAACGACCTTGATTTTGGGTGTGATAAAATAATCCTTCACCCTCGGCGATAGAAATTTGGCACAATTTTTGTTGCCGTATTCAATTTATTTTCAAAACCTCCTCTTTTACCTAGATATTTGACATCATAACATATGTGTAGATAGACCATCACCATCACCAACATAGATTGGGAAACCGTGGTGCATCAGATATCCAGATTTAGTTTCGTCTCTAGAAAATTTCTTATCAATTCAAAAAAAATTTTCACTGCCCCTTAACATTTAATTTCCAATTCAATATATTATTGAATGTTGTTTTATTACCACCATTAACCTTTTGCACTCCGAAGGATTTTCAAAAATCTTACCAGCAACTCCAAGCCATTTTAGGCGAAATTGCGAAGACTTATGTTTAAAGGGCTAGAATAAATAAATATTTTTTTTTTTTATTTACTAAGCCTTTTTATTGTGTACATCAATGATTACCAAACTTATGCTCGTGGACCCCTTTCATAGCATATTGAAATAATAATGTTAATATCTTGAATGGTATTTTTTTTCCATGCCTGCTTACAAAGTGGTGCAAATGTATCTTAACAGATGTTTTTCCGCGAGAACTGTTTGTTAGTCAGCAGCTCAAACTCTCTTTTCCAATGAAAGGATAGGGATAGGATCCCTAGATAGGATAGGTATTGAGATAATTTTTTTTTCAGTAACAAAATATTTTTTGCGACAAACTTTGAATGCAATATTTTTTTCGACAGCCATCAGATTTTTCGCCACACATTTGAGATGCGATCAATATTCCAACTTGGGATGCGATCAACTTTCGCCGAGAGACAATTTTTTTTCAAGTGACAAAATATTTTTTGCGACACAAACTTGGAATAACAATATATTTTTCCACAGTCATCAGACTTTTCGCAACACATATTTGGGATGCGATCAATATTCCACTATGGGATGCGATCAATTTAGTCTCGCAAAAAATCTGATGGCTGTCGAAAAAAATATTGCATTCTGCATTACGCCGGGAATGGGTCGTCGACGACACTCGCAAAGAACATTCCAGGAAGCGTATGAATGGATGATTCATCGCAAAACGAGAAATATATCTTTCCTTTGCCATTACCCAACATTGCAAATAAAAAAAAACATTCAAATAGTTCGAATAATATTTTAAATGGCTATACTAGAAATTTCTCGACATCGGAGTTCAAAGGGTTAATTATTTTTTTATTATTTCCTAATTACTTTGTTAATTATAGTTATTCCAATTTTTTTTACTTATATAATAAATATTTTTACCTTCGATTTTAAATTTATTATTTACTGTTGCTAAGATGCAATAAAAAAAATGTCTACATAATTGTGAAAATTTTAATTGTCATTTTTCATTCCTGAGTATTTCAAGACTAGACAAAGAATCAGGATCTCGAGATATCGATCCCTAATAGACCTCATCGTGTTCATATGTTATATTTATTACGACAGATTAGGAATGTACGGTATTTAATTTTTCAAGACTCCCAAATATATTTTCAGGTGCAATTTCTCAAGAAGGCCGTCGACATCCTGTGTCAATGCAGACAAACTTTAATGTACACATATGTGTTTGCATATTACTTGCGTAAGAACAATCAGTCGGTCATATTCGAGGACAACCAGCGTGACTTGGAAAACGCCACCGAGACTCTCTCTGAATATCTGGAAAGAGACATCACATCTGAAAACTTAGCTGATATTAAACAAAAGGTTCAAGATAAATATAGGTATGTGTGATGCCATCAGCGTTATCTTTGTAAATATTTACAAAACCGTCCAGTGGCGGTAGGTACAGTAATTGATGTCGGAGGTTTCTTGTTTCACTTTTTTGACTGATTTGTTAGGAAAAAGGCGCCGTTAATTTTTTTCAACTTGGTTAAAAAAATGGAGATGATATCATCTTTCCCCTGACACATTAGAAATTGTAGAAAAACTCCTTGGTATTTTTCGCACATATTTTGGTCAATCTGTCAGTAAGCAAAGGGTTAAATCATGCTGCTTAATCTTCCTTTGTATACCTAGTCTCTGAATGTGCTACGGTTAAAAGGTGTTAAAAGTGTGGAAAATAATACATTTTCTCATGTTAATTTCAGATACTGTGACAACCGTCGTAAGGTTCTCCTGGAGCACGTATATGAAGGCTACGAAAAGGAATGTTGGGACTACACCGAGTAAAGCGTGACGCCGTTGCTGCAAAATCAATCCTATGCGATTTTAATAATTCTCATGTATAGAAATTTATACACACGCGTAATAATACCTGTATAATATTGCATGCGGTCGGGAGAGTCCCCGCCCGTCACTCGCCGGTAGCGGTAGACGACATGACAGAAACATCGACTGTTCTGTATATATATACATATATCTCTCAATTATACTAAAATTTTGGTTATCTGCGACACAGGTGTCCTCGTCGGATACCAACTTTTGAACTCATGTTATTTTTTCAACTGTTTGTAGTTAAATACGCTTGAAGAATTATTATGTGACACGGGATCTCATTTTTATTTGATTCAACTCTACGTAAATTATATATCATCGATATCGGTGACGCTTTGAGTTACTCTCAGCGGAATTAAATAAAACAGCTTTTTTTTACTGCATCGGGTGTTTTCTGTATAAACTAACTTTTTAACATTTTTTTTGTGACATTACAGAAATTGAATCGTATTGTAAATATAATAGCCTAATACATTTTTTATCGCATATAAATTGCGTAAGGTGGCACAGTGCGGTTGCCACGTGAGGCGGGTCAATACACACGCCCTGCGTTGCGCTGCAATAGGAGGTTCTTTATTCTGTGTAATATTTGCACAGCGAAAGTCATCCAAAAACGTGAAGTACCTAAATCACTCGAGTGTTTGCCTACTTCGATCACCTACATATTGAAATCACATTTAATAATTACCTCCCGCTCTAAGCTTATTTTATTTAATTTGAGGAAGTCGCGCTGGTTCGATGGAAATCAATTCTATCAATTTTTTTTCCAATTCAAAAAGAATATAAGTACATATTGATTTTTAAAACAAATTATTTCCATATGCTTTTATCATTGTGCCGTTACATAGTTTGCGAGTAAAATTCAAACGAAATCATACAGACAAGCTCTTTTTTATGCTGTAAATATGTTCCGCAGAAAATTCTCACTAAAAAGACTAAACAGGGACATGTTAATTTATTATATCTATCTGCATAGATTCAAAGTCATGAGCAGACGCAAACCTAAAATTGCGTTTAAAAAAATCATAGGATCTTAAGAAAATGACAATGATTAAATAAATTCTTGAAAAATTTGAACAATATTGATAACAATCATTTTGTCTAAAAACTGTTCATTCATATTTATATCAATAATATAACATTTTAGCAAGTACAAATGCTCACTTATTTTTTAACAGTGACCAGTTAAAAAATGAATTTAAGCACCAGGTTGCCCATCGTATTTTGAACTGCATATTATCTACTACATATATATTGTATATAAAACTGGAATCGCTTGACGCATAAAAATAGACGTATCCGTATTAGGAATCCAAGTTAAATATAGTCGAAATGGAAATTACAATATTCATGACACGAAGAAAAGCATACTTACCACATATTTATGCAACGGTAAAATGGTGGTTCCCTTCGGTGAAATGTTGAACGTCGATCATGAAACCTATAAGGTAGAAGAATTCTGCCAATTTGTAGATCTATCAAAATTTGTATAATTTAAGTATGTAACATTTGGTTATTGTCAACACGCCGCCGTTGCATCAAATATTACAGCTGCGTTATTTATTTCAGGTTGATATGCTTTTTTATAAAGAAAAATAATAAGGCTATTTATTGTAATATTGAATCATCTTTTGAGAGCAGATACGCGGATCACTCACTTTAGGTGGGTGATTTATGACTGTACGTTAGTGTAACAAAAAATGGTTCTCGATCGTTTTATTTCTAGTTGAAAAACATTAAGGTTTTTTATGTTTTCCTATCTGTGATACGGTGACGGAATGAGCCAGGTGTCACCGGAGCAAATCATAAAATGTTTTTTATCTATTTTTTTCAATTTTAGAAAAAATTTTCACACTATGATAATGAATTTTATTTTTAAAAAATTGATCCGTATCGACTGACTGATGTTTCACTGTGTGCTTTCGGAGACAAGTATTGAAGGCTAGGCTATGTTAAGTTATTCGCGTCGCCATTAGTGTATTTATATTTTTCATTTAAAAACCATCTTCCATTTCTAAAAACTGACAGGTCGTCGTTTTAAAGATTCTTTTTAAAACCTGTGAAAAGTGAAAGCAATATTTGAAACTTGTATTTAAAAAAATGTGACATTCGTTCTAAACAAATACGACTCGAAGTATAACGATAATCAGTGAATAAACATGTTGCCTGTAATTTTTTCCCCTCGCAAAACCGCATGTTCGAAAAAAAGTTGTTAGTTTTAGCATGAATGCCTGCTACATATGAAATCCTTCCCACCTGTCATATCCTAAAAATGGGGCACAGCGAAAGTGATTAGCTATCCCTCTATTGAGAAGAACTCCATTAAGAGTGCGCGTGCTCCGCATTGGGAACGAACATATTTTTTAATAGCGGGTGTGTGGAAATGTAGTAATTTTACGAAATAAGGCGTGCTACGATTCAATTGTAACAACAACGAATCGATCATATCTTTTCATGTTCAAACTGAAGCCAGTCCCTCACTGATTTCCAGTAAAATGCAAAATATGGCCATTGGACCAAATTATTCAATTTTATCTCGTCATAAAATTACCAAGAATATGATTATTGAATATCTAAATCAGTGGTTCTTAACCTTTTCGAAGTCACGGGTAAAAAACAAAGAAAAATATGCAGACATAAACTCAATATGCATATGCAGACATACAACAAAAAATAATTAAAGAAAAGATATACAGTGATCTCTCCGATAACTTGAATTCCAGAAATATTCACACCTGTTTTTTTCTAATTGCGCGAACGCATTCCATTGTCGTTGTAGCGCGGGCGCTTGTTCAGCACGTGCTCGGCTGTACACAACAGCCGGGCGGCTGTCTGTGTCGTGCATACAGTCAAACGTTGGCAGGCGACTGTGCATTTACATTACCGCCAAATAACTAAATTCGTTTCTTCGTTCATATATTTGTTTTATATATTCTTAGTTTTGGCAATTTTGCATTTTTCACAAAAAAAAACATAACACTAATTTTTGTATGAGCTCCCGACTTTCATGTAATTGGGGGATCACTGTACATATGTATAGTGCATACAGTCTGCGCAAGAATGTTTTGCGCACCTTACGAAAATTCACTTTTGTATTTTAAAATGTCTTTAAAGAACACAAATGAATTATATCTTTATACATATCATTACAAATACGTCTAAGCATGTATTCACATCTCAAACATAAATGGTTTCACCTTTGATACAATTTTTAACAGCTAATAATGAACTGATGATAGCCCAGGTATTGCAATTAACAAATTGTTAATTATTGATCAATTTAAACATCTAGGGAATCTTAGAATGTATTTAAAATAAATTCATGTTTTTTTTAAAGATTTTTATTCCAATAAATATCAAATTTCCCACCCTTAGCTTTCGTTGGGGTTGTTCATTCGCCATGGCACGGAATTATACTTTTGTTTTAAAATAAAAAAGATTTTTTTTGGTTAAACTTTAAACAGCTTTTTTCAAATTATTAACTGTTAGGATTAAGGTCTGCAATTTCGTTGCCCATTATCGTTAAGAAATTCTTAATAATGTTATATTAAGAAATTCTTAATAATCAGGGCTGTTACCTGGTCATAAAAGTAGTAGCATAGCAAGGGGGGTGCGGTAGGGGCGGACCGCCCCGGGCGGCACATTTTTGGAGGTGGCATTTTCAAAAATAAAAGCAATATTTTTCGATATATTATATTTATTCATAACATTAAGCCACCTGTATTTAAAACTCCTAGTTTATAGATAAAAAATAGTAGAAGTGATTTAAAAACAAAATTAGAAGACATATTGGGGGCGGCAAATTCAAGGATTGCCCCTAGCGGCAGACTCCTTCCTACACAACTGCATAAAAGGCTCTTTATGCCAAGATTGAATTGGTAATTCTTTGTTACATTTATTTGAAAAATAAATTGTTTGGATGGCCAGAAAAAATCATGAATTGATAGATTTTGTACGATGAATAACGGCGGAATCATCCTGGAATACTGTCCATACTATGAAGGCTGGAAACTCCTCCGATGTTGGTAAAACTTCTTTAAAAATGACAAATTTGTATTTTTGGGCATTTACTGTTCCCTCCAAGATACAAATTTTGCCAACCCCTTCTCTGGTGATGGCACCCCGGACCATTACATGGCGAATGTTTGATAGATGAAAGTATGCAATATTTGCTGTTTTTAAGCTTTCGTTTTCGTGGAACTACCACATTGCCATTAGCGCCGACCACGTTAAACTTGGACTCGTCAGAGAATATGACACCGTTCCATTAATTTTGAGTGGATTTTTTTTTTCGTACCCCAATCATGTCTTTTTTTCATTCTTGTGGTCAATAGTGGTTTTTTGGCAGCTTGCTGTGCACATAATCCTAATTTAATTAATAGATATTGAATGTTTCTCATTAAAATCTCTAGCACCTTTTTATGGACTTTATTCTGACTTTGGAGTTTAAAAAAATCTATTTTTATAAATAACTACCCTCTTAAAAGCTTGAAAAGAGTGCGAAATTAGATATTAATTGAAATAAAAATCTTTAAAGAAAACATGGATTTTTTCCTGATGCACTTTAATATTCTCTGGATGTTAAAAGTTATCAATAATGAACAATTGGTAAAAAAATAATCGTAAATTTTAATTAAAAATTATTTTATGAATACATACAATGAATTGTTAATTCTACTACCCTGGTTATCATAATCTCATTATTAGTTGTTCCAAATGTTAAAAACGGTAAAAACAAGAAGTGGGTACAAATTTGTAATGATATTTATAAAGATCTATTTCATCTGTACTCTTAAACGACATTTTAAAATACAATACTGAATTCTTGCAAGGTGCGCGAAACATTCTTGCGCAAACTGTATAAGGAAAAACTTAACTAAAACTACCCTTCATAAAATGGAGATTATTTGTTCTTAAAATCAATTAATGTGAAACCTGAGCCTGTCGGCTTTTGCATATATATAGCTACTCTAAATTCGAATATTTGATATAGCCACTCTAAATTCTTTGTCTTCTAAATACTTGTATTTCTGGTTTTTTAGTTTTTATATTAGTTATTCTTGAGAAACTGAGCACACAAATATTATGTTGAAAACTGTAACAAGATTTTCAGTGCCCTCATGCAGAGAGCTGGGTATTTGCCATGGACAGAAATCCAAAATTCCTCCATAGTTACTTCAGAAAATTTAAGTTTTAGATCCGTTGACAAGGTGACCAATTCTTCTTGGTGTGAAAATTTACAATTTGATGTATCAATTGTGGAAAATAGATTTAGTATCCAGTCATAATTTTCTATATTTAAGGAAGGAAAGTAAAATGCAATCTTTTCTTCCAATAAATTTAAATGTTCATTCGTTGGAGGCAATTCGTGCGATTGATTAGGCAAACTATTCATCGGCTTTCATTGCATTTTTCGGTTGACACCATTTTGTGGAATTTTTAGCATTTACCATTTTTTCCACGGCGCACTGGTTAAGAAACCACTGATCTAAATACTTGCATGCGAAGCGGGCTATATTTTAAAATTATTTCAGGATTCATTAAATTTAGTAATATTGGTCAAGTGTTAAATTGTGAACTGGCCTGTTATCGAGACAGCTCATGCTCTAACTCTAGAATGGAAAGGGATGTTTTTATTGCTACTGGTAAAAATCAGGAGAGCTAGAAACGCTTACAAACTGATGTCATTTCATTCAAAATCGACACAATTAATACGGTCACGGTGTACTGCTGCTTTTTTTTTATTATATATGTGACGTGTCCGTGTTTGATCTATTTCTTTAGAATTTAAAAGTATTCCTTTTCGCAGTTTGTGTAGTTTAATAAAAACCAGACAGCGATTGACAGTAAGCTGTTTTCACTGACGGCTCATAGAGCGATGGTGAAATTATAAATATTTTCTTACCTATATCAAAACACTTTTCTAATATGTCAATTATTATTCACTAAATATTGGAAGACTATGATTTTCCCCCAGCGCAACTCGATCGATCTGATTTATTATACATCTGAATATAGTATAAATAACCAGTTATGTTGGCAGTCGAGAATGAAGAAATATAAATATATTAAAAATAGTGTTAAAAACATAACTTGAATTAATATTTGATTCATTTTAGCTTGTTAGGTTTGCATAAGTTTTGTCATTTTACGCAGTCACGAAGCGTTGATGCATATGAACTTTTTTTCTGAAACTTATGAAAACGTTTGTTGAAATGATTCAATTATTAAACTGAATCTTATCACGCCCTTTACTCGATAGCATTAATTTTGAGTGAATTATAACATCGTATAGATATAACAGTTCTTGCCTTTTTTTCAAATCAGTGATCGGATAACATTTGAATGAATGAATGTCTGATGTTGCACATATTTCGGACTCGCTGCCGAAACGATGAAACGGGAATTATTCACTGTGTGGGATAATTTAATTCGCAATGTGTTTTATAATATGCTGTGTAATATTTTCAAGAGTATTTATGAATAATCCATTAGTCTGATGAATGTGTTTAATCGTCCGCCGAGGTCCCGAGCTCTTCATCCGGATGAGGAGATTTTAAATACCCAGTTTTTTTCTTTAGTTGTTCAAATGTCTATAGTGTAAGAAAAGCGAATTAATATAGTTTTTAAATAAAAACACATTTGAAAAATGAAAATGATTTTATTATTTGACCGCTTGCTACCCGATCCTTACTGCTATGAATATAATATACACACAATTAAATTAAAAAGACAAGACTCCAACATGTATGAAAATAGTTTGAATAAAATCCAACCATCACAAAATACGCAATTGCAGGGTGACAGACTTAATCCCGACAGTCGACTTCTCGCCATAACTTCCTGATAATCCAATTTTGCATGCGAAAAACTACCACAATAATCTTACTCAAAACCAAGCTTCCCCACTTGCCAGTCTGGTTGCCGACAGTTGAAGAAGCAGCACCGATCTCAACAAGACCAAGAACGACCTCTGCAGCACTGTTGGTTTGACCTCCCGAGGGAAAATGACAAAAAAAAGGGAAAAAGATAAAAATAATTATAAAAAACAGAATAATTATATATTTTACAAAAATTTTAAAAATAGAATAACTGATCAGATATGGATACCCCAATCAATTGATTGATAATCTAATTCAGCATTCATCAAACTACAGCCAGATCCGGCCCGCCGAAGATTTTCATCCAGCCCTCCAAAAGTACTGGATTTTTGTATATAAATTACAGTGAAACCCTGATTTTACGTTTTTCAAGGGACCGAAAAAACACAATGAAAAATGCGGGAAAGCTAAAAATAATAATAAAAAAACTCGCTTAGTTTTTAAAAAAGTCCTTTATGCTCAGTTGCTTCTTTGCAGTTTGACACTTCAATTTTAGCAAAGACCCTTCAAACTCACGTAGTTTTCTCACAACAGATTCATCTATGTTTTTTGAATAGAAAAATGTTTTTATTTTTTCGAAAGCCAATAATGCTTCTGGAAATGTCGGAACAGGTTTAATGTTGCACTCTTCACTATCTTCTTCCCCACTGCTGTCATTATTTGCATCACTTAATGATTCGATTGTCTCAACGCCACAGGTGGCTAATTCACTGTCACACTGCACATATGTTGCAAAGTCGATGTCCCCCTGGGCTACAATACGCCAATCATCATCAAATGAGTCTTCTGGTTCCTCATCAATTGCCACCAGTTCTTCCCGAATCAAAACTGCTCTGCGAGTGTAGCCACATTTATGGAAGCAATTAATTACTGTCGTAGCTTTCACCTGTTGCCAAGCAGCCACTGTGTAATTTATTGCCTGCAATACATTTATTTGGAGTGTTGCTCGGTCAATATCTTTTCCTGAGTCCACTACGCACACTATTCTTTGCACCATCCTTCCTTCCTATTTAGTTTTTTGAAACTTTCAATCACACCCATATCTAGTGGTTGCAAAACACTGGTGCAATTTGGAGGGTAAAAAACTACTTTAATATTTTTCAAAAATGAAGTATCTCGGGGGTGGCGGCACAATTATCTATAAAAAGAAGGATTTTACATTTCTGAGCACATATAGAAAAGTCCAGATTTCTTAAAAAAATTGTAAAAATATTAGTGGTTATCCATGCTTTCTTGTTGGTGTGATATTTTACGGGTAAAGTTTTTATATTTTTGAAACAACGAGGTTTTAGCGATTTTCCAATTAAGATTGGCTGTATTTTATCCGAGCCATCACTATTAACACATAGCAGCACCGTTACACGTTCTTTAGATTTTTTTCCACCGTGGCAGGACTGCCCCCTTAACGTAAGTGTTCTATCCGGAAGGCACTTGTAGAAGCGGCCTGTCTCGTCAGCATTGTAAATATCTCGTGGTTTGTATTCTTCAACAATCTCATGCAATCCATGCTGCGGTCGTGTAATGGTCCACAGTAGCGCTCTCGCCAGCTAGTTTTTTGTATACAAGACAATGCCGATCTTTAAACCTATTGAAATACCTTTTTTTTCGGCTATTTGTAAAGCTTTTTCTCTGAGTATGGTTCCATCAATAGGTATATTTTCAGCTCGCACTTGCTGGTACCACGCGTGAAGAATCTCCTTAAGCTCATTAAAAGTAGACTTCTTAGCGGACTTTCTCTTTTTGGCTGATTTGCCACACTTTTCGATAGATTTGCGAATGTCAATCTTCCTAGCAACAATTGAGTTCAGAGTGGATGGGGCAAGTCCTAGACGTTTTGCTATGTCAACTCGTTTTTCTCTTGGATTTTTTTCAACATCTAGAATTATTTTGATTTTCTCCGCGAGAGTTCTAGTTTTTTTCATGGGGAGCATTTTAATCCGAATTAGAACACTTTACGACACGAGATTCAAGGCAAAACTAAAGGTCATTAGAGGTGTTGAAATTCAGCGAGACAAATGAATATGTGCACAGGAGTAAGTGAGTCATCAGTGAAAGCATTATGGGAAATCATAAAAAACAATTCTACGGCGCCTGCATACTTTCAGTCTCGTTTTTTTTCACAAAATTTTTGCATGGGTCGATATTATGAGAAGTCATAATAAATAATTCTACGGCGCCTGCAGTCTCGTTTTTTTTCAAAAACAAATTGTACGAGTCGATCGTATTTCTTAGCGAAATGAGAAATACATATTAAAAAAAAAAGTTCAATCGGGATAATGTTTGTGAAGAGACCATAATATTTAGACGATAAATCGAGGAAATCGTATAATCGGGGAACGATTAATGCGGGATTATTTGACATTGTTCTTATGAGCGTTTGGCCGGGACTATAACAATTGAACGATCCATGCGAGAAAACGAACAATGCGAGAACGGTAGATCGGGGTTCCACTGTATTCAAAAAAGAAATATAAATTATTGTAATTTGGTTGTGTAAATTTTATAAATTGGTAAATATGTCATTTAGTAGCACCTCGACTATTGCCGCGCGCGCGGCCATTACGAATAATGGAGGCGAAGATTTCGTATTTCGTATAATTAATCAGTGTTCTTCTTTTTAACGGGTGGTTTTAACGCGATTATCAAGCCCTCAATACAATATTTTTAATCGTGGCGTTGTTTTCAGCTTAGTTTGTGAAGTTTTTCGCCGCAATAGTCGGTGCTACTTGGTGCTACTGAATGACATATTTACCAATTTATTTATCAGTGTTCTTCATAATAATGTGTGATTTTAACGTGCTTCCGGGATGCTTCAATGAATATTTTAAATTGTGGCGTTGTTTTTAGCTTAGTCTGTGAAGTTTTTCGCCCCAATAGTCCGTGCTAGGGAGTATGGCAATTTTACCATTTTTATTATTCACTGCTTTAATAAATTTATAGTATTTTTCGATGCATAATATTTTATTAACTTGCAAATAACTTTTAAGGACAGTTCAGATTACACTGCAAGTAAAATGTAATAAATATTAAATACTGATATATACTTCCTCTCCTTTTTTGATGCATAATGTATGATAAACTATGTCTCAACTTAATGTTTTGAAATTAAAAGTAAAATAGCAATAGTTGCCATAATTCAATGTGCTTAAATTTCACTCGCAACACGCCGTTAGTAGACTCATGTTGTTATAACTATAACCAACATTATTTCTATATTACATTCTCAAATTTGATGTGCGCATATTCTGAAGATGTCCTCTGTGATTAACAGCTTGTATGGAGATATTGATGATAATATTATGGACGTGGATTTATGTAATCCCGAAGAAGTACCATGCGGAATACAAAGCCATGAATAAGTCGGAAGACGTTCTTGATATTCAACTAGAGATAATATGATAAAGTAGTAGCTATTACAAAATACTATATAAATATTTTATTATTAAGATTTATTTTTTGTACCTCTTAAATGATTATTGTACACATTTTTCATTGTCATTCAAATTCCTAGCTGTCATCATGCCATATTATGTCTTCATTTATCAACGAGTCATTTAGAAATTGGCGAGGAAAAAGGCGGTAAGCTGCTTAAGTTCAGTGGGGCCGATAATTTTTGCCGAGGAAAAAAGACGTAACCATCAATTTTATTAGTTTTTGTTGAATAATTTTTTTATTTTTCATCGAATAGGGTAAATAAAACACCACTTTATTGGACTGTATGCGCTTCAAGGTTATGTCTATTTAATATTTTGACTCGGGCTAAAAATCATTTAAAAAACGTTTTTCGTGCCTCCTGTAAAATTTGGTTTGTGTGGGTTACGTCATTTTTCCTTTCCACAGTCGATATGTATGTAGCTGTTAAATTTATTTAAAATCGAAGAAAATTTAAATGTAAAAGCTGTATTTAAAATGATCAGTTTTGAGGCTTCTTCTTTCGCGGCACACCTGAGACTTCTTGCGGCACACAGTTTGGCAGACAATGTTTTAGAGATTTGAGTGTATTCCTAAAATAATCCATTTAGAGGATTAATTACGTTTAGATGTTTTGGCTTATTCAATAAATAGGTTTGCAGTTGATTTTTCACACCAGTAAATTTTCTGACTATTTAAAAATGCAATACAAATTCACCCCGTTGACGGTAACGGGCTTACAGCTAGTTAGTTTTAGTATAAAAACCATCCAAAAGACTGTCGCTTTCAAATTGGAAATCATATGTTTATGCAAATGTTATTTTGTTTGCGTTATTCGTTATAGAATTTGACTCTACTGAAAAGTTAGAGTTTTGGTAATAGTACGTTTTGCATTATAACCCCACAATTGTGTTGTCAAAAGGTACGGGCGATGTAGTCGATCTCCTGCTCAGTGGGTAGCAGCATAGCAGTCTTAAGTTCCAAGCAGTGTCCTAGAAAAAACAGCAAAAAAGACCGGGCCGTTAAATCCCAGCCGCTCCTAACAAATTGTATGGCAGTTATTCGTAGATCAACTCTAAATTAAAATTTATGAGCTTATTTTTCGTTGAATATAACATGTATGTTTGAAAGATTTCTTGTATGGATATTCTATGATTCTTTGGTGTTATTAACCCGTAACATGCCATCCTAAAAAATCACGTTTCCTGCCATGGTGGCATCTTAGTTTCAGTTTATTGACAGTATTTAAACCTAAGTTAGAAGCTAAAAAATAATTTTAAAAATGTATATATGCTTGAAAATATATTTTAGGTCTCATTTTCACCCTCATTTTATTTATAAATGCTTAAATAAGCACATAAAATCACCTTTAATCAAACACGAGTATTATAAGTGCTTCATGCTTGAAACTCATCCTCAAAGTAATGTCTCGACCTTGCTGCATATGTAGAGTCCAACAAAGGTCTGAAGACTAATTCAAAAAGTTTACCCTATTGACCATAAACAATAGCCGGGGTAGATATGATTGACGAAAGGCGGAGTTGAACGTGACCCAACAAAACCAAAAATATTATAGAGCTGTTTGGAAAGTCTAGAATATGTTTTATTATTTTTAAGACATTCTCTGAAATGTTTTATAGAGATTATGAAGTCATATTAATTATTGCAAATAATATAACAAAGAAAAAAGGAAAGATTATTGCACATGTTTTTTATTGATTTATTAGGTTTCAAATTGGTGTTTTCATGGATATAATTTTATATTCACTTATTACTGAAATAAAGTTTTACCGACTTTAAATATTTTGTAGAATAAAGGAACGGAGAAAAATCATTATTGACCGTTTTAATTTCTTTATTTATTTATATTGGTACTTGTGCTATAATAATATTAAATTCCTAAATAATACATAATAAATTAATAAATATAGCGATTTTTATGCAACATGTAATTACAAAAAGTAGAGTAAAAATACACTTGTATCTACCTACTGTTTTTATCATTTGCAGTTAATATTCAACAACAACTTATTTGTTTTATAAATGATTCATTTTTGCATACAATTAAGCTGACAGTTGTCATAATGCGTTCGCAAATAATATAGTTTAAACTGTTCTTTATCATAATTCGTAATTTATTTTCCCAAACAAGTCACAAATAAATGAATGCTAAAAAAATATCGGCATATCTTTTATCACTAATATAATTTTAAGCGACAACTTCTATGCTTACCTATTTATTTTTATTGCAGGCATTTGCTAAATCTTTAAAAGGTTTTAAAATATACATCCGGCTTAAAGCAAGTTATTTTTTTATGACTCCTCATGTTTACAAACAAAATATTTCCTATCATAAAGTACCCTAATAAAGATTACGCACAACTTTCGACACTGTTTTGTATAGAGGAATTTTTGACACAATTGAGTTTAAAAGCCCTTAAAACATGTTGCATTTAGTTGTAAATATGAAAATATTGCGTTCTCTGTTTAACTTAACAATATTGTAGGTTGTTCTCGCTTTTAACTATTTGAGATGTTTGTTCTTCTATCTCGTATATCTCTATCGCATTCTACCAGGCAAACATCAATAAATTGATCGGCAAACCACAAAATCGACAATTTTGTGCAGTAGACGTAATATTTTTGATTTTATAATTATATTTTTGAACGTAAAAATATTTTTTCTAGGAATACCTAAAATGATAAATACTTATTGACAATATTAAGAGAAATATTGAATGATTTAATGGCTCAACTATCTATGAATTCATCACGGGCATGGAGGTGTTAATTTACAATTTACGATACATCGGAAGGGTCATATATGCAAATTAAGTAATGATTGTAAGAAATATAGCGAATGGCGAGAAATGCGATGTGTGGTAAAACAAATAAAATTTAACTTCCCACTATTAAATATCACAGTTATATAAAATATTGATTATAAATAACATAAAACAACAGTAACAAGCGGAATCCATATTATATTATATACGATTTTGACGCTTATTGTGATATTATGAAATAAATGCTGCGTCTTATCATATAATAATGGCAATATACCAAGTAAATGATGATTTAATCAATATTAATATTTAAAAAATAATGAAGTGAAATGTGCTACCCTAGTTTGACTTACTGATTTTTGATTACTGATATGACTTGAGAAATCCTATGGAAAGATTGAGTAACGAACCAGTGTGCACAAATAAATTTTGAGATTAATTATTAACTGATTAAAATCCCAATAACGACGTTGATTTTTTTTTAATGAACTATCCAACCTCATATTCTGTATTGAAATATTGTAAAAAAAATAATTTTAATAAAATGATTTGCCTTCTTTGTTTGCTTTTGTTCTCCGAGACTTTTTTTCAAAAACCTCAGAAAATGTGATTTTTTCTTATTTTGAAAAATATGTAATTGAAAAGATATATAATTAAAATATAAATATGTTTTTCCTACAATATATCAGAAACAAATGGCTTCGTAATGATGTGATATTACTTTGAAAATTATGACGCCGGCCCGCTTATCTGAAAAAAAGTACCTGTTTTCAGCTCCATAGCATGGCTTTCACTATAGGGGGCTTTGGTAGCAGTCATTTTGCAGCCTCGTTACGGAGTGAGTTTTCAGAGAGGATTTGCCTTAGGCGCTCAGTATCTCAAGACGGATCATCCTGGTGTACGAGCACATCGAGCAGCACCAATAGGACGATAGGTAAAAAGCGGTGCCTGGGAGTGTCTTAGGAGCAACCGCCAAAGTCTTGGTGCCCTGCACTAAAGTATGCAGAAAATCTCTTAAGATAAACGAAAAGCTTCTATGAGTTGAGGTCTAATTGCTCTCGGTATGACGCTGCGAATTTCTTAAATGCCTGGTAATTCGCTTTATTAGCCACCTAGTCGGCGCGGTACCATTGTTTTGAATAAATTTTAATAAATAAATAAAATTGTATATACGTATTAGGAAAAGAAAATATGAGAATATTTGTAATCGGGTGGCAAAAGCTGTGCAGGATTATCAAAATCGAGTAGATAAATTGTGTCCCTTCAAGCCCTGTTGATGGTGCTGAGCACGCAGATCGAAAACCACTCCCAGGCTCTACACTCAAAAACAATGCCCTATTTTATCTTTCATTTATAAGAGTTAATGATTACTATAAAGAATAGATTCAGATTTGAGTTTTTAATATTTTTTACTAGCTGACCCAACGAACTTCGTTACGCCTAAGAATCAATGAGTGTTATGTTAACTTGATAACTTGAAACATGATGACTACCGAGCCAACCTTTAGTTGTTAATTGTGCGGTGGAAAGCCAGGCAGATCCAATGAGCTTAAAAATTCAGTTGGATAGTTGATTGCTTCGACTTCGTTTATTACACGGTTGATAGATTTGAAGGAATGTAGTGGACCAACGATTTGAATTGTGAAGTTTAAATGATCCACATCTTTGTTCTTCGCCGCAAGAATTGCTCGTTCACTCAACCAATTGTGATTTTTGTGATTAGATGTTTGGGAACATTTTGTTGATGAAGCCTTCTTAAAATTCGGCGGAAACGAAATCAATACGTTCGATTCGTCAACAGGAACACGGTTGTTACCGACGATAGTCGAAGATCGTTTTCAAGTTTTTCTCGCGTTTTTCTCTTCTCCTTCGGGGCCGAGTTAATAATCCTCAAATTCTCATGACTATTAATTTACATGCTCCCAATTTATTCTTACGTGGGCGAAACTATGAGCAAAAACTTTTATTTCTAAAAAAATATACCTCGCTTAAGAGGTATGAGTCACCAGTTCCAAGGGCCGTTAGATTGATCAACGCATTGCCTAGAGAAGTGGACATTTTTAGTGATAGTATTTGTGAACTGTTTGTAAAGTTTTACTATTTTATTTCTTGATTTTTTATGTTGATTTTGATGTATTATGTAGTTTTATTTTATATTCTGTCTTATTATATTTTCAAGTACATGGCGAATTGGCGTCAGCTGTTATGTAATGTACTGCAAGCGTTTATTTCATCGGCAGCAGTCGATCTTGGAATGACTGGTAGTGTTTGGCGGAAATCGCCAGATAGTAGAATCATTGCACCTCCAAAAGATCTCGAGTCATTGCACAGATCTTTCATAGTTCGATTGAGTGCTTCCAATGCGCATTTGTGCGCCATTTTCCATTCATCCCAGGTGATGATTGTATTTGCCACCAAAAAATTTGCCATTGCTGAGTGTTTCGTAATCTTGCATGTCGGTTTTTCAATGGTTTGAAAATTTAACAGCAATTTCAACGCTGAATAAGCCGTTCGGCATCCTTCTACGTGACCGCTATTCCAGAAGAAGAAACTGCTACAGAAATTTTATATCTCGCACGAACAGTGGCCATAATCAATGGCATGAGGAATGTCTTCCCAGCTCCACCGGGCGCATCGAGGAAAAATAAGCCACCATTTCCATCATCAATTACCTTCATTAACTATCATTCATTTCCTTCTGTTGAGGGTTCAACAGTGGTACATTCGTTCAAACTGATTGGTTTAATGCATCTCGATCATATTCACGTTCACGTTCCAATTCTCGATTGAAAGCGTCGTTCATTCCACGATCTGGCGTTGGCATTCCTAACATGACTAACAATCTGCCGTACGTAAGGTAACACATGTCTTCGATCAAAAGCAAAGCCTGGCTATGTATCTCTTCATTCATCTCGAGATCGGGATTCCCTGAACTGACACGAATTCGATGCAAAATGTATTCGGACATGTCATCCTTGTACGTGTTCCACAGTTCACGGGGATTCAATGTCAAAATAATGATAGAAAATAATAAAGTGCGTATCTGACGGGGATTTAGAAACAATTTCTTCAGCGATTTTCATATCACAATGAGTATCATTTTCACGCAAATTGAGCTGTTGACATGCAAGTAGAAGCATTCGTCATTTTTCGGATGAACTATGTAAATGCGACCAAGAGCATTAGTAGTCATTCGGATGATCAGGAACCGCATCGCCTTGCTTTCGACGTTAAAATTTCTTCGATGTAGCTTTCCAAGTGTAATAACGTGGCATCTTAGAGTAGAACAACGTTCGTGCAAACAGCGTAATATTTTTGTCAAAAAAATTATCATACCTCATTATAAACATAACCTTATTTCAATATTATCCGACTTTCTTTCGTTTTCATTTCATATTATCGATTTTTTTTGTTCTAATCCATACTCTAAATTTAAAATTATTTAAAAGTCAATCGTATGCAAAAGAAGCAGAAACAAATGAATTTTGGAAACAACTCGCTATCTAGCGAATTAAATCTGCATACGACGACATTTTTATTTTTTCAAGCTGTTCGTCATTTGAAAACTGTATGAGAATATTAATTTTCTTTATAATTTCTTTGCTGTATTATTTTTCCGATGTTGTAATGCTTATTCTGCTATTATTCTAGGCGGATACGAATTTAATAAATCAAAGATCATTACAATCCGTACTGCCATTCTCGAGATATACGTGGTGTAACCAACCCCACTTTGTTTTATATATATAGATAGATTGTATTGATTGGAAAAAAAAAATAAGTTTTTAAAAACGCCAATGTTTTTTAGAGTTACCAGTTAGGCAGTCTGAGTGATAGTTTTATTGAAAAATTCTTGACAACCAGTCATGTCATGCAGTGGTTGGCCTGACCGTCACCAAGTATGTTTTTCAAAACAAAACAATCCATTTATCTTTTAATTAATCTGTTCAAGCTGGGCACATTATGATATTCATTTGAACAGAAAAAACGGAATTCCAGTAGCTCTCAAAGTGTTTTATTAAACATAATTTATCCTTTTCGGACCCCGGGTATCACCTATGATACTCATGATATTTATGAAAAATCAGCTTGGCTGTTGAACTTTTTAAAAAAATACCAAAAGTATCAAATAATATAACAAACTATTTTACTAAAAAAATAATCCGGACTACATATTATATTCATGTTAATTTAGATGTCACTTTTGTTGGAGGAAGTTGGTACTTTTCGGCAGTCAACATGCTCCGACATTTAAATACGGGTAAAACTATTTTTTTCTCTACAACACACCGTATTATTTAATCTATTGTTAAAATAATTCTTATTTTTTATTATCCATGTCCACTCCCAATGTGGAGCATATGGCCTCCTAATGGAGGTATCTCAACAGAAGTTTTTCTACGAGAACTGTCTGTTACTCAGTCGGTCAACCTCACTTTTTTTTCAAAGTGAGTAGTAGGGAAAGAAGGATACGGCTAGAGTAGGACTAGTGGTTAACTAATCGCTATTGCTACACCCAGTTATTAAAGGATCAGAAGGTTGGGAGGAGAGGAAATATGTTTTTCTTCCGAGAACTATTTGAAGTCCAGTTGCTTAACCTCTTATTTTCGAAGAGAGTAAGGATATAAGGAAAGAGCGAGAATAGGAATAGTGGTTAACACAGCATAGATTTACTGAATTTAATCTGTTTATTTCGTACAAATATTAAAAAATAAGTTTTATGAACTTTTTGAGAATGTTCGCTCACACTATGAAGCATATGGCCGTCTGATTTTTCATAAATGCACTAGGCGCCTCTTAAGACTAGAACTAAATGAGTTGATAGTGCTAAAATCTAAGTGCGTCGCCCGTGCACTTGTGTGCGCCGCACACTTCGCACACGCTACGAGTCGGCTGTTTACACAAGTCTTTCCGTCTTGCCTGGTAGTAGCGATGTTCCGCATAACATAGCTTAGGAAGCCATGTGTATACTTATTCTCACCACCAGATATTCAATATACAGCGAATCAATCGGTTTTAAGTGATATCAAACCACGGCAAAAATAATAAAATATATATTTGCAAAAAAATGATCAAACAAGCGTGAGGCCAATATGTCGCCATGAGAGTTAATATTTGTTAACCACCAGTCATTTCCTAGCATTATTCTTCCATCCTAACTCTCTTTGACAAAAAGGGGTTGAGCAACTGAGTGAGAAACAGTTCTCTAGAAAAAACTTCTGTTGACGTACATTAATTACAGACCATATGCTCCATAATGGAAACGGACATGAATAAAAAAATCACCCTTCAAGGCTAAGGGTAAATTTAAAGCGCGCGAAAATATTTATCTAACACTTAATGTACAATATAATATCAAATAAATTAAAGGCGGGGGAAAATATTTATCTAAAGCTTGATATTATATTGTAAAATGTGAGAGATGGTTTGTTTTCCAATTCTCTGGAGAGTCAACGATCCGACTTACTGTGCTGAAGAGTGTCATGTGGTCAGGATGTTGCTTAGACGAGGGAATAATTTTGAGGGAATAGATATCAGAATTATTTTTATCTTTTTAGTACATTTAAATAAAAGCTTATTTTTAAAAATATTTTTATTATAATTTTTTATTGGTATCATAGGTGATACCACCGCTTCCTCGAAAACGGAAAACATTAAAAAAAATAAGGTCCTACAATTTTTTTTAAATAATTAAGTGCCACATATTAACTTTTAAAATAAAAAATCTCTAAGATAAAACCTTGGGTACGAAGAGGTTGTGATATTAACATCAACTATATCCCTGTCTTTGTGTTGATTTTAAATGCGTCCGTATTGAAAAGAAGGATTTAAAATTTCCAACACGCAGTGAATACATAACAAGATATTAATGTTGTGCTTAAATAATAAATAGATAGAAAAAAAATATTTATTACATGTTTTGTTTTTTTCTTGTTCTGTTTTATCATATCGTTCCTGCATACTAAATACCTCTTATGTGAGGTTTTTGACGAAAATGAGTTATTGATACTACGAGATGCGCATTTTTTTTCTTAACCAAATGTATTATAACTTATATGAAAAGACGTAACTGTCACAAAATGAAATCGATTTTAAATTAGTCCTATGTAAGAGCATCCAAAATCATATATCACAATTAATCCTATGTGAGGCTCCCCCACATAGGAGATATTTAACGCGCATGATCCGAGAGCCAATGCTCGCATAGGAGGTATTATAGTTGGGCTTATTTTTTACAGTTGTGCCTCAATACCCGTTGAATGGTGTGAAGTTCAGATAAAACTGTGAAAAAGTACAACATTATCAGCCTCCATCAAACATATACAGTCAGCAGCTGTTTTAGGGAAATAAAAAGGAAGTTTTTTTTATTTTGTTTATGGAAATTATGCCACAATACGATCAACGCAAGACTACGCTAAGACAAGAGGTTGGCTGCGCGGAAATTTCAAGGGCTGCGCGGACCGATCAAATATCAAGTGAGTAACTGTCTTGTAGTCCGCGCCAACCCAGAATGAGTGAACGGGGGCTTCCCACCTGCTGCGCGGCCGCAGCCTAGAGGGACAATGTAACTCTTTTGTTTGATTAAACCTTTTCTTTATGCAGTTGAGAGGTCTTTCAATTGGTATTAATGGACAGTTTAAAGGGATATATAGCTTAGAAAAATATGTAATGCATGTTATACAAAACAAAATGTATTTTTTGTATAAATAACACCGTAAAATTACATTTTATTATCAGTTGATAATGCTCGTCATGAGTGAAACCGGTCCTGATCTTTTTAAATAAAAGTGGAAGTAGTCCATAGGAATATTGTGTTTTTTGTTTGAATATAATTCCATTTCACCAAGTATTGACAGTGAACACCCAAAAGTGTTTATAAATATAGTTTTAAGGATTACTTGTATGTCAGATATTGAATTTTTTGTGATGTCACAGAACATGAAAATTCACAATTATTCATAACCAAGTTAAGCAAAATTGTTAAAAAAATGAAAACCATAGCTCGCATTACACACCATCAGTCACACATAAAATTGTGTGTAAACCGACCTTTACCTAGATTAATGCTACGATTTTTCATATTAACATATTTCTTCACCACTAATTATAACATTAACATAACTGTGAAGAACAAAATAAGTTTCGAAAGTATATAGAATGCGGTGTCAATATTAGATTCAATTCGAGAGATTCCTAGACATGGACCTGATCTATGAAGAATTTAGCTTGCTCAAACATTCTGTTAACGCGATTGTGAAAATTTTTAAGATCTCGGTTGCATAAAAATTGCATCAAGTATTCAAGTTATCCCGGAAAACACACTAAAATTCTTTAAATTTATTTTAAGCATACCAACATCCAATAGATTTACTGACGGGGTATTTTCTCTAATTGATTCAAAATGCTAAGATGCAAGAAAAAAATGTTTTATGAGGTTGATAAAATCAAAAATATAATCTATATATTAATAGCCGATAAGGTCCGAGTGTCTGTATGGGTGAGTGTTTGTTTGAAGTGAGCGTCCATTTCACACCTTCCAGTGTCCACTTTTTTATTCATACTAAATTTATATATTAAAAGTCGATAAAATAATCACTCGCTTTTCACTTTTCACAAATGTGTGCGTACTGATGATGTCCTCGAGACATCTTCTTCTTCTACGAAATGTATTTTGTTTGCGTACATTTTCAAATTAATAGATAATGAAATGAAATAAAATAAAATAAAATAAATTAAAATAAAATAAAATAAAATAAAATAAATTAAAATAAAATAAAATAAAATAAAATAAAATAAAATAAAATAAAATAAAATAAATTGAAATAAATTAAAATAAAATAAAATAAAATAAAATAAATTGAAATAAATTAAAATAAAATAAAATAAAATAAAATAAAATAAAATAAAATAAATTGAAATAAAATAAAATAAAATAAAATAAATTGAAATAAATTAAAATAAAATAAATTGAAATAAAATAAAATAAAATAAAATAAAATAAAATAAAATAAAATAAATTGAAATAAATTGAAATAAATTAAAATAAAATAAAATAAAATAAAATAAAATAAAATAAATTAAAATAAATTAAATTAAAATAAATTAAAATTAAATTAAATTAAATTAAATTAAATTAAATAAAATGAATTAAAATAAAATAAATTAAACTAAATAAAATCAAACACAATGCAGCAAAAATCTCCCGTTGCTGGGCAACGGGCTTACAGCTAGTACTTGTTAAATTCAATACAATTTATCCGTGGACTGTGACCATATTTTTACCAATACATTCAGGGCCGGCGCTACCATACAGGCGAAATAGGCAATCGCCTAGGGCGCAAAAATTAAGAAATCAAATTATTTTTTATATTCTTATAACAAATAATAGTTAATACTTGAATCTGTTCGATATAATTATGTATCGTATTCTATATACTTCGTTAAAGGCAGGTTGAGCGACTGACTAACAAACAGTTCTCGTAAAAAACTTCTTTTGAGATACCTCCATTAGGAGGGCATACGATTCACATTGAGAGTGAACATGCATATAAAAAAAAAATCACAGTTTGTTAAAAAGGGTGCGCGCCAATAACCGTTGCCTAGGGCGCCAAACAACCTCGCGACGGGACTGAATACATTGAGCCCCAGAAAAAAAATCTTCAGAAAGTGAAAGATTCCCCCGAATATAAAGCTGCCAAGGCGTCCTGGTATTCTGACAGTCAAATGATTTGTGTATACACTCGTTTCTCTTTTTATGCGGATTTTTGAATGTGGTAAAACCGCAAAACTGCATAAAAAAAGTAATTAAAATTAGTGCAACTATTTTAATGTGACTTTTGGTACATTCTAACACATTGATTCGAAGTTATGCAGTTTTCAAAAATAATGGAACCTATCCCTCAATTTTTTATGTAGTTCAAGCCTTTTTTATGCGTATTTTTTATATGCGATTCTCTGTGAAACGTATCTACCGCATAAAAAAGACCTGAGTGTATATATATATATAGTTTTCCTGGAAACAGATTAAAAAAATGCTTCTTAGGATAGTGTAGGAGAAAAAAAATTTAAGCCACTCTGTTTGAAAGTCAATAAAATTTGGTGACAAAAGGTTGCTTAAAATTAATATTTAGATCAGTGCTTCCCAACCTGTGGGCCGCGCCCCCTTAAGGGGCCGTAGGATATCTTGCGGGGGCCGCGAAATTCAGTAGAAAGTACAAAAATCTATATATTTAAGACTATCAAATCGGTGTTGCCTTTGAAAATTAATTGTGAAATTGGATTCTGGGGAAAAAGTATAGTCAATCGAGGATTTTGAATTCGCCGGTGAGCTAAAAAAAAAACGAGTTACGGAGACATTTGAGGAGGGCCGCGGATTATTTTTTTTAGATTTAAGGGGCCGTGGAACGAAAAAGGTTGGGAAGCACTGATTTAGATAGTTAAAGAGTTTTGTAGTTTGTGTTGTCATTTATGTTTGACATTGTAGAAATATTATAAATAGAAATCTCGATTTGTTCAAAAAAAATCTGGCAACGTTGATCTTTTGCGGTCACAAAAAGGAAACAGTCCTGTCAGTGAGTGCTGTGAAGTAAAAAGGAGTATAATACTATGGAGTTCCGCAGTATCCATAATTCTCTTTAGGACTTTTTGGTTCATCCGCCCTGTAAAAAAAAAGGTCCCGGAACTCACTTCTTGTCAAGCTTTTTACTATTTTTCTTAAACAATATATCAAGCATTAGATGCTTTGGTTCTTGTCATAGACTAAGTCTTTGAACCTGGTATTGTTTTGAATTATGATATTAATTTATGAGTGTTACTGTACCCGTCACATTACATTGGCTTCGAATGACTCGTATACGAGTCTTTTCGCCGGTCTAACTGACGCGTTGAAATATATACATCCAATGCGACAAATGTTTTAGATTTTCTACAGAGATGGCGTAACAAATGTTTGATGCATCATTTAAAAAATAAAATATTATAATATATGCACAAATATTTTTTTTATTCGGTGATTTTGGCGATGAAAAATCAGCAGACAGTTAAAATATAACTTTAAAAAATAGGCTACCAAAATATAAGTAATCGTAGGTTAAAGATAATCTTTACTGTTTTCTAATTTTGTTTTGAAATAAAAATAAACAGGAGTACATGTATGGCTTGTTATTTATTACGTTTTCGATGAAATTTATAATTCTATGTCAAATACCAGATTTTCTAAAAACAAAAAAAATACAAAAGTTGAGTCTCACTAATAAAAGCAGGCTTTATAAAATATATATAATTATTATGCAACAAAATTTCGCAAAAATGCCCTGATGCGAACGAGTTAAAAAATAATCTAAGATAGGGACAAACAGTCGATGGCTTTTTTTTGTATTTTTTTTTTCTAATATTGATTTTAAATATTAAAAATTCTGTGAAAAGGTGCCAGAATGCCGTTTCACTGCGTTGCATGGAAAAAAAGCCCTGGTTATAAGAGATATAAAAAATGTTATAAAAAAGAGTCATGCTTTCTGAATTTATAGAATTTACAAAAGTCATTTGATATAATTTCATATTTAGGCAAATCAACTAAATGCACTTGCGTGTGTGTGTGTGCGCCTGGATATGCAAGGATAAGAAGTTGCAACATTGGTTATCAGTTAAGTTGTCAGTACACTCATTTAACATTAAAGTCATGTAACATGTTTTATAAGAGGGGTGTGATGTGTGATGTATCATATGGGCTTTCATAGGTACCAAAAAATTGTTAAAATAAAACACATTTTAAAGCAGTCAAGTTCTATATTTATCGTTACTTAGTTTATTTTGTACAAACTTCAACAATATGTATAATAATAATAGTAATTTAATTAAATACTCTATTATTCTGTAATATATTTTTTTAATAAAAGTGAACTCATAAGGCGCTGTCTGTTACGATTAAGTATCAGGTTTACCTTTTGAAAACATCTCCAAGTATAAATTGTAATGGCAATAACCGATATATATATATATATATGTATACTTAAATAAAAAAACATTTTTCTTTTTGAAACAATTATTGTCTAAAAACAATAATCAATATATTTTGTGCAAAACATACTAAACATAATGTACGTTGAGACGACAAAAATCAAAAAGTAAACTTGTGACGAGTCTTATTGAAAAATTAAAAGTTTACAAGGGGAAGAATGAAACTTTTAATTTTCCCGACGTGATTTGTGATCGGTTGAAATTGTATCTCTCCTCATTGAACGGGTTATTGCGAATAACGTGCTTAATTTATCTTCAAGCTGACAGTAAAGTTATCTATCTACGTAAATCTTACGCGCCATTGTGAATAAAATCGATAAAACCGAAGTCGCAGCGTCGAAGATTTGATTCGAAGAAGGAATATAATAGAATAATAATTTTATACGGAAACGAAAACACAATCAGCGCAGGTCGATTCGTCTCGGATGACGTAATAATTATGATAATATTTCAACCATCACAAAAGCGAGCGATAAAGATTTTGTGAATAATGAAAAGGTATCGTGAATGAAACACTGTGCTGCCATCTTAACTATCGGAGTGTTAATTTAATTACTAGAATAGTTTTGCTCGGGCCGGGGAATGTCGATAATATTCTTTGAGTTTTGAACGCGAGCGGAAAGGGAACCCCCGGAGGGACGATATAAAACATTTAATTGATTGTCAAAAGCCTATCAAATATGATCGACATTCTTGCGATTGAAACGATCCTCGCGGCGGCGGCACGGAGCGCGACCCGACAATTTAAACATTATCTTAATCAGCGACGAGAAGTGTACGAGGAGTGGAACGTTTGGACATTTTTTATTCGGAATTGATAAATGGACATTTTCAAACTTCGCAGCTCGCTTTAGTTTGCTTCAGTTTGACAGACCCGAAAACAGGCGGCCGCAAGATTCCGACGGAAGGTTCGTAAAAGACGTCGTCTATCGGAAAGACGCAGTCGACGCGGTGGCGCAGCCGAGATAATAAATGACAAACATTTAAATCCATCAATGGCAGGCGAGCTTTTTGTTTGCACATGAAGCATTATATATTATTACAAATGCGATTGTTTCATACTCATTATATAACCTACGTTGCATGTTCGAAAGATACTTTCATATAAAGAATTTCATATGTATACAGGTAAACATTGACGCGTGCGCCATCTAAATCTGAGGCGGTACGCCAAATCGAAAGGATCCAATCGAGCGGAATCCGATGGCCGAATTCGAAAGCCGCGCGCTCTCCGCGCTGTGCGTTTTCTCTCTTTACAAAAATATACTCGGCCGAAAGATTCGCAGTCCCTCGGAGTCCCCTCCGAGAACTCCGGTCGCCGAAAACGCACAAATAATTTCAAAAGTTTACAATTAAGTGTTTGCGTATTTTTTTTATATAAATATAAACACAGATCACAATTTGCTATCGCTGCACCGATTATGAGACACTACGGAATGGAACGAAACAGAATTCATCACGCGAAAGCCGAACGTAATCGTGCGTCTCTTTGCCGTAATATCTACATATGTTTTTGTCCCTTTAATATATAATATAATATACCATGCGCTCGCACCTCAATCATATTCGGGGGAAGCGGAACACGATTCGGTCGGAATCGACGTAACGACGGGCGGCTTCGGACGCCTTTTCCCCGTCTGATCCCGTACGATTACTTTTAGAGGAGATTATTGCTGAACGAACTGAGGCGATCGATTGATCAGTGATCATTGAAAATGTCACGAATAACGAGATACTTTTTCGAAGGAGCGAGAGCGTCGACGCGCGGGAAAGAGATCGCGCCGACACTAGAGCGAATATAATTCTTCAAAATGAGTACTTTACGTGATAATAACAATATATAAAAATCGAAACACCTTTCATCCTGCGAGAGAATACAGAATAACACTAGTAGCACGTGCCCGAGCGGCACGCCACGGGAGTGACATTTATTGCAGTTTATGAGGTGCCACCGCAGGGTCAGAACAAAATACCCCCCGGACGTTATTCCGTCACTTCCGAAATCTAATTGTCAATTCTGAACCTGCGACCGAACCTCGGCTTTTTATTCGTAGTAAAAATATAAGAAAAAACTGGCACGCGCGCATGCGGCTCATCCTAAATGCGCGACTCGGGGAAGGCGGTAAGCGGCACTCAAGTCGTCGGCGGGTAAACGAATGAATCAACCGAAACGGACGGTCGCCCGCACTCGACTAGTTTTTTTCCGAATCTTCAAAGCCATTTCACCGTCTCTCCTGGAGACACCGACGTCGTCTTCACTCATCACAATGCTAACTTTCAAAAGGGGAATTTTCGCTTTTCATCCGGCAATCCGGTCTGGATTAAAAAAAAAAAAATTCCCAAGAGACGGAAGCGAGTGGGCGACTTTTAAAAAAATATTGTCATAGCGCGCATCAATGAACGTTACAAATTTTTACAGCTTCTTATTCCACTGGCAGTCTTCGCGGGGAGTTCTTTCAGCGCTCTGCGCGGAGTCGAAGTCTCCTCCGGAACCGGGACTGTCTTTTTATATGTGGACCACAATTTTAATTGACTGCCGCCGGAGGTCTGGTTTTCATCATCCGTTCTCTCGGTAATACTTGCCGTGCGATACGAGAAGAAATTTTACATTCTCAATCTGCTTCTCACGGCGATCGCCCGAGAGAAGTTTTGAAACATCGGATGGCCGCACCTCTGCGACTCTGACATGCGGCTCAATTGCTGCAGAGTGAACCCGCAGAGGGCAGTGAGAAAGGAGGCAGCAGAGCAAAACTCACGGCGGCGGGCGGGACGAGGGCGCATAGAGCGCTCGTGCGGTCAGCGCGGCGGCGGCGGCGATAGCGGAGGCGACCGGTGGCGGATGGCGGGCTGCGGGGGAGAGGGGGGTGTCAGGGGACGGGGGCGGGGTCAGACGCGAGGGGGGTCGGTGGGCGAGGACGGCGGCGAGCGCTCGTGCAACACCACGCGGTGACCCGCGCCCGCTGCTAGCACCGCCGTCTCCCTCAGACCCCCTCCCCCCATTGCTCCTTCCCCCCCGTCCCCCCGGGCTTCCCCCTCCTCTCCTCCGTCTGCGGAACCGTCTCCGTCGTCTCCTCCGTCTCCCTCCCTTCTTTTGTGGCGTCGCCAGGCATGCTGGATGAGGCGGGCGCAGTACTCTTCCCGCTGCCGCCACAGTGTGGACGACACGGGCTCGTAGCCGACCTCGTCCGGGCGGGTGTTGACCTCGGCCAGCTCGCCCGTCTCCTCGATGGGACTGCCCTTACGAGCGAAGAAGTCTTTAGTCAGGGCGTCCAGAATGTCCACACAGAACATCATATCACCCTTGCATATGGGAATGTCCATGGACACAATCTTGTACTTGTTGGGCTTGTGGATCTGAAGCGGGGGCTCCAACACTTCCAGGAAATCGGAAAGTTGGTCGAAGCGAATGTACTGCGTACCGTCAGGATCGAACTGCTGCCAAATCTCATAGTACATGTCGTAGTCGTCGTCAGTCAGTCCCTCCTGCACGTCTTCCGTAGCCTGCGAGTAGTTCTCTAAGATGACAGCGATGTACATGTTGATGACGATGAGGAAACTGATGACCAGATACGACAGCAGGTACGTGATGCCGATCGTCGCTGACCCGCAATCGCCTGCGAATCCTCGCTCATTGTCAGGCGGAAGGCAGTTCTCTTCGTTGATGATGCCGTCTAGTACTCCGTCCCACCCGGCCGACGTCGACATCTAGAAAATATTATTTTTTTTCAATATCAAATACAAACTTCTCCCGATGAAATGATCAAACGGCAGCAGAATATTTATATATAAAATTATACATTTGGACGAGTGAAATAATTTTATTAAAATAATAAAAAAAGTAATAATAATGTCGCTGGTACTCACTTGAAACAACAATATCATGCTCTGACCGAAAGTCTTAAAGTTGTAGACGTCATCGAGGCCGCTCTTGTCTTTGACATGCATAAAAAAAGACATTCCAAAGATGGCGAAGATGAACATGACGAGAAAGAGCAGCAGGCAGATGTTGAAGAGCGCAGGAAGAGACATGGCCAATGCGAACAGTAAAGTTCGTATTCCTTTAGCTCCCTTCACCAGCCTAAGGACTCGACCTACTTTCGCTACTCTCACTACCCTGAGTAATGTCGGTGATACAAAATATTTCTCTATCAAGTCGCTCAGCACCAGACCTATAAAATTAGTTTGCATCGTTAGTATAACACTATTAGAGTCACAAATTACACAATCATTGTTTACATACATAAATATAACACATATGCTATTCGCCAATTCTTTTTAAAAAGCCTTTATTATTTGCGCCCTGCCCTGATGGAAGCTTGCGAAATATTTACTTTGTTTATTTTCAAACAGTACAGCAAAATGTATCTGTCTAGCAGGGTTTGCCGGATTTCACATTTTTAATCGAAAAATGGTCCCCTACCGGCTTGGAACATGCGGATTACTGACGGAATATCATGACAAAATTTATAATAATGAAAATTGGTTGTATGTCAGTCCCTCAACCCACCGCTTTGGATATAGTAAGGAAAGAAGATAGGAAAATAGCAGCAGTTAGCTAATCACTCTATCTGCATCCGTTTTCATGATTGTATTCTAGACGGGTGGGGAAGTGTGAAAACATTACAGACATTGCAGACAGCCTTAACATTTTTTAAATTATTGTATTTATTTTTTTACCATGTCCATCTCCAATGTGTAGCATTTGGACTCCTAATCGAGTTTATCTCAACAGAAGTGTTTCTATGAGAACTGCTTGTTACTCAGTTGCTCTAACTCTCATTTTTTCCGAAGAGAGTTTGAATAGAAGGATAGGGTTTGGACAGGACTAGTGTTTAGCTAATCACTCTTGCTACGAATAGTTTCTTCAAAGATAGGACGGGTGAGAGGCGGAATTTGAGACATCGCGTACCCTCATGCCTTCGAACAGAAATTCATAAATCAATTGAAAAATCTATTTATAAAACTGTACTGGGATTTGAACCCGCGACCTCCGTAATCGAAGCCGACAACGTTGACCACTCGACTACGCAGCGAGCTTGCTATTATTACTACCAATTTATTACCAAACTAACTCAATTATTCATAGTGTTTTTTTTTAAATTAATTATATTCTCAGCCCAGGAAACGTTGATCTAGTATTTTGGTATAAAATATGCATCCCTGTGTGAAAGGAAGAAGAAATTAAATCTTAAACCGTTTCTCTTTCAGGAGAACTATAAAAAGAGTAGCGTATCAAGCTACTTCCTTTTTTCCCTTTGTCTCCAAAGATAAAAAAAGAATTATACAATTTGCTGTAACATATTAGGATTATGCTAAAAAACAATTTTTGTTATCTGGAGTGTATAATTTTTTTTATTTTAATGAAACATAAAATGTAATCTGTTATTCTGTTAACTTGTTAGTCGTTAATTGTGCAGTATGTCTAAAAGCATTAAGATATGTTAGCGGCGTATATAAAATACTTAAAAGCTTCGCTGTTGGCAAAAAATATGTCTGTCAAATGCAGCGTTATGAAAGTACTCAGCTTTACCTCTAATTGGTGTATCTATACTACCGTACGGCTGCTGTGTGACATAAAATCTCATACTGGAATTTGTACGATTGATTTGCTGGTTTGCTTAAATTGATTGATTGTTTAAAAATGATCGGAGGCCGAGTTTCGCCTCGATCGAGACATCTTAAAGGCACGTCGTAAATAAAAAGTAGTGTTTTTTTTAGAACAGCTAAACGATTCTTTTAAATACTTTTCAAACGAAATGTTATGTCGCGAGTGAAGAAATTAAAACAGCTCAATTTGAAGAACCCACAGTTTGTCAGATAACCATCATAATAGACTTTTTAAAAGGAATAAGACCAATCGTGTGCTTTTCCACAAAAATAAGCAACGACAATATGATAAAATTGAATCGATGAAAACAAAAGAAGTATTTATATCATATTTGATTCGCAACAAATATGTTATGTAAGAAAAACAAATATGTAAAAAAGTGACCAAAATAAAATGCCAATGTTTCTCGCCGTTCCGACAGTTGAATTGAAATATTTCATTTTAGGCAAAAAAATCTATACTTTCTCTGCAGCGCTCACCTGACCGATTCCGCCGACAAAATTACATAAAAGAAATATTTCAATTTAATTAGCGGGATAACGGACGGGTATTTTATAACACTGATAACGCTGGATGACACCTTCTTAGTCTTAGGCCGTCGGTCAAAATAGAGTTGCGTATACTTTCTTGCTCTGTTTCAATTCATTTTATATTTCGTTTGCTTATTTTTGCGATCACATGTAATAGTGCCGTGTACATGTAGTAGTGCCGGAAAACAGGAGATACCCACATGTAGTATTTAGTTCTCAAATGTTAAAGTAAAGGTAAATTTATAAGGCACACGTCCCATCGTCTTCTAATCGGACGGTTCAATATCTAATTAAGTTACGTTTCATTATTTTTTTAATAGCTGTCCTATTTCCATTATTTAAACCTTTTGTCGACTACGCTCACGATACACAAATAAAATGAAAGCTGACATTAAAGGGAAGCTACGATAAATTACAGACGCTCACTTCACACTGATGGAAACGACAGTAAAGCACGGAACAACATCAATTCACACAGAAGCTACGGTGGGAGAGCAAACTGAGCTCAATCTGATCGAGGGGAAAGCGATTTAATGATTTAATGAGCATGCATGTTAACTTAGAAATATTGTTATCAGATCAATTTCTCAATTCAACTGTTTGTAATGTATCTTTTAATGAGAGATGTTATTAGAAAAACAAAATATTTATCCACGAAATGACAATTAAAGTCATTAAAGTCATTCAAGCGGCACACGTAGGCTGCCACGAGGTCATAGGAAAATATTTTTGTCTGGAAAGAATATATATTTTACAAACAAAACTTTTTTCTTCAGCAGACTTTATCCATTTTGCAGGACGACTGCGGTTAAGCTTATTTCTGTTGAAATAATGATAATGATATTTGAGTTTACGAGAAAAATGTTACGATTGTTGTCAAATGGTTTTTTGATGAATTGAGTTACCTTTAATTCACAAGTTGAATTTTTGGAAAAAAACATAATATATTCAGCGGTTACAGTCTTAACTCGATAGCTGACGCAGGCCAAGATATCTCATAAAATTTTTCGTGCTCAATACGCCAAAGACGAGTTATCTCTACAATAACTAATTAAATTGATAGTTGCAAATTATGAAATTACTATTAATTATCTACGGCAGCTAAAAGACTAATATTATTAACCTTTTGACTGCTGTAGAAAAAAGTAGTCTGTGGCAGCCATCCAGTTAAATGTCAATGATATCTCACATTCGACCTATATTTGTGAAGAAAAACACAATTTTGCTGGATATTTTTATGTTTGTTTTTCTCTGTAACGGTTTGTTATTTCAGATTCCCCGACCGAGATCGGCTCAGTTTGTATGTCGACCGTAATATTTAAATACTTACCCAAAATTGATAATATAACTACAACGAAATCGAATAAGTTCCACGGTTCGATAAAGTAGTGGTACCGCAACGCGAACACTTTCATCAAACATTCGGAACTAAATATCACAATGAATATCATGTTGAGGTTATCGAGCACCATGCTAAACGTCTCTTTCTGCTTGTAGTGATCTAGAGTCATGGTCAACATGTTGAAACCGATGAACAACATGATGATCATGTCGAACTTCTTGTTTGTCACTATTTCAAACACGATCGCTTGAGGACGCCACTGGAAAACAAACAATACAGAATATCAATTACGGGCTTAAATGGCAGAAATGGAAAAAAAAACATTATTCTTTTAATGCAAGATGACTGACGATTGAAAAGAAATCAAGGTTTGTGTGCATTTGTTTGACTGCCCCCTTAGCTTTTGTCGTCCGACCTTCAAAACCACCAGCTGCAACAATCTCATGTCTTGACTGCAATTTTTTTTTGTCGGCGAGCAATTTATAAATTATTTTTATTTCCCATGTCCGATTATAAATATCCTCAGTGAAAAGGGGAGCCGCCCTGCCGATATTTTAGAATACAGTCTAGGGTACAAAAAGGTTGGGGACCCCCGGTTTTGATTAAAAAATAAAACACTTTTTTTGTACTAATTCCGCATTTTTCAATATAAATTGGAAAATAACAGACCAATTTCGATCGGATCATGATTGGTTGGTCCTGACTTTATTAAAATATATAGGATTAGAACGAATAAAGTAATTTATTTTTTAATATAATGCCTTTACATCAAGAACTAAGCACATTAAGAGTGAAGGTTTAGTTTATTGTTAAAATACCTTCAGTTAATTATGTTTTAGTCCGATCTTTTCATTTCATCAGAATCAACATTAAAATTTTACACTTCAATTAACATCAATTGCCAGTCACCTTGTGTGGGATTTTTTTTCAATACAAATGTATATTTATGCCACAGGTGATTATCACAACGCTTGATATGTATTTCCGCTAGAAATGGTTTTTTCCACTGACCTAAAATATCCTTGTATGCTATAGTGTTTTCGTTTTAAACCAATTCTGGCGGAAAAAACCCAAGCCCTCTTCACCTGAGTTAATTGATTTTACTCAATAATCATTTTCAATATTTTTTTTCATCGAGTGATAAAATACTGGGACTAAATATTTTGTGGTATAAATATATTCTTGTAAATAATATAAATATTTTTTAATTATCTTGTGTACACTGTCGTGTTATGTAAATCACTGCATAAAACACATTTTTCTTTACGTCTCACTCTATATCTGAATAACAACAAAAGAAATTTTAATCATAGGTAAATAGGTAAACAAAAGTAAATCTAGTGTGAAAAATATTGTTTCAAAATATTGTTTTTAATGGGGGTGCCAGAAAAGTCGAATAATATGTGAATCAATTGTTGTATTTTTTAAATATCTCTGTGATGCATTTGTCTCCATCTATATTCTATACTGTTTCAAATGATGATTATAATATAAAAATAACATATACCTAGTTTTTTTTATTTTTTACATTAAATGATTTCAGATATTTTGAGTATGCAAAATTAGAATAGGATGTTTTTAAGAGATTTATTTTTCGGATTAGAATCAATTTTTCCAGCGGCAGGAAATTTAAAAGCTGACAGCTGATTTGTGCTCAGTTTGATTTGCTATTTCAAGAATTGAAGCCTCTTGACCGTCATGTCCATCGTACGTTTGGTGAATGACCTGAAAATGACTCAGGTATGTAGATTTTTGTTTCTAGATATTCTATTGATCTAGAAATATAGCATCTCTTAAGCTGTTATGAATACGTGTTATAATATAATATAACTAGCTCACCCAACGAACTTCGTACCGCCTCAGAATCAATAAGTGTTGTATTGTGACTAACGAGCCAACCTTTAGTTGTAAATTGTGCGGTGGCAAGCCAGGCAGATCCAATGAATTTAAAGATTCAGTTGGATAGTTGGTTGCTTCGTCTTCGTTTGTTACACGGTCGATAGATTTGAAGGAATGTAGTGGACCAACGATTTGATTTAGAATTGTGAAGTTTAAATGATCCACATCTTTGTTCTTCGCCGCAAGAATTGCTCGTTCACTCAACCAATTGTGATTTTTGTGATTAGATGTTCGGGAAAATTTTGTTGATGAAGCCGTCCTTCGTTGAGACGAAATTGCTGTGATTCGTCAACAGGAACACGGTCGTTACCGACGATAGTCAGCAATTGCTTGGAGAAATCTTCGGCAGATGGATCGTATAGCAATGCAACTCGCATGTTTGTCGTCAGCTGAAGTTTCTTCACATAGCGCCAGAGTCAATGATTTGAGGCAAGCGTTTATTTCATCGGCAGCGGTCGATCTAGGAATGACTGGTAGTGTTTGGCGGAAATCGCCAGATAGTAGAATCATTGTGCCTCCAAAAGATCTTGAGTCATTGCACAGATCTTTCATAGTTCGATTGAGTGCTTTCAATGCGCTATTGTGCGCCATTGTCCATTCATCCCAGGTGATGATTGTATTTGCCACCAAAAAATTTGCCATTGCTGAGTGTTTCGCAATCTTGCATGTCGGTTTTTCAATGGTTTGAAGATTTAACGGCAATTTCAACGCTGAATAAACCGTTTGGCATCCTTCTATCTACGTGGCCGCTATTCCAGAAGAAGAAACTGCTACAGCAATTTTATATCTCTCACGAACAGTGGCCATAATCAATGACATGAGGAATGTCTTCCCAGCTCCACTGGGCGCATCGAGGAGAAATAAGCCACCATTTCCATCATAAATTGCCTTCATTAAAATATCGTACATTTCCTTCTGTTGAGGGTTCAACAGTGGTACATTCGTTCAAACTGATTGGTTCAAAGCATCTCGATCATATTCACGTTCACATTCCGATTCTCGATTGAAAGCGTCGTTCATTCCACGATCTGGCATTGGCATTCCTAACTTGATTAACAAACTGCCGCAAATAAGGTAGCACATGTCTTCGATCAAAAGCAAAGCCTGGTTATGTATCTCTTCATCCATCTCGAGATCAGGATTCCCTGAACTGACACGAATTCGATGTAAAATGTATTCGGACATGTCATCCTTGTACTTGTTCCACAGGTCACGGGGATTCGATGGGAAGCATGTCAAAATAATGATAGAAAATAATGTGCGTATCTGACTTGGAGATTCAGAAACTATTTCTTAAGCGATTGTCATGTCCCAATGAGTATCATTTTCAAGCAAATTGAGCTGTTGACATGCAAGTAGAAGCATTCGTCATTTTTCGGATGAACTGTGTAAATGTGACCAAGAGCATCAGTAGTCATTCGGGTGATCAGGAACCGCATCGCCTTGCTTTTGACGTTCAAATTTCTTCGGTGTAGCGTTCCAAGTGTAATAACGTGGCATTGCAGCGTAGAGCAACGTTCGTGCAAACAGTGTAATATTGTTAATTACCTAATTATAAACATAACTTTATTTCAATACTAGCTGACCCGGCGAACTTCGTACCGCCTATCAGTCGCTTCCTTAACTTTTTAGTTTTTTTAATACTTATTTTGCTATTCGGGACGCCCGGTCAGCTAGTGAGATAAAAAAAGAAAAAAGGAAGTTAATAAGTCTACAATTACATTATATCAAAAAATAAAAATTATAAAACATCTGAAATTCTTTTAATAGTCAATAAAAAATTACAATGAAAATTACAATTTCAGATTTCTTATTATGATACCTACTTATTATATCCCATTTTATTTTTACTTATTCTAAATTAAGTTTTATTTTTATTGCAGTACTTTATGGTACACGATATTTTTTGTTTGATTACCTGGCGCGTAAACAAACAGAGCAGATGGTTTTCCAACTCGGGAACAGGCAACATACAATTGACCATGTGAGAAACATGGGTTTTCTAGATTAATACCACAAACACTTAATGACTGCCCCTGGGACTTGTTTATAGTCATATCGAAAGCAAGCCGTACTGGAAACTGCAGTCGTTTAAACTCGAATGGTACGTCAGTCGGAATCATTAGGATGCGGGGTATCAAAACGTCTTCTCCTTTATACTTTCCTTTCAATATGATTGCTTCTATTACGTTATTCAGTAACTTTTTTTATCGCTAATCGTGTGCCGTTACAAAGTCGCGGTTGGTTAATATTTCGCAACATCATAACTACAGATCCAACCTTTAATTGAAGATTGTGAGGCAAAAATCCTGGCGAATCTAGTGAGTTTAAAAATTCCGGTGGCTAGTTCACGACATCATCTTCATTGTCAATGTCATCTTGAATTTTGAAATTTAATTCATTTACATCAGTGTTTTAGGCAGCCAGTATAGCTCGTTCGTTCAACCAATCATGGAATAAGTAATTTGAGCAACATTTGGAAACACTTTTGAGTTCAGCTTTTGATTGAGTTAACTGACAAAAGCTCTCAGGAAAGGTGATGCGGCCAGTCAGCACGTCTATAAGAAATTTGCCATTATCAATATCAATGAGTTGTTTAGAGAATATGTCTCCAGATTGATCATTTTGCAACATGACACGCATATTCTTGCTTAAATGTAATACCTTGACATGTTTCCACAAATTGGAGGACTTTAAACATGCATTCAATTCATCAGCTTGCGTTGAACGTGGAACCACTGACAATGTTTGCCGAAAATCTCCTGCTAATAAAATCATTGCGCCACCAGATTGGTTTTGGTTGTTACGTAGATCTTCTAAGGTTCTATCTAAAGCCTCTAAAGATTTTTTATGCGCCATCGTGCATTCATCCCACACTATTAGCTTACATTGCTGTAAAACCTTTGCCATTGCAGAATTCTTGGAAATGCTGCAGGTTGGAGTTTCGTTGCTTTGCATATTCAATGGCAATTTTAGAGCTAAATGGGCTGTTCGACCGCTTTCAAGCAAAGTTGCTGCAATGCCTGACGAAGCAAGAGAAATTTCCTTTGTTGAGCGCATTGTTGCCAATATTAAAGTAATCAAAAAAGTTTTTCCTGTACCACCAGGAGCGTCCAAGAAGTAAATCCCTCCAATTCCATCATTTATTACTTTCATAAGAGTATCAAATACATACTTTTGTTCTTCGTTCAATAGTGGAAGATTTGTTTGAATCGATTCTTTCAAAGTATTGAGATGATACGATTTTTCACGTTGTAACTCTTGATCAAAAGCATCGTGCATTGGGCGATTGGGCGCGGCCATCCCCAATTGGCATAATAGCTTGTTTGACATCATTAAGCACATCCTCAATGGAAATCAATGCCTCATTGTAAATTTCTTCACTTATTTGTAATTTCGGATTCCCTGTTCTATTGCGTATATTAAACAAAATATCGTCACACATATTATCTTTGTATTTTATCCACAAATCAATTGGTTTTGATGGGAAGCATGTAGATATGATAATGGAAAACAATGTTCGTATTTTATGAGCTTGTGATGAAATTACAGCATCATTAAGAGTTTGATCCCAATGTGCATCGTTTTCTAACAGTTGCAAACGATGACAGGCTTCTCTGTAAGATCCACACAATTCACCATCAACTGTTCGTAAATGTTGGAATGATGTTGGGCCACGTACATTGACTAATAGCAGCCGTAAATAAAAAAATCATCGTTCCTTGGATGAACGGAATAAATTCGACCTATTGCATTGGTTGAATATATACCTGGGTATCCTGAAACTGGTTTTCCTTGTTTCCTTTGCAATAATTTCTTTGTTGATTGATTCCAAGTATAATATTTTGCCATTTCAGAATATAGCAGTGTTTGTGCGAAATGATCACTTTGGCACGTCTCGAAAAAACTGGTTAAGATGAGTTGAAGATGCCGAAAGGCGAAACCCGGGTCGCTAGTGACAAAATCTGTGAGAATGTACAGAGTTTAAACGATTCAAATTTAATTAACTATTTCAATATCTTGTTGATCTTCCATTGTCTGCTAGTGATCGCCGACGATACAGTGGGTAACCATCATTTCCAGTGATTGTTTCCGATATTAATGTCCGTGGATAGCGCTTTGAACATTTACCATCTACCCATACACGGTTCATTTTGATTACTTCGTCATTTGATACATATGGTATTAAAGGTCAAATTGACTTTTAAGTATTATTACGAATCGTTTGTATGGGAGTATAGAAAAGTGTTGTTTTTAAACTTTTTCAGGTATTTTTTTAATTTTTTCTCTCCGTAAGAACCATCCTCGTACTTCAAGCAATATTCTAAAAAAAGAATTAGCGAAATCGGTTCAGCGGTTCTTGAGATTTGCGCTTAGCAACACATTTAGCGATTCATTTTTATATATAGATTATCCGATTTTCTTTCGTTTTCATTTCATATCATCAATTTTTTTATTCTAATCCATACTCTAAATTTAAAATTATTTAAAAGTCAATCGTATGCAAAAGAAGCAGAAACAAATGAATTTTGGAAACATTCCCATCTAGTGAATGAAATCAGTATACAACAACATTTTCATTATTTCAAGCTGTTCGTCATTTGAAAACTGTATGAGAATATTAATTTTCTTCATAATTTTTTCTCTGTGATATTTTTCCGATGTTTTAATGCTTATTCTGCTATTCTAGGCGGAGACGAATTTAATAAATTAAAGATCATTAAAATCAGCCCTGCCCTTCTTGAGATATACGTGGTGTAAATAACCCGACTTTGTTTTATATATAGATATACTATACTATTTCCACGGTTGATCTATTTGTCTATATTAGCATAAAAATCAATAGTTTTTTCATCTCTGGGTTAAAAACTTCTAAATAAAATCTCTGCCTAGAGTCGTTTGATAACAAGAGTTGATGTCTGAAGATCTGCGGTTTGCCGACCCCTGGCCTAGTGGAAGACAGTTGTAATTTCTCTGTTCGTAAGTTTGATTTTTTCATTGGCTATGAACTTTGCTCCTAAAATCAGGATTGTACACTTCAAATATTACAATATTAGGAAACAGAGAAAAGACCTTATCTATATATATAAAACAAAGTGGGGTTTGTTACACCACGTATATCTCGAGAATGGCGTTACGGATTTTAATGATCTTTGTTTTATTAAATTCGTATCCGCCTAGAATAGCAGAATAAGCATTAAAACATCGGAAAAATATCACGGGAAAGAAATTATGAATAAAATAAATGTTTTCATACATTTTGTTTATTTGAAATTTCCAAATCGAACGCGGAACATGACGTTGTATGCTGTTTACGGTTAATCCACTAGGTGGCGTTGGTTGCATTATACCATAGACTGATAAAACTTTGACAGTTGACTTGACGTGAATCGCTATGTAATTTAAAACAATTGAAATGGACGTCTTTAAATTCAAATTTCCTGGCTTAGAACTGAAGGATCGTAATAATATTGAGAGAACTTTATTTTAAAGTTTGCATCGCTACGACGTTTTTTAAATAATCGAATAAACTGATTCGATTTTTTGAAGCTATAATTATAGGGCTGGGAGCTGATTTGACAGATTTTGTTCAGTGACGTCATTGATTCGATTATTGGAGGTATGGTTATATTTTGCATCTGGCCTTGAAAATATTTTTAATTTCATACATGCATTTCTTACTTACATATTCTAATGACAGTATGGATATTTTATAGATTTTATATATATTTCGACTTTTATTTTAAAATCTTCTACTAGGAAAAATGATTGTTAGCAAACTTAAACATTATTTTAAAAATTAAATAATTTACAATTTCAAGATTTTTTGGAGCTGATTTGACAGATTTTGATCAGTGTCATTGATTCGATTATTTATGGTTATATTTTGCATCCCTTCTTACATGCATTAGGAATATTCTAATGACAGTATGGAAATTTTATTGAACTATATTTCGACTTTTATTTTTAAATCTTCTACTACGAAAAATAATTGTTAGCAAACTTAAACATTATTCCAAAAATTCAATAATTTACGAAATTTCTGCAACTATGAAAAATGGTTGTTAGCAAACTTAAACATTATTCCAAAAATTCAATAATTTACGAAATTTCTGCTACTACGAAAAATGGTTGTTAGCAAACTTAAACATCATTCCAAAAATTAAATAATTTACGTGGTCTATTTCTGCTACTACGAAAAATGATTGTTAGCAAACTTAAGCATTATTCCAAAAATTCAATAATTTACGAAATTTCTGCTACTATGAAAAATGATTGTTAGCAAACTTAAAGATTATTCCAAAAATTAAATGATTCACAATTTAAATACTGCAGGGCTGTCGATATATCCCACGAGGTCTATTTCTGCTACTACGAAAAATTATTGTTAGCAAACTTAAACATTTTTCCAAAAATTAAATAATTTACAATTTAAATACTGCAGGGCTGTCGATATATGCCACGTGGTCTATTTCTGCTACTACGAAAAATGATTGTTAGCAAACTTAAACATTATTCCAAAAATTAAATAATTTACAATTTAAATACTGCAGGGCTGTCAATATATTATGTCCCGAGATCTACTTCTTCTTCTATCAATTCTTCTTCTTCTTCAAATATTCTAAAAAATATATTATTTACAATTTAAATACTGAAGGACTATCGTTATATATCCCGAGATCTTTTTCTTTTTCTACGAAATAAATTTGTTAGCAAACTTAAACATTTCAATTATTCTAAAAATTATCTCTATCTCTATATAGGCTTGACCGATTTTTTAAATGTATATTTGTTAGATAGTAGAATAGGTTTTAAAGTATATTTCATCTCGCTAGGTGAAGGATGTCCCTATCCCGAATTTTTTTTCAATATTTTTGACGTCCGTCGTTCGTATTTCAAACAGAGCGAAATTATTTATGTTGTTGAATGACAGATGGCGCTAAGTGCGCAGCAACTTAAGTCTTTTAAAGTTTGATACGTGCCATGGTTACGTCAAACAATCATAGTAAACAATTATCAAGTGAATTTTTAATAGTCATCACAAAGGATTTCTTTCGCTGTCAAAAAATTATGCCACCTAAAAGACTTGCTATTAGTTGATCTAGACCTTAAGCACGAAAGAAAACGGCATTACGAGCTTCAGAAACAGACGAGCAAGTTTGGAAACCGTTCGAGTTCTCACTGCTCAAGCCCGATCGTCTGATACAATGATATGCAAACAACCCTTTTGACCGTGATTAGGAACGAGAAACACAATTTGATGTCGACAAATTGGGTACATTCGTTCAAACAAATCTTCCGAAATTGGTCCCAGAACAACGCATAGCGTAAGACAGAATTATGCATGCAATCAAACACAAGCCAAAACGTTGGATCACGAAACAATATTGTTGGCAATCGCTTCATCTGCAATTGCAGCAAATATTTTGGATGGTGGTCAAACAGCGCATTCAGCAAAGAAATTGCCTTTGAACACCAACATGCAATATCAAAAAAAAATCATGATTGATGAAGTACTTTAATCATATCAACTCATTAAATGGGACGAATTTACTATGGCGCACAAAAAAGCATTAGAAAATCTTCACTATATGTACACTAAAAGATTTGAGAGGAAATGAACAGGTCTTTGGTGGCGAACCTTTTTTATTGTCTGGTGTTTTTCGACAAACTCTACCAGTTATACCACGTTCAACAGCTTCTGATGAATCAAGTGCATGTCTCAAATTATCAGTTTTATGGTGACATGTGCAGAAATTGACTTTGAAAGCTAATATGCGTGTAGAATTACAATATGATGCATCCACTGAACGTTTCAAAAAACAATTGTCAGATATTGGTAATGAAAAATAGAAATCGATGAATCCACACATTACCACCAAGCTTTACCAAGCAAATTACAGGAACCGTAAGCGAATTGATGCACAAAGTTTTTCCAAATATCGCACAGAATTACAAAAATCATCAGTGCCTTAGTGAATGTGTTATATTAGCAGTCAAAAACAACGGTAATGCCATCAACTTCAGGATTCCAAACGAAATACCAGGTAAAGAAACAACGTATAAGTCCATAGATACTATAAATTGATCAAGACGAAGTTGTCAATTATCCAACTGAATTCTTAAACTCACTTGATTTGCCAGGCATGCTACCGCACGTTTTAACACTGAAAATTGGCATACCTATCATTCTTCTCCGAAATATAAATCCACCACGACTTTGCAACGGTACCTGGCTTTCAGTAAAAAATTAATGAACGTTATCATCTAAGCTTCAATTTTAAATGGAAAATTTAAAGGAAACGATGTACTGTTGCCAAGCATTCCAATAATTCCGACAGATAGGCCATTAAAATTTAAATGTTTGCAGTTTCCGGTGCGACTAGCATTTGGACAATCGCTACAAGTGTGTGGACTAAATTTTAAAAATCCATGCTTCTCACATGGACAGCTGTATCTGGCCTGATCACGCGTTGAAAAACCTTAAGATCTATTCATATACGCACCAGACAAAAAAACAAAATATATCCAAAAGCACTTCAATAAACATAATTAAAACACAAACACTTTCTTTCTTTGAGTGGCATTGCAACGCATGCCGGGTCAGCTAGTTTAGTAATAATATAAGATCCTGTTGATGTTTATCATAAAATAATAAACAGACTTACAGGTTCACAGACTGGATTTGAAGGACTGAAATGAATTTTCTTTAACCTTTTCAGTACCGCGATGTTTTAAGCTAAAATACATTCACTCACATACCTACCGCTTTTTTTAAATAATTTTTGAATAGTTTTAAAAAATAGTACTGAATTTATGAATATTAAAAGTTTACTTATAAAATGATATATATAGTTTAATATTTTCAAGTAACATTCGTGTTCTTCAGTGGATTTAAGGTATTCATGCCGTTCGTATGTAGCGACCACCAGTGGCCTTACGGTACTGAAGCGGTTAAGTAGCTGTTTCTAAATAATTTTATATGCGGTAAAGTAATATTTCTAAAAACCAAAGAAAATGATTTATTTACAATGAGAATATAAAACTATGACATGCCTGAGATAAGAGTAAATATGCTTTATTTCCAAAAGAAGAAGATTGTGTAAAAATAATAATTAATTAAACAGTGTATAATTAATAAAAATTTACTAGTTCACAAAAATGAATGCAATTTAAAATATATACATGAACTGTACACTTATTTTTATTATGAATGTATTTATCAAATACCAAATAATATAATAATATGGTGATGTAAAGAAAAATGTGTTTTCGATGATTTTTTAAGTTTAACCTAATTTTGATAAATTTAAAAACGTGCAGTTCCAGAAAAATATATATTATGTACAATAAAATTCAATCTATATTTTTATAAGGAAACATTCAATGTAATTGGAAAATGAAAATTTCTTCATGCAAAACATTAATCATGGATATTAACATCAATAATACGGAACGCGTCCGTATGTGAATACGATAATAATATTTTTGTAGCCTACGTCGGCTAAAAAGTCAACTAGAATATTTACCCTAGGGCGGGGAATAGCTTTGAGCGGTTTCTTGGAGCCCATTTTCTTCATGGCATTGTAATACTTCTTCTGATCTTCCGTCATGAACATTTCGAGACTGCCGCCTGCTTTTTTCTTTTGCTCGTTGAAGTTGTCAATGATGACTCCGATGAACAGGTTGAGAGTGAAGAACGAGCCGAAGATGATGAAGAATACGAAGTAGAGATACATGTAAATGTTGGTTTCCCTGATTGGCTGCTTATCCATCTGGAAAGAGCGTTTAATATCACAATCAGTTTGATTCAAAGCTTCTCGGAATGTAGGACAGAAGCGGTCGCCTTTTCGACATTCATCATCGCCTGCACTTATGCTATGCATCAAAACTATGTCACGACATACCTCTCTCGAATCTATGGCGTCATTCATGATAGGTATCCAGCCTTTGAACGTTGCCACTTGGAAGAGACACAGATACGCTTTACCCACGTGATCAAAGTTCATGGGTGAGTTTTCCCAAGTCAAGTTTTCAGCGATGCAGGCGTTTTTGTCAGGGATGATTTCGTGACTCATCGTTGTCTTGTTAGTGTCAACGCACTGAAACATGAAGAAAAACTAAATTAGATTTACGTTACTCCATAGGTTCCCAACCTTTTTATAAAAGGCGTGTGACTAGCGACCCCCCCCCCAGGAATTTGAAATCCTCGATTTGCTATACTTTTTCCCAGGATTGTCTCCGAAACTCCTTTTTTTTTTAGCTCACCGAGGAATTTGAAATCCTTGATTTGCTATATTGTTAAAATCTAAAAAAAATTGGCGACCCCCCAGGAAACCCTTGGTGACCCCGAGGTTGGGAACCCGTGCGTTACTCGAATGAGTGACCGGAAGTAATTTATGAACGAGCATCATTTGTATCATTGTTGATATTCGGATAAAACAGCGGATATACGCATACGTATTAAGTAATAGCTAAAACCGTTTGACACAGCCAAGTTAGATTTCACTTTTCCGTTTGCGTGCTCAAAAGTTCAAATCATAATTCATGCATTCATTTTCAGGTGCAATTTTAGCTCGCAGTCTACTGATATTTATTCACACTACCTAAAATAACCTAAGCTGAAGAAAATGAGAGGTTTTCCAAATGATTTATTTCAATCACTCCTCAATCACCTTTGATGAAAAGGGCTAGGATAGAATGAAGAATTGATTTATTTTGAGAATCTTATGAGTGACGCATCTAAGTGTTAATCATAATAACATAATAACACCGATGAAATGTAATTTGTTACCACAGCTTTTTTGTCAATTTATAATAAACAGTCTATTCTATTGTTACGCAATTAAAACAAATGAATTTATATCGGTAGATTGCAATTTAAGGATAGATTTGGAGCTAAACTGTCATCTATTTGTATTCTTTAATTGGATTCACACTCGAAGGGCGCAGATGTCTGTGGTCTTTCCGTCTGATCCTGAAAACGGGTCAAGCAACTCTAGTTAATCTATACTAGTCTTTTTCCAACCAAAACATTATATGTTTATCTCCTTCGGAAAAGACAAATCAACTTGCAAACGTTTCAAGTCTTTTCTAGAGCTCGATTTTGAGTTCGGAAACTCAACACGCAGAGCGGACCTGGTTTAATAAAATTTTACTATACAATAATTATCACGAGCAGTAGAAAAAATATAGGATGAATTTATCATGTCAGTATTTTGTATGTCGTGACTAACGTTCCCTCTAAGCTGCGCGCGTGCGCGGCCGCGCAGCAGTTGAGAAGTCCCCGCGCACTCATTCCGGGTTGGCGCGCACTACAAGACAGTTGCTTAATTGATATTTGATCGGTCCGCGCAGCCTCCACGCAGTCTTTGAAATTTCCGCGCATCTAAACCTTCGGCTTAGAGGGAACGTTGGTCGTGACCCACACATATTTGATTAATCAAGATACATTTTAGTAATAATTTTTTTTTTTACCTTGAAGTACTTTCCGGCGAATAATTGCACACCCATAATGGCGAAAATGAGCCAGAAGATGAGACACACCAATAGCACATTGAAGATAGATGGAATAGCTTGAACTAACGCATTCACTACCACCTGGAATAAGGAGATAAGTTAGTTTATACGGCTAAAGACATCGTTAAATATTTAGCTGATAAATGAAGTCGCACTGCAGATCGGAATGCGGTTAACAACTTTGAGAAAATTTATTAATTTGGAAAGACACTGCATTCATTGTGACTATTTATAAATTCTTATTTTTCGATAGATTCGGCAGAAACTTTTATTTTTTATATCACATTAAAATTAATAACTTTGTGATAATATGCAATATTTTTCAAAAACATTGCACGGACAGGTTTAAAACATCAAAGCACGGATGATGTGCACACTCCAGAGTTTTCTTTTTAAGTTGATCTTTCAATTTTCATCTTTCGTCGACCGGTTTGGATTACGTCAAATTATGATTCAACCATTCATTTAGTCGAAATTTTACAGCACCGCATATCTTCCGAAAAAAATATTTTTATAAATACACACGGCGCAAGTCTAACTGTCTTTGGGATAACTTATCTCTACAGTGTCAATTATTAACTAGTTATTTGCTATGTATTTTCTCCATCGACTATTGTGTAACTGTTATTCGACAAGCCTACAGCACCAACACGTTTTGATGTTATTTTATGTAATGATTTTTTTTTAAACAATATAAGTAACTGTTAATTTAGTTTTTGTTTCTAATATCTAGAAATAAATATACTTAGCTAAAATGTGATATTTCTGATATCATAATATATAGTAGAAAAAAGAGAACACATATTGGGGGAATGATCAAGCACATGCATCATTTGCAACAAATTACGTGATACATTGATACAAAAGCTTCAAAACTAAAGAAATGGTTTATCTGAAATATTATTTGTATAAAGAAAGAGTGAATATGTTCTTAGTTTGAGACAATGACGTCTATTTCAGACAGTGACAGTGGGAAAAGAAAAATTGTTTTTAAACATTTTAACGATAAACATTTTAAGACGATAGAGGCATTTAATAAAATACTTAATTCACTAACTTTTTACTGTACAGTAGTGCGCTAAGGAAGTGGCCTATTTTTCAGTTTTTATTGGACATTTGTAGCTTAATAAAATAAAAAATACCAACTGTGACACGAATCTTTGTTGAATTTAGAAAAAAAGGAACGGTGATTTTCCGTTTCTTTTTGTTGCGTATTATAAAACTAAATTCAGCTTTTCAGTTGAAATGAGCAAACTGTAAAAAAAATAATAAGTCTCTTTAATAACAAGCACGCCGCTGACCTATACAGTGAACCGTCTGCGATAGAATACCCTTTTCAACTGAGCCCTTTTTAAAATTCAAGTTGGCAAAATTTTATTTATTACACTGTTATTGAAAAAATCGTTTATAAATTCTTCTCCTTAATAGACATCACTGTATCAACTTTCACTCACTCTTAATCTTAATATTGATCGCCGTTTCAATCCTCGATGGTGTACCATAACATTTTGTTTTTAAAGAATACAATAAAATATTGCAAATGAAAGCGTGTCTCCGTGTCAAATCATTATATTGTTTATTAAAATATTAGGGTATAAACACCATAATAAGCGTATTGTCTGTATTGTCATTGTGTCATGAAATATCCATTTCAAAAATAAATATTCAATTAGTTTTCCATACCGATTATTCAAAATCCACTATTTTTTAATTAAATATTGGTTATTATATTTCATACTACAGTGAATTATAGTTTCGTTAGGTTTGGTCAGATTAGATCACAATTTATAAATATAAATTAAGAATAATAAGTCGTAATATAAATGATCAATATAAAATGAGCCCTCGAAAGGTGAAGTGAGCCAAGTAGTAAAATGGTAAAACTTTTTATTGAACATTTAAGTACAGCCATGTCCTTACGTTTAGGTGGATTGAATATTTTTATTTTGGCGAGGTAACACTATTGTAGTGTGCATTTACTAAGCATACATCATTTTATGATATGTAGAATATTATAACGCAGCCAACACATTTTTTCCTAAAATACCACTTGGCTCACTTCACCTCTCAAGAGCTCAAATGTTATCTGATTTATCTTATTTCACTGATTGTGCTATTAAATATGACACGTATTTCGCCTCTTTGAGAAGCCTCTTCAGGCTAACTACTGCTAAGTTGTTTATTGATATAATAAAAATTGATTTTAAATCTCATCTCATAAATAACAAAATGGAGGTTGGGTTTTTTCTTCCGATATGACGTAGAGAGATGGTTTGATAATCCAAATATAATTAGTTACTTTAATTTTTAGGTAATTATTACTAATATAGGTTGTAGCTAGACCCTTCCCTGTGTCCAGTAGAAAGAAAAACCACAACCTCCATTTTGTAATATGTAATTGAGATTTAGAATCAATAATTTCTTCTTTAATAAATAACCTCACGATAATTAGTCTAAAGAAGTTTCTCAAAGAGGCAAAAGCGTCATAATCAGCGGAGTTGGATTTAATTTAATGTTAAAAATGAATTGATACAAAGTTACGCTGAAAATGTTAATGATTAAAATCTTCACGATGAAAATGACAATCCCGTATGCAATAATTATTTGTGACATCAAATTACAATATTTATGAAATAACGAATTATAATACCCATTTAAACAAAGTTTTCAGAAGAATCAGAAAATTGCTCATGCTGGAAATCACATATTATTAAGTAATATGATAACAATTGAGGCATATTGTAGCAAAAACGGCAGCGGTTCCGTCTACTTAAATTCATAAAGTAATTTGAACATTGTAGCATTTTCGTCCTTTTGTTTGTTATTTTTTTATTCAAAATTCTTTAGCTTATCTGTAAACTTGCAGAAGCTTCTTTGTTGAATTTATTTTGCTCGAAAGAACACTGCCGTTTTTTTGCAACGAACCTTACTAGTAAAAAATTATAAAGCAAAAAGGAATTTGATATATAATATTAAATTTACATGCACCTAAAAATATATTGTCTAGTTGTATGAAAATCAATACAGTTTATTTGCTGATGATAAGCAATTATAAAGGTTAGTCAAATAGATTCCATAAAACAATGAACAAAAAGATTATTTTCCACGAGTCTATGACAAAGCTTATTGAAAAAATGTACAATGGAGATATTTTACTGACGGTATTCGGTATTTTGATTGAATCTGTATTCTATAGTGATGACTAGAAACAATTATAAGAAAAATTAATAAGAAGTATCAGCCATTTACGTGCAGTGTTTCTTGCAAAATAAAGACTTAACTAATTTTTGTATAAAAACACCGATTAAGTGATATTTTATTATACTGTGAGTTGTGAGTTTTATTTTCTTAATTCTGAAAATTACAGAATGAGGGGATTCACCGAGGGCAAGCTTGGTCTCTATAAAGCATGCTTAAATTATACCGTGGGAAGATACATGCCGTGATTTATTAAAGTCAATCGACATTTCAACATTGATAGCACTGAGATATTTGTGATTACAAAAAATTATACGGCGTTTCCCTAAATCAATATTTTAAATAGAATTCAGATGTATTTACAAAGCGATATTGTAAATGAACTACGGTAAACGTATAAATAATAAATACTTTACGGTGGCATATTAACCTGTCCGTGAAATTGTTTTCCAATAGAAATTCTCTATTATTTCAATTTATGAGGTACGTAACCTATCCCTGCATTAAAGCTAATTCATTAATTCTCTGATAGATTTAATCACACGATACTAATTCACAGTGTTAATGTAATATAATTTATAAAAATATTTTATTCAAATTATACACTTCTCTTATATTTACTAGTATTGAAAAAAAGTTGAATGTGTTTTTGCTTACAATTTCATAAAAATTGCAGACTCTCAATTGATTTCATAATTTTAATCAGACACCGTACCGTCACTTGACTCTTCAGTCACAGTTGAAATTCATGCGACACTGCGATGGCTGGTGAAATACGTGTCACACCTAGCTCCGCAAGCAGCGGAATAATAAAGTTATCGAGTTTATTATCACATTTGGAAATGAATTTATATAATTTTTCTGCAGAATCTACTCAATTTATTACTTCAAACGACTCGTGAATTATCAAAGATTAAACAAGCCAAGCGCCAACAAAAATACAACACACAAAATGAAAACAAAGAAGCTTAGAATGGTGCCATTTAGATGATCAATCTGATTCTAAAACTATAGCATTGCCACTCATCACGAATCGCTTCGTAGAATTAGAAATCCAGTCCGCGCTCTATCGTCAGACTGAACGTTTGATCTCTACAGAGGTGCAAAAGCAGTTTCAATTGGCTAGAAAACATTCTCATCTAAGAAAACAAGTGTTTAAAATTTGATCTCGGTCGAGGTGAATAAACGATTTACAAATTTTTGTTTTTGAATTGTCAGAGATGAACATTTTCTACAGATAAACTATTACATATCCAGAGATTAGATAAGTTTTTGATACGTGTCATTAATTTATAGCCAATTCGTCAGCGGTTGATTGATCATTTTGAAAAAAATCACCTCTGACAAAACATATTTATATATCAATAACTAAGATATTGCAATATCTTTCTAAATAGGAACTACTTGAAATTTTAACAGCTTTGCGAACCACCGGTAATCTATTGTGATGATTGTTTTCTATTTAAAAAGTTCACATATTTATTTTGTAACTGGTAAATTTGAATGCAAACACATAAATGTATCGTTGGATTCACTGACCTAATAAACTGTGCCACGGAGAAGAGTTTTGAGATGATAATTTGACGATGAAAGATTAAAAAAGCGTATGGTAATTAAATATACAAAGGCTTAATTAAATCAATAACGATTGAGTGTTCAAATTTTTCTTAAAAACCGAGTAATTTATTAAGTACTTACGTGTTAAAAAATACAATGACAATGACATAATTTTGTATTTTACTGTATTCTTTTGTTTCTGCTTTAGTTGAAAAACAACAGACCTTTCATTTATTGAGTGTGTAGAAAAATATGTATTCTTTTTGCCAGATTTGAATAGTAATATAATACAATGCAAGCCGTTCTCACGACACCATAGAAAATAATATCTATTCATCGTAATTGACAAACTTATTATGAATCAAATTTGTGCGATAATGAAGATCTAGCATTTAAAAAAATATACCGATGTTTCCGTAATTTTAAGCAACTCTCAATATTGCTCAAATTGACGGTTAAAAACATAGGTTCCCAAACTTATTGACCCATTACCCCCTTTTCAGAAAACAATATCAGAAGGCTTCCCTGAAAATTTACCTTACTTAAAACAGAAAAATGTAGTAATTTTTTTAAATGTGTAGTGCTACAGTGATTGTTGAAATTGATAAAAAAATTCAGTCACAGCATCAGGTAGTCCCACCGATTAATTAATGTTTTGCTGCTTGATATTTGCAATAAAATTTCTTTATAAATATAAAACAACATCACAAAATGGTAGATAGTATTTGTTTTTAAGGTGATTTTATCGACAAATTAGATACGCAAACCGTATAATAAAAGGGCTTAAAATATTTTATTAGGATAAAAAATAGTAGACTCGTTGCCCCCTCATCTGCCACCAGTACCCCCCGGGGGGGGGGGTTGATGGTCCCGTTTTGGGAACCTACGGCTTAAAGTATATTTTTGTTTAAATGTTAGCAGTTGAAAAATGTGGATTACGCATAGCAGTGATTGTATTTATGTTAAGTGTATATAATAAAACTTATTTTCTGTGGCTAGTTGGTGGTCCGCAATGGTGTATCATTTCACAAGAGGTTATTAAAAATGAAAAGAGCAATGATAATGTTTTTTTGTGTAAAGGGCAGCCGAGAGCGGCTAGGGGTGAGATGCGGCAGCGGGCTCGGAGGTTACGTACCCTCATGCCCTGCATTCGGCTCATGGCCCTTAGAGGTCGCAGGGCACGGAGCGTCCTCATAGTTTTGAACGCTTGGATTCCTCCGGCTCCGCATAACGCGGCCACGAAGTTTACTAGCGACACCTGTCGGATTCACAAATCACACAAGCAAATAGAAAACATTTCGGCCGAAAGCTTTACCCGCCAATATCGAGGAATAGATCATTGAAACTTTTCTGGATTTTTCGTTTAGGGGGCATAGAAAAAAATCACACACAACAATCGAACGATAATATAAATCCTTTTTTCTGCGGCTTATCTGCCGACTGGATTTTAGATTCCCATTCATACATTCTGGCACAGCGGAACCTCTATATTTGTCACTAACCTATTCCCAATTGTCCGAAAAAATTTGGAACCTCACAAATACAGAATACGATTTTTCACTTGAGAAAAAATTAATATTAAATTGATCAATTCTCGAGTTGAAAAACTGCACCATAAATAAATATTTTTTTATTTTAAAACATTATCTTTATTGTACTAACTAGAGATGGCAGTAGAAGGAGAAGAAGCAGAGAGTTCTCAGCGTTGATAAATAGAGTCACCATCAATCAATATACAGTAGGTATCTACGATTCTGGTTCAGTAGCACACGATTAACAAAGAAAATATGCAATGTTTCCGCTGACGTCTTAAACTTTCTTGAAGAAGTCATTTTCATTATCGTCTAATGCATTGGTCGTCAAAGTGTGGCTCCGGAGCCGCATGCGGCTCTTTGCCCCAAGTGCGGACATTAATAGACAGATTTGGCTCCCAATATTTTTTTAAATTGTTTGTAATGTTCATATTTGGCTCTTTGGCGAATAAGTTTGCCGACCACTGGTCTAATGCAAGCATATTTTAGTTGACTTTGACAAGCGAATATAGAGGTCCCGCTGTAGATTTATTATTAACCTGTCCTTTTAAAATAATAATTATAACAGACAAAATAATTTGAAAACAAAAATAAAATTCCAATCAAAACTTATTTGAAACCTAATTTGTGGCTCGAAACTTCAAATATAATGGAAATAGTTAAATAATTTTTGAAAATAAGACTGGTACTTGTTTTATAATTACAGTGAGAAAGTAAAAAATCAAAAATTGTTTTTTTTTTGGCTAAAATAAATAGGAAATGGAGAATTTGTAAATTTGTTTGAATTGCAGATTTCCCCCATGAAGTAATAATTTTTTTTAGTAAATAATTATCTTGCCTGAATATTATTATGTAACTGAAAAATTATTTCTTTTTAAACCTATGTATATGCAAAAAAATATTTCATTACAATACAGTACAACCTCGATATAAAGGACGAATGTGGATGACGAGGTGTCCGTTAAGCCGAAAGTCCATTATATAACAGAAGTTTTCATTATCGCTCGCAGAACATTTGATGAAAACATTTATAATATTAAGAGAATGTTTTTAAGAATTTTCACAGTTATTTAATATCCAATATTTTGTCTGCTATTTCTGAAGTCAGTTGTATCGATGTTCTACTGTGTACCTATATTTATCGATCTGGTCTGTAATGCGTGTTCTGATAATAGTTTAAATAAGGTATGTAAAAACTCAAATAAAAAGTACAGCCCTGCCTTATTTGCAAGCGGATTAATACTTTATTATTTACTTTGACAACTTACAATTCTTTGTAATTTTTTGGTTGGCCGATCAAAAACCATTCAAAACATAAATATTGTAAAACTTTATTTGAAATAATGGTTATTTGCTAGAAAAACCGAGTCATTGATTTTGTAAATGAATTAATTCTACAGTTATTTGGTTATCATTAATCAATTGATAGGTATTTTGTGGAAGAACAAATAAACCATGAAGAAACATTGATTTTTTTTTGGGTTCCAGTCGACCACCGCTGCTGCCGCTAGCAGTAAGTTGTATCAATAATATAATATCGTCGTCGGTCCGCGCAGTTAAATCATAGCAGATTAATGTTTAAAAAAAGGGACACCGAACGAAACGATAATAAAATGAAAAAAAGACAATGACAGGACTAGTGCAACATTGAACATTTTTTATCACAACACCCTTAATTATATGCGAACCCTGTCAACAGCGGAATCAGAAAAAATATTGGTCTAAGCGGTCTCAGTAAATTCTGTTATTTCAATATCAGATAAATACCGCACGTATACATATCGAGCAATTCGCTGGGCTGTTTTGTTAGCATTTTTTTGACTGATATATTCTGCCAAATTATCTGACAGTCGAAATCGGTGGCGTTTACAGAACGGCTAGTCAATGTGTAGTATTTTTAATGAAAACACAATAAAGTGAAATTATGATACAAAATCTACATATTTATGAGTGATAGAAGATCCCTGCAGGAATAAAGAAAAAACGTTAGTACGCGGCATACGATCGATTATGTTATTTCAATATTATTGAATATATAAATTTTTTAACATTCACACAGGCAGTAAGTAGATAGAGAGAACAGCTTTGGCTATAGTTATTAGGCAATAATCCAAGTGTCACAATATTGACATTAGCAGCTCACCGTAAAGACAATGTATATATGCTTCAAAGCTTGCATATCAAACTAAATGTTGTTTCAACGCTCTTACAAGTTTCAAAGCTTTTTATAATCTAATTAACTATTAACAATAATATAATAAAATGGAGTAAAACATTTTATAGTATTCATACGACAATGCGATGTAATAAATTCAGATCTCTTATAGCAAACTCACAAAGTTAGTAAAGGATGTCTGGCGACATTATTTCATTACTCATTTCATTCAAAATTGACATCTAGAGGTTTTTCATCTGCAAATGTTTAAAAGATTCTAATCGTATTGGGGTACTTTATGTTGATGATAAAATTTTAAATAAATTCATCCGGAGCTGAAACACATTCAGAGCGATGTGCAAGATTCAAGCGAATACCGCTCACGGAAGCATTTTCAAGGAATACATATTACACGTTGAATTATACACAGGCTGAAGAATGATTAGACGGGCTGAAGCTCGTTAGACACATTTGTAAGCGGTTAGTTATTTCCCACGGAAGTGTCGGGATTGACTCTCCGGAAGCCCGTCGTTACTCACTCTCATGCCTTCCCAGCGGGATACGGCTCGTAGAGGCCGCAGAGCTCTCAGAGTTCTCATTGAGCGGAAAGCGGAAATGTCATCGGCTCCTGCCCAAACTGCACCTAGATTTATCATAGACAACTACGCCAAAACACAGGCAATATTATTCAAAATTCAACTGGCCTTTGGTCGCCGAAACTATTTTAAATGGTGCTACTTAACATGGATTTATAAAGTTATTGTGCATTCATATAAAAGAAATAATTGTCATGTCTGTTACGACATACCTTATTTTTTGAAGAAATAAGAAATTTTATTTGACAGTTTATTTTATATCTCATATTGTAACCATAAAATTTTGCATTTTACGATCCATTTCTATAAAAGTGGTATCAATTCTCAAGTATTTTTTTTGATAACATTATTAAACAACAGAAAATAAGTACCTAAGCTTTAATCATATTTTTCAGAATCCCCCGTTTTATTTTTGGACTATGTAATACTGTGGGCAGTTTATTGGAAATTAACATTATAAATTAAAACATTAAAATAAATCTAATAATGGATAACAAACAGTAAGATCATTCCATACCATGACAATGACGAAATCAAGCCAGCACCACGCATTTGTAAAGTACATTTTGAAGCCTAGAGCGAGCCACTTGATCAACATCTCAAGGAAGAAGATGACAGTGAATATCCGATCCATGTAATATAGGATATCTTGCAAGATCGGTCGTTGCGGTAAGTGAACATCTTCCAGAGCCTGTAAAAATAAAAATAAATCTTAAGATTTCATCAAGTTTTGCTTAACCACTTCATGTTCAGGTTTTTTTGACAAAAAGTGAACTGAAAACACCAGGTTTTATGATTTTTTATTTTATTTTGTGAATTGTTCAAAAAAAAATAATTAAAAAAAAAACAAATTATAGCAATAAAAAAACCCTAAAAACTGAATAAAATCTTTTCGCCTTTAATAATAATTTTAGATCCACTGTCAGAGTTATCCAAGTTCAAATTCTTCCATTCACTGGTCATTCTCCATGATAATGGTATCTTAAATATCAAAATTGTGATCAATATAAGTAATATTCGTAAAAATGAATGTTTTCACTAAATTTAGAAAAATAATATACTAGCAAAATATTTTACCGTGTTTATCAATAAGAATTAAATAAAGGAAACGATATGCGTAAATCTTTACGAGTGTTAAGAGACAACTAGCGAGCAGCATTCGTTTGTTTATCATACATAATGCAGACCAGTCCAAATACGCAAGCAGCGCTCAGATTAGTGCAAAATGGCACATGGCCGCGCGAGAACACTGCTCATTCAAAAGCATGAAGTGGTTAATAATCTTTTGAACAATGTTCTGCAATATCTGTAACACAAATTGTTTTTTTTTTATGATAGTAGTAGACAGACGGCAGAAATAGATTCTTAATTGAATTACTGCCTCGCTACATCACCTCAAATTAAAAATTAATTATTTGTAGGCCCCGGACCTAGTTCCTTTACCGCTCGCTTAGAGCTTTCAAACAGGGTAAACCGGGTACCCAGCCATTATAAAAAGAACCGAACGTGACACGTGCTTTAAATTTAGAGTTCTTGAAATTTCAGTATAACAAAATATTTTGACAACTTTTTTTTAATTTGCCAGGTTCTGCAATGTTCATTTTTAGCTTTGAACCTTTCCTGCCATTAGAGAATTTCGTACGTAATCTTGGGTTTTTCAATTTGGAGCGCAATGAAATATGAAATGTTAGAGGCGATGACATTTGTAAGATACGATTTTTTAGGAAAACAATAATAGTTATACAAATGCCTTTCATTATTGTTAATTCATTTATATCATCATAAAAGCCCATACCTTTATTCATAAGTCTTTTGTTATCCAATTTCAGCATCTCCAGACATTCAAGTGTACGAATGAACTTGTGATAGTCAGTGCGTAGTTTTTATAGTGTACATATGAATAATTACAAGGAAATATTACCACTAAGCCTAGAAGTTATTGATGGCAATATGAATTAATCTGAATCAAACGAAGCAAACTTTTCTAAGTCACCTGTGCCATATCCTTTACATGTAAGTATTCTAAAGTCTCTGCTTTTTTCATCCCAGTGTCCCAGGACACGATACATAAAATTGTCATGTCCCGCTACATGCCGCGTCTTCTTATCATCCGCAACGGTGTTTTTATGTAAAGCTCGCTATCGCAAAATATGACTATACTGTATTATAAATATTTGTATTGTTTTTTATTACACATCATACAAGAGATTTGTTTGATTTTGCAAAATTTAAATCTATTATATCTATATATATATCTATATATATATCGACTGTGGAAAGGAAAAAGGACGTAACCCACACATATCAAATTGTACAGGAGGCGCTAAAAACGTGTTTTGATGATTATGTGACATATGCAAATTATGAATTATACACAACCTTGAAATGCACGGATACTTCTAAACTAGTGTTTAATTGACATAACCTAATATTAATTAAATAAATTGTCTCGGAAAAACCTTTATTTCAGTGTTTTTTCTTGGTTTTAATTTTTTACAAGGTCATCTTTTTCAAACTTACAAGCTAAATTTAGATACTTATTCGGCATTTTCAGCTTCAATCCTTTTGATAGAACGTGTGTCAAGTTGTATACATTTTTATTATTGAAAAAAAGCTGTTTTGGGAAATTGAGGGTTACGTCCTTTTTCCTTTCCACAGTCGATATATATATATCTATATATATATATATATATATATAGTTAGTATGAGCTAGCGACGCTGATTTTTAAATATTGAAAATTAATATACTATAATTTAGATGAGCCACAACTGGTTTCTTAGACAAAAATTACCCGAAAACTGGGTAATGAATTTGGCCAGATATTTGGAAAACCTAGTCTTGGCTACAGAAATAACAAAATTTAAGGTCAGCATAATTGAACAGGTGCCTCACTAGTGCCAGACTACTCAGAAGAATCATAGTAATGACAGCCGTCTCAAAGTATTTGTTCTCGATGAGCTGAAAGGTCTTGAGTCGGAGATTGGCCCAGCCTTGCCAGAACGGAGCGTCGTCGTCCCCGGCCAGAAACGGAAACCTGGCATAGCATTGGTCTGGACAGCAATCAGCTGGAGAGTCTTCGATCACTTCTTCGTCGGCGGCGGCTATCACTTGTGGCCGGATCCCATCTAGACCTCCGTCCTCAGCGCCCTCCTCCTCGAGATCTAGAAACAGTCATTTGAACATTTTGAAAACTATGATTCAACTAGAATTAACAGTTATTTATTAAGAATTTATTAATTTATTAATTATTTACATAAAATGTTTATATATATATTTTTTTAATGTTCGTTTACCTTAAGTCAGCGATTTTCAACCTGGGAGGCGCGAACAGTCCAAAATATATATTTACCCTTTAACCCTTTGATTAGTGAGTTAATTCTATGGCTTATACTGTCTGGGAGTGAGTTAATTTTAAGCATTTTTTTTTCTTTTTTCTTATTTTTTGGTGTTTTTATACTATGGTATATATATTTTTTATTATTTAATTGAAATCAGAGGTTCTCAACATTTTATTCATTGATAAATTTATTTGATTTAAAAAGATGTTTAGGGTATATATAAATTATAAAAATTATATTGCAATATATTGTATACAGTAATTTTATTATTGAAAATAAATCAGTGGTTCTCAACATAAAAAAATGTATCCTTTGCTTTCTACATATAATGATTCTAGGAAGAGTACAATGGAATTGCGTAATAATAAAGACCTATGTATTGAAGTCAAAACACCGTTTTAGAAAAAAATGGTAAACATTTTTTATTTTGCAATGTTTACTTTTTTTTTAATTTAAAAATACATGATAAAATTCAAATGATTTTCACTTATCGTTGATAGAATATCTATGTAGAATTTATAAAAAAATACATAATATAATTCTATTTGAAATTGAAAGCGTGGGATTTAAAATAATGGGTTAGGGAGTGTAAACGTACCGGTACGTTGATACTCTATTTGGATCAGTAGAGCGTGCACGTACCGGTACGTTCATACCGCTCAAAGGGTTAAAACGTGTCTTTATACAAAATAAACGATGGGGAGGCGCGGAGATATTTTTTTCTTCAAAGGGAGGCGCAGTGACATAAAGGTTGGAAACCGCTGCCTTAAGTAGTTAAACATATAAATGATGTTTATCTTAAATATTGAGATAAGCTCACCATCTTCTAGACCGAGATCTTCTTTACTGGCATCTCGCTTTTCTTCACCATCCATTGTCTCGGCGGATCCTTTGTGGCTCTCGTCTTTAAAAGGACGATTTTTATGGCTCCCATAGGACTTTTGACTTATCGTATCATCATCCTGGAAAGGAATAATTTTCATATCAACCTATTTGTTGTATTTTTATTCCAGCTTTCTGAATATTTTTTAGTCAACCGTATTTTTTTTTTATATCAGACGACATAGACAATTATCGAGTTGATTCCTTTTTTGATTTTTTGTTTTATGAAATATCAATATGAAGATAAAATTGAATGCAGTAGCACCCCGATTAATCGTCTTTGAAGAGTCCCTCAAAAAAACAAAGGATGCCGGAAAACAATGAATACCATATCAATAGATTGAGGTACATCTGATATTAATCAGCTATACATACATTATGAAAAGAAAATATATAAAGAGTAAAAAATAAATAATTATAGAAAATGATTAAAACAGGTATGACATAATGAGGGTGACTAAAAACTGCCCACTTCTATCGGGAGTGAATCGAGAGGTCTGTAAGCTTTTACGATAGGCAAAAAAAGTAATGACAGAAAATAAAATATGACGTCAGCCGCAATCGTAATTACCAGGGGCATACAGTGTTATATTTATCAGAACTTTGAGGTTGAAAAGTTCGCTTAGTAAAAGGATACACTGGCGCAAGGAAACGAAATGAACGCATTTGTAGAAGACATCTATAGAGAATTATTCCTTACGCCAACAGTCGTGAGGAAGGTACTTAAATATTTTCAAGTTTAAGTAATGCAACGTCATAGGGCTAAATAGCGAGACCACTCAATTATGAAGAACCAATAGAACATAAAGTACGCAATAGACACGTGGATAACTTTTATGTTTTTAACTCTCAACTATCGATGGAAGAGCATTTAAAAGTTATATTATTAATTGGTGTCATTCCTATGATGAATCTAAAAAGCTTACTGGTATGTAAAACAGTAAATATCCCAACCTCACCAACCTGTATCTGAAACAAAAAATTATTGTACGTATGTAACCTTTAAGCATACCTGTAATGGAAGCCCTCTGTGATTCATTAACTCGTGTTCTAATCTATTATCTTGATGATTGCCACTGATAGAATTGATGTTGTTCATTAACATTTTTCCTTTCTTCATTTTTGTGTTGAGATCGCCTGAAATGAAATAAATATTTTATATAATAAACGTCTATAGCGTGAATGACAATGAACGTTTTCAAATAATGTGCGCCGTTGCTTATATTCACTATTCAACCGACAAACAATTGAACGTTTCGGAAATATCAAACACTTTTCCAGTTTTTCCAATATAAGTATTTAAGCAACAAGAACAAGTAGATTTTGTACATAAGTGTACAACAATAAGTGAAGAAATTCATGTTTTTTGACTTACCACTATATTTACGTCATGCACGAATATATTGCATTCTAGTTGTGTATTTTTCAAAGTTTACATATTCAATAGATTTACCGATATTACAGTTCTTGCTGAAACAGAACTGACTATAGCGAACAATCAAAATTTCACTAAAAGATATAATTTAAGATTTCGTCTGAAGATGCTCGGTGGAATTTCAATATTAAATTTGAATCATTCAAATTTAACTAAAATATGTTTGTCTAAAAACACTTTTGTATTGCCAGCCCATCGGTTGACATGGTATTTCAGCCCTGCTAAATTTATTTCTTAACAATAATTAAATAAAATTACAACACAGCAATTGCACACACAAAAAAAAATCTGAAGAAATGTCATAAAATTTAATTTGATTACTTAGTTATTCCGTTTACGAGTATACAAAAAATTACACATAAAACTTAATTTTATATTGAATATGACTTCCAAAATTTATCACCGAAGTCAACAAAAATGAATATTTACGCACCGTGAATGGTGAATTCCATTCCGTCGCCGATGGCAACTTCCAGCTGATCTTTGTGCTTCTTGTCCCTGTAGATGATGGCGTCATCCATGTCGCCGCCCATCTCCAGCTCGTTGTCGACTCCTCTCTCTGAGGAAACACATCGCCCGCACAGCGCGGCCTTTAGACCTGGTCGCCCGCGCGGTCACAAAACGCCGCCGAAAACAAACGAAAGCACGCCACGTCGCCATTTTAGAATCGCACCCCGGCGGTGATTGCGTGCGGACAGGAATCCGCATCGACCGTTGATTTTTTTTACGACAGTATTACAACACACTCGCAGAATGAGGCGCGGACGTTTGCGCAAATTGTACGGTAAGAAATTACAATATCTCACGTAAGCATCGAGAGAACATTACTTCAGTTATTATTTCAATCATTTCATCATTTTATTTTAATTGTATTGACTTGATTATTAATATTTCATGCAATTTATTGCTGAATATAGAGTTTGTACAAAAATGAAAATATCTTTCACAGTAGATAGCAAATTACTTATACAGTAAAACCCCCATTTACACTATATTCGGGACCGTGTAATTGGGGGTGTGAATGTCATACAAAATAAGGGATTTGATTTTTTTCCGCGGAAAACGCAAAACTAAGATTTCCCTTAGTTTTACAAAAAAAACTGTATGCGAAGCACAGACGACCGTCTCTTAGTAACGGCAATGGAATGCGAATATTTCAAGCCGGCGCGTAATTCGGGGTAGTGTAATTGGGGGTTCCACTGTAGTTGACTATTTGTATATGCAACCAAATTAATCTTATGTGATGACTATTAATGACAATAGACTTGAAAAATAGCTCCGATTCCTTACTTTCTACCATTTTGTAGTTTTTAAGAGGATACTCTTAAATAACAATATATGAAATTAATGTTAAATGTTTTGGTGTTTTGAGATTCTCGAGGCTAACTGTTCGTGTATAGAAATTACGTACGCATTAAAGTATTAAATAAATAAATAAACTTAGAGATGAAATGAAATCGTTTCGGTTTTACCATAAAATTTACGCACAACCTCTTTCATGACATTTATAACGTAAAATGACAACACCGACGATAACGAATAAACTAAACTAAAGTACATTACAGTACCACAAGAAACAACAGTCAAGGGAGACATCAAACGTGCAAATGGTTACCAAAGAGGGTTTTTACAAATATGCATAATCACATCGAACAGGAGAAGGGGCGTGTTTTCACTTTGTACACAAATACAACATGTAAAATATAAAAAAATCACAATCCAAGTATGGCTTGACATATTAGACTTCTCGACTTCCATGTTTTCTATGTTTTCACTCATATTTTATTAGTGCAGGAAAACATAATCGTTTTTTTGATTCATCGCTATTCAGCATCGATCGGTTTCTTGAGAACATTATTGGGTACAAAATATTGATGGCCGTTTCCGAAAAATGAACAAAATTTGTTGCTACAAATTAAATCATTGAAAAATCCAACTAAAAAGTATTAGGTTTTTTTTTATAAAATCCACACATTCTCCTTGACAATGTAATTCAAAGTCAATCAAATATATTTGCTCATAGAAAGAAAACTGTCAAATTAAGTCAGCTGGTTCAAAAAGGATACTAAGCAATTATTACTTTTGTTTATAATAAAAATGAAGGGGAATGAGTGACATCAAAGCTGACGCCAATGCACCGTGCACTTGACAAATTTAATTCTCAAAATAAAAAAATATGCCAAACAGACATACTCATGTAAATATTATATTTCAATGAGCTTGTGCTAATAATATACTGTAACTGATAAATAAAATTTTCAAAAGAGACAATGCCAAATATAATTAGTTTTGGAAATATTGTCCGCTGCACTCGAGTTAGATTTTTGTTTGAGGTTCAAAAGATATGAAGGGTTCATTTTCAGGCTATCAAGTATCAAATAAATTTTCTTTTTTCATATTTTTTTTGATTTAGATCCAATACATGGATGTTTGTGACATATGTTTTTCTAGAGTCGGTATAGTGTATTTGTTTAATTTTTCTCAGATGTATCTTGTGTGATATCAAACTCCATAAACATCTGGAGGCTAATTTACTGTAATGATAGAAATATTTATTAAATTTATTTTAAATTTGAATCGTTCAAATTATGTACATTCACACAAGTTTTGTTACTAACGACCCGGGTTTCGCCTTTCGGCATCTTCAGACGTTCAAGTACACGGAAAACTTGAACTGACGCTTAGCAAATGAATGTATCATGTTTATATAAGAAATAAATGTATCACTAAGTTTAAAGCCATTGCTGGCGAAAAAGATTTACCCATGGGAATGCCTACAGATTTTAATGGTGAGTAATTTTAAGAATTATATTTTTTTTTGCTGGAAATAAAATTATGATTTCTGTATTCATCCGAATGGTAGGTCTTCCTGAGACAATTTGTGGACTGAAAATTGCAATCGACTTTCGAGCTATGTATTATTTCTGGAAAAGAAATTGCGATTGATAAAAAATACACACATGTAATTGATACATGATATTTCTATGTTTATGAAGACGAGAAACCTAATTTATCATACGTAAGTGGCGTTCGTACAATAAAAAATAAAACATATTTACAAATGTCATCTAGAAGAAAAAAAAGATTTATTACAGTTTAAAAAAAGATTAAATTCAGGATAACATTCAAATGTAAATTAAAACGTAATAATTTTGTCAAAATAATGGTATACCACTACTATCAAACGTAGATATTTGATGTCTCAATTCATAATATATAAAGCGATGATGTTCAACTTAAGTCATCACCAAATATCAAAGATAATATAACTGCATTTTTTTTCGAAAAAGAATTTTGACACTTTAAAAGTTACCGAAAATCTAACTCATAAATTATTTATTGTAATTGACTATATGTCATACATAAAACCTTTATGACTCTCCCGTCTCTTAAATGATTTAACACAAAGTTATTTATTTAATCGTAAGGATAATGGTAAATCCTCTTAAACAATATTTTACTAAATATTTATTGATCTCTAACTTTATGAGTGTGCAAAATTGTAATGTTATTAGAAATTGTCAAAATGTTTACTATGTTATACCTAACATTTATTATTTCTTTAAAGGCGAATGTACGACTATTTTGCCTTTTCATTAAACTGAATGTAACAAAAAAACATAAAAATAATAACATCATTCTGACATGCCAATAAATTGAATGTAAATGTCCTGAAGAGATGTAGACTTTGAATATTTCTATATGTTACTAATGTAAATTGATACTTGAATGTTGCTTTAGCCGATCAAATATTCAAAGAAATACTTCTTGAGAATATTTATAAATTGTTATTACCACGATGATGATATCATCTTTTCAAATAACAACATACATACATATTAGAGGTCTGCACGGGCCTGGGCCTGGCCCTCGGGCTCCTACCCGGCCCGGGTAAGGAATTTATTTTGTCAGAAAAATATTTCAGACTATGTTCGTGTCATACGTCAGCCATGATGATTTAAATTATTACCAGAATCGTAAATTGTTGTAAATTTGTAGAAAACGATTTTTTTAACGGGCTGAGAAGTATAAACCTGGGCTTCGGGTCGGGTTCGGGTAACATATGTGGTATTAGACTCGAGCCCGGGCCGTTTCGGGCCTGAGTCTTTCGGGCTCGAACCGGGTAATTTTGTAAAATTTCGATACGTGCAGACCTCTAATACATGTATATATTATAAAATGTAACAGACATGTCATTAATAAAACAAATATTTTCAATAAAAATTGACTACGTAATGAAAACATGAAAACAATGACGTGAATTAACCAATGAAAAATCAGCGGACTGCTCGAGTCATGTTTGTTTGATCTCTATTTAACTTAACTTATTCATTCTCTCATTACGTATAATTTTTAGGACAGCGTTAAGAAGCGTGCTTGCTGTGTTTTAACGTTACGTAAATAAACATCAGAAATATAAGAATACTTTCTACGAGACGTGCAAAACAATCCATTTAAAAGCACAATATGAATATAACGCATCAATGAAAATGTTTTTCATCACAAATGTACTCGTTCAAAATTAAAATGGGTTTTAATTTAAATTGTGTAATATGACTCGAAATTCTTTTAGTTTTACAAGGATATATCTGCAGATAAATTTTACTTTTAAAAGTATTTTTTGGTTTATTTTACAAGATAATGTGTAACTGTAGTATTTTTCATTTTATTTTAGCCATACCACCTAATGTGGACCATATGAACTGCCAATTGAGTTCACATCAACAGTTTTACTACGAAAAGTACTTGTTGAGGACAATTGTGGGGTTATAATGCAAAACGTACTATTTCAAAAAATAAAATTTTCAGTTGAGGCAAAACACTATAGCGAACAACACAAGCATAATATTATGAGATCGAATCAATTAAAAATCATATAATAAATTATGTTGAAATCATTGACCTGCTTCATAAACTTGGCATATGGTAAAAAGTATTTTAAATTCGTAATTGTAATGTATTTTTTTTCAAAACGTACTTTTTCCTGGAACTATGCGTACTATGTGTATAGAAAATAAACTTATTTTATTTTCTTTTTTTTTTCAAATAATATAAGAAAATATATTTAGGGAACAAGTTAGTAAAAAATGGAAAAAAAATACAAAAAAAATTATTTTTCAACAAAATAAGAAAAATAATATTATTTTATCCTAAGCAAAGACGATTTGCAACTAATGCGTCTATGTAAGTATTTTCTTCGACTCGGCTCTATCTGCGTGACTTATAATTGGGTAAACATCAAGTTTCATTGAAGAATTCACAAATCAATTGCAATTCATCCCTGAACGCTTGCAGAAATATGTATGGCCAATATGTACGACTGTCAAATTTCTCAAGTAAGCCGAAAAACAAATCTCATTTCCGCGCACGTCCGATCGATTTTGATTCGGTCCTTTATTTGGTCCTCTTCCTGATTTGGTTTCCTGTCAGGAATAAACAAAAATATTATCCTTTCCTTTACTGTCTTCAGAGCAGATCACAATGTTTAAAATATACAGTCAAATTTTTCAACATTTGACGGCTCAATACAAATAGTGCGTTTTGCAAAAAAAATGTTGCTCCGCCCAAATTTCTATTGGAAATAGTGCACTCTGCCGTAACATGGAAATAGTGCGTTTTGCAAGAAAAGGTAGATGATTTCTCGTTGGAAATAGTACGTTTTGCAGAAAAATATGATTTTCAAGCTGAAAAACGACGGTGCTCTAAACATTTTATCGTAAAACTAATAATACCAGTCGATTCATTAGGCTTAAATTACCCTATCTGCATACCTAACTCAATATCGCTCATTTTGGAAATAGTACGTTTTGCATTATAGCCCCACAATTATCAACTCATCAATCTCATTTTCAAAGAAAGTAGGGATAGAAGTGTAGGAATAGAGCAGGACTACTGGTTAGCCAATTGTTCTTCATTTTTTTAAGGATCAGATTAGTGGGAGGATTTTAAGTTATCACAGACGCTCATGTCTCCGAACGTAAATCCAAATATTGACTGAAAATAAATGTATGGCACCGTTTGTACTGGGCGTGTTGAGCAAAAAAAGAATTATGAGATATCTCGTCTGTGGCAGCCATAGAGTTAAAAAAAAAAGCTATGTCCGCCCCCGATGTGGAGCATATAGAATCTCAATGGAGCTTATCTCAACAAAAGTTTTCTACGAGAAATACTTGTTACTCAGTTGCTCGACCTCTCTTTTTGAAGAGAGTAGGGGATAAAAGGATAGAGCTAGCGTTAAGCCGATTGCTCTTGCTACGCCCTATCTTTTGGGATCTTATGTGTAGGAAGGAATTTCATACATCACAGACACACAAGGCATGGCCTTCGAAAAGAAGCACACAAATGGATTGAAATATCGATTAATAAAAACTGCCTGTACTGGGATTCGAACACTAGAGCACCGTAATCATGGCCAACGACGTTGACCTCTGAACTACGGACCCGACAAAACAGCTTCATTAATGAAAACTGCATAATTCGCAGTATCTATATAGAAAAACCTATTGCATTGTTGCGACGCTTCAGAGTTGATTTGTAATATTTTTACTTTGTATGTATTTGTAGACATATCCTTCTAGGTCAAATAAAGATTGATTGAGTTATTTCAACTATAATATAAAAAAAATGATATTACTTAAAAACTAAAATATACATTATGCGATAAATAACGTCACTCAATTTATGGTTTTTTTTCTCACAACTCTCTTCTTCCCTATTTTCACAGTTTCTCAATAAATCTTTCAATCTCTAAATGACATCTCAAATGTCTCCTCCTTAACCCTTTTAGCCCCGCAGCGCCCATCTATCAGCGCATCAAGATGGTTCTTAAAAATAGCTCGCAGAACAGATCGGTCTCACGAGAAAAATAATAACACAGGTTTTCGATGTTTACTGAATAATTGCTCTGCTCTGTGAGATCAATCATCCAGTAGCTTAGCAAAGGGGGTGCGGCATTTTCCAAAATAAGTACAATATTTTGCGAGAAATTATATTTATAGATAAAAAAAAATTAAGCTACCTGTGGTAAAAATTCCACATTCATAGTTTATAAATAGTTGATGTGATTTAAAAACAAATTAGAGGACATGTTGGAGACGGCAAATTCAAGGTTCGCCCCGGGCGGCTGGACCCCTTCTTACTCCATTGCAATCAGCGCATTGTAAGCATATCGATGCATTGGTGCACTAGGGGCTTAAGGGTTAAAATGAGTTTTAGTAGTACTTTTTGGCATATTTTATTTTCTGAAGGAAAGAGTGTTAATGTTAATATAAATCCCGTCTGTAACAAAATATCACATAATACTGGATACCTTCCCCTTCTACACCGAGAGTGTGACACCCTATAGCAGCCATACTCAACCTGCTGCCCAGTAAGCTCTTACCAAATCGAGGATTTCAAATTCCTCGGTGAGCTCAAAAAAAAAAAAGGCGTATTACCATAAATATGTTGCGGCCCACGCAGATAAGCAAATAACGGAATGCGGCCCGGAGGAAAAAAAGGTTGAGTATGGCTGCCCTATAGTGATGGCCTCTTAGAGTGACTTTCATTTATTCACATTTCATAGAACAACATATCGTGCATTGAATATACTGCTTTAAAAGGATATATTTGTGATCGATTTTATCTTTTTATTAAGTTTGATTAATTGCTTAAAATATGCAGAAGAGAAATAGAAATTGACCATTGACACCATTGAAGCAGTATTAACAATATGATGAAAAATGAATTATCATTAAAAAACATTTTGCAATCATATTTAGACATGAACTAAAATTTTCATAACATTCATTCAAGGCATAAGAATATCTCAAAAATATTGCTCGTAAAAAACCTGATTTTTTTTTATTAAAAGAATATGAAAAACAAACGTTTCACAGTGATTCCGAAAGTTGCGGGGAATGCTGATGGAACCAAATTTGATAAAACTAGTACAATAATTTACTGATTTCTTCTTAGGATTAAAACAAACAATACTTTTAGACGAATTTTGGCAACCCACAGAAAAATTTTGATATTCTCTCTTCATATTGGACACGGTAGAATATTTTTTTTTCATTTACCTTGCAGTAGAAAACTGTCACTAATTAAAAATAGTGTTTTAAGTAGTAACATGGCAGAAAATACTGTACATGCTATTGATTAGGATACTGAGCTAACGAATTAGTTGAATTAGTAATTTTTATCATCACTATGAGATGCGGCGAGTGAATAATTGGTTAAATTTACCAATAAAATTCTCTACAGGAGTACTTAAAAAAGATGAACAGAATCGATGGCCTAGTTGCATAAAAGGATAAGTCAAAAATTTGATGTTTTGACCGATATTACTTATTATATTCGAATACCTCTCTTCTATAGCTCCACAAAAGTACTGCTAAAAAAAGGACCAGTTTTCTCTCAACGGACAGATGTTTGCATATGGAAATATAGTAATATAAACAATCTTTTCCAGGTCCATATAAAAACAACCTAAATATAATTGTATGGTTTTGTTAACGTTTCAATAAATTTGCGATAAGTAACTAAACGATTCACTTAAAAGATGAGACAAATACAACTCAGTTTAGATGAGTCAAAACTTTGGTCATCCGTATCTCAAAACTTCTAATTTACAGTTATAGCACTATGGAACTAAGCCGTCGATGTGTATAAATAATATTCGAATTTTATTATTGTTAATGTTAAGAACTATGTTTTTGATCGCTTTCGCGGTGTGATCATAAATTAAAGCAGTTTTACTGATTTCTCTATGCACATACTCCTTCCCGTGTAAATAAATATTATATAATATCCCCTTACAATCGATAAGTATGACAATTATCTTAACTGTGACTGTATTTTCCAAAGTAATAACCGTTTATTAAAAGTGACAGTAAAGCCGAATGTTAAAAGGTCTATATAGAAAGCTATATTTTGTATTTCATTGAAACGGGTGTCACTAAACAAAATTTTATAATTGATGAACGATTTATACAAATGTATATAGAAAAAATCATTCATAGAGTATTTAAGGAAACTCAACAGTATTTTCCGTTTCTTTACTTTCACACACATCAGCGGTATAAAACTTCTTCCTGTAAATAATCTATCCATTGCAATTTGATCATTAATCATTGTTCAACTATGATAACAACAGAAGAAAATAATAATGAAAAAGTGAAACGCCTCGTGTGGTTCAAATAAAAATGAAGCTATCTTCTATCTGTGTCCAAAATATGAACCTTGATTCCAACTGGCGTGTGCTCCCTCACCTGGTGCGTGGTCTGCGATCTGATTGGTGAGCTTGTTCCTGATGAATTTGAAGATGCCGGCAACGCTTCTCCTCACGAACGCCTTGAAGCGTGATATTCTGTTGAAGGCTTCCGCAATTTTGTTGGTCTCTTGGTCAGCTGTGGGCGCCGATAAACTTGACGAACCGAAGTTTGACAAGAGCAAGGCTAAGAAGAGATTGAGTACCTGTTTCGGAAGAAATATCTTTTTCACTTCTATTATTTAATGTACAGTACGTACGCTAAATATTTTGAAAATCACTGATGATCTGACATCGACGAAATACATCTGACACGATTGAACACTCATTTTTTTAATGCGCCATTGTCATTAAGCTATCGTTACTTAGATTGGTCAAAAATGTAGAAGCGAGGAGTTTTAAAATCAAATTACGAAGAGGAGAGAGGGGTCGAAAAGTTAAATAACGGGAAACTTTCAACCCAATGAACATTTTTATCTGATAAGTAAAATTACATCAGTTTTGATGAAAGCATTATGTGAGCGCAGGCTCAACTCATATCTGAATGATGTGAAATATTTTTAATAAACAAAAAAACCACCGAGTACAAAATGCTCTATAGTCTATACCGGTGGCCGGCGACCTTCCAGTTCGGACGGACAACCTGAACGATTTGCTCATTCCGAGGGGCCCTTTATCCTAAATCTTCCGGATGAGGGTCGGGAACTCGGGTCGCTGACTGCCGCTCTACACGTTTCGTACGATGGCATCCGGCAGATAACTCACCACCAAGTTTCCTATGACTACAGTCGCGAGGAAGAACGGTATACAAGAGACGTCTCCGACCAGCATGCAGTCCCACATGGACTCGATCCATTCTCCGCACAGCACCCGGAAAACGATCATAAAGCTGTGCATGAAGTCTGTAAAGTTCCACCGAGGAAGCTCGCCGGCGGGAAATAGGTATGTATTATCTAGGAAAAACGTAAAAGTATTAGGTATATGTAAAATTTTCGATATCAATAAACCATCCTAATACATAATTTTTTTTTAATAGTATGAATGAATCGAATACTATAAATAAACCTTACAAGATTTTCATGAACTATTATATTATGTTTGAAATTATCAGCTAGCCCGGGAATAAATACCCAAATCAAAGCTTTTATTTTTTTTTATTTCAAGTTTATTCGAACACACATTCTTTTCCAAATTATATGTTTTTAGGTTTTCAATCACATCTTGGCAGGACACACCTTTTCTGCAGTCATAGACAATAAGACATCGATAGCCGAAGGCTTTGGGGTTTTTGTATTATAAGAATTAAAAAATTTCCTATATTTTTGAAACTCAAATAAATGTGCATAGCAAAGTTTCTCTTTTTAATAATTACTTCAAATCAAAATCAAATATAATACAGAGAATGAAAGATTTAAATAGATTCTTAAAAGCTTTTATTTACGCAGGCTAGTGAAATATGAAATTTCTATTAGTAATTCGTAAGAGTATTAAAAAAGTGATTCCGAAATTGGAATTAATCAAACACCTTCAGATTGCATCGGCTGGAATTATTTCTACACTGTGAATGGCATTATGTGTACGTATCATACTTATAATTTATCCTACGATGGGTGGTGTGACACAAAAATAATACACAAAAAATATCATTTATTATCATGTATAAGTATTCTCACGGAAAACTATGGAATACCCTCAATAAATACGCGGAGTGATTTTCAATTGCAAAAAAATTACAGAACTTTAGTATCGTGCATATATATTATAGCCCGCATATCGAAATGAACTTTTGTGTCACACTCAATTATAATTAGCTTACATTAGCAATTGAAAAATTGTATGGGCAGAATACTCACCGATGTAGTTTTTCCCAAAGAGTTGCATACCCATTACGGCAAATATGAATATAATGATACACAAGACGAACGTCAGATTACCTAGGGCACCCATCGTTCTGCCCATAATGGATATAAGCAAGTTAAGCGTAGGCCAGGACTTCGCAAGTTTGAACACACGGAGCTGTAATAGCAAAGAAAAAGTATGTGCAGTCGCATAGGATTTTTATTTGAAAAGCGTCGAGGGCGGCTTCGATTAATCGACCAAATTAAAAACTCGTGTAGTGTGTACAAAAATAAGCGTAAAAATGTGTAGCTTTCCTAGAAATACCCTAGTTGTTTTTGTATCAATTATAAAGATATAAAATTACTTGTAAAGATAATAATTTATGGTGTTAGACAATGCCAATTTCGGGAGAAATTAAGGTGTGTCGATTTACCATTCGCTTTATTTGCTCGAGAGAATATATTTCTTCAGGTGACTTTGAGAAACACTAATAATACAACAGACTGATAAAGATGGCACAGTAATAAATAGAAAACCAAAGGTTTTTTTAAAAAATTGTTTGAATCAAATTTGACAGTGGGTGCGGAAGGTCTAGAGTTTTTGTCATTGTCATGATAATGAAATAATATAATTTAATTTGAGGTAGTATTGACATTGTCTGTGCTAAATAAATACAGTTCTGGTCAGTGGCGGATTAAGCATGTGAGAGGCCCCAGGCGCAATAACATTTTTTGACCCTGTTTTTCGGATAACATGAGAACTTAAAATATTACATGTAAAATAATAAAAATATATAAAATTTGAACAAACTGTACAAGGGAGATTAAGATTGGGAGGCCCCGAGCGCAAGCCTCATTCGCTTGTAGGGTAATCCGCCACTGGCTCTGGTGCATGCAATATATCAGGGTTTTCCAAATATTTTCTGGAATGGAACACTTTGCAAGTTCGGAAAATATAACGGAACACTTAGCTGAATTTTTAAGATTTTTTTAAAACTGTGTTGCAGTGTATAAAACCATTCCATTTTTTTTCGGAACACCTATTCGGCTCCGCGGAACACCAGTGTTCCGCGGAACATAGTTTGGGGATTCCTGCAATATATTATTCAAAATGAAATTATCATAAATATACAGCTTCATATTTGTGTTATATTCCAGCGTACTTGCAACCGGCTCTGAAAACTTTTTAAGCTTTATAATTTAAGAGGAAAGAGGTGTGATTATTAATGGAATATAATATTTAAAAAATATAGCGATTCACCATTGACATCGAAGATGACCATTCATCTTTAGGACGCGAATAGAACTGTCACGAAATAATACAAACTCGAAAAAAATAGTCATAGATTGCGGAATCGAAAATATATCTCAAAGCATTTGATATTTTTTAAAAAAAAATGATAGCTCTTTCATGCCATCTGTCATGTTACACCGAGTAACAGAAACGGCGGAATAACAAAGATATCAATTTAAATTTATTTAATTTTGAAAATGTATACCCACAAAGTTACCGCCAAATCTGTCAAAAGAGTTTTTTTGACACAGCAAATATTATATAATATATGTGTTTTCATCCACGAAGTCGAATGATCGGTCTCAGATGTCAACGATTAAGGGCGGATTGAATAAATATAGCCTGATACACTCGAATACTGCTTGCCAGGTATGGCAATTTCTAAAATATGGTCCAACTATACAACTATACCTGGGAAACACTACAAAAAATTGTTAAGCCAAGTCGTTGAAATATATTATAAGAAAAAGACGAAACAGAATCAACCTCCCACGCCGCGTGTCCGTTCGGACCAACCTGTGTAATTCTTTCCGAATAACTGCATTCCCATCACGGCGAATATGAATATTATGATACAAAGCACAAAAGTGAGGTTGCCTAAGGCTCCCACCGTTCTACCCATTATGGAAATTAACAAGTTGAGCGTCGGCCACGACTTCGCCAACTTGAAAACGCGGAGCTGTAAAAATATCATTACGTTAACTGTAAAACTCCAATGCGACTATCCATTCAAACTGAATAACAATTACGCTTGAAACATCCAATAAATGATACGATGAGAAAAATTGTTTCACTATTTGTCTTGTTGACAAATAGTGAAACAATTTCTCTTAGTTTACGAAGATAAGGACTGATTTCTCTATGTTAAAAACATGCACTCACTCACACTGCACACTATAAACACTGGGAAATAGTTATTGTAATTTTTATTTTTTTGATAATCAAAGAAATCTACGGCCACGAATTGAATGACAATAATTATTGATCAACCATCATACCGTGGCCGCCGGCAAAATTTGAAATTAAAGTGATCAATGCAGTAGACTAGTAGCCATAAAAAACGAGTACACACACATGAGTGATTCATTAGTAACACCGTAAAGACGTCAGGTTAATGATATCTCAAATGCTTCGAAAACAATTAGCGCCGACGCACGAAAATCTTGAAAAGAATTGACAATTCCAATCGATATCGCGCGGCAGCTATGACAGGTAATGTAATGTACGACAACTAGCGTCAGGTAAAAGGCTAACGTATGATGTTCGATCAATGTATTGAACTTATATTGATAGTAAATATGACAACATTATTATTGAAACATTCTCATACCGCCTCACAACTGATTTTATAAAAATGAATACACAAAAATACAGAATTTTGTAATGGTCACAGAAATTGAAAAATTAGGAACAATAACTATTTAATATTTTTTTAAGGAATTATTGTGATTCGAAAACATATTCAGTGCTGTAGAAAGTGTATTAACCATTTCACCGCGTATGACCGCTAAGCATGTCCTAGCGAACATGCCCTCAGCGCGCGTGACACGTATAGATGTCATGGAAATTTCAAACCTTATATAAGAGCTATCTATTGTGCTAAAATTGTATAACTTGGTAGAAAATATTACTAAATGTATATTTAACCTAATTCAATAGATGGCATTAGTCAAAATAGATTCAATATAGGCTAAAATAATTTATTTCTGGAACACGCCGTGAACATACGTCACCAATGCAAGATGGCCGCCGTTGATTCATGGTGTTTCTCGTAAGAACTGTGCGCCACGTATTTACAAAATATGCATATATTATTATATTATTTGGGATAATGTAAATAAGCGATCGAGTGCGGGTGAAATTGAAATGGTTCCGAGAATTTAATATTATAAGCCATACCACATGGTGGTGGCGCAGTGTTCTCGGTCGCGCGTGGCGGTATTTTGCAATATGGCGACGTCACACCGCAATTGTATGAAGAATGATTATTGTTGAATTAAACCGAAAATACAAGAAATGTATTTTATTATCGAAAAAGTTACTTTGGGTGGCAATTCACCTATTGATTAGTTAAAAAAATATTACAACCTATATTTATAGTCGAAAACGCGATAACAAAATCCGCAAAAAACAGCCGCGTACAGGGCATGTTCGCTAAATTTGGTGACGCGGGCAAAGGGTTAAGAGTATTCGCTGAAAGTATTCATTAAAAAAAATGTTCCATTTTTGGAGGAAAACAAAAACAGTTATGAAATAACGAAAAATGAAAAATAGTTATAAATAATAGACATTGAAATAACGTTCAAATTTGGTCCTCATGTTGACTATTATATCTGTCTGAATTTATTGTAGTTTTCAATAATTTAATGCCTAAAAACAATTCATTTAACTGTCAATTTTTGAAAAATGCATGCATTGGTGACAACTTTTTTATTACTATTTTGATTTAAAAAAATATAGTAAAAATTGAGTTACATTATATATAATAACTGAAGGTATGCTCCTCGTTACGATCGCACAGGCTTACGAGGAATGAAATCGAATTCAGCTGGTAAAAGTTTTTTACGATGTGATGTAATCGAAACGCGGTCTTACCAATCTGAAAGATCTCAAGACGGACAATCCTTGCACTCCTTCGAGACCCAACTCCAGCAGTGATAATGCCACAATGATAAAATCAAAGATATTCCAGCCCTCTTGAAAATAGTATTTGGGACTCATGGCAATCAGTTTGAGCGTCGCTTCGATGGCAAATGTTGCAGTGAAAAACTGAAAGAGAAATAAGACTCTTTAACATTTGATATAATAATATGAACAAATGTAAATTTACTTTTAAGAATTGTATGTTAAATAAAAAAAGGATTTTTTTTTTCAATGAAACAAGAATTTTCAAGTCACTTTGGGATGTTTTTTTCATTAAATTTATACGGGCGTGTTCACTGCTAACTGACCTAGACATATCACTGAAACACGTCAAAAAATCGACGAAGATGACTAATACATCTGCTGTGACATTGTTTCTTAGCTGTTTTGTGTAACATCAACTGCTGCGGGCCAAATATGCGCTCCCGGCTCTCATTGACCATTTTATTGAATGCGTTAACAAGTGCAAGTTCTCTTTAAAGTTGTTCAACGTATCGGTCGATCTATCATTGTATGTCATTGCCGTTTTTATACACGGAGACCGTTACGTACGTGAGGGAATAATTTCACAGAATTAATTGAGCCGAGTGCTTGAATCGATGTAAGGATTCCACTCAAAGTGCGATCAATCAGCTACGTCTACAAAACGAAGACAAATGAAAGAGTTAAAAGTGAGTCAACTTACATAGTTACCGCTCTTCAGAGCCTTTTCCATATCCTTGTTCATATCGTGGTGATCGAGAGCCATGAAAAGGGTGTTAACGACGATACAGAGAGTGATGAAGAGCTCGACGAAGGGATCGAAGACCAGCAGGGCTACGTATTCCTGGAACTTAAGCCAAAACCAGCAGCAGTCCCACACGCAGAAGACGTCGATGCCTTTCATCAGGGCCTCCAGGGCTTTGTCTTTCAACGTAGGCCCGTCTTCATCATCCTCTGTCGGAGGGAAGTAGTATATGGAAACTGCCAATTCCGGTGTATTAATATTGGTTTCACACATACTTTACTATTTTTAAGTGTATCTTATGCACCGCGGTCACATTTAGAGTGTAAATCGGTAGACAAAACTCAAAGACGAGGGGAAGAAACATGTATGATGTGTTTTTGTTTAAAATGAAAGCCTGCTTGCTAAGTAAGCTGAAAAGGTAGGTTATGTAGTACATTTTTTTGTTTGATACATGTTAAATTTAGCGGGCGGCGTGTTTAACTGCTTTAGAAGAAAACGTTACTAATAATAATATAATCTGTGATGGATAAGACAAAAGTATGTAAGTTAATATATTTATTTAAATAAAGCCACTCCAAACAGGACAAGAAAATCATATGTAAAAAATACATCTTCACCTACAATATATTACGACAGATTTCAGTAGAAAATATTTCCAATAAATGATTCCTCATTTTTAAATGATATTTGAATATATTATACCCACCGCTAATAGCTTTCGCACAGATCGAATTGATTAATAATTGAAATTGGAAATTAGGAAAATTGAATTAAACTTAACAAACATTCCACATATTTGTATTCTACAAGTTTTTAAAAATAAATATGCTTTCATTTCACAAATAAAACTCCTCGTTCATCATTGTGAAATTTAAAAAATTAATATAATACAGAATGGATTGAAAAATTGACTATAGAAAGAATATTAAATTATTTTTATAAACGAGTCGCGATAATAGATCCATTACAGAAATATTTAGACAGTAGAATAATCAGACAGTTACACTTTCACTCCCAAAATTATGTGTCTTGAATATGATGTTATGTATTCTTGTGAGTTGTAATATAGTTATAAATTTGATGAATCGTTGACAATCATATATACTTTTGCTTTTTCGGATTTGTGACCAAATAAATATTTAGATACAGACATTTCTATCAGCGGAACTAATGTTTTTCCCTAATGAATTAATATTGATTTTCAAAACAACAAATGAAATGCTTATAATTTTGTACCTCTACATGCAAAATGTACCTTTTACAGTGCATATTATCTTGATCGATTACTTTCTATGCAGCGACATATTCATTTTGATAAAATTCCAAAAAAAACACCAATGTGAATGTAGAAAAATAATTTTAAGTTCATTTTTCAAAGTGAAGACAACATAAAAACATTTCAAAATTACAGCTCAAAAACAATAATTACTTTCAGTGCGGTTTCTATTAATACTGTTTTGCGATGGATAACCCTTTCAGTTCAGTCATATTCAATCGCATACAATTTTATAATACGTATATTTATAATACGTATGATCAATAGATTGGGGAATTAAAATCATTATTTTTTGAGTCCTCAGAGATAAAAATTAACACACATGACTGTAGAATTTGAAGAAAATATATTTTTTTTATATTCTATTTCTTTATTTCTAAAAATCTTTATTCATTACTGAGAAACATATTTCAGAAGGGTTACAGAGAAACACAGTTTCGTATTAAACTTTACATTCATACTTTTTTTGAGCAAAATTATGCTTTTTTTTTAAATAATACCAATGCGTAAATATTTTAAAGTTGAAAGATCATACGAGAAAAACTCGATGAGAACTTTTGTATTGTAAGTCACTCGAGATAAACTCGATGTAAATTGACATCTATATGAAATGTCCGCAGAATGTTCAAAGGCAGATAAAAAAAAAATTAAAATCAATTAAAGATTTAGCTCATTATTGGAACAACAGTTACAGTTTAACGCAGCGTGTTTTACAGGGAATATTCAACAATTTATAATTGCTTAAAATCAGTCAACTTTTCATCAACAAATAAGCGTTGAAAAATGGATATTTGTAGGTATGTTTTTTTTCTCCATTATTTCCTTATAATATTAGTATAGTATTCGGTGACAGCAGAATATTCAATATGTGGAAAGAATTCTCCATTATTTCTGGTGGTTCAATTTTGAAAATGAACTACACTAAAAGAAGAATAATTAAATGCATCCTTCGGAAGCCTCTTAGAATTTTATGCTGAAATTTTAGATAATACTTGTCAATCGATGTTTAAATATCAAAAATTACAATAACGTGCTAGACCTTTTTCTGTGAAGCTGTAAAGAATGATAATCTTTAAAGGAAACAAATCTGTAAATATTACAATAGGTGTCGACTGTGCCGAGACATTTAAATAATAAAAACAATAGGTGATTTAAATATCATGCATATTATTCATTAAATAAATCAACTTAACGTCACACTACTTCAGTAAACTAAAATACCATCAAACATTACTCAAAGAATACACAGTGATACAAGTAAATTCAAAGCATCTAGACCAGCAATACTCAGTTTATTAATACTCATACGTAAATATACAGCATACTATATATAATATAGTGAGATAGCACAAGAGTTCACAAAAATGTATCCAAAATACTCATTCGTTTACGTATTTTTTTGCAAACAATACCAGGTGTTTGTAAAACTAACCGGTGACTATGATTGTTTTCCGCCTTACATAAAATCTGAATGGGCCGCAGGTTGAGTATCGCTGATCTAGACATATTATAATGCAATCTCAGTTAAATTATCTCCAATGTTTTCTTGAGATGTCTTAAACAATATGAAATTATTGTTATTTCAAATTCTTTATGAAATATTTTTTTACGGCTCAATCAACTTGACGCCTTTCAAATTTCTGTCAGTCACGATTTCAACGCATTCATTTTGTAAACCGAGACAACACACTACAGCAGTGCTTCCCAAACTGAGGGCCTTTGCAGAACATGTTTTTTGTTCAGGGATATTTTTTTCAGATTTAAGGTTCAAACAAGTTTGAGAAGCACTGCACTACGGCATGCCGGTGACGGTGCTCAATTAACAGAATAAGGTTCAATTCATAAGCTCGTGATTATTAATTTGTAAAAATTTCAGTGCCGAGAATTCCATGCTTAAAATATATATCGTGATAGTCAATATGAAGCAAAAAAAATCACAATGCCAAATTTAATGTCACCGTTGGTCAAGATTCTCATCTCGTATTCTCCCCGAATCTAATCATTTTGAAATTTATCAATTTTAGTAAAGTATTCTCTTTTAAACCAATACTAAACAATAGAATTGTGGCGATTATTATTATTCATGATAGTCGAGATGCTAACATCTTCTCACAAAGCCCACGATGAAATGAAATGATAGTGGTTTTAAAATTGTTTTCTAAGTACATTCATTTTCACATAAAGAGGGGATAGGAGTGTTGCCAATATTGACGGACACAGTGAAACCTTAATCTTTATCAATTGTTTTCCTGTAGATGATGATTTCGTATTTCATTTCATTGTCTAGAGTCAATCTTCCGCTCACTACCTACTCCTACTCCGATATCACGTTTTGTGAATCTGTGCACTTGCTGAGAATTGTTGATCTGAGTCTTGACTAAAAAAAACTAGTCAATCTGCTGAAATTTGAACGATGCGGATTGGCTGTAATCGGGTATGTGTATAGATAAGCTAAAAACACATTGATGGTGTATGCTCCGTACGCCAAAAAGCGTCAACGGTTCATAACGGAGGAGGGGGGGAACTTATGCCAAAAAGCGTCAGCGGGTCATAAAGTGTTAATCAGAAATTTTGATAATTTGTAGCATTTTCGAAAACTAAATTTGCCATATGTTCTACGGATTCAGCGGTAACTTTGTGGAAGTTCATTTTTAATATAAAATTAAGCTTATGAGCGCTCGAGAAGTGAAGTAAGCCAAGTAGAAAAATGTAATAATTTTTCTATTGGAATTTTGCACAATCGCGTCTTTATTTGGTGTTTTGGTGGATTGCATATTTTTATTTAAGGGAATTAACCCTATTGCATGGTATATTTACTGAAGACACTGCATTTTCATGATATTCTGCGATATGTACAATATTATAACGCATCTAATTTTTTTCCTTTAATACCACTTGGCTGACTTGATACCTCTCAGGGGCTCATTTGATAACTTTGTTATTTCACTTGTGTTACAAAAAAAAAAATCCAATACTCTGTCTGATGATACGAAACACGTGTCACATTTTGTCAGACAACTAGTGGAATAATAAAGATGTTAAATTTAATTTTACATTCAATTTAGCGTTTGGTAAAAACATTTCTCCAAATATATATATAATATACACAAATTCAAAATTGTGCTGAAACCTTTTAAGAGGTTTTTGAAACTAACCATTGTATTTATTCAAGTAGGATTTTTTGAAATTATTATTAACAAAATTTTGAGACGAATCATTTGTTTATGAATTATAAAATAAAATAAAAAAAATATTTTCTAATTTAGGGATGGCGAATACGCGGCACCCGTCCCAAGTAGGGCGCAAGATTTTTTCGATGGCATTTGCATGTTCCCAAAACTCATATTCGCATTCAATCAAATTTCACGGAAACTCTGACATGAAGACAAACAAATAGTTCTTGAACTTTTTTTACATAATTCCTGTTACCGCGTGCCGCTCTGACATTTCAGCTTTGAAACCTAATTTTTATATTTCATAATTCATTGCGTACTGTACGTTTTTGTATTGCTTATTGTGATGATATTTTTTTTTGGTATAATCTCAAAATATATTAAAATAGAAAACTTTATGTAGTTAAGGTTAAACTTCAACGGTGATTTAAGAAAAAAACTAGAAAAGATCGACATAACGTTGTATGACTATCATGTAGCCGAGAATGAAAAATAACATAAACAATATTCTTTGACTTGTAGCCCTCGATTTCTACTAACTATAATGGAGTCATGTGATAGATACCGCTCTCGGTAACTCAAATTTTTTGATATTATGTTTCGAAATGCGCAGTGAGCGCTCACTGTTAATATAGTTACATTATTTATCTGTGTCCATCAACATTTTAATGATGATATGTTTACATTGCCGCAGCGCAAATGAAACTGACCAAGCGAGACGACTACAAAAAATATTGAAAGAGATAGTTCATAAATAAATTTATAATTAGTTAGTTTTGTTTATGTCATTTCATCAGTGATCAGTTTAACTTGTAAGCTATGAGATGACGCTAAGCTCATTGTTTGCACATAAAAATAATAGGATAACTGCTCAAAACTAAAATTCTGAAACAAAGGAAATAACTTTTCTAAAAATTCGTTAGTGGTACGAAGATTATTCAATTTTATTATCTACATTCTCCACAAAAATGTATTTTATAATTTTGCAATCAGCAGACTCCCACTCGAACGGCACATACAATAAATAAACAGATTCCGGTTAATCCACACAAATATAATCTCTTGTCGATTAATTCAGAAGTGTTTAAAGTGTGCCAGGATTAATTTTGGACTCCCTTTCAATTGCTAATTTACTCAATTTAACTTCTCGGGCTTCTAATAGGAAGGGGTTTTTAAATAGTATTTATATATATGTGCGTATATATAAAAAAATAAAACAATAGAAAACTTGACAAACACCCAGGCAACAAGAAGATCATTGTTAATTAAATTTCGAGTGGTTTTGACACTGGATAAATGATATGGTTATAATTACGTATATTATATTTTTATTTTGCATTATTGTCCGAACAATTATTCTCTAAAACAAGTGTGGGTTATTTAAAATTGATTATAACCAAGACAGCCATATTTACATGTTTCAAAACTACTTTCTGGGCTAAGTTATAATTGAAATTTAATTGAATTTGATTCATGACATACTTAAAAATATAGTAATAATGAGTTAATAAGTAAAGCGATATAACCGATTAGACTTAAACAATTAGATCGAGTAAATGTACATACAGAAAATACAGGCACCGCAACCCGAGAACTGCAAGGTTCTAAGTATCAATTTTTGGCAAAAAAGGTAACAATGAATACCAATGATGGTACTCGGCAGACTGCCTCATTTTTACTTTAGTTTTCCGAAAAATCTACACATAGAACAATGCAGTACTCCGGTCACAATATGTAAAGAATCTAATTCGTTTTTAAAAAAAATATCTATAATTAAACGAAAAACAATCAATAACATTAACAGCACACAATACAGGACTGTAATGAATTTCTTTTGACAATCATGACAGCATATAAAATTTGTATAGTAAACATTTCATAGACATCAAGCAAATAAATGTGATGAATTTGACAATGAGAGCGAAAACAACTATAAAATGAGATATGCAGTGAAACGTATTTTGTATTTACCTCCTTGTTCACTAGTTCGACTCTGCCTTCCGGCTGCTTGTTCTATTATATCGTTTAAGACCATGACATCTGAAACACAATGCCAAATCTTGGATATCACAAATTCATTAATTGATATATCGATTTATAAAAGTGTCCGTACTAGGATTCGTCACTGTGGCTAACTGCAAATAAATTAATGCCACCTTTCACAGGCCTAAAGTTATGACCTAATGAGTTGCACTATACACATTTGTACTTTCAATATATGTACTTCTAAAAATCATATATGTATAAGGTTTTATTTTTCGAAGAAATTCGCAGTCTGCTGTCGTACTAATACCGTACATTAATACCAGCATTAATAAAGTTAATTAAACACTAAGCAATGTTATATTATCTTTGCCAATGCTGACTCGAGTAATTTTATAGTTTCAAAGTTCCAATGAATACATTTCATAGGGGGTCTGCAAACACACTCCAATGCCACAATCCAGCGGTGAGTTGTTGGCGCTTTTTTTTGTTCCTTATCAATATATATTGTGCGATCGATATCTCACCTTTCATGTCTACCACAGTTTGTTGTTGAGCTGGTTCAATGAACGGATTGTCATTTGAATGCTTGAGCACTTTACCGGCTTCGTCGGTACATTCTGAACTCATTTCCTGAAAATAAAGACGAGGGAATTTCAATTCATCAACTATGACAGACTATAAACTGTCGCTGGATTATCATTAGAATCATAAATGTGAACATAAAATTATATTTTAATATTAAATAAGTCTTCATTAAATAAAAACTCCTGTGTTGCAATTGAAATATTTTAATGCTTCATTTTAACTGTTAAGGGTCATTAAAAGGTTCAAATTATGCAACAGTGACTTCTTTTAATGAAAAAAATAGTAAACCGTTTTTTCTACAAAATTAATTTATGAAAATTTAACTAGCCTCTAAATCTTTTAACAGTATGTTGCTATCGAGTGAATGTCAAAGAATAAAAATGTTAAAAGAGATTTAGCAGCATTTCGCCTTTTCTTACCGTAAATATTTGATATAATTTAATAATATTTTTATTCAAAGCACCGTCAACATTTCATTTGTCAGATGCATAGCGTATTAGTGTCTGCTGTGTTGACATGTACTTTTTACGATAATTAAATAAATTAAATATTTTTTTTTTTTAATAAAACAGGTTTTGAAATTAATTGGGGCTTTTAAATTGAGATAAGCTAATTTATTGTAAAAAAATATATATATTAATGTTTGCACGCCACTGGCCGCACTATACATTAGATCAGTGGTTTCCAAGCTTTATATTACTGCGCCTCCCTTTGAAGAAAAAAATGTCTTCGGGCCTCCCCATCTTTTATTTCATATTGTAATAACAACACGTTTTAAAGGGTAAATAAATATTTTGGACTGTTCGCGCCTCCCAGGTTGGAAATCACTGCGTCAGATGGTTGTTTGGAATACATCAATCAAATATGAAATTTTAAAAAATCTAGTTGGATGGATTTTATTAGATGCATAAAGTTTATTCATTCATAGATGTCACTGTTTCGGAATCTAAGCCTTATCACTCCCCCTTAAAAAAAACTTGTTAAAACTCTACAACATTATTTAGAATTATTGGAAATTCAGCATTATCAATGTAAATAGGACACTAAATATACAAGTTGCTCTACGAGAACTACTTGTTACTCTGCCTTTCGAAAGGAGAAAGAATGGAAGAATGTGTCTAGGACAGGACTGGTGATCAGTTAGTCGTTCTGGATACGCCCCATTTTTAAGATCGAGTGGATGGGAGTGAATTCCTCCAATTCCCAGGAAATAGATCCGTAAATCGATTTATGAAAGTGACCGTACCGAGAAACAAACTCGCAAACATTGCAACCGAAGCCAACGGTGCGGACTGAAGGCACCACACATCGACAATCGAACTGCGTTCATAGCAGTTATTTATAACTGTGAATTCATTCAATTTCAGGTATATTATAATAATATCTTAGATAGATTATCTCGAGCCAGTCGTTCGTCAAATAAATACTTGCACTTACATATTCCCTGAGTGGCGGTTTGTGGTTCGTATCCTGATAGGGGTGTCCGTTTGGATGGCAGGTGAGACTCTGATTTCTACTCGATCGACCCCGCAACCGGGATTCTTTCGTCTGAGGCACCTGTTTTCCACCCAGACCGCCCAACAGGTCTCCGTGTGAAGTGTAAGATATCCGCGACTGATGTGATGTGTATGAAGAATGACGAGAACCTAAACATTCAACATATTATAATTAGGGAATCCAATCCCGAGCCAAAATGTTGATTCCGGGATTTCGGCATTAGAATTTTTCAATCCCGGGATCCCGGGACTGGTCCCGAAATAATTTTCATTAAAATACGTTTTTTTAAGAAATAAAAATTGATGATATTGGCCAAAAATAAATAAATAAATTTATTCTTTATTATATTATATAACCAGCTGGAGGCTCTCTTAATCTCAGCTATTCGCGATGAACAGGTGAAAGTGTGGACTTTTTAATTACTCGTAAAAAAAATGCGCCATAATTATTAAACGAACTTAATATGCATACCTTATGTAAAAATACGCAATATAACTTAAAATAATTACGAAGAGTTCTAAAATTGTCGTGTACATACATTCTTAATAATTTTATTGGAGTAAATAGATGTAATTTAAATATTATTTTTAAATAAACCCGAAGTACCAAAGCATCAATTGTTTTGCAATTTAGTCTAAAGTTTCGGTTTACAGTTGAAAATTGATATTTAAGAACAATAGAAAAATAAGTCTCGCAAACCAAACATGTGCAATAAATATCTATCTGATAACATTCATCAAAGTCAAAACACTGAAATATTGAAATGTGAAGCTTAAAAATAACGAACAATAAAAAAAGTAATCACTGTTGTCAAATGCATTAAAATACATTTCACTAATATACGTTGAAAAAATTCAATAGGTATCAAATTACATTATCTTGCAATAACTCTTGTAGTAAATCTAATCGCAAAGAATTTAAATTGGGCATCGTTTATTGCATATACGTGAACTGCCGACTTGAAAACCAGCACGTTTCTGTATTAAAACCAATCCCGAAAAATTCGGGATCATGTCTTCTAATCCCGGGATTGAAATGTATCGAAAACTGTACGGGATCCCGGGATTGGATTCCCTAATTATAATGTATGTCTGAAACGGTTCGATGTCAATAATTAATATGCCTTCGAAATTAGGTCACGTTTTCAATTAAATACCTGTAAATAAGAATCATAATTTCAAACTTTCCAAGATCTGGTCAAGCTTCTATAATATTTAATTTTTCACTTTACCGACCGCAAATTCGCAGCATCATAAATCAAAAAACATGCAAGCAATTGTATTTATTCAATGAAATTACTAATTTTGACAGTTGCTTTGTGAAAATACATTTATAATTTCAATGTTTCGATTTCGATCGAGTTTCAATTTGCATCAATCGATAATTCTTTCAAGTGGTCAATCGGCACTCTTTTGTTTCAATCGGGGAAAAATGAAGCATTTTCCCAAATATTACAAACTCAATGCAAACTTTACAATCGAACGGTGCAATCAAAATTCAAGCTATCTGTGAATGCTACAAACCTATGTACAATATGAATCACTCAAATCTTTGAAAACTTTCAACCGTGTCCTACGGATGTATTCAGTATCAAACGGACCAGACAATAAGACACATCAATGAAAACGAAAATAAGTTGGGAAGATAAGAGAAAAGTTTTCCACCACCGAAATCGGTGCGGGCTGTTTTTTTTATAATGTCGAAATTTTAATAAATTATTTAAATCCAAATAGGCGATTGCGTCATTGTACAAACTACAAAATATGAATTGGCTCTTATTTCACAAATATATTGCATGAACAATTAAATCACAAACGGTAGTGTTATTTTAACACTTGCGAAAGGTGTTGAATAACTTTATTTTAGTAAAAATGACTTCAACAAAGTTAAGAAACATTAACACAGATAAATTCTAAAAAAGTAAAAGTTATTGTTTAAAGGGTTTCTCAACCGGGAGCTAGGTGTTCTCCCTGAATTCTGGAATAGCTGGAAGAGCTAAAAAAATATAACGTCTCGTTCCGCTTTGTTTCGGGAAATCCGTGAATTCTTGGGTAAAATCTGCCACCGATCAAATTTTTTTCAGAATTAAAATCTTTCAACTTGTCGCGAAACTTATATGCTTTTATAAAAAACGAATACGGGAGCCACGAAAAAAATTTGATACTCAAAAGAAGCCACGGGCCAAAAAGCTTGAGAAACTATGGTTTAAATGACAAGTATGCTATTTCGAGATTTGAATGATTACGAAGAGTGTGACTAAATTTAATATTGAATGAACCGACTAGCTCAGCCGCGGTGAACCTTCCCTTCTGGTTGTGTCCACGCAGGTGCTGTGTTACATCTAGAAATATCCATAATTCTGTGATATTTGACACCCTACTAAAAAAAGAGTTACATTCAAAAGAAAAAACAAACAATTCTTTATTCAAACATATATTTTTTTTTCAATAGAAAAATAGTATTTCGTGCGATACACGCCGAGCACGCGCTACTAACTTCATATGTTAGTTTATTTTATTAGTTTTAATATTATCTAACGCTAAAACGTACAGGAAAAAATTACGAACTGGGTCATTGTTAGATTTTTCAGATGTAAAGTTTATACTAATCGAGTGTGAGTGTGAGTGCAGCGCTCATCAAATTTTCTCGGGCAAAGATCGTTCGTAAACGACGCACGTCACTCGGGTGTCACGGGTTCACGTCATTTGACTAGCGTGCGGTCCGATGGTATAATATTGTGGTCCGAATGATAATAACTACACATATAATACAAAAATAATATTTTAATTAAAATATGATTACTGATCTACATAGCTCAATGATAGAGAATATTTTTTACTGTCTTTGAAATCGGTATAAATGGTGACATGCAGTGCTATGAAAAGTTGTTATATTCACAAAATATCCAAAAACCCAGACAGCTGTTTCAATATGTCGAGTTGACGGAGTGAGTCGAGTAGCAGCCCCATCTCGGGTATCATTTGTCGTTAGGTATGTATAAAAAAACATTTTTACCTATCTTCCTATTTTATTATATGCCGGTTCATTGAAAAATATAAATTGTTATTATCAATGAACACTACAAAATCAGGGAAACTAATTAATAATCCTTTTCTATTCTAAGACTGAGAGCACGTAACCGATTGAATAATCGACAAAATAATAAAAAAGAGGAAACACATCGTAATCGCTTTCGTATCTGCGACTAGCGAAATACCATTTAATTGTTAAGAGACAGCTGACATCTCTTTCTGAAAGTCAGTACTGCATATTTACGAGGAATTGTATAGACTCGTCGACACTGATGTCAGCAAAGCCGACCGAATTTAAAAACAATAGTAATAAAATAAATGTACAACGCAAGGTATGCGTTGCGCTCACCTCGTCGCGACAGCAGTGTTAGTTACGTGCACGGAACTAGTTAAATACAATATCTCACAGACACTTTTTATTTACAATTAATTTGAATACAATTTGGTAAAATGACACCAAAATTTAGTTCAACAATATTATTTTGAAATATGATTTACAACAACTGCTGTTGGATCAAAACTCAAAATTTGTTTACCAACATATATATAAAAAAAAACAATGCATACAATCATTATTCTGTACAAGTTTTAGTTTCGTTCACTCACTAGATTAGTCTACGATACGAGCTTAGCTGCAATAATTTGAAATAATTAAAGAGAAGTCAAAGCCGCTCAGATTATTTGCGAATGCAACTGTTCATTCAATGGGTATGAAGATGAATTTGATAATGAGATTGTCACAATGAGCGGTGTATTAAAACTAACCTAAATTAGCATAATACACAGGAACAATGATGGCACCGTTTTCTTCCGACATGGGCGTGACAGCGTTGGAGTCGTCCGCGTAAGGGAGATGCTCCTGAGCATCCAAGTAGGTGGACAGGACTAGGGGCTTCCTGTCGGCACCGGGCGGAACCAGCCGCCCTCTGCCGTTTCTCAGAGTCAGCTGATGCGATCCTCTCGACCCGCGCCTCAGGTTAAACGGGGAACCGGGCAGCGACAGACTCGCCTGTAACACAGAGACAGCCCGCCTGATGCCACTTCGCTCCGGTTACAAATTTATACATACCGTAGATCTCATTAATACTGTACATATAAATTTGTATAAATTTATAAAATAAACCTTACGGATTACAATCGCAGAATATAAAAAAAAACCAGGATCAAGCCATTGAAAATTTTGATTTCATTGAGAATTTTGAATTCATATAACTTTAATATAATTACGCAATTTGGCTATCCAATTATTTTTGTATATTCTGCGATATTATTCTAAATACAGATAGCATTATTTATAAAATTTATTCTTAAATATCAAAGAAGCAGTTGCAGCCTTTTACAATTTTTTCTTTTTACTTTTATAGTCTCGAACAATTTATAAACTTTTACATTTTGAATGTATTCAGCGGTAACTTAGTGGAAAGTCATTTTTAACAACAAAAGAAAAATTATATCTTTTTCATAGAACTAGCTGGAAAATTGTAAAGTTATCACTACTTTTTTATTATTTTGAGTAAACTATTATTTTTTAAATTTGTACAACTTTTCAATATGAAGTGACTGTGCATCTTATTCTATATTTTAGGTATAGAACATGCGTAAGATGTCAATTAATATGTTTTAATTTTAAGTAAAACATTTGCTTTGTCGGTCTTTGTGCTTCACGGTTTCTACTTCCCATATGTTTAATTTAATATTCCGTTTATTACAATACCAGCTTCAATTTTCTTTTTCTAAATACACACGCAGTGAGGGGAATGTTATAAATTATTTTATCATTTATACAATATTGTCTCGACAGAATTTATAATCTTATTTGTTATATTATCCAGGGTATTCGACTCAAACATAATTGACTGCACAGAACATTCAAAATTATTCAAAGAAACACTCTGGCACACGAACTGTTATCGACTTTACTAACACCTGCGCGCTATTGATATGATCTAAAACAATAACCTATCACTGAGACGTGATAGTGAATAAAAAATTTAACCGTATTTTCAACCCATTCAAAACATTTCACATATGATTGATATCATTCTTAACTTTCAAGCATTCAGTAAAACGGTTCACAGTATCTTTCGAATATTTTTATTTTTGGAAACATGCAGAATGGTGCAGAAAAATCCGAAACGCATGTGGCTTTTTTAAAAACTGCAAACGAGCTTATAATTAAAACAATCTAACAGAGAACGACACCGATGTATGAGGTTAAATCTTCACATATCTATGCCGGCGAATTTTCCTGGCAGAAGGCATAATAAACCTTGTTTTTAGTTCCGTATTTAGATACTCTTTCAGGATGAAGAACCTTCAAATCAGAGACAGATTTTTGATAAAAATTACACGTAAAAGTGGTAATTTATTCGAATTCCAAGATACACAACATTAACTGTTAATGCGAGCGGCCGCAAGATAGATAAAGATATGACAGACTACTGCCGAAGAGCGCTAAGAAGTCACAGCACCGATGAGAATATCGATGAACAGAGAAGCAACATTGAGTTTACAAAGAATGAGCATTATTTGATACGCGTTTGAGCACTCCGGTTTATGTTGCACATTCCGCATGCTCCATATAATATTATGCACCATTCTACACGTTCTTTTTGAAGAACTTTATGAAACAAATCTTAAAAAGCTTTTTCAAACGTAAATACGACACTAATGAAGCGACTATCATTCTGTCACGCAGCATACTCAACGTTTGTACATTATATCTTTCCACCGATGCTACGCTGAACACGTGTTTCACGTATTTCAATTTTTTACACTGCAGTGACTCGTTTGATATTATTTTGCGAGTATTCTGCTCGTAAAAAAATTGAGATTCCACCGCATTCAGAGCCGACCGGAAAATTTTTAATTCAATCATGCGTTCGTACTTTACAAATACTTCTCAAAATATTACCATAACTTTCCAGCGAATAACATATCGTGCAAATTGGGATTGCCAATAGTTTATATTGATCGTGCAAGAGGATGTGAGGGCGTCGTATCTTCCATTATATTTCTAGATATATATATAACTTATTCAAAATACTCTGTACATAATTATTTATCATATAATATTTTTTTGATGTCACATTCCTGCAAATGTTAAATTTGTTTACAATTATTATTTCTTCTAATCTAGATAGAAAATTTTTGTTCAAAACCTACCTTTGACGGTGATAACCTTCATCTAATGATATACCCGATTATGTAACTAGGAAAGATATTAAAATTAATAAAATCTTCTCCAGAAGATCGTACCGTTTAAAAAATCTTTCACGACTCACTTCGGTGACGCTATAAGTCCTGAATGACTTTTCGGAAAATTAATGGTAAATTTTGCTGTCCAATTTGAAAAGTACACTGTTGCCGGGAAGTGTCGAGCGTTTCTGATAATAGCGAATATGAGTTATTATATACTGAATAATTTTATACCATCGCACCTCGGAGAATATCATATAAGATTATACTGCAATGCATGGGTTCCCGACTATTTCTAACCGGTCTCGACACTCTGTTATAGGAGCCAAATTTCCCTCACCCAACCGATACGTTTTAAGAAGCTGGTGATAGGAGGATAACAATGAAATTAGGTTTCAGATACTTATTTGCAAGCAATTGTAAAAGAAAGATTTAAATAGAAGATTTGTATGTAAAAAAAAGTCTTAGAATACATGACCCATCTCAATGGCAATATGTGTTTTCTTACACAAATTTTGAATAGACTTCTTCGAGAGAGCGGCTTGTTTTTATTCATTTTTTCTTTCAGAAAACACTTCTGTTATTGAAACATTAAGATACTGATGAAAAATACATTTTTATCATATTTTTGTGGATTTTGGATCATAGCTTTATTTCTAATTGATTTAGTATCCCTAGGGATCACTGCGCAACCTTCTGCGGAATCACAACTCGACGGCTGGGAACCCGGTTTGCAAAGCACGGTAGCTATAATTTTAATGACAATCATTTTTCTAGGGAGTCCGCCCAATCTTTTTTAATAATAATTTAAAGTTTAGAGTGATTGGTCATATTTAACTAAATATATATTTTTTCACCCTGCAAGCGAGCGGTTTACAAACAGACATCACCAAAAACGTTTGATACGCGGACGTCCTCGACTTACGTACTTTGGTTCTTGAAAATGTGTATGAACGTTGAATGTTAACAAATAGACCAATGTTAAAATAACATTAGAAATGGAAATTAAAAATATTTTTTCAATCTTTGTCTTAACTCGAATATCTCGTGCTCAACACGCCAGTTACGAGTTAACTTGTCAATAACTAATAAAATTGATAATTGCAAATTATAGCCGGCGTGCTAGGTAATTACTTACCTTTTTCTACGGCAGCTAAAAGGCTAATAAACTAATCAAGCCCTACTTGGAAATCTTTTTGATGGCAATTCTCAACGTTATTAATTATCGATTACCAAATATTATCTTTTCGCGCTTCACTGCGCAATGTTTTTTGAAGCAATCTGTGAAGAAGAATTCTTTATTCATAATCTTGTTTTTTAAAATAAAATATAAGCAGGCTTAAGTCGTACCAAAATTTTTTCATCGTCGGATTCAATCGTACAAAGGTCACAAGAACTTTATATCTTTTTGTCCACATCGAAAAACGATTCATCTGTATCTTAAGCCGACATATGTACACATATGACTGGGTACTCACAATTGACAAAAATCTATATTTTAATTGCGGTGCGAAATCACGAAGCACACACGTAAAAATAGAACTTACGAAAGTCGAGGACTGCCTGTAAATACGTAGCGACTCATTTGTCACGTATGACTACCGGGTCAATCTTTTAAAACTACACAGTGATGTAGAATTATTTGAGGTTAAATGGCAAGTGTGGTATAACTTTATTAAGTCTGTACTTATAGAGAAATATCTTTAACGATTCGAATAGAGCTCGCAACACTCACTTCTGTGGCAAACACGTGTACGTATATTTTATCAAATTGTAAAATATCATCCAGTTTTAATTTCTTCAAATAATTTCGAGGTTTCTGATTCATCACCTTCTGGAGACATTTTAAAAAAACAATGCACAACTGATAGAAATAAAAAATGGTATAAAAACGAATTTAAGGTCTGATAATCCAGTCAAATACATGCAAAAGTGTTTCAAATCATTGAAACATTGTCTACGCATGAATCTCATGAAAATCTATTACAAGCTTGTATAAGGAGTCATTCCATATGAAGATTCAAATGCCCTTTTAAGATGATATCAACTATAATAATATATTTGTCAACGGACAGAAATCAAAGCACTCTAAGCAGACAGATGTTACGTATGAAACATATAAATTTACAACAATTATATCGATGTTGGCCTAGAACACAAATGTTCATGTTTGCAATTCTCCATTTCTTCATTTTGAGACTACTTTAAAACATATATATCTATCCGTCCCACTTTGGTAAAAGCAAATTTGTAATTTTATCATTCAAATGATAAAAATTGTGATGGAAAACATAAATATAAACGGAAGTTAATTATTTATATAATTATAAATGGTTACTTTTCATTTCAAATGGCAACGTTATCGATTTGAATTTAATATTATCTACTTAACATTGTAGCTTGTATTGCCATTCTGGGTATTATATTTTGACCTGGCAATTACAAATTTACTGTTATTTAACACCTTTTAAAAAAAGTATTGTAATTGAAAAAATGACATCACTGCTCTGCCAAAGAGGTACAGATATATCATCAAAAGAATTTAAACAATAATCGGTGGATACGTTGAAACATCACCACATAAAAATTATTGTATGCTGGTATGCAAATATTGATTGAAAGATGTAAACAAATGTTCAACTGTTTCAAAAACTGTAGTGCATAACACCATGCTATCACTTTTATATCATTATAGAAGGTGAATTTTTGAAAAATGTATCTGAATGTTATTATGTAAGTTATGACACTTTTTTTTTTTCTTTTTTTTTTTTTTTTTAATTTATGTTTTTATCAAGGTGCAAAACCTTGATAAATAAATAAAAATATTATCGTTTTAAAGTAGACTCAATACTATTTGAAAACATTAAAGATTTAATTATCATAATGTGTAGAAAGAATACAATCTGTTATTTTTTTAAATACAATATTAAAAAGGCATTTTTTCTGAAGGAATTTGATGAAATTTTAAATTACCAAAATTCTCAGAATTGGACAGATTTATTTTTTAGGTCATTAAAATTTGAGGAAAATCCCTAATGAGAAGTGAATGTACTATATTCGATACAAAAATAAAAAAATAATTCTCTTCAATTTGAGAAATAGGAAAAGCGGACAACAATATAATATCAAGTGTAGTGAATGAATGAATGAATTCGTGGAATATGAAGGAATGTTTGATGTTTATATGATTTATTTGCGTAGTGTTTTTTAAAAACTTGCTAGTGTTAGTGTGTAAATAAGAATAAAAGTAAGCTGGGATATGATAATATATGTTTGTATGCTAAAATCAATTACGTGATATCTACACAACTTTAGTAAAATTAGATGCTTCGGTGAAATGAATTTTTAACTGGGGAAATGCAATAAGACTTCTGTAAAAAAATTGTATCGATTTACAAATAAAGATAGTAGATAAGAGCTATAAAATTTTACACGGAAACATTCTAATTCATGTCGTATATGTTTTAACAATTAGTTGTTTAAAAAGTGTAACAGTTTTAATCTCTTGCAAAATATCGGATTGAATTCATTGTGACATTTTCATGTGTAAAAATAAGTAAGTACCAATTGTTAATAGGAGCGACTCACTTTACACGGTAAGACGGTGTATAAAAAGAGATACCCGCATTTCTGAGTAGGCAGCACGATGTATAAAAAAGCGTTATATAATGTTTCGTTATGCGTGAGCTAGTCCAACCTTAGACATCCTTACAGATATCGTTGTACCTACATTAATGCCAAGAAATCAATCGGAGACATTTTATTTTTGTATGTATGTTAAGTGGATTGTTAAGTTTATGAGAGATTTTGAAAGTAGAAAGATTACCAAAATTATTTACGATGTAATGTTCGAGAACATTAAATTTACAGACGCCAAAAATAGTGAAAATGTTATAATTCATAATTCTTCAATAGTAGTTAATATATTGAGTTACATTTGAATTAATCATTTTGGTTTGCTACTTGTAACGATAGCGCAGCGAATGTGAAATGTAACAGTCTGTTTTAAAATTTACAATAATCGATTGAACAGTGATAAACTATCGGCAATATGCGTAAAAATAATCGATACCTAATCAAAGATTTGTGAATCACTTACCATGTTATAAACGCCAAAAAACGAGGCATTTTCTTACAACAGAGAACAGAATGCAAATTGAGACATGACAGCAATCTCTAAATTACTATATACAGAAATAGCATTCAATAAAAACCTTATTTTGATATGAAATAACACACTAGATCAGCGTTTCCCAACCTTGTTCATCTGAAAATCCTGATTCGCGCATGTACGTTGTATCAAAGGGCAGTAGTACTTTCAGTGATTCGTTTACTATTATTGGCTTTTCATTTTTTAAATTTCAACCAGAATGTGCACAAATTGCTTTTGCTAAAATCGTAGCGGAGTGTCTCGTCATTTTCTATTTCAATAAATTGTTCTTCTAGTTTATTAATCCTTACAAAATCTTCATGCAAGTCGTTTTCATCACATCAAAGTAAATTGCATACAATTCAATATTTTTTCGAGAACATAAAAGCTAGCAAGAATATTATGCGAACCACTAAATGTGCCAATCTACCCAATTTTGGGTCGCAACCCATAAGTTAGGAACCGCTGTTCTAGATAGAATGTTTTTGATATTGCGTCGGTTGTCAAATATTTTGTTTTCAATTTTGGTTTGAATGATTTTGAATTATATTTTGGCAGCAAAAAAAATATTTACCAATATTACCAAACAAATAACAAATATTTTTGAGATTCGTCATTGTATGTCTCGGATGCATCCGAAGGATCAGAATCAGAAACCTTAAAGATTCTGAAAAAGTACCTATAGAAGGGACGGACAGTGCAATATAAAGCGAGTCGTATGTTATATAAGTTGACTGAAAGTGAAAATATTGAATAAACAGTAATTATTTTTTAAAAAAGTGTGTATTTAAATAGGTGCCGACATTACTCTACCGCATTCTTAAATTTTTGTCAATTTGTCAAAATAATCATTGCGTCGTAATGTCAGAATATGAGAATATGATATCAAAACTGTCACCTGTGAATTGCATAGATTACATAAACAGAATAAGCTTGTCGAGGTGAACGTAGTTTGTCGAAATACTTGTTCACCGGTAATCCGATGGGATAGAAAATTGTAAATTGTATTAATCGTGAGAGTCAGTTCGCTGTATGTTTTTTGATGAATAAACTACGTTTTTCATTTCATTCCAAGCAGTACGTCATTTACATTCAATATTGCATTCAACAGCATGCTTGCAGAAAAACAGAAAAAGGATTGAAAAAATTTAAAACAGCCTTTTTTGTTTTAGTGCATATTTTACTTTTCGAAAATTGATTACTCATCAAAGATCTTGTGTACTTTAAAATACTCGCATAATGAGAATTTATGAGAAGCATATATTTAATAATAAACTATTATTGTCTACGGTCACTGTAAAACTAATTTCTGTCTTCAATATTCAATATAATTAAAGCAATTGAACATATCTCATCAACACATTGAAATATGAGACTGATAAACGATCTTCTGCTGTTTTGATAAAAGTATAAATAAATATTTATTTTTCAGCAAGAATTAAAGAGAAAGTCACTGAAAAAATGCAAGATTTACTTATTTTTATTTAAAATAGAAGGTAAGAAATAAAAATGATTCAAATAATAGATAGGTTACGAGAAATCAAATATGAGTATTTCACATCCAATTGGGTATTAATGTAAGTAGTAAAATGTTCCTGTGGTGGGTGTTAAATGTGTGTCATTTAAATTGTAAATATTTTTTATTAGATATTTTAAGTTGTTCCATACACTATCGCTGGGTCTACGGAGCAAACAAGCTTAGCTTTTTAGATAGGATAAAACTATGCCAGCAACAGTGAACGATGATTTTTTAATGCTGCATTTTTTTTTATTAGTCGACAGAACTAACGACGAGGGCGTTATTCCAAAATAGTAATTGACTAAAAAAATAATTCCTTAACCAAATACATTATTATTTGATTGCCTACGTACCAATCAAACAATAATCTGACAACGGAAGACCAAGCTCGGATATTTTCAATACCACTTCAGACAACTGACTCTGCAGAGAGAGTCGATTGCCAAAAAAAATAGAAAAAAATTGCCGTCAGCGACAAATGAGTACAGCGAAAGGGCCAGAGGATTTTGACCAGTGGATTAATCCACTTTCGCTCAGCTGAGGTGATTAATTATCTTTAAACTACACACAGAGGGAGAGAGATAACCTCTACAATAATATTATTTTACAATTCTATATCACGTGATGGCTCAGAGACAGCACTACACCGCTGATTATAGTATTTACACATATAAAACAGGTAAATACAGAATATAAAAATTAAATTACATTAAAACTAGCTGAATAATTGTCGCACGCTGCGATATGCCATTGGATGTCCATATTGTTAGACTAGAATGAATACCTTAAAGTTCTCTGAGCCCCAACTAATAATTGGAAATTTTTGATATCTATATGACTGTTTTTACATTTGACGGTGTTTTTGTTTACTGTGTGGGGGAGGGGGAGTAATATTTTTTTTACCGCGGTGGTACTGCATGAGACTGTATTATGGGTTTGTACTATATGGAACTGACTTTTTCCCCATTTTATCTAGTGATGCTAATAATATGTATAATGTAATCATTGCTGTATTAAAATAGCATCTTTTTTTATTTCAATCGACAAGATTCCAATTTAATTTCAGAGAGATACGGTTTCACTTTTAATTTTTTAATATGTGTGTAATATAATCATACTAGGTATACCGAGCAATAATTTTTATGATCTGAGTAATTTATTTCCATTATAAACAATATCCAGAATTGTGGGAAAATGACATTTTCTCGGTTTTGTAATCTAAGTCTGTGTATTTATGTCACATCTACATTCAATACATTATAGTGTTTGAAACATAAAATCGTCAATTACTAGAAATGAGATATGACAGATGTTTGAACAAGATAATTTTAATAATAAACCTATCAAAAAAGACATCCAGATGTGACATCAGACAATAAAACATACCATAAAGTGTGCTCGCTGTCATAAATGATTTTTTCAAGAATGCAGTTAAAATTTTTGTAAAAACTCGAAGTATCTATTACACACAGCTCTTTATTTACACGATTGAAATGGCATCGTCCACTAAAAAAAACGACTACTATATTTTGAAACAAATTATTTTTCCTATCGCGATTTCCAGAAACAAAAACATGAATGCGAATAGCGGATGATCTAATAACAAGAAATTCAACAACGCAATTAAGTAAAAGCTTCATTAAGCACGTCAGAAACTTCTAGCTATGAAAGCACCTCATATAAATAGTATTTTGTGTAATTTACTTACTACTGAGTCTTCATTATCACCATGTTTTACACGATTTTCTATACTAAATGTTATTCTTTTTCCAAATAACACTGTTTCATAAATTCAGAGAACCAATCTTCAATTTTTCTATGAATTACATCACTTGTTTTACACGGTTCTTTCAGGAACATATCTACCGTGTAAAAAAGTCTAATGTATATGTATAATAGAAATTAAAAAAAAAGTGCAATTCAGACTCCGGCATTAAAAAATGGTCTGACTCAGACATTGATTTGAAAAAGATAATTGTACACCATAAAAAAAGGCTATCCAAAGTTTTTGCTCATTTTTTGTATTTTGATTTAACATAATGAAAAATTCAGAGTCACCCGTTCTTTATGACTCCGACTCCACAGGCTCGGTTATTAAAGACAGTTAGCAAATTATAAAAGACATTTAAAAAAAAATACAGTAATTAATTAAATAAATTTAGAGACACACGCAGTGGGTAGTGAATTATTGCCCTTTTATCTCTCTAATAGTAGACGCGAGATCACCCTTGCATATTGAGCTCATAAATATTTAATTTTAATAATTGTTTATCAGCCCTCAACAATCTTTGAGCTAATCACGAGCGAGTTCCCTCAGTACTTTTTGTCTTTTCTTTCTAGTTTGAGATATACTCTATTTCATTACAGCAAGAATTTGTCTTTGTCTTGTCATATCACTGTTAAGCGAAAGAAGTTGAATCATGTATCTAACGATGAACTGTGAATAATCGTAAGCGCCTTCAGCTTACTTTTTCAGAACCTTTTCAATAAAAGTATGCAGTATCTGCATCAGTATTGTACGTGTGATGTGATGTGAGTGTTGAGGTGTGCGAATGCGGGTGAGGCGTGAGCATGCGCGTACTTACCGCGCTCACCTTCCGCCCGGGCGGCTGCTGATGGTAGTGTTGCGGCTGAGACTGCTGCGTCTGCTGTTGCTGCTGCTGTTGCATTAACTGTTGCTGGTGTAGTTGATGGTGTTGGTGGTGGTGTTCGCTCACCGACTCGACCCCTTCGCTGCGCATGGACATCTTCTCCCGGTTGTTGTCGTCGTTGCCCTTTTCCTGCCCCACGAAGAGCTCGTAACTGTGACAGGAGAAATCCGAAGGGGACTTGGCCATCGGCCCCAGCTCTGCGGCTGCCGCAGCGGCCGCCGCCGCAGCCGCATTTTGCGCGTGAGCTTCCAGCTTCGCCGCTCGAGCCGCCGCTGCTTCTTCTGCTTCCTATGATTGTAAGGCAAAAAGACTTGTCAAACAGTATTTAAAAACATTTACATATGTTTTCATTACTACCATAACCCGCGACCCACGCACTCGTACAAAGTTTCCCAAGACTAATTCTCAATACTTGCCAGTGAGAAGCGAATCGTTATTTATTTGGCTAATCTAATTCCAGGTTGTATTTTTAACATCGAAAATATGTCGACACATTGTCTGCAGTGCAAGTGTAGTCAATTTTTATAGCATACAATTGAGTGTTAGAAGATATTAATTACAATTTAGAGTAGATTAGAACTAAAGTATCCGGTATGGATATATTCAATTAAAAAAACATATACTTCATATGTCTATCTATACCCGGGATAGATTATATCATAAGCTGCAAAACTTTTAGCCTCTGCGGTCAGCAAACACATAGAAATTCTAGAAATTGGTCCTACTGTTATATAGGCTGTATTTCATTGCCATATACAGTTTTTTGACATCCAATATTAGAGTTTTTAGTTAAGGCGAGGAGTCTGCAGCTCTTCACCATTGTTATTTAATATATCAGGATTGTCAGACTCACTCTCAAGGCTTCTTCTTCGGCGGCTTCCTCTTCTTCAGCTTTTTTTTGGAGTTCATCATAGGACATGGCGACGATGGCCAAAATCAAGTTAACGAGGTAGAATGAACCGAGAAATATTATCACTATGAAAAAGAGCATGTGCCACGGACCCGCTGATCTGAGAATCTGAAAGAATTCATACTATATTTGAGAACACAAATTTTTAAACGATCGAAACTGCGATCGAAAACAAACATTTATTTTTATTATAAAATCATTAGCAATAAAAAAATTGAAAGGACCACAAGGTTACATTAAACTTTTTATTTTATTGTTAATTTTTATTTGCTTCTATTGCAGCTATGCACTCTCATGCTTATTGATGAAAACGTTTCTTTTGAACTTACCAGTTGGTATAAGTTCTCCCAGTAATCTTGGGTCATGAGTCTAAAGGCAGAAAGAAAGGCCCACCCGAAGGTGTCGAAACTTGTGTATCCGTAGTTTGGATTTTTACCGTAACCTTGTAGGCAGTGATACCCAGGAATGCACATGCTGAAAAAACACACCAGTGAGTCAAATAAAATATTTCAGAAAACACTTTCCTGAGTGACTTATTATAAGAAATAAACAGGACGTCCTCGCTGTCCGAGTATTTATTATCAGAGTCTCTACAGCTCCGAAGATGTAAAAAGTAGATAGTAAAAGATGTTTCCTCAAGCCACGTCAGCTCCCAATCTAGACTCTCAATAGAGCTTATATCAACTGCTTGGCAAGCAGTTACTCAACCTCAAGGATAGAGGTACAGGACCCGGGCAGGACTATTTTTTTTACTAAACACTGCCGGTAACATCTGTTTTTTCAACAGATGGGTAAAGGAATCAGAGACACTCGTGCCTTGGAATAAAAAATAAATTTACAGAACTCTCCGCACCGTGATTTGAATCCGTGAGTGCGGTAACCGAAGCAGACTACGTTGACCACTCGGCTGTAGATTTTTTATACTTCTGTCTCACTCGCCCTCCCTCTATATCTTTATATATGTTTTATATATTTTTATAATATTTTCCCTATTTATTTAATAATTTGGGTCCCTGTTTTAGGCTGATTTGCTTAAGAGGTATTTGAACGGTGCCAACTACCATGGGATTACGGTGACCTACTGTATTTGTGTATACATATAATATATTTTAGCAAAAATATCATGCATTTAAAACCAAAAAAATGATAAAATACGACATACCCAGCACCAGATGAGTTACCACAGAGTGGCATGTCCCCTGCGTCATTTACGAACCAATGAGCTAAAACAAAATAACAGGTTTCTGAACTATTTGAAAATTTAATGATATATTATCAAAATTGATTATTAATGTATCAATATGAAGATTGAAATTTGTTTGGATATTTTTACATAAGTAATTCTTCCTATTTAACTGCACAGCTATTTGTAATAGAATTAGTGGGTTCACCGATGACATTCTTTAACTCTTCGATCTCGGATGATGTATGCAGCACGCGGATCAATTGTTGTATTGTATTTTAAGACCTATGTCACAGGTAGGTGTTGAATTTGGCAAAAAAAAACTTTGCTCATCCTATGTTTGAGTTAATATTTTTTCACTACAATTTTTTATCTTATAAATTCCAAAAAATATGCATGTTGTTTTAGTATATTGTTTTATAAATTCATGAAATTAACAATCCACTGCTTACTAATTGTATTTTGTGCACAAATAAAGACGTTTTTTTACACACACAGCAGTCGATACTTTAACCTCGATTTCCATCATACGATGCCCGAAGGAATCAATTGTTTGCTGTATGGGGGGCATCGTTTGATGTCCGCTACTTCATCGCTCGCTTTAAACTAAACGAGAGCGGGCCGAGTGTTGGTTTTTTTTCCAAAATAGTTTAACATCTTGACCGACGACAAATAAATAATTAGGTAAAAGTAGTAATTTTATGATAAAATCTTCTTCGCACGGGAAAAGAAAATATTTGGCTAAACGCTATACGGAGCTATTCAGTCTTTGGTTCTAAAAATTATGACGATTCAAAAGTATAAAAAAATTCTTACAGTCATTGGAGTTGAATCGTTCCCAGTTTTCACCTGTGAGATTCCCCCAAGACCCGTCGTTGGGAAACACTTTTATACATTTTTGTGTCAGGACTCCCATATAAATTTGGAGTCCCATTAAAGCAAACACACTGAGAGAAAACATAGTCAAAATTATCACATCTCGAAGATTTTTCACTGATTCTATCACAGCACCGACGATAGTCTTCAAACCTGTAATAAACGTCGACATCAATGGTACCAGAATCCAAAATGAAAAAGGTTAATATGATATGTCATTTATATAGCAGAAGCAATGTCAATTATCAAATTTATTTTTCTGATTTGATCGGTCTCGCTCATTATATTAACACTTTTTTTCTTCTTTATGAAGATTCAATAATTGTATTCATATTATTAATGTGTTTATGTGTTCAAAGAGTAACCACAAAAAGAGGGGAAAATGACTCTTATTTCACTTAAAGTGTGTAAATGCATACCGTATTAGCCTGAATATAGCGCAACCTATTTATTTGGAGCAGGAATGAAAGGAAACGTAAAACGCTCATCTGGATACGTCTGGCCTAAGCCCCGAATATAACGCGAATGATTTTTTTAGAAAATTATTTGAGTACAAAATATATATTTGAGCTAATACGGTATATATCTATGATAAATTAATAAATCCAAAAGCTAAGCTAAAAATGCTAGTATTAAACTATGTTTTAGCTATGACATGCGAAACAAAATAATTACCCGGCACTATAGCGACTGTTTTCAGCGCTCTTAACACTCTGAATGTTCTCAAGGCAGCTAAATTTCCAAGATCTATTCCCATAGTTACGTAACTGCAAATAAAACATTTAATACACAAAAGTGTTTACTTAAATTCTAAGACACGATAATACTTACTACAAAACTAACAAAATAGTATTTGGTGATTAATGTAACTATAATATTGTAATTTTTTTATCCCTCGAATCTACACAAAGACAATATATGCCACATGTTATTTATATTTTTTTTTTATCTTGCAACACTTTCAATGTTATCGGCAATTTGTAAAACTCAATAATAATAATGTGGTAGAAATAACCGAGTATTTAGTTTCAAAACAAAGTTGACAGCGATTACAAAATCACAACATCATCAGAACTATTAACCTTATATAAAGAATCCCAGAGTAAAGAGTGATTAAAAGACTGTTAAATAACCTTTTTTTAAAACCATGTCCGCTCCATGAAGAGCATATGGCCTCTCAATGGAAGTTTTTACACTAGAACTGATTGTTATTCAGTTGCTCAACCTCTCTTTTTTCAACGAGAATAGGAACATAGAGGAAGGGCTTGTCACGGCCCGTCATTTTACGATAGGAGGAGTGGGAGGGAATCTTAAACAAATTGAAAATAAAAAATTCAAATCAAAAAAAAATGTTTATCACAAACACCGTAAATAATGCCTTCAGAGGAAATTCATTAAGCCTATTGAAAAAATGCTATTCTTATGCATGAAACGGTAAGATACCTCTCAAAAGCCTACGATGTTGAGCACTGCACCGTGGACCCAATTTATTTATTCCGGGCATAAAATTTGACATTTCTATGATTCAGTTAACTAATGCTGAAATTCATAAAATAACTTCATTTATGTTTTAATTTCAATTTCAGATTTAGAATCACTTATTATTTGTCTATATTTTCTACTAAAAATGGCACTTGAAACAGATATGTACGTATAGTGGCAGAAATTATTTTCAAATAGTTATTATAATTATATATTTGGTAAAAAGTATATAAGTATAAAAATACTTGAATGCTAAATTTCTGAAGCTTATTAACATGTACTCTTTTTGCCATTTTTTTAAGCGCATACTATTAACTTATTTCTGGTAATGGCGTGATGCCGAAATAGCCATTGACTATATCATATAATTCTTCAGAAACTAAATTCTTGAATTATATACTATTTTTACCTTTAATGGAAACCTCCACTCGAAACAAATTATTCAGCCAAGAATAAGAATTCAGCGATCGCAAGTGAATACAAATCTATTTCTCTCTGAATTCTTTATATAAGTCTATAGTTTATTACAAAAAAAATGTAAGAAGGTATGTGATGTTGAAAAAATAACACTTTTATTTAAGGGAATTAGTATTTAATTAATTACTCTGCATAGCAATGAATGACAATGGAGAAAATAATATTTAAGGATTTAACCATAAATCATCATAAAATGAAAGTTATTAAAAATAATTATTTACATTGTTCGAATTCCTATAACTTTAAATAAATAAATGAGATATAATTAATATCTAAAATCACCAATTTATTTCTAAATTATCTTAAATATTGGAACTAAATCTACAAATTTCAGTAAAAGTAATTAAAATTCCAAATAAAACCATCTATGTATTATACCTTGAGATGTTCAAAAGTAAATTTCAAGATTAAAGTCTGAACTGGAAAAGATTTCTGGAATTGAAACGTTTATAGTTATTCCTGTCACGTGACTTGACGACTCGTGACGTGAGAAAACAATGAAAAAACTGTTGCTTGCATGAAATTTCAATTCAATAGTGTATAGATTAATTTATCTCGTCTTCAAATTAGATACAAAAGCTTCAATACTTTCATTTTTTCAAGTCTCTATTCCCCTTTGGATTTTTTATTTAGAAAAGTAGACAAGAAATCTGTACCGCAGTAATTCCCGATTTTACGTGGTTTCCATGATGCGCGTCGGCATTAAAAAGTTTTTGTGGTGAAGTGACATCGATCATGTAGAGACATACAAAAGGTCATGTAGAGACATACAAAAAAAATACATTGTGATGAGAAAAAAATAATAAACGAGAAATCTTCCTGCCCGTTTTACTCACAACATTCAGTCCTGAAAGAGAGTGTGACATTATTTTTTTTTATCAAATCTATATTGAATATATGTTTGTTAATAAAAAAAAGCTTCTAGCCATATTATAATCATATTACAACCCTTGAACATTTTTAATTAATTAATAACGCTTTCTGTACACTCTACCTAATAATTGTATTTTTTGAAATTTGTGTCAATTTAAGTTGAAGGGAAAGTGGCCCCATTTTTAGTAATTTTACAGGATGCTTTCACAAAATATTGCGATCAGATCGGTCGGGCTTAAAAACCGGGAAGATCAATATTAAATTAAGTTTTTTTCATTAGAGTTTGAAGTCTCGGGCTTGCACGTGATGATGTCATTTTCTCCTCGATAGATTTATGTTTAAAAAGTTATTTAACATATTTAAAAAATTTTAACCGTCAGAGATTAATAGTTGTATTAGCGAATAATTAAAACAATAATATAAAATTTTGAAACGTATACATTACTTTTTATAAATACAGTACCTTTCAAGAATTGGCAACCAGCACATTAGAAATGCTTCCAAATTATATCACCCTCGCGTAAAATCGGAGATTACTCTACAGAAATTACTTTACTATTTGAACAGCTTCACCGAATGTTTCTAAAATCTATCTCCACTACGAACTAAGCTATTATCTAATGTTTCTACTACTCACGCTAAAGCTATGACTACGAAGTCGAGCCAGTTCCATGCGTCTCTAAGATAAGTGAACGGCTGGAGAATAAAACCTCTCGCCATCACTTTTACGGTTGACTCAAATGTGTAGATCCCAGTAAATATAACTCTGGAAAATTCAACAGTACCCGTTAAAACACCGACATTTTATTTTGTTGGTTCTAGTTATCTGCGAGAATTCCATTTTGATTATATTTGCGTCACGGGCTTCGAGTCAGACAAACGACTTCGATTTGAGTGTTGTCATTTTAAATTGTACTAAATGAAAAGTAAGTAATGATATTTGATTGAAAAAAAACATAGATTTATTCTGATCGAAAGAAACCGTGCTCTCTTTTGTTACTCGACGCTTCTGAGTTATTGATATATAAATTATATCAAGGAATTCTTTACAAACACCTAGAAGCAACACTTTGCTTTGCTACAAAAAATATGATCGGTGAAAATTACTGACAGTGCGTTACAAAAAAAGCTTACGCTCATTTTTGTCTTTCAGATAACGATTGAACGATAAATAATAAACAATGTTTCGGCGAAAATTGACAGCGATAACTTTTTTCATAACACACCGCAGCAGTCTCGCATTATTTGAAGGATAAATTTTATTCTTTATTTACTAAGATCCAACCGATTCTATTAAAAGTATCAATAATCTAAAAAGATCTAAGACAAACAAAAATATTATCATCAATCATACTGAGGTATAGGAAATACGCTGTTATTTTGTTTTATGCAAAGTTAATACGTCACAAAATAAAATATGTTACATTACATAAATGATATATTTTACAGTAATGGATTATTCTATATCATGGCTGTAATGAAAATGATAATGCACAATTAATTAAAAATTAAAATAATTTTAATCACGGTTAGAAACTTATTTACAAAACAAGGTAGATACTGTCGATTGGTGTCGATTTCAAAATGATATCATTGACAAAAAGGGATCGTAAAATAAAATTTAACATTCAAGCAATAACGAACTTCTTTATCAGTCGTCATTTTATAATACGTGACAACTATGGTTATGTCAAATTTTAATAACTAAGAATTTTAAAAATATCCAGGATAACTCACGCTGCTATTTTTATGTACATTTGTTATTATTTAAGATCTAAAATATATAATAAATAATATTCTAGTAAAAAGATGTGGAAATCACTAAAAAGTATGTAAATACATTGATTTTCTCTAAATTGAATAAATTGAAGTTACATTTTAACTTTTTTGAATAGAAAAGTGATATAACAAATGAGAAAGTGTCACCTTTCTGTTAAAATGTAAATACATAATTGAAGACAGGACAGCTTCATCTACTGTAGAGGTCAATAAAAATTATGTATGGTTAATAAATAAACAATTTTACTCACTCTGTGCTTTCTACAGTCGGTGTGGTTGGCATTATCATGAGAATACAATTAACTAGAATAGTGGTGATGATGAAGACCGAAAAGAGTGGATGTACTAAGATGTAGATTGCAACTCGTCGGATCGGATTGAACGGATCCAGAATCCACATTGCGTCGGTTGCCGAAAACCTAAAGATGTCTTTTCCCCTACTAACTACTACGAATGTCTGAAACAAAAGAAATATGCCAGCAAACGTCAATATAATTATTATCTTCTCTTATAGACGTACGCCGTCTGTTAAACCTTGTTGGTTAACTGATCTGTTCTCCGTAAGTTTGAAAACCTTTTTATCCAAGCGAACGTTTTTTAAAACACTCGTGTGTATTGAAAATTCCATTTTCAAATGTTCAATATATATGATCTATTTTTATCATCTCGGATTAATCTGACACCCCTCGGTGGTAGAACGACGTTCGCCTGGTTATCGAATGTTCCGCCTTCAATTCTTACTACGACAGGTATTCTTTTAATGTGAAATAAAAACGAATTCAAATTCAAATATATTTCGAAAGAAAAAGAAGAAGACCCCGGGACAAATCAACTACGAGCGAAACTACATTATCAGCTATTTGAAAAAAGATAGTTATCGTCATATTATATTGATCACTCTGTATGCCTAAAAGTTAGCAACAATAATTATTTCAAGCTCGACTAGTCAAAATTCAAAAAAAATATTTTTTTAATAGAATAAATGTATAAACCGTAATTTCGATGAAATGACATACCCTTTTATTGTGATAAAAAGGATCGATGTCTTCGAGAGGCGTGGAGGCGAGTTCTGGTGGAAACCCTCCTTGCATGCGGACGGGAACCGGTACCCCTTGCTCCAGCGTGGGGTCCGGTTGGGGACCTTCATCTTCGTCCTCGTCCTCATACCGAACCTGTAACATTCATCGATCGCTTTGTAAAATTCAGCACTGGCAAACACTCACAGCTTTGCCGTATTGTGAAAAATTTAAAAACACATCATTTCTGATTTGAAATGTATTTTTTTTCAATTATTTCCTGATTTACAGATAAGTACATATCGTGTTAAAAGATTTTTATCGAAATACCAATTTTTTTACTTAAATTACATAAATGACTACAATTTTGTCAAGAATATAGAGTGTTCTAGTTTATAAATAACCTGAGTTAACTAAAGAATTTACTTTCTCGGAATAAATCAATTGAATAAAGGAAAATTACTGCACACACCACCACCAAGATGTCAGTGCGTATATTTCATTAAGAAGTGTCTGTGACATAGTATTTCACTGAAATATTTTTTAAAGGCATATATATACAATGTTCAATTTAACTGTCACTGATAAGGTCTGATGTGAAGAGTTGCCTTCTTATCAATAGTTTATCTATTAAAATGCCATAAATTATTCTCGATTTAATAAGAATTCTTTATTTCAATCTGTATCTGAACTGTGAAAATGCATACAACCAAAAACTACTGATATGGTCCTCATCTGTAAATATGTAATTTCTGGAATAGTATTTTAGAGTCAAAACCAAGAATATTCAAACTCTACCCGAGTAGAGTTTTCAAATATATTGATTTTTGTTTATTTTTGTTGAAATCTGAAGGGTCAATAGACAGGGTTCAAACCAAATAATTGTGTTTAATGTTTCAATTTCAAACCGGCTCAGCAAAAAAGCGTCATCGCATTAGATGTTTCAATATGTCGGAATTCATAGTTTTGTTATATATTTATTGATTAAATATATTTTTGGGTGTTTTCATCTTTCATGTGTGAAAATTTGGACTGATTTGTTAGGATCTAGTTTATTAGCGTTCTCCTTTATGTTTAATGATTGTATTTTAATTACGAGCCGAATGCAATGTTTCCTTATATATGTAATAAAATCTGAGGATCAAACAATTTTAATTGAAAAATTGACACTTTTACGGATGACTTCAATGCGAAGAAAGCATTATAAAGAATAACATGTATATCTTCTTTCAAACAATAATATACTGTAATAAACTAAACTTTTATCATTCAATAGTCAAATGAGAAAATTGCATATCCACTTTTAAACATTGCAACGTCAGATTTAAAAACATAAAGATCCATCCACTAGCAATGCCGTATTGTGTTGAAAAGAAGTATTTTTCAAATCTGTGAATTCCAACAAAACATATAAATAAAAATTAAAATTCATACAAAATAATAAAAAAAGGTAAATACAAGCTGCAGGTGCAAACGCAATCTTTTTCATTGATTAATCTAAAACATTTTTTTTTAAGTTTACGAGGATTCAAATCTACAATGAGTAGTACAATCCGATTGTACTTTGTAAATAATAATAGGCTTCATTGCAAAAACCTACTTAGACTGGCGAATTATTTTACTTACTATATATTAATTGAAATTGCAGTGTCGCATCGAAATATGTGCCCTTTTATTGAAAACTAAAAATGATGTTGCCAAGCAACGGTGCTTCATAATTTTCAATGATTATAGTAGGAGATACATCCTTCACATTACAACTAAAGCGTTCAATTGTGGCGACAAAAGTAGTTTTAAGGGTAACTAAAACAGTAATACATATTTCAGTACATTTAAAATCATTCTCGAAAGCGATGGAGTTATTCAAATTGTTTAGCATTTTCAAAACTCTACTATGGGAAATTGGATTTTCACCATTTTTATATATAATATTTTTTTATTTATAGCGATGATAGGGCTTTTCATTTAAATATGTGTGATTATCGATTCTACTCAATTTCTGCGACGGAATAATTTCCTTTTAAGCCTGCGACTTCATCGATTTACAAATCTATGTCGACTGACAATTTCTTCATTCGATATTCAAATTTTGGAAATATTTATCTTATACTAATAATATTTTCGTTTAAAATAGGATTGCATTGGTTGTATAATAATTTACTTCAGCCAGCAATCAACGAGCGGCGGTCAATGGGCAATGAATATGTTATATTATCGAGAGAAAAACTCGCGTATCTTTGCATAATAAATAAACTATCACAGGTGCATAGAAAATGAAAGTAGGTACTTGAGTATTGTTGATATCTATGCGCACTTATCGACTAAGACAGGAAAGGATGGTACATGACGGTGTCCATAAATGCAAAAATCAAACGGTACATACCTACCACCCAGTCGAATGAATATATCAACACTATGTGATCGTGCACTCATTAGCATACTTTCTCGAAATATCTTACTAAAAACTACTATTCGGATTTACTACATAGTTATCTATGTGCAATTTGAATGAAAATGAAATGATGTCGATGGTGATTGAATCAATGCTGTATATAAAAATTATGAATGTGTTATTATTAAAGGAACCATCTAACATTGGACACTGTGCAGTCGACGATACTGTGAATGCTAAATATTATAATCCGACGTAAGCCAATCTGACAAATTACAGCGTTCTTGATGATAAATGTAAAATTTCAGGCTACGTTGAACAGGATTGGCTATACATGTTGTACTAGTGCGTTAGATAGTTTCAGTAATACGTAAATACTGTATCTTCACCGACTTAACTTGGCGCCGAAACTGAAATAGACGGTTATTGAGGGACATGTTCAATGAGCGCTACGGGGTCAAAATTCTTTATGATAATTCATCGTTGTTTTGGACCTTTGAATCGTCGACGATCAATATTTAATGACCGAGCGAATTTTTTATGAAAGTGAACAGTTATTCATTAAATAAAAAATCACTTGAATACGACCACAAGAATTTGATCAATAGAAAAACATAATTTGTTGTCTATCCTTCAACCGATTGTTTTAATTAATGTAAAATTACTGCAGAGTTTATTTAATAAGTGAATGTTAACTTTTATTGACAATTAAATTTCTATGTTAATAACACTAAGCGTAAATATTTTCAAAAGAAGATTAAGAAAGTAGTAAAATTTGATTGGCCAACGGTGAACCGCTAAGAAAACACAGTCATAAAAATGAATATATTGTTATCGACACCTCGACAGTGTCAATATTCTTGATGGATTTGGCAACTGTGAAAATCTATTTTTTATATAAAATTGATAACACGGTTCTTCTGCCGCTGTGTAACCGAGAGAGACATGCGATCCGCTGCTTAGAATCATTTAAAAATTTATTTCTGAATAGAAAGTAATATTTTCAAAAATAAAACACAGTTTGTTGTATTCATTCCACAATCGTAAAAAAGTGAATATAATCACAATTTTTAAAATATCACGACCTTTAAGATTTTATTAAAAGATACTTCGAATAGAAAACTGAGAGCGAAGAATTCTACGTTACGGATGAAAACTTCAACAGAGTTATCTCGCCTTCTATTCAAGATTGCCGGAATTAGCCACTTTGCTTTTTTATTCACGATATTCAAGGACACGTTGAAAATACTTTTATCCTGGCGGGGCATATAGAGTCTTCGATATCCAAAACTATATAGAATGGATGTTATTATTTTATGTGCTTTTCGAAATGTGAATATGTCTTGCAACAATCTACTCTTCTTTAGCAGAAATCAATGCAATTCTCTAGGAAATTTAATTGCCAATTGGAACAGTCCGAAAAACCAAACATTACTGATAATTTACGTAAATTTAGATTACCGTGTAAAATAATTTGGCGTTTTGTTATTCGTTATTAATTTTTTTAGAGAACTGCATTGTTATTAGCGACATTTAGTCAATTCTCCGGTAGGAAAAGAGTAGCATAATGTAAAGCATATTAACCTTTCAAATATTTCAAAAGTGTTATTGGAACACAAGGTATTAGGGGGGCATTCACTTTTAAAATAAAAATAAATGTTTTTATTATATTATTTCCCTTCTAATGTGATATTTATGAATAATTAGATAGCATCTTCTACTACTACTTTTCCGCATACTTATTATTGTTATTGTTTTTGTCATCACAGTAGAAACATTAAATCTATGTTATGATTATGACCGCACAGGCCAAGTATTTAATATAATTTGAATGTCTAAGAGCGTCTAGAAATGAATGCCTTTCATATATAATATGCTGCTTCTGTAAAAGACTTTTTAACTTTTAATTTAATTTAACATAGTAACATTTTTTGTAAAACTGCAAGACTCGCTGATCACAATATAATAAATCGCGTTAGACACATAAATAAGCATTCAACAGTTATTCAATTGTTTTGTAAAAAATATTACCTGTCTTAGGCTAACGTTCATTTTAGACTTGGTGTATTTTTTAATAAAATTTTCTGAAAAATGATTATGATGCCATGGATAAATCGATTGTTTCCGTTATGGGTGAATTAAATCTAAGTAATGATACATCTATCATTCCATTTTGAACAAGACTCGGAAATAACTATAATTCAAGTGAAAATTTCATAACACTCGCAAAGAGATAGACTATCATTACATTCTATCGCCATAGAGTCTGTTTGAAGAGTAAATTCTACGCATTTATAAATATATACCATCGTAAATAGAGCAAGGCTGCAAACTAAATCGAATTTAAAAGCTTTATGCCTCTCGCCATTCCTGCAAGCTTAGCTGTGTTTTCATTTAATTATCAGTCTCAACGTATTAAATGTATCTTATTTCGTGAATAAGACTCGAGTGTTCGTTGAACGCTGATGATACATTTGAGATAGATCGACACCAGCGAAACTTTCTTAGCTTACTTGGCTGAAAAGCGTGTATACTTACTAAAAATGCAATGGGGCAGAATAAAAAGTCAATTTTTAAAACAGAGTTATCGCTAATTATTGAAGTGGATTCAATAATCCAAATCAATGCTTATTAAAAGACAAAAAATGCTCAATTATGTTGAAAACAACGACACAAATGATGCCTTATAATGCAGTTATGCTAATACCGATCGAGTGTATGTTTTCTGTGGAAAACAAGAAATAATGTTTTCCAAATATCTTTTAAATTTTGTTTATAATTAATTAATTGGCGATAACTGGTTTGACTCATTTCGACGGTTTCATTACATATCTAATAAAAAAACGAACTGGAAGAGATAATATAGGATAGTTGGGGCAACGTGTTCCTTACTTCTTTTTTTTTTTTCTTCCGCCCAAAACCGGTCTGCAATTTGTGAAAATATGAAAGAGGTTTACATAAAATATAGAAAGAGATAGAATGAGGATATCTACATACAGAACAATTGAAAGAAGATTGGTAAAAAATGCTGGAACTGAAATAAAAGTTAAACACGATAAGCGACTATTGTTGGAGCTTGGATTAAAAAATAAATAATGTTGAAAGAGATGAAGAATGAAATATAGTACCTTGAGTTTGTGTAGAAAATTATGCTCAATAAAATACACAGAGTTAAGAATAAAAACAGATGTATTTTTCACATTTATGTATTCCTCGATCACTGATAATACATAATACTAACACCAGATTTGAGAGAACCATACAATCATTTGAAGAAAATTGGTCATCAGCGTCCACAGTAATAAAATTTTCCACAAAATACTTCATACTGTATGCGTGTGTTTTTTATATATAATATATTATGTACATTAATCTCAAATGAGTTTTTTACATTTTTTAGAAATATGGTGCCTCATTCCTTTTGGTGAATATATTTTAGAGTTGCAAACGTTTTGATGACATTTCTGTGAAACGTCATAAAGTGCAATTTTTTGTAGTGCATAATTTTTCTTACAAGATTTGCACTGTGATCCGATTGCAGATTTATAAACAAACATGTAATATTTTGGATAACTCGGTGACTAGACAAATAGACGAATAGGGAAAGAAGATTTATGCATATATACCGGAACAGAGTTAACAGTCAATATTTTCAACGGTATGTTTGTAGAAATTCATTCTCAATATAAAATTTAATTTGATAGCTTTGTTATTTCACTGACCATTACAATCGTTTCGCATCCGTTAAAAGCATCTTCAGACTAATAATCAATGTCTATCCACACGTCTTGCGACACATTAAAACCTTCTGTTGATTACTATTCATCTGAACATATACACAATGTATGCTTCTATGCAAAAGCTTTATTTCCCCAGTACGTCTCTTTACTTTGCAACTCATGAATTGTGATGTGTTAAATATGAAACAAAACATAACGGTACATTATCATGTGTAAGTAACGACAAGGGATTGAAAAAATCTTACTCTCTCAAACTGTTAATATAAAATATTAATTTAATAATAGTCATTTCTTCGACATTAACTGTCATACCTATAGCATACCTAAATAAAAATCGTGGCAGGTGTTAAATAATAATCAATATTTTTTTTCTTATAATTATTTTTGTTTATCTAATATACTTTATTAAATAAAATCTGTGCAGCTATCCAAAGATAAACAGTAAAAAAATATATAGAAGACCAACTGTAAAAACAGCTTATAATTTTCAAGCTACATTAAAAAACAGAATACCTGCAAGAGATAAAGTTGCGATTTGAGAAATATTGTAGGTCATATTGTTATAAAAGAAGCGGATATTTCCCATTGGAGAATGTAAAAAAAAGCAACCCTGTAGAAAATTACAAGTACGCAGTATGAATGTTTGATAGAAAATCTTTTGGCAACCTAAATAATACGACGGCGAGTTAATCAGAATTAGTAATTTGATAATTTTTATAACTTTAAAGAATACACTTTTTCAATCCCTATCTATGGTATTTAAAGATAAAAATCAAACGAAATACAGACCTCTCCCTCAGCTCTCTTCTTTTCGAGTTCTTTCTGTTTGGCATCTTCGTCGGCAATTCGTACATCAATGGCAGCCAATGATTCTCGGGTGAAGGGTCGGAACAAGCATCGTTCTTCCTCGCTTATCGAGTCTAAATCCTCGGACATTGTCTACTGGAATCCGGACGAGCAGATAGCCTACATTCAAAACTTACAGAGTCATTGGTAAAGGAGGGGCTACTTGTTCTGTGTTGTGATTGAATAATTATTTTTCAAAAATAGTTGCTAGTCAACCATTAAAAATGTCAACACACTTTTTATGTTAGCAAAAATGTATTTCATTTTAAAAAAGGTTTTCTTGCCTTATCTTGTGTTCAGGTTTTTAATTTAAATTTTGAGAACTGAAAATTAGCAGCTTAACGACCGCTGAATGCGTATTTAAGTCTTTGCTAAAGATAACTCAATTGGTTTACAAATTATAGTGAATTTAGTAAAATTATTTTTTTTGCGAATTTTTCGCAAAATTGCCCGGCCGCCAGGTGAAATTCTATTTTAAAAAAACATGCAGTCGTTAAGCTGTTAAGAGCAAGCAAGCCCATCATGCTATTTCTTGTGTCTTTTGAATTATTATTTAGTATCTGTATTTTGTGAGATAGCTCATTGCTGATCGTTCTGATTTATAGTTACAAGTTTATTGAAAACATATTTGAATAAACGTTGATAATAAAATCACAGATACGCCACAAAAGTTTCTAACAAAATAAGTTTATGGCGAAACATATCATTAATGCATTAAGATGATTAGTGATGGGTAAAATTTTAAACGCTGTTGACCTGCTAACAACGGGGGGGCGGTCCGGCGATGGAGGGTGGCGGGCGGGCTCGCGCGGAGCGCCCCAACCTCTCTCCCTCCGACCACGAGCCACCAAACCGGCCCACACCTGAAACACGTAAACATGTAGTGTATGTCTATAATTTTGATTACAATAAATCTTTAAATTGGAAATTATGTAAACTTTTTGTTGAGCCTGGATCTACAAATTCTAGTTGAGGGTGTCTATTATACCAAATCTTTCTGTGAGATTGTTTGAATATACTTTGTGAAATAATTTACCATATTATGTGTAGTAGTCATAAAAAAATATTGAAAATATGTTTTTACTCTAATGTCTGTTGGAAAGAAGCAATAGTGACAGCAGTTTTCTGACATATATTTGAAATCTTCTGTGTGTGGTACTATGACACTATACTTGCATATATATAGTGGTTAATTTCAAAATGCATGTAGATATTAGGGGCATATATTCATGGTCTACCAGATGTGCACCAAACACCCTAGAACTCTAGAACATAAAACTATATATTTTAACTAGATTTGTAAACAGTAGTATATTATCGTATATGTATTACGCAAGACAACCGGAATTACGGCCGCACAGCGGAACAGCCCGTACAATTGCATAGGTAAGACCATCTCGGACGTTGCGTGGACTAATGTTTTTGTTTGCAGTTTTAACATTCAAAGGTTACCCTTTAAGCTTTTATAGCTCCCGTGTGCTTTTTTTAGTCTCGGATTCATCGAGCATACTTTCAAAACTTCCTTATTCCTTATGAACAGGTTACTTTTTATTTTGGTGTATCTAATAATAGTTTAGTACATTAAATATTAACTAACAATATTTATATTGTTATTTCTACGTTTTATTTTACCTAATAATGACTAATATTATACATGATATTTTTAATACTTCTTTTTTAAATAGAAGTTATGAGATGAATTTTATTATAATTATAATCGGTATACAACGACCGCCTTAATAAGCTTAAGCTTGACTTCAATGTGAAAAAAAATAATTATCGAGCTAATGCACGACAACGTTATTGACAAATCCATGTCTCAAGGCGAATAATCGAATTCATATTTAATTAAAAATAAAACTCATAAAAATGTATATATTTTTTTTGTATATACAGCACATCTGACATCTCCCACCGTACGCCACTGGTAGATATGCTCATTGATTCAGATAAATTAATATTTATTGGAGTTGACAAGAACTTGCAATAATGATATCAAGTAACTGAAAGGAAAAGCCAGAGAGGTCTAAAAATGATCTAGAAATTAGCAGGTAATGTACTATTTGCTTTTTTAATCTTATATTAACCCATTACCGCCCGACGTACTCGCTTGAGTACACCTATTCCAAGCGTGATTTGGTGTATTATTTATTTGTTTATTTCGAAAGTAATAGCTTATTATGAAACTATATGATAGTAGTAAACTGTAAAAAAATAAAATTTGGCAAAAATGCGTAGATAAATGTCAATGGTTTATCATCAAAATATTGGTTTAAAACAAGATGATTTAGGTTAGATATTTGAATTCTTTTTTAGTATAAATAATAATACATTTTTAATTGTTTCTTATTATTGTGTACACTTAGGCTTTACTAAAAAATGATATATTTTTAGTATGACAATATTTTTCATCTACCTTGTGCTATGTTGTATTTTATTGCGCTGTACTCAAGCGAGTACAATGGGTTTTTAGCCGTCAAAAACTGCGCTAGTCTTTCCGTTTTGATTTTGCCGTGAAGACTTGAAAAGATTTTTGAGAATATTGATGTTAACTGGTTACCAAATTGTTTGCCACGTAATAGATTTTTGGACACAAAAAGAAACTTTCACATGGCCGACAATTCTCATGCCGCAAGATCGTCCGATAAAATGTACAAAGTGAGAACGTTATGCTATCTCCTCCAGAAAAAGTCGTGTCAGTGGGGAGTTTTCCATGAAAATTTAAATGTGAACGAGTCGATGATCAAATATTTTGGTCGTCATTCAGCCAAACAATTTATATCGGGCAAACCCGTGTGGTTCGGCTATCGGAATTGGGCTGCAACGAGCTCCGATGGCTAGTGCTACACTTCCGATGTCTATTGCGAGAAGTCAACAGCAGAAGTTCCTGTCGATCCTCGGTGCGAGAGTTGTGAAATCTCTGCTAAAAAAGATGCCGATCGTCCCAAATGAACATATTGTGTACTTCGACAAATTTTTCACCAACTATCAGTTGTTGCATGAGTTAAAACTATTAGGCTGTAGGGCCACTGGCACAATGCGTAAAAACGGAACAAAAAAATGTCCACTAACCTCTGTGAAACAGATGAAAAAGCAACCTAGAGCTAATTTCGATTACAGATTACAGAATGAAATTACTATTGTGCGCTGGAAAGATAATAAAGTTTTAATTATGTGTACACATTTTGACTCCATACAGCCTCTAGGCAAATTAAAAATATGGTGTAGGCCCCTCGAGCAAAAGATAGATATAGATGTACCAATATTGTTCATAAATTACAACAAAGGGATGAGCGGTGTTGACCAAATGGACCATGAATCAGTAATTACCGGGTGGCCATAAAAAGTAAGAAATGGTGGTGGGTGATTTTTACCTACCTCCTCGGTGTGGCGATATCTAATGCTTGGCGACTTCATGTGATGAAAAGCAAATCTGAACAGGTGACACCCCTTGACCAGTTATCTTTTAGACGGACAATTACCCGAGAATATGTCAGACCGACAAAAACAATAATTCTACCGTCATCGTCAAAAATTCTTGAAATAGAACATAAAAATAATGGGCACAATCCCGAGCGAATGGACAATCAATTGCGCTATGTGATATGCCACAGCCGAGTTCTACCTATGCTACTAAACACTGTGTGTCGAGCGGCCTTGCTTCGGGCAATATCACCCGTAACCGCCCAGTGTACTCGGGTGAGTACACCCCTTTATCTCTGAAGTTAAATGTTTTTTTTCAATTTTCTTTTTTTAATGTTTGTATTTTCTCATAAACTCACAATAAATAAAATTAAAAAATAGTTTTCGCACGTGGTTTTCTTTTGGGAATTAATGGGTTAAAACAAATATACACATACACTAGGATTGTTAACTCATTATCAATCACCTCAGCACCTTCGTCGGCGATTTTGGAGTTTTCAATGTCAATTTCAAAAACCCAGAAATTTTCAGTGCGGGAGGTTTTTTTTAGCTCTTCCATAAATTTTCGGATCCAAAATGACTTTACGGATTTTACGGATATACTAATAACCGTAACGGGTCTTATTCGTCTATCTCATAGGTTCCCAACCTTTTTCGGGTGGCGAGGCGACCCCTTTTTATTAAAACCATGTGACTAGGCGACCCCCCCCAGAGGAATTTGAAATTCTCGATATGCTATACTTTTTCCCCGGATTGTCTCCGAAACTCCTTTTTTTTAAGCTCACCGGGCAAGCAAAACACAATTAAAGCAATTATTTAAGATTTCGACTGAAGGTGCTTGATGGAATTTCAATATTAAATTTGAATCGTTCAAACTATGTACATTCTCACAGATTTTGTCACTAACGACCCGGGTTTCGCCTTTCGGCATCCGGGTCGTTAGTGACAAAATCTGTGAGAATGTACATAGTTTGAACGATTCAAATTTATAGCAATTATATTGACGTGCGGACAGGATAAACAAAAAAAACGTTTATCAGAATAATAATGGTGGTTCCTTTTTTCGGAAAATTTTCGGTATATTATGTGTTTTAAAATGTGCTGCAACAATGTAGGACCGATAAATTTTTTTGATTAGTTGAGAAATACTGCTTTTTTATTTAATGGCAGATCATCGTGCGTTAGTCTGGTTTATAAATGTTTACATTGGAAATATCTATGTCCATCTTAATGTGACAATTCAAATCGCAGCTAGAATGTTTCTAACGACACTGCATAAGAGATGAGATTGTTTTATTCAGGGAAGGGAACTCTCATATTAGAATTGCATCATCATGGAGAGTAAGGGTACTGTACTCATAATAATGTACTCACCTGTCGTTCTCAGCTGGAGTAGGATCGTTGTGATGATAATCGTAGTAATAATAACGTGATCGTAGTAGGGAACAATCAGCGGAAGGGCGAGATCTCTCATGACCGACCTGAAAGAATAACACGACATGTTTAACTGTAGAATGTTTTTAAAATAAAACAATTTACTATTTACATGGATATATTAAGTCACGAAATTTTATCAATTAAATTGATAACAATATATCTCACGTTACTGGGCAACGGGCTTACAGCTAGTACCTAATTAATATATTATCTAATTGTTTAAAAAAAAACCATTTTTTTTTGTAAAATGTCTAATTTAATTTGTGAAATGTCTAATTTGGTGTGTAAAAACTGTATAATAGCTGGTTTTATGCTTCGGTTCGATGCTTTCACTTGCGTTTGACGAAAACGTATGTTTTAAAACGAGAGAATATAAGAGATTTTTGTTTCGGTTAAAAGCATATTGTGTAGTGTTTGTTCTGTAAACCGAAAAAGATTTCTTTCACACGTCATTAACACACCTCTTTTTGTTTTGAGGCATATGCAACCAGTAACCGTTTGTGTGTACATAATCCGTAATATTAATCCTTTACAAATCTTTTGTTAGGTGAAACAAGCGCAATGCGTATTTGCTATAATCGCTAGATTTCAGTTTTGACTTCTGACTCTCTTGCAAGTATCTAAATGACACAATTATTATATATTCAAATGACTGTATAAAATAAACACATTCTTATCAAACGTACTCAATTGATTCGTTTTTTTCATTCATTTTATTAATTGGCTTATCAGAATATTGATTTTATCTCATCCCGTGAGTGATAGTTATGTTAATTTAATGAGTTTACAAGGAATCGGGAATTCACGAGTATTAAAAAAAATGAAACAATGGCTATGAAACTCCTAACAACTTGAAAAATGAATTGACATAGTTACTCCTAGAATATAATTTATAAGATGACTATTGTTTTTGACCTGTTCTGTGCCGTGCGGTATTAATATGGCCGTGCATGGAAGGCCGTGATTTTCATTAAAAAAATAAAACCTAATAAATATGTACTTTTTGGACATATATTAATAGTACATCCATTTATCCAAAGACGTTTCAAAAACGGAAAATACCGCCACGTTAGCATAGCTCTGCTAGCGACAAATTTGAACACAACAAAAAGGCTTTTTTTAAAATCAATGTATTATAGGTTACAAAACAATATCTTTTAAATTTAAGTATCACACTATGATTCCAAGAGATGTCACTGTATGCATGATTATTAAATACGTTTCTTGTGGCCTTTAAGCCGTGTCTCAACTACTAGGTGTAAACACGCACATGTTGTGTGGCCAGCCCTACAAGCACGACATTGTATGGCGCGTTAACACATTCGTGGCAGAGAACCGGTTAAATCCTTTTACACTTGATTTTTTTAAGGATATTCTTAAATAACTCTTTTTTATCGATATTTTGCATAAAAATATCATTTAAACAAGAACTGTTGAAATTTTTTTGTTTACAATAACAAAATTACTATCTGGGAAAGTGATTCACGTGAAATATTGCAAGGTATATCTAATCAATACAAAATATTTTTTTGTAAACTTCAGTTGATTTTTTAATTCTTTATCTCAAAATAAACTATTACAGCGGCCTGTATATTTCGTCAGATGCAATGTCGTTCATTGTTTTTGTTTTATAAATGTTGGTCTCCCTACAAATTAGCGAGGCTGTTATTATTAAAGAAAATGCGATCGCATATATTTTTCATAAAGTTAAAAAAATGAGAAACAATCAAATAACTAATAACCATGCCTTGTGTTAAAATAAATTGAATAAAGGATAGTTTGCACACGTTTCAAGAGAATCAAGTATCAACAGCGAGATGGTGCATGGTGGCTGCAAAAGGGCTAATAATATGCAACAAAATATCACGTACATTATTAATCCAATGTATAATTGGTTAATGAACATGGTACACATAAACTTTCATCCATCAACTCCGATACCGAATATTATGTGTTTTTATATATTCGGACAAACTAAGGCTTACACAAAAACCTGTTTCCTTTGAAAATCTGTTTTCAAAGTATCACAAAATTACTTTTTTTATAAAACACAAAACATTCAAAATACACAATAAAACTATACTTACAATTAAACATCAATTCATTGATACTGACTATTAAACTACATATTTATCTTCTTTTATTTTTCATCAGGGCGATCTATGTTCAAAATATTAAGGTTTTGATAATAAATAAGCAATAAAAACATTGAATATTAATTATAATATTTGCAACTAGGCCACCAACTTGAAGACCCCGGCTTTCGAATGTCGTAAGCTTGGGTTAAAGCCGGTATTTGAAAACAGGTTTAATTTATTTTCTGTATATGTAATGTCTATAATAAAATTGAGTTTTTAGCTCATTGAATGTACGTGGTTATAAGTGTTCGGTATTTACAGTACGTCTTGTTGAAAGTACTATGAGTATACTAAGATTCAGACCCGAATGAATGAAAAAAGAATTGTTTCTCTATAATAACAAATAACTCAGAATTTGATGTCCTCAAAAACCAAATATCTTACTGGCACAGCAGAATCAACTTTGAATCAATAAAAAAATCTAAAATCACGAAGAATAAAGTATAAAATTCTAATTTCATAATGAATATTTTAAGATTTAGTAAACGATGTTCCAAAAATTTATTTCATGAATATTAGGAAACCCCGACTCCGATCATGAAAATGTATTACATTAAGGGAAGTGATATCTTCGTAAATAACTACCACTTTGTTTTTATATATGAAAGACAATCATAAACGGTGATTTAAGTGAAAATATATAATTCAAGGTCCATTCATTAAAATATTAGGCAAATAAATCAGACTCTATTTATACCCACCCATACACCAAAATTATAGTTTAAAAAACTACCTGGACAATGTTGACAATTTTTCTGCGCAGGACGCGATTCAAATTACAATACAACAGTTTATAAATTTTGCAGCACTTGACAAACTCAACGGTCAATGTTGGCAAAATATTATAGCACTAATACATATATGTATAATATTAAATAGTATTTCAAAATACCTACTTAAAGGAATGTTTAAAATGAACCCACTGGAAAGTTTTTTGTGTTGATTTACTTAATTTTAGAGACTAATTTTATTTAAAATATAGTCATATTAATCATTATTGTAGTGGGGCGAAGTGCGTGGGGTCGGCTCTCCCACATTTTTTCTAGACGATTTGGAAATTTTGCGATTAATGTTTAGTTTCACGTAAATATAATAAAAAAACTTGTAATAAAGTATTGAAAGAACTTTTTGTTGGAAACTTGTTGGCTTGGAAATTGGACCACTGTGGTTAAAAAGCATTATAATTAATCAGCGCTCCCAGACTTTTTTAGTTTGGCACACACTACTGATATTCACATATAAAATGGTGAATATGCTCAATGCAAAGTATCTTTCATTTAATTACATAATAATGATTTTTGAGTAATTTTTCACATGTTTTTCATTCATTTTATATTTGATATCTCACTTCTGGAAGTTAGCACCCGTTGATGCAGATATATTAAAACTTTCAGTGACATACACTCTTTTCATTGTACTCACCACTCGCAATATAGTTTGTATAATACAAGTTATTGATTAAATCAATAACTAATAATACGATACATATAGTATATGAAAATATCCAATCGAAAAATTTTGTTGTCACCAAACTTTTCGAGAAAGGGGATGGATGACTTGTTTAAAACATTCAGAGACCGTATGAAAAACGTTCTCGTTGGAATCCTATTAGAAATTGTATTAAATACCTACATGTATTACAATTACGTATTTTATATATATAGGTATAAATAGGATCTCGGGTCTTTGCATACTTACCACCGTTTTAATGTCATTGGTATTTAGTATGGTCAAATATAGCAATGTTTTTATTTATTTATATTTTTTGTTCGAAATTGTCTAATTGCATATTTATCCATGTGGGTTGAGCAACCGTCTCGTTGCTCGTTTGACTTGTACTCGTATGTCACTACTGTTTTAGAAGCTTAATATTGATACACCTCATGTTTATCTTATTTATTAAACTTTACGGGTGAAAAAATTCGATTAAAAACAAAAATCGAAGAAATCGTTATTTTGCTAAATGCACGCAAGCACAGTCTTGTCAAATTAATACTATCAACTGATTCCACCTAATTGGAGCTTCAATTAAAAATTCAAATACTATACTATACAAAAATAGGATACCATGAAAGATTCTTCTTTTTACTATAACTTTCAGGACGTCTGTTTGTTAGTTTTTTGTTATTGTACCTTATTATTTTTCAACTCCATAAAATTTTAATATAAACAAATATTAAGTCAATTTATTCGGCCAGCTCAGTTCGCTATCTTTAGCCTATGACCAGTATCGGCGCGAGGTTATTTGGCGCCCTAGGCAACGGTTATTGGCGCGCCCCCTTTTTTACAAATCATCCCATTTTTTTTCAAAATAAAGAAAAAAAAAATCGGGATCATAAGAAATATTTATACATATATATATATATATATTCATGTCCGCTTCCACTGTGGAGCATATGACCTCCTAATGGAGGAATTTCAACAGGAGTTTTATACGTGGACTGTTTGTTACTCAGTCTCTCAACCTCTCTTTTTCGAATCATATAGAATTCGAAACATATTTACAACGAACAAGTACAAACATCAAAATAAAATAAAATGTACTATTATTTAGTGGCGTAGAAAGGGGTCCTGCCGCCCGAGGCGGTTCTTGAATTTGCCGCCCCCAATATTTCCTCTAGTATTGTTTTTAAATCACTTCTACTACTTTTGACTATAACCTAGGAGTTTTTACTACAGGTGGCTTATTTTTTTGCGTAAAAATATAATTTTTCGTAAAACATTGTATTTATTCTTGAAAATGCCGCACCCCCTTGCTACGCCACTGCTATTATTTATTATTATTAGAGTATACGTATACCTAAAAATAGTTTTAACACTACATTTATGCGCCCCATTATGATTTGCGCCCTAGGTGGTTGCCTATTTCGCCTGTATGTTGGCGCCGGCTCTGCCTATGACTACCATAAGGTATTTAATAGGTATCCCAGACTTTTACGGTGTGATGTTAAAAAGATTTGTTTACAACCATGTTTAAGATCTCAAATCTAAAAAGAAAAAAAAAGATATTTTCTTTACTGGGACTCGAACCCAGACTGGCCTGATCGCTGGGGCAAAGCTCTCACCAACTAGACTACGGAGGGCGACGATAAGTTTTACATATATTATGATATCTACATTTTTATAACGAATGCTATTCAGAATTGTTATTTGCTCGCTTACATGACCGTCGATCATTTGAACTTCAATATCTTTTATGTTTACATATCACTGAAGAAATTCTAGGAAACCAAAATAAAACATTTAGTGGATGCATAAACAATAACAATAATATTGCGAGGTTAGAGGTCATACAAATACGAAGATATGCTGGTCTTAACAAAACAAAACCGTCTCAACTCGTGCAATAATATTTCTTATGTAATCCAAGGTACGAAATAAATCGGAGTCAATGATGAATATATATATATGTGTATGTGCGTCGGTCTCTTAACGTTCGTTTAACCCAGGCATGGGCAACCTTTTCTAGGTCTGGGGCCAAATTATCATTCTATCTCAGAGTCAAGGGCCGGACCAAATTATTAAACATAATAAAGTAAAATTAAATTTGAATCGTTCAAATTATGTACATTCACACAAATTTTGTCTTTAAATTTGTGTGAATGTACATAATTTGAACGATTCAAATTTACCGTTCAAACTGCCGAGTATTCCAAAACGAAAATGGCCACCGTTTGAATTTTGACACCGATTTGTTTTGATTTGACAATTCAAATTTTATTTTCGATTGTTTCGATTTCAGATCTGTCAAATCGTATGGTCTACATTTTGACATTACATTTAAATGTGTTTCGTGCATTAGGTCTGATTGTTTGTTTGTTATTTATGCGATGTTCTTAGATTAGTTTTATTTGGAATTAGAAACTGTTATATTTGACAGCAAAAGTACATTGTGAATTACATTACATAACGTTAGTAAGCCATTATTTTATGGTTATTTTTAAATGCATGTGAATAAAGATATTATGCGTAAACTGCTACGTACATAATTCCTGTGTCCGCTGTGAATACTTGATGGAAAAGTATTCTATATTTATATTTAACGGTTTTTCTTTTATTAAATGTTCTTATATAATCTCGAATGCGAAATTATTAACAAGGAGAGTTTTAAGTGATTATTTTCATGATGTTCAACGAATATTGTACAATTTAAGATTTCGACTGAAGGTGCTTGGTGGAATTTCAATATTAAATTTGAATCGTTCAAATTATGTACATTCTCACAGATTTCGTCACTAACGACCCGGGTTTCACCTTTCGGCGTCTTCAGGCGTTCAAGTGCACGGATGAACTTGAACTGACGCTTAGTAAATGAATGATTCGTGTTTATATAATGTACAATTTCTTTTTTATGTTTTGTCAACTATTATATGTAAAAGCTAAGAGTATTTTGATGGCTATGCATGCATTGATTAAGTTTTTTTTAACGAGGTTTTAGTCTATTAGCTGTGTCAAGTCATATGAGACTAGATGAAGAAATATATATCATATATTCTGGAATCCATATTTTTAAGGTTCCCATATACTACAGATTATTAGCAGTAAGAACACAATAACATTAATTTATGATTAATTTATGTTTTTTACTATTTATATTTGTTTTAAGCAGTTTTATAGTGAGGCACATCTTTTTAGAAACGGTAATCATAGAACAATAATTTCGAATACGAAAAAAGACTAAACATATGAAATAAAAGTCACACAATCATGATCAGAGTGAAATGAATGTTTGTTTGTTCGTACTTTATGTGTTGCCACACTGCTCACCAGATTCCAATAAAACTTTTACAAACTTTTTGCTCGCACTTCCGGGAAGGTTCCAAATCTTATTTCTAAAAATCAATGTTTGTATGTCTGCCATACAGTTCATTTCGACAACATATGCTTGCACTTGCGCGAAGGTTATAGTACATTTAAATTAAAGTAGGTGGCGCGTGTGTTGTACCATAGACAATCGGCAGCAAACGTCAAACAGACAGAAAAAGAAAGCATGCACTTCAAATTCACTTAAACACATTATTTTTTTTTTTAATTGACATTACAGCTTACGCCAATGCGTCAAATATTTTGAAGTTGAAAGATCATTCGAGATATACTCGATGAGAATTTTTGAAAGTCACATGAGATTAACTCAAGGAGAATTGACTTCACAAACACCCATGTCTTAGATCTCAAAATAAAATTGAAAAAAATCCAATTTGCCATTGACCTTACCGGGAGTCGAACCCAGACCCACCTGATCGGTAGACCAAGCTCTAACCAACTAGACCACAGCGGGCGACAATTAAAACACAAACACTTTCTTTCTTCGAGAGGCATTGCAACGCTTGCTGGGTACCGGCTAGTATTTTATAAAATAACATAACATCATATCTTGTATCTGGTCAACCAGTTACAAGATATTATGTTATGAGCATGCGCACAGGATACTTTGATTGCACTTTTATTTAATGCATTTCACGTAAAGTTTACCCATTAGGATGGATAGGGTGCCAATTTTGTCCCTAAATAGTGTTTTTTTCAATAAAAAATAATTTAAATTAAAATGCAGTAGATCATTTTTTTTAAATTTATAAATCACTAACAAAAAAAAAAGATTTATTTTGCCGATTTTTTTTTTGTGCGAACTCATAACTACGCAACCGCAAACAGTGTTTCTTGACCTTATTGAAACCGTCGCCCCGATAAAATATTGCCAGAAAAAAAGAAATCAAAATCACACTTTCACAGTAGAAGAACAAAGTTACATTGTGTTGCGGGCAGTTGACTGGTTGCATCATGGCAATATGCACCCAAATGTTACCACTCGGTTAATGCGACCGTTTTTAAATAATAATTTGATAAAAATAATCATTTTACATTTAGCTGTACAGTTGCTTTATTACCGTTCTTTAAATCAATTTAATTGTCAAAGCTTTTATCGATAACCATGTTGAGTTTCACTGTGGACATGAGGCTTCTAATATAAATATGTGTTTTTCTTTCCGAATACATATTGCTAATGGGTCATTAACAAGGATATTAAGTTAGCATAACTTCAATTAAACGAAACGAAAACATTAAATAGTAGTGACTCGGTGGTCTTATAATGATTTTTTTTAAATCATTTTTTTAAAAATAGGTTTAATTCTGATTAATGTTGTGTCCCTGAAAAAAATTTCAACAAAATCACTGAAATATAAAGATAAATAAAAAAAATAGCAAACCATTTAGTTTCTCAAGAATTACGTAATATAGTTGAAAGTTATTTAGGCATCGAGTCATGACCGCCATCAATTCACGATGGCTTGGTGTTATTTTTTAGCATTAATACAAGTAATAGATTTCTAACAAGTAAGTGCCGATATAATCATTTTATGAAGTATTGATAACAAGAACTATCTATCTTAGTGAAATGATATTGAAGTAATCAATCTATCTTCTATATATATAAAAATGAATGTTTGTATGTTTGTTACCTATGCGCTCCTATACCGCTCATCCGATTGCGATAATTTTTTTGGGGAGTTGTTATGCGGACGCCAGAATAGGTTTATGAATCAGCGGTGGGCTGCCAATGCGTTAATTTGTTTGTATGTCTGGTATGCGTTCCTATACCGTTCATCCAATTTCGATAAAATTTTGATGAGTTGTTGTGCGGACGCCCTTGAATGTATACAAATCAGCGGTGGGCTGCCAATGCGTTGATTTGTTTGTTTTTTCCGTATGCAATCCTATACATTCATCGGACTGCGATAAAACTTTGGCGAGCCGTTGTGCGGAGGCTCGCGAATGTATATGAATCAGCGGTGGGTTTCCAATACGTTAATCTGTTAGTTTGTCTTTTATGCGTTCCTGTTCCTATACCGTTCATCCGATTGCGATAAAACTTTGGTGAGTTGTTGTGCAAACACCCGCAACGGTATCTGAATAAGTACAGCCAGCGGTGGGCTTCCAATACGTTAATTTGTTCGTTTGTTCCGTATTCGTTCCTATACCGTTCATCTGATTGCGATAAAGCTTTGGTGAGTTGTTTTGCGGACACCAGCAAAGGTTTTTGAATCAAAACATACAACGATGGGCTGCCAATACGGTAATTTGGTAGTTTTTCTTTTATGTGTTCCTGTTTCTATACCGTTCATCCGATTGCAATAAAACTTTGATGATTTGTTGTGCGAACGCCCTCAAAGTTTTCTAAATTAGTACAGCCAGTGGTAGGCTGCCAATGCGTTTACAAAGGGCTCGCTTTATATCAAAGCAATTATTGGTATTCTAGGAAGCAGTGAGTTTTTTATCACTTTGATGGACCACTTAAATAAGCAATCGATTTTTACTTAATACATTTACAATATGTACCAATACGCAATTTACTGTAAACTCATCAATGTGAATGGCCGAAAATGTAATACTGTGTATACTGATGCTGTTATAGATAATGTATGTAACTCAGAAATTGCAGTTATGTACTCATTTGATTTGAGAATATTGTTTTCTCTTAAATTTACAAGGGGCTGTCAAAATTTCACAAAGGGCTTGCGCGAACCCCTCTGAGCTTCCTCCAGCCCACCCCAGAGTGCAGCCATTTTACAATGAAAAATTTCGCCGAATAAAGCGATCTGTATGCCACGGCTGTCAGTTTCATGGCAAATCGTCGGTCGCGAAAATTGAAATTTGGACCCGTTGATTGGCTATTTTTAGGATTCTCTGTGGCGCATTTTCTAAGAATTATCGCTTTTTCTGGTGACTTTTCTCAATTTAGCAAATGTGTGTGTTTCATAAAGTTTAGCGTGTCTTTGGTGTGAACATTTTTGGATGGTGGTCGAACAGCGCATTCAGCACTGAAATTGCATTTTAATGCAAATCACTGAGACACTAACATGCAATATCAAAAAAAATCGGAATGGGTGCAGTACTTCAATCATGCCAACTCATAATATGAGGCGAATGTACTATGGCGTACAAAAAATCATTGTAAGCTGTATACTATCCACTAAAAGATTTAAGAGGAAATGAATAGTTGTCTTTGGTGGCGCACTTATTTTATTGTCTGGTGATTTTCTACATACCCTACCAGTTATACCACGTTCAACTTATTAAATGCATGTCAAATCAATTCTCAAATCATCAGTTTTTTTGCGACACGTGCAGAAATTGGCTTTCAAGGCCAGCATGCGTGTAGAACTACAATATGACACATCCGCTGAACGTTTCGCAAAATAATTGTTGAATATTGTGAATGGAAAATTGGAAATAGATGAATCCACACAATGTATTACATTGCCAACAAACTTCTGTAAAATTACAAAAACAATAAGAGAATTGATTCAAAAAGTTTTCCCAAAAATATCGCAATAAATTCTTCTGAATTCTTAAACTCACTTGATTTGCCAGCCATGCCGTCACACGTTTTAACATTGAAAATTGGCGTGCCTATCATACTTCTCCGAAATATAAATCCATCACTTTGCAACGGTACCAGACATTCATTGAAAAAGATAATGCACAATATCATTGAAGCTAAACAAATTAAAAGGAACATATAAAGGGCACAATGTACTGTTCCCAAGCATCTCAATGATTCCAACAAATATGCCATTCGAATTGCAATGTTTGCAGTTTCCGGTGCGACTCGCATTTGCAATAACCATCAACAAAGCACAGGGACAATCGCTACAAGGGTGAGGACTAAATTTAGAAAATCTATGCTTCTCACATGGACAGCTGTATGTGGCCTGCTCACCCGTTGGAAAACCTTCAGATCTATTCGTATACGCACCAGACGGAAAAAAATATCCAAAAGCACTTCAATAAACAGAATTAAAATACAATCACTTTCTTTCTTCGAATGGCATTGCAACGCTTGCCGGGTACCGGCTAGTCAATTATAAAAATCGGCGTCTCCGGTCGAGGGCCGAGATCTTTGCCCTATCTTGCAGGTGGGTCTGAGAGTCCCGCCATGGTCAATGCCCAATTTAGATTTATACTGATGATGTCTTTTTTCCTTTTGGCTGTTATTATTTGTACTGCCGTTTTTTAAAAGAGTTTATTACAATAACACTATCCAGTAATTATTAGGTATCTTAGCGGTCTCATGCTGTCACATTCAAAGTATCACTGGCAATCTGCTGTCATTCCAAATATTTTTCATCAAAGGTCATTTACGCAAGATATTTCATTTTAAGGTTTAACTATTTGATTGCACATGTAGATATATTTAAATACGAGAAGAGTCAATCAAACAAAAATGTAATAGAAGACTCACTTGTAATGCATGAAGTCAGTGGCGTGGTGAGTTGAGAGTTCAGCGGCGTCCGCTCGGGTCGCGGGTCGGCATCTCCGGGCAGCGGAGCGGCGCGGGGGAAGAGCCAAGGGGGCGCCACTGTGACCTCAAATGCAACACCTTTCTGAAAGAAAGGAAATTCAAATAATGTTTATTTTATATTATTTTATACTGCGGTTATTTTGTATAAGTGCACTTCTTAAACCATATATACTAGATAAAATAACCCAGTTCAGAAAATTATTAGTCAACAATAAAGATAGAATACATTTTACAAATAAATTTGGGATAAACATGGCGCATTTAGACTTAAGCTCGTGTACTTTTGCCAACCACTTGTTGTCAGAGAACCGCTCGTCCAACGCAGATGAAGGGGCTAAAAATTCATACCAAAACGCAGATGAACAAAAGTTGTTTTACCAAGAAATTTTATAAATTAGTAGATCACCGTTAACTAGTTTGACAATTTTAAATGAGATAATATAGTATGTTTATGAAAATTGTAATTTGACCAAGAAAATTTAGCGTTTTGTAAAAAAAAGCTACGCTATTGGGGCGACCGCTATACGGTGACTTCCGCATACGCTATAAGAAACTTCTCTATATGGAGGAACGCTATAGGAGCGTTGAACGTTTGTTATGCCACTAGCCTAGACTCGTATAAAAATAGCAGTGAACGGTTTCTTCCATCCGCTAATTCTCTGCGCAAAAAAGCTCCGCACATAGATTATGTTGAACATATAGTATGTACTAGAAATATATTAATTTGTATAGTGTTGAAATAAGAAAGCAAGATAGAAGAAAAAAAATGTATTTATTATTTTTGAACAGTTGATTATGAATGGAGAAAATCGGTATGCATAGTTTTCCCGTGCAAAGAATTAGTGTACGAAAGAATATTGTACGATCGAATCACTGTACCAACTTAGCAGATGGGAAAGCAATAATAGTGGATGGTGGAAGAGAGTAAGTTAGACCTTAGCTTAGAGGGTTTCAAAATATAACAAAAGCTTATTTTAAAATATGAATATATGCTTGCAACTAAGTTCTCACTCTATTATAGATTCTATTTTCCTCGTATACTCTAAGCGTGTAGAAAAATCTAAGATTTTAATGTCGACAGTGGAGGTAACCTTTTGTAAGCCTTTACATACTAACTAGTATTACGAAACGTGTCGATAAACGATATGCGCCCTCTAAAATAGATTTTCTCAGCACTTATCCGCAATACCGCATCGAAAGGCGTAAATCAGTGGCTATAAACCTTTTCAAAATCGTAAAGCATTTTTGGTAAAAGTTTACAGAGCACTATCTAAACATATTTATCTAAATATATATCTCTTGTGGTATGTAAACAGGTAGAAGGTCTAAGCGGCAAATTCTCGAATGTAGAATTCCTCGAAATACAAGTTTCTCGACATGCAATTGCTCGAATTTGCATTTTATTGCTGTACTATTTATCATTGTCTGTAGCATTATACTTTATAAAATAAAAAAAACTCACTATTTATTTTAACCGTGTCCGCTTCAAATGCATAGCATATGGCCTCTTCATGGAGTTTATTTCGGCAGAAGTGTTTCTACGAGAACTGGTTATTTTTGGAAACTCAGTCCTTCTGTTTTTTCCGAGAAGGCATAGAAGGATAAGGCTAAGACATGACAAGTGGTCAACTTATCACTATCACTACGCCAAATTTTTAATATAGAATGGGTTCAATAAATTACATACATCCGTGCCTTTGCACAGAAATGCATAAGTCTTTTGGCAAATGATTCATTAAAAAGTGTACGTACTAATATTCAAGCCCGTGACCTCCGTAAACGAAACCAACGAGGTTGACCACTCGACCACTGGCAACTCAAGTAAACAGTTTTTTTAATCAAGGTTTTTTTGTCGACTAACGTAAGCATTTTCTTTTAAAAGTGTGAATAATTATAAAAATATTTTTTTTTTTTATAAAGCTTTCGAGAAATTGGGTATTCGAGGAACTTCTCATTTGAGAAACTTGTATTCGAGGATTTTACCTAGAACCATATAAACGCAATCTATCATACGATTGACATATGTTCTGAAAATAGATATTAAAACACTTTTCATTTAATAATAACACAAAAATATACATTTATAATGCAAGGTTATTGACTCCAGTGCGATGTCGTCAAAAATATCCTCTTTTTAATAATTACCAGCTGTCTAATAGTTCTGGTCGAATAGAACATGTATATATATCATCAATAGTCGATAAGGTTTGTACGTACAGCCGTCTGTCTATCTGTCGGTCTGTCGGTTCTTTTCGATGACGTCAAGAAAGACGGTTCTAAAGTATATTATTCGTTATTCTAATTCGGTTATTCTAAAATTATATTATTTACAATTTAAATACTCCAGGGCTGTCGCTATGTGTCTTCTTTTTCTACGAAATATATTTGTCAACAAACATAAACATTTCAATTATTCTAAAAAATATATTATTCACAATTTAAAACTGCAGGGCTGTCGATATATGTTCCGAGGTATTTTTCTTTGAAACATATTTGTTAGCAAACTTAAACATTTCAATTATTCTAAAAATTACATTATTTACAATTTACAAATTATTTTTCACGCCAGTATATTTTCTGACTACTTAAAAATGCAAGAAAAATCCCCCCCGTTGACGTCAACGGGCTTACAGCTAGTTAATTTAAATGAGCATTTGTTTTTTCTGCTTGACAGTTTACTAAGCATTTATGTGATCTATCCACTGTTTTATGGAGTAATTTCTCTTAACTGCATCAAATGTCAACGTGCGATTACTCGAAGAGTGGCAACGATTATGTATCATAATGTTAAATGGAATACGACTTCAAATTCAATGAGAAAACTTTCAAAAAAGAGGTATCATATAAAATTTTCAAATCTATATAATAACTCTAAATATCCCATGAGACATGATTATACAAATATTAATAAATTCATTTTTGTTCCAGAACGACATACATATTGTGTTATTTACACGCATAATACAATATATATATATTGAAACGTTATTTTTATATTAAAAAGTGAACGTAAAAAGAAGCCTCGATGAAATTGAAAGCTTTACTTTTCCATTGCCTTTATTTAAGTGAATGCAACTTCAAATCCAAGTCATAAACAAATTTACCAGAAGTATGTCACTTTACTGAAAAATAATTTTCTGCTTCCTCTTTTAAAGAAGTAAACGTAATTAATTGAATGACACTTCCCTTTTTAAAAAAAACTGCCTATTCATAAACTTCACACTGCAGAATATTGGCAATGGCGTTCCCGTCGTATGCATATTATTTAATCTCATAACTTTACAAGGTATTGCAATAGTATTCTACCGAATTCGTAATATCGATATTTTTGTATTAAAATATTAAAATACCGGGATGAGTTATTTGTATTATATCTTTACACTTTCTGACGATAAAAAAATTCAGTGTTAGACTTACAACCTGTTCTCAATAAAGATGTGTATTGAAATATTTTATTAGTACCCATATACTATAAATTTGGAAACGCGTCAACGATAAAGTATTTCGACTGAGGGTGCTTGATGGAATTTCAATATCAAATTTGAATTGTTTGAATTTTGTACTTTTCCATGAGTTTTGTCGCTAACGACCCGGGTTTCGCCTTTAGGCATCTTCAGGCATTACAAGTGCACGGATGTACTTGAACTGACGTTAACGTTAACGTTAATCGTTAACGTTAATCGTTAACGATTGTTATTAAAACACATTGTTGTTAACCTTTCGAAATAAAAAAAATACGTATTTACATATAATAAAGTTTTTCTTGGAAAATTTCTTAAATTAATATTAGATTATGTCAATTCAATACCAGCTTAGAAGTCTCCGTGCACTTCAAGGTTGTGGATATTTCATAATTTTCATATGGCCTAAAATCATTAAAACACGTTTTTATGCCTCCTTTAAAATTTTCTATGTGTGGGTTACGTACTTTTTCCTTTCCACAGTCGAATTATGACCACACGAAGATTTTTTTTAAAATACAACAACAGTACGCCAATGCATGTCGTGGTCTGCTCCGTTAAGCGAGTAATCATATCTGAGGAGCAAACATTCAAAAAGTGTTTTGTCACAAATTTTGAAAAATGGCGTTTTATATCAATTCTGATAGCCCATAATAAAACCTATGAATGGAAATCAAAATTAGTGTTCAAAAAGGTTTTTTTTCATATTAAAATGAAATCATAAAGTTGACACATTCATACAAACCGTCACTTTTGCAACACTTAAATCATCATTTTCCAAGCTTTGTATTTGTGGGACAAAACACTTTTTGAATGTTTGCTCCTCATCTTAAGTGCATTTGGCCGAAAGGGCTTTCTCGATATTGATGCCGCCATTGGTAGCGATATCAAGGGAGGTGTGGAGCTGCACTAAGATTTTTTTTAACCATGTCTGCTTCTAATTTAGAGCAAATGGACTCAATGAAGTCTATCCCAATAGGAATTATTCTACGAAAACTGCTTGGTACTGACCCACTCAATCTTTCTTTTTTGAAGATAAAAAATAATTAAGGAAAAGACTAGGAAAAGAATATTCCTTAGCTGATCGCTTTCGCTAAGCAAAGTATCTAAGAACGGATGAACGGAAAGGGGAGGGGGGGGATTTAAACATAAATACGCATGCACGTCTTCAAACAAAAGTCGATTTAGAAAATACTTATTGAATGTGCTAGTACTGTGAATAATGTAACTCAATGAATGTATAGCCCGTAGAGACCGAAGCCGAAAACGACTGATGTCAATTGTATTTTAAAGTAAATCTGTACCTACATACATGAGTGTCAACTTGTCCAATCTCAAATCGAATTATGGGGGAGACGCATTTTAAGCTTTTTTAATCATTTTGACTCGCATGTTTTTTGTTTGTAACTCAGAAAACATATATCATTTTTACGTCTTCTAACGTCTTCAAAATGTTTTGAAGACTTTGTTATTTTGATTATATTTTGCCTTTTTTTAAAATTGTAGGACGTTTTGACTCTAATTTTTTTTAAATATTGCACATAAGTCAACACGACGACACGTTACTTCATAAGCTATAATAATTTCTGATAAATTTTATTAATTACTTGAAGTTAGATGAGAGTGGTCGAATGGTCAAAGTTATTGGCTCGGTTGTGATGCTCGAGGGTTCTAATCCTAGTACGGCAGTTGCATAAATTGATCTTTAAAATATTAAGTTTAATTATATGTATATTTAAATAAATTGATATTTTTTTTTACAATCTATAATATAAAACAGAAATTGCAAGTGTAAGTATGTTCGTCACAAGAGCTCATCCCAAAAAATAAACAGTAGCTACTAGAACTTTTCAAATATCATTCTGGTTGCTTTTTTAGGTTAACTATGCTATGCCATTTTCAACATTCAACCGTCAAATTTCAACATTACTATTTTATGGACTATGTTTTGTGGGTGAAACATGAGTTTCGGTTATTGGTAATATTTTAATTTTTATACATTAGCAAGCACCAAAATAACATGATAATAACCCAAACGCAAATATTAGATTTGCTACTAGGTAAATGCAGATTTTGCTGATAAATGGATTGAATTACATTTTAGGTATATTTACGAATTTTAAATGTCAAAAATATAAATTTATTGATATATAGCTGATAGTTGGTACTTTGATTTTCATCAATTGAAAAAACAAGTATTAATCGGTTGATATTTTTTTTATTTTCTCAAAGATAAAACGCATCACAAGCTCAAAAAAATTATGTGCTGGTAGTGGTAACAAAGCACTTAAAGAACGGCAGTGTAAAAAGTGTCTTACTAAATTTACTCTGTTGATTTTTCACCCAAATATGAACAACAACCTGCTCGTTCAGATGAAATGACGACCAAATACAAAAATCAGAATTGGGTCACCCGAAAACAAATAAAGTAACTTGACTGCGTAAAAAATCTATGACGATGCAACAATAAAAAATCGACGGAATATTAAGCGATCCTCTAATAAATGTGAAATTACTAACAAAGATTGAATCTGAACTCTCGACTGTATTTTGAAAATAAAATCAGTCAGGGCGGGGTATTTTTCTTCAAGAATGATTTTCAGAAAAAATACGCATTACTATCTATCAATCGTATCAGTAAATAGCAAAATAAAATGGTTAAATTTTTATATGTCAGGAGAATTCTATCGTGTTATGCACAACGAATAAAAAAACTATTGTAAAACTATTATGATTCTGTTGTATTAGTTTCGAAAGTGACAAATCGGTTAAAGTGTATTTAAAAGTGCTTTATTTTTTCAATAGACGTACTTAAGATACTGTATTTTAATCAAGGACTGGCTGTTTGTTACCTATTAGAAGTGGCGAAAACACACATATAAGCAGTTGTACTAAGTGACTTCTCAGATCCCGTAGATAGCGGTACAAGTAGCCTGATTGATAACATAACGAGATGACACAACTGTAAATTGGTGATTAATTATTATCTATATGGTTCACATTGTTACAACTCAATTGACGCACTTATTATGAATACATTGTACCTACACTCTATCCTTTTTTACGCAATACATTGATTCCAGAAATTGACGCGTATAAAAACATATTATTATATAATTGGATAAACTGGTTCCAAAAATCAAAATATCGCGTAAAAGGGTAAAATTTGCTCTTTAAATTCGAGCAAAAAAAGATTTTTTTGAACTTAATAACCATTAATTAATTTATTTTATTTTATTTTATTTAAACATGCATAATCCTATACACTTTTTAGGAGTTATTTACTGCTGTCACTGTCGGTTGCGAAATATGATCACTTCAAGGGTGTTCACTGGCTGCTGTTTTTTTTCTCATTTCAAAGATATATTCATTTTTATTTTTCGAAGAATCGCGTAACAATGAGTAAATCGCGTAAATAAAAGGAGCGGAGCCGTCCAAAAATGTTACAGAACACGTTAAAAACGACTGGGGGGGTATATGTATACAGGGGTAAGCTGAAAGGGGCTCAAAGGGGTTCGCGAGATCCCCTTGTTAAATTTTACTACGGCCAGCGAGCCCCTTGTTAATTTAAAAGAACATAATATTCTTAGATCAAATCAGTATATAACAGCAATTTCTGACATATATTATCTACGACAGTTTCAGTATACAAAGTACTACACTTTTAGTCATTTAGATTGATAATTTTACGGTAAATTTCATACAGACTGCTACATATTATAATTGTATTGTAACAATCGATTGCTTATTAAAGTATCGCATATAATTGCATAGGAGTAATAAAAAATATTCACTCATTCCCCAAATCACCTTGAATTGCTTTGAGATTAAGCGAGCCCTTTGTTAATCTATTGGCAGCCCACCGCAGTATATGTATATTCATAATAATTTATTATATATGATTCACAATATTTTTATTTATTCACGTTTGTTTTAACAATAAACCTGATACAAATCACGTTTAGACTTATTAATCAACGTTTGAATTTTATTTTACAATAAACACATAATACACTCTAGCTGGTAAATAAATTTGAAAATACCTATCACTGCCATTTTGTATTAATATGTGTTATTATAAGCCTAAGATTTTTCCTTCTTATTAAAAACCCTACCAATAAATAAACTATAAATTGCATTAAAAAAATCAATAACAAAAAATATTTATATATCACGATACACTAAAACAAAAATTACAATTGTTACTTTTCTTTTGTTTTCCACTTTTGTCGAGTTGGTGTTTTCATTGGATAATAATTACACAAGGTATAAAACCGGATAAATACACTAGCTAAAAATTACAACAATTTTTACAAGTATTTCACGGTTTGTACAAAAAAATGCGTTTACGATAGGCAGGTATAAAATTGTAATAGTAATTTATTCAACAATCGTGCTTATGGAATAAGTGTCAATCGTGTTATTCTTAAACTGTCAATCGACAATATAAAAAAAAAACATGTAACGAGTGTGGCATTTTATCAGGCTAGTGGCGATACCGGGGTAAATTTATTTTCTCTTACCTTGTGTACACACTTTGCGGACAACAGGGAAATAGCTGCATAGGACGAGTCGACTTCAAAGCAGGTCGAAGGCTACACTTTTAGCGGCTACCGGGAAAATTTCATTACAATATGCACACCATGATATTCGTTTCTTTTAACACTTTTTTATCAAACGCTCTACGTAGAAGGTAAACAACTTCATTATCGCACACACTTCGAATGAATATCTTTGTACCCGAGAGCCGAGCCAACTTGTTCAAAATATTTTTTTGTCAAAATTGAGTTAAGCTCAATTTCGATATCTATAAATCAGTACGCTTCCATGTCATTTTATTTCTACTAATAACCGCGATATGCCAGAGCCATAGTGACTTATTTGACGTATCGTTGAAAGCCAACTTGTCCTATATGCAGGCATTAGGATTGGCAACTGAATAATTGAATTCATTTTAAATGAAGGTTTTCGGATGGAACAAAATGTTTTTTGTATATTTAACAAATTGTCTATTTATATCAATAACCTTTTGGTATATTTCTGACCAAATCATAATTTCATTTTTATAAAAATTCTGGTTTTTATTAGCAAAAAACTGAACCACGTGCAAATTTTATCATTGTTTTTTACAAGAAATTTTATAACGAATAAAATAAATAATAATTGTATGATGCGAGGTCAGGAGATAAATATCAGTGCTAGATATGGTTTGTGGTGGTTCTTTTTCCTTGTTCTTGTTGTAAGCAACCCGTTGTTCATAGATTGTTATTAGTCTTTTAAAAAAATGTCAAAATCGCGAATCGTTGAGTAAGTATTTATTTAAATTTATTTTTGAAGGGATATTAAAAAAATGCGCCAAATATTTAAAGTTGAAAGATCATACGAGAAAAACTCGAGGTAAATTGACATCACAAACACCCACGTCTTAGGTCTCAAATTTAAATTTAAAATCTAAATTTGACATCGACCTTACCGGAAATCGAACCCAGACCCACCTGGTCGGTAGAGAAAGCGTTAACCAACTAGGCCACAGCGGGCGATGATGACCCTTTGATTCAATTTAAGATAATGTGAATATTAAAATTTAGTTTTTTACTATCAATTGTTCGAGGGTTCCCATGAATGCTAAAAACACTACGAACTTTTTCTAGATTGAATGTACGTTAACTCTTCTGATTTTAAATCAAAGCTAGGCAACAAAGATATTGACTAATTCTCAAATTAATGTAAATTTAATTATTATTACGAGATTATCTTTTTTATTATTTGGTATCTTTTTTTAAACATTTCTATTCAACTTAAGTATAATATATCACTATCAAATTTAAAGCGATCGTTCTACAATTTTTCTTCTCCAAAGCTTTTATTCTTTATTTCTCAGTAAAGGAAGTTTGAAAACTAACACTTATCTGTTACTCGTCAAAATGCATGATGTTGAAGTATTCTCTTAAGAAAACACATGCTCCTTAATATATTATGTATGCATTTCTAAAAACAAATCATGAACAACTTACTAACAAACATTTATGTAGTATTATTATTTTATTACAAAGGCGTGTCAAATCCTATTTCAGATTAAAATGGTTTCAATAATTAATAAGCTCTTGCATATTGCACGTGAGATATACACCTCTTGGGTCCAGGGCAACCAACAGAGGCAGAAACATTTTTGTATACGCTAAATTACTTTGTACTTTTGTTACAATATACAACCTGATATTATCTCGGAAGGTATTGTTACTTGTGACTATTTATAAACCATTTATGGTATCGTTAGCTTTAAAATCATACTGTGATACTGCAACCTTAAAATTAATTGACCTTAATGAAATTATGTTTCGTTATTAAAGCTGAGCGCATTGATGCGGATATAACAACAAGATTGTAACGTAAAAATAAAACTTTATTTTTGTTTGCATTTGACAGGTTCAAACGCTGTCGTGCTTTTAATTTAATAATATGATAGCTGAAGTGAGAAATATAAATTCTATTTGTGAATCATAAACTCGTGTTCGAAAGGTGGTAAAAGAGTATGTTGCAAGGTGGCCAACTTCGTGGGTTTCAACTGTTGTGTTCACGGTCAAATGCCAGTTTGAAAAGTTCAGTGAATTAATGTACAACATGTTCCATTATAAGTATATTTGCATTACATTGGGGCAGGCGAGACAACGAAAAAATACACCCAAATGAATCAAACTTGAAGAAAAAATTTCTCATTGATGATATAAATTTAATAGTATTGTGAGATGTACATACATTTTGATGAACATATTGGATTCATATGAAAATAAAACAAATGTTAAAAACTATTTCACACTGGCAAACTCTAAGACTATTTTTAAATTTCAAATCATTATTCTTTTTGACCGTACGGCAACGTTTAAAATTATTAAATTATCAACTCCATATACCTACATAGATGCTTCCGTTTTTATTATATAAAGTATGCGTGAATTTTTTTTTGCTTTTCTTGTATGATAGGTCTGCGTTATTTATTTTAGTTCTTGTTTGTGGTTTAAAAGTTAAAACCATGCCCGGATTACATGCACTCTTATTAGGTATCTCAAAATAATATATTTTAAATAAAACTGGTTGCAATTTTAACCTTTTTTAAGACGATGGAGATAGAACGATATAGCTAGAAAACGATTACAAGTGAGCCAATTGCTCTCTCTGTTTGTTTGCATCCCGTGATTTTATGACCGGGTAGAAAATAATTTAAACATGGCAGACATCAATAGCTTTTAATTCGATTTATTATAATAACATGACTTACCAATTGAATATGATTAACATACAAAAGCGTTGACCACTCGCCTACAGGATTCACTTTATTCATACCCCTAATATTTCAACCATTGACTGAATGACTTACTGCATAAAACTGTAGTATATTATAATAATGTTACCGATAAATAAACAATATGAAAATTCAATTTCCAGAGTAAACAAATCCATTGTGTTAATTATTGTTTGATTTATTAATAATGAGCCATTAGCTCTGCAAGTCACTGGCTAATAATTACACAGGGAATCGAATGCAAATAAATGATGCAAGGGTTTGCCGTCACATGTAGGTGATTCACCCCAACGTACCTCACTACAACTCTCCTAGGCTAGGCTAGGTGTTATATCACTGATTATAGGGGATGAATTTTATATGATTTCTCACCCGAAGCGGGAAACATGCAGCCATTTAAATATTTCACAAAATAACAAACTTGCATTTGTTATTTATGCCTGAATCTTATTCAGCCATAAATGAATAAACTCTAGTAACGGAAAATTGTCGACAATAAGAGTAATTATTTTTAATTAACTCTAACGCTAAAGCCCTAGTAATATAATTATTTTTTATATTTATGTACTTCTCCATCAGATATTATTACCATAATTGGTATTGATCAATCAATTAATAATATTTTTCAAAAAGGCATGTTCGAAAAATGGCCGGTGTACAATTTGGTTCCTTCTCAACGACTTGACATGTATGGAACTGCTGACTTACATAACCGCATTACTGGCAGAGTTACACAAGGCACATATTTCGACTCTCACAGATGGGCGTCAAGAAAATGTCAGAAGAAAAAAATATTGACTGCACAATCAAAGGTGGGTAATGATTGGTTGGGGTTCCAATCGCTTCATCCACGTGGAATTCATCGCAGACTAATAGCCAACTAAAATATTAACAGGCACGCCGTCACTAGAATAATAATCAATATTCGTATTACATATAGGCCCAAATCCAAAATTTAATAATAACACAGTATATGTTATAGACATAAAATATTGGTGAATTACATCACAGCCAACCGATAAGTTAGTTCAAAACATAAATTGAACAATCGTGAACTTATATTATTGTTTCAGTTTTTATTTCAAACCATGTTTACGCCTCAATCTATAACTGGTTGTTATTCTAAAACTTCCCTTAAATGTCCTTTTTCACATAAGGCTTTGTGCTGTATTGTTAAAGATTAACTCAGACGGGTCACACATTTGAGTATATTTGGCAGTTGTCGCGTGGTTATGCTGTCGCTGGAATCTTTCGGTTGCTGCTCAAAGTCTGTATCGACGTCAAATGCTTAAGCAACCTTTTATGTATCGAATTGGATTTCAAACGTCTTACCGCTGTGGCATGAAGCTGGATACAGTGCTGGTTGGCGGGTGGCAGGTTGCGGTCAGCCACAGTTTACAAACGATTTCAATTTTGATTTGACAATTTCGATAACTTTTTAAATATTTGGAATAACAGCTAATGCCAATGAGACGTTTTAAAATTGAAAAAACGCTAAAAATAAACACAATTTTTTTTTAATGATGTCTTAGATATATATATTTTTTAATCTAAATTTTAAATTTACCCCACCCACACCCGTCTTATCGCTAAGGCAAATCTGTCACTAAGCCGACGTAGAGGGCGATTTTGTGAATGACCACGCATTGCGGCAACCGTCCGAACTGTCCGAACTGAGTGGCATCAACGAGTCCAATCATGACCGTCCACAGGTAAGAGTGTTGTTTTAAAGTGGGGTCCACCTGAGTTAAGTGAGCCCTTCGATTTCATGATTATTTATCGATATTATCAAAAATATTAAAAAAAAAATGTTTTATAAAATATATAACGAGCTTAGTATTAATATAAGATAGGGTAAGGTTGAAAACAAATGCAAACAACACATTCAAACGTGCCTATGAATAAAAATCGCTAAAAAATTTCAATTGTACATCTTTCTAAATTGATTTATAATATATCATTAGATAAAGCAATAAAGTTACTATTTACTGTTAGAATTAATAACACCAATAAGCCGTTTTACTTCTCATTTGAAAATAATATATTATTACTTAGAATAGGATGTCAAAAAAAGCGTATTTTTTTCGTAAGTTTTCGTAAATACTTTTTTTAATCCGTTTTTGTTGTCATTAAAATAAATTCGTTGAAACATTTTAGCGGAATGTGAAAAGTTTGGCTTTTTTTATACACATACAGTGAAACCTCCAATTACACTACCCCGAATTACGCGCTGGCTTGAAATATTCGCCGCAAATCCCCCAACCGCACGGTCGCATTCGATTGTCGTTACTACGAAACGGTCGTATGTGCCTCGCATACAATCAAATGTTGGCTAGCGTCTCTATATTCAACACGTGCCAGGCTATACACGCATAGCTGGGCGTCTGTCTGTGTGCGGGATATTTACTACTACGAAAACTGAATATTTCGTTCATATTTTTTTTTGCAAAACGAAGGGAAATCTTAGTTTTGCACTTTCCGCGGGAAAAAAAACCATAATTGATTGAGATTCACACCCCCAATTACACTAACCCCACTTACACGGTCCCGACTATAGTGTAAATGGGGGGTTTACTGTATTAAGCCTGAGATGACGAAGAGAGAAGAAGATATTTTGAAAATAACTAGTCGTTAGCTAATCGTTCCCTCTGCGTCCTGTTTTCAGGTCTCACAGGTAGAATAAATTAAGAGGGTGGAAACGCTTGTTTGTTCATGATCGTGATAAATGAAACTTTGCGTTCAGGGGGATTTAAAAGGATCACTTTCAAATCAGATTACTCAGCTTGGCTCGCCTAAGTTTATCATATAAAATTAGAAGATGACTTTGAAATAATCTGATACAATTTCCAATCATCACGATGATTCCTGGCACCTGTTACGTGATTGTCAAATAATAAAAATCGGTTCCGCACTTGCTGGGCTCGCGTTGAACGAAGGGTTTACCTAAATTTTCCACAATTTTCCACAGCATCTTTGGTTACCAATTTATTTCATTTCAGCATAGTTAAATTCAACTGCTATCCAGTTTTGAATTCAATAACATCGCGGCATAACATAATACAATACCTGAAATAAAATATAATTAGCATATTATAATATATGAACATTTTTCGGTCTAAGAAAAGTTTTTTAAATTTGGCTATTATATGTATACACATGCAAATTGAGTGACTTTTCTAGTGAAAATATATTCTCTAATCATATTTTGTTATATTTGTTTTACTAATTTTGATAGTAATAATTTCACTGAGTGAATGAATGGTCATTAAAAAAATGGTAATGCTCGCGATTAACAAAACCGGTCGTGATCTATAATAAATAATGCAAAATAAGTACAAAAAGTGTTCTATTTTTAATAAAATGTCTTTCCAGCGAGATTTGACAGTGAACATCTTAATGTTATTTTTTATTTATTTATTCGTTAGAAGCTCTGCTAAAATAAGATTAAATAATAAATTATTATATTTAGTTACGGAAGAATTGTTGTAATGTATTTCTGTTCAATGGATTACTTTATGTTGTAATCGATAATTTTATGAAAAAATTAACTATACCCGAATTGAAATCTGAAAAAATTCAAGTATGTATTTTTTCTGAAAATACGCGTAAAAAACCACTCTGCAAATCTCATTGAAAATTATATACCACGCTGTTACCAAGAATCCTTGAATTTAATTACTTTGATAAACTGTTTTTCCACTGTTTTAAATATTTTCCTATTACGAAGGTATTATACTTTAGTCATTTTTCACTACGTCACTGTAGAGTCCACAGTACAAAAGTGGGGTGGCTTTATTCATTATCTAGCCCCCTTCACGGTCTTCTTTGCATTCTTTACTTCCCTTGGTGATAATTTGGGGCAATTTATTATGGAGCGTGAATAGGTTAAGGAATCGCTTCGCTTAAGAGGCTACACAACTTTTTCCTACGTAATTTTTCAAGATGACAACTAGAGAGAGCGCCACGATTTCGATGTGCTTAGTATCCATTGCTCATTCCCAATGTGGAGCAAATAGATTTATAATGGAGTTAATGCCAATATTTTCTTTTTTAAAAACTATTAACCAAAATAACTAATGATTATGTTATTCTCTTTAACGTTAAGTTTTGCAGAATTTTATTCGATAATTTTAATTCCACATGTGGTTTATATGTTTTTTTGCGGTAGTATAATATATATATACTCTTTGAATACTGCAATCTATTTTTTTTTTCAGTACTTTTCGGAATTCCCAACTAATTAAATTATCCCATCGTGATTGAAACTTAACAAAGACCCGACCTCGCGCCAACTCGGCGGTGACTAAGTAAAAAAAAATACTCGTCAACCAATGAATGTCTCCGAGAATATCATGGAAAAATCGTCCCTCTTTTCAGTCGCTTCCCATGAAAACCGTCCCTTCCAAGTGTAAAAAAAGAATTTTGAAAAGTTCTTGATAAAAAATAATCAATATTTTTGTTTACTGAACAAATAAAATTATACAACGTATTAATTAGTAAGTGACGTAAGTGAATAATGATATCCGGTAGCTTTACTGTTAAAACATACTTTCGCTCATGCCTGCACTTGTGTGCACTATTTAATGCATAAGAATGCATTGCCCCGCAGTAAATAATTGTATTGAATGTTTCCATTTGTATTATGCATAATACATGCAGACCGTTGAACTTTGAACTACAAAGCCTTCGGGTCAGCTGAGTCAATTGTGTTCAGTCTATTTATTATCCAGCATTAGTGGAGATTCTCGAAACGACAAATAAAGTATTATTTTTTTAAACCATGTTCGCTCCCAATGTGGAGCATATGGACTCCTAATGGAGTTTATCTCAACAGAAGTGTTTCTACGAGAACTCCTTGTTACTCAGTTGCTCAACCTCTCTTTTTCCAAAGAGAGTAGGGATAGAAGGATAGGGCTAGGACAGGATTAGTGGTAAGCTAATCGCTCTCGATACGCCCCGTTCATAGGATAGGATGGGTGAGAGGGGGGAATTCAAGACATCACATACATCCATGCCTTTGAACAGAAATTCATAAATCGATTGAAAAATCAATTTATAAAACTGTCCGTACCGGGATTTGAACCCGGGCCCTCTGTGGCCGAAGCCAACAACGTTGACCACTCGACCACACAGGCGGCTAAAGTAATACTTACGATAAATACACGTCATATTATTATTAACACCGAAGTACCTACACATTGGTTTCTCGAATATAAGACGTCATCGGTTTTAAAGCACACCGGTATTTTTAAAAGTCAAAAATAAAAAAATATCGAAAACTTTGTAACTCTTCAACAAAGACGTCATATAACGACAGTATATAATATAAACATAGAGCATAGATCAGTAGTTTCATACAATCAGCCTGAAACTGTATGAATCACTGTTTTCTCAGTTTTTTTTCTCTTACTCATTTTGGGAGACGTTGTAAGAGTCATCAGCTTACAGATGTGCGTGGCATAATCGAAGAAATACGGTAATGGAACAGTAGTGTTATAATAGTAAATGATTAGATAGTGTTAAAATCTTTGTGCGGAGCCAGTGCGCCTGTGTGCGCTGCACACTTCGCACACGCCACGGGCCGGCTCTGGAGGTGTATATTTTTTTTGCCTATTAACATACTTTATTCCGATAAAAAAAAACTTTTTTATCGAACCGTTCTTTTATTTAAGAAATAAATAATGATCTTCAATATTACGTGAGATAGAATTAAGCTGCATTTGTTTAACAATAATATATTCTGTGTAAATCGAGGGATAGCACTCATAATTTTATTTGAAACCCCCACAATGATAACTTCATTAAAAATCATTACTTTTAAGAACTTTTTTTTCAACTTTTTAAAAGCAAAAGCTCGAGAAGCAACTGCTCAGAAGGGCAACACGTGTCACATTTTGGAGCACAATCAATGGAAATACAAAAGGATGCATTTTAATGTTATATTGAAAATGAATTTCCTCATAGTGACCGCCGACTTCACATAAAATATATTTGTTTTCAATACACAATAAGACATTTGTGCTATATTACATTATAATTTAAGATAATAAATAAGGCTAAATTTTTTATGTGGCATCGACATATCTATAGGTATAAATATATGTATACCATTGAGATGTCTCTCAACTGCAGGTCAGCAGATTAAATCCGAGAATTCAATCGAGATACTAGGCTCTGGGATTACCAATGCAGGGTATTTGAAATACCAAGACAACAACAGTGGTCTAAAGTTAATGCGCACAGGCATGGTATGTCCACATGCGCCCATTCTGGACGCGCGTGAATAACATTGGAAGGAAATCATCTCAAATAAAATGGATTTTGAATAGCCTCCAAATACCTGGCACAACAATGAAAATTCTTTCGTACATAAACACTATGCACAATTAAGCTCTGTTCATCGGCTATTTCTGTTCATCATCATCATAAATAGTATTATTAAAAATGTATTTTACTTCTGAAATAAAATAAAAAAGTCGCAGTGGAAAATACAATATTCATATAATTTAAGATTTCGACTAAAGATGCTTGGTGGAATTTCAATTTACAATTTGAATCGTTCAAATTTTGTATATTCGCACATGTTTCAATTCGTCTTCCCCGTACAGTTGAATAGTTTACTAATTTTTAATGAGCTGGTGAATATTCCAAGTTCTCTATATATCCTATATGTAAGTAAATATAATTAAATTTTATAAAATATTTTCTAAAATTTTGCAGCGGTAAAAAATAAATACATGTAATTTTTTAAATGACCCAGCATTTAAATCCCTAGGCATTCTCATGTTTTAACATATTAACGATTGTATCATTTAATTTCTGAGACCGACAAAGACTGTATTTGTTTAAGTGAATATTTCCCCATCTAATTGAATGTCATTAAAATATATCCATTAGTAAAATTAATCCATTTGGCCATCGATAGCTTTTAACTTAGTGATAAATATGTTTCTCATGTTTATTACACAATAAATTAATTTATCACGCGTGTTTTTGAACGCCTGGTTATACCAAAAGGTGAAACCCGGAATGTTATTGACAAAACTTGTGCGAATGTTGTTAATGTAAGCGATTCAAATTTAATATTGCAGTATACACTTGAAATAATCGGTGTACAGAGAATTCTTTCACGGACAATTCGTGTAAAACCTCTTTTAACGGTACGCACTACGCGGGTAAAACAAGCATAATATGCGTCATGTATGTTAATTCAACAACTCGTTGCGACATTGTACATTTCGTATAATGACACTAGGCCGGTCTGCCAATATTCTGCCCCGTACAAAGCCAATGAAACCGCTACCACTATTGCATGTATCGTTTACAGACAATTACGAATTTATGTAGAAATAGGTAAAACCAATTTTCTAGATCAGCGAACTATGTTTGCCATGTTTTACGGCGGCGTGTGTAAGCTTGCCCCGCTAGAGCAAACGTTAACAAACGCCCCCAACGGTGTGCATCTAAAATGAAGCATTTCCAACGAAAATGCTTGTTGAAATAGCGAATGCAATCAAAATATATGCTCTTGTTGAAACAAGCATAGGAATTAAATTAATATTTTTAGTATTCTGTATGTTTCAACCACTGCAACTGTAAAGTAACGTCTTTCTTACTTAGAAAGTTTATTACTTTTTACATGCAATGAAATAATGGACTAATAAAGAAAACGTATTACTCAAATTGTTTTTTATTACACGGTTTTAAATTACACGCAAGATAAAGGAACAAATCTTGCGGAACTTGTGGCTTTTTATATATAATAAATAACATAGTTTTAAAAGCACAAAAAATATTGTATAAATAAAGAGATGATTTAAAAGTTTTTTTTGTTTGTATTGCTGAATACTGGCTATAAGCCTCGTAAAACACTCACCGTATCAAAGGCTATTGGAATGTCCTAGTTAAAATATGCGTTTGTTATTTTCAATTGAAAATAGCAGGTATGCAATGAAGTTATATCGTTAGGTAAATTAATCTAATTAAAAATTCCGTACCGCCGCTGAAAAATTCTTTGCACTAATAATGCAGCCGCACAAACTGAAAAATGAACGTTCAGACTGGCCCTGAAAAAGGGGTGAAATAAGTGTCAAGTAATGATATTACGCTCCCCTAATTGAAATTGAATTTTCACTGCTTTTTGTTCCGGTGTGACTCAAAGGCATCGAGAGACATTTCACTATTCATCACTCACTTGCAATAGAGAATCTATTGAAGAATTGAGAGACTATTTTTTGAAAGAAATTATATTTCACTTTAGGTTTGAATGATAAAATAAGTTCCTTTTCCAAAGACGTTAAACGATTTTAGATTTTTTTATTGGATTTTAAAATGCAAACTATTTTTTTATTGAAACTAAATTATTTTTCATGAAATTAAAGAAATGTCATATTAACTGATATTTTTGAAATCGCTAATAATACGTTTATTGTTCCCTTATCATTCGTGGAAACTTAAGTATCGTCATCCTTTTATTTTTTTTAATTATTGAAAACACCAAACATACATAAAAAAAAACTTAAAACGTACAATAACACTCGTTTTTTAAATAAAATACATTTTTTACAATAATTTCACATTTTTATAAAATGATCGTGAAATGTTTTATACAATCAGGTACCTTTCTGAATTGATTCATTTTAAATCCGGCCACTATTTTTGTTTACCAGTTAATATTATTTATAAGTAAGAGTTTAGTAAGAACATTATTTATAAGAAAATTTAAATATAGATAATTTACTGTCATTCATTTATTAATTTACTTAATTTTGTATAAATAGTCCGTATCGCTCTATAGTTGAAAATGCTCGCAATGAGCAAAACCGGTCCCGATTAAAAAAAAAAGTAGAATTAGTACCAAAAAGTTTTTATTTATTATTGTTATTTTTTTTAATCCATGTCCGATCCCAATGAGGAGCATACCGGAATGGAATTATCTCAACATATTTTTTATTTGTAAACCAGTGCTCTATATATTAATTCAAAACTTCTTGATTGCATCCTTCTTATCATGGTATCTGAAGAGAACCGCTCTCTTTATCTACAAAGTAAGTAATAGTGTCTTCACCCTTAAAGGTACCCATTATACATTATATATAACTACTCAAAGACTTTTAGTCTCGTGTTTCCAATCGACGGTTGAAATACAAAAAGTTACTTGTGACGTAGCTTACGAGAGGAAATGTTAAAATTTTCAATGAAACGACGTCAATTTAGCATTGTTATTAAAAACGACAAAAAAGCAAGTGACCTAATAAATTAAGATTCGCACTGCCACAGCGTGAATTTTGCTAGGGTCTCTATAAAAAATGTGCCATTAGCGGTTACGTCAAACGACGTCATAAAAATTAATTAGATTCCGCAACATTGTTGATATTTCATTTGATACAGTTCACCAGATGGCTGTTTCAGCCGCGCGTTTCGGAATACGGTTTATAAAAAAAAAACGGACAGTCATAATTACAATGAAGATTATTTTTTTCTAAAAGTTAAAAACACTGTTCACTGATAATTTGTAAAGCTTGGCAAACGCGGTGGTCAATTTCTCCTTGAGGTATGTTTGTCAGAATACGACCTGTTATCACAAAATAAGATGCGCGTAATGCCAAGTAATTTGAATTAAAAATTATTTGGCCAAATTGTCCAGGTGGTGATAAAAATCAAGATTCAGAATATATTTTTGGGATTACCCAATTATTTCTAGTGACAGAGGTATTCTGTTTATTTCCCTGCATATATAATTGCGATGGTTCTATCGGACACAAATCGAGTTTCTTCTCCGGAAAAAAATATCGTTAAAAAGAATCGCTTAGGTAAAAAAACTTCCACGACCCACACATTAAAACGTAATTATTAAAAGTTATTTTGTTTAGCCATTTTGCATAGTTAATTTGAATTGATAATTTAATTTACTAACTTATCATCTAAATTTCCGTTGTTGCTATTTACTACGTAGCACAAGTGTATCACTTATTTAATTTAATCATATGGTACATTAAAAAGTTTATTGATTATAAAAAACTTCCTTTCAATTATTCTGTTGTGATTACTTCGAATTATTTTAAGATTACTCATTTGTTTAGCATGTTGTTAGCATGTTTTATATCCAATGAATTTTTTGAGATAATTGCGAATAAAAAGTTAACATCTGTGCAGGCGTGCACTTAATTATGTTTAAATATGTTTTAGTGGTTTTTAATGAACTGATCGACAGTGAAATGGTTGTTTAGAATAATCAATTATAACTAATAAATAGACGGCCTCTGGAAATTTTATTTCATAATGAATACAAAAAAAATTACCCTTTTTTGTAAATTAATCTATCAAAAATAATTCTAAAGTATAATAAGAAAGACTAAGCCCGGGTCGTTAGTGACAATACATAAGGAAACAAAACAAAAAAAAACGACTCAAATGTGATTTTGGCACATATGTTGGACAGAGCTAATTTATGTTGTGCATTTTCTTTATATAGGTTACTAAAAATACCAATTAATAAGCCGCATTATGCCACAAAGAGTGTTTGTGATCGATCGCATGGCTTTCATGCCAGATACAACGTGACGCGTGATCGTAATGGTTACTTTTTCCATTCGCATTAAATGCATTGAAATTCTCAACACGTTTACGTATTGAAATAATAAAGCAACGAAGACACGCTACGTGTAAATAACATTATGAACACGTGAATATGAAATATGGTTTTTTTTTTTCATGATAAGCAATACCTTAAATATGAATTGTAAAGTGTAAATATATATTTTAACTATGTTCACACTCACAAAGTGTTCTTTTACAAAACGTGATGGTATCTACGAAAACCTATTTCGTTTACCCATCACAAATCTGTGGATACATTTCGGTAATTTAAAAGCACAATAAGTGTTCTATCTGCAGTTCTTTATAAAAAATGAATTTTTCACAAATCGAAAATATGCACGGCGAATCTTTTTGGCATATTTTCTTTTAACTATTAAGTTGAACATTTTTTATCTTCAATAACTATGTAATTTTGTTTTGTGAATGTGAGTAGGTGTGGAATGTGTTTTAAGCCGCTTCTAGCTTCTCTAAAAAATATAAAAGCTGAATGAATTGCTTACTATTCAAATACTCGATATTTTACAGAAACATTGGAAATGTAAATGATGGTTTTAAATTATATAGCTAAAAGCCTGGATTTATTTGTTTACACGAGATGAAATCAACACTTTCAGTGCAACTCACTTTGCGCCTGAAATTTTTAATTCAGTCGTTTGTTACTAATTATATTGATAATTTATTATAAATAGTGATTTAAATAAGATCAACTACGTCGTGGCGTATTGGTTTATCTTTTCTTATAGCAAAGCGGACCACGCTTTTGAGCATTCGTCCTTTTTGATAGCGGTGTCCGCTGGTTTAAGCCCCGGAACGGAAAGTTTTATTAAATGATTTTTTGCCACGCCACCTATTCGACATTAAAAACGAAGAGTTGCGAGATCCATTAGCTATAACAGCGGTCGGTAATGTGGTGGTTCGCAGAGATATGTGGATTTTTTACATTTTCTTATCCAGAGCAAACTGCAAAAAAAAATGACTTACACGAATGAACGATGCAAGATTCATGAAATCATCTCAATCTCGTAAGACAATGGCTATGCTACTTTTTTTCAAAGAAATATAAAGGACGTAACCCACAGTTTTTTCAAAATAGGTTTTTTTCGATAATCACCATGTATCAAACTTGATACACGTTCTATCAAAAGGATGCAAGCTGCAAATGCCGAATTGATATCTAAATTTAGCTTTTATTTTTGAAAAAGATGACCTTGTTAAAAATTGAAACCAAGAAAAAATACTGGAATAAAGATTTTTTCTAGACAATTTCTTTAATTTATATTAGATTATGTCAATTAAACCCCAGTTTAGAAGTCTCAGTGCACTTCATTGTTGTTTATAATTCATAATTTGCATATGGCCCGAAATCTTCAAAACAAGTTTTTTGCGCCTCCTTTAAAATTTGATACGTGTGGGTTACGTCCTTTTTCCGAGGAATAAAACATGATGAATTTAGTGGTCCGTGGGGTTCTAAAGTTTGCCGACCGCCTTCGTCTACCTTTGCCTTCTCGGAAAAAAAGTAGTGATCACCTTTAAGGTGTTGACTTGTCAATTCACAGCGGATAGTCATTATATTATTTTATTTAAATATAACACACTTTTTTTTAATAATTCTACATTTTTCATAAAGATCAGAACCAGTTTCACTATACACAAGATACTTAATATCAACTTGATTTGAGTGGCTGAGCTAGTCACACTTTTATTATTATTATTATTTTAAGCACATTAGTGCATGGTTTAAAATCAGTCCCGTGCAGTTCTGCTCGGGCCGTGAATGTGAGGGGTAGACTCTTTTTTTTCTGTCGATAGCGTTGTGGAAGGCGGCCATTAAACGTTGGCTGCGTATACACAACGGGTGGTTGGAAACCATCTTGTCATCGCGAGCAATACCAAAACACCCGCTTTCTTTATATCACGTCTATTTTATGGCGCGCACTGTCAATTCTCTGTGGAAAGACATGTAATTAAAATTTAAGACACTTTTTTTGCACCAAATCTACATTTAAAAAAAAATTATCTCATTTTTGAATTAAAATAATTACTTAAATAGTAATTGTGCTATAATATAAACGTAGAAGCATTCATGGATGATGTCATCGTCGAAAAGTTTTGTCATGTCCGTGGCGCAGCGGTCAATGTGGTTGACTTCCATGAAGATTCCTTCCCACCCTTCTTACCCTAAAAAAGGGTGCATAGGGAGAGCGATTTGCCAACCACTAGTTCTGTCCAAGCCCTTTATCATTCTATCCCTACTCTCTTTGAAAAAAAAGTTGTAGAAAAAGCTTATGTAGAGATACTTATATTAGGAGACCACATGCTCCCCTTTCAGAGCGAACGAGAATTAAAAAATGTCTTTAACAGCACATAACAGTTACAATAATTGATTGAGCGCTTAAATTCCTGTGATTAGTATTACATCAGCTGTTTTGTACTGGGATGCAGATGATTTGCAAAATGAACATTGACGAAGAGCTCATAAAGCTATTATAATATATATCCGGAAGTGCAACTCCGCTTGCCTTGTGCCAGGAAAATAATTGTATTTTGACACTCTGTCTAACTTGATTTCAACCTAATTTAATATCGATAATGACTGTCGATTCGATTAAGCCAAGTGTCATAGTGCATAACAAAATTACTTCAGAAACTCTATCATATTTCATATTTTCACATCGCTCGCAACCGGAGATGGATGCTTTAATAAATATTCAACGACTAATTTTTAGGTTAACCTTTTATGACAGTGACATAAATTTACTAGAATATTATTTAGAAATTGAAAAATATATGAATGTTTTATTATTAGGTGCTCTGTCTTTTTGTGGTGTAACTGTAAACTTTTGATGGAAAAAAAAACTTGACTTTATTATTTTTTTGTAATAATTCCACAATTTGACTTAATGACCTGGAGCGGTTTCGCACATCGTCAAATTTTTTAGCTGACGACGTGGAATAATGTGCTTTATTTATATGGATAAAAGTATTAATGATAGAATTCAGACTACAATAATGCCGGCCAAGTCTCAGGTAATCAAGGTTTATTACTATTTTATTTTAAGCTGTATCGATATTATTTATTATTTAGAAAAAAAATACCATAGTGTGAAATAAGTTATTAATATCACGGTTTGCTTGATTCCAGTAATTATTGCACTTCCATTCGCATAAATTACAATATCCACACTAAAAAAAATCTATGCAATGTTTTTCTCGTTACATTATATATCACGCATAGACGACAGCCAACGTAAGAAATAGTTTTTTTTTTAAATAATAATTTATATACGTAAAACATATTCGGAAATTATTGTATTCGTGTCCATTTTAACTAAATGTTTTGTTTTAGACGTCGATAGGATATACTTCATATTAAATACATATATCTGGTATATACTATGAATTAAAATGATATCACGTATATGTCGATAACCCCAATTTCATTTGTATTAGTATTGTGTAGCATAAAAATTCTTTACCGTTGTTTTCCGATATCAATTGAAATTCTATTTCCACAAATTGTTGTTTTCGCTTTTTATTTATGAAAATAAGTTCAAAGACATAAAACATTTTGTTTATATGCTCCAATATGGCAATTTCTCAAGCTCTCTTGCTATTTATTTGATGTGTCTCTCGGTTAAACTTTATAACATCCATAATCGTTTATCCCTTATATCCCTTTAATTTATTTTCAATTACACGTTATCGTAAAGTAACATATCGCTTGTTTAACCAAGTGTAATAAGGGTATTAAGCATATAAGCGGACCTTCTTTTAGATTCATTATTGTCCGAAACTACTAGATTTCGGTCACTTGTGTGGAACACCTTTACGTCAAACTTAATAATTTTGGTAGTTTCTCTGTACAATTTTTTGGGTTGGCAGATCTGAAAATGATTTATCGATTGCAACTATGTTCACTGCCGCTATTAATTGGTTTGTCAAATGTAAACTATTTCAGAAGTCGGTGGCTTTAGTTAAGTAATTACACACCTAGAGTTTGTTTTATTAAGTTGTAAATGTTTAAATTTAACCTAACCACTTTAACCTAAATTTGTGAAAAATAGTAATTATATTTCTCCGTTAACACCAAGCGATGCGAAGCAAGATTCTATGATGTTATCAAGAAAAAGTATCAACAAATAAAGTATGCATTTTTTTACTAACTTGCATTGAATAGGGGTTGATTGATGTCTAAAGATCGAACGTCAAGAAAGTACAAACATCGTAATACAATCATTTCTTTTCGAATGTGTAATTAATGTGAGAGTATGTTTTGCTTAACCATAATTGCATTGAAAATTCTGGTTGAGGTTGATCGAGTATCGATCATCCAGTCTCGGATATTGAAAATAACTACGTTGTTGGATATCACATCAATACAGAGAACTTACTCACCCTGACCATCATCAACTGTAAACCAAAAAATTGTCATTTATCTTATATGATAATCAATTCATCATTTATACGACTTAAATACATTTAACAAGAATCGGAGTTCTGATATTGTAAAAATTAATCAATCAATTGTAAGACTTTGATTTTCTTTGATTTATCGTAAATAATATAAGTATTGCAATTGTCAGTGGTTTTGATTTTTATCTTTATTAAAAATATATTTTGGATCAAAAATTTCTGAACACGATGGCTTAATTTTGAAATAAAAGTGATTTAATAATAAAAGAAATGGGATAATTTTTCTGCTAGTCAACATAATAATTCAACCGAATCCATTAGATTTTACTACAGATCGCCATATTCAAGAAATTCAAGCTGAGAGTAGTATTTGTTGGAGACATTCATCGAAATGTGTAATAACTACCTCAGTGAGCTTTCTCGTATCTTTTGTTCAAGTCTTTCTCGAAGAAAATTACAATAGCTTTACCGTCGAAGCCACAATTATTCACAGTGACCTTAAAACTTCCCGCTTAAAATTTTCCGTAAAATAAATTAGCGCGACCTTTTCGTTCTCAAACTTTTCTAACGGATCGCTTTGCGGCGATTCCTTTGCAGCCAAAACAAATAACAACACTCTACTTATTTGGTACACTTTATTATCCAGACAAATAACTGCTTGAAAAATATATTACCTTAAACGGCGTGAATTAATTTGATGTTTTGTTCACTAGTAGTAATCAATGTGTAATTTAAATCTTCAGTATCTCTTAGTAAGTATGTATGTGAAATAGTGACTTAATTAATTGTTAGTTTTATTGCAATATTTAAGTGCAATATTTTCCAGTATCAAATATGATTTTTAACCTTCAGAATTAATGCTCAGTATGTTTCAGTGAAAGAAACAGGTAATATTAACTGTCTAGTAATAATTCAATCGTGAATAAAATATATAGTTTGAATTTGTGTTATATTAGTAAAGAGTCTGACTGTACTATTCTGCAGCAGAATATGAATGCGATTTTGAATTGGTCTATAAAAAACAAGCTCGACTTCAACATTTCGAAGTGTTTTTGTATTTCCTTCTCTCGCTCAAAATTTCCCATCATATATAACTATGCAATATCTAATGATGCTTTAAAACGTTTGTCTGAAGTTATTGATCTTGGTATAAGATTCGACTCTTCTTTCACCTTTCATTCACACATCACTTATATTGCACTGCGTGCTAGCAAACTCCTTGGATTTATTGTTAGACAAAGCAAACCATTTGAAAACCCAACTGTGTTTCGCACGTTTTGTTTCTTTGGTCTTAAGTACGCTTGAATATGGATCCATCATTTGGAGCCCATATGAAAGTTCATACAAGCTGCAATTAGAGAGAGTCCATAAGAAATTTCTAAGATATTATTATTTCAAAAAATTTAAATGCTTCCCCTTTGAAAATTCCTTAAAAGAATACTACCCCACCAAATTTTTTTTAGGAATGTTATCGTTTCACTCTCTTGAAGCTCGAAGATCTTTTTCAAGCTTGAAGCATTTTTCTCTTTTTCTTCGGGGCCGAGTAAATAATCCTGAAATTCTCATGACTATTAATTTACATGCTCCCAATTTATTCTTACGTGGGCGAAACTGTGACCAAAGGCTTTTATTTTTTAAAAATTGCTCCTCGCTTAGGACGTATGAGTCGCCAGTTCCAAGTGCCGTTCGACTGGTCAACTCGTTACCTAGAGAACTGGACATTTTTGGTGATAGTGTTCGTGAACTGTTTGTTATTTTTTTCTTTTTATATATTGATTTTGTTTTATAATGTAGTCTTATTTTTTGTCTCATTATATTTGTTTTGTCTCATTAACATTCTGTCAAGTGCATGGCGAATCAGCGTCAGCTGTTATGTCATGTACTGTAAATTTGATTTTTTAAACAATAAACAATAAGTGCTACGTTTGTATTAATTAATCAATTTGAAAAACACAAGAACTAAGTCTACGGATAGCTACAATGCTATGGCATATAATTATTACGTAAAAGCGTAGACACCGTAGCGAGGATGACTTTATATACTCTGAAAAAATAAATTCATTATTTTTCCATCAGTTTTAATTATAGCGGGTGTAGTACGCCTAGGTTAAAACAAACAGCAATGTATTTAGTATTGACATAGAAATACTATTTAGGTTGATTTTTTTGTAATTTTTATCTCACTACAATACAATAAAATGTCTTCATTAAAATATAATATGCGGGATTAGTTACACTAAAATGTTTAAAGCGAACGATCGAGCGAAATTAAATTTACGTCTCGGGTTTTCTTTTAAAAGCTAGTGGAACTGCGACAAAGATGCACGTTGTTAAAATAAGTCGATTTCATTCTTCAATTATTTTCAAAGTTCAATAAAAAAAGAAAAAGGTTCCAAGAAATATAAAATATTTTTTATAATGAAATATAAAAACTTTTGTAAATTATTATATAATCTTTAGTTTCACTTTAATGACATTTCTTCATTGTGATACTAAAATTTAATCTATATATTAATAATAACAAGACGCACTTGTAATTTGTATAAACATGATTTACTTGAGATTAAGAGAACTTAGGGTTAAGAGAATTAATTTAGGGTTTGTAATATTGGTACATATTTCCAAAACCAATACGTAGGCGCATTTCTTGCATATACCAAAATACCGGTTTATAATATGCGAAATCGATTAAACATAATAACTTTAAGAAGCGCAGTGCTTATGAGCCGCCATACCACTTGTGCATCATTGATGGCACGAGCCGATATTGTCGTTAAGCGCACGCGTATCATACAGGTAATTTATCAATTATCCCATTTATCACACTGAAGCATTTTCCATTTGTGCATTGCGTTCTATAGCGTGAATCCTAGTAAAAGTTACATCTATCATCGAATTATATCACGGTTATGATTTCATTGCTTTAATATTTATGCCGCCTGTGTGGTCGAGTGGTCAACGTTGTTGGCTTCGGCCACAGAGGGCCCGGGTTCAAATCCCGGTACGGACAGTTTTATAAATTGATTTTTCAATCGATTTATGAATTTATGTTCAAAGGCATGGATGTATGTGATGTCTTGAATTCCCCCTCTCACCCATCCTTATCCTATAAACGGGGCATATCGAGAGCGATTAGCTTACCACTAATCCTGTCCTAGCCCTATCCTTCTATCCCTACTCTCTTTGGAAAAAGAGAGGTTGAGCAACTGAGTAACAAGCAGTTCTCGTAGAAACACTTCTGTTGAGATAAACTCCATTAGGAGTCCATATGCTCTACATTGGGAGCGGACATGGTTTAAAAAAAAAATACTTTATTTGTCGTTTCGAGAATCTCCACTAATGCTGGATAATAAATAGACTGAACACAATTGACTCAGCTGACCCGAAGGCTTTGTAGTTCAAAGTTCAACGGTCTGCATGTATTATGCATAATACAAATGGAAACATTCAATACAATTATTTACTGCGGGGCAATGCATTCTTATGCATTAAATAGTGCACACAAGTGCAGGCATGTTAACAGTATGTTTTAACGTAGAAACACTTCTGTTGAGATAAACTCCATTAGGAGTCCATATGCTTCACATTGGGAGCGGACATGGTTAAAAAATAAAAAAATATATTTATCGTATATTATAAATATCAATTGTATGTTTGCATTAGACTTATTATGATTTTTATTTGGTATTTTCTCATCGTTTGTATGTCGGTATATATACAATTGTTTTTTTTTCTGGTATAGCAATTCTTAGTTTTACGAGAAGTTTAAATGATTGTAAAACTCAAGGAATTGCTAGATTGCTTTAAATAATTGACTCTGTACATTCTCAACGTTTCACAGCAAGTTAATCGTATATTGAATCATTCGTAGCACAGCTTCCTAGAATTTTAATCTCGCTCTAGGGACCTTTTTTAAATGACAGATTACAAAATGAATTAATAAAGAATAAAACGGGAGATTGTAAAACACTTGAGTTATTAAATAACTCGAATGAAAACAATGTGAAAACAGTCTTTTTTTTTCAGGTAAGGTCAATAATATAACTTTTGATATTATTATAATTTAATAAATATTGCCGTAGTATAATATATATATAAATAAACGCCACTGTTACCTGTATTTCTTGATTGATTGAATAGGTATTGTCTTGGTGGAATTGTAACATAAAAATAAAAGACAGCATAGAATTAAGGTCCGCTGGAGTAGTGAACAGTGTTGGCTTTGGTTGCACAGTCACGGTTCGAATTCGTGAATGTATGCGGTGTCTAAAATTTTCTCCCACTACTTATTCGATCCTCGTAGCGAGCTCAAGGCGTAGGGTGCAGCGAGGACAATTAGCTAACTATCTCGACATTAGTTATCTCGAAATTTGCCCGTCATCTGGAAAATGCTTATACTAAATTGCATTGACGCATATAATGAATAATAATAAAATTCTAAATATAAAACGAAGAGATAGACTAATTTAAGATTTCGATTGAAGTTGCTTAGTGGAATTTTAATATTAAATTTGATCGCCATTCTTTGTTCAATGTTTATATAGTTCAGTGTGTTTCAACCTTCATGTTACTGCGCATCCCATCGAAGAAAAAAATATGTTCGCGCCTCCCTATTCTTTATTTCATGTAGTATTAAAGATACGTTTTAAAGGGTAAATATATATGTTTGACTGTTCGCGCCTCCCAAGTTGGAAATCGTTGATATAGCCGGTAGTTGAAAGTGAAAGGATCTTTTCTTAATTTTATTTCACATACAATACTTTCAGCTAACGGAATCTTTAATTACGTAAATAACATTCAGAATACACGTGGGAAGTAATATGGTTACTTAGTTTGTAGTTTTTGTACCCACTGTACAAATAAATGAGATGGAAAACTGAGAGAATGCCCACATTGATTACATGCTCAAATTATATCACGGAATTAAACGTGTTTAATAAACACCGATGCTTTTACCGTGACCAACTTTCAATGTAAAGTACAAATAAAATCGATATTTACTTATTTTTGTCTATTGTATTTAGTACATCATATGCACACAAGGCTGTCGATAATGTGTCAGAAAATTTCAACGATGATACAATTATTTCCGGAACATTCAAGTGAAGGTTATGTCAATTATTTTAAAAATGATTGAAACTATTCTTTTGTGGAGCTTTTCATTTCGAGCGCAAGATAAAATAATATGGGAACAACTTAAATGAGCAGAGTTTAAATCAATTTTTGATCAGAATTCAAATAAACTTTTGGTCTCAATAAAATTCAATTTTTGGTCAGAATAAAAATAGGACTTACTCCATTGGATCTAGAGGTCCAAAGACGAGCTGCAATTCATCACCTTTTGCACGGGAAACCAGCGCAAATTGGTCGCACAACTCTTCACCTATTGGATTCACGGTATTTTTTAAAAGTTAAAGTGAAAAAACTCTTCTAACCAACCGTTTTAACTACTTGACAAAGTCGATGGTTAAAGTCCCTTCGTGGTAGAATTACCTATTTATTTTTCCCAGATATTGCTTTTCGTCAGAATGCAACCTGGCTCTCTCCGGACCACTGGACCTCACAATTTATCACCGGACACGGTGCATTTAATGCCAAGTTACATCAATTTAAAATCAAACTTAGCCCACACTGCCCTTGTGGTGACAGTAATCAAGATTCAGAGCATATTCTCTGGAATTGTCCGATTATGTCCGTAGAAAGAAGTATATTGTTTTTGTCATGTAGAAATAATCGTGATGGTCCTATCGTGCATCCAGATCTAGTTTCGTCTTCAGAAAATTTCTGTCACTTCAAGAAATTTGCTACTTCTTTTGGAGAAAAGGTTTACCTTCCCTGCCCCTCACCATTCAATCCTTAATCACATCTGTCTCAAAATTAAAAGTTTTTTATTAGTCCCATTAACTATCATTCTTGCTTATTATTATTTCATTGTTTATTTTACTTGTAATTATACCAATTCTTTGTATTTAATTAACCTTTATTAATATCTATATATTTGTAATTATTATTTATTGTTGTCTTTCAAAATGTACCTAAATAAAATGTATCTTAACTGTATCATTGAGGAGATATCATCTTCGGTGTGATGCAGAAAAGAAAAGAAAAAAGTTTATCGGAAAAAAAAAAATTTAACCATCCAGTCACATTTTTATAACCATTTTGGTGAAAAAACCTAACCTAAGTTAGGTTTTTTTCAATTTCATTTAAATTCTGACCGTTAATTATTTATTTTGCCCTATGTACACTAACCGATATTATATGATGACCAATTAATATAAATTCTGACCAATGTGATAAAAATTAAGACCGAAACTGTATTAAAATTCAGACCTGAAAAATACGAGCTAAATGATATTATCTTGCGTTTGAAAATTTAAAAATCTCTACTCTAACCATCGCATATAATGTATAATTAAATTTTGAATGATTTTTTGCGTAACATATATTATACACACCATTAATTCTTTTTAGGTTTTTGACAAATTTGAGTTTTTTTCCATTTTCTCAAAATTGGGATTGTATAAAAACAGATGTCGCTAAATTTTGAGCAACGGAACATAATAATTCGATGCAATGCATCGCAAAGAAAAAACATTATTAAAACACTTATGATGCGACATATCGATGCGTCTTTAATTTATGAGTCGATTAAAGATTTAAAACTGGCGGCATGATTTTTTTACACCGAAAGTAGTATTCTTTTAAATCATATCCGGTGTTATGCAGTAGGAAACCAGTAAGCTGGGAAAAACTGTGATATGTTTAGTATTTAAGCTCCCAATTGGATTGGGTGTTGTTACTTTACAGTTCGTGAAACCTTAATGAATATTTAATACAAATTATAATAATGTTAAATTACTAACCTTATTGTTTATATTTTTTACCTTATTTTATATTTCAGCCGGCCTTTAATATTATTGGTTGTTTTTATGTAATTTATTCGCTGTGAATATCACTTATACTCTAACCAAAGGCTGTATGATACTCTTTGTGCATAATAATTTGTACTCGTATATATAGGTGCTGACCATATAATTTAAATCGTCCCATTACGGCCAGTGCATCAAATCAAATACTTCAACCAGAAAAATTGCTCTAAATCACTGCAATTAGTTTAACTTCAATAACACTGTCCAGTATAGGTCTGCACGGGCCCGGGCCTGAACCCTCGGGCCCTTACCCGGCTGGGTTCGTGCGGGTAAGTGCAATTGAGATTTGTGCTTGGCCGGTCCCGGGTAAGGAATTTATTTATTCAGAAAAATATTTCAGACTATGTTCGTGTCATAAGTTCGTTTTAATTATTACCAGTTCTATAGAGAATCGAAAATTATTGTAAATTTGTAAAAAAACGGGTTTTTTTCGGGCTGACGAGTATAAATCTGGGCTTCGGGTCGGGTTCGGGTAACAAGTGTGGTATTGGCCCGGGCCGGGTAGTTTTGTAAAATTTTTGCCCGTGCAGACCGCTACTGTCTAGTGACGAGGTTTGCAATCGTTTTACTTTTTTATCAGAAATGTAAACAAAATTGTCTCGTGTATAAATAATGTCTTGCCATATTTCAGGCACTGTTTGAAAATCAGTGCATCGTGTAATTTCATTTGTAATAGATAAAGAAAACAGTGTTTTCCTTGCCTAATACTTTTCATTGGTATCCTTGAATACAAGCTACACGGTAATTAAAAATGAAATATTTAAATCGCAGGGACAGTGATGGAGTTATCGACGTCGTTGGTTTCAGTTGTGGAGCCCACGGGTTCGAATCACACTAGAAAATCCAATGGGTTAAGAGTTATAAATTCGGAATGACTGAAACGGATGAAGATTAATATATTTGTTTATATCTTTTTATCGACAATCTATGTTTTTAAATAGTCTATACTATTTTATTATCAAACAAACATTCCTACTTTACATTTCCGTGTTTCAAGTTTATCTTGGCATTTTTTTATTGCGTTAAAACTGCCAGTCGTGTAGCCAAGCGGTCAACGATTTTTAACATGTGACCTGTTCTGTTGTGGTGATAAATTTATTTGAATATTTTATATGGAAGGCATTTTACGACGTGTCTTTAACTAGCTCCATCCTTATCCTTTTCGAAAAAAATAACCCGATCATGAAAAAACAACATCTGTTGAGATGTTATATAACGAATCCACATGGCTCGCACGAAAATACCATAAAAATGTACATATCTAAATAAAATTTGCTTCAAATTTTTCTTATTGCCTGAAAATACGATGGCTGGCTTCTAAATTCACTGCAATTATTATTTATGACTTTACTATTAGGCTAAAAATCACATCTGAATATCTGTTTGTTTTACACTCTTTAAGTGTTTATTATTAATTTGTTAGTACTTGCGAATGAAACAACAAAATGCGTGTGAACGAAACGTTTTATCAAAAGTAATTATTAGCCAAAGTTAGAGAAGCACTGACGTAGCGTGCTGTTTGAATATTTGTAAACTAATTCAAAAATCGATTTTTCGCCAGCAGTACAGACAATAGGAATATCGATCGAGGCTTACTGACGCTTGACACAAAAAATGGGGCTAGTTTAATGTAAGTGTGTGTATCATTACAATGAGGTATAGGTGTGTGTATATTCAATTTCACGAATACAAAGAGATATACTATGGCTCCAAAACAAAGACATATGGACATATAGGAAAGATTTTAATATTTAAGTAGTTTAAAGAATGAAAATTGTCTACACCTACACACTAAAGATTTAAACTAAATATAATGCACTAACTGCGCCATTTTATGGAATGAACAGGATTAGCATCGCTAGTCATCAGTTTTAAGTGCTCGCGATTTCATGGAATTGGTAAAAAAATGTGTGTTATTGCTGATTATTGGCTGAATTTCTATCTATTTTCTAGAGCTCCATTATAATAAGGTCCAAATAACACTGTACAATGTTTTCACTAAGTTGATAACTGTTTCGTCTTAACGCTCACCTCACATTTATTTAAAAGCTCATTGTTCAACTGAATAAAAATAAATTGTCACTAAATACAGTGATATTGTGACCTTGTTACAATACAACATAATAATATATCTCCAACAAAAGAATATAATAAAGTCCTTAAAAATGTTTTAAAAAAAACTCCAAACAATAATTCTAATGAGTAATATGATTCTACGACGTGAAAAAAACGTTATTCGATGTTTTTTTTTCTTATTAAAGTAGAAATAATTCACGATTCAATAAAATGTTGAGTTCAGTATTTTTTTTTACATTTCTACTTTTGCTAGAGTATATTAATCGATTTTTATATGCAACAAAATATCTCCTTACATGATTATGTTATTTCCTGGCAGTTTTTACGAAACATTTCCCTAAGCAATAAATAAATGTTATGGCCGTAGTCAAGTGTTCATCGACGTTTACTTAATGTGGTGCTCACAAAAATATGTAGATTCCAGTAAGAACAGTGACGTAAGTTAATTTTTCAATCGATTGTTGAGCATCTGTTTGAAAAAATGTCTTAAAGTTCACTATCGCTAATCCGATTTTAATCACGAGAGCTATTAGTCCCAGTCTCAGCCTTTAATATCCATCTCTTCGAAAGAAAGGACTGAACAACGCAGTTACAAGTTGTTTTAGTAGAAAATCTCTTACTCTACATTAGAAGTATGCATGCTTTTTATTAAGATTTGTTTTGTTTGATACGATAAAACTTTGTGAAAAACATGTTTCCTTAATTATTACACATATATGTTTTATGATAAACAACAATGCTATGTTTTCTCAATTCAATCCAAAAGATAATAACAATATGTGTATGCTCATATTAAACTTTTCAATTTATCCCCTTTTTTGCGGCCCTCTTTTGATTATTTAAGATATTTTTTAAAAATAAATTTTGTGTTTCTTTTTAAATTATTATACATTATTTTTTATCATTAAATGATAATCTCTCACTGACTACATTTTAAGATATAGATTGCATCTTTTTTATAATCTTCTATTTGTACAAAAATAATGTTGTCTGTCATATTCTTAACAGCATTCAATTACAATGAATTACAAGTAGTTCATTGATTCAAATATTATACATAATTTCAATTTAAAATGTTTTGTGCTTAGACTTGCAATACTTTAGGCAATCAATTAAAACTTAGTTAATTGTATGTCTTTCATTAGTTTCTCTGTGAGATTATATTTATTATAAGTCATCGGCTTAATTAGGGATACATATTGTTCATCCTGCCGAGTGTTGGCCGGTATCAAAACTGTCATATTTTACGAACTGTTTTAAAATTATATATTCTTGACTGCATAGCAATTAGCAACTCGTCGATCATTAAGTTATCATTTCACTGTGCAAAAATACTTTTCTATTCTCAGGTTGACTTTTTTTTATACGATAAACTTTTTTCTTTCGTATCACCGAAGACATTATCTTCTCAATGATACACAAACAGGTCGACTACTGATAATTATGGGATAAGACATTGTTAATTTAAAAATAAAAAACCTGTTGTACAAATTTATTACGCTCGGTGCCAATGCGCGCCAATATTTGCCCAGGAATAGCTGGCGCCACATTAAACGCAATGCGGAAAGTCTAGGAGTCGCGGTTGAACTAGGTCGGAACCGGTTCATTCATTGAACATGCATTCTGTTAGTACTGTTTTGCAATGTTACCACTTTTCATGGTAACTTACAGGGTAACCGTATATTGGACGTCAAAGTAGACAATCTATGACACATCATACAGATATATTCGAAGAATACACACATAGTTAAATCAATTTATGACGCGAGACACTGTATAAAAACCGTTTTTAGGATGTTTTATAGAACAATGCTACACAAAATTATGTATAATATTAAATTTTTACTAGCACTAAAAGAATGAGAAGAAAAAAACGACGTTTTCGTTAAATTGTAAACTGATAAATTATGATATTATCTGGGTTAAATAACATTTAACGTAGTATTTTTATTTGTAATTTTGGAAATATCGAAAAAAAAATATTATACTCAATTACGTTTTACGTCTTGTGCAGTTTCAATTGAATCAAAAATTTAGCTCGTGATTGATTACAGTTTCACTTAAATCTTGCGCGATAAAATAATTATGAATCCTGATTTCAAAGCACATAGTCATAAACATATGGCTGACAATACATTAAGAGGCATTTAGATAGTTTTTTAATTATTAAGAAACAAATTTTAAATATCCACAAAAGATATTAAATATCCACAATGAAAACCAATCAACACGGTGTACCGCAACATCATGACATAAATTTAAAATCACAACTGTAAATTTAAGCAAAATTGAACGTCTTGGTTTTGGAAAAATTACACTATGTATTTTTTACAATGTTACTTACTGCCGAAGACAAAGAAAAAAAATATTTCTTTGCTCAGAATCAAAAGACTACACAACATTTTAAATTGTATTGCATAGGAAATTGACACTTAATCCAATCGTATAGTATTACAGTTTAGTTTTAAATTAGCTAGTAACTCTTACGTTTCGTCGACCACAAAAAAACTCACGACGAATTATTGCTGAGATCGAAATACAATTTAACCTTACAATGACTGAATTATCAGATATTATTCTTAATTTTAGTTGTTGTTATAATACAATTGAATTCAAATAAAATATGTTCTCAATTATTTGTTAGAGAGATAGAGTTAAATAAATTTTAAAAAGTGCTTTTTGCAAACAATGCGCAGGGTGTTTAGCTTTAACACCCTTACTCGCCTCTGTCTTAAAGTGAACAAGGCAAAGACAGTCCAGCCGGCACCACTTAAGTAGGTTTTGTGATATTTGAGGCTGGCATAGGACTCAAATTACAATATGAATTTTCCCCCGACTCATATTTCATGATAGACGTAAAGTGGTTTGTAATCTTTTTATACAACTAAAAACTCCCAGATATTTTTTTCTGCCTATTTACTTAATAAACTTTTCAATTGTGTTTTATTTGATTATATTTCCATTTAAGGTAAATTTATTTATTATCTTCACGCTGTTTTATTACACTATTACAATAGTCGGCCACAATTTTTAACTATTTTCAAATAATTAGACCCTGTAAAAGAATAATCCATAAATCAACTGAAAAATTATTAATAAAAACTATCCGTAGTGGGATTCGAACCCGTGCCGAAACCAAGAACGTTGCCCACTCTGACCGTAGCGAGAGCGGTCAGCTTACTGCTAGTCCTGCTCTAGTTCTATCCTTCTTTCTCTAGAGAGATTCAGTGACTGAGTAACAAACAGTTATCGTAGAAAAAACTAATGTTGAAATACCTACATTAAGAGGCCATATGCTCCACATTGGAATCGGACATGGATAAAAAAAAAAAAAAAAAAAAAAAAACATGAAACATTTTTTGTACCGATTCCACATTTTTAAAAGATCGATACCGGCTTCTCTTATTACGAGCGATATCAATTGATTTGTTTCAAAGTGTTTTATCTTTTAATGCAATGCTTTGCATCAAGAATTGATAGTGAACACTTCAAAGGTAATATGATTTACGATTGAATAGAATATGATTCAACCAATATTTCAAATTAACCCGCTGACAAAGAAGAGAGATATTTTAATAAAGCCGTAATGTACGCGATATAAATTACAACAATATTGTTCAATATTTTAGATTGATTCGACGGTAACTTTCTGGACATTCATCTTTAGTATATAATTGAATTAGATAACTTTGTTACGATGTGGAGTACACAGTGTAAAGAATGTAAATCCGTTGCTGGTGACGGCGATCACAACGTTAAAATACATTTAAAAAACTGCTACGAAATACACTACATTCATAAAAATTACCTCAACGATGGATACGTTTTTGGTTTCTTACAAGGTCCATACAATTCGAAGCGGCCTGGGAAAAACCTTACAACTAATTTTTAAAACACTGTTGCTTACATACTTTCAAATATAGATTGTATAATAAATGTTTAGGCAATTCCTTAGATAAGAATAATCGAAAATGTGATGATGATATTTTTATTTATTTATATAATAGATGTTAATTACATTTTATATGTTTGAATTTCCCTTTTACAGCTTACGCCAGTGCGTCAAATATTTTTAAGTTGAAAGATCATACGAGATATACTCGATGAGAATTTTTGTAAGTCACATGAGATTAACTCAAGGAGAATTAACTTCACCAACACCCATGTCTTAGATCTCAAATTAAAATTGAAAAAATCCAATTCGACATTGACCTCACCGGGAATCGAACCCAGACCCACCTGATCGGTAGAGCAAGCTCTAACCAACTAGACCACAGCGGGTGACAATGGAATTTATGTAGCTTTAAGTACTAGGGTACGTAAGAATCAAAGTTCTTCGAGTCTCTTTCATCGCTAATGTTTTGGAAATTTGTACTCCCTTACCATTGTTGCTGATGGAAGGGCGTGATCGCTACAGAGGTAAGAAATCCTTTGTGAAGCCAGTTCATGGCGACTTTTACCACGGGGCATTACATATCTGTCTCAGTGATTTATTTTGAACAATCTAGAGAGTCTTTATATGTTTGTGGTGAGCATAAGTCCATATTGGTGCAGCGTACACCGTGGTTGGTCGAGTAATTGCTTTATAGAGGAGCAGCTTGCTTTTGAGAGAAAGTATGCTCCTCGCGTTAAGCATAAAGTACAACCTTGCCTTTATACAATAGTATTATTAGCTTGACGTTTTTAACCGCGGCGTGTTCATTAAATTTTATTCGGCTATTTAAGGTGAGTCTAAGATACTTAACCAAATTGGACCACTTGATCTCTGCGTTGTGCATGCGTATGCAATCAAAATTAGGTTTTCTCATTAAGCCTTTGCTCTAAGCCTAAGCTCTTTTCGGTATTAATTTTGATTCGCCATTTGTCGCACCAGTCTGCTTTTGTATCGGCAGCTGATTGAACTTGCGTGACTAGATATGGCAAAAAAAAATAAAGTATTCAACAACATGCAACTAATGTTGATGGCTTCGTCGCAGTTTTTAAAAAACTCCGTTCATAATACATACCTCAAAGATGTATAGTTGACTTGTCAAGTATGCATGCAAACAACGAGTTTCTATTCTGCTGACGGTGAGAAGAACATTAGGCGATATTAACATTCTTTTATATTGCTACTGAAACAGCTACTGACAACCGATAACATGTATTTTTTCTAGATCGGTGATTCATCCATTCGCGAATTGCTGTTTACATTCTACAATAATTAAACATAATACAGTGGAGCCCCTGATAACGCTACCTCGAATTACGCGCCGAACATAAATATTCGCCGCACATCCCCCAATTGCGCGGTCGCATTTCACTGTCGTTGCTGCTGTGTGGTGCATACAGTCAAACGCTGGCGAGCGTCTGTGTATTCGGCACGTGCCAGGCTATACGCACAAAGCCGGGCGGCTGTCTGTGTGTTGCATACAGTCAAACGTTGGCGAACGCTGTGTATTTTACCACTAGGTAACCAAATATTTCGTCAAAATATTTTTTTCATTTATTCTTAGTTTTGGAAGTTTTGCACTTTTCGCGAAAAAAACGTTTTGTATGAGATTCACTCCCCCAATTACGCGACTCCAAATTTTGCGTAAATGGGGTTTTACTGCATCTTCTGCCTTGCAATTTGTTTACCGTAGCTTATATTGTTGATATTACTTTATTATGTTGGATACAAATAGGAAGTACAGTGGAACCCCCAATTACACTACCCCGAATTACGCGCCGGCTTGAAATATTCGCATTCCATTGCCGTTACTAAGAGACGGTCGTCTGTGCTTCGCATACAGTTTTTTTTGTAAAACTAAGGGAAATCTTAGTTTTGCGTTTTCCGCGGAAAAAAATCAAATCCCTTATTTTGTATGACATTCACACCCCCAATTACACGGTCCCGAATATAGTGTAAATGGGGGTTTTACTGTATAGGTGTGTGGAGTTCTTCTGTGGTAAGAAGTCGTCTACGAAAGAATGCGATGGCCGTTTCCTCTATATAAATATACAATTGGCACAATGTTGTAAATATTATATAAACACACACGTACAAAATATACCACGTCTTATTTAATTCGTATTTTCTTCAATTTGAACACTATCGCTGGTATTTTCAATTGTACATCTCTTTAGACAGACAAGTATTCAAAATTCTAGGGCTTTCTTTCTAATCGGTTGCATTGCTCACAGCAGTCTACTGATGTGTATCAATTTGTCTTCATTGGATAGCAACAGACTGTTCATAATCATAATTTAAAAAACATAAACGTCACAAATTAATTTGCATTATTATTACCATATACACGCCGTATATCGTTGGGAGATGCCAACAACAAATCACCTCCGTTCCTTCTTCTAATTTAAATTAACTAAGCATACCAAAATTATTTTGTTTTTATAAATGCGATCGAGGTGTGATTGAAACACCTTTTATTTTAATATGAGCTGTTTCAAATTTTATAAGAGTTTTTAAAAATGGTAAAAGATTCAGAAAACCAAAAAAGGACGTGAGATACACTTTTTGTGTGTCGCATTCTTCACCTGGAATAACTCTGTAAGTTATTTTACTGATAAATAAATACAGCTTTTTATTGATCGGTAAGTTTGTTCGAGTAGGTAACTGACCTGTATATTAATATCTAACTTTGTTTTTCTCAGACCGGCATAAATCTGTCTATATTTGTATGTTGAAATTATCTTCATTATATAAAATGTTGAGACTAAAGGCTTTATCGTCAAAAAAAAATAATATTCATTCACCTACTTATTACTCAAAACTGAAAATTTGTTTCCGACCAACTTCTGTCAGTATGGTTACTTTATGAAGAAGAAGTAATGAATACACCGAAAAAAGTGTATATTTTATTCCTCATAATATTATTTCTGACGTTTCTATTTACTTTGCAATATTTACCAATAAAAAATTATTGCATAAAATATTGATCAAATAATTTATTCCGAAAATGTTTCCAACAGCTGCTGCGGATGTCTCACAAAGCCTCTACACTTCCGACGTCGCGTTGGACGTTCGGCGTCATGTCGGCATCGTGCTCACTCTCGCAGTGGGTATCATCCCCGCCTTCCTTCTCCACATTGTCCATTGACAAAGATTATTTTCGAAGCAAGAATATCTTAGGTGTCTATGAGTGTGATGTAGACGCCGGAACAAGTCGGAAGTTGGATATGAAAAGGCACAAATGCTGTTGGTGTTGATTTTAAATTGAATAAGTTTCCAATACGAAATTGAACTTCAAACTGTTTGCGAATATTTCCATTAATCTTTTACTTCATTTAAATCCTGAAATTTCAAACGGATATGCATATGATCACCTGTCTTAAACTATTTTATAGACGTTATAATGTATAATTTATAATTTCGACTGAAGGTGCTTGATAGAATTTTAATAGTTCAAATGTTATGAAATTCCATACGTTTTGTGTTATTTCACTAGCACTCGAATTTCTTTAGATGCCGAAAACCGAAATCTGGGTTATATACAGAAATCGACGATTAATGTTTAAATAAATTCGTTTCAGATAACAAAGCAACCTATGGATGACGGTTAGTCATAAATGTGTGGTGCAGTGGTCTAATTCTTCATATATTATATACAGGGGAATATTGGAAGAAATGAAGAAAGAAAAATAATAGATTTAACCATGCTCAAACGTTACAACTGAGGTTTAGATAGATTTTGGGTGATACTTCATTTGAATTCAGTGTTATTTTCTAACTGATAACTTTGTTATTATTTGTATTTGTGTCATACCTCGTTACACATAGGATATAATGACACTTGTATCATTTAAAATTTCGACTGAAGGTGCTTCATGGAAATTTAATAATAATTAAGAATTATTTTCATTTTGATTTTGTACACTTCCATAAAATTCTTGGGCGAAACCCGGGTCGTGGTCGACCAAGAATTTTATGGAAGTGTACAAAATCAAAATGAAAATAATTCTAAATTACACTTGTATCAATTTGAATTTCTATTCGTTTCAACCGTTTTTTTATCATTTATCGTATATTATAATAAATATCACATATAAAATGATAATTATGTAATGCAGATAGTCTATCAAAATTTTCAAAAAAGAACGATGTGTAACCTTAGAAACGTAGACAACTTCTTGAAAATGGGAATCATCTAATTGATATTAACTTCAAATTCCTTAAATCATTTTGATTTTTATATTTTCGTAATAAATGAGAATACGTAAAAAATATGAACAAAGAAGATAAAACGAAATACACAGTCTTCTTATAATTTTACGAAAAAAGTAGAAACAAATTTTAAAATATGATACACGATTTACAATAAATTTGTTTTGAAAAAAAGGCTGGATAATTTATTTGTACAATTAAGCATACAAAACCACAACGCCCGAACTGGAGATCAAAGCTTATTTTCACAAAAATAAGCGTTTAGTCATGGGAAACTCGCTTAGCGTTGAAATATGTTTACGGATAAATATAGCCTTCCCTAATAAAAATAGGGCATTCTAGTACGCGCTGCGATGCAGCGAGGGGAAAATGTGGGTCATTTAATGATTTAGTAGGCCTGTTTCCGAAAATGGAGGCCGCAGTCTTAACTCTACAAAAACAATAATAAAACTATCATCGCATCATAACAATAAAATAATCATCGTTGATAAGTCCGGCGTTAGTTATATTTGCTCAGTTCTGTTAATTGCACTCTAGCAAATGCACATATTATAACTCATTTTTGATCAACTCCTTAAAAGTAATAATATTTATCTTATTACTAAAGCCGTGATAACGTTAACCGGATACCGTGTGAACGGGACGTAAAATACATTTTTTTTAAATAAATAACTTCTACACGATAAAATTGCCAGTCTTTACTAGCAAAATTACGTGAATATTAATATCAATATTACGAAGAATCGTTCACATCTTGGAAAATTATGTTTTTCATTAGACTAGAGTCTTTCTCTTCGTAACTTTTATCACGCATATATGTTTGTATTTTATCTCACGGTACCTTTAAAAAAAAGCAAAATCTGATACAAATCTTACACAGCAAGTGTTACGTTATGTAATACAACATAATACACTATTACAATATAATTTGGTCATTTGCAAGTAACCTTAAGATAGTTTCTCCGAAGGTTTTTCTCAAAGATTCGTGACATTTGTCACATAGTCTATGAATGAAATTAATCACTCAAGAAATGGATTTCTTGGCAGCATAACTTGTTTGAACGAAAGCTTATAACTTGAACAATGAAATTTCATCTTATTTTACCCAACTATGTAAAAATAATGAATAGAGAGAAGTCATTGTTAACAGTTATTCCTTTTCTAATGTCGCCTTTTTGTACTCAATCTCTTTAAAGCAATGGTTAAGCCAACAGGAATCGAACATAGTAAAAAGAAAATTTTAACTTTTTACAATATAACGACACTTGAGCGTCTTTATTATTTATTACCTTCAAACGAAAGGATTTTTTTATACTTAATCTTTCTCACGAATCTTATTAGAAAAGATGAACTTTCGCAATATTTGCAATCTTGTGATGCGCTACAACTTGGATAATCTAATCGTACCGAGAAAAGTTTAATATAATCTCAAAGAAAATGTTTCCAGAGCAATATCAACTGCCAACGAATGAATTTTAAAACACTTATTTACAACAGTGACAAAAAAAATATTACATTTTCATTAGCAACTTAAGAAAATAGAAGTGAATAGGCTTATTTCATTTAAAATATTATATGAATGAGAAAATTAAAAATTATTATTTATCAATTTATCAAGATTTTAAGTAATTGATTAATTTCGAACAGTTAAAATTATCTAAGGTTATGGATGTAAAGTTTTACCAATGTTATTATATATATATATATATATATATATATATCACATCATTGGCTGTGGTATTACTTATTAGGTTTGATAGATGTTCCAACTTTTGACCCGTCACTTCCACAGATATTTAAGCATTTCTTAAAAATATGACGTTACAAAATGACGTCTAGCGTAAAGAATAAACTCATTGCTCTGAGAAAATTATAAAAATAAACATTTTAAGTATTGTAAGCTGTGTTAAAAATATGGTAAAATCTATTTTTACTGAACATTAATCGAGAAATATAACTATTATATAATAATGCTATCATCATAAAAACAAAAACATTTTTAAGGGCTGATTTTATTTTGTATCATATGAATGGGTATTTATTATTAGACCTAGTCTGATACTTGACGTTCACTCCATTGTCAAGTCTCCTACTTGAGTCAAGGCTTCTAAATAAGTAGCGCAACTCTTCCATTTTGACAGGATATATTGTGAATCTGATCTAAGCCAGTACATATAGCTGAGTTAATGTAAGATTAAACATAGTCCTGATGAAATCATACGCCAAAATAGTTATCAACTATTATATTAATATAATAGTATTTTTAGTATTAAAATAATTTCTTTAAATGAAAATTCAATCAATAACATTATACGATTAGGTAATATATCTCGATAATCAAAAATTAAAACACTTTTTGTATTACATTGATCAAATTTATTTTTATTAACAAAAATTGCCAACTGGTAAAAATATAAATCGATACAGTAATGTTTACACAAAATTCATCGGTTGATAATGCTCTTTATTAGCGAAAGTGGTCCTACGGTTTAGTAAATATTATGAAATTAATACAAAAAGCATTCTGATTGTAATTTATCTATCTATATATATATAAAACAAAGTTGGGTTATTTACACCACGTATATCTCAAGAAGGGCTTGTCTGATTTTAATGATCTTTGATTTATTAAATTCGTCTTTGTCTAGAATAGCAGAATAAGCATTAAAACATCGAAAAATATCACGGATAATAAATTATGAAGAAAATTAATATTCTCATACAGTTTTCAAATGACGAACAGCTTGAAATAATGAAAATGTCGTTGTATACTGATTTCATTCACTAGATGGCAATGTTTCCAAAATTTATTTTTTTCTGCTTCTTTTGCATACGATTGACTTTTAAATAATTTTAAATTTAGAGTATGGATTAGAATAAAAAAATCGATGACATGAAATGAAAACGAAAGAAAATCGGATAATATTGAAATAAGGTTATGTTTATAATTAGGTATGATATTTTTTTTGACAACAATATTACGCTGTTTGCACGAACGTTGCTCTACTCCACGTTATTACACTTGGAACGCTACATCGAAGAAATTTGAACGTCAAAAGCAAGGCGATGCGGTTCCTGATCACCCGAATGACTACTGATGCTCTTGGTCGCATTTACACACTTCATCCGAAAAATGACGAATGCTTCTACTTGCATGTCAACAGCTCAATTTGCTTGAAAATGATACTCATTGGGACATGACAATCGCCGAAGAAATTGTTTCTCAATATCCAAGTCAGATACGCACATTATTTTCTATCATTATTTTGACATGCTTCCCATCGAATCCCCGTGAACTGTGGAACAAGTACAAGAATGACATGTCTGAATACATTTTACATCGAATTCGTGTCAGTTCAGGAAATCCCAATCTCGAGATGAATGAAGAGATACATAACCAAGCTTTGCTTTTGATCGAAGACATGTGTTGCCTTATATGCGGCAGTTTGTTCGTGGAATGGACGCCGCTTTCTATCGAGAATCGGAATGTGTACGTGAATATGATCGAGATGCATTGTACCAATCAGTTTGAACGAATGTACCACTGTTGAACCCTCAACAGAAAGAAATGTACGATAAGTTAATAAAGGCAATTAATGATGGAAATTGTGGCTTATTTTACTATCTGTCGATTTACGCCAAACACTAGCAGTCATTCCAAGATCGACCGCTGCCGATGGAATAAACGCTTGCCTAAAACCATTTGACTCTGGTGCTATGTGAAGAAACTTCAGCTGACAACAAACATGTGAGTTGCATTGCTAAACGATCCATCTGCCGAAGATTTCTCCAAGCAATTGCTGAGTATCGTCGGTAACGACTGTGTTCCTGTTGACGATTCGAACGGATTGATTTCGTTTCCGCCGAATTTTATCAATTTCGTTTCAACGAAGGACGGCTTCATCAACAAAATGTTCCCGAACATCTAATCACAAAAATCACAATTGGTTGAGTGAACGAGCAATTCTTGCGGCGAAGAACAAAGACGTGGATCATTTAAACTTCACAATTCAAAATCAAATCGTTGGTCCACTACATTTCTTCAAATCTATTGACCGTGTAACAAACGAAGACGAAGCAACAAACTATCCAACTGAATTTTTAAACTCATTGGATCTGCCTGGCTTGCCACCGCACAATTTTCAACTAAAGGTTGGCTCGGTTGTCATCATGTTTCAAGTTATCAAGTTAACACAGCACTTATTGATTCTGAGGCATTACGAAGTTCGTTGGGTCAGCTAGTATAACATATTCTTTTGTCACCTTTAAGAGTAAAGATCATTAAAGTGATATCTCGATTGGGTAATAAAATAAAAACATTAATCAAAATTAATTATCAAAAAAGAAGCACCTTATCTCGTGCTAACAATTACATTTATTGATTTATTCTACCGAGGGCTATATGAAAATAATGCATTAAAATATACTCTTAAAATCATTGAAGGACTTTTTCAGAATATAATTATTCCTTACAGATAATTTTGTAACTTTGCAGTGAATTTTTATTCCGGAAACTAATAACTATGTAATATAAGAAGAACAAAAAATAATTATAAAGTAAGTTGAAAAACAATGTTTCATATATATTTTTTGTATAATTTAATAAGGTATGCAGGAATATCATTTGCTACGATGGACAAGGCTTCTGTTGCAGTAATTAAATATAATTATAATGAAAACATTTAGGCGGAGCTTTTCACTCAACGCCCTTCTGTAAGCTCGGATAAACAATTAAAACAATCATTTTATAGATTTAAGCTATTCTATCTTGTACACTATAGATTTTTTTCTTACAAAGGTACTTTTATTTTTAATTGGAATTAAAGTTGTGATTCGGAATTATTTATTAAAATACACATATAGTATTAAAATTTATCTACATGAAAGTTTGCTTAAAATATTCGAGTGGTGTGGTGTTTTTATGTTATTTATGATTTGTGTTTTTTAATCATGATTTAAATTAAAATTTTCAGAAGAAAATTTGAGCGCAAATCACTATACTAAAATATATACTTTTAAAAAACCATATATTTTACTGAAATACTTGATAAAAATGAGAAATTTTGGGTTTCTTATAGATCTTTTCATTTTAACACGCAATTTTAAAAAAATCTGTTTGTCAAATGTTAAAATGAATTTATTTATAGCTTTCATGTCGTATTGATAAATTTATTGATTATTACATTTCACTGAATGAAAGTTTAATAGAACAATAAGTTTAGTATTTGTGTTTATCTGCATATCTATTTAACATTATGTAGGCAGCGAAACACACTACCTGTGGTAGATTTTCAAATACACATTTAACACTATGCAGATTGGATAGAACATCGAGTTTGACACGAACGTGGCTGTCGCTACGTCATGACTTGAATAAAAAAAACTGTTTTATACTTCCATGCTCAAAGAACAAAGACTGCCGCATTCTACGATGTGTGGATTACCGTCGACGCCGTCCGGCGTAGCTATACGCGTAGCACTGCAGAGGACACCGTGCGCACGTTTGTATCTAGAGCAGAGCTTTTTAAGCGCACGCAAACGATTTAAGCAATTAACGAAAATACATCGATACAATTATATTATACTAAAAATACAAAAAACTCATTCTAATTAATTATGTTTCCCTGAGTTAAAGTTTTTACCAATATTTAGTGATCTGTCAATTTAATCTGATTCAAGAATACGAGGTTTAGTTTTACTAAGATAACGTGTGGTTTCTCTCTAATGTATATCAGTTTTTTCTTGGGATATCCAAAGAAAATGTTTGATGACACAATACAGTGCATAAATATAAAAAGTATGTGAATATCGTACCAGCTTTTATTCGCATTCGTTGGCACGCCGTGAACTTATTGAATTATTTGTATTTGTTCATATAGTATGCAACCAATTTTACACATATAAAACAATCTGTACTTTACGGGTATACGACCCCGATACGAACTCATCATCCATTTAATCGAACAAGGAACATTTTCTTGGGCTGGCATTCGACTGGATATTGACAAATATTAATGTATGTATTAATCATCAAATTAGTTGTGTGCAATGCCGTTAAATGACGGAGGTGATACAAATATATATTATAATTATATTCAACTATTCTTTCATAAGCTTTATCCCATATACAGGTAAGACAAAATATTCTGACCTTGGTCGCAAAATAATAAACCAATACATTTGACGCATCACTTTCAATGCCCAAAACCCTCTGTCGCAACTATTTCAAGCCTTGAAACTTTATAAGCGATCCATCGGTACAAGATATCATTTCAATTATACCACACATTTACTAGTTAGAAAAATATATAACTATTTATATTACAGAGATCGTTTTATACATGTTTTAATATGAAACATGTATTTTTTTATATTCATTTCACTTGAAACTCTTAACAGTGATAGTGTATTTCTAATTAAGAATTTATTATAAAGTGATAACATATTCAAAAAATAAAATATCTATTCTGGGCGTGATCATTTAAAAATGAAAGTGGAATTAGAAAAAATAGATATTTAAATTTTTTGACATAATGTCTTTTCACATTGACAGTGAAAACTCTAAAAGTGAATAATGTGATAGCGGTCAATTTTTTGCAAACTCTCATTTTGAAATAGGTTAAGAATACATCGATTAGGAAATGGACTTATCAGTTTTTCAGTGGCGTGTTTGAATAAAAACATTTTTTTGGTGATTCAAATAAAATCATATATGTATGATAGTACTCATTTTGTAATACAAATTTTGAAACACAAAATCGGGCATTAAAAATGGCCAATATTATCACTTTAAAACGAGACTGTAATTTTGATTTTTTAAATTTATCTAAAAATTGAAACTAATCTGATTAATAGATCTGGTGAATGATTGAAAATATTTTGAAACTAGTCTAGCGTTCTTAAAATCTATAGACAAAAAAACACATCATATAATATAATATTCGCCATAGGCAATCCGTTGAGCTTACGATACATATAATAAACATACAGATATGTAAAAGTCCAGTAACATTGTTAGGGCAAGGTTAACAGGTCTGAAAATAAAATTATATTTTTACGTATACTCACTCAATATACATTGTAATTTGGATTCTACGGATCGAGAAATTTGAACGAATTGAATCATTTCACTTTGTAAAAATTAATTTCAATGACAACTACATTTATTTCAAAGCTTTACAAGAATGCGGAGGATCATTGAGTTATCTTCCATAGGTAATAAATATAAAATATATTATTTATACGTGATGCTCACCTATGTACATAATATATATTTTTTTCTAAACATTAAAGCTAAGCTAAATTATATTTATAATTATTTTGTCTTAAAATTATTTTGTCGTCAATAAATGCTTCATTTTTTTTTTTTTGATCAACGTTCAGTCTCACATAATAGAGTCGTCGGGTTAGTTATTTAATATTTTGTAGAAAAAATATTCTTAAAATAAATAACTAAATCAATTCAAGTATTATTCAAAAAGGCATTCCTATATTGTTAATATTATTTTGCATACAGCTAATATTTTTATCGTATGCAGAAATTTGTATAACTAGCGTAGCAAAAATATTATAACTTGCCGTACAACTGCTAATAATTATTCTCATATATTCTCCAGAGGCCGCGAGCCATAGTTTATGAAACGCTATGGCGGAGCATAAACACGACACGTTGTCTGCAGACACGCAACATTGGACGCTCATACCCTTCATACTTCCCGTTCCCTCACCTTTTCCGTACCCCTTCCCGTCAAAAGATTTTCTTCGACGAGCTTTAGGATCGGCGGCGAAGCGGTTGGCTTTTGATAGCAGAATGTGACATAACGCTTCTTTTTTAATGAAACATTGCATAACAATTTAATAATTATTCTATCATATTTTTAATAATGTATACAAAGTGTCAAAAGTTTTATATATATTATTATACTTTAAGTATTTTAAACAAAGTTTTTACGTATCACTCATCGTTATATGATATTATATTTTATCATAATCTTCAATATATTTGCAGTATTTAATGAATTTACACACAGCTCTTTTTGAAAGATACGCTTCAATAATTTAAAAAAAATACTTATTTTAAATTTAGTTTACCGTGGTACGTTTCTATTGATTTTATAAATAGTTTCATGCCGTTCCGGCAATCATACCATAGAAAAAAAGACAAATAGAGCCGAATATAATTTGTGAGATAAAAAATGGTAAATAATTTATTACCGATTGGCTGAGAAATTTTTACTTAATTTGTATACATAAACTTTATATAATATCTATATAAAACTGCATAAATCATACTATCTGCACATACTGCCTTTATTAAATATTCCACATTTATGTGTGGTCGAGTGATCAACGTCGATGGCTTCGGTTACGGAGGTCGCGGGCTCGAATCCCAGAACGGACAATTTTATATAAAATTGATTTTTCAATCGATTTTTGAATTTCTGTTCGAAGGCATGGATGTATGTGATGTCTTGAATTTCCCCCTCCCACCCATCCTATCCTATGAACGGGGCATATCGAGAGCGATTAGCTAACATCTAGTCCTGTCCAAGCCCTATCCTTCTATTCCTAGTCTCGTTGGAAATAGAGAGGTTGAGCAACTGAGTAACAAGCAGTTCTCGTAGAAACACTTATGTTGAGATAAACTCCATTAGGAGTCCATATGCTCCACATTGAGAGCGGACATGGTAAAATATATATATATATTGAATCGGAAGTATCAAATGAATATTCCTGTTTTGTTCATTGGCTTATATTCTAACCTGCAAAGGAGGGTAAATTTTTTGAAAAAATATTTAATGCTTTCAAAATTATATTAAAGAAATGTAAGTATGAGAGTGCGCATACAGATTTATTGAATATGCCTACAGCATTTTTAAATGGCGAGTCGGCGAGTACGATCGGAAAGGTTTTCTGGGATACCCAGTGCTCAGTTTGAAAATTTGTTTTCTATCGGCATTGCGCAAGTCTGAGAAGTCTGCAGATATTACAGAGGCGAATTTCAACGAAGGCCAACGGAGACGCACGAAACGAACCGTTGCGAGTGTTGACGGGAATCGACGAAAAAGTTCGAGCATCTACGACAAACAAGGCCGACTGGTATGCTAGATTGGCTCTGGCGATAAACCTGGTTCAGAATAACATTTTACAAATTTTAACCGGGTTGATGGAGAAAATTTATAACCAGATGTTTTACCGCACTGTATTTAAAAAAAAAAAACACTGAAAAATGAATAACTCATAAAATTAATTTATTTAGCACTTTAGCGCTTCAACGGTTAAATTAAGAAATTTAAATAATATACTGATCAACGTCACTTAACTAATTTATAATCTAACGCCATCTAAGTTGACGAATACAGATTATGGAAAAAATATTATAATTACTTCTTTGGACACATCCAAGCAAACCTATATAAACTTTTATCACTAAGACTTGCCTGGCCACGTCTATTTTGTTAGATACAAGAAAAGTCTTCAAAAATCGATTATGTATACAGGAAAAATATAGAAACTAGACGCATTTAAGTGCCGTAGGAAAACGCTTAGAGTTTTATGAAAGCTAAACGAAGATAAACATAAAAGAGAGGTTTTCAGTTGGAAAGAGAAAAGTTTGTAAATACTTAAAAGCTTTTGATGAATTTAAAGAAAATGGAAGAACTATTTCTTAACTTTAAATCGTAAGTAATATTTAGATTTTACTATTAAAAAAACTAAGTTAAATACAGAAAAACAGAGATATTGAAACTAAAAAAAAGGCTGGCCACTATAAAGAGACACTGCAATTAAGTTGACAACCTTCAATATAAAAAGACACGTAAAGATGACAGGTATGTGACACAGAATGCTGAAAATCGTGTATTATAATAAAACCAAATTATAGTGAAAGAGTGCTGCGATTCTTAGTCGTGTAGAAACGCCATGAAGAAAATTTCTGAGCAGAATACGAAAAATAAATATTGACTTGCTTTTATGAAATAACGTTTACGTAAACTGAATTTATTATATTAATCGATGTGTATTAATATAATAAATATCAAAGATACAAGCGTACACAGTATTGTCACTTCATTTACTGCAGCGTATAATGGTAAATAATTAGGGCGTGAAATGTAATATTGGATGTATGTCTTTTTAAATAAATTGAAGTTCAAACTTAATGTTTCTTATGCGATGCTTGTTGTACATAATTATGAACACAAAAGGAGACAATATGTAATATGAATTTGAATCGTTAACAAAGTTTATCAATGTATAAAATAATAATTTAAGATAAATTTGGCCATCAGATATTCACTTCTGAAATTGGTGTATCACTAACAAATGTATTTATCTAGAAAACACTAGAGGTATTTTATGAATTTAAAAAATAAAAATATTTTTTAAATTTCACTTTTCGTATTATGTTACATTGAAAAATTGTAGTGTTTTAGTGATTTTGAATCAATTCATTTAATACTTACAGTTATTTTAACCCCTCAAAAAATACTCATGATATGCATATATATAAGAGATTCGATAAGATACAGTGTTTACATTTCTTCACAAAACTAACAGAAAACGTACTTAACGTTGAATATCGTAAAGTCAATCATACGGTTGAAAATGTTCAAATGTATATTACAGTAAATTGTATCTCATTCCTGTAACACGACGAGTTTACTGCTCGATCTAGCCGATGCTTACGCAAAAGTATTGAACTACGCGGGGCGGCGTAGCTACATTCTACGCCGTAGAGTCTATGCGAACGCCTACGCCATCGGAGTTGAAGGATGAAATTCATTGATACGTTTACGCCCAGTTTTGTTTTATGTTTTAAAATTTAACAAAATAAGAATTCAAAAAATCTAATAATCGTTATTTTAATAATAAAACTTTATTTTTATGTACTGAGCAATACATTTGAATCATATGCAAATCAAAATACTACCAATAAACTGTTTTTTTATGAAAATATAATTTGTTTTCTCATATATAAATTATAGTATATCTAAATCGCTTAAAATTTATAAAATAATTCCATTTAATCAGAAATGTAATTTCAATTGAAGAAATAAACATCGTCCATAGGTCTTTTCACCAATTTTCAAAAGCTTCTTTATGTGTTTGCTTTTTTGCATATATAAATAAACGAAGCACTGCTTTAACCAGTACATATTATTTTCATTGGTGTAATTTATAATCGATTTCAAAATTTGTAAGATATTTTGTTTTTCATGTTTAGACTGTTAAATAAAAAATCTTTTGTTTGGGCATTCCACAGAACATTCAAGCAGTGAGTCTTGGGGTTATTAACATTACACATTTCTTTGTGATCCAGCTGAAACTAAAAATACCATTGCTTTTCCGATACATGATTCGATTTAAATAAAATTATAAACTGAATTCCGCAAAAACCATTACATATTTAGTCAAAGTACTTCTCGAAAAAAATCAAAATGTAATTTAGTATACATGCGTACAAGTGTGACTGAAAATTCATTTATTTAATGTAAATATGTCGCATACAAATAATATTACATTTTACCATAAATTCATCCGATCAAACCACTTTTATCACAAAATTACGATGTTTATAAATTAACGAGTGTATCTCCTCTATAGGAATAATATAGGTAACGCATTCTGTTATTGGAATGGTGAATTAAACGATCTTAATTAAAGCAAAAACATAAAACTTTATATGACTCCTAAAACTATGGATCCGTTCAAATAAACTTGCATGTGTAACTTTCTATCCTTATTTTATCATTTGTATTAATATTAATTATTCTAAATAGATATTTACCAGAAAAAAAAAGTAAAAAAAAACATTTATTTAAATAACATATAAATATATTTACTATTTCCCAAACAATTCATTGTATCATCGAATATAATTGACACACCTCTAATTTTATGATATCTTCGGTATAATAGTTTATTTTTTTTGTATTAATTTATTGTTTTCAATAAAGAATGTTTTTTTCAATTTATTTCTATTATTCTCTACAAAGACTTTGTAATGACCTTTTTGTCTTATTTTTTGTTATTTACACAAAAATTAAAAAAAACTTCAAAGAGGCTTAAATTTAGTTTCCCAGTAAGTGGAATAATAGTCATTTTATACTAAAAATGAATTTCAGTAAAATAACTGTAATAGAATAGATTGAAAATTAAGTACATTTAAGATTTTCAACTGACGATTGCTTTTATAAGTATACAATAGTGAAATAAACAAGTTCTTTCATACGAGACATTCCCGTTGCAATTTAACGCAAATAAAATATCACAAAGGAAACTGAATTGATATTGCATTTCAATTATTTTCTGAAAAAAAAACTAGTTGAAAGTTCAAGGTGGCACCGACAATTTATGCAATTTTAAATCAATGCCATCGGCAGTAGCTTTTTATATTTCTATGAAGACCTGTTCCGGTATCTGCTCGGCACTCATAAACATCTAAAAAACACTTGCTTTGAATGCAATCTTTAGCATCAGTAAGATAAGAAGTAAATGATCACAAATGAGGTAAGCATAGTATGCCTTTCTTTTACGGCGATAACGTATTGGTGAAAAGACTTGTGAATTTCATAATGGGATCAGGATTGATGACAATCTGCAATTAAGCGTATATCGTTTTAAAATTGAAAAACATGATTTACAAATCTTATTTTATCTGTACATATATATAATCATGTGAATTTTGTAAAACAAAATGATTATTTAAACTTGATTCAAAATAATCAAAGTTGTTATATTTTTGATAACCAATTTACAAATGGGAAAATAATGCTTTGAATATTAAAACCAAAGTCATTGTACTATTTAACGATAAGTATATTTTATTGAGAGTAGCTATAAAAATAACAAATTATTTTAAAAATAAGAAAATGGTTCAAATGAGCGAAAGCTTTCTTGTGCGTTTTTGAATTGGAAAAAGTAGGTTAAGATAGTTTTAGTGTTGTTAATATATTTTGTATATATCAATCATCGCAAACTTTTATCAATACCCTTTAGTATTAATAATATAATACCGAATAAATACAATTAAAATCACAAATAAAATAGGTTTGGATGCTCATTACATACAGTGTTATTTAATATAGTTTTATACAAAGGTAGCGATCAAAAGAACAATCTTTGAAAAAAAGCTATCGATACATTTTCATCGAAATCAACTAATGTCACTATTGAAAAGCCATAATTTTGCTTGAAAAATTTAATTACTATAGTTTAATCGAATATCCATTATTGTTATAGTGTACGTCTTTTAAAATTTTCAGTAAAGAAAATTGACTTAAATACCTTAAAATAATGGAATAATCATTTTTCCTTCGTAAAAATAAAAATACTATCACTTAAAAGTTAATTCAGTCTTTTGTGTGAAACAATTCAAGAGAATGTATACAATAATTTAGGTCACTTAAATCTTTTTGTTCTACGTAGAGCCGGCGTAGAGGCGACATAGAGACAGCGTAGACTATCTGTAAATCAATTGAGGCTTAGATATCGAGCCTTTTTATTAATTTTTCTCTTTACTCGTTTTCTTCTGCAGTCAAGTGCGAGATTTTTTTTTCTAATCTTACTATTTTATTTATGGCTGGCTATAAAGTATAGTATTAAGCATACTCGTTTTAACCCTAATTACATTTATATTCGAATAACTTTAACTCGCGGTATTTGTTTTTAGTGGCCCTCTTAAAATTTTGTGATTTTGTGATTCCGGTGTGGAGATAACACATAATTATTTTTTTATATTTGCTTTGTTTAAATAGTAATAGGTATCTTTAAAATGATCATCAATCACTTTTAAGGTGTTATTTCTTAATTCTCTCTCAATTAATGTCGAAAAATATCTTTCAATAAATTGGTTTTCTCCAGCATAATGACTATTCATCAATTAACAAATTTATTATTAGCTTGATTAGACGCATGGCTACTAGAGTATTTTGTTTAGATTCACTCAATATAGTATCAAAATGGCTGAAAATAAATATAAAAACATCACTTTAACATTGGTGTAAGTATCCTTAAAATCGCCGTATTAATTGGTATGAAAATAGTTTAATAAAATATGCAAATTTTCTCGTCTAATGTTTCCGCATAAATATCGACTTTGTCTCTTTTTCCGTTAAAAGACTTTTGCACTAAATAAAGGTTTGTATTCTACTTCATGAATAACAAACCTTTGCATTATTCAATCTCATTTCAATATTTTTCTTTGCGCTTTACACTTGACCCAAACAGCTATATGTAAAAAAATACACCTCATATAAACGTTCAGTTTTTTGCTGCTCAAAGCTACATTTGATAAGAGAGAATAATTTATCAAAAGTAAACATGAATGTAATTAACATTATTTGTATTTATTCCATAATTTCGGATAATGATCAGGACCGGTTTCACTCACCGGAAATATTTTCAATTGAATTAAAAGGTAATTAATACATTAGAAGTGAATTCAATCGTTCTAGTATTGTGTATTTTTTAATTTAAAGACGCAACGTTAAGTGTAATAAAATTTCAAAAATAATTTTATTTATACACTGTTATGATCACTTTTTGAAAGACATTCCTAAAACAATAAAACTTTTATATTTATAAACAAGTCTCAATAAAAAAGCCTCGGACAGTATTTTTTACTTAAACACAATCAACAAATATAAGTTAGTAAAAAAATCAATACTATTAGAGAAGAGTTTACTTTATGTGAAACAATTTAAATTGAGCTTTTGAATATGTTTGGCAAGTGTACATTATAATTTCTGAAGAATAGGAAACTAAAGGTTTTTTTTAATGATTTCCAGACATTTTTATGAATTCAGATATTTAATTAAAGAGCTTGCTTCTAAAGTTGGAATAACTGAGCGATTAATTTGATGGCAATCATATTTAAAAAAATCATAATAAACAATGAAAATACTTGTATTTAAAGCAGCAATAAAAATTTATGACCATATTGCCTCTAATATATATAGTGCCTTTAAATTCTATTTTATTGAAATTAAGTCGTGGTTGAGGCATATATGTATTCACTGTGTTTTACTGTATTGAATATTATGCTGATATACCATATTTGTGAGGATTTTGAAATATAATGTTTATTAACATTTATATTTGATTCTCAAAATATTATATATATACGTTTATTTAAGTTTCGGAAAAGGTTTTACCAGTTTCTAACTAAAGTGGAAATCAAACATTGTTGATGCAGCGCAGCTATTCGCATTTATAAAGGTATGGTTAATTAAATTACAAACTCGAGAAGGCTTCGCATGGAAAGTTTAACCAACGATGTTGTATCAATTTCATTAAAAACTTACTTTACTGTCAACAATAAACAGCTTATTTTAGCAGAAAATAATAAAATAGTCCAAATCACAAACTTATAAATATAAATATTTATTACTAAATAATTTATTAAATCATCAGGATTATTTTTTATTTCAATTAATTTCATCGCAATATCAATTATTATAGGCAATATAACTTTGAACAGTATTTTTTGTCTTATTGAATTAAAGAATCTATTGTCATCTCTGCAATAAAATAGATTATGTTTTGAGAAAAATTACTATGTTGTTCATTATAGTTTTAAACTGATTTAACTGACGTCAATACTCTTCAATCCAATAAAATCATTATATTTTTATTTACAATATTTTAAATTGTAGGTAATGACATTTTCCATAACGAAATGTTTTACTGACATAGTTCACAATCGTCACCACATAAGCTACATTTGAATGAAAATTAGTGTCAACTAAAATTTTCCAGTCAATTTATGTAAACAAATCCATTTAACCATTTGTGTTTTTGGACGCTACTTTTGTTTTAAACTCACAGATGGCATCCATAAAGTAAAATTTCCCCAGAGAAAAGTGTTGCGTGGTATCCTGAAGTGTAGTTTCTATATCGATTGAGACCACATGACGCCATTTTGATTCTCTCAGTTCATATGACGGTTTTATTTGAACCGTAAACAGAAGAGGAAAGTATGTTTCTGTTTTATACAATACACTTATTACTTAGTATAAATTAAAGAACATTCTATTGGGTATATAGGGTAACGTTTCAAGTTAATTGGACAAACGAGTTAATAATAAATCGATAACAATCATAATATCAAAAAAACTTTATAGTGTATGAATGTTTTTTTTTGCATTATAATGATATATTAATAAAACAATACATTGAATGCTCGGTAAACAGAACTTATTTGTGGTCTTGTAGCCAAATAGTCAGCTTTCGTTTGGCGTTCGTTATATTTTTATTGCGGTGTCATTGGTTCAATCCTGTAACTTCCACTCGTGATTTAATGCTTTTTCATTAGGTTATTGTATTTTTTTTCCAATGGTATTAAAGGTTTATTATGTTATCATACCTTTTTACCCATCTTTTCAAGAAAGAGGCTTTGAGATAGCCAAGATAACAACATTAAATTCCCAACTCTTTTTACTAATTCGGAATTCACAATTTTCCTCCCCATCTTAGGACGCTGAGATTCATGTAATTCAACATAATTTCATGTTTTGATTGAAAAATTTAATTTGTGTCTATTATTGCTACAATTGGGCTCCTTTTCAACTGACACTTATAACTAAGCTTGCGGTTACGATTCGTCACTTTACATTCTATAGTAAATCTTTTGATGATATTTGATAGCTATTTCAGCTTTTCACCATCGTCAAACTATCTTTTATTTTAATTGAGCTATTAATCAACTATTTTTTGTGGATTTAAATACGTCGTTAATGTGATCATAAATGTAATTCCAATAGCAAATTTCCTTGCATAAATATAATATATTACTAGTGTGCGACTGTTTATTAACATACCAGCACAAAATAAGGTTAGATTGTGCTACTAAACAAAGATCATTTGCGTGCTCTGAGTGTGTAAGTAATTGAATAATGAACTAACAGATTTTTTTTTCAGTAAAGTGAAACTAATCGATTCACATTATAAACCTCACCATTACTAAACTTTGTCGTCTATTCAAATATCTCGTTCATTTATATAATAAAAACACACTTACGCTAAAAATATATTAATTTCTGTTTGACCCGTTGTTAATGGTTTTATATGTTTCCTTATGAATACAAACAGATACAAAATAATAAAATTGACACATTTTTCTACACAGGCTATTGAAACATTGAAAAACAAATGATATTGATACCGGTAATACTGTGATACATTAATTGTTTTTATTATTGTTAATTCGTGCATTAAAAAAAACTTTCTTCCTACGAGAATGCACTAAACCAAGGGCGATAGGCATCAAAAAATAGACAAAAACAAATATCAATTTTAATACATTTAAAGTATTAGATTAAAAATGAATAATGCAAATGTTTTTATAGTTCTGACAACGTTGGGATGTCGAAATAAGTAATAATTTGATGAATTAATGGATTTTGAACAAAATATGTAGCTATTCCTCCAAAATTAAATGCATTCAAAGAAAAAAATATGTTTCGTACGTATTCCAAGTTTTTTTTTATAATAAGTGGTCAAGTTTTTAGTTTAAAACCATCAAGTGTACAGCTTCTTCATTTTCTTTCTTAAATGTAGTATTTTGCTGGCGTACTGGCGAATGTTGGCAAGTATCACAATTAACATAAATCAACAATGAGATATGATCACTTTTAGGGTGTTCACTGTCAATACTTGGTGGAAAGGCATTATATTAATAAAAACAATAATCCTTTGTACTTCATTCCACTTTATTTAATATGTCAGGACCGGTTTCGCTCATTGCGAGCATTGTCAACTGATAAGAAATATAATTTAACAATGCTATTTATACAAAATTGAAAAGTTATACACAACAGTTGGCATTGAAAAGAAATTGCCAATTACATTAAAGTGATTCTAAAATAACACAAAATTAAAATGTTTAACACATCTAACATATAATTAAAAAGTCATCCCAGATTCATAAATTCAATCGCATTCTGAATGTGCCACTAAATTATCATCAGTATTACATTTTTTTTGTTTAAAAATCATCGTGCGACTAACAATTTTGTTAGATTTTTAAGACATAAAATTATACATCAATTACAATTTATTACTTAAATCACGATATATTGAAAATATGAAGTTTTCCAACACGTCGCAGATAGGTGAAGATAGAAAAAAATACACTACTAATATTCTTATTTTTTAATTTTCATTTATATTTAACAAAATATTACTTGTTTGCAATGGATGAATTATGTTGGCTCTATAAATATCAATACAATTACAAATATATATTTTTTTTTAACCTTTTCCGCTCCCAATGTGGAGCATATGGACACCTAATGGAGTTTATCTCAACAGAAGTGTTTCTACGAGAACTGCTTGTTACTCAGTTGCTCAACCTCTCTTTTTCCAAAGAGAGTAAGGATAGAAGGATAGGGCTAAAACAGGATTAGTGGTAAGCTAATCGCTCTCGATACGCCCCGTTCATAGGATAGGATGGGAAAGAGGGGGGAATTCAAGACATCACATACATCCATGCCTTTGAACAGAAATTCATAAATCAATTGAAAAATCAATTTATAAAACTGTCCGTACCGGGATTTGAACCCGGGCCCTCCGTAGCCGAAACCAACAACGTTGACCACTCGACCACACAGGCGGTACAATATATATACATAGTTAGTAATGCTTTGAGTTTATTTCGTGCTCTATTAAAAAAGTAAGCTTTTTTGCACCAGTTTAAATGAATGCACTTTTTACAAAGATCGTTAACGACTAGTAATAGTGAGAAATTTAAAAAAAAGTTTTTAGCAAAACTATTCTACCCATATTCATGTTATTGCCATAATGTTCATCTTATTCTGCTATAGATTCCCGCCATTATTTCTATATATTAATTTTTCAGATACGGATAAAAGGTTGCTGATGCAAAACGGTGTATTTGTAGACAAATAAAAACATCACAGACATTCATTTTTCTGCATCAAAACTCACGAATTAATTGAAAACTCTATACAGGCTTATCTTAACCAAATTAACTACGAAACCTTCATCAATATAAAATCTAATATATAAACTTAATGTTTGTTTGTTCGTACTCTATGGGCTGCCACACTGCTCATCCGATTGCAATAAAACTTTGACAATTGTTTTGCTTGCACTTGCGCGAAGTATATAGGCATTTTAAAATCAACTTACAGAAGGTATTATATATAAAAAGCAATGTTTGCATGTCTGCGATACCGTTCATGCAACTTGCGTGAAGGTTATAGGCGTATTACAATTAAATTACAATAGGTGGCGCGTGTACCGTAGACAATCGTACAGTAGGTACCATAGACAATCGGTAGCAAACGTCAAACAGACAGAAAAAGAAGACATGCACTTCAGTAAGACAATTAAAACACAAACATTTTCTTTCTTTGAGTGGCATTGCAACGCTTGCCTTTTGCCAACAGTTTGATAATCTGTTTCCATCACTTAAGCTTTAAGCATAGTTCAAAATTTTGGGTTTCCTTAAGTCGAAGGTCGACATCGGTTGATGGATTACTGCCATTATTATAACAATACGATACATCCAAATTATTTTTCTTATTCGAAATAAAAAAAAAACACAAGGCTGCTGCTTCACCACAAATTGGGCCTAAGTACATCAGAATGACAAATAAATTAAGCATCCAGTTAGAGTTGCCATATATTTTCGTGAGAATTTTAAAAGAAGAAGAAGATGAATTTAAATCAAGTGTTTTGATTTCATCTTTACAACAGTGATAAAACCAGAGCTGCCTTTTTTAGTGTTTAGATGGAAAATTACTTGCTTTACCACATTCCTTTATTGATTTATTATCAACAAAAAACAATTGTTCCAATTACTTGATATTGCTATGTGTGGTTATTATTGCCTTTATTTAGTGTCAAATTTATCTTATTTAAACAAAAAAAACTACCTTTCAAACAGCGGCATAGTGGTTAATAAATAGGTACCAGGTCGGTCATTGATTTCTAACTTTTTTTCTGTTTTTTTTATATCCATCCGAAGTTAAAAAAAACACTGAATGTTTTAAAATTTAAATCAATAAAAAAAACGCACAATTGTACCTTATTTTGAATTTTGAAAATTTTGATATAATGCTTCTAAATTTTATGTTCTTAAAAATTATTTAACAAGTCGAAAAGGTGGCAGCACCCTGCACGCCAGCGCCCTGGCTCATTTTCAGGTGCCAGGTCGCCGACCTGGCCCCACTACACCACTGCTTTCAAATATGGTGTCCATAAACCACATTTTTCTCAAAAATACTTTTAATGCGTCAGTTTTACTTTATATAAAGTGCATAATTACTAAAAATGTGTATTTGTATGTTGGTAACTAACATACAAATTGTATTTCTGGACTACCTTAACCTATCCTTATATACCTGCGACAGCCAGCAATTAGTATTAAGTGGCCTTCATTACATTGGGGTGAGGTCTTCTAATGGTTACCTATGTGAAGCTCTGTTTACTTGGGTATCACATCTTCAGTATTGAACGAGTATAGTATATATGATCTTACATAAAGGATAATTTTATGATGCAGTTATTTCAAAACACTTTTTTTGATAATAACTAAATATAATGGATTAGTATTTCAAAATGCGTTTTTGAAATAAGTTCGCAAAATTTTTCACTGTATGCAATGTTTAGGTCCCGTGCAGCTCTGTAGTGGGCTAAAATTTGAGGAGTAAATTCGTTTATTTTCTCGATTGTTATTGCGTTATGGAAGACGGCTGTGAAACAGCGGTATGACAGGTGGTGGTGGGATAATCAAAAACCAATATGTATTTTTATATTACGAATTCTGTCAATAACTGAGTATACATTTTGTAAATAGCTCTTGTGATAAGCAAAACCGACCTTGATCTGTATTTAATAAATATACATCAATTGATTGGATCAGAACTGTAGAACTTAGACATTCAGCTACGGCGTAGGTCATGCCTCAAATAAAATGCATATTGTAAAAGTTACTATAAGAAACGTGCATAAAAGGCAAAAGGTCGTATCCCACGATTTTTTCGAAATAGCATTTATTCATTAATCACAAAGTATACAACTATACGCGCTTTATCAAAAGGGTGTAAGCTGCAAATAGCAAATTAATATCTAAATTTAGTCTTCAAGTTTGAAAAAAGGTTAGCATGTGAAAGTTGTGACCAGGAAAAAGGACTCACTCACAGGTTTTTCCTTAACAACTTAACAAATATTTCAATAAAACACATGTTTATTAGTCACCGTGCGCCGTTTTTTTCTATCTACTTAGTTGATATGTACGTATTAATAGATATAAATATAAATATTTTGGGAGAGAAATTTAAAAACTAAATATTTACCTATTAAAAGCATGCATTCATATTTTTTTCTCATAGCAACTCTTCTATAAACATAAAGATAATTTAACTTGAGATCCGAACTTAACAAGTTAGTGACGTGTGTAGTCATGGGGGGAGATACAAAAATGCGGTATTGGCGACGAGCTGGCAAAATTATATTAAAGTAAGAAGTTTGTGGGATATCGATTCGCAAAAGAAATAAAATAGTCCATTACGCTGTGTACGTACGTACTGGTAGCACGCCACTGAAACGACACGATCACAACTCGAGGGCTGCGGTCCAATATACATAAGTCTAATAATCATCCAGTGCATAATATAGCAGCTTATTGGCAATAAAAGCAAAGACTTATTAACAAAATAATATTATTCTCCTTGAATTACATCAATAAGTAATTAAGAAACATTAGAAAACCATTCATAGTTTATTACTTGTCATTGTTGGAAAGTATTGAAAAATCTATTTATCATAAACCATTCTATTTGAGGATCTCTTGTAGTGACTTTTTTATTTCTGTTTATACATAGATTAATTGGTAATCTGTTAAATTATTGTTTCTGTTAAAAAAACCATTTGTTTACCTAATTCATAATTTCATCGATTGATAACCGCAATCTCTGGGCGCTATCATTTAACGTTCTGTTTTCAATTCTACTCTTCAAATATTGGTAAAATCGTTTTTCTGTGATGATTTTTTCTATAATGGGTTCTAAGCTTTTTGAATCGCACCAGGCTCTTAAATGATATATCATATTATATAAATGTTGCATAAATTTTTAAAATGTTATAAATAACAATTATAAAAAAATAGAATTTCGTGTTAAATTACCGTTTAGTCTATATGTAAACATGAGATATTTTCCAATATTCAGACACCCTGGTTATCTGTGGCAGATTATCTCTGAAACGCAAAAAACGCAAGGGTTGCAAAAATAACTTTCTTAAATCTGTTTTTAATATTTATTTTTATTTTACATTAAGTTCTAATACTATCGCAAATATAACCGGTTTTGTTGAATATTTCACTTTGTAACGGCTTCCAATTTATCCTTTCGTCGGAAAGCTTTCCACAATAAAAAAAAAATATTTGTGATTACAAGAGGACTTTGCGATGATTTTTTGCTACTCGAAAAATAGTGACTTTAGATAACATCTGCTTTTGAGCCGCGACACATGCGAGTAATTCGATACAGGTATGGCAGAAAAGAAATGATAACATATTGCACACACCGCAGACGCTGTCTTAAATAAATTGTGTTTACTATTTGCGTCATAGATTGTTTTGCATCTATTCATTGTATCAATATTATTGTTTACTAACTGAGCGAAATAAAGATGAGAATTCGTGAAGTTTATATTTCTTTCCGTGTGAAATGTGTTTCATTTTGATCTCATGATATATTGTTCCATCAAGAATTAAATAGAAAGAAAATTGAAAAATGTTCGTATTATTATATTTAACTAACGTTTTAAATTATAAAGAATAAGTGAAGTCTGTAAGGAGTTTTTCAAAATATGATATATTTGGCATAAAAACTACAGTCTAAATTTATTGAAACCAACAGCAAAGTTTATTGATCAGTGATATGATTGACAATATTCTTTGTTCAATATACCGTATTTACAAAAAAATATTATTATTGCGATAAATAATTCGACTGTGGAAATGCAAAATGACGCAACCCAGATAATCTTAACGTATACAACTTAATACACGTTCTATCAAAAAAATGAAAGCTGCAAATTTCGAATTAATATCTCAATTTACCATTAAAGTGTCAAAGAAGAAGGACATGTGAAAACTCTGACCAGGAAAAAAAAGACTTACAAAAAGGTTTTTCTTAACAATTTAATACATTAATATTTGATTGAGTCAATAAAACACCATTTTATAAGTCTTTGTACGCTTCAAGGTTGCGTATATCTCATACTTTGACTATGGCTAAAATCACCAAAACATGTTTATTATGCCTCCTGTAAATTTGGTTATGTTTGGGTTACGTCCTTTCACCTTTCCAAAGTCGATATATATATGTATTTGTCTTTATATAACCTATAACCTAACACAACATTGCGCTTGTACACGATGCACGATGCAAAAATAGAGAAATATTGTTGGGATTTTTTTTACAAAAGTCCCACTTGCTGCTTAAGATTGCCTATTTGTGTATGTATGTCCAAGGTTGATTATTTTTTCCAAACGAACGGCTTATACACGCAAAGGGAAATGAATCATAGGTTTTTTTTTCAAAATAAGACCATATTATTTACGCACCGATAGTTGAGACCAACTGAAACCTATTTCAACATGAAAATATCGAATAAAAAGAGTAAATTTTCTCCGAGAATTAAAACGCAAATTAAACCGGTTTTCAGGCATTTGGGGCGAATAATATAAACATTAAACCACAGTTATTTTTAGACGCAGTTTGCGCAAATATGTTATTTTGTAAAATCTTCCTCGTCAAAATATATACAAGTAATTTAAAAATAATAATCGGCTATGCGAGTTTTTTTGATGGTTTTTTTTTAAAAATAGACAGCCGTCAAATTTTTTTAAACCTACTCAATATTTCAACCGTTCAGCCCTGGTGAACTAATAATATAATATGAATATTCAAATTTTAAAATATTTAAAAAATTACATCTATATGTTTATGTATATATAATAAGTTTAAAATTCTCACGACGAGCGAAACCGGTCCTGATACAAAATTGTGAAATTGATAATAAAAAAAGTCGCGCGCTGTTGTCTAGTCGGTTGGAGTTTGCTCTACCGACCAAGTGTGTCTGTGTTCGATTCCCGGTAACCGGTAAGGTCAATGTCAAAATTACATTTTTCAATTTAAATTTGTGACTTAAGACGTGGGTGTTTGTGATGTCAATTTACCTCGAATTGATCTCGAGTGACTTGCAATAAATACTCATCGAGTTTTTCTCGTTTGATCTTTCAACTTTGGCGCATTGGCGTTAGCTGTAATATAAAATATTTTTTTAAGAACTATATAAAATAATGTCTTTTTTTCCAAACATTTTTATCAGTTTAGAAACTTCTAGTAAATTAGTGAAAAATCATTCGGATTCTCCTATAATAATAATTGTTGATATAAATTGTGGCTAGATAGTTTTAAATCATCGTGATGAGTTTTAATAAATTAAATAACCCGTATTTGGCATTTAGCATGTATTTAAATGATCTTGCTAAGTTATTTAAAATTGAAAAATAATTACCCTCCCCAAAATGTTACAAAAATATTATCAAATGACTTTTTTTACATGTCCCACTTTCTTTATTTATGGTGGCTGCCGACGCTATTCAAAAACTATTTGATAGAGTGCTTTGGAGAAGTGTGCCTACATAATATAAAATCGAGGTCACAATATTCGCCTTACCCAGTTTGTCAGAGACTTGATGTTACACTTCAATGTCTTCGCTCCAGATCTTGACTACATTCGATGATATTGCGAACCACGGCAATATGAATAAGGCTATATACAGAAAAGAACTCTAATAAATTGTACTAAGAACACATCGGTTTCAATTCATTTATTATATAAATTTTAGTTATTATGTTTTAAAAAGATTCTTTTACAAACAGTATAGATCAAGGTATTCCAAACGGGGGGGGGGGGTCAGCCGCTCGAACCGGTTAAAACCGGAACCGGGTACCAGCATGGTTTAAAAAAATGATAACCGAATAATTTTTAACGGAGACCCGGTCAATTTCAAAATCTCCGTCGAATCAGTTCAAATTAAAATCAAATTCTCCGTCAAAATAAGTGTTAATATTTCATTTTTCCATATTAAATGTATTTCTTTTTAAGATGTATTGATAAACTTCTGTTTCGCAAAACTTTTTAATCAAAACGAGAGATTTAATGAATACTCCTCGTTGCGAAATTTGGCAAATTCAATAAGTCCGCTTAATTCACAGCTGCATTGAGACCAGATAGTGAAAGCAGTATATTGAAAAGAGTCATGGAATTCCCATTTTTCAGTCCAAACGTATTGTTTTACATCGTGAAATTAATTTCAATAATACTTTATATTTCGCGAAGCAGACGCACTAAGTTTCGTCATCCACATACATTTTCTGGTTAGCGAAAAAGATTATATACTATTATTTTTGTTAGAAATACTACCAGAGCAAAATAAATTGATTCGTGGGATTCGCCAAAACATTTTAAGCCTCTGTAATCTACTGGTAAACGAAATCCAATTCAAGAAATGCTTTTTAATTTCTTGCGATCTATTCAATCTAATTCGATGGCAAATGAACACGTTTTTTTTCAGTAACATTTTTTCGTCCAAAATTTGAAGTTCTATAAAATATGAAACACCGAATGCATTCATACTTTTGAAATATTGATTACTTTTTAGAAAAATATAACCTTTTTAATTAATAATTTAACTGGAATTCTATTTATTTTTTTACTCTTCTGTTCGTATTTATTTATTCATTTACATGAATGTAGTAAAATATGAATACATAATGGTCTTGTTTTTTCAACGTATTCATGCATGTGTTTTATCATTAAGGCAGAATACCATTATCAAATAATTTAGTACATATATTCGTTTATTATAAATTTCAAGTCTTCTTCAGTATAACCGGGTACCCGGTTATTTTATGAAAAATTACCCGAAAATCGAGTTATGGATATTGAGATGCCCTAGGGGAGTGAAATTTTAGAGTTTTGGGTTAGAAGAGGACTAGTTCATTGTGACTCTCGACGTCTTGTTATAAGAAGCCGGGTGGGTGAGGAGAGTTGAAAACATAGCAAACATTTCATGCCTTTCCATACAAATCCACTTTATTCATGAAGGTGACTGTTCGGTGATTCATATCTGTGACACCACTGTCGAAAAGGACAAACATTTGAAAACGTTGACCGCTCAACTTAAACATTACATTTAAAAAACCTTAATTTTTTAATAAAAAAAAAATAAGCAATTCGATAACTTTTCTATTCATCGGTTATTTGACGAATTATAAATTCGTCAACTATAATGTAATAGAAGTATTTTAATTTTCGTTCCTATGCGTCGATGTCTATTACGATAAAATTTTATTATTCTCTTTGACCGAGTTTTACGATGCACATTTTATATTATCACAGAAAAAACGCTTTTACACAGTATATTATATTGGTTTTTATTTATTTTTTCGTAAAAGAGAGCTCTTTTTGTAATTTCTTATTAGTATTATTTTGGTTGTCATTTAAATGTGCAGATATTGTTGACTTATGTATGAGACAGATTTACCAAGATGCGAGATTTTCAGAAGCGGATTCTGAATGAAGAAAATACAAAGCTAAGCTAAGTCAACAAAAAGCCAAAGCCAAAAGACAATATCTCAAATGACATTGTTCACAAGTAGAATGTTTTTGGTCAACAACATAAAATTAAAAATAAAAATAATAGAACTTCTTCAAGAAAGGACATATCCACGATTGAGAAAAACTGTGAGGAAAAACAATGAAGTCTACAATTTATTAATTAAATTTATTTAATATTATAAAATAAAGGCTTTAAACGAATTAATTTGGTGTCTAAAATTGGATTAAACAAATTATACAGCACGATATGTGCTCAATTTCACTTCCGCATTTAACATAGTTACGTATTTTATGATTTAGTTTGACGCACATTAAAAATATGCAATACAATTGTAATTGTCAATGATTAATCTCTTTAACTGCGCTCGATCGTTACAAAAAACAACCCAACATATTATAATTATATTTATTTTGAAATTATGAACAATAAACAGTAGTTGATTCTTCAAAGTTTTATTAATGCAACTAAATATTCTCGGGTCGTCTCATAAAAAGTATTTCAAATATCTTTTCAATTAAACATTTCATATTTAAAATTGTATTGAAGAAATATTTTAACTCTGTTTGAATTTCATACGATTATTAAAATAAAATTGAAGATTTTACTGTCGAAAATACATATTATTCAATAATAATATTTCAACATTCATTTATTGATAATTACTGTTCATTTGTGATATGTATGAATTCTGAAAAAAAATGTTTAAGTGAAAATACATATCTTCATAAAACATAATCAACTCAATTTTGAACCGATATAACATACGAAAATGGGAAGATTTACAACTAATTCATGAAAAATTTCGATTTAATTTTAAACGTGAGCGAATAAATTTACCAGGCAATTGATAATTTACAACAAAAATAAATGCAATTTACTTCATCGCCCAAAAATAAATAACATGACACTTATTTGAGACAATTATTAAAATAACTTTATTTAAGGTGTTTAATTGTAATTTTCGGTGGAAAGGTGTTATATTATATATAATGCACTTTTTGGACTGATTGCACATGATTTATTTAAGATCAGGATCCGTTTCGTTCATCGCGAGCATTTTCAAACGATGAAATATAAAAAATACAAGGTTATTTATGCAAAATTAAGTAAGACAAATAGCAATTGTGTAATCAAAATGAAAGAATATTTGTATATGTCATGATAACAATTATATTATGCAATTGGTAGTGCTTGCGATGAACGAAGCCGGTCCTGATATAAAATGAATAAAGTGATACAAATAAAAAAACAGTACAACTTCAACGTACGTCTCCATTTCAATAAATGATTTGGTATCATGCCATCATTGAAATGGTTTTTTAAAAAACACACAATTTTGTCTATTTTCTCATTACTATTGCGACTGGCAGCTAACACGAAAACAAGTACAAATTACTTTCTTCTTTTAATCTCAGCTTATGAAAGAATATTTCAAGTAATTTATAAATAATTGCAACTATTTTAAGCATGGAAGATTAGCAATTTTATTTTTTTTTCAAATTATGTAACCAAATTAAATTTCTTAGAATGCAGATTTTTTCTTCAATTAAAAAATATATAAGATGCTATCGGTGGAATTAAAATCGCTTTATTGCGAATTTAATTTCGTAATTTTGAGAATTCTTTACAAATAAAAAAAATCTCAAACTCGTGGCAAACAATATTTTAATTTACTTAATTTTTATGATGTTGCATACAATTAATATGCAAAATATACTGCAGTTTCTAATAAAAAAAATGAAATATAGAAGTAGTTATAACATACAAAACACGAAATTAATTAATTGTGTTCATAGTCATTTCAGTAAAATAGTAGATTAAAGAATATCGAAGGGTGGATTATATAATTTAAGATTTCGACTCAAGGTGCTCGATGCAATTTCAATATTCAAATTGAATCGTTCAAATTATGAACCTTGACACAAGTTTTGACACTAACTTTGCCACTAACAGGTAGATTATATGCTAACGACAATTAGGTTTATTTTATAAACAATCCATTACCAGATACTTGATTTGAAATAAAATTAATATAATTGGATAATTATTTACTGCTAGTATTTCTCCGTATATATACATTATCGAAAAAAAATTACAGAGTTCTCTAAAAATAAATGAGATAATTATTTAAACAGCATTACATCAGCTATTTATCCTCCGGTAAAAAAAATATTAAATTACCCCTGTTATTAGGCAACATTGGTTGGTAAGATATTTTTATACGAAATATTGATTTTTCGCCGTAATGTTTTGCGAAATATTTCGGCAACGTGATACCGAGTTGAAAGAAACATGCTGTCTCCATGGAAAGATTATCGGTTCACTACAGTATAGGTTTAATTCTTAATTGGAAGTTATTTCCGTTGCACAAAGAAAAGTTGTCGCATATTTCTAGCCCTGTTACACAACATGACACAAAAAGCAATTGCCAAGCAACGCAACACACTAAATAATACTAAGTCAAATTGTATAAAGTATATTTTTACTTACGCATATTTGGCATATAAAATGATGCTTAAAACACATCGTTTCTTTGATTTAACAATATTAAAATTAAGTCAGCCATTGAATCATAAATATACTTTTGAAAATTTCAATATAAAAAATGCTTTTTTACCTAAAACATGAAAAAAACTAGTAAAAATATTCAAAAGCTCTCTATGACTTCCTAGCAATCGATTTGAATGTTTTTTTTTATAATTTAGCTACTATTTTCTATGATAGTCAATTATTAAAAGCAAAAATTGCGGTTTGAAGAAATTATAAATGTGAATGAAAAATATTTTAGCTAGCCATCTGATTTATAAAATAATTAAGAAAACACTTTTAAAATTACTTACAAGCCTCAAGACATCTTCCAAAATTTCACATTTTTATAGTTAAAAAAAACAAAAGGATTAAAAGATCACAGAGGTAAAAAATATACGGTTATTAATTTTAGTTATTATTTTATCCTATTTACTTTGAATATAAAAAAATCTTTACTTATTCTACCGTAGTCTTTTCCTTTGAAAAAATGCACGAGAATTTCATTTGGTGGGCTTATTTTGGACTAGTTTAATTGAAATGTTTATATAAAGGTAAAACTGTGAAAAACACACGCATTATCACCGCGTTCCGCGTTCATCGTGACGACATACGCACTGAATAAATTGTTGAGAATTTTGTCACACAACTATCCACCGCTGGAAAAATGCCGCAGTGAACCGTCTTAGGAATTCTACCCGTCAACATCGCGTCGAGTGAAGTCGCGGGAACGATAAAAAAATATGAAAAAGTAAAATTGATACCAAAAAATTCTAAGCTAGATGCTGATGTATTTAAATAGTTTAGGTGTCTTTTTTATAAGCACAAATAAAAGCAATGTTCTAGCTGACTTACCGAATGAGGAACGGAGGCGCTCTACGGAGGGCTACGGTGGACGGTGACACCGAGGGGCTTAACAGCGGAGACTCAGCCCCTCCGGATCGCCTCGAACGATCAGGTTTTGCGTCAAGTCATCCGACTTTTGAGCGGGCGAACGCGTTCAGAAAACTTTCGACACCGTAACAATAAGCCTTTAAACAAAGCAGTTATGCAATACAAATTTAATAAGCTGCAGAATTTTAAGATACAATCGTTCGGATGCGGCGAACGAACGCGTAAGTTTGTTAAAAGCAAATCACTTCGGCTGAAAAAATCCAAATACATGCAGCAATTAATGCGCTTACCAATTGGACTGAACGCGGGTGGACTGAGGCGGTGCGACGTAAGTCCTTATATTCACCACAATATAACTCGTTCACCTTCACGAGTCGGCCGCGTACGGGCCGGGACCTTTTCTAGTTTATGGGCCACTCCGCTACGGGATGGTAGCCGCCTCACCGCCGTAGGGGAGAATCACGGCATTTCCGGGAAAAGTATACGGGCGTTGTGTAATTACGAGCGGAAAAGTGAGCGGGTCTCGTTTACAGCCATTCGAGGCGCGGGTGTCCTCAGATCGCGAACGGAATCGCCGCTAGGTTCTCTGTCGTCGACTTTGCGATCAATGAAAACTCGCTAATGCAGGAGAGGCACATTGTGGGGTCGCAATCTGTCTTTCGCGCCACAGCGTCTCCGCGTATTCGCAAAAGTAGCTACCCATTAAAAAATGTATCGCTCAAAAAATGATGAAATGTATAAATAAAAGTTATCGAACGTTTTAGATATACCGCTTAAGCCCAAATACATATAACACGATGTTTTTTTACCTATTTTTTTTTTGTAAAAATCACTCTCATAATAATTCAGGCTCCATAGAAAAAAAAACGTAGCATAGAAATGTATGCATTTCATTTATTTTTATACATTTTGTATCATATTTAAAGATTTACCTGGCATGTTTGGGTTAAGTGACTGCCGATAATTGCCTTTTTAACGAAATTTAAATTATTCGCTTTTCTAAACTCTTCTCACAGTCATGATAGCGTTTCAACATCAACACAGTATAACAAATGTAAAACATATTTTTTTATTTAAATTTTGCTTTCAACGTATAGGTCGCATTATATTCGGGCTAATACGGTTTTCTGAATCAAAAGATTAATTATTCTTGTTTTCTTAATAAAAAATAATCACATCGTTTTTATGCAATTTTGTTTTTATTAATATTTGATTCGTTGTACAAATAATTTTTAGCTCTGTTTTGTTTTTCATTGTGTTATTCGAATTTGAATCATTGTATGTTGACTTAAAGGTTTCTGAAATCGGCGTTAAATATAATATGTCCTTATTATCGGTTACTTAACTTCAGCTGTTGATATACCATATATAAAAAATATACTTTATTAATCAAAATGGTAGAAATTTGCACACAATAAAAATACTTGGTTTTCATATATGTTTTAGTAGACTAATTACAGTTTGCGCCAGTATTTATGAACAAATAATTATGTTTACTACAAAGCATGTTTAACATTATGAGTAATGCATATACCAAAAATACAAATTTTCTCCACAGTTTTCCTAGTCAGTCTTTTTGTTCAATAGCAGCGTCGCTTATAGCACTGAAAATATTTTCGGGGAACCCAACGTGAGAAGGTTTCACACCTCTATAGGACCGTCCCGACAGGAATCTAAATTCGTCAATTTCCGTAGCCTTTCGCAAATCCTCGGACCGGATCGGTCTCAATCGAGGAACATCGTATAATGCGATATCGATACGAACATGTTTAAGTTTTTTATACAAATTATTTATGGTACCCATGTAAGTATATACTCACACAGAACAACAAATCGTTTCTAAGAATGTCTACAGAAAACCAGGAAGACTACGACAATGGCGCCACCGTATCCTGAAAGTATACATTGAGTATTTTCTGACTTAAGATTTTTTTTTTTTAATCATTTAACACTTAAAGAATTTAAATTTTATTATGAATATACAGCGTCAACTTCCCATAATACACGCTTTTTTAAGTTAAGCTTTTTCAGTATGTGCTTTCTTAGCTATAACAGTCTTACATTGAGTCGCTTCTGATTCGCTCTACATATATTCATTCAAGTGTCATGATATAATGAAAATCGAATCATTCATTATTTTACGGCCAGTTTATAAAAAGGGGAACCTGTTTTACGTCCAGCATCCGCTTTGCTTGTGTATACAAAGTGGGCTTTTCCATCCTATTTTGCATAGTGACATTTTGACGGTCAATTTACCGATGCTCAACGTGAAGTAACATCAGTTCGTTCAAACATTGACAACGGCCTGCAGTTTACGCTGATTTAATCAAGCGACCGATGGGCTTATACTATCAGATAAATGCTGCGTACATCATATGTAGATTCATATCACAGTAAAGTCCGTTTTGGGGGATATTTCAGATCCATTGAATCAAATACCAATACCTTTTTTACAATCGTTTTCGTTCTCAATGAGAGCGTTTTTTCAGCTCTATCCGCTTCCCGAAAAACAGCAATTTATATTGGCAAATAACACAAAGGTTGGATAAGAAAATACTAGTGGTTAGCTAATCGGCCTCGCTACTCTCCGTTTTTAGGATCATATTTGTCGGAGGAAATTTAATCATCACAGATAGCTATGGCTTTGAATACAAATCGATCGAAAAATCATTGTATCATTGTATTGTTACAAATAAAACGAGGAAGGTAAGAACATATCAATTCAATTTATATCTAAGAAAATATAGTACACTTGACTCCTTTTTTACACGGTGCTGCATCTCTTGCGTGCATTTACTACTCAGTACTATTCTCAGAGAGGTTCATTCTTCTAAATCCGAAAGTTTGGAAAAAAATATTACAAAGGATCTGGATATCTCAAGTGATGAAAACGATGTCGTACCAAATTTGCGTAAACGAGTTCGTTTTTTGTCTGATAGTGACAGTGAATAACCTTTGTTTTTTTTCCATGTCCGCTCCCAATGTGGAGCATGTAGCCTCCTAATGGAGGTATCTCAACAGAAGTTTTTTACGAGAATTGTTTGTTACTCAGTCGCTCAACCCCTGTTTTTTCAAAGAGAGTAGTAGAGTTAGAAGGATAAGACTAGTGGTTAACTAATCGCTCTCGCTACGCCTAGTTATTGAAGTATAGGAAGGGTGGGACGGAATTTTTCGATACCACAAACACTCATGCTTTCGGACACAAATCGAAAATCGTCGAAAAATGCTGTTCGTAGTGGCACTCGAACCCACAGAAGCTCACGTCACTAGCCGCTGCGCCATTGGACCCGACATTTTTGTTAAATTTTTTTTTTCAATAAATTAAGATAAAATAAATAATGAACTTTAATTTTTCAAATTATCCTGAATTGATTTTATACAAGGAAACCTATCCACCATATGTTTTTATTATTTTTGTGTACTTTTTTACACGATTTTTTTAAACGGTATTCTGCGGAACGAACGGAACGTGGAAAAAGGGAGTCCGGGATATTGAAATTTTATAAATTACTATAATTTTATAAAGTTTTTAAATTATTACTAAAAGGAACATACCTTCGCGGTATCATTAATTAATCCGTGATTTAAACACTTAGACTTTTAATGGTTAGGCGTAATTACGCGAGCTTCTTGTAGATCAGTGGTTCCCAAACTTATTATGCTCACGGACACATTTCAAAGCAAAAACCGGACCATGGACCCCCAAGTAAAATAATGAATTTAGTTGTTATGCCTTGAATGGTAACTTTTTTGTTCCTGTCCGTTTCCAGTGTGGAGCATATGGTCCGTAATTGGTGTATGCCTACAGAAGTTTTTCCTCGAGAACTGTTTCTCACTCAGTTGCTCAACCCTTTTTGTCATAGAGAGTTAGGATAGAAGAATAAGGCCAGAAGAGGACTGGTGGTTAACAAATATTAACTCTCATGGCGACCTCTTGGCCTCACGCTTGTTTGATCATTTTTTTGGAAATATATTTTTTTTTATTTTTGCCGTGGTTTGATATCACTTGAAACCGATTGATGCGCCGTACATTGAATATCTGGTGGTGAGAATAAGTATACACATGGCTTCCTAAGCTATATTATGCGGAACATCGCTTCTACCAGGCAAGACGGAAAAAGACTTGTGTTGCTGTGTGCATGGCCGGCTCTTAGCGTGTGCAAAGTGTGCGGCGCACACAAGCGCACAGGAGACGCACTAAGATTTTAGCACTCATAAAGTTCTAGTCTTAAGAGGCGCTTAATGCATTTTTTAAAAAAAAATAGACAGCCATATGCTCCATAACATGAGCGGACATTCAAGAAAAGTTTATAAAACTTAAATCTACAAAAAATATTTTTAATATTTTTTTAATATTTATAAGAAATAAACAAATTAAATTCAGTAAATCTATGCTTTGTTAACCACTATTCCAATTCTAGGTCTTTCCTTACATCCTTACTCTCTTCTAAAATAAGAGGTTAAGCAACTGGACTACAAATAGTTCTCGGAGAAAAGACATATGGTAATACCAGTCCACAGTGGATCATCCTGCGACTTTCAGTATATTTTACTCTTAAGTAAGACCCTTAGAGGGATACACTAACATCGCGTCCTCGTTGCTGCGTCTAAATCTGTTTACAATGTCTATCAAGTGATAAATTATATCTACCAAATAAGTCTTTCTTGCATATTGTTAAAAAGTTGACAATGCTTTTACATTCCACTATGAATTTTACATTCAACTATTGTAAACAATTCTTCTAAACAGCTCCTTGAATAGTATAATCTTAAAAAAAGCATTCACAAGTATAGGCTATCAACAAGTCCTAGTTGTTCCGTCAATATCTATTTATGAGGTTGAACAAGTGATAAGATATTATATTAACCAAATAGGTCTATCCTGCATATTCTTAAAAAGCCAACCATGTGATTTACTGACAGGAAGTCCTCTTTAAATATTTTTTTTTATTCAACAATTTGAAACGATTGTACTCAACAACTTCTCATTTATAGTATATTTTAGAAAAGTCTGAGAGGGATAGACTAACAACAAGTCCTCGTTGCTCTGTGAAAGTCTTTTCAGTATGCGAAAAAGTGATAATATATATAAACCAAATAATGATATCTTACATTTTTTTAAACTTAAAAAGTCAACCATGTGATAGTCTTACAACAAGTCCTCGTTGATCTGTGAAAGCACTATGCCAAAAAAGTGATAAGGTACATATATAAACCAAATAATGATATCTTGCATTATTTTAAAAAGCCAACCATGAGATTGACTGACAGGTAGTTCTCTATAAATCTTTTTTTACCAAAAAAAAATAAGCATGTGTACCAACTCCTTGCATAAGTTTATGTCATGAAAGCCTTCAGAGGGATAGACTAACAACGATTTCTCGTTGCTCAGTCTAAATCATTGTATTTTGTCAAGTAAGTTATACGATATAGAAAGCAAACAGTTACTTAAAACTTAAAAAGTCAACCATGTGATAGACTAACAACAAGTCCTCCCTGCTCTGTCATAATATTTCTATGGGGTCGAACAAGTAATAAGCTGTTACTAGCTGTAAGCCCGTTGCCCAGCAACGTGAGATTTTTGTTGCATAGTATTTAATTTAATGTTATTTTATTTTATGGTATTTAATTTAATTTAATTTAATTTAATTTTATTTTATTTAATTTTATTTTATTCTATGTTATTCTATGTTATTTTATTTTATTTTATTTTATTTTATTTTATTTTATTTTATTTTATTTTATTTTATTTTATTTTATTTTATTTTATTTTATTTTATTTTAATTTATTTTATTTTTATAGTTAGCAGAAATTTCGTAAATTATTTAATATTTGGAATAATGTTTAAGTTTGCTAACAACAATTTTTCGTAGTAGCAGAAACTTCGGAAATTACTTAATTTTTAGAATAATGTTCAAGTTTGCTGACAACTATTTTTCGTAGTAGCAGAAATTTCGTAAATTATTGATTTTTTGGAATAAAGTTTAAGTTTGCTAAAAACCATTTTTCGTAGTAGCAGAAATTTCGTAAATTATTGAATTTTTGGAATAATGTTCAAGTTTGCTAACAACCATTTTTCGTAGGAGCAGAAATTTCGTAAATTATGTAATATTTGGAATAATGTTCAACTTTGCTAACAACCATTTTTCGTAGTAGCATAAATTTCGTAAAATATTTAATTTTTCGAATAATTTTCAAGTTTGCTAACAACCATATTTCGTAGGAGCAGAAATTTCGTGAATTATTGAATTTTTGGAATAAAAAAAAAGTTTGCTAACAACCATTTTTCGTAGTAGCCGAAATTTCGTAAATTATTCAATTTTTGGAATAAAGTTTAAGTTTGATAACAACCATTTTTCGTAGTAGCAGAAATTTCGTAAATTATTGAATTTTTGGAATAATGTTCAAGTTTGCTAACAACCATTTTTCGTAGGAGCAGAAATTTCGTAAATTATGTAATATTTGGAATAATGTTCAAGTTTGCTAACAACCATTTTTCGTAGTAGCATAAATTTCGTAAAATATTCAATTTTTGGAATAAAGTTTAAGTTTGCTAACAACCATTTTTCGTAGTAGCAGAAATTTCGTAAATTATTGAATTTTTGGAATAATGTTCAAGTTTGCTAACAACCATTTTTCGTAGGAGCAGAAATTTCATAAATTATTTAATATTTGGAATAATGTTCAAGTTTGCTAACAACCATTTTTCGTAGGAGCAGAAATTTCGTAAATTATTGAATTTTTGGAATAATGTTCAAGTTTGCTAACAACCATTTTTCGTAGTAGCATAAATTTCGTAAATTATTTAATATGTGGAATAATGTTTAAGTTTGCTAACAACCATTTTTCGTAGTAGCCGAAATTTCGTAAATTATTGAATTTTTGGAATAAAGTTTAAGTTTGCTAACAACCATTTTTCGTAGTAGCAGAAATTTCGTAAATTATTGAATTTTTGGAATAATGTTCAAGTTTGCTAACAACCATTTTTCGTAGTAGCAGGAATTTCGTAAATTATTGAATTTTTGGAATAATGTTCAAGTTTGCTAACAACCATTTTTCGTAGGAGCAGAAATTTCATAAAATATTTAATTTTTGGAATAATTTTTAAGTTTGCTAACAACCATTTTTCGTAGAAGCATAAATTTCGTAAAATATTCAATTTTTGGAATAAAGTTTAAGTTTTCTAACAACCATTTTTCATAGTAGCCGAAATTTCGTAAATTATTGAATTTTTGGAATAAAGTTTAAGTTTGCTAACAACCATTTTTCGTAGGAGCAGAAATTTCGTAAATTATTGAATTTTTGGAATAATGTTCAAGTTTGCTAACAACCATTTTTCGTAGTAGCATAAATTTCGTAAATTATTTAATATGTGGAATAATGTTTAAGTTTGCTAACAACCATTTTTCGTAGTAGCATAAATTTCGTAAAATATTCAATTTTTGTAATAAAGTTTAAGTTTGCTAACAACCATTTTTCGTAGTAGCAGAAATTTCGTAAATTATTGAATTTTTGGAATAATGTTCAAGTTTGCTAACAACCATTTTTCGTAGGAGCAGAAATTTCGTAAATTATTGAATTTTTGGAATAATGTCCAAGTTTGCTAACAACCATTTTTCGTAGGAGCAGAAATTTCGTAAATTATTGAATTTTTGGAATAATGTCCAAGTTTGCTAACAACCATTTTTCGTAGGAGCAGAAATTTCGTAAATTATTTAATTTTTGGAATAATGTTGAAGTTTGCTAACAACCATTTTTCGTAGTAGCAGAAATTTCGTAAATTATTGAATTATTGGAATAATGTTCAAGTTTGCTAACAACCATTTTTCGTAGGAGCAGAAATTTCATAAAATATTTAATTTTTGGAATAATTTTTAAGTTTGCTAACAACCATTTTTCGTAGAAGCATAAATTTCGTAAAATATTCAATTTTTGGAATAAAGTTTAAGTTTACTAACAACCATTTTTCATAGTAGCCGAAATTTCGTAAATTATTGAATTTTTGGAATAAAGTTTAAGTTTGCTAACAACCATTTTTCGTAGGAGCAGAAATTTCGTAAATTATTGAATTTTTGGAATAATGTTCAAGTTTGCTAACAACCATTTTTCGTAGTAGCATAAATTTCGTAAATTATTTAATATGTGGAATAATGTTTAAGTTTGCTAACAACCATTTTTCGTAGTAGCATAAATTTCGTAAAATATTCAATTTTTGTAATAAAGTTTAAGTTTGCTAACAACCATTTTTCGTAGTAGCAGAAATTTCGTAAATTATTGAATTTTTGGAATAATGTTCAAGTTTGCTAACAACCATTTTTCGTAGGAGCAGAAATTTCGTAAATTATTGAATTTTTGGAATAATGTCCAAGTTTGCTAACAACCATTTTTCGTAGGAGCAGAAATTTCGTAAATTATTGAATTTTTGGAATAATGTCCAAGTTTGCTAACAACCATTTTTCGTAGGAGCAGAAATTTCGTAAATTATTTAATTTTTGGAATAATGTTGAAGTTTGCTAACAACCATTTTTCGTAGTAGCAGAAATTTCGTAAATTATTGAATTATTGGAATAATGTTCAAGTTTGCTAACAACCATTTTTCGGATTTTAAATTATTTAACAATTATTTCCAATAAAAATCAAAAGATCAAATCCAATTTTTCAATAAAAAATCAGTTGCACATTTTGTCCAAGTGTATGAAAAAAGCAAAATATTATTCTATGATATATCCATATCATAATTTGAATATTCTTAATGTATTAAAGAATTCTAACAGATTTTCAAGGTCAGACGTGAAAAGATTCATCATTATGATTCAATTGATCAAATCCGCTCCAAAAAATATTAGTCTCACATCGACTCACACGATCAAACGATTCATTTCGATAGCCCTATAATCATAGTTTGCAATAGTCGAATTAAAGTCTTTGATTATTCGAATATTATGATGTATGGTGATACAATACTTTAGCTCTACACCAAGAAATATCAAATTTTCAAACGTGGCGATATCAGAACATTCACGCCCGGTTTAAAATAAGCCGCTCCCATTGGATAGAACAACATTTCAAAAATGTGCTGTTCAGAATAAATCGAAATCATTGGTCTGTACCTTACTGCGGACGTCCTTACAGACGGACCTTATCGGCTATTAATGTTAAGATATTTAACAAATGTTACTCCTAAAAAGTTAACCATGTGATGGAGAGGCATAGACTAACAACAAGTTCTCGTTACTCTGTCAAAACCATTGTATTTTGTCAAAAAAGTGATCGTCATTGGTTTATCAAAATGTTTTTATAATGTGATAGGCAGTGGTGGATTACCCCATAATCGCAAGAGGCGCGCGCTTGGGGCCTCCAAATCTTGGGTGCCTCAAAGATAGCATATATTATATAAACCTTTATATTTTCATTTAAGTTCTAAATATGTAGTAATATTCTTCGAAGAGGTTTGCATCACTTTTATGTTATTCGAAAAGCAGGACCTCCAAAATTTACTGCGCCTGGGGCCTCCAAATTGCTTAATCCGCCACCGGTGATAGGATATATTGCTAAATAAGCCAAGTAGTCCTCTTATATCTTAGAAAAGCCTTCAGTGGGATATACTAACAACAACTCCTCGTTGAGCCGTCAAAACCTTTTTATTGGGTCGGACTCGTAATAAGATATCTTGGACACCGAAAGCCAACGACAGGTTGTGAATGAAAAGCATTACAATATCTTAAAATTTTATGAAACTGTATTTTATTACCTTTATAAAAACAGCAAGCCAATGAAAGCAATGGACTGTCAGCTAACCAATTGTTTTTTGCTTAATCAAAAAGGAAAATCACCGGAAAACAAACACACCAAAAGTCTGGATGAAAAATAATCGAATTTCGGGGCGAATTAGGGGGGGGGGGTTATACTCAAATTTATATCATACTGCGCAAGCGCGACAAAAAGAAATTTCGTTTATGGAGGAAGGATATAGGAAGAATATGTACACGTAAGCAAGTTTAGTTACGTTCATTATCGGTAATGACTACTTATTTTGACATCTATTTTTGTCAATTTTAGCATTTTCATTTTGTATTTTAGCAAGAATAAAAAAATTATAATATATACACTATTGACAGGACACCAAATTGATTTTAGAACTACACAACCAAACTCCTCTTTCTTTATTGTCATCAGTAATAGCAATATATGTCCGGCGTGGATTCACTTTTTTAAATTCTATTAATTGTCTAAAAAAGTGCTAATATCCTTCCAAACATTGAGCCTCTGTTCAAATATAAAGCAATTGCAGGTTTTTTAAAAAACAAAACTGTTTCGTTAACATTTATATTTAATTTCGTGCCTGCTAAAGATGGATTGAATAGTTAGCTCAATGTTTGGACGCATAGATTTGTCTCATTTAATCTTGAATGCGATTCGAGATTTAATAGGCTTTTTGAGCAGCCTTTTGGATATACAACCCCAACTGTCTTATTTTTTTATAAACAGTAGACATAAGCAGTTGCTTGATTTCGATAGGAAAAACACCTTACTGCAAGCTCTGTTTTAACCCCTTATTTCTTCCCATAATAAATGGGCCTTAGAGATAGGAAGATCCCTCTAAACTGTCTATTAACAAAAAAATTAACTTAAAAAAATGATTTTACAGTTAAATTTGGATCGTTCAAACTATGTACATTCTCACAGATTTTGTCACTAACGACCCGGGCTTCGCCTTTCGGTATCTTCAGGCTTTCAAGTGCACGGATGAATTTGAACTGACCACCAAGCACCTTCAGTCGAAATCTTAAATTATATAGATTTTACAGTTGTTTGTCATTTTAGCATCAATTAGCATATATTCCGAATTTTAGCATATATTTATCATTTATGGTAAGCTGTCCAAAATACGGGTCTCTAGCAATGACAATAAAAATGAACATGAGTGACGGTATCCACGAGAGAGAGAACGATATGAATCATAAAATTGCAAAACTTATTTTGGACACTTTTTTACCAAATATCATCATCTTATACGTCAATACAAATTTCTCTTGAGATTTTACTGAAATCACCCCTTGCAACTCTAAGTTTTGTGACCGAAAACCGAACTCTGCGTGTGGGAAACGAATCTTTTATCGCATTGTATGTGGTGTTTTTTTGGAAAAGCCGCACTCAAGGGGCCAAAGAGTCACACGTTGCAGTTTTCCAACCACTGTCCTAACAAAGACAACTGTAAAAAAAACCATGCATGCATGGAAGCGCTAAAAAACGAGTCACGCTCACATTTTTGGCAAATCGGCAAATTCCTGGGTTTTTGAATAGTTTGAAAAATTTCATAAGACCAAAAGTTTTCTCAATTTATACACGATTTCATGTTAATTGCCCAAATCCGGGATTGAAAATCAGTGAATCCCGAAATCCCGGGATTGGATACCCTAATTACTGATATTTATGGACCTGTGAATTGACCTCACTTAAAATAATATATTTTTTACAAGGAACATTTGTTGAATGCATGCACTTCACATGACGTACAAATCAGAACTTAATTGCAATTACGACCGCAATTGGCTTGATTGCACGGTGGGTGATTGTCATTACTTGTTTTATTATGTACTATAATTAAATTTTACTCAGGACGTAAAAATTATTACCATTTTATTTATTTAAACTTTCGTTATAATAAACAAGGTGTCAGGAATATTTATTATATGTATTCTTCCACCGACCCCTTGACGTTGTGCACGCACCCCCAATGGATTTCACGTACCCCTAGGGGTCCGTATGAACCACTTTGGGAACCACTGTTGTAAAGAGTAGTTTTGGAGATTATTACGGTCGAGTGGTCAACGTTGTTGTTTTCTGTTGCAGAGCTCACGGGTTCGAATCCCAGTACGGACGGAGTTTTCAATCGATTAATAAATTTCTTTTCGAAGGCATCGATGTCTGAAAATTCCTTCCCATCCATCCAATCCCATAAACGGAGCGTCGCGAAAACGATTAGCTAACCACAATCCATGTTATAGACTTATACATCCATACATTTTTTCGATAAAGAAACATGTTTTGAGATGAACAACGTGAGAAATTAATATGCCCCACACAGCTTAAAAAATATAACTATAACTTTCTAGCTATTCAGTTGCCTCAAGTCTAGGACTTTTGATACCTACTGAAAACTTTGTCAAAACAACATGCTGTGATTGAATAAGAAGTTATCGTGTATTGAGAATTGAGGTTCAGTGACGTTGTATATTTTAGTCTTATTTAAATTAAGATCAAACATAATTATAACGATGTCTTCAAACCGAAACTGCTATAATCCAATTCAAAATATAATAATTTTGTTTGTCAAAATGATGTATACAAACTAAAAATGTACATTAAAGTTTGCCGAATGCGTTTCGACTACATCAATGTTATAAACTTTTTATCAATTGAAAAATCAATTAATGAAAGTGTTCAAACTGGGATTCAAACCCCTGGACACTGAAACTGAAGACTATGACTTTGAGCACTCGGCTACTGGCCCATAAAAAATATTTCTGATTACCTAATTTCCCGTTCGAAATATCCTAAGATATATAGTTAAATATATAAGAGCTCATCTTAACATATGAACATTAAAAATGAAAACAATTCATGACTACGACGTACCTCCAACGATTCGCAATATATTTTTTGTCATTTTTATTAATGATAAAATTCTCTTTGCACAAATTATATAAATCTTAATTCTAACGTTTTCTAAACTTTTGGAATGTGTGTCGTTATAAAAATACCATAAAAGTCTTTTTAAAAAAAGTTTTCAAACCTTCGCATCTTGCGTTTAATTCTCAAATGACGTTGGTGGTACGAAAGACGTATAATTTTATGGTCAACTAAAAACATGTATTGTCGCCTGCTGTAGCCCAGTTGATTAGAGCTCGCTTTACCGATCACGCAGGTCTAGGTTCGATTCACGGTAAGATCGCAGTGAATTTGAGAATTATTCAATTCATAGTTGCGATCGAAGACTGGGTGTTTGTGATGTCATTTACATTATTTCTAGTCCTACCATCCTTCTGATCCTTTAATAACTGGGAGTAGCAATAGCGATTAGTTAACCACTAGTCCTGTTCTAGCCTTATCCTTCTTTCCCTACTACTTGCTTTGAAAATAAGTGAGGTTAAGCGACTGAGTGACAAACAGTTCTCGTAGAAAAAAACTTCTGTTGAGATACTTCCATTAGGAGGGTATATGCTCCACATTGGGAGCGGACATGGATAAAAAAACATGTATTGAAATCAGTACATAATTCCGAAATGAAGTGCTAATCTTAAAAACTTGAGAGGAACGTTGGGACGCAAAATTACGGAGGGGGGCACCGGCCTGCACAAAATGACGATTTGGAAATACTTTGAAAGTAATGACGGTTTCTTGCGACAAAATTTCAATAATTAAACGACGTTATGATCTGTTCGCATTTACGAAATCGGTATCTATTACGTGCCCTGTGGTTCGTACATTCCGATATGCATTGGGCAGACAGGAAGAAGTATATCAATTCGAACTAACGAATGATTAAGATTATTTAATAATAAATTAAATGACGTACTCTCAATTTTCAAACCAGGGTCACATAACATAATTAATTTTAATTCAGTATGTTTACATCTTTGTAAAAAAATACCTAAACTAATTTCACTTTAACAACAATAAATTAATAGATATAATCAAGTTTATGATATTCTTAGTGATCAACCAAATATTAATCCATCACTATTATTAATCAATTACAAGAAGATTATGTTTAAATGTAATAAATATTCGTTTAAATGTAAATATATTTGCTTTGAAGACTACTAATCCCAGTTTCCGGAAAAAATACGAGGTCAATGTATTGTATTTTATACTTTATTCTCCAATATAAGTCAAGATTAAAGACGTTAGAATAAATAGGAATATATAGCTAAGCTAATGTCAGTGTAACACTCGTGTACCGAAACGTCGAAAGAAGGGTCGAGGAGCAATGGAGTACAAAGTGACCCCAGACAAATTTGCGTAATATTTGCATTTCATTGATAGAGGTATCATTTTAGATTACAATAAATATCCTCTAGATATTATTGGTATTTAGCGAATGGTTGAAGAATTTCGTAATGCGAATGTACCCCATAAGAACCCAATGGTTTAACAATGTTCGGACGAGAAGTTAAAGCCGAAACAGATATCAACATAATTCAAAAAATTGTCGGTGGTACTAAAATACATTGATATTTTTGACATTACAATACGAAACCTTTTAACATTTAACTCTCAGCACCGTATTGAAAAAAAATATCATTTTGATAATTAATATACATACTTTTAAGACTCGATATAAAAAAAAATTGTTATAATTTTTTTGATTTCAATTAAACATATTCAACATGTTTACGCTGTTTGATGTTTATTTCGCAGAATAGTGAGCAGCGCGCTACGGCGCTGCGACTCCGCCTACGATTTCATAGTATTATCAAGAACAATGACTTAAACCGTAACATAGACAATAAATACGACACCAATTTAAAACCAGAATTGTTGAAGTTATTTTAGGTTAAATAAAGTGTAAAATATTTATTTTGTAATATTCATTTCATTATAAGAAACACAATCTATTAAGTCCTTTTTTATTCGAATAATTTCATTCGTGTGGTGAAAGTAAGACACATCAAATTATCAAAAGTATTCACTGTTTGGTACAACATCTAGAGTTGCTCAAATATCTATCTATATATTAATAGTGGATAATGTCCGTTTGTTTGTCTGTATGAAGGATGTCCCCGATTATTATTTACTAGATGAATTTTTTCATATAGTAAATAATAAATGTCACTTTCAATGTGTTCACTGACAATACTTGATGGAAATGCATTATATTTAAAAAATAAAACTCTCGTGTACTAATTCCACATGTATTTAATATTTTCAGGCTCGGTATTTCCGATGACGAGTATTTTCAACTGATCAGTTGAAACTGACCCTCATCATAAATGTGGAATTACTATTTTTGAGAATGATAATCAATAAAATTAATCGTTAGTAAAAAAAAAGGATAGGTGACTCACCATTGTTAAATTTATTTAATTCGTTTGAGATGTATCCTTTCTTATACAAATAATTAATTTGTAATTATTACGGTTAGTGTTTGTATGTGACTTCCTCTCTGTGTCTAAAAAACACCAACCTTCATTTTGTAATGTATAAGTTAAAAATGAAAACCAATTTTCAGTTTATTCTTAAATTATCTTACGATAGATTTTTTTAAAGATGCTTCTCAAAGAGGCAAAACATGTGTCACAATTTGTTATACAACATGTGGAATAACAATGTTGTAAAATCGTTCCCTTGCCCGTCTTTCTATCCAGATTCTACTGTATTTGGAAAATCTATATATAAAAATGAATCGCTAAATGTGTTGCTAAGCGCAAATCTCGAGAACCGCTGAACCGATTTCGCTAATTCTTTTTTTAGAATATTGCTTGAAGTACGAGGATGGTTCTTACGGAGAGAAAAATTTAAAAAAAATACCTAAAAATGTTTAAAAACAACACTTTTCTATACTCCCATACAAACGATTCGTAATAATACTTAAAAGTCAATTTGACCTTTAATACCATATGTATCAAATGACGAAGTAATCAAAATGAACCGTGTATGGGTAGATGGTAAATGTCCAAAGCGCTATTCACGGACATTAATATCGGAAACAATCACTGGAAATGATGGTTACCCACTGTATCGTCGGCGATCACTAGCAGACAATGGAAGCTCAACAAGATATTGAAATAGGTAATTAAATTTGAATCGTTTAAACTCTGTACATTCTCACAGATTTTGTCACTAGCGACCCGGGTTTCGCTTTTCGGCATCTTCAACTCATCTTAACCAGTTTTTTCGAGACGTGCCAAAGTGATCATTTCGCACAAACACTGCTATATTCTGAAATGGCAAAATATTATACTTGGAATCAATCAACAAAGAAATTATTGCAAAGGAAACAAGGAAAACCAGTTTCAGGATACCCAGGTATATATTCAACCGATGCAATAGGTCGAATTTATTCCGTTCATCCAAGGAACGATGAATGTTTTCCATTATCATATCTACATGCTTCCCATCAAAACCAATTGATTTGTGGATAAAATACAAAGATAATATGTGTGACGATATTTTGTTTAATATACGCAATAGAACAGGGAATCCGAAATTACAAATAAGTGAAGAAATTTACAATGAGGCATTGATTTCCATTGAGGATGTGCTTAATGATGTCAAACAAGCTATTATGTCTTGGAGGGATTTACTTCTTGGACGCTCCTGGTGGTACAGGAAAAACTTTTTTAATTACTCTAATATTGGCAACAATGCGCTCAACAAAGGAAATTGCTCTTGCTTCGTCAGGCATTGCAGCAGCTTTGCTTGAAAGCGGTCGAACAGCCCATTTAGCTCTAAAATTGCCATTGAATATGCAAAGCAACGAAACTCCAACCTGCAGAATTTCCAAGAATTCTGCAATGACAAAGGTTTTGCAGCAATGTAAACTAATAGTGTGGGATGAATGCACGATGGCGCATAAAAAATCTTTAGAGGCTTTAGATAGAACCTTAAAAGATCTACGGAACAACCAAAACCAATCTGGTGGCGCAATGATTTTATTAGCAGGAGATTTTCGGCAAACATTGTCAGTGGTTCCACGTTCAACGCAAGCTGATGAACTGAATGCATGTTTAAAGTCCTCCAATTTGTGGAAACATGTCAAGGTATTACATTTAAGCAAGAATATGCGTGTCATGTTGCAAAATGATCAATCTGGAGACATATTCTCTAAGCAACTCATTGATATTGATAATGGCAAATTTCTTATAGACGTGCTGACTGGCCGCATCACCTTTCCTGAGAGCTTTTGTCAGTTAACTCAATCAAAAGCTGAACTCATTCAAAAAGTGTTTCCAAATGTTACTCAAATTACTTATTCCATGATTGGTTGAACGAACGAGTTATACTGGCTGCCTAAAACACTGATGTAAATGAATTAAATTTCAAAATTCAAGATGACATTCCTGGCGAAACGAGGACATATAAATCAGTTGATACGCCAATTAATGAAGATGATGTCGTGAACTATCCACCGGAATTTTTAAACTCACTAGATTCGCCAGGATTTTCGCCTCACAATCTTCAATTAATGGTTGGATCTGTAGTTATGATGTTGCGAAATATTAACCAACCGCGACTTTGTAACGGCACACGATTAGCGATAAAAAAAGTTACTGAATAACGTAATAGAAGCAATCATATTGAAAGGAAAGTATAAAGGGGAAGACGTTTTGATACCCCGCATCCCAATGATTCCGACTGACGTACCATTCGAGTTTAAACGACTGCAGTTTCCAGTACGGCTTGCTTTCGATATGACTATAAACAAGTCCCAGGGGCAGTCATTAAGTGTTTGTGGTATTAATCTAGAAAACCCATGTTTCTCACATGGTCAATTGTATGTTGCCTGTTCCCGAGTTGGAAAACCATCTGCTCTGTTTGTTTACGCGCCAGGTAATCAAACAAAAAATATCGTGTACCATAAAGTACTACAATAAAAATAAAACTTAATTTAGAATAAGTAAAAATAAAATGAGACATAATAAGTAGGTATCATAATAAGAAATCTGAAATTGTAATTTTCATTGTAATTTTTTATTGACTATTAAAAGAATTTCAGATGTTTTATATTTTTTATTTTTTGATATAATGTAATTGTAGACTTATTAACTTCCTTTTTTCTTTTTTTATCTCACTAGCTGACCGGGCGTCCCGAATAGCAAAATAAGTATTAAAAAAACTAAAAAGTTAAGGAATCGACTGTTAGGCGGTACGAAGTTTGCCGGGTCAGCTAGTATATATATATATAAAACAAAGTGGGGTTGGTTACACCACGTATATCTCGAGAATAGCAGCACGGATTTTTATGATCTTTGAGTTATTAAATTCGTCTCCGCCTAGAATAGCAGAATAAGCATTAAAACATCGGAAAAATATCACGGGAAAGAAATTATGAATAAAATTAATATTCTCATACAGTTTTCAAATGGCGAACAGCTTCAAATAATGAAAATGTCGTTGTATGCTGGTTTCATCCACTAGATGGCCATGTTTCCAAAATTCTTTTGTTTCATACTTTGAGCTAGAGATTTACCGACGAACTTGGCTGTGTCAGAATTTGAAATCGTCGCCCTAGGGTCGAAATTTTCAATATTCATTTTAAAAAAAAACTTTTTGGAATTTATGTCTCATCTTCATCACCGTCGCTAGAATATATACTGAATCGTGAAAAGATGAATGAAAGTATGAAAAAAATGAGTATTCTTTTCATGTATACATATTATATTGTTATAGAATACTATCAAATCATTATTTTTGTTTTGATCCCCATATATAATTTTTTGTATATCGACTGCGAAAATAAAAAAGGACGTAACCCACACAAATCAAATTTTACAGCAAAAAACGTATTTTGGTGAATTTTGGCCATATGCAAATTATGAATTATACACAACCTTGAAGTGGACGTAAACTTCTAAACTGGTATTAAATTGACATAACCTAATATCGATTCAAAAAATTGTCCAGGAATTTTTTTTATTTCAGTCTTTTTTCTTGGTGTTAATTTTTTCACAAGGTCATCTTTTTCAAACATGAAAGCTAAATTAAAATGCTTTTTCGGCTATTTCAGCTTACATCCTTTTGATAGAACATGTATCAAGCTGTATATATTGTGATTATTGAAAAGTTGTTTTAAAAAAACTGTGGGTTACGTCCTTTTTCCTTTCCACAGTCGATATGTTGAACAATAAACAAAAAAATGATATATTTTTTTCTAATGAAAGAAAATCTCATAAATATAATATTGAAGATTTGGACAATGTTGCGTTCTTTGTTATAATGAGAATTTATATCATTTCGTAATATAAAAAATAAGAAAATTTAGAATGAACTTTCGTAAAATTATAAAAAAGTATCATTTGAATAGTTTTGAAAAACGCCGTCATTATGTTGGTGACATGCATTGAGAACAATTTTATCCTTGACCGACACATTCCATAGCAACTGTCAAACGGATGTAATTGTTTGTCAACATTGTGAAGACATAATTTTATTATTTCAAATACAGTGAAATAAAGAGGTATTAGCTATGCCAAGTACTTCTAAACGAATCCGTAGGAGTGCCCGGGATGGTTTTCTAAAAGTCTTTCAGTTCTGTGAACATGAAAAATCTAAAAAGGAAGCAATAACTCCCAGCAACAACTCCGTAGAACGAGCGGCTAATTTCATTCGGTTGAACCAAGCAAACTGCGTTCGGAGAAGTATATTCATTTATGCAATCAGAACTGAAAGAGATGCAGCTAATGTTGGTCGATTGACTATTCTACCGGCGATTTACGGTCGTCCGGATTTATTCACCATCTCTACGTACAATCCGAAATGGATAGAAATTGCTCAACTGCTGCTCCCCGGACTAACATCAAGTGATCGACATGACATCACCGCACGTGTCTTCAAACAAAAAATCCTATGAAAAATGAACTACATTGAAATGAAATCCCAAAAAAAATGAACTACATTGTTAAGCATCGCGTTTTTGGGAACGATGAGGCGATTTGGCGTATATTCTCATCTTCCATTCATGAACGTCATCACACTGTTGTACATTTGGCGGAGAATCTGGGGAATGGTCAACGAGTTTATTTCAACGCGTCGAATGTTGCTCAACGTGCTGAAACACCTCCAGCGACAGCATTGACCAGCTTCTTTTCGATTTGTCAAAGCGATCCATTTGTATGAGTGTTGCTCTACTCTGAGATGCCACGTTGATATTACACTTGGAACGCTTCATCGAAGAAATTTCAACGTCGAAAGCAATGTGAATGTTCGTGGGTCGACATCATTTGAATCACTTCAATGTCACTTGAAATGTCAATGGCGTAGTGTGCTCAACATTTCGAGCCGCATGTCAACAGCTCAATTTGCTTGAAAACGAAACTCATTGGAATATGACAATCGCTAAAGCAATTGTTTCTGCATCTCCAATTCAGATACGCACATTATTTGCTTTCACTATTTTGACATGCTTCCTATCAAATCCATGTGAACTGTGGAACAAGTACAAGGATGACATGTCCGAAGAAATTTTACACCGAATTCGTGTCAGTTCAGGGAATCCCGATCTCGAGGTGAATGAGGAGATACATAACCAGGCTTTGCTTTTGATTGAAGACATGTGTTACCTCATGCGCTGCATGATGCGCCGCCAGATCGTGGAATGAACGACGCTTTCAATCGAGAATTGAAACGTGAACTTGAATATGATCGAGATGCATTGAACCAATCCGTTCAAACAAATGTACCACTGTTGATCCCCCAACAGAAGGAAATGTACGATACGTTAATGAAGGCAATTGATGATGGAAATGGTGGCTTATTTTTCCTCCGCATTGGAAGCACTCAACCGAACTATGAAAGATCAGCGCAATGACTTAAGATGTTTTGGAGGCGCAATGATTCTACTACCTGACGATTTCCACCAAACACTACCAGTCATTCCAAGATCGACCGTTGCCGATGAAATAAATGCTTGTCTCAAATCATCGACTCTGTGGCGCTATGTGAAGAAGCTTCAGCTAACGACAAACATGCGAGTTGCATTTCTAAACGATCCATCTGCCGAAGATTTCTCCAATCAATTGCTGACTATCGTCGGTAACGGCCGTGTTCCTGTTGACGAATCGAACGGATCAATTTCGTTTCAACGAAGGACGGCTTCAATAATAAAATGTTCCCGAACATCTAATCACAAAAACCACAATTGGTTGAGTGAACGAGCAATTCTTGCGACTAAGAAAAACTATGTGGATCATTTAAACTTCACAATTCAAAATCAAATCGTTAATCTACTGCATTCCTTTAAATCTATCGACTGTGCCACGTGAATAACATCATTTCAATGTAATTAAAATAATTTAAGATTTCGACTGAAGGTGCTTGGTGGAATTTCAATATTAAATTTGAATTGTTCAAACTATGTACATTCTCACAGATTTTGTCACTAACGACCCGGGTTTCGCCTTTCGGCATCTTCAGGCATTCAAGTGCACGGATGAACTTCATCGGATGAGCGTCAGTTCAAGTTCATCCGTGCACTTGAATGCCTGAAGATGCCGAAAGGCGAAACCCGGGTCGTTAGTGACAAAATCTGTGAGAATGTACATAGTTTGAACAATTCGTAATTAAAATACTTTTCATTTTGAATTTTGCACATTTATTGAACTTATTTCATTTTGAGTATTTTTAATTCAGCCAATATTTATTGCATTTATTGATTCTGAGGCGGTACGAAGTTCGTCGGGCCAGCTAGTTGAAAATAATAAATCAATCAGAAAGCTTTTAGTATCTTAAGTAGCTTAAGTAGCTTAATCTTTAGTAGCTTTTAGTATCTTTTAGTAACCTTAGACCAGTGGAGGAGAACCTGCAGCATTTTGGCTACTCTGATGCGGCCTTTTGACTTGATCAAAATATTCACTTTGATCAAAAAAGTATACGCAAGCGCTTAGAAAAAGAGCGTAATCAACCCATTATATGTATATTCGATGGTCGAAAAAAAAGGGGGGGGGGGTGTCAACGCTTTCTTTACTGCGGCCTTATATTGAATCAGATAAATAAATGTCTTAGACCTTAGTTCTTCAACCTTTTTGAGCTCGTGGCCTTCACATATTTTTCCGTGGTCTCCCCTTTTTCATCCATGTCCTCTCCTAATGTGGAGCATATGGCCTCCTAAGCGAGGTATCTCAACAGACGTTTTTCTACAAGAACTTTTTGTTACTCAGTCGCTCAACATGTCTTTTCCAAAGAGAGTAGTAGGTATAGAAAGATAAGGCTAGGACAGGACTAGTGATTAACTAATGGCTCTCGCTACGCCGAATTATTAAAGTATCGGAAGGGTGGGAGGGAATTTTTAGACATCACAAACACCCCTGCCTTCGAACAGAAATCGGTAAATCGATCAAAAAATGCTGTTCGTACTGGGGTTCGAACCCGTTAGATCCGACACGGAAGCCTTCTACACTAACCGCTGCGCCATATGACCCGACCAGATGTGCCGAAGTGAAACTTCTCAAAACTTGGTTACACGTAGGGCATTTCCCGAAATTTAGGGTTTCACATTCTTTTCGGAATCTGAATCGAATTCATAAATTATCAATTTGAAGACTTTTTTTAAGCTCCATCACTTACAAAGGTTACGTCGCTGCACAATGTTTAAAAAAGTTAATTAAAGAGTTTTACTGAATTGAATTACTTGTAATTTTAATTTCGAATAGAAAATATTTTAGTTTATTTAATTTAGGATAGACGTGGCCACTCAAAAGTCTACGTTGACTCCCTTAAACTGAAATGTTCTCTGTGGCCTCCAAGGGGGTTAACATTTACAGATATTCGTCAACCAACTGCCATAGCAATATTTTATTTTGAAACGCATCCATTTTACTTCGCTGTGTGAACACGTCCGGATTCTTACTTACGGGGCTAATGTGTTCCGGAGGATTCAGCGTAAGTCGTGAGTTTATTGTATTCACAGTTTCATATCATGGGGTAGTTAAACTCACGGGCTTTTTCCATACATCGCGGTGGCGTCCCGGTACCTTTTATTGTCATTGTTAATGTTTCAAATCTATATGTAACAGTGATTCGATGCTGAATTGGGGAAAACGGCATCCGGAAGTGTGCCACTTCTGCCTACGACGCCAGCGGCCGGGCTACGATCCGGGAGTACGGTGCACGTATTGAGAAATGTGCTGCGATGCGTTGAACATTTTCGAAATACTATCAATATTATATTATAATTAATAAAAATATTTTATTAATGTTTTTTTACCGCTTCATAGATATAATATTCTTTCCAAAGCTGGATAAAAGAACTTTCATTCTGCCCATCAGTTTGCACAGTTGGCGTTTCTTAATGTTGTTCGAATCATTTTTTCGATTAATTTGTGACGATTGTGAATTGCTTAGGAGCATATTTTTTTACGTGTTCCATAATTCTAACTTTATATTTTATTAAAGTCTCCATAATTGATTCATTCACAAATGAAACAAACAGACATATTTGATTTCTTTAAATTCCGTACCACAAAATCGCGTAAGTAGAGGACCCACTGTATCGAATTCACAGCGACAAAAATATCAGCCAAGGGCTAGGTAAGCAACCTTTGCTAGCCATTCATCGCCGGACAAATTTCGAATTATTTTGTCGGAAAAAATAATTGACTCCCACTTAGTGTTTTAACCCTCGACAGCCATCTCACTTAAAAATGACGAAAAATGAGTAAACATGGAACCCATTTCATTGCGGTGCCTTAATTATTTGAGAATTTATTTCGTGTAGATTATATTTTATAATTTCAATAGCAATTAGTATTGCGATTTATAACGCAGTGTAGATAAAATGTCTACGTGACCAACATTCTTCACCTTCACAAAACATCATGGACATATACAAAGCCCCTTATAGTGAAAGCCATGCTATGGAGCTGAAAACAGGTACTTTTTTCAGATAAGCGGGCCGGCGTCATAATTTTTAAAGTAATATCACATCATTATGAAGCCATTTGTTTCTGATATATTGTAGGAAATATATATTTATATTGTAATTATATATCTTTTCAATTACATATTTTTCAAAATAAAAAAAATCACATTTTCTAAGGTTTTTGAAGAAAAATCTCGGAGAACAAATGCAAACAAAGAAGGCAAATCATTTTATTAAAATATTTTTTTTTACAATATTTTAATACAGAATATGAGGTTGGATAGTTCATTAAAAAAATCAACGTCATTATTGGGATTTTAATCAATTAATAATTAATCTCAAAATTTATTTGTGCACACTGGTTCGTTACTCAATCTTTCCATAGGATTTCTCAAGTCATATCAGTAATTAAAAATCAGTAAGTCAAACTAGGGTAGCACATTTCACTTCAATATTTTTTTAATATTATTATTGATTAAATCATCATTTACTTGGTATATTGCCATTATTATATGATAAGACGCAGCATTTATTTCATAATATCACAATAGGCGTCAAAATCGTATATAATATCATATGGATTCCGCTTGTTACTGTTGTTTTATGTAATTTATAATTAATATTTTATATAACTGTGATATTTAAGAGTGGGGAGTTAAATTTTATTTGTTTTACCACACATCGCATTTCTTGCCATTCGCTATATTTCTTACAATCATTACTTAATTTATGACCCTTCCGATGTATCGTAAATTGTAAATTAATAACACCAAAGAATCATAGAATATCCATACAAGAAATCTTTCAAACATACATGTTATATTCAACGAAAAATAAGCTCATAAATTGGAATTTAGAGTTGATCAACGTATAACCGCCATACAATTTGTTAGGAGCGGCTGGGATTTAACGGCCCGGTCTTTTTTGCTGCTTTTTTTACGACACTGCTTGGAACTTAAGACTGCTATGACATATACCAAAATTGTTACACAAGAACACATGTGAACATAAATTATTTTACCAGGAAATATTGGAAATAAATAGGGCTCAGCTTTCCAGTTTTCCAATATTAAATGAACAGTTAAATCTCCCAAATTCCCCATTGTTATACCCCTTTAAATAATAATATCAATAAATTCTAATAATATGTCGTTATATAAACTCACAAAAACATATTTTATTTTGTTTTTATTTTATTATTATATTTATTTTTCACGTTTACATTTTGTTGTCTGGCAATTTATCATGCCCAATATTATAATCTACCCATTTAATTCACTACAATAATTCTACTACTATAATAATAACAATAACGTATAGAGCGAATGTACTTGTGTGTTTGTATATAGACATTACAAACCTTCCGCTGCCTGCCAGTTCGAGTGCATTCGCACACTGATTAGTACCGGAAGATGCCGAGAGGCAAAACCCGGGTCGTGTTCGACCAAGAATTTTATGGAAGTGTACAAAATAAAAAAAATTCTAAATTAACATTGAATTTCCATCAAGCACCTTCAGTCGAAATTTTGAATTATATATCAAAACATTGTTTCCATTCAATTTAGTGTAATTTCTATGTATTATAATAGTAGGTATAATAATATTCTACGAAATCTAAATCGAATTAGACTTTTCCAGATCTACGTCTCGCGATGAGGATTATTCTCAAATCATTGAAATTTTCTGGGATAGATTGCCAAGTTGTTAGTACTTTATTTTCGGCATTTCTCTGGACTGGTCTAACGAATCGAGCTCGCTCAATTTCTACAATATAATTCTTAAATCTTTGAATTTTTGTGTCCGTATCGAACTCTACCAATCATCTTACTCCACGAATTCAAACATTGTCAAGTTTAACTGTCGATACGTATATGTGTCCGGATGGGTAATAGATCTTTTTTTTTTTCCAAGTTGTCGAAACTGAACAAACCTTTCCTAAAATTGTTCTATTGTTGCTTCTAAATCATTTTCAAATTTTTCTATTTTTCCTACATCTGGCTTTTCATGATTTTCTAGATTCATCGTGTGGAATGGAAAAATATTTGAAATTTCTAATCATTATATCAAGTTTAAATATTTGTAGCTAAGTTTCAAATGCTTTGAATTTTTTTATACTATTTCTAAAGCTTTTTTGAATTTTTTGTATGATCACTTTTATTTTTTTCTCTTCATAATAAAACATTTGCGTGCCATAGGTTTGCCATACCTGCTTTAGCCTATACTCCCAAATGAAGAAGTTCACGTGTATTTTTACTGCTGCTGCTGCTTATCTGCTTAACTTATTTTACAACACAGAAGGATAGAGGTAATAAAAAAGCAAATATTTATATTTTATATACCATAGAAATAAAAACAATATAACAAAATGAGTCCATAATTATTTCTAAATAGCAACCAATAAAAATAATAAGCCATGTCAAACTGAATACCTAATGCAATCTGAAAATTGTCCAGCCACCTAAATTCTTTTTAGATTATTAGTTGCCTCACATAATAAAGCGTAATCTGAATTGTCAAATAATTATTTAATTAAAATCTATGTTAAGTTATCTTCTCATTTAAAAGAACTCTATCACTTTAACTGTGTTATTGATGTACAAGCAATCAGTGGCGGCCGGTCAATATGGCATTGGATCAATGCACCCCTTGTATATGCAGGGGCGGTTATTTTTCATGAAATAATATTCAAACATAACATTTATACTATTCACTCATTTTAAATTCTTCATGTATATAATGAAATAATCGTAAATCAAATCTTTCTCCAAAGTGTGAATGTTAAATAATAAAAAATATATATAAGGTGGCTATTGTTTGTAGATTTTTTTTGTCATAAGTGTGATTACAATAAAAAAAATCTAAACAAACACTACATTTACTACAAACAAAAGTTACTTTTAATGTTAGAGCGTTATTAAGCAAAAATTTAATTAAAAAATATATCACACCATTTTATTTAATTGCGTCAGTTATCAATTTTTGCCAGTACGGCGATGATATTTTTTACACGCTTAACACATTGGCACCGGGGCGAATATGCTCAAACTACACAATACAAGTGTGGTTGTCTTTAAACTACCTAACTTTTACCCTTGGGAAAATAATTTTCAAAATTTGTGAATGTATCGATCTATCAAAAATAATGAAATGATATTCTTCTTTTTTTTTATCAGTACTTCGAGATCTATTGCCGCAAGTTTTACGATATCAGAATTTTTGTTTAAAAAAATCACTTTAATCTGTGAAAACAACTTATTTACGTAGAGCTTTGGTTTAACAGTTCGCCATGCTTGCTCTATTTTTATCGATAACAACATACCATTATGGTGTTTTGTTATCATTCATGGTTGGAAAGGGTAATAAGATATCGCAAAAGTTAAATGGCATTGGTTGATAATTGCCGACATTTCCAAGGATAAAGAAATTAGCATTATATTGATGCATGGCTCGTTAACACTTTATAGGTGGGAAATGTAAAAATACGTTTTTAGCGTACTATCGGTAGAATGCGAGTCATGTAGTAATACATTTTTTTCTACTGACAGTTGTTTGCAGGACTCATAATATCACAGGTTTGTTTGTTGGCGTGAAATAAAATGCCGTAACTAATTACCGCTAGTCCAACTTCTTTGCTATATTATTAGGGTGGAAGTTTAAACTAAGAAAAAAGAATTTACTGTATTATAGATTTATTTCGCGATCTTCATTGCTACATTAGTTTGAGTCGTTTTACAGGTTGGACTATTTTTCATACTGCTTGCGTTGTTCTGTTTGTGTTATTGTTTCGTATTTTATTATTCGAATATATTATTACCATTTTATGAGATGTTTTACTAACAATAATGTCTTTAAAAATTAATAAGAGACTATGAAGATTACGCCGACAATTTATCAGATAGTTCGTTCATGATATAATAATAATCAATAAACGTGTCGGTAGATTGACTCATAGATTTGATGGTTTCTTCAAAATAACTGCCGCGGCAAGTGACCCTTTTTGACAATAAGCAATTTATTGCGTTAATATGAGTTTTAACTCATAATTTATTATGCCCTGAATGTTCACACATGGTATTTTTTTTAAAAAGGCGACACATGTTTCTCGAATATTTAGGGCATCATATTTCACAGTTCCAGTGACAGTAAATTTGTGGGAATGGGGATTTTATACTATAATTATTTATGTAATTGTATGTTATGGTTTAATGTTATTTTTTATTCAGAATATTTTTAATATTTCATATTGATAACAAGTGGAGCGCTATCTACTAAATTAATAACAGGTTTTTATATTCAGCTTAGAAAAATAGTGAAGTTATGATGTATTCAAAATGTTTTCACTTTATCTTAATGATTAAATGTCACATGTGATTTCTTTGAAAATTTCAGCCAAAAATAATCTTTGGTTTAGAAGTTCTGTTGATTTTAAGAATGTAATATATTATTGCGCTCATCACAAAAAAACGCCCGCTACAGGCTAGAGTCTATTGTTTGGACCGCCTGTATAAGAAGTGATAACAATAAGTGTCAGAAAAATATTTTTAAAAAAATATATTCAGAGTTATGCGCTATTAACATTAACTCTATCGAATGTTCGAATCGCGTATTCCGCGGGGCCCAGTGGCAATGTGTTGAAATCACAAATTATCATAAATGTTTAGATATATATATGTATAATAAGATACCTGCAGCATAAACTACAATGGCATAAATATAATAAAAAATGACAATAACATTTTTTTGCTTTTTTTTTCAATAAAATAATGAATAATATAATATATGTAAAAAGTTTTCGAAAGTCAATTCTTTGTATGAAATAAAACATCTTTATCACTTTTATTCCCAAATTCAGCACACAGGTAATATAATAATAATCGCGATGCATTTTTACCTTTTTAATTATAATTTAAGGAATGACATAATGTATCCTGTTTCAAACCGTTTATTTAATTTATATACACAATAATATTAACTTAACCATTATATGAGTCGTCTGGTATCAAAAGCAGAACTGTTCCATACATCATAAATGTCAAATATTACATCATATATTACAAATTCGATTTCAAAAATAAGGCAAACATTAAGATGCCGTGCCACCTTTTACCAATTTCCTAGTTTCTAGGCCACCAAAATTTACCCTTTAACCTTTTGACCGCGGCTCGGATCCAAATCGGTTCAGATTGGGCTGCTATAGCAGTCAACCGCGGTCAAAGGGTTAAAAGCCACTGTTTTTATACATTCATATGAAAATGCTGTTTGACAGACTCGAATATCAATGTCTAAATTGATTTTTTTATTCATGATACAAAACATTTCTAGGGTTGCAACACAAAAATAAAATGAAATCTTTATACAAAAACAAGATGTACTAACAGATCAAATTTTAAATATAAATTCGACACACAGTTACAAGTTTATTCGAGTGGCCTGAAACTTTCCTGCATTTTCAAATTTTTAACCTTTAGACGCCAAGCGGTTTTGGAAGACTGCGGATTTGGGTCGTTCAATGCCCAGCGATTTTGTATGAGACCAGCGATCACAGGGATCAGATTACACTGGTTTATAATAATTAGGGCTTGCATTACCGGTTTATCGGTTTACTGGTAAATCATCCAAAATGGACCATCGGTAATTACCGGTAAATTGGAAAAATTACCGGTTATTACCGGAAATTATTTTACCGCGAATCAAAGATAAATTGTCATATTATAACGAAGTTTATTATAGATATCCATGGGAAATTAAGAGTTTCGTTTTTTCGACTCTGGCAACATTCAAACGCAGATTACTGCTAGCTCTGTTCTTCTGTGTACTTCTGACGGTTTGCTGACGGTTTGCAAACCGTCAGAAGTACGCAGAAGAACAGAGCTGCTGTCAACTGTCAACACCATCGTAATGACCGCTCGAACTCTGCAGCTGATCCTACATACTTGTTTTAGGACTGAGGACGAAGTATATTTTAAAAACATGCGTATTTTGATACATATTCTTCTTTGTTTACATATATTGCATTATTTTTTATTTGCAAAGAACAAATTTGTAAATATTGATTTTATAAAAACATTCAACTGTAATATTATTTTATTTACGAACTTATATTATGTATACATAGTACATAAGTCGATAAGTTAATGGATAAACTAATAAGTTAATAGTATTAACTCCTCACAGACATACAATACAAATATTATAAGGTCGTAATTCAAATTAACCAAGTTCGATGTGGCATATACATACGTGAGTATCTGATCTCCCATTACCATATCTCAGTAAAACAAAAAGGACATCATATAAAATATATTAATGGATTTACATGACATTATTCACCTGAAACGTATTTGAATTTATTTAGGTTTCAATCTAAGATACCGTTTTTAGTAAAGGTGGCCTCATACAGTTTTACTTTAACCGTTAAAGTGCCAACGAGCGCGATCGCGCCGTGCGCGTAATGCCTAAAAGTGCCACGAGCGATATAGCGCTCACAAAATCAGTTGCCGTTTGGCGGGCCGTGGGGAAGGTCGTTCGCACGCATTGGGAATTTTTAATCTTTCTACGTGTTACATAAAGTTCAAATTATAATATTATTAGTAATTACAATATGAAAAGGATTTAGGGAAGAGAATTTTTTAAGAAGGGGCTTCATGGAGTCTGCGAACAAGCACGCATGTTAACTTTTTTACTTTTAGATTCCAGTTTTTGTTATAATTTTTGTTCACAATATATATTTCCATAATTTTCTTTGTATTTTATTACCCTTGTACAAGTTTTGATAATGGAAACACCGAAAACATTATTAGAATTGGACAATTTTTGGAAGAATACAGTCAGAATACAGAAACCGAGGTAAATGTCATCAAAAACAAAGATTTCTTTGGCATTTTTAAGTATGTTTGAATAAAAAAACAATGGCACTAAAACGGTTAATCATCTAACCTGCATACGTCTATTTTTTTCATTTACCGGTAAATAACCGATAAACCGGTAATGGGAACAATTATTTACCGTTTACCGGTAATGCCAATTTGATGGTAATTGCAAGCCCTAATAATAATACATTAAAACCCCCATTTACACTAGTCAGGACAGTGTAATTCGGGGTAGTGTAATTGGGGGTGTGAATCTCATACAAAATTAGGGATTTGGTTTTTTCCGCAAAAAATGCAAAATATGATTTCCCTTATTAAAAAATTAAGCCACCCTTTATAAAAAACTACTAGTTCATAGTTAAAAAATAGTAAAAGTGATTAAAACAGAATTATAGGAAATATCGGGGGCGGCAAATTCAAGGACCACCCTGGGCAGCAGGTCCCCTTCCTACGACACTGGGTGTGTGGGCATTTAAAGGTTAGCTCTGACTCGTTGCACAAGTGAAGCAACATTTACAATAATGTTGTGACAACTGTAGTAACATCTATTCACTTGATGATTATTAATAAAATAAGAATGGTCCAACTTTCGAATTTATAAAAAAAACCATTTCATTCTATAAATGTACCTTCATCTATCACTTTTAAGCAGTGGCGGCCAGTCAATGTGGCATTGGATCAATGCACCCATTGTATATGCAGGGGCGGTTATATTTCATGATATAATATTCAAACATAACATTTATACCAGTGATGCACAAACCGCGGCCCGCAGGCCGCATGCGGCCCTTTTTGAATTTCGTGGCGGCCCATCAATCTTTTTCTCTACATATTTTTTCCACGTAAAACATTTATTTAATAAATGTAAGTAAAATTTTTCTTCAATGAAGGAGAATAAATCAGTTTATAAAAACAGGCCCTCAAATATTATGTCGGATTAAAAGAAAATAGTTAAAAATTAACAAAGACCAAGATCGCATTAACTTTTGAATTAAATATAAATACAATATAAATATTTCACAATGAAACGATTTTTAATGAGCACGTACTCATGATACTTTTTTTGTGTGGCTTATTTATTTTCACGTTTTTGAAATAACACGGCCAAAATAATGTAATGGAACCTATCAATCATTTATCTAAATTCACTTAATTTTTTTTACACGGTTTTTTTGTAAAGCTGTTTTACATGGAACGTACATATGCTCCGTGTAAAAAAGGACTGAGCGTATCTTTTTTTCTTTACGGCCCGAACCCACGAAAATTTGTTTTATGCGGCCCGCTAGAAGGTAAAGGTTGTGCATCACTGATTTATACCATTCGCTCATTTTAAATTCTTCATGTATTTATTGTCTATATATTCATTTTATTACGAGTCTTTTGGAAAAAGAGTTGAGTTAAATAGATAAAATCTTTTATTTTCAACTGCACTTAATTATTTATTAACTTTTAATTTCTGCACACTGCAGTGCATGCAACCAAGTCAAGCAAAATTTTTGAACACGACTAACGTGGTCACGCTACTTCACAGTATTCTTATGCACCCTACAAGAATACTGAGCCCTAGAAGAATACTCGTCATGAGCAAAACCGGTTCTGAGTGTTTTATTTTTTGAGTACCCTTCATCTGTTAAAATTAATAACAAAAATAGCATATTCGCTTTTCGTGCGAAAATTCACTTTTGTATTTTAAAATGTTGATAAAAACAATTGATAAAAAAAATAATCGCATATTTAAATTTGAATTGTTTGAATTTTGTACTTTTCCATGAGTTTTGTCGCTAACGATCCGGGTTTCGCCTTTCGGCATCTTCGGGCATTCCAAGTACATCCGTGCACTTGGAATGCCTGAAGATGCTGAAAGGCGAAACCCGGATCGTTAGCGACAAAACACATGGAAAAATACAAAATTCAAATTTGATATTGAAATTCCATCAAGCACCCTCAGTCGAAATACTTAATTAAAAATTATTTGATGAATACAACAATTTGCTAATTCTACTACCTGGGTTATCATCAGTTCATTATCAGCTGTTAAAAATTGTATCAAAGGTAAAATCATTTATTTTTGAGATGTGGATATATGCTTAGACATATTTGTAATGACATTTATAAAAATATAAAAATATAAATATAATTCATCTATACATTTTAAAATACAAAACTGAATTTTCACAAGGTGCGCGAAACATTCTCGCGCAGACTGTACGCGCACAGGTGAATGTAGATACTGAAATAGAGATGTGTTTTTGTTTCAATCAAAATTAACTCACAGTGCTTAAATATAAATTTTAAAATAAATTCTTTGATCTCTATCAAACTTTGATATATCAATTAAAATGTATCCTCCTAGTACAAAAGTTATCAAAACAACAAAAAATAAATAAATATACTATATAAATTTAAAATTCACAAATGGTCTGTTTGAGAAGAATCTTCCACAAAATGTGTCACACCTAGTTACACATGTGGAATAACAAAGTTACTGCCATAATCCATTTAACATAACAAGATTTTGTAATTTGTAGAAATATATAAACAACATTGTTTCATAAATAAAAAATTGTTTTTTTTTATAGCCCTTGTTTACAACTACGGCAAGAACACAGAAAAACATATTTATGCTGACCATAGATTTATGGAATGTAAAGTAAACATTTGCATCAAAAAGAAATAACAGTTGGGATTTCAGGAATAATGAGAATTCGATTCATTTGCTCATATTCAAGAAAAAGAAGTACGATTTCAGGAATCTGATAAATTATACTCGATGGCATCCAATATATTTGCCAATTTTTGTTTTATGTCCACAGTTAGGTCATTATTGTCAACAGTAAAGTCCCACTCTTCAACCTCATCGAGATCACATTCCGAAGCGACATCGTCAGCACCGGGTGTAAAAACCCAACCGCGTTGAATTCTAGTTTTGTCATCTGCAATTATTTTAACAGTCTTCACTCTTGAGGCATAGGTCTCTTTGAACCATCTGATGTCAGTTTTGCGTCGAATATCACTAACAATCCAAAGTTTTGCTGGTCGTGCTGAAAAATTCAATATATATTGAATTATTATAACACATATCTCAGAATTAAGAGGTTGGTTGTCACATTTTAGAAACTTTTTAGGGGAAAGAATATCGTAAAATAATTTTACTATATTGGCTCATACTCATAATTTTTTTTACCATGTCCGCTCCCAATGTGGAGCATATGGACTCTTAATGGAGTTTATCTTATCAGAAGTGTTTCTACGAAAACTGCTTTTTATTCTGTTGTTCAACCTCTCCTTTTTCCTCTCTTGAGAGTAGGAATAGAAGGATAGGGCTAGGACAGGAATAGTGGTAAGCTAATCGCTCTCGCTACGCCTTATTTTTAGGATAGGGTGGATGGAAGGGGGAATTCAAGATGTCACATAGATTCATGCCTTCAAACAGAAATTCATAAATCAGTTTATAAGACTGTTGGGATTCGAGCCTGTGACCTCCGTAACCGAAGCAAACAACGTTGACCACTCGACCGCGCAGGTGGCAAATTTATGAAATATTTTTGCGACATTATAATATTTTACTTCTATTAAGTAGATTTTTTTATGGAATTCCACCAAGAATTGACAGTTAAAACCTTAAAAGTGAATATAAGTTTAACAAGTAATACAGCTGAACAGTCCACATTCTTAAGATTTTGATTTATTCGGTGACAATGACCACATGTTCAAATCCCTGAATGGACAGTATAATAAATTATTTTTTCTTATGATTTATGCATTGCGTCCAAAGGCATGGGTTACCTGTGATATTTACATTCACGCTCATTCAATCGTAGATAAAGAGATCCTAGCTCGATTCTTCTATCAATACTCTCTCTGAAAAAAAGAGGGTTAAGCCACTGAATAACAACCGACTTTCATGAATGAACTTTTGTTGCTGCATTGGGAACCTATTTGTTTCACATTGGAAGCGGACATAGTTGGAATAAAAATGGGCAACAAACTCAGTCAGGCTATTGCCACTAATCATAACTAGGTCACTTGCTAAAAAAAAAATTACTAACTGTAAAGGCCTATAAATATTAAACATGTATGTGAAATAAGTTATAATAGAATAAAAATAGATAACCTTTAATCTAGACTTATATGCAATAGTATGTTACCGGAAGTTGAATTTGGTGTTGAAACAGTATTTGTCATCACAATAGAATGGGTCTATATTTAGATCAGCGGTCACCAAACTACGGCCCGCGAGCTGAATCCAGCCAGCTGAAGATTTTCATCTGGCCCGCGAAAATTTTTGAATTTTAGCATAGAAATATAAATTTTCATGATTTAGTTGTGAATTTACGACAACTATTAGTAGCAATTCCTATGATAAAAATTGCTTGATCTCTATTAGTAGTAATTCCTCTATTTGTGGAATATATATAATAACAAGCACATTTTGTATTTAAAATTTCGATCGCAATTCTTTTACTGCCCCAATATAATTATGTATTTCAATGAAAAGGAAAATTGATGTTGAGTGTCGTCTATTTTATGAGCAGTGGTCAATTTGATATATTTTGTGCCAAACAAATAAAAATGCATATCTAATTTGCAATGCAACGGTATCTTTTTTTAAAGACTAAAATTTCAAACGACACTACACTACAAAACGAAATATGACTAATTCCCAGAAAATGAATGAAAAAAAAACTGGAGGAAAACGTCAAAAATTAACAAAAAATATGCTTTTTTTCAGTAATAAAAATTTAACAATTCAAGCAAGTTTTCGAGCTTGTCAAATTATAGCTGAAGAAAGAAAACCATTTATTGGTGGACCTTCAAGCGAATGATGGGTTGAAGACGATATTTAAAAATCATTTTTTACGATAAATTAGAAGAATCCTATTGCCCCAATCTAAAATCCAATGCTAGGAAAAAAATAACAATTTTTGGTAGCCCATATTAAACTCCTATAGAGCCCTAGGTAGCCCATAGAAGAAAAACTAAAATATATCAAATCAACCACATATAACTACTTGCAAGTTGGTAGCTCAAAATTAAAATCACCCTAACAGTTGCATATTTTGCACTAATTACAATCTACACATGTGGCATGATAGTATCATAATTATATAATTTAATTAAATTGTAAGTATTTCTCTCAATTGCTTTAATTCTTATTCAATAATGAAAAACATCAATCCATACAATATACTGTAAAACTTTGCAAAGAAATATATTCAATAATTGGAATGCCTTTTTTTTTTAAACCATGTCCGCTCCCAATGTGGAGCATAGGGACTCCTAATGGAGTTTATCTCAACAGAAGTGTTTCTACGAGAACTGCTTGTTACTCAGTTGCTCAACCTCTCTTTTTTCCAAAGAGAGTAGGGATAGAAGGATAGGGCTAGGACAGGATTAGTGGTAAGCTAATCGCTCTCGATACGCCCCGTTCATAGGATAGGATGGGTGAGAGGGGGGAATTCAAGACATCACATACATCCATGCCTTTGAACAGAAATTCATAAATCAATTGAAAAATCAATTTATAAAACTGTCCGTACTGGGATTTGAACCCGGGCCCCCCGTAGCCGAAGCCAACAACGTTGACCACTCGACCACACAGGCGGCAGGAATGCCTTTATTATTCATTATTTTTTTTTTCAATAAGATATAAAGTAGGCCTACGTATAAATAGATACCAATTCATTATAATAAATATTTTCTTTTATAAATAGCAATATAAACTACATTTGTTTACTTTATAATAATTATGTAAGCACATAAAATAAATTTATATTCTGATTGGGTTCCAGTAAGAATTTATTTGTCGCCCGGCCCCCTTAGTTTTTAAAAAGTTCGATCCGGCCCACTTCTCAAAATGTTTGGTGATCCCTGATTTAGATAATAAAAATATATTTTACGTATTGACAAATTAAAGAATGTGTATCAGTGTCCAATGTCATACAAGATTGACTTATTACATTCAAATTTTGCACATTCCCATGCGTTTTGTCACTAACGATCCGGGTTTCAGGCATCCAAGTGCACAGATGTACTTGGACTGACACTTAGTAAATAGTTTTTATCGTATATACATTTAAACTATTACTATGTTATTGATAGTGGATGCGGATTAGTTTTTATATGTAAATATAGCAGAGTAAATTTAAGTTTAAACATAGTTCTGATGAAGGCATACGCTGAAATAGCTATCAACTATATAAAAAATAATATTTTTGGAACTAAAACGCATTGTTTTTATTTTACTTTATTACAATGGAGTTCTTACCGAGTAAACACCAAATCAATCAATGGATTTATTTTACTAATGATCGACGTTCAATTGGGAAAGTAGTCGCATACAAAATTACAACTTCTGTAGGTCTCTGATATTACATGTGACATTGTTAAAATCAATTCCATAGGCCAGGTCGTTAGTGACAAAATCAAATTTGATATTGAAATTCCATCAAGCATAAATTAAGGAACACAAAAATAGTAATATGTCACTGTATTTATCAGGAGACTAGCAAAACATCTCATAACAGATTTGTTTCACATAAAGTAAAATTCAGCAAACCAAAAACTTTTAGTAAAATTAAAATTACCATTATCACAAGCAATTTTACAAAAGCAACCATAATCCTCATCCCTCATCTCTTCGCTCCATTTAATCATGTCGACACGGTGGTCTTCTTTGTATTGACTATTACTTAAAAGTTCTGCTAGATTCAAGCCAAGTTTTTTAGCCCAGTGGCTTTTGATAGGTTCGGATATCTTGACGATGGCGCATGAATTCTGGCCAATTCTGAAAACATAGTAAAAAATTGAGTGGTTAAAATGTTAGTGTGTGATAAGTCGAGACAAATATAACTATTATTTTGTTTCGTACACTAAATAACGTAGAAATTTGGACCCCCCTTTTTGATGGCCCCTCATGCATTGCATGACTGCTGTGAAATGGCCACGCCGCTGGTTAGTTTAAGTTCATCCATGCACTTGAACGCCTGAAGATACCGAAAGGCGAAACCTGGGTCGTTAGTGACAAAATTGTGTGAATGTACAAAATTTGAATGATTGAAATTTAATAAATTGCATACTTTTAGGCAGGGCTTTTTGCCCATGTAATGTGGTGGAACGGTGTTCTGGTACCTTTTTCTCAGCATTTTTAATGTTACAAATCAATATTCAAAAAAAAAATCGTTTGAAAACTTTTGATTTTCTTCTAAGTAATCATTGGCTGTTTATCTCACATTGGACAACACTGATCCATAGCTTTCTTATTGGATTTTTCATTGAACCTTGAATCTTCATATTGCAAATCAAAAACACAATGCACTAGTTTAAGTTTTTAAAGAGATGAAATATTATTTTAGACCGTTTTAAATATGCTTCATTTGCTGTAGGCGATCTGCGTTATCTTGGAGTTACACTTCACGAAAAAGGTTCAAGGAAGTCTTTTTATTAAAATAATTTATCTTTTTCACATTAAGAGTCAATTGAAAAAGGTATGCTAGATAAAAAAAAATATGTGGAGTTGGCTCTTGCGTACTTGACCAAAAATATTGACCTGAATTCCATCCCCCGGGTGGGATTCTCACCCATCTAATCATAAAATTAACATGGCAGAGCTAGAGCGATTGGTTAGCCAATAGTCCTGTCCTAGTCATATCCTTTATTCTTACTCTCTTCGAAAAAAGATAGTTGAGCAGCTGAGTAGCAAGAAGTTCTTGTAAAAAAATATCTGTTAAAATACCTCAATGATGAAGCCATATGCTCTACATCAGTGATGCACAGCTTTTACCTTCTAGCGGGCCGCATAAAACAAATTATCGTGGGTTCGGGCCGCAAAGAAAAAAATGATTTAAAGTACGCTCAGTTCTTTTTTACACGGAGCATATGTACGTTCCATGTAAAACAGCTTTACAAAAAAAAACCGTGTAAAAAAGATTAAGTGAATTTAGATAAATGATTGATAGGTTGCATTACAATTTTTTGGCCGTGTTATTTCGAAAACGTGAAAATATTACGATTATTAAAAATCGTTTCATTGTGAAAGATTTATGTTTCATTTATATGTAATTCAAAAGTTAATACGATCTTGGTATTTGTTAATTTTTAACTATTTTCTTTTAATCTGATATAATATTTGAGGGCCTGTTTCTATGAACCGATTTATTCTCCTTCATTGAAGAAAACCCTTGCTTGCATTTATTAAATAAATGTTTTACGTGAAAAAAATATGTAGAGGAAAAGATTGATAGGCTGCCACAAAATTCAAAAAGGGCCGCATGCGGCCCGCGGGCCGCGGTTTGTGCATCACTGCTCTACATTGAGAACAGAGATGGATTAGAAAAAAAATTAAAAAAAAATTATCATACATTACATAATTTTTACATGACATAAATTCATTCCAAATAGTGTTTTGATTTTTATTCGAAATTTTAACAGTGACGGGTCTTATTCGTGTATCATCTGCTGTGTGATGGTGACTTCTGACCCATGATTTAACGAATGGTGTGGAATCCCATGAAGTCAGTGGCAAACTTATCAAATTAATAGTCATTATGTCTGATATATGTCAAATTCTTAAATTTGCCTCAAAAAGTATTCATTAAAGAAAATCCTTGTTCCGCCTCTACAGAGCTTATTGCAATTGTACTAATAATATTTTTAGATTTTCTGACTGTATTCATCGCGATTATCTCTTAAAATATTATCTATATCAGTGCTCCACAACCGGTATGCCGCGAGTGCGATCGAAAAATCATGATGTCTTATTTAAAAAAATAATTAAAACGGTGTCTATGCATCGCTTTTGATAGCACCATATACATCAGTGATTCCCAAACTTATTATGCTCACGGACCCCTTCATGGAGAAAAATTTGACCACGGACCCCCAAGTGAAATAACTCTCATAAATAACTTTCATAAGAGAAAAAAATATTAATTTTATTTTGATACCTTGAATGGTAAATGGTGTTAATAAAATATAAATAAAACATTTTGATATTTAAATTAGTCACTTCTAAGGTGTTCACTGTCAATACTTGGTGGAATGGCATTATAATAAAAATAATAAAACATTTTTAGTACTTTTTCCACATAAAATTTATTGGATCAGGACCGGTTTTGCTCATGGTGAGCATTGTCAAGTGATAAGAAATACAAAGGAAAATTAGTTGAATGCTTCACGGCGAGGTCCGTTCCTCTTAAAAAATGCATAAAAGATATGGCCGCGGTTGGCTTGCTTGCAGGGTGTAATGTTTGCCCATACTTGTTTTTTAATATACAATGTGTACATTTTACTCAAGACCTAAAAATTATCATAAAATTATTTATTGCTATTTATTTTAACTTTCATAATGCTGAAAATGTGTTACAAATATTATTTCAAATCTAACCTTTCGCGGACCCCTTGGCGTTGTCCACGCACCTCCAAATTAATTTTGACCGGCCACGGACCCCCTGAGCGGTCTCAGGGACCCCTGGGGGTCTGTAGGAACCACTTTGGAAACCACTGATATACATGATTGTAAATTTTCATCCGTTATTCTGCTTCTAAGTTTGCTTTTTATTTGGTTCAAAGCCAAAGATTGTGAGAATGCATGCTCAGGCCTATGTCGACACGTGAGAGAAAATACGGAGTCCAGTACTACACCATATGATTCAAATGGTACCACTCGCATGCGACTCATATTGACCAATGCGGGTGTGGTCACGTGCAGACGGGCTAAAATGTGGTAGAGTATGCCATACGAATCGAAGTTCTAAGGCTGCTTGAGATAAGGTGAAATTGGAGTTTATGTTCGATTAGCCGCAAAAGTCCATACAAAGAGCCACATGCGAGCCGCTCCTCCGACGCCTGGCTTATGTCAATAAGTAATATAAAGAAATAACTAAATACTCATTTCCAGAAAGTATATTTAATTATCAAAAATTTGAACTGTAATATTATATTTCTGTTAGTACACGGGTTCCCAACCTGGGGGTCGCGAAGGGTTTTCTGGGAGGTCGCCAACTTTTTGCAATTTTTGATTTAAACAACAAAAATATTTTTGTATTGGCATTGGTATTTTGGTATTTGACAGCGCGGCCATAATGGAAAACAGAGGCGATGTACTGAAAAATATTTCGTATTTCGCATAATTTATCAGTGTTCTTCGTAATAATGTGTGGTTTTAACGCGATTATAAAGCTCTCAAAAAATAACTTTAAATCGTGGCGTTGTTTTTAGCTTAGTTTGTGAAGTTTATCGCCGTAATAATCCATGACGAGCTATACTCTACTTTTACCTTTTTTTAATGTATAGATATAATTTATCGAAAAATATTGTACATATTTATTTTTGAAAATGACAACTCCAACAATGTGCCGCCCGAGGCGGTCCGCCTCTACCGCACCCCCCTTGCTAAACCGCTGTACTACATGCTACTCCTTTGCTAACTGAAAAATTATTTAATCCCGCTAATTTCTATCTAAGCTCTATATAAAATTTAATTACAAATATGAAAATGCGAAATAAACACACACGGGAATCAGAAAAACTTTAATTTTCGCAAAAAACGAATACAAAACCAAACAAAACTTCTTTAGAAATTTAGAAACTTCATAGCAAAAACCATAGAGCAAATTTAAAATAATACTACAAATGATCGTAAAAATATTTCGTAATTCACTTGAATTATTTGTTTCCTTGATTTCAACGTTGGTTTTTTTGATGTTTTCGTATCTGCAATTAAGTTTCCCAAAGGGGCACATTTATTTTTGAAGGATTTAGTGAATTTCAGGGGAAAAAAGAGTAGCATGTATAAGCATAATAACCTTTTAAAATACGAGATATTTAATTTTATTCCACTTCCATTCATACCGCGTATAATAATAGTTGCACTGTTTTTTCAAATTGATAAATAAATTACAAACATTTCTCTGAGTCTGTCGGTAACATAATCTTTTCCACTTTTTCGTTTTCCGCTAAATAAAAGAATCATCTCTGGAAGCATCTTCAATCACTCGAAACTAAGCCTTTTGAAAATGCAATTAAAATTAAAATTCCGAGACTGTTCTACATGCAAAACAAATAATGAACTCTGACAGTAATAATATGTGGCGTTCTTGTTCTACAGCGACAAACGTCAAAACCGTTTTCAATCGGTCTTCAACCAAAAAATGGCCGTATTGGTTGTGCTACCAGTATATTTAATATACTTATAATGTTTTTTAGAGTAGCAACCCTAAATCTCTAGTAAGATTTTCATTCAAATATATAATTGCCAAATTCAAAATAATAAACAATCGATATAAATCTATTCGTATTTAAGCGTTCTAAGATATCTTCTTCCATTATAAGAAAAAAATTTACTCTCTGAAAATTACTAAATCTTTTATTCTAATCCTTATATAATATTTCATTACGAATATGTTCAAATTTGATTTATATAAACGCCAAAAGTCTTTTTCTTATGCGTAAGTCTGATGGTTTGATGAGAGTTTGCTGACTGTTTTCTGATAGAATAACTTTGATCACGTAGCTTGAAATTGGCGTCCGACAGTTTGAAAACTGTCGAAATAGTTTGTGCCTACTTTGCGTACCAAGCCCAGAATGGCGAAAATTATATTTAACGACACATAAATCAACTGAACATCAAATGTCAAACTGGCAGGTAAACGTCACTGATGTACATTATATAAAAGTTAGTAAACAAATATTCAATATGACGGCAGATTTTAGAAGTATTTGGCTTTAAAACATTGTTTTGGTTTGACCTGAAAAGGATGAAGCATTTCAAAATAAAATTATAAGAAAAATTGTGCATGACATCGCACAAAACCGATATTGGAGCGAAAATTTCATTGTTGTATCTGTAAATAGTACAGACGTTTCTGAAACAAATACCAAAATATTCGCAACGATGGATGAAAAGGTTTTAAGCTAATCCAAATCCATACTCTTTAAAATTTTACAAAATTTAGAGTATAGATTTTAATAAGAGAATCTATATATTAATAGTCGATAAAATAATCACAATTCACAAATCACAACCCACAATTCACAAATCACAACCCACAAATGTATGCGTACTGATGTCCCAAAATTAAAAAATTTAGGACATCTGTTCTGCTACTACTGCAAAAATTCGATAATTCACGAAATTTCTGCTACTACGAAAAATGGTTGTTAGCAAACTTGAACATTATTCCAAATATTAAATAATTTACGTAATTTCTGCTCCTACGAAAAATGGTTGTTAGCAAACTTGGACATTATTCCAAATATTAAATAATTTACGAAATTTCTGCTTCTACGAAAAATGGTTGTTAGCAAACTTGAACATTATTCCAAATATTAAATAATTTACGAAATTTCTGCTCCTACGAAAAATGGTTGTTAGCAAACTTGAACATTATTCCAAAAATTCAATAATTTACGAAATTTCTGCTACTACGAAAAATGGTTGTTAGCAAACTTGAACATTATTCCAAATATTAAGGCGACTCAGTAGGATTGCAAAACTTAAATTTGACCTACAGCATAAATATTGCACTGACTTAAATAAGTAACCACCACAATACGTATTTTTACAGTATCAAAACAAGCAAAACATTTGTATATTTCATTACAAAAATAGCAATACCACCTAACACACGGATGGATATTTAGACAGTAATAAGGGTTTTTCATATAAAACAATTTGTTATTGACGAAAATCAGTAAGTACTTTTTTATCTTCGTAGCAAAGACTGACAATCTAATTTACTTCCCCAAATATCTGTTGCAAAAATTATATGTAACTGAAACAATGTGTTAATTATATATACCGTGAAAATGACTTATAATGCTACATATGAGTTATTGATAGCAACAGTAAGCCATCGTATTTAATAAATGTAAATCAGAGACGGTGTTTTGTCAAACGAAATAATAAAAGAAATAAACAAGACTAGCTGTAAGCCCGTTGCCCAGCAACGTGAGATTTTTGTTGCATAGTATTTAATTTAATTTAATTTTATGTTATTTTATTTTATGGTATTTTATTTTATTTTATTTCATTTCATTTTATTTTATTTTATTTTATTTTATTTTATTTTATTTTATTTTATTTTATTTTATTGAATTTAATTTAATTTAATTATATTTTATTTTAATATATTTTATTTTTATAGTTAGCAGATATTTTGTAAATTATTTAATATTTGGAATAATGTTTAAGTTTGCTAACAACAATTTTTCGTATTAGCAGAAACTTCGTAAATTACTTAATTTTTAGAATAATGTTCAAGTTTGCTGACAACTATTTTTCGTAGTAGCAGAAATTTCGTGAATTATTGAATTTTTGGAAAAAAAAAGTTTGATAACAACCATTTTTCGTAGTAGCCGAAATTTCGTAAATGATTTAATATTTGGAATAATGTTCAAGTTTGCTAACAACCATTTTTCGTAGTAGCATAAATTTCGTAAAATATTGATTTTTTGGAATAAAGTTTAAGTTTGCTAACAACCATTTTTCGTAGTAGCAGAAATTTCGTAAATTATTTAATATTTGGAATAATGTTCAAGTTTGCTAACAACCATTTTTCGCAGTAGCATAAATTTCGTGAAATATTTAATTTTTGGAATAAAGTTAAAGTTTGCTAACAACCAATTTTCGTAGTAGCCGAAATTTCGTAAATTATTGAATTTTTGGAATAAAGTTTAAGTTTGCTAACAACCATTTTTCGTAGTAGCAGAAATTTCGTAAATTATTGAATTTTTGGAATAATGTTCAAGTTTGCTAACAGCCATTTTTCGTAGTAGCAGAAATTTCGTAAATTATTTAATATTTGGAATAATGTTTAAGTTTGCTAACAACCATTTTTCGTAGTAGCAGAAATTTCGTAAAATATTTAATTTTTAGAATAATGTTTAAGTTTGCTAACAACCATTTTTCGTAGGAGCAGAAATTTCGTAAATTATTTAATATTTGGAATAATGTCCAAGTTTGCTAACAACCATTTTTCGTAGGAGCAGAAATTTCGTAAATTATTTAATATTTGAAATAATGTTCAAGTTTGCTATCAATCATTTTTCGTAGTAGCAGAAATTTCGTAAATAATTTAATTTTTGGAATTATGTTTAAGTTTGTTTACAACCATTTTTCGTAGAAGCAGGAATTTCGTAAAATATTTAATATTTGAAATAATGTTTAAGTTTACTAACAACCATTTTTCGTAGTAGCAGAAATTTCGTAAATTATTTAATATTTGGAATAATGTTTAAGTTTGCTAACAACCATTTTTCGTAGTAGCAGAAATTTCGTAAATTATTTAATTTTTGGAATAATTTTTAAGTTTGCTAACAACCATTTTTCGTAGTAGCAGAAATTTCCTAAATTACTTAATTTTTGGAATAATGTTTAAGTTTGCTAACAACCATTTTTCGTAGAAGCAGAAATTTCGTAAATTATTGAATTTTTGGAATAATGTTTAAATTTGCTAACAACCATTTTTCGTAGTAGCAGAAATTTCCTAAATTACTTAATTTTTGGAATAATGTTTAAGTTTGCTAACAACCATTTTTCGTAGAAGCAGAAATTTCGTAAATTATTGATTTTTTAGAATAATGTTTAAGTTTGCTAACAACCATTTTTCGTAGTAGCAGAAATTTCGTAAATTATTGATTTTTTGGAATAATGTTTAAGTTTGCTAACAACCATTTTTCGTAGTAGCAGAAATTTCGTAAATTATTGAATTTTTGGAATAAAGTTTATGTTTGCTAACAACCATTTTTCGTAGTAGCAGAAATTACGTAAATTATTTAATTGTTGGAATAATGATTAAGTTTGCTAACAAGCATTTTTCGTAGTAGCAGAAATTTCGTAAATTATTTTATTTTTGGAATAATGTTAAAGTTTGCTAACAATCATCTTTCGTAGTAGCAGAAATTTTGTAAATTACTTAATTTTTGGAATAATGTTTAAGTTTGCCAACAATTATTTTTCGGATTTTAAATTATTTAACAATTATTTCCAATAAAAATCAAAAGATCAAATCCAATTTTTCAATAAAAAATCAGTTGCACATTTTGTCCAAGTGTATGAAAAAAGCAAAATATTATTCTATCATATATCCATATCATAATTTGAATATTCTTAATGTATTAAAGAATTCTAACAGATTTTCAAGGTCAGACGTGAAAAGATTCATCATTATGATTCAATTGATCAAATCCGCTCCAAAAAATATTAGTCTCACATCGACTCACACGATCAGACGATTCATTTCGATAGCCCTATAATCATAGTTTGCAATAGTCGAATTAAAGTCTTTGATTATTCGAATATTATGATGTATGGTGATACAATACTTTAGCTCTACACCAAGAAATATCAAATTTTCAAACGTGGCGATATCAGAACAATCACGCCCAGTTTAAAATAAGCCGCTCCCATTGGATAGAACAACATTTCAAAAATGTGCTGTTCAGAATAAATCGAAATCATTGGTCTGTACCTTACTGCGGACGTCCTTACAGACAGACCTTATCGGCTATTAATGTTAAGATAAACCATACAATACAAATTTCTCAAACTTTCTCTAATATATTGAAAGAATTTGTTTTTATTTTTAATTTTGTATAACCTATTTGTTATGATATTGATTTTAATATGAATACAGTTAAAAACATTCTGTTGAATAAAAAATATTGACATAATAAGATTAAAATTGAAAAAGTATTGAGTTCTAAAATAAATATAAATTTCAGTTGATAGTTATTTCTGGTTCACGCCATAGTTCTGACAGTGGATTTTCCGAAAATTATATTAACTATGTCTTATATTTCTTGTTGGACATCTAAGCTATCTTGGAGAATATTTGTAATCATTTTCAAAAAAAAAAATATATATACTGAATTCACGGAATAAAAACATGTTTGCTATCAGAAAACTTAGTTATTCCACTGATTACTTAGAATAAAGGTAAATTTCATTAACTAATAATAGCTTTAAGATAGTTGGTATGAAGACGCTTCTCGAAAAAGCCAAAAACGTGTTACAATTTGTAAACAATTAGTGGAATGACAAAGTTTATTTGTTAATTTGTTATAAAATGATTTTGTCTTTAGTGAATGCCGAAACTATCGAAAATATTCATAATCCATGCATGTCTTTAAAGTCATAACCAAATGTTATGATGTGTTTATTTTTACTTCAAGTTTTTATATAGCCTAACACTAATTCAGTAAGGAAGAAACTAAATAAATAGTATGCCTGATCAAAAAAAGTTATTTGTATAATTTATATCAATTGCATAAATATATTCGTATTTTTGTATAATGTTTGGGAACTTTTTTTCTCTCGCCAATATACAAGTTCGACATTCAGGGCTGTGACAAAAAACATAATACTAATAATATTAAAAGTAATTCAAACCATGTGATTGATTTGAATATTAATGTATTGTAGGTATAATATTGTTACATAATTTGGTAAGTTATCGAAAAAATATGGTTTTCAATCATTTAATATAATAGATAAATTAAAGTCGTTAAGTTATATCGGCTGCATCGGACTAACTTTGTTGGGTGGTACAAAAAATGACTTAAATGTATGAATTAATATATTTCACAAGTTTATTATGTATCCATACATATGTATATATATTTGTCATATATCAATTTCGAATATTTTCTAGCATTCTGTTTTATTCAATTATAACTTAAAAAAAACAAGTTTGACGGTAGAAAAATGTATTCAATTAAAAAAACCAGGGCTGTGGAGTCGGAGTCGCGGTATTTTGGCCGGAGTCGTGAAAAATGAGCGGCTTGATTTTTTTTTGAAAAATATATTTAATGATGTGTATGTAAACAAAATAGTCAAAAGAATTAACATTTCATACTTGGCTGACTAAAGATGATCTGATGGTACACATATATATAAGTTAAAATGAAATTATTGAAAAAAAATCCTGATAAAAACTCTACGTTGCAAAAAAACATGGTTTACCATCTGTATAATGATTCTTAAAAAATATTTACTGTTAATATCTTACCTTATCTAATAATTTTCAAGTTTTTTTTCGATTTAGATGACGAACTTTGTTTTTTTATTATGCTTTAAAAATCAGTCAGAAAAAGTGGGAAAAATGGTACATTTCAAATAGATGTACAATCATTATATTACATAAATTGGAAATTCTGCTCAAATCACTTTCTTAAACAAACCTTTATCTGCATTTCTTTCTAAGACATTAAACTTCGGTATCTTACAATAAACTCTAAAAATGATCAAAACGAAAGCAGTTGAAAAATTCTGTGTAAACTGTTTGCCTTTTATTCTTGAAAATATGACTATTTTCATGAAAAAAAAAATGTAATAGTGTAAAAAAGCGTTTGGAAAATGTAATATTTGAAAAAATTTTTTTTTTAAGTGAACGGTTCACGAGATTTCGTCGATGGCAAACGATCGATTTACTCTGTTTTCAGGCGTAAAGGTACTATATCCTCTTAAATAATTTACGAAATTTCTGCTACTACGAAAAATGGTTGTTAGCAAACTTAAACATTATTCCAAATATTAAATAATTTAAAAAATTTCTGCTCCTACGAAAAATGGTTGTTAGCAAACTTGAACATTATTCCAAAAATTCAATAATTTACGAAATTTCTGCTACTACGAAAAATGGTTGTTAGCAAACTTGAACATTATTCCAAATATTAAATAATTTACGAAATTTCTGCTACTACGAAAAATGGTTGTTAGCAAACTTAAACATTATTCCAAAAATTAAATAATTTACGAAATTTCTGCTACTACGAAAAATGGTTGTTAGCAAACCTAAACATTATTCCAAAAATTCAATAATTTACGAAATTTCTGCTACTACGAAAAATGGTTGTTAGCAAACTTAAAAGTTATTCCAAAATATAAAAATTTACGAAATTTCTGCTATTACGAAAAATGGTTGTTAGCAAACTTAAACATTATTCCAAATATTAAATAATTTACGAAATTTCTGCTACTACGAAAAATGGTTGTTAGCAAACTCAAACATTATTTCAAATATTAAATAATTTACGAAATTTCTGCTCCTACGAAAAATGGTTGTTAGCAAACTCAAACATTATTTCAAATATTAAATAATTTACGAAATTTCGGCTACTACGAAAAATGATTGATAGCAAACTTGAACATTATTCCAAATATTAAATAATTTACGAAATTTCGGCTCCTACGAAAAATGGTTGTTAGCAAACTTGAACATTATTCCAAAAATTAAATAATTTACGAAATTTCGGCTACTACGAAAAATGGTTGTTAGCAAACTTAAAAGTTATTCCAAAATATAATAATTTACGAAATTTCTGCTACTACGAAAAATGGTTGTTAGCAAACTTGAACATTATTCCAAAAATTCAATAATTTACGAAATTTCTGCTACTACGAAAAATGGTTGTTAGCAAACTTGAACATTATTCCAAATATTAAATAATTTACGAAATTTCTGCTACTACGAAAAATGGTTGTTAGCAAACTTAAACATTATTCCAAAAATTAAATAATTTACGAAATTTCTGCTACTACGAAAAATGGTTGTTAGCAAACCTAAACATTATTCCAAAAATTCAATAATTTACGAAATTTCTGCTACTACGAAAAATGGTTGTTAGCAAACTTAAAAGTTATTCCAAAATATAAAAATTTACGAAATTTCTGCTATTACGAAAAATGGTTGTTAGCAAACTTAAACATTATTCCAAATATTAAATAATTTACGAAATTTCTGCTACTACGAAAAATGGTTGTTAGCAAACTCAAACATTATTTCAAATATTAAATAATTTACGAAATTTCTGCTCCTACGAAAAATGGTTGTTAGCAAACTCAAACATTATTTCAAATATTAAATAATTTACGAAATTTCGGCTACTACGAAAAATGATTGATAGCAAACTTGAACATTATTCCAAATATTAAATAATTTACGAAATTTCGGCTCCTACGAAAAATGGTTGTTAGCAAACTTGAACATTATTCCAAAAATTAAATAATTTACGAAATTTCGGCTACTACGAAAAATGGTTGTTAGCAAACTTAAAAGTTATTCCAAAATATAATAATTTACGAAATTTCTGCTACTACGAAAAATGGTTGTTAGCAAACTTAAAAGTTATTCCAAAATATAATAATTTACGAAATTTCTGCTATTACGAAAAATGTTGATAGCAAACTTGAACATTATTCCAAATATTAAATAATTTACGAAATTTCGGCTCCTACGAAAAATGGTTGTTAGCAAACTTGAACATTATTCCAAAAATTAAATAATTTACGAAATTTCGGCTACTACGAAAAATGGTTGTTAGCAAACTTAAAAGTTATTCCAAAATATAATAATTTACGAAATTTCTGCTATTACGAAAAATGGTTGTTAGCAAACTTAAACATTATTCCAAATATTAAATAATTTACGAAATTTCTGCTCCTACGAAAAATGGTTGTTAGCAAACTTGAACATTATTCCAAAAATTCAATAATTTACGATATTTCGGCTACTACGAAAAATGGTTGTTAGCAAACTTAAACATTATTTCAAATATTAAATATTTTACGAAATTTCTACTCCTACGAAAAATGGTTGTTAGCAAACATGAACACTATTCTAAATATTAAATAATTTACGAAATTTCGGCTACTACGAAAAATGGTTGTTAGCAAACTTGAACATTATTCCAAATATTAAATAATTTACTAAATTTCTGCTCCTACGAAAAATGGTTGTTAGCAAACTTGAACTTTATTCCAAAAATTCAATAATTTACGATATTTCGGCTACTACGACAAATGGTTGTTAGCAAACTTGAACTTTATTCCAAAAATTCAATAATTCACGAAATTTCTGCTACTACGAAAAATGGTTGTTAGCAAACTTAAAAGTTATTCCAAATATAAAAATTTACGAAATTTCTGCTATAAAGAAAAATGGTTGTTAGCAAACTTAAACATTATTCCAAATATTAAATAATTTACGAAATTTCTGCTACTACGAAAAATGGTTGTTAGCAAACTCAAACATTATTTCAAATATTAAATAATTTACGAAATTTCGGCTACTACGAAAAATGATTGATAGCAAACTTGAACATTATCCCAAATATTAAATAATTTACGAAATTTCGGCTCCTACGAAAAATGGTTGTTAGCAAACTTGAACATTATTCCAAAAATTAAATAATTTACGAAATTTCGGCTACTACGAAAAATGGTTGTTAGCAAACTTAAAAGTTATTCCAAAATATAATAATTTACGAAATTTCTGCTATTACGAAAAATGGTTGTTAGCAAACTTAAACATTATTCCAAATATTAAATAATTTACGAAATTTCTGCTACTACGAAAAATGGTTGTTAGCAAACTCAAACATTATTTCAAATATTAAATAATTTACGAAATTTCTGCTTCTACGAAAAATGATTGTTAGCAAACTTGAACATTATTCCAAATATTAAATAATTTACGAAATTTCTGCTCCTACGAAAAATGGTTGTTAGCAAACTTGAACATTATTCCAAAAATTCAATAATTTACGAAATTTCTGCTACTACAAAAAATGGTTGTTAGCAAACTTGAACATTATTCCAAATATTAAATAGTTTACTAAATTTCTGCTCCTACGAAAAATGGTTGTTAGCAAACTTGAACTTTATTCCAAAAATTCAATAATTTACGATATTTTGGCTACTACGACAAATGGTTGTTAGCAAACTTAAACTTTATTCCAAAAATTTAATAATTTACGATATTTCTGCTCCTACGAAAAATGGTTGTTAGCAAACTTGAACATTATTCCAAAAATTCAATAATTTACGAAATTTCTGCTACTACGAAAAATGGTTGTTAGCAAACTTGAACATTATTCCAAATATTAAATAATTTACTAAATTTCTGCTCCTACGAAAAATGGTTGTTAGCAAACTTGAATTTGATTCCGAAAATTCAATAATTTACGATATTTCGGCTATTACGAAAAATGGTTGTTAGCAAACTTAAACTTTATTCCAAAAATTCAATAATTTACGAAATTTCTGCTACTACGAAAAATGGTTGTTAGCAAACTTAAACATTATTTCAAATATTAAATATTTTACGAAATTTCTACTCTTACGAAAAATGGTTGTTAGCAAACATGAACATTATTCTAAATATTAAATAATTTACGAAATTTCGGCTACTACGAAAAATGGTTGTTAGCAAACTTGAACTTTATTCCAAAAATTCAATAATTTACGATATTTCGACTACTACGACAAATGGTTGTTAGCAAACTTGAACATTATTCCAAATATTAAATAATTTACTAAATTTCTGCTCCTACGAAAAATGGTTGTTAGCAAACTTGAATTTTATTCCGAAAATTCAATAATTTACGAAATTTCTGCTACTACGAAAAATGGTTGTTAGCAAACTTAAACATTATTTCAAATATTAAATATTTTACGAAATTTCTACTCTTACGAAAAATGGTTGTTAGCAAACATGAACATTATTCTAAATATTAAATAATTTACGAAATTTCGGCTACTACGAAAAATGGTTGTTAGCAAACTTGAACATTATTCCAAATATTAAATAATTTACGAAATTTCTGCTCCTACGAAAAATGGTTGTTAGCAAACTTGAACATTATTCCAAAAATTCAATAATTTACGAAATTTCTGCTACTACGAAAAATGGTTGTTAGCAAACTTGAATTTTATTCCGAAAATTCAATAATTTACGATATTTCGGCTATTACGAAAAATGGTTGTTAGCAAACTTAAACTTTATTCCAAATATTAAATAATTTACTAAATTTCTGCTCCTACGAAAAATGGTTGTTAGCAAACTTGAACTTTATTCCAAAAATTCAATAATTTACGATATTTCGGCTACTACGACAAATGGTTGTTAGCAAACTTAAACTTTATTCCAAAAATTCAATAATTTACGATATTTCGGCTACTACGACAAATGGTTGTTAGCAAACTTAAACTTTATTCCAAAAATTCAATAATTTACGATATTTCGGCTACTACGAAAAATGGTTGTTAGCAAACTTAAACATTATTTCAAATATTAAATATTTTACGAAATTTCTACTCCTACGAAAAATGGTTGTTAGCAAACATGAACACTATTCTAAATATTAAATAATTTACGAAATTTCGGCTACTACGAAAAATGGTTGTTAGCAAACTTGAACATTATTCCAAATATTAAATAATTTACTAAATTTCTGCTCCTACGAAAAATGGTTGTTAGCAAACTTGAACTTTATTCCAAAAATTCAATAATTTACGATATTTCGGCTACTACGACAAATGGTTGTTAGCAAACTTAAACTTTATTCCAAAAATTTAATAATTTACGATATTTCGGCTACTACGAAAAATGGTTGTAAGCAAACTTGAACTTTATTCCAAAAATTCAATAATTCACGAAATTTCTGCTACTACGAAAAATGGTTGTTAGCAAACTTAAACATTATTCCAAAAATTGAATATTTTACGAAATTTCTGCTACTACGAAAAATGGTTGTTAGCAAACATAAACATTATTCCAAAAATTAAATAATTTACGAAATTTCTGCTAACTAAAAAAATAAATAAAAATTAAATGAAATAAAATAAAATAAAATAAAATAAAATAAAATACCATAAAATAAAATTAAAATTAATACTATGCAACAAAAATCTCACGTTGCTGGGCAACGGGCTTACAGCTAGTCTATATATTAATAGCCGATAATGTCCGTTTGTTTGTTAGTCAGTTTGTCTGAGTGAGTGAGTGTAAGATGTCCTCGATTTCCCCTCCCCCTGCCCCTCCCCCTCCTCCTGCCAAGCCACGCTGTCACTTTTTATTCATACCTAAGACATATTTTTCCAATATACACTGTTACTTATGATTTTCCTCGATTTCCTCTCCTCCTCCCCCTCCCCCACATGTCGCGATTTCACCTTTTCGATGACGTCAAGAAAGACGGTCTTCTTCCCCCCACCCTTGCCCGCTATCGCCATTCATTCATTTTTATCTGATGTCTATTTCACACATCTGATGAATATTTGAAGTCATGATATTATGTAAAAACAATTAATTTTCGTACTAACGAAAAATATTCTCTGTCAAGCTGGGATCGAACTCAGGTCCCAGTTTTCATTCTCATCGTTCGAGCTAATATCCAATGCTCCACATTGCGATTGAAGTTGGTGAAGTAAAACGTTTCTTTAATTTAAAAAACTCAAAGCAAGAGAAGCAAGTGCATTCTTAGTGAACCTACAATGCCATCTGTTGTTGAAAAATTGCACTAAACAAATTTGAATAATTATCTTTTTTCGAAATATATTTGTTTGTATACTTGAAACATTTGCAGGGTTGTCGATATTGGATTTGGCAGCACTGCAGGACTGCTCAATTATGATATGTATGAATATATTCAATTATAATATATTTATTTTATCAAAATTTAAAAAAATATATATTTTTATATATGTAAAGCAAATATAAAATACGATATTTTTCATACATTTTGGACAAAATATTGAATATTTTTATGGAATTTTTCATACTTTGGCAATGTCTTAGGTCGAATACTTTTGGACATTTTACATAGGTTTTTATTATTTTAAATACATTACGCATATTCTAATAATGATATGGATATGTTATAGAATCACATTTTGACTTTTTTTCATACATTTTGATAGAATATGCAATTAATTTTTAAAAAAAAAGATTTTTTATATATGTAAAGCAAATGTAAAATACAATATTTTTCATACATTTTGGACAAAATATTGAATATTTTTATGGAATTTTTCATACTTTGGCAATGTCTTAGGTCGAATACTTTTGGACATTTTACTTAAGTTTTTAGTATTTTAAATACATTACGAATATTCTAATTATCATATCGACTGTGGAAAGGAAAAAGGACTTAACCCACAGTTTCTTCAAAACAGGTTTTTTTCGATAATCACAATGTATCAAACTTGATACACGTTCTATCAAAAGGATGCAAGCTGCAAATGCCGAATTAGTATCTAAATTTAGCTTTTTAGTTTGAAAAAATGACCTTGTAAAAAACTAAAACCAAGAAAAAAGACTGAAATAAAGGTTTTTCCTAGACAATTTCTTTAATTAATATTAGACTATGTCAATTAAACACCAGTTTAGAAGTTTCCGTGCACTTCAGGGTTGTGTATAATTCATAATTTGCATATGTCACAAAATCATCAAAACTCGTTTTAAGCGCCTCCTGTAAAATTTAATATGTGTGGGTTAAGTCCTTTTTCCTTTCCACAGTCGATATGGATATTTTATAAAATCACATTTTGACTTTTTTTCATACATTTTGATAGAATATGCAATTAATTTAAAAAAAAAAAGATTTTTTTATACATGTAAAGCAAATGTAAAATACAATATTTTTCATACATTTTAAACAAAATATTGAATATTTTTTTGAAATTTTTCATACTTTGGCAATGTCTTGGGTCGAATATTTGTTTGTATACTTGAAACATTTGCAGGGTTGTCGATATTGGATTTGGCCGCACTGCAGGACTGCTCAATTATGATTTGTATGAATATATTCAATTATAATATATTTATTTTATCAAAATTTAAAAAAATATATATTTTTTATATATGTAAAGCAAATATAAAATACGATATTTTTCATACATTTTGGACAAAATATTGAATATTTTTATGGAATTTTTCATACTTTGGCAATGTCTTAGGTCGAATACTTTTGGACATTTTACTTAAGTTTTTAGTATTTTAAATACATTACGAATATTCTTATTATCATATGGATATTTTATAAAATCACATTTTGACTTTTTTTCATACATTTTGATAGAATATGCAATTAATTTAAAAAAAAAAGATTTTTTTATACATGTAAAGCAAATGTAAAATACAATATTTTTCATACATTTTAAACAAAATATTGAATATTTTTTTGAAATTTTTCATACTTTGGCAATGTCTTGGGTCGAATATTTGTTTGTATACTTGAAACATTTGCAGGGTTGTCGATATTGGATTTGGCCGCACTGCAGGACTGCTCAATTATGATTTGTATGAATATATTCAATTATAATATATTTATTTTATCAAAATTTAAAAAAATATATATTTTTTATATATGTAAAGCAAATATAAAATACGATATTTTTCATACATTTTGGACAAAATATTGAATATTTTTATGGAATTTTTCATACTTTGGCAATGTCTTAGGTCGAATACTTTTGGACATTTTACTTAAGTTTTTAGTATTTTAAATACATTACGAATATTCTTATTATCATATGGATATTTTATAAAATCACATTTTGACTTTTTTTCATACATTTTGATAGAATATGCAATTAATTTTAAAAAAAAAGATTTTTTTATACATGTAAAGCAAATGTAAAATACAATATTTTTCATACATTTTAAACAAAATATTGAATATTTTTTTGAAATTTTTCATACTTTGGCAATGTCTTGGGTCGAATATTTGTTTGTATACTTGAAACATTTGCAGGGTTGTCGATATTGGATTTGGCCGCACTGCAGGACTGCTCAATTATGATTTGTATGAATATATTCAATTATAATATATTTATTTTATCAAAATTTAAAAAAATATATATTTTTTATATATGTAAAGCAAATATAAAATACGATATTTTTCATACATTTTGGACAAAATATTGAATATTTTTATGGAATTTTTCATACTTTGGCAATGTCTTAGGTCGAATACTTTTGGACATTTTACTTAAATTTTTAGTATTTTAAATACATTACGAATATTCTTATTATGATATGGATATTTTATAAAATCACATTTTGACTTTTTTCATACATTTTGATAGAATATGCAATTAATTTTTTAAAAAAAAGATTTTTTTATACATGTAAAGCAAATGTAAAATACAATATTTTTCATACATTTTGGACAAAATATTGAATATTTTTATGGAATTTTTCATACTTTGGCAATGTCTTAGGTCGAATACTTTTGGACATTTAACTTAAGTTTTTATTATTTTAAATACATTACGCATATTCTAATAATGATATGGATATGTTATAGAATCACATTTTGACTTTTTTTATACATTTTGATAGAATATGCAATTATTTTTTTAAAAAAAAAGATTTTTTTATATATGTAAAGCAAATGTAAAATACAATATTTTTCATACATTTTGGACAAAATATTGAATATTTTTCATACTTTGGCAATGTCTTGGGTCGAATATTTGTTTGTATACTTGAAACATTTGCAGGGTTGTCGATATTGGATTTGGCCGCACTGCAGGACTGCTCAATTATGATTTGTATGAATATATTCAATTATAATATATTTATTTTATCAAAATTTAAAAAAATATATATTTTTTATATATGTAAAGCAAATATAAAATACGATATTTTTCATACATTTTGGACAAAATATTGAATATTTTTATGGAATTTTTCATACTTTGGCAATGTCTTAGGTCGAATACTTTTGGACATTTTACATAGGTTTTTTTTATTTTAAATACACTACGCATATTCTAATAATGATATGGATATGTTATAGAATCACATTTTGACTTTTTTTCATACATTTTGATAGAATATGCAATTATTTTTTAAAAAAAAAGATTTTTTTATATATGTAAAGCAAATGTAAAATACAATATTTTTCATACATTTTGGACAAAATATTGAATATTTTTATGGAATTTTTCATACTTTGGCAATGTCTTAGGTCGAATACTTATGGACATTTTACTTAAGTTTTTAGTATTTTAAATACATTACGAATATTCTTATTATCATATGGATATTTTATAAAATCACATTTTGACTTTTTTTCATACATTTTGATAGAATATGCAATTAATTTAAAAAAAAAAGATTTTTTTATACATGTAAAGCAAATGTAAAATACAATATTTTTCATACACTTTGGACAAAATATTGAATATTTTTTTGAAATTTTTCATACTTGGCAATGTCTTGGGTCGAATATTTGTTTGTATACTTGAAACATTTGCAGGGTTGTCGCTATTGGATTTGGCCGCACTGCAGGACTGCTCAATTATGATTTGTATGAATATATTCAATTATAATATATTAATTTTATCAAAATTTAAAAAAATATATATTTTTTATATATGTAAAGCAAATATAAAATACGATATTTTTCATACATTTTGGACAAAATATTGAATATTTTTATGGAATTTTTCATACTTTGGCAATGTCTTAGGTCGAATACTTTTGGACATTTTACTTAAGTTTTTAGTATTTTAAATACATTACGAATATTCTTATTATGATATGGATATTTTATAAAATCATATTTTGACTTTTTTTCATACATTTTGATAAAACATGCAATTAATTAAAAAAAAAGATTTTTTACATATGTAAAGCAAACTTTACCTTTTTATTTATACTTAAACTACAAATAAAATAACAACATCTTTATTACAATTGATCGAATTCTTTTTTTAACCTTTTGAGCAGAAATTTTTATCTTATTAAATTTGGTTTGGACGTAATTTTTGATTATTTACAGTTAAGTAAAATTCTGTCTTCAGGTCCCCGGAATTTTCCGCTATTCGCATATTTTGTTTTGCAATCCCGGTGTATTTTCGTTCTTTTAGTGAATTGTGTGTATTTCTTAAATAATCCATGTAGAGAATTAATTACGTTAAGATTTGCAATTTATTTTTCACGCCAGTAAATTTTCTGACTATTTAAAAATGCAACAAAAATCCACTCCGTTGAGGGCAACGGGCTGACAGCTAACGTTGATACGCTACGAAATACACCCTATAAAAGAGTGTGAAGCCGTAGCGGGTGGTGGTGGGTACAACGTTGAGTACCCTATGAAAAAAACGGAGTTTATTAAATATGTGTTATTAGATTATATACATATATAATAATAAATATGCATTCAATTGTTCATGCCAGTAAATTTATGACTTTTCTATAATGCAACAAAAATCTCACGTTGCTGGGCAACGGGCTTACAGCTAGTCTATATATTAATAGCCGATAATGTCCGTTTGTTTGTTTGTTTGTCTGAGTGAGTGAGTGTAAGATGTCCTCGATTTCACGTCTGACCTTGAAAATCTGTTAGAATTCTTTAATACATTAAGAATATTCAAATTATGATATGGATATATCATTGAATAATATTTTGCTTTTTTCATACACTTGGATAAAATGTGCAACTGATTTTTTATTGAAAAATTGGATTTGATTTTTTGATTTTTATTGGAAATAATTGTTAAATAATTGAAAATCCGAAAAATAATTGTTAGCAAACTTAAACATTATTCCAAAAATTAAGTAATTTACAAAATTTCTGCTACTACGAAAGATGATTGTTAGCAAACTTTAACATTATTCCAAAAATTAAATAATTTACGAAATTTTTGCTACTACGAAAAATGGTTGTTAGCAAACTTAATCATTATTCCAACAATTAAATAATTTACTTAATTTCTGCTACTACGAAAAATGGTTGTTAGCAAACATAAATTTTATTCCAAAAATTTAATAATTTACGAAATTTCTGCTACTACGAAAAATGGTTGTTAGCAAACTTAAACATTATTCCAAAATTAAGTAATTTACGAAATTTCTGCTACTACGAAAAATGGTTGTTAGCAAATTTAAACATTATTCCAAAAATTCAATAATTTACGAAATTTCTGCTACTACGAAAAATGGTTGTTAGCAAACTTAAACATTATTCTAAAAAATCAATAATTTACGAAATTTCTGCTTCTACGAAAAATGGTTGTTAGCAAACTTAAACATTATTCCAAAAATTAAGTAATTTACGAAATTTCTGCTACTACGAAAAATGGTTGTTAGCAAATTTAAACATTATTCCAAAAATTCGATAATTTACGAAATTTCTGCTACTACGAAAAATGGTTATTAGCAAACTTAAACATTATTCCAAAAATTAAATAATTTACAATTTAAATACTGCAGGGCAGGGCTGTCGATATATTTCTTTTACTATCAGAATTTCTGGCTTATTCAATAAATAGGTTTGTAATTTATTTTTCACGTCAGTAAATTTTCTGACTACTTAAAAAGCAACATAAATCTCACTTGCTGGGCAACGGGCTTACAGCTATTTGTTGTAGGGCCTTATGGATTGCTCCAATTGCCCTTTCGGCTGTTGTTGGGAGTATTATTTTCCCCTTGTTCGTGTTGGGTCCTGTTTGTTTGTTTTTTTTTTTTTTTTTATGAGACAGGATGGTCTGTGGTATATATAGATTTTTTTTTTTTTTATAAAGTATATGGACAATATTACATACTTTACGGATTACATATTACATAGATATAGATACATTATAAAATTACATATATTACAAATAAAAGAAAATAAAGGTGTCATCGTGGTTATTTTGCTCAGTCCTTTTTTTTTGTTTTTTAAATAAGCGATGGTTGACACTGGTTGACACTGTAGGGTGATACAATAACCTCGAGCAGCATTGTTTTTTTTTTTTGGGGAAATGCTTATCTATTTTATATTATAAATTTATGATTTTCGCTTTTTTTGTTTTTTTTTTAGAATTTGTTTTTAAGATTTAGTCCCTCTTTTTTTTTGATTTTACCCTCGAGAGGAGATCAAGCCTACAGTGTCTGCGGATGACGTTTACCGAGGATGATGTTTTTTTTTTTTTTTTGACGCCATCCTGGTGGTTACGCCGGTTTGTGGCGTACAAGCATGTGGATAAGGGTCGTGGGGTAATTAGGGTGGCTTGAGAAGGAGAACCTTCCTTGGCCGTGCTATGTCGGTGTGTGGGTATTTTATGTAATCGTTTAGTAGCGATTTGATCGTGTCGTTTGGGTGGTCAGTCATGTCGCTGTAGAATTTCTTCGACAGTTTCATGACGTGTTCGAATATGGTGTCTGTGTTGGTGTCTCTATGTAAGGTGGTATTTCGAACGTACCAGGGGGCGCCTGTTATAATTCGAAGTGATTTGTTCTGTATTTTCTGGAGCGTCTGGATGTGGTGCATGCCTGCGTATGCCCATATTGGGCATGCGTAGGTCATGATCGGACGTGTAATCGCGGTGTACAGGAGTAGCTTGCTGTTTATTGCAAGTTTACTCCTATGCCCGATCATTGGGTAGAGTTGACCCGTGACTTGGGATGCCTGTTTTTTTTTTACAGATATGTGTCTGCTAAAGTTTAAACGCGAATCAAGTGTGAGGCCGAGGTATTTTACCGTTCGTGCCCACGGGATGTTTGTGTTTTGCATCCGGATGCATTTGATGTTCTTATCGTGTCTATTTGGCCTGCGACTGAATGTTATTGCAGTGCTTTTTTCGGGATGTATTTGAATGCGCCAGTTGGCGCACCAGGCTAGAATGTCCGCGCTTGCGTTTTGTACAAGTGCGGTGGCTCTGTTTCTGTTTAGCGAACGTGCTAGGATCGCTGTATCATCTGCATATTGTGCGACGATTGTTTCGTTTCTCCCGGGTATGAAGTCAGGTATTGGAATGTCGTGAGTGAAAAGGTTGTACAGCAGAGGCGATAAGGCGGACCCCTGAGGTACACCGGCTGTCGGCGTACGCGTCGTCGATTTTTCGCCGTTAACTTTAACGCGGAAGGTTCTGTTTGTCATGAATGAGTTTATTATTTTTAACATTGGACTTTCGAGGCCGGCCTCGGAGAGCTTGACTATCATACCTTCTAGCCAGACTTTATCGAAAGCTTTTGCTATGTCGAAAAACAGGCCAGTGGTGAAACATCGGCGGTTGAAACCTTCGGAGATGAATTCAACAACTCTAAGTAATTGGTGGTTGGTGGAGTGTCTGTGACGGAAGCCGTGTTGCTCATCCGGGATGAGTTTCTTTTCCGTCACGAACTCTTCCAGTCTGGATTTAATTACACGCTCCAAGAGCTTTCCCATAGTCGGGAGTAAGCTGATGGGTCTGTGATTTTCTGGAATCTGGTGTGGTTTGCCCGGTTTTGGGATTTAAATGATGTCTGCGGCTTTCCAGGCGGGCGGAAAGTGTTGGACGGCTAAGCATGCGTTTATGATCGATGTTAAAGCTTTGACACCATTCTCGGGAAGATGTTTCAGCGCATTGTGCTTTATTTCATCGTTGCCGGGGGCTTTACGGTTGGATAAGCATTTGATTCTGCATTCAATATCGCCCTTGGTTGCGGGTTCGATGGATGACGCGGTCGGAGATGTTGTCATCTCTTCAATGATTTTAGTGTATTTGGCGGTTATTGTTTCTTTGCGTTTTTTAAGCGCTTGGTCGTTTTGATTAAATTCATTCGGAGAGAATTGTTTCTCGAGTGATTCCGCGAAAGTTTCTGCTTTTTCCGCGGCTGTGAAAACCGGGCCATTCGGACCGTTGAGCGGTTGAATGGGGCATTTTTTGTGTTTGATTGCTTTGCTGAGTGTCCAGAAGGGGTTGCTACCTTTGGCCATACCTTTTAGGTGACTGCCGTAGGAGGAGTCTCTGTGCTCCCGAAGTTCGATTTTGATCTCCGCGGTGAGACGGTTTTTGAGCGTCCTTGCTGTGGGATTGGCGTGTCGACGCCATTCCTTAGCCGCTCGATTTTTTTCCCGAATTAGGTTTTTAATTCTAATTGGAATATCGGGTCTGTGGTCTTCCACGGGGACTTCGGTCGTGGCGGATTCTTTCGCGGCGCGTATGGAATCCGTCAGACCGGCAATCGCGCTGTCTATGTCTGCCGGATTGGCGAGACTGACAGGGCTGTGAAAGTAATCAGTGATGTGAGTGCTGTACTCTTCCCAGGAGACTTTGTCTCTGGTTTTTTTCGACACGATAGTAAGGGGGTCAAGTGGGTCAGCTAAAAATAGAAGGACCGGCCGGTGGTCTGAGTTTAGTTCGTGAACGACTCTTATTTGCGGTGTATGCGACATCGCTATTAATATTGCAAAATCGAGCACATCATGTGTGTTCGTTGCAGGGTGGTATAAGGTAGGCTCTGATGGAGCGGCAATGACGGCGTTGTTATGGAGTGCAAATTTGTAAACGGCTCGACCACGGACGGTGGTCAAGCGGCTATTCCAGGCTGAGTGTTTTGCGTTGAAGTCCCCAGCGATAACGGTGGCGGGGATATCATTCAACAACAGATCGTTTAAGTCTGATGCTGCCAATGTTGTTCGATGCGTCGGAGGGCAATATACTGATATTAGTTGTATTATGCCTGCATTTTTTGTGTTAATGCAAATCGCGGTTGATTCTAATTTGCAAGAATTTAGTCGCGATTCGATTTTGTCGTGACGTAAAGAACCGTTTGCGTTCCAGAACGCTATCTGTAGTGATGCGGGTCTAGTTTAAGTGTGAGCCATAGTTGGTTCGGGATGAGGTCTGGGTATAGTAGTCGCATACGCGGGAGAGGGTTGCTTGGCTGCGCTCGATCGAGTCCCGGAGCTCTCTTACGAGTTCATCCAGGGCTCTTTTGCGCGCGGCTTCGCGTGGGACGGAAGGAGTGAAATGCTTTGTACTCACTTTTGTTGCAGGTCGGAGCTGGGTCGATTCGGTGACATGGGCTGCCCATGTCATGTTTGGACGGCTGTGGTTCGTTGATCGTTCGGTGTAATCTGCGTATGTCTTGCCGGTGTTTGTCGGGAGTGCGGGCCAGTTTTCGGCTCGCAGTATAGGTTTTCCCGCTTGCGGGTGACGGGGGCAGCCCCGGTAGTTCGCCGGGTGCTGTCCTGAGCAGTTCGCACACGTGGCTGGACCGTCCTCTCGCTTTTTGCTGCATGAGTCCGTGCGGTGGTTCATGCCGCACTTTACGCATTTCGGCGATGCGTGGCATCCTGCCTGGGAGTGCCCATACATCTGACAATTATGGCATTGTCCAATTTCGGTTTTTCGTTTCAGCGGCTCCGCTGAAACGTCGTAGTTCCCGAGTTTTCGGATACCGAAGGTTTTCTTCCCTTCTTCGGTATGCTCTACATCTAATAGCATGAGGGCCATGGGTTTCCTGCTTGTGCCTTTCTTCATTCGCTGTGCACGGATTATCGGGTAGCCCTCTTGGCGCAGCATGTCTTCCACTTCGGCGTCCTCGAAGTCCTCGGGGATTCCTTTCAGTACAATCCTGTACGTCTTGTCTTCCCTGAGAGTGTAGCAGTGGAAGGAGATGTTGCGTCGGTCTAGAAAATCTACGATTTTTCGGTAGGTGTTGCTGTTGTCTGTGTTGACTCTCAGGGAATCTTTCTGATCCGTCGCAGAAAATCCTGAGAGTCCAGCCAGCTTCAAGTCCTTTTCTAGGATGGAGAAGTCTCGTTTGCGGTGAATAATGATTGGGGGCGTTTTTTCGGAGTTGTTTTCTCTGTCGGTGTTGTCCCCTTTGTTTGTAGCAGTGGGTGGCTGAGGGGTGTTTTTGGAGATCGGAGTTGTTGGGACTTCTTTTGTTTTTGTTTTAGTGGTAGTAGGTGACGGTATAGCGGTAGGTAGAGTTGAATCTGGTAGATTTTTGGTGGTCTTCTTTGCCGCTTTTTTTGTGCGGCGGGTGGGTATGGTTTTAAACGTTTCTGTTTTTGTTTCTTCGTCTTCTTCTGATCTCAGTTTGCGTTTTAGGCGTTTGTTTGCTCGAGGTCGTGCTATGGAGTTTTGTGTGTCCGAGGATTCGTTGGCTGGCTCATCGCAGGCCATGTCCTCCCAATTTAGATCCGGAGTCGGTGCATTTTTTTCTTTTAGGATTTTTTTCAGGTTGTTAGCCTTTTCGTCTGTTTCTGTTTCTGTGAAGGGCGCGAATGCCATACAAAGCAGCTGGTAAAGTGTGAAGAGTGACTCTGCGGAGATCAGGCCTTTTCCGTCTTTTCCTGATAAGAGAAGGTCCGAGATCTTGAAAAGTATGGAGTTCGGGTGGGTCTTCTCATTTATTGTAATGGGCTCCGATGCTTTCTTTTGTTCCTCTGGGGTCAGGTCGGTTGCTAGATTTTGTTCGTCTAGCGTTACGGTAGGATTGTTTTCGTCAGACATTGTGAGTGTTGTTGTAAGCTTGGTCGGTAGTATTGGGTAGTGCTGGCTTGTACAGTTGTTGATCGTGCGGGTGAGAAGTTCGGGATCGGGGGTCGGTGATGAATAGCTGTGGTCGTTGAATTGGTATTGTTGTCTAGGCGAAATTGGCATGGTGGTGATCGAGCGAGCTTTGCTTTTATTTGAGAACGTTCAGCGACCACGTTGCAAGCGTGAATGACGCGTAGTAAACAGTTTGTATTGTTTATAAACAAAAATATAAGTAGATCACTAAATTAAAAGGCTATTAAAATGTAAATTAGCGAAAATTGAATGTATACAATTTTCAATGGATTAAGTGGGTTTGTTATAATTATGGGGATTTTTTGAAAATATTCATGACTGTAGTACATATTTGTCGCACAGTTTAACCCAAATGGCTTATACATATACACTCAATTGGTGTGAACACTATATTTTTGTTTCCCATTGAACCATTGATGTTTTTCTTATATCAAATGCGAATAAGATTTTAATAGTATGGATAAAAATAAAACAGTCATTTATGAAAAATAAAATATTTTCCGTTGCCATGTAAAGGCGTATTTGCTGAACCGAGAAGAAATTAATGTCGATTGTTAATTGTTTTGATTTTGCCGCTTGTAAATTCAAATGGAAATCTGGCAACATATCTATAAAAAAACAATATATACATATTTAATACACTGGCAGCACAACCAAAATTCGGCTGTTCCGAGGCGCCACTTGCAAACCGGATTGGACCATTTTTTGGCGGAAACCAGTTGGAAACTTGGTTTTGACGTTTGCGTAAAAGAACATAAGCTCGTTCTTTTGTGTACTTCTGATGGTTTGCTGACGGTTTGCAAACTGTTTTTGAATTATAATCTAATTCAACGCTTTGGTCACATGGTTTGGATTGTGATTTTGACAGTTGTTTCTTCAAATGTCAAACTGACAGTATACGTCACTGATGTATATTATATAAAAGTTTTACAAGTCAAGTATTTAATATTATGGTAAATTGTCGAAATATTTGTCTTAAAAACATTGTTTTGTTTGACTTGAAAAGCATAGAGCATTTTAAAACGATATTATAGGAAACATTTGTACATGACATCGCACAAAACCGATATTCGAGCGAAAATTTCATTTTTGTATCTGTCAGCAACAATGAATGACAAGGTTTTATACTCTTAATCTATACTTTAAAATTTAGAGTATGGATTAGAATAAAAGAATTCATTTATTATTGACAATAAAAACATTGTATTATCTTTGAGTGTGTATTTGCTGAAATAAGATAAAATGAAAACGAAAGAAAATCGGATAATATTGAAATAAGGTTATTTTTATAATTAGGTATGATTAATTTGTTTGACAACAATATTACGCTGTTTTAATATAACAAGATACTTTTAAAACTCTAGTACGTATTTGTCGTACAGTTGCACCTAAAATAGTTCACACAAATATAATTTTCTCACCAATTAAGTGAAAATTATATTTGTATTTCCCATTGACGTATTTCATCCAATACGATAATGCTCAAAATGGCGAATAAGGTTTTAAAATCACGAAAAAAAAAAAACAATTAGTAATTTATTAAAAATCAAACATTTTCCATAGTCTTATAAAGGCGTATTCGCTGAACTAAGAATAACTGAATAATGATAGTTAATTATTTTGATTTTGCCGCTTGTAAAAATCTGGCTACAGACCTAGAAATTGCTACTCTGAAAAAAAATATATATAATTATTTATTTTACTGGCAGCACAACAAAAATGAGCTGTTCTTTTGTGTCACTTGCAAACTGGGTTTGCCAGAATTCGGTTGGAATGCGGTTGGAATGTTGGTTTTGACGTTTGCGCATAAGAACAGACCTTATACATAATGCTTTCAATGGGAAACACAAATATAATTTTTGGTCTAATAAGTTTAACCAGGGGTTGACAAACTACTAAACCAAACGCATATAGCAGGCGTGCGGTGCGTGCGCACGTAGGCGGCCAGAGCAAACGATAAAAGCTTTTTTTAATAGCTGTTTTTTAAAACGGCTTATACATTGGTTAGTGATGATAGATTTACTAAATTATTGGAGTAGAAGCAAAGATTAAATCATTTACTTTCTTTATGTACCATTACTGGTCATTTACCCACAAGTGTGTCTGCAATTATGATTTTTTTTAAATACCAGTGTTTTGCTTTAGATATACTTATATAATAAATAATTTAAATTCTAAGTAAATAAATACAAATCATTTTTTATATCCTTTTCGTCGTTTTTTATTTTGGCGTGTACACACGAAAGATAATCATTTTTTTATTCATAATTTATTGATTCTTTTATCCAAATCAGTATTTTTCTTTCTACTTCGACATACGTTGTTACGATTATTTTCACTTTTGATTTAGAATCGTCCATTATTTTGAACTTCTTGGCGCTACAGTCCGGGGCAAACATTCGCCACCTTACTTGTTTCTTTGCCCTTTTAATCCAGTCGCTGAACTCTCTAACCATAACTCTGAAAACCTGTGCAATAATATTCAAGATCGTAAAAACGGCTGTGTCAGGGCTAATAGTAATAAATGATATAGCAAACGTTATTAAAAATTCTATGTTCTTGTTATTCGCTGATGATTTGAAACTTTTTTTGAAGGTTGTCATCTTAGATGATTGTCATCGTCTTCAGTCTGATATAGATAATATAATAGATTGGAGGCGGTGTAACAAACTCGATTTCAATATTGATAAATGCAATCTTTTATCCTTAACAAGAAGGTCGCGAGTGTTATTTTTCCGTTATTCAATGAATGGTCGAATTCTCTCGCGAATTTCATCAGTCAAAGATCTTGGCGTACAATTTGAGAGCAAACTAACATTAAATAATCACATTAAGATTACTTGCAAAAAAGCATTGCAAATGTTGGGCTTTATCATCCGTACCACCAGAGCCTTTTCGGGAGTTAAAATTTCATTGTAAAAGTTTTAAATTTATAATTTGTCAATCTTGTACAATGTTAATTAAATAAATAAATAAATAAAAAATAAATAAATAGAGAAATGAGACACGACCCTCTGAAAAGGAGGTTGGGCGTGAGGCTTACAACCCAACCATGGAAAAAATCTTTTACGAAATCATACATTCAAAGAAAAACAAAAACAAACTGGAATTTTGGCTCCAATCGTTAGTTAAACTTTACTTCAAATATATATGTATGTATATCGAACTTGCGTGATGTGAGTCAAATGTTTTTTCGTAAAATGTCGTTTTGAGATGAATTGTTCTCTTCACGCTGAGCCAAAATAGTGTTTTTAAGCCAAGTTTTTCCAAAATCTGTCATAATTTATATTTTTGTTTACTTAATTGAAAGAAAACATTTAAAAAAAATGGGAGAAAAATATCTCCATTTATATTATTAGAAATTTGTTTAAAACGATTAATAATCGTATAAAAATAGAACTTGCAAAAAGAAATTACAAAATATTAAAATTTAATGTTCATACCTGATGTTGTTTTATTTACAAATGTTTTTCACTATTGCACAAAGTAACCAATGTCTCAATAAGACAAAAAAAGGTATAAAAGCTGTATTGTGTCTTGTGAAGTAACGGTCATAATTGTACCCAATTCATTGATATTTTTTCAATACATGTACCGTTATCGTCCCTTTTTAGTACGTACATAAAAATATTTAATTTTATTAAATTTATAATTTTATTGAAGGGGAAATAAAAGTCCCAAGTCACTGACTTGACATCTCTTTATCACATCTCGAGTCCCGGGACTTTGAAAAACCCGAAACTTCAGAATCCCTACTTGTGAGTATACAAAGTATACTAGTTCAGTGCTTCCCAACCTTTTTCGTTCCACGGCCCCCGAAATCTAAAAAAAATAATACGCGGCCCTCAATTGTCTCCGTAACTCGTTTTTCTTTTTTTTTTTTTTTAGCTCACCGAGGAATTTGAAATCTATGATTTGGTATACTTATTCCTCAGATTGTCACAGAAACTCGTTGGTTTTTTTTTTGCTATACTCGATTTGCTATACTTTTCCCCCAGAATCCAATTTCCGATCCAATCCGGCGGCCCCCTTAAAAAATTCCCCTATATGAGAAACACCGATTTGATAGACTTAAATATATAGATTTTTGTACTTTCTACTGAATTTCGCGGCCCACAGGTTGGGAAGCACTCTACTAGTTTATGGTATACACTCACACTTGTATACACCCATCTATACTTATCTATATGTTATCTCTGTGTACACCATCATATCTGTCAGCTGACATTGTTTTGTTTGAGACGCGTTAGTTGTCGATGACTCAACAATAATGTTATCAAGAATTCTATCGCTTCATATAAATTAACCGGATTATTATTTCGATAAAGAGGGAATATCGCCAGTAAAAGCCGTTGAAAGACCGTGCTTGACGTGTGCTGTGACTGCGCGTTGTTTGTATTCATTTCCGTTGCAAACGTCAAAACCTACCTACAGCCATAGTGACATTCTTCTCATTATTTAATATTTTCCCCTGTATTATTTGCTAATTCCTACAATGAAAACCTTATTCTTCGTACTTATAATATTTTGTCTCCATTATGCGCAGTGTTTCGATCGACAGGTTTGTGGTGATGCATAATTTATTAATATCACTTGACAAAAAAGAGATCTCTCTATGTAATCAATAATGTTTCGATGTTTCTAGCTGCGGCCCGATTTAAATCCTGGATGTTTGTCATGCAACAGTAAAACCATTACATTATTATATACCGAATCTGTCGGCGAAAGAGATACCATCCACAATGTTTGGGATTTTACTCGCGGGAAGCCAACGATTATATTTGCGGTTACCGATGTCAATACTACCATGGATGTGACATGGGTAAACAATCTACCTGTATCCATCCACTTTTCGGAAACTCCCAAGTACAGTTTTGCCGTGATATTAAACAAGGTCAGTGTAAAACTTATTTGTTGGATTGATACTTTTACTTTCAGTGCTGTAATTACTTATGTCCAGTGGCGTGGCAAGGGTAGTGTGGCATGGGCGGCGTTGTCAAAAATAAATACAATATTTTTCGATAAATTATATTTCTACATAAAAAATTAAGGTAATTTTGTCATGAGCCATAGCACGGACTATTGGGGCGAAAAACTTCACAGACTAAGCTAAAAACAACGCCACGATTTAAAATATTTATTGAAGCATCCCGGAAGCCCGTTAAAATCACACATTATTATGAAGAACACTGATAAATAAATTGGTAAATATGTCATTCAGTAGCACCAAGTAGCACCGACTATTGCGGCGAAAAACTTCACAAACTAAGCTGAAAACAACGCCACGAGTTAAAATATTTATTGAAGCATCCCGGAAGCTTTTAATACAGGCCATTAATTTTAACATATAGACAAGTGGAAAGGCAAAAGGACGTAATTCACAGTTTTTTCAAAACAGCCTTTTTCAATAATCACAATGTATCTTCTAATATATTAATAGCGGATAATGTTTCTTCATTCGTATTTTATTTCTTCGTATAATTGTCTGCCGCAGCCGCCATTTTGTTTTTTCTTCTTATTCCGAAAGATATTTTATTTTTATTATTATTCACTGATGACATCTAGAAAGATAGTCCGTCCCGCTGTCTTCTTTCACTGCTAGAACCTATTTAGTTTTGAACCAAAATATTCTTTAAATTCAATTTATCAGTGACCTTAACATTTTCCCTAAGACTTTCTCCTTGCTAATTCTTAAAAGGACTCTTATAATTAAATTGTATTGTAAAAAGTTAGGGTGTCAACTCCATATTATTCAGAAAAATTTGATGTTGATTCACCTTTTTTTTAAATGATAATGTAATGTTTTTGTTTTATAGTAAGTATGACTTTTTTTCAATATTAGGCATTTTCACAGGAAAAAATCGTAGTTTTTTAAGTGTTATGTCGTGTTATAATTTTACTTATTATATAATTTGTGCATGAATAATCCACATATAGATAATTGAAAATTTACTGTAGTTATAATTCATAAGTATAACCTTCGGTGTTTGTAACACATAAACCCAGTGGTGTAGCAGGGGGCGGACCGCCTCGGGCGGCACATTCATGTGAGCGGCATTTTCGAAAATTAGCAGAAAATTTTGAAAGTGATTGATATGTATACAGAACCAATGTCAGCTATACCCCTTTCACTTTTGTTCTTCCTCTAATTTGTGCTCTGTGACACTCACTGACAAAATGTACTATTTTGGAGGCGGCAGTCGGAGTCGTAAGTTTTTTTCAACTACGATAAAGATTTTAGCTCCACAGCTATGCTTTTAATACAATTTTAACTGTCAGATAAAATAGATGTCGATAATGTTACTAACGACTTTTGCGAAGAGAAAATCCAGAAATAATATTTCCAATATGTTTTTTTGCCTAATGTTTTGTTTATAAAATAAAATATAGTATCTCTTCTTGTGTAACGTACAACTTTAAATTCTTTTACTTATTTGTAAAATGAATACTAATAATAACAGCAATATTTTATCATTTTCCTCCAAACAAAATAAAAAAGACCATTGCCTAATATTTTTTTTTACACACAAAGTTCCTGTTTTGCAATTTGATTTTACAATATTAGAAAAAAATAATCAAAAGAAAACAACAAACAAAATACAATATTTTTCGATTTATTATATTTATACATAAAAAAATTAAGCCACCAGTAGTATAACCTCATCGTTAAAAAAATGCTAGAATTGATTTTAAAAAATTGGGGGGGGGGGGCGGCAAATTTATAAAACGCTCCGGGTCGCAGGACCCCTTCCTATGCCACTGCATAATCCATATTCTATCCCAATTTTAAACAGTCTTCATTTAACATTTTTAATCAACTTAATCTTCAGTTCTTATACAATGTTTTCAATTTCATTCAATCCATTTCCTCTCCCAAGGTGAATTATATGTCCTAATGGAGGTATCTCAACAAAAACATTGCTTAAACTAAGGATAAAAGGATATGGTTAGGACAGGAGTAGAGGTTAACTAATTGCTCTCGGTTCGTCCCTTTATTTAGGATTAGAAGGTTGGGAAGAAATTTTTAAACAGCACTGCGAAGACCAGTGGAGGAGAACCTGCGGCCTCTTGGCTACTCTGATGCAGCCTTTTGACTTGATCAAAATATTCACTTTAATCAAAAAAATATATGCAATTGTTTGGAAAAAGAGCGTAATAAACCCATTATATGTCCGAAAATGGGGGGGTCAACATTTTCTTTACTGCGGCCTTATGTTGAATCAGATATATGAATGTGGCCTTTAGAAATGAAAAGGTTCCCCCCCCTGGTATAGACCATCTATATTATTGATGATAATATCACATTGGAAAAAACAAATTTCGGTTGCTATACAATGTTTTACAATTATTTAAATGTGTCTTTATAAATTCTTAAAAAAGACTAAATGCAAAGCTTTCAAAATTTCGAAGGATAATAAGATTTTCAATTCTTAGATTTAAATCTGAGTTGTTGTGGAACATTCAAAATTGAAAATGATTTTAGTCGATTGATTGACTCAATCCTGACGTAAAAAAGATAAAAACATAACATTTTTGGTTTCTGCATTTGTGTGTTAGTCCAGTATTACAATGATCAGATACCTATTCATATTTCATTAAAAAGAGTCGTCATACTTCATGATTCGATTATTTTTTTTTGATATTTTAAGTTATTGTTAATTAGTTTAAGTTATCAATTATTAAATAAAGGTTGAGTTTTTTCCTTTTTCTACTGGACGCAGGGAGGAGATTAGATACAAACATTGATAGTACACTAGGGTCTCTTTTAATGCGGTTTTCAAAAATATTGGAACCTATCCCTCAATTTTCTATGTAGTTCAAGGCTTTTTTATGCGGATTTTTGAATGTGGTGCAGCATAAAAAAAAATGTAAAATTGACATTATTGCAAGTTGTAACCGCAAACGTGCGAGTATGTAAAGGGCGAACGGAATTGTTTTGAAATCTGGCAGCTCGCATCTCCACCACCTTGTGCGTGTTAGTCGCATGGCTCATTGTTTACATAAACAGTAGACTGGTTATTTCTTCCAGTGGTGAATGTGATCTGGACCAAGTTCATAAACCATGCCGATTATTGTCGTTTCGTGATGATAGTCCTGATACTAGTACATAAATATGTATGATGACTGACAATAATTTGTACTAAATAAAATTTAATAAAGCTATTTTAAGATAAATATTTTTATTTTTGTATGTATATGAATCATTCAAACTTTTTTTCATATTAATTACTTATACTTGGAACACTAAATCCCAAAGGAAATAAGTACAACAATATTAAGCCGCCTGTCTTCAATTAAAAATAATGTTTCACTTATATTAATGATTTTATTAATTTCCAAAAACTCTACGCTGTTCATTCATAGCCCTTTCTTATTTACTAGATGATTGAGTATTTAAACATTTTTATTAAAATTGTAATCATTTTCTATTGTATTATTTGCAAACTCTGAAAAATTAGACCATGCAATTTCTTTAATTTTTACAATTAAGTTTCTACCTGTCTATCCTACATAAGAAGCTTGACAGTCTTGACAGGCCAGATGATAGAGATACCTTTCTGAGAAAATGATTCTAACTTATCTTAACTATTTAATAAAAGTTTCTCTAAATGTAATAATTTGAATGGTATAAAAAGCGGATTGTTAGTCATCTGGTAACAACTTTGATATATTTGATAATGTGTTGCCAAAATAAATGATAACTAAATAATTGAAAAAATAAAAATTATAACAAACAATCAACGAAAATACATATGAATTTGTTTGAATTCAGATCTGGGAATTCAACGATGAGAATAATACAGCGACTTTTAATCCTGACAATGGAGCAGCGTTACGTGGATTTGATATGAATGAAACGATGTGGAAACGAGTAAACCTTGTCCAACAAGAGAATGAAGTAATGGTCAAAGTGACTGCCCACGAATTCGGCACCGGCCAATATAAAAAAAAAGGAGACATCAGCATCAAAGTAAGTTTGCCACATTTTTTTTATTATAAATGTCAAAGAAGATAACTGTTTTTTTTTTTCATAAATTCACTACCCTTTCTTTAAATCGTAAATATAGAAATAATTCCACAATATCACCTAGTGAATAATAATTTTTTTATATAACGTTTGGCGTGATATTATTTTCATGGAAAAATGCATCTTTTTTTGTTAGATCTTGTGTTTCGTTTACGTATAAATATGGGTTACATTTTCGGGTAAGTTTATTTATTCCTTCTTTGACCGCTTCACAATTCTTCACAAAAAATTTAGCTTTTGATCTTTGGGATTTTTACGAAAGTGAAATTAGTCACGAAAATAATTATATAACACAGTCTCAGATTTATTTTACGTCTGTATCCTTTTTTCTTTTGTACACATTTTGCAACTAATTGTAGTTGAATTGTCAACAGTGGCGGCCGGTCAATGTGGCATTGGTCTGCCCCTGTCGCACCCCCCCCTTGCTACGCTACTGTATCGATGTTTCCTATTCATTGAGTTCATGATAATTTCATCAATGTCTTTGTCTTTAAAGGAACCCATTTTACGAAGCATATTCTGATATGAAAATAAAAAAAACTTAAAATCAAGTTAAAATACGATAAGATACGATACAATCACGTCAAAAGACAAAATTGGCACAAAAAAATATTCATTATCACTTTATAATACGGTAAGTCACAGCGAAAATAAGTTCGGACAATTGACAAGCATTTCAAATCACTTAATACGGTGAGAAAAACTAAAAAAACCACAGTATAACACAGTATAATCCAGTCTAAAATATTAACAATTTTACGCGCGTAATTCTAGAGTTTGCGATGTATGGATCTGTCACGAAAGTCCGTTATGACGTCACGCGGCAACCTGTCAAAAACTAAAAACTTTATTTCTACCTTTCTTAAAACTGAAATCTATTTTTAAATGGTGTAGAAATGCGTTTAAGTGTCCACAAAAAGTACGTCGACACTCCTCTAGCGAAAGATTTCGCCGACGTACATGTACGCCCACACTCCTCTAAAGGTTAATACGGTCAGAATAAAATTACTATACGGTCAGAATAAAATCTATTATAAGGTCAGATTTTCATAAACATTATGATCAGAATAAAAAAAAATACAGAAATTATTAATCCTTTGATTACGAGACGTCGATTTTTCAACACTGAAAAAATTACTGCACATTCGAGATATTTTTTTTTTTTTCTAAATTTCGAATTCCTGCTGTTACATTGTGCTCAAATATGCAGTACTTATTCAAAATTAAAAAAAAATATCTGATTATATATTTTTTTAATTTCAAATAATTACTGCATATTCGACATTTTTTATAAATATTATATAAAAATATACAGATAATATTTTTAAAAAATGTCGAATAAGTCTTGCATATTTGGGCACATTGTATTTATTCCCTAAATTCACAGCAGTAATTCGAAATAATAATTTAAATATATCTGAACCGATTCCTCGGCGAAATTTTCATCATCCTCTTAGGCTTAACTTTTAAATTAAAAATTGCCCGTATCTTATTTTTAATGTCATCATTTAATTTCATCGTGTCATTTGCTAATGTTTCATGTGAATGTTCTTCTTCTGTTTTAAATACAATAATATCAGGTTTATCAATGCAGTATAAAATATATAGTCCAGTATAACATTGCTGCCCTCTTCTTTTTACAGTGTCACAGCGATAATAATACTTTTCCCCGTCGTAAAGAAGATTTGTTAACCGTCGCCAAAAGATGGGAACTAGTATATTATTGTCTCTGATGGTAACTGTCAATTCATCCTTCGCAATACTAGTGATTTATTTTGAATGTGACCGTGGCGCTAGTAGCAACGCTCGCCCATTGGACGATTTGCCGGAAACGATTTCACTTTTCAGTTTTGCACCAATAGCATCGCAATACGATGACATCATTATCATCAAAAAAATTCTGACCAGTTGTCAAAATAAATATGACCAATGTCATTTAAATTCCGACCACTTAATATATATTCTGACCATAAATTATTTATTCTGCCCTCTGTTATTCTGACCGATACATTATGACAATGTAATATAAATTCTGACCAATGTATTAAAAATTCTGACCGTTTAAATACGAGCCTTTGTTTACGTCTTGCGTTCCGTTAGCCAGCATATATACGTTTTAAATTTATTTAATGATTTATTCAACCCAACTCCGGGAGCTGAATTTCACTTTTTTTATACACAAACCTTGAGAAAAAGCCTTAATTGAAGGCGGGAGAAACTATTTCATGTCTAAAAATAATAAAATGCTTCTTGCTTGGAAAGAAAAACGAATTGTTACCATGTAAACAAATAATGATAATATTGTAAAAAGAGCCGGCTGCGTGGTAAGTGGTCAATGTTCGAATCCCAGATAGCTATAAATTTTATAAGCTGTCAGTACTGGGACAATAATTAATTTTATACAATCGATTTATGGATTTCTGTTTGGAGACATAAACGTATGTCTTAAATTCTTACCTATCATATCATACAAAACGGAGTGAGAGCGATTAGCTTGAGTGTGTTCAAATAAAAAACAATGAAAAGGAACATTGTATTTTTGTAAAACTTATGGCAACGTTATTTATATGAAAAACTTTCAGAAACATCGAGTATTTCTAAACATCAATATTGTTATCTATTCTAACCTCTTGGGATGAGCTTACACTGTTTCCAACATTGAGTTTGAGGAAGTAATCAATAAAAAACAAAATTTTAACCAATAATAGCAAACTGTAGGTAATAAATTTTTTAAGAAGGACTGCCAGCATAATGCGATTGGGTACGAATGTCGGTACGTTGTAAAATTAATTACCCCAAAGACGGCCGATGTCTGTCCTTGGAACCTAACACAATACGGTGATCGTAAGAACGTTCATGCTAAAATATTGCTAAAGTAAATTGATAATAAAACCCCATTTTTTTCAAAATATCGCCTTAAATAATACAAGAATGGTTTATTTTACAATCCGCGATAGCTTAGTGAATATTTTAGCTCAAATTAATGGAATTCAATTACATTTTCGAAGAAAATTATCCCAAATATGATACGCGTTATTATGGTCACCATTGGAGCTACACAGATTGTCTCAAAAATACGTTTGACTTTTTGTTCAAAACTGTCTTAAATTTGCTGGTAATATGAGTAAATCTGGACCCAGAGTAGTCTATTGGTATTGAGTAAATCTAGTGAGAGTGCAAAGTGTTAAAGCCAACAATGAGTTATTCTTGAGTCAGCCTCTTTAGTCCTGTGGTAAGAGCTTTACAGTAGCAATCAGGTGGGTCATGTCCCGACAAGGTCAATGCTCCTGAACTCGAGTGATCCGAGTTGATCTCATCTGTCTAAAATTTTCAAAATATCTAGTGTCTTAGTTGATTGCTGTAATGCCAGATGTTTATTTTTACTATATATTAATGGCAATTCAGTCTGTGTATTGTCTGTAATTTGAAAAAATATAAAAAATGCAGAAAAAAATGAAAACAATACTTCATAGTCAAGCTATAGTGGTCTTGGTATCAAAACTCTTAATATCCATTTTTGAGATAAGTATGCCAAAAATTATAAAAGTATCAATTATTTCTCTTCTTTGGCCATGTTCGCTCCCTATGTGGAGCATATGGCTGCCACGCGGCACCTCCATGTTTCATTGTCTCCCGCCAATAGCTTTGCTTCCTCCCATGACATGCCAGCATCCCTCAGTTCCGCCGAGTACATCCTATGGATAGTACCCGACGGACGTCCAGGACGCCGGAATCCCACCGGTCGAAAGAAGAGGCAGGCAGGATTGAGGCTTTTCGGGGGCATACGCTGCATGTGACCCAGCCAGTTCCAACTTCTCTCCATAACCACTGACGTGACGGGATGCTGTCTTGTACGCTCCCTTATCTCTGAATTCCTTACAAAATCAAACCACCTCACCCCCATTATCCGACGCAAGCATCTGTTCTCGAAGCTCAGTATACGGTTTTTCTGAGCCTTCGTCAGGTGCCATGATTCGCAACCGTAAAGCATTACCAGCAGAATGCAAGCGTTGAACAAGTGGCATTTGGTTTTAATCGAGTACAGCTGCGTGTCCCAGACAGTCCGCATTGAGTTGAATGTGGCTCCAGCCATTCCTAAACGAATGGCGAGCTCGTTTTTTGTACTACCGTCTTCGGGGATATGTACGCCGAGGTATCTGAAGCTGTCAACCCTCTCGATGGTCTGTCCCGTGCTGGTAAGGGTCCTATCAGAGTCATGACAGGTTTGGTTACACATCACATTGGTCTTACTAGTATTAATTTTTAGACCAATGCAACCTGAGTTAGTTCCTAACCCATCAATAGTCTCCTGGATGCCCTCAATGGATTTATCGAATATTACAGCATCATCGGCATATTCAAGGTCACACAGCTTCAGACCGGTACCAACAGCTACACCTCGATCAGGCGGAATTGACCTGCGAAGTATGAAGTCAAAGATAATAATAAATAGTAACGGTGCAAGAACGCACCCCTGTCTCACTCCGGTTGTGACCCCGAACCATTCGGTATTTGAATCACCGATTCTCACACAACATGCACTATTCTCATGTAGGGATTTGATAATGGCCACAATCTTTGGCGGAATCCCGTAGGCATCCAGTATCCTCCACAAAGAGGGTCTGTGCGGACTATCAAATGCCTTCTCATAGTCGACGAAACAACAAGTAAGAGCACTGTTAAATTCATTGCTCTGCTGGAGAAGACATCGAAGATTGTGTATTTGGTCCGCACACTATCTTCCAGGGAGGAAGCCCGCTTGATTTTTCCTAAGTATTTTCATAATGGGACCTCTTATTCTCGCCAAGAGAATGTGTGCCATTACCTTCCCAGGAATACTGAGAAGAGTTATGCCTCGGTAATTGTTACAGCTGAGGGGATCACCTTTTTTGTGGAGTGCTAGCACCTCACCGTCCACCCAGTCCCTAGGACAACGCTCACCGTCCCACACCCTGGCCATCAGGTGATAGAGAGGATGTAGAATGGCGTTAAGACCACATTTCATAAATTCCGAATGTATTCCGTCTCCACCCGGTGCTTTGCCGTTTTTAAGCCTCTTCACTGCCAAGATGATTTCGGCATGTGTGGGCGTACGGTCTGAAATACGGGACACTCGGGGGAGGTCCATAGATGTAGCCTCTTCAGTTGCGTCAAAAGGGTCCTGGGGGGGCGGTCGGTTCAGCACCTCGCAGAAATGATCCTTCCTTGAAAGTATCAATACATATATCAAAAAATAGTTGGGTATTAAAATTTAAATTTGAATCGTTCAAACTATGTACATTCTCACAAATTTTGTCACTAACGACCCGGGTTTCGCCTTTCGGCATCTTCAGGCATTCAAGTGCACGGATGAACTTGAACTGACGCTTAGCAAATAAAAGTTTCGTGTTTATATAAGGTACAAATGCATCACTGAGTCCAAAGCCATTGCTGGCGAAAAGGATGAGCCCATGGGAATGCCAACAGATTTGTGTAGTGAGCAGTTTCAAGAATTATATAATTTGTCGGCAAAGGTTTTATGATTATATGATTTTATGGTTATATAGGGTATAGAAGAGGAGATGTGGGAAAGTTTGATATTTCGTTTAAAATCGGAAGACTTTGCAACTGTGCTTTGTTGATTTCTAAAATTTCTTGGAAAAAGAGCTTACGACTGTCCGTATTTGGGTGTAACATTTTTATCCCTTGTTCCTGATTGAACACGTTTCCTTCCGAAATTAAGTGATTAGCAAAAGTAGACGTGTCTTTTTTCAATCTAAAGGCTGCCATATGTTCTAAAACTCGGATGTTCAATGTTCTTTCTGTTTTGCCGATATAAAACTTTGTACAACAAGAGCATTGCAATCTATAAATCCCGGATTTAATAAGTAATGTATTTTATCTTTATTATTAATTAATAATTTGCCTAAAGAGTTTTTACAGTATACATAACCATAAAATCATATAATCATAAAACCTTTGCCGACAAACAAATTATATAATTCTTGAAACTGCTCACTACACAAATCTGTTGGCATTCCCATGGGCTCATCCTTTTCGCCAGCAATGGCTTTGGACTCAGTGATGCATTTGTACCTTATATAAACACGAAACTTTTATTTGCTAAGCGTCAGTTCAAGTTCATCCGTGCACTTGAATGCCTGAAGATGTCGAAAGGCGAAACCCGGGTCGTTAGTGACAAAATTTGTGAGAATGTACATAGTTTGAACGATTCAAATTTAATATTGAAATTCCACCAAGCACCTTCAGTCGAAATCTTAAATTATTAAAATTTACTTTAAACACTGTCAGAACCACTGCCAACGATCACTATCGATGTCTACACTCACATTTTTAAATTAATAATATGACATGGCTAGAAAGAACCAATCGGGGATCAGTATTTTTCATGGTCTAATACACGGGTTTCCAACCTGGGGTTCCGAAGGGTTTTCTGGGGGGTCGCCAACTTTTTTCGATTTTGGATTTGAACAACAAAAAGAGTTTCGGAGACAATCCGGGGAAAAAGTATAGCAAATGGAGGATTTGAAATTCCTCGGGGGGGTCGCCTAGTCACATGGTTTTTATAAAGAGGGGTCGCCACTCGAAAAAGGTTGGGAACCTATGTTCTAATAGTATATTTTGCATCTGAGAAACTGCTATTTTTATCTAAAATATAAATTCATGTAAATTTATATAAAAAGGCCCCCCGTGTATTGCATATTTGAAGTTCACAAGTTTTCATACATGTTACATGTATAAAATATCTGATCCTTCTAATCCAAGTTTCGTAGACTCATTTTAATTGGATGATGGATATTAAAAACTATTTATATTCTTAAAACATATAAGAAATAAATAACTGTATCATTGTGCCATAGCAAATATCTTTTCAGATTAAAACTTAGTTGTTGGGAAACGCATTACTAGTGGAAACGGACAAAAATTTACAAAGATCATTAGCCAAATTAAGTTAAAATTGCTTTGCTTAACTAGTAGTCTGTTTCACTTAAGTTACATTTCCATTTATTTCCCGGAATATGTGACTGAAATATTCAAAATTTAATGAAAATCATGTACAGTTTTAGGTAAATTGGGGTCTCTTACAGCTATTTTACTTGCTTTAATGGTTGTACCCAACCGAACCTTCCAATAAATTTATTAAATTGAAAGAGTTCTATAAATAACCCAGAAATACAAACTAAATCTGTATTTTCCTCAAATTTATATATTTTTTTATATCATAACTGATTGCAGAGTGATTCAACAGAAAGAACTTTATGCTCTACCTTAAAATGAAGCAACATACTTATAGGATTTGTTTTGTCAGATTTGAGTTGTGAATCATTTGGACTTTGATGGTGAATAATAAATAATCATATTGTTCCTGTTTTATGTCAGCATATTTTTCTGCCAATCCTAACATGTGACATGCATGTGATGATTTTCACATGGTTTTTTTTTGTCAAGTATGAGTTATCATTTTTCCAAAATTACCAATCTGTGAATGTATTTATTTTTGCTCACCATGTCGGTGGTATTCGCTTAATTACTTACAAAGCAATAGCTTTATGAAAAAATTTCAGTGTATTATTAAATTATAAAAGACATTAACATCCATTATGTTTTCAGCCTACCTGTCCCACTCACCCTATCCGATCATGTAAATGAGATGTAGAGAAGGTGATGAGTTAAATACTTGTCCTTTCCGATACCCACCTTTATATCCTACCCCTTCGTAAAAAATACAGGCATATAAGACATACAACAAATTTTAGTTTAAAAAAACCAAATGCTCCATTACACGCCTGTTTTAAATTTAAAAGTGTTATCCATCTAACATTTTTCAAAACCTCATTTGATGCAAATAAAGCAAAATTTTTGGTCATAGAGCCCATTTTTGATCCAAGGTTTTTCAAGGTTTTTTGGTTTCAATGATTTTGCTGCAAAACTAAATTATCTCCAAGACTCAGTTTTTCGATAAATTTACAAACAATGCCTTTATTGACAGCATTTTTTTTATTTATCTCGCGTAGACGTCTTAGCCTGATCAAACGTGAATATTGACACTAATTTATCATGTTGATTTCACTTATTAAGTACATAATTTATAATGACAACATTAACGGGCTGTATTATTTATCTAATGGCCGGTTCATGGATGATGTATAATACAAATTATCAATTTTTCATTGTCTCGCATACTTAAGCAAAATTAGTATTAAATTGGTGTTGACGGTGCCAGCGACAGACATTTGGCCACTCTGGACAAGATTGTATTTTTCCGCACTACTTATAAATTTGGCCAGCTCTCCAGTTTTACCGCTACAGGCCTGTACGTAGTACAGACACTGGTTGTTGATGTGCTGTGTTGATCACTTTTAGGGTGTTCACTGTCAATAGTTAGTGGAAAGGCATTATATTAACACTCTATAAGCGGGCTTTACTAATAACTCGCTGGTACGTACAGTGGGCGAAAATCAACGGCAGAATTTTTTTTTTTTTTTTTACAATAATCACTATCTTCCAAACCAGGGGTTATTTTTTTAATGAATTTTTGAATGCATACTTACCACATGTAGCTGCTTACTTCTGCATTTGTTTTTCAACAAATAATTTAAGGTTAAATCTTCACCGGAATATTCAGATAAATTATCGGCGAATATTTCGTCACTTTCGTAAATGTCTGGTTTTAAGGTTTAAAAAATATGTAAACACAACCAATTATAAAGTTGTATTTCAAAACAAAAATTCCAATACCGATTTTCAATTTAAATCGAGGTGGATTTTAGAAATTTGATCCACACGTGCTATGTTTTTTCGACACGCACATGTGACACAACGGGCGATACATAATACAAGTGCATTTTGATGACTTACCAAGTCTCGCTTTTTTGTTCACTAAACAGAAGGGTAACCTAGTGTTAGAGGGAAAGCAAGTATATTTTTGGTATCGTCATAAGAATTAATATTTACATTCCTAAATCAAACGACCAATTATGTTTTAAAGACTTCATTCATAATAGCTGAGGTGTCGTCTTTTCAGCTCACACACTAAAAGAAATTTAAATGCAAGAAAAAGACAGACATACGTATTTAAACTCACGGTCCCTTTACCATGACTAATTATCAAAACCAATAACACTACACACAAAACCTTATATAAAAAATGTGCAAAAGTATGTCAGTGATTCATACAATTTGTTTTTGTTAGTGGATGAGTAGCTGTGAATGTCCTCAAGAGATTGGTGTATAATAATCATATGAAATAGTCAAGTAGATATACCTAATCCAGCTTTAAAGCGGATCCGGCGCAAAAGGTAGAACTAGCTTTCCCGCCGTTAAGCAGCAGTCGAGCGACCGGGTAGAACTACCTTTCCCGCTCAATGTGTGTTAAGAAAAAACACAATATTTCTTTGTACTTAATTTCCACTTTAATTTATCAAGATCGGTTTCGCTCATGGCGAGCATTGTCAACAGATAAGAAATAAAATTTAACAGTACTATTTATACAAAAACAAATTTAAATGAAAAGGTGTAATAAACAATTGGCGTTGAAAAGAATTTACAAATTACAGTAGAAATTATCAATAATTGACTCTAAAATCACACAAATATTTTTTTTTAACACCTCTAACATTTTTTTATTTAAAAAAAAACAGGAAATATTTTATTCAAATTGAAATCGCTCAAATTTTGTACATTTTCATGTCTGTCACTGATAAAGTTTTCAGAATCTTTTGGCATTCAAGTGCACGGGTGCACTTGAACTGATATTGAACCGGGTCATTAGTGACAAAACACATGGAAATATTTAAACAATTCAAATTTGATATTGAATTCCCTTAAGCACCGGTTGAAATCCTAAATTTCAGTTTCCCAATCGTTTCATTCATATCCCAATGTTTATACTCGTGAAAATGAAACTGTCAACTGTTACGAAACATCAGGTGTCTTTGCAAAACAATATTTCGACACTTACGTAAAAGATTGGAACTGCTACTTAGAGTTTAATTACCATTATTGAATAATTTTAATAGATGCATGTTTTAGCAAAATAAAAACTTAAAAATAACATTTTATTTTCAAGTTATTAACGGATGTACCTGACATCTATTTAAAAAAATCAATTATGTCAATCGTAACATTTAATGGCTCTACTGAAAAGTTGCCAATTTGTTTATAGGAAATGTTGATTTATTTAATAAAACTTCCCTTTGTTTTTTTATACAATCCTGCATTATGATACCTTACTTCTAACTTACGCTAACCGCTCCGCCATAGGACCCGACAAATTTTTTAATCTGAGCGAAATTAAATTGAACATATTTTTAAGTTTATCTTCATGTTTTTATACAAAATCAATGAATGATAATAAATACAGCAGAGGACTCCTTTGCATTAATATAGGTTCAATTTATGTAGCCTTCAGTCTTAAATAATAGCTAGAAATGAAACTAGTCAGCAAAATTAAAAGGCCCAATTTCCTGGCAATTGCTGGCAGTCTGCCGAACTTGAATTTTCACTTGTTTCAAAAATAATGCTCTAACATTCATTTTGCTGAATCAATTGTTTTCAGCTTGACATATACCCCTACACGGCGTACGCATTTGATCTGCCCCATCTGAAGCATTCGTCTAACACAACCTTGATTGACGTAGTTTTTGAGAACATGACTACAACCACCCAATTCAACAATTCGAGGTTTTGCATAGAAATGTTGCTCGTTAGCACAGAAAAAAACAACGACACAATCAATATCAACATGCGAATGGGCTTAGACGATGAACACACGCCTGGAATATTTGAGGTAGGTAATGCTTTCTGCGATAACTCCTACAGAATCAATGAAAAAATTCAACTGCAACAAGCGGTATGCGTTCATCAAGAATCAAAAAATTACATCGCATTATTTTACCGTTTACAACTCCCTCGTTTGTCACGTGATGCTATTTCGATATGCGATGTAAATAAATTTCGCTCGTCAAACTAGTAAATATTTTCAGCAAATACTGACATACTTTCAACATTATCTTGACAAGTTCAAAAGTTTATCTTCAACGTGCTGCATCAAGCAATTTTGTTTCGTAATAATGGGGTATTTGAACCGTTACGAATGCAAAATATGATAACGGTTGTCAATATACAATGGAAAAAACACATTTTGCCCCAAATTCAATCCACCCTTTGTTCTGTGAAGCAGAATTTCTTTCTCTCCTTCTCTTCTGATGATGTTTTACATTAAACTGTTGACGATATATTTATCAGGTAGAAACACAAAAACGTATCTACAAATCTGTAGGTTTTCAGGTATGAAGATTTACAAGGTTTTTAGAGATTAAGGGAGTATTCTAGTGAAGAGGCACGAATTTTGAGTGTTTTTTCGAGCTCTGTTAAAAATAAACAAAGAAATTCCATGTGTCCATTTTCTTACCATACGTTCATTTATATTTTAAAAATATATGAAAAATTTAAAAAAATAAATAAATTCAAAACTCGAAAAGCTGGTAAAGGGAGGGGTCCAAAAAAAAAGATGGTGTCCTCACGTACACGATTCCAACCTTTCTGGTCATTTGAAAAAAAACAATGGGTTCTTAATAAACAAAAATGTCGCTAGAGCCCCTACCTCGAAGAAGTAAAAAAAAATTTTTTTCAGAAAATGGCAGCCGTTTGAAAAAAAAAATAGAATTTTTACGTTTTTTTTAAGTTTAAAATTTTTTACTTAAATCTGCTACGGGCTCTATAAAAATGTTATAGAAGGTTCACACAAAATTTCAAATAAATCGGTTTGGTAGAACTTGAGATATTATGTACGTCAGCTTGAAAAAAGTAGTTTCGAGAAAAACGCGTTTAAAGTTTTGATCTATTCCGGTTGGACCAGCTTAGTTGCTGCGTCACCAAAATCGCTGTAACTCAGTCAATAATTAAATTTTTGAAAAATCCCTTTGAGGACATACTCTCAAATGTCTAAACTTAAGAAAAATATAAAAAAAAAAGAATTGACTTTTTCAAATTTCTACACTAGAATTACTGCCTTAATAAAAACTGAAACAATAATGAAATAAAAAAAAATGCACACATGCGTTTGTCGGTTTCTAGTCTGTCTATTATTAATACTATTGTTAAATGTTTGCAGATCGTTGAAATGATAACGCCAGAGACAGCGAAAAATTCTGACGGAGGCTTTATTCAATATCGCCCTGTGTCATACACGTCATCATTGAGAGCTGTGTCTACTTCAACAAATGTTAATACTGGCGCCATGTCTTTGGCAGCGGTCTCTCCGAACAGCACCGCACAAATATTCTACAGTGAATTAGATAATTTTCATCTTCTGGTAGAAAAAGTTATCATATGCCTGGGAGGAAAAGGAGACGGATTTTACAAAAAATCCCACTACAGTATATGGTAAAACTCCAGATTTTCACTGTAATCTTTTGAAATTTAATCAATCCTCGATATATATTATAATGGGTTTGAACATTGAACAAGAAATAAAAAAATACATTAATTTCAATGTCATTCCAGATTATTTTTCATTATAATGTAGTTTTAATACAGTGTTATATCCTACATACGATTTCAGAGATATTCAGATGGAATCAACTTTCCGTCTTTTTTATGAAAAACTTTTTATGTCCAGGTCTTTCACAATGGGCTATGGCTTGCCACCTGCAGAAGGATTTTCACTGTTTGTCATTCTCCTCATCAGTATTGGACTTGGAATTCCATTCGTTCTAATGGTGATCGGAGGAGTTTACGTTTGCCTCAAGAGGAGGAGGAAGTTGGATAATCAACCTGAAATTCTCATCGAGGATTGAATCTCAACTGAAAAGCCTTATTGAATATCATTCGTACCTTTTATAGTCATTCAAATGTTGCCTTGATTTTATAGATTTCGAGACTGTGTGTAAGCTTTCGCGAAAGGGCGATCAATAGTTATCGTTTGTTATTATCTATAATCTGAATTATCTCTTTTGACTATCGTCTTTCATTTAAAATGTTATAGCCAGTAAATCACAATAATGAATCTTTGGAAGTTTTTGAATGTTATATTATGTTCCCATACTGAATGTAGAATTATTTATTTAGAAAGAGATGAACAAAATTCCTAGTATTTTTATGATTATTTAATGACAAAAGGAAGCCTTTAGTATATTTGCCAATTAATATTTATTAGAATAATGATATTTTGATCAATGTTTATTAGGAATTTCTTATATTATATAAAGCCATTATCAAGTTTTAAAAATTCTTAAATTCGTTTTCTCTCTATTATTAATTTTTATCAAGAATGTTTAAATATTTTATGGATTTAAGCATGAATGACCAACAATAGAATGTTTTAACGATTTTCAAATTTGTCCATCAAATTGAAGTTTTAATTTACTATAAACAATTATTAAATTCTTATTAAAGTATTATGCAATTACGACTTGTATAGTTTATTTTCATACAAAAATAATATGAATAATATTCAAATGCTTCTATATAATAAATTTGATCTCCAGTAGCTACCGAGAAATGAAAGTTGAGTCATTTACCAAATTTAAAAGAGAATCCTACATAACTGCCTTCCGATACTGCATGTGATGTAATTTTGTACTGTTATTGTTTTAAATTTATCTGTGAACCTCTATTAACCCTTAAAGTAGTGTGCTGCTTCATTAAATTTGGTTTTCTGTATGTTTTGATTATTTTTACTATTTACCAAAAAAATGCATACGGGTCAATCTGTGAAGAATATTACTTAGCCCTTTTAATGCTGGACGATTTTGCTATGCCTATGCTAAAATAGCCAAGTGTTTTTTATAGAAAAAATCATCTTTTACAATTTTTCAAAAAAAGTATTGAAAAGCATTTTTTAGGAACTTAAAAAAAAATACTTGTATTCTCTATGATCTATGGAAATACTATTCAGAGATTATTATCTGCATTTTACAAACATGATACAACAATAAAAAATACTAACGTTGAATAAAGGAAATTTAAAACAAATAAAACTATGTTCCCCTTAAAAAAACAGTTTAAAACATATTGATTTTGAAAAACATTTTATGTCATTATGTAGTAAAATCTATTAGTAGTCATTGAATTAAAAAAAAGGATATATTTTATTATTTTACAAAGCACCAAGTTTTTTCGCATAATTGCACGCAAGTGAAAAAGTGAGTTTATCTATAATGTCACGTTACATTGCGAAAAGATTGATATGGGCCGATGGGATAGATTGATATGCCGGGCCGAAAAATCAGCCCGACGCACTTTACGCATCTGTTAAATAACTCACATAATAAAAATAAAAATTTAATAGGTATAAATTTGGTATAAGAAGCGCCTTTTTTGCATAGGTAAGAAAGGGGCCGATTTTTCGGCCCTCCAGCATTAAAAGGGTTAATATTTCAAATATGTTTAAAGAAGTTTGAAACGCATAGTAAAAAGTGTGAATGAACTAATCTTTCGAACTTTCTAGAAGCTATTACTTCCAATTCGGATCTAGATCGTAATTGCGTTCATGTTCTGTACTAACTGACGCTGGCAAACGAACCGAAATGGAATTTTACGCTCTATATCACGGGTTCCCAACCTGGGGGTCGCCAACTTTCCCCGGTGAGCTAAAAAAAAAAAAGTAGTTTCGGTGACATTCCGGAGAAAAGGTATAGCAAATCAAGGATGTCAAATTCCTCGGGGAGTCGCCTAGTCACAGCTTTTATAAAAAGAGGTCGCCACCCGAAAAAGGTTGAGAACCTATGCTCTATATTATATGGCTATCAATTTTTTTTAACCTCATTACAAATAATAAAAATAATATGACTGGCAAAAATCATTAATGTAATTGTATCTGAATTAATAATAATTCAATGAAGAATATGAAAATGGCAATAGATAATAGATGACAAAATATTTGACTGTAAAGTTTGACGTAGTTAAATTATACAATTGCTATGTTATTACATCAATATCAACATCGTTTTGTTAACACTGTTTACTGTTCCTACTATTTTTATACTCTATTCTGATGCTGATGATATTTTCTTTAATCCTGGATTTTATTTACATTTAAATATTTTTGAATACGCCCAGTTGAATATGTGTAGTTGAAATGAAGAAAATTGTAGCTTTAAGAAAAATAGCTTCAATATTAGTCAAATTATGCTGTATTTTTTATAGGTCTATTATGAGGCCTTTATAAATGTGATTTTTGATTTTGAATATGTACTTGCTATGTATAAGAAAATTTGTGCTAATATAATCAATGTATTATGTATTGGCATTCTGTTGATTATATTTTAACATGCTAGGATTAAATGACTATCATAAAATTTCAGGTGTATTAGAATTATTTTTTGTTAAGGTTTCAATGAAACATTGTATGTATTCCAATATGAGAGAAAGCCAATAATTAAACTAATATATAATATATTTAACTGAAAATTTTGAATACTTCAAGCAATACATAGCATCCCATAACATTATTTTTTAAGATTTTCACCGTCAGTAATTAATTATTGGTGGAAAGGCTATTTAAAAAAATAAAACAAAAAAAAGAGCATTTTCATCTGAAAACAAATATATAATTTGTAAATTTCTATCAAGAGGTCGTAAACATTTAAATTTCATTTATTAATAATTTACAAATTCTTTTACTAATTTGCTTTGTATACCTTGCCATTAGTCCAGTGGTATCCAAACTTTATGTTACTACGCCTACCTATGAAAAAATATCTTCGTGCCTCCCATTTAAACTGAATTATTTTAAACTGTTCGCATCTCCCAGTTTAGAAATTGCTACATCAGTCATAAATCATATAATTTAAATAATCCTGATAAATTAATAAATCATCAGTTAAAAATTCTCACATCGAACGAACCTTGTCCTGATCATTATAATTTTTTTTTGTTTAACAGTTGAATTTTGGCAAAGTTCACTAACAAAGAACAACATATTCCATTTTTAAATAATTAATACTTGTACTTAACATTATGTGTAGTAGAAGTAACCAGTACCTGGGGTCTCCAATCCCGAGATCCCGTCCAATTTTGCGATCCCGAAATTCCGGGATTGGTATGGTCACGATCCCGGGATTTCGGGATTGAGAAATTTTTAGCAAATCCCGAAAATTTATAGAATTTTGGATTTGGAAGAGCTAAAAAGAAAAAACGAGTCACGGAGATATTATAGGGGAAAAGTATAAGGAATTGAGGATTTCAAATTCCTCCATGAGCTAAAAAAAAAAACAAGTCACCAGAACTTTTCTCAAGTTATACACGATTTCACGTTGATTGCCCAATCCCAGAATCCCGGGATTGAAAATTAGTCAATCCCGGGATCACAAAAAGTCTCCGGGATTGGATACCCTCATGTAAATTATTTACATTCAACATGTCTTAACGAGTGATTAACAATCGGTGATTGCTTTACTCGTTAGTTCACTGTAGACACACAAATATAAAATTTAAGGCTTGCACAAAAAACATGAATTTTTATAAGGGAAAAGGCAGATTATATTATTGATGTTATGTTTCCGTATCCTTTGATTACACCTTCTGATATTTACCCGATATGTAATATATATTTATAGTTCTGTAAACTTTTGTTTTTATCCAATAAAAATGTATTGAAAAATTATAGTAGCACAGATATTAGTGCAATCATTTTTTTTTGTATTAAGATCAGATCTATCCTCTAAGCCAGTGTTTCTCAACCGGGGTCCACAGCGTGATCCGAGGGAGTCACAGAGAAAATATCAGTTATGGGGAGGCACAGCAGAGTTTAGGGGGTCACAGGCAGTATAATTAAAATAAATCTCCTATCGCGATACTCTTTATCACTGGCAGACGTAAGTTTTTAAAGCTAAAAAATAAATAAAAAGGTCTCACATTTGTGCGTAATTGTACAATCGGTCAATTCGCAACTTTTTCTGAGGATGGAGCTGAAAAAAAAGTCTCACATTCATAAATATCTGTGTAAATCGTGAACTCGATCTTTTTCAGAAGATGGAGCTAAAAACAAAAAAAAGATAAGGTATTGGAACCAAGTTTTGAGGAATTTCACTTCTAAGCACATCTCTGGCAAAAGTTTGAAGACGAAGCATGTTTTTGTTTTTCTCAATATTTTTTAATTTCATTCTTCCTCACGTCTCGAAAACTTATTAGTACGGGTAAGAGGGTTACGGAAAAATATGAGACTCGAAAAGAGGCCACGGGCTCAAAAAGGTTGAGAAATTATGCTAGGTCACATGCTGTTCATTTGGACAAATTTCAAAATTCTTGGAAGAGCTAAAAAAAAGTGTCCCACGCTGGTAAATTTAAGAAATTGCAAATTCCTGGGTTTTTGAAATACATATTTTTATGGGAAGACAAAACAATGGTACAAGGGCACAGAAAAATAAAGACACTCAAAAGGGGGCACGAGCTCAAAACGTTTGAGGAAAAACTGCTCTAAACTGCAGATTTATGGCTACGTGATGGAATTATTTCTGTATAATTACGATTTTCTACCACTTTACTGATCCTAAAAACAGTGTAGTTAGAGTGATTAAGTAATAACTAGTTCAAAAAAGAGGTTGTGCAACAGACAGTTCTCATACTTAACTTTTGTCGAAACAAGTTTCCACTGGGGGTCCATTGTGTTCCACATTGGGAGCAGACATGATAAAAAGTTAATATTTGACTCAAAATAAACAATTTCAAATAGTTACAAATTTGTGATGTTATAAAACAAATGTGGTCATCTCCAGTTACTGGCTTTTTTGATATTTTTGGTCGGTATGACTGCTCATTTATATCATAATATTTTAATAAATTACATGTCTTTTCTTATACAAAAATGTATAAGTATGTGATATTTTTCAAACCTAGTCATCTCCATCGAGTATTTACACAATTGTCTTGTTTGAAATAAATGTCTTATACAGTAACATATAAAAGGTAAATACAATTGAATTGTTGACAAAAAATATTAATTTAAAAATGTAAACTAAAAGATATTCATTGAAGAAATATCACGAAAAATTATTTTGGCACAACCGTTTCTTTTTACCTAGATATAAATATTGCAGTAATAATCAGAACTGGCCATCCTTACTACTGTCCATACACAATATGACACGGTGATATAAGGATGAGCATGACCATAAAGTCATGCGGTGTTTCTATACTTTTTTTAAAAAATATTTTTTTGACGAAAAAAAAGCTCTCGTCTCTGGAGGGTTAAAGTATGTGTTTACACGCTAGGCACGTCTTCAGCAACCAATGTGTTGATTCCTTAACCCTTTCACCCTCAGCACAGGATCAGTTACTCAGTGTAATATCAATGTATCCTAGATTATTTAACAGTGAATGAAGTATTACGTTCCATCACTCAAAGTCGAAATTTGCGGCTGGTCATTAGTACTACGAATTTTACTCACGTTGAACGATCAGCTTCTTGCACTCTAAGACACAACACATAGTCTTGTAATACTATAATATTAGAAGAGGAAGCATTTGCCATTCAAGGTTTTTTAGATATGGAATCTTGTGAAATTGGTGCGAGTTTTATAAACAATAAATTATAAAAATTAAAACAAATATTTTCAAAATAAATTTATTCTTATAAAGAACAACATTATTTGATTTATGTTTTATACGCACTATTGATTCCGAACTAATAAGTTGACAACTTTTGTTGCTCAATTTTTACAGGAGTTTCAACTGCTATCATAATTAAAATAAATTGCAACCCAATTGCAATAGTTAAACGTCTCCTAAGCTTGTAACATAAATAAAATGAGAACCATCATCATTAACATACTTAACAGGTATTTAAAACGGACATAATTCAGTCAGTTGTCAAAAGAAAATTTCAAGTATGACTCGTGAGTCGAGTCGTAGGTCAAATTTACCAATATTTTTTCAGTGGTATTATAAGCACAACCGAAAGTGGCTCAGTACATACTTAGACTATGGAAGAGCGTGTTGCTATCGATTATGAATTCATTGCTGAATCGATAACTTAACATAGTAAATAAGTCAAGCAATATTAATACATACGTCTGTTGAAAGTTCATATATTTCAAATCGTCGTCAACACGAAAAAAAAAGAGTTAAATATGACATTGCAGAGATTCAACTGTTCTACCGATTGCTATATACTCTTAATCAATTAAAATATTTATTAGCATCTCCTATTTATTATGACCACATCATAATAAAAATGTTATTATTTGTTTAAACTTTTAATTTGAGTTTGCGTTATATTTACATGACAAGCAATGTTCCCTCTAAGACGAGAGGTTAGCTGCGCGGACCGATCAAATATTAATTGAATAACTGTCTTGTAGTGCGCACCAACCCGGAAAGTGCGGGGGCTTCCCGACTGCTGCGCGGCCGCGTGAGCAGCTTAGAGGGAACGTTGTAGACATATGGTTGAAATGGTAAACAACGAGAATCTGCAAATCGTATTTTTGATGTTTTAAAAAATAATCAATAACTCTCAAAAATCATATTTTAGTGTCACATGAACAATTACATTTTTGATACATGGGTGGTATTTTCGCGTTGATGAAATACTTATAAGTATCATAGCACAAAGTTAGTTAGCTATGTACGGTTTGGGAAAAGTAAGGTCTGATCCCATAAATCAATGCTTGCAAATGTCAGACAGAAAAACTAAACACTGCTATGATTTTTAGATTGCTATTCATATTCAACGTTTACACCAGTCGGGAACTTTGAATTCTTCCATTACGACATGCTCTCCCAGATAGCTGCCCTGTCATATTTGAACTCCATCCACGATTTAGCCAAGAAGTTGTTGAAATTGCAAGAAATATCAGGTATATTTGTGTTTGTTTTTCCTGCAACCGTTGGATTAGGATGAATCGATTGGTTCGAAAGATTATTTCCAGAGAACAACTGTCTTTTAAAGTTGTTTTTCTTATCTTTCTTGTTTTGAAATGTGGCACTTTTAATGACTACATTCTGACTTTGGTTGTTTGCATCGTTGAGTGTCTGCTGATATTCAATAATTTCCGTTTGGAAACCTTGCGAAATACTCTTGTTTTTATTTTTAGCGGTGGACACCTCTATGTCGCCCATGGATTTATGACGCAATCGCTTCGAGTTGCTGGCACTCTTTTGAACACGTTCGGCAACCCAACGCTTCATTCTTTTCACAAACGGCACTACCATGAAAAATGCATTAGGACTGACTCCCATTTTAACTTTAGGTGTCATGTCTTTACGATTCGAAGGCAAATCAACAATAGGAAACCATTCGCACGCCTTAATCTCATTACGTGTTCTAAAATTTAAAAACACATTTCATTAATAAAACAATAATTACAAAAAAAATGTGTATTGCAAAATTGTATTTTATATCAATAATACATAAAGACGTAATTTGCATCTAAATACGATGACAGCCTATTACAATAAAACTTCCTACTCAGTGGCGTAACTAAAAAACAACGGGCCCATGCAACACATAAGGGCCCTTGGGCACAGGAGGCCTCAAACTTACATATATATAAATTTTCAAAAAAAAATAGAAAATTAAATGAATGATTTTTAAAAGTCCTGGCCAAACAAATAAACGGTGAGGGGCTTTTTCTTTTAATTTTCTAGTTATGCCACTGCTCCTACTGCATTGTTTTACTTTTCTCTCAGGTAAGGCTCGAATTTTGCAATTTTCGGCTTGCAAACTGTATGCAGCCAGACATGCGCAGCTTTATCAAATATCTGTAGCACAGAAAAGTTAAATGTCCAAGCTAAAGCGCAGATCTCGATTAGCTTTCACTTATAGCAGAAATAAAGTTTAGTCGTATCATTGATGTGACAGATCCTAAAAGTTTTTTTTATACGTAGATGATGGATGACTTACCTCGGTTGAAATTTAGTATGTTGTGGAATGTGGCCTATAATATACAGTCTGACTAGCTGGTCATGTATCACAGACTCGATAAAATCATTTTTAGCTATACGATTGCTTATATCAAAGCCAGTCTCTTCCAATACCTAAAACAAAAAATAAAATCAACAAGTTCTAGCGAGGACAATAAATAGAAGACACAAATTTTTGAGGTAGCTTGACTGTGTAAATATCATATGGAGTATAGAATACTGCCCATGTAGGGCCTTTAATGTAAAAGGGCATTTATATGTAAAAACTGCCAAATTGAGTCATGATAATTGTCAGTAAGATAATCTTGTATTTTAACAAAATTCTGAACCAAAAAATCAGTATAATTACAAACTACCAAGACAGAAGAATGCAGAAGCTATAATGATGGTCAATAAATTATAACGATAATATAAAGTTCAAACAATGTAACTGGAATCAGTTAAATTATTTGATTTACATTTCTGATATGCACATTCCAACAAGTTCTTTTTAAACAACAAACCTCTCTGCACGCGCAATGCCACGGTTCTTCATCTTGATTCACTTTTCCTTTTGGGAATCCCCAAGAAGCCTTTGTCCAAAATGACTGAACTAAAAGCACTTGTGACAAATCTTCATTGAGGAGGATGGCTCCATAAGTCGGAACAGACTGTTTGTATTCTCTCCAGTGATCTAGTACACTTTCCAAGTGTGGACTGTGTTTTTGGAGGGATGGAATATGCTGAAAAACAAATAATTGACCATTCGGTAAGACACCCTGCATATATTCAAACTACATATTTCTGTATTAAATTTAAGGTGAAGTAATATCTATTACCATTCTCATATTTTTATTTGATTCTTTTTATCAGATATAAATAGATAAAACACACATCAGTGATTTTTGGAAGTCAAAATATTTTTTATTATACTTTTGCGAATGAAAAAAATGGTAAAAAAAAAAAATTACTTCTTAAAATAATAAGTAATATTTTTCCTCCTAACCTTCCTAAACCTAACCTTCAAACGACCAATTAATTGCAGCTCGAGGTTACTGAAACAAAGACCAGTGTCACATGTAATGCCTACAAATGAGAACTAATACCACCACAAAAACAAAAACCAAAGACCACGCACCTGCAAACGCCCAGGGAAACCCAGGACGCTACACAGGAAAAGCAACATCAAAATACACCAGATGAAAGGGAAATTGGAGCTCGGCTCCACCAGCCCCAGAATTTGATGTATAGATATCAATCAGTGAGTGGAGCAACTTTTGTTTTTATAAGCTTTTTCTTAACTTGCTCTGTTAGTCGCCAAGACGTAACCCTGCTGTCGGGATTTTTGAAATGTCAAAATTTAACGCAAACGTCAGTAGTTTTGAAATGATCTCACGCCTTTACGAAAGCATTAATCGGTCTCAATACAATTTAATATTATAGCGCTATATTTCTATTATAAGATTATGCTTTAAAACGATAAGGTGTTATGGAATATAAGTGCAGGATATCGAATCTTTAACTGTCGATTGAACATCAAAAATGCGGTGACATGTGTCGATTAAATAGTTATCTGTTTTGCCAATTGAACATTACAAAATTCAAAAAATTCTAATCACTAATAGTTTGACCGAATTTTAGACGAGGGCAAATTCGACTTTAGGATAAACGGTATACATGTAATATCGATGCAGATTGGTAAGTATTTAAGAACAGAAACCAATAATGGAAAACTGTTTAGTTTTTGTTCATCGATGAGATTTCCATGGTTGGTTCCTTATGAAATGCTGTGCATAATCGACTCCCGATTTAGACAATTGAAGAACAGCGAAGAATTTTTTGGTGGTATCAACATATTACTATTTGGCGATTAAATGCAATTACCACCGGTAAGGGGTAATCAAGTATTCCAGCAAACAGATAGATTAGTGTCCGCAATTCATATATGGTGGAAGCTCAAGTTAGTTGAATGAACGAAAAACATGAGACAACAAGGTTGCACCATCTTTGCTAACATTTAAACAAGTGATGCACACAAGGATCGCGGGCCCCGTACGGCCCTTTTTAATTTTTGTGGTGGCCCTTAAATATTTTACTGAAACATATTTTTTTCACGTAAAACATTTATTTAATCAATGTAAGCAAGCTTTTTCTTCAATGAAGAAGAATAAGTCGGTTCATAAAAATAGGCTTACTGTTGAAAATTTGGATTTGACTGTGCTGCTTAATACTACAAATATTATGTCAAAAATAAAATTAGTTAAAAATGAACAAAGACCAAGATCGCATTATCCTTTGAATTACATATAAATGAAACATAAACATTTCACAATGAAACGATTTTTAATAAGCAAATACTCAATTCTTTTTTGCATGCCTTATTTTCTACTGTAGATAAGATGCAGGACAGTAGAGTTGATCATGCGATTGTATATATAGAATTAAAACTTTTTGCTGTTAGTCAAGCCTGTGTCGTCCTCAGAAGTCACTCGACGGATTTTTGTACGAAGTAACTAATCCGAAGTTTAGATTGTACTAAATTAAGTGAAAAGCACCGCGTAAAGCCGATGGTCTTGCCAAAATTAATAGATTACGTAATTTTCAGTTAAATAATAATAATGAATATGTAATATTAAGTAATACTATACTATGGATCCACTCATGAATTAGCCAAAATCTCAGACGCAGAGCTTTATGCGACCATTCCGAGCCCTAAGTAAAAATTCAAGTTGAAACGTCATGGGACTTTTAACACACTCAATGCGGACTTTAGTGGAGTATGCATTGTAGTATGCTGATTTTGTAATATTAATAATAATAATAATCTCGTTCGCAAATATCAGGACTGCATACCGGTCTCCGGATAATTTATGGTACTTAGGTCGCCTGCATAAAGGAGCGTTTACAATGCAAGATTTTTGTAAATAAATTAATTTCATGTTAGCTTTTTGATTTATATAATATTGTATACATAAATACATAGCAAACAATAGATACATTTATCAATATTAAAAAATAGCATACAATTACTTTCATTTACGTGAGTAAAATTACATCTTTTGTAAACATATATGTAAATTGAATATAACATAATAGTAAAAAATAGGTTAAAAAATAACTTGCACTAAGCAATATTATTGTATTAAACAATACTTAGCATATGTTGGTGATATAACCGAAAACATGGATCCAGACAAAAACCCGGTTCATTTGGATATTCCGGACAAAAAAAGAAAATAATACTTGCACCGTCTTTTGGTTTTTCTATCTGGTTATGTTTTGCAGAAAATAGGAAGATGGACTCTTTTAATTTTTTGTTTTGGAGGGGGGCATACTAATTTTTCAATAACTTGTAGCCTGTATATAATGATATTTTAGTTGAATTTTTAAAATTGTACATATAATAAGAATTTGGTATCATTGTTTGAAATAAATGAATCCCTATTTTTTATAACATCTTCATGTTTTTTTTCTACATGGGAAGTATGCATTTGATTATCGTAGCCATGCCAAGTATGCATTTGACCATCGTAGCCACTCCAGCCATGAAATTTCTGACGAAATCGTCAGAACGTCTCAGCGGTCTTTCCATTTAGTTGCACATATTCCTTCTGGGGTATATTTTTTACCACGGACTCACTTCTTTAAAAAAATATATTTGTAGCTTTTTATGTATAAAATTCTAGACAGAACACTTCAATACGCAAAGAATCTTAAAGAATGTAAAATGAAGAACAGTAAATAATGCAAATTAAAATTTGAAACTTATGTAGTAAACGTATTCTAAGCAAAAGTGTAAACCAACCTTTATGTGAAAAAACAAGAAGAAAAAACACGACTTCTGCAGGCTCGCACTACCGATTCAATATTATTATTATTTTTTTGTTGCAAAACAATGAAATAATAATAATATCACTCCAAATCAAATTGTGGCATGCTTGAAGAATTCGACCGACACGCTAAGCGTGTCGTTAGCATCCAACGAGTTAAGTCCTACAATGAATTCATTTTAAAAAAATATTTGAACATAATATTAATTGTATATTGATATGAATTGAGCATGATATTTACACATGCAACGACTAAAAAGCATAAAATAAATTATAATAAAAATATTTTTCAAAATAAGCTTTTATTTAAGTAGACTAAAAAGGTAAAAATAATTCTGATATCTATTCCCTCAAAATTATTTCCTCGTCTGAGCAACATTCTGACCACATGACACTCTTCAGCACAGTAAGTCGGATCGTTGACTCTCCAGAGAATTGGGATACAAACCATCTCTCACATTCTACTATCGCTAGTAGTCGACGGTAGATTATATTTATTAATTTCGGAATAATTGTCTCATATGACTAAAAGTAAAAGCGCGCCGCGAAAATATTTATCTAAAACTGAATGTACAATATAATATCAAATAAATTAAAGGCGGACGAAAATATTTATCTAAAGCTTAATGTACAATATAATATCAAGTAAATTTAAAGCGAGCGAAAATACTTATCTAACACTTAATGTACAATATTATATCAAATAAGTATAAAACGGGTGAAAATATGTATCTAAAACTTAATCTACAATATAATATCAAGTAAATTTAAGACAGGCGAAAATATTTATCTAACACTTAACTCTTTGAGTGGTGAGTTAATTTTTACTAAATTAGGCTTTTTTGTATATCTTGATTAGTTTTACTATTGATACACAAAAAAATTTAAAAACATTTTTTTTTGTTTATTGGTCAGTCTGGGAAGAATATTGAATAATATTTTAGGTGGTAAATCTTTTTTTATAATTTTACAACGCATAATTAGAAATATAAATTTACAAACTCATTTTTACTTTTCAATAATTTTCAAGAAGCTATTACTTCCAATTTGGGTCTAGATCTTTTTTTGCTTCCTTCTGTAAACATAACCTGCTCTACTGACATTGATTCCAGGAAGGGAATCGCGCCGAAAAGTAATATTACGCTCAGTTTTGTACGGCTACCGACTTGTGTACAAATATTCACCTTTTTACAAAATTATTTTGCTTATTTGCAACCAATAATAAAAATAATGTGACTGCCAAAAATCATAGATATATGTTTTTTATCTATCTGTGAAGAAATAATGACAATTCAATTAAAAGCATGAGAATGCCAATGGATATTAGACAACACAACATTCTGCCGCACGTATGCGGCGATACTCCTCAAAGGGTTAAATGTTCAATATAATATCAAATAAATTTAAGGTAGGTGAAAATGTTTATCTTAAACATAAAATACAATATTATATCAAATAAATTTAAGGTGGGCAAAAAAACTTGTCTTATACTTTATTTACAATATAATATCAAATAAATTTAAGGAGACCGAAAATGTTTTCTAAAACTTAGTGTAAAATATAATACCCAATAAATTGAATCCGGGCGAAAATGTGTTTCTAAAACTTATTGTACAATATAATCTTATATATATGTATATAAAAATGAATTTTTGTATGTTTGCAAAAACTTTGGCGTCTATGCGATAAAACTTCGACAATAAATTAACTTGCTCTTCCGGGAAGAACATAGCCGTATTAAAATTAACAGTGTCGAAAAAATATAAAAAAAGTAGATTTCAATGTTTTTTACCAGTCCAACTCCCGAGTATTCCAAAACAAAAATGGCTGCCGTTTGAATTTTGACACCGATTTGTTTAGATTTCATTTAAATGTGTTTCGTGCATTAGATGTGATTGTTTGTTTGTTGTTTATGCGATGTTCTTAGATTAGTTCTATTTGGAAGTAGAAACTGTGCTCTTTGCACTTCAATTAATACTATACTATTTATATATAGAACGTCAAAAAACTATTTCGTGATATTTGACAGCAAATTTAATTGTGAATTATATTAAGTTAATTACATAACGTTAGTAAGCCATTATTTTTAAATGCATGTGAATAAAGATATTATGCGTAAACTGCTACGTACATAATTCCTGTGTGCACTGTCAATACTTGATGGAAAAGCATTCTATATTTATATTTAACGGTTTTTCTCTTATTAAATGTTTTTATATAATCTCGAAATTATTAACAAAGAGAGTTTTAAGTGATTATTTTCATGATGTTCAACGAATATTGTACAATTTAAGATTTCGACTGAAGGTGCTTGGCGGAATGTCAATATTAAATTTGAATCGTTCAAATTATGTACATTCTCACAGATTTCGCCTTTCGGCGTCTTCAGGCGTTCAAGTGCACGGATGAACTTGAACTGGCGCTTAGTAAACGAATGTTTCATGTTTATATAATGTAATGTACATTTTCTTTTTTATGTTTTGTCAACTATTATATGTAAATGCTTAGAGTATTTTGATGGCTATGCATGCATTGATTATATGTTTTAGGTTTGAAAGTCTTTTTGAACAAGGTTTTAAACCAGGGGTGGGGAACCTTTTCTTATCTAAAGGCTGCATTCATTGTTCTGATTCGACAAACAGTAAGAACACAATAACATTAATTTATGTTTTTTACTATTTTATATTTGTTTTAGGCAGTTTTTTAGTGAGGCACATCTTTTTAGAAACGGTAATCATAGAACAGTAATTTCGAATACGAAAAAATACTGAACGTATGAAATAAAAGTCACACAATCATGGTCAGAGTGAAATGAATGTTTGTTTGTTCGTACTTTATGCGTTCCCACACCACTCGCCCGATTGCAATAAAACTTTGACAAACTTTTTGCTTGCACTTCCAGGAAGGTTATAAATCTCATATATAAAAATCAATGTTTGTATGTCTGCCATACAGTTCATTTTTACAATGTATGCTTGCACTTGCGCGAAGGTTATAGTACAATTAAATTACAGTAGGTGGCGCATGTGTTGTACCATAGACAATCAGCAGTAAACATCAAACAGACAGAAAAAGAAAGCATGCACTTCAATATACACAATTAAAACATAAACACTTTCTTTCTTCGAGTGGCATTGCAACGCTTGCCGGGTACCGGCTAGTATCATATAAATTGTAAGGCAAGCGAAAATATTTATCTGAAACTTAATGTATAATATAACATCAAATAAATTTAAGCCAGGCGAAAATATATATCTTAATAGCTTAACGACCGCACGTTTTTTTTATAAAATTTCACCTGGCGAAATAAAATTTTGCGAAAAATTCGCAAAAACCATAATTTTACTAAATTCACTATAATTAGTAAACAAATTGAGATATCTTTACAAAATTGAATTTTCTTAGTTTCCAGATACTTCGCCTATACGCATATATGTGTCCGCCGGCCAGCAACCTTTGTTTTTCAAAGACTCAAATACGCGTCCACGGTCGTTAAGCTGGTAAACTTAATTTACAATATAAAATTTAAAATAACTCAGATTATTCCACGTATTGTTCTACAAACTGTGACACGTGTTGCGCCTCTTTCAGGGGCATCCTCAGACAATATTACTTTCACAAAGCTTGTTTAAGTACGTTACAGTAAGTAACAATATAAATAAATATTTTCGCCACGCGCTTTTACTTTTAGTCATATGAGACAACTATTCCGAAATTAATAACTCGCGTCTCTCACATTTTACTATCGCTAACTAAGCGTTAGCGATAGTAAAATGTGAGAGATGGTTTGTATCCCAATTCTCTGGAGGGTCAACGATCCGACTTACTGTGCTAAAGAGTGTCATGTGGTCAGGATGTTGCTCAGATGAGGGTATAATTTTGAGGGAATAGATATCGGAATTATTTTTACCTTTTTAGTACACTTAAATAAAAGCTTATTTTTATTATAATTTATTTTAAAATCAATGGATGAAAAGGAATCTCGTGTGTTGATTAAACATGAGGTGGTATTTATTTATTATTTTTTTATCCATGTCCGCTCCCAATGTGGAGCAAGTCGCCCAAATTCGGCATTTGTTTTAGAAAATATTAAAATAGTTCATAAAATCGTTTTGGCCGATCGTAAATTAATATTGCGTTAGATAGCAGAGGAGTTAGGGATATCGGAAGGCAGTGTATTCACTATTTTGAATGAACATTTGTCAATGAGAAAGCTGTGTTCAAATTGGCTGCCGCATTTGCACGCAGTTGTTTAAAAACAACCACGCATCGATAATTCAGAGCGCTGTTTGGAGATGTTTAAGCGAAATTAACAGATTTTATTATGTCGATATGTGACAATGAATGAAACATGAATCCATCGCTATACGCCTCAATCAAAAAGGTTGCCAGCTGAGTGGACAGCAGCCAGTGAAAGCCGTCCAAAGCAACCAAAATCTCAAACATCAGCTGGCAAGGTTATGGCCTCTGTATTTTGGGATGCCCATAGAATTTTGTTTATTGACTACCTTGAAAAAGTCAAAACCAAAAAAAGATGGTCGAACTGAATGAATTGCTTTGCCACCCGCCGTATAGTCTAGATCTGACCCCCAGTGACTACTGGCTGTTTGCAGACCTCAAAAAAATGCTCCAGGAAAAGAGGTTTGGCTCAAATGAAGAAGTGATTGCCGAAGTTGAAGCCTATTTTGAAAGCAAAGACAAATCGTTCTACAGAAAAGGTTAAAAAAAAATTGGAGGAGCGCTGGACTGAATGTATCACTCTTGAAGAAGAGTATCTTGATGAATAAAGTTAAATTTTGACTAGAAGTTGTTGTTTTATTAGTTAGGCCCGGGACTTATTGAGTGATGTGTTAGACATATTTCGCAATAACATGACTCAATCTTTAAATTAAATTAATTTACGAAAAAGCATTATTTTATTGAAAATAACTCACTACTCCAACGATTTCCAACCTGGGAGGTGTGGACTATTGCAAAGAGAGGCGCGAAGAGTCCAAAATATTTATTTACTCTTTAATCGTTCAGACACCACGGCGTGCCTGCACGCGAAATCGGTCTAACCACCAGCGTCACCACGTGCAGGTACGCAAACATCACTACGAGTTTATTTATGAAAAAATATCGTATTATTTAATGAAATCGTAAGAGACATCTTTTCAACGTATTGTGATTGTTCAACTTCCATTATGTTGAGCCGTTTTTATTTTATTGGAGATTGAGTTAACACATGTCGTTAGTATATAATACGCAGATGTACCTACATATAACTACAAATTAATTTTATAAAAACGTACATTTCGGTTTCTGGCTTTCATGGTTTTGAATATTTTTTCATTTTTTTGAAATATTTGGCAAGTATATATTTGATTCAAACACAGGAATTAAGATTTTTTGGTATGAATCAATTTCACGAAATATTCTGAACACACTTTATTTTGGAAAATGTTGGAAAATGCTGACAAACAAAGCAAATTTGATAACAAAATATGATCATATTTTCTTTACAGGTAACTCTAAAATGTTGTAGTTGGTAATTCAATTTCTCGCAGGTAGTAGGTTGCCGACCACTGCTATTGAATGCGCTTCCTAAATTAGGCCATAAATCTTAGTGTAAATGGATAAACGGCCCGAAATTAGTTCGATAGTTTCCAAAAAGTTTTGTCAACGTTAGTATTTTTAATTAATATGAAGAAAGAAGAAGAAGAAGTAGAGTACACAATATCAAAAAATTTGTCATTAAATAAATAATTATCATTTGGGGTGAAAATTAAAAAAAAAACTGTTGTTTAGTCGTGTTTTAGAAAAGGTTATTATATGTTACGTCACTTTTAGTTTTGTTCTTTTCACTTTTTTATGATAATATTATAAATGTGGCGTCCCTAAAACGTTTTTCGCTATTTATAAAATATATTGTAGCATATAAAAAAAGCTTGATATGAAAATAAAAATCATAAGTTAAATTTTTATATATACAGTAAAACCCCTATTTATACGATCGTCGGGACCGTATAATTGGGGATAGTGTAATTGGGGGTGTGAATCTCATACAAAATTAGGGATTTGGGGTTTTCCGGGGAAAATGCAAAACTAAGATTTCCCTTCATTTTTGCAAAAAAAAAATATTGACGAAATATTTGGTTACTAAGTGACAAAATGCAAAGCGCGCGAAAAATCCCGCACACGTCAGACGCCAGCTATGTGTTGAATACACAGACGCTAGCCAACATTTGACTGTATGCGAAGTTTTGCGGTGTGGTCAATCTTTTGCACTTTCAGGTAAATACATATTACTAAAAACTTTTTGCTTTATCTATAACAGTGGTGCACAAGCTTTTTGAGGGAAGGGCCAATTTATCCATTTAAAAATTTTCGCGGGCCGCAAAGGGTTAAAGTGAAAAAAAATATTGATATATTACACTAGATGAGATATAAATTTTATTTTTAATTTAACAATTGCATAATTTTATCGGCAACTTCGATCCTTTTCCGTTCCACATTACGTGCAGATTGATTAGAGAGATTTCTGACACTGCATACTGGCAGCAAGCATTTTGATGTCGGGTTCAATGTTTGTGGTTGCTATCCTTAGTACAGCACTGAGATTATCATTGTTCAAGCGGTTTCTGTGTTGAGACTTATTTAGTTTTAATATGGAAAATGCTTGCTCGCAAATGTAGGTGCTTCCAAAAAGACTTGCACAAAGCGCAGCCTTTTTACGTAGGGTAGGAAACTGCTCTTCGGGGAGATATTTATAAAAACTTTGCAGATCCCCTTCCTGATATTTCGATCTCAATTGATCGTTGTTCTGCAAATCGATCAACTCTAGTTGCAATGATGAATCGGCCTCATTGATGGATACTGAGAAGGGGTTGGCAAATGTCTTAACCTTTTGACCGCGGCTCGGATCCAAATCGGTTCAGATTGGGCTGCTATAGCAGTCAACCGCGGTCAAAGGGTTAAACAAGTATCGGTCACGATTAAAATCACAAAATCTCCTTTGAAAAGATTCTTGAATTCGGATTATGTGGCTAGCATACTTCTGGCTGGAATCAATGCCATGAAAAGAAAACATTTCTTTGCATTGCGGAAAGTGACACAATTTATTTTCATTCATCTGTAAATGAAACAATTTAAGTTTTTCTTGGAAGGCTGATATATTGTTTGCCATGTCTGAAATATAATGATTTTTTCCCTGCAATCGAAGATTCAGATCATTAAGATGTGTTGTAATATCTGTCAGAAATGCTAAGTCACACAGCCATTGAGGATCTTCCAAGACATCGATCGACTTTCCTTTATTGACAAGGAACATTTTGATTTCATTTAAAAGTAACATAAATCTAGTCAAAACCTTGCCTCTGCTTAGCCAACGAACTTCGCAGTAGTAAAACAAGTCCTTATATTCAGCATCGATTTCATCAAGAAAGGTTTTGAACTGTCGGTGATTAAGTCCGTTAGATTTAATGTAGTTAACTGTGTGCACTACAGTGGCCATTATATTTTCAAATCCCAAATCTTTTCCAACGAGATTTTGTTGGTGTATAATGCAGTGATATTTAATTAGTGAGTTTTCGTGGCCAAGCTCACGCAAATGTTTTTCGAGAAGGGACACCATCCCATTATTTGCCCCAATCATTGCCGGTGCTCCATCTGTCGTTATTCCGCAAAGTTTGGATAAATCGAAATTCATTTTAGTCGTGCTTTGAAGGATGCCTTGCAGCAGATCAGAACCTCTGGTCTGTCCATTCATGGAATGCAGAGAGACGAGTTCTTTATAAATTTCGAATTCTGACGTCACACCTCGAGCAAATATGCTCATTTGAGCGGTAGAAGTAATGTCAGTGGACTCATCTGCAGCCAGTGAAAAATATACGAATTTGTTGGATATTTCTGAAAATTTCGACGCAATGTTGTCTCCAATATCTATGATACGACGTTGCACAGTCATTCGAGTAAGATGCACTGACTCAAAATTCTTCACGCAATTCGCACAGCAAAGTTTTTGAGATGCGGTTACTAAACACTTCTTCACAAAGTCTCCATCAGTAAAAGGTCTCGATGTCTTCGCTATTAACTGAGAAATATTAAAACTCACTTCAGTTACTGCTTTTGATGTATCGGCTGATTTGATAAAAAAAGTTTGCTGAGCCGATAAGGATTTTATTAAAGATGCAATTTTTTCGCCAAATTCGTCAAATTATTTATGTTTCATTTGATAGTGGCGATTAAGATTATATTCCTTCGGTACTCCAATAATTTGTTCACATATCAAACATATATATTTTTTTTATATTCAATAAAACAGTACTTGTCCGTCCATTGTTCTTGGATAATTCTATTTTTTTCTTCGTTTTTTAGTGTTTTCTGCCATTATAAATAAATGGGGAGAAAATTAGTTCAGACACAATCAATTTGTTAGAAAAAAATAAAAGTTCATAAAGAACTTTAAACGCGCACTATTCCACATGCACACAAAAAATGTTTCACAATCAAACTGTATTTTTCTGTCAAGATAATCGATAAATCAGTATACGATTTTTATATACATATTAATATTATATATTTTCATTATTTGCGGAGATTTTTTAATATCGATACACAAACGTCATGCACTGACAAAAATCCTGAAGAACTAACAATAAAATCCGTGTGTTAAAACAATAATCTAAAAATAGACCTGCATCGCAAACGATATGACTCATTTAAAAAAAATGAATTTCGGTCACAAAATTATATCCATGTAAATACAATCATATTAAATAATAAAGTTGATTTTTTTTATATATCGTTGCTACTGCATAATTTGTTCACATATCGAATACTATTTTTTATCATATTTAATGAAAAATTTGTTGATGAAGTATTTGTTATTTTGGGCCGCAAAAATATCCATTTCGGGCCGCATGCGGCCTGCAGGCCGCATTTGTGCATCACTGATCTATAACATCAAATTCATTTTAAATCTATAAAAAACTTTACTGACTGCGCGATTTATTATTATATTAAAATATTTTTTCAGTCATGCAAAAAAACGGAATTAAAATAAAAAGAAAACGCATTTCTATCGAAGAAAAATATACCATTTTGGAAAAACTTAGCAGAGGCGTAAGAGCTTACATTATTTCCAAAGAATTTAATATAAATGAATCTACAATTCGATCGATTGAAAGAAATGAATGTAAAATAAGACAGTGGGTTCATCTGAAAATATGGATAGAAGATTGTAATAAAAGACATATTCCTCCGAGTGTCCGAATTATAAAACACAAAGCATTACAAATATATGCATATTTGAAACAAGGAGAGACTGATGATGCCAAAGACAGAATAACTATTCTGCTTTGCAGTAATGCATCGGGCAGTTATATAACGAAACCACAATGGTTGTCAATCATTTTTTAAACCCACGAGCAATGAAAGGAATCGATAAGTCTAATTTGCCCGTTTACTGGAGGGCAAATAAAAAAGCGTGGATTACGGGAATTTTATTTCGCGATTGGTTTTTTCACTGCTTTGTTCCAGAAATGGAAAAAATTCACTTTTAGAAAAAATATTGCTTTCAAAATATTATTACTTATTGATAATGCTCCTGGCCATTCTACGGATCTTTAAAATCCATCATTGGAACCGAATATTTTCTGACAGTGAATGATGTATGCTTATTTGTATTTTTTTTTTATTTTAATCCTAAATTAAGTACTCGATATAATTTGATGTATGTACTATTTCAATAAAATTATGCTAGATTATTATTATTTAGTGTAAAATATAAATAAATAAAACAAGTTAAAAAAACTACATATGTATTTCTTTTCTCGCGGCGCACATATGTATTAATAAAACCAAAAAAAGTTTTCAAAATCAGTTACAGTTTTTCACCATGAGTAAATAGTATGCACATAAAATTAAATAGATTCTCTGATTTAAATTTCCGTTAAAAAATATAGATTGAGTTGAGCTCCCCTGCTGCAGCCGCCCAGGCGGACAGCAGCAACGAACGTAGCAATGGAATGCGACCGTACAATTGGGGGATTTGCAGCGAATATTTCAAGCCAGCGCATAATTCGGGGTAGTGTAATTGGCGGTTCCACTGTAATAGGTAGAATATTTTTTGGTAGCCCTGGGAACATTTTTGAAATCTTACACTTTTGACATTTTTTTTTCATTTTTCTGTAAAAACCAATAATAAATTGTTTATATAATGAATTTACGGGTGTGGAACATGGCATTTTCTTGGAAAAATCAATGGTTGAAATTGGTGGCGTGTGGCGAAAATCCTTGGAATTGGCTTGACGTTTAAAGGGTTAAAACGTGTCTTTATTACTATATGAAATATGGGATGGGGAGACCGAAGATATTTTTTTTCTTCAAAGGGAGGCGCAGTAACATAAAGGTTGGAAACCACTGCACTACTCAACGACGCAACTATGAAAAATATATTTTTTGTTGCAATATTCAAAATGCTTAAATCGAATATTTTTTCAAGAAGGGCTCGAACCACCGACATTTCGGTTATCAACCGAACGCGCTGCTATTATGTCACAAAAGGCTATGAGATTAATACAAAAATTATCGAGTAACTAATATTATGAAGAAAATGTTTTTTTCTTTCAAAGAGCCTCTGGAGTGAATTTATTTAGTCAATTTAATGCATATTTAGCTCTGTGCTTGGATAAAATTTATGACCGAAATGTGCTATTTAACGAACTCAATAAATGTATTTTAAAAAGATTCAGAGTAGAGTCATCACATCACATGATTTTGCGTAGGGTCACCATTTTTTATGTAAAAAAAAATCGCGTAACAATGAGTAACTCAATGGCATGAAAAATAGAATCGGTACCATCCAAATAAGTTTCGTAAACGCAAATTTGTGTAAAACGAAGACTGGGTGTAGCCAACTCGTAGTTATGAAACTTCAATGAATGAATTCGACTCTATGAATGTGTCACTTTAAAATCAGCTGATTCTTTTATGGTCGCAATTTCCAAACTGGGAGACGTGAACTATTGCAAAGGGAGGTGCGAACAGTTTAAAAAAATTTTAAGGGAGGCGGAGGCGTAGAAACATAAAGTATGGAAACCACTGTTCTAAGGTCAAGTGTACAATTAACTATAAAATAACATTTACATTTAGTTTTAATAAAAACTAGCTGTAAGCCCGTTGCCCAGCAACGGGAGATTTTTGCTGCATTCTGTTTGATTTTATTTTATTTTATTCAAAAAAGTGGAGACTGGAAGGTTTGAAATGTGATCGGACAGACATTATCGGCTATTAATATATAGAATAGCTGTAAGCCCGTTGCCCAGCAACGTGAGATTTTTGTTGCATTGTGTTTGATTTTATTTTATTTTATTTATTTTATTTTATTTTATTTTAATTTATTTTATTTTGTTTCATTTCATTTTATTTTATTTAATTTAATTTAATTTAATTTTATATTATTTTATTTTATATTATTTTATTTTATTTTATTTAAAAAAGTGGAGACTGGAAGGTCGAGGACACCTTACACTCACTCTAACTAACGGACCTCATCGGCTATTAATATATAGATAAGCCCGTTGCCCAGCAACGGGAGATTTTTGTTGCATTGTGTTTAATTTTATTTAGTTTAATTTAATTTAATTTAATTTAATTTAATTTAATTTAATTTTATATTTTATTTTATTTTATTTTATATTATTTCATTTTATTTAAAAAAGTGGAGACTGGGAGGTCGAGGACACCTTACAGCCACTCATACGGACCTTATCGGCTATTAATATATAGACTAGCTGTAAGCCCGTTGCCCAGCAACGGGAGATTTTTGCTGCATTGTGTATGATTTTATTTAGTTTAATTTATTTTATTTTAATTCATTTTATTTAATTTAATTTAATTTAATTTAATTTAAATTTATTTTAATTTATTTTATTTTATTTAATTTAATTTAATTTAATTTTAATTTATTTCAATTTATTTTAATTAATTTTATTTTATTTTATTTTATTTTATTTTATTTTATTTTATTTCAATTTATTTTATTTTATTTTAATTTATTTCAATTTATTTTATTTTATTTTATTTTATTTTATTTTAATTTATTTCAATTTATTTTATTTTATTTTATTTTATTTTATTTTAATTTTTTTTATTTTATTTTATTTTATTTTAATTTATTTTATTTTATTTTATTTTATTTTATTTTATTTTATTTTAGTTTATTTTATTTTATTTCATTTCATTATCTATTAATTTGAAAATGTACGCAAACAAAATACATTTCGTAGAAGAAGAAGATGTCTCGAGGACATCATCAGTACGCACACATTTGTGAAAAGTGAAAAGCGAGTGATTATTTTATCGACTTTTAATATATAAATTTAGTATGAATAAAAAAGTGGAGACTGGAAGGTGTGAAATGGACGCTCAAACGCTCAAACACTCACCCACTCAGACATACATACGGACCTTATCGGCTATTAATATATAGATCAGGGGTCGGCAAACTACGGCCCGCGGGCCAAATCAGGCCCGCCGCCTGTTTTCAATCCGGCCCGCGAGTTAAAATTTGTTCACATGATTTTTTTACATGAAACAAAATTAAAAATTAATAAGAAATTTGTGCTTTAACGTAACGGTCACACTGACTAAGAATTTTGAATATTTATCGCATGGTAGCGCTAGTGCCTTCGTATTGCAGTTGGTATTAGTCATGTTTTGACAGTTTCGTCAGTTGAGCACGTGGTGTTGTTCGTCGGTGTGTTCTGCAATATTTTTCGTTGTATTTCGTTTCGTAATTATTCACCACCGATACCATGTCATTCTCAAGACAAGATAAGAAGAGAAAATTGGATCGCGAATGCCGTGCTTTTAACGCAGAATGGGGTGTGAAATATCTTGTCATAGAATTAAATGATAAAGTATTATGTTTAATATGTGATGAAATAATTGCTGTGCGAAAAGAATACAATATCCGTCGTCATTATCAAACTAAGCATGCGACACAATATTCCAAATTCACAGAAAGTGAACGTTTGTTAAAATTTGAAAAATTAAAACGGAATTCTTCACTACAACGAAATTTATTCGTAAAAATTAAAGATGATAATAAAGCGGTAAATAAAGTCAGTTTACGAATAGCTCATATATTGGCCACAAAAGGGAAACCGTTTACCGACGGTGAATTTATTAAATCATAGAAAATTTAAATTAACTTTGATTAATCCACGTATTGTGTAACTAACTGTGACACGTGTTTCGCCTCTTTCAGAGGCATCTTCAGACTTACTATCGCAAAGTTTGCTTAAGTAATGAAGCAAGATTGATTCTAACATTTTAAAATTATAAAATTACAAAATGGATTGGGTTTTTTTCCTTTTAAGAGGAGCAAGGAGGGGGGTGTAGAATCGAAATAAATCAAACAGATAATGATACTAATTTTACTAATGAGTTGTAAACAATCAGAATGGGATTTTTCCTTTTTAATGGAAGCAAAGAGGAGATTATAAAATCGAAACAGTGCAAACAAATTTAATCATACTACTAATGACGTTAAACATTACAAACTATTAAAACTAATGAGCTGCAGTCAATCATCTAGGTTTGTGATTACTCTATTAATTGGAAACAATTTGAGTAACGGGGAACCGCCTGTGCTATTAAGAATATTATTTAATATTTCTTTTTTGTTAAGAGTTTTATTAATTTCTAAAAATTCTAAGCTATTCATCTTTAAACCCTTTTTATTTACTCGGTGGAGTATTTCTAAATTACAAATCTGATTAAAATTATGATTATTTTCTATTAAATGATTGGCAAACTCAGAAAAATTGTTACTTTTTAGACATCTTATATGTTCTTTAATTCTAATATTAAAGTTTCTACCTGTCTGTCCAACATAAGACGCTTGACAGTCTCCACAAGAGAGTCGATAGATACCACTCTGTGACGATGAATCTACGCGATCTTTACTGTTCAATAAAATTTTACCTAAATTATTTACTGTATAAAACGCGGGTTCTATATTGTCTGGCAAAAATTTAACTATCTTTGACGAGATGTCTCCTAAATAAATAATTCTACGCCAGTTTTTAATATTATCGTTTGCTTTCTTCTCTCCTGAAAAAATATTATTTACTATGAGATGTTTAACTTGCTTACGCTTAAGTAAGTTAACTACTACGTCTGTGTTGTAACCATTATTTACAGCTATCTGTTTAATAATGTTTAACTCTAATTCAAAGTTGACTTTAGTGAGAGGGATGTTAACTAATCTATTAATCATTGCATGGAATGATGAGAGTTTTTGCGACCACGGGTGAATTGATTGATGGTGAATGACGACATCTGTATAAGTAGGCTTTCTGTAAATGGCAAATTCTAATCTGTTGCTATTATTTTTCTTTATTGTTATGTCAAGAAAATTTAAGGTTTTTTGTTGCTCGATTTCTAGTGTGAATTTAATATTTGTATGCAATGAATTTATATGACGTAAAAAGGTATCTAACTGTCTATCTGTTCCCATTCTGATTGTTTACAACTCATTAGTAAAATTAGTATCATTATCTGTTTGCTTTATTTCGATTCTACACCCCCCTCCTTGCTCCTCTTAAAAGGAAAAAAAACCCAATCCATTTTGTAATTTTATAATTTTAAAATGTTAGAATCAATCTTGCTTCATTACTTAAGCAAACTTTGCGATAGTAAGTCTGAAGATGCCTCTGAAAGAGGCGAAACACGTGTCACAGTTAGTTACACAATACGTGGAATAATCAAAGTTAATTTAAATTTTCTATTAAAATGAACTTCCACAAAGTTACCGCCGAAACCATCGAAAGTATTATTAAATCATGTTTACTTGTGGCAGCCGAGGAAATTTGTCCAGAGAAAATAGATTTATTTCAATCTGTCAGTCTTTCGGCGAGAACAACTGTAAGAAGAACTGAGGATATCGGGAGCCATATCAAGAGTGAATTAAAAGACAAGGCAAAACATTTCATATGGTTTTCATTGGCTCTTGATGAGTCGACAGATATTACAGATACTGCTCAATTATTGCTGTTTATACGAGGGGTTAATACAGAATTTGAGGTAACTGAAGAGTTAGCTTCTATGAATAGTCTGCATGAAAGAACTACGGGTGGATGTATCTTCAAGGAAGTTGAAAAAACGCTAACACAATACAATTTGAAATGGAATCAGTTGAAATGTGTTACAACTGATGGTGGTAAAAATATGTGTGGAACAGGGAAAGGATTAGTTGGACAAATTTTCAAGACTTGTGAAGAAGTTAAATGTTCGAAACCTATGGTAATTCATTGTATTATTCACCAGCAAGTTCTTTGTGGTAAACACCTCAATCTGTCATATATTATTGAACCAGTTGTATCAGCAGTTAACTTTATTCGCTCCCGTGGACTTAACCATCGTCGATTTCGTGATTTTTTTATTACAAATTCAAGCCGAATATCTTGACCTACCATATCACACCGCAGTTCGATGGATTAGTAATGGAAAAGTTTTATTGAGATTGTTTGAACTTCGGGAAGCTATAGATATATTTCTAATCGAGAAAAACGCTCCACAACCACTTTTTTCAAATAGTGAATGGCTGTGGAAATTAGCATTCACTGCAGATATCCTTGGATATCTTAATGAATTTAATGTGAAATTACAAGGAAAAACAGTGTTAACCCTCCAAGGACGAGCGTCACCATATGGTCACACAAAACACCGTTGTCTATTGATCCCACTATTCATACTTTTTCTACCTGAATATCGTTGCTTTCGCTCATATTTGGTTAAGAAGGGTACGGACTACAGTTAGTCATCAGCCGTGGGAACAGGAACGGTCTCTAAAAGCACATGTGATTTTTTGAATTTCCGTTTTTTTTAATTTACTTTCTGAAACTGTTAGATATTTTTTTATAAAAACATAAAATTATTTACAGTTATTTTGCTAATATATTTGTTTTGAAATTATGTTGATCTAAAGAGGTGAAATTGTAAATATTTAAAAAAAAATCACGTTTAGCTATATTTCAACCCCGAATGTTTGCAAGCCCATACGGTCACTTTTGTCCTTACTACTGTCCGTATTCAATATTACACGGTAATAAAAGGATGAGCATGACCATATAGTCACGCGGAGTTTCTATACAACGACTTTGCGTTTTTTTTTTTTTTAATTTTGGATAGGAATAAAAGTTATCCGTGACTTCAATATGGCTTAGAAAATATTTTTTTTATCGGAAAAAAGCTCTCGTCTCTGGAGGGTTAATATGTGAAATGTATTCTATAGTAAAATCATATCGTCAAAAATTTGCATTGTTGGAATCACAGATCATGTTGAACAAGTTTGATCATTTTTCATGCTGTAAAAAAATTCAAAAATTAACAAAATCTCAATTTCCAAAAAAAAATGCAATGAAGATTTTTTCTGAACTTAAATTTCAATTACAACAACGTTTTTCTGATCTTGATGCGAGTGATAAGGATATTTCACTATTTCAAAATCCTTTTAACTGCGCAATTGAAGAGCTTCCATCAGAGCTTCAATTAGAAGTTATCGATTTACAAAATAATGATAAATTGAAAACGACTTTATAGAAATGGATTTAATTCAATTTTATAAACAACTTTCAAAAATTTTTATACAGTCAATTAAAGTCATTTGCACGAGGATTTATTTCCATATTTGGAAGTACATATCATTGTGAAAGAACATTTTCAAAAATGAAATATGTAAAATCACAATACAGATCGTTATTAATAGATGACCATTTAGAAACCATTTTAATGAAAGGAAGTACAAACTTTGAAATAAATCATGATGATATTTTATCTGAGAAAAAACAATTGCATTCATCGCATTAATAAAAAAAATTAAAAAATCGAAATTTATATTTGAAAAAATATATTTTTTTAAATTTATTGTATTGTATAAATCTTCAATAAAAATATTTCCAATATATCCAATAGAAAATTACCTTTTTTTTTTATCGAATTACCTATGTAAATATCTTTCTTTTTGGTACCTGGCCCGCCAAGTCAAAAAAAAATCAGATTTGGCCCTTTCCCAAAAAAGTTTGCCGACCCCTGATATAGATTATGGTGATTTTCATATAATTCTCAGAAAAACGAATTCTTTGGTTATTATTTGAGTCAAAATAAAAATGATTTATTGAATTGACTTCAAATGTAGGCGCTATAAATATTTTAGCGAAATACAGTAAAATTTTGCATATTTGCAAAAAATAGTCCGGAGATAGTGTTAAGCCATGGACTTTTAGGGCCTTTATTTTTCAGTCACTATTTTTCTATGGTCGCCATACCTGGGTTTTCCTACAATTTTGAATTTCAAAAACCCAGAAACTTCGAATCCAAAATCCACAGAAATTTACAGATTTTGGAAAATTTTCCCGTGGCCCCACTGTACTGTGGGTCCCCTGAACAAAAATAAATCTGCGTGGCCCCCCATTGAGAAACCCTGATATAGACAGTCCACCTAAGTTAAATGCCATCAATGTTCAAATACATGTTTTTACCTGAAAAATGTGCGCAGAGAATTGTTTCATTCCACATGGCTGTACGTTTGCTGTCTCATCTGTGCAATAAAAGTCCAAATAAAACCAATGTGCCAATTCAATTTGAAAACAAATCCTGACTAGATTTGTTCGCTCTTCTTCCGGTACATTGATAATGAAGCGGCTGAAAAAATAATAAGTTAAAAGGTTAATAAATATTTTTTTAAATCGTTAGCAATTGATTTCTGACACATACTTTTTCAGTGGACCAGAAAAAGATCCGGTTGCGGGAAATGAATGCGATAACATCAAGAGAGAAATTTAATCCAACACATTATATTTGAAGGTAAAAAAAGACAATTATCGTAACCTTTCTACAATTTTATGCAGCGATAATTTTCTTGTCAGTTGATAAATTGTGGAATTGTGCAATGTGGCAAAGTGTTTTATCATCTATAATCTATAGCTATTCTCTTATATTTTATTGAATTATTATTATTTCTTCGGATATAGATACTAAACACAAATATCAGTGATTTTTGGCAGTCACATTAAATTTATATTTTGTTGGAAATTAACAAAAGAATTTTGTAAAATGGTTTATATTTGTGAACAAATCGGTAGCCATATAATATCTAGCCTAGATTTTCGAGACGAATTGGAAGTAATGGCTCTAGATCTTATTATTTAAAAGTTACCACGAATTTGATTATTTACACTTTTAACAGAGCGTTTAAAGATTCAAAAAAAAAATTAATCACAGGCAGTCCCCGACTTACAACTGAAAAAAAAGCATTTTTTTAAAATTTGAATTGCATCACAGGGAACCACAGCAGATGCATGCGTAAAGTAAGATGACTTAACAAGGATAATGCACTACATATTTGCTCATATATAAAAAAATTAACAATACAAAAATAATATAAAAATGATTTATGTTAATACATCGTGCATATCAAATGGGATATATGCGACTCTGGGTTCATTCTGAGATTATCGATAAAAACTGTTAATGAAAAAATAATTATATTTTTTATAACTTTTATTAACTTTTATTTATGCAAAAATAAGGGAAAAATATTTTATTCAGTATAAGAATACATGATTAGCAAATATTTACTATTTTGAACAGGAAAATGGCATTTTAATGCGTTTTTTGAACTATTTTTAATACTAGTTGTCAAAATTTTTATTCAAAATAATTCAAATTTGACAACTAGGCGAATAGTTAAGTCACAGGTGTCAAATTAACAGAATTTAATAATGAGATTCTATTAACACAACATGTATGTGAATGTTATGGACATAAACAGTGATATCAAATGTGATTTTCACTTCGACAACAGCCAAGACGCGTACAAGGCGGAAACAATTTCAACTACTGTAAGTGAAATAATAGATAATAACAATATGAACCATGTGATCATATATGCAGTATTTGCCATGTATTATATGGTGCATGTGCAGTAAGATCACATGGTTAATATTTAAATGCAAATTGTTGAATGATGGCACATAGTTTGTTTTCTATCTCCTTTATTATCTTTATATTAATAGTGCTGTTCGTATGTACTGCCATGCCTTTCGACCAATGATAACGGCTTATTTTGAACTGAACATTTTTGAAGTATCGTTCCACTTTTAAGCCACAGTATGAAAAACAATTCATTGCAGAAGTACATAAAATATCAAAACTCCATAAATAAAAAAAAGAAAAAAACATTATTTTTACTAGACAACACACCGCCCCACCCATCTATAGAATGTTTAGCCCAGATTGATGAAACATTTGCGGTCAAATTTCTTCCACTAAATGTAACGTTGGTAATACAATCAATGGATCAGGGTGTAATAGAAACATTCAAACGTTTATATAGAAAACGGATGCTACGACGATTATTGCTAGAAAACGAAAATAAAAAAAAAGGAGTTACCAGCTTCCACAAGAAACTACATTTAAAAGACTGTTGATACATTGCAGCAAAGAGTTGGAGCTCATTAGATGTCAACTTTGAGAAAATAGTAAGTAAGCAAGTAAGTTCCAGTAATATAGTAAAAAGTGGTAAAGGAGACATTGCAGAAATAATAGCACACATTTCAATATGTACTGAATGTGACGAAGAAGATGTAACCGATTGGTTAAATTGCGATGTGAACAATCCTGAATTCCAAATTTTGAATGATGCGGAAATAATTAAAGACATATATGCCTCAGAGGAAAGACGAAGAAGAGATTTGTATGGGAAGATATATTGCTCCTACACATTCTGAAGCTTTACAGTAGATGTCCCCATGAAGTGGTTTGAAAGTAAAGAAGAGTGTAACTCGGGACAATTTATATGTTTTAAAAGCATTTGCAATTTGGGAGCTTCAAACAGAACAGCTAGCCGCTTTAAGCAAGAATCAATAATTGAATTTCTTAATAAGAAATAATTTAATACTAAAGACACATGTAAATCTAGAAAAATAAAAAACTATTCATACTAAATCTAAACGTCTTTACTTATCAATTATGATTTTTTTCAATTATCCAGATTTTTCTTATCCGGACTACCTTCATCCCCAATTAGTCCGGATAAGCGAGGTTCTAATGTATATAGAATTTATATTAAGTATATTAGCGGCCTTCTACACATTAGGAGCGGACATGATGGAAAAAAATAGCGACCTTCTAGAGCGCCAAAATCCAGTTAGGTTGAAAAAGACATAAACAAGGCTTTTTTCTTAGCACAATAGTACAGGCTATTTTGAGAAATATACGAAACAAATGTATCTATCAGTGGCGGTTCGTGACCTAAAATCTTGGGTGGGCTAAAGAAAAGTTTAGGATTGTATACTATTTACGAAATTGTGCATGTTTCCACTGCATATTATACATTAATTTACAAGAAAATTCACAAATACTTCGACCCTACTGTAAAGCATAAATTATTATATAATAAAATCAAAGAAATAATAGAATAGTAAAAACTGGTCCTCAAATTCGTCTCCTTCAAAGTGTTTTGTTTCATACAATACAACTTGTCTTTAAATACAACGAACTCTGACATTTATTTTTTAACGAACAGAGGTTGGTTCGAGTGATTTTGTATGTATGGGCTAGTATGAATTAGCCCGTGTGACATAATGACTGCAGGCTTTATGCCGGGACGCAGGCTTGTACGTTTATATGAAGTTTCCGTACTGCCAATGGTTATAAAATACATACGTTTTCTAATCATGCTTGATTGCGCCCCAGTGTAAACAGAGTGTTGCAAAAAAGCTTGTGTCTTAGCTCGGACTAATTTCAAAGTAGCCCGAGCCTTTGTTATTATTATCAATACATAGGTATCGCCAGACTGACGTCACGTTGCCTATTCTGTATGAAATATGTACAGGGTTATTGCTTTTTTTATGCCGGCTCGGTTTAAAATTTTAATACAAAACACAATCAAGAGTATTATAGTAGGTAGACATAATATTGTCTTATATTGACAGAGGAAAATCAAAACAAATATATTATACAAATTTGGGAAAGGTTAATTACATTTAGAAATGTATTTATTTTGGGTAAAAGTAGAGTATAGCTCGTCATGGATTATTACGGCGAAAAACTTCACAAACTAAGCTAAAAACAACGCCTTAAATTTCGTATTTCGCATAATTTATCAGTGTTCTTCGAAATAATGTGTGGTTTTAACGCGATTATCCATCTCTCAAAAAATAACTTTAAATCATGGCGTTGTTTTTAGCTTAGTTTGTGAAGTTTTTCGCTGTAATAATCCATGACGAGCTATACTCTACAATTACCAAAAACTGGTCGGGCTAAGCCCACCTAACCCAGTACATACGTAGAACCGCCACTGGTATCTATATATACGCTATCAAATATGAAAAATGTATGGTAAAACAAACATTGACATATAAATTCTACAACCTAAATAGAATTGTAGAACCAGACGGACGGAGAACTCATAAAACCTCAGAAATACATTTGTGGAAATAATTTTAGTATCCTTTAGGAATGAATCGCCAAGGGCTATATTTCCTTGACAACTTGTACAATATATTCACTACGATGAAAACAACACTTTCTGAATAAAATACAAACATTCATTAACTAATATCATCCTAACCTGCTGAGGTCATCCAATATATCAATTGGTATAGAACGCTGGTTTATTTTGCTGGTCATTGTATCACATTTATTTTCCATAATTTTGCAACTCGGCTGGGATACTTTCCATAGTAGGTATATTAGTCTACGCTTACCATTATATTAATAACAAACGTCGCATTTTGAAGTAGGTAGTTGTCAAATTTTGTTTGATTTCAAAAGCCTTATAGAAGAATCTTTTTCAGCCGGCTCAATGCGCAAGACTTTTTTTTATTTTAAAGTAAAATTTGGTATATACAGTCAATCCTCTTTTTATGCGGTAGATGCGTTCCACGAAATATCGCATAGAAAAAAAGATCGCACAAAAAAAGACTTGACTTCTATGCAAAAAGTGGGGATGCATTCCATGAATTTCAAAATCCGCATAACATCGAAACAGTGAGTTAAAATATACCCTAAGTCGCATAAAAAATTAAAAGAAAATTAGGGGGAAAACACGGCGTAATACATAAAAATATTTTTTATCAAAAAATAAAATTTGTTGGGTATAAAATTTTAAGTAAAATTATCGTCACTGTATGACTAGGGAATCCAATCCCGGGATTCGGGATCCCCGAGAGTTTTCGATACATTTCAATCCCGGGATTAGAAGACATGATCCCGAAACATTCGGGATTGATTTTAGTATAAAACAGAATTGTCTTGGCGTTGTAAAATAAAACGCAACCAATAAACAGACTGTCTTATTTTCAAATATAATAAACAATGTTCCATTGTTCATTATTTCACAATGCACAATTAAGATATCATATTCGAAAATAAATACTGCCGACGAAATCAATAAAATGAAATACTAGAAGTCATTTATGTTAATAAATTACGTTTTAATGAATCCCAAAAATATTAAATTCTACAGCATAATATAGATAAACTTGTTGATTGACTTTTTATTTATTTTAATGCCACTTTGGCTTTGCCCTATATTTTTTTTTATGTTGTTTGTTATCATTAATATTATCTGCCAAATCCAGTAGAACGATAACTAGAGTGATTTTTCTATTGTTCTAAACATGTACATATATGACTTTTTTAAAAATAAAATTTGAAAAGAGGTGATAAAACAATAACATAATAACTCTTTAAAATTAGACTCAACGAAAATTCACTCCTTTCAGCTCCTATATAATACCAGTGTCAAAAAATATTTTTCATTAGTTCTGCGGTTGAATTTGCAAGAGACACCGAGTATTTAAATAAAATATTTTTACCCTTCAATTGAACATGAACAAGGAACAGAAAATTCGAGTTCATAAGAAAGATGATGATGATATAAGTTCAATGTAGAAACACTTTTTTACGCCTGTGGATGGAGCCACAGCTAAGGGTAAAGAGTATAGTATGGTGTTAAAAACTGTAGAGGAATCTACAAAAGGACTGCACACGCACTTATTTTCAATACACAAAATGAAAATTCACGGACCAACTTCCATCAATTCATTTCCATCGAATACAAGTGGTTCTACAACAAAAAACCACAGTCCTGAACGGCTGTTGAAAAGAAAATTAATGTCTGACTATTTTTTAACTAAAGAAGATCGATCACTCGACGACTCATTGCTTTTTCAGCAGCAGGCTTCCTGGGTACGAAAATAAGATCCGGACAAAATGACGAAACACTCAATGCTTTGGTGTTTCTTTGAGCATATTATTCAAATTAAAATTAAATTGTTTTATTTTAAATGCACACGTTAGTTTAATTTTTTATATGATTTTTTTTCACAATATCATTTATTTTATTTAAAAATATGTCTAAGATTATATGTACGCAGTATAAAATAAATGCTTTATATAATATAAAATAAGTTGTATGATTAATTTTTGACCAATATTATAAATATCATTTGTAAAAATAAAATGTGTGAATATATATACTGGATCATCAAAAATACACGACAATTTCAGAAATCTTTGCTCTTGCAGTGTAAAGTAGGTAGATACTTTTATCAGCTGTCGACATTAATTATTTTAAGTTATATTGCGTATTTTTACATAATGTATGCATATTAAGTTATTTTAATAATTATGGCGCATATTTTTGTACGAGTAATTAAAAAATCCACTCATTCACCTGTACATTGCGAATAAATGAGATAGGGAGAGCTTTTTGTTAACGTATCGGCAGCCCACAGCTGGTTATATAATATAAATTAAATTGTTTTATTTATTTTTCACAAAAAAAACAAATTTTATTTCTTAAAAAATGTACTGATCCCGAGACCAGTCCCGGGATCCCGGGATCGAAAAATTCTAATCCCCGGATTAACATTTTGGCTCGGGATTGGATTCCCTATGTAAGACAATGCTTAGTGCGTTTTGCATGTGGTTAGAAATCACTCTTTTTCGGAAGAAATAGGTAGTATGCGCAATTTCATTTTTCTAACAATGAAATTATGATTCTTGTTTTAAATTTTAAATAAAAAAGCTGTCCAATGTTTCAGTAATTTTATCAATTTCACCCTGAAACGCTGGTAATTTAAAAAAAAATAGATCTCGTTTATTAAATTTCTATACGCAATGGTTTCTCAACCACGGGCCAGGTGGCTCTTCTGGGGCCAAAGCATGTTCCATGGGGGTCACAGAGAAAACAAAATTTTAGGGTAGCCACAGCACAGTTTTAGGGGGCCCTATTGACAAAGGTTGCAACACTGTAGCCTATGTTAGTAGCCAAAATGGCGGCCGCTCTTACGGCCGATCAGGAAGCGGTGAGTAAAAATAACTTTGTTTACGTTTGTTATGGCAATAATACAAACATGGTTGATATAACTCAAGACGTTAAAACGGTTTCTCTTGTATTTTCTCGAGTTGTTATCACGATTTTCTTCTCGGATGTGTAATTTTTTAAAGTCTTCCAAGTACTTATCCCGCCTCTAGTCTAGGAAAGATGACACACCATCAGTAGGAAAAATTAAAATTTACCAAATATTTATTATACTACATTCTTTCTTTATTAACGTATAAATAGGATCCGAAGATTCTTTTAGTTTCATATAAAACATTTAAAAAAACCTCTTAACTACGTCAAGTACTTTGAAATGTTTACTAACAACGTTCTTTGTAAGTAATAAGTCATTAATTTACGATCGTTTTAAACACAACTTCAGAACATTAAAATTAGAATAGATTTTACTAATCATTATCGCTGTTTTTTATAGTTATGTATTTTAGTGAATAGTGTACCTAAACTGACTACAATATTTTATTACGAATCATCTATAAACACGATAGCGATCCAGGAAACCGGTATAAGTATATCTGAATTTGATACGTGTTTTCAATAATATGTACAACAATACAGTTATTTATTGCACCTTTCCTGTGACCGCAAATTCTGGTATTTTTGTTCCGACATGTCATTTATTGGATAAACTTGAAACAGCGCTTATTCACACGATTAACAAATAGTGTATTGTGTGAGTGACAATGATTTTCAGCATAAATTTAAGATTACTAGTAAAACCATATGAGTGTATTTCTCACAAAGGAGCTCCCAATCTGTAATTCGTTATATTATTTAAACGTTTTTATAATTTACTAGCTGTAAGCCCGTTGCCCTCAACGTGGGGATTTTTGTTGCATTTTTAAATAATCAGAAAATTTACTGGCGTGAAACATCACTTGCAAACCTATTTATTGAATAAGACAGAAATTAATTCTCTAAATAGATTTTTTTAGGAATACACCCAGTTATCTAAAAGAACTAATATTCACCGTGATTGCAAAAAAAAATACGCACATAGCGGGCAATTCCGGGCACGTGAAAACAGGATTTCACTGAACTGTAAATAATCAAAATTTACGTCCAAACCAAATTTAATAAGACAAAACTTTCTGCTCAAAAGGTTTAAAAAGAATTCGATCCATAGTAAAAAAAATGTTATTATTTTATTTGTAGTTTAATTTTATTTATACAAATAAAAAAATAATGTGACAATAAACTTTTGAATGCCGCCTCTGTGGCCGAGTGGTCAACGCCGTTGGCTTCGGTTACGGAGGTCACGGGTTCGAATCCCAGTACAGACAGTTTTTAAAAATTGATTTTTCAATCGATTTATGAATTTCTGTTCGAAGGCATGGATGTATGTGATATCTTGAATTCCCCCTTCCACCCATCCTATCCTATGAACGAGGCGTATCGAGAGCGATTAGCTAACCACTAGTCCTATCCTAGCCCTATCCTTCTATTTCTACTTTTTGGAAAAGAGAGGTTGAGCAACTGAGTAACAAGCAGTTCTCGTAGAAACTCTTCTGTTGAGATAAACTCCATTAGGAGTCCATATGCGCCATATTGAGAGCGGACATGGTAGAAAAAAAACTTTTGAGGTAGCAGGGGTGTCGGGTCGCAAAAGTAACATAAACCATATAAACAGTAGAGGTGTTAACTCTTAAAATGCTGAGAAACCGTATAACATAGGATGACAAACATCATCAAGTTATTGAGGAGTGTCGACTTTTTAAATGTTGAGAAACCGTGTCACATATAGGATGACAATAATGATATAAGTAGGAAAATTTTCTTAAAATGTCCAAAAAATGTATGAAAAAAATTAAAATTTAACTCTATAAAATATTCATATCATTATTGAAATATTTGCAATTTATGTTAAATTTGAGAATAAATTTACGTTGTCCAACGCATAGTCTGGTTTACTTGTTATTTAAAATGAAAGATACGCAACTTCAAAAGTATCGAGATAGATTGTAAATACCCTCTGTTAAAACCTGAAATATTTCATTTACCTCATCAATTCATTCATTTTTGTTTAAACCGTCAGCATATATATGACATACATGGAATTTGAATCTTTTACATTATGTACATTCACACAAGTTTTATCACTAACGACCCGGGTTTCGCCTTTCGGTATCTCCAGGCGTTCAAGTGCACGGATGAACTTGAACTGACGCTTAGTAAATGAGTGTATCGTGTTAATAAGAAATAAATGTATCACTAGGTTTAAAGCCATTGCTGGCATTACTATACTAGACAATAATCTATCGGTTCCGTTACAAAACAACATTACAATAATCTATTGGTTTCGTTGTCAAAATGTAGACCGTACAATTTGACAGATTGAACATATTCCATATTTTAATTTTTATTACAAACAATAAACGTCACGAAATTGAATCGATCCCGAAAGCTTCCGTGAATTTCAAAAAATATGTAATTTAAATATAAAATATACGAAAAATGAATTATTTTGTAATCACATACCTATGTAATGATATGCATTTCGCATTATATATATAAGTCATATGTATTTTCATATATAAAAGTTATACATTTAATATCTGATAGATTAAACTATTATATAAAGTGATTCATTAAGAGGTACTTTTTTCAAAAGACAAGAAAACTTTTATAAAAAAAAATGATTGCATAGTCTTTAATATAATAAATAGACCCATTTTCTACATTTATTTTTTAAATATTATTTCTTTTAAATGTTGGCCGTAACTACGCCTAACATGGTCCATTCGAAAGTTCCAATTTCGGATGACGCGTTCGAGCATTTCGACTGGTATTTGGGTAATGATGCGAGTAATGTTGGCCTTCAATTCCTCAATCGTAGTCGGTTTAATTATATAGACTTTCGACTTTACGTAGCCCCAAAGAAAAAAGTCTAGAGGTGTTATATCGCAAGATCTAGACGGTCAATTCACTGGTCCGAAGCGTGAAATTATTTGTTCACCGAAATGTTCTCTTAACACATATAGGTCCGCAGATTTGCATACTAAAAAATGCGCGGGAGCCGGCCGAATTTTGGGGAAATGGAACTTTTTTTACGCTCACGTTTAAATTGCGATAACTATTTAACCGATTGATGTATATTTTTTTTTCTTTCAGAAAAGCGTTCGTGTGGTTTTATACATATAAAAATATGATAAAATCAGTGTTTCTCAACCGAGGGTTTCATATAAAGAGTCTTAACAACTTAAAAATAAAGTTATTTAGTAAGAAATGGCTATAAAGAGTTGCAATAATATACACTAATTTAAAGTAAAGTTACTGGTTACTAACCCCCCCCCCCCATCTCCTTCTCAGCAACGACAACTATTTTAGTTTTTTTGAGATAATGTAAAACCGAAAATAAACATCTGTTCTATATCGTAAGGTTTTATTCGCAACTCTCAGATATTTTTAAATAATTCTTGTTATATTTCAATTATTTAAATATTTTAAATCTTTGAGAATCGTTTGTTTTTGTTAGAATGGTGCAAGTATATGCTATTATTGAATGGTGGCCATTCATATGTGTAATAATTATGAAGCATTAGGGTCACATTTTTTTCACAGCAGAGCCATAAACTTTACAGAAAAAAAGCTTCTTGTCAACAGCGTCTCGAAAAGGGGATTAAGAATTACATAATTTATTGCTATTGGCAAGCCAAACATATATTGAGTAAAAGCGGTGCTTTGTTCGAAGTAAAATAATGATTTCATTTCTTTGAATTTAGGGTTGACTTTCCAACAAGAATTAGTTGCAAAATGTCTACAAAAGAAAAAAAGGATACAGATGTAAAATGAATCTGAGACAATGGATCTGTGTTATATAATTATTGTCATGACTAATTTCACTTTCGTAAAAATCCCATAGAACAAACACTTATTTTTTTGTAAAGAATTGTGAAGCGGCCAAAGAAGTAATAAATAAACTTATCCGAAAATTTAACCCATATTTATATACGTAAACGAAGCAAAAGATCTAACAAAAAAAGATGCATTTTTCCATGAAAATAATATTACAACAAACGTTAAACGTTGTACAAAAAATATTATTTACTAGGTGATACTGTGGAATTACTTCTATATTTACGATTAAAAAAAATAATATTTTTAATATATTTCTTTGACATTATCAATTTCAATATCACTGGCAACCTTGATGTTAAATGTGAAGAAAAAAAATCATCACACAAAGTACCTTTTTTTTTGTGTAAACTTACACTCGGCAAAACGAACAGATATGTTCGCGCGGACTCCTGCGCACTGAAAGTGAGATGCACACATATGTTCGCCCGGACTCCTGAGTGTTAATAAAGCCATGCTTTCACGGGCTGTGTCGTGGAGATTATGGGCTTGAATTTTAGGCACCAAATAGTCCGTTATCATAGAACGATAACGGGCGCCATTCACAGTTACGTTCTGGCCAGCCTCATTTTTAAAAAAATATGGACCGATTATTCCACCAGCCCATAAACCACACCAAACCGTTGTTTTTTGTGGATGTAGTGGTAGCTCTTGAACCTCTTCGGGTTGATCTTCAAACCAAATACGGCAATTTTGTTTATTGACATATCCATTAAGCCAGAAATGGGCCTCATCGCTAAACAAAATGTTGTTCAAAGCGCACGAAAAACATTCCTCGCAGAACGCTGATTTGCGTAATACAGCTGAATAATTTGTAGGCGCTGTGCCGGCGTAAGTCTTTCCATTATGAATTGTAAAACAACACTGAACAAAAATAAAATAACACTCGGGCACAACTCGCGTGTTATCTATTATCAAATCCCAAAAAGAAAAAGTACCTCTAAATGAATCACCCTTTATAAAAAAGCAACTCGTATACTAAAACCAGTTGCCTTTGCTATTAATACGTAGTCGACCAATGTGAAATATAATTAAATAAAAATGTGACATGATATAAATCAGCCCTAACCTATTCTCCTTAACCTTACTGATGCTTAATAAATAGAAAAAAAATGTACACATTTCTACATTAAGTTAAAAAAAAAATGAGAGCCTCTGATGCAAAAACATATGACAACAGATACATTGTCAAAAAGGGCTCGATGATTCATCCGACCACGAATTCTCCGAACAGAATACTCAGTACGCCAGTGGTTTCCAACATTTATGTTACTGCGCCTCCTTTTAAAGAAAAAAATATCTTCGCGCCTCCCCATTTCTTTATTTCAATAATAAAGACACGATTTAAAGGGTAAATATATCGACTTTGGAAAGGAAAAAGGACGTAACCCACAATTTTTTCAAAACAGTAGGTTACATCACGTAAGAATGACACACGAAGACTTTTCAAAATTGCACGTGAAATTTGTGGCAGACGGCTGCCAACCGCGGGGCCTATCCGTAGTCCCAGCCGAACGATAGAGTCGAACGTAGAGCGTGTCAAAAAGATCTGGAGAGATCATTTCTGCGGGGTGCTTAACTCCCCCCTCCCTCGGACCCCTTTGATATACCCAATGAAGCCACAATTACGGAGATTCCTCGAGCGTCGAACATTCCTGACTATGCGCCGACACATGCTGAGATCTCCTCGGCTGTGCAGCAAAACGGGAAGGCGCCGGGCATGGATGGTATACATCCAGAGTTCCTAAAGTACGGCCTGGAGGCGCTTCTGCACCCCCTGCACCAACTTCTTAGTATGGTGTGGGCGCAGGAGCGCTGTCCGAGGGACTGGGTTAATGGCGAGGTAGTCACAATCCACAAAAAAGGAGACCCACTGTGCTGTGACAACTACCGTGGCATAACGCTGCTCAGCGAGCTTGGCAAGGTCCTGGCGCAGATAGTACTGGCAAGAATAAGGATTCCAATTATGAGTATCCTCAGGGAAAATCAGGCCGGGTTCTTACTTGGCCGATCCTGCGCTAACCAAATACACAATCTTAGGTGCCTTCTTCAGCAAAGCAACGAATTCAACAGCTCGCTGGCATGTTGCTTTGTAGACTACGAAAAGGCCTTTGATAGTCCGCACCGGTCTTCTCTATGGAACATATTATAATTGTACGGAATGCTAACCAAGATTGTTGCCATCATCAGATGCTTTCAAGAGGGGAACGAATGCTGCATAAGAATCGGTGATATAACCACTGAATGGTTTGGGGTCTCAACCGGGGTCAGACAGGGCTGCGTCTTAGCTCCGTTCCTTTTCATTATAATCTTTGACTTCATTCTGAGGAAGTCAATTCCTCCTGACCGAGGCGTAACACACGAGTTGTGCCCGAGTGCTATTTTATTTTTGTTCAGTGTTGTTTTACAATTCATAATGGAAAGACTTACGCCGGCACAGCGCCTACAAATTATTCAGCTGTATTACGCAAATCAGCGTTCTGCGAGGAATGTTTTTCGTGCGCTCTGAACAACATTTTGTTTAGCGATGAGGCCCATTTCTGGCTTAATGGATATGTCAATAAACAAAATTGCCGTATTTGGTTTGAAGATCAACCCGAAGAGGTTCAAGAGCTATCACTACATCCATAAAAAACAACGGTTTGGTGTGGTTTATGGGCTGGTGGAATAATCGGTCCATATTTTTTTAAAAATGAGGCTGGCCAGAACGTAACTGTGAATGGCGCCCGTTATCGTTCCATGATAACGGACTATTTGGTGCCTAAAATTCAAGCCCATAATCTCCACGACACAGCCCGTGAAAGCATGGCTTTATTAAGAGAACATTTCGGTGAACAAATAATTTCACGCTTCGGACCAGTGAATTGACCGTCTAGATCTTGCGATATAACACCTCTAGACTTTTTTCTTTGGGGCTACGTAAAGTCGAAAGTCTATATAATTAAACCGACTACGATTGAGGAATTGAAGGCCAACATTACTCGCATCATTACCCAAATACCAGTCGAAATGCTGGAACGCGTCATCCAAAATTGGAACTTTCGAATGGACCATGTTAGGCGTAGTTACGGCCAACATTTAAAAGAAATAATATTTAAAAAAATAAATGTAGAAAATGGTTCTATTTATTATATTAAAGACTATGCAATAATTTTTTTTAATAAACGTTTTTTTGTCTTTTGAAAAAAGTACCTCTTAATGAATCACCCTATTTATTAAATTACTATATTCTGAGATTAGATCAGGCTATTTTTTTAATGTTTTGCTCAAGCTCCGATCCTACGTCAAAATACATTCTTTAGCTGCATTGTAGAACCAAATACTTGCTTCAGCTTCGTTCCGACACCAAAATACTTACTCATTCTCCCCTTATTTCAAATATCAATCTACGCAATTATAATTGACTATAATCTTAACATTAATAGCCGATAAAATAATCACAAATATGTCCGTCACACTGTCCATTTCGCCCAATGATGAGGATTTATTTTGAACAGCAATTTTTTCGGCCAATGCTAACGGCTTATTTTGAATCGCATATTTTTGAAATTTGTCTTTTTATATTCATAATTCAAATTTCCTGGCTAAGAACTCAAGCAATGTAATAATATTGAGAGAACTTTATTTGAAAGTTTGCATCGCTACGAAGTTTTTTAAATAATCAAATATACAGATTCGATAGGGCTGGGAGCTGATTTGACAGATTTTGTTCAGTGTCATTGATTCGTTTATTGGAAGTGATGGTTATATTTTGCATCCGGACTTGAGAATCTTTTTAATTAATGACGGTATGGATATTTTATAAAACTATATTTCGACTTTTATTTTAACATCTGCTACTACGAAAAATGATTGTTAGCAAACTTAAACATTATTACAAAAATGTAATAATTTACAATTTAAATACTGCAGGGCTGTCGATGTATGCCCCGATGTCGATTTATGCTACCACGAAAAATGATTATTAGCAAACTTAAACATTATTCCAAAAATTTAATAATTTTGAATTTAAAAACTGCAGGGCTGTCGATATATGCGCCGATGTCGATTTCTGCTACTACGAAAAATGATTGATTTGTTAGCAAACTTAAACATTTTAACTATTCTAAAAAATATATTATATACAATTTAAATACTGCAGGGCAGGGCTGTCGATATATGCCCCGAGATATATTTATTATAATTATAATTTCTGGCTTATTCAATAAATAGGTTTGTGATTTATTTTTCACGCCAGTAAATTTTCTACTTCTTAAAAATGCAACAAAAATCCCCCCGTTGAGGTCAACAGGCTTACAGCTAGTATATACTTAACCCATTTTTTCCCAATTTTTTTTTCTCAAAATTTATAATAATTTCAATAAATCAAAATGATATATAATACAAAACATTTTTTTTTTTTTTGCATTCGTATTGTTTTTATACGATTTTTTCGAAATGTTCCAAATATGGAACACTGGGAATACAATGGGGTAGACGTTATAAAACTAAAATAAGAAATAAAGTTTATTTCAACACAAGCAACCTTATAAAATAGTGTACATAGATAGTAAAGCTATGTAAATATAATATATACACATGAATTAACGTAAATGGAAGGTTTTGAAACATCCTTCATGAAAATTGAAAGGACATTTTTCACAACATTTTGTGTTTTTTTTTTTACAACAAGAACATCGATTTTTTTATCAGCTGGAATCATCCAATGATCTATCCGATCATGTTTAATATTAAAAGGCTCCCTTCTAGATAATTATTTTGAAGATTTTGGTCTTCCTCCCCTCTTCATGGGATTTCCATTAATTTTCAAGCTCTATATTTCTTCTAAATTTCAAGTAATCTAACTTTTTATTTTCTGGATTTTTTCTATAATGTTTCCAAGCCTTATGAATTGCAGTATCCAAACATAAGGTAAAAGGTACCCACGCATATACATGTTTTATTTTGATATGACATTTGGTCGGTGGATTGATGGTTTTTTTTTGAGGATATCCATCTTTGAGCATGTCCTATTAGTTCTACTGGATTGCAGGAGCTAACAGTGAGAATAACTCGGTTGTCATTCCAAGCTGTAATAGTAATGCCAGGTTTGGTGTCAGTACAAAATTCATATGTTACATTTTCATCACCGCTGTCCTCTTAAGTCTCAACGCCCTCTTCGAGAGGTGTTATAGCCAATGGTGCAGTGGGGCCAGGACGGGCCTGGTCAACGACCTGGCACCTGAAAATGAGCCAGGGTGCAGCCCTGCTACTAATTTTTAAAACTTGTGTTTTTTTTAACTTCGGACGGATATTTAAAAAAAAAACAAAAAAAATAGAGAAGAAATCAATGACCGACCTGGTACCTATCTATTTACTACTACACCACTGGTTACACCACATCTACGCATTTTACATCCTTCCAAGAATTTTCGTCTTCAATTTCTTCCATCTCTGATGTTGTTAAAATTCTTGGGTAAAAAAAATCACATGTTGTTATAATCCCAGTGTTCCAATTTAGGAACATGCATTATATTGTGAATAAAAAAGTTGCATAATATGGAAAATATTTAAAAAGTACTTCACATAATGAATCTAGAACAAGAAGAGATTATAATAAAAATGGTCATTATGTAATAAATGTGTTGTAAAGATGTGTAAACTTACTTGTCAGATGACATTTTTTGTTAAACGTAATTGATGCAAATAAAAAAACACTGCTCACTCCTACAGGTTCAAATCTGAAAAAATACTACACGAAACGATTCCCTCGTTTGTTAGCTGTAGACATGCAATTGCGTCATGCATAATGGAGTGGGGGTAAAAATACTAAATGTTCCAATAATGGAACACTGAGCAAAAATGGGTTAATAGAATTCACCGAAATTATTTTGTGCCAAGTGCTAATTTTTGGGTGCGAACTATTAAATGTTACTTTTAGGGTGTTCACTGTCAATTTTTGGTGGAAAGGCATTTTATTAATAAAAACACAATATTCCTTTGTACTTCATTCCAGTTTATTTAAAAGGTCAAGACCGGTTTCGCTCATTGCGTTCAGTTGACAATGCTCGCAATGAGCGAAACCTGTCCTGACCTTTTAAATAAAGCGGAATCAAGTACAAAGGAATGTTGTGTTTTTATTCATATTAATTGTTAGTCCAAAGTATTAGTTTGTAGAGGAAAATAATTAATTTTCATATAAGCTATTTATTTCAAAGTGACATAATTTGTGTTATGTTTAATATATTCGTTTTATGCTGAATAATTTATTTTTCGTACAGACTGCACAGTGCAGTGCATTTAGTGAAAACGGTTAACAATTTAACAAACCATCAACAAGAGCTTTTTTTTAATACAAGCCTTGAGAAAACACCTCACTCGTTAAACAAAATCGTCAAACCTATCGTTAATTTGATCATACCGATGATCTCATTTTTTTTAAAACACTCTTTCTACTTCACTTAACCTCATACAGTTTTTACGCTCCAAATTGGAAATTTTACAAATCAAATTGGGCATCTTACAAAAAAACAATTGGATAATTTATTAATTAGTTATATTTACGCACAATTTCATGAAATACAGTTGTAAATCAGATAATTTAATTTATAAACTTTCCTTACTTTATTACTTACTTACTTTGTTTACTTTGCCCAGCCCTATAATTATAGCTTCAAAAAATCGAGAAACCTAAACAAATATTTAATTTTTGGAATAATGTTTAATTTTGCCAACAATTATTTTTCAAAGTACATAGCAGAAATAGACCTCGTATTTTTTTTAATTTTTGGAATAATGTTTAGGTTTGCTAACAATCATTTTTCGTAGTAGCAGAAATAGACCTCGTGGCATATATCGACAGCCCTGCAGTATTTAAATTGTAAATTATTTAATTTTTGGAATAATGTTAAAGTTTGCTAACACTCTTATTTTTCGTAGTAGAAGATTTAAAAAATCCAATTTGGTTTGTAAAATTTCCAATTTGGAGTGTAATAACTGTACTACTGGACCACAGATAAATATCACATATATCTCGAAACACCATTGAAAGCCAGTCAACCGCGTGTAGTAATACTAATACACTTTGACATACGGGGGCCTATCTAGATTTTTGGAGTTATGAGACATCGCAGTTCTAAGTACAAAAAAATAAAATGTACTTCTTTGGGGACAAAGTACAGCGAAATAAAATGGGACATTATTTATCTGCATGAAATTTATCGATCTACGTGCGATTAACCGACATACATTTTTTTCGGGTTTTGTTTGTTATGCATCATCATAAATTATGTGAATCTAATTATGATATAGGTAAATATTTTGTTCGTTTATAGCGCCTCACAATGACCACAATGGTCATCGTGACTTCGTGATCATTTGCTAACTTTCACGAACAATATGAGCGAAAATAGATCACCAGTGAAATTATAATTATACTATACTTATCTTATTGTATTGTGAAGAATTGTAATATTTCCGCATTATACACAAAGAAAAAACCGATACAATCAAATTTTCTTCTCAACTGCCAATCTGCATGATGAATATGCAATAATTTTATTTGCCACGATTTTAAATTGAGAACTGAGACCAGGATGAATCCCCGCCAGACGACCGCTCGAAAGCAGTTAAACGCATCCAGGAAATGAACGTGTCACTTCCGACACGGCGGGAAGAGGGTGCTTCGTTCAGTTCCGAATTTGAATACATCAATGCAGGGGAATGACGTTCTGTACATCTCTTGAATTATTTCATCACATTTCTCCAAATGCATTTTTGTATTTACTTCACTTAAGGCCAGTTTTCTAGTGTAGAAATTTTAAAAAGTCGATTCTTTTTTTTATAATTTTTCTAAAGTTTAGACATTTGAGAGTACATATGTCCTCCAAGGGATTTTTCAAAAATTCAATTATTTACTGAGTTACAGCGATTTTGGTGACGCAGCAACTAAGCTGGTCCGACCGGATCAGATCGAAACTCAAAACTTTAAACGCGTTTTTCTCGAAACTACTTTTTTCAAGCTGACACATAATATCTCAAGTTCTACCAAACCGATTTATTTTAATTTTTGTGTAAACCTTCTACATACATTTTTCTAGAGCCCGTAGTAGATTTAAGCTGAAATTTTAATTTTTACTATTTTTAAAAAAATTAAAACTTAAAAAAAACGTAAAAAATCCATTTTTTTCTAACGTCCACCATTTTCTGAAAAAAAAAATTTTTACTTCTTCGAGTAGGGGCTCTAGCGACATTTTTAATTACGAATCCTTTAATTTTTTTTTTCAAATGACCAGAAAGGTTGGAATCGTGTACGTGAGGACACCATCTTTTTTTGGACCCTCTTTACCAACTTTTCGAGTTTTGAATTTTTTTTTAAATATAAATAAACGAATGGTAAAAAAATGGACAAATAAAAATTTTAAACATAAAAAATTTCATTGTTTATTTTATACAGAGCTCGAAAAAACACTCAAAATTCGTGCCTCTACACTAGAATACCCCCTTAAACTATGTATAGAGACTAGCTGCCCTCAACGGGGGGATTTTTTGCATTTTTGATAAATAAGATATTTACTGGCGTGCAAAATCAAATGCAAACTTATTTATTGAATGCAGGGCTGTGGGGTCGTGTAAAAAAAGTCGACTCCGACTCCAGCTAAAAAATAATTAACGACTCCGACTCTGAGGAAATTTTTGAATAATTTCATTTTAATTTATAAATATGTATACAATCAGATCATCTTTAGTCAACCAAGCATGAAATGTCAACACTTTGGACTATTTTGTTTATACACATCATTAAATATATTTTTCAAAAAAAAATCCGGCCGCTTATTTTTCACGACTCCGACTCCGGCCAAAATACCACGACTCCGCGACTCCGACTCCGACTCCACAGCCCTGATTGAATAAGCCAGAAGGTCTTAGCTTAATCAATTCTCTAAATAGTATTTTTATGAATACACCCAGTCAGTCATTTACGTCTAAACCAAATTTAAATTAAGTAAAAAGAATTCGACCCATAGTATAAAAATGTTATGATATTTTTATTTTAAGCAAAAGAAAAGTGTGTCATTCTTAAAATGTTGAGAAACCGTGTAATGTATAGAATGGCAAAAATCATCATGGCAGGTGGGGGTGTCGAATTTTAAAATGTTGAGGAACCGTGTCACATATAGGATGACAAAAATCATCAAGACAGAGGGCGGAGGTGTAGACTCTAAAAATGTTGAGAAACCGTATCACATATAGGATAATCGAAATTAATTGCAAATTTTATTCAAATGTATGAAAAATAGTCGAAATATATTCTCATACATTTTGAAAAAATAAAATTATATCTATAATATACTAGTGAGTACCCGGCATGCGTTGCAATGCCACTCAAAGAAAGAACGTGTTTGTGTTTTAATTCTGTTTATTGAAGTGTTTTTGGATATCTTTTGTTTTTCCGTCTGGTACATATACGAATAGATCTGAAGGTTTGCCAACGGGTGAGCAGTATCGATGGACTTATACTTTGTCTCTGCCTGGTATTTCAATTTGAATCCTGAAGTTGATGGCATTAACATCGTTGTTTTCGGCTGTTAATATAACACGTTCATTGAGTCACTGATGGTTTTTGTAATTCTGTGCGAAATTTTTCGGAAAACTTTGTAAATCAATTCGCCTCGCCTATGGTTCTTGTAATTTTACTAAGGTCGGCGAGTCCCTCGTTTATTTAAGAGAAAACAATATTCTTAGATCAAATGAGTACATAACTGCATTTTCTGACTTATTTATTATCTATGACAGCATCAGTGCACACATTTTCGGAAATTTACATTGATTAGTTTACAGTAAATTGCATATTGTTACATATTGTACAATCGATTGCTTATTTAAGTACTCCATTAGAATGATATAAAACTCACTGCTTCCTAGAACACTGAGAATTGCATTTTTATAAAGCGAACCTTTTGTAAGCGCATTGGCAGCCCACTTCTGGCTGTGCTAATTCAGAAAACTTTGCGGGCTTCCACACAACAACTCACCAAAGTTTTATCACAATCAGATGAACGGCGTAGGACCGCATACGAGACAGACAAACAAATTAACGCATTGGCAGCCCATCGCTGATTTATATACATTTGTGGACGTCCGTACAACAACTCACCAAAGTTTTATCGCAATCGAATGAGCGGTATAGGAACAGGAACCCATAAATAACAAATTAAAAAAATAACGTATTGGCAGTCCACCGCTGATTTATATTCATTTGCGGACGTCCACACAACAACTCACCATAGTTTTATCACAATCAGATGAACGGCGTAGGACCGCATACGAGACAGACAAACAAATTAACGCATTGGCAGCCCACCGCTGATTCATAAACCTATTCTGGCGTCTGCACAACAACACACCAAAATTTCATCTCAATCGGATGAGCGGTATAGGAGCGCATAGGTAACAAACAAACATTCATTTTTATATATATAGATTTTATCTAGTAAAGAAGATAGTCAAAATATATAAAAATCCGAAAATCAAATGCAATTTTTTAATAAAAAATCAATCGCATATTTTATCCACATGTATGAAAAAAAAGCAAATTATTATTCTACGATATATCCATATCATAATTCGAATATTTATTAAAGCATACATGGGCAACCACCGGCCCGCCGAGTTATTTTGTCCGGCCCTGATTCATTTGTGCGAAGTAATAAAGAAAGAAATTAATAGTTCCAGGGAGCCATTATTGCTGGTCTCGTAATTCAAGTTCAAGGCCAATCTTCACACTAAATTTTGTAATCAGTATATAATATTAATATTATGTCGTTCATTATATAAATACAAAAATATATAAGAAGTAGCAACGTGTTTCATTTAATTTAATATTACTTTATTATTTTTAATAATTTGGTCCAGCCGTTGACTCGGAGACAGAATGATAATTTGGCCCCGGACCTAGGACAGGTTGCCCATGCCTGTATTAAAGAATTCAAAAAGATTTTCAAGGTCAGGCGGGAAAAGATCACTACGACTCACACGATCCAACGATTCATTTCGATAGCCCTATAATCATAGTTTGTAATAGTCGAATTAAAGTCTTTGATTATTCTAAAATTTTCGAATATTATGATCTATGGTGATACAATACAATAGCTCTACACCAAGAAATATCAATTTTTCAAACGTGGCGATATCAGAACATTTACGCGCGACTTAAAATAAGCCGATCCCATTGGATGTAACAACACTTCAAAAATGTGCGGTTCAAAATAAGCTGTTATCATTGGGCGAAAGGCACGGCAATATATACGAACAGCGCTATTAATGTAAGGATTTGTGGAGTCGTGAAAATCTAGCGATTCTCCGACTCCGATTTAAACAATATATAAAAAAAATCAATATTTATATTTTTTTAATATCTGCTAAAATGGACAACATTTTGTTTTGGAATTAAATTTGAAAAAGAGAGTTGAAGTCGCCCGTTTTTTTCCGACTTAGACTCCTCAGCCCTGAATACCAACTATATGAATAAGTTCTAAATTATTCTTTTGTGTTTATAAATTTCCTTGTCGTATTTTTGCAAATGTCACCTTAACTAATTTTACTGGACGGTTTAATTAAGGGTCAAATATAATTGCACATGCGGATTGGATGGTATTCACTTGGTACAAGTGAATTTGATTTTGGATATTTCGCACTTTGGTATTAACAAACTTTAATTTGAATAGGCGCACTTTCAATTAGGAAGTCTAAACTTTGTACATACAAGCAAACTTTAGTTTGGATGGTTTTGCACTTGTAAAATGATACTTTATACTATGATACTATGAGCTTGACAGTTGTATGTATTTAATATAGTGCAGATTCGTGCACAATATTTTATTTGTGAATATAAAAAAAACATGTATGCACGGATGGTTTTTTTGTTATATTTTCACCAAAAAATACTTTACTACTGATTTATAAACGTCACCATGCATTTGATAACATAAAATATTATACTTACCCAAGATTTTAACCCTCCAGAGATGAGAGCTTTTTTCCGATAAAAAAAATATTTTCTAAGCCATATTGAAGTCACAGATAACTTTTATTCCTATCCAAAATTAAAAAAAAAAAAACGCAAAGTCGTTGTATAGAAACCCCGCATGACTATATGGTCATGCTCATCCTTTTATTACCGTGTAATATTGAGTACGGACAGTAGTAAGGACAAAAGTGACCGTATGGGCTTGCAAACATTCGGGGTTGAAATATAGCTAAACGTGATTTTTTTTAAAATATTTACAATTTGACCTCTTTAGATCAACATAATTTCAAAACAAATATATTAGCAAAATAACTGTAAATAATTTTATGTTTTTATAAAAAAATATCTAACAGTTTCAAAAAGTAAATTAAAAAAAACGGAAATTCAAAAAATCACATGTGCCTGTGGAGACCGTTCCTGTTCCTACGGCTGATGACTTACTGTAGTCCGTACCCTTCTTAACCAAATATGAGCAAAAGCAATGATATTCAGGTAGAAAAAGTATGAATAGTGGGATCAATAGACAACGGTGTTTTGTGTGACCATATGGTGACGCTCGTCCTTGGAGGGTTAAGGTTACCGAGGAGCAAACATTTAATAAGTGATTTGTCACACAAATAGTGAGCTTATGAAATGATGATTTAAGTGAAATAAGAAATCACGGATTGCTTGAATGTGTCAACTTTATGATTTAATTTTTACAGGAAAAAAAAACTAATTGTTGTGGTGCAATAATTGTGATTTCCATTCATAGATTTTATTATGGACTATCAGAACTGATATTATATGGCATTTTTAAAAATTTGTGACATATCACTTTTTGAATGTTCGCTCCTCAATTACTATAATAGTTAATTCAATGAAATAATATTAAAACTATCTTTTTTTACTTATAACACAATTATTTATTGCGATCAGGACCAATTTGGCCATCATAAGTATTTTCAGCTGATAAAATCATTTTTACTGATGATCAGATGAAAATGATCGAGACAAGCGAAACCGACATCGATCCTAATAAATAATTCAGAAATAAGTACATTACGAGTGTTTTTTTTATTATCTATATATATAAAAGAAAGTGGGGTTTGTTACACCACGTATATCTCGAGAATTACAGCTCGGATTTTAATGATCTTTGTTTTATTAAATTCTTATCCGCCTAGAATAGCAGAATAAGCATTAAAACATCGGAAAAATATCACGGGAAAGAAATTATTAAGAAAATAAATGTCCTCATACAATTTGTTTTTTTGAAAAATACAAATGGAACGTGGACATTGTATGACACGTTGTATGCTGTTTTCCAGTAAATCCACTAGGTGGCATTGCATTACAATATACTTTGACAGTTGACTACTAGCTATGTATCCATGCGCCGCGATTTTGAGTTTTCATCGATTTCCATTATGTTTTAATTCCCACAAATCATTCTGTGACGTCACCGCACGTGTTTTTAAACAAAAATCCGGTGCTGATGAACTACATTGCTTGGCATCGCGTCTTTGGGAATACTCGATGCTGGATGTATTCGATTGATTGGCAAAAATGGAGCTTGCCGTTTGCACGAACGTTGTTGAGATGCAAGGTTGTGGAATCAGAGTCGAAGAGTCACGGTATTTTGGCCTGAGTCGGAGTCGTGAAAAATGAGCGGCTCGATTTTTTTTGAAAAATATATTTAGTTATGTGTATTCAAACAAAATAGTCCAAAGTGTTGACATTGCATGCTTGGCTGACTAAAGATGATCTGATGGTATTACATATATATTGACTATGGAAAGGAAAAAGGACGTAACCCACACATGTTTTAATTATTTTGGGCCATATGCAAATTATGAATTGTACACAACCTTGAAGCGCACGGAGTCTTCTAAACTGTTGTTTAAATAACAAAGCCTAATATGAATTAAAGAAATTGTCTAGGAAACACCTTTATTTCAGTATTTTTTCTTGGTTTTAATTTTTTACAAGGTCATCTTTTTCAAACTTAAAAGCTAAATTTAGATATTAATTTAGCATTTGCAGCTTGCATCTTTTTGATAGAACGTGTATCAAATTTGATAGATTGTGATAATCGAAAAAAACCTGTTTTGAAAAAACTGTGGGTTACGTCCTTTTTCCTTTCCAAAGTCGATATATATATATATATATATATGTTAAAATGAAATTGTTGAAAAATTTCCTCCGAGTCGGAGTCAGAGTCGTTAATTATTTTTAAGCTAGAGTCGGAGTATTTTTTTACACGACTCCACAGCCCTGCTGAGATTGCACGTTATTATACTTGGAACGCTTCATCGAAAAAAATTCAACGTCGAAAGCAAAGCAATGCGGTTCCTGATAATCCGGATGTGCGTTCTACTGATGCTCTTGGTCGCATTAACACAGTTCATCTGAAGAATGACGAATGCTTCTACTTGCGGTTGTTGCTGGTGAATGTTTGTGGGCCGACATCATTTGAATCACTTCGAACTGTCAATGGCGTAGTGTGCCCAACATTTCGTGCTGCATGTCAATATCTCATTTTGCTTGAAAACGCTACTCATTGGGACATGACAATCGCTGAAGCAATTGTTTCTGAATCTCCAAGTCAGATACACACATTATTTGCTATAATTATTTCAACATGCTTCCCATCAAATTCATGTGCTACCTTATGTGCGGCAGTTTGTTAGTCAAAGTAGAAATGCCGACGCCAGATCGTGGAATGAACGTCGCTTTCAATCGAGAATTGGAACTTGAACGTGAATATGATCGAGATGCATTGATCAGTTTGAACGAATGTACCACTGTTGAACCCTCGACAGAAGGAAATGTACGATACGTTAATGAAGGCAATTGATGACGGAAATGGTGGCTTATTTTTCCTCGATGCGCCCGGTAGAGCTGGGAAGACATTCCTCATGTCATTGATTATGGCCACTGGTCGTGGGAGATATAAAATTTCTGTAGCAGTTTCTTCTTCTGGAATAGCGGCCACGTAGATAGAAGGATGCCGAATGGCTTATTCACCGTTGAAATTGCCGTTAAACCTTCAAACCACTGAAAAACCGACATGCAAGATTGCGAAACACTCAGCAATGGCAATTTTTTGGTAGCAAATACAATCATCACCTGGGATGAATGGACAATGGCGCACAAATGCGCATTGGAAGCACTCAATCGAACCATGAAAGATCTGTGCAATGACTCAAGATATTTTGGAGGCGCAATGATTGTACTATCTGGCGATTTCCGCCAAACACTACCAGTCATTCCAAGATCGACCGCTGCCGATGAAATAAACGCTTGCCTCAAATCATTGACTCTGGCGCTATGTGAAGAAATTTCAGCTGACGACAAACATGCGAGTTGCATTGCTAAACGATCCATCTGCCGAAGATTTCTCCAAGCAATTGCTGACTATTTATTAATTTATTGTTAAATATTTAAATTAAAATACATGACATAACAGCTGACGCCAATTCGCCGTGTACTTGAAAAATATAATAAGATAAAATATAAAATAAAACTACATAATACATTAAAATCAAGAAATAAAATAGTAAAATTTTACAAACAGTTTACAAATACTAAATCACTAAAAATGTCCACTTCTCTAGGCAATACGTTGATCAATCTAACGGCCCTTGACTCATACCTCTTAAGCAAGGTATAAGTTTTTAGAAATAAAAGTTTTTGCTCATAGTTTTGTCCACGTAAGAATAAATTGAGAGCATGTTAATTAATAGTCATGAGAATTTGAGGATTATTAACTCGGTCCCGAATGAGAAGAGAAAAATGCTTTAATCTATAAAACGATCATCGACTATCGTAGGTAACGACCGTGTTCCTGTTGATGAATCGAACGGATTGATTTCGTTTCCGCCGAATTTCAGTAATTTCGTCTCAACGAAGGACGGCTACATCAACAAAATGTTCCCAAACATCTAATCACAAAAATCACAATTGGTTAAGTGAACGAGCAATTCTTGCAGCGAAGAACAAAGATGTGGATCATTTAAACTTCACAATTCAAAATCAAATCGTTGTTCCACTACATTCCTTCAAATCTATCGACCGTGTAACAAACGAAGACCAACTGAATTTTTAAACTCATTGGATCTGCCTGGCTTGCCACCGCACAATGTACAACTAAAGGTTTGCTCGGTAGTCATCATGTTTCAAGTTATCAAGTTAACACAACACTTATTGATTCTGAGGCGGCACGAAGTTCGTCGGGCCAGCTAGTTTATTAATATAATGTCTCTCCTCCAAGTATTACGCAGTTTGGCATATTTTGTAATCCTGACCCAGTACGCACAGAGCCAAGACTGACTTGTTAAAATATAGGTTTCTGACGAACATCGCTTGATGTCGGAGTGGATGTGACATTACAAATGCGATTATTAAAAAGAAATCCTTGCAATCATTTAAAACTTTAATGGCTCTCCGAAGTCGTTGAAACAGAAATACCATATGAGCCGCGGTCAAAAGGTTAATGCATTCGCAGAAAGTAATTTTTGGCGATTTATTTGTTTACCTACAAGTAGATGATTGCGTCAAACGCACCATATGCTCTGAAGCAAATATACAAGAGGAGTTTACATCTGGAAAAAGTGGAATGAATGGAGCTTGTATCTTTTAAAAAGGCATTTTAATAAAAAAAAGTGCACCAAGATGCAGTTACAATATTGAGATATTTGAAGAAAGTCGTAATTTTGAAAATGATAACGGAAACACCCGAAGACCAAAAGAATTGAAAGGATTGAAATAGTTGAGCGCAAAAAATCTAGTTACGATCTAATAAAAGTATTAATTGATAATGAGTTTTTTAGCAATTAAAATAAATGTTTCTATACAAGAAATTCATGATGATTGGGATTCCAACTCAGATATTCCAATATTCGATATCCGAATATATTCGGCATTTTTTAACTATTCGATATTCGGATAACTGGAGAAATACCCGAAAAGTATTCGTAATAATTTTTAATGAAATATTTTACAAAATCATCAAAGGATACATCACAATTTCTCTAAATTTAAATTATTAGCCTTAGCATTTTCTATCAAGTCCTTGTTTAACACATGGTAGACTAAAATTTCGTCAATATCTTCACGAGTAGTATTTTCAAAGCCTTTACTATTTACGGTGTCGGTATGGATGGACCTCTGGAGTGCAATTATTTGGTATATTTTAAACATATTTAGCTATCTGTGTTTGAATGAAATAAGTGCCATTTAATGAACTCAATGTATTTTAATAAGTTCAGAGTTGAGTCATCACATCACATGATTTTGCGTAGGGTCACCACTTTAAACGCTTTTAACAATGAGTGAATCGAGTAAAAAAAGGAATGGTGCCAAAAAATCACGTAAAATTAGTAAAGGGTGTAATAATAAAAAAACAATTTTTATTGCTACTAATTCCACAATTTTATCCCAAAAAAGTATTAAGTCCTTCACAATTCGTCGAGATTTGGAAACATGGTGGACAAAGCAAGTCCTGATCCTATGATATAAATGTGAAATTGGTTTTTTGACGTCCTTATAATGAAATAACTGGACGCATAGATCAAATCAATCAATTTATCCCAAATATCACGAACCTTTTGTGCCAAATTTTATGATTTTGACTTAACGGCATTAAAAAATTAACTTATACCGAACAAACCATTTGAATAATACCTATACTTATTGACAAAAAAAACACTACTCTGTTATTATATATTTTTGGTAAAACTTCTTAGTCACATTATTAATTAAATTAGTTTTTATCTTAAATCAAATTATATTTTTTCTCTATTTTTTGACGTTTGTTACCTTATTCATTCATATATTATTATTTAGATCAGGGTTTCTCAATTGGTTTCTAATATAAGTAATTCATTTTTTATTAGTACCATCAATCATTGTTTATTGCCCCCTCCCTCCGTCCACTAGGAGAAGAAAAAAAACCTAACTTTTTTTTTAGAATTATAATCAATTTGTAATTTGCTCGTAAACATTGCGAATTCTATCTTAGTATGCTTCTTTAATTTAGGAAACGCTTATCACAATTTGTAACAAAGTTGTCGAATTTAATTTTATATTGATTTATGAAATCTTAAGGGAAGTTATTTAGAGAAATTGCCGTCGCCAGATTACGTTGAAGCACTCGCATGCGACTTGAAACTCCGATGGCAAGGATCGGGCCCCATACATAGCCACACACATTGCACGATTATTAAAAACACTTAAAAACAAGTGTACACCTGAGTGATTTTTCTCAAATACTTAAATTATACGAGAAACGTCCGCCTATAATTTGAGAAAAACCTTTTTGACATTTTGAAGTATCGCATATTTATTTAAAAACGTTTTTAGGCTTTTTAGTATTAAGTTAAGACACGCTTTTATGAGTCGGACTGGTTTGACTGGAGTCGTGTTAAAAAACTCATGAAAAACTAATAACTTCGAATCCTTCTAAAAAACATTGTGTTCAAATTGCTATGGTCAAAAGTGGCGCCATGCTACTACCTGAAATAATAATATTTTTTAAGCTATGGTCGGAGTCCTCTTGTTTCTTCATGACTTATATTTTCATTAAATTACATTTTTAATTGTTTAATAAGAATTAAACCTGCAATTTTTTTAATGCGTCAACTGATTTTGATGGGTAATAAACAACAAAAATACTAATAGTTTTGAAAATATTGTGTATATACAGTGATTCCCAATCATTTTGACATCTGGATTATTTTAAAATTCAATGGCGCTGTGCTGTGTGGCCCTCCATCCTATTTATTACATTGACCTATGTATGTATAAACAAAGAAGAAGAACGTTCAATGAACCCACGCATATATGTTATACAGTTTTTCAGTTTTTACTGCTTTTAATGTAATCAAGATTAAAATTAAAATTACGTCATATATATAAAAATTAAAGCGCAAGAGACTTTAAATCAGGGGCATTCAGGGTGTGCTACTTTTTTTTATTATATTACTAGCTGACCCAACGAACTTCGTACCGCCTCAGAATCAATAAGTGTTGTGTTAACTTGATAACTTGAAACATGATGACTACCGAACCAACCTTTATTGTAAAAAATGTGCGGTGGCAAGCCAGGCAGATCCAATGAGTTTAAAAATTCAGTTGGATAGTTGGTTGCTTCGTCTTCGGTTGTTACACGGTCAATAGATTTGAAGGAATGTAGTGGACCAACGATTTGATTTATAATTGTGAAGTTTAAATGATCCACATCTTTGTTCTTCACCGCAAGAATTGCTCGTTCACTCAACCAATTGTGATTTTTGTGTTTAGATGTTCGGGAACATTTTGTTGATGAAGCCGTCCTTCGTTGAGACGAAATTGCTAAAATTCGGCGGAAACGAAATCAATCCGTTCGATTCGTCAACAGGAACACGGTCATTACCGACGATAGTCAGCAATTACTTGGAGAAATCTTCGGCAGATGGATCGTTTAGCAATGCAACTCGCATGTTTGTCGTCAGCTGAAGTTTCTTCACATAGAGCCAGAGTCAATTATTTGAGGCAAGCGTTTATTTCATCGGCAGCAGTCGATCTTGGAATGACTGGTAGTGTTTGGTGGAAAACGCCAGATAGTACAATCATTACGCCTCCAAAAGATCTTGAGTCATTGCACAGATCTTTCATAGTTCGATTGGGTGCTTCCAATGCGCGTCTGTGCGTCATTATGCATTCATCCCAGGTGATGATTGTATTTGCTACCAAAAAAAATTGCCATTGCTGAGTGTTTCGCAATCTTGCATGTCGGTTTTTCAGTGGTTTGAAGGTTTAACGGCAATTTCAACGCTGAATAAGCCGTTCGGCATCCTTCTACCTACGTGGCCGCTATTCTAGAAGAAGAAACTGCTACAGCAATTTTATATCTCGCACGAACAGTGGCCATAATCAATGACATGAGGAATGTCTTCCCAGCTCCACCGGGCACATCGAGGAATAATAAGCCACCATTTCCATCATCAATTGCCTTCATTAACGTATTGTACATTTCCTTCTGTTGAGGGTTCAACAGTGGTACATTCGTTCAAACTGATTGGTTCAATGCATCTCAATCATATTCATGTTCACGTTCTGATTCTCGATTGAAAGCGTCGTTCATTCCACGATCTGGCGTTGGCATTCCTAACTTCACTAACAAACTGCCGCACATAAGGTAACACATGTCTTCGATCAAAAGCATAGCCAGGTTATGTATCTCTTCATCCCTCTTGAGATCGGGAATCCCTGAACTGACACGAATTCAATGTAAAATGTATTCAGACATGTCATCCTTGTACTTGTTCCACAGTTCACAGGGATTCGATGGGAAGCATGTCAAAATAATGATAAAAAAAAATGTGCGTATCTGACTAGGAGATTCAGAAACTATTTCTTAAGCGATTGTCATGTCCCAATAAGTATCATTTTCAAGCAAATTGAGCTGTTGACATGCAAGTAGAAGCATTCGTCATTTTTCGGATGAACTGTGTAAATGCGACCAAAAGCATCAGTAGTCATTCGGGTGATCAGGAACCGCATCGCCTTGCTTTTGACGTTCAAATTTCTTCGATGTAGCGTTACAAGTGTAATATTGTGGCATCGCAGAGTAGAGCAACGTTCGTGCAAACATATTACATTTATTTACTAAGCGTCATATCAAGTTCATCCGTGCACTTGAACGCCTGAACGGAGCCGCGCTTTGCCGACCAATGGCCTAAATAATGTTTCAGTGGAAGAAATTGTTGTTTTCTACAACACATCAATCAATCATGTTTGAGCTTGCAAGCATTTGAAATAACATTAGGAAATAGTTGAATACAATATGACTATCAAATAATTTCGAATTAAAAATTATATTGTAATCTAAACTATATTTTTTACTACAGGCCACAAAACGTTTCCTCGAGATAGTGAACGCACGTCGCAGCGAATCAGTTACAGACAGAGACAGCAGTCCAGTCAGTTGGGCGACAGCTGTCAAATTTTTGTTGGCACGAAAGTTTGACGTTTCCAGAGCGACAGTGCTCTTTGATCAGCATGAGCTGACGAGGAGCCGAGAGGGACTCTTCCAATTTGACGCCAATGTAGATCCTCTACGCTCAGAGCTAGCCACCGGAAAATTCACCATACTGGTAAGATATACATGGTTTGATCATAAGTAAGGATTGCAATCCCGTTCTGCTTTATTATTCTCGACATCTTAGGTATATACAAATTTTAATTATCATAAAACTGCAAAACAAGTTTTTGATAATTTTAAATAGGCATATAAAGCAGTGCTTTTTTTCCCATGTAATGCGGAAACGTGGAAATGTAAACGTCTCCGCGGTCTTTTCATTTAGTTGCACATATTTCTTCTGGTGTATATTTTATCATGGACTCACATTTTGAAAAATATATTTGTAGCTTTTTATGTATAAAATTCTATACAGAACACTTCAATACTCAAAGAATCTTAAAGAATGTAAAAAGAAGAACAGTAAATAATGCAAATATTATTATTATTTTTTTGATGCAAAACAATGAAATAATAATAATATCACCCCAAAGCGATATGCGCCCGCGTGCTTTAACAAATCCACCGACACGCTAGGCGTGTCGTTAGCACCCAACGAGTTAAACTGCAAACTCTATCTAGAAAGTATGCAAAAACATATTTTTTCCCTTCAATTTTTAATGATGTATCTATCATAGATGTGAAATGTGAATAAATCATTTTGAATAGATGATTAGATTAAATTTTGTTTGTTCAATCAACCAATGAAGTCATAGTAATTTTTGGCAACTAAAACAAGTTATCTTTGCCAATTTCCTTTACACTAAATTAAAAAAAATATATATATATTGGTGATCCATATACTGTTGGTTATACAGTAAACTGATAACATATATTAGATTTCGAACTTTGTATAATCAAACCTTACCTTAAAAACAAGTAAAATTATAAATATTTTTATAAATTACTAGCCGGTACCCGGCAAGCGTTGCAATGCCACTCGAAGAAAGAAAGTTTTTATGTTTTAATTGTGTATATTGAAGTGCATGCTTTCTTTTTCTGTCTGACATTTGCTGCTGATTGTCTATGGTACAACACACGCGCCACCTACTGTAATTTAATTGTACTATAACCTTCGCGCAAGTGCAAGCATACATTGTCAAAATGAACTGTATGGCAGACATACAAACATTGATTTTTATATATAAGATTTATAACCTTCCCGGAAGTGCAAGCAAAAAGTTTGTAAAAGTTTTATTGCAATCGAGCGAGCGGTGTGGCAACGCACAAAGTACGAACAAACATTTCATTTCACTCTGATCATGATTGTGTGACTTTTATTTCATACGTTCAGTGTTTTTTCGTATTCAAAATTATTGTTCTATGATTACCGTTTCTAAAAAGATGTGCCTCACTAAAAAACTGCCTAAAACAAATATAAAATAGTAAAAAACATAAATTAATGTTATTGTGTTCTTACTGTTACTGCAGTATATGGGAACCTTAAGAATATGAATTCCAGAATATAAGATATATATTTATTCATCTACACTTATATGACTTGACATACCTGATAGTTTAAAACAGACGTGGGGAACCTGAGGCCTTAAGGCCGCATGCGGCCTTTCGACTACTCTGGTGCGGCTTTCTGGCCAATTCTGTAATTCTGTTATTTTATGCAAATTCGTAAATTCCTGACATAATCTGACCGTAAATTCCTGTTTCCGGCCAAAGATTCCCTAGTCAATGTTTGCTGCGGCCTTATGTCAAATCAGAACAATGAATGCGGCCTTTATATAAGAAAAGGTTCCTCACCCCTGGTTTAAAACCTCGTTCAAAAAGACTTTCAAACCTAAAACATATAATCAATGCATGCATAACCATCAAAATACTCTTAGCATTTACATATAATAGTTGACAAAACATAAAAAAGAAAATGTACATTATATAAACACGAAACATTCGTTTACTAAGCGTCAGTTCAAGTTCATCCGTGCACTTGAACGCCTGAAGACGCCGAAAGGCGAAACCTGGGTTGTTAGTGACGAAATCTGTGAGAATGTACATAATTTGAACGATTCAAATTTAATATTGACATTCCACCAAGCACCTTCAGTCGAAATCTTAAATTGTACAATATTCGTTGAACATCATGAAAATAATCACTTAAAACTCTCTTTGTTAATAATTTCGCATTCGAGATTATATAAGAACATTTAATAAGAGAAAAACCATTAAATATAAATATAGAATACTTTTCCATCAAGTATTGACAGTGCACACAGGAATTATGTACGTACTACGTAGCAGTTTACACATAATATCTTTATTCACATGCATTTAAAAATAATGGCTTACTAACGTTATGTAATTAACCCTTTGACCGCGGTTGACTGCTATAGCAGCCCAATCTGAACCGATTTGGATCCGAGCCGTGGTCAAAAGGTTAACTTAATATAATTCACAATTAAATTTGCTGTCAAATATCACGAAATAGTTTTTTGACGTTCTATATATAAATAGTATAGTATTAATTGAAGTGCAAAGAGTACAGTTTCTACTTCCAAATAGAACTAATCTAAGAACATCGCTTAAACAACAAACAATCACATCTAATGCACGAAACACATTTAAATCTAATGTCAAAATTTAGACCATGCGATCTGACAAATCTGAAATCGAAACAATCGAACATCAAATTTGAATTGTGAAATCTAAACAAATCGGTGTCGAAATTCAAACGGCGGCCATTTTTGTTTTGGAATACTCGGGAGTTTGACTGGTAAAAAACATTGAAATCTACTTTTTTTATATTTTTTCGACACTGTTTGTTAATTTTAATACGGCTATGTTCTTCCCGGATAAGCAAGTTAATTTATTGTCGAAGTTTTATCGCAATCAGACATGTGGCGTTTAAACGCATAGACGCCAAAGTTTTTGCAAACATACAAAAATTCATTTTTATCTTCTATATATATATATAAAAATCTCATGTCACGGTGTTTGTGGCCAAACTCCTCCTAAACGGCCTGACCGATTTCCATGATTTTTTATATGTATATTTGTTAGATATGAGAATAGGTTGTAAATAGGGTATCCAATGCCGGAGCCTTTTTCCAATCCCGGGATTTCGGGATTTTCGGCAAATTGAGTGCTTCTATCTGCGACTGTTGTTGGTTAATGTCATTGGCCCATTGTCATTTCAAGATATACGCAAAGTGAATGGACAACAGTATCCAACATATAAAGATGCATCCCTTGCACTCGGCTTGCTCGAAGACGACAATCACTGGAACGATATGCTTGCTGAAGCAGCATTGGGCTGTACAGCAACACAAATTCGTCTACTATTTGCTATAGTGTTGACTGCATGTTTCCTGGGACGAGCAGACACGTGGGATAAGCACAAAGATTCAATGACTGACGATATATTGAATCGAATTCGTACACGGTGCAACGATCTAACGATTACATTCAGCGACGCTATGTACAATAAAGCATTGATTATTATCGAGGATCTTTGCGTTGTCATTGCCAATTTACCACTCAGTCATTTCGGTATGAGTTCGCCAAATCGAAGTGCTTCTGATTTAATACACACCAAAATGAATCGTGAACTGCAGTACGACACTGCAGAAATGGCAGCGATTGTTACTCGCAATGTCCCACTACTGACTCATGAACAAAAAAATATTTACGACCACATTATGCTGGCAGTTTCGGCTGGACAAGGTGGATTCTTTTTTTTGGATGCACCAGGTGGAACTGGCAAAACATTTCTCATTTCGCTAATTCTCGCCGAAATAGGATCAAATAATGGCATCGCATTGGCCGTTGCATCATCTGGCATTGCAGCAACTTTACTGGATGGAGGCAGAACAGCTCATTCAGCATTTAAGCTGCCACTGAATATTCAAAATAACCCAGACGCAGTCTGCAACATAAAAAACAATCGTCAATGGCCACAGTGCTGAAACAATGCAAAATTGTCATCTGGGATGAATGCACTATGGCACACAAACATTCTCTTGAGGCGTTGAACAGAACACTCAAAGATATAAAAAACAACGACAAACTATTTGGCGGCACTCTGTTACTCCTTTCAGGTGATTTCAGACAAACGCTTCCCATTATTCCACATTCAACGTACGCTGATGAGATCAACGCTTGCTTGAAGTCATCGCCACTGTTGCGTAATGTTGAAAAAGTCAAGCTAAAAATAAACATGCGCGTCCAAATGCTACAAGACCCATCCGCTGACACATTCTCAAACCAATTGTTAAATATCGCCGATGGAAAAATTGCTGTCTATGAAAATACTGGATGCATAAAATTGCCCACTAATTTCTGCACAATCGTTGATTCGCAAAATAATCTCATTGACCGCATATTTCCCAATGTACGCACACAATACATGAATCATGCGTGGCTGGCAGAAAGAGCCATTTTGGCAGCAAAAAATGATTTAAACTTCAAGGTACAGCAGTCGTTGCCAGGCGACTTGGTATCGTACAAATCGATCGATACAGTTTGCGATGAAAAAGAAGCTGTAAATTATCCAACAGAGTTTTTGAACTCACTGGATTTGCCAGGCATGTCACCACACCTTCTACGACTGAAAGTTGGATCTCCGGTTATTTTACTTCGGAATTTGAACCCACCACGTCTGTGCAATGGCACGCTATTGGCCATTAAAAAATTGATGAAAAACATTATCGAAGCCACCATTTTGAATGGCAAATTCCGAGCCGAAAATGTTTTGCTGCCACGAATTCCAATGATTCTCACAAACGAGCCAATTGAATTCAAATGCCTTCAATTTCCCTATTAGATTGGCATTCGCAATGACAATCAATAAGTCGCAAGGCCAAACGTTGTCTGTTTGCAGCTTAGATTTGGGCACACTATGTTTTTCACTCGAACAATTATACGTGGCATGTTCTCGCATGGGCAAACCATCAAGCTTATTTATGTTGGCTAAAGACAGACTGACAAAAAATATCGTACAATCAATTGCTCTTCGAAATTAATAGCTAGCTGACCCGGCATGCGTTACAAGTCACTCAAAGAAAGAAAGTGTTCTGTATATTAATTCTGTTTATTGAAGTGCTTTTAGATATATTTTGTTTTTTTGTCTGGTGTGTATATGAATAGATCACCAGACAGTAAAAAAGGTGCGCCACCAAAGACCTGTTCATTTCCTCTCAAATCTTTTAGTGTACATATAGTGAAGATTTTTCAATGCCTTTTTGTGCGCCATAGTAAATTCGTCCCATTTAATGAGTTGATTAAAGTGCTTCATCCATTCAGGACTTTTTTTGATATTGCATGTTGGTGTTCAAATGCAATTTATTTGCTGAATGCGCTGTTTGACCACCACCCAAAAGATATATCGTACACTCAATTGCTCTTCGAAATTAACTCATTCGCATCGGGGCATTTTTGCGAAATTTTGCAAAAAATTAGGTACTTTTGAAAAAATAGTATAACTTTAAAACTATTTGACATTCAAAAAAATAATTTGGACACCAGTTGTGCAACACTTTGTTGCATAATACTTTATATATTTTAGCCTGCTTTTATTAGCGATACTCATCTTTTGTATTTTTTAATATAGAAAATCGGGTATTTGACATAGAATTATATATTTCATCGAAAACGTAATAAATAACAAGTCAAATAAACATTTACTCCTGTTTATTTTATTTCAAAACAAAATTAGAAAACATAAAAGCCTATTTTTAGCCTACAATTGCTTATATTTTGGTGGCCTATTTTTTAAAGTTTTATTTTAACTGTCTGCTGATTTTTCATCGCCGAAATCACCAAATAAAAAAAATATTTGTGCATATATTTTAATATTTTATTTTTTAAATGATGCATCAATCATTTGTTACGCCATCTGCATAGAGAATCTAAAACATTTGTCGCATTGGATGTATATATTTCAACGCGTAAGTCAGACCGGCGAAAAGACTCGTATACGAGTCATCCGTAACCAATGTGTTAATATTGATTTTCTTTATTTCATTTTCCTACTTTAGGATAAAAAATATATTACTTTTTCCTAATTAAAATTTAACTTTGAAGAGATCAAACAATGAATATATCCGTTACTTTAATGAAATACATTGAATTGAGAAAATGAATGGTTGGTGTTTTTTGTTTTTATCTACAGTGCTCCATACCTCTTTCTGTCATAGATCCCATCCCCACACACTAAAAATACATTCGTTATTTTTTACTTAACAACCAAAATATTCACTAGAAATAATTTATATGGCAGAACGTTTGCCGGGTCAGCTAGTATATATATATAAGATTGCATTTGCTTCTAAACAATATCCCAATACCATACTGGTTACTTTATAACTACCATATCGTAGAATCGAATTTGTATATCCATCAAAGTTAACAGAAGTTTTGTGACAATACAAAATGTGTCAACTAAGTAAAGGTGATTCATTAAGAGGTACTTTTTTCAAAAGACAAAAAAACGTTTATTAAAAAAAAATATTGCATAGTCTTTAATATAATAAATAGACCCATTTTCTACATTTATTTTTTAAATATTATTTCTTTTAAATGTTGACCGTAACTACGCCTAACATGGTCCATTCGAAAGTTCCAATTTTGGATGACGCGTTCGAGCATTTCGACTGGTATTTGGGTAATGTTGGCCTCCAATTCCTCAATCGTAGTCGATTTAATTATATAGACTTTCGACTTTACGTAGCCCCAAAGAAAAAAGTCTAGAGGTGTTATATCGCAAGATCTAGACGGCAAATTCACTGGTCCGAAGCGTGAAATTATTTGTTCACCTTTTTTATAAAAGCCATGTGACTAGGCGACCCCCCCCCCCAAGGAATTTGAAGTCCTCGATTTGCTATACTTTTTCCCCGAATTGTCCCCGGAAATCCTTTTGTTCAAATCCAAAATCGAAAAAAAGTTGGCGACCTCCCAGAAAACCCTTCGCGACCCCAGGTTAGGAACCCGTGCTATAATACAAATTTGTTTAATTATAGAAAAAAGGTTTAAAATTTACTATGACAAAGGTCGGATAAACTTTTGAATTACAAATACAAGACTATTTTTTATATATAAGTACAAATACTAATCCTCTTTTGCACGGCTTAAAAATTCTGATTGAGATACGCTGCTTTAAATGTTCACCTATTTTCTGAGCCAGTTGTATTGGATCACCAATGTCTTGGATATTGGCCTAACATAATATACCATGGGAATCTCTTCCTTGCGCCACTTAATTGAATAAATTTGGTTTTTCTCAGTGCAACTAGAATTAGAGTTATCACATTACAATTAAACTTAATAAGTTAACTCACTTCTATGCTTGTTTATGCATATGTAGTAAAAAGTGCACAGTTCTGACCATTGTGATTCCTTTGTCTTTCAAATGCACCAGCAGATTGCAGATGTGGGAATTAAAGCATGTGCACCCTTTGATTGACTTTCTACATCTAAAAAAGGCTTCAATTCCATTGTATTTATTGACATTGAAGGTTTGAAGGAAATTAACCGGATCAATCATTATGGTGCCCAGGGCTCATCTTTTAACGGTGGCTACGGTACTGAGCATTTGGTGTCAACGGACACTTGATACAATATGTAATCAATATGTTTTTTGTTTTGGTTGCAGCCTAGTAGAGATGCTACGGGAGCTGCTATTGCAGTATTCACCGCACATCTTCACATACCACAAGTGTCTTCCCATCAGACCACCCTCCAGGCTAGTTCACTGTTTATTACTGTATACTTTATCATTTCAATTAACCTATTCAGCCCTAACAGCCAGGCTGCCACATACTGCATAATTTTAATATTGTTATTATGTGATTCCCTTCCACCCATCTGATCTAAAAAAAAACAGGATGTTATGATTAGCTAATCACCAGTCTTGTCATCCTTCTATCTCTACTATCTGGGCTATAAAATGAGCTTGAGCGATTGACTAGACAGCAGCTCTTGCAGAAAAGCTTTTGTCAAGAAAAATATTAGTCCATATTCTCCACATTGGGAGCGGGTATGGCTTGAAAATGAAAACAAATCTATATGATTATAATTCTGTTTGTAATATGACTTGAAGGAAACGTCGTTGACCATCGCAACACAGACCTGACGATTTTTCTTTTCAATCAATTTTTGTTCAAAGGCATGGATGTTTGTGATGTCTTAAAATTCCCTCCCACCCTTCCAATCCAAACGGGGCATAGCAAGAGTGATTATTTAACCACTAGTCCTGTCCTAGCCTCTATCCTTTTATCCCTTCTCTCTTTGAAAAAGAGGCTGTGCAATTGAATAACAAGCAGTTCTCATAGAAAAACTTCTATCGAGATTCCTCTATGAGAAAGCCATATGCTCCACATTGGGGTGGGGATGGATTTTATAAAATATTATAAAAATCATCAAATTTTATTCAACCTTATTTGCTCCCAATGTGGAGCATATGCACATATGGAGCTTAGCTCAAGCTTTTCTGCGAGAACTGATTGTAAGTCAGTCGCTTAACATCTCTTTTGGAGAGATTATGAATAGAAAAAAATGTATTCGGTCTGGTTCAGTTTGTTTTTAGCAGGGCTTTCGAGTCGTGAAGAAATAAGACGACTTCGAAAATAGCTTAAAACACAACATTTATTAAGCTTTTAGGCTAAGTAGCATGCAGTGGCGCCAATTTCAACCGTAAAAATTTGAAAACACATTTTTTAAAATAAGGATTCAAAGTTATTAGTTTCGAGCACATCTCCAGTTAAAACAGTCCAACCCCACAGCCCTGGTATCTAGGATTGGATGAGTGAGATGGAATTCGAGCATTACTGATATCTATGTTTGACTACAATATCTTGAGATGCGTTAGGTTCACTGAAGTGTCAGTGCTAATAAAATGATTGTGATTGAATAAAAGATTTATTTGACCATGCCTATTTTCAAACATCATGAACACTCCCATAGCCTTTATTGTGTTATTTGAATGTTTTGAATTATTTTATCAGCATGCCCTTATCTTAAAAAGTCAGTTTAATGTTTCCCACACAACATAACTCGATGATTCATCAGTGCTATAAAATAACAATCGATAGCGATAATATGAACATTACACTTTTTTTGTGACAATTTAATACCGATTGCATCACTAATATACATATGAGGAGCAAACATTCAAAAAGTGTTTTGTCACACAAATACAAAGCTTGGAAAATGATTATTTAAGTGTTGTAAAAGTGACGGTTTGTATGAATGTGTCGACTTTATGATTTCATTTTAATATGAAAAAAACCTTTTTGAACACTAATTTTGATTTCCATTCATAGGTTTTATTATGGGCTATCAGAATTAATATAAAACGCCATTTTTCAAAATTTGTGACAAAACACTTTTTGAATGTTTGCTCCTCATATGTACAGTAGCGGCCGGTAAATGTGGCATTTGATCAATGCGCCCCTTGTATATGCAGGGGCGGCTATATTTCATGAAATAATATTCAAAAATAATATTTATACCATTCCATCATTTAAAATTCAATAAAATAAAATTTTAAATTAAATAAAACATTTTTTTCTAAAATATTTATTGTAGACAAATAATAATACATGAAGAATTTAAAATGAGTGAATGGTATAAATGTTATGTTTGAATATTATTTCATGAAATATAACCGCCCCTGCATATACAAGGGGTGCATTGATCGAATGCCACATTGACCGGCCGCCACTGCATATGTATGTATATATTCCGCTCCGGGTGTGGAACATACGATCATTTAATGAAGCTTATCTATACAGAAGCTTTTTTATGAGGACTCCTTATTACTCAGATACTCAACCTCTTTTCTCGAAGATCGTAAGAGTAGAAAGACTGGACATAAGAGTGGTTGACTAATTGCTTCCGCTTTGCCATGTTTTTTATGATGGGTGGAACGCGACTTTAGATATCACAGACATTCATGACCTGTAAATACAAATCCATAAATCGATTCGAAAAAATAATTTATGAATCTGTCCATCTTGAGACTAAAACCCCTCAACACTGTTCTTGACCAATCAGCTTCCCATGTCACACATTTACACTGCCAAATTCCTTCCTACTCTTCGATCATAAAAACAGGTCGCAGTGAGAAAGATTTTCTGACCACTAGTCCTGTCCTACACATATCCTTATATTCCTAATATTAAAAAAAAGAGGTTGTAAAACTGAGTAACAAGCGGAAATTGTTGAAATAAAATTAGCCACTAAAAGTGGCCATGGTTCAAAAAAACCATTGTAAAACCAGGGTGTATCAGTTGATACGAGAAACTAAATTCAAACTGGCTTTGGCTGATCGCTTAAATGTGAATTAAAATTTTAAATTCTTAAAAAAATATAATATTTTTCATATCTCAATTTGCATAACGTATATGTAAAATGGTGCAATGGAAGGTAAAAGTTATTATAATGCATTTTTACTTAACATTTTTTTGCTGCAGGGTGTTGTCTACCAATTAGATGTAGCCCTCCAATCAGTCGACACCCAGAGAGCCGGCTTAGTGTTTGTTTACGATATGTCCGACTCCAAGTATTCAAATTTTGACTACGACCTCTCGCAGAAGATACTAATGCTTCTTAAGGTAAGTCAATTTTTTCAATATTAACCACGGAACACATTTTACACTTCTTTCTCATGATAATAGCGTTAAGCTTATTTTATTATTTGTATTCACACTATTTTATTTACCAAGAACTATTAAAAAAATTCAATTTAATAAAATTCCCTGCGTCCAGTAGTAAGAAAAAATCTTACCTTTCATTTTGTCATTTACACTCTTCGCAACGATGTTTAATATAACAATGTTGCGAAACATGTTTGCGCAGACTGTATAATATAAAATTTATAACCTTGATATTTCATTTGTTTTTGTTACAAACTGTGACAGACGAGAATGAATTGCTTTAAGTTTTTGCAAATCAATAAATTCATCGATAGAAATAAACCATTTTTAATAAAATGGGTGCATGTAGTAGGAAATAAATAAAAATCGCGACTTTTATTTTGTTATTTGTAACATAAGAATTAGAATAAATTTTTGAACCTTGAGAACCTTGCCATGTTCTGTCTTATGATGCTTCTAAAAGAGGCGAAAAGCATGTTACGTTACACAAAGTTACCGCCGAATTCATCGAAAATATTGTCATTAATTATAAGTTGATAATTAGAATCAATACCAATCAATGTTGTAAAAAAAACCTTACTTAGAGCCAGTCTGTGAAAATGCTTCTCAAAGAGGCGAAAAAAAAAAAATAATTTTAAAATTATAGTAAACATGAATTTCCATCAAGCTAAATCGCTGAATCCATTGAAAATATTATTTATATTAATACAGTGGAACCCCCAATTACACTACCCCAAATTACGCGCTGGCTTTAAATATTCGCTGCAAATCCCCCAATTGAATGGTCGCATTCCATTGTCGTTGCTACGAGACAGTCGTCTGTGCGGTGCATACTGTCAAATGTTGGTTAGTGTCTGTGTATTTAATACGTGCCAGGCTATACACGCATAGTCGGGCGACCGTCTTTGTGTTGGACTTTGCATTTTATCACTTAGTAACTAAATATTTCGTCCATATTTTTTTTTTTGCAAAACTAAGGGAAATCTTAGTTTTGCATTTTTCGCGGAAAAAACAAAATCCCTAATATTGTATGAGATTCACCCCCCAATTACACTACTCCAAATTACACTTTAGTGTAAATGAGGGTTTTACTGTAGTTACTCGGAATAAGTTTCACTCCCTGAAGGAAAAGAGTAGGCCATCAATCTTATCGAAAATATTATTCAATAATAATTTACTCCTACTTTGATCTTATTGCAAAATATGTGTCACACAAGTGAAATAACAATGTTTCCAATTGAAATTTTTTAATAAAACATGTCTGAAGTTTTAACATTGCCTAACCAAAAGAAATTATTGTGGACAACGATAGCTGATATTTTTTCGTTAACAAACAGTCCAGTCAAGAGTAAGTGTAGCGGTCTACATCGACACCTATAATTAAAACAAATTATTATTTTGCTTATATACAAACATCTATGATTTTGATAGAATCTATCTTAACAGCTTAACGACCGCACGTTTTTTTATAGAATTTCACCTGGCAAATTCGCAAAAAAATTGTAATTTTACTAAATTCACTATTATTTGTAAACCAATTGAGATATCTTTACCAAATTTAATTTTCTAGCTTCCAGATACTTTTCAATAGAATGGAATGTATGCCGGCCAGCAACCATTAGTTTTCAAAGACTTAAATATGCGCCCAGCGGTCGTTAAGCTGTTAAAAGGATTTTCTAAATATCCCAGTTGAGTTAAGCACTCCTTATTTTTATATTCTAATAAAATTAACGTGTTAAAAATGAACAGGGAGCCAGTAGCTTGCTTAACACTCAATACCCGGGTCCCGCGCTAGTGCGGATTTACGCGCGCAAGCATGTAATCGGTATCCGTTAACGCAAAACTAATTAATTTCAGGTTTTTGTTTTTTTATGCTACTCAAGAAGGTTTGCTGCGTAGGTATGATTTTTTGTGTCGATTTACATTATTTTTTATGGGTGAAAATAACTGTTAAAAAAAGATATTTTTTGCTTTAGAATACTTAAAATTAAACTATTTTACGAGAAAAAAACATACTGTTGTTCGTTTTAAATATTATATATTTTTGATATTAAATCTAAGTGTATTTTGGAAAGGAGTTAATCGCACACATCAATATCTATCATATTATTTTATTTATCGTAAGACCAGAGAGTGAACAAAGAAAGTGTCGTTTTTTACTTATTTGTGCCATGTTTAATCCTTTGTATTTGGTAATTATTAAGTAAAAGTGACAGTGTTGTCAATATATAGTTTTAATCTAATGTATTTTCAAAAATGATTCCGTTAAAAAAGTGCATAATATAGTACGTCATATGTTACACAGTTTGAGATTTAACGTAAAAATCAAACAAGTAAGGGTCATAATTTATTGCCTCAAATGTTTATGGGCATTTGCTTAATTAAGCGTGTCAAATATTTATTATTTTCGGTTCTTTTCAATGATGTCAACATCAGTCGAATGATTCATTTTTACCATGTCACATTCTAGTTTACAAGACCATTCATTGTTTATTTTCATAGGTAAGGCTCTTTGCTTTCGAGCCCTTTTTGTTTTAAAGAAATGTGTGGATTAAATAAAAAGATATGATTTTTTAATGAAAAAACTCGCGAATCTGGCTGCACGTGCGAAACTGCCGGTTGAGTGTTAAGCATTGACCTCTTATTGTTTTTTCAAAAAAAAATTATATCTTAACCAACGTTCCTTCTAACCCGACGGGTTAGCTCCGCGAAAATTTCAAAGGCTGCACGGAGGCTGCGCAGACCGATCAAATATTAATTGAACAACTGTCTTGTAGTGCGCGCCAACCCGGAATGAGTGCGCGGGGGCTTCCCAACTGCTGCGCGGCCGCGCACGTGCGCAGCTTAGAGGGAACGTTGATCTTAACCAAAATGCACTATTTATTTTTGAAATATTTGTCAAATGTTAAGAAAACCTATCAGGCAAGATTCTATCAATTAAACCCATTGACCTCTTATTGTTTTTTCAATAAAAAAATCGCATCTTAACCAAAACGCACTATTTATTTTTGAAATATTTGTCGAATGTTAAGAAAACCTATTAGGCAAGATTCTATCAATTAAACCCAATGTTTGTAAATAAGCCATTTAATAATTTGTCTAAATTATAGATGTCACTTTAAACCTCTACACTCATCCTTAACACCTACCACCCTATAATGGACGGTAAAAATCCAGAAAGTATATTTTCTATTATTTCTCCAAATATAATGAGCGCAGAGTTGTCATATTTTACATAATCCTCAACAAAACCTTTATTTTAAAAATGAAGCCATTTTGTAATAAAATCGTTCATTGATAACAACAAAAAATATGTATTTTGCAAAGAAATCGGTTAGCGGCTTATGTGTGATTTACTTTTTTCCTCAAACTATTATCTAAATATTACCGTCCTGTCACAAATATTATCCCTATTGACCGTGTTTGTTGAATATTTTTTTTTCGCTCATAAATAGTCTTACTTCTCATCTCGTTTTGTCATTTTTTTCTAACTCGCAACAAAAATAATTAAATGAAGAACACTAGAACTCTAGCTAAGAAACTGAAAAAATATCGAGACGTTAAAAAAAACCAGGAGAAAAACAAATTGACAAAGCGTAAAGAGCTAACCTACAAAAGTACTCAAGTTTGAAGGGTCTCTGTTCCAAACTGCAAATAAGTAACTTAGTATGTACTAAGCAATTAAAAAATATTCTTTAATAAAAAAGTGTAAATCCTTACCATAACAATTTCATTTTGATTTGTATAAATAACACAGTAACATTGTGTTATCTTATCAGTTTATGATGCTTGATATTAGTGAAAGTGGTCCTGATCTTATTTAATGAAAGTGGGAATTAGTACAAATGTGTATTTATTTCAATGTAAACATAAAAATTAAGTTTCATTATGTATTTGATATTTTTATTATTTGTAAGTTTTATAATTCGAAATTTTAAAGCCAATACTTATACAATATACATTTATTTATATTTATATATATTTAATAAATTATAACATAATGTAATTATCGATATATTTGAATTTGTCGACATTTAATATTTTTTTCAAAAATAAATAGTGTATTTTGGTTGATATACGATTTTTTATTGAAAGAAACAAGACAAGGTGTCTCTGTAGACCGTGACACTTACCCTTAACAGTGTGCTCATGTCTCTTTGAAATTTTCATAGTCAATTGAAATTTCTTATCAACTTAGACTTCTTTTTATACCTCAAATTTCACCATTAAATTAAATCGTGATTTGAGTTTATTGTAAATAAACATTTTGTATGTAAAATAAAAAAATTCTTGTATGAATCAGTTAGTTTGGAAAGGCACCGCTATTTAACTTCGCTATTAGCTTAAATTCTTTTCACTATATGGCGTTGCAGTTTTATAAATACTTCTGCTTCATTATGACCTTATAGAATGTTAATTTGTAATCATTTATTGACACAGCAAACACCAGCATACAGGGCATCACAAAAAAACTTTCTTTTAATGACCATTACATAGTAATAATATTAGCCCTAGCTTTCTTTGGACGACATACAAATTTAATATGAGTAGATTGGTCATAATGATATCATCATTGGTGACTTTCCAATATGAATATGGTGCTATGATGAATTTATTGGCACCATAAACTTCACCAATATTGTAGTATAATGGAAAAAACTATTAAAATCCTTAATTGCTATGTTAATGTCTCATCTGCATTGCGTATTACAGATGGAAATGTTTTTAATTAGCCCCTTCAAAAATTATATTTAGTTGACATTTGTATACAGGATACCTTGCCTTACATATAAGGTGACCAGACGTCCTACTTTTGGAAAGTTTGTCCTCCTTTAGGGAAAACTGTCATCCTTGTCCTCCTTTAATCAAATTTCAATCATTTAGGATTTGAAATCCTCGGATGATCTAAAAAAAAAAAGGCTCACTGGTTATTTGAAGAAATCCGCAAATTTCTGGGATATAAGATTTAAATCCCCGGAAGAGCTAAAAAAAAAGGTCCCACGCTAATTATTTGGGAAAAGTGTCCTCCTTTATATGTAATTATGTTTTTTATTACCACATAAAATAATTTAAAATCTCATCAATAAATTTGAATGTAATTCTAAACTAGATTTTTTTTAAAAATCAAAAAATTTAAATTAATAAAATGAATAACTAAAGGACGATTTAATTACTTTCGGGTAATGCAAAGACGAAAGGAAAAGGGCTTTTAATCATAAGCATGTATAGTAGAGGTCCGCACGGGCCCGGGCCTGGTCCTTGGGTCTTGACTCGGCCAGGCCCGCGGGCCGGGTTTGTGCGGGTAAACGCAATTGAGATTCGGCCTCAGGCCGGGTTCGGGTAAGTAATTTATTTCTCCAGAAAAATAGTTCAAACTATGTTCGTGTCATAAGTCAGCCATGATGATTTTAATTATTACCAGTTCTATAGAGCAGTGCTCCGCAACCTTTTATCTTCTAAGGCACACCACAAGTAAAAATGTGCATAATATACAGAAATTAAATTATATTAGTTTGTGTTTGTATATGATACAAACCACAAAAGAACCATGTGGATATTTTATAACCATGTCCACTACCAATGTAGAGCACATGTACTCCTAATGGAGATTATCTCAAAAGAAAAGTTTCAGATTATTCAGATTTATTTACAAAATAAAAGATTCAGTCAAAAGGCTGCTCCAAAGTAGAAAAAACTCCGTAAGTTTCCCACTTCAGTTGAATTTTCAGCATCGATTATTAAAATGTTTCTAACATTAAGCAGTTAAAGTTTTACTAACAAATAAACATTTTATCGATTTTGGTATACTATGTATGTAAGTCTGCGCGAGAATGTTTCGTGCACCTTGCGAAAATTCAGTTTTGTATTTTGAAATCTCTTTAAAGAACACAAATAAATTATATCTATATATTAATAGTCGATAAAATAATCACTCGCTTTTCACTTTTTACTTTTCACTTTTTACTTTTTACTTTTTACTTTTTACTTTTCACTTTTCACAAATGTGTGCGTACTGATGTCCTAGGGTCTTTTACTTCTTTTACGAAATGTATTTGTTAGCGTATTTGAAAATTAGTTGAATAAAATATATATACTATGAAAAATGATTGTTAGCAAACTTGAACATTATTCCAAAGATTTAATAATTTACGAAATTTCTGCTACTACGAAAAATGGTTGTTAGCAAACTTCAACATTATTCCAAAAATTAAATAATTTACGAAATTTCTGCTACTACGAAAAATGGTTGTTAGCAAACTTGAACATTATTCCAAATATTAAATAATTTACGAAATTTCTGCTCCTACGAAAAATGGTTGTTAGCAAACTTGAACATTATTCCAAATATTAAATAATTTACAATTAAAAAACTGCAGGGCTGTCGATATATGCGCAAAATTAAATAATTTACGAAATTTCTGCTCCTACGAAAAATGGTTGTTAGCAAACTTAAACTTTATTCCAAAAATTGAATATTTTACGAAATTTATGCTACTACGAAAAATGGTTGTTAGCAAACTTAAAAATTATTCCAAAAATTCAATAATTTACGAAATTTCTGCTACTACGAAAAATGGTTGTTAGCAAACTTGAACATTATTCCAAATATTAAATAATTTACGAAATTTCTGCTCCTACGAAAAATGGTTGTTAGCAAACTTGAACATTATTCCAAAAATTCAATAATTTACGAAATTTCTGCTACTACGAAAAATGGTTGTTAGCAAACTTAAACTTTATTCCAAAAATTGTTTTTTTTACGAAATTTATGCTACTACGAAAAATGGTTGTTAGCGAACTTGAACACTATTCCAAAAAATCAATAATTTACGAAATTTCTGCTACTACGAAAAATGGTTGTTAGCAAACTTAAACTTTATTCCAAAAATTGAATATTTTACGAAATTTATGCTACTACGAAAAATGGTTGTTAGCAAACTTAAACATTATTCCAAAAATTCAATAGTTTACGAAATTTCGGCTACTACGAAAAATGGTTGCACCCGAGATTTGATGCCACTTTGTGCCAATAAAAAACAGCAACCCTCGGATTAAATTTTGATGCGTTAAAGTGGTTTAATTAGTAATTTAATATAAAAATAAATATACATGTTTGCAGTGCTTTTTTTACCATGTAATGCGGTGAAACGGCGTTGCGGCACCTTTTTCTGGGCATTTTTAATGTTTAAAATCAATTTTAGTAAAAAAAAAATTGCTTGCCTTAAAAAAATATAGCTAATTCTCGATATATCACAGAACAAAACGAGGGGAAAATAAAAAATCCGAATAATCAACAATTCCAATTTATGTTTATAAAAAACGTATACAATATACATTAGCAAGCTTTACACTGCGGCGCCGTCGTCCACGATTAGGTGTCGTGTGTTCCTTATGCACATTAGCCATAAGGAACACACTTCACCAAATCGTGAAGGACTTCGCATCAGTGTAAAGCTTGGCGCAAATTATTCTTACAAAAAATCTTCAATTCTAGGTTTTTTTTTTGTTCATGACGTCATCAATCCAAAAGAGTACAGCAGTGTTGTCAGTGAATTCAACGCTCAGCAAACGCCTGTTCAGACATTCGAATACGTGAGCGAGGGCGTGCTAAAGGTGGTGAAGGTATCCTCTCGGCCGAGAAAATAGGAACGCTTTTTTTTTCTGTGTTTCTATTCGGCCGCGTACTCGGTTGGTCTAAACGAGGCAAAACGTCGTTATGCATATAGCCTGATTTCATTCCACGGGTCAGCCCGGATAGAGACCTCGTGATTCTATTATTACGGAAAAATAAAAGCGCTTTATTTATGTAGGTTATTGGGAGCTTTCCTAGTAGCATTTTTTTAAGCTTGAGAGCTTTTACCTATTCTACATACATATGTGTAAAAACAATGCACATGCAAATTGCATACGACCACCCTTGTGAAAACTCTCTTGAAATGATTGAAGTAGCACTTCATTTTAACGTCACATTTTTCCGTCACTATATACATTTCTTTTGTGAAATGTGACTGACGAGCTTAGAATAAACTGTCGTAAGTATTATAAATGTTATATTTAAAAAAAAATGCACCAAAATGTTTGAATCGGGGCTTTTAAAATGCTGAAACGTGAAATTTATTGAAAACCACATGGCAGTGGAAAATTGATTGCAAGTTCTATCGATACAACCATAGAGAGTTATATTGTTAAACGTTAGGTCGGAAGTTCTAGTTTTTGATATTGGTATTTACTTCGTAGTAATTCATTAGATGTTATAAGGGAGTGATGCATTAACCGCGGCCCAAAACGGCATTCGTTGCGACCCTTGAACCGCTTGAACAATGATAACCTCAGTGCTTTATTGAGTATAGCAACCACAAACACCGAAACTAACATCAAAATGCTTGATGCTAGTACACAGTGTCAGAAATCTCACTGCTAAGTTCAATCGTGCAAATATGCATATAATGTGGAGTGGAAAGTGATTGAAGTAGCTGATAAAATTATGTAACTATTAAATTAAAAATAATACATAAATGTATATCTCGTCTAGTATAATATATCATTACTATTTTTCAACACTTTTTACCTCTGCGGCCCATGAAAAAATAGAAAATGGATAAATTAGCCCTTTCAAAAAGCTTGTGCACCTCTGTTTTAAGGTAATCATATTAAAGTACTTAGTTCTCCGTGAATTATAGTACCTGTATATTTGATATCTATTTCGGCTACACGCTATCGTCATAACGATTATTGACGTATTATTCAAGTGTGAAATTTATGACACTGATATAAGTATATTAAAGATAGTCGCCGCATAAACAATTTTGTTCGGCCACCTTAGATTAAAATGCCAGACGTAACTATGAACTAAATTCCAACCCTTTTTGCTCCATTCTCTTCTTTCGTCATTGTTCGAAATATAATTCCCAGGGCTTCAAACCGGAACTGAACCGATAACCAAAAATCGTTAAAACCAGAACCATTTTTGTGAGAACGAAAACCGGAACCAAAAATAAAATATCGGTTTTTTTTCGGTTCAGTTTTCGAAAGTCTCGGGAGAGCTAAAAAAAACGAGTCACGCTGGTATTTTGGGCAAATCGGTAAATTCCTGGGTTTTTGGATTCGAAAGTCAGCAAATCGGTCAAATGTCCCGGTTTGACTTGCAGGAAATCTGGCAACCCTAGCGCTAACATATAAGTACCAAAACGAATCACTCGGAGCTGAACCGGAAACAGAAAACCGGAAAAACCGTCATTTTTGTAGGAACGAAAACCGGATCCGAACCGATATATATATATTTAGTCCTGATAATTCCCCCGTTTCCCCAGATAGTCGAACTCAAAGGTGAATTTCAAGAGATATGCGTATTTAATATTATGAATCTTTAATATACTAAAGCTTTTCCCAACCGGTTGGGAACCTCTGCACTAGCATATTCAATTGTATTCTTTTTCAACAAATAAATTTAACCGTGGATTAGCGGGGGGTATGACACAACTCTCCCTTTAATCGTTCCAACATTAAATACGCCCGTGCGTCACTGAGGGAGTGATTGTTTTATGTACTATAAATTTAAAACATGCTGGAAGTATGACCGCATTAGTAACGATTTCATAATGTAACAGAATAACGATCGATAGCCCGATTCTGGAAAAGTTTGGCCCACTTTTCGCGTTAGCTGCATGTTGCATATTTCACGGCGTGGCGCCGGAGAACTGCATACGACGGGCGCCCATTCTTCGAAACTAGGACAACGCCTATATCACTATCATATCAAATCGAGAAAAGCACTCACATTAATCTCATATGTCGTAGTATACATATACTATATTTCTTTCCCCGTTTCTTTCTTTCACGACACTTTTATCACCTAATTCAAAGCTTAAAACTTTTGCACGAAAAGAAAAGGCAATTTTAAAATCAATTAGTATTATTAAAAATAATTGGATAGTAAAATGTACCAATAAAATATGTAGTCGCTGCACATTCAATTTGTCATATGTGACGTTTTTTTGAAAATGAGTAATGAATGTAGTTCGAAGCGTAGATTTTTTCTTCCCTTCTACATTTTATTTCGCTTAAGAATAATGGATAAATACAACGTTATAGCAAAACTCAATATTTACATTGTGATGTCTATCAAAATTAAGCACAATAATGGGTCCTATGTGAGTTTGAGGAATAAATGTACAATGAAAATAATGGTAAATTTTTCCAAAAAGCAAGTGGTCACGTCTCTTAAACTCTCTGGTAAACTATTAAAAATAGTATGTCAATCAATACCAAACGGATAAAAATAAATAAAAAATATCAAGATCATAGGGAAAATGTACACAAGATACAGAAAAAGTGATGAATGTTATGTACCAGTGTTATGTATTATATTAGTGAACCAAAAATGAACCAAAGTTTCAAGATAAGATAGCTGAGAAGGGATAAAAATAGAAAGAATTTTGCAAAAATACTAATATGTACGAAGAAATTCCATCGAATTTGTTAAATTTATTATATCGCGAGCGATGCTGAATTATTTAAGTACCAATTTTCATTTGTGGTGGCATTTTCATCATGAAAATTCTCAATTCATTCTGAAATTTTCTAGCACGCCTAGCATGAGGATCGTTTATCAAAAAAAAAATCATTTGTGCTGCTGACATTTTTAATCCGTCTTGAATCATTTTCATCATCTCGCCAATATCTGCACGCGTAGTATTTTCGAAGCTTTTATCATCCACGGTTTTGTTACGGACGGACTTCTGGAGTGCATTTATTCAGTAGATTTAATACATATTTAGCTACGGGTTGAAATAAAGTTTATGACCTAAACGTGTTATTTAACGAACTCAATAGATATATTTTAACACGACTTAGACTATTCAGAGCACGGGCTCCCAACCTGGGGGTCGCCAACTTTTTTCGATTTTGGATTTGAACAACAAAAGGAGTTTCGAAGACATTCCGGGAAATATAGCAAATCGATGATTTCAAATTCCTCGGGGATCCCCTAGTCACATGGCTTTTATAAAAAGTTGTCTTCACCCGAAAAGGTTGGGAACCTATGATTTAGAGTATGATGATTAAAAGGTAAGTTGCAGTTCAAAAAAATCTTGTACAATCTAAATCACGCTAATAAAATTCGCGTAAAAAGAGGACTGGGTGTTTATATGTTTGATTTATTCTAATAAAAACTTTCTAGGACCATTAAATAAAATCAAACGGATCGCGGGTTGTGCATTCCTAATTTAAAGCATAAACCCCAAACTATAATCAAACGTCGACCGCCTGGTGCTTTGAAACAAGAGTCTATTGTGCCTTCTATTATCTATCCATTATGTTTAACAAATATATTTCGTAGAAAAAGAAATAGACCTCGGGACATATATCGACACCCCTGCCCTGCAGTACTTAAATTGTAAATATATTAATATAATTTTTGGAATAATGTTCTAGTTTGCTAACAATCATTTTTCGTAGTAGCAGAAATATACCTCTATTATATAAAATATATACAATATATATTTTATTCAACTAATTTTCAAGTACGCTAACAAATATATTTCGTAGAAGAAGAAAAAGACTCGAGGACATTAGTACGAACTTATTTGTGATTATTGGTGATTTGTGATTATTTATGAATATTTTATCGACTATTAATATATAGATTATGACTAAATACTAAAGCTTGTATTTGCATGCAATTTTTTTAAATCATAAACACTTAAAAATTCTTTATTCTAAAAAAATACACTGTGCGAAAAATTTATGCAGTATTAACTATTTTGGAATTTATAGATTAATTAAATTTTTTATGTATGCGTATTTTGGAGTTTTTAGAATAATTCAAATGTATGTTTAATATGTATGATCTAATTTTATCGTCTCTGTCAATCTGGCGTTTACCTCAACGGTAAGACGTTTCGTTGATAATTCAAAGTTCCATGTATCGAATCCGGGCCGCGGCAAAGAAAAATGTGAAACTCAAGGTTCAGCGATTTTCCACGACACAATATTTGCTTCTTCAAATGTCAGTGTATTGAAAAAATGTCTTTAGTATGAATAAAAAAAATGGCGACAGCGGATAGGGGAGGAGGATGGATCCATCTTTCTTGACGTCATCGAAAAGGCGAAATCGCGACTAACAAACAAACAAACGTACCTTATCGACTATTAATATATAGACTAGCTGTAAGCCCGTTGCCCAGCAACGTGAGATTTTTGTTGCATTATAGAAAAGTCAGAAATTTACTGGCATGAACAATTGAATGCATATTTATTATTATATATGTATATAATCTAATAACAAATAATTAATAAACTCCGTTTTTATTTTTCCCTAGGGTACTCAACGTTGTACCTACCACCACCCGCTATGGCTTCACAGTCTTTTATAGGGTGTATTCCGTAGCGTAACAACGTTAGTCGTGTTCAAAATTTTTCCAGAAATGTCCCGAGAAGAAATGCCTCAAGACATGGTTGCATGCACTACAGTGTGCAGAAATTAAAAGTTAATAAATAATTAAGTGCAGTTGAAAATATTAGATTTTTTCTATTTAACTCAACTATTTATCCAAGAATTCTTTAAATGCCCTATAATTTGCCTTAGATGCAACCAAGTCGGCATGACCGACGGGGCCGACAGATCCATATCCAGATAGCAGAAATTTTGTAAATTATTGAATTTTTGGAATAATGTTTAAGTTTGCTAACAACCATTTTTCGCAGTAGCAGAAATTTCGTAAAATATTTAATTTTTGGAATAATGTTCAAGTATGCTAACAACCATTTTTCGTAGTAGCAAAAATTTCGTAAATTACCTAATTTTTGGAATAATGTTTAAGTTTGCTAACAACCTTTTTTCGTAGTAGCAGAAATTTCGTGAATTATCGAATTTTTGCAGTAGTAGCAGAACAGATGTCGTAATTTTTTTAATTTTGGGACATCAGTACGCACACATTTGTGAGTTGTGATTATTTTATCGACTATTAATATATAGACTAGCTGTAAGCCCGTTGCCCAGCAACGTGAGATTTTTGTTGCATTATAGAAAAGTCATAAATTTACTGGCATGAACAATTGAATGCATATTTATTATTATATATGTATATAATCTAATAACACATATTTAATAAACTCCGTTGTTTTCCATAGGGTACTCAACGTTGTACCCACCACCACCCGCTACGGCTTCACACTCTTTTATAGGGTGTATTTCGTAGCGTATCAACGTTAGCTGTCAGCCCGTTGCCCTCAACGGAGTGGATTTTTGTTGCATTTTTAAATAGTCAGAAAATTTACTGGCGTGAAAAATAAATTGCAAACCTATTTATTGAATAAGCCAGAAAATCTTAACGTAATTAATTCTCTACATGGATTGTTTAAGAAATACACACAATTCACTAAAAGAACGAAAATACACCGGGATTGCAAAACAAAATATGCGAATAGCGGAAAATTCCGGGGACCTGAAGACAGAATTTTACTGAACTGTAAATAATCAAAAATTACGTCCAAATCAAATTTAATAAGATAAAAATTTCTGCTCAAAAGGTTAAAAAAAGAATTCGATCAATTGTAATAAAGATGTTATTATTTTATTTGTAGTTTTAGTATAAATAAAAAGGTAAAGTTTGCTTTACATATGTAAAAAATCTTTTTTTTAAATTAATTGCATATTTTATCAAAATGTATGAAAAAAAGTAAAAGTGTGATTTTATAAAATATCCATATCATAATAAAAATATTCGTAATGTATTTAAAATACTAAAAACTTAAGTAAAATGTCCAAAAGTATTCGACCTAAGACATTGCCAAAGTATGAAAAATTCCATAAAAATATTCAATATTTTGTCCAAAATGTATGAAAAATATCGTATTTTATATTTGCTTTACATATATAAAAAATATATATTTTTTTAAATTTTGATAAAATAAATATATTATAATTGAATATATTCATACAAATCATAATTGAGCAGTCCTGCAGTGCTGCCAAATCCAATATCGACAACCCTGCAAATGTTTCAAGTATACAAACAAATATTCGACCCAAGACATTGCCAAAGTATGAAAAATTTCAAAAAAATATTCAATATTTTGTCCAAAATGTATGAAAAATATTGTATTTTACATTTGCTTTACATATATAAAAAAATCTTTTTTTTTTAAAATTAATTGCATATTCTATCAAAATGTATGAAAAAAAGTCAAAATGTGATTCTATAACATATCCATATCATTATTAGAATATGCGTAATGTATTTAAAATAATAAAAACTATGTAAAATGTCCAAAAGTATTCGACCTAAGACATTGCCAAAGTATGAAAAATTCCATAAAAATATTCAATATTTTGTCCAAAATGTATGAAAAATATCGTATTTTATATTTGCTTTACATATATAAAAAATATCTATTTTTTTAAATTTTGATAAAATAAATATATTATAATTGAATATATTCATACAATTCATAATTGAGCTGTCCTGCATTGCTGCCAAATCCAATATCGACAACCCTGCAAATGTTTCAAGTATACAAACAAATATATTTCGAAAAAAGATAATTATTCAAATTCGTTTAGTGCAATGTTTCAAATACAGATGGCATTGTAGGTGCACTAAGAATGCACTTGCCTCTATTGCTTTGAGTTTTTTAAATTAAAGAAACGTTTTACTTCACCAACTTGAATCGCAATGTGGAGCATTGGATATTAGCTCAAACGATGAGAATGAAAACTTGGGACCTGAGTTCGATCCCCAGCTTGACAGAGAATATTTTTGGTTAGTACGAAAATTAATTGTTTTTACATAATATCATGACTTCAAATATTCACATGTAGACGTCAGATAAAAATGAATGAATGGCGATAGCGGGCAGGGGTGGGGGGAAGAAGACCGTCTTTCTTGACGTCATCGAAAAGGTGAAATCGCGACATGTGGGGGAGGGGGAGGAGGAGAGGAAATCGAGGAAAATCATAAGTAACAGTGTATATTGGAAAAATATGTCTTAAGTATGAATAAAAAGTGACAGCGCGGCTTGGCAGGAGGAGGAGGGGGAGGGGCAGGGGGAGGGGAAATCGAGGACATCTTACACTCAGACAAACATACGGACATTATCGGCTATTAATATATAGATATTTTATAAACACTGAGATGATTGATTTTTAACGCCACAATTTAATCATTTTTTTTTTGCTATTTTTTGTAAAACTTCGAAAACCGGGCGAAACCCGGCATTGATAAATATTGGAATTCTAAAACCGTTTATGTATAAATAAGCCCTGGTCGCAATTGATCATTGCTCAAATTACTATAATTTATTTGTCCTGCTCGTAGTCGCTTGTCGAACTCCGCTTACAAGTTTTTAATCGAACACCCAAACACTCTTGGTTTTCGTTCGCTTGTGGTTGACTTTACATTCGACTCGTTTTATTATATAAATAATACACTTAACAACAGGTTGCTTAATACTTTTAATAACTACTCGTTACGCAACATTCATTGAACATACATACGTAAAGAAACAAGGCCACTACGTTAACGCGAACCTTTATTCTAACTTTATATGTAATTCACAAACGCAATTCAAGATATCTCCGCTTTGTTGCAGGGTTGTGAAGATTTGAAATAATGCCTACTCCAACGGTACCACCTAGACTCCGACTCGTGTTAAAAAAGAGACGGTTGCGTAACGTAAATCATTCTTATTTTGATATGTGACGAGATTTTTTAGGCCTAAGCCCCCACTACCATTTTGTAGTGACAACTGGCAGACATTTAAAAGTTTTAGTTTAATTAATTGTGTTTGAAAAATTATCACGTAACCAGTATAATCGATTGTTTTTATTGTTTATAACCGTAAATGACAACACTGTTTTTTCTAAACCCGAAACGATTTTCGTTTTTTTCTCCCTTGCTTTTTGGGACGCGAACCGGACACAACGTGTGTCGGTGCGTGCCTCCCGCTGCTGAAAAATGTTTTTCAGCAGCCTTTAGTTTTAACTTATCTTGCAGTGGGGGTACCTGACCTGAAATCTTGGGTGGGCTAGAGAAAAGCATAGCATTGTATACTATTTACGAAATTTTGCATGCTTCCACTTCATCTTATACATTAATCTACAAGCAAATTAACAAATACTACGACACTACTGCAAAGCATAAATTACTATATAATAAAATCGATGCTAATGTAAGTAAAAAATAATAACCTTAAATTTGTCTTTCAAAGTGAAATAACAAGTACAAAAAGCAATACAGAGCTGTCACAGAGAGCTGTCACTTTCATACAATACATCGATTTGGTATTTGTGTATGGCCCATGGGCTAAATCATTTTAGCCCCCAATGAATGACAGAAGCCAGTAATTTTGAAACACAGTCCTGTGTATTTGATGACGTTTCCGTACATACAAATACAAACAAAATCGAATCGTGCGACTAGCGACTTGCCACGAAATTCTGTCTGTCATTTCTATGTCAACTGTGCTATTTTCAACCTTTCATCAATATCTTTCAATTGAACTACGGGATATCATCTCGAACGGTCATCATAACAACTCAACCTGTGATGAATTCGTTAAGCAACCAAAAATATTATAATATAAATGCCACAGAAAATATGCATCTCTATCGAATGGCAGAAACTCAGGTTTCCGCATTCACAGATTTTGATTTTTCTAAAAAAACACATATTTTAAAGTTAGTTACAGTTTTAAAATGAGGTTAATATGACAGTTAAGGATAATATCGAACATACATTGAAATTACGACGAAGAAGGGAATATGCGGTAAAGGAGTCGAGGGAAGTTTAACTTCCTAAAAGGCAATTTTTATCTTACAACTGTGATTGAATATTTGTATTATTTATTATACGCTTAGCAATAAAATTGAAAAATGACTACAAAAGTTACTTTATACTAGAAGTCGCATCATGTTTCAAATTAAGGTGTTGTAATCAGGGATTTGGAGTCATTAGAAATAAAACGACTCCGGCTCCGACTCCGAATCTGACCTAAACTTAAACACGACTTTAATTTTTTAGGCTTAGTGGTATGCAGCGGCGCTTTTTTTGACCCAAGCGATTTGAATACACAATTTTTATAAAAGTACTTGAAGTTATTAGTTTTTTTAAATTCCTACTCCACGACTCCGACTTCACTGCCCTGGTTGCAGTGGCGTAGCGAGAGGGGTGTGGCAGGAGCGGACGTTTTTCAAAAACGAAATTTTTCGAGAAAACGTATATATACATTAAAAAAATAAACCACCTGTAATTAAAGTTCGTAGTTAAAAAATAGTAGAAATGATTTAAAAACAAAATTAGAGGACATATCGGGGGCGGCAAATTCATGGACCGCCCCGGGCGGCAGGACCCCTCCCTACATTACTGCCTGTTGTATAACACATTTTATTTTTGCAATAAAAGTAACTTACCTACCTAATTGCCAACAATTTTATAATTAAAAACGAAATCTATTGTTTGTGTGGTACTGATGAACGTAGAGAAATATAGTCTTTTTTATTGGTAACCCTGATTTCGTGTGGACGGATCAACCGACACTGTCTTGTTTTATCACACAGCAGTTTCCTTGAGAATGTTGGACAAGGTCAGTTCTGCCGCCAGAAAAATATTTTTTTTTTGGCGCGAGTTTTTAAACGAGTACGCTCAATTATACGACTTGGTTAGTATTTTCATTGAGAGGTGATGGTAGCAAGGGCGGCATAGCTGCACAAACACAGCATTTATTTTTGGAGTATAGGATCAGTTTATGCGACTTTTTAAAAATAGTTCATGTTTAAATTTAAACCTAATATACGCGGCTTTACGCATTTTTTTATTGGGCTCATTCCATTTTTTATGAAAAAACATTTTATTACAAAAATCAATTATTAATCTTCATATTAATAGCCTACAATGATTGTCTGCCCAATGATAACGGTTTATTTTGAACCGCACATTTTTAAAGTGCTCGTTTCTCGACATTTTATTGAAATCCTGTTTTCACATTTTAAATAGGACTGGGTGTATTCTTATAAAAACATTAAGATAATTAATTAGCTTAGATCTTCTGGTGTATTCAATAAATAAGCTTGCATTTGACTATTCACCCTAGTATTTTGTTGGCTATTTTATTATTACCTTAATGCTTGATCTTTAAACAGTGGTAAATATGATCAACGTTGATATAATTAATTGTTGTCTAATCAGAGGCGTTTAGAAAATAAAAGGTTCCCCATCCCTGCTCTAGTTTCTAGAATATATTATAGGTGACTTCAGTCAATTTGATGAATAGAGAAATATTTTTTTTAATATTTTTAAATTATTTTTCTCCGGTTTTTCCGAATCTGCCAAACGAAAACCTGACTCCCGACTCCACAGCCCTGCATTTATCAAGCAAATTACATACTTATCAAAAGATTTCATAACGGAAATTCGTTTTTTAATGTAATACTTGATAATAATCATCAACCTGCCTTTAATTTCAAGCATGTACATATAAAATATATGTTAAGAAAGAAGTGGATGAAGGAGTATTGTTTCGTAATCAAATTCAAGGTTTTTTTGTGCTATTTTTTAAGTCATAAAGAATTACACAAATTTTTAATCTAAGAATTATTTTTCCAAAACTTTACAGGCTTAAGAGTATGTTTGTCATTTATTTGATAACAAATACCACTTTGATGATATTATGGATGGAAGACTTTAACATCAGCGGGGGGCTGCTAAAATGTTAACAGGGGGCTCGGTTAACATGAGGTAGTCACTCTTTCAGGTGATTCGCAAAATTTATGAAATCAATCGAATGTTACTTAATATGCTTTTATTATGTAAAAATATACTGCTACATACATATATCTATTAACAAAACTCATGATATATTTTGCTATGCACTCGAAATAAATGTACTAAACGAGAAATTTCCAATTGCAACAAAGTCTTATTTCATAATATATAAACCATCTACAGCAATTACTGTAGATCTGAGTTTTTTTTACTTTAACAAGGGGCACGCGCGAGCCCCTCCGAGCCCTCCAGCCCACCCCTGCTTACGCTCCATGACGCTTTCACCCACGTTCAAATAAAAATAATTAACATACCTACCTAGCATCTTCCTCTATTGCTGTTATGACAGCGGACAGACCATTAACAATGTATGATACGTCCTTATGGACGAAACCTACATAACACATTACTCCGCTAATGTCTTATCTATATATTAATAGCCGATAAGGTCCGTATGTTTGAGTGGGTGAGTGGGTGAGTGTTTGTTTGAGTGAGAGTCCATTTCACACCTTCCAGTCTCCACTTTTTTATTCATACTAAATTTATATATTAAAAGTCGATAAAATAATCATTCGCTTTTCACTTTTCACAAATGTGTGCGTACTGATGATGTCCTCGAGACATCTTCTTCTTCTACGAAATGTATTTTGTTTGCGTACATTTTCAAATTAATAGATAATGAAATGAAATGAAATAAAATAAAATAAAATAAAATAAAATAAATTGAAATAAATTAAAATAAAATAAAATAAATTGAAATAAAATAAAATAAAATAAAATAAAATAAAATAAATTGAAATAAATTAAAATAAAATAAAATAAAATAAAATAAATTGAAATAAAATAAAATAAAATAAATTAAAATAGAATAAAATAAAATAGAATAAAATAAAATAAATTAAAATAAAATAAAATAAAATAAAATAAAATAAAATAAAATAAAATAAAATAAAATAAAATAAAATAAAATAAAATAAAATAAATTAAAATTAAATTAAATTAAATTAAATAAAATAAAATAAAATAAAATAAATTAAAATAGAATAAAATAAAATAGAATAAAATAAAATAAAATAAAATAAAATAAAATAAAATAAAATAAAATAAAATAAAATAAATTGAAATAAAATAAAATAAAATAAAATAAAATAAAATAAAATTAAATTAAATTAAATTAAACACAATGCAACAAAAATCTCCCGTTGCTGGGCAACGGGCTTACAGCTAGTAATACTTTGATTAATCAAAATGTTCTGCTGAAAGAGTTCAATTGGTGAGATGTTTTATCAGTGAAATAGAAACCGCAAAATATTTAAAATGTACAGTATGTACATATTAATTTCTAAGCAAGCGCAATGTTTTCGGCAGACATATTGTTGTGTTTATTTATCGCAATGTGACTTCACGTGACCCTTGTTCCCTTTGGAACTATTTATGGCAGCGGTTTCCAACATGGGAGGCGCCAAAACTTTCTAATAAAAAAATAATTTTCATACCATAATTTATTAAATAAATAAAACTTCATATCGTAACGTACGGTAACAATTCAGTGTATGAATTTTTATTTTTCTTACATTTAATATATATGTACTGTACTTTTAATTCACATTAAACGCATTATCTGGAGTGGAAGTTTTAAAAATGGTGCCTTAGCAAAAAAAATGTTTCGGAAATGCACAAATTTTATTTGGTTGAAATTTTAGGAAAATTGAACGGCTTAAAATAAAAGAAAAACTTTGTTGAAATATTGAGTTCCGGAATCTTTTTTTTCAAAAATAGCACTCCATGTTATGTTCTCTGTTAATTATGGTTTTTCGTATTTTTTTTTTAATAAAATTATTATTATTTAAAACGTGTCTGTATTTACTATATTTATTCAAAAAAATAAAAAATAGGCGCAGTAATATAAAGGTTGGAAACCGCTGATGCATGGTATGTACATACATAATAATGACGGGGGCTAAAATTGTTTTAACTATACACACGGACACATAAGTATGTATTTATGTTTGACAGCTTCCTATTTACGCACGCGCACGATAGATGCGCGCGCGTTCCGCCCAATCTCCGTGTTGCCAGCTGTTTTTTGTTTTTGTTTTTAATAATTTGTGTGTTTCTACTAGTGTTTTCACAGCCATTGTTGTAGTGATTCATTATCTTTCAAATAATCATTTATAATATGAAAACAAAATTTGAGTTTCTAGTAAAATAAATATCGCTATATATTCCAGTATTGATATCTCAATTTCCACTACTCCGTTAATTTTGAAAACAATTTTTTGCTTTCTTAAACCCAAAACCTTAAAATTGCGATATTTAGCAATAAGTTAATAATATTTTTATTATGTTAACCAGTGTTTCTGAAACTTTTTGGCCCATTTTGAGTGTCTGATTTTTCTGTGGCTCTCATACCTGTTCATTACTATTGAGGTGTAAGTGTTATAAGGAATTTTGGGACCCAAAACGAAGATGTGAGACCTGAAATGAACACCACTAAATACAATTTTAAAAAATCTCTGTGGCCCCCTTGGAGCACGCTATGGCCCCACGTCGAGAGAGCCTTATTACCATTATTTGCATATCGCTTATATCATTTACATTTAACCAGCTATAAGCCCGTTTTCCTCATCGGGATTTTTTTTTGCATTTTTAAACAGCCAAAATTTACTAGCGTGAAAAATAAATTACAAACCTATTTATTGAATAAGTCCAAACGTAATTATTTTTAAAATGGGGGGTTTTACGAATACACCCAATTCTCTAAAAGAACTATAATACACCGGGAATGCAAAACAAAATACGCAAATAGCGGAAAATTCCGGACATGTGAAAACAGGATTTCACTGAACTGAAAATAATCAAAATTTACGTCCAAATCAAATTTAATACGAGAAAACTTTCTGCGCAAAAGGTTAAAGGCCCTGCAGTATTTCTATTTTATAATTTTTAGAATAATTCAAATGTTTCAAGTATGCAAACAAATATATTTCGGAGAAGAAGAAGAAAACCCCGGGTCATATATCGACAGTCCTGCAGTATTTTATTTTTACCATCTTTCTAGACGTCATCATAAATACTGTAATAAATCAGAAAACCAAAAAAAGGCGAAATCTCGGACCTACAAACATACACTCAGCCATACCTTCAGCCAACATTATCGGCTATTAATATATAGATTAATTCTTTGTTTTAGAATTGACGCGTTTAATATACGAATAGGCATTGCAATACCTAAGTAATTTAAATTATTAAAAAAAATATTTAGCACTACATCTGTCAATGCGCCTAACATTTTTTACAATTTGAAAATGAAAAATCATGCGAAATGAGCTCGTTAACATTTTTGTAAGTAAGTCAAGATCACCTCGAGGAAAAGATACATCATGAACATCTATGTTCTAGACCAGGCGTGGGGAACATGCGGCCTTTTGGTCCCTCTGATGTGGCCTTCAGGCCAATTCTGCATTTTTTTGTAAATTCGTAAATGCCTGACATTTTGGAATTGAAAATTCCTGAATGACCTAAAAAAATAAGGTGCCACTTTGCTAATTAGGGCAAATCCGTAAATTCTTGAGATTTTCGATGTTAAAATCCTTGGAAGACATAAAAAAAAGCTTAAATCTTAAATTTAAATAAAAAATCTAGATAGAGAAACAGCGCGGAGTCTAAAAGTAGATTTGGTTTCAATTGATTTTAATAAATGTAGCAAAAAAAACAATAACATTGTCTGAAAGTGTTTTTTCATGTTTCATCTATTATGAAATACAACCAAGCACAAATTAATTATGTTCAAAGGGTAGACGTACCTAAATTTAAAAAAAAAGTTTAAATGAAGCTGTAGTTGATTTAAGAAAAACATATTTTACAACTGCGCGCGCGACAATCAAAAATTATTTTTTTAATTATCGTTGAGATTGAAAAGGATTTTTTCTTCAATCCGCACGACGAGCTTTCCGATACGCCATTCTATGAATCACGTATCGCACACACCCACAAAAAATCACAAGTGAAGTTAAAACTAAAGGCTGCTAAAAACCATTTTTCAGCAACAGGAGGCACACCCCGACACACGTTGTGTCCGGTTCGCGTCCCAAAAAGCAAGGAAGAATAAAACGAAAACCGTTTCGGGTTTACAAAAACAGTGTTTCCATTTACGGTTATAAACAATAAAAACAATCGATTATACTGGTTACAAGATATTTTTTTAAACACAATTAATTGAACTAAAACTTTTAAATATCTGCCAGTTGTCATCACAAAAGGGGTTGTGGGAGCTCGGGCCTATGAAATTTCGTCATATGTCAACATATATATGTACAATCATGCATTTTCATTTGATTTTAAATACGATAAGAAATGATGATTTAAATAATATGTGCCATATTTCAAACTAAAATACTTCGTTATTAAGTGAAATTCAATTTGAAATATTGGGTCTTTCCTGTTATAGGTACACCAAAAAGTGCATACTTTACACGAACGTACTATGTTTTGCTTCCTAAAAGACGCCCCACCCCCTCGCAAACAAAAAACCCCTCACAAATGCGTATAAAAAATTCTTGTCGTACGCTATTTTAGACCTTATTATAGTTTACGTAAGATGCTAATTTTTAATGCCAGAAACCCAATTCCGTTAAATAGTTTTACAATAACATATTGCTAGAGATGTGAATTTGATAATTTAATAAATTTAATAATCACTTAAAATGCGAACAATATCTTTAAAAAACGATTTTATTCTCGTTAGATAGAAATCAAAAAATCTAAAATATTTGTATTATCGAATTGAATTATATCAGCAGTAAATAATTAGTTGTAGTATAAAATAAATTGTAAACGAAAAATTCAAATTTTTTATAATGTCAGTTTAACTACTTACTTCCACCATGGATTATTTGTCAAAGAAAATATTTATATCAGAAAAAAAAAATCTGCTGTATTGTAATAGGGCCGATATTTTTGAATATATTGAAAAGAAATATCATTCATATATGTATTTAATATTGAACATTGACATACACATTATGTTTACATACTTTTATTATCTTACTGATACTCATATATGACGGTATTACTTGCAAACACGGCTTATTCCAAAATGGTCAAAAAATATTAAACTTGAATTTCATTGTTTAAGTCTTACACTACTTTCAACAAGTTCTTTAAGTCTTAAATTACTTTGGAATGATATTTTGGATGTTGTCAAGCCATTTTTGGGGCTGATTTCTAAAAATACTTTGAAAATTTATTTTTATGTACAAAATTACGTTCATGTTTCAACAACTTTGGATAAGCTGGGTTTCAAGTAATACCTTCATATTATACGTTCACTTGATAAATGCAAACGATGTGATCATGAAATATTAAACATAATTTGTCAAATTGTAATTGCAACATGATAATTTAATAAATAATTTCAACAATTATTAACAACGAAAGACGTAAAAATATGGAAATATCACCGGCCATCTCTAGCGTGCTTCTGTATATAAACCTTTAGTGTCAGTTAAGAATACATTCAGTAATTGAATACACGACGATATAATTAAATACGCATGATATCGTTTAAAACGAATGTACCGAAATATTTTTAACTTAATTTATAAATGGTTATTTTAAGTATATACTAATAAAGTACAAATAAATAAATGGATCTTTCCTACTTTCGATGGTTTATGGTTCTTTCCTGTTAAACGTGCATCAAAAAGTGCAAAATCGACGTGAACGGAGTATTATAATTGTATTTTTCTTCCTAAAAAACGCCCCACTTCCCCCGCAAACAAAAAACTTCTCATAAATCCATATAAAAAATTCTTACATACGCTATTTTAGACCTTATTATACAAAAAATAATAATAATACGTAAGATGCTATTTTCAAATGCCGAACACCTAATACTGTTAAATTATGTTACAATAAAGTTTTAATAGTGATGTCCATTTCACAATTCAATAAATTTAATGTTCATTTAAAATGCGAACAATATCTTAAAAAATTGATCTTATTCGCGTTAGATAGAAATCTAAAAATATAAAATATTTATACTAACGAATTGAATTATTTCAGTAATAGATAATTAGTTCTAGTATAAAATAAATTGCAAACGAAAAATTCGAAATTCATATGATTTTTCCATCTACGATGGATTATTTCTAGAAAGTATATCCGAAAATTATTATAAAATGGAAAATAAGCTTTTCGACAATAATAAAACCTACAAGAGGATGTGTCTAGTATCCATATCTGAAGAAATAAAAAAAAACAGTAAAAACTATGAGAATAGCGATAGAGAATGGAAATAAGCAAAATATTTAATTGTATGTATGTGAACAGTTTATCATTTAATTATTTAACACGTATTTTGGCTAGAAAAATACTGTTGTATTGTAATAGGGCCGATATTTTTGATTATTTTGAAAAGAAATATCATTCATTAAGGTATTTAATATTAAAAACTCACATACACGGTGTGCTTACATAATTTTATTATTTTATTGATACATACTCGTATACAATTATACATTCACTTGACAAATGCAAACAATGTGAATATCAAATATTTAACATATTTTTTTCCAGATTGTAATTGCAACATGAGATTTTACTAAATAATTTAAACAATTATCAATAATGAAAAAATCACTGACCATCTCTATTGTACACAAACGTATATGTGTGAATAGACTACGTTCGATAATTTTGTACGCGGCGATATAAATAAATACGTATGATACCGGCTAAAAAGCAAGTACGAAATAAATTTATAACTACAACCTGGCAATAATTTTGAAATGTTAGGCTTTTTCAGGTAGGTCGGCGTATTTTTTTAATCAGCGGCGTCTGTTCATGAAACAATCGCGCAATCGATATACGGTTGTATGTATGCACTTGATAATAATGAGATTTATTCGTATTCGTGTTTTTTTCTCAAATAATTTAATATGTCATTATGCGTATAACTTGCAATGTGTTAACTGTCAATACTTAGTGAAAAGGCATTAAATAAAAAAATGACAGTTTGTTATGAGCAAAACCGGTCCTGATCATATAAAATAAAAATGTAATTAATCCAAAATCTATATATATAAAAATCTCGTGTCACGGTGTTTGTCGCCAAACTCCTCCGAAACGGCTTGACCGATTTTTATGATTTTTTTTTTGTATATTTGCTAGATATGAGAATCAAATGTAAACTATATTTCATCCCGCTAGGTGAAGGGTGTCCCGATCCAGAATTTTTTTCAATATTCCTGACAATTCGTCGTTCCAATTTAAAACAATTGAAATGGACGTCTTTAAATTCAAATTTCCTGGCTCAGAACTGAAGCATCGTAATAATATTGAGAGAACTTTATTTGAAAGTTTGCATCGCTACGACGTTTTTTAAATAATCGAATATACTTAATCGATTTTTTGAAGCTATAATTATAGGGCTGGGAAAAGATTTTTTGGAGCTGATTTGACAGATTTTGATCAGTGACGTCATTGATTCGATTATTGGAGGTATGGTTATATTTTGCTTCTGGCCTTGAAAATATTTTTTATTTCTTACATGCATTAGGAATATTCTAATGACGGTATGGATATTTTATAGAACTATATTTAGACTTTTATTTTAAAATCTTCTACTACGAAGAATAATTGTTAGCAAACCTAAACATTATTCCAAAATTCAATAGTTTACAATTTAAATACTGCAGGGCTGTCGATATACGCCACGTAGTCTATTTCTGCTACTACGAAAAATGATTGTTAGAAAACTTAAACATTATTCCAAAAATTAAATAATTTACAATTTAAATACTGCAGGGCAGTCGATATATGCCCCGAGGTCTATTTTTTTTTACTACGAAATATATTTGTAGACTTTTTAATTAATCTAAAAATTATATTATTTACAATTTAAATACTGCAAGGCTGTCAATATATTATGTCCCGAGTTCTACTTTTTCTTCTACGAAATATATTTGTTAGCAAACTTAAAACATTTCAAATATTCTAAAAAATATATTATTTACAATTTAAATACTGAATGACTGTCGTTATATATCCCGAGATCTTTTTCTTTTTCTACGAAATATATTTGTTAGCAAACTTAAACATTTCAACTATTCTAAAAATTATCTCTATCTCTATATAGGCTTGACCGATTTTTATGATTTTTTTAATGTATATTTGTTGGACAGTAGAATAAGTTTTAAAGTATATTTCATCCCGCTAGGTGAAGGATGTCCCTATTCCGATTTTTATTTCAATATTTTTGACGTCCGTCGTTCGTATTTCAAACAGAACGAAATTATTAGAGTTGTTGAATGACAGATGGCGCTAAGTGCGCAGTAACTTAAGTCTTTTTAAGTTTGATACGTGCCATGTTTACGTCAAAAAATCAAAGGGTATTGTAAACAATTATCAAGTGAATTTGTAATAGTCGTCACAAAGCATTTCTTTCGCTGTCAAACAATTATGCCACCTAAAAGACTTGCTATTAGTTGATCTAGACCTCAAGCACGAAAGAAAACAGCACCACGAGCTTCAGAAACAGACGAGCAAGTTTGGAAACCGTTCGCGCTCTCACTGCTCAAGCCCGATCGTCTGATACAATGATATGCAAACAACCCTTTTGACCGTGATAAGGAACGAGAAACACAATTTGATGTCGACAAATTGGGTACATTCGTTCAAACAAATCTTCCGAAATTGGTCCCAGAACAACGCATAGCGTAAGTCAGAATTATGCATGCAATCAAACACTAGCCAAAACATTGGATCACGAAACAATATTGTTGGCAATCGCTTCATCTGCAATTGCAGCAAATCTTTTGGATGGTGGTCAAACAGCGCATTCAGCAAAGAAATTGCCTTTGAACACCAACATGCAATATCAAAAAAAATTCATGATTGATGAAGTACTTTAATCATATCAACTCTTTAAATGGGACGAATTTACTATGGCGCACAAAAAGGCATTGGAAAATCTTCACTATATGTACACTTAAAGATTTGAGAGAAAATAAACAGGTCTTTGGTGGCGAACCTTTTTTATTGTCTGGTGTTTTTTGACAAACTCTACCAGTTATACCACGTTCAACAGCTGCTGATGAATCAAGTGCATGTCTCAAATCATCAGTTTTATGGTGACATGTGCAGAAATTGACTTTGAAAGCTAATGCGTGTAGAATTACAATATGATGCATCCGCTGAACGTTTCAAAAAACAATTGTCAGATATTGGTAATGAAAAATAGAAATCGATGAATCCACACATTACCACCAAGCTTCTGTAAAATTACAGGAACCGTAAGCGAATTGATGCACAAAGTTTTCCCAAATATCGCACAGAATTACAAAAATCATCAGTGGCTTGGTGAATGTGTTATATTAGCAGTCAAAAACAACGACGGTAATGCCATCAACTTCAGGATTCCAAACGAAATACCAGGCAAAGAAACATCGTATAAGTCCATCGATACTATAAATTGATCAAGACAATTGATCAAGTTGTCAATTATCCAACTGAATTCTTAAACTCACTTGATTTGCCAGGCATTCTACCGCACGTTTTAACACTGAAAATTGGCGTACCTATCATTCTTTTCCGAAATATAAATCCACCACGACTTTGCAACGGCACCAGGCTTTCAGTGAAAAATTAATGAACAGTATCATCTAAGCTTCAATTTTAAATGGAAAATTTAAAGGAAACGATGTACTGTTTCCAAGCATTCCAATAATTCCGACAGATAGGCCATTAGAATTAAAATCTTTGCAGTTTCAGGTGCGACTCGCATTTGGACAATCGCTACAAGTGTGTGGACTAAATTTTAAAAATTCATGCTTCACACATGGACAGCTGTATCTGGCCTGCTCACGCGTTGTAAAACCTTAAGATCTATTCATATACGCACCAGACAAAAAAACAAAATATTTCCAAAAGCACTTCAATAAACATAATCAAAACACAAACACTTTCTTTCTTTGAGTGGCATTGCAACGCATGCCGGGTCAGCTAGTATTGTTATATATTTTGTTTTGAACATTGTGTGTATGTATGCAATATAATGCACGTATTGAAATGGATTCGTTATTGTGCTTAACTTGACAAGTTCTTTAATAATTATAGCAGTTTTAATAAATATGTTATTTTCATCTTATCAAAAATTTATTTTTGTTTACTAGTTTTATTTAATTTTGAACAACTTATTGTTTATTATTCGATAATGGTAGTGAAAATATGGCATAGGTTTTAAATAATAAAAAAAATCATTAGCCGCTACTGTGCCCTTATACTACAGACTACCTTTTTATTACACCTCTCTTCACATCCTCGTGTACCTTATAAGAAACTCCTCACTTATTTTTTGTATTATATTCACACACCAGAGGTCTGCACGGGTCGAAATTTTACAAAATTACCCGGTCCGAGCTCGAAAGACTACCACACTTGTTATACGAACCCTACCGAAGCCCAGATTTATATTCCTCAGCCGAAAAAACAGTTTTTACAAATTTACAATAATATTTTCAACAATATGTATTCTCTATAGCAGTGCTTCCAAACCTTTTTCGTTCCACGGCCCCCTAAATCTAAAAAAAATAATCCGCCTCATAAAAAATAAAACATCCTCCTCAATTGTCTCCGGAGCTCGTTTTTTTTAGCTCACCGAGGAATTTGAAATCTGCGATTTGATATACTTTTTCCCCAGAGTCCAATTTCTATCCAATCCGGCGGCCCCCAATATGGGAAACACCGATTTGATAGACTTAAATATATAGATTTTTGTACTTTCTAATGAATTTCGCGGCCCACAGGTTGGGAAGCACTGCTCTATAGAGCTGGAAATAGTTGAAATCAAAACTCACTAATCTTTACGTTGCTCGCCCACTTTAGTGATGGGTTCTGTAACTTAAATTCTTTCGTAAAAAAAGGATAGAGCCAACACTATCACTACTTAGGCTGGTCCTCCTCTCCTGAACCACCAAACCGCCCACGCTAAAATTTCGTTCGCTGCTTGCACTTGTGGCAGGCACACAAAGTACACGTCTGGCTACAAGCATCGAAAATCGTTCTTGTGATGTTTCCATCATTCCAATAATACATGTGTATCCATATTGGATTGACCAATTTTATAGTTGCATTACTTAAGCAAACTTTGCGACAGTAAGTCTGAAGATGCCTCTGAAAGATGCCTCGGCGAAACACGTGTCCCAGATAGTAACACAATACGTGGAATAATCAAAGTTAATTTAAATTTTCTATTAAAATGAACTTCCACAAAATTACCGCCGAAACCATCGAAAGTATTAATTTTATAGTTCTCTAAGCTTTGTTGTCCCAGAAACAAAATATTTACGATGGCGCCATACGTTATAAACAATAGCTTATATTGACGATAGATTTATGAACGATATTAATAACAACGTGGAACCGATTATTTAGGTAAATAATAATTGTAAATTACCCCAAATGGGGTAAAAATGAAATTTTTGGGGATAATAATGACATTTTTCTTATTCGCTATTTTATAATCATGTTCGTATTTTTACAGACCATTCTTTAAATTTGAGCACCTTACCTTACCTTACCTTTGTGAACGAGGCTTTTCCACTCTAATGAACATAAAAACGAAGAAAAGAAATCGATTAAACGCCGAAGACTCTACTCAAATTGCTCTCACATCAAAATGTCCCAATTTTGAAGTTATTGTATCAAACATGAAGCAGCATTATTTCTCCAAAACCTGAAGGGGGAAAGTCTCCAATTTAATGTTGTTTGTTCCAATTTGAGAATTTTATTTTGTTTGTCTATTACATACTATTTAATGCAACTTTTTTTTTATTTTCCGTGTAAATTAATTCAATAAAAATGTTTAATTTAGATTTACATTGATTGTCTCTTTTTCAAAATGAGGGGGTAATATAGACTTAAGCAAAAATATTTTGGGGTAATGGTTAAAAAAGTTCCTCGACCGCTGATTTAGGCTATTGACTTTTCGTTACGAATAATATTGCCGCATGGCTGACTTATGACACGAATATAGTCTGAAATATTTTTTTCTGAAGAAATAAATTCCATACCCGGTCCCGCCCCGAGCCCGAAACTCAATTGCGCTTAACCGCCCAAACCCGGCTCGCGGGCTAGGCCGGGTAGAGGCCCGAGTGTCATGCCCGGGCCCGTGCAGACATCTAACACAGACAAATACATTCAACGATTAGTGATTGAAAACCATCTGCATATTCACGTACTATGATATCTTATGATTTTTCGTATATATATGTAAAGATTTGATATAACGAGAGAAAAGTTTGTAAGGTGGCTTTATCGTTTAAAAACCTACGTTAACACTTATCGTGTTGCAATGAAGCCCCCATTTTCATTTTCTTATTTCAACATTTATGATTTTCCCTCTACATTTCTCAGTGTTTCCAATTCTTTTCGCTATTGAAATTTTTCTACGTTTTCTCATACTGGAAAAGAATGTCGAGCATTAATTTATGCGTAAGTTGTAAGTGATTTTTATTAGTCGAAATAAGGTCAGCCATCTTTGCGAAATATCTGAGGTCATTTAATTTTCTTAAAAAGTTTTTGTTTACCATGTCCGTTCCTAACGTAGAGCATATGGGCACCTAGTGGAGTTATTCTCAACAGAAAAGTTTCTACGGAACTGTTTGTTACTCGGTTGCCCTTATTCTCTTAGAATCTTAGAGAGTAGAGAAGGCAGGACTAGTGGTTAGCTAATCGCTCTCGCTACACCCCGATTTTTACCTAGCGATATGAGGGGTTGGAGGGAGGAGTTCAAAACATCATATTTGTTGATGCCTTCGAACAGTAATCAATAAATTGATTAAAAATCAATATAAAAACTGTCCATACTGAAATTCGAACCCGTGACCTCCGTGTACTAAAACAACGACGTTAACTCTCGACCACGCAGTCGTATCTTTGCATTTTAATTATTTTTGTATTTAAATATTTTCAAACATTGCGGTCGTAAGTTGTACTTGTTGCTGGGTTTGGTTGGGTTGGATTGGGGCTGGAAGGGGCTCAGAAAGACTAAAGTGAGCCTTTTGTTTAATTTTATCTACGCCGACGAGTCCTTTTGTTAAATAAGGACTAACGATAATCTCAGATCTATGTGGTATATAATGTATAAATGTGCGTTAAGTAACGCAGAGATGTACATTTGGTGTTACTGACAATTGTCTTCGATGGTTTGAGTATAACGTTTGAAACATGGAATTGTAGCGAAAAGATTAGAACCTTTTTTCGTGTTTACATCGGAACTCTGTTAATATTAATTACTGTAGGGTACGCTGCAAATCGTTACATTATTTATGTTTGTAAATTGACATTCGGTTAATTTAAGAATTAATGCGTATAATTTTATGACAGTAATGAAAAATCCACCCTTTCTTCCGAACACCGCAAATAGCCGAAATTATTGACCGAGCCCCTTGCGTATTGGCAGCCTACCGCTGCCCGTTACTGCTCTTCGGCTCTCGTGCTTTCGATGTTACACTACTGGTTTTCACACATAAACATTTTATAATACATCACACCCAAATATCACAGCTGTCGGCTACCGTGCGCGCGCACGCTAATCCAAAATATAGATGAGAAGGTATATTAAAAACGCGAACATTCCGGCCGCATACTGGTGACCAACACACCTACAGTCTGCCTGAACTGCTGGCCACGCACTTCTGGTCTGCCTTGTGCGCCGTCACTTCTGTCAGTGCTTTTTCAGCTCGCCGCTAGAGCTGACACTGTTTGCTCGCGAATCAACCTTGCCGAATAAAGTTGTTCGCCTGCCGCGTTCCATTTTGCTGGCAGCCATAGTCGATCGGCGCGTTGTTTTTGCGCGGGATAAACGATTTTTAAACAGTGTTTTGTCACACTCTTCCGAGACAGCAAACACTTGCTATATTATCCTCGTTGTGATTACTCTGTTGCTTTTTCGATAAACTTGCATAACACAATACACACACGCCGTATTACATCACTACACTTTGAAGTATCATCTTTAGCCGGCATAAAAACAAACGTCGTATTATGTTTTACGTAAGGAATTAGTGCAGTGACGTGTGGTTTAAATGTGAGTCAAAAGAGGACGTTATAAAATAATGTTCGGACTCGACGATGTGGGCTTGTTTTCGTTTTGTGTAGAAATTATTAGTCATTGTGGTGTGATGGGTTCTGTGCCTGTTTTTCCAGCAGCACTGTAAATATTATTACATCTGCAAGATACTGCTGGGTTGATAAGCCGTGTCAGATCGATATCATGCCTTTGGTCGTAAGATTCTTGGAAGAATACTAGGTGAGCGGAGATTTTATTTATGAATACACCATTTTAAAATAACTATGTAGGTACAATATGGCTTTTGCATACCATTTATTTCATATTGATGTCGTTTTATAATGTTTTGTTGATTAGGAACTACTTTGTTATCGACACTAAGTAAGATGTGACAAAATTATATGCTTTTTTAGGTTATGGCTTTTTGTCAAAAATATTTTTTTTTACTATGTCCGCTCTCAATGTGGAGATATAGACTCTCAATGGAGTTTATCTCAACATACGTGCTTCTTCGAGAACTGCTTGTTACTAGTTGTCTAACCTCTGTTTCCAAAGAGAGTAGGAATATAAGGATAGGGTTAGGACAGGACTAGTGGTTAGCTAATCGCTCTCGATACGCTCCATTTATAGGATAGGATGGGTGGGAGGAGGAAATTCAAGACATCACATACATTCATGCCTTCGAACAGAAATTCATAAATCGATCGAAAAATCAATTTATAAAACTGTCCGTACTAGAATTCGAATCCGTGACCTCCGTAACCGAAGCCAACGGCGTTGACCACTCGACGCGGCAACATTACCTATAATTAATATAAATGTAAACAATTCTACGATTATTTCCATTGCAGGGATTTCCTTATTTTATAACAGTTATTAATAGGCAAAAAGATATAAAATATATATTTTGAATGGGATCTCTGTTTTTTTTAAAAATAATATTTCAATATTCAACTAAATATACAATATGTAACTTAAAACTGCATTAATAATTATGTGAATACGTAAAAGTTTTAATATAATAGGGTAAAAATATCAACGTATTTATTTCTACTGGTTTTTTTTGTTTATATTTTTTTTTAAAACCATGTCCGCTCCCAATGTGGAGCATATGGACTCCTAATGGAGTTTATCTCAACATAAGTGTTTCTACGAGAACTGCTTGTTACTCAGTTGCTCAACCTCTCTTTTTTCCAAAGAGAGTAGGGATAGAAGGATAGGGCTAGGACAGGATTAGTGGTAAGCTAATCGCTCTCGATACGCCCCGTTCATAGGATGAGATGGGTGGGTGAGAAGGATGGGTGAGAGGGGGAATTCAAGACATCACATACATCCATGCCTTTGGACAGAAGTTCATAAATCGATTGAAAAAATCAATTTATAAAACTGTCCGTACCGGGATTTGAACCCGGGCCCTCCGTAGCCGAAACCAACAACGTTGACCACTCGACCACACAGGCGGTTTATAATATTAGTATGTAAATGTCAATTCAATCAATAAGTAAAAATTTGGTATCTGACCTAATTAAATATAAATAACTTTCCTGCATTTTTTTTTCATAAAATATGTGTTAAAATCAGGGCTGTGGAGTCGCGTGAAAATAAGACGACTCCGACTCCAGCTTAAAAATAATTGACGACTCCGAGGATTTTTTTTCAATAATTTCATTTTAACTTATATATATGTATACCATCAGATCATCTTTTGTCAGCCAAGCATTTGAATATTTTGAATATTTTGTTTAAATACACATCATTAAAAATGTTTTTCAAAAAAAAACCGAGCCGCTCATTTTTCACGACTCCGACTCCGGCTAAAATACCGCGACTGCGACTCCGACTCCACAGCCCTGGTTAAAATGTAATTTAATTTTTCGAATACAGCAGAATTAATAGCAAGTTAATCGTTGAAGTCAGTGTCTGCGTATAGGTTAATATCAAAAAATCAAACATTGGATATAAGGAAACCGATATTTGATGCGAATGACGAAAATTCGTCGCCATTTTCCATACTTGCGCTATGGTTTGTTCTAAGAAAAGCCATTTGACATTTTATGGTGACTTTCTCATGGTGATATTATATTTCACAAACATTTTCGGTTTCTCTGATTCCCTTGTAAGTACTTACATATAATAATTTATCATTTTCCTATTATGGCGGGCGAGGGACAGATAATCTGAGAGGAACCATGTAGTGACCATATGCTCTGACTAGGGAGCGGGTATTGGGAGAAAAAAAAGTTTATTTCATACAGAATTCCATTGCTTCAAGTGGGGTTTACTTTATTTTCAAGTATAAAAAAGTAGCATGTTGTAAAGCATATTAACCGTTTTTCTGTTATATCTGTTATCAATTTCCTAACCACTAGTCCTACTTTCTTCAAATAAGATAGGTTGAACGATTGATTAGTAGGCATCTCGCGTAGAAAACTTTTGTGTAAATGAATGCAATTAGCAGAAAATGCAGAAAAATTGACGGTACAATCGCATTAGACGTACATCAAAAAGTGCATACTCTATTCGAACGGAGTTCATTTCGATTCCTAAGAAACGCCCCACTTCCCCGCAAACAAAAAACCCCTCTTAACAATAATATATTGCTAGAGATGTGAATTTCATAATTTAATAAATTTAACATTCATTAAAAATGCGAACAATATCTTTAAAAAATGATCTTATTCTCGTTAGATAGAAATCTAAAAATCTAAAATATGTATATTATCGAATTGAATTATATCAGTAGTACATAATTAGTTGCAGTATAAAATAAATTGTAAACGAAAAATTCAAAATTTATATGATATCAGTTTAACTACTTACTTCCACCATAGATTATTTGTCAAAGAAAATATGTATATCGGAAAAAATATTCAAAATTCTGCTGTATTGTAATAGGGTCGATATTTTTGATTATATTGAAAAGAAATATCATTCATACATGTATTTAATATTGAAAATTCACATACACAGTATGTTTACATACCTTTGTTATCTTACTGATACTCATATATGAGTGTATTACTTGCAAACACGGCTTATTCTAAAATGGTTAAAAAAAAAATGAAACTTGAATATCATTTTGAAAAACAATGTTCATTTTAAAAGTTTTTAAGTCGTACATTACTTTGGAATGATATTTTGGATGTTGTCAAGTCATTTTTGGGACTGATTTCTAAAAATACTTTCAAAAATTATTTTTATCTACTATATTAAATTCATGGTTCATGTTTCAACAACTTTGGATAAGCTGGGCTTGCAAGTAATACCTTCATATTATACGTTCACTTGATAAATGCAAACAATGTCATTATCAAATATCAAACATAATTTATCAAATTGTAATTGCAACATGAGAATTTAATAAATACTTTCAACAATTATTAACAACGAAAGACATGAAAATATAAAAATATCAAGAGCCATCTCTAGCGTGCTTCTGTATATAAACCTTTAGTGCAAGTCACGACTATATTCAGTAACCGAATGCGTGACGACATATTTAAATACGTATGATACCGTTTAAAACGAATGTACCAAATTGACAGTATATAATTGAATAAATATTTTTTTTTTACTTCTCAATAAAGAAAAAAGCTGTTGCAGTTTAAAAAAAAATGGTACAATCGCAATAGACGTACATCAAAAAGTGCATACTCTATTCGAACGGAGTTCATTTTGCTTCCTAAAAAACGCCCCACTTCCCCACTTCCCCGCAAACCAAAAACCCCTCTTTACAATAATATATTGCTAGAGATGTGAATTTCATAATTTAATAAATTTAACATACATTGAAAATGCGAACAATATCTTTAAAAAATGATCTTATTCTCGTTAGATAGAAATCTAAAAATCTAAAATATTTATATTATCGAATTGAATTATATCAGTAGTGCATAATTAGCTGCAATATAAAATAAATTGTAAACGAAAAATTCAAATTTATATGATATCAGTTTAACTACTTACTTCCACCATGGATTATTTGTCAAAAAAAATATGTATATCGAAAAGAAATATCATTCATATTTGTATTTAATATTGAAAATTCACATACACAGTATGTTTACATACTTTTGTTATCTTACTGATACTCACATATGAGGGTATTACTTGCAAACACGGTTTATTCTAAAATGGTTAAAAAAAAAAATGAAACTTGAATATCATTTTGAAAAACAATGTTCATTTAAAAGTTTTTAAGTCGTACATTACTTTGGAATGAGATTTTGGATGTTGTCAAGTCATTTTTCGGACTGATTTCTAAAAATACTTTCAAAAATTATTTTTATCTACTAAATTACATTCATGGTTCATGTTTCAACAACTATGGATAAGCTGGGCTTGCAAGTAATACCTTCATATTATACGTTCACTTGATAAATGCAAACAATGTCATTATAATGTCAAATCAAACATAATTTATCAAATTGTAATTGCAATATGAGAATTTAATACATAATTTCAACAATTATTAACAACGAAAGACATGAAAATATAAAAATATCAAGGGCCATCTCTAGCGTGCTTCTGTATATAAATCTTTAGTGTAAGTCAAGACTATATTCGATTACTGAATGCGTGACGATATATTTAGATACGTATGATACCGCTTAAAACGAATGTACCTTTTTTTTTTTAACATTAAACGGTTTCTGATTGAATTTGTCAGTTTTACTTATTCGTGCACTGCACGTTATAATTATTATAATTAAACTATGACAATCCCTGTGTGTTGTTTCTCAAATGGGCTCGCTTTGCCGAGACAAGATACCACCTTAGTATCACAATACGATATTAGGGTTTAGTTTCAATGTATTATGTGAATTTACGTGTATTATTCTTATATGTGTTACAAATTTGGGCATGTTTAAAAATTTAGTCTTTTGTGTGAGTTTATTAATTAAACTGATAAACACCTTTATTTTTCCCGTCAATGGCTAGGTATTTTGAGCTTGAATTGATTCCCTGTGTACACAATTAGTATGTCTGGCAATTTATGAAAAAAGCCACTAGAAACAGCTCGTGTATAAAATTAAATCAAATTAGTAAATAATGTGTATAATGAATGTATGTAGACAGAAAAAAGTAGTATGTAACATGTATGTATGTATGAAGTGATCGAGGACGGTCCAAGAATTAATCTACAAAGCGTAAGGTAAACATATCATAGTATTCAACTTCTTACAAGTAGAAAAGCTTAGAATTTGTTTCTGGCTTTATCGATTCCGCATTATCGTCAGACTAGGCAGGAATATAAATAGCACTTGCTCAAAACTTTGATACGATAACTAGGTCTATAATATGCGGCCACGGCACGGTTTCTCAACCGGGGGCCACATCATTAGTTGAGTCTTCAATTAATTGAAAGTATTTTGGAATCTTTCAATTTCTCATTTTTTTCTTAATCATATCAATCCCGAAATTATTGTGTCCGCGAGATTCGAAAAACTCATACGCGTGTATAAAAAACGGGTTTGACGGGGGGCACGGAAAAATATGAGACTCAAAAGGCGCCACGGGCCCAAAAAGGTTGAAAAACTATGGTCGACGGTACAAATGATGAGGAAAAAGTTGGGTGGGATACAAATCTCTTTTGAATATAATATGTAAAAAATATTACACAATTTTCGATTATTAAATTCCCTAGGGTACTCAACGTTGTACCCACCACCACCCGCTACGGCTTCACACTCTTTTTATAGGGTGTATTCCGTAGCGTAACAACGTTAGTCGTGTTCAAAATTTTGCCAGAAATGTCCCAATTTTCGATTGTCAATATAAGTCATCCGAGTTAAATATTAACATTAATGTATGTAAGTAAGTGTCAAGTATGATAAAATATCTTTCATTTTTGTTGCGCCATAAAGCGTTTTGGAGAGATATAAAACATGTAGTATCTTATCTTGTTTTAGATTTTGTTTTTGAAATCAATTGTCCAACATTGAAAGGAATCTTTAATATAATGTACTTATATGAGCTTGGAAGGAAAGATAATCAAGATTGCCGAGTCATGTCTAGTGGTCTTTTTAAGTGATTTTGCTATTACATTTTATGTTGTACTAACGCGTCAATGATATTCAAATCTATTTACTTTTTTGAGCAAATTGAATTTTACTGTAACTTATATTATTCATTCAATGGTTTTCGAATCCTGATATATACTCTGTCACTATCCGATATTGAAACCTGAGCGTAGAAAAAATAATATAAATGTATAATAGATATTATATTCATATATTGTATGTTAGATACATCTTGTGTTAATTTTTTAAACTCTTAACACAGTTTTGACATCCAGTCTTGCAGCGTTTGCAGTGCTTGTACGTTTGCTTGCATTTTCTATGTTAGTTCGGTAAAATCCTAGCCGTGGACGATTTATCTGTCGCGCATTTTAATTTAAGTGGGTCAGTGATTCATTTACCCTGATTCCGAAGAGAAAACGTAAACTTGCTAAATGCTTAACTAATTCAAATAACAACCAATGTTCCTTTAAAGCTCTTCTACCATCTCGTTTGGTGAATTTAAATTATATCTTATTCACCAGCATTTAGATATTATAATCAGGTTAGTTGAAGAATTCGCTGTGTTACCTTGTTTTGAGTATCTTTAATCCTTGTTGTATCGATCTCATCTGATTAGAGGAATACCAGTTAATTTCTTCGACAAATTTCAAATAATTTCATACAGTGCTTATTTTTGAAAAAAAGGTGCCGAAACTCGATTCTAGTCAAGCTTTTTTTCCTTCTAATTCATATCCGTTCTCAATGTGGAGGATATGACTTCCTAATGGAGGTATCTTAACACAGTTTTTTTTACAAGAACTGCTCGTTAGTCAGTTGCTCAACCTCCGTTTTTTAAAGAGAGTAAGGATAGCAAGATGTGGCTGGTACAGGAATAGGGGGTTAACTAATCGCTCTCGCTTTGCCCTGCCAATTTTAGTATTTAAGAGTGGGAGGGATAGATAGAACGGTTCAAGTACATCCGTGCACTTAGAATGCCTGAAGATGCCGAAAGGCGAAACCCGGGTCGTTAGCGACAAACCTCATGGAAAAGTACAAAATTTAAACAATTCAAATTTGATATTGAAATTCCATCAAGCACCCTCAGTCGAAATACTTGATTAATAAATTACATAATAAAGGCGTGTTTGTCTTTTTCTACTGGACGCAGGGAGGGATAACAAGATAAAAACTTTGGTAGTACTAATTATAAACTGCATAATATACCTAGCAGACTTTTTAAATTTAATCTATATATTAATAGCCGATAAGGTCTGAGTGTCAGTATGTTTGGACGTCCATTTCACACCTTCCATTTCTCCACTTTTTTATTCATACTAAATTTATATATTAAAAGTCGATAAAATAATCACTCGCTTTTCACTTTTCACAAATGTGTGCGTACTGATGATGTCCTCGAGACATCTTCTTCTTCTACGAAATGTATTTTGTTTGCGTACATTTTCAAATTAATAGATAATGAAATGAAATAAAATATAATTCAATAATTTGCAATTTAAAAACTGCAGGGCTGTCGATATATGCGCCGTGGTCGATTTATGGTACTATGAAAAATGATTGTTAGCAAACTTGAACATTATTCTAAATATTAAATAATTTACGAAATTTCTGCTCCTACGAAAAATGGTTGTTAGCAAACTTGAACATTATTCTAAATATTAAATAATTTACGCAATTTCGGCTACTACGAAAAATGGTTGTTAGCAAACTTGAACATTATTCCAAAAATTCAATAATTTACGAAATTTCTGCTTCTACGAAAAATGGTTGTTAGCAAACTTAAACTTTATTCCAAAAATTGAATATTTTACGAAATTTATGCTACTACGAAAAATGGTTGTTAGCAAACTTAAACATTATTCCAAATATTAATCTATATATTAATAGCCGATAAGGTCTGAGTGTCAGTATGTTTGGACGTCCATTTCACACCTTCCAGTCTCCACTTTTTTATTCATACTAAATTTATATATTAAAAGTCGATAAAATAATCACTCGCTTTTCACTTTTCACAAATGTGTGCGTACTGATGATGTCCTCGAGACATCTTCTTCTTCTACGAAATGTATTTTGTTTGCGTACATTTTCAAATTAATAGATAATGAAATGAAATAAAATATAATTCAATAATTTGCAATTTAAAAACTGCAGGGCTGTCGATATATGCGCCGTGGTCGATTTATGGTACTATGAAAAATGATTGTTAGCAAACTTGAACATTATTCTAAATATTAAATAATTTACGAAATTTCTGCTCCTACGAAAAATGGTTGTTAGCAAACTTGAACATTATTCTAAATATTAAATAATTTACGCAATTTCGGCTACTACGAAAAATGGTTGTTAGCAAACTTGAACATTATTCCAAAAATTCAATAATTTACGAAATTTCTGCTTCTACGAAAAATGGTTGTTAGCAAACTTAAACTTTATTCCAAAAATTGAATATTTTACGAAATTTATGCTACTACGAAAAATGGTTGTTAGCAAACTTAAACATTATTCCAAATATTAAATAATTTACGAAATTTATGCTACTACGAAAAATGGTTGTTAGCAAACTTGAACTTTATTCCAAAAATTCAATAATTTACGAAATTTCTGCTACTACGAAAAATGGTTGTTAGCAAACTTAAACATTATTTCAAATATTAAATAATTTACGAAATTTATGCTACTACGAAAAATGGTTGTTAGCAAACTTAAACTTTATTCCAAAAATTCAATAATTTACGAAATTTATGCTACTACGAAAAATGGTTGTTAGCAAACTTAAACACTATTCCAAATATTAAATAATTTACGAAATTTATGCTACTACGAAAAATGGTTGTTAGCAAACTTAAACTTTATTCCAAAAATTCAATAATTTACAAAATTTCTGCTTCTACGAAAAATGGTTGTTAGCAAACTTGAACATTATTCCAAAAATTGAATATTTTACGAAATTTATGCTACTACGAAAAATGGTTGTTAGCAAACTTAAACATTATTCCAAATATTAAATAATTTACGAAATTTATGCTACTACGAAAAATGGTTGTTAGCAAACTTAAACATTATTCCAAAAATTAAATATTTTACGAAATTTATGCTACTACGAAAAATGGTTGTTAGCAAACTTAAACTTTATTCCAAAAGTTCAATAATTTACGAAATTTATGCTACTACGAAAAATGGTTGTTAGCAAACTTAAACATTATTCCAAATATTAAATAATTTACGAAATTTATGCTACTACGAAAAATGGTTGTTAGTAAACTTAAACATTATTCCAAAAATTCAATAATTTACGAAATTTCTGCTTCTACGAAAAATGGTTGTTAGCAAACTTGAACTTTATTCCAAAAATTGAATATTTTACGAAATTTATGCTACTACGAAAAATGGTTGTTAGCAAACTTAAACACTATTCCAAATATTAAATAATTTACGAAATTTATGCTACTACGAAAAATGGTTGTTAGCAAACTTAAACTTTATTCCAAAAATTGAATATTTTACGAAATTTATGCTACTACGAAAAATGGTTGTTAGCAAACTTAAACTTTATTCCAAAAGTTCAATAATTTACGAAATTTCTGCTTACTATAAAAATAAAATAAATTAAAATAAAATAAAATAACATAAAATAAAATAAAATAACATAAAATAAAATAATATAAAATAAAATAAAATAACATAAAATAAAATAAAATAGAATAAAATAAAATAAAATAAAATAAAATAAAATAAAATAAAATTAAATAAAATAAAATTAAATAAAATAAAATAAAATAAAATAAAATTAAATAAAATAAAATAAAATAAAATAAAATAACACAACATAACATAAAATAAAATAAAATAAAATAAAATAAAATAAAATAAAGTAAAATAAAATAAAATACAATGCAACAAAACACAATGCAACAAAAATCTCACGTTGCTGGGCAACGGGCTTACAGCTAGTTAATACTAAATATAATATAATGTCATGGCATTGTGAAACATTAGTTTTCAGAAAATTTATTTATGTAATCCAGATGTATCGTCTCTATTACAATTCAACACAATTTTTCTAAATTAATAATCTAAATACTATAGCATTTACATACTTTTGGTCAGTGGCGGCTGGTCAATGTGGCATTGGATCAATGCACCTCTTGTATATGCAGGGGCGGTTATATTTCATGAAATAATATTGAAACATAACATTCATACCATTCACTCATTTTAAATTCTTCATGTATTTATTGTCTATAATAAATATTTAAGAAAATTTTATTTATTGCTAGCTAAAATTGATTTGAAACTTTCGCGCCAAACCCGATAGATCGAAAGGGTTTGAAATATCGATGTTTATAATATGAAGACCTAATTGTTTTGAGAACCGTAAAAAGGTAGCAGTAACAAATCAGACGATGTTTTAATAAAACAATCAGTCCTCTATGCCAACGATTTCGTACATTATAGTCAGTTGAAACTTCGCGTCACAGATGCTGCGACGCTAGCAGTCAGGGCATGAAAATATGGTGTCACAGATGCTGTGACGTTAGCAGTGATCGGGTTAAGACTGCTATGGTCATACTGATTCTACATATTTAATACTTCCCATGGACAAAAACTTCCTTATTCCCGAGAGGTATTTTGCAGTTTGAAAACAACATTCGAAAGCAATTGAATTAAAAAATAATAATTCAAGTTAAACGCAATTTACGATGTCGGTATGAGGTATTTTGTCGTCGTTATGAAATCTCTAGTCGTTCAGTTTTAATGAGCAACTCGTGGCGTCACAAAATTGTGTTTACATAATTTACAAAATTATGTGACGATACCAAAATCGAGTTTTCAGAATCGCTGTGTGATATAAACTGCACAAGCATCCATCGTACATAATTAATGTTTCTTTGATAAAATAATGCATTGTCACTTACAGACAATATACAGTTTTCAAAGGCTCGCATATACCTTATAGTAAAGTGTTATTTTAAGTGGCGTATAAACAAAAAAATGTTTACAATACATACAGTTGGTGTTATTTACAGTCTTAAGATGAATGAATTTTCGTTATAGTAAATTGTATTGATAAAACATGCGCTCATATTTGAAAGCGATTTCAAACTGTCATAGGCATCGGCCATTTTTTTCAATTTCATTATTTTTTATTGAAATAAAATGCTTTGAAATATATTTTTTTAGACCACCACCCGAACAATAAACAAAGCAAAATGTAGCGGAATGTTTTGTCTATTTCTGCCGATTTTAACGATTGCTGATATTGAATGTTTTCAACGAATTTTTTAAGGTTTGACTTTATCTTTACTTTTTCTTTAAAAGCAATTAAAAACTATTATAAGGTACATTGGACGCTCTACGTATTTGTATATACATAAAGAAGTTTCCTATAGCGTATGCGACAGTCCCCCGTATAGCGTTTCCCCTGTCGAGTAGTGTTTTCAAAACGCTAAATTTTCAATCTAATTATAGTTGTCATCAATATATTATATTATAAATACATTTTTATGTACATTCGTTGATTTTGTTTTGTCAGTAGCTTGTCTTGCCCTTGACAGGTGAACGTGACAAGAAAAATATTTGTTTAGCCGATTTCGTTAAATTCACAGAATACAAATGAAAGAACATAATAGACAATTTTGTGTGGTTGCCTAGCCCTCTATATCCCTAGTATTCCTATAGCGTAGTCCCAATCTCTACGCCATATTTGACTATTCGTATTTTTTGCATCGGTATTTTTTTAAAATTTATACTGAAAAAAAAGTCACAAGCAGCAGATTCTAATTTCTGTTCCTATATTTATTTATGTATAATATTCTCTCGCAGCTCGAACACATCCGGGGGCCGCTGTCTATAAAGCTGCATTTGTACGACACCTGCTTTGGTCAGGTAATATGTATCTGATTCACGTACCGGAGCACCACTGCCAGGTGTGACTCACTCAACTCGGGTCGGCTTTTCTTATGAAGTGTCCCCCTTAGTTGCTACGCGCGAAGCAGCTGAACGCATTTTCAACAGGGCGGAGTAATATTCGACTGCGTCGTCTTTTGACATTTTGATATCATAAATTAAATTCTCACATAGGTATATTGAAGTAGTGAAATTGTATTTTGCTATGGTACGAAAATAATCAATATTGGTTTATTACGCATCACCGTATTGCAAGTCGCTTAGATTGATTCATTTATATTATAAAATGAGAATGATGAATGTGAGATAAAATATAGGGTTGCTTAATTATTAAATTTATTTATTTTACGATTTCTGCTACTACGAAAAATGATTGTTAGCAAACTTAAAAATTATTCCAAAATTTAAATAATTTACGAGGTCTATTTCTGCTACTACGAAAAATAATTGTTAGCAAACTTAAAAATTATTCCAAAATTTAAATAATTTACGAGGTCTATTTCTGCTACTACAAAAAATTATTGTTAGCAAACTTAAAAATTATTCCAAAATTTAAATAATTTACGAGGTCTATTTCTGCTACTACGAAAAATGATTGTTAGCAAACTTAAACATTATTCAAAAAATTAAATAATTTAGAAAATTTCTGCTACTAAGAAAAATAATTGTTAGCAAACTTAAACATTATTAAAAAAATAAATAATTTATGAGGTCTGTTTCTGCTACTATGAAAAATAGTTGTAGGCAAACTTAAACATTATTCCAAAAATTAAATAATTTACAATTTAAATACTGCAGGGCAGGGCTTTCGATATATGTCCCGAGATATATTTCTTTTATTTTTAGAATTTCTGGCTTATTCAATAAATAGGTTTGTAATTTATTTTTCACGCCAGTAAATTTTCTGACCACTAAAATGCAACAAAAATCTCCCTGTTGAGGTCAACGGGCTTACAGCTAGTTATTTTTAATATACTATTCTAAGATTTTTCTTACTTCTTTTTACTATACACCAGATAAAACATATTCAATTTGAACGATTCAAATTTAATATTGAAATTCCACCAAGCCCCTTCAGACGAAATCTTAAATTATAAAACATTCGCTTGCATGTCTTATCCGAAGATGCCGAATTTCACTCTGTTTTGCCGAATATGTTGTACCCTTCGCGTTTTTATTTTTTCACCCTCTTTATAATAACGACAGAGTGTCTCCCCTGACTTGAACTTTTATCTTGTCTGTTTCCCGACTGTCACCCGATCGAGAATAGAATTCAAATCATCAAACTATTAATTATATACTGATTTGATAATTGGCACTCCTACTTTCACTTTCTTTTTATTTGTGAGATTAAATCGCTGACTATTTACGTGATCCTTTCGAGCCAGCAGGGGGATATTCATGATTTCAGCGAAAAAAGCTAAGTAAGAAGATTGTGATTTTTGGATGAAGAATTTGTATTGAAACATTTTTTTATACATTTGAGATAGAATTACGTATTTTGTTTATACAGTAATCATTGATTACTATTTCGGCTGCACACTTATTATATATTCGTCAGAATTACGTATTACAATAATTAGAAAAAATGTGTCAACATTTTTTTTAAAAATACACCTTATTGGGACCGCAATACCGGGCGAGTTAATGTTATATCATAATATGATTGTTTCAATATAAATTTGGACTTGGTCGATTGTTAAGCCATTTCTTATCTAGTTAATTTCGAATGACGTTAAAACACTCATCTAGTTTATCTCACGTGGTTTAAAACTTCACAAATATTTGGCACTTTGACAATCATCAGTTGTGACGAAATTCCATAGAATGTTCCTTCCAAATGGTTAAGCAAAGGGTTGAGGGCATCTGCGAAACTTTATCAATGCTTTTAGTAACAAAGTAAGTAAAATTCGCAAAAATTGTAATTTTCCTAAATTCACTATAATTTGTAAACAAATTGAGATATCTTTACAAAATTTAGTTTTCTTAGCTTCCAGATACTATGCCTACACGCATAAATGAGTCCGCCGGCCAGCAACCTTTGTTTTTCAAAGACTCAAATACGCGTCCGCGGTCGTTAAGCTGTTAAAGTGGTCGGTTATAAATGCGAATATTTTTCTCAAATCGCAACAAGAGATTATATTGTAGTGAAAAAAGTAAACAAATACTTAATCTTTGTTGTGTAAAAAAACCACTGCTTTGTCGACGTGTCCTTTTATTCAATGTGGATGGATATCCGCTCTTCAGACTAACTTAATCCACATTAAAAGCTCGCAATGAGTTTCCGCATCCCGTCTATCCCACCCAGTGTGCTCCCTATCCCGAGAACCACGAAACGTCACGCTCTTAGCCAGTGCTTCCCAACCTTTTCCATTACACGACCCCCTAAATCTTAAAAAAATAATCCGCGGCCCTCCTCAATACAAAACATGTTCTGCGTAGGGTATCCAATCCTTTTTCTAATCATCGACGAATTCGAAATCCTAGATTTGCTATACTTTCCCCCCGAATTTTCTCCATAACTCTTTTTTTTAGCTCACCGACAAATTCGAAATCCTCGTTTTGCTTAGCTGAAATGATCAATTTTTGGAATAAGCGCAAAATTTTTTAATCGCGCATCCCGCAGCGGTCCTACATACCCTAAACACATACCCTATTATGTGGAAAAATATTTGTTCTTTCTACTGAATATTTTCGCGCTCCCCAGGTTGGGAAGCACTGCTTTAAGCAAATCCGCTAAGCGCTGCAAACTTTTATACAATGTTTGGGTAAGACTTTCCTGGCAACTGGCCTAGAAATATTTTTTGTATTGCTTTGTATTTCTTTTTTATTTTCATTTGTGTTGTTTTTTTCAATCTTGTCCTCTCACAATTAAAATATGTTTAAAATAACTGGGACATCTCAAAAAAATGTTTTTAGGAGAAATGATGAAAAGTTACAAAATCCGAAATTAATACATTTCAATATTTGGGGCAAGTAACTTTTGAAGTGTTTATTTGGCGATAAATCATACAATTGAATAAATATAAAAAATAAAAGTGTCCATACCAGAATCAACCATATTTGAGATTTTTAATGTGTTTTTTTTTAGTCGCTTTATACTTATTGAGTTTTAGATCATATGAATTATCTATCTTCTTCTTCTTCTTTGGCCATGTTCGCTCCCTATATGGAGCATATGGCCGCCACGCGGCACCTCCATGTTTCCCTGTCTCCCGCCAATAGCTTTGCTTCCTCCCATGACATGCCAGCATCCCTCAGTTCCGCCGAGTACATCCTATGGATAGTACCCGACGGACTCCGGGACGCCGGAATCCCACCAGTCGAAAGAAGAGGCAGGCAGGATTGAGGCTTTCCGGAGGCATCCGCAGCACGTGATCCAGCCAGTTCCAACGTCTCTCCATAACCTCTGACGTGACGGGACGCTGTCTTGTACGCTCCCTTATCTCTGAATTCCCCACAAAATCAAACCACTTCATCCCCATTACCCGACGCAAGCATCTGTTCTCGAAGCTCAGTATATGTTTTTTTGGGTCTTCGTCAGGTGCCATGATTCGCAACCGTAAAGCGTTACTGGCAGAATACAAACGTTGAACCAGTGGCATTTGGTTTTAATCGAGTACAGCTGTGTGTCCCATACAGTCCGCATTGTCTATCTTACTTGGGTAAAATTACGCGCAGAATACGCACATATTGTTTCTCGATTTTTTCACAAAATGTGGTTTATCGCTTTTTGTAACTAGACACCTTATAATTTATATGGTTCTCATCCGGTCTATAATATGATGATATGTACGTCATTCACAACGAGAGCATCAGCTAATTCTGTTTCGCTACGGAAGAAATCCAATGACCTTTTTAGGGAAATTAGGCTTATTGTATTTGCTCTCGGCATGCATTTTATTTTCAAGAATCATTGGGCTTTGTTGTATCGTAAATGTTTATGCACGTTGTAATAAATATTTAAAGCGTTGTTTTGTGCAATGCGGCATATTGGCGTGGGGAAAAATATATTTATATTTCTTACGGGGTTAAAAATACCCACAAGACATAAAATGTTATTTTTTTTGTTACATTCATAAAATTATGTGTTAAAAAATATACTTTGAATCATTTGAATATCAGTTGGTTTTTAATATTTTACTTGAATTCTGTATCCCTATCTTCGTGTATTGATCATAATGTTCATTACTAATAACTAGCGACTAGCTGTAAGCCCGTTGCCCAGCAACGTGAGATTTTTGTTGCATAGTATTTAATTTTATTTAATTTAATTTAATTTAATTTAATTTAATTTAATTTAATTTTATTTTTATTTATTTTATTTTTATAATTATAGCAGAAATTTCGTAAATTATTTAATTTTTGGAATAATGTTTAAGTTTGCTAACAACCATTTTTCGTAGTAGCAGAAATTTCGTCAAATATTTAATTTTTGGAATAATGTTTAAGTTTGCTAACAACCATTTTTCGTAGAAGCATAAATTTCGTAAAATATTCAATTTTTGGAATAATGTTTATGTTTGCTAACAACCATTTTTCGTAGTAGCAGAAATTTCGTAAATTAATGATTTTTTGGAATAATGTTTAAGTTTGCTAACAACCATTTTTCGTAGTAGCAGAAATTTTGTAAATTATTGAATTTTTGGAATAATGTTCAAGTTTGCTAACAACCATTTTTCGTAGTAGCAGAAATTTCGTAAATTATTGAATTTTTGGAATAATGTTCAAGTTTGCTAACAACCATTTTTCGTAGAAGCAGAAATTTCGTAAATTATTTAATATTTGGAATATTAAAAAATTCTGCTCCTACGAAAAATGGTTGTTAGCAAACTTATTTAATATTTGGTTAAGCAAAGTTAAAGTATAAAATTTCGTAAATTATTGAATTTTTGGAATAATGTTCAAGTTTGCTAACAACCATTTTTCGTAGAAGCAGAAATTTCGTAAATTATTTAATATTTGGAATAATGTTCAAGTTTGCTAACAACCATTTTTCGTAGTAGCAGAAATTTCGTAAATTATTGAATTTTTGGAATAATGTTCAAGTTTGCTAACAACCATTTTTCGTAGAAGCAGAAATTTCGTAAATTATTTAATATTTGGAATAATGTTCAAGTTTGCTAACAACCATTTTTCGTAGGAGTAGAAATTTTGTAAAATATTTAATATTTGAAATAATGTTTAAGTTTGCTAACAACCATTTTTCGTAGTAGCCGAAATTTCGTAAATTATTTAATATTTAGAATAATGTTCATGTTTGCTAACAACCATTTTTCGTAGGAGTAGAAATTTCGTAAAATATTTAATATTTGAAATAATGTTTAAGTTTGCTAACAACCATTTTTCGTAGTAGCCGAAATATCGTAAATTATTGAATTTTTGGAATAAAGTTCAAGTTTGCTAACAACCATTTTTCGTAATAGCCGAAATATCGTAAATTATTGAATTTTCGGAATAAAGTTCAAGTTTGCTAACAACCATTTTTCGTAGGAGCAGAAATTTAGTAAATTATTTAATATTTGGAATAATGTTCAAGTTTGCTAACAACCATTTTTCGTAGTAGCAGAAATTTCGTGAATTATTGAATTTTTGGAATAAAGTTTAAGTTTGCTAACAACCATGTGTCGTAGTAGCCGAAATATCGTAAATTATTGAATTTTTGGAATAAAGTTCAAGTTTGCTAACAACCATTTTTCGTAGGAGCAGAAATTTAGTAAATTATTTAATATTTGGAATAATGTTCAAGTTTGCTAACAACCATTTGTCGTAGTAGCCGAAATATCGTAAATTATTGAATTTTTGGAATAAAGTTCAAGTTTGCTAACAACCATTTTTCGTAGGAGCAGAAATTTCGTAAATTATTTAATATTTGGAATAATGTTCAAGTTTGCTAACAACCATTTTTCGTAGGAGTAGAAATTTTGTAAAATATTTAATATTTGAAATAATGTTTAAGTTTGCTAACAACCATTTTTCGTAGTAGCCGAAATTTCGTAAATTATTTAATATTTGGAATAATGTTCAAGTTTGCTAACAACCATTTTTTGTTGTAGCAGAAATTTCGTAAATTATTGAATTTTTGGAATAATGTTCAAGTTTGCTAACAACCATTTTTCGTAGGAGCAGAAATTTCGTAAATTATTTAATATTTTGAATAATGTCCAAGTTTGCTAACAACCATTTTTCGTAGGAGCAGAAATTTAGTAAATTATTTAATATTTGGAATAATGTTCAAGTTTGCTAACAACCATTTTTCGTAGTAGCAGAAATTTCGTAAATTATTGAATTTTTGGAATAATGTTCAAGTTTGCTAACAACCATTTTTCGTAGGAGCAGAAATTTCGTAAATTATTTAATATTTGGAATAATGTTCAAGTTTGCTAACAACCATTTTTCGTAGGAGTAGAAATTTTGTAAAATATTTAATATTTGAAATAATGTTTAAGTTTGCTAACAACCATTTTTCGTAGTAGCCGAAATTTCGTAAATTATTTAATATTTGGAATAATGTTCAAGTTTGCCAACAACCATTTTTTGTTGTAGCAGAAATTTCGTAAATTATTGAATTTTTGGAATAATGTTCAAGTTTGCTAACAACCATTTTTCGTAGGAGCAGAAATTTCGTAAATTATTTAATATTTTGAATAATGTCCAAGTTTGCTAACAACCATTTTTCGTAGGAGCAGAAATTTCGTAAATTATTTAATTTTTGGAATAATGTTCAAGTTTGCTAACAACCATTTTTCGTAGTAGCAGAAATTTTGTAAATTATTAAATCTTGGGAATAATGTTCAAGTTTGCTAACAATCATTTTTCATAGTACCATAAATCGACCTCGGCGCATATATCGACAGCCCTGCAGTTTTTAAATTGCAAATTATTAAATTTTTGGAATAATGTTGATGTTTGCTAACAATCATTTTTCGTAGTATCTATATTTTATTCAACTAATTTTCAAATACGCTAACAAATACATTTCGTAAAAGAAGAAAAAGACCCGAGAACAATCAGTACGCACACATTTGTGAAAAGTGAGTGAAAAGTGAAAAGTAAAAAGTGATTATTTTATCGGCTATTAATATATAGAATAGATATGCTGTGTTTCAAATAAAAAACAAAAGTTTCGAAATTCGAACGCAATACAATATATATAATGCTATTTCATCACGAAAACAGATTCCCGTTTACCCTAGAGGTAAGGTCTTCAACTCATAATCTAAAGACCCCGTTTCGAATCCCAGCGCTTTGTGCTTTTTTTGTATTTGTATGAGAATTCAATTTTTCATCGAATAACAGTGTATTGGAAAAATACGTCTTTAGTATGAATTAAAAAATGGGACAGTGGGTCTGGGGTTGAGGAAGGGGAGAGGCAGGGGGAGGGGAAATCGCGGACAAAATGAATGAATGGCGATAGCGGGCAGGGGTGGGGGGAAGGAGACCGTCTTTCTTGACGTCATCGAAAAGGTGAAATCGCGACCATAGTTCGAATAAACAAATGGAGACAGCGCGGCTTGGCAGGAGGAGGGGGAGGGGCAGGGGGAGGGGAAATCGAGGACATCTTACAAACACCCACTCAGACTAACAGACAAACGGACCTTATCGGCTATCTATATATTAACTAGCTGTAAGCCCGTTGCCCAGCAACGTGAGATTTTTGTTGCATTATAGAAAAGTCAGAAATTTACTGGCATGAACAATTGAATGCATATTAATTATTATATATGTCTATAATCTAATAACACGTGATTAATAAACTTTGTTTTTAATTTTTCCCTAGGGTACTCAACGTTGTACCCACCACCACCCGCTACGGCTTCACACTCTTTTATAGGGTGTATTCCGTAGCTTAACAACGTTAGTCGTGTTCAAAATTTTTCCAGAAATGTCCCGAGAAGAAATTCCTCAAGACTTGGTTGCATGCACTACAGTGTGCAGAAATTAAAAGTTAATAAATAATCAAGTGCAGTTGAAAATATTAGATTTTATCTATTTAACTCAACTATTTATCCAAAAATTCTTTAAATGCCCTATAATTTGCCTTAGGCTTAGATGTAACCAAGTCGGCATGACCGACGGGGCCGACAGATCCGACAGACAGCCGTATCGTCTTGAGCAATTATTTCCATTCGTTATTTAAGTCTGGACATTCCCAGAGGATGCGATCAGCATCCTGAATCATATATCCGCATTTACATTTAGGACTATTTACTAACCGGCCAAGCCGGAAGAGCTCGGCAGCGAAGTAACCGTGGCCAGTTATGAATCAGCTGGTTCAGAGACTTAGGTGTCAGGACTTTGGTTATCTCCATTCACCATTTAACACTGAGAAAGAATTTAAAGTTTGCCTCCCCTTAGAAGATAGATAGAAGATATGATAACATTTTCCTTAAAACACATTCTTTCTCACCTGCTGTGATCATACAATCGACTGTATTTGTAAATAACTTTCAGACCTCACTCCCGAGCAAGCTACGTACAATTGAGCATGAGCGAACACCGCTATAAGCTAAAGTAACCTTTAACAGAAATTGTTTTTTTTTGCACTGTCAAAAATCAAAAATATACAGGCGTTAACATACTTATTGAATGAACCAAAAGTAATAAAGTGAATTAATTCTCCAAACGAAACATGTTTTAAGAATATTTATAGTGGTAATTTTAAAATAAAGAGATGAATATTCAGAACCAGTTAAACATGCTTCAACTGGTCTTGACAAATAAATGTGGAAATAAGTAGTAAGTGTGTTTTGCTTAAATAGAATGCCTTCCCACCAAGTATTAACAGTGAACACTCATTAATTTATATAAATTTAAACAAAACAGAAATTGAAACCCAATTTAACGTATCTACAACTGATCGTGTCGATTTGAGTGTCGTTATACCGCTTCAATAAAGTACATTTCGTACACACTTTAATGGTTTGATTTCCTGCTATTGTATAATACATTTAAAGTGAATTTGAATCATTTCTTCAAATGCAACGCGTTTTTAAGGATACATATGAGAATTTGTGAGTAAAAAATAATATTCAGAATTATAAATATTATTGTTCATCATAATCAGGCGTTAACAATCAAACGCATACTTATCGAATGAACCAAAAGGTTAATGGTTAATGGTAAATAAACCAATGGTCTTGAAAAACAAATGTGGAAATCAGTACTATGGAAAATTCCGTATTGCTTTAATATAATGCCTTTCCACCAAGTATTGACTTTATTAATTTATATAAATTCAAACAAAACAGAAATTGAAACCCAATTTAACGTATCTACAACTGATCGTGTCGATTTGAGTGTCGTTATACCGCTTCAATAAAGTACATTTCGTACACACTTTAAGGTTTTTATTTTTAGAAATCAATCTCAAAAATACCATTCCAAAGAAATGCAAGACTTAGTAATGTACTTTTTAAATGTGCACTTTTCTCAAAACGAAATTCAAGTTTCATTATTTAGCCATTTTGGAATAAGCCGCGTTTGCAAGTAATACTCTCAAAAATAAATAATAATATTGTTATTCAAAATACGCTAATTCAAATTATTTTTTAGAAAGAATTGACAATATTGAAAATGGAGATGAAACTTAATTTGAAAACGTAAAGCCATACTATAAAATTTCTCTAAAGACAATATTTTGCGTCATCACCCCACATTCTCTCTTGCCCTGTCGCAGTCCCTCAATCACTTGTATTTTCAAAGAATTTTCAGACCTCACCCTCGAGCACGCAACATATAACTGACCATGAGTAAACACCGGTTGCGGAAGAAGAAGACCCACTCTATCAAACGTTTGACCCTGCGACTTATTCACCGTCATCCCATAAGCTAACTTAACCGGAAACTGACGCCTACAAAGATTAAAGGGAACAGTCACATCCGACGACGTATCCAACGTTACTCTAGGCAAAAAATGAACAGTCCCCTTCCTGTCACCCGTGATCACTTCAACTTGCAAAACATTTTCATTAAAATTTCTCACAATCATCCTGGTTCCATTACACAAACCGTTCGCTATGGACATATTTCGCAATAACATGACTATAGCTCCGATCTTTAAATTTAAAGCGTGAGGCGGAAGACCCGGAGGATCGAAACTATTCAAAAATTCAACGGGAAAATTTACTTGAACCTCAGGATCGCTATTGCCGTCATCATTTTTAGCACAATCTACACTGTAAAATGTTCTCAAGGAACCTTCTAATATATCCAAAACTTTCTCATTAATTTTGTGGGAATCTATATTTTTCGGACAGAGAATAGCTCTACCACCAAATGTAATCGAATCTGCTATTGAATGGGATTCACCATAAATTTCTTTGACTATATCCTGACAAATCGTACCAGGGGGAAGCAACACCGAAGACTCGACACAGCCTCGTGGACTCGGAAGAATTCCACTACCTAATTTAAGTAACCAATTAGAAAATTCACAATCTGCATTTGCAACACGCATATTAATATTAAGTGAGACCGTTTTAAACAATTTCCAGAGTTTACTCTTTTTTATCGAAGATGCTATAATTTTACCACGCGAAGCTCTACGACATACTGGCAAAACTTGTCGAAAATCCCCACCCAAAACAACCACTTTACCACCGAAAGGCAGTCCGTTACCCATTACATCTTTAATGGCATTTTCAATCATTTCAAATGCTACCAAAGGCGCCATAGGTGCTTCATCCCATATGATTAAATCTGCATTTTTGATAGCTATTTTATTACTTTTTGAAACTCGACACGTCGTTGAACTATTTAAGTTTAAAGGCAAATTAAAGGAAGTGTGACATGTCCTACCCCCAGGAAGTAAAATTGCAGCTATCCCCGTCCAAGCAACACTCAAAACATTCATTCCCCTCGAGCGCGCTGAATAAATTAAAGTTCTATACAAAAATGTCTTACCGGCGCCACCTGGCCCGTCGACAAAGAAGCATCTGATAACATCTGAACCTGAAACTGCGGAAAGGGCTACGAAAATGGAATCAAACACTTCTCGCTGTTGCGTATTTAAGGATGACTGCATTTTCACGCCCAAACTCTCGTCAGACACAATATCTGCTCGCCCGGTATCTGAATTGAACGTTCGATCAGGTTCCGTCAGACCTTGCTCGGTGCAAGAAGAACCTTCAATTGAAAGCGCACCTTCAATTTCGAGAAGTGCAAGATTAATCGCTAAATCTAAACTACGCGAGCTATTCAAAAAATCTTCTGACATTGCAGATTTAAAAGAATTCCAGAGGTGCAGCGGATCTGATGGGTTACAATGAATTAAAATTATTACAAAAAGACTGCGCAGTGCTTTCGGCATCATAAAAGCCGCCCCTTCTTCTAAACACTTGTACCATTCATTAATATCGTCCGTTAACCCTAATTCGCGCGCTGCATCACAGAACGTCGGAAGCGTTACCCCATTCACTGTACGGAGATGTTCATACGATGTCGCCCCAGAAACTTTTAACAGCAGCAATCTCAGGTGATAAAGTTCCCTGTTACGCGGAGAAATCGAAGCTAATCGACCGATTACTTTATGACCGCCTCGCTTTCTTTTTTGCCAACTTTTGTTTTTAAAAATAAAAAAATTTGGTATCTCTTGATAAACATGAGAGTGAGCCGAACGGTCTACCGCATTCAAATTGAACCAAGCAGTCAAATGCGTATTACGCGTTAATCTAAGGGCCTCTTCTTCATTGCCCTGCTGAAAATAAACTTGTTCACCACCCGGCAAATGAACACCGAGTAAAAATATTGTATGAGATTGGTCATGAATCGGATTTTCAAAGAGACGCCAAGCGGCTTCCGGAGCACTGATAAATCGACAATCTAAAAATTGTTTTATTTCGTCATGAACTATTGTATCGGTATCACTGACATCTTGAATATTCTGTCTAATTTCTATGCGGGCACAATCATTTCCTTTCGCCAAATATTTATGTATGTATTTTACGGCTATTACTGACGAACATACCTCTACGTTGATATGGGCATTGAATTTTCTAGTTAAATATGGGCTATACGGAACTACAAAACTATTGTCCACTTTAAATTTCCGAACAGTGTGATTTTCTAAGGTATTATTCCGACGTCTATATTCAGGGTATCCACTGACGTCCGGATCGGTTTCGTCCCTGAAAGCTTTTGGAAATCGTTTGGAACATTTTCCCTCAACCATACAAACCGAAGCAGGGTTTGCAAAACCACACGGGCCGTGAATGTTATGTTTTAAAACTAAGTTGTAGAAATCCCGGTCTCCATCTCTATCTGGCAACTCGGCGCTAACTATACTATCAATCTCAGAGCTGGAATGGAATTTGTCTGATTCACAAAATGTGAAAAGACCATGCAGATGTGGCAAACCTCTCTTTTGTTCTTCTATCACATAAACATACGCTATCACTTTACCAAATATCTCTCTATTAATCATATCATTGACGAACTCATCGACCTTGACTTGAAACACTCGCGCAACTAAATCCGGTCTATCAGAGGCATTTTGCCATTCTTCCAATTCATTCTGTATCTCTTTCCAATTAGGATTGCAGGTGAACGTAATGAAAAGATCTGGTCGACCAAACTTTCTAACAACAGCCATCGAATCTTGGTACATTTTGCTCATGTACCGAGGTCCGCCTATAAAAGAAGAGGGCAATATAACTACATTTCCTGCACGAATACTACTGTCAAAATTAGCATTTCTATTATTTAAATGATCCAGCAAACCCTGATAGCATTCAACGCGTAATTCTTTTTGGTGAAACCGCAAAAAGTTAAGACGCCCCGATTCGCAGCGAACATATGCGTTAACGATGTACTGTTGGAAAAGTTTTCCGGAATAATGAACGGGGTTGAAAACAGCACGGCGGACTGCAATTTTATGCGAATAAAACTGAAGAGAAGTTATAGTATTACGAACCCTGGTTGCATATTCTGAATGATGTTGAAGACCTGTCGTCCATCCAGACTCGCCTGAAGGAAACAACAAAGGAAAAACCATTGAATCTAAATGAGGAGACAAAAGATTAACACGTTGAAGTCCATCGGACCCATTCGGGTAGACGGCAATATCAACGTCACCCGGTAAATTCCCCTCGTGATCAGCAACGTATACCATTCCGACATCGTTTGTGGATGTGGGAGCATTATACGTTCTGGAATCATCATAAGAAGAGCGCGAAAACAATAAAACAACAACGCGCTCGGGACCACCACTCTCCCTGACGCGTCGTTCTTCACTTTCAACAGCAACTCGAAGACTCCGGAAACTACTCGCATAAGGACTAACACAACGTATCACTCTATCAATAACTGACATTATTTCCCGATAACAATTTTTATTCACTGGATGATTCATGCGCAGTTGAACGGCTTCATCGGCATCATACACATACAACTGAGCATACGACGCTACTCGGTCGTCGTCAGCTTTCTGCTTAGTCGAGGTAAGATGATATATTTCACCTGAAATTTTTAAACAAAATGGACCTCTGCCTGGAATATTTACAATATTGGCGCCAAAAGAAGCGAAGGCACTGGCATTATTATATTGACGAATAAAATCTCTGAAATTTTTGGCGTCGGCTGAACTACCTAATAAAAGATTTTTAAGCTCTACTGGATATTCTGGCTGCTGATTTAAAAAAACTTTTCCGCTATGGCAACAACTATGCTTTAATCGAAGACTTTCAGCAGAAAAATGTACTGCTCTACAATGGTCAACAGTACATTGAATATTTAAAGGACCTAAAAAGTGGATAGGTGGTGAAGTGGCATTCGGTGTTCCTCCAATTGCACATTTGTACGTAGCACGATTTACAACCACTCTGCCTGTCGAAGATTCTAGCACTCTTTCCGTTGATGTTATTGGTCTATCATTCGTCACCTGATCGTTAATGTCAATTACACATTCATGCTCAGCTCGCCTGTGACGGTTATATTCACTCATATTTAATCTTACGATATCGCGTTCTTCTTCACACAGATTCGCTCTACTTTCACGCTTTGCTTCTGCCGCTCTCAATCTAGAACATTCAAGTTCTTGTTCACTCTGATTCGCTCTTATTTCACGCTTAGCTTCTGCCGCTTTCAGCCTAGAACATTGAAGTTCTTGTTCACTCTGATTCGCTCTTCTTTCACGCTGTGCTTCTGCCACTTTCAGTCTAGAGCATTGAAGTTCTTGTTCACTCTGATTCGCTCTTCTTTCACGCTGTGCTTTTGCTGCTTTCAGTCTAGAACATTGAAGTTTTTGTTCACTCTGATTCGCTCTTCGTTCTTGCACTGTTTCTCTAACTTTTACTTTTTTTTCTGCCATCAATGCAGCTCGCCATGCACGCTTACGCGCATTCTCTTTCACTCTTTTAACTTCACTCTGTTCATGAGTAAGGGGTTCTCTAGGCGGGCGCTTTCGCTCAACGTTCTTTATTTCATCACGCATTTGTTGAGACACATTACCACTTTCAGCCGTCACTTCCACTACATTTACAACCGTAACATTCTCTACATTTTCATTAAAAAGCTCATCTCGCCAACGGTCTGATCTATTGCTGGGACCTTCTTCATTCGTCATTTTTTCATCACGCATTTGTAGAGAAACATTACTACTTTCAGCCGTCACTTCCAATACATTTTCAACCGTAACATTCTCTACATTTTCATTAAAAAGCTCATCTCGCCAACGGTCTGATCTATTGCTGGGACCTTCTTCATTCGTCATTTTTTTATCACTTAATAAAATATTCTTTGGCAGTTAATCGATAAACAATAGTTAAAATATTTACTGACAAACGTCATGTAAGAGTAAATGATAGTATATCGTCTAACCGCGTCTATTGTCTATGCCCAACATTTTAACTGTCAGTTTGTTTTCCTTTGAAAAATTCTGCGTTTTGATTTTTAAATTAGTTGCCAGTACTCAAATATATTTTCTATCTTTTACAAATCAATGACAATAAAAATAAAATATTTTTTTGCTTTATATTTAATCGATTTTACCAACTCAAAGTTTTGTATCATAAATATTTAAGCTATACGATTACTTTGCTCCGGTCCTCCTCCGATCACCAAAATGATCAGGAGTTAATGCCAAATTTATTGTTTGACGTTTTTAATATGACGTAATATTTTAAAATGTTGATAATTATGACTATAAAAAAAAACTTGTATTTGCATGCAATTTGTTTAGATCATAAACACTTAAAAAATTCTTTCTCCTAAAAAAGTACACTGCACGAAAAATATATGCAGTATTAATTATGTTGGAATTTTTAGAATAATTCAACTGTTTATGCATGTGAAGTATGCGTATTTTGGATTTTTTGGAATAATTCAAATGTGTGCTATATATAATGTTATTTTATCGTATTAGACAGTTGTTTGTTTACCCGAGTGGTAGAGCTCTCAACTCATAATTCAAGGACCGTGTTTCGAATCCAGACCAAGGTGCTTTTTTGTATGAGAATTCAATTTTTCAGCGATTTGATATGTTCCATCAAATAATAGTATATAATGACGTCATCGAAAAGGTAGGAATAAAAAATGGCGACATCGAGGCTGGTGAGGGGGAGGGGGAGGAGGAGAGGAAATCGAGGAAAATCATAAGTAACAGTGTATATTGGAAAAATATGTCTTAAGTATGAATAAAAAGTGACAGCGCGGCTTGGCAGGAGGAGGAGGGGGAGGGGCAGGGGGAGGGGAAATCGAGGACATCTTACACTCAGACGGACATTATCGGCTATTAATATATAGATAGTCGATAAAATAATCACAAATCACAATTCACACATTCGGCTACTACGAAAAATGGTTGTTAGCAAACTTAAACATTATTTCAAATATTAAATATTTTACGAAATTTCTACTCCTACGAAAAATGGTTGTTAGCAAACATGAACATTATTCTAAATATTAAATAATTTACGAAATTTCGGCTACTACGAAAAATGGTTGTTAGCAAACTTGAACATTATTCCAAATATTAAATAATTTACTAAATTTCTGCTCCTACGAAAAATGGTTGTTAGCAAACTTGAACTTTATTTCAAAAATTCAATAATTTACGATATTTCGGCTACTACGACAAATGGTTGTTAGCAAACTTGAACATTATTCCAAATATTAAATAATTTACGAAATTTCTGCTCCTACGAAAAATAGTTGTTAGCAAACTTGAACATTATTCCAAAAATTCAATAATTTACGAAATTTCTGCTACTACGAAAAATGGTTGTTAGCAAACTTGAACATTATTCCAAATATTAAATAATTTACTAAATTTCTGCTCCTACGAAAAATGGTTGTTGGCAAACTTGAACTTTATTCCAAAAATTCAATAATTTACGATATTTCGGCTACTACGACAAATGGTTGTTAGCAAACTTAAACTTTATTCCAAAAATTTAATAATTTACGATATTTCGGCTACTACGAAAAATGGTTGTTAGCAAACTTGAACATTATTCCAAATATTAAATAATTTACTAAATTTCTGCTCCTACGAAAAATGGTTGTTAGCAAACTTGAACTTTATTCCAAAAATTCAATAATTTACGATATTTCGGCTACTACGACAAATGGTTGTTAGCAAACTTGAACATTATTCCAAATATTAAATAATTTACTAAATTTCTGCTCCTACGAAAAATGGTTGTTAGCAAACTTGAACTTTATTCCAAAAATTCAATAATTTACGATATTTCGGCTACTACGACAAATGGTTGTTAGCAAACTTAAACTTTATTCCAAAAATTTAATAATTTACGATATTTCGGCTACTACGAAAAATGGTTGTTAGCAAACTTGAACATTATTCCAAATATTAAATAATTTACTAAATTTCTGCTCCTACGAAAAATGGTTGTTAGCAAACTTGAACTTTATTCCAAAAATTCAATAATTTACGATATTTCGGCTACCACGACAAATGGTTGTTAGCAAACTTAAACTTTATTCCAAAAATTTAATAATTTACGATATTTCGGCTACTACGAAAAATGGTTGTTAGCAAACTTGAACTTTATTCCAAAAATTCAATAATTCACGAAATTTCTGCTACTACGAAAAATGGTTGTTAGCAAACTTAAACATTATTCCAAAAATTGAATATTTTACGAAATTTATGCTTCTACGAAAAATGGTTGTTAGCAAACATAAACATTTTTCCAAAAATTAAATAATTTACGAAATTTCTGCTAACTATAAAAATAAAATAAAATAAATAAAAATTAAATGAAATAAAATAAAATAAAATAAAATACCATAAAATAAAATTAAAATTAATACTATGCAACAAAAATCTCACGTTGCTGGGCAACGGGCTTACAGCTAGTTAATATATAGATATCTCTTGGTTGTCATTTAAAGTTGTGCGTAGTAGTATTTTTGGCAGCATGCGAACGGTGTTCCAAGAAAATCAGGCGATTCTACCAATCCAAAGCCAGATGAAACTTGTTGAAAACAACGTAGAAATTTCGGAACGTTTGCTTGGTAAATTTATGATTTTTTCAGTATTATTATACGAAGGTACTTATTGCTTTTTTTACTATGTCCTCTCCCAAACGTTGTTCACATAGACTCCTTAAAGAGATGGTTTTCTACGAAAAGTGCCTGTTACTCACTTGTTCAACCTCTCTTTTTTCAAAAAGAATAAGGGTAGGTGGGTATGATTGGTGGTTAGCTAACTGCTCCGCTGTACTGGAAATCATACTCGTGAGCTCCGCAACCGAATCAACGACGTTGAACACTCGACTACACCAGAATTTTATTATTATATTTAAGCACATTTCTTTCATACAAATCTACAATTTTTATAATGATCAGAACCAGTTTCGGTCAACCCGAGCATTTCCAGCCTTTGAGCGAAACCGGTCATTATCACTTTCAAAATGTGAAATTAGTGATGAAAGTTTTGTCTTATTTCATAATTATACCGCATTTCCATCAATAATTGACAGTGAAAATATTATAAATCATGTAACATCTTTAACTCAGCCGCATAAAGGTTATTCTAACATCAAAGATTTCAAATATTAATTCAGCAGTGTCAGCAGATTATATAATACATTGGGACAAATCAAGCATAATCCATCTGATCATATGATCGTGGCGCAACGAGAACGTAAAGCCAACATTTATTCCTGTCCGGTTCGTATTGCTTAAGGTTTCCAATCCCGTGATCCCGTCCAATTTTATGATCTCGAAATCCTGTAAAATGTGTTACAACTTCTTTTGTACATTATTTAAAATTCTGACTTTTTCCCAGTGATCAATCCCACATAATTGTGAATTTCGTATTTCTCCAAGAACCTCAAATAATTGAGACACGATTTTAAGGTGAATGGTCAATCCCGAGATTCGAAAAATTGTAAATCCCGTAATCACAAAAAAGGTCCGGGATTGGATGCCTTGGTGTCATTATATTCTAACACTCTTCAAATAAGAGAGGTTGAGCATCTGGGTAACACGCATTTGTCATAGAAAAAGATATTCCGTTGAAGTAAGCTCCATTAGGAGTCTATATTATCCATCCTGGGACCAGGCATGATAAAAACATCTCTATGGCTTAATTTTTATCAATTGTGTTATCAATTAAATTAGCTTTTTTTTTAAATATCTTATAATACATTATCGATTAATGAAGAAATGTATTAGATTATATCTTGGACTCCAGTCTTGTGGGTACAAAGAATTTTTAAAAATGTTATTGACTTGTGCCTGATGTTAGTTTGGCGATGAAAACTTGTCCACACCTTTCAATCAAATACGTATAGATTCTATAAGCTATAAATAATCGACACCGCTTTCGAGGATTTGGTTTGAAACGAAAATACAAGATGCTTTTGAATGAGCCAGGTTTCGCAGTTCTTAATTTGTATTCTGCTCGAAATAAGTTGCTGCATACTTAACTCGCTCTTCCAAGAAAATAACGTGTGCGGAAGTAGGGTTACCATAAGGTATGAAGAAGGATATTTCCTTAAATTTTACTTGAAAATAATGCTCTCCCTTCTAGAAAGAAACGGTCCTCAGTTTCAAATATTTCTGTTGATAATAAATACATTCAACAACAAAAAATCAATTGTATCCGTGTCCTTTCCCTTCGCATTTTTTAAATATATATTTATCCATAATATATCGTTCAATCCTTTATTAAATTTGAAAAATATTGTTTCATATTTTGTGATGACCACCAAAATAAACAGTTGATAATGCTCGTGTTAAGTGAAACGGGTTCCATTTTTATTAAAAAATGTGGAATTAGAAAAAAATAATATTTAGTAGTGGTTCCTCCCAGTTTCACTCGATAGTAACTGGGTATACTGCCAGAAAACGTTTATCAAAAACAATCCACCAACATCTATCCGACACCGTGCCCAAGAAATTGGACTTAAGACAACTACTTTGTAGAAAATTATGCATGAAGATTTGCATTTGTTTCCATTTAAAATTTAATTGATACAAGAGCTTCTTCACAATAACCATTTTCGATATATACGATACGATACATATGCCAATAAGATGATTCAGCTTGCTCTTGATAACCCTAGTTTTCATGAAAAAATTATAAGCGAAGAGGCCTTTTTCTGGGCAATAGAAATCCCTCAAATTATTCATCAGTCACCTTTGCATCCATTTTTGACAAATGCGTCCCTTTCTCTGTTTTGCTGAACACAAAACATTGTACAATATATTTTCAAACTTGATCATCCCCAGGTGTTTGAATTACTGATGCTTACATCTTCTTATCCAGTCTTATCCAGTGAAGATTAACCTTATTTCGCAGTGGCCCAAAACAGAAAATTCAATAATGTGTACGGGTCGCTCCGCCGACAAGCCAAAAATAAATGTCAGAAGGGAAGATGGTTATGGATGGAGATCTGTAAGTAAAAATTATCAACCAAAAACATGTTGAAATATTTGTTATTATAAATTAGGTTAATCTAAAAAAATGGTTCTGCAGATGCTGAAAATATGTCGATTATTTGAGACCCTGCGAGGTGAAGTGAGCCGTGTTGTATTTTAGGAAAAAAACTAGTTGGTTGCGTTGGTCGCCCGCTGTGGTCTAGTTGGTTAGAGCTTGCTCTACCGATCAGGTTGTTCTGGGTTCGATTCCCGGTAAGGTCAATGTCAAATTGGATTTTTTCAATTTTAATTTGAGATCTAAGACATGGGTGTATGTGAAGTTAATTCTACTTGAGTCAATCTAATTTACAAAAATTCTCATCAAGTATACTCGTATGGTCTTTCAACTTCAAAATATTGGACGCATTGGCGTAAGCTGTAATGTCAAATATTTTTTTAAATTAAAAAAAAATAATCGTCTTCATGTCCTCAAGCATAATAAAAGTGAGATCAGTAAATACACACTGAAATAGTGTTATCTCCGCAAAATAAAAATATGCAATCCACCAAAACACTAAGTAAAGATCACTTTTAAGGTGTTTACTGTCAATACTTGGTGGAATGGCATTCTAATAAAAATAATAAAACATTTTTAGTACTTTTTCCACTTAAAATTTATTAGATCAGGACCGGTTTTGCTCATGGTGAGCATTGTCAACTGACAGTTTGTAAAATACATTTTTCATTGATATTGGTGATAGAAATTGCGTCATGATGATATGGTAAACCTTAAAATGAATCTAGTTCTAACAACGTCGAAATTAAAACAATTTTACAATAAATTCTTGTGGAACTAAAACCGGTTTTATTACCAATTGACAAACTCATTGTTCCAATAAAAAACCTACTGCCACTATTGATACTAATGATAATAATGTCTCTTAAATTTATTAGTTGAATCGGCATTTACTTGGTAGAAGTCCATTATAACACGGTGAAAAAATAGAGCTAAAATACATTGTTATTTTTTCACCGTGTTATGTCTCTTAAACTTTATTATTTTTAATTTATCAATATGGTTAAGATCGACTTACGTCTTGATATTTAAATTGTATACGTGGATTTTGACACGGTAGGGTTTATTGTCACCCGCTCCCACTACCACTTTTGTGATGAAAACTGGCGGAATTTTAAAATGTGTAGCTAAATTAATTGTGTTTAAATATTATCATGTAACCCGTAATATCAATTGTTTGAGTGTTTATGGCCTAAAATGCCAACATTGTTTTTCGATACCGATGTGATTTTTGTTTCTTTCTTTCTTGCTCTTTGGGACACAAACCGAACACATCGTGTGTGTGGGGGACACTTCCCGGCCTCTGAAACGTGGCTCCAGAGACCTTTAGTTGTAAATTCACTTGGAGTTATTTTTTGTCCGAGATGAAAGAACTGATATTTTTCCATTTCGACGGATATTAAATTCCATTTTGTTCTCTGCGCAGAGCTTAGCATATTTTTTTTTACATTTATAAAATCGTGTGAGCAAGCTAGGTTGTATAATAGTTATTTTGTATTGTGTTTATTCAAAAATTTTGTCCGTTAAACTTTGTATGTAATTAATTCGGTGATTGCAAGTTCTCAAATAAACTTTTTCGTGATAATAGAGCGATTGGTTTCATTTCATTTTTACCTACCTGTTAACGTTCAGTATATACCAGCGGTATCGGTCTTAATGACTTTTACTGTCGGGATTTATTCTTGGGGCTTAACATCGTGAATAATCGTAGAAATTTCTCCCAATAATGAAACTCGCTCAAAAATAAATTACGAGTTATGTGAATATACAGCAGCATTCAAAATTAATCCATCAATCATATCGTGAGTCGGGATGTGTAGTCAGATAATTCACAAAACATTGAAAATGAGATATCAATGCCAATCGACTAAAAATAATACTACATATTTGTGTAGTCAGTAGTAGGCAGTGGCGGCCGGTCAATGTGGCATTGGATCAATGCACCCCTTGTATATGTAGGGGCAGTTATATTTCATTAAATAATATTCAAACATAGGATTTATACCATTCACTCATTTTAAATTCTTCATGTATTTATTATAGACAATAAAATGCATATACAAATATACAAGAGGTGCATTGATCCACTACCACATTGACCGGCCGCCACTGGTCGTATGTATTATTGAGAAGGTAGATTTGCAGTCAAAAATATTTTATAGATTAGTGTTTTATCCAGGGCTGTGGAGTCTGAGTCGCGGAGTCGCGGTATTTTGACCGGAGTCGTGAAAAATGAGCGGCTCGAATTTTTTTTGAAAAATATTTTGTATAAGTAATAAAGTGTTTTCAAACAAAATAGTACTAAGTGTTTCCATTCCATGCTTGGCTGACTATAGATGATCTGATGGTATACATATATATAAGTTAAAATTAAATTTTTGAAAAAATCCACGGAATCGGAGTCGTTAATTATTTTAAAGCTGGAGTCGGAGTCGTCTTTTTTTTTACACTTTTCCACTTTTCCACAGCCCTAGTTTTAACTGAACATATCTCAAAATCATTGAATTTCCTGCTCCTTAAAAATGTTTATTTTTAATTGAATTGTGACCTATTTATTTATTCGTCTATTTTGCTTGTTGTCACTAAAAACGGCGACAATATTATATTAAATTATTGTTTTTATACGTCTGTATAATTTGTTTGTCATTATAACACAGCTGGCGCCTGGCCAGAAGGGCGGTAGGCAGTGTTGGCTCTCCGTATACACACTAGATTTGGCTATGGCTCTTTGACCTATATATAAATTATATGTTTTACCACTCGGTCTTAGGAAATGGTATTATGGAGTATGTAAATATACGAACTGAATAATTCCTAATCAGTCAGAAAACCCGTTGATATTTTGCAGTACATAACATGGGCTAAGTGTACATATTATTTACATTTAGCCCATGTATTCATTCACTAGTAAGTGTATACATTGTCTTACTTAACCAGTTACAGTATACATGGAAAAATTAATGTTCAGCCCCCTACCAGAATAAGTAAGCCACTTGATATTTTTTCTTTAAAGTAAGGTAGTGTGAAAAATTGTAAGCGAATGTAATTAGTGATTTTGCCATTCAAAGGAAACTTTTTTTAGGCACCACATTTACAACGACTTAGAGCAGGGGTTCCCAACCTTTTTGTACTCTAGAGCGTATTCTAAAATATCGACAGGCACCACCTATTTTTGATCGACAAACTCCTTCCATAACTTCTTGTTTTCCCATAATTTATTTTCTTATATTCATAATTTATTAAAAAAACTAGCTGACCCGGCATGCGTTGCAATGCCACTCAAAGAAAGAAAGTGTTTGTGTTTTAATTATGTTTATTGAAGTGCTTTTGGATATATTTTGTTTTTTTGTCTGGTGCGTATATGAATAGATCTTAAGGTTTTTCAACGCCTGAGCAGGCCAGATACAGCTGTCATGTGTGAAGCATGGATTTTTAAAATTTAATCCACACACTTGTAGCGATTGTTTAAATGTGAGTCGCACCGGAAACTGCAAACATTTTAATTCTAATGGCCTACCTTTCGGAATTATTGGGATTCTTGGCAACAGTACATCGTATCCTTTAAATTTTCCATTTTAAATTGAAGCTAAGATGATATTGTTCATTAATTTTTCACTGAAAGCCTGGTACCGTTGCAAAGTCGTGGTGGATTTATATTTCGGAGAAGAATGATAGGTACGCCAATTTTCAGTGTTAAAACGTGCGGTAGCATGCCTGGCAAATCAAGTGAGTTTAAGAATTCTGTTGGATAATTGACAACTTCGTCTTGATCAATTTATAGTATCGATGGACTTAAACGTTGTTTCTTTGACTGGTATTTCGTTTGAAATCCTGAAGTTGATGGCGTTATCATCGTTGTTTTTGACTGCTAATATTCAAAATAATAAAATAGTTATTCAAATTATACATACACACAGAGAAACGTATTTACAAATCGTAAAAAAAGTAAACAAAAAACACAAATACAAAGAAAACATTTTATAAAAAAATATAATATCAATCGGGCAGTGTGATCTTTGGCATTGCATATCATTGGCCAGTGCCTCATAATTAGGAGAGTATGACGATAATCCTGTTAGCAAACAATCATAAAGATTCTCATCGGTGAGTCGAGATCTATATCTTGATTTTATTAACTTCATGTTTGAAAACAATGATTCGCATAAATATGTCGAACCGAAAAATGATTTAATTTTATATGCCGTTTTTTTCAAAAATGGGAACTTTTCTCTGTCCACTGTACTCCAAAAGTCCTCTGATATTAAGGATTTTAGCAAAATATCATTCTTAAGGTCCAAAATTTATAACTCTAGTTTATCTCCCTTCCCTTGAATAAGATCTGCAATACATGCGGCCATTTCCATTGCATTTATTTGGCAAGTAAAAGGATTGATACAGAAGGAAAAAATTGGCTCGATATTTGTAAACTGCAGAAATCTCTCTTCAAACTGTTTTTAAGCACTTGAAAGTGCCTAAAAATAATGACTCGTTTAATTTATTGTTACCTAGCATTTTCTTCATATGTGGGAAATGCACGAGAGACTTGATCTGCAGATGTGATATCAACAAATCCAATTTAGCTTTAAATGACTTTACAGAGCTTATCATTTCAGCTATATTTTTGTCTTTTCCCTGCAACTCCAAATTTAAAGAATTTAATTTTTCCATGGTGTCTGTGAAAAAACCCAAATTCAATCAGCCAGCGAGAGTCAGCTAGTTCATCGTAATTTTCATTTTTATCGTTTATAAATGTTTTTATTTCTTCAATTAAGCTCACAAATCTTGTAAGAACTTTTCCTTTACGTAGCCAAAGTACTTCAGTATGCAGGATAAGATCATGTTCTTTATCTTCAGTATCTTCTAACAGGGCCTTGAAAAGTCGGTGTTGCAATGAAGCTGCTCGAATAGAGTTGATTATTTTCATAACGTGTTCAAATGGCAATATTTTACAACACAGAGCTTCCTGGTGGATAAAACAGTGGTAGGACATGAAGTTTGAAAATGATTCATTCTTCATGCAGAGGGCAATAAATCCTTTATTTTTACCAATCATTGGTGGTGCCCCATCGGTGGTTGTCGCAGACAGCTTGTGCAAAGGCATATTTATTGACTATGCGTATGTTCTGAATGTATTATAAATATCCTCACCCCTCGTCTGTCCTTCATAGGTAATATTTGCAACATATCCTCTTTTACTGTGAAGTTACTAAATACCATTCTCACCATAACTGCTAACTGTGCGGTGTCTGATATATCTGTTGACTCGTCAAATTGTAGCGAGAACCAGTCACATATTTCCAAGTCAGTCTTTAACTGAGTTTGCATGTCTGTTGAAATTGCATGGATTCTTCTTGTGACATGTAGTCTTCTTGTGTGTGTGTTATTTGACAACTGTAAGTCTTGTATTGCTGAGATAATCTCACATTTGTTAGAAAATCCCTAAAACAAAAAATCGGCACCAGTCAGAAATGCTTCTTTAAACAACTCACCATCAAGGAAAGGTTTCTTCTTTTTTGCGAGCATGTGAGTAATTTTGAAATAAGCAATGGTGGCCTTTTTAAGTAGCTAAGGAACCACTCATACATACAATATCGCAAACATACGAACGTATTTAATAAACATAGGCACTCGAAAAAATTTAAAACTCTAACAAATAAATAAAAATAATTTATATTTTTAATTAGTGTTTATGAAAAAATTCTGTCACTGTCGAATAGTGGCGGGCACATACGAATCGTTCCGCGGGCGCCATGGTGCCCGCGGGCACGGGGCTGGGAATCCCTGGCTTAGAGGGTTGGATCTACCTCCTCGCGTATTTTTTTCGCATTGGAATTGACAGTTTGAGAAACATTTTGATATTTCTTGGCAAAATATTCTTCTATAGGGTTCTATTGGGAAATTTTCCTTTATTTAATAATGCAGCATAAAATAACTTAGATTATTCCACGTATTGTGCTACAACCTGTGGCCCAAACTAAATAGTTTCGAATTTTTAGAAATAAATAAAAGCATGATGATTTTTTTTTTTTACGCTAAAAGTGTGAGAGATACCTATATGACCGTAATTTTGAGGAACACGAACGTAGGCATGGGACCTCGCAGACAAGGTTTTCTTGCTTGCATATGTCAGCGACAAATCAGTGGAGCGTAGTCGAAAAGATGGCGCAGTCATCATCATCCGCTCCACTGAACCAAATTCATCACCTTAAACAAACTTAGACCTTTTCAGATTCTCAGAGTCTTGTTGTGAACACGTTTTTAAACAAAACACCACCAGTCAATAAACATCGTTACGGATTGTGGATTAAGTAGATCGCCTATAAGCCTTGATAACGCTTTTGAATATTAATGTTTCTGAACCCAGCCATTCCTTTGCATCGATCAAAATATTTAATCCCCCCCCCCTAGTAATTGAAAAGTTCTGAATAAAATACTATTATTTGTATATATTTTATACTGTGGATTTAATGAAACGACATTAAATTTATATTGATTTATTAATTTAATGCGAAAGAATTCAGATATCTTGATATAAATATGTTAATAAAATATATATATACATATGTACAGTTAAAAAAACATTTGTCATTGCAGCTAATTGCTTATGCGCCAGATGTGTTGCTTATATTTTAATACAGGGGTCACCAAACATTTTGATCAGCGAGCCGAATTGAACTTTTTAAAAACTTGGAGGACCGGGTGACAAATAAATACTTATAGGAACCTAATCAGAATATACATTTATTTTATGTGCTTACATAATTATTATAATGTTAACAAATGTAGGTTATATTGCTATTTATAATAGAAACTATTTATTAAAATGAATTGGTATCTATTTATACGTAGGCCTACTTGACATCTTGTTAAAAAAGAAGAAAGTAAATAATAAAGGCATTCCAATTATTGAATATATTTCTTTGCAAAGTTTTACAGTTTCACATATTGTATGGATTTATGTTTTTCATTTATTGAATAAGAATTAAAGCAATTGAGAGAATTACGTATATGTATACATACACAAAAAAAATGCCTATAACTTTATTTGATTATCTATAGTCGATATATAATTACAAATCGCAAATCACAGACCACAATCCACAAATATGTTCGTCTTCATAATGTTATGGAGTCTTCTTCTTCTTCTCCGAAATATATTTGTTTGCATACTGAAACGTTTGAATTATTCTAAACAATATATTATATACAATTTAAATACTGCAGGGCTATCGATATATGTCCCGGGGTCTTCTTTTTCTTCTACGAAATATATTTGTTTGCATACTTAAACATTTGAATTATCCTAAAAAATATATTATATACAATTTGAATACTGCAGGGCTGCCGATATATGTCCCGGGGTCTTCTTCTACGAAATATATTTGCTAGCCATACTCAACCATTTGAATTATTCTAAAAAATATAAAATATGAATACTGCAAGGCTGTTGATATTGGATATAGCAGCTCAGCAGGGCAGCTCTATTATGATTTTTATGAATATATTTTATTATAACCGCTATTTTCATATTTTGTTTTGCAGTCCCGGTGTATTTTAGTTCTTTAAGAGAATTGGGTGTATTCCTAAAAAAATCAATTTAGAGAATTAATTACGTTTAGATTTTCTGGCTTATTCAATAAATAGGTTTGTAATTTATTTTTCACGCCAGTAAATTTTTTGACTACTTAAAAATGCAACAAAAATCCCCCCCGTTGAGGGCAACGGGCGTACAGCTTGTAAATTTTAATATGATACTATCATGTCACATTTTTAATTGTAATTAGTGCGATATATGCAACTGTTTAGGTGAACTTGTTCCTTTTAATTTTGAGCTATAACTTGAAAGTAGTTTTCAATGTGCAAATCAGTTATATTCAGTTATTATATCAGTTATTTGAAATATGTAGTCGATTTTATATATTTTTGTTGTTTAAAAATGTTTATCCACATAAATATGGGCTACCAATTTTTTATTTTTTTTCCTGGCATTGTTTTTTAGATTGGGGCAATAGGATTTTTCTAATTTATCGTAGAAAATGATTTTTAAATATCGTCTTCAACCCATCATTCGCTTGAAGATCCATCAATAAATGTTTTTCTTTCTTCAGCTATAATTTGACAAGATCGAAAACTTGCTTGAATCGTGCTTAAATTTTTATTACTGAAAACAAGCATATTTTTTGTTGATTGTTGACCTTTTCCTCCAGTTTTTTCTTTCGTTAATTTTCTAGAAATTAATCATATTTCGTCCCATATTTTGTAGTGTAGTGTCGTTTAAAAGTTTTACTAATTAAAAAAGATACCGCTGCATTGCAAATTAGACCTAAACATTTTTCTTTGTTTGAAAAAATATCGAATTGACCACTGCTCATAAAATAGACGGCACTCAACATCGAGTTTCCTTTTAATAGAAATTTTAATTAACTTTGATTATTCCACGTATTGTGTTACTAATTGTGACACGTGTTTCGCCTCTTTCAGAGGCATCTTCAGACTTACTATCGCAAAGTTTGCTTAAGTAATGAAGCAAGATTGATTCTAACATTTTAAATTATAAAATTACAAAATGGAGGTTTGGGTTTTTCCTTTTAAGAGGAGCAAGGAGGGGGGTGTAGAATCGAAATAAAACAAACAGATAATGATACTAATAATACTAATGAGTTTTAGTCAATCAGATTGGGATTTTTCCTTTTTAAGGGAAGCACTGAGTTTGCCAATCATTTAATAGAAAATAATCATAATTTTAATCAGATTTGTAATTTAGAAATACTCCACCGAGTAAATAAAAAGGGTTTAAAGAAGGCTTAGAATTTTTAGAAATTAATAAAACTCTTAACAAAAAAGAAATATTATTAAATAATATTCTTAACCTGATCTGTGCCGTGCGGTATTAATATGGCCGTACACGGAGGGCCGCGGTTTTCTTTCAAAAAATAAATCCTAATAAATATATATTTTTGGACATATCCTAATAGTATATCATATAGACTTACCATAAAAATACACGATGCGCCATTTCCGCTGACATTTATCCAAAAATGTCCGAAATAAATGATCCACAAAACCTCAGGGTTGTCACAAAATTCACACGGAAAATCGTATCACGGTCGTATATCAAAAGTAATTCTATCATATCAATATTGTATCTTAAATATATATATAAAATACGGCGAACAGTTTAAAACAAATTAGTCTTCTAACGTGTGGTATGCCTCAAAACAAGGTTCTATGCAGAGAGCCACTTTACATTGTTTGCACTTATACCTAGATGTACTTTGTTGTCCTTCCATTCTCAGGCGTTAAAATAGTATATGTAAAAAATCAAATATCCAGGAAACGTAAGTTGAAAAAGATATATAAACAATCGTCAAAAAAGTTACGACACAGGAAAATCTTATAAAATAAACAGACACTCACAAACAACGCAGGTTATAAAGTTTTAAAACACAAAAAATCATTTGGTAAATAACGAAAAAAGACGTAAATTTAAAAATAAACTGTAAATGTATCTAGTTATAAAACTGTTGTAAATGAAAAACTTAACAAAAACGATATTCTGGCCCACAAAATCAACTAAGATGTGTCAAACATGAAAACACACATATAACTGACCATTTTTCCAGGATCATTGTTGCAGTGAGTATTCAGAATAGAAATAATTCCCCGTTTATAAATATAATACTGGACAAACATAACGTAAGAATAAATGGGAAGTCCCGGTATTTCATTAGTCACTAATAATATGTATGGCGTAACCCTATATAGTAGCGCCGCATATCAACAACAAATGAAAACTTTTGTCGATGTCAAAAAATCGATGTATTACAGATTAAAATTCAATATCCTTCGAATTCAAGTATTACAACACAATCTCAAAAGATGTCACTATATGCGAGTTAAATTTAATTATTTAAGAGAGGTACTGGTGACTTGTAAATTAAGTACAAAGGAGAGCGTAATATTACGCGCATTTTGTATGGACGGCCCCTTGAACACGGACTTGTAGCGCGTAAATATACGCTCTGGGCAGAGATCAGGTTAATAGCACAGGTGGTTCCCCGTTACTCAAATTGTTTCCAATTAATAGAGTAATCACAAACCTAGCTGATTAATTGTAGCTCATTAGTTTAATAGTTTGTAATGTTTAACGTCATTAGTAGTATGATTAAATTTGTTTGCACTGTTTCAATTTTATAATCCCCTCTTTGCTTCCCTTAAAAAGGAAAAATCCCAATCTGATTGACTAAAACTCATTAGTATTATTAGTATCATTATCTGTTTGTTTTATTTCGATTCTACACCCCCCTCCTTGCTCCTCTTAAAAGGAAAAACCCAAACCTCCATTTTGTAATATTATAATTTAAAATGTTAGAATCAATCTTGCTTCATTACTTAAGCAAACTTTGCGATAGTAAGTCTAAAGATGCCTCTGAAAGAGGCGAAACACGTGTCACAATTAGTAACACAATACGTGGAATAATCAAAGTTAATTAAAATTTCTATTAAAATGAACTTCCACAAAGTTACCGCCGAAACCATCGAAAGAGTTTCCTTTTCTTTGACATACATAATTATATTGGCAATAAAAGAATTGCAATCGAAATTTCAAATACAAAATGTATACATATTCCACAAATAGAGGAATTACTACTAATACACTAGTAGTCACAGAGATCAAGCAATGTGTACTCTGCAAACTTAGAAATACAACTGAATTTTCGATTTGGGATATTGCTTGGACGGTAACCGGATGAAACAGAATATGAAATAACAGAACATAAAAAAACAGAACGCGATAAAACAGAACATGCGAAAAGAGAACGTGACAAAACAGAACAAATTGAAAATTCATAACAAGTTTGCGAACTCAATGACATTGCACGTCTGACAATAGATAACATAACGTCTGTGATAACGTCTGACAGTATGGTTATAAACGGTATTCTTCAGTGTTCTTCGTATTAATGTGTGATTTTAACGCGAATATCAAGCCCTCAAAAAATAATTTTAAATCATGGCGTTGTTTTTGCTTAACTTGTGAGATTTTTCGCCGAAATAATCCATTACTAGCTATATAACACTTTTACCAACATGTCTTTCATATGACTAGAAATTACAACAAAGGAAAGAACTGTCAATACGAAAATATCAATTTTTAAACAAACGTCATTTCGAGATTATGTTAAATTAAGTGACTAACCTTATACATTTACTCTTTTTCAATCGGTAGTTCCCACAAAATCATGTTTTGTTCAACGTTAATGGATATCAAATACAAGTAAATCCAAAACACAGGGCAAAACAATCGAGCGAACTGTCAATGTAGCTTGACCATAAGCAATAAATAAACAACAATTCACCAAAATTCTTACTAATATTTTATATTTATTCTAATTTATCTATGTTCTGTTTTTTCGTATTCTGTTTTATCATGTTCTGTTTTATCTTGTTCTGTTTTTTCATGTTCTATTTTTTCATGTTCTGTTCTTTCATGGAACTTGCTTGGATATTTCTATTGTTCTATTTTTGCCTGCACTACATTCTTAAAATTTCGAACGTAATTTCAGAATTTCGGTAAACCATGGGTGTCCAACCGGTAGATCGCGATCGACCGGTCGATCCCAAAAGAAAATTTGGTCAATCCCGATAGCTTCATTGAATTTCGAAAAAATATATAATTTAAATATAAAATATACAAAAATAATAAAATTGTATTACTTTTTTTATAATAATACAATTTCATATAAGAAAAAACTGAATAATAAAAAGTCGATCTCAGGGGAAAAAAGGTTGGACACCCTTGCCGGGTAAACGAACATCTGGTCGTCTCGCCTCCAATAACACATTTTATATCTTACTTCCTTCACGTTGAGTCCCCTGCCAGATTTCAATTGATGATTTTAAATAAATAGTTGTCGTGAATTAACAACTAAATCATGAAAAATAATATTTCTTATATTAATAATTTATATGCAAAAATCCAGAACTTTTCGCGGGCTGGATGAAAATCTTCGGCTGGCTGGATCCGGCCCGCGGGCCGTAGTTTGGTGACCGCTTTTCTAATGTATAAAAGTGAATGTTTATTTGTTCGTACTCTATGGGCTGCCAAATCGCTGATCCGATTGCAATAAAACTTTGACACACTTTTGCTTGCACTTCCGGGAAGGTTATAGGCATATTAAAATGAACTTACTTATTTACTTTAGGTCTTATATATAAAAAAAATCAATGTTTGTATGTCTACCGTTCATGCAATTCAACTGTCAACCGTCGACTGACGATCAAACAGCATTCAGAAAATTCAAATTGGACGTTCAATTGTTCGTATTGAAAATTAAAAAATGGAATATTTCAAATCTGTCAAATCGTGTGGTCTACATTTTGAAATTCCGTTCAAATGTGTTCCGTGCATTAGGTGTGATTGTTTGTTCATATTTTATGTGTTGCTACTAGGGTATCCAATACCGGAATTTCGGGATTGAGATTTTCTCACCGAGGAATTTTCCTTGGATTCTCACAGAACCTCGTTTTTTTTTTTTAGCTCACCGAAGAATTTGAAATCTCCGATTTGTTATACTTTTTCCCAGAATCTCACGGAAACTCGTTTTTTTTTTTAACTCACCGAGGAATTTGAAATCTTGAAATCTTGAATTTGCCAATTTCGTGTATATTTTCGGGATTTGCTCAAAATTTCCCGGGATTACGGGATCCCGGATCCCGGGTTCTGATGCCCTAGTTGCTACAATGCTCATCCGATTCAATAAAATATTGACAAACTTTTTGCTTTCACTTGCGTGAAAGTTATAGGCATATTAAAATTAACTTACAGTGGGTCTTGTAAATAAAAATCAATGTTTGTATATCTGCCATACCGTCCATGCAACTTGCGCGAACGTTATAGGCGTGGTACAATTAAATTACAGTAGGTGGCGGAAGTGTCGTACCATAGACAATCGGCAGCAAAAGTCAAACATACAGAAAAAGAAAACATCAACTTCAATAAACACAATTAAAACTCAAAAACTTTCTTTTTTTGAGTGTCATTGCAACGTTAGCCGGGAACCGGATAGTATACAATAACAAACATATGTAAATTGTTTATTTATTTTTTAAATAAAAATATCAATTTTCGTCATTATTGTTTAACCTTTTCCCTGCGGCAGATTTTTCGAAATGTTTTCTTTCATTGTACTGTAATAAATAGATCACTTAAAAATAATTGGTTTGGTTTATATTGAAGCCAAATGCATAATGAACATGTCAACATTCTAAAAAAACAATAAAGCAGCGTATTTTTGACGTTATCACTTAAACAAAATATCTCATACAAATATGTTATGACGTCACTTTCGACTAGGGCTTCCAATTAACCGGACTTTCCAACTAACCGGTTTTCGGTTTTTTTCTGGCAATAAAACCGGTTAACTGGTTTAAACCGAAACATAACGTATTTTGATTAGGCAGGTATGCAAAATTGCAATTTTTTTTGGTGGAAAATTTTAAATTTTTGTCATTAATGCTCCAATTTTAATCAAAAATCGATATTTATCTTATAGATGGAACACAGAAGGCGTTATACATATATATACAACAATGACAATCAAATGTGGAAAAATATTTTATGATAGAATAGTTCAAATAAAAAAATAGAACTTGATTATAAAAGTCATCAAAAGAAAGATGTTTAAATAAATGCATTTATTTTTTAAAGAATATCGACTAGACAGGACATCCAATGCTTAGACAAAAATATAGTAGATATTAGCTTATATTATGTCTCCACTCCCACTTTGAAGCATGACTCAAACAATTATTTATCAATGAGAACTGCTTGTTGCTCAGTTGTTGTTGTTGTTTCAAATCGTATCCGCTACTACGCGCAGTAAATTCATTGTAAAATATTTTTTTTTTGAAAAAAAAAATGAAAAATAAGAAAACGAGTATTTTTGATAAATCGCGGTTAACCGAGTGAAATAAACCGGTTTTCGTTTTTTTTAAAACATGCAATAAACCGGTTAACCGGTTTCGGTTTAAACCGGTTTGGAAGTCCTACTTTCGAAACTAGCTGCTATTGTTTGCGAAATTGGAACTCTGCTCCGTACCTATCACAGTATTATACTGTTACTTCAAAATTGCATATCATTAATCACTTGTTTTTACATTTAGGAAACACATAAATTATATAATATCTAGACATTTATGACCGTTTTACCCAAAGCCCAATGCAAAACCGTCTAGACATATGTAAATAACAGTGTGACAGTGTGCCGCCAACTCAAATATATTATGGCAAAACACATTTCTCTGCCCTAAGGATGCACACAATAGCTTGTTTATTATTTTAGTCTCACTTAAAAATAATACAAGAGCATAAAAACATAAAAATAAAGATCGCGAAATTATTCATTTTTACGCAAAAAATGTTACCAGTGCAGTGTTATTATTGAATGGCGATTAGGTAGGTATTGCACGTGCGCAGAATGATAGCTAAGCACTGCGCATGTCCAAGGTGAGCACGGGGCATGTGCAAGATGTGCCCGCCATCTTTCAAAATACGACCGATCGAAAGGGTTTGAAAAATCGATGTGTATAATATGTAGAACTAATTGTTTTGACAACAGTAAAGAGGTAACACTAAGCGGACAAATCTGGCAATATTTTAATCAAACAATCAGTCCTGTATGTAAAAGATTTCTTGCATTATTGTCAGTTAAAACTTCGCGTCACAGCATCTGTGACGTTAGCAGTGATCGGGTTAAAAACATTGTAAACAATCCTTATGTTTCGTCTTTCATATTTGTACAATCAGGTATATACTTTGTCAATTGCTAGTATATGTATGTATATGCATTTTCATTTTGTCTTTTATTTATTTTTATCGGCGTATTTTTCGTCAAACTCTTTCACTCTGCTCCACGTGCTCGAATTTGAATCCAAAAGACAAACAAAAACAACGATAAGAGAAAAATTTGCATCAAGAAGGTTTGTTGTTTTTGTGGAGCACCCTCGGGGGGCCGTGAGTTTTGGCTAATACTCTTTATTTGTTATCTTTCTCCTCGTAATTTTTCTTTTTACCCAAGCCCTTTTTTATCATTATGATTCCCCCTAAGAGTTGCATCCATTGAAACGGTCCCTCACGATGATTTTCTACACTTTAAGCGATTTAATTATTTCAAATATGGTAACATTCTTTCAACGTTAAAATAATTTTAAATAGCTGTTAGGTTATGACAGGCGGGAAAAATGAATGCATAATAACGATTTTTCTAATACTTGATTACAATAAATGTAAGTCAATTACTATCTCAAAGGCTAGATATATTGTACGGTATTTTCGATGATGCATTTCCCACCGTAGTGGCACGCTAAGCCCGAAAAAATTGCAAACATTTGTGCAATGAAGAAGAACAGTGATTACAACACTTCAAGGTTGAACAGAAAAACAACACTTCAAGGTTTTGTATATAAATTAACCAATAATCTATATATTAATAGCCGATAAGGTCCGTATGTCTGAGTGTTTGGACGTCCATTTCACACCTTCCAGTCTCCACTTTTTTATTCATACTAAATTTATATACTAAAAGTCGATAAAATAATCACTCGCTTTTCACTTTTCACAAATGTGTGCGTACTGATGATGTCCTCGAGACATCTTCTTCTTCTACGAAATGTATTTTGTTTGCGTACATTTTCAAATTAATAGATAATGAAATGAAATAAAATATAATTCAATAATTTGCAATTTAAAAACTGCAGGGCTGTCGATATATGCGCCGTGGTCGATTTATGGTACTATGAAAAATGATTGTTAGCAAACTTGAACATTATTCTAAATATTAAATAATTTACGAAATTTCTGCTCCTACGAAAAATGGTTGTTAGCAAACTTGAACATTATTCTAAATATTAAATAATTTACGCAATTTCGGCTACTACGAAAAATGGTTGTTAGCAAACTTGAACATTATTCCAAAAATTCAATAATTTACGAAATTTCTGCTTCTACGAAAAATGGTTTTTAGCAAACTTAAACTTTATTCCAAAAATTGAATATTTTACGAAATTTATGCTACTACGAAAAATGGTTGTTAGCAAACTTAAACATTATTCCAAATATTAAATAATTTACGAAATTTATGCTACTACGAAAAATGGTTGTTAGCAAACTTGAACTTTATTCCAAAAATTCAATAATTTACGAAATTTCTGCTACTACGAAAAATGGTTGTTAGCAAACTTAAACTTTATTCCAAAAGTTCAATAATTTACGAAATTTATGCTACTACGATAAATGGTTGTTAGCAAACTTAAACATTATTCCAAATATTAAATAATTTACGAAATTTATGCTACTACGAAAAATGGTTGTTAGCAAACTAGAACTTTATTCCAAAAATTGAATATTTTACGAAATTTATGCTACTACGAAAAATGGTTGTTAGCAAACTTAAACTTTATTCCAAAAGTTCAATAATTTACGAAATTTATGCTACTACGAAAAATGGTTGTTAGCAAACTTAAACATTATTCCAAATATTAAATAATTTACGAAATTTATGCTACTACGAAAAATGGTTGTTAGTAAACTTAAACATTATTCCAAAAATTCAATAATTTACGAAATTTCTGCTTCTACGAAAAATGGTTGTTAGCAAACTTAAACTTTATTCAAAAAATTGAATATTTTACGAAATTTATGCTACTACGAAAAATGGTTGTTAGCAAACTTAAACACTATTCCAAATATTAAATAATTTACGAAATTTATGCTACTACGAAAAATGGTTGTTAGCAAACTTAAACTTTATTCCAAAAATTGAATATTTTACGAAATTTATGCTACTACGAAAAATGGTTGTTAGCAAACTTAAACTTTATTCCAAAAGTTCAATAATTTACGAAATTTATGCTACTACGAAAAATGGTTGTTAGCAAACTTAAACATTATTCCAAATATTAAATAATTTACGAAATTTATTCTACTACGAAAAATGGTTGTTAGCAAACTCAAACTTTATTCCAAAAATTGAATATGTTACGAAATTTATGCTACTACGAAAAATGGTTGTTAGCAAACTTAAACATTATTCCAAATATTAAATAATTTACGAAATTTATGCTACTACGAAAAATGGTTGTTAGCAAACTTTAACTTTATTCCAAAAATTGAATAATTTACGAAATTTATGCTACTACGAAAAATGGTTGTTAGCAAACTTGAACATTATTCCAAATATTAAATAATTTACGGAATTTCTGCTCCTACGAAAAATGGTTGTAAGCAAACTTGAACATTATTCCAAAAATTCAATAATTTACGAAATTTCTGCTACTACGAAAAATGGTTGTTAGAAAACTTGAACATTATTCCAAATATTAAATAATTTACGAAATTTCTGCTCCTACGAAAAATGGTTGTAAGCAAACTTGAACATTATTCCAAAAATTCAATAATTTACGAAATTTCTGCTACTACGAAAAATAGTTGTTAGCAAACTTAAACATTATTCCAAATATTAAATAATTTACGAAATTTATGCTACTACGAAAAATGGTTGTTAGCAAACTTAAACTTTATTCCAAAAATTGAATATTTTACGAAATTTATGCTACTACGAAAAATGGTTGTTAGCAAACTTAAAAATTATTCCAAAAATTAATTATTTTACGAAATTTATGCTACTACGAAAAATGGTTGTTAGCAAACTTGAACTTTATTCCAAATATTAAATAATTTACGAAATTTCTGCTTACTATAAAAATAAAATAAATTAAAATAAAATAAAATAACATAAAATAAAATAAAATAACATAAAATAAAATAAAATAGAATAGAATAGAATAAAATTAAATAAAATAAAATAAAATAAAATAGAATAGAATAGAATAAAATTAAATAAAATAAAATAAAATAAAATAAAATAAAATAAAATAAAATAAAATAAAATAAAATAAAATAAAGTAAAATAAAATAAAATACAATGCAACAAAACACAATGCAACAAAAATCTCACGTTGCTGGGCAACGGGCTTACAGCTAGTCTCTATATATTAATAGCCGATAAGGTCCGTATGTCTGAGTGTTTGGACGTCCATTTCACACCTTCCAGTCTCCACTTTTTTATTCATACTAAATTTATATATTAAAAGTCGATAAAATAATCACTCGCTTTTCACTTTTCACAAATGTGTGCGTACTGATGATGTCCTCGAGACATCTTCTTCTTCTACGAAATGTATTTTGTTTGCGTACATTTTCAAATTAATAGATAATGAAATGAAATAAAATAAAATAAAATAAAATAAAATAAATTGAAATAAAATAAAATAAAATAAATTGAAATAAAATAAAATAAAATAAAATAAATTGAAATAAAATAAAATAAAATAAATTGAAATAAATTAAAATAAAATAAAATAAAATAAAATAAAATAAATTGAAATAAAATAAAATAAAATAAAATAAAATAAAATAAATTGAAATAAAATAAAATAAAATAAAATAAAATAAAATAAATTGAAATAAAATAAAATAAATTGAAATAAAATAAAATAAAATAAAATAAATTGAAATAAATTAAAATAAAATAAAATAAAATAAAATAAAATAAAATAAATTGAAATAAAATAAAATAAAATAAAATAAATTGAAATTAATTAAAATTAAATAAAATAAAATAAATTAAATTAAATTAAATTAAATAAAATAAAATAAATTAAACTAAATAAAATCAAACACAATGCAGCAAAAATCTCCCGTTGCTGGGCAACGGGCTTACAGCTAGTTGTAATAAAATTCCCAAATTTTAGTTATGCTTATAATTACCATCAGTCACCACTTAAAATTTAATAATCTTTGATTATTTTTTTATTATATGCTAGAGGTGTTAAAAATTTAAGTCACTTATATGAGTCACTTGTACTGTATTTTTTTTTTTTCAATGTCAATTGTTAACACCTTTTTATTTTTGTATAAATAGCAGTTTAAATATTTTTCTTATCAGTTGACAATGCTCATAATGAACAAAACCGGTCCTGACCTAGTAAATAAAGTGGAAATAAGTACAAAGGAATATGGTGTGTTTGTACACACAAATATATTGTGTGTTAGCAGTAATAAGGCTGTCAGTTTTCTACCCTTTTCCTATATTTTAGAAAATAAATACATGTAGAATTTAAAATGAGTGAATGGTATAAATGTAATGTTAGAATATTATTTCATGAAATATAACTGCCCCTGCATATACAAAGGGTGCATTGATCCAATGCCACATTGACCGGCCGCCACTGCGCGTGACACAGATCGTATTACACAGAAGCATTTTTCTAGATTCTTCGATGGCGGCAATTTAGCACTATTTAATGCAATTACCGTCTTTAAGAGGTTTTACCTTGTGAATGTCGCAAAGATAGCTTAACGATCGGGTTTTGAAAACCGTTAGGCCCTAAAGCAGGGGTTACCATGGCGCCCGCCGACTAATTATGGCAAATCGTTAAATTCCTGGGATTTTGGATTTCAAAATTCGGAAGAGCTAACAAAAACGAGTCACGTTGATAATTTGGGCAAATCGGCAAATTCCCGGGTTATAAATAAACTTGAAAAACTTTGGTGCTCGCCGCATAAAATATTGGTAGAATGCGCTCTGACCTAATGGGTATTAACCCTCTGAGTGGTGAGTTAATTTTTACTTAATTAGGTTTTTTCTTATATTTCGATTATTTGTAGTATTGCTCCCCCCCCACACACAAAAATATAAAAACCTTTTTTTTTTGATACGAACCAATCTGAGAAGATTATTAGTTATTATTTCAAGAAGTAAATATTTGTTTTAAATTATAAAACTCATAGTTAAAATGTAAAGTTAATTAGTTCTTTATTACTTTTGAATATTATTCTAGAAGCTATTACTTCGCTTTTCCGTCAAGATCTTTTTTGCTTTCATCTGTCTATATGTGCCGCTCTACAGACGTCGATTCCAGGAAAGAATCGATCCCAAATAGAATTTCACGCTCAATATTATATGGCTACCGATTAGTTTACAAATGTTACCCTTTTTTAAAAAACATTTTCTTAATTTTCTATACAAAATAAAAATAATGTGGCCAAAAGTCACTGATGAATGTGTCTAGTATCTATATCTGAAGAAGTAACAAAAATTCAATAAAAAATGTGAGAATGGCAATAGATAATAGATGACAAGCTAGCTACTTAAACGTACAGGTACGTTCATAATCATCAAAGGGTTAAGGAAGGTGTTTACCGTTTATTTTTCTCTTCCATAGATTCGACGGTATCTTTGTGGAAAGTCATTTGTAATATAAACATAATTTTGATTACTCTGTTATTCCACTTTTTGTATCACAGACTGTGACACGTGTTTCGCTTCTTTGAGAAGCATCGTCAGCCCATCGAATCACGATATATTTCTCGAGAAATTCAAAAATTGCGTTTTCTAGAGAAGAAACACTATGTATATATAATATGTATGTAGAACCCACGTGAAATAGTTTCAATGTGGATTGTTCGCATCTGCAACGATCATGCCCTTCGGGATGTTAGAAGAAAAAGGAATGCAAATTACTAATAACGTCAGTGATTTAGGTGACCCGAAGAACTTTGCATCACTCGACACAATTTGTCGCCTTTAATCGCTTTTATTACCCGACGTTTATTCCATTTGAAGTCTGAGTGAATGTGGACCCTTAGTTTTGAGAGGCGTCTCGCACACAGGCGCAAAAATCCACGAGCCGATCCTGAGTACGATATATTTTACTACTACTTTCGATAGTTTTAAAACGAGAACAAAACAAAATATTTTTTTATTTATCATTTTTATATACTAAAAAGGACGTAACCCAGACAAAACAAATTTTACAGGAGGTTATGGTGATTTTATGCTTTAGGCAAATCATGTAATATACAAAAACTTGAAGTGCACGGAGACTTCTAAACTGGTGTTTAATTGACGTAACCTAATAATAATCTTATCTTCTATCTATCTATCTATCTATCTATCTTCTATATATATAAAAATCTCGTGTCACGGTGTTTGTCGCTTAACTCCTCCGAAACGGCTTGACCGATTTTTATGATTTTTTTATGTATATTTGTTAGATATGAGAATCGAATGTAAAGTATATTTCATCCCGCTAAGTGAAGGGTGTCCTTATCCAGATTTTTTTTTCAATTTTCCGGACATTCGTCGTTCGTATTTCAATCAGAACAAAATTATTTATGCTGTTGAATGACAGATGGCGCTAAGTGCCCAGCATCCAAACCAAGCAAGTTACGTGCCATGGTTACGTCAACAATCAAGGGTCAATTATCAAGTGAATTTGTAAAAAGTCGTCACAAAGCATTTCTTTCGCTGTCAAACAATTATGCCACCTAAACGACGCATAGCGTATGATAGAATTATGCATGCAATCAATCACAAACCAAAACTTTGATCACGAAACAATATTGCATTGGCAATCGCTTCATCTGCAATTGCAGCGCATTCAGCAAAGAAATTGCTTTTGAACACCAACATGCAATATCAAAAAAAGTCCTGAATAGGTGAAGTACTTTAATCATATCAACTCATTAAATGGGACGAATTTACTAGGGCGCACAAAAAGGGATTGGAAAATCTTCACCATATGTACACTTAAAGATTTGAGAGAAAACGGACAGGTCTTTGGTGGCGCACCTTTTTTATTGCCTGGTGATTAATAAGCAAGAATGATAGTTAATGGGACTAATAAACAACTTTTAATTTTGAGACAGATGTGATTAAGGATTGAATGGTGAGGGGCAGGGAAGGTAAACCTTTTCTCCAAAAGAAGTAGAAAATTTCTTGAAGTGACTGAAGACGAAACTAAATCTGGATGCCCGATAGGACCATCACGATTATTTCTACATGACAAAAACAATATACTTCTTTCTACGGACATAATCGGACAATTCCGGAGAATATGCTCTGAATCTTGATTACTGTCACCACAAGGGCAGTGTGGGCTAAGTTTGATTTTAAATTTATGTAACTTGGCATTAAATGCACCGTGTCCGGTGATAAATTGTGAGGTCCAGTGGTCCGAAGAGAGCCAGGTTGCATTCTGACGAAAAACAATATCTGGGAAAAATAAATAGGTAATTCTACCACGAAGGGACTTTGACCATCGACTTTGCCAAGTAGTTAAAACGGTTAGTGAGCAGAGTTTTTTCACTTTAACTTTTAAAAAATCCTGTGAATCCAATGGGTGAAGAGTTGTGCGACCAATTTGCGCTTGTTTCCCGTTCAAAAGGTGATGAATTGCAGCTCGTCTTTGGACCTCTAGATCCAATGGAGTAAGTCCTAACATTACAGGAAGACATTCTGTTGAGCAAGTTCGGCTTTGGAAATAGCCAGAAGGGGAAACCTTTGTCCCCGAAGAAGTATTTGACATATTTCCTGTCGTTGAGTACACCTATATGCTAAACAACTTGCAGCATGACACGCAATACCGAAGAAAATAAACTTGTAATAAAGCCGAGACGTAGGGAATGTTAGCCCCCAACTTACCCTAGCCATACGTGCAGCCTTTCGAAGCTTGTCTTAGCACTTGCTATAGCAGTTTTCACGTGCTCCAAGAAAGATATTTTTTCTTCTTTCATTCTTTTTCATTTTTGGTAAATCAGATGTTTACTGGCGTAGAAAATCAAATGCAAACTTATTTATTGAATAAGCCAAAAGATCTTAGCTCAATTCTCTAAATATTTTTTATACGAATACACCCAGTCCTCATTAAGAAATAAAATAAAACAGGATTTAAAAAAAACACGCAAATATCAGAAAAAGGGAATTATGGGCATGTTTAAACAGGATTTCAATGTAAATAATCAAAATTTACGTCAGAACCAAATTTAAATTAAGTAAAAAGAATTAGACCCATAGTAAAAAAAATATTATGATTTTTATTTTAACCAAAAGAATAGTGTGTCATTCTACCTTGATAGTTACAAAAGACAATAGAGGATGTCGACTCTTAAAATGTTGAGAAACCGTGTAACATAAAGGATGGCAAAAATCATCAAGACAGGGCGAGGTGTCGACTATAAAAATGTTGAGAAACCTTATCACATATAGGATAATCGAAATCAATTGCACATTTTATCCAAATGTATGACAATGCTCGCAATGAGCGAAACCGGTCCTGACCTCTTAAATAAAGTGGAATGAAGTACAAAGGAATATTGTGTTTTTATTAATATGTCCATATCATAATTCGAATATTCTTAATGTATTGAAGAATTCAAAAAGATTTTCAAGGTCAGACGTGTAAAGATTTATGATTCAATTGATCCAATCAGCTTCAAATAATATTGATCTCACACCGACTCACACGATCCAACGATTCATTTCGATAGCCCTATAATCATTGTTTGCAATTGTCGAATTAAAGTCTTTGATTATTCAAAAATTTTCGAATATTATGGTGATACAATACTTCAGCTCTACACCAAGAAATATCTAATTTTCAAACGTGGCAATATCAGAACACTACGCGCGACTTCAAAAATGTGCGTTTCAAAATAAACCGTTATCATTGGGCGAATTCCATGGCAAGACATACATTTAGCGCTATTAATATAAAGATAATATAAAGATTTTGCAATGTGAATGCCCCCATATACGAACTCGAAAGTTAATTGTTAACAAGACATTAAGTGAAGACTTTTCCATGCGTAAGTATGTATTGATAAGATTTTAGTTACGTTCGAAATATACCAATGCTATGTTTATTTTTAGTTTTTATCGAAAACTTATGTAAGATGTATTTTCCCGTAATGGTATAACTTTGACACTTAAATACGGGATTTCAATATTTTGTTGACATAGTAGGGATAACATAGATTACTCACGACCCCATTCCGTAAACTCTACAGACGTTCTTCTCATTTATTTTTCGCTGTACTCGCCGACGAGCGTTTTTTTGCGGTCGGTCACGTTGTAAAAATAACCTACGAGTTTTTCTCCCGTTCACTCTCTCCTGCCTTTATTTTTGCTCCACTTAGACAACGAACTGAAATAACAGCGAGCCGCGGATCGATCGCAGATATTACACTTCACAATGGGAATCTGGTGAAGCGAGGTTTTTAACATTGTTATTTGTAATACTTCTGTACCGCGTAATGAACAATCGCCCATTCAAATTAAACGGGTTTCCAACCTAGGGGTCGCCAAGGGTTTTCTGGGGGGTCGCCAACTTTTGTCGATTTTAAAATCGAGGATTTCAAATTCCCCGGTGAGCTAAATAAAAAAAAGTTTCGGGGACAATCCGGGGCAAAAGAATAGCAAATCGAGGATTTCAAATTCCTCGTTGAGCTAAAAAAGGAAGTTTTGGAAATAATCCGGGGAAAAAGTATAGTAAATCGAGGATTTCAAATTCCCCGGTGAGCTAAAAAAAATAGTAGTTTGACAATCCGGGGAAAAAGTATAACAAATCGAGGATTTCAAATTCCTCGAAGGGGGGGGGGGGGGTCCGTCGCCTAGTCACATGGCTTTTATAAAAAGGTGTCGCCACTCGAAAAATGTTAGAAATGAATTTAATATAATATTGATATTTTATTAAAACGTTCGTCACACCAGCTGTCTATAACTTAAGCTAACAAAAGATACTGATGCCACACCTTGTGCAATAAGCCCACAATTTTTATTAAACTCTTGTTTTTGATTTTTTAACAACAATATCTTTTTATGTACAAATTCACTAAAAATGGCTTGCAGCTGGTAGAATTTTTTTAAAAAACCCCTGGAGTGCAAAGGGTTAATATATTTCGGTACCCTACTTCCAGAGTGCCCCATGTCTGAATTTGGCAGTATCGACTATGAAAAGTATTTCGAAATTCATTTTCTAAGTGATAAATGTATTGTACATACATCTATCATTTCTAAAGAGCAACTAAGACGTTATTATGTTGCGTTAAAATCTAGTCAACTCGATTCTGCCAAATTTAGGCATATTGCACTCTGGAACTAGAGTATCTTTGTAGGAAATACATATGATCATCGTAAAAATGTTACAACATGGGAATGCCTACTGATTTAAATGGTGGGTATTTTTTAGAATCATATTATCATTGAATATGCCGAAAGGCGAAACCTGGGTAGTCAGTGACAAAACTTATGCGACTGTACAAAATTTCAAAGTCAAGAACGATTCAAATTTAATATTGAAATTTCTCCAAGCATCTTTAGTCGATATCTTAAATTAAAAATACATATACAGTCAGCGCAAGAATGTTTCGCGTACCGTAAGAAAATTCAGTTTTGTATTTTAAAATTTTCAAAGAACACAAATGAATTATATCTTGATAAATATCATAACAAATATGTCTAAGCATGTATCCACATCTCAAATATAAATACTTTTACCTTTGATACACTTTTTAACAACTAATAATGAACCAATGATAGCCCAGGTAGTAGAATTAACAAATTGTTGTATTCATTAAATATTTTAAATTTAAATATGCCATTATTTTTTTATCAATTGTTAATTATTGATAACTTTTAACATCCAGGGAATATTAAAATGCATTGAAAAAAAATCCATGTTTTCTTGAAAATTTTTTATTTCAATTAATTAAATTTCAGATTAAAATTCAAATTATAATTAAATTTCAGAAAATAATTATAAATTTTTCAGCGTTTATTTTTTTTAATCCATGTCCGCTCCCAATGTAGGGCATATGGTTTCCTAATGGAGGTATCTCAACAGAAGTTTTTCTACGACAACTGTTTTTTTTACTCAGTCGCTCAACCTCACTATATTTCAATGTGAGTATTAGGAAAAAAAGGATAAGGCTAGAACAGGACTAGTGGTTGACTAATCGCTATTGCTACACCAAGTTATTAAAGGATCAGAAAAATAAGATAAGAGGAGAGGAAATAATGCGAATTGACATCACAAACACCCAGTCTTCGATCACAACTTTTAATTGAATAATTCTCAAATTCGCTGTAATCTTACCGGGAATCAAACCCAGACCTGCGTGATTGGTAGAGCAAGCTTTAACCAACTGAGTCACAGCAGGCAATAACATGGGAATGCCTACTGATTTAAATGGTGGGTATTTTCAAGAATTATATTATCGTTGAATCATTGAAGATGCCGAAAGGTAAAACCCGGGTCGTTAGTGACAAAACTTCTGTGAATGTACATAATTTGAACGATTCAATTTTAACGAGCTGTTACCCCGTTGCCTGCAACGGGAGGATTTTTTCGCATTATAAAAAAATAAATTTTCCAAAATTACTAATCCAATTAATTAGAATGAATAAATTTTACTAATTTGCATTAGGAGGCGTAGGAGTCTTTAGGAGGTGTAGTGAGCCGAATAGAAAAATGGTGAAATTTTTCCATTTGACGTGTAGGTACAATTACGTTTTCAATTATTTTTTGTGTGAACTGTCGTCAACTTTTTATTTTATGTGGAAGTTTAAATTATGTAATAAAAGGGGTGGGTTCAGTTCACCTTTTCCCACCATCCTAACTTGGCTCACTTTACCGTATTTAAGTCTTGCTAACCCCAATCTATAAAACTATTCGGTTTACTTTACTTTGAATTAGTATTTGAGCGTAAATTTACCTTGTCCAAAGCATAGTCTCGTTTACTCGTTATTTAAAATAAAAGATATTTTTTTTAAAGTATCGGGATAAATTATAAATACCCTCTGTTAAAACCTAAAATATTTCTCTTATACACAATATATTTGGTGCGAAAACGATACGAAAAACGTTAAAAGTGCACGGTGATTTGAGATTTTTTTACTGTGCTAGTGATTATTATCTGCATGTTGGTAGCATTGCAAATACAGTGGAAAACATCTAATACCAAGGAATCGACATTATAGTCATTACAAGGGATTGTGAAGTCTCGGCGTTTTCAAAGTCCCGGGATTCGATGCATGATAAAGTCAAAGTCCCGGGACTTCCCAGGACTCGTACTACGTCAGACTTTTATTTCACCTTCAATAAAACTATAATATTTTATTCAAATTAAATATTTGCATGTATGTATGTATTTCATACACTCGGCGCCTTTTGAAAGTACGCACTAGAAAAAATTGCGTTTTTTTAATACAATGTTTAATAATTATTATTTTTCTTTTGTAATGGATATATGCATTGCTTATGGTTGAATTTTACTAAGGGATGATAACGTTACATGTATTGAAAAATTATCAAATAATTCGACCGCAATCAGGCGTAAATTTATGACCGTAACCTCACAATACAGCTTTTAGAACTTTTTGTCATATTGAGACATTGGTACCTTAGTGAAATAGTAAAAAAACATTTGTACATAAAACAACATCAGGTATGAACATTTAATTGTAATATTTTTTAATTTGCCTTTGCTACAGTTATATTACAATATATATATGTACAGTACTGGCCAATTGATTCTTAATACCGCGAAAAATATATGTATTTCATTTATGAATCAATATTATTTAAGTTTTAAGTCAAATATTTACATTTTTCTTTTATATACCACATGCTTACATGCCAATAGATCATTCCTAAGGAATAAAAAAAAGGTAGACCATTACCAGTAGAGATATGAATTTGAATAGGGACCGATAGGTAAACGGAGCGTTTCACGCCTCACTGAGCATTAATTGTTTTATTACTGTAACAAAATATAATGCATTTCGAACCAAACTTTCTTTTGTCAGTCTGATTGATATATAATGAAAATGAAAAATATTTTCAGATAAATAATACACATGGAATATTTTTTTAATATAACCTCTAGAATTCGTTTAGGCATGGAATCGTATATTTTTTTTATAATTTAAATATCAATTACATTGTATCACACATATTGAACCACTTTGATTATATCCGGAGCCGTTTTAAACGGGTGTTTGTCGAGCTTCCGCTTCATAATATAGTAGCCCACAAATATCGGGTCACTGAACACCCCTGTCATCTCCTCAAAAATCGGTAATACTTCATCAATAGTTACCGATTTATATTTTATGCTGTTCATCATTCCATTGACGATCACGAAATCACCTACCCCATTGTACGTCATGCACCCCCATACTATTACAGAGGGTGGATGCTTGACAGTCCGCCGAATGCATTTACGACTATTTTGTTCACCACTCTTTCGGCGCTCCATAACGGCCTTGTTCGATAGCGAAACCTCGAACTTTGACTCATCTGAGAAGATGGCATGTCTCTTATTATCCACAGTCCACGATCTGTGGGCTAATGCCCAATCCATACGTTTTTTCTTCATGGCCGCCGTCAGAAGTGGCTTTCTGAGGACGCTTCGGTTCTTGAAACTCATCTCCACAAGCCTCATGTGAATGGTCCGTTTCGAAATGGTTGCCGAAGATGATTGGCTCAGCTCTTCTAGAAATTTGATGACATTTAAAATCGATTTTTCGTAACAATTGATTTTATTTCTCTATAATCTCGCACAGTCGTGAATTGTTGTCGTCCTCCTCTTTGATTGCGCTCAATTAACCAGTTTCTCTGATTTTCTTAAAAAAAAAAAAACTAATACAGCCGGAGCACTGTATCCTACACATTTCGATATTTCATTAAAGGAAATTTTTTGTCCAACATTTTTGACTTCGCAAGTGTCATACACTTCAGCTTATTCATTTTTTTTAACCGTATTGACGCAACCGCAATTCACACAAAACTGGTGAAAAATAAAGAAACGAAACATGTAACAGTTGAAAGCCAAATATCACTGAACAATAGAAAAAAATAGTAGTGGGTTGTAACCAACGTTCTGAGCAGCTTCGCAACAAGCAGTTGAGAAGTCTCCGCGCACTCATTCCGGGTTGGTGCGCACTACAAGACAGTTGCGCAATTGATATTTGATCGGTCCGCGCAGCCTTTGAAGTTTCCGCGCATCTAAACCTTCGGCTTAGGGGGAACGTTGGTTGTAACCATTGAATAGCGAGAAAAAGAGAAACTCAAAGTCGCAATGTCGGGCGGTTACTTGCGATTAACAATCAATTGGCCAGCACTGTATATAAACACATGGTATTTGAAACTTCTACGAATTTATAAACCTCAAACATCTGTTTTTTTTTTATCAAATCTATATTATATATGCATACTTAATTTTGCTATAACCCCGGGTACGTGTCACGTCCCGACCATGTCGTGTCCGTTTTTTTGGGCTCCCCTCTTATACCTGCTTTCATTCAATACACATCAGTCATTTTGAGGGTTTCTTAACCACAAGAATTGTTTTTTTTTCAAAATTAAAATGTACATGCTATTATCACATTAAAAAAAAGTCATAATTCCCGGGAATATTTTCCAAAAAAGTCCCGGGACTTAAGACAGCTAAAAACCCGACAAGTCCAGGGACGTCTCGACACAGAATCCCTAGTCAATACGTCTTTCTTTTATCATTTGTAAAATACCTCATATAAATATTAAAATTGATTATGATACCTGCAAAGATTTCGCATAGCTGATTTAACCGTTGGACTAACGAGATATTTTTTTACTAAATTGGGTACAATCGCAATAGACGTACATCAAAAAGTGCATACTCTATTCGAACGGAGTTCATGTTGCTTCCTAAAAAAACGCCCCACTTCCCCGCAAACAAAAAACTCCTCTTTACAATAATATATTGCTAGAGATGTGAATTTCATAATTAAATAAATTTAACATTCATTTAAAATGCGAACAATATCTTTAAAAAATGATCTTATTCTCGTTAGATAGAAATCTAAAAATCTAAAATATTTATACTATCGAATTTAATTATATCAGTAGTACATAATTAGTTGCAGTATAAAATAAATTGTAAACGAAAAATTCAAAATTTATATGATATCAGTTTAACTACTTACTTCCACCATGGATTATTTGTCAAAGAAAATATGTATATCGGAAAAAATATTCAAAATTCTGCTGTATTGTAATGGGGCCGATATTTTTGATTATATTGAAAAGAAATATCATTCATATATGTATTTAACATTGAAAATTGACATACACAGTATTATATACTTTTATTATCTTACTGATTCTCGTATATGATGGTATTACTTGCAAACACGGCTTATTCCAAAATGGTTAAAAAATTTGAAACTTGAATTTCATTTTGAAAAACAATGTTTAATCAAAAGTTTTTTAAGTCTTACATTACTTTGAAATGATATTTTGGATGTTTTCAAGCCACTTTTTGGGGCTGATTTCTAAAAATACTTTCAAAATATATTTTTATCTACTAAATTACGTTCATGGTTCATGTTTCAGCAACTTTGGATAAGCTGGGTTTGCAAGTAATACCTTCATATACGTTCACTTGATAAATGCAAACAATGTGATTATCAAATATTGAACACAATTTATCAAATTGTAATTGCAACATGATAATTTAATAAATAGTTTAAACTATTATTAACAACGAAAGACGTGAAAATATGAAAATATCACCGGCCATCTCTAGCGTGCTCCTGTATGTAGACCTTTAGTAGTACATTCGTTGATGGAGTGCGTTTCGATATAATTAAATATGTATGATACCGTTTAAAACGAATGTACCCTAAATTGGGCTATTTTTGTATATTTTGATACTTTTAACTATTGATACACGCAAAAATATAAAAAAAATACAGCTTAACAACCATGGACGCGTATTTGAGTCTTTGAAAAACAAAGGTTGCTGGCCGGCGGACACATATATGCGTATAGGTGAAGTATCTGAAGCTAAGAAAAATAAATTAAATCGCAAAATTTTATTTCGCCAGGTGAAATTTTATAAAAAAAAACGTGCGGTCGTTAAGCTGTTAAACATTTTTTTTGCTTATTGGTCAGTCCGGGAAGATTTTGACTTAATATTTCAAGTAGTAAATATTTTTTTTTTATTTTTACAACACAACTAATTAAAAGTGTAAATAAACTATTTTTTACACTTTTTTCTTTGAGAAGTTTGTATTGTATGGTTTGTTTAGTGTCTCTTGTTACCTTTGGCAAAAGCCGTCTCATGATTTAATTTATTAGTACGATAGCTTACTGTTGCTAACGTGTACTAATACCTCATTTCAAGCATTTTCACGGTATCTATAATTAACGCATAGTTTCAGTTACATATAATTGTTGCAACAGATATTTGGGGATATCTATATATATAAAAAAAAATGTTTTGCTTGTTTTGATACTGTAAAAATACGTATTGTGGTAGTTACTTATTTAAGTCAGTGCAATATTTATGCTGTAGGTCAAATTAAAGTTTTGCATTCCTACTGAGTCGCCTTAAGCGTCATCTAGTGCACGGGTCGTAAACCTGGTCCGTACCGCCAACTAGTGGGCGGTAAAGGGTTTTTTTTATTTCTTTTAAATTCCTTTTAGATTTTTTTTCACCCATATACTGCATTGAAATAGAAATATAGCGATGAAGTGGGCGGTAAGGAAATTCTACCATGAAAAATAAGCAAATGTGGGCGGTAGGCATAAAAAAGTTGACGATCCCTGATCTAGTGAAATAAAAAGTTCTCAAATTTAGTTTTGTATACAAAATGAACTTCCATAAAGTTACCGCTGAATCTATCGAATATTAGAAATATAATATTTATGCGTATATAATTTATACAGTGAAACCCCGATTCTACGTTTTCCAAGGGACCGGAAAAAATCAACGAATAATGCGGGAAACCGATAATGCGGGAAATCTTCAAATAATACCAAAAAGTGTTTAATTTTCAACCAAATCATATATTAATTCACTTTTTTATTAAAGAATATATAAATTTATTCTTTAATTGCTTAATTAATAAATACTAAGTTGCCTATTCGCAGTTGGGTACTTACATTTTGACAGACACCCACCCTTCAAACACCCGTACTTTTCTAAGTTTTTTTGCTATATAACTTTTTTTCAACGCCTTGAATTGTTTTCAGTTTCTCAGCAAGAGTTATAGTTTTCTTTATTTAGGCGTTTTAGTTTTGACTTTTGAGTTGGAAAAATTCGCGCAACCAGATGCAATGTAAGACGATTTATGAGTTAAAAAGAAATTATCAACAAAAATAGTCAATCGGGATCGTAATTAGGACAGGATGATAATATTTAGAGGATAGATCGAAGAAATCGGTAAATCGGGGAATGATTAACGTGGAAGTATTAAACATTGTTATTACGAAGTCGAGTAAAAAATAAACGATCCATGCAAAAAAACGCTAGCGAGAACGGAAGATCGTGGTTCCACTGAAAAAAACGCAAAACGAAACAAGGCAAGACTATTTATAAGAAATATTCAACGAAAACGGTCAATCGGGATAATATTTGTGACGGGACCAAAATATTTAAACGATAGATCGAGGAAAACGGTAAATCGGGGAACGATTAATGCGGGATTATTTAACATTGTTCTTATGGGTGTTTGGCCGGGACTGTGAAAAATAAACGATTAATGCGGGAAAACGAACAATGCGAGAACGGTAGATCGGGGTTCCACTGTACTTTAAACCATAGAAAATATTAAATTAATGTATCCGGGATGTTTACTGATGGCATTTCAAATCAGGTTCCGGAATTGTGAAATGTTTGTTTTGCATTGCCATATCCCTCGTCGTTCTAAAACGTTCTATAACTCGCAGCTTTCCGTCAGCCGGGAAAATTACATTCGTTTGTCAGGCTGCGAGATGCATCAAAGAAAATATGTTTGTGGAAGTTTATATTAATGAGAATGCCCTTCCGAGGTGTTTGCCTATGAAGATACCACATCTCCAGAGATAAGTTAGTGTCGGTCTTCGTATGTAAGTCATTATTTTATACGAAAAACATTTTTTTCTTTAAATAGTACTTATTTACTTCCACAAGAATTATAAAAAATATTGTTGTTACAACGGTAACTTGGTGGAAGTTTATTTTTAATATTAAAAAAAGCATAACTTTGTGATTCCACTTGATCATCCGCAGCACCATCAGATAACTTCACAAGCTTTACGAATAAACTACTATTTGATTATAATTCTTAGGCTTTAAATTACATTAAATTTGAATGGTTCAGATTATGTACATTCACACAGATTTTGTCACTAACGACCCGGGTTTCGCCTTTCAGCGTCTTCAGGGGTTCAAGTGCACGGATGAACTTGAACTGACGCTTAGTATTTTGTGATATATTATGTATAAATGAAATATATATATATTTTTTTTATCATTTGTATCAATTTTAATTTTATTATTTGTATCAATAAAAATACAGTACAAAACTAATAAACGGTACAGTTATAGCTAAAATACTCATTGTTTTTTTTGAAAAATACTTATTTTTATTTATATAGCATACTTGTTTACCACAGTTGAAACTTCGATGAGTTAATAAGCAATACTAGCTGTAAGCCCGTTGACCTCAACGGGGGGATTTTTGATGCATTTTTAAGTAGTCAGAAAATTTACTGGCGTGAAAAATAAATTATAAACCTATTTATTGAATAAGCCAGAAATTCTGATAGTAAAAGAAATATATCTCGGGGCATATATCGACAGCCCTGCCCTGCAGTATTTAAATTGTATATAATATAATTTTTAGAATAATTAAAATGTTCAAGTTTGCTAACAAATATATTTCGTAGTAGCAGAAATCGACCTCGGCGCATATATCGACAGCACTGCAGTATTTAAATTGTAAATTATTTAATTTTTGGAATAATGTTTAAGTTTGCTGACAATCATTTTTCGTAGTAGCAGAACCTGTAATATACCTCTTTATATATTAGGTAATCCCGGAATTAATGTCGTTTTTTACAGTAAAACTCAAATTTGATTTTTTGAATTATTTATTATTTTTTTTAAACAAAGTAATTACCAGTGTTGTATACGACTCTTTGCCATCTATTTTCAACTAGCTGGCCCGACGAACTTCGTTCCGCCTCAGAATCAATAAGTGTTCTGTTAACTTGATAACTTGAAACATGATTCCTTTCTCATTAAAGGTCTTTAGTTTAGATTCGAAGAACTTCGAGAGACCTGATTTTAGTTCTTCAATATTGTCGATTTTTTTGTTCCTTAATTGCGTTTCTAAAGAACGAAAAAAGTGATAGTCACTTGGTGCCAAGTCCGGAGAATAGTTTGGATGCAATAAAACATCCCAGCCAAGGTCCTGGGCCTTTTTTTGTGTAATGTCGGCAACGTGCGGACGGGCATTGTCGTGCTGGAGAGTAACATTCCTTCTATTCATAAGAGCAGGTCTAATTTCTTGTATAAAATTACAATTACATTCAACTTGTCCATCTGATCACAATAAAGAGCTGCAGTAACAGTTTGTCCTTGTTTTAACACCTCATAATAAATCACACCTTTCTAATCCCACCACACGTTTGTATGGGATTTCAGTTAGTGCGTGAGGAACCCAAATGCCTTCTTTTTGAACTTTCCCCAGTTTCTCTAGATAGCGATGAGTATTCGATCGTGATGTGCCGACCTTCTTGGATAATTGATCAATGGTCACCGTCGGATCTGCTTCAATTTCCGTCTTAAGGCCTGGTTCATCCACTAGACTGCGCCGTTTACTTCGAGGCTCATCTTTCAAATCGAGATTGCCCGATCGAAATTTTCTGAACCATCGTTGGCATTTTCTTATGTCCAGTATATCATCGTAAATCTCACAAATGGATTCCGTTGCTTATGTTGCAGTTACATATTTTCGCCGCCCGCTTTTACTTTTAGTCATATGAGACAATTATTCCGAAATTAATAACTTTAATCTACCGTCGACTACTAGCGATAGTAGAATGTGAGAGATGGTTTGTTTCCCAATTCTCTGGAGAGTCAACGATCCGACTTACTGCGCTGAAGAGTGTCATGTGGTCAGAATGTCGCTTAGACGAGGGAATATTTTTTATCTTTTTAGTACATTTAAATAAAAGCTTATTTTGAAAAATATTTTTCTTATAATTTATTACCACTCAATATCACTATAATCCAACCGTTCAACATAAATAATTACATATCTATTTTTCCAACATCATTCCATACATCATGCTTAACCGTATTTACCATGTCCGAATCCGATGTAAAGCATATGGACCCATAATGTAGTTTATCTCAATATATGTTTTCTATGAGAACTAAACTTTATTTGTTCATTTTTTTTAAGTTTTAGCTAATCGCTCTCGCTACACCTTGGTTTAGGGATCAGATAGGTAAGATGGGTACAACATCACAACCATTCATTACTAAATTGAATATTCCATTTATCGATCGAAAAATAAAACTGGTGTTACTGCGACTCGAACCCGTGATCGCCACCGCGACCGGAACCAACGACTTTAAACTACGGACCCAACAACCTCGATGTGGCATTAACTTCGTAAAAATATTACTAAAGTAAAAAAGAAATTGGTTTTACAAGAAAAGTCGATAGATATTTCATCATAACGTCATCGTTACTCAACCATGACTCAATCTATATCGACTGTAGAAAGGAAAACGGATGTAACCCACAGTTTTTTCAAAACAGGCTTTTTTCGATAATCACAATGTATCAAACTTGATATACGTTCTATCAAAAGAATGCAAGCTGCAAATGCCGAATTAGTCGAATTAGTAGAATTAGAAATTTAGCTTTTAAGTTTGGAAAAGATGAGCTTGTAAACAATTTAAACCAAGAAAAAAGGCTGAAATAAAAGTTTTTCCTAGACAATTTCTTTAATCAATATTAGATAATGTCAATTAAACACCAGTTTAGAAGTATCCGCGCACTTCATTGGTACACAACATTCATAATTTGCATATGGCCCAAAATCATCAAAACACGTTTTTTGCACCTCCTGTAAAATTTGATATGTGTGGGCTACGTCCTTTTTCCTTTCCACATTCAATATATGAATAGCGGATTATGTCCGTAGGTATGTAAGTATGTCCCGCGATCTTCTTCTTTTTCCGAAAGATATTTCATTTTCAAGGCAATTTTCAAACTGACGTTCGATTGTTTGTATTAAAAATTTAAAAATGAATTATTTCAACTCTGTCAAATCGTGTGGTCTACATTTTGACATTCCGTTCTAATCTGTTCCGTGCATTAGGTGTGATAAATTGAAAATAAATGAGTTCATTCATGTAGTTCTCGCAAATAAGTTGATTATTCTTCTATGACTATGGGCCACAGAAGAAAATTTCAGTTTTGGGGAGCCACATCAGACTTTGGGGGGGGGGGGGGGGGGGGCACAGCCACGCAAAATATAATGAACTAAAATTTATTAAAAATCAAATAGAATACAGTAGGACAATTATACATTGCAGCAGAAATAATGTATGTATTATACACACTTTTTCTATTATTTTCCAATGATATTACAGGATACCATAATAACTGCATCTAAGAGTAAATGTCGACAATATTGTATTGACTATCATGACCACGGATTTCTTTCATCACCCGGTGGTAATATGAAACTCATGTGCTTAATATATTTTGCTTCACTAATGCTTATATCCATTTTATACAAAACATATGAGAATAGAAGAAAAACCATTTGAAAATTTTATAAGTTTTAAGAAGTTTCCACAGCAAAAAAATAGGACATATAGTATCCAGCCATTTCTTATATAAACACGAAACATTCATTTACTAAGCGTCAGTTCAAGTTCATCCTTGCACTAGAACGCATTAAGATGCCGGAAGGCGAAACCCAGGTCGTTAGTGACAAAACCTGTGTGAATGTACATAATATGAACGATTCCAATTTATTGAAATTCCACTAAGCACTTTCAGTCGAAATCTTAAATTATACATAATTTATTTTTTAACCTTTTAGCTGCCGTAGATGATTAAAAGTAATTATCTAGCACGCCGGTTATAATTTACAATTATTAATTAAATTAATTATTGACGATATAACTCGTCTCTGGCGTGTGAGCACGAAATTTTTTACGAGCTATCTCGTCTGGCAGCCATCGAGTTAACAAATAATTTGTAAACAAAATTTTATTGTGTTGTATTTTTAAAAAATAAATGTATATTTTTTCATTTTTCGAAAGGGGGCCACGGACTTAAAAAGGTTGAGAAACTATGTGATACATTATAGTAAATATCTCGTTCAAATCTTCAGAATATATTTTTACATATAATCTCGACATTTAAATGTAAATATTCCATGGATGACATATTTATGCTGACGCTTTAAACACAAATTAATTAATTGATAAGGTAAATGGAATATTTTAGGTTTTAATACTCAAATACTACTTAAAAACAAAGCAAAAATACTAATACATTTATGGAGAGATGTGCTCAAATTTATGTGTATTTTGTGTGTATTTATGTAAATTTATTTATCTTTACTCTTATTAGAGTTCATTTTGATGCGTATGAAAATGTGCAGAAAAACGTTCAGGGAGACCGAGTGCATAAACCAGCCTCATAAGGCAAGACAGTTTAATGTAAACCTAATGTTTAATGTAACTATAATGGTAAACATGACAAAAATAAAATAAAGTAAGCCAAATAGTTTGGTAGATAGGGGTCAACAAGACTATAATACGGCAAAGTGAGCTAAGGACGGATAATGGAAAAGGTGAGCTGAACTCACCCTTTTTATATTCTTTATATTTATATATTTTTTTTAATTTTTATAAAATAATATTTGACATTACAGCTTACGCCAATGCGTCAAATATTTTGAAGTTGAAAGATCATACGAGATATACTCGATGAGAATTTTTTGAAAGTCACATGAAATTAACTCGAGGAGAATTGACATCACAAACACCCATGTCTTAGATCTCAAATTAAAATTGAAAAAAATCTAATTTGCCATTGACCTTACCGGGAATCGAACCCAGACCCACCTGATCGGTAAAGCAAGCTCTAACCAACTAGACCACAGCGGGCGACTTTGATATTAAAAATAAAGTAAGCCAAATAGTTTGATGGATTGGGGTCAACAAGACTAAAAGACGGTAAAGTGAGCCAAGCGAGGATAGTGAGAAAATATGAACCGAACTCGCCCCTTTTATTACATTATTACAATATTTTTTTCTCTAAAATACTTTGTTTATGCTTATTTATTCAGTTAACTTTCACATAAAATGAATAGTTGATGACTACGAGTAATAGTACTTCTGATTAATTTTATAAGTAAGTATGCATTTGATTGTTACATGTCTGAAAAATTCTGATTTTTTTATAATGCGAAAAAATTCTCCCGTTGGGGGCAACGGGATGGGGGCAACTTACAGCTCGTAAGTTTTTATTATTCTATGTACATACAACTTATGTAAATGCGGCTGAAATTAAATTTACTGATCGGGATGATCATATTTTGTGTCAATCCATTGTCGACTTCTACTTCGCGAATTTGTGTATATTTAAATTGCTATACGTTTCTCAGAAACTTCGCACGCTAATTTGCTTTAAATTGAATTCAGAACAACAGGTCTCACTTGTTACTGTTGACGTCTTAATTTGAACAAAACCAAAGACGCACATAAGCTTGAAACTTTAAATTTTTAATGAAAATTCTCATGTAGTTGAGTTTTATTACAGTTACAATATGTTATTAAATAATATAACACAGCTTTTGGCGTACCAGATTTTACTAGGAAAAATTAAAATAGATTTTTCTCCGGTCTTCTATTTGCTTTTTTCACCCTTTCCCACTTTCTGACCCTGACTAAATTTTTAAATTTTGAAAATCAATTACTTATTACAATTTTTGACATATTTATTTCCACCATATATATGTACATTAGTAATATATGTACGTATCTTTCTCTCCCACTTAATTATATTGCGTAAATGTATTAAAAGTGTCAGACAATTTGTTAAAGTGTTAAAGTACATAAAGTACAAAAGGACTAAAATTAGTGGAAATCAATTATATTTTTCGCCTGTCAGCTGAGTCGCAGTTTTTTTTACGTGTTATTAATATTTTGTCAATATATATTGTAATACACAATATTATTAATATTTTGTCTTATTTTAATATATTATTCTGATCTGTGTAAATAAAAAAAACAGCATTTGAATTTGGTTGCCCTCTGTAGTTTTAGATAGTATGAGTTTAGCCTTAAAGTCCTAGTAAGGTGTGTGTGAAATCTCGATTTTTTTATATTTAAATTTCAGATCATGGACTTGTATTCGTGATGTATGAATATTTTCCTCGTGTTGATCCTGAGTGACTTACAAAAATGCTTAATTAGCATATCTAGTTTGATTTTTAATTTTTCAAAATATTAGGCGCATTGTCATAAGCTGTAATGCTATGTATATATATATTTCTTAATAATTTAAAATACTTTTATATTATTCATTGCGCGTTTTTTAGAACGCATTTCGATACTTTACATTTTACAATACCCCTTTTACATTTTATTAAATTCTGAACCTATCACATGATTTTGTATAAGCATCACATCTTTTTAACGCGGGCTTAAATTGAACGTCTTTTAGCGGTGCGTATCTATAAGAGTATACAATTCAAAGCATATATATTGACATAGTGATTAATCCTGGGATAACGTTAGTGAAAAACACGAATCCCAACAGAAAGAGACCCTCTAGTCAGAACCATACCGCTCATTGTCGTCCTTTGAGTTGCGAAGCGATACTTATCCCATAACTCGAAATATGTTGTCGAAGTGTTGCAGCCGTCCTACATTCTGATGTATGCCACGAACCGACGAATGCACATTGCTAAAAGCTTTGCACTAGACAATATTGTCAAAATTACGAGTGCAATGTTAAACTTTCATCACTTTTAAGGTGTTCACTGTCAATACTTGGTGGAATGGCATTATAATAAAAATAATAAAACATTTTTAGTACTTTTTCCACATAAAATTTATTAGATCAGGACCGGTTTCGCTCATCGCGAGCATTATCAACTGATAATGCTCAGTTGATAATGCTCGCGATGAGCGAAACCGGTCCTGATCTAATAAATTTTATGTGGAAAAAGTACTAAAAATGTTTTATTATTTTTATTGTTAAACTTTCAGATCGTATGTAAGGAATTCGTCAAGACAAATTTCTTAATTGAAGCTATCAATAAAACGAAACATAATTTAAAATTTTGACTGAAGGTGCTTGATGGAAATTCAACGTTAATTTAGAATTATTTTCATTATGTACACTTCCATAAATTTCTTGGTCGAACACGACCGGTCAGTTCGAGTGCATTCGCGCACTGAGTAGTACCGGAAGATGCCGAGAGGCGAAACCCGGGTCGTGTTCGACCAAGAAATTTATGGAAGTGTACATAATGAAAATAATTCTAAAAAAAAAACGAAACATGTTTTTAGAAAGAAACATACAGTTCGCTGTGCTTAATTGTATCAATGGTTGTAAAATATACCTCAGCCATTATTTATGCGGAACAGGAAGCGTGGAGCAAAATATCCCACCAAAAATACCTACGCCAAAATAAAATAGTCAGATACCATATTAGTACAATATTTGTCCGCCGAGAAAACATCAGTTACAATTTATTTAATGGCGCGGGAATCGATTGTTATTATGACCAGGGCCGGCGCCACCATACAGGCGATATAGGCAACCGCCTAGGGCGCAAACCATTAGGGGCGCATAAGTGGAGTATCAAAACAATTTGTAAACACTTATAATAATAAATAATAATACATTTTAATTTATTTTAATGTTTGTATTTGTTTGTTGTAATTATGTATCTTTTTCCATATGATTCGAAAAAGAGAGGTTAGACGATTAAGTAACAAACAGTTCACACAGAAAAACTTCCGTTGAGATACGTTCATTAAGAGGCCATATGCTCCACATTAGGAGCGGACATGGATTTATAAAAAAATCTAGCGATTCAGAATTGTTTTTTTTTTCATTATTTTGAAAAAGATGGAACTATTTGTTAATAAAGGGGCGCGTCAATAATCTTTGCCTAGGGCGCCAAATAACCTCGCGCCGGTACTGATTATGACTTTTAACAGTCTGTTCCACAGGCCATAATACGTAGCAGTAAGTAAGTATGTAGTACGAAGTAAGTTATGATTCAGTTGCTATGATCAAAGCACGTCCCGTTTTTGTATGGAAGACCTGGCCCATGACGTCATCACGATACAATCAATAATTAATTTACTGACGGAGCGTGCCTCGCCTAAATCCAATGCAAATATTCTCTTCTCAGAATAACAAATTTACACCGGCCACTCGGCTTCACCCACGTGCGTATTAGCATTATGTTTCGTGAATGGCTTCTATATTGAGACGCCCTCGTCCCGTATCATTAGACGAGAGACAGAGTTATCTATCTCTCCCCATAACAACTTGGTTTGGTATAAGTTGGGCTCTTTGTTTAGGTACAACTACATAGGAAAAGGTATCAAATAAAAATTAATGAAACACGCGGTACAGTCAAATGAAAGGTGGGGTTCCACCGATTTATTTTATAAACATAGGTTAAATTAAACAAAGGTAAATTTAGAAGAACCTGGCTAGCATACAGTTATACTACAGAGACAAACAACAACAAAAAAAAATAGATTGATTATATTACAATGAAAATCGACCATGCGACCCTATAAGAGATAGGGCCGCATGGACGAATGCCCATGTGACCCGGTTTCGACGATCCTCGCAGAGAAATGATAATGGAATAATAATAAAAAAAAGAAAAACCAAAAAAACAAAACAAATTGATTTATTTTTGTGTACCTTTAGTTACATGCAAATTATTGCGCAAAAGAAAAATAGGAAGGTAAAGAAAACAAAAGAAGTTAAGTTACTTGAGTTGCAATACAGTTGCTATTAGAGTCGGGACGCGACGGACTAATAGCTTGCTCTTTAAATTATGAACATTGAATTGATAACATAGTCGTGTCTTAGTGACACTTTCCTTTCGGCTGATAACATACGTGTAGTTAGCAGAAAAACAAATTTACTATAATTCAGATCTTTAATATCGACTCGGACGCTTCTGCATGCGTTCGAGCCGCATTCATCGCCTACAAGCACATAATTAATTTATTCTTAATAAATAGAGAGGTCGGCTGTAAATCTGGAAAGCAACTACACACAACGCATATCAATATGAAGGAAGTTTGGTCAAAATATACTTATGGTTTGGTGAAATTCGCTGCTTTCCCTATAATCAGCCTTATTCCGATACATTCGGAAACACTTATTTCTGTTTCATTAAGTATAAATATAAAATTAAAAAAAATAATTTTAAGGTTCAGTATAGTGACTTTAATTTTTTTCATAATGTGTAGCGATACTTTAGTATGAACAAGCAAGGCTTGTATTATCAAGAGAAAAAAAAACAATGGACAAATAATAACGATAGTGGTTTCATTTAACTAGTTTACTGGCTACTTTTCTTAACCTAGATTCTTACGACTACCTACACCTAAGTATTGGAGGGCATATTCGTAAAGATTAGTACCAGTTTCTCTAAACTGGTTTCGTGGCGTTTACTATGAAAGAATAGTGCTCGGTTTCGAAACTCGAGTGATATGAGAATATCTTCGGCCACACTCGTTGAATTGAGTTCGCCTTCTCCTCCACTTAAGCGTATCTTATGGTTAGGAAGTTATGGCAGGCGACATCAGTACGACGTCCGCTATTCGGAACCTACGCCGCAGGCTTTTACATGCCTATCTGTGATACAGCGGTCCGCTGATATCGGCCCACGGCGTCGTGGACCGTCCGGTCCAACAGACTTATTGTCAGGCACATACTCTCGTATTGGGGTCAGGGGTTGAACCTGACCTCCTTCCTTGCGAGACGCCGCGATCGTCGACCTGCTGCAAAGATTACTGAAACGTGCTCTATGTCACCGAGACGAACGGGTGGCCGGGATGAAAAACGGCCCTCTGCCGGAGGACCGTTTCCGATATGGCAGCCCACCTCAGAAATGAATGACATGCCGATGTCACTACTCATTTGGCGGATGAGTTTGGTTATTGAATTACAATTAATTTGGCGGTCTTCTCTTGACCTGGGATAGCCTCACTGGCAGGATGACGTCCGCGAGTGAGATGCGTCGTTACGCAGAGGATTTACGCGTCTGTCATACCTCAACCTCCGGCCGCGCATGCGGCCGCGAGGCGTTATGCCATCCGCTCGTCTTTGGTGGAGAGCACCTAATCATCGACGTCGTGATTACACTAGGATGAAGACATCAGACCCTGAGCAGCCACGTTCGACTCTCTACACCACTGTCCGACCGGCGATTATATTTCCAATCGGATACCTTCATCTCGCAAGTCTACTCGCGAGAGGTGACAGTTTTAGTGCGTCGAGGTGGAGTCTACCTGCGTACGCCAGCTCTCGCTTATACATCTTTATATTTAGACCAAAGACCCCTTCTCCGCCCTGTAGGCAAGTTCGGAGAATATTTAATAGATTTCTTTCTTTAACACAAACAAAATCCTTGTTATGATTACAATACTGAAGTTAATTTCCTCTCACGAATAGCCCGCCCTTAATCTAACAATTATTATTAGCTACCAACACTAAGTAAGTCGACTCCTAACATAAGAAAAACACAAGGTTGGCCCTTTGGCCGTGGACTGAATACTTATTTCAGCGAGTGATCCGTGTCGAATCGCAGTACCGGCAATCTTTCGCAATATAATTTATTGGCGTGACTATTGTGCACGAGATCCGATGCTTCGCTAAAATGATGTTAATTTAATACAAGGCGATTAATTCTTCCAGTGATGCTAGTTAATTAAAAGATAGTTAGGCAGGTGATGATAATCTTATTCTGTTATTTAAATTAAGGCGCGGTTGATGTTAATACAATTCTGGCCCGTTTTGGCGTAGCCTTCCCGGCTCGACAGAGAGGCATGGAATGCCGCCGATTCACAAAATGGCGAGGTTTTTTATTTCGTTATCGGTCGACCGATGCGAGCGCATCCTCGTGTTACGCGTGCGCATCGTTACCGGCTCCTTCGGCTTCCACCCGGAGGGGGTCGTAATTAATTTGCGGAATGAAAGAATCAGAAAATTAGCAAGACATAGATGTAGGTGCACAGGATTTGTGCGAAATAGTTATTTTTAGCAGAAATGAATTTATAGCAAGGCACCGCAGGGCCGGGGTGTCCCGATAGCGATCGCTTAGTGTGTCTTCACTCATTTATTACTTTCTTCAAAACAAAAAAAAATATTAGCAAGAAAAAAAAAATCAGCCGCGCTTGAATAGGCGTGCTGAATGGAAGATAAATTATTATAATTATTGCGAATGAGTCTACGGAGCGGCATGACTGGGGCTGTGGCCCCGCTATGGAACGCCATGAAATCTGTTCGCTGTATTGCTAACATTTATGATGATTATTGTTTTAGATATTTGCGCATGCTAGTATTTACGATGATTATTAATTTTAGAAATTTACACATAGAAGAGAATCGCCCCGCTTGGCACAGGCGCGCCGAACACAAACAAAATGATTATTTTTAGTGAGAATTAATTAATTTGATTGGGAAGAGAAGTTATTCTGACGATTCGATTGCACAGTACGCGGATTAGACACTTTCACTTTACATTGGGCTCATGTGTGCGTGACTTTCGTCAGCACGTGCAAAACAATGGCCGACATACATATAGGTACAGGATAAAACAATGATTAGCAGTGTTGTTGCTGCAAAAACAAACAATGAACAGTGGATAGCAAGAAGAGAAAACAAAACACATGTAAAATTATATAAATAAAATAGAGCTCGTTGGTCCTTCCGCACCCGTGCCGCGGCTCCGTTCTCTCCGACCGCTGAAACGAACTATTGATTTGAAAAAAAATGATTTGAATATTTATTATTCTGCTTAGAGAAGCATTGCATTTAGGCATGATTTTATTGCAAAAAGGCCGCAAAAGATACGGCCTTCTGCGTAAGGATATGAGGACGCGAGATGTCGCGGCTTCTAATGAACGGCTACACACGTAGTCCGTTTTCAAGCATCTAGACCTGGTTCGCTCCCTAATATCTAAGAACACCGGTTCAGAGATAAGGGAGGAACATATTTAAATCAACGTATTTAATTTTTACAAACCTTGGAGGTGGACTTGCAGTCGGCGGCGGCAACGGAACCCTTGACCCGGCACTTTTAACACATTCCACATCACATTTATATTTAGAGTCTAGTTGGTAACCATAATATGGGCAACCTGGGTTAACAGAGTAAATCGTTACAGATATATGAGTTTGTTTTTGAATGGGGGGCGACAGGGCTCGCGCCCGTCGCCTCCTTAGAGAAATCACGTCGTCACTAGCCAAGCGGTGGTAATTGAAAGAGATCGTTTTACCAATTCAATGCCGTACGTTGTCCCTTTCTTCCGGTCTCTGGTGTTGCCGTTCAACAAAAGCGCGGGTCGCTTACCCTAATTAAGTATTCCCACTTTACCGAAGCAAAATACCCTTTAGAACTGAGTATTATTAGCTTTTACACTTTCTACTAGAGTTTTTAATTCATACGACAGTTGTAATTCCGCGATCTTAGTATGAAAACGTTGAAAAACGTCGTTGCCCAATTAACTGAACCGTGATAATATATTACCGAATCGAATTCAAGATCCTGGTATATCGTTTTTTTAATACGTAAGTACCGGTATTAACCCATTGAGGAGTATACGTGCGGCCAAATGTTGTGTTGTTTAATGTATTGTCATTTTCATGCTTTTAATTGAATTGTCATTATTTCTTCACACATCCCTTTTATGACCATATTTTTAAAAGGTATTTGCTAAAATAACCAAGCCGGTTTCGTTCAGTATTAAATCTGAGAGTTATTTTTGCAACCCGACTGTTTGCACGAATATCCGATCAAGATTTACAGATTCCAGCCTTAATAAACCAACAGTTTTTTTAAAACAATATTTGAATTAAACAATCAATTAAAATTATTTATTAAAAACTAGCTGACCCAACGAACTTCATAACGCCTCAGAATCAAGTTTTGTGTTAACTTGATAACTTAAAACATGATGACTATCGAGCCAACCTTTAGTTGTAAATTGTGCGGTGGCAAGCCAGGCAGATCCAATGAGCTTAAAAATTCAGTTGGATAGTTGGTTGCTTCGTCTTCGTTTGTTACACGGTCGATAGATTTGAAGGAATGTAGTAGACCAGGGGTCGGCAAACTTTTTTGGGAAAGGGCCAAATCTGATTTTTTTTTGACTTGGCGGGCCAGGTACCAAAAAGAAAGATATTTACATAGGTAATTCGATAAAAAAAAAGATAATTTTCTATTGGATATATTGGAAATATTTTTATTGAAGATTTATACAATACAATAAAATTAAAAAAAAAATATTTTTTCAAATATAAATTTCGAATTTTTAAATTTTTTTATTAACACTTAGGAGTCCGGGCGAACATATGTGTGCATCTCACTTTCAGTGCGCAGGAGTCCGCGCGAACATATCTGTTCGTTTTGCCGAGTGTAAGTTTACACAAAAAAAAGGTACTTTGTGTGATGATTTTTTTTCTTCACATTTAACATCAAGGTTGCCAGTGATATTGAAATTGATAATGTCAAACAAATATACTAAAAATATTTTTTTTTTTAATCGTAAATATAGAAGTAATTCCACAGTATCACCTAGTAAATAATATTTTTTGTATAACGTTTAACGTTTGGTGTAATATTATTTTCATGGAAAAATGCATCTTTTTTTGTTAGATCTTTTGCTTCGTTTACGTATATAAATATGAGTTAAATTTTCGGATAAGTTTATTTATTGCTTCTTTGGCCGCTTCACAATTCTTTACAAAAAAATAAGTGTTTGTTCTATGGGATTTTTACGAAAGTGAAATTAGTCATGACAATAATTATATAACACAGATCCATTGTCTCAGATTCATTTTACATCTGTATCCTTTTTTTCTTTTGTAGACATTTTGCAACTAATTCTTGTTGGAAAGTCAACCCTAAATTCGAAGAAATGAAATCATTATTTTACTTCGAACAAAGCACCGCTTTTACTCAATATATGTTTGGCTTGCCAATAGCAATAACTTATGTAATTCTTAATGCCCTTTTCGAGACGCTGTTGACAAGAAGCTATTTTTTCTGTAAAGTTTATGGCTCTGCTGTGAAAAAAATGTGACCCTAATGCTTCATAATTATTACACATATGAATGACCACCATTCATTAATAGCATATACCTGCACCATTCTAACAAAAACAAACGATTCTCAAAGATTTAAAATATTTAAATAATTGAAATATAACAAGAATTATTTAAAATTATCTGAGAGTTGCGAATAAAACCTTACGGTATAGAACAGATGTTTATTTTCGGTTTTACAATATCTCAAAAATACTAAAATAGTTGTCGTTGCTGAGAAGAAGGAGATGGGGGGGGGGTTAGTAACCAGTAACTTTATTTTAAATTAGTGTATAATTTTGCAACTCTTTATAGCCATTTCTTACTAAATAGCTTTATTTTTCAGTTGTTAAGACTCTATATTTAACCCTCGGTTGAGAAACACTGATTTTATCATATTTTTATATGTATAAAACCATATGAACGCTTTTCTGAAAGAAAAAAAAATATACATCAATCGGTTAAATAGTTATCGCAATTTAAACGTGAGCGCAAAAAAAGTTCCATTTCCCCAAAATTCGGCCGGCTCCCGCGCATTTTTTAGTATGCAAATCTGCGGACCTATATGTGTTAATGCAATGAATGCAATTGTTTTTTCTCAGATAAAATATCATCATGATTTATTTCAAAGTTTGTACTTCCTATCATTAAAATGGTTTCTAAATGGTCATCTGTTAACCTGATCTCTGCCCAGAGCGTATATTTACGCGCTACAAGTCCGTGTTCAAGGGGCCGTCCATACAAAATGCGCGTAATATTACGCTCTCCTTTGTACTTAATTTACAAGTCACCAGTACCTCTCTTAAATAATTAAATTTAACTCGCATATAGTGACATCTTTTGAGATTGTGTTGTAATACTTGAACTCGAAGGATATTGAATTTTAATCTGTAATACATCGATTTTTTGACATCGACAAAAGTTTTTGTGTCTTGTTAATATGCGGCGCTACTATATAGGGTTACGCCATACATATTATTAGTGACTAATGAAATACCGGGACTTCCCATTTATTCTTACGTTATGTTTGTCCAGTATTATATTTATAAACGGGGAATTATTTCTATTCTGAATACTCACTGCAAGTAACAATGATCCTGGAAAAATGGTCAGTTATGTGTTTGTTTTCATGTTTGACACATCTTAGTTGGTTTTGTGGGCCAGAATATCGTTTTTGTTAAGTATTTCATTTACAACAGTTTTATAACTAGATACATTAACAGTTTATTTTTAAATTTACGTCTTTTTTCGTTATTTACCAAATGATTTTTTGTGTTTTAAAACTTTATAACCTGCGTTGTTTGTGAGTGTCTGTTTATTTTATAAGATTTTCCTGTGTCGTAACTTTTTTGACGATTGTTTATATATCTTTTTCAACTTACGTTTCCTGGATATTTGATTTTTTACATTTTACTATTTTAACGCCTGAGAATGGAAGGACAACAAAGTACATCTGAAAATGCAGAACTGACTGAAGATTTGATGAATAGCGTTGGCTTCACCGCCGATTCCGATGACAGTGATTTCGACGATTTTGAAGACGAGGAACAAGAAGGCTTGGTTTCCAATGTTCCCGAATCAGCACCTAATGATGAACTTGTACCACTAATTGATGAGTCTGAACCGGTTTTTGAATGGGAAACAGGTGATTTTGTTCCTAAAATTAACTCATTCGAAAGTTCAAAGTCAGGAGCGGATATTGAAAATTTTGGGAATAGAGAATCAGATTTTTTCAAGATGTTTATGACAACCTCTCTCATGAATTTCATCACAATTGAAACAAATAAACAGTTTATATACATTAAAAATCAATGCAGTGAATTAAGTTGGAGATTGAAACAGTGGATAGACATTACAGTGGAAGAGTTATACGTGTTTCTTGCTGTGTGTCTATTGATGCCCTGTAATTCCCGAAACAAAATACAGGACCACTGGTCTACAGATATATTGTATTATTCACCAATATATTCTGATACCATGTCCCGTAATAGATTTCAAATAATTTTACGCATGCTTCACTTCAGCGACAATACGCAGCAGGTAGCTGGGGACAAAATATACAAAATAAGATTCCTTGTGGAACATTTTAAAAAAATTTTCACGCAATGTATGTATCCATACATGAATGTATGCATTGATGAAAGTTTGCTGCTTTTTAAAGGTAACTTGTCATTTCGTCAGTATATTCCATCAAAAGCAAGCCGTTTTGGAATAAAATTCTTTGTAATATGTGACTGTGCAACTGGATATGTCTTAAATTTTATTATATATACTGGAAAAACAACGGAATATGTTCCACATCCACACGTTGGTATTTCGGGTAGTGTAGTAATGACATTAATGGAACCCTATTTGGATCGGGGACATACTTTATACGTGGATAATTGGTACACGAGTCCCATTTTGTTTCAAAAGCTCCATGACCGGAAAACAAATGCTTGTGGTACCGTAAGGAGAAACCGTAAAGGAATGCCCAAGCACACTGATAAGTTACAGAAGGGAGAAATGAAAGCTTTTCATACGGACACTCTTTCGGCACAAATATGGAAGGATAAAAGGGATGTTTCCATGTTGACAACTCTTCATCCTGCTATTCTCACCGACACAGGAAAAACCACTCATCGGAATGAAGCCATCATAAAGCCCGAAAGTGTCCAAGACTATAATAAAAATATGGGGGCCGTTGACCGATCGGACATGATTTTATCAAGCGTGCATTCATCGCGAAAGACTATGAGGTGGTATAAAAAAATGTTTTTCCACCTAATGGATCTTTCGTTATTGAATGCTCATACACTGCTATGCCAAAAAACAGCAAAACGGATTCCGCTAGAAAAATTTCAGTTGGAAGTTATTCGACAACTGATTCATGAATATAAATGTGTTGAGCCTACCAAATCTGTAAAACAAAAAAGACATTCTGAATTGCCTTCCCGCCTCACAGAAAGGCATTTTATGATGAAATTTCCTCCAAGTGAGAAAAAAATTAATACAGCTGCGAGATGTGTGGTTTGTTTATCAAAAAAACTAAGAAAGGAATCTAGGTATATGTGCAAACAATGTAAAGTGGCTCTTTGCGTAGAACCTTGTTTTGAGGCATACCACACGGTAGAAGACTATTAATTTGTTTTAAACTGTTCGCCGTATTTTATATATGTTTTTAGGATACAATGTTAATATGATAGAATTACTTTTGATATACGATAGTGTGTTTTGTGTTTTCCGTGTGTGAATTTTGTGTGACAACCCTGAAGTTTTGTGGATCATTTATTTCGGACATTTTTGGATAAATGTCAGCGGAAATGGCGCATCGTGTATTTTTATGGTAAGTCTATATGATATACTATTAGGATATGTCCAAAAATATATATTTATTAGGATTTATTTTTTGAAAGAAAACCGCGGCCCTCCGTGTACGGCCATATTAATACCGCACGGCACAGATCAGGTTAATAACGATCTGTATTGTGATTTTACATATTTCATTTTTGAAAATGTTCTTTCACAATGATATGTACTTCCAAATATGGAAATAAATCCTCGTGCAAATGACTTTAATTGACTGTATAAAAAATTTTGAAAGTTGTTTATAAAATTGAATTATATCCATTTCTTTAAAGATCGTTTTCAATTTATCATTATTTTGTAAATCGATAACTTCTAATTGAAGCTCTGATGGAAGCTCTTTAATTGCGCAGTAAAAAGGATTTTGAAATAGTGAAATATCCTTATCACTCGCATCAAGATCAGAAAAACGTTGTTGTAATTGAAATTTAAGTTCAGAAAAAATCTTCATTGCAAATTTTTTTGGAAATTGAGATTTTGTTAATATTTGACGATATGATTTTACTATAGAATACATTTTACATATTAACACTGTTTTTCCTTGTAATTTCACATTAAATTCATTAAAATATCCTAGGATATCTGCAGTGAATGCTAATTTCCACAGCCATTCACTATTTGAAAAAAGTGGTTGTGGAGCGTTTTTCTCGATTAGAAATATATCTATAGCTTCCCGAAGTTCAAAAAATCTCAATAAAACTTTTCCATTACTAATCCATCGAACTGCGGTGTGATATGGTAGGTCAAGATATTCGGCTTGAATCTATATAATATATATAAAAGAAAGTGGGGTTTGTTACACCACGTATATCTCGAGAATAACAGCTCGGATTTTAATGATCTTTGTTTTATTAAATTCGTATCCGCCTAGAATAGCAGAATAAGAATTAAAACATCGGAAAAATATCACGGCAAAGAAATTATGAAGAAAATTAATATTCTCATACAGTTTTCAAATGGCGAACACCTTGAAATAATGAAAATGTCGTTTGTATGCAGATTTCATCCGCTAGGTGGCAATTTTTCCAAAATTCATTTGTTTTTGCTTCTTTTGCATACGATTGACTTCTAAATAATTTTAAATTTAGAGTATGGATTAGAATAAAACAAATCGATGATATAATATGAAAACGAAATAAAATCGGATAATGTTGAAATAAGGTTATGTTTTTAATTAGGTATAATAAATTTTTTGACAAAAATATTACGCTGTTTGCACGAACGTTGCTCTACTTTGAGATGCCACGTTATTACACTTGGAAAGCTACATCGAAGAAATTTTAACGTCGAAAGCAAGGCGATGCGGTTCCTGCTCATCCGAATGACTACTGATGCTCTTGGACGCATGTACACAGTTCATCCAAAAAATTACGAATGCTTCTACTTGCATGTCAACAGCTCAATTTGCTTGAAAATGATACTCATTACAATCGCTGTAGAAATTTTTTCTGAATCTCCAAGTCAGATACGCACATTATTTTCTATCATTATTTTGACATGCTTCCCATCGAATCCCCGTGAACTGTGGAACAAGTACAAGGATGACATGTCCGAATACATTTTGCATCGAATTCGTGTCAGTTTGGGGAATCCCGATCTCGAGGTGAATGAAGAGATACATAACCAGGCTTTGCTTTAGACCGAAGACATGTGTAACCTCATGTGCGGCAGTTTGGTAGTCAAGTTAGGAATGCCAACGCCAGATCGTGGAATGAACGACGCTTTCAATCGAGAATTGGAACGTGAACGTGAATATGATCGAGATGCATTGATGTTTGAACGAATGTACCACTGTTGAACCCTCAACAGAAGGAAATTAGCGATACGTTAATGAAGGTAATTGATGATGGAAATGGTGGCTTATTTTTCCTCGATGCGCCCGGTGGAGCTGGGAAGACATTCTTCATGTCATTGATTATGGCCACTGGTCATGCGAGATAAAAAAAATTCTGTAGCAGTTTCTTCTTCTGGAATAGCAGCCACGTAGATAGATCAACCGCTGCCGATGAAATAAACGCTTGCCTCAAATAATTGACAAACATGCGAGTTGCATTGCTAAACGATCCATCTGCCGAAGATTTCTCCAAGCAATTGCTGACTATCTATTTATTCATTTTTCAAAATTAAAATTACAGTACATGACATAACAGCTGACGCCAATTCGCCATGTACTTGAAAAATATAATAAGACAAAATATAAAATAAAACTACATAATATATCAGAATCAAAATCAACATAAAAAATCAAGAAATAAAATAGTGAAATTTTACAAACAGTTCACAAATACTATCACCAAAAATGTCCACTTCTCTAGGCAATGCGTTGATCAATCTAACGGCCCTTGGAACTGGTGATTTAAACCTCTTAAGCGAGGTATAAGTTTTTAGAAATAAAAGTTTTTGCTCATAGTTACGCCCACGTAAGAATAAATTGGGAGCATGTAAATTAATAGTCATGAGAATTTGAGGATTATTAACTCGGCCCCGAAGGAGAAGAGAAAAATGATTTAAGCTTGAAAACGATCTTCGACTATCGTCGGTAACGACCGTGTTCCTGTTGACAAATCGAACAGATTGATTTCGTTTCCGCCGAATTTTAACAATTTCGTCTCAACGAAGGACGGCTTCATCAAAAAAATGTTCCCAAACGTCTAATCACAAAAATCACAATTGGTTGATTGAATGAGTAATTCTTGCGGCGAAGAACAAAGATGTAGATCATTTAAACTTCACAATTCAAAATCAAATCGTTGGTCCACTACATTCCTTCAAATCTAGCGAACTTTCGCAAGGTGCGCGAAACATTCTTGCGCAGACTGTACATATAACATATTCTTTGAACCAAAAAATAATTATTTCTGCTTCTCTATGATAGTGTCATCAGAAATAGTTTGTAGTATCGACTAAACTATTTTTTTTTTTCGTTTATTAGAGATTCGCGCCGCAGCACACCCAGCATCGCCTCGCGGCACACTGCTTTAAACGACTGAAAAACTGACATGCAATATTGCGAAACACTCACCAATGACCAAAGTTTTGGTAGCAAGTAAAATCATCACCTGGGATGAATGGACAATGGCGCACAAATGCGCATTGGAAGCACTCAATCAAAGTATGAAATATCTGTGCAATGACTCAAGATGTTTTATAGGCGCAATGATTCTACTATCTGGCGATTTCCACCAAACACTACCAGTCATTCCAAGATTTACCGCTTCCGATGAAATAAACGCTTACCTCAAATCACGACTCTGGCGCTATGTAAAGAATCTTCAGCTGACGACAAACATGCGAGTTGCATTGCTAAACGATCTATCTGCCGAAGCAATTGCTGACTATCGGTAACGGGGGTGGTCCTGTCGACGAATCGAACGGATTGATTTTGTTTCCGCCGAATTTCCGCAATTTCACTTCATTCAACAAAATGTTCCCGAACATCTAATCACAATTGGTTGAATGAACGAGCAATTCTTGCGGCAAAGAACAAAGATGTGGATCATTTAAACTTCACAATTCAAAATCAAATCGTTGGTCCACTGCATTCCTTCAAATCTATCGACCGTGTAACAAACGAAAACGAAGCAACCAACTATCCAACTTAATTTTTAAACTTATTGAATCTGCCTGGCTTGCCACCGCGCAATTTACAACTGAAGGTTGACTCGGTAGTCATCATGCTTCAAGTTATCAAGTTAACAGAACATTTATTCACTTTTAAGGTGTTCACTGTCAATACTTGGCGGAATGGCAATATAATAAAAATAATAAAACATTTATAGTACTTTTTCCACATAAAATTTATTTGATCAGGACCGGTTTCGCTCATCGCGAGCATTATTAACTGATGATAATGCTCAGATGATAATAACTCAGTTGATAATGCTCGCGATGAGCGAAACCGGTCCTGATCAAATAAATTTTGTTTAGTGGGAAAAGTACTAAAAATGTTTTATTATTTTTATTACAACATTTATTGATTCTGAGGCGGTACGAAGTTCGTCGGGTCAGCTAGTTTTTAATAAAAAATCACGAAATTGACGATGGTTAAGTCCACGGGAGCGAATAAAGTTAACTGCTGATACAACTGGTTCAATAATATATGACAGATTGAGGTGTTTACCACAAAGTCCACTTTTCTCTTCTTATCTTGTCTTGAGAATGACATGGTATCGGTGGTGAATAATTACGATAGAACGGAAAATATTGCAGAACACACCGACGAACAACACCACGTGCTCAACTGACGAAACTGTCAAAACATGACTAATACCAACTGCAATACAAAGGCACTAGCGCCACCATGCGATAAATATTCAAAATTCTTAGTCAGTGTGACCGTTACGTTAAAGCACAAATTTCTTATTCATTTTTAATTTTGTTTCATGTAAAAAAATCACATCACAAATATTAACTCGTGGGCCGGATTGAAAACAGGCGGCGGGCCTGATTTGGCCCGCGGGCCGTAGTTTGCCGACCCCTGTAGTAGACCAACGATTTGATTTTGAATTATGAAGTTTAAATGATCCACATCTTTGTTCTTCGCCGCAAGAATTGCTCGTTCACTTAACCAATTGTGATTTTTGTGATAAGATTTTTGTGAACATTTTGTTGATAAACCCGTCCTTCGTTGAGACGAAATTACTAAAATTCAGCGGAAACGAAATCAATCCGTTCGATTCGTCAACAGGAACACGGTCGTTACCGACGATAGTCGAAGATCGTGTTCAAGCTTAAAGCATTTTTCTCTTCTCCTTCGGGGCCGAGTTAATAATCCTCATATTCTCATGACTATTAATTTAAATGCTCCAATTTATTATTACGTGAGCAAAACTATGAGCAAAAACTTTTATTTCTAAAAACTTATACCTCGCTAAAGAGGTATGAGTCACCAGTTCCAAGGGCCGTTAGATTGATCAACGCATTGCCTAGAGAAGTGGACATTTTTAGTGATGGTATTTGTGAACTGTTTGTAAAATTTTACTATTTTATTTCTTGATTTTGATGTATTATGTAATTTATTTTATATTTTGCCTTATTATATGTTTCAAGTACATGGCGAATTGGCGTCAGCTGTTATGTCATGTACTGTAATTTTAATTTTTAACAATACATAAATAAATAGATAGTCAGCAATTGCTTGGAGAAATCTTCGGCAGATGGATCGTTTAGCTACTCGCTACTCGCATATTTTTCGTCAACTGAAGTTTATTCACATAACGACAGAGTCAATGATTTGAGGCAAACGTTTATTTCATCGGAAGCGGTCGATCTTGGAATGACTGGTAGTGTTTGGCGGAAATCGGCAGATAGTAGAATCATTGCGCCTCCAAAAGATCTTGAGTCATTGCACAGATCTTTCATATTTCGATTGAGTGCTTCCAATGCGCATTTCTGCGCCATTGTCCATTCATCCCAGGTGATGATTGTATTTGCTACCAAAAAATTTGCCATTGCTGAGTGTTTCGCAATCTTGCATGTCGGTTTTATAATGGTTTGAAGGTTTAACGGCAATTTCAACGCTGAATAAGCCGTACGGCATCCTTCTATCTACGTGGCCGCTATTCCAGAAGAAGAAACTGGTACAGCAATTTTTTATCTCGCACGAACAGTGGCTATAATCAATGACATGAGGAATGTCTTCCCAGCTCCACCGGGCGCATCGAGGAAAAATAAGCCACCTTTTCCATCATCAATTGCATTCATTAACGTATCGTACATTTCCTTCTGTTGAGTGTTCAACAGTGGTACATTCGTTCAAACTGATTGGTTCAATGCATCTCGATCATATTCACGTTCACGTTCCGATTCTTGATTAAAAGCGTCGTTCATTTCACGATCTGGCGTTGGCATTCCTAACTTGACTAACAAACTGCCGCACATAAGGAAACACATGTTTTCGATCAAAAGCAAAGCCTGATTATGTATCTCTTCATTCATCTCAAGATCGGGATTCCCTAAACCGACACGAATTCGATGTAAAATGTATTCGGACATGTCATCCTTGTACTTGTTCCACAGTTCACGGGGATTCGATGGAAAGCATATCAAAATAACGTTAGAAAATAATGTGCGTATCTGACGTGCGATTGTCATGTGCCAATGAGTATCATTTTCAAGCAAATTGAGCTGTTGACATGCAAGTAGAAGCATTCGTCATTTTTCGGATGAACGGTGTAAATGCGACCAAGATCATCAGTAGTCATTTGGATGATCAGGAACTTAAACATAACCTTATTTCAATATTATCCGATTTCCTTTCGTTTTCATTTTATATCATCGATTTTTTTATTCTAATCCATACTCTAAATTTAAAATTATTTGAAAATCAATCGTAAGCAAAAGAAGCAGAAACAAATGAATTTTGGAAACATTGCCATCTAGCGGATGAAATCTGCATACAACGACATTTTCATTATTTCAAGCTGTTCGTCATTTGAAAACTGTATGGAGAATATTAATTTTCTTCATAATTTCTTTCCCGTGATATTTTTTCGATGTTTTAATGCTTATTCTGCTATTGTAGGCGAAGACGAATTTTATAAATCAAAGATCATTAAAATCTGTGGTGCTATTCTCGAGATATACGTGGTGTAACAAACCCCACTTTGTTTTTTATATATAGATTGACCTTATATGCTTATAATCGATGCATTATATTAATAGCGGATCATGTTCATAGTTATATACTATACATATATAGCATCAGTATCGGTAGGCAACCTATGCCAAGGATTTTGGGTGGCACGCCTCGGAAATGACGAATTATTAAGATTTCGAAAATTAATCAAATATTGAGGTGTTCGCTTCCAAAGTTGAACCTCGACAGAGTGCTATGTTTAAAAATTGTATTTTTATGATATTTTTATGTATCGTGTATTATTGTATTGTGTAATAATAAAATTGTGTTAATATACGATATATTTACTAGATTTATTTCAGTGGCACGCACAAATTATCTGTTTGTAGGGCTCAAATCCCGATTCCAATTTTTATTTTTGAAAATATTCATAAAGATTGTTTTATAATGTCTGTAGCACTCTCTGTGGGTACTTGTCAAATTATTAATGACATTTTCCGGAATATTCCGACTATACATTTTCCGACATACATATATCAAACATTATTTACTGTTTTTGTCATAAATTTTCTGACTTTTAACACTTATTTTCAAATTTATAAATATTTTCCGACAATATCCAGACTTTTTTTTTACCTTTTCCCAAAATTTTACTTTTCGTGTTTTAGATTTTGACGGTCGATGGTTGTTTCTCGAGTTTTTAGTGTCATTTGTGACAAAATAACACGTAAATTGCAACATTTTGCTGAATCGAAATTATTTTATCGTAAATTATCAATAAACAAATCGAAGAATGCAATTATAATTTTTTTCCCGGCAAATTTTTTGTTTATAAAACAATTTAAAACTTATTTTGAATATTGCCTAAAATTAAGATTTCCGAAAAACTCCGGCTCCCTTCTTTTGAATTCAGTTTTAGAATCAACGACCTCTTCCCACCAAATCAACTATTTATTTTGCCATTCGATCTATGTTGAAATCGACTTCAGTTTTGCAAAAAATAGAGATATTTTGTACTTCACGTAGTACGGTATGCATTAGGGTTCGTCCGAAGTAATCATAAGTAGTCAGTTATTTTTATTTATTAATTTGGTCCTTTTCGTTAGTTTTGATTATTTATATTTGAACCGCGCGTAAATTTTTGCATTGTTCTAATATCGCCAAGTTAGGAAATTCGATCTTTCCTGGCTAAGAGCCAATCTATTGTATCTCCATGAATCATAATATTAAGAAAATTTAATTCGAAAGTTGACATCGTTTACGAAAATTTTCCATTTGATATCGACACTAGTTTGTTTCAAATACAATTGGAGAATTTATGAACGTAAAAAGTTATAGAGCTCGAAATTCGAGTGCAATTCTTTAGACTGGAATATATATAAATATTAGTGAACTATTCAAAATTGTTTTAATTTGATAGATTAAATTTGTAAAATAATTTGGTTCGGCCCTTTGCTTTGAAGACAGAATGATAATTTGGCCCCCATACTAAAAATGGTTGCATATGACTGCCGCATAAATTTATTTATATTTTTTTATATTAATAAATAAGTTTGTCTGTTATTCTTTTAAAAATATAATGCCTTTCCGTCAAGCATTAACAATGAACACATTAAAAATGAATAATAATTGAATTTGAATCGTTCAAATTATGTACGTTCACACAGATGTGAATTTAAATGAAAATTTAATATTGAAATTCCACTAAGCACCTTCAGTCGAAATCTTAAATGAGTAATAATTGTTTGACATTATGTAATTCATCCCTTTATATTATTCGAATGTACTATTTTTTTACTTTTACAGAACACTCAATTCAAAACATTCCATATTTTTTAATAAAGATCTGATGAATGTTTGGAAAATGATATCCGCATTTTTATAGAACACGGTTTTTTTCAAATGGAAGTCCTTATTATTTTCAATCCGTTTAGAGCAGACTTGGGCAAATGGCGGCCAGCGATGACATTCCATACGCCCCGTGGAGTATTTTAAAAATATTTAATAAAAAACCCTTTAAAGTTGTATATTAGCTGTCGATTGTTCATCAACTATTTTCCGTAGACGTTGAATACGCATACCAAGTGGATTTCGGCTTGAAATAATAAACCTGTAGTGTAATAATAATTAAATAGGTTGTGAAGAAATATGTCCACTTTATAAATCATTGGACTCGGATAACTTGTCTAATTTGAAAAATTTTGGCCAAAAAATGATCGCTATTTTTGGATCGATGTACATTTGCGAAACAATATTTTCTATATTGATTTATAGCAAAAACTCATTAAGAACATGTTTTAATGGTCAACATTTAAAAGCGGTGTTAATAATTTCAACAACAAATCTTACATTAGACACCCAAAAAAATATTATTGATATAAAAAATGCGTTTTAAATTTCATTCGCCTAGATAAAATCTGTGTGTTGATAAAAATGGTATAAAATATATCAAATAGTGTGCCACCAACTTTTAAGTTTGACCCAGACAGTGTGAAAATATAATGTTTTGCATTGATTTTTACCTGCAAAATGTGTGGGGGGGGGAGAACTGACTGCCAGTTCAAGTTTATCCGTGCACTTGGACGCCTGAAGATGTCGAAATGCGAAACCCGGGTCGTTAGTGACAAAATCTGTGTAAATGTACATAATTGGAACGATTCAAATTTATTTATTTATTGTTTCAAAACATGCGATACATGGCATTACAGCTGACGCCAATTCACCACAGGTTTGACAAATATAATTAAAACAATAAAACAGTACAATGCATACAAATATGTTGGACATACAAAAAATATGATGATATGTTCGAATCTCTTTTGAACAATTTTAAACTGATCTCATAGTACAATTAAAGCTATCTTGGGTCTCAATTTTGTCTACAAAACATATTAGTAAAAAGTGACATTACAATATTTCTTATTTAACTCTTTTAATACCCCCGAGCCGATATATCGGCTTTCATATAATCGCCAAAAATACCCTGAGCCGATATATCGGCTTTTCTAAATGGTACATATATTTTTATGTACGTAACATAATTTAAGTTAAAATCAGAAGTGTCATAACATAGGGAAATTAACCTTCGACATCCGAGCCACTTACAGGTACGAAGATATATAATACAGCCCCATAAAGCGTTGTTTTTTTTCCATAAGTTGAAATCTAATGTATTTTTTTATTTATTTTTTTTAAAATGTAATTTTTGTTCCAAGATGTCATGATGCCGATAAAAATATAGTAAAAGAAACACTATTGTAACCCCCTCCTGAGTAAAATAGTAATTATAGAATAATACTACATATAATGCAAAAGTAATTACGGATTTTTTTTAATTTATTTGATGGAGTGTCCCTTCCCAAACTCTGTATTTTTTCTAAATACAATACGTCGGGGCTGTAAGTAAGTGTATAATCTTATTTCTCCATAACATATTTAAAAAAAATACCAAAATATCTTTATTTTTAATACTTTTTCATGAATTTACAAAAATACTTAAAAAAACAGATATTTTTCAGGGTATTTTTGGAGATTCTGTGAAAAGTTATAGGGTATTAAAAGGGTTAAGTTACTATTTTGAAATGAAATGAATGGTGCCAGAGTCAGAAACCTCGATCGCAATACATAATGGCAGGGAGACGATATGTCTCCTGTGAAAACGGCTGCCAAATGTGCGTAAGTAACTTGGTCACACACTGGCCAGTGTAATCCAATCCCTTTGAAAAGTTTTGCAGAGACATGTTTTTCTTTTTTATATGCTTGGTGGCAGCGCCACGAAGCGTTACTTAATACGTCGCTGAAAGGCGTTGGACAGATTACTATATGCTATATCGGATTTCGAAGTCCGTTAATGCTTTCGGACACTGTAAAAACCGTCGTATCTATTGTTCATACAGTCATTCTATTTAAAAATAAATAAATAATTATGGACAAAATTGTGATATTATTTAGGTACATCACATGAGCCTTATTAACATAGATACCGTCTCTTATTACAGATTTTTTTCTTTTTGCGTGTCACAATGTTATAAGTCCCATCATATTAAACTTCAAATCAAGCGACTGGCAACGAGAATCACGAAATTTCAATTTCCAAAAACTAAAGATATTTCATGCAAAACTTTTCTTAAATACAAATCAAACAATTCTCACATAAATAGACTTCCGTATCCGATATTGATATTCTTAGTCTATGAATTAACATAAATTGAGAGTTCTGTAGGACAATGTTATAAATACAATTGAATATTATAACTTGTACATTCCCAATAATTTAGAATTCCAAGTCAATTTAATTTTCAATAGCAAGGGTGGTAACTGGTAACGCTTTCATTAAAGACACCCGATTTTAATGTCAAATTTAAACGATTTTTTTTTTACTGCATTATAATTTTTCCCACAAAACAGACAATTATGTCCAGTCGGCATTGTTGTTTTGTCATTCCTATAAAGCATAAAGCAGGGTATCTGGGACTTAACCTTTACTGCCACCCTTGATTTCGGGTTCGAAAAGTAAATAAATTATAATTTAGTTTCTAAAGACACTAGCACTTACAATACAGAATACAGGAACTGCCGTTAACAAAAAGAAAAAATGCTAAAAATATGTAAGTTTTCAAAAATGTATGCATTTTAGAAAATTAAAAAAAAAAACACAATAATGCGACCATCTGATGTATTATATACACTTCACTTAAGATTCGTTTTGATGTCACCCTGGTCACCCATGTGGCTCAAAATTGATTGTCATATTGGCAAGCAGTCTGTGCCAAACGTACCGGCAAAACTTAATGAGTTACTAAGTGGACGAGTATTTTTCTTCGCGGTACAATTTTGTCCATATTTTATTTCCGATGCTGCTAAAAGTTCGGGCATAATTTGTTTGTAGATTTCTTTTTATCGGGCTTATTGGTCTAGATCAGCCATACTCAAACTTTTTTTCCTCTGGGCCGGATTCCGATTTTTGCTTTTCTACGTGAGCCGCAACATATTAATTTATATGATATTGAGTCAAACTTTGAACTATCTTCGTCAAATCAGGTTCCTGATTACTACAGGCTACTCTTAATATACTACCAAGGTAAGAATCAGTAAGCCGATTTCTATACACACTCTTCGCATATTTCATTTTAGAATATGACGATTCACATAGATACGTAGATGAGAATCATGTGAGCAGAAGATGGGCACATATTTGTATTTTTCGGGTACTAGTTTCCAAAATTCTTCATATTCCCCTTCTTGCCTCTTTTCTTTAAAAATAATTTCCATATTTATTCTTTAATAAAGTAATAAATCCCTTTTCGAATCCCGTCATAGAAGGACATCCATCAGTGCACACACAAACCAATTTTTTTATATCAATATTATTCTTCTCTAGAAAAATACTAACATTATCAAGATAGTCTGTGTCTCTGGTTTGTTTCTTCATTGGAAGGAATTTCAAAAAATCTTCATGAATTGAGTTCTGTTCAGTACAATATCTAACGAAAACTGAGCACTGTGATGTTGCTGAAATGTCAGTGCTTGAAACCAAAGTCAAATTAAAATATTTAATATTAATAATTATTTTGGGCCGCACATAAGAGCTATTTGGGCCGCATGCGGCCCGTGGGTCGCGGTTTGAGTATCGCTGGTCCAGATTCAATCGAGAATACACTCAGTACTCTATTTATGCGGCTTTCAAGTTTTTATAAAGGAAATGCATTTAAACATAACCACTGCAAATATAATTCGAGAAGCTCTCCAACATTGCATTTAATTGGGAAAATATTTTATTATGAATTATGCAAATTCTAAACGAGCTGAATTTCGGTCTCTACTACACACTTTTTTCCTACTGAAACGATTACATGGGCAACCTTCTTGCAATGGTGTGTACGATATCTTTATTTCTCTTTCCCGCATGTAATTTATCTATGAAATGGCACACAATAGTCTCAGCTGAAGACTTTGTGTGCTTTTAATCATTCAAAACTCTTACTCTTTTTACATTACATTTTATCAACGTACCGTCATCATATTAATACTCAATAATGCCGGTTTGTTAGTTTGGTATGTGCTTATCGGCTAGGTTGGAATAATTAATACTATCTACCTTTTTTCATAGTTAAGATGTTTTTGCAGTGGAGTGTGTACAGAAAATGGAAATCTTGAACTCTTTGAGTAGCGAGTTATTTTTTTTAAGTTATGTTTTTTTATAAATTTTGTTTATTTACACTATGTATTATTATTACAAATAAAATTATAAAAACAAATTTTCTGGCTATTGGTGCGAATTTTTTTAGTTGTTATTTCAAGTAGTAAATATTTTTTTAAGAAATGTCTCCATTACCTTGGTCATACCTACTTTCACATGCGAGTGAATAAAGTGAATTTTCTAAATGGTTTCTAGAATCAGCTAGTGGAATTCTTCCTAGTCCCCAAGGCTGTTCTGAGTCTTCGATTTTACTTCCTCGTAATACAATTTTTCAGGGTATAGTCAAAGAAATTTATATGCACCTCATTATATGTTTCTTAAGTGTATAATGTCTACACCGTGTAATGACTGACTGTCAGTTAATGTAGTAGTAAATCACTGAACGATATTATTTGGCAATATACTTATGTACTTTTTTATTGATTGAAAATATTTTAAACGATATTGAATATCCTACGTACTTAATAATGACTATTTTTTTTTTGACTGATCAAAAGAATATTGATAGATCTGCGTTGGATGTTAAATAATAATGTTTAAACTAGAGGTCTGCACGGGCCGTAATTTTACAAAATTACCCGGTCCGAGCCCGAAAGACTCAGACCCGACCCGGCCCGGGCTCGAGTCTAATACCACAATTGTTACCCGAATCCGACCCGAAGCCCGGACTTATACTCAACAGACCGAAAAAAACAGTTTTTTACAAATTTACAACAATTAACGATTCTCTATAGAACTGGTAATAATTAAAACCACCATGGCTGACTTATGCCACGAACATAGTCTGAAATATTTTTCTGAAGAATAAATTCCTTACCCGGGCCCGGCCCGAGCCCGAATCTCAATTGCGCTTACCCGCCCGAACCCGGCCCGGGCCCGTGCAGACCTCTAGTGTAAACTGACATATTTTTTTAGTAGGGAAGGTGTGCCAATAACACAATTTTGTAGAGTGTAGGCCGCCCTGTAATAATAACTTAAATGAGATTAAAACAATAAGTATCTTTGTGTGGGTTGCTTTGTCTAATTATTTTTGCACACGTATATATTAATATTATCCATCTAACACCATTTCATTGCTGATATAAGATGAAAAGTTTATAAGATAACGAATAAAATCTGATGCTAATTTTCCGTTGGAAAATACGAATCGTTAAGAGAACCGTCTTCACACCAAAACAAGCTGCAGAAATTACACAACAATTACGCAACAATATTTCATTTGCCCTATATTCATAAAAAGAACATTTTTTTTTAAAAAGCACAGATATCAATTGTTCGTAGAAATATGGTTTGTCGATTCATTATGACCGCGTGACGGTACCGGCTAATATATAATCGAGCATTTTTTGCAGTTACATATCAATTTTATTTCGAATATTATTTTATATGAAAAATATCGTTAACTCTTTGAGAGTTACATAAATTTTCTTTCGAATCTTTGTGTGTGATGAATATAATATTTGTAGAGTAATGTTTACAATAATTATAAGAAGTTGGCTTGTCCAGCTATTTGGATTTTTCCGTGCTTATTAGAATATTTTTACTGATAATATTCAACTAATCTGATCCGAAACTACAAAATGAATTGGTTTTATTCAACTGTAAAGACGCAAATATAAGGATAATAAAATCTTACAGCCAATATTATTGTTTATTATTTGATAAGCACTTTTGATAATAAGAAACAAATGCAAATCACAAAAAACACCAAAATAAAACGCGAAAAAGTTTGCAGATATATCCTTTATTATAAATCAAATAGATTACAGTTAAATGAAAAAAATATATATCTAGAACAGTGTTCCCCAACCTTTTTACACCTGCGGACCGGCAAAAAAAGGAAAAAAAATCGCGGACCACTAATAATGAAATAAAAATGGTTTTTATGTTATATTTTTTAAATTTTATATTGTTACAAATGGACATAATTATACTGTTTTCAGTTGACAATGCTCGCAATGAGCGGAACCGGTCCTGAACTTTTAAATAAAGTAGAATATTGTGTTTTGCCTTATAATGCCTTTCCACCGATTATTCACAGTAAACACCCTAAAAGTGAAAACAATTATGTATTGGTATATTTAGGTGGGGTTTTGCATCTGGGTTCACTATCGAAGAGCAAATATTTATGACCGTCGATTCTGAAAAAAACTAAACTTTACAAATTTGTGAGTCATATGTAACCGCACAAAAATGGCCAAAATACAAAATACGGAGCCGGATTATTGATGTCTTCTTATTTAAAAATAACTAAAAGTACAATTAAACGTGCAGGCGATAAAAAATCTTATATTCAATATTTTTGTATGGAGAATTTCTTGAAATTTGGCATAATATTTGCGGACCATCGGTTGGGGAACACTGATCTAGAGCTCATCCATATATAATGTTTAAAACTGTAACTAAATTTTCAGTGCCCGGATAGAGATAGCCGGATAGGGTATTCGTCGCATTGGACAAAAATCCAAAATCCCTCCAAGGATATTTAGGAGTAGGTACGATCCGTAGACAAGGTACTAGGTAGCCAATTGTTCTTCTTCCTTGCTCGACAATTAAAAATTTGATTCATCAACCGTGGAAAATGGATTTCGTATGCAGTCATAATTTTAAACAATGTATCCTTATTTTACCAAAAGATTGTGTGAATGGTCTCAATAGCTTATCCGTACTGTTTCACAAGAAATATTGCCAAAAATATACTATACGCATGGTTTTTTCATTAGGCTTAAAGTTGAACATAAAACGACAATTAGAACCAATATGTATTGTCAAGGTTGGGTTTTTATTGGCACCCGCTTCCACAACCACTTTTGTGAGGAAAACTGGCAGGATTTAAAAAAAAATGTGTAGCTAAATTAATTGTGTTTGAATTTTGTTATCAGGCAACCCGTAATATCAATTGTTTATTGTTTATTGTTAATGGTCTTAAATGGCAACATTGTTTTTCGATATCGAGGTGATTTTTGTTTTTTTCTTCCTTGCTCTTTGGGATACCATCCGCACCTGACGTGTGTTGGGAGACTTCCCAGTCTCTGGAGGATACTTCCAGAGACATTTAGTTGTAAATTCACTTGCAGTTATTTTTCTTTTGTGGTTTTGTGTTTTTTTCCGAGATGAAAGAAATAATATTTTTCCATTTCGACGAAAATTAAATTCCATTTTGTTCTCTGCGCAGAGTTTAACGTCATTTTTTTTATTTTACATTTATAAAATCGTGTGAGCAAGCTAGGTTTGTAATAGTTATTGTGTATTGTAATAATTCAAAATTTTGTTGTTAAATATTCTATGTAATAAGTTCGTGATTGCAAATTTTCTTAAATAAACGTTTTCGTGATAGTAGGGCGATGTTTTGATTTAATAACTACCTACATGTGGACTCCAAGTTTAGGCCAGCGGTATTTGTCGTAATGACTTTTATTAGTGGGGATTTATTCTTGGGGTTTAACATCGTGAACAATAGTAGAAATTTCAAACAATAAATGAAACTCGCTCCGAAAATAAATCACGAGTAATGTCAGTATCTATAAAACTGTTGTTATATTTTATTCAAAATAACGCCTTTTAACCAACGTTTCCTCTAATTTTTATATTGTGTGTGCGGACCATCAACTTATATGCGCAGTAAATTTTCAGCAAAGTAAAAAATGTGCACAAATATGTAGGTATTTATTCACTGACCTACTCACTGACGCTAGACGCGGAAGAAAAATGTAGAAGATTTGGTGAGATTAGTATAATTATTCAAGCAAAAATAAAATTTGGTGAAACAAACTTCTTTTTACAATATTTCTGTGTGCGGCCTGTGCGGGGATGGACAATTGTGTGCGGCTACATTTTGGGAGGTGTGCGCGCGCACACCTCCCAAAGTGTGGGACCTTACAAGTTATCTAACTAATCTTCAACAGTATTTTTATGTGACAACAAAATCCACTGTGCCAAATGCCAATGGAAAACAACCACTTCATATTTTCTCGAACCATTCAGTATCGTTTTGCCCAACACACCGACTGCATTGCCGCTATCTATCTTTCTATTGTAGAAAATCAACTATTACAGAATTATTCAACATGGTGTGGAATAACATTAACCCAATTCCGACTGTATTAAGTGTGCCTTTGTGCTAGCGGCGTCGCGTTATGTGTCGGATTATTTGAATTTTATTTCATCTATGTATTATCATTTTGAAAAATCTACGTGACACAATCTAGTAGCGTCTTTTATGCTAACTCTGAAATGCCGCCCACTCGTAAAATAATACACGAGCTTCACGTGCGGACAGAGACAATACAATACAACTTTTCCCCTCCGCAACGCTATTATGTATATTTCGAATTCTTATTTTGACAAATTAATCTTTTCGACATAGGTAATTTCAGCACGTGTACTCGACCACCATATTGTTATAATATTTCTTTTCTTTTGATGTCCTTGGGCGTTTTCTGGGGGTTTTGGTATGAAAAAAAACATCGTTACATCGTTGGGCTTGTAAATATTCGTAACTCTATTTTAAAAGTAAATTGAATATAGTTTTCATACCCAGGAATGCCGGCATAATCTATATTGTAATGAATGTATGAGCCCCTATGAAGTGAAGTAAGCCAAATAGTATTTTAGGAAGAAAAGAGTCGGATGCGTTATACTATTCTTCTTGTCTTAAAGCTGTGATGTGAGCTCAGTAAATACATCCTGCAATAGTGTTATCTGGCAGAAAAGTTTTGCCATTTTACTACTTGTCTCACTTCGCTTCACGACGGCTCATACAAGAGAATGAACAGAATTATCGCTACCTATTGATTTTGTTTGACGTTTTTAAGGCAATCATTCAATTTTCCAGCTTAAGCATTGCTATAATTTAAGATTTCGACTGAATGTGCTTGGTGGAATTTCAATATTATATTTGAATCGTTAAAACTATGTAAATTCTCACAGATTTTGTCACTAACGACCCGGGTTTCGTCTTTCAGCATTTTCAGCCGTTCAAGTTCACGGTTGAACTTGAAGTGACGCTTAGTAAATGAATGTTTCGTGTTTATATAAGAAATAAATGTATCATTGAGTTTAAAGCCATTGCTGGCGAAAAGCATAAGCTCAAAATTTTATATCGGTAAAACAGAAAGGACACTGAACACCAGAGTATTAGAACATGTGGCAGCCTTTAGATTGAAAAAAGACACGTCTACTTTTGCTAATCACTTAATTTCGGAAGGACACGTGTTCAATCAGGAACAAGGGATAAAAATGTTACACCCAAATACGGACAGTCATAAGCTCTTTTTCCAGGAAATTTTGGAAGTAAATAGAGCACAATTGCATAGCCTTCCGATTTTAAATGAAATATTAAACCTACCGGGATCTCCACTTCTATACCCTATATAAATATAATTATAAAACCTTTGCCGACAAACAAATAAATATAATTCTTGAAACTACTTACTACTCAAATCTGTGGGCTTTCCCATAAGCTTATCCTTTTCGCCAGCAATGGCTTTAAACTCAATGATACATTTATTTCTTATATAAACACGAACATTCATTTACTAAGCGTCAGTTCAATTTCATCCGTGCACTTGAACGCCTGAAGATGCCGAAAGGCGAAACCCTGGTCGTTAGTGACAAAATGTGTGAGAATGTACATAGTTTTAACGATTCAAATTTAAGCATTGCTGTCGATCTTCATGGGGAGAGTTCATGTCGCTGGAGCAGTGGCGGCCGGTCAATGTGGCATTAGATCAATGCACCCCTTGTATATGCAGGGGGTGGTTATATTTCATGAAATAATATTAAAACATAACATTTATAGCATCCACTCATTTTAAATTCTTCATGTATTTATTGTCTATAATAAATATTTTAGAAAAAATATGTTATTGAATTTAAAATAAGGGAATGGTATAAATGTTATTTCTGAATATTATTTGATGAAACATAGCTGCCCCTGCATATACAAGGTGTGCATTGATCAAATGCCACATTGACCGGCCGCTACTGCGCTGGAGGAAGTAATCCAACAAGTGTGTTGATGCTTTGAATTCTTCTGGAAAATATTAATTTTGAATGCAATTGTGTTTTTTTAAATATCAGCCCTGCGCACAACCAAAGCCACTGCTCAGCTGTTGGCAAGTAGGGCTTATTTTCGGAGAAACACGGTAACATCATTCTAGCCTGGAAGTAATAGGCACGGAATACACTTACTTTAAAAATGCATTACTGGTTTTTTTATATTTAAAGCCTGATTCAAGGGTGAAATCCAACCAATACATTTATTAATATTGCCCTGCAACTTCGAAGTATCAGATACAAATTATAATATCCAAAAAATCTTAATATGAGGAGCAAACATTCAAAAAGTGTTTTGACACACAAATACAAAGCTTGGAAAATGATGATTTAAGTGTTGCAAAAGTGACGGTTTGTATGAATGTGTAACTTTATGATTTCATTTTTATATGAAAAAAAAAACCTTTTTGAACACTAATTTTGATTTCCATTCATAGGTTTTATTATGGGCTATCAGAATTGATATAAAACGCCATTTTTCAAAATTTGTGACAAAACACTTTTTGAATGTTTGCTCCTCATATATCTTCAAAATATATCGGAGAATAAAATAAACTTAAACATATACTAAATTTGAATCGTTCAAACTATGTACATTCTCACAGATTTTGTCACTATCGACCCGGGTTTCGCCTTTCGGCATCTTCAGGCATTCAAGTGCACGGATGAACCTGAACTGACAGCTTGGCGAAGATTTTTGCATTTTTTTTTATTGTTTTTGATTATTTTAAGTAATAAATAATTATGAAAGAATACATTTTCAAAAGAATATTTAATTTTCACTAAAACGGGAATTGTAAAAAAAATACAACTCACTGCGTAAAAAAAATAATTAAAAAAGAATAAATTTAAAATGAAAATACAGTCTTATAATTATTATTTTAATAAGCGTATGATAAACGATGGTAATGAAATCGATCAATGCGAACCGGTGACATTAGCTATTGAGTGCTACAACTGGCTGCGCGAATTGGCTGCTCATTTATGTGGCTGCGGAAGCCTGCCTGTCTTGTGCGCGGCCAGCCTAAGAATGCTAAATTCGTCGGTTTAATCGAAACAGAACTCGTAGAAGTCGTCTATCCTTTTTAGTGAAATTATAATTTCACTTCCAATAAGCAACGAAGTGAAAGTGGGTCACATAAAATATAAATAATAAGTGCATTGATTTGATGCTAATATTGACATATTATTATCATCAAATCGGTGTCGTGAAGCCACTGGAATAGCTACCAGAATTAAACTATAGCAGTGGTCGGCAAAATTTTTGGGCTCACGGACCACTAAATTCAATAATTTTAGTTCAGCTGACAACTAACTGGACTTTTGTGTTAAATATTATATATTTAAATAAAAGTAATCAAATGCGTCTAAAAATGCACCAAATTCATAAAATAGTGTCAGATTTCTCTGCGGACCACCAAAATTTTCTCGCGGATCACACTTTGACGACCGCTGCTATTCATTTATAACAGTGGTTCCCAAACTTATTATGTTAATGGACCCCTTTCAAAGCAAAAACCTGACCATGGACCCCCAAGTAAATTAAAAAGTTTAATTCTATTGCCTTAAATGGTAATTTTTTTATTCGTGTCCGCTCCAATGTGGAGCTATATGGCATTTAAATAGAGGTATCTCAACAAAAGTTTTTTTGTAAGAACTGTTTGTTACTCAGTCACTCATCCACGTTTATGTGGAATATATCGACATCCGCAGCAATATTGTTAAACACTGTTAAAGCTCTCCCCAATGGTATCCCCATTGGCAGGTTGGTTCTACAACTTGGGAGAACAAACAATTCATGTCCACGATTTCTCAAAAAATAGTCAGGAACACTTAGCTTCACATTCTCATGAATTTGTGGAATTCTCATTTTGGCCTCGTATAAGTTGAAAGAAATATATGGTCAGATACATTTTCCTTCGAACGTTCCAACTATTAAAGTTTAGTCTGCCTAAGAGAAAGTTAGTTGGATAAAGCCATGGGTAATATCCATACACCTTCATATAGAGAAGTCTCGAAAATTTCTTCTGAATCTTCTCCATCATAAAGGTATATTTCGAGCCTCTTGGGGTCCAAACAATCGACCCAGTCTGCTTCGGACCAAACCGTTGTACATTAATCATTGTCTTGGGTAATTCTAGCCACGTCTTGCATTATCGTAGTGTAAAATTCTCCTTTTGTTATTAATTAAAACTCATCGTTTTTAAGCAACTCCGCCTTTATTCTTTCCAATTGGGCATAATCAGTGGTGTAGTGGGGCCAGGTCAGTCCAGGTCGGCGACCTGGCACCTGAAAATGAGGTTGGCGCCTTGTCACCTTTTTGACTTGTAACTTAATTTTCAAGTACATACACATATTAAAAAACGTTTTTTTATTGATTTTATTATTAAAACTTGGGCTTTTTTTAATTCCAGACGGATATTAAAAAAAAATAGGGAAGAAATCAATGACCGACCTGGTACCTATTTATTTACCACTTCACCACTGGGCATAATACATCTCAACAGTAACCGTCTGACCGTGTTTTAATAATTTGTATTTAATTATTTTTACAAAATCCCACCGAACACATAAAAAAACGTTTTTTAATGTAAATTTTAGCACAAGAGTGAGCACATGTTCCTGTTTCGACGACAACTATTGTTTTTTCTCTTAGAATTACTGTAAAGGACCCATTCCTCATCCCTAGTAATAATTCTTCTAGAAATTGATTTGTTTCGTGTCTGGACAAAAGAGATGAACATTTTGTTATGCGTTGCTTCAAGGCGCTTTGGAGAGAATTTGTGCGGCATCCAAATTCTGTGTCTATTTTTTTCCCTCGATACTTTTCAAATTATCTTGCACTGTTGTCGTGAGACAACCAATGTCTTGTCACGATTCCTTGATTGTTTTGCGAGGATTAGATTCCACCAATGAATTCAGATTGTCATCGTCGATTTTCAGAGTTCTTCCTGTTTTTGGTTTGTCATTCAATTCCCTATCACCAGTTTTTACATTTTTAAACCATCCAAAGTTTCAAGACGTCCCCATAAATAACGCAGATAGTCTGCGTAGCTTCTTTCGGTTCCAATCTTTGATCAAAGAAAAAAGCACAACATAACGCATGTATCTCTTTACTTTCTGGATTCTGCATTTTACTATTACAGTAAAAAAAAAACGACAAAGAGTACAAATGGTGCTTTACAACTTGTAAGCACAACGGCAACCGGGCAAGTTGATTTTAAAGTGACGCTCCAAAAAATCACTTTTTTTTTCGTTTTATCAATACTAATCAGGAATTCCACACTGAATCAAAGAGTGCATAAAATCGATTGAAACATGCACTTTTAGACAACCAAAAAACTCCGATGTTTAATAGTAAACGATTATAGTCTTCATCATTTTCCAAAAGAGTCGAGCAAACAAATAATCTCTCATTTACAATCATAATCTAGTAAGTTATGCAAGATTTTTGGCTAGTAAATGGTGTCGATGAATGACAAAATATACTGATAATACATGCGGTATAGCTTGTTTTAAGTATGCCAGAAAGCCTCGGCATCGTCATACCATTGCTGGAGCACCGTCAGTAGCAACGGAGAGGATATTACTAAAGGGCATAGTTGTTTCATCCAAAAATCTTTTTAATTCATACAAATCTTGTTACACCATTCTTATTAGTTTCTTTACATATGGCAAATAACAGTTCTTGGGAGAAAAAAAAGCCATTTTATCAATCTCTCTTCGTACTATAGTATTTTGGAGGCTTATTTTTCAAATAAGCAGCCCTTTTTTCAATGAAAGGCAATTTAACAGCTGACAGGTGATTTGTGCTCTGTTTGGTTTGCCATTTCACTATGAAAACGCTTGCAATTTGCGCAAATTTATTTTGAAAATAGTGGTTAAGCTTTTTTTTTATTTAGTTTCACATTTTTTTCAGCGATAAGGCTCATTTTTGGCTGACAACTTATTATAAGATGCCGTAACACTCACAAACAGTCAATTTTGGGAAACATTTTATGGCTGGTGGAATAAGTTTTCAAAAATTTGCCAGCCAAATTTTAGTCAACGGAGAGCGCTACAGATCCATGATTACTGATATGTATGGACCTGTGAATTGACCTCGTTTGAAATGATATTAATTTTTTTTTTCAAAAGAAGAAACATTTGTTGAATGCACTTCACATGACGTACAAATCAGAACTACACTGTTTTTTGTTTGGACGTTAGAAGACGTTCCTGTAAACCTGACTTAAGACAACTTCAATCGGCTTGATTGCACGGGGAATGATTACTATTAGTTATATTTTACTCAGGACGTAAAAATCGAGACAATTTGAGACATTTATGTGTTTGACAATAAATCCACGAGTCGACTGAAAAACAGAATTTCCCATACAGGGGCTCGAACCCGTGAGCACTGTGGTCGTAGTGCACTGTGTGTTAACCAATCGACCGCGATCCCGAAATTTGAATTAGTTTATATTATCTGTTGCTAGCTTATCTGACAGTTTGTACAGATTTACAGATAAATTATCTCCCAAAACAAAACTCTTGATTAGAAACGACTAAGCGCTCATCTTTGACTGCGTTTTAAGTATTACTTGCCGATCAGATAAAATTAACTTGTCTCTCAGTGTCATTGAATTGAAAAGTGTACACAAGGCAAACTTATAACTAATAAGTGGCTTGTTTGACCATAATGCAATGGTATATTTTTTTTGTCACCACGAACATTATCATTCGTTGTACTTAGATGCTTTTCAGTGTCAAAATATTGTATCATTATTAATACCAATTTACTGCATTCCGTTTGACAACATTCAGTTATTTAAATCAATTTTCTAAGAATTATTGATAAAATAATAACAGTTGCTGACGAATTGTAGGACTAATCCGAAAGTTTTAAATATAAACATGAGGCTTGTTTGGAGGTTTTATCCGCTTCCCTTGCGACTTCCCTTCAGCTCTCTCTTCCACCCTTGAAAGACATCTACACCATTCTCAGACCACGCCATTACTTATGTATTATCTATCGTAGAAGCAACTTCTTTAGCGAAGGCATTTGACTTTCTTTCTAAAAATAACGCAGAAAACATGTTTGTTTTCCTTTCGCCATGGTATCGTTTGTTACATCGTTTTTCTCTTATCTTCCGAGATCCGTTCAATTTCTCTTTATTACACAAAGCATATTTCCCTCGGGTGATATTCAATTTATTTTCTTTTTCGTAAATATGTTTTCATATTTTATCATTTGCTGTTCCGTAGCAGTTATTATCAGGATTACTTTGTTCGCTTAATTTTTTTTTTGAGGAAGCTAAAGCTAGGTACTCAATATGTTTGTTTGCAAATCAATAGCGCATCACGAGTTTTGATGTAGACGCCCCAAGTGTGTGCGTTTCAGCCCCATTCAAAAATTCGAACAAATTGTTTCAAAACATTTCCTGGAACACAAAATTTACGTGTTCACGCCATATTGTGATATATTTCACGTGACCCGAGATAGGTTCCCATGTTCACGGTCTGAGAGCGAGCGCATACAGAAAATGCGATGCGCGCGCAGCTATATACGAACTGTCAAAGTCATATTATTCTATTTCATCACTAGGATTCATATTTCATTATAACATTCCTACCTATTTATTGCGATAATATTTACGAAGGCAGCACTGATCATTATAAACGATGAGGCCCGACGCGATTTTGAGATTTATTTTCGACTTTGAAATGTCTCTTTACGACAGCGATTTCCAACCTGGGAGGCGTGGACTATTGCAAAGGGAGGCCCGAACAGTCCAAAATATTTATTTACCCTTTTAAACGTGTCTTTATTACTACATGAAATAACGAATGGGGAAGCGCGAAGATATTTTTTCTTCAAAGGGAGGCGCAGTAAGAAAAAGGTTGGAAACCACTGCCTTACGACAACAACTCGCGAGCTGAGTACTACAGGGTTCTAAGTGTCGACTTTTGACCAAACTGAAGTAAATTTCCAATAAGCCGTAGTTTTATGTGCGCGTCGCAAGATATATGTGGTTTCAACTTGATCGCCTGAAGATGCCGAAAAGCGAAACCCGGGTGGTTAGTGACAAAACTTGTGTGAATGTACATAGGTTGAATAATATCTTTTTTATTTTGATAATTTTATTCCTGTATTTTTTTCAATTATCTGATTTTGATCAATTATTTTTATTCTTCAGCACAATGGTGTTATTTTTTACCATTATGATGTTTTGTATTCTTCCAGTGCGGTATTATTACATATTACAATACTTAGTACTTAATGATATCAAACACAAATTACAAGAGAAAAAAAACTTCTTTTCCTATCTATTCTCCATTTTTTTTTTATATATTTTATCCAATAATAATGATCACATTAGATATCTTCCAGAGAATTCTTTTTATTTTAATATAAAAAGCGTAATTCTGTTTTTGGAATCACCTGTGCTTTCACACAAATTTCAGTAGAGCCTTGTAGCACTGGCGGTTTGTTTGAATTTCAGATGGACAAAGTTCTAATAGAAGTTTAGGTATTTCTAATTAACTATAAAGACATATTTTATGAATATTTATATCATGCCATTTCTATCATTGATATATACAATCAAAAAAAAAACTTGGAAACATTTACAATTTCCAAAATACAAGCATTCAAAAATTTCAAATGCCCATATCTTTTTTGGTGCAGCTGTCTACATAGAACCTTGTAGTAATCGGCTCGCGAACTGTCAAAATAAACGCCTTTGCCTAAGTTATATTACTCTTTAACTTATAGTATATTATCTACGGTAGGGATGGCAAACCTTTTTGGGTCCGCGTGCCAAAATTTCTCAAATATTATTTCTTGATTGTGTGGCGTGCCCAAGCAGCAGTTTTTTTTTAACAATATAGAAAAAATAAAACTTGATTTTTTAAACGATTATCGTTTATCATGGCAAACATATGAAAATTAATAAAACGGAATAAATTCACGGAATTAAAAATATTGTTTTTTTAAACTTGGAAATTGTTCGCGTGTCATCCAAATTCTCAAACGTGCCATCCCTGCCGTAGGTTCGCCATCCCTGGTCTACAGTGTATAAGCTGTCATCTTGGATGATAAAATAATTTTATTTACATTTTAGGAAGCTGTTAAGCATTAGTAATTAACCTAATTCGTATTCATGGATTAGATAAGGGCTGTCATCTAAGTGTCACGTCCCGATCATGTCAAGTCCGTTTTTCTTGGAGCTCCCTTATACCTGCTTTCATTCAACACACATCAGTCTTTTTACTTAACCACAAGAATTGTTTTTTTTCAAAATTAAAATGTTCATCTTATTAGCACATTTTAAATCACATTCACGATTACCGGGACATTTTCCAAAAAAGTCCCGGGACTCAAGACAGCAAAATACCCGACAAGTCCCGGGATGTCTCGACACAGAATTCATAATGTGTATGCCATCAGATCATTCTGGTACAAAAGCATCATTTTGCCAATCAATATGATAATAGACTAATCTAAATATATAAAAATGAATGTTTGTTTGTTTGTTACCTATGCGCTCTTATACCGCTCATCCGATTGCGATATTTTTTTTTGGGGAGTTGTTATGCAGACGCCAGAATAGGTTTATGAATCAGCGGTGAGCTCCCAATGCGTTAATTTGTTTGTTAGTCTTGTATGCGTTCCTATACCGTTTATCCAACTGCGATACAATTTTGGTGAGTTGTTGTGCGGACGCCTGCAAATGTATGTAAATCAACAGTGGGCTGCCAATACGTTAATTTGTTTGTTTTTTTTCGTATGCAATCCTATACCATTCATCGGAATGCGATAAAACTTTGGCGAGCCGTTGTGCGGACGCCCGCAAATGAATATGAATCAGCGGTGGGCTGCCAATACGTTAATTTGTTAGTTTTTCTCTTATGCGTTCCTGTTCCATACCGTTCATACGATTGCGATAAAACTTTGGTGAGTTGTTGTCCGGACACCAGCAAAGGTATCTGAATAAATACAGCCAGCGGTGGGCTTCCAATACGTTAATTTGTTTGTTTGTCCTCGGGCCTCATGGGTTCGTATTCCAATAGATTCATCGATTTCTGTTCTAAGGCATAGGTGTTTGTGATGTCTGAAAATACCCTCCTACCATTCCAATTCTATATATCTTCAATCCGATATAACTTCGTGTAGCAAGAGTGGTAAGCCAACCGATAGTCCTGTCCTTCCTTATCCTTTATATCCCTACTACTCTTTTCGAAGAGTTCTCGCAGAAAAAAATCTGTTGAGATACCTCTATTAGGAGGCCATATGCTCCACGTTGGGAGCGGACCTGGATTAATACGTATACAGTATATAATACATGGTAGCTGTTGTGCTACGTCGTAGCATCACTCTGTCAATGAGACCTGCATCGTGGTATGAGCGATGATATTTTTATTATGTTAGATAAATTCGATAAATTTTTAACACACCTGAAAAATACGGTAACCGGATAAAACAGAACATCACAAAACGTAGAATATATCTTTAGACAACAGTAGTATTGATATGTTTTACAACCAATTAGTAAACTCTATGTCGTATTAGATACAATAATTAAAACAACAATCTTGCATATCAATAACACTTTCAAACTGAAATTGTCGTAAATACACTTATATTCGACGATTTTAATAGTCGCCATTGACTGATAAAGTAAAGCGCACGTTATTACACACTGTTCTGAAATTATTACCTGTTAATCTATAATATGTTTCCAATGAATAGTTAAGAAGAGTCAAGCGTCTTATGTTGGACAGACAGGTAGAAACTTTAATATTAGAACTAAAGAACATATAAGATGTCTAAAGAGTAACAATTTTTCTGAGTTTGCCAATCATTTAATAGAAAATAATCATAATTTTAATCAGATTTGTAATTTAGAAACACTCCACCGAGTAAATAAAAAGGGTTTAAAGATGAATAGTTTAGAATTTTTAGAAATTAATAAAACTCTTAACAATTAATAGCACAGGTGGTTCCCCATTACTTAAATTGTTTCCAATTAATAGAGTAATCACCAACCTAGCTGATTGATTGCAGCTCATTAGCTTAATAGTTTGTAATGTTTAACGTCATTAGTAGTATGATTAAATTTGTTTGCTCTGTTTCGATTTTATAATCCCCTCTTTGCTTCCCTTAAAAAGGAAAAATCCCAATCTGATTGATTGCAACTCATTAGTATCATTATTTGTTTGCTTTATTTCGATTCTACACCCCCCTCCTTGCTCCTCCTAAAAGGAAAAAAAACCATTTTGTAATTTCATAATTTTAAAATGTTAGAATCAATCTTGCTTCATTACTTAAGCACTCTGCGATAGTTAGTCTGAAGATGCCTCTGAAAGAGGCGAAACACGTGTCACAGTTAGTAACACAATACGTGGAATAATCAAAGTTAATTTAAATTTTCTATTAGGTATCATTCAACTAAAAATTGATTGTGATCTGAATTGTCTATGTACTTTGTTCTTATGTTCTGTTTTATCATGATCTGTTTATTCATGGAACCGAAAAATACATCCGTTGGTGAAAAGTTATTTTTAGATTAGAATAGAATAGGGTAATATAGTCTGTCTAGTATTTATTAAAATTTAAGCAAAAAAAAAAGCTTTGACATTACAACTTGTGGCCTCCTAATGCAAAGGTGACTAAATATTTAAAAAATAGACGAACATATTAGTTAAGTATAAACGATTATAGATTAGTATGTTTTGTTATCCACTAAACAAACAGCAATATTTTCATTTGATTTTGCTCTTTTTCTTTTGATAATTCTTTTTTTTTCAAAACTTATACGTAGTTGTAGCCAATACTAACTGTTTCCATTAAACTACGACACTTAGTATACAAGTTTTACGTTTACTTTTCCAAGTTCTCATAGGTAATATCGATTCCTGAAAAAGTGCTAACATGTAAACAGTCACTTTTTTATTGAAAGACCACAATTAACCGTGCCAGTATGTTGCATCTGCCGGTGTAAATGGATCGATAAACGTGTGCAAAACACGGATACAATGTTGCAATATCACGTTGATGTCAAGTCTATTTATATTTTGGTTCAATGATAAATTTATCATTTTTTAGTCAACGTATGCATGCCATTTTATCTTCGTTAGTTTTGATTAAATATAAAACACTATATAACAAGCAAAATTTCTGTTGGAATGGACAATTTATCAATATATCAATAACCTAATAATTCTTCTCTTTCATGCCTGCACTGCCAAATAAATTAGTATTTTTTTTAGTTCACTGTTAGTGCTAATCCTCAAAACCTAATAATTATTACGCGATTTTTTTCCCTCTATGCAGTTAGTTAGTTTTCCATTTTTTTTTATTTGTTTGTTGCATTTACTTAAAATTATACCCACCGGTATCCGGGCCCGCTGTTGTCAGTTCGCTGAGAAATATTTAAGAACGGGCGTCATCTGATTCTATGACGCTATAAATGGGGTGATGTTAAATTCAAGTACACCTCGGGGCGGGTTGGAACCCCGAGAAACCGGCCGGGTTCAACGCCCCTCAATATGCATTGTAGGGTGGGTAACTACGGTAGGTTGCACGAAAACGAAACTTTACCCCCTCACCTGGCGCTTGAATTGTCAGGGGTACGGAATTGAAGATGGACTTTCCATATTTTCTCACAACAATTACGGGGGAAGCGTTGTACGCCTCAGTTTCCCGTATTTTTACGCTTACGTGATAAATAAACCTAATTGAAAAGATTTTCGTTTTATTTAAAGCTTTATTTGCTAATCTCACGTTTTTTTTTATTAAAATATTTTTGTTGATAATATTGACATTTCAGCAAAAGATCTTTCAATTAAAACTTTTTAATTCAGTGATTTAACCTCTCGCCAGACAGCGCAATGAGAACTAATATACAATAAGAAGTTTTGAATTTTCGTGTTACTGCATGTTTCGTGTTACAGAATTGAATAAAAACTTTTCAGGTGTGCGGGCTTTTCAATGATAATATATTAATCGATAGAAACGTCAGCTAATGAAAATGAGAGAGCAAACGCTTCTGTACCATTCATCTACAGCATATTTTCTCAACTTTGTTAGGCTTGTGGCCCCCTTGGGAGTCTATCTGGATATTTTTCCGTACCCCCCTACCCAATAGTAATAAGTTTCTTAGGATTCGGGGAAAATGAAAAAAATAGTAAAAATGATCGTTTAATTAAAAAAACTAGGGTACTTAACGTTGTGCCCCTCACCACCCACTACAGCGTCACACTCTTCTGACATGGTGTATTACACAGGCTAGCAATGTTATTCGTGCTCATTTTTTTGCCAGGGATGTGGCGAGGAAAAATTTATTTAATACATTGTTTATCTCTGGACGTTCCCAGACAAGTATTTTGAACCATGTTGCCGCATTTACATTATGGGCTATTTACTAACCGGTCAAGCGATCATAACCAGTTATGACTTGATTTGTCTGAAAATTAAGAGTCGGAACTTTGGGCCATCTCTATTCGCAGATTTTTATATTCGGGAAAAAATATAAATTTGCCTGCCCTTAAAAAAAATCCCTTGATTCTACCAAATTTGAATAACAGCGTCCATAGCCATACAACGCGCCACAGTTATACGGGCCTTGGTATAATGTAAAGTTCTGGCCGAAGAGAAGGCGGTGAAAGAATTCCCCTAAACTGGAATTCGACACCGTAATGCAGAATTACTGTTACGAATCTAACTTGAATGTGCAGGTCTAACATAAATATACCAGCAATGATCGGTTAGGGCTATCAACACACTGTGTTGTCATCTTAGAAGGATTTCTCGTATGAAAAGAAGGTCAAATTGGTAGCAGCAACTCCCGTACATTACGTCTTAGGCCCCAAATACTTACTACTGCTAAGCGAGAGGCTTAATAGAAAGCAGTAAGTGCTTACTTACTGATGTTTCGACATGATATGCAAAAGAAAGTCTGTCGCCCAAAAGTGAGCCACTTTTTTCCGTTACTGATGCCACCCTAGAGGAAGATAAATAATAAGTATTCGAAGAGTGAGGGCCCAGGTAATCTTCAATGGAATGTTTTTTTTATTTACCATGTTTTTCAGGAGATCGAGTAATTATTTTAATTGTTGTCACTTGATTTGAAAGATTAATAGTTTGTTTGGTAAATTTAAAATAAAAACTAGATTTAAAATTAAGTAGGTAGAGGTAGAGTTTAAATGTATTTCTAACTTAAACTATTTTTATAAAAAATAAATATCGAATATTCAGTCGTTTTTCAGATTCCAAAAATATCAACAAAATTGTGATATTCTTTATTAAATTGCCAATTTGGGGGTTATTCAATGTATATATATATATATATTATTAATATATTTTTTAATTGGGAAACACATAATACATTGACTAGACGGGAAACAATTTTTAATATTATAACTACGGTCACTACGAATCGGAGTACGATTTTGAATCACTTATAAAGACAATCGCTAATGGAAGAAGATAAACCCATTTGAATATTAACGCCGAATATCAGTCACTGACAAAAAACTATTGATTTTTCTTGTGTCTACATATTTTTGTAAAATAAGATTTTTCAATCATGCCTGCAATTTAACCAAATAAAAATAAAATATACTTCAAGAACCTTAAAATCGATGTAATTAACTAAAATACATTAATTCATTTGCTATTATTAAATTTTACTCTACTATTTTACTTCAATTGATTCAGCGGTAACATTTTGACGATACAATTGAAAACTTTGTTATCCCAATGGTCTTGTAAAAGGAACCAACAGTTTTGCTAAAAAATCATCAGTCTCTTAATTAATTGCGCATGCCAATTACAGTGGAACCCCGATCTACCGTTCTCGCATTGTTCGTGTTCCCGCATGTATCGTTTATTTTTCATAGTCCCGGCCAAACACCCTTAAGAACAATGTAAAATAATCCCTCATTAATCGTTCCCCGATTTACCGTTTTCCTCGATCTATCGTTTAAATATTTTGGTCCTGTCACAAATATTATCTCGATTGACCGTTTTCGTTGAATATATCTCATAAATAGTCTTGCCTCGCATCTCGTTTTGCGTTTTTTCAGTGGAACCCCGATTTTCCGTTCTCGCTATTTTCGTTTTTTTGCCTAAAATGCCTAAATGAAGAAAACTAGAACTCTAACTGAGAAACTGAAAACAATTTAAGACGTTGAAAAAATCTAGCCAAAAAAAGTTATCTTAGAAAAGGACGCGAGTTTGAAGGGTGTCTGTCAAATTGTATGTACCAAATTACAAATAGGCAACTTAGTATGTATTAAACAATTAAAGAATAAATTTATACATTCTTTAATTAGAAAAGTGTAATAAATAAATAAGTTATTTAAAAAATTAACACTTTTTGGTATTATTTGAAAATTTCCCGCATTATCGGTTTCCCGCATTATTCGTTGATTTATTACGGTCCCTTGGGAAACGTAGAATCGGGGTTTCATTGTATATGTGTTTCATTAAGAACGTATTTTCGTACTTTGTGAAAATTCTCCCATTCAACCTAACATAAACCAATAATGCTGAACTATTAGCTTTCACTTTATTTTGCCATGTTTTCCCTCCAACGCTAAGTCAATTCGGGTGTGCAATATTTCGTCGCTAATAGACGCTTTGTGCCTATTATTAGTTCACTTCATGCGGTTTTCCTTTTCTTCCCGGTGCCCCTGTCCGGATAAAATATACCGACTTCGGCATACTCTGATGAAACATTACTCCCTTAACTGAAATGCCTCACATATACATACATTCAAACGCAAACCTAACCAGTGGCTGTCAACCCGTGATTATACCTAACTTATTATTTTCATTTAACCGAGTGGTCAACGTCAAAGAGTGGACTGAGGCGCTCACGGGTCCGAATATCAGTACCGACACTTTCAAAAATTGCAATACATTTATAGATCTGTGCTAGTTGGCATGAATATATGTGATGCATAAATTAACTCCAACTCATCAGATCTTAACCACTACAACCTCTTCTGTCCAAGCATCTATATATTAATAGTCGATAATGTCCGTCCGTCTGTATGATTGTCCCCGATTTCCAATTTTTCTAAAAAATATATTATTTACAATTTAAATACTGCAGTGGTGTCGATATATGTCCCGAGGTATATTTCTTTTTCTACGAAATATATTTGTCAGCAAACTTAAGCATTTCAAGTATTCTAAAAACTATATTATTTACAATTTAAATACTACAGGGGTGTCGATATATGTCCCGAGATCTATTTCTTCTTCTAAGAAATATATTAGTTACATCTCTGACATGAACTGACAGTTCGAGTTCATCCGTGCACTTGAATGTTTGAAGATAACGAAAGTCGAAACCCGTGTGAATGTACATAATTTGAACGATTCAAATTTAACTTCTTTATTTTCTTTACATTTTTTGCCTGAAACTTATATGCCGTGTAAAAAAGGATCGAGATGAAAATGCGTTTATTGTTAGAAATTTAAAGTGAGTAAGAAAAGTAATAAGACAAATAACCAATATTATTTATTGTATGCAACGTTTTGCGCGGCGATCTCTGAAACACACAAGTATTCGAAAAGGAAAATCGGTACTTTTTTCGGGATTTTTTTTGTATGTTATCAGTTGATGCATTTTCTAGGTGATAATCGTTAATGTCGATTAACCACTTCGAAACTAAGTAATGTTGATATAAAGAGCTCAAATTGTAAATATTTTTACCATGTGACGTTCAGCTATATTTCAATTCATAATGTGTGTGTGACCATATAGTCACACGCTCGACCTTACCATTGTCCTTCCACAATATTAAACATGGTCCATAAGGACGACCGTATGGTCACGCGGCCTTCTATACAACGGCTTTTTGATTTTTTGAAAAAATATTTTTTCTAGAATAGTTATTTGTGAATTCAATATGGCTCAATTTTTTTTTTATTGAAAACAACTAGAAGTTTATGCACGCCACTGGCTCTCTGTTCGTTTTTTTATCGGTGTATTTTATTTTAATATAATAAAGAGGAATGCTTTACTTAACTGAGATTTTTTGAAAACCCTATTAAACTAGATTTTATCAATTACATGGGTGTTTGTAAATAAGTCACTCAATGATTTGTTATGGGTGTCGCTGTGGACCGTTACACTCACCCTTAACCCTTACTTATGTGCCTTTTCTCGTATCACGTCCGTGGGCGAAGGTGCATGCGAGTGCAAGTGTGTTTAGCGACTCGGCAACGTTATGGCATATGGAGGTGGATTTTCCTAAATCATGCACCCAGGGACGAAACATAGACGAAGCGGAGGGAATCGAAAATCTTTTTTCACTTAATCTGCGTAAGTTATGCTTTTGACAGAACTTGGATTGAAATAAATAGTAAATAATTCAGATAAGATTAAATTTGATAACTATTTTATGCCACTGATTGCGGCATTTGCTTAGCCTAAATCAGACGTGGGGAACCTTTACTTCTCTAAAGGCCGCATTCATTTTTCTGATTCGACATAAAGCCGCAATAAACATTGAATAGGACGGGATCGATTAATTTTCAATCCCTTACCCTACTTTTTCCCCAGATTATCTCCAGACATCGTTTTTTTTAGCTCACCGAGGAATTTGGAATCCTCAATTCGCTATACTACCTCGTTTTCCGAATTTACATAAATGTACAGAATTGACCAGAAGGCCGCAGGTTCCCCACGTCTGGCCTAAATTATGACAAAAATATTTTATCAATTATTACGCGTATCATTATTATTTATAAATAATTGTATGTACATATGTATATAACTTCTTATTTTTTTATGTAGTTAGGATCGGTAACTGTTTTTAAATGTACTTATATAAATATCAATTATTATAATAATGTGGCCAGTCTTGCCATTTACTTTCATAAGTTAGCTTTAATTTCTTTTCATCAAAAGGTAAGTATTGCAGGCATCTAAAATCTGTCACCACAGGATCTTCTGCTCTCTTTCCTAATCTTAACGACGGAAGATTTTTCGTAATGAATCGTATTTAAAAAAAAAACAAAGTAAAGGGTTTTAATTTTAAATGGTTGCTTTGGCCTAGCCATTTTTTTACAGGCAATGTAATCAGATGGGGCAAATATCGGTGGCTTGAAATAATTCTATATCATCTGCTCCACAGTCACTGAAAGTCATTTGTGCTAGTAAATTTTGTGGGAGAGCCTCACATAGGAGTAATTGTGATGCATGATTTTGGATGCTCTCACTTAGGATTAATAAAAAATCGATTTCATTTTGTGACAGTTACGTCTTTTCATACTAGCTATAATACATACGGTAGAGAAAAAAAATGCCCATCTCGTGGTATCGATAACTCATTTTCGTCAAAAACCTCACATATGAGGTATTTAGAATGCATGCGCGATTTGCATATATGTTAATGGCTAATTGAAGTTTCACTTTATTATTTATTACGATATCACTTAACTCTCATTAACAAATTCTCATGAAGAAAATGTGTTTAAATATCTTTGTATTACAATTATTATATTTTGAATTAAATGATGTCTGTATATTTATTTGCAGAAACACGTGAAACCGGTAGTGTTCATTTTATAAATTTTTGGTATTACATACTTCAAAGAAATTGTGCTTCATTTTTTTGTAAATATAATGTTCATAATCACCAAGAATTGACAGATAGCACATTAAAAGTGTCAATTTTTTTTTTATACTGTCATTAATTATTAATGTCGTACATTAGGAAAATTGTTAATTCACATAAGCTGCGTTAAAGCATAAGCACTTTTAATAATAATATATAACGTCCAGCACAAATGAAAAGTTATCTTTATACTTTCGATGAATTCGGCGGTAACTTTGTGGAAGTTCAGTTTATATTGAAAAGTTATCTATGTCACTCGTCTTCTAACGAAGCTTTCTCAGTGTTGACCAATAGATATCTGCTGAGCTTTTAAGAGCCTCAAGTACGTTAGGTAACACACTCGCATCACGGAAACGCCGGCCAGCGGGGCGCTTCTAGTTTCTCTCCATCAACGATTCCACATTTTAATAATGTACATATATATACATGTATGAAACAGTCCCATTCGTCTCAATAATCAATTTCGGTTTATTGTATGGAAAACTTATTTTTATTGTATTGAATCTGTAATATTTTCATTTTCGTGATAATAAATTATATCTTTTGAAAAGCTTGTCACTGTTGTAATTGGATGCTACGGTTTTTATTGGTCAATCTAGTCAATCGACAATGTTATACCTTGATACACAATTGTATGTATTGTCTGTCTACTTGTTACAATTCTGGCACTCGTTATAGGTATATTATATTCACAATGTATGCACCCGCCTCCTTTGACAGTATCAAGTTTCCAGGTGCAGTAAACGATATTAAATTTATTTGTCGCTGCAGTTCAACTTGTCTTTTATTTTTGTCGCCTCAACCACGCACGCGGGTGCCAAAATTCCAATTTAATAACACCAACCTACTTTGTAGAAGCATTTTGCGACCAACAGGCAAATTCACAAATATTGAACAGTACATACAATTCTAATTGATTCCTATAATTACTATATGGTCAAAATTAATTTTTGTTCAAAAAGTAAAATATTACTGTATTTATTTTCAATATGATTGGGATATGTTGGATATAAATAAGTGTAAGAATAATATAAAATAACTTAGATTATTCCACGTATTTTGTAACAAACTGTGACACGTGCTCCGCCTCTTTCAGAGGCATCCTCAGACAACTACTTTCGCAAATGCTTGCTTAAGTACGAAGCAAGCATTTGCGAAAGTAGTTGTATGAGGGCGCCTCTGAAAAAGGCGAAACACGTGTCACATTTTGTTACACAATACGTGGAATAATTTAAGTTATTTTATTTTATATTAAAATAAACTTCCACAAAGTTACCGCCGAATCCATCGAAAGTATTAAGTGTAAGAATGTTTTAGCATATTTTATTCTGCCTAATATGTTTTGAATATAAAATTTAATTTGATAAGCTATTCAATTTGCTGTTACAACATGTGAGATGTGTTTCGCCACTTTGAGAAGCATCATCGGACGTCTCAAATTTTGTGGAATAACAAAGTGATCAAATTTAATTTTATATTAAAAATGAATCCCATAAAGTTGCCGCCGAATACATCTAAAATAATATATTGTCGTTTACTATCTACTGTAAATTCACACAAAGAATATTTTTTACGTGAATAGAACACTACTCTTGTGCAGTGCTTCCCAACCATTTTCATGCCACTGACCCCTGAATCTCAAAAATAATCTGCGGACCCCCGATTTTTTTTTATTTTACATGTTCATATTTACATTACTCGTAATTTATTTTTGAACGAGTTTCATTTATTGTTAGAAATTTCTACTATTGTTCACGATGCTAAACCCCAAGAATAAATCCCCACTAATAAAAGTCATTACGACAAATACCGCTGGCCTAAACTCGGAGTCCACAGGTAGGTAGATATTAAATCTAACATCGCTCTCCTAACACGAAAACGTTTATTTAAGAACTGCAATCACAGAATTGTTTTACATAGAATATTTAACAAACAAAATTTTGAATTATTACAATACACAATAACTATTATAAACCTAGCTTGCTCACACAATTTTATAAATTTAAATTTAAAAAAAAATGACGTTAAACTCTGCGCAGAGAACAAAATGGAATTTAATTTTCGTCGAAATGGAAAAATATTATTTCTTTCATCTCGAAAAAAACAAAACCACAAAAAAAAAGAACTGCAAGTGAATTTACAACTAAAGGTACCGGGAAGTAATCCCCACACACGAATGTGTACGGTTCGTGTCCCCAAGAGCAAGAAAGAAAAAAACAAAAATCACATCGGTATCGAAAAACAATGTTGCAATTTAAGGCCATTAACAATAAAAAATTGATATCACGGGTTACCTGATAACAAAATTCAAACACAATTAATTTAGCTACACCTTTTTTTTAAAAATCCTGCCAGTTTTCCTCACAAAAGTGCTAGTAGAAGCGGGTGCCAATAACCCCTCCGTGTCAATATATTATCACAAAGAATGAAAATTTTCGCGGACCCCCTCGAAAAACCTGCGAACCCCAGGTTGGGAAGCACTGCTCTTGTGGACACTCACACCTTTTGCAACAGTGCTTTCTCTGTTGAGCGCGTTCATTAAAATATTGCGGAGCTCATTATATCACCTTAAAGTCGTCCACATCTGAAAGCATTATTTTTCTGTTGTTTCGCTGTATGTTGGTAGTGATCATTTAATTTTAATTCATATGTTCTTATACTTACCATTATAAGCGCGTGATCGTATCTCAGGCGAGTTTTTCTCGAGTTCGGCGAACTCGAATGATTCTCCGATTCTGGGTCCAAGTTGGGTGTTTCTCTTCGTAGGGGTCTAAGTATTATTGCTGATGAGATCACACCGCGTCTGCTGCTTTCGTATTTTATTCCTTCTCTAGATGCGCCATTTGGAGCTTATTTGGCCACATTTGAATAATCATATTCAAAATTTGTTGATTTGTAATAGGATCTGCTAGAATAGACTCGAAAAACAAAACTGTGAACAATTCATTTACGGCATTGATTAATAAGTAGATTTTAGTTAGACTCGACTCGTTTAGTCTATATTTGATAATCTAATTTAACATGTATTTGAATCGTTAAAATTTTGTACACTCATTATCTTATCAGTTGACAATGCTCGCAATGAGCGAAATCGGTCTTGACCTTTCAAATAAAGTGGGGGGAAAAAAGTACAAAGGAATATTGTGTTTTTATTAATAGTCCATAGTGTTGACATTGCATGCTTGGCTGACTTAAGAGATCTGACGGAATACATACATAGAAGTTAAAATGAAATTATCGGGGTCGTTTTCTATTTTAAATATGGAGTCGGAGTCGTCTTTTTTTACACAACTCCACAGCCCAGCTTTAAATCTACGCTCAAAATACGCAGACTTATGAGACGACCTGTCTCGTTACATACATAGATATATTATTTATAAATTCATAAATTTCACCTTTATTTCGTTGTCACTATTATCGGTGCACCTATTCACCATGAGCTATGATTTATTTATTGATACAGGTGTTTTTTGGTTTTCCATTTACTGATATTTATTAACGACACGCTATCTATCCAAGTTCGATAGTGAACTCTTATCTTCAACAAGTTTAGTTATTTTTAGAGATAATTTTATCATACGCTTTGTCTGTACATCACCTCAGTGATATATGGCTATTCATACGGTGAATGAAGTGTTTTAATGTTTCAATTTCTCAATATCTATTTATTACAAAGTTGTTGTGATTGCGAGATCCAGATATCTCTCGGTTCATTATGTTCGATGTGTTTCTGACCAACACCACTTCAGATGTGTGTAATTGTTCTGGGTTTTATGCGAGCTCATTTTTGGTTTTACAATTTTTGTATATTCCCAGTGAGAACTTCAATCCTAGTTCTGATGATTTATTCACAACTGAATACGACCACGAGAATGTCGTTAGTATCAAATGTTTTTCTTATTTTGCTATCACATAACATTACTCTGTACTTATGTATACTATTCCTACAGATCAAAATATAAAAAGATTGTTTTTTTTTTAAGATTTCGACTGAAGGTGCTTGGTGAAATTTCAATATTAAATTTGAATCGTTTAAATTTAAAAAGATTGTTTTTGGCTATGAATCAATTTTTTAAACTCTTTGAGTGGTGAGCTATTTTTTTTATTAGGCTTTAACGAAAACTGTGATTATTTATACCACGGGTTCCCAACCTGAGGTTCGCGAAGGGTTTTCTGGGGGGTCGCCAATTTTTTCGATTTTAGATTGAGCAACGAAATAACGAAAAAGTGTAGCAAATCGAGGTTTTCAAATTCCTCGGGGGGGGGGGGGTCGCCTAGTCACATGGCTTTTATAAAAAGAGGTCGCCACCCGAAAAAGGTTGGGAACCTATGATTTATACTATTACCTACTCTAACTACAAATAAAAATACAAAAACTTTTTTTGTTATGTATCGATTTTACTAATTCTTTGATTAGGGAGTTTTTTTTTATTGTTTTAGGCTTTAACGTAAGCATTGATCATTTATACTTTTGCCGACTATATAATAACATTTTTTTTATGGATCGATCGTTTGGGTAGGGAGATGTTTTTATATGAAATTAGGTTTTTCATGTAGATATAAATGGCGCCTCAATAATGGCTTGTGGATTTTCTTTTTTGACCAAATGTGCCAATCGGTGAATCTTTTTTTCAGAAATTGTGATTTTGAATTAAAATTTTAGAAAGAAAAATTAGAACCACGATTTTCAAAGTAAATTGGCACAATTTTCAAACACGGTTCTGGCACAAGTCAGTTCTGGAATATTCATGATTAAGTGGCAAACCAAATTGAGCACAAATTAGCTTTCAGCTGTCACTGGAAAAGGTTTGCTTGTTCGAAAAATAAACCTCTAAAAACACCCTTTTTATATTGATATTATTATTTTTAATCAATCTGAAAATTGATAGTGGCCGATCTGATAAAAATGTTGCGCATCACTGATCTAATATCATAAAAATAAATAGTATTGAATTGTCAAATATGAATTTCGATGATGTTATTAATATTGATACGATATTTTGAATACTTTAAAATTTCGCAATACTTCCCTGCATTCGCCGAGCGGCAACAGCCGAATATGAACCGAGCGACGAGTGCAAACTGCGTATGTGTCGCGAATTTCAATTACAGACCTAGTATAGCAGTGCTTCCCAACCTTTTTCATGCCACGGACCCCTAAATCTTAAAACAATAATCTGCGGACCCCCGATATTTTTTTCATACTTTATCACAAAGAATGTTGAAAGAATGAAAATTTTCGCAAGCCCCCGTGAAAAACCTGCGGACCCCAGGTTGGGAAGCACTGTAGTAGAGGACTGCAATTGAATTGGCGATAGTAGGTTTTCCAATCCCGTTCAATGTTGTCATCCCAAAATCCCATGATCGCGATCGTACCAATCCCGGGATTTCGGGATTGCTGGATTTTAGATTTGGAAGAGCTAAAAATCATGCTGACGTTTTAGGCAAATTCCTGGGCTTAGAGATTTTGAAATTATCGGAAGAGCTAAAAAAAAACGAAGAGCTAAAAAAAACGCTCACATTTTGGGCAAATCGGCAAATTCCTGGGTTTTTGAATGGTTTTGAAAAATACCATGACACCAAAAGTTTCTCAATTTATACAGGATTTCATGTTGAATGCCCAATCCCGGGTCACAAAAAGGCTCCGGGATTGGATACCCTAGTCCAGGGGTCACCAAACTTTTTGAGAAGCGGGCCGGATTGAATTTTTTAAAAACTAAGGGGGCTGGACGACAAATAAATTCTTATTGGAACCCAATCAAAATATTATTTCATTTTACGTAATAATTATAATGTAAACAAATGTTTGCCCTTCTTAGAATTTCAATAAATGAGAATATTCGGGAATTTTTTGAATAAACGAACATCTGGTCGTCTGGCCTCCAATTTCTATCTAACTTACTTCACTTTGAGCCCCCTACCAGATAGTTGTATGACAATTGATGATTTGAAATAAATAGTTGTCGTGAATTCACAACTAAATCATGAAAAAATATATTTCTTATATGAATAATTTCTATGCAAAAATCCAAAACTTTTCGCGGGCCGGATGAAAATCTTCGGCGGGCCGTAGTTAAGTGACCGCTGCCCTAGTCATAAGTCAGCCATGCGGAAATATTATTCGTAACGAAAAGTTAATAGCCCAAATAATCGGTTCCACTTTGATATGAATATCGTTTAAAACGATATGAGCTGTCAATATAAAATAAAATAAATTAGATTATTCCACGTATTTTGTAACAAACTGTGACACGTGTTCCGCCTCTTTCAGATGCATCCTCAGACAGCTACTTTCGCAAATGCTTGCTTAAGTACGAATGATTTTAATTTTACTATTCTGATATACTATAATAAAAATCAAATAAAAATGGGAAAAAATAAATTATTATTTAGTAAAGAAATACCCCATCGAGTAAATTAAAAAATATTTAAATATATTTTCTAACGGCTTAACGGCGAAAGCCGAAATAGCTATCAACGCATAAAAAATATTAAAAACTGTAGAACTAAAATACGTTGATATTTTTACCCTATTATAATGGAGTTCTACCAAGTAAATGCCAAATCAATAAATAAAAAGAAAATAAATGTTTTAAATCAATCATTCAAAAATAAAATCCATACATTTTAGAAGCAAGTCAAATGGAATTCATCATTTGCATTTTTTTTTAAATAATAGGTCATCAGTATTAACTAACCTTTGGATTTTCATTTTGGCGCATTTTCATCTAAAGTTCTCATTGAAATGTGTCATTTTATAGATTGCAATATCCTGACTTATTCCTACTAATTCCCTTATTTAGAATATTGATTATAAATCAAGGTAAAAATAATATTCATAACTATCTATCCACCGATTTCATAAAACAAGAAAATTATATTCATTTCTTCTATTAGATCTCAATTGTCACGGTGGGAATTGTTTCATTATATTTTGTTCAATAGTTTTTCAATGTTTTTATTTCTTTGTCTTGGTCAATTAATTGAATATCTGTGAAACTGATCTAAAATTTTAATTCTCTTTTTGTTCCAGGGTGGCTATCCTGCCAAGTTAAAGAAAGTCCTAATCGTTACAGCTCCGTTGTGGTTCAAAGCTCCCTTCAAAATCCTTAGACTCTTCGTAAGAGAAAAGCTTCGCGAGAGAGTTTTCACGGTGAGTGTGCCTCAGCTGCCGCTACACCTTCCCAGAAAGGCGCTCCCTGATAGACTAGGAGGACCACTCCATATCGACCATGCCAACTGGTAAATAATGACTGTATTTTAGTAAATTTTATTCTTTCTTATTGAATATCAGAATTTTTCCCATACCTACACGGTACCCAGATTTTTTACTTTTGAAGGGCAACAAAAATATGATGACATTGAGAATGATTTTTCAGGGTTCCACACTTTTTCTATCATTTTTAATCAGAGCTTCGAACTGGAACGGAACCGAAAACTGGAACTGAACCGAAAAAAATATTGGTTCACGCTAGTATTTTGGGAAAATCGGTAAATCACCATAGGATTTTGAGATTTTCAAATTCCCCGGTGAGCTAAAAAAAAAACGAGTCACGGAGATATTTTGGGTAAATCAATAAATTCCTGGGCTTTTGGATTCGAGCTGAACTGAAAACCGTTATTTTAAACCGTTAGAACCGGAACGAAAAAAAATAGTTGTTTGAAGCCCTGTTTTTCATATTTGCATTTTTTTTAGCCAGTAGTAGTATTTTGTATCCTTAGAGTAGGTAGTGAGTTATTTTAGATGAAATAAAGTTTCTTGAATATTTATAATATTTCGCAAAAAAGTATGTACTTATTTATCCGTTTACATTATTCTTACCTCCAATCTGAATCTGAAAATATGTGAAAATTATTCTGATTTTTCAATTTATTAAATATATATCGACTGTGGAAAGGAAAAAGGACGTAACCCACAGTTTTTTCAAAGCAGCTTTTTTCGATAATCATAATGTATACACATTCTGTCAAAATAATAATTCATAAGCTGAAAAGATTGCTGATTTAGTATCTAAATTTAGCTTTCAGGTATTTAAAAAAAAGCTCTTGTGGAAATTGCGACCAAGGAAAAAGACATAAAAAAGCTTTTTTTTTAAATATTAAATAAATATCAGATAAAGTAAATTAAATACCAGTTTATCAGTCTCCATGCACTAAAAGATTGTGTATATTTTATAATTTGCCTTTGTCCTAAAATCATCATATAACGTTTTTTGTGTCTCCTGTAAAATTTGTTATTTGTGGGTTACGTCCTTTTTCCTTTCCACAGTCGATATGTATGTATACTTTTATACATATATATACATTATATATAAAGATATCTGGAAAGATAATATAGTTAAAGTCAAGCCCACCGAACTGACATTTCTGTATTCGTCATCATCGGCAACTTGCCTTTAATACAATTATAAAAATAATGTACATACCTACATGTGTCAAAATATTTTTTGTTTATCAGTATCAATGGCCAGGACATTGAAAGTCACACCGACAGATAATAATCCTCGGAGCAAAATATACACCACGTATGGTACTCAAAGTATACTTATAAAAAAAAATATTAGTAAAATAATGTTTCGCATATGAGTTTGTTTTATAAACAATTGGTTATTTCACAATAATTCCTTTTAAATTACCTTCTCTATGATCTACCAATAGCGCCGATAGATTGGCGCTCTGGGGCTCAAAGGGTTTAATAAAAAAACAGTCTTTGTGCACTTCAAGGTTGTGTTTATTTAACACTCGAGTACTTATTTGAGAATATGACTTTGGCCCATAATCGTTAAAAAAAAAATATTCCTTCCATAAACTTCTTTCTGTGTGGGTTGATTCCTTTGAACTGAGAGAAAATTGTTTATCTACAGTCTGCGCAAGAATGTTTCGCGCACCTTACGAAAATTCAGTTATGTATTTTAAAATGTCTTTAAAGAACACAAATGAATTATATCTTAACATTAATAGCCGATAAAATAATCACTTTTCACAAATGTGTGCGTACTGATGTCCACTTCGGCCAATGATAGCGCTTTATTTTGAACACCACACTTTTTCGGCCAATTGGAATGGACGTCTTTTTATATTCAAAATTCAAATTTCCTGGCTTAGAACTAAAGCATCGTAATTATATTAAGAGAACTTTATTTGAAAGTTTGCATGGCTACGAAGTTTTTTAAATAATCAAATGTACTGATTCGATTTTTTGAAGCTATAATTATAGGGCTAGGAGCTGATTTGACAGTGATTTTGTTCAGTGTCATCTTCTATTTATTAATAGTCAATAATGTCCGTTTTGATTGCATGATTGTCACTGATTTCCCCTCCCCCTCCCCCTGAAGACGGTCCCCCTCCCCCCACCTCTCTTGCCCGCTATCGCCATCCGTTCATTTTTCTCTGACGTCTATTAGTGAATATTTGAAGTCATGACAAAACAATTAATTTTCGTACTGACCAAAAATATTCTGTCAAGCCGAGGATCGAACTCATGTCCCTTTTTCATTCTAATCGTTTGAACAAATATCCATTGTTCCACAAAGCGATTAAAATTAGTGAGGTGGAACGTCTATTTATTTCAAAAATTACAATGACATCTGTCGGTGAAGCATTGCACTAAACGAGTTTGAATAATTGAAAAATAGAATATGTCAAATACTTATGAGATATTTTTCTTTTTCTACGAAATATATTTGTTTGGATACTTGAAACATTAGCAGGGCTGTCGATATATGGTCCCAGAGTCTTCATTTTTTTCGAAATATATTTGTTTGCACACTTGAAACCTTAAATTTACAAAATACATTTGTTTCCATACTTGAAACATTTGAATTATTAAATAATCACTCGCTTTTATAAAATATATATACTACAATAAATGGTTGTTAGCAAACATGAACATTATTCCAAATATTAAATAATTTACGAAACTTCTGCTCCTACGAAAAATGGTTGTTAGCAAACATGAACATTATTCCAAATATTAAATAATTTACGAAATTTCTGCTCCTACGAAAAATGGTTGTTAGCAAACTTGAACATTATTCCAAATATTAAATAATTTACGAAATTTCTGCTCCTACGAAAAATGGTTGTTAGCAAACTTGAAAATTATTCCAAAAATAAAATAATTTACGAAATTTCGGCTACTACGAAAAATGGTTGTTAGCAAACTTGAACATTATTCCAAATATTAAATAATTTACGCAATTTCTGCTCCTACGAAAAATGGTTGTAAGCAAACTTGAACATTATTCCAAATATTAAAAAATTTACGAAATTTCTGCTCCTACGAAAAATGGTTGTTAGCAAACTTAAACATTATTCCAAATATTAAATAATTTACGCAATTTCTGCTCCTACGAAAAATGGTTGTAAGCAAACTTGAACATTATTCCAAATATTAAAAAAATTACGAAATTTCTGCTCCTACGAAAAATGGTTGTTAGCAAACTTAAACATTATTCCAAAAATTAAATAGTTAACGAAATTTCGGCTACTACGAAAAATGATTGTTAGCAAACTTAAACATTATTTCAAATATTAAATATTTTACGAAATTTCTACTTCTACGAAAAATGGTTGTTAGCAAACTTGAACATTATTCCAAAAATTAAATATAAACGAAATTTCGGCTACTACAAAAAATGGTTGTTAGCAAACTTGAACATTATTCTAAATATTAAATAATTTACGAAATTTCTGCTCCTACGAAAAATCGTTGTTAGCAAACTTGAACATTATTCCAAATATTAAATAATTTACGAAATTTCTGCTCCTACGAAAAATGGTTGTTAGCAAACTTGACATTATTCCAAAAAATAAAATAAAATAAAATACCATAAAATAAAATAAAATTAAATACTTTGCAACAAAAATCTCACGTTGCTGGGCAACGGGCTTACAGCTAGTCTATATATTAATAGTCGATAAAATAATCACTTTTCACAAATGTGTGCGTACTGATGTCCTCGAGTCTTCTTCTTCTTCTACGAAATGTATTTGTTAGCGCATTTGAAAATTAGTTGAATACAATATATATACTACAAAAAATGGTTGTTAGCAAACTTGAACATTATTCCAAATATTAAATAATTTACGAAATTTCTGCTCCTACGAAAAATGGTTGTAAGCAAACTTGAACATTATTCCAAATATTAAATAATTTACGAAATTTCTGCTACTACGAAAAATGGTTGTTAGCAAACTTAAACATTATTCCAAAAATTCAATAATTTACGACATTTCGGCTACTACGAAAAATGGTTGTTAGCAAACATAAACATTATTCCAATAATTAAGTATTTTACGAAATTTCTGCTACTACGAAAAATAATTGTTAGCAAACTTAAACATTATTCCAAAAATTCAATAATTTACGAAATTTCTGCTACTACGAAAAATGGTTGTTAGCAAACATAAACATTATTTCAAAATTTAAGTATTTTACGAAATTTCTGCTACTGCGAAAAATGATTGTTAGCAAACTTAAACATTATTCCAAAAATTAAAAAAAATTATGAAATCTATTTCTGCTACTTCGAAAAATAATTGTTAGCAAATTTAAACATTATTCCAAAAATTCAATATTTTACGAAATTTCTGCTACTACGAAAAACGGTTGTTAGCAAACTTGAACATTATTTTAAAAATTCAATAACTTACGACATTTCGGCTACTACGAAAAATGGTTGTTAGCAAACTTAAACATTATTCCTAAAATTCAATAATTTACGAAATTTCTGCTTCTACGAAAAATGGTTGTTAGCAAACTTAAACATTATTCCAAAAATTAAATAATTTACAATTTAAATACTGCAGGGCAGGGCTGTCGATATATGCCCCGAGATATATTTCTTTTACTATCAGAATTTCTGGCTTATTCAATAAATAGGTTTGTAATTTATTTTTCACGCCAGTAAATTTTCTGACTACTTAAAAATGCAACAAAAATCTCACGTTGCTGGGCAACGGGCTTACAGCTAGTCATTACAAATATGTCTCAGCATGTATCCACATCTCAAATATAAATAGTTTTACCTTCGACACAATTTTTAACAACTAATAATGAACTAATGATAGCCCAGGTAGTAGGATCAACAAAATTATAAAAGCACGGAATTATACTTTTTTAAAAATAAATTAACCTTTTTTGGTTACTCTAAACCATAGGTTCCCAACCTTTTTCGGCTGGCGACCCCTTTCTATAAAAGCCGTGACTAGGCGACCCCCCGAGGAATTTGAAATCCTCGATTTGCTATACTTTCCCCGGATTGTCCCCGAAACTCTTTTTTTTTAGCTCACCGGGTAAAGTTGGCGACCCCTCAGAAAACCCTTGGCGACCCCCAGGTTGGAAACCCGTGTTCTAAACCATATATGGGCAACCCCCGGTCTGCCGAGCTATTTTGTCCGGCCATGATTCATCTCGGCGAAGTATTAGAGAAAGAAATTCATAGTTCGAGGGAGGGATTAAATAACGAAGATGAGACGGGCCCTTGCAATAGCTCCACTCAACTAGTTCAAGATCACCGCCATATAAGAAATAGCAACGTGTTTTATTTAATTTAATATTAGTTTATTATGTTTAATAATTTGGTCCAGCCCTTGACTCGGAGACAGAATGATAATTTGGCTCCAGACCTAGGAAAGGTTGCCCATGCCTGTTCTAAACAACCTAAACACTTAAAATAGCTTTTTTCAATTTATTTATTGTTTTGGGCTTAAGATCTGCAATTTCCTATTATCGTCAAGAAATTCTCAATTATGTTGAGATCAGGGCTGTTACCTGGCCATAAAAGACTTCCGGGAAGATTATAGGTCTTCTATATAAAAATCAATGGTTGTATGTCTGCCATACAGTTTATTTTGACAACGTATGCTTACACTTGCGCGAAGGTTATAGTACAATTAAATTACAGTAGGTGGCGCGTGTGTTGTACCATAGACAATCGGCATTAAATGTCAAACAGAGAAAAAGAAAGCATGTACTTCAATAAACATAATTAAAACACAAACACTTTCTTTCTTCGAGTGGCATTGCAACGCTTTCCGGGTACCGGCTAGTATAATTCTTAAAATTGCTCACCATTCAATGTTGTAGGCATTCCCATGGGTTAATTCATTTCACCAGCAATTGCTTTAAACTTAGTGATACATTTATTTCTTATATAAACACAATACATTCATTTACTAAATGTCAGTTCAAGTTCATCCGTGCGCTAGAACGCCTGAAGATGACGAAAGGCCAAACTCGGAACGCTAGTGACAAAACTTTTGTGAAAGTACATAATTTGAACAATTCAAATTTAATATATAATTTCATCAATATTTATTTAAAATCATATTTTCACTACTATGCCTGCGGTATATAAAGTTAGATTTTCAATCCTGAAGGAAAGCTATCTTCTCTATATTGCACATAAATACATGTATATATACGCAAGAATACTGCCCGAGAATATTATGGATATTTTTTTTTATTTAATTGACCTCTGTTTTTTTTAGGTTACTACACTGCCAGAAATCGTTGACAAACTGCAATGGAACAGCGACTGAAAGTTTCTCAAACCTTGCAGCTGCAACGGCAGTCATCGACGCAGACAGCAACCATTACCATCAATCGAAACGCGGCGGACGCCAGTCGCAAACGATCCTTGCCAACGGTAACGCAATGATGACCTCCGACCGTGAACTTTCAGAGAATAACACCAACACGAACACGTCCTCTCCCATTCAGCAGAACGGTGATGCCACGATGCACATCATGTGTGCACAACCTACACCTGACGGAAGAAAGCAACAAAACAATAATGCCGAAGGAGAAGCTTGCGAAATTGGCGATAAACTGAAGGCCGGTAGTTCCGGTGATGAAGAAGATTTAAAAATATCACGTAAATGGAGATTTGTTATTTATTTAGCAAAGATAGTATCAAAACTTTAGTATTATTAAAATGTCGCTTTGTAGTGGTTTTCCATTGTGAATTTAATATCATCCGCTTCTTCCTGAGTTTTCAATGCCTTTTTTTTGAGCCAATCTTAATACTTACAATTCCATACAATGTTTTTTTAAATATATCTATGGATTTGTGTCTGAAAGCATGGATTTGTTTGGTTCTAAATATAGGGCGTAGCTAGTAAAATTAGCTAACCACTAGTTCTGTCCTTGCTCTTTTCTTCTAACTCTACTTTTCAAGAAAAGAAATGTTGAGTGGCTGAGTAACAAGCAGATCTCCTAAAAAAATTCTGTTGAAATAACCTCCATTATGAGTCCATACACTCCACATTAGGAGAGGACATGTTAAAAAAAAATCAGAATAGATTTTATGATTGGCCATATATTTCACAGCAGCTGGTGGTCAAACAGCCTGGGGCTCAGACGCCTCATCCCAGTGCGGGTCAGCCAGCTCAGGATTCTCAGACGACGACAGTCTGGCAACTGGAAGTGCAGGGGGAGGGGTGGGGGGAAAGGGGAGTGCCGGCACACCAGCTGCTCTGCTGGCTCGTGTCCGTCTGCTTGGTAGGCGAGGACTACTGCAAGAGTACAGCGAGATCAAGGCACCTCCCCCAGATGGAACCTTTACATACACTAAGTGAGTACTCATTCATTTAATGGAAGAATTTATCTTCAGTCTTTCATAGTCTTGGGCTGCTTGCTTTGACCCTTTGACAATTGAATATATTATTGGCAAAGTCATTTTTGGTGATTTTATAAATGAGGTGCTCGCTCAAGCGTGTTGGTAAATTTCAATAATTCTGGCGAGCTCCTTGTTGAATTAAGAAATGAAAAAAAAATAACCTTAGATCAAATCATAACGATGCTTTAAACCAACTGTTGCCAACTTTAGAACCTCACGTACCACTAAATACATCATTTTAAACCCCGCAGACCACCTTTAATTTATATTTACAGGTAATACCCGACATACGACGGTTCGACTTATGACAATTCGCACTTACGACCGAAAAAAATAGTACAGTAAACCCCTCCAATAATGCAGAGATAGGGGGATCATTACTGGGGGGCTCATTATTGGGGGGTTAAAATTTTCAATTGATTTTTTTTTATTTGAAATGCGGAATTACATATTATTTTTTAATTAATTAATTGATCATAAATATGTATATTACTTAACAGCTTAACGACCGTACGTTTTTTTATAAAATTTCACCTGGCGAAATAAAATTTTGCGAAAAATTCGCAAAAATTGTAATTTTCCTAAATTCACTATAATTTGTAAAAAAAAATTGAGATATCTTTACAAAATTTAGTTTTCTTAGCTTCCAGATACTATGCCTACACGCATGAATGAGTCCGCCGGCCAGCAACCTTTGTTTTTCAAAGACTCAAATACGCATCCGCGGTCGTTAAGCTGTTAAGCATATACGTATTCAAAATTATTTAAGTCGTGCACATTATCAAGACATGTGAATTTAGATACATATAATAATTCGCTATAATGTATTATTATTCTATTTCAAATACATATTACGTTTAAACTAGCGAAAATTATTTGAACTCGGCAATAATCGATGACCTTATCTCATGTTTCAATTGCTGACGCATTCATTATTCGGGGACTTAACTCATTATTGGAAAACCTGCCGCAAATGTTATTGGGGGGTTCAATAGCGGGGAGCTCATTATTGGGGGTTTACTGTATTTTGTAAATTTTAATTACATCACGGGGCACCACAGCAGATGCATGCGTAAAGTAAAATGACATAACAATGATAATGCAATACATATTTGGTCATATGTACAAATTTAACAATAAAAAAATACTTTTAGGGTGTTCACTGTCAATACTTGGTGGAAAGACATTCCTTTGTACTTTATTCCACTTTATTTAATAGGTCAGGACCGGTTTTGCTCATTGCGAGCATTCTCATCTGATAAGAAAAATATATAAACAGTGCTATTTATACAAAATTAAATTGAAATAAAAGGTGTAAGGCTAAGGGAAGCCATGTGGCCCCCTGGGGAGCCACAGAAGAAAATTTCAGTTTTGGGGAGCCACAGCAGACTTTAGGGGGGCCATGGCCACCCAAAATATAATGAACTAAAAGTTATATTAAAATCAAATAGAATACAGTAAGACAATTATACATTGCAGCAGAAATAATGTATGTATTATACATACTTTTTCTATTATTTTCCAATGATATTAACCCTTTCAAGGGCGCAATGTTTTTAATTGGTTTTTGCAATATTTTTTTTGGTAACATTAGTCAAAAATACAAATTTAAGACAAATGTGGATTTCTTTTTTATAAAATTTGTTTTAAACATATAATAAAAAAAGTGGGAAGTATACTTCCCACAGCCCTTGCAAAGCCGGGTGTTGCAAAAATAAAATTTTAAAAAAAATGAATTTTTAGAAAAAATGATATTTATTTAAAATTAAAAGTTATAAAATAATGATTCCATGTGGCTGGGGTTGTTTAAATTCCAATTGTTATCTAACGAATAAAATAAAATTATTGTAAAATTCAATATTATAAAATGTGGGTAACACTTCCGCAGGCCTTTTGGTACGGCATTAAGGGGGCTTCGGGGTACCCCGGGGGGCACTTTGGGAGGGGGCGAAACCCCCTAGCAATAAGTTTATCTCCGGAAGTGTTACCAAAATGTGTGCTTCACTTGGGCCGTGGGAAGATGTATTCCCACCAAAAAGAAATTTAAGAAATCGGTAGTATATGGATCAATTCAATAATAATTTATATTATGTATGATAAAACAAAGTGCAAAGAACATAAATCAATCGTTAAATTTCTTATAAAGTTCAGAAATATCATTTTACCTTGTTAAAAATATTTTTTTATCTTGTGTCAAATCAATTCGTGCGCCAACCGCCAAAAAAACTGAGGAATGATAGTTATGTTACGGTCGATAAATTAGATCTCTACTGCATCGTGTTGGTGGCGAATTTCGCTAGATATCACTACTTTTAAAAATTAAAAACTTGCTTCCCACGTCGTATTTGAAACGAATTAAGTCACTGGGAAACCGTATTCCCACGGCTCGCGAAAGGGTTAAGGGATACCATTAATAACTGCATCTAAAAGTAAATGTCGACAATATTGTATTGACTATCTTGTCCACGGATTTTTTCCATCACCCCGTGATAATATGAAACTCATGTGCTTAATATGTTTTGCTTCACTAATGCTATAATATCCATTTTATACAAAACACATGGAAATGGAAGATAAACCATTTGAAAAATTTAAAAAGCTTTAAGAAGTTTCGACAGCAAAAAAAATAGGACATATAGTATCTAGGCATTTTTTATATAAACACGAAACATTCATTTACTAAGCGTCAGTTCAAGTTCATCCGTGCACTTGAACGCATGAAGATGCCGAAAGGCGAAACCCGGGTCGTTGGTGACAAAATCTGTGTGAATGTTCATATTTTGAAAGATTCAAATTTATTGAAATTCTACCAAGCAACTTCAGTCGCAATCTTAAATTATACATAATTTATTTTTTAACAGATAATTTGTAAACAAAATTTTATTGTGTTGTATTTTTAAAAAATAAATGTGTATTTTTTCATTTTTCACGGAAAAATTTGAGACTCGAAAGGGGGCCACGGGATTAAAAAGGTTGAGAAACTATGGTGTAAGCAACTATTAACAATGAAAAGAATTTACAAATTACAGTATAAGTTACAAATACATACAACATTTGAAAATTAATAAAATGGAATAAATTAATAATTCAAAGTAAAAAAAATTTAAACTTGAAAAATATTTTTTTTTAACTTGGAAATCGTTCACGTGCCATCCAAATTTTCAAACGTGCCACTTCGGGCACGCATGCCATAAGTTTTCCATCCCTGACCTATAACATACAATTAAAAAATCATCAGACTAATAAATTATAAGTGGTGAATGATGGCAATTATAAACACAATTAAAATACAGACCTATTACATGGAAGCGGGAAAAACACAAAAAGTAATGTAGAATTTCACTTAGCCCGTCTGACGTAATGACTGCAGGCTGTATACCGAGGTGCAGTCGTGTACGATTAGATGTTGTTGTGCAATTTTATAAAAATAAAATGGACTAGGCAAAGACAACTATGGGACGCCAAAGTAACCCCATTTGTATTTTGTCGACACGTGTTTGAAATATCGGAAAAATAATATGACACTACTTGAAGAAAATTGCATACAACGCGTTGGAGAGAGTCCATAAGAAATTTCTAAGATATTATTATTTCAAAAAAAATTAATTCTTCCCCTTAGATAATTACTTAAAGGAATACTACCCCACCAGATTTATTTAAGGAATGTTATCATTTCACTCTTTTGAAGCTCGAAGATCGTTTTCACGCTTAAAGCATTTTTCTTTTCTCCTTCGGGGCCGAGTTAATAATCCTGAAATTCTCATGACTATTAATTTACATGCTCCCAATTTATTCTTACGTGGGTGAAACTATGAGCAAAAACTTTTATTTCTAAAAACTTATACCTCGCTTAGGAGGTATGAGTCACCAGTTCCTAGGGCCGTTCGATTGATCAACTCATTGCCTAGAGCATAGTTTCTCAATCTTTTTAAGCCCGTGGCCCTCTTTTGAGTCTCATATTTTTCCGTGGCCCCCCTACCCCCAGTAATAAAATTCTCGAGGCTCGGAAAAATGAAAAAAAATGAAGGTACATTGATTTTTAAAAAATACAATAAAATTGTTTGTTAAAAAAAATATGTTTACAAAATAGTTTTACACATTTTTTTTAAAATCCCTAGGGTACCCAACGTTGTACCCATCACAGCCCGCTATGGTTCACACTATTCTTACGTGGGCGTATTCTGCAGTGTTATTCGTGTTAAATTTTTTCCATAAATTTCTTAAAACTAGTTTGCATGCACTGCAGGGTGCAGAATGCTAAATAAAATAAAATATCGTTATCAAAAGAGTTTTTATGAAATGAATTCAATTCGTTTTTCATAAGACGCCGTGAACTCTTTGAATGCTTTGTAATTTTCCCTAGATGCAACTAAGTCGGCATGACCAACAAGACCACCAGATGCGACTGTGGTCGTATAATCTTGAGCAGTTCTTCCCGTTCATTGTTTATGTTTGGACATTCTCAAAAAATGCTATCAGCATCCTGAAGCTATTTACTGATCACCCGACCTGGAAGAGATTGGCATTGAAGTGATCATGGCTAGTTATAAATTGGCCTATCCGAAAATTTGGAGTCAAAGCGTTGGGCTCCATTAGCATTTTTAAATTTTGAAAGAATTTATAAGATTGCCGGTCCTTAGAATAATTTCCCATCAATTTTACCAAATTCGCATAGCAGCGTCTGTAGCAATACTGTGCACCACAGTTCTATGGGCCTTAAGAATGAAGGGTCTGGTCGAGAAGGAGACAGTCAAAGAATTCTGAGACTTGACACCTATTATGTAGCACTGCTGTTGCGCCTTGAACTTAAATGTACAGATTTAACAAAAGTTTACCATGTAGAACCGGCAATGCATTTATAGAAGTAGTTCTGTATGCTTTTGTAAAGACTATCAATGCACTGTATTATTCGCTTAGAATAATTTTCTATAAGAGAATAAGGTTACAAACCTTTTATCACGTACTTTACCAACCACTCTCATGGATTGGGTGTTAGGCTTCAATTACTTAAAACCTGCTACGCTAGAAGTTTTGGCATGATATGCAGTGGTGCAGGAAGGGGTCCTGCCGCCTGGGGTGGTACTTGAATTTGCAGCCCCATAAAGGACCCTAAGGACACTAGCCACTAAGCGAAGGGACAAAGCTTTGCCAATGATCAGTTTTGGTCTTTAGTATTACGTTTTGGTATTTGCATCGAACTGATTAAAAAAATGATTTCGAAAAAGACATTCTTGAAGTCAATGGGATTTTATGAAATTTACTGTTTATTACAATATTAAGGGTTTTACACAAAGGTCCCATTTTCTTGCAGCCAAATGTTGACGATGAATCGCGCAGGGAATTCAAAAAAAATAGTTCATGATTATTTATCAAAATAAAATTTCAATACTTTCTAACAATTGAAGCGATATATCTTTTATTCATAAAAAATCTGAATTCCTTGTTCAATCGTTACATTTTTAGTGTCTTAATATTTCTGGCAAAGAGCATTAAATTATCTTAATTTATTTTGTCGTCATCAAAAATCTGACACATCGTTTTAGGTTAGTCGATTCGCAAGGCAAAATTTTCAATAAGTTGTTTTTTTTATCATCTGCTATCTCATACATACGTCTCGATACTGAACGGAATTGCTCAAAGGAATCACCTGAATAATTACATTTTCACTCTGATTCATAACTCTTGAAATTGCAAAATCAAAGATTTGGAAATATAATGCGTTTTTCTAGCTTTTGCAATTAATTTGGAAATTTCGTAAGAAACTATTAATTAAACCAGTGTCTAATTTTTCACTGAATACGATAAATCCTATTTTTTTGCTGCGGAAACTTCTTAAAGCTTTTTGAATTATTCAAATGGCTTTTCTATCATGTCTATGTGTTTTGTATAAAATGGATAGTAGCATTAGTGAAGCAAAACATATTTAACGCACACGAGTTTCATAATATCATGGGGTGATGAAATAAATTCGTGGACAAGATAAAGATATTCAATACAATGTTGTCGACACTTAATTTTGCATGCAGTTATTATTGTATCCTTAACCTTTTGACCGCGGCTCGGATCCAGATCGGTTCAGATTGGGCTGCTATAGCAGTCAACTGCGGTCTAAGGGTTAAATATCATTGAAAAAATAGTAAAAAGTATGTATAATACACACATTATTTCTCCTGCAATGTATTATTTTCCTACTGTATTATATTTGATTTTAATATAAATTTTAGTTCATTATATTTTGAGTGGCCGTGGCCCCCCTAAAGTCTGTTGTGGCTCCCCAAAACTGATATTTTATTCTGTGGGCTCCCGGTTGAGAAACGCCGGTCTAGAGAAGTGGACATTTTTAGTGATAGTATTTGTGAACTGTTTGTTAAATTTTACTATTTTATTTCTTGATTTTGTTTGTTGATTTTGATGTATTATGTAGTTTTATTTTATATTTTGTCTCTTTATATTTGTCAAGTACATGGCGAATTGGCGTCAGCTGTTATGTCATGTACTGTCATTTTAATTTTTAACAATAAATAAATATTTTTCACATATCTACAATGACTACGATACATTGTGCCCACGTTGTTATATTCATTTACATTTCAGGCTTAAAAATAACCTGCCCAAGAATCGTTACAACGATGTCTTGTGCTACGACCATTCCCGAGTTCTCCTATCGCAGATTGACGAGAACGATCCCTGCTCAGATTATATAAATGCCAATTATGTCGATGGATACAAACAAAAGAATGCATTCATATCAACACAAGGTGAGAGAAACCGCAGTCTCGGTTTTTATAAAATAATCCAAATATCTTATTTTTTAAACCTAAAACCTCTTAGCCGCCTGTGTGGTCGAGTGGTCAACGTCGTTGGCTACCGCTACGGAGGTCACGGGTTCGAATCCCAGTACGGGCAGTTTTATAAATTGAGTTTTCAATCGATTTATGAATTTTGTTCGTAGGCATGGATGTATGTGATGACTTGAATTCCCCCCTCCCACCCATCCTATCCAATGAATGTGGCGTATCGAGAGGGATTAGCAAACCACTTGTCCTGTCCTAGCCCTTTCCTTCTATTCCTATTCTCTTTGGAAAAAGAAAGGTTGAGCAACTGAGTAACAAGCAGTTCTCGTAGAAACACTTATGTTGAGATAAACTCCGTTAGGAGTCCTTATGCTCCAAATTGGGAGCGGACATGGTAAAAAAAAAAACGTTAGTTCAAAAGAACTAACGAAGAACTAAAGAAGTGTACTTCATATATTCTTGGTAGATTAAATGGTAACTTTCTTATTCCATTTGTGTAACTTAGATGTCTATTGAATGCAGAACTTAAGCATGGTGCATTAGAGCCACGATTTGGTTTTTACATTTAGGTTTAAGTTTTTTATCTGAAATTTGGGATGTGAATAAAAGTTTATTGTTATGACAAAACTTCACACAATGCGTGTTAATGATCTCGGGATAGAGTCCTAGCATGCTAAGGTATATCCTTTTTTAATTAATTCATAATAAATTCCAGGTCCATTGCCAAACACCTTCGGAGACTTCTGGCGCATGGTATGGGAACAGCACAGCCTCGTAATTGTCATGACCACCAACACGATCGAGCAAGGCCGACCGAAATGCGGACAATATTGGTCTCCAGGTTCAGGAACGCAGTGTCGTCACGGCCCATTCAATATCCTTACAGAAACAGTTGAATCCAACCCAGACTATGTTGTATCCGAACTTGTCATCACAAACTTTGAGGTGCGCTATAATATGATTTTTTTCTCTTTAAACTTTATAAAATATAAGCTACCAATATCTGTGTTCATAAACGAAAGTGCTTTTAATTATTTTTTTTAAAATATGCATCCGTATGAATTTTCCAATATAATATTCCTATCGAAAAACAAAAAAATAATATTACCCTTTAAAATAAAAAAATCTGTATCGTTAACATTTTTCTGAACTATGGTGTATTTTTATTTTTCTTGTATCCATAATTATTGTACAGGCTGAAAGCCTGTCATTTCGATTGTCACCAGTTTTCATGGGGTAGTGGAAGACAAACTACTAGATCTATTAGCATAATAATGCTTTGTGTTTCGGTTTATTTCTTTTACAATTAGCGAAAGAAGCAAATTAGTAAATAAAAATCTGAAAAGGGCTGACTCTGGTGGCGTATGCTTCGGATCAGACATTTCCTAATAATCAAACGACGTGACATTTGTTTGTTTTATGGTGCTTTTAATTTTTTTAATGGAAGATCAATATAATATTATATCAAGCGAACCGAATTCACATTTTGAATTTGTTATGGTTGGCAATGTGCCTTCAATTCTATCAAAAAAATTGGGTGGGTGGCCTACACACATTCATCCTGTGTGTCATCATTTGTTTATCAGTATCATCGGACAGGACATTAAATGTCTCACATCATTTCTAATGTATTCTTATTTTTGGCAGACGGACGAGTCTCGCTCCGTTTCCCATTGGCAATTCGTAAGATGGCCAGACTACGGAGTGCCTGGCAGCGCGGGAGCCGTATTAAATTTTCTAGCTGGTGTTCGAGCGCGGCAGGCTCGAGGCTTACGCTCACTCGGAGACAGGTGGGCCGGCCACTCTCGAGGACCGCCCATCGTTGTTCATTGCTCTGCTGGGATCGGACGAACAGGTAATGCTCAACTTCTCCCTTTTTGAAAGAAGGGCCAATTTATCCATTTTTTAATCTCTTGCAGAGGGTAAAAGTGTTGAAAAATAATGATCTATTAAAACAGCGTTTCTCAAGCTTTTTTCCCCACGACCCGGTTGTTTTAATATTTCTCCTTCGTTAGCCACTAAATTTGTTATGGCCTATAAGTAAAATAAAACAGTATATTTATGTCCTTACTGTCTTTATATGTTATAATACAAAATATACAGATTTATTTTAGGAAATTGGCGACTTGGCATTTTGCTTTCTGCGACCCATCATTTGGGAAACGCTGTATTAACACATCACTTCGTCATAAAGTTTGTAGGATCACATAGATGGCATGGCGCCACAATTGACAATTCCATATGATTTTTATAAAATACCAACCATAAAATAATATGTGACAAAATCTCAAAACAATCTGACGTTTATTTCACAAGTTACAGTGGATTAAGTGACGCTACTTTTCTAATTTTCAAAACAATGAAACATATCTTAACTTCATGTGTTGATAAAGCATTGCTTGGAAAATTCCGTTCAAGTAAAGCAATGGCTTGACAAGTGTTATTTGGACTGGTCCATCGAGATAAATGGTAGAAAAGTGGTTTGCTGATTTCTGAACGCTCTGGTCGCTCAAATTTGGTTGTTGTTCCAGAAAACATAGGAAGTCCATAAAATAGTTTTGGCCAATCGTAAATTGAAGTTGCGTGAGATAGCTGACACATTAAAGATATCAGAAGGCAGTGTATTAACCATTTTGCATCAATATTTGTCCATGAGAAAGCTCTGTTTGAACCCACGCGTTTGCTCACAGTCAATCAAAAAGAACAACGCGTCGACAATTCAGAGCGCTGTTTGGAGCTGTTTCAGCACAACAAAAAGGATATTTTCATGCGGTATGCGGACAATGGATGTAACATGGATCCATCATTACACTCCAAAGTCAAATTGGCAGTCAGCTGAGTGGGCAGCAACCGACGAAAGCCGCCCAAAGTGACCAAAAACGAAAATTTCAGCTGGTAAGGTTTTGGCCTCCGTATTTTGGGATTCGCACAGTATTTTATTCATCGATTACCTTGAGAAAAGAAGAAACATCAATAGCGAATATCGTATGGCGTTATTGGTGCGTTTGACAAAAGAAACTGCGAAAAAACAACCCCAAATGAAGAAAAGAAGTGCTCTTTCACAAGACAATGCACCGTGTCACAAGTCGATCGCAACAATTACATAATTGCATTTTAAATTGCTTCCCCATCCACTGTATTTTCCGGATCTAGCTCCTAGAGACTACTACCTGTTTGCAGACATAAAAAGAATGCTCCAGGGAAAGAGATTTGGCTCCAATGAAGAAGTGATTGCTGAAACTGAAGCCTATTTTGAGGACAAAGATAAATCGTTCTACAAAAAGGCATCAAAATGTTATTATAGCAAAGCGTTGGAATGAATGAGGCTATGTTAACTCTTTCGCATCGGGGCATTTTTACCTGAAAGCTGAGCTGGTTACGGGGCATTTTTGCGAAATTTTGCAAAAAACTAGGTACTTTCGTAAAAAAATTATAACTTTAAAACTGTACATTAAAAAAAAAATTTAGACACCAGTTGTACAACACTTTGTAGCATAATAATTTATATATTTTAGCCTGCTTTTATTAGTGATACTCAACCTTTTGTATTTTTTAAGATAGAAAATCGGTTATTTGATATAGAATTATACATTTTATCGAAAAAGTAATAGATAACAAGTCAAATAAATATAGATGTGCTCCTGTTTATTTTATTTCACAACAAAATTAGAAAACAAAAGATTATTTTTAATCTATAATTACTTATATATTGTTGGCCCTTACAGGACGCAGTAACAGGTTTCCCTGGATGATTTTTTTTAGTTAGAATACAATATGTAAAAATCTGCGGCTCTTTTGTAAACATGATGCAAATGAATAGTTAAACCAGAACAGTTAAGCCAGCCAGTGATTCAAAACCATTTCAAGAAAAGTAATTTATTTTCACTCGAATTCTTTTGTTCCTTCAAACTTCTTATTACATGAAAATCAGGTGATTCGCTTCCTAAAACTGATGAAAATAACGATAGACACGATCTTTTTATGTTAACCTTTTATCAATCTATTTTTAACTAATCGGAGAGTACTTTTCTTTGCCAAATAATACATTTTCATTATTTATAATAAAAATACATACATGAAAACAAAATCAATTTTAAAAACTACAAAATAAATATATTATGTACGCATACCATGGCTCCGTGTTTGAAGAAAGAGTAGGCAGTGTGGACCAAGCTTTAATTATTCAAATTATGTCCAAATGGCGTAGTCAAATTTGTTTAAAATATTTTTCATAAAAATAAAAATCACTTTTTGAAAAAGTTTGCGATCACTGAATGTACAAATCGGTCCAAATTTTTTTCAGGATCTAGGTCTATTTCCCAATGAACATGTAATAAAGCCAGACCAAAGAATCTTTCCTCACTCATACAGTTCCTTAGCCAGGCTTTCAAGCTTTGTAATGCGGAAAAACTTTTTTAGTCGGAGGCAACGCCGATTGGCAAACTCAATAAATTTTTTAATAAAAACCTCACAACTAGGATATAAATCTTTATCACATGTCCTATAAATAAATAGCTGTGTAACTATTATATATGTTGCTATATTATTTTCTGGAATACATTTCTGTTTTCACTTCACTTCTACTTTAGATATAAAACACGATTCTGAATGAGCCATATTTCAACTTAAATTTGGATAAAAACAATTTTAAATCATGTTTGTCAATTTTCAATAAACTTTCTGTTACTAATATGCACCACCAGTTGTCTGCATGCATTCTTCAATTCTTAGAAATGAAAAATATTTTCTGAAAATGCGAGGCCCAAGGTTGCCTGTAAATTGTAATCAGGGGTCATAGCCGTCCCCCTGGATCCGCTGATAGTGACCCTACTAGTTATTTTAGGTGTCACGCAGTTTTCATTTTCATATTGAGATTTCTACCGAGTGATTGCCGAATCTATCAAAAGTATTGAATTTTTCGAATATGCAAATTAAAGTGGTGGCTATATTTTCATTCGCAAATTTCAGGCACATTCTGCACCTTGGATATTTGCATATCTCGACTGGAAGACACCGGCCTGGTTGACGTGCGAGGGACCGTAGAGAAAATTCGTTCGCAGAGAGCTTACTCCATTCAAATGCCAGATCAGTACATCTTCTGTCATCTGGCCCTCATCGAGTACGCCCTCACCCAAGGTTATCTGCCCTCCGCCGATCTCACCGGATTCAATGAGGACAATGACGACGACTCCGATTAAGCTGACATAGTCGATTGCGCATCAACAACAGTTTTCGATGTTACAATACACATTCAACATATTTCGACGCTTAAAAGCCTGCCGTACCGGCTGTTTTAGAAAATTTGGATTTCACATTGTTTCTTCAGATGGCGCGAAGAGAACCCACAAATTCTAGTGTATCCTTCCAATTGCTGTTTATTTGTATTTTTTTTACGTTATTTTTCATGTTAAAATCTATTATTTAACACAACACAACCTTTAGAGGAGTGAATAGATCTATACTGACCTTATTCTTTACTGGCTTTTTTAACATGATGATTGTGTGAATTTTCCCAATGAATATATGTAATTCATACTTGAAGCATATACAGTTTGCGCAAGAATGTTTCGCACACTTTGCGAGAATTCATTTTTGTATTTTAAAATGTCCTTTAAGAGTATGGATGATTAGTTTTATTTTATATTTTGTCTTATTATATTTTTCAAGTGCATGGTGAATTGGCGGCAGCTGTTATGTCATGTACTGTAATTTAAATTTTTAACAATAAATAAATATATCTATATAAATATCATTACAAATTTGTCTAAGCATGTACCCACATCTTTAATATAAGTGTTTTTATAACTTTTAACATTTGGAAAAGCTAATAATGCGGTTATGATAACCCAGGTTGTAGAATTAACTAAACACTGTATAATATTTTTTAATTTAAATTTGCGATTATTTTTTTATCAATTGTTAATTATCAATAACTTTTAACATGCATGATATATTAAAATGTATTGAAAAAATCCACGTTTCCTTTATAGATTTTTATTTCAATTAATATTTAATTTTCCACTCTTATCACTTTTAGGGTGTTCACTGGTACATTAATTGGTGGAAAGGCATTATATTAATAAAAACACAATAATCCTTTGTACTTCATTCCACTTTATTTAATATATCAGGACCGGTTTCGCTCATTGCGAGCATTGTCAACTGATGCTCGCAATGAGCGAAACCGGTCCTGACATATTAAATAAAGTGGAATGAAGTACAAAGGATTATTGTGTTTTTATTTCCACTCTTAGCTTTTATTTGAATTAAAAATTATTTAATGAATACAACAATTTGTTAATTCTACTACCTGGGCTATCATCAGCTCATTATGAGCTGTTAAAATTTGTATCAAAGGTAAAACCATTTATATTAAAGATGTGGATACATGCTTGGACATATTTGTAAAGATATAAATCATTTGAGTTTTTTATGGACATTTTAAAATACAAAACTGAATTCTCACAAAGTGCGCGAAACATTCTTGCGCAGAATGTATATGCTCACAGACAGACACTACTGTGTTGAGTTAAAACTACGTCTGTACGCCATTGCAGAAAAATTGCGCCAACGTACATGTACGTCCACATTCCTCTAAAGGTTAATAATTCTCACTCGTAGTCTAGGCATTTCAGTACGCTGTTTCCATTTCAGGGAACATGATCTTATAAGATTATAAAATTCAGTGTTATTCTAAATATATGAAGTGTTTAGAATGAACTAACGCTATCTATAGTTATATGCTGATGAACAGATGTTTTTTTATCAATATGCATAAAATTCGTGACAGGTTTACAATTTTACTCTCATAAACTGGATTTCAATAATCTCTACTACCCACGGAGACAGGGCAGGGCGATTGATTTATACGTGTTTTGAAAGCTGAGAAAACAATTTTTCTGAGCATCATGTTTTCTTATTCAATTGAATTGTGCAAACTTATAATGAATAACAAAACGGTGTGTGTTAAAGTGATCTAGAATGTGTTAATTGTCACACGAAACGTTCTCTTAGTGGAATTTCCCCAAACCTTTTATGTCACCGAGCAGAAAATAAAAGACCATCAGTAATTGTTCGAACTCTCCGTCTACTGATAAAATAATTACTGACCGAGCCCAGTTTTACGTCGGCGTAAGAACATTTTTATATATGAAACCTACTGTTAAGATATTTTTAAAATTAGTGAAATGTGGTTTTATATCAATAATAAACATTTACGGATACAATACGACTGCACTGTGTTTATGTGTAAAATAATCTCTTATGATAAAATTATTAATGGGTAACAAACGTGCCGATCTGTCGGTAGAGTTCTCTGATAGTCTGATAAATTAATTCGCCCAATTATACTTGGAAGTATGATAATATTAACGCTGAATGCGACCTGCATCACGTCTGTTCGAGTTGGAATATATTTTTGTAAGTGTCGTATTAGATCGAAGCGTCAACACAAACGGCTGATACTGTTAAATCCTCGTCTGTAATGCCTCGTCGAATATTCGGCAGTGTTTTGATGATAAACTACACATTGTATTTTAAATATTAAATGTAAAAACTATTAATCATTTGTCTGAAGTTAACCCAATAGATTAATAATTAATCACATTCAGTGTCATATCTATTCAGTGTTTAAAACCATTAAAATACTTCTCATCCGTGGGATTGGATTTTTTCAATCTGAGTTATCTTGACTTGAGACAGTTAGCGTCAAATATTATCAAAAGATGAGACTTCCAGGTTGTAAAAAAACTAATACGTTATTATAACTTTTAAGGTGTTCACTGTCAATACTTGGTGGAATGGCATTATAATAAAAATAATAAAACATTTTTTGTTTAAAACAAAATGTTTTATTATTTTTATTACGTTATTATAATTCTACTGTCTCATAATGTAAATTGACAGACTTTGTTTAGTTTTATTGATATTTTTGTATCTTAAAATTGAAAGTGACAACTCCATATTTAAAGTTAATTAACTATGACAAGAAAGATGTTTAAAATGCACATAACTTCATTCCGAAAGATGTAATTGTAAAATATTATGGTATTCATTTAAATTACTTTATGCCAACTTTGAAGATTAGATAGATAGTAAATATTATTTTTACAGCCAATCAAAGTGGTTCCATTATTGTTAGTAATTGTTGTCATTGATGAATTATGTTTTTAATCTTTACTGTTCTTATGTCCATCGCTATTAATAATAAATATTTATAGGATACGGAAGTGTTGGCTTTTCCCCTACATTTAATTTCCTTGAAAAAAATTCGTTCTGAGCTCTCCAACAACCCAACATCTTGAATAACGTTCAATAACGCACATTCTCAGTCCTTGTAATTTTCCATCGAGTTGTGTCGACCTGATAATGTAAATTATTGGTACATTAATTGTTAGTATTTGAATTGAATCAATGCATCTGAATTAATATAATTCATTGCTCTCAAATTACATAATTTTTTTGATTTGATTTTTTTGATATTTTAGTCTTGTCTCTAAATATTTTAATAAATTAACATAATTTACTCAAAAACTAATTACAATGAAAACTTTCAAATGTTACAACTACAAGATGACTTTTTTTATGATAATCAAAACAGTTGTGATAAAAAGATACACTTACACAAAAATACACTAAAGAAATGTTTCTCCTACCAACGGTATATCCCGTTTGCTTGAAATTGTACAGTGTGTGTGAGACTTGTTTCGATTGTTTAACATCAAGTGTTGCTCTCGTAAATAGTTGAAGGCTTATTAACTTAAACTGGGGTTACCATACATTCTTTTTCTCTGGATACATTCAGTTTTGAGACCTTATCGAAGTTTGCATTCAATGCAAGATTGTCTCAGGTGAAACATTCTACCAATTGTCGTCACATCAAAGGTGAGACGAATACTTTTAATGTTTGAAGATGTCAATCAACATTAGCCCTTTGAGGAACGTGGGCGCCTAGGTGCGTCCGAATGTTGAGTTGTCTAATATCTATTTCCATTCTCATGATTGTTTATTAAATGCGTTTGTAGAAAATTAAAGACGGTATGGATATAACGCATATTTATCTTTAATTTTTGGCAGTCACATTATGTTTATTATTTGTAAAAAATATTTACTACTTGAATTATTAAGCAATGTTCTTTCCAGACTGACTCAAAAGCAAAAAATCTGTTTTTTATATTTTGTGTGTCAAGTAATAATTTTATTTTTATACCAAAAACTTAATTTAGTAAAAAATAACTTACTACTCAAAAGGTCAAGAATTGTTTTCTCAAACAGATAATGGAGAGTAAAAGATATTATACATGTGCAATATAGTATCAAAAATGTGAGTTTTCTTGCATTGAATACAGGAAGATGAACCGCAAAATGATGTACCTACAAATATAATAGAATTAAAAATAGTATTTTTGTTTCCATCAAAAAACCTAACCTAACATTTACCATATTAGTTGGCCTTTTATAAAAATCGCAGGATATGGTAACCCAAAATAATGAGAAGAAATATTTTTTCAACTAACCATGCTTTGTTTCATGTTAAAAGAAAGTAAATTTATGAGATTAGATAACAATTTGAATCAGAATACTTTGTATTTGATATATTAAATATTTGGATTGCAATATTAATTTGACTTAGTGCAAAAGTCTGGTTTGGTTAAATGCTTATGACTTACATCTAAAGTTAACAATAAAAAATATCTTTGCTTTTATGTTGATGGCTATTGTTGTATATTTCTAAATAATTAAGCAAATTTAATGTAACGTTTGGCCTGCTAAGACTGATTCTCCTTTTCCACTTAATAGGACCACCAGTTCTATAGGATTAACCAGTTGTAAAATTAGGCAAAAATTCACATTGATGTATGATAATAAATTTTAAATTTAATAACCTTAATGTAATATTTAAGTATTTATCTTTCCAATAAATAGTCTTTGTTATCGTTCGATTTCATGGTTTAAAATAAATCTCTATGGATTGATTATCAGTCAAGCTCAGATCATTTTAGTGTGCCGTTAGTAAACAAGACTAATCGTGAATGAGATCAATTTTCTGTTAACCATGAGAGTCTTAAAAAATGTTTATTGTGTTCACAGCATTTTTGGTGTCTGCGTTTAAGTAAGCCATTTTTATTGCGCTTCCTTTTTATAAAACCACTTTCGGTGTCAATTGGAAAGGACGGTCGGAAAACAATTGATCAGGTAAACACAGAATCTTTTTTTATGTCTCAACAAAAACCGCTCCAAGCTCTATCGTCATTCTTTGATTGCGCTAAATTATTTAAACAACATTGCAAATTACTTTTCAATCCGAATCAATGTGATGTAACTTATACGATTTGTTCCAAGTAAATTAAACTGCTTATATTGATAACGGTAATAAATAAAAATCGTTTATCAGAAATGTTATTATATTTTCAATTTGAATTTATTATGAATAAAACATAATTTTCACATTTTTAATAAAAGTGGCACCTTAGGGTTGCCAGTCAAAATAACTAAATTGCTGCTATAGTGACAGTCATTATTTTATGTTGATTATTATGTAATAATTGCTTAATCGTATTAAAGTTATCAACAATAAGGTATTATGAGATTTCACCATTCCATCTGTAGAGCAATTTGAATATCTATCGAATGCTAATGAATGACTCAATTTTTATTGTTTATGGACAGCAATTTATTTCATTATTAATAAATTATTCACAATTGAAACATCAGTTTCCTTTTCAGTGAAAGCTATGGCAACAAACAGTGTCATAATCCATTCTTTCAGATGTTGAAATAAATTAACTATTATGCTTTAACTGAGGAAACCAAGACACACTTGTCAAAAAAATTATTTATCATCTGGAATTCCTATGGAACCGAATGCTTTTGACAACATCATATTAAACTATCAGCTCAGGCAGTGGCGTAGCCACCTCATAGTAGAGTCATGCAATGCTTGAGGGCCTAGCGAAAAGAGAGGTCCAAACTTTCACATACGTGTCTACCGTTCTCGCATTCTACGTATGCCGGCATAGATCATTTTTTTTTTTATATTCCTGTCCAAACACACGTAAGAACAATTTTAAATAATCCCGCATTATTCGTTCCACGATTTACCGATATCTCTTTATCTTTCGAGAGAAGGGTCTCCATACTAAGTGCCAAACAGCAAATTGGCAATTTAATATGTATAAAGCAATTAAAAAATGTATACATATTCTTTAACCCTTTCCTTACTATGCAAAAAAAGCACGCGCTCCTGAGCTGTGTATCCGTTACACATCAGGCAAATGGGAGTGAATCATGACAATTATATAACACCACTGTAGTGAAAATATGAATAAAAAAAGTGAAATAAATAAATATGTTTTTCAAAAATCAAACATTTATTTTAGTATCATTTGAAGATTTACCGCATTTTTCATTTGTTTATACGGTCCCTTGAAAAACACAGAATCGAGGTTTCACTGTACAAGAAATTTCATGGGGAGGCGTGACGTTTGTGTGAGGTCCTAAATTCAGACATTTCTGCCCAGATAAAATTTCTGAAAAAATTATTAACTAAGTACAGAAATGAAGTATTATATTTAAACAAATTATCAATCAGTGAATGACTTGGCAACAAACAATTCCTTCTGTATATTAATATGTATTCTAAGTATGTTCAATAATAATTGGGCAATACTGGGCGAGTAAATGAAATTGGTATTGCGATATTTCATATAAATGCAGACATTAAAACATAACACTTTTAAGGTGTTCACTGTTAATATTTGTTGGAAAGGCATTATATTAAAAAAAAAAGACACTCTTGTCTACTTTTTCGCACATTTATTTAATATGATCAGGACCGGTTTCGCTCATCATGAGCATTTCAGAAAATCATACTTTTAAATATACTGAAATCGATAATAGTTAATCATATTGGTAAATTTATTCATTAGATTACTCTCATGTAAAGACAGTCTTCATTTATTGAAAAGGAAGAAATATTCATAGTGCCAGGCATAACTGTGCTTACATAACAAAATTAAAAATTATTCAGTTGAAGTGTTTACGACTATATAGTTTAGTTGGTTATTTTTTAATATAAAATAAATTTAATAACTTTGTTTTTCCACTTGTTGTGTTACAAAATCTGACTTATTTTTCGCTTCTTTGAGAAGCATCATCAGACATAACATCACAAGGTTTAAGAACCTTACGAGAGGCGAAAAGAATTATCAAATTTAATTTTATATTAAAAATGAACTTTCACAATGTTAGTGCCGAATCCATCGAAGATATTATGGTCATCTGTTGTGATAAAAAAAATATGAATTTTACTTATTTAGTGACTAAACTGTTCCTTGAATGTTCATTTTTGCTTTAGTTTAATGACGTGAAAATATCACTTATATAGTCACGCCCTGAAGAAATAAATCTAAATTTATTTATGGCAAAATTGATAATTATAATACAAAAAATTAAGACATACTATTTTTTACTTTTATTGAATCATCTTCGATGCGCTCGAGTAGGGCGTGTCAATATATTGGACATAAATCCGCAGTCTGTAAAAAAATCTCAAATTTCTTAGCTTAGAGTACATTTTTTGATTGGTATTTGCTTTAATGTGAGATATTTTTGAATTATAACCTTTAAGAACTTCAGTTTTTATTTATTTTGTCGGTAATATTTAAAGAAACTCGTTATGCATTCACCGACAAGCTATAAAAAAATCATCCAAAAATATCACGACCAATTTTCTTATTCAAAAAGTATTGTTTTTTTCAATTTGAAGGCGTTAAGCGATATTGATATACTTCCATATTTTGTACCTTCTAATATATTATTATATCAAAGTGTATTTAATCTTATGCCATATCAGTAAATTTTGTGATGTTTAATTTATATACATTAGTGTTTTTATAACATTTCTATATGCATAAAGCGAGTTAAAAAAAACAGTTGTTTAAAGTTATGAAAAATTACTATGAAGTAGTTTAATTCCCATATACAAATTAAAAATAACCCATTATTCTTGAAATAATTCTAAGCTATGATAAAAAAAAGTATTATTCAATTCTGTCAGCGAAAATTTTCGTCCTTAAATAAAAATATTGCCTATTATTCCATTTCACAATCAAATGCTTATTTATTGAAAAGTTATAAACAATATTTTAAATCTATGCATATAAAAAGGTTATATTACTAAAGTTAAAATTTAAACAGGGATTATTTTTATAAATTGTTCATTTGAATTAGGTGATTATAAATTATTGCTTTGAGAATTTTTATTCAGGATCATTGATAAAAATTGTTCATGTAGGTTAGTTAGGTGACATAATATTATTATTAAATCTGTTTTTTATTATTTGTAAATAGATTTCATTGTATGCCAAGTTTTTCGTATGTGTGAAAATAAAGCGTAATATATTCATTATGACTTTCATTTTGTTCCTAACTCCTAATAATCTAATAAATAATTAAGGTTCTAAAACCTTTTGATTATGAATGAGCTTTTAACACTCTTATTAACACTCAAGCAACCGGCAGTTTTGCGAAAAAGTTACGCTTAAACCCGCACATGCAGCCGGATTCGCGCGTTTTTTCTTTAAAAAATCATATCTTTTTATTTAATCAACACATTTCTTTAAAACAAAAAGGGAAGCAAAGAGCCGTACCTATGAAAATAAACAATGAATGGTCTTGCAAACGAGTATGTGTTGCGATAAAAATGCATAATTTCACTGATGTTGACATTATTGAAAAGAACTGAAAATAATACAAATTTGACACGCGTAATTAAAGTAAATTCCCATAAACATGTGAACCAATAAATTATGAACCTTAATTGTTTGATTTTTACGGCATCCAGAAAATCTCAAACTGTAACATTTGTTTGCGTTGACGTATTACATGTACTTTTTTAACGAAATCATTTTTCAAAATACATAAGATTAAACTTATATATTAACAACACTGTCACTTTTACTTATAAATTACGCAATAAATCAATTAAACTTTCATGTATGGCATGCATGACGCATTCACCCATTGTTTTGCAAGTCACCCCAATATTTCGCAAGTTGCAATAAAAAACGTTTAAAGTTTATTTTTGCTGATGAGCTTAACTTGGCAAACACAAAAAAATGATTAAAAATAGCACAAATAAGGAAAAAACGACACTTTCTTTTCGATTTTTCATAGACAAAAAATATTTTTAAAGAAAAAAAATGCAAAAATTGAAATATTTTTTTAAATTACCTCTTTAATAACTTAACTTATACAACACAAACATTTTTTTAAATTTTAAACACTGAATGTAATAAAACAAGAGCAGAAAATATATCGCGATCACAGAAACGAGAATGTGTTGTATTCGACCAACACAAATGCACTAAAATGTATTTAAATAATATTACAGAATATAAAACGAACAGCAGAATGTTTTTAAATCTAATAAAAGTAAAAGTCAACTCGTAAAATATTTTAATTTTAAATATTCTAAAGCAAAAAATATCTTATTTCAAAAGTCATTTTCACCCATAAATAATAAGGTAAATCGACACAAAAAAAATACACATACGCAGCAAACCCTCTTGAGTAGCATAAAAAAACAAAAACTCGAAATAAACTAGTTTTCTTATCTTATCAGGTACCGATTACACGCCCACGTGTGTAAACCCGCACTAGCGCGGGGCCGGGGTTTAATGGATAACGACCATTTCCGCGTTAGTGCGGGGCCGGGGTCTTTTTTTTTTTTTGAGGAATGTTTAAAATAAATCTAGGGTTTTATCCGACCTATTATTAATGAGTTGATTTGTTTTTAAGCCTTTGAATTCATATATTTAATAATAGCAAGTGCTTGAATTATTAATAAAATGACAATTATTTAAAAGGGGTACAACAATGGAGAATTTGGTAGATAATATTGCTCGTTTAATGCATTGTTGTACCCCTTTTAAATAATTGTCATTTTATTAATAATTCAAGCACTTGCTATCATTAAATATTAATTCAAAGGCTTAAAAACAAATCAACTCATTAAAAATAGGTCGGATAAAACCCTAGATTTATTTTAAACATTCCTATGTTATTATCTGGTCATTAATATTTTCAAAAAATCCCCATAATTATAACAAACCCACTTAATTCATTGAAAATTGTATACATTCAATTTACATTTTAATATCCTTTTGACTTAGTGATCACTTTGTAAAATAAAAAAGTTGTATCATTTACAGTGAGAAATTTCTAACAGAATTTTTACTTATATTTTTGTATATAAACGATACAAACTGTTTACTACGCGTCAGTTCAAGTACATCCGTGCACTTGGAATGCCTGAAGATGCCGAAAGGCGAAACCCGGGTCGTTAGTGACAAAACTCATGGAAAAGTACAAAATTCAAGCAATTCAAATTTGATACATAATCAAATGAAAAAAAAATCTTTCGCATTTAATGATTTTTACCTACCAATGGAAATTTTCTTACAATTCATTTTTATCGTTCTTGGAGTTTTTTTTATAAAGGCGAGGAGATTAATAATGTTTTCATTCTTTCTCATACACCTTATATTTTATCCTGGAAATGAAGTGCTGAGCCAATTATTATTCTTTCCTAACCCCATCCGATTCTCACCATATATATTCTTATACTTTGCCCAGAGAGGTTGGTTGAATAATTCACTCACAAGCGGTTTTCATTACACTACTCGTATTAAATTCTCTGTTAGGATTCCATTTTCTCCACGATGGGATCAGACATGGTTCAATGAAACATGAAACATCAAAGATTGCAATGAAGGTGAGGCCTTTGAAGGAGTTTAGGCACAGATAACATTCAGAGCTCTTTATCTACTTATTAACCCTTTTTGAAGTTCCAGCAAAAATGGATTATTTAATGAAAATAGCAAAGTGTTCAATGATCTATTACCCAATCCATTAGTAACCTAAATTAATTAACGAATTTTCCAAAAATAGAAAAAACTCTTGCTGAGTAATCAACTAGGTCATATAGTTTTGAGAGCATCTAATAGATCAGCGGTCACCAAACTTTTTAAGAAACGGGCCGTATTGAACTTTTTAAAAACTTAGGGGGTCGGATGATAAATAAATTCTTGTTAGAATCCAATCAGAATATTAATTTATTATATGTCAATACGTTGTAATTATGTTAACCGATGTTGATTACATTGCAGTTTACAATGAAAACATTTATTATTATCTATTTTATATTATGTATCTTATGTATTTTATCTTTTAATTAAAAAAGAAGAAAGTAATAATAAATGCATTCCTATTATTGAATTTATTTTTTGTATAGTTTTACATGAAATCGTATGGATGTTTTTCATTAATTGAGTTATAATTAAAACAATTGAGAGAAGAAAGTATATGTTTACATACACATCAAATTACACACATACATATTTAAATATTATACTATTAATTTAAGATTTCGACTGAAGGTGCTTCAATAATAAAATTTGAATTGTTCAACTTTTGGACAAAAATTTGGACATCCCAGGTTTCGCCTTTCGGCATCTTCAGGCGTTCAAGTGTACGAATAAACTTTAACTGATGCTTAGTAAATTAAAGGCGAAACCCGGGTCGTTCGTGACAAAACTTTTGGAATGTACATACATAATTATAAAGATTCAAACAAAAATAAAATTATTCTATTATGTATGTATTATGTACTATTTGCATATTTTGTTTTGCAATCCCGGTGTATTTTAGTTCTTTTAGAAAATTGGGTGTATTTCTAAAACAATCCGTGTAGAGAATTAATTAGGCTTAGATTTTCTGGCTTATTCAACAAATAGGTTTGCAATTTATTTTTCATGCCAGTAAATTTTCTGACAATTAAAAAATGCAACAAAAATCCCCTCTGTTGACGGCAATGAGCTTACAGCTAGTCGCTTTTAATACATTTCAAGTAATCACAGAAATCAAGCAATGTGTACTCTGCAAATTTAGAAATATAACTGAATATTTTCGATTGGGGTTATTGTTTTAACATTTCTATTCTTCTATTTTTTTCGCACTGCATTATTAGAATTTAAGTAAATGAGAATATTTGAGAAATTTTTGCCTCGAACAACACATTTTATAATTTAATATTTTGACTGAAGGTGCTTGGTGGAATTTCAATATTAAATTTGAATCATTCAAATTATGTACATTCACAAGATCTTCCGTGCACTTGAACGCCTTAAGATGCCGAAAGGCGAACCCAGGTCGTTAGTGACAAAATCTGTGTGAACGTATATAATTTGAATGATTCAAATTTAACACATTTTATTTCCAACTTCGTTCATGTCGAGTCCCCTACCAGATAGTGGTATTCCAATCGATGATTTAAAATAAATAAATTTCGTGAATTCAAAACCAAATCATGAATAATTTCTATACAAAAATTCAGAACTTTTCGGGGGCCAAATGAGAATATTCGGCGGGCCATAGTTTGCTGACCGCTATAGTAGATGATCCAAATTTGGCATGTTTCTGTTTATTGACTCGTTTATATCAAATTCATCCCTTAGTGCAGTATTTCCCAACCTTATTTGTGCAACCTTCAACCCTTCAAAAATCTCCATGTCCCCCTTCTCCAATCAAAATCTTATAGTTGGGTACCAAACAAATTTGTAAAAAATAATTGCTTCTAAAAAGAAAAATGCAAATAGTCAATACAAGCTTAGGAAATCATAGATATTTCTAAACAATTTCATTTCCAATTTCAGGAATTTACCGATTTGCCCAAAATATCAGCGTGACTCGTTTTTTCTTTTTTTTAGGTCTTCCAAGAACTTGCGAATTCGATAAAAAAATATTTTAATTTAATATTTTCAAAATAAACCTTAATATAATATTTAATTTAATTTGATAAAATTGTTATTCCACTTGCTCTGCTACACTTGTGACACATGTTTCACCTTTTTGAGGATCATCATCAGACTATCGCAATGTTTACGAATAAACTAAAAATTGTTTTAAATATTATGTTATAAATTAGTTGGAGTTTTTGGAAGTTAGGATCTACCTTAGCCGACAAACTTACTCACTGACGTGAGACATACATGCCCTGGAAATATGTATGAAAAAATCTTTTATATACATATGTTACAAAATTGGTTTTGTTTACGAGAGCATGCCAATACCATTCGTTGTGACATCTAGTGGAAAATTGTGGAAAACTGTTACAAATATTGATTGAATTGGCATTTACTTGATAGAACTTCATTATAATAGGGTAAAAATAGCAACGTATTAAGTTCTAGAGTTTTTATAATACTAGTTTATAGCTATTTCGGCTTTCGCCATCATCAGAACTGTGTTTAAACTTACATTTTGCTCAGTTATTATGTCTACACACAGCTTTCGCGTTTTGTCGCAAGCAAACACCACAACGTCAAAGTACATGTATAATCTTTGACACATGAATGGAATATCCGTGGTACAACACAATTCTTCCGTCTAGCTATAATCTATTCTTATTCTAAATGCTCGTCTAAAAAAGGACTTGTTTATAATGATTCAATTCTGAAAAACTGCTGCAGTTTTTTCACAGAACCGACATTCAAATGAAAATGAGAAATTAATTCATCTTTTACTTCTCGTTGTAAAATAAAGTAATTAATTACTTTAATATTTATTGACGACGATATAATTACGCCGGAATAATGTCGGAAATGCGGTCTAAAGGTGATGGCTGAAAGCTAAAATTTACAACAAATAATGTAAAATTGATCATTTAAATCTTGTCTATGGCGCAGTGGTCAACGTCGTTGGGTTCCATGCCGGACCTGACGGGTTCGAATCCTAATACAGACAGCACTTTTTAAATTGATTTTTCGATTTCTGTTTGAAGGCGCGGATGTTTGAGATGTCGACAAATAAAGCCTCAAAAATAGCATATAATTTAACCCACCGTTTCTCAACCGGGAGCCATGTGGCCACAGCATGCTCCAAGGGGGCCACAGAAGAAAATATCAGTTTTGGGGAGCCACAGCAGACTTTAGGGGGGCCACGGCTCTCAAAATATTCTTCTTCTTTGGCCATGTTCACTCCCTATGTAGAGCAAATGGCCGCCACGCGGCACCTCCATGTTTCCCTGTCTCCCGCCAATAGATTTGCTTCCTCCCATGACATGCCAGCATCCCTCAGTTCTGCCGAATACATCCTATGGATAGTACCTGACGGACGTCCAGGACGCCGGAATCCCACCGGTCGAAAGAACAGGCAGGCAGGATTAAGACTTTCCGGAGGCATCCGCAGCACGTGACCCAGCCAGTTCCAACGTCTCTCCATAACCACTGACGTGACGGGATGCTATCTTGTACGCTCCCTTACCTCTGAATTCCTCACAAAATCAAACCACCTCACCCCCATTATCCGACACAAGCATCTGTTCTCGAAGCTCAGTATACGGTTTTTCTGAGTCTTCGTCAGGTGCCACGATTCACAACCGTAAAGCATTACCGGCAGAATGCAAGCGTTGAACAAGTGGCATTTGGTTTTAATCGAGTACAGCTGTGTGTCCCAGACAGTCAGCATTGAGTAACTGAAGCCTAACACCCAATACATGGGAGTGGCTGGTAACGTACGTGATACAAGCTTTATAACCTTATTCTCGTACAGAAAATTCTTCTAACCGAATAATGCAGTGCATGGATAGCCTTTACAAAAGCATACAGAACTACTTCTACAAATGCATTGCCGGTTCTGCTTGGTAAACTTTTGTTAAATCTGTACATTCAAGTTCAAGGTGCAACAGCAATGCTACATAATGGGTGTCAAGTCCCAGATGAGGAGAATTCTTTGACTGCCTTCTTCTCGACCAGACCCTTCAAATGAATCAGAATGCGAATTTGGTCAAATTGATGGGAAATTTTCCTAAGGACAGGCAATCTTAAAAATGCAAATGGAGACCAACGCTTCGACTCCAAATTTTCGGATAGGCCAATTTATAACTAGCCATGATCACTTTACTGCTAAGCTCTTCCAGGTTGGCTGATTAGTAAATAGCCTAAAATATAAATAAGGCAATATGATTCAGGATGCTGATCGCATTTATTGAGAATGTCCAAACATGAACAACGAACGGGAAGAACTGCTCAAGATTATACGACTACAGTCGCATCTGGTGGTCTTGTTGGTCATGCCGACTTAATTGCATCTAGAAAAAATTACAAAGCATTCAAAGAACTCACGGCGACTTGAAAACGATTGAATTAATTTCATAAAAACTCTTTTGATAACGTTATTTTACTTTATTTAGCATTCTGCACCCTGCAGTGCGTGCAAACTAGTTTTAAGAAATTAATGGAAACAAATTTAACACGAATAACGCTGCAGAATACACCCCCGTAAGAACAGTGTGAACCATAGCGGGCTGTGATGGGTACAACGTTGGTTACCCTAAGGATTTAAAAAAAATGTAATATTATAGACTATTTTGTAAACATATTTTTTTTAACAAACAATTTTATTGTATTGTATTTTTTAAAAATAAATGAACCTACATTTTTTTTTCATTTTTCCGAGCCCCGAGAATTTTATTACTGGGGGTAGGGGGGCCACGGAAAAATATGAGACTCAAAAGGGGGCCACGGGCTTAAAAAGGTTGAGAAACTATGCTTTAACCCATATATATTTTAAATATTTGTTCATATTTTAAGTAGTTTTTCGAATAAAAAGGCCTATAAATTTTATTGCATCTGGGGCCTCCAAAGTACGCAATACGTCACTGGGGGTCGATTTTATTTGATTTTCACTTTTTTTAAAATGTTTTCGGTGGTAGTTTTGTGTAAGTTCATTTTGAATAAATTTAAAATAAATAAGTTCATTCATAAACTTTGCGATGTTCTGTTTGATGATGCTTCTTAAAGAGGTGAAACACGTGTCACATATTGTAACACAAGTGCGATAACAATGTTATCAAATTTAATTTCAAATATATTTACTTAACTTTATATATATTTGTGTTTTGATTGTAAAACTGATTGGTAAAATAAGAATACAAAAAGCTTAATTTTACCACATACTTTCAGCTATGCTAAAAAAGAAAGTAATATTATTAAAGTGTAGTAAAAAATTGGCAATAAGAATATGAAAGGAATTATCGGAAGTTGTCTATACATTCGAATAAAAACGATATGGTATGAAAAATCAATTTGTCGATAATTCGAGGAATTAAGAGTAAAATACTTTTCAGCTACGATCACAATTATTAATCGTAGTTTTTTGATTTTTCAGATCAATGTTTAAGCAAAACATGTTTTTAGTGCATTTATAGAACTTATGCCAGTATTATTAGTAAGTTGATTTTGTGCAATAATTCACAATCTCGATTGAATTTTTTAAACTTCTTTAATCTTTACTGACCGTTTATCGAATAAGAAACTGACCAAATAATTAGTTGCCATTAATATTCTTTGTCTTTGAGTAAAGGTATGTTATTATTGCAGCACTTCAACTCCTAGTCTATAGGTCGCATATGATAGTTCATAGAGTTTTCACACCCAATTTGGCGCTAGTGTTTCTGATTTTAAGAATGTCAGATATTTAACATGGCGGATTCTGAGACCGACGATAACATAGGTGTACGGAACGAAAAGAACAATAGAACCCTTATAATGTCCCCTAATGGACCTCGAAGTGTGACAATATACAAAACAGAAACTGGATTTGGTTTTAATGTGCGCGGTCAAGTGTCCGAGGGTGGTCAGTTGAGGTCAATAAACGGTGAACTCTACGCGCCTCTTCAACATGTCAGTGCTGTGCTGGACCAAGGGGCTGCCGAGCAAGCTGGAATCAGAAAGGGTGATCGAATTTTAGAAGTGTAAGTCGAACTAACGTTCATTGAATAAACATTTTCATATTGCATATATTTCGCCGTGTAATTGCTTGACTAACTACAGGTAACGAACAAAATGTCAAACGTTCAACTTCTCCACATTCATATGTTGTTGTCTCTTTTATGTAAACCTTTTGATATTATTATGCAGACTTAAGGCTTCGAAAAAGAGGAAATTATTCCGCAGACTGATTATTAAATTATATCTACTTATTTTATTGTATTTCTACGGTTCTCGTCATTATGACAGATGTTTATCATCATAACAACTAATCATTTTTCCGGAAGAATATATATATATATATATATAATCTTTCAAAGCAAATTCATAAAAAATCGAAATAGTCAACGGTATTAGTTATTTATTAAAATATCCTGATTATGCTTATACTTTTTCATGGCTATAATGCAGTTATTTATTGTGTTAAAGGCGTCAATTTTACTGTGAATCCATCACTCGAGTAGTCCATTGTATTGATGGTTGTGTTATATTATTGTGGTGTCTGCCAAACTTTTTTACTTCACGGCACACTGGTGAATGGGATTTTTTCGCTGGCACACCAAATAAAAATGCATTAAAAAAGGAAATATACCTTATTAATATGAATATATAAATTTTTAGTGTAGGTAACATTTTTTATAATATTTTTTCAACATATAAAGATGATTCATTAAGAGGTACTTTTTTCAAAAGACAAAAAAATGTTTATAAAAAATAAATACTGCATAGTCTTTAATATAATAAATATAACCATTTTCTACATTTACTTTTTAAATATTATTTCTTTTAAATGTTGGCCGTAACTACGCCTAACATGGTCCATTCGAAAGTTTCAATTTTGGATGACGCGTTCGAGCATTTCGACTGGTATTTGGGTTGATGATGCGAGTAATGTTGGCCTCCAATTCCTCAATCGTAGTCGGTTTAATTATATAGACTTTCGACTTAACGTAGCCCCAAAGAAAAAAGTCTAGAGGTGTTATATCGCAAGATCTAGACGGCCAATTCACTGGTCCGAAGCGTGAAATTATTTGTTCACCGAAATGTTCTCTTAATAAAGCCATGCTTTCACGGGCTGTGTGGCAAGTAGCGCCATCTTGTTGAAACCAAGTGTCGTGGAAATTATGGGCTTGAATTTTAGGCACCAAATAGTCCGTTATCATGGAACGATAACGGGCGCCATTCACGGTTACGTTCTGGCCAGCCTCATTTTTTAAAAAACATGGACCGATTATTCCACCAGCCCATAAACCACACCAAACAGTTTTTTTTGTGGATTTAGTGGCAACTCTTGAACCTCTTCGGGTTGATCTTCAAACCAAATACGGCAATTTTGTTTATTGACATATCCATTAAGCCAGAAATAGGCCTCATCGCTAAACAAAATGTTGCACGAAAAACATTCCTCGCAGAACGCTGATTTGTGTAATACAGCTGAATAATTTGTAGGCGCTGTGCCGGCGTAAGTCTTTCCATTATGAATTGTAAAACAAAACTGAACAAAAATAAAATAATACATGGGCACAACTCACATGTTATCTATTATCAAATCCCAATAAGAAAAAGTACCTCTAAATGAATCATCCTTTATGTCCGTAGGTGGTAACAATTTTACTAGTGAGAAGAATGAAATTGATTTTAGGAAGAATTTTGTTAAAATGCTGATCTAAATTAGGTAAACAAACACTCCTCATCTACCATCTGTAAACGCTCCCGTTGTTTTTTTAATTTTATTTCCATGTGTGCTGAAAAACCAAATTCGCAAAGATACCACGATCCAAACGCCAACAGAGATTTAGTCGAAGATATTGACTCCATAGCGATATGCAAAATGCTAACAACTCTTCCTTAGAAAATGAGGCTTTGTATACAAAGCCGGTTTTTTAGATGTGTTAAAATTTTCTCTGTTGGTGTCAGGTGTGTACTGTCGAACCTTAGGAATGGTTGATGACCCACTGATACATTTGATAATTAAGTGATGGAAAAGAAGACTATGGACGAACGTGACAAATATTTATTTGAATATGTATGTAGGTGTTAAATTTATTTAAAAATCGAAGACAATTTAAATAAATAAGCTTTATTTAAAATGATCAGTTTTGAAGTTTCTTCCTTCGCGGCACACCTGCGACTTCTTGCGGCACACAGTTTGGCAGACACTGTATTATTTCGTACTGAATATAAGTATAGCAGTGCTGGAAAACCAGCGGTAAAATTGTCAACAAACGGTTCGTCTTCCATATTAGTAGTTTTTCTTCTTAATTTTCAATATTGCTAAGTTTTCTTTTGGCTATTATTTATATTATGGGCTAAGTGTTCCTTATTCATTTATAGTTATCATTTTAGTATGTATCATCATCATAAGCTAGAATTATTTTCTCAGAGCTGCATCTATCGTCTAACCCAGGAGTGGGGAACCTTTTCAGGTACTTTACAACAGGCTTTTTGGCACTTCCTTGTTTGACGCCAGGCGGTGAAATCTTTCCATACAATATGTCGCATTATATGAGATTTGATCACACTTCCCGTTTTTAGGTAGTCTATCGTGTTGTCCCCAAGCAGAGCTTAAAATGACCCGTTTTCTGAAGAACTGCAACCTAATTAACAACTCAAAATGGCGATAAATAAAAAAACTACATTATAACCAAGATTCAAAAGTATTAGACGAGTATTCCCTTTATTCCAACTACATTACACCGCAAAAAGTGCACTGGAACACTTGGAATCTTTCGTTATTTTCATTAATAAATAAAAAAAATATGAACAAATATTCGTTTTCTTGAATAGTGTGTATTCAAGAAAGCTCACTATCAACTAAAAATAAATCGATGTCCCAAATGAGGGAACAATGAATGGTCACGTTGCGATAATTCGCGAGCAACTAACGCCTTGAAATCGATGTTCGAGAACACATACAAAGGGGCAGTTATTAATGTTATTTTTATATTTTGAATTCGGTTGATTAACATCTGGACATGCAAGTGCGCCTACGACCGTTGCATTTTTCAGTGCCTGGCGTTAAACAAGGAAGTACCCCTTTTCATTTCCGAAGGTCACATTCATTTATCTGATCCAACATAAGGCCGCAATAAAGGAAACGTTGACACCCCCTTCCCCCTTTTTTTAACTGTCGAACATATAATGAGTTGATTACGCTATTTTTCCAAACGCTTGCGTATAATTTTTTGACCAAAGTGAATATTTTGATTAAGTCAAAAGGTCAGGTTCCCCTCCACTGGCCTAACCTGTCACGACTGCCAAGCTGTTGATGTTGGACAGACAATAGACACTTTATTGTAAGAATTAAAGACCACATTTTTAGAGTTTGCGAATCATTTGATAGAAAATGATCACAATTTTGATACAAATGTTGAGATACTCAATAAACTCAATGAAACGTTAGTAAATAAAATTTTAAATAAGATAGGTGGATCACCGCTATTGAATTTATTTTCATTGGTATTTAGTAATAAGTTTATAATAAGTACTATCAAAGTTTGTTGTCGGGTACTATCCGCATTCCACAGGATGTACTCGGCGGAACTGAGAGATGCTGGCATGCAGTGGCATAATAAATATTAAAAAATCTTATAATAAAATAAATATATAGACAATAAATACACGAAGAATTTAAAATGATTGAATGGTACAAATGTTATGTTTGAATATTATTTCATGAAATATAACTGCCCTTGCATATATAAGGGGAGCATTGATCCAATGCCATATTGACCGGCCGCCACTGTAACCCACACATATCAAATTTTTTACAGGATGCACAAAAAACGTGTTGATGATTTTCGGCCATATGCAAATTATGAAAACACAACCTTGAAGTTCACGGAGACTTCTAAACTGGTGCTTAATTGACCTAATCTATATATTAATAGTCGATAATGTCCGTCCGCCAGTCTGTCTGTATGATTGTCCCCAATTTCCCCTCCCCCTACCCCTCCCCAGCACCGCTGTCGCCATTTTTTTATTCCTACCTTTTTGATGACGTCAAGAAGATACCCCCCCCCCTGCCGGGCTGTCGCATTGTGAATTTTAAAAGTCATGACATTTTCATTATATTATATTATATATGTAAAAACAATTTATTTTCTTATAAACCAAAAACATTCTAACAGGCGAGGGATTCGAAACCTCGGACTCCCTACTTTAATTCTAGACCAGTGGTTCCCAAAGTGGTTCCTATAGACCCCAAGGGGTCCCTGTGACCGCTCAGGGGGTCCGTGGCCGGTCAAAATTAATTTGGGGGTGCGTGGACAACGTCAGGGGGTCCGCGAAAGGTTAGATTTGAAATAATATTTGTTACACATTTTCAGGATATGAAAGTTAAAATAAATAGCAATAAATAATTTGATGATAATTTTTAGGTCTTGAGTAAATTGTACACATTTTTATATTCAAAAAACAAGTATGGGCAAATATTACACCCTGCAAGCAAATCAACCGCGTCCATATTTTTTTTACATGACGAAGACTATAACCGTTTAATTTTTAACACAGATGTTCGTTGGTTGTCAAAGAGTGCATGTTCGGATCGATTGTATGCACTCTTTGATTCAGTGTTGGAATTCCTGGAAATTAAAGACAATAATTTGAGATTAAATTTAATTAATTCAAAAAATGACATAGCCTATATGACTGATTTATTTGCCAAATTTAATGCAACAAATTTGAAGCTACTAAAAGCATAAAATCTGCGTTTATTGCAAAAAATTATCCATACAAACAAAACTTGGGAAGAGGAGAATGCTCTCAGTTTCCTAATCTTTCGAAATTGAAAAAACCGAAGTGAAGATTTGCTTGCTCATTGTGAACAGTTAGCTGCTCTTCATTTTTATCTCAGCCGAAGATTTGAAGACATTCTTCACTTAGTTATGATGAATCCACATTGTTACAGGAGCAATTAATTGAATTGTCTGCAAATAAGGAACTTAATTCAATGTTTTTACAAGGCTACCACAAATTCTGGTTGCAAAAACAAATACAAATTTTATATCCTGCTTTATGGGTCCCTACACAGAAGCTGTTGATTGCTTTCACGTCCTCTTATTTAGTAGAACGTGGATTTAGTGCTGTTATGAACCTTATTACAAGAAAAAGAACCCGACTGGTGCTCGCGGTGACTTACGATTGTTACTACCAAACATATAGACAATGACACGACTCGATCTTCGGTAATAAAAAAACAGAAAGAGAAAACCTTCCATTATCATAACCTCTGAATTTAGAAGGATCGAATCAGTGTTACAAGTTAGGAAAATATTGGGAAACAATTCAAACAAATTAAACATCTCGGGTGCAGTTTTAAAAAGTGGTATTCCACTAGTTTATTTATAAAAGAACATATGTTAATGGAATTTTGAAAATAGTGCACAAGCTAACTCACCGAGGTGAGAAAAAAACATATAAAATACAGTAAATAATTCGCCTGATATCGAGCCTACGATTTAAATGGGCTTCGATTGCGTAATCATAAATTTCTTTGCGCTTCGGGGTTATTATAGGATATAACGGTATAAAATAGTAAAATTTATAACAATAGGTATTTATTTAGAGTCCCTTAATTAATATCCTAACTAAGTATCGACAATTTATAAGAGTAATGAGTCTACGTGCTACACGTAGGGGGCGGAAGGCTTGATATTCAGAACAGTGTCGGTCCGGTGACACAACGTTAATTTTACCAGTTATTTCGGCGGCGAAGCGCGAATTCCATTTTATCATCATCATCAGCTGTTCTCAATTCACAATCATGTCCGTTCCCTACGCGTGCCATATTCTAGTAACAAAATTCTTATTCGGCCCAGCCATGATAGCAGGAGGACGTCTCCCGGGACCCTCGGATCGGCGAACACGGTGCCTAGGCGTGAGGAGGGCTGTTAGACCCTCCGCCTCCCAATCCGTGTGTCAACGTCCAATTAACACAAACCAATGTGGTTAGAGCTCACAACTAGTGCTCAGAGTTAGTGCCGAATGACACTGACTTCTTCCCGTACGTTGCCCCCGCTCCATGCGTTGGGCTTCCTAGTATCTAAAAGTATCGAGCTCGTTTTTGTTCGGATAACCGGGAAGCGTGGTTGAGGGATGAAATTCCGTTCAAATTTCTCCGTCGACATGGTAGTCCGCCTGTGAAAAAGAAACATCATCCGATGTCCTGCCCGTTGTAACGAAACGGGTTTGGTTTACTATAGAATAGCTCTGCCAATTATGGCAGAGATGAATGTCGTCCAACAGTGTTCGCCTGCTAGACGACCATCGCCCACGGCGGTGTCGGTCTTATGCATCTGCCATGTCAAAACGACCCGGTCACCTTGAGACCGGCGCCGCTATCGCTTTCCGGTTATCCGGCACAATGAGCACCCACCTAGTCCTGTCCTAGCTACCTTATTTTAGGGGCAGAGCGTCAGACCTGGTGGCATCGGCGACACAACCCACCTAGGCTGTCCAAGATTTCATTACTAATCTGGCGCTCTGGCACCTCATGACTCGATAGACGGCGTGACGACAGCTCTTTATCGTCGGGAGACCAGATCGTCTCCCTAACGCGGCCCGTGGCCTAGCTCCCTAAGCAAACAGTCTCGGCAGACTACACCCGGCTTCTCCAGCCGACTCTTCAACTTTTACACGCCTCCTATCGTCAAGTTATGCTATTTGTCACGTCGCCTAAAGATCACCTCTTACAATAACAAAATTTATTTCAGTTCCCGCACACATAATTTCAATACGTTTCTGGTTGTGTCATTGTTAAATTAAATAACGTTACTAGAAAAAGGTTTCTATTTCTACAGTTAGGATAAATTTGCATTACGCGTATATTATCAGATTAACATTCAGCGAAGGATTATCCTCCTACAACTTTCGATTCGATATATCGACCACATTCGATAGTGACTTTATGAGCATTTGCGTGTAATAAAATTATCGTGTGATAGAAAATAATATAATAGAACCTCGTGTATCTAGAATTAAACTTTCTGACACATAGTTATGGGCGCCGTTCGGGGCGTATTGTAAATGCGATAGCAATAAATTAGAGAATTGTTTGTGCTCGACAAGGCTTGATTTTACTGGATTAAAATAACACACGAAGAGGCTTTCGAAGACCTTCATCGGTCCCGCCGAAGCGTGGTCGCACTCGACTGAATTAATATGGTTCATTATTATAATGAGAATTTCGTTTATAGAATATAGACACTTAACCGGAAACGTATTGCTTTTAACACACATTAGGCTTCCCGGTGACTTTCGTCACGTACCGAGGTTACCGACATATTAACACCCACAATAAAATACATATTTATACAGGTCCTGAAATAATACAGTAGAAATTATAATAACAATTTAAATTGGCTTTTCTTCAATACAATATCTTTACCAGGGCTGCTCCCCCTCGCCTGCCAACGCGTATTCCTGATTCGTACCTTGAATTTATTATTTTTCATGCTTTGAGACTATAGTCTTTTATGAAGACAACATTTAAATAGGCTTTTAATACATTCGGCGAGCATCTAGGTGCTCCGCCAGGTGTTAATAATTTATACCCGGGGTTCGCGGAATTTATGTAAAATCCGTTGTCGGATCTTACGCACGCTTCTACTTTGCAAATCGCCGCTCCCATATTACAAAACACAATGTTTAACAATAGAGAGGCTGCGACACCTCATCAACGATATTTAATGCCACAAACCTTGAGGTGTCGACAGGAACTTGAAGACGAGAGACGGCTGGAGCGACAGGCGGAGAACTCTTAATTTGAATGCGGAAGTGCAAGTTGTTAAATTTTGAAAGTTATTGATAAGCTGCTAGTATAATTATTCAAGTTCGAAGTGAGTATAACGAAAATGCGGCAGCCATAAGTGTGAATTTTAACAGGCGAGGTCAGGGGAGCAACCCTTAGAACAACGTGTTTACTTGGCGAACGCTAACAGAGAAGAGCTTTTGTTTCTTTTTGTTACTATCCCTCCCTTCCTGCAAAATGTACAGATCTCGCCGCGCAAAAAAAAATGCATGGTTGCCGCTTGCGACGGTGCCCGAGATCGCTACTACAAAATTATCTTTCGAATGATTGTTATTGCATTCTCATAATATGCCTATCTCTCTCTGGTTTCTTTCGTACTAACGTCATGCCAGCGACATTCTATGAAAATGCTAGGGAATAATCGGGTCCCAAAAAACCGGGTCGTGACAACAAACATAAATGATCTGATATCATCTCACCAGATTCACCCGTCGCATTGAAAACAACGTTTTTTTTAAATATAAAAAATTATAAAAATTATTAATTGTTATGAATACTTAAAATTGTTTTATTTATATTTTATTAACACAATTTACCATTCAATGTATCAAAGTTAATTTTATAATTTTTCTCTTATGAAATCACATTATTTCACTTGGGGGTCCGTGGTCAAATTTTTCTCCATGAAGGGGTCCGTGAGCATAATAAGTTTGGGAATCACTGTTCTAGACCGATGCGCTATCCGTTGCGCTACCAGTACCGTTGCGTACAGTGACAAATAAGCTCTATACAGGTAATCCTCGACATACGGCTGAGATACGTTCCTGAACTTTGGTCGTATGTCGAATTGGTCGTAGGTCGAATTTCATACAAAATATGTCGTTGCTGAACATCAAATATAGAATACATGTGACGATTTTACGAAAATTAGCTAAATACACAGTTTTTTCTCAGCCTTCTAAAGCAATGCTCCGCAACTTTTTATCTTCCAAGGCACACCGACGTGTTCTCCAAAATTTCGCGGCACACCACAAGTAAAAATGTGCATAATATACAGAAATTACATTAGTTTGTGTTTATATATGATACAAACCACAAAAGAACCATATGGATATTTTATAACCATGTCCACTACCAATGTAGAGCACATGTACTCCTAATGGAGATTATCTCAAAAGAAAAGTTTCAGATTATTCAGATTTATTTACAAAAAAAAAGAATCAATCAAAAGACTGCACCACAATAGTGAAAAGCTCGTAAGTTTCCCACTTCAGTTTAATTTTCAGCATCGGCTATTAAAATTTTTCTAGCATTTAGCTAATTTTTAACAGCTAATAATGAACTGATGATAGCCCAGGTATTAGAATTAACAAATTGTTGTATTCATTACATATTTTTTAATTTAAATATGCGATTATTTGTTTATCAATTGTTAATTATTGATAACTTTTAACATCCAGGGAATCTTAAAATGCAATAAAAAAATCCATGTTTTTTTTTAAAGATTTTTATTCCGATAAATATCAAATCCTCAGACAGTAAGATTGTATGATCTGTGTAAATATGGGTGCTGTAAGTCTGGGTATTGTAATGAATACCCTATGGTAAGATAGAAAAACATTATCCACTGGAGTCAAAAAAATCATATCTTCAGCATACACGATTAATAATTCCATTGTTATAATATGTCCACAACATTCACATACATGTTGCGATCATAGAATCTCATTATAAAATTCTGTTAACCTGACACTAGTGACTAAACTATTGCCTAGTAATCAAATTTGAATTATTTTGAGTCACATATACCACATTTGATGTGCATCGACGATGTATTAAAATAAATCATTTTCATATTATTTTGTAATGTTAAATTTTGTACATATGAGCAAATGTGTATTGCATTATCCTCGTTACATCATTTTAATTTACGTAAGCATCTGCTGTGGTGCCCCGTGGTGCAATTCAATTTTTTAAAAAATGCTATTTTTTTCGGTCGTAGTGCGAATTGTCGTAAGTCGAACCGTCGTAAGTCGGGGACTACCTGTATATTAAAATATTAAAAAGCAAAGGACGCAAACGGCTTCTTAGTGAACTATTAATGCCATCTATGAGTGTTAACTTGCACCAACCGAATTATTCTGAAAATTACATGATTTCAAACTGCAGGGCTGCGAGATAAAGTATAGGGCTGCTCGATTATTAAATTTATTTATATTATTGTTTTTTTTTTAACAAATAATATTTTTTAAAAAAATGTTTTTTTATATACGTAAAGCAATTATAAAATACGAAATTTTTGATACACGAAATATATTTGGTAGCAAACTTAAACATTTCAATTATTCTAAAAAACATATTATATACAATTTAAATACTGCAGGGCAGAGCTGTCGATATATGCCCCGAAATATATTTCTTTTACGTCTAGATTGTTTGGCTTATTCAATAAATGGTTTGTAATTTATTTTTCGCGCCAGTAAATTTTTTGAATACTTAAAAATGCATCAAAAATCCCCCCAGTTGAGGTCAACGGGCTTACAGCTAGTCTAATATTAATTTTAGAAATTGTATAGGAAAAATCTTTTTTCAGTCTTTTTTCTGTTTTTAATTTTCACAAGTGCATCTACTTTCAAACTTAAAAGGTAAATTTAGATACTAATTCGGCATTTGCAGCTTACGTCCATTTGATAGAACGTGTATCATGTTGGATACATTGTGATTATCGAAAAAAGCTATTTTGAAAAAACTGTGGGTTTCGTTCTTTTCCCTTTCCAGTCGATATTTTAAAACACTTATGTAATTTTTCCACAATTATTTATTAGGATCAGGACCGATTTTGCTCATCACGAGCATTTTCAACTGGGATATATTGATACAGAGCTAGCTATTTATCCAAAACAATGTAATCTATATATATAAAATAAATTGGGGTTGGTTACACCACGTATATCTCAAGAAGGGTTTGGCTGATTTTAATGATCTTTGATTTATTAAATTCGTATCTGCCTAGAATAGCAAAATAAGAATTATAACATCGGAAAAATATCACGGAGAAGAAAATTAATATTTTCATACAGTTTTCAAATGACGAAAAGCTTGAAATAATGAAAATGTCGTTGTATGCTGATTTCATCCACTAGGTGGCCATGTTTCCAAAGTAAATTTGTTTCTGCTTCTTTTGCATACGATTGACTTTTAAATAATTTTAAATTTATAGTATGGATTTGAATAAAAAAATCGATGATATGAAATGAAAACGAAAGGAAATCGGATAATATTGAAATAAGGTTATGTTTATAATTAGGTATGATAATTTTTTTGACTACAATATTACGTTTTCATGAATGTTGCTCTACTCTGCGATGTCAAGTTATTACACTTGGAACGCTACATCGAAGAATTTTAAACGTCAAGAGCAAGGCGATGCGGTTCCTGATCAGCCGAATGACTACTGATGCTCTTCGTCGCATTTACACAGTTTCGAAAAATGACGAATGCTAATACTTGCATGTCAACAGCTCAATTTGCTTGAAAATGATACTCATTGGGACATGACAATTACTGAAGAAATTGTTTCTGAATCTCCAAGTCAGATACGCACATTATTTTCTATCATTATTTTGACATGCTTCCCATCGAATCCCCGTGAACTGTGGAACATGTACAAGGATGACACGTCCGAATACATTTTACATCGAATTCGTGTCAGTTCAGGGAATCCCGATCTCGAGATGAATGAAGAGATACATAACCAGGCTTTGCTTTTGATCGAAGACATGTGTTACCATAAGGTCATAAGTGCGACAGTTTGTTAGTCAAGTTAGGAATGTTAATTTTCTGATTTGAAATAAAACTATTTGGTTTAATTTAGTATTATGATTTTATTTTAAGTTAAAGTATATTAAGATAAGACAATATATATATTTAAGAAATACGTGTTGCTCGCTTGGCTTCTATCACGAAAAAGGAAAGAATTGAACCGCGTGTTGACTGACGTTGAAGTTGAGTTGACAGCTGACCCGATGAGCACATTACATTACTTTCGAACCAATTGTTTTACACGCAGACTAGCTTCATTTAATTGCTTATTCCAACATGGAATGCCAACGCCAGATCGTGGAATGAACGACGCTTTCAATCGAGAATCAGACGTGAACGTAAAAATGATCGAGATGCATTGAACCAATCAGTTTGAATGAATGTACCACTGTTGAACCCTCAACAGAAGGAAATGTACGATACGTTAATGAAGGCAATTGATGATGTAAATGGTGGCTTATTTTTCCTCGATGCGCCCGGTGGAGCTGGGAAGACATTCTTCATGTCATTGATTATGGCCACTGTTCGTGCGAGACGTAAAATTGCTGTAGCAGTTTCTTCTTCTTCTGGAATAGCGGCCACGAAGATAGAAGAATGCCGAACGGCTTATTCAGCGTTGAAATTGTCGTTAAACCTTCAAACCACTGAAAAACCGACATACAAGGTTGCAAAACAATACAATCATCACCTGGGAATCCTGGGATGAATGGACAATGGCGCACAGATGCGCATTGGAAGCACTCAATCAAACTATGAAAGATCTGTGCAATGACTCAAGATCTTTTGGAGGCGCTTGATTTCCGCCAAACACTACCAGTCATTCCAAGATCCTAAATCACTGGTCAACGAATATTAGAGGTATGAATCAAAGCAATGTATTTTTTATTCTGCCAAAAAAAACGTGCTATATCGGTTGGGGTTAGGGTTGCCCAAAGCGCTGACAAATAATATTATTATTTATAATACAATAATGTATTTTTCAATAGCTATGCTTGTAAATACCAGTATTACTTTAGCTCACGGATGTCCAACCGGTAGATCGCGATCGACCGGTCGACCCCAAAGCAAAATTTGGTCGATCCCGAAAGCTTCCGTGAATATCGAAAAAATATACAATTTAAATATAAAATATACAAAAATTGAATTATTTTGTAAGCATATGCCCATCTAATTGTATGTATTTCGCATTTAAAATAAACATTTCTACGTTTGAAGAAGGGAAAAACCCTACTAAATAAAAATTGTTACAAGAATCATGTTAGAAGTCGATCGCGAGAAAACTTAAGATTGAAAAGTCGATCCCAAGGCAAAAAATGGTTGGACACCCTCGCTTTAGTTTAATGCAGCGATTTCCAACCTGGAAGCGTGGACTATTGTAAAAAGAAGCGCGAGTAGTCCAAAGTATTTATTTACCCCTTAAAACGTGTCTTGGTTACTATATGAAATAAAGGATATTTTTTGGATATTATAGGAGGCGCGAAGTAAATTAGATTGTCAGTCTTTGCTATGAAGATAAATAAATACTTATTGATTTTCGTCGATACCTAATATTAATACAAATTGTTTTATATGAAAAAACTTTATTACTGTCTAAAGCCCCATTCGTGTGTTAGGTGGTATTGTTATTTTTGTAATGAAATAGAAAAATGTTTTGCTTGTTTTGATACTGTAAAAATACGTATTGTGGTGGTTACTTATTTAATTAACCCTCCAGAGACGAGAGCTTTTTTCCGATAAAAAAAAATATTTTCTAAGCCATATTGAAGTCACGGATAACTTTTATTCTTATCCAAAATTTGAAAAAAAAAACGCAGTCGTTGTATAGAAACCCCGCATGACTATATGGTCATGCTCATCCTTTTATAACCGTGTAATATTGAGTACGGACAGTAGTAAGGACAAAAGTGACCGTATGGGCTCGCAAACATTCAGGGTTGAAATATAGCTAAACGTGTTTTTTTTTAAAAATGTTTACAATTTGACCTCTTTGAATCAACATAATTTAAATACAAATATATTGGCAAAATAACTGTAAATAGTTTGATGTTTTTATAAAAAAATAACTAACATTTTCAAAAAGTAAATTAAACAAAACGGAAATTCAAAAAATCACATGTGCTTTTGTAGGCTGTTTCTGTCCCCACGGCTGATGATTAACTGTAGTCTGCACCCTTCTTAACCAAATATGAGCAAAAGCAACGATATTCAGGTAGAAAAAGGATGAATAGTGGGATCAATAGACAACGGTGTTTACTGTGACCATATGGTGACGCTCGTCCTTGGAGGGTTAAGTCAGTGCAATATTTATTCTGTAGGTCAAATTAAAGTTTTGCATTCCTACTGAGTCGCCTTAACAGCTTGGATCTTATTACATTCTTCTTTATCAAAATGAATATTATATATGATGTATCTTGTAATAATATATCGACCCATAATCGGCAAATGAACTTAACCACTTGAATGCCAAGCGGACACAGGTGTCTAGAACAGCGTTTCTCAACCGGGAGCCATGTGGCCCCCTGGGGAGCCACAGCATGTCCCAAGGGAGCCACAGAAGAAAATTTCAGTTTTGAGGAGCCACAGCAGACTTTAAGGGGGCCACGGCCACCCAAAATACAATGAAGTAAAATTTGTATTAAAATCAAATATAATACAGTAGGACAATTATACATTGCAGCAGAAATAATGTATGTATTATACATACTTTTTCTATTATTTTGCAATGATATTTAGGGATACCATAATAACTGCATCTATAAGTAAGTGTCGACAATATTGTATTGACTATCTTGTCCACGGATTTCTTTCATCACCCCGTGAAAATTTGAAACTCATGTGCTTAAAATGTTTTGCTTCACTAATACTAATATCCATTTTATACAAAACACATGGAAATGAAAGAAAAACCATTTGAATAATTTAAAAAGCTTTAAGAAGTTTCCACAGCAAAGAGAATAGGACATATAGTATCCAGGCATTTCTTATATAAACACGAAACATTAATTTACTAAACGTCAGTTCAAGTTCATCCGTGTAGATGAACGCCCGAAGATGCCGAAAGGCGAAACCCGGGTCGTTGGTGACAAAATCTATGTGAATTTACATAATTTGAACGATTCAAATTTATTGAAATTCCACCAAGCAACTTCAGCCGAAATCTTAAATTATACATAATTTATTTTAAAAAAATAATTTGTGTACAAAATTTTATTGTGTTGTATTTTTTAAAAATAAATGTATATTTTTTCACTTTTCCCGAGCCCTGAGAATTTTATTACTATGGATAGGGGGGCCACGGAAAAATTTGAGACTCGAAAGGGGGCCACGGGATTAAAAAGGTTGAGAAACTATGGTCTAGAACATATGCAAGCGAACACGGATGTCCAAGACATTTTACTGTCCAAGTTTTAAAAGTCGCCGCACTCCACTGATATTTATCATATAGAAGCTGACCGGAATAAGTTTTAGTTGCAAAATGAATGTATATGTATTAGGGATTCTGTGTCGAGACGTCCCGGGACTTAAGACAGCCAAATTGTACATTTTTAATTTTGAAAAAACCATTTTAACAAATAAAAATTGGATGCAAGCAATCGCTAATGTGACCTAAAAAGTTTATTTGGATTTAAAATTAAGTTACATTGGTGTCTATCCGCGGGATCAGTTTTGAAAAAAATGAATTATATTTAGGCAGTTTTTTTTATATTAAAAAAAATGAGCTTACATTGTAATTTGCAGGACTGTGGAGTCGTCTAAAAAACGACTCTGACTTCGAATCATTTCCGTTAAAACTTACATATATGTATACCATTAGATCATCTTTAGTCAGCCTAGCATGCAGTGGCAACACTATGGACTCTTGTGGTTTGAATACACATAAAAAAATATATATATAATGGGTCGAACTCGTAAGATTTTTCTGTTTCCAACTCCGTAATAAAACAACCGATTCTACGACTCCACGCTCTGGTATTTTGAATGCTGATTCAGAATTTGTATCATTACGGAAAAGATTTTCTTATTAACTGAAAAGTTGGAGACCTTCTCGAACTATATAAGAATTGTTTTCTTTTGAAAATTTGCATTCAATAAAAACCGCATAACTTAAACGTAGCATAAAAAGAGAATGGCAATGGTGTGTTGTGAGGTGATCCTAGTTGTGCCGTGTCGCATCGTTTCATTGCAACAAAATAAATAGGATTATCTCTCGTATATCCAATACTTGGGAAAATATCGGTGTGCCGTAGTGAAGAAAATGTTTCATATGTTCAGCTAACGTGAAAATGCTTTAAAAAAAACGATAAATCCAAATTATGTTAAATCGCGGTTTTATTTTACTAACTAATGAAGCGACTAGAGATTAGGGATTCTGTGTCGAGGCGTCCCGGGACTTTAAAGGTTTTTTGCTGTCTAAAGTCCCGGGACTTTGTTGTTAAATGTCCCGGGACTTAAGACAGCCAAATTGTACATTTTTAATTTTGAAAAAACCATTTTAACAAATAAAAATTGGATGCAAGCAATCGCTAATGTGACCTAAAAAGTTTATTTGGATTTAAAATTAAGTTACATTGGTGTCTATCCGCGGGATCAGTTTTGAAAAAAATGAATTATATTTAGGCTAAGGATTAAAGGGCGGGGTTTTAACAAAATTAAGTATGCATATATAACAGGGATCTTATAAAAGAAACAGCTGTTTGGATTTATAATTAAAGAAGTTTCAAATAACATCTTTTTATATATTTTAATGCGAAACAACCATTTTTAATGGGTAGAGAGAGACATGCAGAAATACAAAAAAAAACTTAGACACGTGTTCGCTTAACTATTTTTGCAGCATGGGATAATCGCACAGAATTCCAAGAATTAATCGACTCAATAGTTATTTCTAGAAAATTATGTTATAAATCAAGGCGGCTTATAAATATTTTATTACCAACCGTTCTGCTGGGACTAATTGATTTTCGAAAAGAATACACGAAAGATTTTTACAAATGCTATGAATTACGAATTTAAGATTTTAAAATCAACTGGAGAACGGAAACAAAGATTATTTTTTATATATAACATTAAAGCAACATCGACTGACAATGATGATGAGCAACAACGTTTATTACAAAAATAAGAAATCGGCTGTCTGATTCGTCATTAAATTCATTATTATTTTTAAAAGCGTATTTTGATAAGCGAAAATAAAATATTAACTTTTGTGTAAATAATACGTACTTATGATTTGAGGTTGTGACTTTATTATTGAATTAATTTAATATTTTTATTATTAATAAATAAATGTGTTCAAAAGATGTATTTTTTTTTAATTAACGCATACTTTCGCCGCCCTTTTAAAGTACGCATGAAAAAAAAATACGTCTAACTGCGTAAAAAACGCTCAAAAAAAATAATAGTTTAATTGAAACGAAATATTAAAAAACGTTTGTGAGAAAGATATCTTCATTTATGTTATTAGAAATTTGTTTAAATCAATTCATAATCTATTAAAAATATAACTGTAGCAAAAAAAAATTATAATTAAATATTCATACCTTGTACAATGTTACCAATGTCTCAATAGGACAAAAAAGGTATAAAAGCTGTATTGTGATTTGTGAAGTAACAGTCATAATTTTACCCAATTCATTGTTATTTTTTCAATACATGAACCGTTATCATCCCTTTTTAGTACATACATACAAATATTTAATTTTAATAAATTTATAATTTTATTGAAGGGGAAATAAAAGTCCCAAGTCCCGGGAAGTCCCGGGACTTTGACTTTATCACGTCTCGTGTCCCGGGACTTTGAAAAACCCGAGACTTCAGAATCCCTAATATGTATAGAACAATAAATTACGTTTTCCATACACTGCCTTTAATATCTGATAACATTCATTAGAGATGTAGAAAAAAAGGTCATGAAAAAACAAAGCGAAAAATAAATAAAAAAATATCATTAAAATGTAAAACAATAAACAACGTTATTATTGTCGTCGAATGCATTCAAATATATTTCACTAAAATATGTCGGAAGACATTTAATATGTTTGGCATCTAATTACTTTTTCGTCTGGGGTAATTCTTATCTCAAATTGCAAAATTAGGCATTATTTATTCGCTGCATTGTCGGCTTGAAAACTAACACGTTTCTATCTCATAAGAAAATCAGTCTTCTATTCCCTGGATTGAAATGTATCGAAAACTGTACGTGATCCCGGGATTGGATTTTCTTGTTGTGAGTCACCCTCCTTCTAAGCTCCCTCTGAGCTGCGCGCAGTAGTTGGTAAGCCCCCGCGCACTACATTGATCAGTCCGCGCAGCCTTTGAAATTTCCGCGCAGCTAACCTCTTGCCTTAGTTGGTTGGACATGATATTTTGAGATGCAGTTATGTATGTCGGCACATAAGATTTTTTGTAACAGCTTATTTAGGAAACGGAACAAAACATTTATATAAAATTCAGTGTCTCACGTAGAGAAAAAAATCCCAATCGAATGGTATAAATAACTGATTTTGGCAAAAAACGTCACATTAGATAAATTGTGCGGGAAACGACGATATGGTGAATATAGTTAATTGAATCTCGTTAATATGACCGTATGCTGTACGGTAGAGGTCTGAACGGGCCCGAGCCTGGCCCGCGGGCCGGGTTCGGGCGGGTAAGCGCAATTGAGATTCGGGCTAGGGCCGGGCCCGGGTAAGAAATTTATTCTTCAAAAAAATATTCCAGGCTATGTTCGTGTCATAAGTCAGGCATGATGATTTTAATTATTGCTAGTTCTATAGAGAATCTTAAATTGTTGTAAATTTGTAAAAACGGGTTTTTTCGGTCTGTTGAGTTTAAATCCGGGCTTCGGGTCGGGTTCGGGTAAAAATTGTAGTATGAGACTCGGACCCGGGCCGGGTCGGGTCTGAGTCTTTCGGGCTCAGACCGGGTTATTTTGTAAAATTTCGGCCCGTGCAGACCTCTACTGTACGGGGCCTGAAACAACGAATGAACTTTCGATAGATGGGAAAACTTGGATTACTCTCAAACAAACTACTCTTGCAGACTTGATCGAAGTTATAGCGGAGGCAAAAGATGTTATTACATGATAACATCTCTTGCATCCGGGATTTAAATAACTCATTGATGATAATACATACTGTATTTTCTTAGAATTTAATATTTCGACTGAAGGTGTTTGGTGGAATTTCAATATTAAATTTGAATCGTTCAAATTATGTACATTCACACAAGTTTTTCCACTATTGTATGTATTTTGTTACCACAATTCGTAATATGAATGACGAGTACAGTATTGGCCTTCCGAGGCAAGCAACTCTGGGATGTTGACATTTATTGACGAGAATGATTACTTGTTGTACTTCAAATAACCATTACTGCAAATCCAGGAATTTTAGGAACGTATTCAAGCTTGTTTTATTAGAGGCCTGGGCAAAGTACGGCATGCAGCCTGATATGTATTTTTTGTGCGGTCTACTACGAGATGATGTCACTAATTTGTTTGAAAATCGCTTATCTATTTTTTAATAAAATTCCCTTTTCACGAAAATAAATAATCGTAGAAATTAGGATTTAGGCCGCCACTCATTTTTATTTTTAAACGGAGCCCTTCAGAAAGTTTGACCAGGCATGTTCTATAATATTTCTAAGAATATCAAATTTCGAAGAAAGAAAAGGAATACCTTAATCCAGGGGTTACCAACCTTTTTGGACCCTAGAGCGCAATCTAAAATATTGGAAGGGCGGCGAGCACCGCATTTTTTCAGGCCTATTTATAACCCGGGAATTTGTTTCCGATTTGCCCAAATTACCAGCGTTTTTTTTAGCTCTTCCGAGAATTTTGAAATCCAAAATCCCAGGAATTTAACGATCTGCCCAAATTAGTTTTGCCCGGGCGGCGGGCGCCCGCGGGCACGGGTGCAGTAAACTTTCTAAAGGTGCGGTTTAAGACCATTTTTAATGATAATTGTGAGTCAGTGTCACTAATTGTGAGTCAGTCGCTCATCCTTTATTTTGGAATATATTAAGATAGTACAAGGAGTTGAGAGTAACCTGGTTGTCAGTTAATCGCTCTCCTGCATCTTGTTTTGAGGAGGATAGGGTAGGGTAGGGTAGGAATAAATTAATTGATCATCTTAAACGTAATGCGGTGTTTACTATAAAACGTGCTTTAGTATTATTACTCTTGCACACATGGAGATTACATTTTGCGACTAGCTTTGACCGATAACATGTTACGTGAGTAAGTCCAAGTGTATTGGGGTAGTGGAGGGGGCCATTATGCTCTCGCAAGCAGCGACACTTGCACCTAGAGGTCTGCACGGGTTCGGGCGTATAGGCGCAATTTAGATTCGGACTCGGGCCGGGCCCGGGTAAGGAATTTATTTCTTCAGAAAAATACTTCAGACTATGTTCGTGTCATAAGTCAGCCATAATGATTTTAATTATTACCAGTTCTATAGAGAACCGTAAACTGTTGTTAATTTGTAAAAAACGGGTTTTTTCGGTCTGATAAGTATAAATCTGGGCTTCGGGTCAGGTTCGGGTAACAAGTTTGGTATTAGACTCGGGCCCGGGCCGGACCTGAGTCTTTCGGGCTCTGACCGGGTAATTTTGTAAAATTTCGGCCCGTGCAGACCTCTATTTGCACCTGTCGTTTCCTCGTTCTCCATTATCCGGTGATTCCACACTGTCATACTTGCACTATTTCTCGGTCTTCGTCTATCCCGCGCACTTCCAAGAAATTAAAACCTTTTTCGTTCACATCGAGTCGTCAACGTTATTTATCATTTCGATTTTTCTAATTTAAACCAGTGCTCCACAACCGTTTATGTTCCACGGAACACCGATTACGACAAGTAAAAATGTGCATAATATACAGAAATTAGAGAGTAGTGATAGAAGGAAAGGGCTAGGACATGACTAGTGGTTAGCCAACCGATCTCGCTGTGCCCCGTTTTTAAAGACAAGATGGGTGGGAAGGGTGATTCAAGGCATCCATCCTTTCAAACAGAAATCTATAAATCGATTGAAAAATCAATCTATAAAAACTGTCCGTGCTGGCATTCGAACCCGTAAACTCCGTGTTCTAAGCCAACGACTTTGGTCACTTGACCACGCAGTCAACTTATATATACAGTAGCGGCCGGTCAATGTGGAATTTGATCAATACACTTCTTGTATATGCAGAGGCGGCTATATTTCATGAAATAATATTAAAAAATAACATTTATACCATTCCCACATTTTAAAATCAGTCCGTACAAAATTCAGATTCAAGCAAAATTCAATACGTTAGTTCAAAAAATTGCGATCGATTACATTTTGTAACCGACAGTGACAGCAGCGAATAACTCCTATAAGTGGATACAATTATGCATGTATACTTACATAATATGTATCTGTTTCTCAATGTATTTTTGTAACCAATATATAAATTAAATTTTATATGTTTTTTATATATATTTTATATTTTTGATACTTTTGTACGCGATATTTTGATTTTTGGAACCGCTTTATCAAATAATATGAAAGTGAGATTTTTCTACACTCTTCTTTCTGGAACCTATGTTTCGCATAAAAAAGGATTGGGTTAATAAACACATCACTCAATAAGTTCGTAGTATAACATAAACATGGCGCCACTCTTGACAAATCCATATGATTTTTAGAAAGTACCAACCTTCAAATAATACGAGTAAAAATTTCATAACAATCTGACGTTTAGTTCGCACGTTGCAGAGGTTTTAGTGACGCTACTTTTGTAATTTTCAAAACAATGGAAAATATCTGATATTTGATTTAAATTGGTCGTTGTTCTGCAAATCGATCAATTCTAGTTGCAATGATGAATCGGCCTCGTTGATAGATGCTGAAAAGGGTTTGGAAAATTTTCAAACCTATACCCGTGAAAAGATAATCGTATTAAATAATTAAGAATAGAATTAAGTTTTTTATCGATGACGATTCAGATTATAAACCTTTGCTACTTCATAATTTTTTCACATTTTAAACACACATTTTTCTCATATTCAATGACAAATTTGATGACGAAGTATTTTCCTTATTTTGGGCCGCAGCAAATGCCATTCCGGGCCGCAGTTTGTGCATGACTGCTCTATAGAATCAACTAAAAAAATATTCAAATCTTATAAATTACAAAATAAAAGCGTCGTCTTTGCGTCTAGTACTAGACAGATCTCGGCTTTTATTTTGAAATTTATAACGTAAGATTTGAATCAATTTTTAGTTTATTCGTAAACGTTGCGATAGTCTGTCTGATGATGCTTCTCAAATAGGCGAAACACGTGTCATAAGTTGTAGCACAAAAAGTGGAATAATAAAAGTTATCAAATTTAATTTTATATTGATATTGTACTGATTTTACAAAAACACATTTTTTTTACTAATGAAGCATCTTAACAGAAAAACTGCCTGTTTATCAGTCGTCAACATTTACTTTTAGGATATCGTAATGATAGGTAAATGGAACAAGGAATGGTCAAGTGCGTGGTTATCCAATATTTTGCTTGACTTGCGTATAAAATATTTAATAAATAAAATAATTAATGTTCCTCTTTTAAACATGCTTTAAAATAAAATCAATGGGTTATAGGGATTCTGAAGTCTCGGGTTTTTCAAAGTCCCGGGACACGAGACGTGATAAAGTCAAAGTCCCGGGACTTCCCGGGACTTGGGACTTTTATTTCCCCTTTAATAAAATTATAAATTTATTAAAATTAAATATTCGTATGTATTTATGTACTAAAAAGGGATGATAACGGTTCATGTATTGAAAAAATAACAATGAATATGGTAAAATTATGACCGTTACTTCACAAATCACAATACAGCTTTTATACCTTTTTTGTCCTATTGAGACATTGGTAACTTTGTAGAATAGTGAAAAACATTTGTAAATAAAACAACATCAGGTATGAACACTTAATTATAATATTTTTGAATTTGTTTTTGCTACAGTTATATTTTTAATACGATTATGAATTGATTTAAACAAATTTCTAATAACATAAATGAAGATATCTTTCTCCCAAACGTTTTTTAATATTTCGTTTCAATTAAACTATTTTTTTTGAACGTTTTTTACGCAGTTAGACGTATTTTTTTTTCATGCGTACTTAAAAAGAGCGGCGAAATTATGCGTTAATTAAAAAAAATACATCTTTTGAACACATTTATTTATTAATAATAAAAATATTAAATTAATTCAATAATAAAGTCACAACCTCAAATCATACATAGTATGTATTATTTACACAAAAGTTAATATTTTATTCTTGCTTATCAAAATATGCTTTTAAAAATAATAATGAATTTAATGACGAATCAGACAGCCGATTTCTTATTTTTGTAATAAACGTTGTTGCTCATCATCATTGTCAGTCGATGTTGCTTTAATGTTATGTATAAAAAATAATCTTTGTTTCCGTTCTCCAGTTGATTTTAAAATCTTAAATTCGTTTAGTTGTTTCGTTTTTAATGGAGAAATCTTTTGTTTTTTTGTAATCTGTCTATTTAATTCTTCTTCCAGTGACAGTTCTGCAATATTTTTCTCATCATCGATATTTTCTTCAGATGCCTCGATATATTTTTCCACGGAGAAAAGACGTTGTAGTAAATTATCTCCGTATTTCAAAAATATTGTTTTGGAGCATTTGTCAAAATCTTTCGTGTATTCTTTTCGAAAATCAATTAGTCCTAGCAGAACGGTTGGTAATAAAAAATTATAAGCCGACTTGATTTATAACATAATTTTCTAAAAATAACTATTGGTTCCATTGATTCTTGGAATTCTGTGCGATTATCCCATGCTGCAAAAATAGTTAAGCGAACACGTGTCTAAGTTTTTTTTGTATTTCTGCATGTCTCTCTCTACCCATTAAAAATGGTTGTTTCGTATTACAATATATAAATAGATGTTATTTGAAACTTCAACAATTATAAATCCAAACAGCTGTTTCTTTTATAAGATTCCTGTTATATATGCATACTTAATTTTATTAAAACCCCGGCCTTTAATCCTTAGCCTAAATATAATGCATTTTTTTCAAAACTGATCCGCGGGTAGACACCAATGTAACTTTAAAATTAACTTTTTAGGTCACATTAGCGATTGCTTGCATCCAATTTTTATTTGTTAGAATGGTTTTTTCAAAATTAAAAATGTACAATTTGGCTGTCTTAAGTCCCGGTACTTGGTTGTTAAATGTCCCGGGACTTAAGACAGCAATAAACCTTAAAAGTCCCGGGACGTCTCGACACAGAATCCCTAATGGGTTATGTTTTTGTGATTCTAACGCATCGAGTCGTCTTATTTCGTAACGAATCCGAAGCCCTGAATTAATCTATTATTGGTCGGTGTACAGTGTACACGATTGGTCGTTCTTTTAATCCATATTGCATACTCTATAATTTCCTGGTCTGAAATGCTCCATCATGAATCTGGGTCGAAGAGCTTTCGCACCGGTAATGCAAATTAACCTACCCGTGTTGTTTACACGGCTATGCAGTTTAGCCTTTGGCCTTTGCCTCTATCAACTCATATTTTTCATTTTTCGTCCTTGATCATAAAAATGCCTGAAGCGCTTTTTCATCTAAACTATCTGTAAAACGTAATGATAAAAATATGTTGTACCAAGGCAATATTACCTACACGTGAATTGATATTTGTATTGGTTGAAAGGTGTGTATAAACCAAATGAGAGATATAGTTATATATAAAATAATATAGTGATGAAAAGCAATGTATCATACAAAAAACACCGCCAGTTTCATTTCATTCCGCCTCTGAAAATGCTCACAAACAGCGAAATTGTTCATGTTTTTTTATGTAAAAAAATGTTAGACCTAATGTGTTGTTTTTTTTCAATACATCAATTGAAAATTGGTAATAAATTATCTGGCTTTTTAACCACGCCCGCTTCCAATGTGTGAAGCATACGGATTCGTAATTGGGTTGAAACGAAGTTGCCTTTCTTTTGAATATGTTCCTTCAATATCTCTTTTTCGCATTTTTTAAGAGAATTTTTTAGCAAATCCAGAAAATTTATAAGATTTTGGATTTGGAAGAACTAAAAAAAAGGCGCCACGGTGAAATTTTGGGCAAATCGGCAAATTTCGGGGTTTTGAGATTTTTGAAGTTCGTGGAAGAGCTAAAAAAAATGAGTCACGCTCAATGTTCCCTCTAAGCCGAAGGGTTAGCTGCGCGGAAATTTTCAAAGGCTGCGCGGAGGCTGTGTGGAGGCTGTGCGGAACGATCAAATATTAATTGAGCAACTGTATTGTAGTGCGCGCCAGCCCGGAATGAGTGCGCAGGGGCTTCCCAACTGCTGTGCGGCCGCGCACGCGCGCAGCTTAGAGGGAATGTTGGTCACGCTGACATCAAAACTTTTCTGCCCTGTTGAGTACCGAATTCCGGGATTACGGGATTGAAAATTAGTGAATCCCAGGATCACAAAAAGGCTCCGGGGTTGGATACCCTAGTTTCCGCTATGTTATGACAAAGGGGCTCGACAGGTTATTTAAAATGGCCATCGGTATAATACAGTTAGCAACATGGCATACAGGGTTGTTAAGAAAACATAATATTTTTCAACCAAACCGGAGCCTAACTTCAATTTCAAATATTATTATTTCTTCTTCTTCTTGGCGCTACAGTCCGTGCTAAACGTTGGCCACCGAAATCAATTTCCTCCGCTCCACTCAATCCTCTGCCCCCCTACGCCAGTCGCCTTTTATTATTTACGACGGTTAAAGTATATCGTTTCAAACAATAAATGGTAGCAAAAATTAAAGTATCAATCTTGGAACCCTTCACGCCTGCAAGCTGAGGTAGTTAAGTTCATTTTTCAACATGTTTCCGAAATTATGAGCTTTTCAATGATTTATTATTATTGAAACCGTTACTTATGACGTCACCCGTTTATGATTATGGTAATATCATATCGTCGGTAATTTCTCCTACCTCGTATCTCAAAAAGTACAAGTTTTCAGGAGACCCATGAATGTACTTTATTCTACTGCTGTCGGTATCTATCACTATAAAACACCACTGTAATGGTTTTGTCCTCAATTTCTTTGAGGAAGTTAATACGGATCGAACCGAACACGTTTCCATCAAAGACACCCTCTCCTTCGTGCTAAACTTAAATAATTTGACAAATCATTTTTTCGACAACGTTTTTGTCATGAAATTTCTTTTTTTTTGGAATCGAGTGAAATGAATAAGTGTGGTATTGAAATTCTGAATTCATTAGATCAAAAAACTCAAAATTTAAAAAGTTGAGATACGTGTTTGTAGATATTTAACGACGATGTTTTACATGCTTTCATTTCGGCCATTACCGATATAAAAGTATTGACCGAATTTCATATTATGAAACATCGTAATACCATTCGCCCGGTGTTGCGATCCCAATTAGCCGTATTTTTTGATCAATTAAAACATTTTTGGTAAACCGGTATTTAATCTGAATTACGGGCATTTTTATATTATTCGTCCGGTATTACAACCCTTAGCCACGTTGGACTACTGTAGATTTATTTGGACATTCTATCAAACGTCTACGGGTGGCACGGTTTCGAGTGCCATTTGTATTTTTGATTTAGAGAATCACTAACAGAACAGGCAAAGAACGTGTTCATAAAATGGTATCTTGTTTATTGGCCGTTTTATGAGCTCAATCACCTAATTGGGTTGTATAAAATATATTTTTTACATTTTGTTTGCTCATTTCGCCGCCGTTCTAATCTACAAGAAGTTTTTACATCGCCGCCGTGAAACAAAATATACAGTAGAACCTCGATTATCCGGACTAATTGGGGATGAAGGTAGTCCGGATAAGGAAAAATCCGGCTAATCGAAAAAATCATAATTTAATCGGAAAGACATGTACATTTAGTGTAAATAATTTTTATTTGTCTAGATCAGGGGTGGGGAACCCTTTATTCTCTAAAGGCCGCATTTAGTTTTCTGATTCGACATAGGGCCGCAGTAAACTTTGACTAGGGAATCATTGGCCGGAAACAGGACTTTACGGTCAGAATATGTCAGGAATTTACATACATTTACAGAGTTGGCCAGAATTAATCTTTATCAGGCGTGGGGAACCTGCGGCCTTGAGTAGCCAAAAGGCCGCAGGTTCCCCACGCCTGATAAAGATTAACATAAAGCTTTAGTATTAAATTATTTTTTATCAAGAAATTCATTTATTAGTTTTCGTATTAATAAGCTAGCTGTTCTTTTTGAAGCTGCCAAATCGCAAATACTTTTAAGACATATACATAATCACTTTTAAGGTGTTCACTGTAAATACTTGGTGGAATGGCATTATAATAAAAATAATAAAACATTTTTAGTACTTTTTCCACATAAAATTTATTGGATCAGGACCGGTTTCGCTCATGGTGACATGGTTTACAATGCTCACCATGAGCGAAACCGGTCCTGATCCAATAAATTTTATGTGGAAAAAGTACTATTTTTTTTTATTATTTTTAATAACATATACATAAGTTATCCTGAGATACACTCTTTTTGGCTCTCAAACCACTTCATGGCGACATCTAAGCACTGAAAATCCTTAGAATGAGCAGGACCAATATCTCTTTTTTTGCATATCTCTTCTTTGTCTTCTTGATCTTGCTGAGAAAAATATTTCATTCAAAATTTGAAATCCAAGATCGTTCGCATCAAAATTTAACCACTTGGACTTGGACCACATAAACTTCGACACATTCAGTACATATTGAAATTTGTGCTATTGCTTCTATAATGTCTCTTATAACAATTGCTAGTGTGTTACTTGAACTTTATTATAGTCTTTTCAAGAATTTGTTCCATGATTTTTTCACTGTTGACAAATCTAAGAAATTCCAACATTCAGAAATTTTAACGTAAAGATTTCATCGATCTGGTTAAAACATTCTATTGATAGGCGAGATGTATTAATAATGTTTTATTATATGATTATCTAGTAATAATAATGTTTTCCCTCTTATCTATGCAGTTTTGATATTTTTTTACTTTTGGAATGATCTGTTTTTCATAACATCGTTGAAAAAATTCACCATTCATCCTTTTTTTTCTGATGGTAATATTCAACCGGAAGATTTCTTTGATTTCAAACAACGCACAAAATGGTGTGCACTCCATCACATATGTTAACAACGGTGGAATCAATTCGCCACGAAAAAATTAACAAATTCGTAAAAATTTTGTTCCGGAAAATCGAGGTTCTACTGTAAATCATTTATTGCAATATCGATAATGTTGATACGTAACGTAAATCTTCGGGCTTAGTGTGTGCGTTTTTTATGGTCTTCGGTGCAAGTTGACTATACGGTGTACAAATAATTTGTAGTTTTAATATATTTAGTAATACTACTAAAAATGCAGTCATTATTTTAGAAGCTTTTGAATATACGATAATCAGATTATTCACTTGGGGCAGCAACACAGTTGCACATGCATCATATAATATCTCCAACTAATGTTGAAAGAAAAGATCATCGCGTTGAATACAAGTACACAAGTACGCGTAATATTGCGACCATGTTTTTTAAACATGGGGGAGCTTTGACTGTAATGTGTCTAACTACCTGCTTCACAGCTCTGAAAAAATGCATTTTTTTTTGTTAATCACCCTTTTAAATATCACTTGGGTATATACATATAGCTTCATAAAAATAATTCCTCGTGTGCTTAGAATGTGTCAAATTCCAAAATTTTACTACGTTTCAATACTTCATATTAGTAATTTTAAAAATACCATAAAAAGTATAAATATCCAAAACTTCAATTTTATCTTTATATGAAATCAAGTCATTTGAATGAAATCTGTTAATTATTGTAATTATAAATGGACAGAGCATGTTTTGGCGTACTGTCCACGTCATCCACGACTGAAAACATGTATTTAGGCAGCGGATGAATTCCTACGACTCGATCTTTCACTAGATCGCATCCATATCGCAATATTGTTGTACGTACATATATTATTTAATAGGCAGTAAGAAAACATGAAAATCGAATTTTCCAAATAATTTACACATAAATTGCAATTAAATTTGTGTCACCTTCGTGCGACCGAAGAAACTTTGAATACAGTGATATTTTATTACATTCGTGATAAAAAAAAACGATAAACTCTTTCTCTCTTATCTTAATTGTCTTATTTTTTTGTCGATAAATACAAATACTTCATTGCATTCTTTTTTATTTGAAAGATGTTGATTCTTAATTTGTACGTTGATTAAGAAGGTCTTCTTCGCTCTCCACTTCAGGTGTTGTAGAATTCCTTTTTGTGGGTAAAAGTCGCCTACATCAATAAATTTTACTTGAGCAGTTGTAGTGGTTCATGTCATCTGAAAGATATTTTTTTAAGATGATGAGCTCGCTCCACAGTGTCTGCCATCCGGCAAGTTTCCTACCAAGATATACGACGTCGGGAAGCTTCTCGCCTAGGTATAGTAGTGTGTCTTTATTTTTTAAATATATTATTCAATTTATTTCATTCAAGCGTTCATTATTATTCAAGTGTTTTTATATGAAAAAAATAGATGCAACACCGACTTATTTCCGACAAAGATACCATTTCTTGATTTGAAAATCCTATTTCGAACAGTCTGGAAGAGGACGAAAGATATCTGCTGTGGGCGCGGGCTCCAATCCTGAAATAGAATTTTTCATAAAAAAATCTTAATAAAGCTTGAGAAAAAAACCGCGACTTAGTATATCCATTTTTTAATTCCTATCCGCTTCTAATGTGAAGCATATGGAGGTATCTTAACAGAACTTTTTTTTCTTAGAGAACTGTTTGTTACCCAGTTGCCGATCCTCTGTTTTGTGCCAATCAAAAATCATTTTTTTTCTTCTTAAATGATATAAAAAGTCATAGCTATAATCAGTGTTTTCCCGTGTATCGCGGTGGGACGGCGTTCCGGCACCCCTTTTATCGACATTTTTATTGCTTCAAATCAATATTTGTAAATTTTTATTTTTGTTTTCCTTCGAAAACTTGATTTTTTATGCCGAAAAACTTTTGAAATTTTTACGCACCATTGAAAAGCGCGCATGCATTTTGTATTTAAAATATTGCCGAATAACACATTCTCAAAGGGTGTTAATTAGTTATCGATTTCTAAAATATTTATTATAGGCAATACATGGGAAATTTAAAATAAGTGAGCGGTATACATATTATGTTTTGATATCCCTAATCAATGCAATATGTATATGAGAGCACATTTCATATTCGCTCCTATATATGAGCCGCCCCTGGGTTTGGGTGAATTTCAGATATTAAAGAAATCCATAAATCCATCTTCTAAGGAAAAAAGGTCTCCGACTTCTGGATAATTGTAGGATCTGTTGATTCAAAACTTTCTCAGGGTATGGAGCTAAAAAAAGGTCTGACTTTTGAATTACTGTGGAATATGTCAATTCGTCACTTCGTTTTAAATTCTGAAATCTCTTAATTACCCACATTTTTTCGGCAATGATCTCAAGCAATTGTGGCATGATATTATGGTGAATGATCAATCAGGGGATTGAATGATTGCGGATCCCGAAATCCCTGCGATGCGACATAATATTATGATAACAATTATCATATATATTTAGTATGGGAAGACGACACTAAATAAATATATCTTTATTCTCAATTTATTTGAAATATCTATTGTATAATATTGAATGTTTCTAGTTCTTACCGTTATTATTCTTATTCATAAATTAAAATAGTTCTGTGACACAGTAATGCAAAAATAGAATAATTGTAGTCTTTGGATTACGACATTCAAGACTTATAACCGAAGATTTTTTAAGCAATGTGGAAAAAAAAACTAACTAGACGCTTTGGAAATATTTATGTATAACTTTTTCGCAATTTAAAAAAGAAAATGATTTTGAACTCGTACAAAATATCGTTGCAGATTTTAGACAAAAACTTGAAATTCGCATCTCGAAGACGTAAAACAACATACCGTTAATAATGAATTTTTAGACTTTGAAAATCAAAGGGTTGCAAAAGAAACTGACCATCAATTAGAATCCACAAAAATATCGTATGAAAAGAAATAGATGCCGCGTTCCTCAAAATTAACCAAATAATGCCATTTTTATAAGCTTTTTCTTAAGAGGATATAGTACCTTTACGCCTGAAAACAGAGTAAATCGATCGTTTGCCATCGACGAAATCTCGTGAACCGTTCACTTAAAAAAATTTTTTTTTCAAATATTACATTTTCCAAACGCTTTTTTACACTATTACATTTTTTTTTTCATGAAAATAGTCATATTTTCAAGAATAAAAGGCAAAAAGTTCACAAAATATTTTTTAACTGCTTTCGTTTTGATCATTTTTAGAATTTATTGTAAGATACCGAAGTTTAATGTCTTAGAAAGAAATGCAGATAAAGGTTTGTTTAAGAAAGTGATTTGAGCAGAATTTCCAATTTATGTAATATAATGATTGTACATCTATTTGAAATGTACCATTTTTCCCACTTTTTCTGACTGATTTTTAAAGCATAATTGGATCGTAAATACTTCTAAAAAAAATTGGAATAATAAAACATTTTATTGTTTACATTTAAAAGCAAAAAAAAAATTAAAAAATTGTCATACCAATAAATAATAACTATTTTTCGGGGATGTGTTTTTCTTGCCGTAAATTTCGCAGACCCAGTCAGTGTGAGAAAGACGTTTGTACTGAGTGCACGTGTCACATATTACTCTGCATTAACTTAAAACACTGGTCATACAAATGAATCGAAGAAATGTATTTTTTATTTTGCGATAAAAAAGTTGTTGCGCAAAATAGCGTTTAGGGTTAGGGTTGCTCAATGCGCTTACAAATAATATTATTATTTATAATACAATAATGTCTTTTCCAATAGCGATTATTTTAAAGACCAGTATTTAGCTTAATGGATAAGCATTTTGAAATATTTATTTGGCAATGCTTTTAAAAAGAGATTCTATTCAATATAATAGTAGCAGTAGTTGAATAAAAAGATTTTTCACATTAGTAGTTTTGAATCATTTCTATATTTCAAAAGATTTTTGCTAAAAAAACAAAGTTCGTCATCTAAATCGAAAAAAAACTTGAAAATTATTAGATAAGGTAAGATATTAACAGTAAATATTTTTTAAGAATCATTATACAGATGGTAAACCATGTTTTTTTGCAACGTAGAGTTTTTATCAGGAATTTTTTCAATAATTTCATTTTAACTTATATATATGTGTACCATCAGATCATCTTTAGTCAGCCAAGTATGAAATGTTAATTCTTTTGACTATTTTGTTTACATACACATCATTAAATATATTTTTCAAAAAAAAATCGAGCCGCTCATTTTTCACGACTACGGCCAAAATACCGCGACTCCGACTCCACAGCCCTGGTTTTTTTAATTGAATACATTTTTCTACTGTCAAACTTGTTTTTTTTAAGTTATAATTGAATAAAACAGAATGATAGAAAATATTCGAAATTGATATATGACAAATATATATACATATGTATGGATACATAATAAACTTGTGAAATATATTAATTCATACATTTAAGTCATTTTTTGTACCACCCAACAAAGTTAGTCCGATGCAGCCGATATAACTTAACGACTTTAATTTATCTATTATATTAAATGATTGAAAACCATATTTTTTCGATAACTTACCAAATTATGTAACAATATTATACCTACAATACATTAATATTCAAATCAATCACATGGTTTGAATTACTTTTAATATTATTAGTATTATGTTTTTTTGTCACAGCCCTGAATGTCGAACTTGTATATTGGCGAGAGAAAAAAAGTTCCCAAACATTATACAAAAATACGAATATATTTATGCAATTGATATAAATTATACAAATAACTTTTTTTGATCAGGCATACTATTCATTTAGTTTCTTCCTTATTGAATTAGTGTTAGGCTATATAAAAACTTGAAGTAGAAATAAACACATCATAACATTTGGTTATGACTTTAAAGACATGCATGGATTATGAATATTTTCGATAGTTTCGGCATTCACTAAAGACAAAATCATTTTATAACAAATTAACAAATAAACTTTGTCATTCCACTAATTGTTTACAAATTGTAACACGTTTTTGGCTTTTTCGAGAAGCGTCTTCATACCAACTATCTTAAAGCTATTATTAGTTAATGAAATTTACCTTTATTCTAAGTAATCAGTGGAATAACTAAGTTTTCTGATAGCAAACATGTTTTTATTCCGTGAATTCAGTATATATTTTTTTTTTTTTTGAAAATGATTACAAATATCCTCCAAGATAGCTTAGATGTCCAACAAGAAATATAAGACATAGTTAATATAATTTTCGGAAAATCCACTGTCAGAACTATGGCGTGAACCAGAAATAACTATCAACTGAAATTTATATTTATTTTAGAACTCAATACTTTTTCCATTTTAATCTTATTATGTCAATATTTTTTATTCAACAGAATGTTTTTAACTGTATTCATATTAAAATCAATATCATAACAAATAGGTTATACAAAATTAAAAATAAAAACAAATTCTTTCAATATATTAGAGAAAGTTTGAGAAATTTGTATTGTATGGTTTATCTTGTTTATTTCTTTTATTATTTCGTTTGACAAAACACCGTCTCTGATTTACATTTATTAAATACGATGGCTTACTGTTGCTATCAATAACTCATATGTAGCATTATAAGTCATTTTCACGGTATATATAATTAACGCATTGTTTCAGTTACATATAATTTTTGCAACAGATATTTGGGGAAGTAAATTAGATTGTCAGTCTTTGCTACGAAGATAAAAAAGTACTTACTGATTTTTGTCAATAACAAATTGTTTTATATGAAAAACCCTTATTACTGTCTAAATATCCATCCGTGTGTTAGGTGGTATTGCTATTTTTGTAATGAAATATACAAATGTTTTGCTTGTTTTGATACTGTAAAAATACGTATTGTGGTGGTTACTTATTTAAGTCAGTGCAATATTTATGCTGTAGGTCAAATTTAAGTTTTGCAATCCTACTGAGTCGCCTTAACTTGCTCTGTTAGTCGCCAAGGCGTGACCCTGCTGTCGGGATTATTGAAATGTCAAAATTTAACGCAAACGTCAGTAGTTTTGAAATGATCTCACGCCTTTACGAAAGCGTTAATCGGTCTCAATACAATTTAATATTATAGCGCTATATTTCTATTATAAGATTATGCTTTAAAACAATAAGGTGTTATGGAATATAAGTGCAGGATATCGAATCTTTAACTGTTGATTGAACATAAAAAATACGGTGACATGTGTCGATAAAAAAGTTATCTGTTTTGCTAATGGAACATTACAAAATATGAATAATTCTAAATCACTGAAATAGTTTGACCGAATTTTAGACGAGGGCAAATTCGACTTTAGGATAAACGGTATACATGTAATATCGATGCAGATTAGTAAGTATTTAAGAACTGAAACCAATAATGGAAAACTGTTAAGTTTTTGTTCATCGATGAATTGTTTGGTGGTATCAACATATTACTATTTGGCGATTAAGTGCAATTACCACCGGTAAGGGGTAATCAAGTATTCCAGCAAACAGATAGATTAGTGTCCGCAATTCATTTATTGTGGAAGCTCACGTTAGTTGAATGAACGAAAAACATGAGACAAGGTTGGACCATCTTTGCTAACATTTAAACCAGTGATGCACAAAACGCGGGTCGCGGGCCGCATGCGGCCCTTTTTAATTTTTGTGGCGGCCCTTAAATATTTTTCTGAAATATTTTTTTCACGTAAAACATTTTAATCAATGTAAACAAGCTTTTTCTTCAATGAAGAAGAATAAGTCGGTTCATAAAAACAGGCTTACTGGTGAAAATTTGGATTTGACTGTGCTGCTTAATACTACAAATATTATGTCAAATAAAAAATAGTTAAAAATGAACGAAGACCAAGATAGCATTATCCTTTGAATTACATATACATGAAACATATACGTTTCACAATGAAACGATTTTTAATAAGCAAATACTCAATTCTTTTTTGTATGGCTCATTTTCTACTGTAGATAAGATGCAGGACAGTAGAGTTAATCATGCGATCGTATATATAGAATTAAAACTTTTTGCTGTTAGTCAAGCCTGTGTCGCCCTCAGAAGTCACTCGACGGATTGCGAATCTTAAGTTTAGATTGTACTAAATTAAGTGAAAAGCACCGCGTTATGCCGATGATCTTGCCAAAATTAATAGATTACGTAATTTTCAGTTAAATAATAATAAAGAATATGTAATATTAAGTAATACTATACTATGGATCCACTGATGAATTAGCCAAAACCTCAGACGCAGAGCTTTATGCGACCATTCCGAGTCCTAAGTAAAAATTCAAGTTGGAACGTCAGGGTACTTTTAAGTCCTACAATGAATTCATTTAAAAAATATATTTGAACATAATATTAATTGTATATTGATATGAATTGAGCATGATATTTACATACGCAACGACTAAAAAGCATAAAATAATTTATAATAAAAATATTTTTAAAAATAAGCTTTTATTTAAGTGTACTAAAAAGGTAAAAATAATTCCGATATCTATTCCCTCAAAATTATTCCCTCATCTGAGCAACATCCTGACCACATGACACTCTGAAAAATGGTTGTTAGCAAACTTAAACGTTATTCCAAAAATTTCCACGCTTCCTCTCCCACAGATGATGAACCAATGGATTGTTGGATATACGGATGACGAGAAATTTTAAAGACACTTAAAAAAAACTTTTTCTATATAAATATGTAGTCATGTGGAGTCGGTGTTTGTTGATAAAGATACGTTTCATATGTATTCATAATTTATTGACCTTTTCACCGCGTATGACATCTATGCATGTCCTAGCAAACATGCCCCAGCGCGTGTGACACGTATAGATGTCATGGAAATTTCAAACCCTTTATAAGAGCTATATATTGTGATAAAATTGTATAACTTGGTTGAAAATATTACTAAATGTATATTTTACCAATTTCACTAGATGGCATTAGTCAAAAAAGATTCAATATAGGCTAAAATAATTTAATTCTGGAACACGCCGTGAACATTCGTCACCAATGCAAGATATTGGATACTGTAAATAAGCGATCGAGTGCGGGTGAAATTGAAATTTTTCCGAGAATTTAATATTATAAGCATGGTATGGTGGTAGCGCAGTGTTCTCGGTCGCGCGTGGCGGTATTTTGCAATATGGCGACATCACGCCGCAATTGTATGAAAAATGATTATTTATAATTTAAAATTTCGACTGAAGGGGCTTGATGGAAATTCAATTTCAATTTAGAATTATTTTCATTTTGTGCACTGATTAGTACTGGAAGATGCCGAGAGGCGAAACCCGGGTCGTGTTAGACCAAGAATTTTATGGAAGTGTACAAAATGAAAATAATTCTAAATTTAAAAAAATATGATTATTGTTGAATTAAACCAAAAATACAAGAAATATATTGTATTTTATTATTGAAAAAGTTACTTTGGGTGGCAGTTAACATATTTGATTAGTTAAAAAAATATTACAACCTTTATTTATCGTCAAAAACGCGATAAAAAAATCCGCTAAAAGCAGCCGCGTACAGGGCATGTTCGCTAAATTTGGTGACGCGGGCAAAGGGTTAAATTGTGTTATAATTGCTATCAATAATATGAAACGGAACCAACAGCTTAGACATAAGTCGAGCTATAAAGTGCGCAAAATGCATTATTATCATATCTATACGATATTATTATTTACATACTAGCTGGTACCCGGCAAGCGTTGCAATGCCACTCGAAGAAAGAAAGTGTTCATGTTTTAATTGTGTATATTGAAGTGCAAGTATATTGCCATTATTATGTGATAAGACGCAGCATTTATTTCATAATATCACAATAGACGTCAAAACCGTATATAATATAATATGGATTTCGCTTGTAACTGTTGTTTTATGTTATTTATAATAAATATTTTATATAACTGTGATATTTAATAGTGGGAAGATAAATTTTATTTGTTTTACCGCACACCGCATGTCTCGCCATTCGCTATATTTCTTACAATCATTACTTAATTTGCTTATATGACCCTTCCGATGTATCGTAAATTGTAAATTAATAACACCAAAGAATCACAGAATATCCATACAAGAAATCTTTCAAAAACACATGTTATATTCAACGAAAAATAAGCTCATAAATTGGAATTTAGAGTTGATCTACGTATAACCGCCATACGATTTGTTAGGAGCGGCTGGGATTTAACGGCCCGGTCTTTGTTGCTGCTTTTTCTACGACACTGCTTGGAACTTAAGACTGCTATGGTTATTGATATCTAATGCGCGTCAATTGAACCAATATAATGTTTGAAAGTGCCAAAGTTTACTCATACATCCGAACTCGTGACATTCATTTTACTTGCTCATGATATAGGGGTGGATTCGATGATTGGACTTGCGAATTAATATTTTTATTCTTGGTTTTGAAATAACACGGTTCACTAAAAAGTATGAATACTTAGTATTTACACGAATGATTTGTTCAAACACGATTTCCAGAAACATAAAACACAGAAGCGGATAACGGATTTCCCCATAGCAAGAAATTCAATAATCTGATACAGTAATTACAAACAAAGGCTTTATTAGATCCTAGCACATTCGACGCGTAATTTCTAGTGATGAAAGCAATTTACGTAATTATTTTTTTCCTTATTAAAATACATTTTACGAATAATATTTTGTGTAATTTATTTCTCGGTTCTTCTTCATTACCTTTTTTACACAATGTTCTATACCACAATGCTGTTTTTTTTTTTCAAATAACACAGTTTTATAAAATTCAGGGACCCAATCTTCAAGTTTTCTATGAATTGTATCAATTTGGACACGGTTTTTGTGGATCTTATCTACTAGGGCTTGTACAAAACCCGACTTTTGAAAAAAACCGGTGTTCGAATGTCAATATTGTTCGAAAACCGGTTTTATCCGGTTTTCGAAGTTTTACAAAAAAATGGATAATTCAATAAAAGTTTTTTTATTATTATTTTGTTTATTTATATACATAATAATACACAACAAGAAATTATTTGGTGTTATTCTTCAGAAAATATGATTCAAGAAAACACAAAGCGTCCACTGATCGATCACTCAGTGATGATCCCATTTTGGTAACGAAATTTCCTGATATCGAAAATACCCTTTCGCTGAGTAATAATGTGGGGCATATGGTCTTTAAGACATCGAATAAAATATCCAGTCAAAATATATTTAATGACGTTTCTATTTAAATAATAAAAAAATATATTAAAAACCGGTTACGAAGTTGAAAAAAAACAGTTTTCGAATGTCGCAAATTTAGCAAAAAAAAAACGGTTCTTAAAACCGACAAGCCCTAGTATCTACCCTGTAAAAAAAGAGTTATGTGTAAATAGGTATGTGCTCCAACTAATATTGTAATTTACCCCCAAAACAAGGTTTTTGATATTTTCTCTATTTTTTTTTTGCTATCGAGCGACAAATTGCTCCACACCATGGGCGGATATGGGTGGTAACAATTACAATAATGTTATCCTTATTACAATGTGTTTTTATTTACATATAATGACGACGCTAATAATGCAAACAGATCAATGTTCATTATTGTTGTTAGACTTGTTACGAGGAAATAGCTACCTAGGACACTTCGCTATTGGCCCGACAGAATATTATCACGAATTTTGTCCGCCTTTATCATGCACAAGGCAGACAGATTTATTACATAAATAATACACTTTTTACTTTCATTAGTATAGTTTCGAACGTCACAAAGAATGAACATATGTTCGTAATGTGCCGATATAAAATCTAATGTTTTTATCAAAATAATAAATAGTGCGAAGTTGAAAACAAAAATATTGATAGCTTCTTTATAAACAATGTAATTTAATTCTATATCGCGACACAGATTTTAATTTATTTGTACTAAATATTTAAATGATCGATTTGATCTGTTATTTTTTTTCTGTTGACGAAAATGAAAAAATTTGCATTATCATTGCGTATATTTAAAAAATTGTGAGTGTTTATTTTTTGTTCTTTTGAAAGTAATCGTTTACATCGAACTTTGATGTATTTGTTATGTTTTTTGATAACATTTATGTGTTAACTTTTTATTTATGCTATATTAACCGTCACTTATGTAAGAGGCATAGGTATTTCATCAATCGTGACGATATGAAATAAATTATTTTTCACTACTTAACTTTGCATCGTTCAAAATATCTATTCATCCCCAATTCAGGGGCAGCTTTGATACTGCTCTAAGCTTTAATAAGTCTCGTAGTCTTTGAGTGACGGTCTTGGGATTTCGTTTGGCGGACGAGGGCTCAAATAACTTCATGACAATACACACATAATTATTTTTTCAATCAATTTATACTTTTGTATCCGAAGACGTCTATAATGTAGTTGATTTTAGCACCCACCAACTGTTCACTCGTAACAATCGTTCTAAGATAAATAAATTTACTCGCCAATTGTTCTTTCATAATCTCTTCCTTCAAGTCTTACCCTGCATGGAAGAAAGCTTGCACGACTGACTTACAACGCATTCTCGTTAATTTTTTTTAAAAAGATTTCAAATTGAAATTTTTAATTAGTAATCAATCATCCACGTCGTTAAAATATTATATAATATAGGCTTTATCTTTCTGCCGTTGCATCTCTAGTAGGGATTCTGAAGTCTCGGGTTTTTCAAAGTCCCGGGACTCGAGACGTGATAAAGTCAAAGTCCCGAGACTTCTCGGGGCTCTGGGACTTTCATTTCCCCTTCAATAAGATTGTAAATTTATTAAAATTAAATATTTGTATGTACGTACTAAAAAGGGATGATAACGGTACATGTATTGAAAAAATAACAATGAATTGAGTAAAATTATGACCGTTACTTCACAAATCACAATACAGCTTTTATACCTTTTTTTGTCCAATTGAGACATTGGTAACTTTGTAAAATAGTGAAAAACATTCGTAAATAAAACAACATCAGGTATGAACATTTAATTATAATATTTTTTTATTTGTTTTTGCTACAGTTATATTTTTTATACGATTATGAATTGATTTAAACAAATTTCCAATAACATAAATGGAGATATCTTTCTCCCAAACGTTTTTTTATATTTTGTTTTTATTAAACTATTTTTTTTGAGGGTTTTTTTTACCCAGTTAAACGTATATTTTTTTTCATGCGTACTTTAAAAGGGCGGCAAAAGTATGCGTTAATTAAAAAAATACATCTTTGGAACACATTTATTTATTAATAATGAAAATATAAAATTAATTCAATAATAAAATCACAACCTCAAATCATACATAGTATGTATTTTATTTTTGCTTATCAAAATATGCTTTTAAAAATAATAATGAATTTAATGACGAATCAGACAGCCGATTTCTTATTTTTGTAATAAACGTTGTTGGTGTCGAGAAAACTCTATCATTTTCAGTCGATGTTGGCTTACTGGTTAGAAAAAAAAATCTTTGTGTCCGTTCTCCAGTTGCTTTTAAAATCTTAAATTCGTTTAGTTTTTTCGTTTATAATGGAGAAATCTTTTGTTTTTTTGTAATCTGTCTATTTAATTATTCTTCCAGTGACAGTTCTGCAATATTTATCACATCATCGATATTTTCTTCAGATACCTCGATATGTTTTTCCACGGAGAAAAGACGTTGTAGTAAATTATCTCCGTATTTCAAATATATTGTTTTGGAGCATTTGTCAAAATCTTTCGTGTATTCTTTTCGAAAATCAATTAGTCCCAACAGAACCGTTGGTAATAAAACATTTATAAGCCACCTTGATTTATAACATCATTTTCTAGAAATAACTATCGGTTCCATTATTTCTTGGAATTCTGTGCGATTATCCCATGCTGCAAAAATAGTTAAGCGAACACGTGTCTGAGTTTATTTTGTATGTTTGCATGTCTCTACTAAGGTATCCAATCCCGGAGCCTTTTTCCAATCCTGGGATTTCGAGATTGACTAATTTTCAATCCCGGGATCTCGGGATTGGGATTTGCTCACGGAGGAATTTGAAATCCTCAATTCGCTATACTTTTTCCCCAGATTATCTCCAAACCTCGTTTTTTTTTTTAGCTCCCCGAGGAATTTGAAATCTTCGATTTGGTATACTTTTCCCCGGATTGTCACAGAAACTCGTTTATTTTTTATAGCTCACCGAGGAATCTGAAATTCTCGATTTGCCAATTTTCGGGATCGCAGCCGTATCAATCTCGGGATTTCGGGATCGGAAAATTGAACGGGATCCCGGATCCCGAGATTGGATGCCCTAGTCTCTACCCATCAAGAATGGTTGTTTCGTATTACAATATATAAATAGATGTTATTTGAAACTTCTATAATTATAAATCCTAACAGCTGTTTCTTTTATAAGATCCCTTTTATATATACATACTTAATTTTGTTAAAACCCCGGCCTTCAATCCTTAGCTTGAATACAATGCATTTTTTTGAAAACTGATCCCGAGGATAGACACCAATGTAAATTTATTTTAAATCAAAATTAACTTTTTAGGTCACATTAGCGATTGCTTGCATCCAATTTTTATTTGTTAGAATGGTTTTTTCAAAATTAAAATGTATAATTTGGCTGTCTTAAGTCCCGGGACATTTAACAACAAAGTCCCGGGACTTTAGACAGCAAAAAACCTTTAAAGTCCCGGGACGCCTCGACACAGAATCCCTAATCTCTAGTCGCTTCATTAGTTAGTAAAATAAAACCGCGATTTAACATAATTTGGATTTATCGTTTTTTTTTAAAGCATTTTCACGTTAGCTGAACATATGAAACATTTTCTTCACTACGGCACACCGATATTTTCCCAAGTATTGGATATACGAGAGATAATCCTATTTATTTTGTTGCAATGAAACGATGCGACACGGCACAACTAGGATCACCTCACAACACACCATTGCCATTCTCTTTTTATGCTACGTTTAAGTTATGCGGTTTTTATTGAATGCAAATTTTCAAAAGAAAACAATTCTTATATAGTTCGAGAAGGTCTCCAACTTTTCAGTTAATAAGAAAATCTTTTCCGTAATGATACAAATTCTGAATCAGCATTCAAAATACCAGAGCGTGGAGTCGTAGAATCGGTTGTTTTATTACGGAGTTGGAAACAGAAAAATCTTACGAGTTCGACCCATTATATATATATTTTTTTATGTGTATTCAAACCACAAGAGTCCATAGTGTTGCCACTGCATGCTAGGCTGACTAAAGATGATCTAATGGTATACATATATGTAAGTTTTAACGGAAATGATTCGAAGTCAGAGTCGTTTTTTAGACGACTCCACAGTCCTGCAAATTACAATGTAAGCTCATTTTTTTTAATATAAAAAAACTGCTTAAATTATTAGTCATCCGCAGATCGGTGGTGAAGCTTATCATAAAGAATCATTGTCTTTAACATGTAAAATTGATGCGCATACATTTTATCTTCTAGATCAGGGATGGCGAAATCATGTCACGGGTTTTTTTTTAGCTCACCGAGGAATTTGAAATCCTCGATTTGGTATAATTTTTTCCAGATTGTCACAGAAACTCTTTTTTTTTACCTCACCGAGGAATCTGAAATTGTCGATTTGGTATACTTTTTCCCAGATTGTCTCAGAAACTCGTTTTTCATCATTTCTAAAAGTTCATTTCTAAAAGTTCAAGCGGGTCAGATAATTTCTCACGCGGGTCCCTGGTTCGCCATCCCTGTTCTAGATCAATACTCTAGACCAGGGTTTCCTAAACTTTTTATGCAATGGAACAATTAACTCCGGAAGTCTTAACTTAGCTTATTTTTCATGTTGAGTTATTTATTCTAAAAAGTAAAAATAATAAAAACAATGTTATTAAAACATGTCACATACATAAAAATGACTAAATAGAGCTCTTAATGTCTTAATGAGTCATTGTAACGCACATCTTGATATCAGGCACAATATTGGTTAGTTGAATTCTTATGTCTGGTTTTTGTCGAGCCTGTATCTGCACTTTGCCTTCGATTCACCACAAAAATAAAATCATACTTTGCATAAATAGGTTGTTCGAGTTAAAAATCATCAAACAAATTGCTATCAACAATGGATACGATATGTCTGTTATAGACAATCTTTAATCAAAAAAACAAACTAAACTTGCGGGAAAATGCTATTTAAAGGTAAATTGTCAAAGGACATAGAACATACTAGGTATTGGCCTAGAATTATTTATTTATGTAATACTAGTTTTGAAATAAAAAAAAAAACAGCTCGCTGACAGTGTTAGACAAGCTTTTTATTGTAAAAACTTCTTAGGCAAATTATTAGTTAACAATAAAGAATAAATACACTACTTAAATAAATCTGGGATGTATAGATTGCAATTAGAGATTCCAACTATTCGTCATTTTCAACTATCCGGATATCGAATAGTAAAACTAAAACTATCCGGATATATCTGGATATCCGGAGAGTTTCAGTAAGTATGAAAATAACAAAAAAATTACTACATATATAAATTTATGTACTAAAATAATACATTAAAAACGAGTTCATTTGAAATATGTCATTTATTCAGATTTTAACAATTCATATTTTAAAAATAAGAGAGCATTGAAAGTATCATATTTTAAATTTGATCTTAATTTAGTTTCAATTTGTCCTGCTGTTGAAAATACTCGTTCCGTTGCTGTTGATGTTGGTTTTATTGTTAGAAGTGTTTTAAACAACACGTCCAACTTTTCCGTCCTTTTTTAAATTGATCTAAGTATTTAAAATCTTTCTTCAGATTATTTGTATTGTCAGTTTCCGCGAGAGATAAAATAGAATTACCCATTTCATGTTGCGAGTTGCATTTATTATCTTTTCTCATAAAATGAGTCCATACTTCCGAGCGTCTTGACATGGCTAAAATTTTATACAAAATTATTAAAATTTTAATATGTAGACAGTGGTCTCGATTGCTTGGTTTTCAGTGATGAATTGTAGAACTCGCACGCAAATGACGATGTTTCACGATCAACTGATCCTGACTAAATCCTTTCCCACTTCTGTAATGCCTTAAATAAAGACGATACACATTACAATACTATTTCATCATATTTAAATATTGAAAATTTGCATCTGCATTAGATTACTGCAACGGCATTTCTTCAATGAATGAAATTTCGACATTAAAGGTTTTTTTTGCCTCGAGTCCGAGCCGATTCGTCGAACTTTTAAGTATTAAGATAACAAGATAAGATATCCATAATACCCGAGTTTGGGGAAGGTTATAAAAAACACTACTCCTAAGTAATGGTTTCTCCCAGGTAGTAAATACCCCAGTATTCATATCATCTTTCGTAGATTTTGTAAAATATTTCAATTAAAATTATAACGAATACTATCCGGATATTTTCCCAAATATCCGGATATCGAATAGTTAAAAAGGGCCGGATATATCCGGATATCCGAGTTGGAATCCTTAATTGCAATGCTTTTGTTGTACAAAATTTTATATCGGGAAAACCGAAAGGACATTGAAGACCAGAGTATCAGAACACATGGCAGATTTTAGATTTAAAAAAAACACGTCGACATTCGCCAATCACCTGATTTCTGAGAACCACTCCTTCAACGCGGATGAAGGGATTTAAATATTACACCCAAACACAGATGGGCATAAGTTATTCTTCCAGAAAATTTTAGAAATAAAAAGGCCACAGTTTAATAGTTTTCCATTTTTAAATGAGCAGGCAAATCTGCCAAATTCCCCACTCTTGTATCCTATATGTAAGTAAATATAATTATAAATTTTCCAGCCAACAAAATAAATATAATTCTTGAAATTACTCATCATTCAAATTTGTATGCATTCCCATGGGTTAATCCATTTCGCCAGCAATGGCTTCAAACATAGTGATACATTTATTTCTGATATAAACACGATACATTTATTTACTAAACGTTAGTTCAAGTTCTTCCGTGCACTTGAACGCCTAAAGGTGCCGAAAGGCGAAGCCCGAGTCGTTTGTGACAAAACTTGTGTGACTGTACATAATTTTAACGATTCAAATTTAATATTGAAATTCCACCAAGCACCTTCAGTCAAAATCTTAAATTATTATTTTGCTCACAATAACGTATATACTATGTTACAGTAAACTAAATACTATGTTTTCCGCTATTTGAGTGCAATTTTCGCAGTCCCGTTTTTATTTAAGTCCATTTAATAGACCGGAATTTGCTCCTGAAAGATTGAATATTCAATTAAAGCGGCTCGTATTTTTCCGGTCAGAATTTATATTGAATAGTCATAATATATCGGTCAGTGTGAATAGTCACAATTTAAATGAAATTTAAAAAAAACCTTACCTAACCAAAATGGTTATAAAATATTCTGACCGTATAATATTTTTTTTCTGACCGTTCATATTTTTATTCTGACCAAAAATTGATTTAAATTCTGACAAATTGTTCCCAATTAAAACTGACGATTTGATGACTTACCTGACTAAACCTTCAAATAAATTTATTGAATCGAGTTTTATATGAACAACACAGAATTATAAAAAAATCTATACCCCCAATCTACGTTTTCACTAGATTTGCATTTTTTCGTCGGTCCTTTCAAACGCGTAAAATAAGGATTTTTCTGTTACATATAATTAGTATAGTTTACATTTAAAATTTACATTGAAGGCAAAAACCGATAAGATTATTTTTTATAATAAAATTACGTATACAGAAGTCATTTCACTTCATATGTAATGAATGATTTATAACTTGAAAATCCTTCCAAAACCATACGAGAAGAAGTACTCTTTCGCTTGCCACGGAAATCACATCAGAGACCGTACAATTCAATGCCCGTATGTCCCATTTGACTTCGGTCCAATCTTACTACGATTGGTTTTAAAATGGGCATATTTTTCATAATTGGAAGTACGTTACGGTGATTACTGAAAATTAAAGCTTCAAGCACAAGTTTATTACTTACATTGCGATGTGGAAATACCGTCTGTTATTTTAGTCGCCTCATTTAATTTCTTTAAAAACATGAGTTCGCTTTTATTTTAAATTTCTATATAGTTTTATAAGTAATATTCTATAGAACGGATACAGATACCACCTTGAATACTTGAACAGCGTCAGTGTGTTTCCCCCCTATTGAATTAAATCTAATTGTCGACGTCGGTCAATTACCCATTATCGGTGTTGGCGTTCTTTCGATGAGTCAGCTCTTCAAAATTTATTACCAATACAGATTGGCAACTCCACATTCATTTGTCTTTGTAAGTTGTGCATATTTATATAGCAACGCAGTTTTAAATCGGAGATAAATTGGGTGACTTGGGAGGTGAAACATTTGCATCATACACTTGAGAAGTCATCCTGGATCATTAATTATGGCAGATTTTGAGAATTAAATCGTTCAATTTTCGTACAGTTCTATGAGTGTTATCACAAACGACCCGGTATTTGCCTGCTGGCATATTCAGGTATTATTCAAATGCACGGATGAACTTGAACTGGCAGTCGGTCCAATTTAAATTTGATATGAAAGTTTTATCAAGCACTCTCAGTCGATTTCTTGGATTATTAAACAAATATATATATATATAGCCTTCATACATATGAACGGCGAATCGAAAAACTTCTCTGAGTACTCCGGTTTTCTCTCTTCCGGTTTTCTCTCTGCCGGTTGTTGGACAAACCAATGCTGAAGTGGGAAAACAAATGACTGGCGTTTCAGTCATAATTAGATTCTCTTCGTATTTTTATTTTTCTCACTCTGCCTGCTATTGACAAGGTAGTAAGTAACTGAATGGTGAATTAATTGATTTGCGAGGGAAATCTCCGTAGTTGCGAACGAGCGACTCTGATACACTCCACAAATTAGGTCTTTCGGATTTGTTCTCACGCGATGCTCGCTTAAAATGTGCCTCCTATACATACACTTACCTTTCATATTGTACTGAGATTTCCTTTCAAAAACTGAAACCCTCTTGTACTTATTCCACATTTATAATACGATCTGGACAGGTTTGGCGCATGACGTGCACTTTCAACTGAAAGTTTTCAGTTAAAAATGCTAGCCATAAGCGAAACCGGTCTTCATCATATCATAAATTGTATTTCATATTACTAAGTATTGACAGTGAACACCGTTAAAGTGAGTACATAGTGAGATTTACCTATCTTAATTTCCCATAGAGATTTACTTTTTAATTTTATACTTACGACTTTCGCTGAAAAAAACATATTAGCTGTATTGAGGCTTAATAATTAAGCTATCGCTTTCTTTAACAGTGGGTAGAGATTTTTAGTAACTTGTGACACACGTTTCGAAGCACAATTACTATTGATATTTTTAAGTAGTTACGCTGCTTGTAAACTCGTGTATGTAATATTGAATCAATCAAGTGGTACTGACTGCTGTGTTTTATTTTTGAAGCCTTATAAAAACATACCGTTGGTACGATCATTCGAAATGATGTTAGAAATCACATTTATTTTTCAATCGCTTGTAAGATTGTTTTTTTATAAACGTTTCACTAACTGTCAAATGCATGCATGTTCAGAACCGAAAGCAATTTCGCCTGCAGTCACATGTTTGTAATCCCATCTTTAGAAAAAAATGATTCTGTTTCCCTGCAAGAGATGAAATTTTTCCTTAGAGCAATATTTTTATCCCGCGAGTCTGACTTCTTTCACATTGTATAAATCTGTCGTTTGTCCGTGTCGATGATGGAGATAGTTATGGGGTACGACTTATCCGAAGTATATTTTTTTATGCAAATATCATTTGGCACAATTTGTTTATTCAGTTATTTGACACTATTATTAAATTTATGATTTTTAAAATTTGTTTTTGAGAATCTTTTGACGATTTTTAAGCCTTTTATGTTATATCTTGTGTACTCTAATAATATGTCAACATTAGTCAGTGCCGAGTTGTAATTTACGTTTGTATCTTATCTTTACTTTTTTCGGCTATAAATCTTCGTTCAATGAAATTTCCATGTTGTGTCGTATGAAACGACCTGCATTTATATCACACTGTTACGGTCGTCTCCATATTGTTTTGTTTCTTTACGTCGCAACACTCACAAAGTGTACTAACTCCACATTATTCGTCAAGCCTTGATTGAGTCAAATCATTTTCACATTGCACATGCCTCCCTATGGGTTGTAATTATTGACTCGAACAACAAATGTTCTTTTTCAGTTAGCCGTTTGGCTCAGATATTATATCGAAAAGAATGTACAAATATATTTTTGAGGGTGACCAGACATGCGCTTTCAAGACAAATGCGCACATAATTATTAATTTCCCAAAATACCGGCGCACACGCACAAAGAAAAAATGCGTTCAGCTACTAGAAAAACAAAAATATATTTGAAAAAATAATCAAGTTGATAGACGTTTTAAATGAACATATATATTTAATCGGAGCGAGACTTATAATCTTACTGATTTAAAAGTTATGTAAGACGTATTTTTTATTAGCTCATTTTCCATATTATGTTTTTTTATGAAATTGTCAAGTGCGCATAAATCATGGAACCATTTCTATACTTAACAGGTAGACGATAGACTTCTATAACCCTGCTTGTGTACGGGTTGCGGGAGAATACAAGCAAATTGTTTCCTCTCGAATGCGAGGCTGCGCGACAATCAGCTCTGGCGGATTTCCCCTTTGACAAAAATCCTTTTCATTCCTTCCCTCTCGTCGCTTGTTCTCCGCTCTTGATTCTGCGAATTTCCGACTCTAGTTTACTTACTGAAGTGGCCTGCTTTCTCGGCGATTTGCCGAATTAATCTATTAATAATGAAAATTCACTCTTGCGCAAATCCATTTGAGTTGATGTTACGTAATCATTTAAAATTTCTACAGTTTTTTTTTTAATTTGACGATTGTGTTACTGATTGTGTACACAGATAGCAAGGTCCAAAGGATTCTTACCCAAAGTTTAAACTAGTCAGTTTGATAGGAAAAAAAACATAGTATCTGTTAAAACATAGTATAGTGATATGGAAAAATACCCTTCGTTCTTAAACTTTTGGATCCTACTGAGATTAGTGGTCAATATTATCTTTATATATATAATATATATGTATATACTGTCTTTGTTTTTGTCTTATGCAGGAATGCACAACCTTTTTACTCTAGTCGGGAATCGCAGAACAGTAATCTATTTATACAAATCGATTCAATCTGCTACTTCGACGAAATAACTTAAAAACCGTAAATCGCTTCGTTTTTAAACAAGTTTAGATAGGTATCATTCAAAAGACAAAGAAATAAATTGTTAACCCCAGTTAATAGTAAAACAATAAACCAGGGCTTCCCAACACTTTGCATGCGGCCATTGCACGGCAATAATTAACAGACAAAAACTGTTGAATCAGAAAAGTATTTTTTTTGTAAATGACCGCACTGAACCGTATGTGAATAATGAAACGATTTACAACAATTTAGTAATTTTATAATGAGTTTTACACACCGCTGGCTACTACTCTTTTAATGTCGATTTCGCCCGTGACCACAATTATGTTGGGAACGACGAAGGGTAAAAGTACGTTATCGATTTTCCATCTGAAAAAATTGCGTCGTGCGGAATACGAGGTATTGTTTATCATGAGCAATATCATTTCTAAATTGAGCCTTTTAAGAAGAAATGTCAGGTTAAGGGTAAACGGATTAGTAAAATACCGATCGTCAACCAATCTAATTCATTACGTCTCGTTCGTTATTTGGGGGCTGGTTACGTTTGGAGTTAACCTTCATGTTCCTATGAGGTGCATTTGCATTGCAATATTCTTATTATTTCTACCATTCGCTAAACACCTATATAGGTACTATATATAGGTACATATAATATAGGTACATATAATATAGATCAGTGCTTCCCCACCTTTTTCGTTCCACGGCCCCCTAAATCTAAAAAAAATAATCCGCGGTATCTAGATGATACCTCAATCAATGCAATGCAAATATCACGTAAATTTGTCTGGGGTCACTTTGTACCCCGTCGCTCCTCGATCCTATTTTCGACATTTATGTACTTGAGTCTTAGGGGAAAGAAAAGAACATTTATGTATGTATGTCTTCGGACACAAATCTACGAATTGATAAAAAAAAATAACCGAGCTTCCGAACAAAAAATAAATATGTATAATTTTTTGAGAAAAATAAATTACATCTTTTGAATAAACACTAAACTTTTGATTATAGATTTAAAATGATATTTTTGTTCCATTGTTTTAATGACGCTTATCATTAGGGCATTCATATCGGGAAATGTATGAGATAGCCCTGGAATTATCCGTCCTACAGTAATCCTGTGACCCGGTGAATAAAATAGTGCAACTAAGAAATAAAATATTTTTTATGTGATAAAATATCATATAAAATGAGCAAAAAGCTGAAATTGCGGATGGAATTTGCTGAGGATCGTCTGATGAGTTCGTACTGCTGCAGCAAAACTGGCTTCGTCATTTATGATGTGGAAGCCAAGATCGCCTCAAAACCGACTACTTCTAGGTTTTTAATTTTTTAAAATTGATTGAGTGGCCGAACCCATCATCAGCCGATGCAGTGTGGGCTTAACCTTACTCAACCCAACTTGATACATATTTATTGTGTTTCTAATGTTTAGTGGTGGAGAACCTGCCGTTTTTTAGGTCCTCGATTTTATTGTTTTCATTAATTTATAAAATTATTTACCCATGTTATTCACTAAATCTAATTGAAGCTTGTCGGTCGCAACATTATAACTACCAACATGAAAAGGTTCCCCATCATTGCTTTAGCATCATTCTGAGATTCTCAAAATGTACTTTTAGTTGAAGACTTCATATACTTTAAGTTCACAGGGTCCACTTAGCTCATTATCGCATGACGCAATACGACTTAACCTTGTCATACCTCATTTTTAACATGCATTTCTAGCTCATTTTTCAGCATCACAAAATTTTCGCAGATATGAGTGATTCACAAAATGCTTTGTTAGGCCGACCTAGCTCACCTCCAGGATTCAATGCAGATGTCTGTGGCATATTTAATTATTATTTAATAATAACCCTATTCTAAATTTTCCTTAACCCTAAAATGCATAGAAAAGTACAAACTCATGTCTGCACTTTACAGAATGCTAAACATTATCAATAATTAACAATTGGTAAAAAAAAATACCGCATATTTAAATTAAAAAATATTTAATGAAAACAACAATTTGTTAATTCTATTATCTGGGCTATCGTTAGGTTATTATTAATTGTAAAACTATTTATAATTGAGATATGGATACATGCTTAGAAAAATTTGTATTGATATTTATAAAGATATAATTCATCTGTACTCTTTAAGGACATTTTAAAATACAAAACTGAATTTTCGCAAGGTACGCGAAACATTCTAGCGCTGACCACGTTAAACTTGGACTTATCAGAGAATATGATATCGTCCAATTAATTTTGAGTGGAGTTTTTTTTCTTACCCCAAGCACGCCATTTTTTTCATTCTCGTGGTCAATAGCGGTTTTTTGGCAGCGCGCCATGCATATAATCCTAATTTAATTAATAGATACTAGCTGTAAGCCCGTTGACCTCAACGGAGGGGATTTTTGTTGCATTTTTAAGTATTCAGAAAACTTACTGGCGCGAAAAATAAATTACAAACCTATTTATTGAATAAGCCAGAAAATCTAAACGTAATTTATTCTCTAAACGATTTTTTTAAGGAATACACCCAATTCTCTTAAAGAACTAAAATACACCGGGACTGCAAAACAAAATATGCAAATAGCGGATATAATAAAATATATTCATAAAAATCATAATTGAGCTGCCCTGCTGAGCTGCTATATCCAATATCGACAGCCCTACGGTATTCATATTTTATCATTTTTAGAATAATTCCAATGGTTGAGTATGCTAACAAATATATTTCATATAAGAAGAAATAGACCTCGGGGCATACATCAACAGCCCTGCCCTGCAGTATTTAAAATGTATATAATATCATTTTTAGAATAATTTAAATGTTTAAGTTTGCTAACAAATATATTTCGTAGAAAAAGAAATATACCTCGGGGCATATATCGACAGCCCTGCCCTGCAGTATTTAAATTGTATATAATATAATTTTTAGAATAATGTTTAAGTTTGCTAACAATATTTTTCGTAGTAGAAGAAATAGACCTCGGGGCATATATCGACAGCCCTGCAGTATTAAATTGTAAATTATTTAATTCTTAGAATAATGTTTAAGTTTGCTAACAATTATTTTTCGTAGTAGAAGAAATAGACCTCGGGGCATATATCGACAGCCCTGCAGTATTTAAATTGTAAATTATTTATTTTTTAGAATAATGTTTAAGTTTGCTAACAATTATTTTTCGTAGTAGAAGATTTTAAAATAAAAGTCGAAATATAGTTCTATAAAATATCCATACCGTCATTAGAATATTCCTAATGCATGTAAGAAATTAAAAATATTTTCAAGGCCGGATGCAAAATATAACCATACCTCCAATAATCGAATCAATGACACTGATCAAAATCTGTCAAATCAGCTCCAAAAAATGTTCGTCCAGCCCTATAATTATAGCTTCAAAGAATCGAACCAGTATCTTTGATTATTTAAAAACTTCGTAGCGATGCAAACTTTCAAATAAAGTTCTCTCAATATTATTACGATGCTTCAGTTCTAAGCCAGGAAATTTGAATTTTGAATATTAAAAGACGTCCATTCCAAATGGACGAACGACAAATTCAAAAATATGCGATTCAAAATAAACCGTTAGCAGAAATTAGATATTAATTTAAATAGAAATCTTTCAAGAAAACATGGATTTTTTTTTCAATGTCTCTTAATACTCCTTCGATGTTAAAAGTTATTAATAATAAACAAAAAATATATAATGAATACAAATAATTGTTAATTCTACCACCCTGGTTATCATAAGCTCATTATTAACTATTCTAAATGTTAAAAACGGTAAAAAACACTTACATTTAAGATGTGGGTACATGCTCAGACAAATTTGTAATGATATGTATAAAGATATAATTCATCTGTACTCTTAAATGACATTTTAAAATACAAAACCTAATTTTCGTAAGGTGCGCGAAACATTCTTGCACAGACTTTTACATGCATCATCTAGATCAGGGGTCACCAAACTTTTTGAGAAGCGGGCCGGACGACAAATAAATTCTTATTGGAACCCAATCAGAATATTATAATATTTTATGTCCTTGCATAATAATTATAATGTAAACCAAAGTAGTTTATATTGCTATTTAATATATTAAATATTTAGTATAATGAATAGGTTTCTATTTATGCCTAGGCTTACTTTACATCTTATGAAAAAAAGAAAAAGTAATAATAAAGGCATTCCAATTATTAAATATATTTCTTTGCAAAGTTTTACAGTTTCACATATTGTATGGATTGATGTTTTTCATTTATTGAATAAGAATTAAAGCAATTGAGAAAAGTACGTATATGTAATGTACATACACAAAAAATTACTTACAGCCAAATTTAATTATATATTTTAATATGATACTATCACGTGTAAATTTTAATTAGTGCGAAATATGCAACTGTTGTGATGAACTTATTTCTTTTAATTCTGAGGTACCAACTTGCAAGTAGTTTTTAATGTACAAATCAAGTTATACATGGTCGATTTTATATATATATTAGTTTTTTTAAAGTTTATTCACATAAATATGGAGAACCAAAAATTGATATTATTTTAATAGCATTGATTTTTAGTTTGGGATAATTGAATTCTTTTAATTTATCGTAAAAAGATGATTTGAAATATTGTCTTCAACCCATCATTCGCTTGAAGATCCATCAAAAATGGTTTTCCTTCTTCAGCTATAATTTGACAAGCTCGAAAACTTGCTTGAATCGTGCTTAAATTTTTATTACTGAAAACAAGCATATTTTTTGTTGATTGTTGACGTTTTACTCCAGTCTTTTCTTTCATTAATTTCTGAAAATTAGTCATATTTTGTCCCATGCTTTGTAGTGAAATGTCATTTAAAATTTTACTCTTTAAAAAAAGATACCGCTGCATTGCAAATTAGACATATGCATATTTCTTCGTTTGGCACAAAAAATATCGAATCGACCACTGCTCATAAAATAGACGACACTCAACATCTAGTTTCTTTTTCTTTGACATAATTATATTGGGGCAATAAAAGTGCGACCGAAATTTTAAATACAAAGTGTGCACGTTATTGTATATATTCCACAAAAAGAGAAATTCCTACTAATACACAACTAATCACAGAAATCAAGCAATGTGTACTCTGCATACTTAGAAATACACCTGAATATTTTCGATTTAGGATATCGTTTGGACTATTGCTATATTGCCTGCACTACATTCTTAGGATTTCAATAAATGAGAATATTCGAGAAGTTTTCGAGTAAACGAACATCTGGTCATCTCGCCTCCAAAAACACATTTTATATCTAACTTCCTTCACTTTGAGTCCCCCTACCAGATGGTCGTATCCAATTGATGATTTGAAATAAATATTTGTCCCAAATTCACAACTAAATCATGTAAATTTATATTTCTTATTTTAATAAAAACAATAATCCTTTGTACTTCATTCCACTTTATTTAATATGTCAGGACCGGTTTCGCTCATTGCGAGCATTGTCAACTGATAAGAAATATAATTTAACAATGCTATTTATACAAAATTGAAAAGTTATACACAACAGTTGGCATTGAAAAGAAATTGCCAATTACATTAAAGTGATTCTAAAATAACACAAAATTAAAATGTTCAACACATCTAACATATAATTAAAAAGTCATCCCAGATTCATATTCATTCAGAATATTCATTCTTGGGATGACTTTTTAATTATATGTTAGATGTGTTGAACATTTTAATTTTGTGTTATTTTAGAATCACTTTAATGTAATTGGCAATTTCTTTTCAATGCCAACTGTTGTGTATAACTTTTCAATTTTGTATAAATAGCATTGTTAAATTATATTTCTTATCAGTTGACAATGCTCGCAATGAGCGAAACCGGTCCTGACATATTAAATAAAGTGGAATGAAGTACAAAGGATTATTGTTTTTATTAATATAATGCCTTTCCACCAAGTATTGACAGTGAACACCCTAAAAGTTATATTTCTTATATGAATAATTTCTATGCAAAAATCCAGAACTTTTTGCGGGCCGGATGAAAATCTACGGCGGGCCGTAGTTTGGTGAACGCTTATCTAGATAAGTTAGAATCAGTAACAACATACAATGACATATTTCTTGGGACCGTTATTGAATTTTCCATTTAAAGGGAATATTTGAAAACTTCGGTGGAATGCATTTTCATATATTGCAAACATTTTTGTTGTTGTTCTTACAATCATTATACAAACAATATATCTTCTACGAGTGCATAGACAATCAAAAAATATTTAATAATAATCATTTCATAATAAATTGTGGTTTTTTTTTCACTCTATAATTAACCTAAGAAGACTAACTATTCGATTACAGTCCCCATTTCTTGATGAGGGTGTTGGGCGTAGACATCGGCTACTGGTCATATAATTTTTTACTTTTATTATTGTTTTCAGTAATGGAGTCCCAGTGGAGGGAGCGACTCACAAACAGGTAGTTGACCTGATCAAATCTGGCGGAGATTGTCTGACCCTCACAGTTATTTCAGTAACGCAACAGGTAATTGAAAAACTTTTATATGACAAAACCAAAACACGTCTGGAAATATAATTCATATGTGTAGTTTCATTCATGCCTATAAATATTGACTAAATCGGTGTTCACTTTGTCTTTTTTTTACAATGTGCCTTTTACGTTTATTGAAACATACATATAAAACTTTTAGTATCGAAACACTTATTGATGCAACTCATTAGTTTCCTTGTAAGCAGAAATTAAAATTTTCATAAAACTGATTTGACGGTTATGCTCGTAATTGGTACGGACACAGTGTTTCTCTCGAGACTCTCTCACCATCTATGGTACGGACACATGTAAAAATATAGTTGTAATTTTAAAAAAACCAGCATATCCCATCGAATCAGTACTACAGTACTAATTCATATGGGTTTATTAGTGTGTATCAGTATATTAATGTTAACAGGTATCCTATTATATTTAAAATAAAATTTTACTTCCCATCTCTTTATATTTCCTGAAGTATATGAAAATTTTAGTTAATTCTTGTGGGATTAAAAATATAAAACAATTTTTGTACTTTGTACATCCATTAAATTTATTAAAGATTAGGGTCGATTTTGCTCGTCGAGAACATTATCAACTGATCACATCACAAAAGTTATCAGTTGATAATGCTTGCCTTTTGACCCTAAAAGTGGTTAATAGTCATAGGGTAACTTAGCGTTATACACGTGTTTGCAAAGACGAGAACAATACTTACATGTTTGAAATATATAAATAATTTTACAATAGATCAGTGCTTCCCAAAAATTTTCATTCCACGACCCCCTAAACCAGAAAAAAAATATTCCATGGCCCCCTCAATACGAAAAATGTTCTGCGGGGGCCCCCGGAGAAATCCCGCGGCCCCAAATTTGGGGAGCACTGATATAGATGATTATCTTTTTTCTCATTTAGGAAGCGGATCGACTGGAGCCATGCGACGACGGTCCAGGATACAGTTACGTGGACTACAGCGAGAAACGTTCTTTGCCCATCTCCGTTCCCGATTACCAGAGTGTTGACCGTGCTGGCCAGAAATATGTGGCATTCAATATCTATATGGCGGGGAGGCACCTGTGCTCGAGACGCTATCGGGAGTTTGCTAATCTGCACGCACAGCTTAGGAAGGAATTCGGCGGTAAGTCTCCCCATTTTACATTTAATAAGGCGAAAAAATATCAAAGTATTTTAGTTTCGCAGTATTCAGTTCTTAAAATTTAATACAAGTAAGACCAATGTGATGTGTAACCAAACCTGCCATGACTAGCAACTGCCCTAACCAGCATGGGGCAGATCATCGAGAGCGTACATATCCCGGAAGACAGTAGTACAAGAAAGGAGCTTTTGATTGATGAATTTAAATTAAAAATTATTTAATGAATACAACGAATTGTTAATTTTACCACCCTGGTTATCATAAGCTCAGTATTAGCTGTTCCGAATGTTAAAAACGGTAAAAACATATATATTTAAGAAGTGGGTACATGCTTAGACAAATTTGAACGACATTTAAAATACAAAACTGAATTTTCGTAAGGTGCGCGAAACATTCTTGCGCAGACTGTGAAATATTTAGTTAATAAGTGATAAAATACAGTCACCCGGCTATGCGTGTATAGCCTGGCACGTGTTGAATACACAGACGCCAGCCAACATTTGACTGCATGTACCGTACGGATGGCCGTCTCGTAGCAACGACAATGGGATGCAACCGTTCAATTGGGGGATTTGCGGCAAATATTTCAAGCCAGCGCTTAATTCAGAGTAGTGTAATTGGGGGTTCCACTGTATTACCAATATAAAATTGATTTCAAAAAGAGCTTCGTTGGGCAACCAAAATACGCCGCTATGCAGGGTTGGGAAATGCATTACTGCGTGTAGACTATATAATATTTTGGTATACATTAGTTTGGTCGTAATGTTTTGAAAATTCGTTGACTTTATATACTTAAAAATTAAAGTTCCACATGCAATTACGTATTATTACAATTATATATTATTAAATTTGCTTATTTTCTATGGTCATGGCGGCACAAATGACACACTGTTTATTTATTTGGTAGGCCTTTATGATACACTTTCAATATATGTATTTACAAAAAAAGGATATATTTGTTAGGTTTTATTATTCAATGAATTTGTAGCCTACTGGGTACCGCCATATTAATATCTCGCGACAGTTAAAGGGTTAACTTTAAAACCGACATCCACAGCAACAGAGATTCTACTGCGGGAATTATAAAAACAAAACTTCGAACCAATTTAAAATTTGATACTTTTAATTCTCTATTATTTTTGAAATATGTTTTATAAATTGACATAAATGACATTAACCCTTTGCATACAGGCAATCTCTTTTGCGACGATCGTTTCCCATGCGAAAAGACCGGGTCGTCGCTTTTGCGATGATTGGTTGGTGTCATATTACGTGGCCTAATGAATGTATATTTGTGCGAATATCATTCAATATTTTTGGTGAATATATTGCTAATGATTGTTAAATACATAAATTTACTTATTTTGAGACATTTTTTTAATGATTATAAAAAAATATACAGACACAAACCTAGCTCATTTGGACATTCCAAACGAAAAAAAGAGAGGCTTTTCTCTCCTTTTTTTCATTCCAACAATATTTGCATCGTCTTCTTTTGGTTTTTCCAATAAATTGCAGCCTGTAATCATATAACAATATTTTTGATGAATTTTTAAAATTGTACATATAGTAGGAATTTAGTAGCATTGTCTGAAACAAATGGATTCCTAATTTTTTTATACCATCTTAATGTTTATCTTCTACATGGGTAATATGCTAAAATTTGACCATGGTAATCCACTCCGGCCATGAATTTGTTGTAATATATTACCATTTTTGGCTTTTTAAAACATTTCCTCGGCTATTAGTCGTTAATGTTGATGCGCCATCGAATTCGGACGAAGTCGTCAGAACGTCTCGTTCCATTTAGTTGCACATATTTCTTCTGGGGTATATTTAATCAAGGACTCTAGAAGGAAATATTTGTATCTTTTTATGTATAAAATTCTAGACAGAACACTTCAATACTCAAAGAATCTTAATGAATGTAAAAAGAAGAACAGTAAATAATGCAAATGAAAATTTGAAACTTATGTAGTATACGTATTCTAAGCGAAAGTGTAAACCAACCTTTATGTGAAAAAACAAGAGGAAAAAATACGACTTCTGCCGGTCCACACTACTGATTCGATATTATTATCATTTTTTTGTTGCAAAACAATGAAATAATAATAAGCTCACTCCAAAGCGATAGGCGCCCGTGCTTTAAACATTCCACCGACACGCTAGACGTGTCGTTAGCACCCAACGAGTTAAGAGAAAATAATTAAATATCGCTGTAATATTGGAGTACTGATTCAAAAGAACAGAATTAAATTTTTAACGTCGCTAAAAACCTCTTAGTTTTTTATAAGAAAAGTGTTTTTTTCTCCGTTCAGAAAAAGGTGGATCTAGTCATTTTCGACCCAAAACTCCTCGTCATTTTTTTTATTATGATAATAAGGACAATTTATACTATTGGTTAGCATAATTGGTGAATAGATTTTATTTTCTTATACAATATATATTTGGGGTGAAAGTCAAATTTTAAGTATGAGAAAAACGTTTTTTTGATTTCATCCCTTATTATCTATATATTAATAGTCGATAATGTCCGTACGTCCAGTGTCCCCGATCTACCCTCCCCCTCCTCCTTCTCCCAGCCCGCTGTCTCCACTTTTTTATTCATACTAAAGACCACTGTTATTTATGATTTTCCTCGATTTATGAAATTTCTGCTACTACGAAAAATGGTTGTTAGCAAACTTAAACATTATTCCAAAAATTCAATAATTTACGAAATTTCGGCTACTACGAAAAATGGTTGTTAGCAAACTTAAACATTATTCCAAAAATAAAATAATTTACGAAATTTCTGCTTCTACGAAAAATGGTTGTCAGCAAACTTAAACATTATTCCAAAAATTAAATAAAATAAATTAACATTAAATTGAATTAAATTAAATTAAAATAAATTTAATTTAATTAAATTTAATTAAATTAAATTAAATTAAATTAAATTAAATTAAATGGAATTAAATAAAATAAAATTTAATTTAATTTAATAAAATTTAATATAACTAAATTAAATTAAAGATAAAACGAATGTTAGCAAACTTAAACATTATTCCAAAAATTAAATAATTTACAATAGGGCTGTCGATATATGCCCCGAAGTCGATTTCTGCTACTACTTAAAATGATTGTAAGCAAATTTAAACATAATTCCAAAAATAAATAATTTACAATTTAAATACTGCAGGGCTGTCGATATATTTCTTTTACTTTTAGAATTTCTGGCTTATTCAATAAATAGGTTTGTAATTTTTTTTTCACGCCAGTAAATTTTCTGACTACTTAAAAATGCAACAAAAATCTACTCCGTTGAGGGTGACGGGCTTACAGCTAATGTTAACAACACGACTAACTTTGTTACGCTACGGAATACACCCTATAAAAGAGTGTGAAGCCGCAGCGGAGTTAAAAAAAAAGGAGTTTATTAAATATGTGTTATAAGATAATATACATATATATTAATAAATATGCATTCATTTGTTTATGCCAGTAAATTTATGACTTTTCTATAATGCAACAAAAATCTCACGTTGCTGGGCAACGTGCTTACAGCTAGTTATTTATAATAAGTCAGATAATTATTCAATTTACTATAAATTCGCGTGAACAATATTGATCTTAATATGTTTTAAAAAAAATTGACAAAATATATTTAAAAATTTGAGATTTATCCAGTGTTTTCCAGTGTTTTCCCAAAACACTGGAAAATTCCCATTTTCTTACCCGTTTTTTTCGCATATACCTACGAAATTTCGCCCGTAGCCAAAGGGTTAAATAAGCTTATTTATTTATTTATCATCTTAATAATATGTATTTTGGTGCATCTGAAACCACTCGAGTATTTAAAAAAATTATTTCTCAATACTTGAGTAGTTGAGATGTCAAGTAATTGGAGTTTCTATCTGGGACACACAGCTGTACACGATTAAAACCAAATGCCATTTGTTCAACGCTTGCATTCTACCAGTACTGCTTTATGGTAGCGAATCATGGCATCTGACGAAGACTCAGAAAAACCGTATACAAAAAGCTAAGAAACTATTTTTTTTTAAATTACCTGGACAATCTGATAATTTCCCTTGCTTTAAACTGGGGCATAAAGTGTTAAATGTTTTTTGTTATAAGTAATATACTTCTTTCTTTAATGATTTCACATTATCAATTTGGGTCATTCGAATTCGGCACGCTGATTGTGTGTTTCACGATATCTGTAATATAAGACAGTTTTAGTATTTTTTTGTGTCAACTGCATATAATTTATCTTTTTGATTGATAATGAATATAAAATGTTTATCAACAAGTTTTCAAAAATCAGCAAACAAGTGAAATATATTTTTTCATGCCTTTGGATGTAAATCTTTTTGATTGCAGAAACTAACTACAGTGGAACCTCGATTTTACGTTTTTCAAGGGACCGAAAAAACAACGAAAAATGCTGGAAACTGATAATGCGGGAAAGCTAAAAATAAAAATAAAAAAATCTCACTCATTTTGTAAAAAAGTCCTTTATGTTCAGTTGCTTCTTTGCAGTTTGATACTTCAATTTTAGCAAAGGCCCACCGTAAATATCTCGTGGCTCGTATTCTTCAACTATCCATGCTGCGGTCGTGTCATGGTCCACAGCAGCGCTCTCGCCCGTTAGTTTTTTATAGCTTTTCCTCCGAGTATAGTTCCATCAATAGGTGTATTTTCAGGTCGCGCTTGCTGGTACCACGTGTGAAGAATCTCCTCAAGCTCATTAACCGCTTCAGTACCGTAAGGCCACTGAAAACCACGAATGTAACTTGAACATATTAAACTATATATATCATTTTATAAGTAAACATTTAATAATCATAAATTTAGTCCTATTTTTTAAAACTATTCAAAAATTATTGAAAACATGCGGTAGGTATGTGAGTGAATGTTTTTAGCTTAAAACATCGCGGTACTGAAAAGGTTAAAAGTAGACTTCTTAGCGGACTTTCTTTTCTTCGCTGATTTGCCGCACTTTTCGATTGATTTGCCCTTTGCATTTGAAGTCATTCTTCCTACCAACAATCGATTTCAGAGTGGATTGTGCAAGTCCTTGACGTTTTGCTATGTCAACTTGTTTTTCTCTTTGATTGTTTTCAACGTCTAGAATTATTTTGAGTTTCTCCGCGAGAGTTCTAGTTTTTTTCATGGGGGGCATTTTAATCTGAAGAAACACTTTACGGCACGAGATTCGAGGTAAAACTATAGGCATTAGAAGTGTTGAAATTCAGCAAGACAAATGAATAATGTGCACAGGAGCTCAGTAAGTGAGTCATCAGTGAAAGCATTATGAGAAATCATAACAAACAATTCTATGGCGCCTGCACACTTGCAGTCACCGTTTTTCAAAAACAAATTGTATGAGTCGATCGTGTTTCTAAGTGAAATGAGAAATATATATTCAAAAAAAACATTCAATCGGGATAATGTTTGTGAAGGGATCATAATATTTAGACGATAAATCGAGGAAATCGTATAATTGGGTACCGATTAATCCGGGATTATTTAACATTGTTCTTATGTGTGCTTGGCCGACAAATGAACGATCCATGCGGGAAAACGAACAATGCGAGAACGGTAAATCGGGGTTCCACTGTATAAATATCTTAAATCTATTATTTCTCGCGAGTTAAACAATAATGTTACTAGAATTGTATTTGACGGTGATTAATTTATATAAACACGATTTTTTATTTACAGGATTCAATTTCCCGAAGTTGCCTGGTAAATGGCCGTTTGCTCTAAGCGAACAGCAGCTGGATGCTAGAAGAAGAGGCTTAGAGCAATACTTGGAAAAGGTAGGAACAGCTCCATTCATACCGAAGTCGAAAAAAAAAAGTTTATGAGATCCTAATATTTTAATTCAGCGACACTACAAAAGAAAACTTTATCAGAAAATAGATTGAAACTGCTTCAATATGTTTATCATAAATAACACTCAATAAAAATGTCCCTCGTGATTTTATATCTTTGGCCATTCAGAATACTTAATTTTTCCGTGTGAAAGTCCTAATGAATTACCATTTAGGTTCCGATATGTAGACGATATTCTTTGCCTGTTTAATGGAACGGATAGATAAAAAACTAACTTTCATAACTTTATAAATTCATTAGATAAAAATATAAAATTCAATTTTGAAGTCGGAGGCAAGAATATTAGCTTTCTTGGCCTAAACATTAACATTGAAAACTGTTCACGAATTTAAAATATTTCGGAAGCCAACATTCTCAGATGCCGTAATTCATAAAAATTCAATGCACCCATTTTCTTATAAACTAGCTGCTTTTCATTCAGAAATTCATTGACTTGTGAGTGTTCCATTAAATGAAATAAACTTTAATATCGAATTTAAAATCATCAAACAAATTGCCATCAACAATGGATACGATATGTCTCTTATAGACAGTCTTTTATCAAAAAAACAAACTAAACTTGCAGAAAAAATGTTATTTAAAGGTAAATTGTCAAAGGACGTTGGCGTAGAATCATTTATTTAAAATTAAAAAACAGCTGGCTGATAGTGTTAGACCAGCTTTTTATTGTAAAAACTCCTTCGGCAAATTATTAGTTAACAATAAAGATAGAACACACTTTTTTTTTTGTCCAAATACGGATCCCCATAAGCTCTTTTTCCAGGAAATTCTAGAAATAAACAGAGCGCAATTGAACAATCTTCCGATTTTAAATGAAATTTTCAACATGCCTGGGTCGCCACTTTTATACCCTATATAAATATAATCATAAAACCTTTTCTGACAAACAAAATAAATATAATAATACTCAAATCTGTGGGCATTCCCATGGGCTTATCCTTTTCGCCTGCAATAGTTTTAAACTCAGTGATGCATTTATTTCTTATATAAACACGAAACATTCATTTGCTAAGCGTCAGTTCAAGTTCATCCGTGCACTTGAACGCCTGAAGATGCTGAAAGGCGAAACCCGCGTCGTTAGTGACAAAATCTGTGTGAATGTACATAATTTGAACGATTCAAATTTAATATTGAAATTCCACCAAGCACCTTCAGTCGAAATCTTAAATTATACCATTTAGGAATCTCTGCTTTACTTCAATCAGTCTGTACAGTGCCACAATCACATTTTATTAGAATGCTATGAGTATTAACCTCTTCCCGGTCACGCCCGAGCATACTTGGACATTGAATGTCGTCAAAACAGACACACGATATAACTCGGGATAATTTCATTAAAAAAAACAATGAATTCTTTCACTAAATATACATGCTTAATAAATATAACACTTGTGTTTGATATTCGAGCATAATAAAAAATATGTGATCGTTTTTGTAAAATTTGTATAAATCAATTGGACCGGTAAGTGGTTAACTCTTTCTTATTGACTTGAAAGTTTTAGACCAATGTTTTTTTAATATTATTTCAGGTTTGCGCAGTGCGAGTGATAGCAGAGTCCGATCCGATTCAAGAGTTCCTCACGGACTCGGACGACTCCATCAACGCTTCCCCCGTAGACCTCAAAATTCTCCTGCCTGACAGGGAAGTCGTCACAGTTTCTGTCAAAAAGTCCACAAACGCCGAAGATGTTTACCGAGCCGTCGTGGAAAAGATAGAACTGACCAAAGCCGTCGCAAAATACTTCTATCTCTTTGAGATTGTCGAATACAATTTTGGTGAGATATTTTTTGTATTACTATTTCACATTGTATAGCAATTTTCTTCTGTGCACTTCTGATGGTTTGTGGACTATTTTGCTTTGTTCATGTAACTTGCTTTCTGAGGTTTAGCATTTAACATCATACTGTTACATAACAAATCAGTATGCTGCTCTTCAACTGACAGATAATTGGAAGAACATTTATATTAAATGGAAAATTTACTATAGAATCCTACAGTAGAATTTGATCTGATTCTGATGATTTCATTCGAAATTCGATATATTTATTATTTATGCAAATAGTATAAAGAGCATTTTTACAAAACCTCATAAAATGAGAATATTACGCTGAAAATCATAGAAATGCTGAATCAATACAATGTTACATTTTTGTAATTTTTATTATTTACTGTCGTAGTAGTACCGTGAAAATTTGTTGATTTTTTCCTCAGAACGAAAATTGCAACCCGAGGAATGTCCGCATGCCCTCTACATCCAGAATTATTCAACTGCATCGAGTAGCTGCCTCACAATTAGAAAGTGGCTCTTTAATCTATCCATAGAAGCTGAAATGCTGAGAAATGACCCGCTCGCCGCCATCTTTGTTTTTTGGCAGGTATGTCAATGCTCTTAACTAGCATAAAATATTTATTCTTTTACACAAAATAAAGACTCTTCTGCCTGGTCTACAGTCTAGTGGCCACTGTCGTTGGCTCCGGTTGCGTTTGTAACGGATGGTACGGACAGTTTCATAAATACATTTTTTAGTTGATCTATGGATGTCGTGTTATATCTAGGGCTTGCAATTGAGTTTGATTATCCAAATTGTTCCAAATATTTAACCCTTTGCATACGGGCAGTCGCTTTTGCGACGACCGTTTCCCATGCGAAAAGACCTGGTCGTCGCTTTTGCGACGATTGGTTGGTGTCATATTACGAGGCCTAATAAACGTATATTTATGCGAATATCATTCAATATTTTTGGTGAATATATGACTAATGATTGTTAAATACATCAATTTACTTATTTTGATACATTTTATTTACGTAATTACATTTTTTTAATGATTATAAAAAAAACGTTTTTTTTATTTAAAAAAATATCCATGTTTTTTCACTTAAACTTTTTGAATTAAGCAAAAACTTTCTTGATGAGCTATTTTTTTTTTAACATATGTATAGTTTATGAAAAGATCTTCTTTTTTTACGTAATACACGTGGAAAATTGACAATTGGTTTTAATTCCTGTTGTATTGATTGAATTGGCCGCAATCAAAATATTTTGAAAAGAGCTGCGCAATGATACTAAGGACAATTTATACTATTGGTTAGCATAATTAGTGAATAGATTTTATTTTCTTATACAATATATATTTGGGGTGAAAGTCAAATTTTAAGTATGAGAAAAACGTTTTTTTGATTTCATCCCGTATTATTATTTATAATAAATCAGATAATTATGCAAATGGCACCGGTGTGACTAGTTACAATTATAATGGGTAAATCTACATTTCTTGAGTTGAAAAACAAAACTCCACATTCTGAATGCATATTTGCATTAATCTTTGGTTATAATATTCTTGTATCTGTCCTTCATTCGCGAAAAATATTTTTTTTGTAATTACTGGTTTATTTTATAATCTAACAGTATTTACCGAAAGTCGATTTTTGACAATCTACCGTTAAAACAAGCCCTAGTTATATCTAAATTCCCTTCTGCACCCATCATATCAACAACATGAGAGTAGTTAACCACGTGAGTGAGGTACAATTAGCACAAAAATATGTATCACCCATATTCAATCTAGGAAGTCAATGAGTTAAGACTTGTGGCCGTGTATAATCCGTGTTTGCTTACCGATAGTCTTTGCTGTCCACTGTTATTGTGAGATGCTTGCCCAGCAAAAAGGAAGTTTAATAAATAGTATAGAATTAGGCATCACGCCGCTCAGTATATTTTTTTAAATACAGATTCTTTTTGTCTTATGTTAAGAAAACGTTTGGAATTACGTAGTAATTTGTCAGGATCAAAATGTAATTTAGTTTTTACACATTTAACAAATTTCACCTTATATTCTTCATTGCTATAAACCATATAGTGTCATTTTGTAGGCAGTAGATGAAGTAAATCGCGGCACTTGCGTAGCCGGAGAGAGGCTGTACCAGCTGAAAGCGTTGCAAGATCTTTCTCGCGTCAGCGAGTACCTGGCCCTTGCTCGCGCGCTTCCCGGATACGGAAGAGCTCACCTCCCGCCCTGCCACACCGATTCACGTAAAGAGGGGAAAGTCATGCCAACTGTCGGTGAGTAACAATTAATTGTGTTAAGTTAATCCATCACTTAACATTGAAATGAAATTCAACAAAAAATTCATTAAAAAAAACAAATAAATAATGAACAAAATTCAACACACATCTCGTGATCACACATTTTTAGTGATATTGGTGTTTTATGTCCGATCTTACATTTTCATACGGTATTTACAATTATAAGACATGTTTGTCCTGGTTTGGTGTCTCTGAATTCACAGTGGGCCTTGAATCCAGTGGTTGCCAACCTGTGGAAAATTAGTTGGTTCGCAGAGTTGTTGCAGCTACGACATTGGAGCCTAGAATCGATAAACTTCGTATATTTTTCCATAATAAATTTGCCATGTCTATACTTCACGACTTGCAAATATGAACTGTCAAACTTACACATGAACATATCATTTGCCAATGTTTTTGTATTAGGTTAAATAAAGCATGAAATATATTCTTCCTTTGGGATATAAGTCAAAGAAAACTGTGTGTGTATTCCAATTGTGAATTCATTACATCAAAAAAAGATTCAAAACATTAAATTTAGTGGGCAGCGAGGTTTAGAAAGATGACCACCGCTTCCTTTAATGATGTGGTCTTAAGATTGCTCTAAAAATGCACTATTAGTGTCGATTTGTAAAACAATTGTAAAATTTATTAAATTTGTGCGTATTTACAAAATAAAATTATTTATTTAATTAATAAAATACTATATAATTGTTGTAGAGTTGACATTGAAAATTAGGTACAATTGTGTATTTACTTAACTACAGAAGAGCCTCGATTATCTGGACTGATTAGGGTCAAAGTTAGTCCGGATAATTGAAAAAATCAGTTTTGCCATGGAAAGATAGGTAACTAAAATCAGTTAAAAAAGTATATACATAAATTTAAGTTTTATTTCGTTTAAAGCTAGCTGTTCTTTTGAAGCTGCCAAATCGCGAAAACTTTTAAGACACAGTTGTCTAGAATTACGTTCTTTTTGGCTTTCGAACCACTTCATAGTGACATCTATACAGAGAAAGTCTTAGAATGTGTAGGACAAATATTTCCTTCTCACTAATATCATCTTCATTTTCTTGGACTTGTTCCACTGATTCAGATTTTTCTTCAATTGTCTCCATATCATTCAATATTTGAAATGCTAGATTGTTCACATTGCAATTTACACTGTGACATATTCTTCGTCGCATTCACCACACAGAAAATCAGGCTACTACGTTTTACTACATTGTTGGAGCTTACTAATAGTCTTTTCGTTGACACATCTTAAGAATCCAAACTCTGCTGCCATGTAGCATCAGTGATTTTCTCGTGGAAGCTCGTCACTTTTCTCAACTATTTTCGTCTGCTAACAATAATCGTTGAAGCATCTGTTTTCGATATAAGCAATTTAATGTTTAAATTACTCCATGATCTATTAGTTGTTTTACAGACGTTGCATTTAGTGGATTTTTTGAACCGTAAACACGTAAATAGCAGTATATTACTAAAATTTGTGTAAATATGAACAATCTGGATATTCAAGGTTCGGATAATGGAGGTTCTACTGTATTAAATTATTTCCCTAGGATTTGCTTCACTGGCCTTGCACGCATGCCGAGCTGACGGTTCATTGGAATCGCAAGTTCTAGAGTTCCCGTTAAACTCCCTCCGCCGCTGGGAAGCCGATCCGACATCTGGATCACTCCGACTTCATTGTCAAAGAGCCGATAGACCTCCCAGATGCCTCAACATCTTCACACCATACGTAAGAGCATATACCACAATTACATACTACCACTCATCTTACCTTGACATCGTTGCCTAGCAAGAGCCTATGCTTGTTTTATTTATATATCATATCGTTAGTCAGATGGCAAAAGGGCCCATACGCAATTTTTTATATTTTCAAGTTTTTATCCAAAGAATCTCAGTAATAATAAGTTAGCAAGAGTAAATGTCAAAGATATCAGTTCTCAAAAATGAAAATAAAAACATATGCACTCGATAACCGACATAATAAATGTATCAGTCATCATCCGCCGGAATTAGTTTCCCTTAAACCTAATAAATTAATCTGAATTATTACTGATAATGATTTTTTTTTCATTTTATTTTCGCTAATAGGATAGTTATCGTCACAGTGATTTTTCCTGACAAGTTTGAAAATGGAAAATGGTCTAAATGAAAAAACTCATTTTGACCAAAAGTGCAGTTTACCTTCAAATTAACGATATATTGTTGCGAGTAACTCGAAATGTCGGTAATTCAATTAGCGCGGGTACTAGGCTGCGGACTGCTGGTCTAGATATTTGCTATCTATTTCACTAAGAATCTTTTTTCGTCGTAATAACTTGTATAGCATCGCTAATTTCTTCAGGCTCGCAAGCCGACAGCTGCTCTTTATAAATTTTAAATTATTTATCATATTTCGCCTTAATGGAAATTTTTAAATTTCAATACCAATCAGAATATGGCAAAATGAGAAATTTGAAACAATCGCAATCAAACATCGTAGATAAGCTATGTATGAATATTTTTATTGTCATACTTAATAAAGAACACCCAAACAAGCTAAAAAAAAATAGTTAAATATCGTGTATACCAGCGGTCGGCAAAGTGTGGTCCGCGCACCACTAGTGGTCCAGTGGCTCGCAAGAAAATTTTGGTGGTCCACAGAGAAATCTGACATTATTTTAATATTCTAATTCTACCACCAGAAAAATCATCTGAATTTCGTAAAACATCAAAGTATTATCGAATGTTATTGAAATTATAAATAATATTCGACACAAAGCACTCGGCACTCGGATGCACACAAAATTCTCGGATATTTGAGGCACTTTGCGAAAAAATGGATTCAGAGTATAGTAATCTTCTTCATCATGCTCAGGTGAAATGGCTGTCGAAGGGCAGAATATTGACCTGGCTATTCGCCTTGCGGGAAGAAACTTCAAAAATTGTTATCTGATATTGAATGACTTGCAAAGCTTGCGTATATATCAAATAGTTTTTCCCTGTTAAATAAACTAAATATCCTTACAAGGAGAATTTATAGACGTGTTTACATTAAAAAGTAAAATGGATGCTTTTAACCCTTTGACCGCGGTTGACTGCTATAGCAGCCCAATCTGAACCGATTTGGATCCGAGCCGCGGTCAAAAGGTTAAAGATACGAAGACGATCTGTAAATGTTTTCAAATTTTGAAGAATATATGAGGGAAAATGATATCAACTATCAAGAGGTAAACCTGCTTCAAAAGCACTTGGAATCACTCTCAGAATGTTTTGCTCATTATTTCCCAAAAAATAAGGATCCTAGACATGGTAATATGTGGATAATATATCCGCTTGGAGTGAACATTCAAAATACTAATTTATGCATGAAGCTAAAAGAAAGCCTCATCGATATTTCATTCAACGACACTCTCAAAGTTAAATTTCATTCATCCTTATCAAGACTTCGTTTTTTGGCTTTCTATAAAAAGTGAATACCTTTTGCTTAGTGAAGAAGAGGCGATGAAAATTCTAATTCAATTCTCCACAACATATTTATGTGAAAAGGCCTTTTCATCTGTCACAGCAATCAAAACATGGCATTGATCTCGGCTTGAAATACATTCAGTTCTCCGTCTCGCAGTGACATCATTGGAGCCAAATATAAATCTTATCATTTCAAATATCCAGGAAAATATGGATGTTCCTGAATAAAGCTTTTATAATTTCATTATAATTAATAGTTTTATTTTATGAACCTTGTGCATTTTAGACGCATTTAATCACTTTTATTTAAATATATAATATTTAACACAAAAGTCCAGTTAGTGGTCTGCTGGATTAAAATTGTGAATTTAGTGGTCGGTGAGCCCAAAAAGTTTGCCGACCGCTGGTGTATACTACCAAACATTTTGTTAAATTGAAATCTTATCTTACCGACGGTCCTTTCTGCCATCCGACTGCTAATCTATAATATTATTTTGCAGTTCCAGTACTTGAGCGATTGCCTGGACAGGATAGCCGAAGAATCAAAATGGGTCGACACGGGGGAATAGCACGGCGCCAATATCCTGAAGGAAAGCTTGCCAAAGTGATGCCTGCCTCACTTTGCTATCCAGACAACTCGCGACCCCATCCGCTCCCAATAAACGATTGAGAACAATTTATTATCGTCACAATTTTGACAGGCATAGATTAAAATAATATGTATGATATGAAATTAAGTTTGGAGATGCCTCAGTCGTATACCAGACAGACAACTTCGCACTACTTGCCAATTTTTGCAAACAATCTTCATGTGAGTCGTTCAGATCTAAATTCACATCTTCCTTTAAATATTAACTAATTAATTAATTCATTCACATATTTAAGTGTTAACATTAATAATGCGTTCATTTATTCATCTATATGTTTGTACATAGTAAAAGAATCTAATATTATAGAGTGAATGTTTTAAAAAATTATAAAATACCTTATTAAAATTATTAAGAAGTCGGCGAAGGTCTGATGCTCCAATCTGTATATTGAGAGTGCGGACAATAGCAGTGTGTTATTAGAGTACGACTTGTGGCTAAAATAATATATTTCCGTCTCGTACATGATACGATTATATAGTGAAACTCACTGCACATTTATGTAAAGTACATATTTATTAAAAAATTCCTCTCCGGTACTGCGTAGGACAAAATATGAAATTAATGTATGATTAGCAAGCACTTCCTATAAAAGACGCGAGTGATACATATGTTCTAATAGGGTCTCGGAATTATTAAATAATATTTTATCATATACTACGTGTACTAAATAAGTCACCGTATTGCAGGATATTCTTGAGGATGTGTTTGTCAAAGCTGATTAGTAATTTTATGTATCCAAATTTTGTTAAGGATATAACCATTTACATGTATAATATTTCATCTTTTCTGACCAACTATTTATTATTATGAAACTTGACCAATCCATTTTTTCTTCATAATCTATTTCACGTTCGTTTGCGATTGAAGGTGTCCGAAAATCATTTCAAAATGCAATTAAGAATGAACTTCGCATTCGCATCACCTTAATATGATTAATATGATTCTGTTTTCTATGGGAGATTCTTTAAGGTTGTAATAAAACAATACGATATTATACAGTCTGCGCAAGAATGTTCGGCATATCTTACGAAAATTCAGTTTTGTATTTTAAAATGTCGTTTAAGGGTACAGATTAATTATATCTTTATAAATATCATTACAAATTTGTCTAAGCTGTACCCACATCTTAAATATAAGTGTTTTTACCGTTATTAACATTTGGGACAGCTAATGATGAGCTTATGATAACCAGGGTGGTAGAATTAACAATTCGTCGTATCCTTTAAATAATTTTTAATTTAAATTTGCGATTATTTTTTTATCAATTGTTAATATTGCATTGCAAAATCAATTGTTAAATATTAAAATGCATTGAAAAAAAATCCATGTTTTCTTGAAAGATTTTTATTTCAAATTATATTTAATTTCCGACTCTTACCTTTTATTAGGGTAGTTATTTATAAAAATAGATTTTTTTTAAATTCAAAGTTAGAAGAAAGTCCATAAATAAAAGTGGTAAAGAGATTTTAATAAGAAACATTCAATATATATTAAATAAATTAGGATTATGCTGCCAAAAAACCACTATTGACCACGAGAATGAAAAAAAAAATAGCGTGATTGGGGTAAGAAAAAAGATTTCCATTGAAAATTAATGGGACAATGTCATATTCTCTGATAAGTCCATGTTTAATGTAGTCAGAGCTAATGGAAAAGTGGTAAGTTGACGAAAGCAAAAACATAACAACAGCAAAAATTGCATACTTCCCTCTATCAAACATTCGCCATATGCATTGGTCTGTAGTGCCATCACCAGAAAAAGGGTTGGCAAAATTTTGTTGTTGGAGGAAACAGTAAATGTCCAAAGTTACAAATTTGACATTTTTGAAGAAGTTTTACCAAAATTGGAGGAGTTTTTATCCTTCATAGCATGGACAGTATTCCATGATGATTCCGCTTTTGGAATAAAAATCTTTAAAATAACATGGATTTTTTAAAAATGCATTTTAAGATTCCCTGGATCCTTAAAGTTATCAATAATTAACAAAAGATAAAAAAAATAATCGCATATTTAAATTAAAAATTATTTTATGAATACAAAAATTTGTTTATTCTACTTCCTGGGCTATCATTAGTTCATTATAAGCTGTTAAAAATTGTGTCAAAGGTAAAACTATTTATATTTGAGATGTGGATGCATGCTTAGACATATTTGTAATGATATTTATGAAGATATAATTCAAACTATGTACATTCTCACAAATTTTGTCATTAACGACCCGGGTTTCGCCTTTCGGCATCTTCAGGCATTCAAGTGCACGGATGAACTTGAACTGACGTGCACTTGAATGCCTGAAGATGCCGAAAGGCGAAACCCGGGTCGTTAATGACAAAATTTGTGAGAATGTACATAGTTTGAACGATTCAAATTTAATATTGAAATTCCACCAAGCACCTTCAGTCGAAATCTTAAATTAAAAAAAAAAAAAGATATAATTCATTTATGTTCTTCTAAGACATTTTAAAATACAAAACTGAATTTTCGTAAGGTACGCGAAACATTCTTGCGCAGACTGTATAAATCTTATATGATCCCCATCATTTTCAAAAATGAAAATAAAATCACTGCACTGATTTTCATATATTATTCCTGTATAATTTGTTATCTATAGATTTTTTCCAAATTATTTTACAAAATCATATTGTTTTGGTCATATGAAAAACTTTATCTGACAACTAATCAGTATTTTAATATAGTAAATGTGTATTTATTTAAAAGAGTGGCAGATGTGACTGGAAATGACCGTTTTCTTTTATAAGATAATATATTGTCAGAATGGAGTGCAAAACCTAACACTCACATAAAAACTACATATTATTCAAATGCTCATGTTTTTCTCGTTCTGTAAAATAAAAATTTGTTTTACATATTTATTTTTCAAAAACAGCTAAATTTTAAACCCGGTATTTCTATGGTATGCATTTGAAAAGCCATAATAATTTATCTGAAGTGTTTGATTGTTCTGTAGTAATGGGACTTTGCGCTCTAAACTGATGAAGATGATACTTTGCAATCGGGAAATAGACTGAATCATTAAAATGATGCTTTGGAAATGATCTGTTATAAAATATTGTCTGAAAGTCGAACGGACAATTTGTGTTTACCTGTTAATTTTTTTTAATCATATTGGATAATTTCAGCGTAATTATATCTATATTTTTTTAACCAATTTATATATAAAATTATTGACGAGCGCCGTTTATGTGTAAAGAACAAATTATTACCAATAAGGCAAGGATAATTTACATTTAAAAAAATATTACTTTTCGCATACAACAATATATATTCAAGAAAGCTTTTTTTAATAATCGTAAGCTTCATGAAACACCAAAATAAGATTTTTTAAAATAAGTATTATAAATGCAGTGGAACATTGGCAATCGAGCGTTGTGGCTCAATTGATCGTGCTAATTGACACAATTTCCTTGCAGCGATTGAATTTTCACCCGTTATTGTATGAAATATTTTCTTCCTTTAAAACATTATCGCAATAGTAATAATTATTTTAGAAACATAGTGTAATCGAGCCATTAAAATACGGCGTCGATGCATATTAAATATGTCACTTTGAAATCTAAAACCAGATTCTGTGTATTAACCCTCCAGAGACGAGAGCTTTTTTCCAATAAAAAAAATATTTTCTAAGACATTGAAGTCACGGATAACTTTTATTCCTATCCAAAATTTATAAAAAGAAAAACGAAAATTCGTTGTATAGAAACCCCGCATGACTATATGGTCATGCTCATCCTTTTATTACCGTGTTATATTGAGTACCGACAGTAGTAAGGACAAAAGTGACCGTATGGGCTCGCAAACATTCGGGGTTGAAATATAGCTAAACGTGATTTTTTTTAAATATTTACAATTTGACCTCTTTAGATCAACATAATTTCAATACAAATATATTAGCAAAATAACTGTAAATAATTTGATGTTTTTATAAAAAAATAACTAACAGTTTCAAAAAGTAAATTAAAAAAAAACGGAAATTCAAAAAATCACATGTGCTTTTGGAGGCCGTTTCTGTCCCCACAGCTGATGACTAACTGTAGTCTGTACCCTTCTTAACTAAATATGAGCAAAAGCAACGATATTCAGGTAGAAAAATGATGAATAGTGGGATTAATAGACAACGGTGTTTAGTGTGACCATATGGTGACGCTCGTCCTTGGAGGGTTAAATTGTCACATTTAAATTAAGAAAATATGCCATTCTCTTAAGCATTTAATTAATTCTAAGTTTCGAATTCACTGCGATTCCATTTCACATTTGTCCCTGGCCTCGATTGATAGTTTTTCATCATGCAGTGTCACATTGTTTCTGGCAGAATACCTATCATCAGAGCGGGCCGGAAAACCTCCGGGGAAAGCGCAGAACCCCACTGCACCCAAACTGATGTAACGCAAAATATAAATTTAATTTTTATATCTATTCGTAAGGCTTGTATGAAATATTTTAAGTCAGTCTGAAAAACCGCTGATATTAAATAAAACTTGTATTATGTACGCGTACCGCAATGAATCCATTCCTCAAATCAAATTAGTTTGTAAATAAATTTATAATCTTGTTTTCGCCAATGGAATTATTTAACAGTGATTGATGTGATGGATGATTTTTAAGTGTGAAGATTTTGTTGACAGCCTTAAAAATAATATAAACATAAAAACTATGTAACCGTGAAAACTTTGTACTTTAATCGTAAATAATATTTTTTTTCTGCAAATTAAGTGCTTCTGCAGACAACGCAGTTAATTTGCTGTAAATTATTACAATTTATTATGACAGTTTTCATTGTAATGATTAAATACCCCTTAGTTTTCGAGTAATGTATTTTCCTAAAATTGCGATATGTTATGAAAAAAATTGAAAATCTTTGTAAATATGTAGTGAGTCTGTTTTTCCTTAAGTCATTATTCATTTGGCATACCTTGTTTCGTGCTATATTAGCTCCGTACACTGGTGACTTATCTTGCCAGTTTTGCAGCTAATAATTATTATGATATCACTATTCAATTTGGTCGTTCACAATAGTGAACACGATTGGTAATTCACTCCCTACTTTCTAAGCGGAGATTAATAAATTTAATGCGTTTATGCTATGTCATATATTGGGGGTTTTTTTTTTATACGAGTAACCTTGTTTTCAATATCTGCCAAGGAGTCTGTGCAACATGCGTGAATGAATGCACACAGTAGTGCAGCGGTTTCCAACCTTTATGTTACTGCGCCTCCCTTTGAAGAAAAAAAAATCTTCACGCCTCCCCATCCTTTATTTCATATAATACTAAAGACACGTTTTAAAGGGTAAATATATATTTTGGACTGTTCCCGCCTCCCAGGTTGGAAATCGTTGCAGTAGTGGATTGTTATCGGAAGATGCGAAGTATAGAATTCATATTTGATTGAATTGTACTACTCTTTTCCATAACCATGTTTGCCGGTAATGCTTTCTTTGTCTTACATTTTCCTAAAAATTATGATAAATATTGGAGTAAAACGACTGTGTGCTGTTGAACAGATTGCAGCATTTCAATGCTGACAAAAAAGTAATTTATCACTCGGGTATCAAATACACCTAATTCTCTTTTGTCACAGCGGATTCGTTCCGTGCGAAAAAGCCGTGTAAAGAAAGATGAATTGTGCATAGAAAAATTGAAGATACTTTCCATTACATTGGACTGTGCAAAAAGAGAATCAGGCGTATTAGAATAATTTATCTGTTTGGAATTGTTTTTTTGAAAAGGCATAAAACAACTCACTGCTGTACGCTTTGGTTTGAAAATTCTCGGCAATTGCTCCCGTGAGTCTCCTGGCAATCTGAAAGTCTTCAGTGCTGCCGTCTTATGGGTCATTAGTATAACGGACAGTGAATCCCAGCGAATGTAACTTTACGTGTATTATATTTATGTAAAAATGTATGTATTTAATGTATATTCCATTTTTTGAAAGGGAAATTTAAACTAAGTCTAAAAGGGTAAAGTATATTTGGCTTTTATTGTTGCGAACGTAAAAACGTGATAATGATATTATGTGTAACTGTTAGATTTTAAATGTATTTATTGTTTAATCGTCTATAAGAAAAATTAGAGATGGAATTAGTCAAAGAATCCTTTCTCAGTTTTTTTTTAATATGACAATTAAATTTACACAACAAATAACTTCTATCGGGCACGGTTAAAAATGCCTCTATCCATTTATTATTTGAAAGCATTCAATTTTTGTGTATTATTAATTTTATGAATCGATAAAATTTCTCAGCTTAATTATATTTAATAATAAGTTGTAAAAATATTATGAAAAAATGTTTCTGATGTTATACATAATTTTTTTTAAATGATAAAATTCATTTTGTTTAGGTGACACCATTGTTACTCAGACACTCAGAAATACGTGTGTAGATAATTTTTAATCTGTCGCATTTCCTGTAACTGTTGTATTGTCACTGTTCTGGCAGAAGTTGGTTAGTAACAGATTAATAGTTCTGAGTAAACAGAAAAATAAATCATCATAACGTTACATAAATAATTATGATACAAAATATATATGCATCAATTCCAATCTGACAAATTAATAGACAGTCTGCCTTTAAATCAGCATTTTTTTTTTACCATCTCCACTCCCAATGTGGAGCATACAGACTTCTAATAGAGTTTATCTCTACAGAAGATTTTCTACGAGAACTGATTGTTACTCAGTTGCTCAACCTCTCTTTTCTTTCAAAGAGAGCAGGAATTGAAAGATAGCGCTAGGACCAGTGGCTTAGGAAGGGGTCCTGCCGCCCCCAAAATTTTCTCTAATTTGGTTTTGAAATCATTTCTATTTTTTATCTATAAACTAGGAGTTATTACTACAGGTGGGTTCATTTTTTTTTATTTATAAATAAAATTTCTCGAAAAATATTGTATATATTTTTGAAAAAGCGGTCCGCCCCTGCCGCACCCATCTTGCTACGCCACTGGCTAAGAAAGGGCCAGTGGTTAGCTAATCGCTTTCTCTCCACTCGTTTTTATGATAGGTTGAATGGTAAGGGAGAATTTGAAACATCACATACATCCAGTGGTGTGTTGCTGTGGGTTCACACCGGCTCTGCTGAGCCGGTTCCTAAAATAATTTTGGTTCGGAGAGCCGGTTCCTAAACTCGTCACTGCTTTTAGTATATCTGTGAATTCATGTTATTTATGATTCGAAAATTCTCGGAACAGCTAAAAAAAAAAACGTCCCACGCTGGAAATTTCTGGTTTTTTGAAATTGTTTGAAAAACCCAAAATCGCCGACCAAGGTGCGAGCTGATTAATAAAATTTTATCAACGGCGTTGACCACTCTACCACGCAGCTGCATTAATAATATTTGCCTGTAAAAATAAATAATTTTTTGGCGAACTGGTAAAATTAATGCACCAACTGAGTTTTTTCCAGACAAAGAATTGATATCAAATAGTCGTATACTTAACTCATTTTTGTCAGTTTTGTTACTTACCAACTTCTGCCAGAACGGTGAACATATACAACCTTTCTTATGATGCTGCATTGAATATTTCATTCCACTGTTCAGTTTCAGGCTTTTTCATTGTTTTCATGATTTTTTTTATTCAAAATTTATAAAATTGTAAAGCCATAAATGTTTCTTTTTAACCGAACAATGACAAAGCTACACGTATAGCGTTTTTTCTTTTTTCAAATTACGAAAACATCTCCATCAGTTCTACAGATAAGTTTTTGTCACAGCGTTTCTACTCTGCGCCTATAAAAAGATATGAATGGAGACGTTAACTGATAATGATTTTCGGTCATGGTAGATTTGATTGCTTAATTGTGATCGGCTGTTTTCAGCTTGGAAAATTTGATTTGTTCTATTCCGCATACATCTGTGTAAACAATTGTTGCTTATTTTTTAATGAATGTATCGTAAAATACTGTTGATAAGTGGTATAATTTTAAACCTTTTTGAACATTCCATTGCTTCGAAGACTTCATTTTCACTGTAAATAATGTTTAAAAATCGTAGCCTTTTTGTGTTCCTTGCATAGAGTTTAGCCTTACAGAACGCAATATTAGGCATTAGCGTTTAAATAAGTTTTCATGGATTCGTCAGCATATTCTTAAAATAAAATTAGAGGCTAAATAATTTTCTTTTTGTGTTTATCATATATATTTTGAAAATGAAATGTACCTTTACAATTATTATTATCTTAAAATATCCTAGATAATATACTATGATACATAATATATATATATATGAACCATCATCTATATAATTAAACATGATATATCTACTTTGAATTGATAATTGAAGTACCTATAATAAAAAAATCTATGTTAAATTAAATATTTTTTTATTTTACCTCACCTTGTACTTGACTGACTGAACTTCTGGAGATTGCTGGAGCCGCATTTAATGCAACGGCAAAAGGTTATACTCTTTAACGACTGAGTGACGGTTGTTCAATAGATGCGTCCTGACTGCTGCTTAACGGTTGCTAGTCATGGAGACGTAACAAGGTACTGATAGACAGGGTTTGTCTTACTTGTGTTTATTTTCAGACCGATGCAATCTAAATTACCTCTTAACCCATCAAAAGCCTTCTGGATGACCTTCACAGATTTCTCGATTATGTTACACTAAAAGTACTAAGAAAAACCAATAGTCATACCAAATCTTTATTTATTATTATATTGGTCAGTATTTTATTAATTGTATGATCAGTATAGTCAGTGATACTCAACGTTTTGTTTGTCTGGGCCACATGGCAGCTTTTGCTACGTTATGTGGGTCGCATCATAATAATACGTTAACACTTCTTAGTCGGGCGCTTCAAAAAATATACTCAAGCCTGTAGCGGGCGTTTTTTAGTGATTAGCGCACAAATATATTACATTCTTAAAATCAACACAACTTCTAAACCAAACGATATTTTCGATTGAAATTTAAAAACAAATCATACGTGACATCTAATCATTAAAAATAAAATTAGAACATTTCGATATCATCATAATTTCACTATGTTTCAAAGCTGAATATAAAACCTGTTATCAATTTAGTAGATAGCACTCCGCATGTTATAAATATTAAATATTCAAAACATTCTATATAACAAAATAGCATATTTATCAATATTTTATAATTATATGAATAATTATAATATATAATCGCCATTCCTACAACTTGACTACCACTGGAAGTGTAAAATCTAATGCCGTAAAAATTACAGCGTAATTACACCCTTATAATCTAGCAAAGAATTAGGACTAATGTTAATTTGTTGCGGCATTTTATTTAACGCCGACAAACAAACCCGTGATATTATGTCTCCCGCAAACAAGCGACGATATAAAAAAAACATATTATGCCGTGATCCGCATTCTACCGACAATACGCTAAAAACGACTTTTGCCGTGATCCGCATTCTACGTACAATCAGCTAAAAACGACTTTGGTCGTGGCCCGCCTAAGAAGTGTTAATATACCATATACTCAGTTATGTACTGCTATAGGTTCGCATCGACTCTGTCGAGCCGTTTGCTAAAATAATTTTGGTTCGGAGATCTGGTTTTTTAATCCTTACTGGTCCTATGTCGAGTCTCATTCGACATCGATTTTATTCTGGTAGGTCCTATGTCGTTATATATTTTTTTTCATTATTAATATAGAGATAAAATTAGTTTTTTCACTAGGTGCACATACTTGAGTCACATGTGTGATTGATTTCAAAGACTATATCGATAATATTTTAAGAGATAATCGCTATGAAAACAGTCAGGAAAGCTAAAAATATTATTAGTACAGCTGCAATAAGCTCTGCAGAGGCGGAATGAAGATTTTCGTTAATGAATATTATATCTTCATAAAAGAGGCAAATTTAAGAATTCGACATATATCAGACTTAATGACCATTATTTTGATAGGTTTGCCACTGACTTCACGGGATTCCAAACCATTCGTTAAATCATCACAGCAGATGATAGACGAATAAGACTAGTCACGGTTAAAGTTTCGAATGAAAATCAAAACACTATTTAGAATGAATTTATGCCATGTATAAATTATTTAATGTGAATAAATGATTTTGTAATTATTACTAACTGTTGTTTTTTAATTTGTTCTTAAATTCGCGCAAATTTTTTTTGTTTATAAAATTTAATTTCTTATTTGATTATAAAAATACAATGAGAAACAGATACATAATTGTATTCACTTATAGGAGTTATTCACTGCTGTCATTGTCGTTTGCAAAATATAATCGTTTGCAATTTTTTGAACGAACAAACGTATTGAATTTTGCTTGAATCTGAATTTTGCTCGGACTCATATGATGAAATGTTGCTTTTGCTAGATTCTTGATCTGAGTCAGTTAAGTCAAACGTCTGCAACTCCTTAGTAAAACAGCACGTTAACTGACTGTTTACAGAAACCGGACTTCCAATGAATGCTTATTGCTATAAAATGGATGGAACCCGGTCTTCATCAAGGTCAACCTAGGCGGGAGTTCAAAAGGCTCTGTTTTGGGACTCATATACAATATATACACGCGGAAATAGTCCAATCAGGAAATCAGGAAATGATCCAATTATAGCACAGTACACAGATGATACGGCCGTTCTAGCAAAACCCCGAAATCGACAAAGCGCTGTTGCACAAGTTCAATTGGCTACCGATATCATAGCAGATTGGTGTTACAACTGAAGAATCAAAATTAATACAATGTTTAATAATCTTTTCCAAGAGCTTTTTTGATCCTTATCCTAATAGGATTCGCCTTAGATTTTTTTACCATGGCTGCTCTCAATGTGGAGCATATAGACTTCTAATGGGGTTTATCTCAACAGTAGTGTTTCTATGAGAACCCCTTGCTACTCAGTTGCTCAACACCTCTTTTTTCCAAAGAAAGTAGAGACAGAACAGGACTAGTGATTAGCTAATCGCTCTCGCTAGATCTCTACGAAATTCATATATTGATTAAAAAATCAATTTACAAAAACAGTTTGTACTGGGATTTGAACTCATGACCTCCATAACCGCAGTCAACGATGTTGACCACTCGACCGCGCAGCGAGCACCTCAGATAGTAGACTTAAATTTAACGAACATGGGGCAATTAAAAAATGCTGCAAAAGTAAGCTGCTCTTCTATATAACAACTAGCTGACCTGACGAACTTCGTACCGCCTCAGAATCAATAAATGTTGTGTTAATTTATTGGTTGAATTAAATTCAGTTTAAATGAATACTCAAAATAAATTAAGTTCAATAATGTGCAAAATTCAAAATGAAAAGTATTTTAATTACATTGAAATGATGTAATTCACGTGGCGCAGTCGATAGATTTAAAGGAATGCAGTGGACCAACGATTTGATTTTGGATTGTGAAGTTGAAATGATCTACACCTTTGTTATTTGCTGCAAGAATTGCTCGTTCACTCAACCAATTGTGATGTTTATGATTAACAATGATGTTCGGAACATTTTGTGACGAAATTGCGAAAATTCGGCGGAAACGAAATCAATCTAAACTGTCATTACAGATAGTCAGCAATTGCTTGGAGAAATCTTTGACAGATGGATCGTTTATAAATGCAACTCGCATGTTTTTCATCAGCTGAAGTTTCTTCACATAGCGCCACAGAGTCGGCGATTTGAGGCAAGTGTTTATTTCATCGGCAGCGGTCGATCTTGGAATGACTTGTAGTGTTTGGCGGAAATCGCCAGATAGTAGAATCATTGCGCCTCCAAAACATCTTAAGTCCATTGCACAGATCTTTTATAGTTCGATTGAGTGCTTCCAATGTGCGTCTGTGCGTCATTGTGCATTCATCCCAGGTGATGATTTTACTTGCTACCAAAACTTTGGTCATTGCTGAGTGTTTCGCAATCTTGCATGTCAGTTTTTCAGTCGTTTAAAGGTTTAACGGCAATTTCAGCACTAAATGAGCTGTTCACCTTCCTTCTATCAACGTGGCCGCTATTCCAGAAGCAGAAGCTGCTACAGCAATTTCGGATCTCGCACAAACAGTCGCCATAATCAATGACATGAGGAATATCTTCCCAGTGCCTTCGGGCGCATCGAGGAAAAATAAGCCACCATTTCCATCATCAATTGCATTCATTAACGTATCGTACACTTCCTTCTGTTGTGGGTTGAACAGTGGTACATTCGTCAATGGAACTGATTGGTTCAATGCATCTCGATCATATTCACGTTCACGTTCCAATTCTCGATTGAAAGCGTCGTTCATTCCACGATCTGAGGTTGGCATTCCTAACTTGACTAACAAACTGCCGCACATGAGGTAGCACATGTCTTCGATCTAAAGCAAAGCCTGGTTATGTATCTCTTCATTCACCTCGAGATCGGGATTCCCCGAACTGACACGAATTCGATGTAAAATGTCTTCCGACATGTCATCCTTGTATTTGTTCCACAGTTCACGTGGATTCGATGGGAAGCATGTCAAAATAATGATAAAAAATAATATGCGTATCTGACTTGGAGATTCAGAAACAATTTTTTCAGCGATTGTCATGTCCCAATGAGTATCATTTTCAAGCAAATTGAGAGCTGTTGACATGCAAGTAGAAGCATTCGTCATTTTTCGGATGAACAATGTTCGTGTAAACAGCGTAACATTGTTGTCAAAAAATGTATCATACTTAATTATAAACATAACCTTATTTCAATATTATCCGATTTTCTTTCGTTTTCATTTCATATCATCAATTTTTTTTATTCTAATCCATACTCTAAATTTAAAATTATTTAAAAATCAATTGTATGTATGCAAAAGAAGCAAAAACAAATAAATATAGGAAACAGTGCCATCTAGTGGATTTATCTGAAGCATGCTACGACATTTTATCATTTGAAGCTGTTCGTCATTTGAAAACTGTATGAGAATATTAATTTTCTTCATAATTTCTTTGTCGTGATATTTTCCCATGTTTTAATGCTTATTCTGCTATTCTAGGCGGAGACGAATTTAATAAATCAAACGTCATAAAAATCCGTGTAGCCATTCTTGAGTTATACGTGGTGTAAATAACCCCACTTTGTTTTATATATATATATATAGATTACTCGACCAATAATAGTGTACCTTACTCCAATATGGGCTTATGCTTACCATGAGCATATTAAAACTCTCCATATTGTTTAATATAAAACACTACGACAGATATGTAATGCCATGTGATACTTGCGCAACTCTATGGACTTCATATGGACTTGAAATAACCTACCATCCGTGAGTTAGTTCGTGAAATCTTTCAAAAGTTTCACAGCGAGGTAGGCAAACATTACAACTCAACAATTTCTTACCATCAGAATTATGACGTTTTCCTCTTCGCTATAATCTTTAAATTCATTCTGCGGATATCAATTTCACCGGGAGCCGGTAAATTGCTCGAATGTAATTGCTCGAATGCAATTCCTCGAATGGAAATTGCTCGAACAACAAGTTCCTCGAATAAACTATTCCTCGAACGTCAAATGCTCCAATTACAAATTGCTCGAATTTTTTTATAAAAGCTTAAACATTAATTACTCATTCTTTAAAAAAATATTTATGCAAGTCGGGAAATAAAAACCATAAATCAAAAATATCATAATAAAAAAATATCATAATACTATTTACATTTTTATTATTATTTACATTTGGATGTGTGGCCGAGTGACTCGAGTGTTTTTTTTTTTTTGTTATGACTTTTTTTGATTTATGGTTTTTATTTCCCGACTTAAATAAATATTTTTTTAAAGAATGAGTAATTAATGTTTAAGCTTTTATAAAACTTTTATAAAAAAATTCGAGCAATTTGTAATTCGAGCATTTGACGTTCGAGGAACTTGTTATTCGAGCAATTTCCATTCGAGGAATTGCATTCGAGCAATTTTCATTCGAGCAATTTACCGGGAACCAATTTCACCTGACCGAGGTGTGGTTGTTACCCTCGATCTAAGGTTATGTAACCCTAAACATATAGATGACGTTGTCATATTTGACAGATCTGTTGAGTGTATTCAGGAGACAATAGGGGCCCGCACACTGGGATGCCGGCGTCCAGGATACGATGACGTATGTCAGAGTGTGCCGGATATCGTGTCATGTAAATTGATATCAAAATTGAGAGGTCGGCGTCCAGTAAGTACTGCACGCCAAAATGGCACGCCGTCGTGTACACGCCGATAAGGGTCTGTACACTGCCTGAAACTGCCGCTCCGTCGTGCAGGTGAGCCATAGATATCGCCTCTCAATCTATGCTCTATTTCGTCGCCTTGGGTATACAAGGTTCCACATGAATAATAAAACCGCAGGAGAAGCAATTTCAGACGATGTAACTTTTTGTAGAATCGATAGTTTAGATTAAAAGTAAATTATAAAAAAATTATTAAAAGCATGCATATAATCAGAATTAGATGTTTACCTAACATATTAATTTTATTTAAATGTCGTTGTTCTATTAGTATATTTAGAATATACGAAACTGCAGTTCGACGCTTTCAAATGTTCTTAAATGTCTGAAAGAAATCTGCAGGTCGAACCTTGGTGCATTAATACTCAAAAATATAATTTCTCTTAGGTATGCTACATTCGTTCCATGCACCTGGAATACCCGTATGAAACATACTTATGCATCTATAGGCGCGAATGAAAGAATAAAACGTTTCTAATATTTTTTAAATATACATTCAGATAGAACTTTAATCTATCTATCTATTCTATATAAAAATGAATGTTTGTATGTTTGTTACCTATGCGCTCCTATACCGCTCATCCGATTGCGATAATTTTTTTGGGGAGTTGTTATGCGGACGCCAGAATAGGTTTATGAATCAGCGGTGGGCTGCCAATGCGTTAATTTGTTTGTTTGTCTGGTATGCGTTCCTATACCGTTCATCCAATTGCGATAAAATTTTGGTGAGTTGTTGTGCGGACGCCCTTGAATGTATATAAATCAGCGGTGGGCTTCCAATGCGTAAATTTGTTTGTTTTTTTCCGTATGCAATCTTAGACCATTCATCGGACTGCGATAAAACTTTGGCGAGCCGTTGTGCGGACGCTCGCGAATTTATATGAATCAGCGGTGGGCTGCCAATACGTTAATTTGTTAGTTTGTCCCTTATGCGTTCCTGTTTCTATACCGTTCATCCGATTGCGATAAAACTTTGGTGAGTTGTTGTGCAAACACCCGCAACGGTATCTGAATAAGTACAGCCAGCGGTGGGCTTCCAAAACGTTAATTTCTTTGTTTGTTCTGTATTCGTTCCTATACCGTTCATCTGATTGCGATAAAGCTTTGGTGAGTTGTTTTGCGGACACCAGCAAAGGTTTTTGAATCAAAACATACAACGATGGGCTGCCAATACGGTAATTTGGTAGTTTTTTCTTTATGTGTTCCTGTTTCTATACCGTTCATCCGATTGCAATAAAACTTTGATGATTTGTTGTGCGGACGCCCTCAAAGTTTTCTAAATTAGTACAGCCAGTGGTAGGCTGCCAATGCGTTTACAAAGGGCTCGCTTTATATCAAAGCAATTCTCGGTATTCTAGAAAGCAGTGAGTTTTTTATCACTCTGATGGACCACTTAAATAAGCAATCGATTTTTACTTAATACATTTACAATATGTACCAATACGCAATTTACTGTAAACTCATCAATGTGAATGGCCGAAAATGTAATACTGTGTATACTGATGCTGTCATAGATAATGTATTTAAGTCAGAAATTGCAGTTATGTACTCATTTGATTTGAGAATATTGTTTTCTCTTAAATTAACAAGGGGCTGGCCGACCTTAGCAAAATTTCACAAAGGGCTTGCGCGAACCCCTCTGAGCTTCCTCCAGCCCACCCCAGAGTGCAGCCATTTTACAATGAAAAATGTTGCCGAATAAAGCGATCTGTATGCCACGGCTGTCAGTTTCATGGCAAATCATCGGTCGCGAAAAGTGAAATTTGGACCCGTTGATTGGCTATTTTTAGTATTCTTTGTGGCGCATTTTCTAAGAATTATCGCCTTTTCTGGTGACTTTTCTCTATTTAGCAAATATCTGTATTTGATATAGTTTAGCGTCAGTTCGCGTGTCTTTGGTGTGAACATTTTTGGATGGTTGTCATTCAGCACTGAAATTGCATTTTAATGCAAATCACTGAGACACTAACATGCAATATCAAAAAAAAATCGGAATGGGTGAAGAACTTCAATCATGCCAACTCATAATATGAGACGAATGTACTATGGCGCACAAAAAGGCATTGTAAGCACTACACTATGCACTAAAAGATTTGAGAGGAAATAAATAGTGGTTTTTGGTAGCGCACTTATTTTATTGTCTGGTGATTTTTGACAAACCCTATCAGTTATACCACGTTCAACAGCTGTTGATGAATTAAATGCATGACTCAAATCATCAGTTTTATGGCGACACGTGCAGAAATTGGCTTTCAAGGCCAGCATTCGTGTAGAACTACAATATGACACATCCGCTGAACATTTCGCAAAATAATTGTTGGATATTGGGAATAGAAAATTGGAAATAGATGAATCAACACAATGCATTACATTGCCAACAAATTTCTGTAAAATTACAAAAACAATAAGAGAATTGATTTACAACGTTTTCCCAAAAATATCGCAATAAATTCTTCTGAATTCTTAAATTCACTTGATTTGCCAGCCATGCCGTCACACGTTTAAACATTGAAAATTGGCGTACCTATCATTCTTCTCCGAAATATAAATTCACCGCTTTGCAACGGTACCAGACATTCAGTGAGAAAGATAATGCACAATATCATTGAAGCTAAACAAATTAACATGAAAATTTAAAGGAGACAATTGTACTATTGCCAAGCATCTCAATGATTCCAACAGATATGCCATTCGAATTTAAATGTTTGCAGTTTCCGGTGCGACTCGCACTTGCAATGACCATCAACAAAGCAAAGGGACAATCGCTACAAGGGTGTGGACTAAATTTAGAAAATCTATGTTTCCCACATGGACAGCTGTATGTGGCCTGCTCAACCGTTCGAAAACCTTCAGATCTATTCGTATACGCACCAGACGGAAAAACAAAAGATATCCAAAACCACTTCAATAAACAGAATTAAAACACTTTCTTTCTTTGAGTGGAATTGCAACGCATGCCGGGTACTCGCTAGTGTTCTATAAAATTCGTATGTTTTTCAGATTGTGCATTTTTATTTCCCATGTTTACGCAAAAAGACGGTTTGTTTTCATAAAACCGAAATGTTTACCTGTCATTTACATAATTAAGTATTTCGACTGAGGGTGCTTGATGGAATTTAAATATCAAATTTAAATTGTTTGAATGCCGAAAGGCGAAACCCGGGTCGTTAGCGACAAAACTCATGGAAAAGTACAAAATTCAAATCTGTCATTTACAATTAGTAAACATGGATGTCCGCACGTGGTCGAAAAATTTCATTGCAGTGTATATAGATCGCATCCATGCTTATGGAAGATTAAAAGCTTAGATTACAGGAATCGAAATCTTCGTGATCAGGCCTATATTCAAATGATACAGTTTTGCAAAGCAAAAGGGATCAGTGATGCCAATAGGGATTTTGTGGCAAAAAAGATACAAAGCCTTCGAGGATCATATAGGAAAGAATTAAAAAGACAAAGTGATAGCCAACGTAGTGGGCGAGGAACTGAAGAGATATTCTTTTTCTTTCTTCACAGAGTAAGCTGAGGCCAACGCAAGATACCGCCAATTTAAAATTATTCAATCGGTTATCCATTTTTACGTTAGAGTTTTGACGTACAAGGTTTGACGTTTGACATTTAAAGTCAGAGCATAGACAGAACGAAAACTCTCGATCCTCTCGATAAAAGTCCGCTGCTCGCAAGCGTTCCAAGCAACAGGCCAACACGCCGCGTTTCCCACACGATTAGACATTACACTGAAATTTCTGCCCGCGCTCCATTTGTCCTTTCTATTTTCGTGGACGCCAACCATTTTGCGTCTTTTAGTGACAACACTTTTGGATGCCGGATAGCCCGAACGGTTTATTCGACAGTATTTACCACGTTCTTTTGGCGTCCACGCCTAAATCCCAATGTAATGTGCCCTAATGAATCAGCTTTATCCACACCATACAACATATTTCAATGGAGATACAGATTTTTTCATACCTAGAAAATTCTCTATTTTTTTGTAATCTTATGGTTTAAATTTTTATCGTTTTAATTCTTTAACTTTAAAGTATAATAATATAAAAATGTGAAAAATTGAAAAAAAAGCTTTCGTTAGTTATAAACAATCTTTTATTTTGCTAATGCTTTTTATTTTACCCACATAGGTCGACTAGTTTTAGAGATATAATTATTTTTATAAAAGCTACGGGTCATGTAAATATTTCGCAAAAGTCCACAGGCGTTTAAAGGTTAATTTACTTCATGTCATTGTGTTATAATCCAGTGGTTTCCAAACTTTACGTTACTACCCATCGTTTACTTCATATAATAATAAAGACACGTTATAACGAGTAAAAAAATATTTTACTATTCCTTTGCAATAATCCACGCCTCCCAGTTTGGAAATCGCTGTTATAATCATTAAAAGATGTGATGGTATACTTAAAAATTGATTTTGGTTAATTTTCAGTACTGAAATACCAGCATTTCATGAATACTGGTATCCCAATTGCGATAGTAGCGGTATAGATAATAACAATCCCAACCCAGTACTAGTTGGTGGTGGGTCAAAGAAATTTTTTTTTTTTAAAAAAATATGTATTTATTATATTTCATGTTGCATATATTTCATTTCTTACAGTTTTGTTTCAATCGACACAATCACATTTATCAATATATCAGGAATACAATAAATACTGCACTCAAAATTTTGTATAAACTTAATTTCTATTATTTGACAACGTACAGGACTGAAGGAATTCAATTGTAATTTTCTGTAATAAAATAATCATAAAGTTAAAATTATGATTTTTATTTATCGTCTCAGAAGCATAACATGCAACACATTGTGTTCATACTAATGAGTATTTTTTTAACACAGGTGCGATATATATTGATGTATTAGGAAATGATATGGTATATAAAGTAATACATCTAAAAAAATATCAGCGTAAGTAGACAAATAAATTGAAAAAGAATCAGGGCCGGCCGATTCTGGATGTCTCCGTTTAAGTTATATAAAACACAACTGCGACCGCAGCCCTGGAGTCAATGATGCACTTGAATGTGTGATTATTGACTAACGTCCTTCACACAAAAAGAGTTTACCAATACCCCAGCTTATATGAAGTTTGCCATTTTGAAATGCGTCGTCACAGTACACTAGTCATGAAAACTCGATTAACTGCATTTTGGAATGAATTAATCAACTACACATCTATCACGTCATTTTTTTAAGAGAAAAAATTTAAGCGTTTGTAAATGATTTATACTAAATACATATATAGTATGCAAAAATCATATACGATTGGCATATTTTTTTAACTCAGTATTGTTACATCTATACATGAATGGACAATATTCTAAAACCTAAAATAATAAACTTATGCAACTATATAAAGCTCAAGTGCGATGCAGACAAAAAACATGCCGTTGAAACAAGAGTTGTTGGAAGGATGAGGGTTTTTCACAAATAATTACATAAATTATTGTAGTACAGTGGAACCTCGATTCTACGTTTTTCAAGGGACTGAAATAAATGAACGAATAATGCGGGAAATCTTCAAATAATACCAAAAAGATGTTTAATTTTCAAAAAACTTTCCTTTTTTTATTTTTATTAAAAAAAAATATTTATTTCCATTTTTTTATTAAAGAATAAATTAATATATTTTTAAATTGAAACAGGACTTTACAGTCAGAATATGTCAGGAATTTACGAATTTACATACGTTTACAGAATTAGCCAGAAGGCTCCACCAGAGTAGCCAAAAGGCCGCGGGTTCCCACGCCTGATAGATCGAGGAAAACGGTAAATCGGGGAACGATTAATGCGGGATTATTTTACATTGTTCTTTTGGGTGTTTGGCCGGGACTATGAAAAACGAACAATGCGAGAACAGTAGATCGGGTTCCACTGTATAGGGTGACAAGACCTCCAAATTATGGTTAGATGCCTCAGAAACATTTCTACACAAATCCATAAAGAAATCTCAAGTATTAGCAAAGTCGAGAGCAATTCTAAAAAGTGAGATCAAATGCTAATTAAATTTTTTTAAAAAAACAGCTTACAAATTTAAATTAATCCTTAATTAACTATGTATTTTTATACCATATTTTGCTAGTTAAATATTCCCATGAACACTCCCTGCTACGAAAAGGAAGGTTAGGTTTACAGTACACCAATAAACTAGCTTATGAAAAATACATATCATCAGCAACGTTCCCTCTAAGCTGCGCAGCAGTTGGGAAGCCCCCGCGCACTCATTCCGCATTGGCGCGCACTACAAGACAGTTGTTCAGTTAATATTTGATCGGTCCGCGCAGCCTTTGAAATTTTCCGCGCAGTTAACCTCTCGTCTTAGAGGGAACATTGATCATCAGTGACGGATTGAGCACCTGGGAGCACTGTTTTTCAAATTACTAAGCCTGAATTTAAAATATTATATGGGTTTTATAAAATATATGCTATATTGAGGCGCACACCCCGTGCGCTTATGGAGTAATCTGCCACTGTATGTAATAGCCATTAAAATAGAGTTCTGTCAATTTAACACCATATTTACAATGGATTTTGTGGCTAATTGGTGAAAATTATTTTTCTCTATAAAATACAAATTGACAACATTTTTTTCCTACTCTATGTGTAACGCAAGTGCGGCACATTTATCTATATTGATTAAAATATTAAAAAATATATTGATTGTATCGGTATTTACTTGGTAGAACTCCACTGAATAAGGTGAAAAGTCAAGAAAGTATTTTAGTTCTACTAATATTATTTTATTTTTTCAGATTATTATAAGTATTATAGTAAGTAGACCTAAGCCGAAAATATATTTTTCTTTTTTAATAAAACTGCAGTATGAAAAAATATGGAATGCAGAATGCAGAAAAATGTGATGTCAGTGGATAATATTAAATTTAGTTTAAAACTACATTATTTATGTTGATAAATCAATTTTAATGCAAAAATATATTCAATAAAAAAATTGTGTTATATTTTGACAAATATAAAGTCTTTTCACTAATAAGTGACAATTTACACTATAAAAGTTGTCGTACGCTGTGGTCTAGTTGGTTAGAGCTTGCTCTACCAATCAGGTGGGTCCGGGTTCGGTTCCCAGTAAGGTCAATGTCAAATTGGATTTTTTAAAATTTTAATTTGAGATCTAAGACATGGGTGTTTGTGAAGTCAATTCTCCTCGAGTTAATCTCATGTGACTTTCAAAAATTCTCATCGAGTATATCTCGTATGATCTCTCAACTTCAAAATATTTGACGCATTGGCGTAAGCTGTAATGTCAAATATTTTTTAAATTTAAAAATTTAAAAAAAAACAATGACATGTTTCTCCCAACACCTGTAGATTAAAAAATATGTAAATTTGATTTTTAGAAAACAAATTTTTTCTTTAAAAAACAGATAAATGCAATATTTCACCACAGATTTGAATGAATAATAATAACTAATAACATATTCAAAGCACAGAATATTACAATGAATTCGAATTATAACATTAACATGTTACAAATAGACACAATACTTGACGATTAATCAGAAAAGTATTTAGGAATATTTACATTAGAATAATAGTAACTAAGTCTCGGGACTTGATCAGCCTTGTCGACATGGCCGTATTATATCAGGTAAAATGTGTGACAGAGAAAAATGAAATGTGGCAAAGGCCGTCTGAGCTTCCTCATGTTTGGGCTTCAGAAAGATAAACAGGCGGAGGGAAGGGCTAACAGCACTAGAACCAAACCAAAGAGTGGAAATACACGAGCAGCCGACTACTGCTGCTCGTGCTGTTGTACTGGGCAATAAGCGAGCTTCCGAATACGACAGCTCATGTTGCTGTGACTATGAGCAAACGTTTCAGCGTGAGACGAGGCTTCCGAGTTGTCCACTTTTGGAAAAAAACGGACTGGAATGGGATGCGGTGCGGTGCGCATCACTAGAGAAGAAGCGGGAGGGGTTGTTGATTGCACATGCTGCCCGTGTATGTTAGACCCGGCGGCAAATTGGTTGCCGTGACTTGGTGAAACAAGACAGCACGCGGACTCTAGATGTCAGATCAGCTGCAGAATGCTGCTGTGTGTGAGCCTAATACGAGTTTTATATGAAAAAACAGTAATCTTCACGATGCGGCTGTCAGCTGCTGCAGCTAAATGATGCTTGTGTACTTTTTTTACACCGAGTGCTTCTTTTTACTTAAAAAATATTCTTCTTTACATAGGTATTTCTATTTGTAAGGCTATTAAAATAGAAGCAATTTTGATATCAATTTATAAAAAAGGTAGCTGAAGTCTGGAAACTGAGTGTAGATAAAAGAATTTTGTAGCAAAATAACTGAAAAAAATCTGTTTACTTCCAGCAATACAATAAGAGCAGAAGGAGAATCAGATCAAAACTTCTCTGGCCGAATAACGATTTCAACAACCAAAAATGGAAAAATGGCACACCAAAATCAGACGTCATGCTTGTGATGGTGATATTATATAAACATTCAATGAAAATTGTTAAAACAGGCAAGAGTCTTTATGCTCAGATTCAGACATCGGAATTAACCCTGATGGATTCCCTATCCCTCATTCTTCGAAAATACCAATTTGATTCATCTTTTATCTTGCGATGATTGATTTCATTGGCATACTGATGCCACTTTCTGAACTCCTCTCTGGCGGTTGACAATTTTTCATACCAATCAGAGTTCACTTCTTTTATCTTACGATTATTAATTTCATCAGCGAACTGATGCCACTTTCTGAACTCCTCTCTGGCGGATGACATTTTTTGATACCAATCCGAGTTCACCTTATTTTTGTTTGAACGTGGCTGTTTCATTTTTTCAGAATTATTATCAGTCACTGGGGAACCTTTTATAAATTTATTTACTTTCAATTGTTTTTTATCGAGCTTTTTAAGTACCTTATTTTTTTTCACAGATTTTTGTTTTTTTTCTGATCGCATACTATCATTCACATTGCTCTCCGTATCATTTAATTCATTCTCTTTAGGCTTCTTAACTTTTGCCGAGGCTAGATTTGGCGGTATTTTATGTTGTTTTCCATTTTTGAGCGGTTTGTGGTTGATGGCTGATTCGCAATATTTCCTGGGTCCAAATAAAGAAATATCGACATTCACAGAGTTTTTCAAACAGTCGGGTCTGGAATGTCCTTTTCTGGAATTCTTTAGATATTTACCAGCTTTTGATATATTATTTGCTGAATTTTTATTTGACACAGTTTTGTGAACTTCTGCTTCTGGTGATGTTTGATTTTCAAAATTGGAGAATAAGCCGTGATTAATATTAAAACTGTCAATACTAGGACATTTCAATCCAAATTTTGAATCAAACGTTATCGAGTCATAATCGGCCGATTTCATTTGGCGAGATTCTTTCAAATTATTTTGATAATAATTACTTCTGCGTTTTTTCGCCGCTTTGAAAAAATTTTCACGATCCGAGAGTACGACAGAGTCTACCGACGGTCTTTGATTTTGGACAGACAGCAGGTGGATAATTTTAGATTTGAGCATATTGTTTTCCAGCTGGAGTTTCTGCATGTTAGACAGGATTTGGCTGACTGATTTGATGGTGCTCAAAGAACAGTCATCGGTGGTTCCCCACAGGTAACCGACGGCCAAAATGATCGTAATCATAACTGTACTAAGAAGGACCCCATTCAGCAGCGAGCTCATTTTATCATTCTTTCTGTGTACGTACGATTTAATTTTGTAATCTGACAGAAAGAACTCTTCAGACAGCTCCTGTTCACTCTCTCGTATCGTAGATGTGGAATTTCTTTCCATCTCGTCGTCTTTGTTAGTCATATCTGATATTTCATTGAATCCACTGAACGCAAGCATTCGTATACTTGGCCAGTCTCCATCATTGAGGCGTGATTCTCTGATATCGTGAATATAAGGTGTTGTCGAGGTAACCTCTGTTTCTTCATCACTGATAACGGCGATACCCCCATCCGTGTCCGTATCGTCTTCATTTTGAATTCTGGAAAATACTTATAATATTGTAATAATTACTAGCTAAAATTGAAAAAATATCCAATTACTTTATAATCAATCATATAATACATAAGTGAGAGAATCTGTGCATATTAAACAGGGCTGTGGAGTCATGTAAAAAAAAGACAACTCCAACTCCAGCTTTAAAATAATTTACGACTCCGACTCCGAGGAAAAATTTCATTTTAACTTATATATATATGTATTCCATCAGATCATCTTTAGTCAGCCAAGCATGAAATGTCAACACTTTGGCCTATTTTGTTTGAGTACACATCATTAAAAATATTTTTCAAAAAAAAATTCGAGCCATTCATTTTTCGCGAATCTGACTCCGGCCAAAATACCACGATTTCGCGACTCCGACTCCACAGCCCTGATATTAAACATTTCTCCAAACAGTGTTATATAGACAAACAAATTTATATAGAGAATGAAGGTTTGCCTCGACGATATTATTAGGAAAATTCAGTTGGCATCATGCAGGGGCAGTTATATTTCATGAAATAATATTCAAGCATAACATTTATACCATTCACTCATTTTAAAATCTTCATGTATTTATTGTCTATAATAAAAATAATAATATAGACAATAAATACATGAATAATTTGAAATGAGTAAATGATATAAATGTTGTTTGAATATTCTTCATGAAATATAACCGCCCCTGCACATACAAGGGATGCATTGATCCCCAATGCCACATTGACGGCCGCCACTGGTCGCAACAGATTATCAGTCTTTCTTTTAGGACAACACAAAAAATGGGTAAATTTGTCTTTTATTAGACCGCGATTATTATCTATTTTTGTGGACTCGATGACAGCAATAATACACACATTATTATGAAGATCATTGGTAAATTATGCAAAATACGAAATACATTTCAGAATGAAAATTTTGTCAACATAAATGAAATGTTCCGAGCTTCGTTCCTTCACCCGCATCTCCGGAACAGGTAGTTGCCAGATGCAAGGAAAATTAGCAGAAGAATATTATTTTTTTCTTCACATAATTTTTACAGAGAAAAATAGACATACTATACCAGAGATGGCGATCCTTTTTGGGTTCGCGTGCCAAAAATTCTCAAATATTATTTCTCGATTAAGTGCCCAAGCAGTATAAAAAATTAACAAAATAAAAAATGTAATTGAAATGGCCACGATAAAATAATAAACGATTGTCGTTTATCTTGGGAAACATTTGAATATTAACAAAACAGAATAAATTAATAATTTACAGATTATTTAATCAAACTTTGAATTTTTTAAAGTTAAAAATTAAATTTTTTGAACTTGGAAATCGTTCGTGTGCCATCCGAATTCTCAAATGTGTCACCTCAGGCAGGCATGCCCTAGGTTCGCCATCCTTGTACTGTACTAATAACTCCTGTGTATTTCGGAAATAAATAGGATAAACACCCCAGTAGATGGACACTTAAGGTTGTTTCAACATGTTTTTGAGTGCTAGCTCCAAACTTTTCTGTCGAATGTAATGGATGAAAGCATATTTTGGTCGGCTTATGCACTCTAAGTTGAGTGAATTTTTGATCAGCCACAAGAAAAATCAAAAAAACCAACTAGGTGTTTTTGAGCTAGTAAGGTAAGGACACTATCTACCGCCACATTAGTAGCTTGATTTAAGAAATTGTGTGTATTTCTTATATTTCTTAATGAAAACATAAACTTCTTGTTTAATTCTATACTGTTATATATCGCCTATTTAAGTATAAAGCAATAGTGAGGATGAGCTTTATATTTAATTAATTAACTAAAGTTTTTTCATTGAAGAATGGTTCCCTATTACCGCCAACCAATTTTTTTTTGTATCCTATTACCGCCAAAGCAGGGACCAACTACCGCCATATGAATTTAAAGCCATTTTAAACACATTTAAAGATGTTTGTTTGAATTAAATTCATTTTATTTATCTACCTATGTTTAAATGTTTCCTATCATACCTAAGTATGTACTTAAATTATTTATATAAAAAAAAATCACATTCCTAATACAAAAAAAAATCAAAATCACATTTTTGTAAATAAAAAATTGCACCTTCATTGGCATTCACATAAATAATAGCTACTTATATAAGTACATACTATGATGAAATTAGGCAAGTAGGTTAAGTATTACTTCTTTTTTAAAGATACCACTTCTGGGACGGAATAAAAGCCCCTAGTATTAGTCAACGTCGGCGTAGAAATTTTTACAATATCTGCAACAGGGTAATTTAAAATATCGTCGATCGCAGGCCACTTCCAGTTTGACCCTGCCATTGTCATGGTCTTAACTTGCACTTCATTATCGGTTGTATTGCTACCTAGAACAAGACCAGGAAACAATTCGCCTTCATAGGTCACAACAACATAATCGCCAGTATCAAATGATGCCATAATTTCTTTGTCTACTTTAACCACTTTTGCAGAATTCTGTTGTTTCGCTGCCTTTTCGTCGAATCTTAATTTTCTTTTCAGCCGTCTCTCAGCTATATTCTTTTCATTAATGTCTTTGTCCAATTTTTGATTTCGAAGGTTCTGTGAAACTCTTTGCACCAATTCCGGGTGTCTTTTTAAAAAACAGCTAAACCATTTCTTTCCAGGTCTTCCACCAGTAAATGGATTTTCTCTGCTTAGAGTTTTGGTGAGTTCTGCGACATAGTCCTGTAACTGAGGCTTCGTTATTGGAAATCCCAAACTTGCCAACTTTTGTGTCCACTTCATAAGCAGCGCTTCTTCTTGGCATGACAAAATTGTGGAAGGTCCTGGCTTAGCTCCTTCCCTATACTTACCACTAATCTTATCACGCAATGTGGTACGTGGTATACTATATTTTTTACTTATTGCCAGTACGGAACTCCCCTTTTTTAATTCTTTCAGTGCAATATCCAATGCTTCAGCTGAGTATAAACATTTTTTTGTGCCAACCATATTTCATAATTTTTTAATATCTGAAAATTAAGGTAAAATAATGACCTAATCACCGATTATTGATCCTTTTACCGCCAATTAAATTAAAGCTGTATTTTATCAATTACATTATTACGGCATTGGTATTTTTGAAACGCCTGTTTGGTTGAGTGGTCAACGTTGTTGGCTTCGGCTACGGAGGGCCTGGGTTCAAATCCTGGTACGGACAGTTTTATAAAATTGATTTTTCAATTGATTTATGAATTTATGTTCAAAAGCATGGATGTTTGTGATGTCTTTAATTCCCCCCTCCCACCCATCCTATCCTATGAATAGAGTGTATCGAGAGCGATTAGCTTAACACTAATCCTGTCTTAGCCCTATCCTTATATCCCTACTCTCTTTGGAAAAAGAGAGGTTGAGCAACTGAGTAACAAGCAGTTCTCGTAGAAACACACTTCTGTTGAGATAAACTGCATTAGGAGTCCATATGCTTCACATTGGGAGCGGACATGGTTTAAAAAAAAAAAATTTTTGAAACAAATTATGCTTATTTAATCATTTTCTTTATAAAGTATATGAAAAATATTGCAATATTTAAGTTTATCTAGCTTAAATTTGCATTTTCATATATGTTTATGTGGAGCCTATCACCGCCATGGCCAATGCCCTATTACCGCCACTAGATTTTTGCTGATGCTTTTACGGGATGAGCAATGTACAGTAGAAGTGGCGGTGATTGGACCAACGCAAATATGAATTGGGTTGTTCACTTTAATATTTGGAAAATTTATTAAATACGTATAATTTACATTAAAAAATTAAATGTTTTCAAACTCTATTACCGCCAGGGGTGGCGGCATTTGGTTCCCATATAATAATTAATGGGTCCAATCACCGCCACGCAATATTTTCTATTTTTATCACTTAATTTATATTAATTATGGATTTATACTTACTTTAGAGTGTTCTAAATATGTTATTTATTATAAACTAAACTTAACTTTTATATATATTCAATGAATTTTTTTTAAATCGAAAAATAAAATTTAACTATTTCTCAACAAAGTTTTTAATGAAAGGCCAAATCATAACCGTACCTCTGAGCTCTTGCAGAAAACTGATATTTCCGATAGAATAAATATAGTTAGCTACAAAACAACAAATGACACGTGATCACTATGCATTCGTATTTACCGTTCAATATATTTTGTTGAGAAGATTTTAACGGTTTTCTTGTTATTTCGAGAACATTCTTACAGTGGCGGTAGTTGGTGTAGTGGCGGTGATGGGTGCTCTTACCTTAGTTGGTCACTTGAAAATCACGGAAATTCAGTAAATGGCCATCTTTGGACCAGTAATTGGCTGCCTAGATTTAAGGCGATCTTCACCAAATAATTCTTCTTGAGAGGTTTCATGACAGAGAGGTTAAGACATAATAGGGTTTTTATTTAGTCATGAAGTGTAAAATTAATGTTTTATTCGAATAATTCACACAATTTAGGCACATTTCTTGTTTTGCTTGTCTTCTTCGGCTTCTCTATGCCAACTCCAACTGCTTCCCACGGGTATTCTACTACGTCAAGACGCTCCGACCATTTCCATAGTCTACCTACTGCTTGCATAGCAGAAACCAAAGCTGTTTATGAACATACTTCATGACCACTCCGGGATAGTATTTCGCGTCATACTTGACAATGACGAATTCGTCATCGTTTTTTCTCGGAGGTGTCCAAGTCTTATCAGCAGGTTGTTTTTCTTCTACTTTCATTTCACTTTCTCCAGAAGAAACATTTGCAGTGGAGTCAGAACTGGTTGAAGAGAAGCTGAGCCTTTTCTTAATTTTATTTTCTTCACCCTTACGGCGCATGAATGCTTCTCTTGCCACTTTCTTCCGCTCTCTTACTCTGGATTTTTTTGTCTTCATCTTCTCGGGATTTTCTTTCCGTTCTAACTTTTTTTGGAGATATTCTGGGTACTGCTTTCCCGAAAAAAAGCCAGCAGTTTTCTTTCAAATAAGTTTTTGGTTTATCCTTCTTATCTGTGGTCTCGTAAAAGAAATGTTGTTTAACTACTGACATGTAATTGTTTAGTTGCCAATGGAAAACCAAACAGTACTGTCTCATGAACTCAATAACAGATTTTTACTTCCTCTTTTGGGGCGAGGACAGCAGCAAGCTCCATCTTCCGTTCCATAGGGGATTTTCCGTCCTCTTAATTTTTTAGCGTTTGCCGAGGAGCACCAAATTTTTTAGCGGCTTTACGAATTGAGGTGTTATGCACTAGTACGTTGTTTACTGCTTGCAGCATGGTTACCTCTGTGTAGTTCAGGAAAGAACCCTTCTTTCCAGGTACAAATATTAAATGTAACCAATAATTTTAGTAGTTAGCCTACCTAAACACTAGTAGTTGACCGCTCGGCCCACTACTAAATTAAAGCAAGAAAAGACAATAATTATTGGGCCATTTCAATTATTTTTTTCCCCTCTGCCCTATATACAGGTTATTAAACAAGAAACGAACAACATAAAATATACCCGGTAGTTGGCACACTAGCCATTTACTAATTTTCTTGAAAATAAATGTGCTAGTAGTATGCCACCCCCAAATTAACGTAAGCAAAGCAAAATTTAAAAATTTTAAATTCTAATTTATCTCAGCAAGTCCCCGACAACATAAAAAATAAATGCGCTTAACTTAAAACACTTGTTAAGTACTGTCTGTATATGCTTTCCTGTACATGGTTTTTTACAATGTACCTTAAGAAAATACCAAAAAACAAGAAATGACGCTCAATGTCAGATTGAAAAATCCGCCACGTTGAATATATCAGTATGGCGTGTGCGCTAATGCTAAAAACAGATGCCTGAAAGGCAGCACCACTTTATAAGCATGAAATCACTTCAAATTATCCCGCCAAGTTCTTATTTTCTTATCTTTTAGAATGAATTCTGCCTAGAATGTCCAACTACTGGGGTGTTTACCCTATAATGTGCTCAAATATGCAGTACTTATTCAAAAAAAAAAAATATATTATCTGGACAGGTTTCGCGGCGAAATATTTGTTAATTTGTATATTTTCAATATCTATATTGAATATAATAAATGGTGGTGACTGATAAATCTAAAGTAAGCATTTTGAAAATTCCTTTTGTTTATTCATACTTTTAAAAATGTTTCTCTCCGCGACTTCAATTATTTTTTAATTTCTGTCCACTTTTGTTGGGTATATTATTGATAATCTTTCATGCAAATGATTCGTAAAATATTATTGTGATGATTTAAGTTGTTATATATAGTTAAAATAAAGAAAATTACACTGAAAACAAGTTTCATAAGCTGTTTTCAATTACGAAAATACTAATTGCCACTGATGGGTACCAGATATTTGATTTGAAAAGTTATTGCTTTGAAAATAACATATTAAAGAAACTAGGGCAATGTTGAAACAAATTTATTAAGCAACTTTCACGAAGGACAAATAAAGGTTTCGGTTCAATGTATTGAATTTGTGATGATAAAATCAAATGAAAACATTAGAACTTATATTTACTTCTCTTGATTTGTTGCAGCGTCATATTCCAGATTTCCATAGTCAGGTGTAAAGTCATTTCTATCGATGACTGTCCAAGTCTCACTGGAATCAGAATCGCTGTTATTTTGTTCCTCCATCGTGGGGGAAATTTTACAATATACATACAACGTAATGTCAATACGTAAAACACTTTAAGTCAGAACGATCTTATATACAAAGCAGAGATACAAAGCGTGCGATATTATCTCTGAATATATGGCAATACCACTTAGTTATCTTATTATAGAAGTATATTGTCTATGGTGTTAATACAAGCTGGCGCATTGGTATAATTTTATAATATGCATTTTATTTTATAATATTATATACAGCTTAAGACAAGCATTTCTTGCTATTTTTCATTGCTTGTCGCATTTCACCTTTGTTTTGTTTTGGGAAAATTGTCTTACGTCACGTGAACTTCTACTTCTCAAAATTGTTAGACGGTGTAAGAAAAACATTTTTTATGGCGGCACTGCTTCAAACTTTTTTTCTTTTGTGCATTTTTGATGATACACATTTTGTCAAAATTAAATGGTTTTCCTTGGTGCAATAAAATTTTATTTAAATAGGTGCGAATGCTGAAAAATTACTCGCAACGATCATTTTTTTAAAACATGTTGATGTTTTACTTTGTTGAGAATAAAACATTTTTTTATAAACAATTGTGAAGATGTGAACTGTCAACTCTTGGTTAAAAGACATTATATTTAAACAAACTTATTGTTTGTACAAATACCACATTTCTTAAAGTTATCAAAGCAGTGTTAGTTATTGCGAGCATAATCAATCATTTGGAAAAAACTGTTCTCAATTATTAAAAGTGTTATTAAAAAAAATGCCATACCTAATATTATGGTATTTATTTAGTTCACATTTTTGGATGGTAATGTAAAGCAAAGTTACATTAAACTAATAGCAATTTCATAAAATTCTCGACTAGAAAAAAAATCTTTCACGAAACTAGTCTTTTACAACTTTTCTATGGAATCTCTTTAAGCAATTAAATTTGTTTTAAGACTAATTAGCAAGTTACATATACTCAATTTATTGATAATAAATCTCAACTTTTAACATTTTTAGCCGCATATTTTTTATATGGTATTATTTTCAACTAAATTATAGTCTCTGGTTTAAACTTGAAAACAAACAAGGTACGTTACGAAAAAGCGCGCAAAGCGTAATAAACATAGCCCAGCAGGCATAAGGATTTTTTCATTACCGTAGTTTCAACAAGCTCTGTGTCAAAGAGAACTTCACGGTATATGAAACAGTGGCGCTTTTTTATTATTTTAACAATGTCAAATAACTGCGAGTCCTGTGATTCCGATAACGAAGAATTTCTTTTTGAAACTCCATCCCTTATTTCACCTACTCTGTACCGCGAGCCGCCACATAATTCGCTGAAGAAATTTATTCGATCCAGTTTTTCCGAGGATAGCCATAACATCGAGGAACAGAATTCCACTCCATTAAAATGTAACGACGATGGACCAGGATGCAAACACTCCAAGTTTAAGAATGTCAGTGAATACTTTAATTATATAGATAATGGTGGCTATTATAAGAGTCCATTGGGAGCATTTCTAATGGAGATAGGCAACAATTTAGTATCCGAATACGTATATTCAGATATAACAAGAGGCGGAGAGACACAAAATATTAATTTAAGCTCAAATCTGAAGCAAGAATGTGAACGATTCGATGGCTTGAATCCTCAATCGAGATTCAAAATGAAAATTTGTAAAGATTGCCAATTTCAGACAGAATCGTCATTAGTTTTATCTTCTCATAAGGAGACCCCACATAAGGTGAACGATGCATATAAATGTCACATTTGCTTATTCGAAGTGGGCAGTCTACACCTTCATAAAAATCACATGAAAACCGAACATAGTATTTTAGTAAGAATCGACAAACCCCTGACTCAGCAATGTAATTTTTGCCCATATGAAAATACATCATCTGAGAAAGTTGAAATTCATAATTTACGCTGTCGTAATAAACTTCAACTTAATTCCATATTGAAGCCTGACGATGACTGGGATCCTCCAGCCAAAATCAACCAATTTGATGCGAGAGTGACTTACGTCAACGATAAGCCTCCGATAAAAAAATTTTCTTTAACGCCATCTGTCGGCCAACAAATTGAGACGATTTTTAAACCACATAATATTATAACCAAACTGACTACTGCAAATGTGCCATTGACTGCTATGCTTCAGGAACCTTTTGAAAATACTGAACCATCATTACGTCAAAAAAATGAAAACAAACAGCAGTCAAAATTGAATAATCCATTGATAAAGTTGTCAATCGAACTTATAAAAGATGATACTAACTTACTATCATCTGGAAAGAGCTCAGCTGCCTCCAAATACAATATGAATGTTAAACCATTATCTGGTCTATCGAACCCAACATTGAAACAGAAGGAAACGCAAGAAAAAAAAAAGAATAGTTCAAGCCAAAACAATGTAAAAAAATTGAAACCGCAGGCTGTTGTGCCATTTTCATTCAAAACGAGATCATCAATTAGGAATATGAAATGCGGCACTGAGAAGAAACGTATGTGATTCATAAAGAAATATTAACGATGCAGTTGATAATCGATGGATAAAGAAGAATTATTGGGTCGCTGGTTCAAAATTAAAATGAAGAAATTTATTGACCGAGGCTGCGATGATTCTAAAGATCTATTTGTGCGTTTGAAATATTACTCTTTTATGTCTTTTCTCTCGACTGCAAATTAATCATAGTCAATATGCAGTGAAATTACTTTTTACACCGGTAGACCTGAAACGTCACTTCCTATTCACTCACAGAATTATATCCAAAGAAATAATAGAGGCCGCTGGACAAAAGAAGATTCCATAATATGTGGAATATGCAAGTTGAATTCGACTGCGATTCTGAAGCCCATTCAAATGTTGTGTCTTTAAATCTGTCAAGATACGCACATCTTTGTGAATGCCTGATTTTACACTTCTCGAGTATTATTATTTATTAACATAGCTGCTACTGCCATCTCCTAGTCTGGAACTTATTTAAAGAAATATTTCAATAAGTGTCTCTTAAAGTATTATTATATAATAAATAATGTAAAAATTCTACATTTCCAATGTCTATATTTACGTTTCTTTTGTATTGAAAAATCTAAATAGAAGATTTTAATTAGGTTAGTTTGTTGAATGTTTGTTATGTCTCAAAATGTTATTTTATCTTATTGACTTACAATTTATTCAATTTTCATTCGACATCTTTCTGAAACTGGAAATATGTGATTTTGAAAAAGTCTCGTTATCCCTGTGGTGGAAATTTTATATGATAATGACTGACTAATATAATAACTGTAATAGAAATAATTATTTTATCTTTGAAAATGTTATTTGCGAATGATATGTGCGGCTCCAGCGCAGCGGCGTAGCCACTTCATAGCAGAGTCATGCAATGCATGAGGGCTCAAATTTCTACACACACTCAACTATTTTTTTACTTAAATAATATGCTCTAACACAATTCCCAGAAACGAAAAACACAAACAGATAGCAGATTTCCAAACATCAAGAAATTCAACAACACAAGACAGTGATAACCAACAAAAAGTTTCATTAGAACACATTAGACGTGTCAAGACATTTCTAGCGATGAAAGCGATTTATGTCCAGTCCCTCAATAAAATCCCCATATGTAACTAAGTACCGATGAATAGTATTATTTTTCGTAATTTACTAATTAGCAACCCGAGTACTACAAGGTTCCATGGGAGAAATTTTGACGAAACAGAAGTAACAATGCGGCAGTCTTCCAAGTACCATTATTGATATATATTGTTATGTTTCGTCAAAATTTTTCATATAGAACCTTGTAGTACTCGGGTCGCGAATTGAGTCTTCATTGTTACCTTTTTACATGATTTTCTATATCATAATATTGTTATTTTTTCAAATACAGGGAACAAATCTTAAATTATTCTATGACTTAAATCACTTATTTACACAGTTTTTCATGCACGGTTTTTTGTGGAACGTATCTGGCATGTAAAAAAAAGTTGAGTGCACTCAATATAACAAATTGCGAGGTTGTGCCTTGCATGACATTTGCATGAGGGCCCCAAATTTTTACCTACGCTCCTGCTCCAGCGCTCTGGTGCAGGTGAACAAAAGATTTTTTTTAAATGCTTAATATTTGTAAACTTAGCCTATAATATTGACTGTAAGATCCCTTCATGGAATCGATGTCAATAAAGAACGCAATAAAGATCTAGGCATAAAATGGATGTACCAGCCTCTAGAATGTTATTTAAAAGCAATAATGAATTAGTTAATTTACACCTTTAACTATGGATTTTCAAATTCTATCTTTATTTATCTTTGTAACGTAGAAATGCTTGAGAAGTAAATATTTTAGATTAGATTAGAGCGTCTTGTTTGAGTTATTTGAGAAATTTTAAAAAACAGTTCCTCCAAAGAAAAATATATTTTACTACTAGTATTACACATTGTTTTAATTTTTAAAATATCTAATTGTTATGTGTTGTTAGTGCTGAGGCGACTGATTGCTATGTGGCCTTTCTAAGTTGAAAACTACAGTGAAGAAAATATAATAATATGTTGTTGTTTGTTCATTAATATTTATGAATTTTATCGCTAGCGAATTCGGTTATTTTATAGTAATCTGACAAGTACACTATCTGAGAATTTATGTAGAGCGCCATCAACATAATTAATCTCTCTCGTCACACGATGACCTGTTAAAATCAGAATATTTTTAAACTTTTTCATCCATAATCATGCTTGAAAAATGTGAAGCACCATTTCTGTTCAGGCATGAGAAATTATCAATTATTTCTAAAAATAATTGTTCTATATTTCTACTATATCACGTATAATTTCTTTATTTATTTCTTCTGGAATAGAATTTAAAACTTCATTCGATTGATCCATTGCAAATATTATCCATAAGATGTGATGAAGCTGTGATTTTAAAACAATTTTAAGACTTTTTTCATATTTTCCACAATCTATTTAAAGTAGATCTTGAAATGACAAAAAAGTATTTTGTTTTCCCAAAGAAATGACTTTTAAAAAAAGGAAATAGTGAATGCCAAAAATATTTGTAAAATTTTATCTTGTTTAATCTCTGCAACCTCTATTTCAGCGTTTCCCTAACTTTTTCCCCCGCGACACAGTTATTTTAATATTTGTCCTTCGTGACCCACTAAATTTGTTATGGCCGTTATGTTACCGGCCTATAGATAGATTTATTTTAGGAAATTGGCAAATCGGCATTTTACTTTCTGCGACCCGGTACCAACTCATCATTTGGAAAACTCTGCTCTAGCTTATTTGTTTCCTCTGTATTTTTATCAACAGAATGAACAAATAATTGATGAATATGAACATAAAAATTATTGCAGTAGTTTTTGTTATTGGAGGTATAAATTACTGTTTTTAAAAAACTTGCAGATGGATAAAGTAGAAAGAATATGTGATAGATACATATGAATATGTTTTTTTTTTATTACATAATATTATAATTATTTAGAAGACAAATTATCCAATCTCTCCTCTTTTAAAATATTTATTTAAACAGGAAATCTATCGCACAGCTCCGTTGAATCTTATATTCACCGAGCAAAAGAAGTGGATGATTTGTATTGTTAATTGTTACAATATCTTATACATCTTGTCTTGATGTATCTTGTGACAATCAGCATGACATTTCGCATTGTGCATGACACTCAGACTGAGGGAGATTGCGAGTGTCGAGTCAATTTTTACAGGTGATATTATGTCACCCGACATTTTAATATAATAATAATAATTGTTGTAATTCTCGTCCGAATTATATATTTTTTTTGTTTATTAATTCTACTACATTTATTTTTATTTACATGACTAAGTCATGTTATATTTAAGATTTATTTGTTGATTTCAACTTCTTTAACCCTTTGAGCTCGGCAACTTAACTTGAAATCGATTTTCAGAGCACGCATCCGTCACCGGGAGTGGTTTTCGATCCACGTGCATAACGTATCTACAGAGCTTGAAAAGTTATTAAAAAATATATTTTTTGTTGTTTGTTAACAATTTTAATTGCTGTAATGGGTCATGTTTTAAGCATATTCTTGACCAGAGACCTTTTAAATAAACAATTCAAATATACGATTATTGTCTTTTATTATGTCAATACCAACATAAAATTACGTAAAGTTGAAAGCCGTTCCTAGGGAATAACATATTTATAACTTCACCACAGTTTTAACAGTTTTAAACAACAAGCAAAACAATACTTATACAACTATTTTTTTATGTTATATTAAAGTAAAACCTATTCCATAATTAATGACAAATTCGAAACATTATTATCTAACAAATAAATTTAATATATAGTCCACATGTTGGTGGCTTAAAGCCAAGAACACTAACTACATAAGTGTAACTTTACAGGATAGCTAAAAAAACGTTTTTTATTATTTTGTAAATTTACAAAGTCATCAGGCACAATAAATTATAAATTATGGATATTTGAAACCAAATATTCATAATTTATAATTTATTGTGCATTTATGCTTTTGTATTTATTATGGTGATGCTAGAATTTTTAAGTATATGTATTCTTAAAAAATATTAAAAGGATCAACATTATGTGGTCAACGTTAAACTTTACTGGTGATTTAAGAAAACACTAGAAAAGATTGACAATAAAATTGTTTAACTTTAGGAACTCGATTTAAGCAATACTGCCATAATTTATTTATCTACTCAGCAGGAGAAGTAAATGCAGCAGTTATAATTGACAACCATTGGCACTTCCCAAAATAAATTGAGAAACACATGAACCTACAAAATTTTTGCATAGCAAGATTTGTGTTGACGTTAAGCTGGAATAGCACATGGTTATGATGAGCTTCTTATTCCTGATGTTTGTTGAGTTTGAAGCCAATTTTTAAATCAATTCCTCAAAAACATTTCACATCATTAATTAAATGCATATTATATGAACTTATGGCATGAATTACGGGTGACCTCCGATGTACTGAATTATATTGTAACTTTATAATACAATAAGAATAATAATTTTATCAAAAAATATATCTTTAGGAATGGTATTTCAGTTTTATTTGTTACGTATCTATTAGCTAAATCTGGGATACAATCTTTTTATACTGTTGCCCCACATAGTATTAACACTTCCCTTATGGCAGCGGTCACCAAACTACGGCCCTCGGTCGGATCTAGCCGAAGATTTTCATTCGGCCCCCCAAAAGTTCTGGATTTTTGTATAGAAATTATTCTTATAAGAAATTTTCATGTTTTGGTTGGGAATTCACAACTATTTATTTCAAATCATCAATTTGGATACCACTATCTAGTAAGGCAGTGCTCCGCAACTGTTGTGCCTTGAGCCGATACAGGTATGATGCGGAATGTTTCAGCAGAAATTTGATCACTATTTTTATTCTATTAATACGAAACAATACGATTGGATTCGAAATCCTTTTGCAATCAATTCTGCATTGAAAATGTATTGTAAAATTTGTGTATCAAATTAATATCTATATATTTTAGCTTTTGGTGTGCCGCGGAATTCTAGGAAGAACTTTGATATGTCGTAGGTGAGAAAAGGTTGTAGTGCACTGTGGTAGGGGACTCAAAGTAAAGAAAGTTAAACATAAAATGTGTTGTTGGAGTCAAGACGCGGAAGTGTTAAAAATGTATGAGTGCTTATAGTTTTTAGGTTAAAATAAAATAGTCGACATAAAAATTGATTGTTATGTATAATATATTCGACACCTGAATTCATATTTTCTCACCCATAAAATCATGACGCTGCAAAATCTTTTGGTTTGTGGGCAAATCATAATGCTATATTTTCAACACTCAAGATTTGATGACTAAAATGCTTCAATTTTGAATTTCATTGATATATTCTGAAAGGGTTAAACAAATATGACAAACAAATATTTTCTTATTTTAATGATTTGCAATCTATGCAAAATATAAATGTGTCTCATAACAACTAATTCGCATAAGGAGCAAAATAAATTGTAAAAAATTGCTTCCTTTATGAGCAACATTTCGCATAACGAGTGACGGGGAAGAAAAACAGGGTCCCTGAAGAAAAAGGCAGAAGAAGACACCCATAAGAGAATAAAAATAACCGTAGAAATAAAACATAAAATCATTGAAAAATGAGAATGAGGTGTGAGCATGGCTGGTCTAGCACGCACATACGATCAGTCTACATCATGGGTGGCAAAACTTTCAACATCTGCGGGCGACTTCATACTGAAATTAGTCATAGCTAGGGAATCCAATCCCGAACCAAAATGTACTGATCCCGGGACTGGTCCCGGGATCAGTACATTTTTTTAAGAAATAAAAATTCGTAATATTGGTGAAAAATAAATTCTATTCTATATTTATTCTATATTATACAACCAGCCGTGGGCTGCCGATACGTTACCAAAAAGCTTTCTTTATCTAAGTTATTCGCGATGTACGGGTGAATGAGTGAGTTTTTTAATTACTCGTAAAAAAATATGCGCCATAATTATTAAACGAATTTAATATGCATGTTTTTTTTACCATGTCCGCTCCCAATATGGAGCATATTGACTCCTAATGGAGTTTATCTCAACAGAAGTATTTCAACGAAAACTGATTGTTACTCAGTTGCTCAACCTCTCTTTTTCCAAAGAGAGTAGGAATAGAAGGACAAGACTAGTGGTTAGCTAATCACTCTCGATACGCCTCGTTCACGGGATAAGATGGGTGAGATGGGGGAATTCAAGACATCACATACATCCATGCCTTTGAACATAAATTCATAAATCGATTGAAAACAATTTATAAAACTGCCCGTACTGGGACTCGAACCCGTGCCCTCTGTACCCGTAGCGACGTTGACCACTCGACCACATAGGCGGCAAATATGTAATATGCATACATTATGTAAAAATACGCAATATAACTTAAAATAATTAATGTCGACAGTTAAAAAACGTATCTATCAACTTCAAACTTCGAAGATTTCTAAAATTCTCATGTACATAAGAGTTGTCTGGTATCAAAAGCAGAACTGTTCCATACATTATGTATCGAGCAGTACGGTTTCATTGTGCAAAGAACCAATAAAATATATTTTTATATTTACCATATCCGGCGACAAGTGCTTTTGTAGTAAGATAATTTTTTACAGTGAAAATAATAAGAACATTCAATAGAAATAGTCAAAGTGAGAATAGATTTTCAACTCTTGAAATAATATTAGTCGAACAAACGCGCACTACTGATATTTATCATACTGATCGCATAGAAAGCTGACCGAAATATGTTTTAGTTGACACGTGTTTTATTACATAATTGATACACTTAAAACAAACACTGCCATCTTGATATCTGATAACATTCATTATGGTGTTGAAAACAAAGGTACCGAAAAAATAATATTATCGTCAAATGCATTCAAATATAAAAATGTGCTGATGAAAGTTAATATGGCATGGCATCAAATTACCTTATCTTCTGCGATAACTCTTGCAGTAAATCTAATCGCAAAGAATTTAAATTGGGCATCATTTATTGCATATGTGTGAACTGCCGACTTGAAAGCCAGCACGTTTCTGTATTAAAATCAATCCCGTAAATTTCGGGGTCATGTCTTCTAATCCCGGGATTGAAATGTATCGAAAACTGTACGGGATTGGATTCCCTAGTCATAGCGGTCTACTAACACTGTATGTAATAAGTTGTCTTAACAGTGAAGTAATTCAAAAAACAAGAAACAAAATGGATACATAGTAAAAGACACTCAATTCTTGTTTCGAAGCATCAGGAATTTATGACATACAAGTTTTTGGATTATTAATTGACTATTTATTACATTTCTTAAATAATTGTTTTCCAATTTGTAATTTATTTTCACTGGTTACTATAAAAAAATATAGGCTTTAAATACGCTGTATTTTCAGCAACGGTTTGAACAATTCAACATCAAAATGAAATATACAATTTACTACTTAATAATAATTAATTTTAGTCATAAATTATTAAAGATAAAGTACCATTAGTCAGATGAATCCATCAGAATAATAATTGACAATCGACTGATATTAAAATAAACTATAATATTCTATAAAACATCTTTCCTATCAATTTTATATAGATACTACTTATGTAGAGGAAGGGTAACACTGAAATTTTTACAGTAAAAGTCCGTTAATTCGAAATTCAAGGGACCGGATTTCCTAAAAAATTTCGAATTACGAATTACGCGATCACAAAAAAAAAAAATCGCGGCCATTTATTCGTTCTGTCAAAATAAAAATTATAAAGTCAAGTGTTATCATAACAATAGTGTTGGGTGACATCGCCGTTTTCGTGGCTCTAATGGCGCTTTGAAATTAAAATCAACTTTTGTATTGGTTAAAAGATACCTATCATTTGCTGGCATGTATTTCGGCAATATTACGATAATAGAACATATTCAAATTAATACATACATACAATTATTTTATAGACAGGCATCGAATAAAAAACACTATACATAATTGTCACTTAATTGATTTTCAGTCACTTGTATATACTGTATTTGTTTGCTAATGCATTAATACATACATAGAATGACGTCACTTATAAACAATGTACCATTCAAAGTTTTAGACAATAATTTAACTGAAAAAAACTACATGCTTATGGAAGGCATCAATTAGTTTTGTTTTATTTTTAATTATTGAAGATAATGTAGAATTCGGAATTCCATATTTTTCGGCCAATTTTCCTTTTGGCATCAACTTCTTTTCCACATCATTTATTATCTTGATTTTCGTGCTTATAGTCAAGGATTTGTAAGAATCTCGAACAGGTGCCATTTTGGAAAATGAAGTTGTTTTAAGTTAAAGTACAAAATGTTTTTAAAAAATTATTTCACTGTTTCACAATAAATTTCAAAGAAAAATCACAACAAATACGAATATAAAAAAAACAAAAATAAATGTTTGTTAAAATTGAAAAAAAACTACGAAAAATAAATATTATATACGCGCCTATGTGTATTTGGATTTATCTAAAGCTAGTGAAAATTATCAATGCTACTATCGCGGAAGTCAACAAAGAACTAATCGAACTAATTGAGTTATTTCTAAACTAATTCCACAGCAATCACCCATCGGAATTTCTCCGAAAACTTTGTGAAAGATGCCGAAAGTATACAATGAACTTTATTGTTTGGCATATTGTTACCTAACTTTGAAAAAGTTTTATCTTTCATTTTGGCCGAAAATGACCTTTTGTTCGGAAAATGTTATATTTGCCACATTCTAACATACATGTATGTTAATAAAAACACAATAATCCTTTGTACTTCATTCCACTTTATTTAATATGTCAGGACCGGTTTCGCTCATTGCGTGCATTGTCAACTGATAAGAAATATAATTTAACAATGCTATTTATACAAAATTGAAAAGTTATACATTTTCAATTTTGTATAAATAGCATTGTTAAATTATATTTCTTATCAGTTGACAATGCACGCAATGAGCGAAACCGGTCCTGACATATTAAATAAAGTGGAATGAAGTACAAAGGATTATTGTGTTTTTATTAATATAATGCCTTTCCACCAAGTATTGACAGTGAACACCCTAAAAGTGATACATGTATGTATATTAATTTCAGAGTCATACATTTTTAAATAAAGTAGTTAGCAGGATTCCAGAGTTCTATCTACACACTTTTTTCATACAGTATTTTTACAAGCTTTTAAGAAAAAATAAGACTTTATAATCGATTTATAAACAATATTCATCTTACAGTATTACAACTCCGTATAGTATTATAAAACTTAAATCTTTTGAATGAAGTTGCGACAACGTTCAGCTTAGACAATCGATCGGTAGTTGCCAACTGTCAAACGCATACTACAGACTCATCATTAAAAGTGCATTTTATCTTTTCAATTTCAAAATATGATCAGCCGAATATTCAAACACTCGCATCTCAAAACATGGTAAAGTGCACATAAAACCTTTTCAAAGTAAGGTAACGACTTTAGCATGTAATATTTTCAAGAGAAATACCTAGTATATAGATGTCTCGCTTGCACTAATGTATGCAAACGCTCGAATTAGCAACTGATTCTTTCTCATGTAATACTTCAGTTTATATGTCTCACTTTTCTCTTTTTGGTAAAATCACATTTCTACGGTGCCTAAGGGTTCATGCTTAAGGTGCATATTTGCTTGGCAAGTACCGATTCGAAATAGCCTTGGGTTTTTTTTGTGTTTTCTGTCCATAATTTCTGTACCTACCATCTGTTCACCCCATTTATGTGACAAGTCTCAACAAAAATTTTGAATTATTAGAAATCGTAAGTACATTTTGACAAAAAACATTACGAATTACGAAATATGTATTATTTCGAATTAACGGTAAAATTTACTATGAAAAGTCAATTTTGGGACCGAGAAAAGTATTAAGATTTCGAAATACGTACTAACGTTCTTCGAATTAACGGACTTTTACTGTATTTTATTTATCAAATATTACTCTGTGTGAAATTATATGAGTTGACAATATAACAATAACGATTAATTGAGCATTTTTTTGTCTGATAGTAGAATACTTTTATTTAACGCATTCTAACATTTGTTTAAAATGCTTTATCAAAAAATAAATAGACCCACAATGATGTCTTAACAGATATAAAAATAGTACATTATCAACATTTTAGTCAGCTGTAATTTTCACACTTTACATCATCCCTTTGAATGGTATCGTTTCTCACTTCCACCAAGTATTATGTCGTTTACTATACTACTCGAGATAATAAAAGATATTCTTGAAACAGATTGGCCGAGAACGAAAAAAAATGGAATTGAATGTAATAAACCTAATTTTATAGAAAATAACTCACCACTCCAAAGAGTTAGTACATGTCACTGCCACAGTAGTTGCAGCATTGCTTTTCCCCTCTAGATCATAATAAATATAATAAAATGTATTACATATTGACAGTTTGATTGTGACCGTTTTCCAGTTGATTGTGTTCACACAATAGATCTGTTTTAATTAATTCTGGTTACGTGCGTGCACGTACCATTTTTCTTAGTCTCGTAAATAATTCTAAACGTCTAATAGGTAAAAACTAAGAATAAAACGTCAATACTGATGTTTGATTGCCTCTCACGAGGAGGAACGGGGGCATATCTTTCGTGAGAACTTCCAACCACGCCATGTAAAGTGGAGCCGAGACTGTTCCTTTACGCGGCATCGGCAAGGACATCACTACCAACGAAGCCTCCATGGAATTCTCTAAAAGAAGTTCCCTCAACCGCAGTTGCCGATTAGTCTTTTCTTGCAGTGTAGCTAATTCAGTGTCTGTTATAGTGCACTCTGAAAAGTAATTTAAAATTGGTTATTATTAATTTGTATTTCATCTAAACCACTTAATTTCACATTATTTGTTTTAATGAAACTAACAATTATAATATACTTGATTTGTTTGTATGTGACGCACAGATTCAGACACACACGGTGGTGTAGGGAGGGGTCCTGCCGCCCCCAATAGTTCATCTAATTTTGTTTTTAATCACTTCTACTATTTTTATCTATGAACAAGGAGTTTTTACAACAGGTGGCTTGATTTTATTTATGTATAAATATAATTTATCGAAAAATGTGCCGCCCCTGCCGCACCCCCTTTGCTACGCCACTGGACACACGCATTGTTTATCATGCAGCACAACTCAGTAAACACTCTCTTTAAGCATCATGTGCACTAAGTGCATTCTGTGAATTTTGACAATATATCTATCGCAAATATAATATAATGGTATCTCTAAAATTAATTTTTCACCGAGTTTCAATGTAAATTTTGTTAAGTTTACTCTTTCTAACACGATAAAATGAAAATTGTGGATTAATGAACAATATTTATAGTATTATATTCTATATTTAAAATCCCTGAGAGGTTGAATTGATAATTTTTCTATTAAATTAACATTTAGTTTGGTCAATAATGAATGAATCTTAAAGAATACATGCAGTGTGCCGGCGCGAGGCTATTTGACGCCCTAGGCATAGTTGATTAACGCGCCCCCCTTTTAAAAAAATGTTCTATTTTTTAAATAATAAAAAAAACAGTTCGGGTTCATTAGAAATGTGATTATGAATAAATCTAGAAGTTTTATAAATTTTAAAAATACTATTTTTTATATACGATATAATTACATTCTATACATAAAATATTTTTTAAATTTTATAGATTTCATAAGATTACTGAACATTTTAAAAATCCATGACCGCTCCCAATGTGCAGCAAATGGCCTCCTAATGGAGGTATCTCAACAGAAGTTTTTCTACGAAAACCGTTTGTTACTCAGTTGCTCAACTTTTCTTTTTCAAAGATAGTAGTAGGGATAGCCGGATAAGGCTATGACAGGACTAGTGGTTAACTAATCGCTCTCGCTACGCCCAGTTATCAAAGGATAGGAAAGGTGGGAGGGAATTTTTAGACATTACAAACACTGTTGCTGTTCGTACTGGGATTTGAAACCGTGAGATCCGGCATGGAAGCCCACAACGCTAACTGCTGCGCCATAGGACCCAACAAATATAACTGATAATTTTATCCTTTCATAAAAAAAAAAAATAGATAAATTATTATAAAACACGCGCACACACACAAGAGAAAAATAATAAGATAATAATATACCCTTTATTTTTATCAAAAAAATAACTATTAAAAGTTTTTATAAAACAATAAACAATTTAAACAAAAAAATATAATCAAATAATAAAATACACAAAAATGCACTGCGGTATAAATATAAAAAATAAACAAACGGAAATACTAAAATATATGTATAGTAATTTTCACTATCAAGCTTCATAGCAGTATGACAATATAAAACCTAACTCCACTATTAAAATTATATGTTTGGGTTAATTAAACGCAAGTAACTCCACAATTAATTACAACGACTGTAGAGAGTGATTTATTTAACAAGTCCATTGCATCAAAATATCGCATTACTTAAGAAACTGAAAAATACCCAACATTCAAACATAAAACTGTGTTAAACATTAAAAACTATTGTTATATTTTTTCTTTGTTTTGTTGCTTAAAATGTCAATTACATAAAATACATGTGTGTGCCAAGTGGTCTCGCATTGTTTATTTAGATTGAAAACGATCTAAAGTAGTGATGCACAACTTTTACTTTCTAGCAGGCCGCATAAAACAAATTATCGTGGGTTCGGGCCGCAAAGAAAAAAATAATTTAAAGTACGCACAATCCTATGTTATACAGAACATATGCACGTTCCATGTAAAACAGGCTTAAAACCGTGTAAAAAAGATTAAGTGAATTGAGATAAATGAGTAATAGGTTCCATTATATTATTTTGACCGTGTTATTTCGAAAATAAATAATCCATGCAAAAAAAGGATTATGAGTACATGCTTATTAAAAATCGTTTCGTTGTGAAATATTTATGTTTCATTTATATGCAATTCATAAGATAATGCGTTCTTGGTATTTGTTAATTTTCAACTATTTTTTTTAATTTGACATAATATTTGTAAGCCTGTTTCTATAAACAGATTTATTCTCCTTCATTGAAGAAAAAGCTTGCTTACATTTATTAACCCTCCAAGGACGAGCGTCACCATATGGTCACACAAAACACCGTTGTCTATTGATCCCACTATTCATACTTTTTCTACCTGAATATCGTTGCTTTCGCTCATATTTGGTTAAGAAGAGTACCGACTACAGTAAGTCATCAGCCGTGGGAACAGGAACGGTCTCCAAAAGCACATGTGATTTTTTGAATTTCCGTTTTTTTTTAATTTACTTTTTGAAACTGTTAGATATTTTTTTATAAAAACATAAAATTATTTACAGTTATTTTGCTAATATATTTGTTTTGAAATTATGTTGACCTAAAGAGGTCAAATTGTAAATATTTTAAAAAAAATCACGTTTAGCTATATTTCAACCTCGAATGTTTGCATGCCCATACGGTCACTTTTGTCCTTACTATTGTCCGTACTCAATATTACACGGTAATAAAATGATGAGCATGACCATATAGTCATGCGGGGTTTCTATACAACGACTTTGCGTTTTTTTTTTTTAAATTTTGGATAGGAATAAAAGTTATCTGTGACTTCAATATGGCTTAGAAAATATTTTTTTTATCGGAAAAAGGCTCTCGTCTCTGGAGGGTTAAATAAATGTTTTACGTGAAAAAAATATGTTTGAGAAAAAGATTTAAGGGCCCCCACAAAACTCTAAAAGGGTCGCATGCGGCTCGCGGGCTGTGGTTTGTGCGTCACTGATCTAAAGGCATATTCACACTCGCGCATATTTTCGCATTTGTCTACATTTTATTTTAAACTCTTTTTAGGTACATTGCTAGTTGTTTCAATTGATTTAAAAATACGTCATCAACACTATCAAAATCCAATTCTAAGTCACTATCAATTTTATAGCCACATACAACATTTTCAAATTCACTACCGTCACTCTTATACATTTGATCATCCCCTTCTTTTATTCATTCCCCTTTCAAACAAGACGTTCGATTAATTTTCAGAGGGAAAAACGAATATAAAGGGAACACAAATGCTCTTAAACAGGGGTGGGAACCTTTTATTTTGTAAAGGCCACATTCATTTATCTGATTCAACATTAGGCCGCAGTAAACATTCACAATAGGGAATCTTTGGCATTTTTTTCAAAAAATGAGTTCTGAATATCATTTTCCTTCTTTTTTCAAGCTCTATTAAAATATTGACATCTTGTAATTTAAAAAAAATATATTTCATTGAAATTGTTCTAAAGTTGGAAACATGTAACAGAAAAAAGGGCCCACCAAACTGCCAGAAGATACTAGAAGAGCCACATCGTTTTCTTAATATTTGAAAATAGGTGAGAAAAAATTCTAGTGGACAATCCGCAACTGGATTTAAAAAAAATATATAACAATTTTGTATAGGTTTCTCTTATTATATGGATGAAGTTAAAACAGGTGCATACTTGAAATTATCAAAATGCAAGAAAATAAAAGAAGAAACAAAATTAAAATTGTTAACTCTTATCAAACATTCTTGTTAATAAAAAGTTTATTTAATTAATATTAACAAATTATTTTGAATATACATAATATGCAATTATTTTTCTCCAAAGTGTCTTTCATTTTCATTGATTTCCCAATACTTATTTATTTATACAGTTTTTTGGCTCTCCTGTCAAAGAATTGAAAAAATGTCGGTTATGTGTTGTCAACTTATGGCCATCGACATGCTGCGACAAGAGCGTAAGCGGACACTCATCTTCCGTGTGGACAGTCTGACTTCTTGGAAAGGTCGCAGTGGTAACAAAAACGGTCGATAGAAAACAAAGAGAACCAAAACATGTGTGCACATGTATATTCATACAAATATAAAAAAAATATGTTAAGAAAGTGTCAGGGTTGCAAATAGCTGCATTTTTGTTGTTGTTTGAGAATAACTTACGATGCATAACGTCAATAAACTGATACAAACATCAAAATAAAATAAAACGTATTGTATAATATTATTGAAATATGCATGTAAACTAATTTTAATACTCCATTTTTGTGTCCCCTTATGATTTGTGCCCTAGGCGGTTGCCTATTTTGCCTGTATGGTGGCGCCGACCCTGAATACATGGAATCAGGCCAGTTATGCTAGTTTTAAAAAAACTATTCTCCAAAGTATTATTTGTGAAATGTCATCATTATAAATTACTTTATATATAAATATGGTGTGAGATTCAAAAGGAACTTTTCCTGTAATTTACCTGATGTTTCAGATTCTGATTCCCTAAATCCAGTCACCAAACTGTTAAATAACTGAGTAGTCGAATCTTTTGGTTTATCCGTTATATCCTGAACCATCGTCAGACTTGAATAATCGATTCGGAACTTCGACAGTAAATTTGCCATGCTGAAATTTTTTCATCGAAATGTATTTAAATTCAATGCAAGGATATTATTGAAATAGCAATTAATACAGAATATAGTTAATTTTAAATGGAATTCTGATAATAATTATAATAATGTAAAAATACAGCACAGTCACTCCAATCCAATTAAATACTCCATGGAAATGTAAACACATCCTTGGATGCATCAGAGCAACAATTTTATAATTTATAATAGGCATTATCTTGAATATTTTAAAAGTTATTGGTAATTATGTAATGCATGTTTTTTTCACACAAATCTGAAAATATTGTCCTTTTTTAAAGATAATGGTACAAGCTTCCTAAGAGACCGGTTTTAAAAAGTATATTTTTTCATTACTTTCGTTCCTCGAGTTCCATTTCATTTCTTCTGTTAGTGAGAGCAAAGATTCTCATTTTGCAACCTGACCAATTACTTCTGGTGGATATGATGTAAGGCAGTAGTATTGTCAATCCTCCGTCATCGTAAAGCCACCAAACATCAATGGTTCCTTTGTTTGGCTTCTTTTGGAAGACACTCATTTTGCTGAGAACATCCTTGGATAGCTGGAGTCCATTGCGAGTCTGATAGATGATTTGTTTCTGAAGAGCTTTTTTTTTTGGACGCATTTCATTTAGAGCGAAATGCCGTGCTGGAGCTGAAAATAATTTAAATATTATTAGATATTTTTTTATATATGTTACTTATCTCAATTTTAGAATACATATCCTGGAAATTCGAAAAGTTGTTTCTTCACCTTTGGGCTAAAATTAATGCATGTGAAATACTAGTTTTGAGTAATTGATGTTCATAAATGATGTGTCAATAATATACAATGAAATATGGTTTTGTTGAAATAGTCACCATGTTCACCAAAAATACATTGAATTCTAATTATATGATTTATTTTGGGTGAAAAAGAGGGTATTTTTATTTTTCGCGAAGGGCTTGAAAAAATACCATTTTTTGATAGATCAGTGTTTCTCAACCTTTTTGGGTTCATGGTCTCTTTTGAGTATCTTTATTTTTCTGTGTATATCTACCATTGTTTTGTCTTCCCATAAAAATTTGATTTTCGAAAACCCAGGAATTTGCGGATTTCCCAAATGAACAGAGTGGGACCTTTTTTATTCTCTTCCAAGAATTTCGAATCCAAAATCACTGAAATTTAGGGATTTCGGAAAATTTGCCCATGGCTCCCCAAAACAAAAATAAATCTCCGCACCGTTGAGAAGCCCTGGTATAGATAACATTTTTTAGAACAAAAAAATTATAAACCAATATTCCTTCATATAAATTGCACCACAATTTACACACAAAACTAAAAGAATCAACAAAGTGGTAGCAGTGTATAGAATATAATATGAAGTTTCATTTAGGCATTAGTCTACAATTAGCATGGTAGCTGCGTAGCGTGAAACGCCCTACGACCAATGAATGCTTACTATGAAAGTGAGCTAGTGTGGTCTCGTTATCATGCCGCATGTAGTGTCTAGATGCCTAGACATCTATTATCAGGTAATCATATGCAGCTGAAATCGTTTATTGTAGATAGAGGCCTTAGACTAAATTGTGTATTGATATTTCTTAATATTGAATAAAGAAACATTCATATTTTTTTATCTCACATATTTTGATATTGATTTCAGTACTAGAATTTTTTTCCTGAAACTATTTATGAAGATGGAATAATATCAGACGTCTGGGGCAGGTTTTTATAAATTATCTTTATATAAAATATATATGTACAATATCTAAAATATATTTTATCTCAATGTAATTATATCTATTCAAGTAACTGACGGTTCGGTAAAGTGTTGCTATATGAAGGGAGCGGTTCATTTTGAGTCATGTGCATTATATCAAGGTTAGAATCAGCGTGCATCATTTGCCCTCCGTTGACAAGAACCCGATGTTGAATTGTCAAGTCCCCGCTGGAAGTCCCGCTCGTCAGCACTCCCGCTGGCGTACCGGGCTCATCATCGCCGGTTATCTTCGAAAAGTCCAATCCGCCTGACAATCTTAGAATTGTCACAGCCATTCGGTTGTCAAAGGCGTTACTGAAAATCAAATTCATTTATTGAAAGCATTCATTTACAAGGGTTATTTCATTTTTACCCCAATATGTCTCGCACTGACTTATATAGAAAATATACTTTTTTTATTTATATTGTTCAGAAAAAGGAGCAAAAAGTATTTTTGGAATTATCAAATTTCTCTTGATGTATTTTTAATGCTTAAATTTTTTCCGAGTAAAGTTAGCCAGTTTGCAGGCTTAGGAGTCGATAAGGAAAAATGCTAAAGATTTCACCTATTAATGAGAAAAATAAGTAATTGTGAAATATATAAATACAATTTGATTTTTGAAAAATACTGTTCATATTTGTATATTTTAATTTTTAATTTGTACATAATTTAAAAGGTATTTTGTCAAAAAGTGGAATAACAAAGTTACAGATTTAATTTTTATATTGAGTATCAGATAATTGGACAGTAGTGACTCGACTATATATCGAAAAGCAAACAAGTGCTTTAGATATTCACTGAAAGAAATAAAGAATAGTTGGTGCATGCAACTTTAGGTATAATGTTAATGCCAGTAATTCTGTTCTAGCTTAGGAACTGGGCAAGTTACAGTAAACTCTTCAAGGTTGATTTCACATTATGAACAAATTCTGATAAGAATTTAACATATTTTTGTAATTCAACATCCACATTCATTAGGTACTCGCAAGAAGTTTTTTTTTAATGCACTTGCCGTTCAAATTCTTCATCTGACAGAATTTTAAATACAACAGTATGTAGCTAGAATACACTCGGGAAAGGGTTGCAAACCACTGGTTGGTAACCACTCTAAAAGTAAATCTAGTCAGAAAACTCACAGCCTACTTTGCACCATCCAAAAAATTTCAGTAGGAGAAGAAAGTGACTTACTGCAGAACATTAAAGTAACCGTTTAGATCTTCCCAGTGACACGTCGTCCAATCTTGTTTGAAGCCCATCATGAGAACATTCGGAGAGAGCTTTCCAACACCGGCCGCCTGCACCATAGCTCTTGCACCGGATTCAAATCCAAAACCGTGCACTGATGCCAAGAATGCTTTGATTTTTCTGTCCCTCAACCATTCATATCCTGATTTCTCAGTCAATGCTTTTTTACGATGAGAGACATTTATCTGTAAAAGATTTTTTTTAAATTGAATGGTTCAAATTTTATAAATTTCAATAAACTCTGGCACTAATTTTAGATCTTCTCCCTGGACTCGCGAGTTTCACATTTTGGGATCTTCATGCGTTCAAGTAAAGATGTAAATTCTAGCCGATGGCTTACTAATTCTTTAAAAATAAAAATAATGAGAAAAAATATTATCTCCATGTCTAGCAATTAGTGTTAGTGATCTGAATTAATTTCAATATTGATTTGATATTAATTAATACTTTCTTATCTTAATTGGGGAATTAGTCACATAAACAATTACAAACTCTGTAGGTCCTCACAATAACATATAGTTATATAATAATAGATTAATTGATATTCAAATTTGTTATTGAAAATTCATTAAGCTCATTCAGTTGATTCTTTAACTGTTGACGATGTGATTCAATGAACAAGGTGTCAATAATAATATATTAGCTGACTTTCAAATGAGTGTGATTGATATATCACTAAACATGTTATGTGGCGTAATCTCACCGTCTATTAGAGCCCTAAAACAGTCTGTCAAACTATCTAAAAGCTAAATATTTATGGTAATAATTTTCAATTATATTTTACTCGACTTTTTCTAAGTGGTTTAATATGCTAACTCTATTTCTGATCAACCTGTATCTTCAGTGGATCATCTTTTTGTGAAATTATCTTAAATTGAATCTCATAAGATGGTTGGTTGAAGGGAAATTTTAATCAAAACCTAGCGAGTATTTATAGTTTACCCATGGATAACGAGCATTTTTTAAAACGATAAAATTATTTGGCACGTACGTATATGACCACCAGTTGCGAGAATAAACAGTAAAACCGTTCCCATACATTATTCCTATACGTTATTATTTTTAATGATTTTTCCATTATTCTTACTTGTATTATAATATATGTTATATAGAATCTATAATATTATAGATGATCAATGTTTTATTTTGAAAAGAATATATCATTTAGGTAAAAAGATTTTCATTGCATTTTAATTAAAAATATAAATTTTAATTAATATTCCGTTAACTGTTAATCTGTTTGGAAGGAATGGCTGGAGCCACATTCAACTCAATCCGGATTGTCTGGGAAACACAGCTGTACTCGATTAAAACCACATGGCACTTGTTCAACGCTTGCATTCTGCCAGTACTGCTTTAGGGTAGCGAATCATGGCACCTGACGAAGACTCTTAGTATACTTAGCTTCGAGAAAAGACGCTTGCGTCGGATAATGGGGGTGAGGTGGTTTGATTTTGTGAGGAATTCGGCGATAAGGAACGTACAAGACAGCGCCCCGTCACGTCAATGATTATGGGGAGATGTTGGCACATGCAGCGGATGCCTCCGGAGAGCCTCAATCCTGCCTGCATCCTCTTCCAACTGGTGGGATCCCGGCGCCCTGGACGTCTGTCGGGTACTACCTATAGGATGTACTCGGCGGAATTGAGCGATGCTGGCATGTCATGGGAGGAAGCAAAGCAATTGGGGGGAGACAATGAAACATGTAGGTGCCGCGTGGCAGCCATATGCTTCACATAGGGAGCGAATATGGTCAAAGAAGAAGGAGAAGTTAATCTGTAAATCATTTCTAACCTGTGAAATATCTCCGCACAGAAGTAAAGAATTATTTTTTGTTATCAGGTTAGCCAAATCGAGTAGCGGGGGTCTTGTTTGGGGTTTTCCTGCCAGAACCAAGATCTGCGGATGGTAATTTTTGACATGTTCGGTGGTACTTGTCATTCTATATGCAGAAGTCAGTGTTGTCTTATAGGTCTGAGCTTGAGTTGAAGAACCCCAATTGACATCTAAAAGTATATTTAAAAATAATATTAGCTGAAAATTATTATACACATTCCTTTGTTTTGTTTTGTGAGTAAATTAGCGGTTCATTTTGATGTTACTTTGTTCCACATGGTAAATACTTTAGCTTGTAGTGTGTAATATTTATTTATATGTGTCTTTACTAGGGTATCCAATCCCGAAGCCTTTTTCCAATCCCAGGATTTCGGGAATGATTTATTTTGAATCCCGGGATCCCGGGATCCCGGGATTGAGATTTTCTCACCGAGGAATTTGAAATCCTCTATTTGCTATACTTTTTCCCGGAATCTCACGGAAACTCGTTTTTTTTTTTTTTTAGCTCACCGAGGAATTTGAAATCCCCGATTTGGTATACTTTTTCCCAGAATCTCACAGAAACTCGTTTTTTTTTTTTTTAGCTCACCGAGGAATTTGAAATCTTGAATTTCGTGTAAATTTCGAGAATTTGCTAAAAATTTCTCAATCCCGAAATCCCGGGATCGCGGCCATCTCAATCCCGGAATTTTGGGATCAGAAAATTGAACGGGATCCCGGGATTGGATGCCCTAGTCGTTACCTATCTTATAATCTTTACTATTAAACAGAAAATGCATGTGTCTGTCTGTCAGAAGAACTCCTCTCAAATAGTGAACAGTAGCATTATGGCATGGGTCATTTCTAGGTCAATTATGTTAATTTCAACATTCATCTATATATTAATAGTCGATAAAATAATCACAAATCACAATTAACAATTCACAAACCACAAATGTGTGCGTACTGATGTCCTCGGGACTTTTTCTTCTTCTACGAAATGTATTTGTTAGCGTATTTGAAAATTAGTTGAATAAAATATATATACTACGAAAAATGATTGTTAGCCAACTTGAACATTATTCCAAAAATTTAATATTTTACGAAATTTCTGCTACTACGAAAAATGGTTGTTAGCAAACTTAACCTTTATTCCAAAAATTAAATAATTTACGAAATTTCTGCTACTACGAAAAATGGTTGTTAGCAAACTTAACCATTATTCCAAAAATTAAATAATTTACGAAATTTCTGCTACTACGAAAAATGGTTGTTAGCAAACTTAACCATTATTCCAAAAATTCAATAATTTACGAAATTTTTGCTATCTGGATATGGATCTGTCGGCCCCGTCGGTCATGCCGACTTGGTTGCATCTAAGGCAAATTATAGGGCATTTAAAGAATTCTTGGATAAATAGTTGAGTTAAATAGATAAAATCTAATATTTTCAACTGCACTTAATTATTTATTAACTTTTAATTTCTGCACACTGTAGTGCATGCAACCAAGTCTTGAGGAATTTCTTCTTGGGACATTTCTGGCAAAATTTTGAACACGACTAACGTTGTTACGCTACGGAATACACCCTATAAAAGAGTGTGAAGCCGTAGCGGGTGGTGGTGGGTACAACGTTGAGTACCCTAGGGAAAAATAAAAACGGAGTTTATTAATTATGTGTGATTAGATTATATACATATATATATATAATAATAAATATGCATTCAATTTGTTCATGCCAGTAAATTTCTGACTTTTCTATAATGCAACAAAAATCTCACGTTGCTGGGCAACGGGCTTACAGCTAGTCATAATTATTAATTGATGGACTATGTTTGTGAGTGTTACATGAAGTATGGCCCACAGTGATATTTTCAGCTTTCAACGTTAACTAGTATCAAAATAATACTGAAATAACAATAATAAAATATAGCGATTAAAATGAAGCACCCGCCTGCGTGGTCTAGTGGTCAACGTCATTGGCTTCGGTCACGAAGGTCACAGGTTCTAATCCCAGTAGGGACAGTTTTATTAATTGATTTTTCAATTGATTTATGAATTTCTGTTCGAAGGCATGGATGTTTGTGATATCTAAAATTTCCCCCTCCCATATAGTATAGCTAGAGCGATCAGTTAACTACTAGTCCTGTCCTAGCCCTATCCTTTTTTCCTATTCTCTCTTTGGGAAAAAGAGAGGTTGAGCAACTGAGTAAACAAACATTTTTCGTAGAAACACTTCTGTTGAGATAAACATAAGGAGTCCATATGCTATACATTGAGAGCAAACATGAATAAGAAAAATAATCACTTAACATACCGGGTTTTCTATATACTACAATCAAATACAGCGCAAATATGATGATGAATGTTATAAGAGACGTAGTCCAGTCGATTAGGAACATTATTGCCACACACATGATGAAGCCCACTAAACTCAGCCAAACATTGTAATACTGAAAATTAAAAAAAATATATTAAATTCACAAAATTAATTTTGCATTGTAAATAGTTTACTGCTGTATGCATTTAGATACTGTGTAAAGGGAAAGCATTTAATAAGTTATACGGTTATACAATTATTTTATTTTTTTGATCTTATCTGTTTTATTTTACCTCAAAATGTTAATAATAAAATTGTTCTTTGTTGAAAAACAAATCTTTAGAGGCTCAGCTATAATTAGATTCTCAGCGAGACACTTGTTTTCTAAATTCACCTGTTATTGACAAAGATGTGCTAAGTGAGAGAGTCAGTCATTTTCAAAATTGCAATATTCACATAGAGGCAAACTCTTGTCACTGCAAAGTTTAGTTTACCTATGTCTAGAAAGAATAAAAAATAAAAGAAAGAATTAGTACAAGTTGACTTACTCTAAAGGTTGGTCTCCAGCCCAAAGGCTTTATCAAAGCAGCATGGAATGTGCAGAAGTTGATGAGTGCATATGAAGCTAGATAGAAGTTTGATATCAACGGAGCAATCAAGTTCAGCTCGGCTGTAAGGAAAACGTACAATAAATAATAATCAAAGAACAGCTTCAAAGATAAGTCTAAAACAAACATTTAAAATATTAAAATGGTCCTAAATTACGGCAAATATAAGAAAGAAACCATTGAATATTAGTACAGTACTTGCAGAAGTTAAAATAGTTAAATGTTTTTTTCTTACCAATCAATAAGAAAATAGCAGCAACGAAGAATGTGAGCACATATCCTCTGTAAGGCTCTCCGTGTTTTCCATAACCCTTGGAAAAGAATATAAGCCCAGGGTATATTCGATCAATACCGAGTGCTTGGATCAGTCTAGGGACTGACAAAAGATTAGTAAGAGCCGTACTTAAGGTTGCGGCAAAACATCCTGCATAGATAAATGGTCCCCACCCTGACATCAGTTGCATTACCTGAAAATTTAGTTATTGTTCACAATGTATGCGGAAGGTATAAAGAGAAAGCAGCTCACTTCTTCTTTTTCTTCTATGACCATATTCACTCCATATGTGGAGTATATGGCTGTCACAAGGCACCTCCATGTTTCCCTGTCTCTCACCAATTGCTTCCTCCCATGACAAGCCATCATACCTCAGTTCCGTTGAGTACATCCTATGAATAGTAGCTACTGTCATTCAGGACATTAGAACCCCACTAGCCGAAAGAAGTAGCATGGAGGATTATGGCTCTCCAGACAGACAGCCCGCATTGCGTTAAATGTGGCTCCAGCTACTCCTAGGTGAATAGCGATTAGTTTCTTTGTGCTACCGTCTTACGGGATATGTATGCCGAGGTATCTGAAGCTGTCGACTTTCTAGATAATCTATCCTGAGCTGGTCAGGGGCCTATAAAAGTTATGACAGGTTTTTTACACATCACACTGGTCTTACTTATATTTATTTTCAGACCAATGTGATCGAAGCTGTTTGTTTATTTTAATGACATAATATAAATTCACAAGATAAAATCTAACTTACAGAATAGCTGTTATGAAGTCCAAAATGACAGTTTGGGGCGCAATCAGCCAATGTACCATTAATCAAGTCGGATACGTTTCCAGATGCATCCCTCAAAGCAGCTCCTCCAGCAAATAAGACAAACACCGCGTAACTGATCATCGACAACAAAAGAGCTAACATCGTTCCTTTAGGGATAGAAGAGGCTGGATCCTAAAAAGACATAATTTTTTTTAAAATATAGTTTTGGATACTAATCTGCTCCTTATTTGGAGTATAAGATAAATTCTGGATGATGGTGTGACACAGTCGGTTGACTAACTCAGTGCTTCCCAACCTTTTTCATTCCACGGACCCCTAAATCTACTAGTTGCCACTAAAAGTCCACACGGTCTCTACACAGCCGGTCCGTGGACCCTGTGTGTAAAGACAATAATTAAGATTCCGGCCTGGGAATATTTTGGACTATGTTTTGGGTCATGATTTGAATATATAACAAAAAGTTTATGTCTTACATAATTTATTTCACATTTTTTATGAATACTATTTAAAACAATACAATTTTATGTTATATGGTGTCATCATAAATAATTTGAAGCTGAGACTATCATAAAATTTTTGTAAGTTCATTGAATTAAAGTATGAAACAATGATTTATTTATGTACGAATGACCAATAGCTTTATTGTTCATAAATAGTATGTGAATATTATTCATAATCTGCTTGCCATTGATTTCAGATGGATGATGGTTTGTTTGTTGTGTGAAAAAAATTATTATCAATAAATAAAATTGATACATTTGCTCACCCTGTAGTTCTCACAGACATTGTGGAATGTAATAATAACGAATATTTCGGTCAGCAATAAGCTTAAGGATGACTTGGCATACTCTATGGAATAATGTTATAAAGCTTTTTGTACTAATTAATATAATTTTAATATAATTTAATATAATTAATATAATTTAAGTTGTTCACTGTCAATACTTTGTAGAAAGGCACTATATTAAAGAAAAATCAGTCTTTTTATACTAATTTCACATTTATTTAATATGACCGGGACCGGTTTCACTCATCATGAGCATTTTTAATAGTTAGCTGCGAGGAAATTTCGAAGGAGGTTGCGTCGAGGCTGCGCGGACCGATCAAATATTAATTGAACAACTGTCTTGTAGTGCGCGCCAACCCGGAATGAGTGCGCAAGAGCTATCCAACTGCTGCGCACGCACGCAGCTTAGAGGGAACGTTGATCCTAATCATAATATATAAATGTGGAATTAGAGCAGAAGGGTTTTTTTTTTTTGAATTCATATATAAAGCAGTGTTGATTTTACTTTCAAATCTCCAGATATGTTTGCTCCAGCTTGGATGCCAGTAACTGACGGAAAGAATATGGCGAACACCGAGAAGAAGTCCTGATTCACTTTTTCACTGTAACGATAATCCGGTTTCCAGTTTGACTGAAATACGTCCACTGAAAAAAATATTTAAGGGATGTTTTAAGCATTCTAGAGTCCCGTTCCGAAAACCTTTTTTCCCGAGGCACACTTTACATAAATTATAACAATAGGTTATGTCTTTTTTTTGATAAGCACACATAATAGAATTGATTGCGTTCAAATAAATTGTCCCCTATATGCGTTGGATATATGGGAAATTTTTTTTTTTTTTTTTTCAATAGAGCAATACATTGAGGCTCTCTGTTGCGCCGCAGTAGAGCATTTGGGGAGCACTGTTCAAGAGAGTTGGACTTTAGCAGTGGAACCCATATCTGTGTGCGAAAGTAAAAGGGGATTAGGCTCAAACTGGTACATTTCAGGATGGCCAATAAAAGATTCGTGTTATTGAGAATGTTTTTTCCAAAAACTGGTTATGTTAGTCCAGATTGAAAAATGAGTTATGAATGCCACCTGTTAGTCAATTGAGTAAGCTACAGAACTATATATTTTAAATTTACTAAAACTAACCACATCTCTCGTTATGGGTAATTTTCAATAACTTAAAAATAACTACAATTATCAAAAACAAAACTAGAGATGTCAGAGTAGACCCAACTCCTCACTTTAATTTTTTATGGCTTCCGATGGGTTTCAAACTTATAACCGGTATCAACATGCTTACTCACATTCTTAAAAATAAATACTTTTTTAAAGCTCAAATTCATTGATTTACTCTCCCTCTACGGTTTTTAGTCTCTCCTGTAAAATTTGATTTCGATGACATTACCTGTTTTTGGAATAAAGGTTTCAATTATGATATTAACTAGTTCATCATTGTTGATTTGATTGGTCGCTTTCTTTCTCTAGGCACATTTTTTTAAATCCATGTCTGCTCCTAATGTGGGGCATATGGCTTCTTATGGGTGGTTTGTTACTTGTTACTAATTTTCTCAATGTCTCTTTTCTTTTTAAAATAGAGTAGGGATAGAAAGGATAGGGTTAAGACAGGTTTAGCTAATGGCTCTCACTACGCCCTGTTATTTTTTGGATTGAAAGGGTGGGAGGGAATTTAAAAAAAAAAAAAAAAATGCTGTTTGTACTGATCACTGTCCCATGAATCTGACACATCTGCAATGTAGTTATTCTGACACCTTTTTCCTTTCAGTCACAGACATATTTGTTTTGAACCATTTCCACTCCTTATGTGCAGTATGTGAACTATGTACTTATATTGGGTATCATACAGAGTACAGAAGTGGTAAGTCAATTACTCAACCTTTTTACAAGTAGGATGTGGTTAGTAGTAACTTAATCGCTTTCTACATAAAAAAATTCATGGTAATGTAATATATTAAATCAATTGAATAAGCAATGTATGAAAACTTTCATCCCTGGATTCAAGCCAATGGTCGAGAGCTGAAACAATGCTGAAGAGCATTCTCCAATCACCCAAAACGTAGAACGGACAATGCTCTTGAGCAGGGGTGGGGAACCTTTTCATTTCTAAAGGCCACAATCATATGATTCAACATAAGGCCGCAGTAAAGAAAACGTTGACCCCCCTCCGCTTTTTTTTAGACTGTCAAACATATAATGTGTTGATTACGCTCTTTTTCCAAACACTTGCGTATAATTTTATGATCAAAGTGAATATTTTGATCAAGTCAAAAGGCCAAATCAGAGTAGCCAAGAGGCCACAGGTTCCCCTCCACTGCTCTTGAGCACTATTTTTTGAATTCCAACAATTACTCAAATATTCAAGTAATTTTCAATAACCAATTATTTGTTTTCATTGATAGATGTCACTTATCCTTCATATGAGATGTACTATGTAATTATTTAGGTTTTCTTATAAATTAAGTGTTAGTGTATGTTTATGATTTGATTTTTCAATCGGTTTATGGATTTCTGTCCAAAGGCGTGGATGTATATGATGTCTTGAATTCCCCCCTCTCACCCATCCTATCCTATGAACGGGGCGTATCGAGAGCGATTAGCTTACCACTAATTCTGTCCTAGCCCTATCCTTCTATCCCTACTCTCTTTAGAAAAAGAGAGGTTGAGCAACTGAGTAACAAGCAGTTCTCGTAGAAACACTTCTGTTGAGATAAACTCCATTAGGAGTCCATATGCTCCACATTGGGAGCGGACATGGTTTAAAAAAAAATGTTTATGACGGGCTATAAATTGAGAACTGTCCAATATTTTAACATAGTCATACTGTCAAATCCAGAAATAGCTTTTTTAACACTCGAGTACCGACCCCAGACAAATTTGTGTAAAATTTGCATTGCATTGATTGAGGTATCATTGTAGATTACAATAAATATCAACTAGATATTATTGGTATTTAGCGAATGGTTGGAAAAATAGGGATTTTGCAATGAAAATGCATCCCTTAGGAACTCAAAGGTTAATTGTGGGGTTATAATGCAAAACATACATACATTTCCAAAAAGAGTGATATTGAGTTAGGTATGCAGATAGGGTAATTTAAGCCTAAGGAATCGACTGGTCAATTAGTTTTAATATAAAATGACTAAAAGACTGTCATTTTCAAATTGGAAATCATAAATATTATTTATAGTTATAGTATTTGACTCTACTGAAAAGTTTGAGTTTTGGAAATAGTACGTTTTGCATTATAGCCACACAATTATTATATTGTGTCATTACTGCTGAATCCGCTAAATCCTTTGGCTTTTTGAACGTCTTCGGTCGGTCCCAGCCCTGTTCCAATCAAGAAATCCAATATCGCTCCGACAATGATTGCTACCAGGAAGTTCTGAAAAAAAAACACAAAAGATTTTTTAATTATTTCATCGATAATGTTTAATTGTTTGGGTTTGAATCGACTATATTACATTCAAACTCAATTGTTATTATATTTAAAATATTTATTACTAACAGTCACATGGTGAATTTAGTGACCTGTCCAATTACTGGACAATAAAAAAAAATACGAAAACACTAATTATATGTTTAATTTAGGATTTCGACTTGTGGAATTTAAATAATTAATTTAAAATAATTAATTTTATGGAAGTGTACAAAATGAAAATAAATCTAAGTTAAATTGAATTTCTATCAAGCACCTTCAGTCGAAATTTTAAATTAAATAATTAATTTGAATCATTCGAATTTTGTACGTTTTGTTACTAATAACCTGGGTTTCGACTGTCGGCATCTTTAGGCATTCAAGTGCAAGGATGAACTTGAACTGACTTCTGTCCTGCCCTTGCATACGTGAAGGTACTGAAAGGCGAAACCTGGGTCGTTAGTGACAAATTGTGTGGAAATGTACAAAATTTAAGCGATTCAAAATTAATTATTTGTATTTCATTATATCCTTTTCTAACGGTTACATATATTGTCACAGTCCCAAAAATTTTTGGTGGAAAGGCATTATATTATATTAAAAATAAACCATTTTTGAAACTAATTCCAGATTATTAATTATATGTCAGGACCGGTTATATATATATCGCGATCATTATAAACTGATGATGATAATTTGACTCAATATTTGCGATAAGCAAAACCTGTCCTGAACTCGTTCAAACAGGCATTCAAGTTCATCCGTGCACTTGAACACCTGAAGATGCCTAAAGGTGAAACCCGGGTCATTAGCGACAAAGCTTGTGTGAATGTACATTATTTGAACGATTCAAAGTTATCATAATGGCGATTTAGAGTGGCTTACTCTTCTTGATGAGAATTAGACAATATTTATACTAATAGGGGGACCGAAAAGAAATCCATTTTTTAACATTATGAACATTTATTGATTTATTTTGATCTCCATCGTAATCAAGAACTGTTTGCTATCTTTCAGGCAACTTTTCAAGTATTTCCCATTTTGTAAAAACTTCCAGGTTTTGGTGTATTCGAATATTGGTGTACTTTGTGTCTTGACAACAAAGAATCGCAGATGCTCACTCGCACCCCTTTGATCATATCGTTCATTTTGGTAATTTCGCCCTTGGCAATAAAAAAAATTATGACCCAAAAAAATAAAGCCGAGGAATAGTACTATAGAATGGAACACTTGCAAAGATGCTGACTCTACCGTGTCCAGGTACAGACTGACCTCAAACAAGGCATCTTAAAAAATGTAATTCTTTTCGGTCCACCTATTATTTATTTATAGCATTGATTGACAAAAGAAGTATACCTGAGCCTTACTCTCCCATTCCATTCCAACAGCACAGATGAAGATCATTATCAGGAGAGCTATGCATCCAATGATTCTGACGTCATTGTTTCCTCCGTCGATAATCTTCAAATCGGATTCCTTCAATAGATCGTTGAGTGAATTGCAGAATCCTATTGTGTTCATACTAGCTGCCACAGAATTGGCAAACGCGAAGACTATGCCCACTGATGCTCCGAATTCAGGGCCGAGAGATCGGGATATTATATAGTATATCCCACCTGAAAACATAAAATAAAGTAAATCAATTGGGCTTGCACAAATCTTTCAGTATCAAAATAATAAAAAGCTGTAAACCAATGAAAATGTAATTTTTATTTTGTTAACTTTCAGTCAATTCTTGGTGGAAAGTATCTTTGTAGGGGTAGTAAACTATTTAAATCTTCTTATTCACTACTCTGAGTTAGTTAGGCGAGGGAGAAAATAGCTTACCTCCTTTTACCTCTCCATTTGTACTTATGGCGGACAAAGATAGTGTGGTTATGATGCACACAGCAGCTGATATTCCTATGAGCAATAGGGATTGGCCGATTCCGGATTGCGCAACCACCCATGACAGTCGAAGAAACAGCATCACTCCCCAAATGTTGAGAAGACATGGTATAAGAACTCCCTGCGGATAAATGTTATGTTTTTAATGCACAGATACCAATACAGGATTTGCATTACATAAAAAAGTTTACAGTATTTTCAATAAATTAAACGAAAAAACACTTGGAAATCTTAGCTTTTAGAATATAACCGATTTTTGGTTTGCACTAATTTATGCGATATGTACTCTTATTTAAAAAATGAGTATTTCCCCTTTGACAGTTCCAGAGATACTAATCAACCGATTGTATGTACAGCAGAGTTCATGTAAATGCATAGCCAGCAGTGGGCTGCCAATACGTTAACAAGGGGCTCGCTTTATATCAAAGCAATTATCGGTGTTCCATTGAGTCAGTGAGTTTTTTTACCACTCTGATGGAATATGCAATACTTAAATAAGCAATAGATTGTAACTAATTACATGTAATATATGTAACAATATGCAATTTACTGTAAACTTACCAATGTAAATGGCCAAAAATGTACTTCTGTGTATACTGAAGCTGTCCTAGATAATATATAAGTCAGAAATTGCAGTTATGTACTCATTTGATCTGAGAATATTTTTTTCTTAAATTAACAAGGGGCTTGCCGGCCATATTAAAATTTAACGAGGGGCTCGCGCGAGCCCCCTCCAGCCAACCCCTGTGCATAGCTACATACTAACTGCCCAGCTAACTCCACTTGGACAAATTTCCTTTGACATTTGTCTGTTAGTCTCTACAGAATAACACTTCAGGCAAATTCAAGAATGTACGTTCCACTTGTGTTCACACGCCTTTATTTTATTTTCCTCATCTGCATTTCGAGTTGCAGACCGTCTTTTTTTCTAAGAAACGGATAATTATTTAATACATAAGTTGTGACACCGATAATTGTCGAAAATAAAAACACGTTTTACAATCGAATTGTTTTGCAACTTGAAGGAAGCCATCAATTTTTATGATAGATTTGATAAAAGATGTTTTTGTTTTTATTTTATTGTATGCATTCAAAAAATCACCATCCCTTTTAGTTTAGGTTTAGGAACTACTTTCTCAGAATAATATCAATTGTGCAATTTATCCGGATATATTATAAAATATTTAAGAACATTTTTAAAAATTATATATAATGATCTATATATATATAAGTAACACACTTGAAATAATCATTTTAAAATCAGTTATTTCATTATGTTTTTCAATAATAAATAATCCAACTAATAAAAATCAAAAGAATATGTGACATTATTGTAGATAATAAAGTTTAGTTTATTAATAACCTCTTCGGACCCCGGGTATCACCTATGATACTCATGGTGTTTATGAGAAATCAGCTTGGCTGTTGAACTTTTTATAAAAATACCAAAAGGATCAAATAATATAAGAAACTGTTTTACTAATAAAATTAGCCCAGACGATATTCATGTTAATTTAGATGTCACTTTTGTTGGAGGAAGTTGGTACTTTTCGACAGTCAACATGCTTCAACATTTAAATACAGGTAAAACTATATTTTTCTCTACAACACACTGCATTAGTTAATCTATTGTTAAAATAATTCTTAATTATTTACCGTAATATTTACGTAACAGCTTGAAAAAAATTGTAAATCGATTTTTATTGTGTTATTCATATTATGAAGTATCATAGGTGATACTATGGGTTTATACATTATCATTTTTATGGTTTTTAGATCTTACTAAAGACGAAACTCTTCATAAGTTGGAGATAACTTTAGATCCTAATGACTCTGACATGGAATGTGGTTCAGGTTGGGAAACTGACGATGAAGATGAATATGCATCAGTACGGACACAACATTAGTCATGAACCTGCAGAAGACCAGTAAACTGATCCTGTTGTGGAGTGACGATAATGATCAACCACTAGATGAGTGTGCCCAGCCCAGTTGGCCGTTGGAAACATCCCAAAGATTTTATCCTCTACCATTACCTCAAGATATTCCTTCTTTTGACACTGTAGACAAGTGGTTCTCACGTGCGGCCACCAGAGGATTTTGCTGCGGCCACCAACAGTTTCATAGTAAATCAAATAAAAATTGTATTTTTACAAATTCATTTGTAAACCCCTGTTGAAATGGATATAAGATTGTTTTTATCAAAAAATATCTAAAAGGATGAAAGTGGAGCAGGATCCAGCAACGATGTAAACAGCAGTGGTGCGAATGCTTTGAAAATACTAGTTCCAGCGAAACGAAGTCGTACTTTTCGGGAAGAGAAGAGAAAGTTTCATAAAGAATGGGAAGAAATGTATTTGATTGTGCACAATGAAAATGTACAAGACAATATAGTTGCCGTGTGCGTAATTTGTAAAATTGAAATACATCAAATTAAATCATATGCTATGGAACGGCATTATAAAACCCATGAAGATGAAGTACCAAAAAAATGGTCCACCCCAAAATTGCGCCAAAAATTTAGTAGAAAAATTTAAAATTGAACTTTCTTCACAAAAAAAAGTATTGAGTACATTTCTATCACAAAATGATAGAGTTATACCTGGGATCTCTCAAAGTTAGTTATTTAATTGGAAAACATCGAAAACCATTCACAGAAGGTGAATTTATAAAATCTGTAGTTTTGGGAGTGGATCCTCAAAATAAACTTTTTCGTAATTTGCCACTAAGTAATGATACAATTCAACGAAGAATAAACGAAATAGGAAAGTTCATAGGACTTGAAATAAGCAGATCCCTCAATAAAAGCCCATTTTATAGTTTATGTTTGGACGAAAGTAATGATGTAACAAAAATTAACCAAATTTTTGTATTTGCAAGATATTTTTTTAGCTCACTGAGGAATTTGAAATCCCCGATTTGCCAATTTCGGGTAAATTTCGAGAATTTCCTCAAAATTTCTCAATCCCGGCATTTCGGGATCAGAAAATTGAACGGGATCCCGGGATTGGATGCCCTAGTGAGAACCACTGCTGTAGACTAATTAAAAATGTAGTGAATTAAAAATACCTTCAGAATATTTCTAAAAATATGTTGATGAAGCATATTTTGGAATTTTCCGGTGCTGCTGGATAGCTGGAATATCACAGTCAACTTTGAAGATTTTTTTTCCAAAAGACATATTCGACTACTATGACTTTAAATGGCAAATTTCGAATTCCTTTATAACTGGATATAATGATGAGGATCGGGTAGTTGATGATGGAAATATTGATGATAATGGCTTCGTCCAAAAAGAAGTTGTGTAAATCAAATATCTCTTGTGGATTTTGTGAAAAAAGAAGCATTTATACATATCAGCGATAAAAAATAAAGAACAGAAAAATCGATCGAATGCATACTTCCTGGTTGTTCTTTTCTGACCTTTGTAATATTGCCCACAATGTTTACCTGTTATGTCATATCATATTTCATTTAAAAGATATACATATAACAAACAGATATGTGTAATGTGTATTATGATCAATACATTTGATTACAACATTTGTTTTATTCTAATTGATCTAATGGGAATCCATCTGTATTGTGGAAACTTGATTGGAAGAGTTATAGTTGTCCATGAATTCGACTCCTTGTTATATTGACACGTAAATTAGATAATTCAATAGTATTTACGTAATATTCTAATAATGTTAACACATATATACATGATGATATAGGCATGGGTGTCTGTGATGTCTAAAAATTCCCTCCCACTCTTAAGATCCTACAATAACTGGGCGTAGCGAGAGCGACTAGTTAACCACTAGTCCTGTGCTAGGCTTATCCTTATATCCCTATTCTTTGGAAATGAGAGGTTAAGCGACTGAGTAACAAACAGTTCTCGTAGAAAAACTTCTGTTGAGATACCTCCATTTAGAGAACATGCTCCACATTGGGAGTGGACATGGTTAAAAAATACAAAATTTAAAAAAAAATACTCTTCATATGAATAGTTAAATAAAAACTCATTGTATTCAAGACAGAAAGAATTTTTTTCAATAAAACCAGGTTAACCATCCAACGGGTTTTGGTTTTTTTAAAACAGACAATAAACCGGTTTCGGATTAAGTCGGGTTGGATGCCCTAATCCTAATCCCACCTGGCTAAAGCATTCCTTATTATTCTACTCCACTATTTTTTTTCTGTAAAAAATTAACAGGGAGCCAGTGGTGTTTTTAAGCAGTGACTTCTTATTATTTTTCAATAAACAATAAGAACCAAAATGCACGTTTTTTTTTCAAATATAGTCAGCAGTAACAATATGTAAACGATAAATATAATCATTCATTTTTTTGTCACTTAACAATTCTTCATTTGACAGTTACTATTTCAACATTTAATTAGGTATAAGAGTTTAATGAAAGCTGAAAATAAAATAAAATGCGATTGTTAATGTTAATATATTTCATTTTGTTAATGCTTAATACAATTTCCAAAAATAAATATGTTGTTTTGATTGAGATGAATCAATTTATTGTGAGAAAATAAAATGTCGCTTTTTACGCTCGCCATTGACTCCCTGTTCATGATACATATACCTTAAAGTTTACAGTAAACTGTTGGAAAGTTTAATGATAAATGCCTTAATCAACCGGGAAGTTTTTAAATGTCTATTCAACTCGACTTTATCAATTACACGAATGCTTGCAAATAAGTCACTTGAATTAATAAAATAAATAAATAGATGTCACTGTAGACCGTTTCACGTGTGCCGTGTGTCGTGGGTTGAACGACGAACACGTAAGTAAAAGTGTGGCCCTGGCAAAGGTTGCATTACCTGGATTAATTAAAATTAATTTTGAAAAAACTGGTTTTCGAATTTCAATATTGTCAATTCAATTAAAATAGAGAGAAAAAGTTATTTTTTTATATGTTGCTTATTTATATACATAATAATACAAAACAAGAAATTATTTGGTGTTACTCCTCCTAAATATGATTTAAGAAAACACAAAGCGTCCACTGACCGTTTTGTGACAAAAGTTCCTGATATCGAAAATAACCTTTCGCTGGGTAATGAAGTGGGGCATATGGTCTTTAAGCCATCAAATAAAAGATCCAAATTTTCTGTCCTTTTGTTCATAGATTCGTTTATGTGAAAATTCGGCACAACAGGTTACGAAGATGAAAAACCGGTTTTCGAATGTCACAAATTTAGCAAAAAAAACCGTTTTTTGAAAACCGACAAGGCCTACGTCGTCAGGTTTCATTTTTTTATATACCGGTCTGGATATCTCTACGTCAGGGGGAATTGAACAGTGATTGCAAAAGACACTATTTATAATTAGAAAAGTTACGAAGTTTATTAATGGAATTGTTATATTCTGTGTGACAGTCAAATTATTTAGAAAAATATCATTTCCTGCCAAAAAAAAGTTTGGTGGTTCGCAAATATAGCAGTCGATATAAGTTACATTACAAATTTCAATAAATGAAATTCACTTTTAAAACCACTATTATTAAAAAATACTCAGAAACAATAATATCGCTGCTATTTAAATTAATAATTATTTATTGCAGGTGTGAGGTACATTTTAATATTCAACATCAATTCACTTTAAAACCAGTGCTTTTTTTTGGTCATGTCATGAGTCATAACAGACAGTGGCGGTGGCATGAGAGGCCGTTTTTCCGGATAACATAAAAACGTCGGAGAATTTCTGAACAAAAATTATATCGTTTTTATCAGGGGTTCCCAGACGTTTTCGGTTTCCGACGCCCTTAAAATATCAGATTTTCCTTGCGGCGCCCCAAGTCAAAACATTGGTTATCTCATGGCAAACCTTATATTACTAATAGTTTTTCCCAGGAATTGAATTTACCGATTCGCCCAAAATGTCAGAGTGACTCCCCCTGGGGCGCCGCGGCGCACAGTTTGGGTAACTCTGATTTAAATAGTATTTAAACTAATTTTTGAGGTCACAAGCGCGCACCTCATTCACTTATCGCTTCGCAATCCGCCACTAATGACGAAGATACAATAAGTATATTTTGTTTATTTTAAAAACAATGGACAGGAATTCAAATGTCTCTTCCCTGGTGCCGTTTGTGCAAAGTTCACTTATTAGTTGGTAAGATTAAGCCTTAAACATTCATGACTGCGGATTTCGGGCATTGCAAGCTGATTGCTGAAGCTAATTTCGAATACATATAATTTAAGATTTCGACTGAAGGTGCTTGGTGAAATTTCAATATTAAATTTGAATCGTTCAAATTATGTACATTCACAGAGATTTTGTCACTTACGACCCGGGTTTCGCCTTTCGGCATCTTCAGGCGTTCATTAGTGCACTTGAACGCCTGAAGATGCCGAAAGGCGAAACCCGGAAATCAAATTATAAAATAATATTACATACAAGACTCAACGGGTGCAGTGACAGTGCTGAGAACAGCATAAATGTGCCACTCTTAGCACATTTATGCCAGGTTATGCCAGGTTATGCCATTTTATGCCATTATTTATGCCATTTATTTTGGTCTCTACGACTATTTTAACTTCAAGTAAATATTAGATAACGCATGTATAGATAGAGGCATGTAATATTACCTGAATCCATCCCAATTTGATTCCAACGTGTTGAGGAGTATCAGGCTGCTTAGCATCGGCGTCTACGTTCTCGTCCTGAAAACATATTTTATTATGAATTGAAATTCATTTTATTCATAAAACACGATGAAACGCTAGAAATAAAATGAGCCCTCGAGGGGTGAAAAGTAAAATAAATATATTGAAGTTTCAAGTACAATCACGTCTGTACATGGTGTTTTGATGGACTGCATATTTTTATTTTAAGGATATAACACTATTTATTGCTCACTTCGCTTTTAAGGTACTTTAAGACTTGTAGAATATTATAAAGCATCCAACTGATTTTTTTACTAAAATACCACTAGGCTCATTTCAGGGGCTCATTAATATAGAACTAAAAGTATTTAGTCGAATATATTGAGCGACCCCTTTATAAGTTGATTTTACATGCGATTTGTATTTGAAGGCATGGGTGCAGTGACGTTCCTAGGCTATGTGCCGCCCCTAGGAAGAGTTTAAAATAGCGCTCTTATTATTCAATTTTTATTTTTGAAATTACCCTATCTGTCGTCCATAGTACTGAGATCGGTAAATGTCACATTTAAAAAAGATGTTTGCGATAAATTGAACTATGTACTGTTTACCCATCGGTCATAATATTATTACCGTTGAAAATGTTTTTTGTCGGCATTTTTTTTATCAAAGGCTTTTTATTCTAAACTATGTTCGTGTGTCAAAAATATTCAGTTATTTAAAAAAAAACAGTGATCATTTGCCGCTCTCTCAGACTTGCCGCCCCTAGGCAACTGCCTACTCGCCTATGCCCTCGGAACGTCACTGCATGGGTGTCTATATTTCATCCGATCCATTTGATTCTAAAAAACAGGGCTTAGGAAGAGAGCGATTAGCTACTGGCCAACTACTGGCTTTCTTGGCCCTATACTTGTATTCTTATCCCATCCTAAAAAGAGAAGTTGAATTTTGAGAGGTAGAACAACTTATATTGAGATACTCCACTCAGGTCCGCACCTGGTTAGCGTGCGGCGCATTCGGACGGCCGATTTTAGGGGTAGCCAAAGAAAAATGAAAAGAGTTTTTTTAAAACTTAGTGCAATTAATTACTCGACGCAAATTAAAAAAAAAATACGTTGGCTACAAATGGTTGGTTAACATATTTTTTGCGGAGAAGGGTCGGATGTAAATTTTTCCTGTCAAGGCCGTCGCAACTAAGGTATCCGATCCCGGAGTCTTTTTGTGATCCCGGGATTCCGGGATTGGGCACTCGGCATGAAATCGTGTATAAATTGAGAAAACTCTCGGTGTCATGAAATTTTTAAACTATTTCATTATTTCATTTCCAATTTCAAAAACCAAGGAATTTGCCGATTTGCCTAAAATACCAGCGTGACTCGTTTTTTTAGCTCTTCCAAGAATTTCAAATTCTCAAAGCCCAGGAATCTACCGATCACAAAATTGGACGGGAACCCGGGATTTGAAAGCCTAGTCGCAACGCAATAGAACGATGTGAAAAGTATATTGAAATGATTTCGGTCTCCTTGACCTAGAACTACCGCTATATATTTCTTAAAACGGCGAATACATTGGTTAGTGAAAGAGGACGTTCCATACTGAACGCCAGATCAGGTTGAACTCATTCATTTTTTTTATTGACCATTACTAGTGCTTTACTCATAATAATGCCTGCCATTCAGTTTACCACCCTCGCATTCCCCGGTCAGACAGGCGAATTCATAGTTGTGAGTGTTGTGACTGTTATCTGAATATGGTTTAATTATTTTTGCTGTAGATTAATTGGATATTAACTTTCAATTGTGCATTTAGATTTTTCACACTCCTCTTTTCTATTATTTTAATTTTCTTATTAAAGTTTTTAAAAATACTAGTTTGGTGTCTTAGTTTTAAAAAATAATGAAGTGAACAAATACGAAAGACTTTTTTGAGAATCTTAATATTTTTATTTTCTGGTATATTTTTTAATTTAAGATTTCGACTGAAGGTGCTTGGTGGAATTTCAATATTAAATTTGAATCGTTCAAACTATGCGTAGTTTAAACATAGCATATTCTGTAAGCATATTCATACATAAGTGAGTAATTCAACCATCGCAAAAAAAAAGTTTTTTATTATTTGAGAAACGGTATATAAAAAGTAATTTATATTTAATGTGTCTCTGTAATAGAAAATAGCCTACTGATGTATTTTTTTCCATGTACGCTCCCAATGTGGAGTATATGACCTCCTAATGAAGGTATCTCAACAGATTTTTTTTAGTATAACTGTTTGTTTCTCAGTTGTTCAGCGTCTTTTCTTTTAGAAGACAGTAATGATAGAAAGAATATGGCTAAGACAGGACTAGTGGTAAAGCTAATCGCTTTCGTTACGAACCATTATTTTAGGATTGGAAGGGTGCGAGGGAATTTTTAGATATCACAAACATCCATGCCTTCGAACAGAAGAATGTCCGGACTGGGATTCAAACCCGTGACGTGAATAATAATCGTTTAAGTTGCGTTCATTTTATTTTATTGCCATTCAAAGAACACCATTGTGAGCTATACTTTAAATTATAACGTGCGTTAAAATGGATAATTCCTTATTACATATACTATAACTAACAAGGAAGTCACAGTTCTTGTAAGAATATAATATGTGTGATTCTAACATAATTATACTACGAAGATTAATAATAACTTCCCGAATGTCCAACTGTAAACATCTAAGAGTGATTTCAAAATAAAGTCATGCATTATATAAAAGTTCACAGAAACGTTTCAATGTTATTTGTGTTATAACATTTTTTGTAAGCATTTCATTTTTTTTAAATCTAATGCATTCAAGTGTATATATACTTGCAGATATAATAATACATAATTATAATGTTACACAGACCAATTAATAAACGTGACATTTCTAAATAATCTTTTTCGAGTACAAGAGTATCTGAATTCTGAAAGTATTATCGTTTCGTTTGAAATTAATTTTAGCGACGTCCTTCACGAAAGTGGACTCGTGCTCAAGAAGGGTACATACCCTAAAACGAGTAGTTGTGACTAAATCAGTAAATTTCAGATAAGCCATAGCGAAAGCTACGATTGCCATGTTTTATAACGAAGAGCAACTCTTTGAAAAACGATTTAATGGTAGTTATATTGCGTCAGATCACCAAGAAACTCCAGCCCGTGTAAAACGAGATCAAAAAATATAACAAATTTGAATCGTTCAAACTATGTACATTCTCACAGATTTTGTCACTAACGACCCGGGTTTCGCCTTTCGGCATCTTCAGGCATTCAAGTGCACGGATGAACTCGAACTGACGTTTAGTAAATGAAAGTTTCGTGTTCATATAAGAAAAAAACACAAATTTTGACTAACAACACGAAACTTTAGCACTAATTTACTATAGAGTTCAGCCAATCTTGCTGTACTAGCAATATTGATATAATTTAAGATTTCGACTGAAGGTGCTTGGTGGAATTTCAATATTAAATTTGAATCGTTCAAACTACATGGTAACTGATTTGTTTCATATGTGTTATCTCATTACGAGCGGTGCCAATCCAGCGTGCATACTCTTATTTTCGACGGTCTGAAATACTCCAAATGTTATTGTGTTGTGTATTTCACACCGTTCAAAATAAATGGATGCACGCGGGAATAGCGCTGCAAGAACATAACATCGTAAATTCACCAACCATTGCGACGAATATGACGAAAAATCTGTCGGCATACAATGTATAAATTAATGCATTAGAAATCATAACCGTGGTATGGATTGGGTGATAATATAAGGAAGTTAACATTTTATACTAATATTTATTCAAATTTATTCAAAAACGAAATTGAAGTCGGTCGATTTTTATCGACTCTAACTCCGCCTAAATAATATTAATCTCGACTCCGACTCTGCATCCTCGATGGAAATCTTTATTTAAAAGTTTATTTCCAATTAAATGGAACTAAAATACACTTCTCAATAATCAACGATTGACTCTGGCCAAACTGAAGTAAGTTACGATAAACAAATATATTCAATTGCCTCTTTTTCTAAATTAAAAAAATATTGGAAAGGAAAACAATTACTTGAGAGATTAGATTATTATTTGATTAGTAAAGAATCTAGTTTAAAGAAATTACATGTTTTCATTTTTAAGTTTACTTGAGATCTTGAAACTAGCCGATTTAAATTTATGCAGAATTTCCAGAATCGTTAGCGTGTTGCGTATAATGGCTTCAGTAATGCTATGTTTGAGATGGACAGCAGCATACGGCCTGTAAATAATATCGTTTAAATGGAGAGCGCGTGACAGGTGACCGGTCACTTCCGACATTAACCGCTTCAGACTGCATGCCGCCTGTAATCATTAGCTTTAAAACTAAGGCTATATTCAGATCTAGTTTGCATAAAACTTAAATCAAAGAAGATATTCGGCCTGCTTGTCAGCTATATTTTATGTATGTCTATGAGGGGAATATAAGAGCTTTCTGTTACAAATACTTGTCGCTGAAATGAATGCGAGTCGGTTATAGAAAGGGATCGTCAGGCTCGAATTAATATTTTCGCAAACATTAAGATGTATTAAACCTGAAAATAGTAAACGTTATGTAGTCGCAATCAAATGTAGGTACATATAAAACCCTGTTGTTAAAAATAGTGATGGAAGAGAACTGTCAGTTTTATCTTCATTTTTTAATTCAAACAATTTCAACATTGAAAGAATAATATATTTTCATTTATTTGTAAACAGATAACGCGTTGACAGAAATATTTATTTCAATGTTTACGATAATATTAATACAAACACAATATTCCTTTGTATGTACTTCATTCCACTTTATTTAATAGGTCAGGACCGGCATTTTCAACTGTCAGTTGCTCGCAATGAGTGAAACCGGTCCTGACCTATTAAATAAAGTGGAATGAAGTACATACAAAGGAATATTGTGTTTGTATTAATATAATGCCTTTCCACCAAGTATTGACAGTGAACACCCTAAAAGTGGTTTACGATAATAATTTATGAAATTTGATAATATATATAATATGATTTGCATATGGTGTCCACGACTGATAACTGTCTTCTCTGAGGATCGCTCACCTGTGTAACGATTTAATTTGATGTATCATGTTACATATTATAATTATTATGTGACAACAAAATGCTCTAGTCTAGTATGGTACAATTTGTATAAAATTATGATAGAGAGAAACTTGATCAGTAAATAATTCGAAATGGCTGGATTTAAAAGTTGTCAATTTGTAGCAACGACCTTTTAGGTCGGAGGTGTCCAGGGATGGGGTGGAGGGAGCTCGCGCGATCCCCTTATTACATTTTGGACCGTCCGGCGAGCCCCTTGTTAAGTTGAGTAAATCATTCATCTCAGATAATTATTTCTGTAGAGCAGTGGTTCCCAAACTTATTATGCTCATAGACCCCTTTGAATGCAAAAACCGGACCATGGACCCTCAAGTGAAATAATAAATTTAGTTTTTAATGCCTTGAAGGAGGATTTTTTTATTCATTTCCGTTTCCAATGTGGAGCATATGGTCCGTAATTGGGGTATGTCAACATAAGTTTTTCCTCTAGAACTGTTTCTCACTCAGTTGCTCAACCCCTTTTTGTCAAAGAGAGTTAGGATATAAGAATAGTGCTAGGACATGACTGGTGGTTAACAAATATTAGCTCTTATGGCAACCCTTTGACCTCAAGCTTATTTGATCATTTTTTTGCAAATATATATATTTTTATTTTTGCCGTGGTTTGATATTACCAAAAAAGGAATTGATTGACTGTATATTGAATATCTGGTGAAGAGAATAAGTATAGACATGGCTTACCAAGCTATGTTATGCGGAACATCGGTACTATCAGGCAGACTTGTGTGAAAGGCCGGCTCGTAGCGTGTGCGCACGGGCGACGCACTTAGATTTTAGCACTATCAACTCATTTAGTTCTAGTCTTAAGAGGCGCCTAATGCATTTATGAAAAATCAGACGGCCATATAATTCATAGTGTGAGCGAAAATTCACAAAAAGTTTATAAAACTTAGATTTAATATTTATAGGAAATAAACAGATAAAATTCAGTAAATCTATGCTGTGTTAACCACTATTCCTATTCTCGCTCTTTCCTTATATCCCTACTCTCTTTGAAAATATACAATTGTTGAACAAGTGATAAGGTATTACATTAACCAAATAAGTCTACCCTACATACTCCTAAAAAGCCAACCATGTGATAGACTAACAACAAGTCCTCGTTGTTTTGTGAAAACCTTTTTTGTGTAGAGCAAGTGTTACGATATCTTGCATATTCATAAAAACCAACCATGTGATTGACTGACATGTAATCCTCATAAAACCATTTTAAGCGATTGTACTCAACAACCTCTCATTTATAGTATATTTTAGAATAGCCTCAGAGGCATAGACTAACAACAAGTTCTCGTTACTCTGTAATAATTGTATTTGTGAAATAAGTTAGTAGTATTAGTACCAGTCCATAGTGGAGCATCCTGCGACTTTTAGTATCGTCCCGTCTTTAGTAAGGCCCTTAGAGGGAAACACTTTCTACGAGTCTTCGTTGCTCCGTCGAAATCTACTTATGAGGTTGAACAAGTGATAAGGTATTATACATTAACCAAAGCGTATCCTGCATACTCTTAAAAAGCCAACCTTGTGATAAACTGCTGGACCAACAAGTAGTTCTTTTATTAGATGAAAATAAATTTAATCACTAAGAATAATTCGTCATTAGTTCGTCACACAGTTAAGTCACAGAAAAGCAGTTTGTGAAGGGAAAAGTAACAGCAAGCATATATCGCATCGTTGCTCCCTCAATATCATAAATTTTACCTTTTTTTCATTCACCAGAAATTCACCAGAAGAAAACACACCATCCTATTAGCAGTGCGGATGAACATTGATCGAACTTCGTTGGTGAGGGGGGGTTTATACTAAAATTTATAAACACTGCGCATGCGCGAAAAGAAATTGTTATCTCCTTGGTTACGTTCTTCATTATAGAGAGAACGATATGGACCATTAAAATTGCGAAACCCATTAATGAGGTATAACGTTTGTGAATAAAAGCAGCAATATTCTAATATTTTTATTTTTAATTCAAAAATTGTCTTTTGCTTTTGTAAAATCTCAACTAATTATTTAGAATCTGCAAAATATTAAAGAACTGATTTTGCATTGTCAAATAAAAAGCAAAAAAAAAACATGCCAGCATCCCTCAGTTCCGCCGAGTACATCCTTTGGATAGTACCCGACGGACGTCCAGGACGCCGGAATCCCACCGGTCGAAAGAAGAGGCAGGCAGGATTGAGGCTTTCCGGAGGCATCCGCAGCACGTGACCCAGCCAGTTCCAACGTCTCTCCATAACCACTGACGTGACGGGACGCTGTCTTGCACGCTCCCTTATCACTGAATTCCTCACAAAATCAAACCACCTCATCCCCATTATCCGACGCAAGCATCTGTTCTCGAAGCTCAGTATACGGTTTTTCTGAGTCTTCGTCATGTGCCATGATTCGCAACCGCTCGAGCTCGTTTTTTGTACTACCGTCTTCGGGGATATGTACGCCGAGGTATCTGAAGCTGTCAACCCTCTTTCAAAAATCTTTTACCAGAACGTAAAATAATACTATGAAAAATCACACCTGAAAAAAATAAACGTCTACCATCTTAGGGGTATTTTTACGAAATATTTTAGTATAATATTGATTTTTTTTTGTTAAATATTGCATCAATGTGTATGCTACCATCTCTCGTTAACATTTAAAATCAAACTCGATCCTAACCAATTGATTTTTTAATAGAATAGAATGTATGACATAGGACGCGTATATGCGTCCACGGCCAGCAACCGTTTGATTTCAAAGACTGACGCGTTCACGGTCGTTAAGCTTAAAAATTAAAACATCAGTGGGCCACAAAAAAACAAGCAGGTCGCATGTCACGGGATTTGCATCATTCCTGATGTAAAGGTATTATGGCCGAAATTAAGCGAGCCCCTTGTTAGAATATTTGCAGCCCATCGCTGGAGGTGTCTACTGCCTAGAAAGTTACCGAATCTTTGATTTAAGCGTTTCAACTGGTTAGAGTTATGGAATAATAAAAATCTTTTAAGTATTATTTAAATGATTGATTATTTATGCTGATAAACTAAGTGTAAAGGTTAGGTAAGTGATACAACAATTTTTAAAAAGTATGAAAAAAAGCAAAGGCTCGACATGTTTATGACAATGACAGGCAGGATTTTATCCAAAAATAGATCAACACACTGTTATAATAAAACATTTCACACATATGAGTAATCAACTAAACTTCTTAACAATTTGCAATGAGTTAAATGATTCCATGAGAATAAAACCAGATTATACGAGTGCGATAGTCAGTGTGAACAAACTCTTATTGGGGATTATTAGAAACTTGAAGTAAATTTCCTGTCATTAATTAAATTGATCGATACGCATCATACATACTCAAATTATTACCGTAACTAATAATGCGTTGTCAACAAGAAAGTAGGAAATTAATTAAGTGGAGGCCAATTCAAATTATTGTCAGTATTTTAAACCTGAACTGAATAAGAATGCTAAAATTGTCATTACTCATAATTTATAGAGCATAATAATAATACTATAAATTTAACTATCTCGTTAACCAAACATTTATATTTATTTTAAGAAAAACACAATATTCTTTTGTACTTATTTCCACTTTTATTTACCAAGATCAGGACCGGTTCCGCTCACACAGGATTTCTCAGATCAATACCAGATAAGATATGAGTTAGATAATAGTTTTAAATAGTGTTTTTTTTTTAAAAAAAAGGTGCCGGAACGCACTTTTTTCGAGCATTTTCTAAGAAGGTATATTATTTATTATATATTCGAATATCATTTTGATATAATTAAAGGCGGCTTTTCATATTATGCATAGAAAATAAAACAAAATATACATATTTTTATTTTAGAAATTTCAAATGAAAATTAAACAAAGAACATTACATACTTTATGACTCAGGGTTTCCCAAACTATGTTACTAACTATAAAACTATAAAAAATTAGAATGGTTTTATACGCTGCAGCACAGTTTTAAAAAAATCTTAAAAATTCAACTAAGTGTTCCGTTATATTTTCCGGACTTGTGAAGTGTTCCATTCCAGAAAATGTTTGGGAAACCCTGCATTATGTAACATAACATTAAAAAAATATGTAATTTATTAAAAACGCTATCAAAAATTACTTTCCAATTACAATGATTTCCACAGTTTTTCCCAGGGTTTGAAATAAGGGAACAGAACAGAACAAAAAATATAATGTACAACAAGCCCTTTCAAAGAAAGTACATACCTGATAATCTTTTGCAGGAAATTAATTTATGGGTCCTATGATACTCTATATATTCAAAATGGATTAACAGTCAATGGCTTCCAAGAAAAGAAACGAAAGTTTTAAAATAGAAAAAAAAAAATTACGAACATTTATTAAAATTTCGAGAAAAAAAGGTGCCGGAACGCCGTTCCGCCGCGTTACAGGGTAAAAAAGCCCTGGTTTTAAAAAAATAATTTTAGTATTCATACTAGAAAATGGAGAGCGTATAATAACTAAGATTATTATGGATTCGGCGGTAACTTTGTGGAAATTATAAAATTAAATTTTATAACTTTGTTATTCCACTGATTGTGTTACAAATTAAATGAAAAGGAGAAATATAAGATGTCTCAATTGAGTAAAAATTAATGACAGATGAAGAAAAGTTTTATTTCCTGTACTATCGGACAATGTGATTTTTTGGCGAGATCCTTCAACTGACTCGTTCACTCCGTAGTCTAGATTTACAATATAATATTATACCTACATTAAAAATATGCTGTAGGCTTTTTATCACATTTTTGATTTTTTAGATGTATATTGACAGTGGTGTGGTGGGGTGGGGGAGCGTGCTTCTTTACACAGTAAATAGACTATTTGCTTCTTTTTTTTAAAAAAAATATATAGAGCTTTATCTTAAAAGCTCTTACAAACTGTATACACCACAAAGGGCGACTTTTTTTTTGCTCTTGGCAGATTTGAACATTATACTGTTTTGAATTAATTGTGTTCATATTTTCAATAGTGTTCAAATCAATATCGATATGAGTTTCCATAAAATCAAAGCCATAAATATAAAACATCTAAGAAGCGTTGATAAGACGTGTTCTCTTTTATTATTCTGACCTAAAAATACACGAAAATATAAATTAAATGCGATGACGTACATTGCTTTTGTTTTCGGCGTGGTTATTAAGTACATATTTGTTAGAAATGACCATTCAACAATTATTATACTTGTTCTTGAAAAAACATAGTTGCTTTTATTCTATTAGCGTTTATTTAAAGCAATCGAATTTTCAGGGATTATTAATGCCAGAGCTGATGAAAAGTGCTCATTTGAAAATTAATTTGATTTTCTAACAAAATCACAAGCCTGCCCTTTCCAAGTGAACGATATCATTTAAAAAGACTTTTTACTTGAAAAATTGTAAGAAATGCTTCAATACACTAAAATCCAGCGATTCTTTAATAATTGCTTATTGATACTTTTTAAAAATGTAACCACCTTATTTTACCATGCCCGGTTCCAATATGGAGCGACTAGGGATCCCAATCTCATATATACTTGATTATTATATATTCGAATACTGAGCAGTGGCGGATTACTCCATAAGCGAAAGAGGCCTCCGCTTGGGGTTTCCGAACTTTAGGGGCCTCAAAAATACCTTTTCGTTTCCAAATATCTTTTAGATTTCAATTTTTATTTATTTTACATGTACAACATTTAATTAAGAATATTTATTGCAAGAAGAGAGGCCCTACCATTTCTTCCTAATTTCAGTAGTGCTTTTTAAACACCGCAAGTCAACTAAAAAATATTAAGTCACACAAACATAACGAAAAATACCTTTTCCAGGTGACTCATAAATTATTAATTGATTCATACAAAATCATAATTGGCAATGCAGTTTTTATAAGTGAGAAACCAACTTGAAATCTAATATGCGCCATAAGCCAGCAAATCTTTCATAAGGCGTGGCCCAAAAAAAAAAATTGTATTTATTTAATTATGCGTAGAGCAGTGTAATTTTACGACAGTTTACATTTACTGTTTAGAAATATTACTGTGGCCGCATTATAAACCAGCCAATGATTCGCGAGTCCCAAGGATTTTATATGAGTATATAATTCGTCGGGTCATATGGCGCAGCGGTTAGCCTTGTGGGCTTCCGTACCAGACCTCACAGGTTCAAGTACGAACAGTATTTTTTTGATCGATTTATCGACTCCTGTTCGAAGGCATGGGTGCTTGTGATGTCCCTCCCATCATTTCCGATACTTTAAAAACTAGGCGTAGCGAGAGCGATAAGTTAACTAATAGTCCTGTCCTAGCATTATCTTTCTATCCCTATTCAGACAGAACAGAAATTCATAAATCGATTGAAAAATCGATTTATAAAACTGTCCGTACTGGGACCCGAACCCGTGACCTCCGTAGCCGAAGCCAACGACGTTGACCACTCGACCACACAGGCGGCATATTTTATTTATAAACCTAATAATGCATTTTTTTCTTGATCAAATAAAAATTATATGATGATAAAATTAGTTATTAGTTAAAAAAAAACGTCTAAATCTCATTATTATTCTAACTATAATTTAAAATTTGAAAAATCTTTTCCGTAAATTATTTATTGTTAAAAATTAAAATTACAGTACATGACATAACAGCTGACGCCAATTCGCCATGCACTTGAAAAATATAATAAGACAAAATATGAAACAAAAATACACAGTACATCAAATTCAACATAAAAAATCAAGAAATACAAAAGAAAAATTTATCAAACAGTTCACAAATACCATCACCAAAAATGTCCACTTCTCTAGGCAATGCGTTGATTAGTCGAACGGCCCTTGGAACTGGTGACTCATACCTCCTAAGCGAGGTATAAGTTTTTAGAAATAAAAGTTTTTGCTCATTGTTTCGCCGACGTAAGAATAAATTGGGAGCATGTAAATTAATAGTCATGAGAATTTCAGGATTATTAACTCGGCCCCGAAGAAGAAAAGAAAAATGCTTTAAGCTTGAAAACGATCTTCGAGCTTCAAGTGAGTGAAATGATAACATTCCTAAAAGAAATTTGGTGGGGTAGTATTTCTTTAAGGAATTATCAAAGGGGAAGAATTTAAATTTTTTGAAATAATAATATCTTAGAAATTTCTTATGGATTCTCTCCAATTTCAGCTTGTATGAACTTTCATATGGGCTCCAAATGATGGATCCATATTCAAGCTTACTTAAGACCAAAGAAACATAAAGCGTCCGAAACACAGTTGGGTTTTCAAATGGTTTGCTTTGTCTAACAATAAACCCAAGAAGTTTGCTTGCACGCAGTGCAATAGAAGTTATATGTGAATGAAAGGTGAAAGAAGAGTCAAATCTTATACTAAGATCAACAACTTCAGACAAACGCTTTAAAGCATCATTAGATATCACATAGTTATATGTGATGGGTAATCTTGAGCGAGAGAAGGAAATACAAAAACATTTTGAAATGTTGAAGTCGAGTTTGTTTTTTATAGACCAATTTAAAATATTATTCATATTTCGTTGCAGAATAGTACAGTCAGACTCATTACTGATACGTAAAAACAGTTTTAAATCATCAGCAAAGAGCAGATACTTTATTCCACGTATACATTCTATAATATCGTTAATAAAAATAAGAAATAAAATTGGGCCAAGATTAGATCCCTGAGGAACGCCGGAATATGTTGGAAAGACGTTTGATATGCACCCAGCGTAATCAACATATTGGCGTCGATTTGACAAATAGGAAACAAAAAAACTTATCATCCTGTTTGACCATCCTACAGCACTCAATTTATCCAAGAGAATATCATGGTCTACACGGTCAAATGCTTTAGAAATATCCGTATAAATAGCATCAACCTGACAGTTAGAATCCAAAGATTGCGAAATATAATCAGTATACACAATTAGATTGGTCGTAGTTGAACGTGCTGATCTAAAACCATGTTGAGAATCAGTTAATTGACAATCAACATGCATATAAATATACCTATGGATAATAGATTCAAAAAGTTTAGCCGGTGGTGATAAAATTGCTACTGGACGAAAATTTGTGATTTCAGAAAGAGAGCCTTTTTTGTGGACTGGTCTTATGCGAGTCAAGCTCCAGCATTTTGGAAAAGTGAAGGTACTTAAACTTAAATTGAAAAGATACAATAGAGGTGTACTTAAAATAGATTTGCAGCCTTTGAGCAACCATGGGGGAATACCATCAGGACCCACTGAAGCTTTTGGGTAAAGACTAGAGAAGGCATACCGCATATCGGACCCATTAAGATTATTGATATCAAGAGCAGGTTAAGAAGAATGTACTGACTCCGATTGGAAAGGGATGTATTTTGGTGGAATTTTAGAGTAAACTGATTTAAAATACATAGAAAAACCCTCAGCAATAGCCAGGTGACCATTCAATACACTACCATCGAGAGACATGGATGAAAGCTGAGCAGAAGAGTCACGTATTTGGCGGACATAGTTCCAGAAAGTTTTGGGTTCTGAATCTATGTTCATACCGATGTTGTTTATATAAATCTTGTAATCGCTTTTAATGAGAACGTGAACTCTTCTGCGCAGCTCAGAAAAAATATTATAATCATTCGGACATTTATAGAATTTCCATTTTTTATGGCACTTATTTTTTTTGATAATACATTGAATTACATTCTTTGAAAACCATTTCGGAAAGTCCCGTTTTGAGCCCGAGTTAACATTTTTATCAAAAAAAATTTGCAAGACATCATTAATTTTATAATAAAATACACTGACAGCCTTGTCAATATCGCTGATCAAGTACATATCGTCCCACTCAATGCCGTGCATTGTGTTGAACATGTGCAATAAGTCACCACGGCGAAAATTCCATGAAGCTCTTTTTCTAGTGCTATCAGAAAAATCTTCAATCACATCACTTTGATCGCGGTGATAACCGGTTAATTTCTTTTTAAAAATAGGAAACTCAATTACTAAAGCCGGATGATAAGTGTCCTCAGGGACAAGAGGATCATCACTTGCATACACAGAGATACAACAATCTACATCAGCCAGTACCAAGTCTAAAATTCGTGACTTTGCATTCCTAATCTGTGAGAACTGTTTAAGATTCACACAGCTCAAAAAGTGAGCAAACTCCAATTCTACCCTGGGCGCTGACGAATACAAATAGAAATCACCAATGATAGCAATAGAGTTTCGTACAGGTAAATTTTGAAGGAAGTTAAAAATCTGTTCATATGTTTCTATAGAGCATTTAGGCGGAAAATAAATGCAACAAATTGTGTGATGTGATACACCACACATCACATCAACAACAACGGCATCAACGTTAATGCACGGATTGCACTCAATCCTAGCAACACTATCAACGCTGTCAGTGCGTATGGCAATTAAAACACCACCACCTCTTTGGCCATATCTCCGATCTTGACGAAAAACAATATATTTACTACCAAAGAGCTCAGCATCATAGACAGAATCATTAAGCCACGTCTCACTCAGGCAAACAACTGGATAGCTAACCGCCAAAAGAGCGTTCCGTAGCTCAACAGACTTAGTCCGTAGACCCCTTACATTCTGGTAGTAAATTTTTAACATTTTAAATCGAGTATTTTTATGATACAGTCACATTTTTTTATTTATAATTGATGGCTTGATTTGCCATTCTTTAATTATCGAGTTGACTGGCCAAAATTGTTTAATTTTCGATTTAGGCACCTCAATTTTAAACGAAGAATATTTTGCTTTTGTTAACAGATTTCTTACGGTTACTTTATCGGGTACACTTTCACTTAAGAAATTTATAAGTCCGTCCTCGGTTGTATCAGGATGAAGAGACCAAACATGAATGGAAGCTGTACGCTCAATACCAGAGCAAGCCGAACTGCCAACTCTCGTTCCATATATCTGTGTTGGTGATGATGTGGCAGTCATTGGAATATGGCTTTTGCGGTTCTTTTTTTGAATTGTTTTCCAATGATTATTATTGCTAGGCTCATCAATAGCCGAAATCGTTGAAATTGTTGAAAGGGGCTGCTGTTGTTGAATTTTGTTTGGTACATTATCATTCACAAGGTCAATAACAGGTAGCACGTTTACGTTTGGCTTACATGTTGATGCATTAGGAATGGGTTTAACAACAGAAAATGATGATCGGGTGACCCTTTTATTGGTTTTAATTGCCTGGCTATTGGATGGCTCTGTTATAGCTGGCACATTCACCGTCAAATTCTTCGAAGTCAACTCACATTGACATTCACCAGTTTCAACGTATTTCTTCACAACTTCAATACGCTCAGTTAGAGCTTTAAGACTTTTGATAATAATATTCAGTTCACTATGAACATCCATTTTGTTAAAAATATTTTATATACACTAAATAACTATTAGTAGTATTTATTAAAATAAAATTTAGGTACATTAAAACGAGCACGTCAATCCAGTGAAGCTGTTTGTTGTCATAGCAACTATGATATAAAAATGAATTATGTTAATTATTAATAGTAACTATCGACAGTCATAAACACTTTTGGCAAATTGATTTAATTACACGACTTAGTAACACAGTTTATAATAATTATCAAGTCCACCTGATTTTTCTGTCGTTAGAAATGATAATCTATTAACAAAATAACTATTGTAGCACTAATTAAAGTAAAATAAGACAAATTAAAACGAACACGTCAAACTAGTGAAGATGTTGTCATAGCAACTATAGCAATTATAGTAAATTGGTCATCTTTTTTGCACAAATAATAACACGCTGTTATATTAAAATATTTAAATGATTTAGCTACACCCCACACTTTTTTACACGGTAAATACGTTACCAACGCACTACCGTGTAAAAAAGTATAGAATTAAAAAAAACGGTAGACGGAATAAACCTCTCAGGGCATAGTACTGAGTAGTAAATACATGGAAGGGAAATATCACCGTGTTATATCGAAGCCTTGTGTAAAAAACCGCTTAAAAAGAATAAAGTGTTTATATGTTCTACAGATTTAAAAAATGAAAACTTACTATCTATAACAGATAACTTAGAGCAGCGGTTTCCAACATTTATGTTACTACGCCTCCTTTTAAAGAAAAAAATATCTTCGCGCCTCCCCATCCTTTATTTCATATATGTAGTAATAAAGACACGTTTCATAGGGTAAATAAATATGTTGGACAGTTCGCGCCTCCCAGGTTGGAAATCGCTGACTTAGAGGATTTAGGATACATAAATTAATCACATAACCAGTCACAATCGGTACTAGTTAAAAATGTGTATAGTTTTGACCCGTTAATCAATCACCATTATTTTTAAAATGACATAAATAAAGTCATATTCATTCATTCTAGAAAAAAAATACAAGCCTCACCTTGTAAATGTAAGCGAATGAGGCACGTGCTTGGGGCCTCAAAAATAACTTACATTATATAACCCATATACTTTTTCTTCAGATTTTAATTTATTTTTATTATTTAACATGGAATTATCCGACTTTTTATGTTGTCCGAAAAATAGAGACACCAAATTTGATTGCGTCTAGGGCCTTTCATGTGCTTAATCCGATACTGAGGAAACTATTCGAATAGTATTTGTAATATATATTTTTTAAATATTTTGAATGACAACTTGACTATATATCACAATCTCCAGATTTCAACAGTAATAATGAATTCCCAGAGTCCTCGGATAGTATTTTTTTTGCCTCGTCAATCTGTATCAATATTTTATTACATTATTTGAGTTGGACGAAATTGTTGTCAAAAAGTATTTTAAGAGAAATGGTGTCGGCTTTATCAAACAAGGGATTATTTTTGATTGTAAAATGCAAAATAAATCATTATCAAAAAAGTCTTTTGTAAAATATGATTTTAAATGAAATAATATTTATGGAAGATAAAAAATAAGTAATCTCTATATTCTCTATATAAAAATCTCGTGTCACGGTGTTTGTCACCAAACTCCTCCGAAACGGCTTGACCGATTTTTATGATTTTTTTTATGTATATTTGCTAGATATGAGAATCAAATGTTAACTATATTTCATCCCGCTAGGTGAAGGGTGTCTCGATCCAGATTTTTTTTCAATATTCCTGACAATTCGTCGTTCCAATTTAAAACAAATGAAATGGACGACTTTAAATTCAAATTTCCTGGCTTAGAACTGAAGCACCGTAAATAATATTGAGAGAACTTCATATGAAAGTTTGCATCGCTACGACGTTTTTTAAATAATCGAATATACTGATAGGGCTGGGAAAAGATTTTTTGGAGCTGATTAGACAGATTTTGATCAGTGACGTCATTGATTCGATTATTGGAGGTATGGTTATATTTTGCATCTGGCCTTGAAAATATTTTTTATTTCTTACATGCATTAGGAATATTCTAATGACAGTATGGATATTTTATAGAACTGATTTCGACTTTTATTTTAAAATCTTCTACTAGGAAAAATGATTGTTAGCAAACTTAAACATTATTCTAAAAATTAAATAATTTACAATTTCAAGATTTTTTGGAGCTGATTTGACAGATTTTGATCAGTGTCATTGATTCGATTATTGGAAGGTATGGGTTTATTTTGCGACCGACGTTGAAAATCTTTTTAATTTCTTACATCCATTAGGAATATTCTAATGACGGTATGGATATTTTATTGAACTATATTTCGACTTTTATTTTTAAATCTTCTACTACGAAAAATAATTGTTGGCAAACTTTAAAATTACTCCAAAAATCAAATAATTTACAATTTAAATACTGCAGGGCTGTCGATATATGCCACGAGGTCTATTTCTGCTACTACGAAAAATAATTGTTGTCAAACTTTAACATTATTCCAAAAATCAAATAATTTACAATTTAAATACTGCAGGGCTGTCGATATACGCCACGTGGTCTATTTCTGCTACTACGAAAAATGATTGTTAGCAAACTTAAACATTATTCCAAAAATTAAATAATTTACAATTTAAATACTGCAGGGCAGTCGATATATGCCCCGAGGTCTATTTTTTTTTTACTACGAAATATATTTGTAGACTTTTTAATTAATCTAAAAATTATATTATTCACAATTTAAATACTGCAAGGCTGTCAATATATTACGTCCCGAGATCTACTTCTTCTTCTACCAAATATATTTGTTAGCAAACTTAAAACATTTCAAATATTCTAAAAAATATATTATTTACAATTTAAATACTGAAGGACTGTCGTTATATATCCCGAGATCTTTTTCTTTTTCTACGAAATATATTTGTTATCAAACTTAAACATTTCAATTATTCTAAAAATTATCTCTATATAGGCTTGACCGATTTTTAAAATGTATATTTGTTAGATAGTAGAATAAGTTTTAAAGTATATTTCATCCCGCTAGGTGAAGGATGTCCCTATCCCGAAATTTTTTTCAATATTTTTGACGTCCGTCGTTTCAAACAGAACGAAATTATTAGAGTTGTTGAATGACAGATGGCGCTAAGTGCGCAGCAACTTAAGTCTTTTTAAGTTTGATACGTGCCATGGTTACGTCAAACAATCAAAGGTTATTGTAAACAATTATCAAGTGAATTTTTAATAGTCGTCACAAAGCATTTCTTTCGCTGTCAAACAATTATGCCACCTATAAGACTTGCTATTAGTTGATCTAGACCTCAAACACGAAATAAAACGGCATCGCGAGCTTCAGAAAGAGACGAGCAAGTTTGGAAACCATTCGTGCTCTCACTGCTCAAACCCGATCGTCTGATACAATGATATGCAAACAACCCTTTTGACCGTGATTAGGAACGAGAAACACAATTTGATGTCGACAAATTGGGTACATTCGTTCAAACAAATCTTCCGAAATTGGTCCCAGAACAACGCATAGCGTAAGACAGAATTATGCATGCAATCAAATACAAGCCAAAACGTTGGATCACGAAACAATATTGTTGGCAATCGCTTCATCTGCAATTGCAGCAAATCTTTTGGATGGTGGTCAAACAGCGCGTTTAGCAAAGAAATTGCCTTTGAACACCAACATGCAATATCAAAAAAAATTGATGATTGATGAAGTACTTTAATCATATCAACTCATTAAATGGGACGAATTTACTATGGCGCACAAAAAGGCATTGGAAAATCTTCACTATCTTCTTCTTCTTTGGCCATGTTCGCTCCCTATGTGGAGCATATGGCCGCCACGCGGCACCTCCATGTTTCCCTGTCTCCCGCCAATAGCTTTGCTTCCTCCCATGACATGCCAGCATCCCTCAGTTCCGCCGAGTACATCCTATGGATAGTACCCGACGGACGTCCAGGACGCTGGAATCCCACCGGTCGAAAGAAGAGGCAGGCAGGATTAACGCTTTCCGGAGGCATCCGCAGCACGTGACCCAGCCAGTTCCAACGTTACTCCATAACCACTGACGTGACGGGACGCTGTCTTGTACGCTCCCTTATCTCTGAATTCCTCACAAAATCAAACCACCTCACCCCCATTATCCGACGCAAGCATCTGTTCTCGAAGCTCAGTATACGGTTTTTCTGAGTCTTCGTCAGGTGCCATGATTCGCAACCGTAAAGCATTACCGGCAGAATGCAAGCGTTGAACAAGTGGCATTTGGTTTTAATCGAGTACAGCTGTGTGTCCGGACAGTCCGCATTGAGTTGAATGTGGCTCCAGCCATTCCTAAACGAATGGCGAGCTCGTTTTTTGTACTACCGTCTTCGGGGATATGTACGCCGAGGTATCTGAAGCTGTCAACCCTCTCGATAATCTGTCCCGCGCTGGTAAGGGTCCTATCAGAGTCATGACAGGTTTGGTTACACATCACATTGGTCTTACTAGTATTAATTTTTAGACCAATGCGACCTGAGTTAGTTCCTAACCCATCAATAGTCTCCTGGATGCCCTCAATGGATTTATCGAATATTACAGCATCATCGGCATATTCAAGGTCACACAGCTTCAGACCGGGACCAACAGCTACACCTCGATCAGGCGGAATTGACCTGCGAAGTATGAAGTCAAGGATAATAATAAACAGGAACGGTGCAAGAACGCACCCCTGTCTCACTCCGGTAGTGACCCCGAACCATTCGGTATTTGAGTCACCAATTCTCACACAACATGCACTATTCTCATGTAAGGATTTGATAATGGCCACAATCTTTGGCGGAATTCCGTAGGCATCCAGTATCCTCCACAAAGAGGGTCTGTGCGGACTATCAAATGCCTTCTCATAGTCGACGAAACAACAAGCAAGAGCACTGTTAAATTCATTGCTCTGCTGGAGGAGACATCGAAGATTGTGTATTTTGTGTAATCTTCACTATATGTACACTAAAAGATTTGAGAGGAAACGAACAGGTCTTTGGTGGCGAACCTCTTTTATTGTCTGGTGTTTTTCGACAAACTCTACCAATTATACCACGTTCAACAGCTGCTGATGAATCAATGCGTGTAGAATTACAATATGTTTCAAAAAACAATTGTCAGATATTGGTAATGAAAAATAGAAATCGATAAATCCATACATTACCACCAAGCTTCTGTAAAATTACAGGAACCGTAAGCGAATTGATGCACAAAGTTTTCCCAAATATCGCACAGAATTACAAAAATCATCAGTGGCTTAGTGAATGTGTTATATTAGCAGTCAAAAACAACGATGGTAATTCCATCAACTTCAGGATTCCAAACGAAATACCAGGCAAAGAAACAACGTATAAGTCCATCGATACTATAAATTGATCAAGACGAAGTTGTCAATTATCCAACTGAATTCTTAAACTCACTTGATTTGCCAGGCATGCTACCGCACGTTTTAACACTGAAAATCGGTGTACCTATCATTCTTCTCCGAAATATAAATCCACCACGACTTTGCAACGGTACCGGGCATTCAGTAAAAAATTAATGAACAATATCATCTAAGCTTCAATTTAAAATGGAAAATTTAAAGAAAACGATGTACTGTTGCCAAGCATTCCGATAATTCCGACAGATAGGCCATTAGAATTAAAATGTTTGCAGTTTCCGGTGCGACTCGCATTTGGACAATCGCTACAAGTGTGTGGACTAAATTTTAAAAATCCATGCTTCACACATGGACAGCTGTATCTGGCCTGCTCACGCGTTGAAAAACCTTAAGATCGTTAATCTTAACCGTTATACTTATATAATGGTTTCTGTTATCGTTTAGTAATTAGTGCGTTCAGCAGTGTTCTATTTTTGTGCGAATTGTACGATCATTTAGTACGTTTGATAATTTTGTTCAAAGTTTTAGCCATGTCAAAACGATTGGAAGCTTGGATTTATTTTGTAAGGCAATTCCCCGACAGCGGTGTGTAGTTAATGTGGGAAAAATATTGGATGCAAAGGATTTAAAAAGACTGCTATGATAAATCATCTGAAATCTCACAAAATTTCGCTAAATAAACATGTTAATTACTATAAAACATGTTTCGAAGAAACTATTGTTTTTAAAATATGCATTTTTACAATTTAAATAAATGTGGCTTGCATTATAAATGAGCTCGTTTTTTCAACATTTTTTTATGTACCAATTGAAGTATTATTTAAAAATATTTAATTTGTAAAGCTATTTATATTTATAAATATTTACATACTTGAGAAAAGAATAGCTGGGATCTCTAGTTTGGACTCCTAATGGAGGTCACTTCAACAGAAGTTTTTTTCTACGAGAACTGTGAGATAGGTAACCGGGAAAAAATAAAGACAGCACAAACATCAATGCATTCCAACAGAAATCCATAAATCAATTTATAAAATTGTTTGTCCTAGGGGACGAACTTGTGAGTAAAACAACCGAATCCAACGACGTTGTCCACTCAACCACCCTATAAAATGTTACCTAGAAAGAATAATTTAGAAATGTCAATTCTATGGCCTCTTGGGGGAATACATTTTTTTGACATTCGTTTACAAAAAATCTACATACATACTTACATTTTAAGTGTGTAGATATATCTAAATGAAGTTTTAAGTGCGGCCTTATTGGATTGCAGATTAATGAATGCGGCCTTTTCATATTAAAAAAAACTACATAAGCTAACGATATGTTATAATAATTCGTGAAAAAGACAACATAAACTTCATTCAATTTCAAACCGACAACAATGAATTGCCAATGATTGTGAACGATAAAAAAATTTAGCTGATACGAGTAATCCTGCTCTAAATCATATAGTTTTTTAAGAACTTTGGTCCTTAGATCCAAAATATGAAGTGTGAAAGTAAAAGAGTATGTTCAAATATCGGTACCAAGTTGATCCACAATTATCATCACTCAAAAAGAATTTATTCATACATTTTACACGGTTCTAATGAAATTTACCACTTTGCTAATATTATTGACAGGATTTTGCATCACCCCATTATGCTGAAATAGCTTTCTAAGCCATGCATTTCTTGTAGAACTGCATATGTATATAGAATAACGTTACTGTATTTGATTTGTTATGTTATTAATTCCACAGCACTTTAAAACAAGCATATAATAATTTAGGATTTCGACTGAAGATGCTTCGTGGAATTTCAATATTATGTTCGAATCGTTAAAGTTTTGTACATTCACACAAGCTTTGTCACTAACGACCCGGTTTTCGCCTTTCGGCATCTTCGTGCGTGCACGGATGAACTTGAAATATCTCAAATTTAAGCATTTAATAAGTATTTCATTTTTCTTTTTCGCGTGATTATTTCTTTAATTTATCATTTCAATAAACATATTATACACAATATGTAGATATATAACCATTATTGATTCATATATTGTGATGGGTATTGTTTGTATGCGCTTAATATCATAAAAAAATATAATTTATTAAACTAATATCATTTTAATGGCAATAGTATAATAAACCATAAATATGAAAATGTACATGTTTACTTTTGTAAAAGAGGTTTAGAACATTATCCCGTGTTTATGATTTTGTAGAATGCCGGAAAAGGTTGTCATAGACAACAGCATCATTGGCATATTTCTCTTCTTTCTAATACGCTGTTTTTATCCAGTTGATTTCCCGTGATTCCACTGACAACGGTCACTGAAAAACCTTTCCAATTTAAAAATAAGACTTTAATTAATATATTATTTCGGTGACAGTGACGCAGTCCACGAAAATTTCTATATATATAAAAGTGAATGTTTGTATGTTTGTTACCTATGCGCTCCTATACCGCTCATCCAATTGCGATATTTTTTTTTGGGGAGTTGTTATGCGGACGCCAGAATAGGTTTATTTATAAGCGGTGGGCTGTCAATGCGTTAATTTGTTTGTTAGTCTGGTATGCGTTCCTATACCGTTCATCCGACTGCAATAAAATTTTGGTGAGTTGCTGTGCGGACGCCTGCAAATGTATGCAAATCAATGGTGGGCTGCCAATACGTTAATTTGTTTGTTTTTTCCGTATGCAATCCTATATCATTCATCGGACTGCGATAAAACTTTGGCGAGCCGTTGTGTGGACGCCAGGGAATGTATATGAAACAGCGGTGGGCTGCCAATACGTTAATTTGTTAGTTTGTCCCTTATGCGTTCCTGTTCCTATACCGTTTATCCGATTGCGATAAAACTTTGGCGAGTTGTTGTGCGAACACCCGCAACGGTATCTAAATAAATACAGCCAGCGGTGGGCTTCCAATACGTTAATTTTTTTGTTTGTTCCGTATGCGTTCCTATACCGTTCATCTGATTGCGATAAAGCTTTGGTGAGTTGTTTTTCGGACACCAGCAAAGGTTTTTGCATCAAAACATACAACGATGGGCTGCCAATAAGGTAATTTGGTAGTTTTTCCTTTATGCGTTCCTGTATCTATACCGTTCATCCGATTGCAATAAAACTTTCATTATTTGTTGTGCGGACCCCCTCAAAGTTTTCTAAATTAGTACAGCCAGCGGTAGGCTGCCAATGCGTTTACAAGGGGCTCGCTTTATATCAAAGCAATTTTTGGTATTCTGGGAAGGAGTCAGTTTTTTATCACTCTTATGGACTACTTAAATAAGCAATCGATTTTTACTTAATACATTTATAATATGTAACAATATGCAATTTACTGTAAACTCATCAATGTAAATGGCCGAAAATGTACTACTGTGTATACTGATGCTGTCATAGATAATGTATGTAAGTCAGAAATTGCAGTTATGTACTCATTTGATTTGAGAATATTGTTTTCTCATAAATTAACAAAGGGCTTGCGCGAGCCCCTCTGAGCTTCTTCCATCCCACCCCAGAGTGCAGCCATTTTACAATGAGAAATTTCGCCGAATAAAGCGATCTGCGTGCCACGGCTATCAGTTTCATGGCAAATCATAAGTCACGAAAAGTTAAATTTGGACCCGTTGATTGGCTATTTTTAGGATTCTCTGTGGTGCATTTTCTAAGAATGATCGCCTTTTCTGGTGACTTTTCTCAATTTAGCAAATGTGTGTATTCCATATAGTTAAGCGTCAGTTTGCGTGTTTTTGGTGTGAAATTTTTTGGATGGTGGTCGAACAGCGCATTCAGCATTGAAATTACAGAAATTAAAAATTACAATTACAGAGATTAAAAATTACACGTGCAGAAATTGGCTTTCAAGGCCAGCATGCGTGTAGAACTACAATATGACACATCTCCTGAACGTTTCGCAAAATAATTGTTGGATATTGAGAATGAAAAATTGGAAATAGATGAATCCACACAATTTATTACATTGCCAACAAACTTCTATAATATACAAAAACAATAAGAGAATTGATTCACAAAGTTTTCCCAAAAATATCGCAAAGAATTACAAAAATCATCAGTGGCTCAGAGAAAGTGTTATATTAGCAGCCAAAAACAACGATGTTAATGCCATCAACTTCAGGATTCAAAACGAAATACCAGGCAAAGAGACAACGTATAATTCCATCGATACTGTAATGAATCAAGACGAAGTTGTCAATTATCGAACTGAATTCTTAAATTCACTTGATTTACAAGCCATACTGTTTCACGTTTTAACATTAAAAATTGGCGTACCTATCATTCTTCTCCGAAATATAAATCCACAACTTTGCAACGGTGCCAGACATTCATTGAAAAAGATAATGCATAATATCATTGAAGCTAAACAAATTTAAAGGAAAATTTAAAGGGGACAATGTACTGTTGCCAAGCATCTCAATGATTCAAACAGATATGCCATTCGAATTTAAATATTTGTAGTTTCCGGTGCGACTCGCATTTGCAATGACCATCAACAAAGCACAGGGACAATCGCTACAAGGGTGTAGACTAAATTTATAAAATCTTTGCTTCTCACATGGACAGCTGTATGTGGCCTGCTCACCCGTTGGAAAACCTTCATATCTATTCGTATACGCACCAGACGGAAAAAACAAAAGATATCCAAAAGCACTTCAATAAACAGATTTAAAACACAAGCACGTTCTTTCTTTGAGTGGCACTGCAACGCATGCCGGGTACTCGCTAGTTTCTAATAAAAATAATGGTAGCGAACCGATCAGAAGACTTGTGTGATGATCGCCACTTAACAGCTTAACGACCGCACGTTTTTTTTATAAAATTTCACCTGGCGAAATAAAATTTTGCGAAAAATTCGCAAACATTATAATTTTACTAAATTCAATATAATTTGTAAGCAAATTGAGATATCTTTACAATATTCAATTTTCTTAGATACCAGATACTTCGCCTATACGCATATATGTGTCCGCCGGCCAGCAACCTTTGTTTCTCAAAGACTCAAATACGCGTGCACGGTCGTAATAATCGATAGCGAATTTCACATATACATATTTAGACCAGTGTTTCTCAACCTTTTTGGGCCCGTGGCCCTTTTTGTGTGTCTTTATTTGTCTGTGGCTTCATACCATTATCTTTTTTGAAAAGAATTTTTCGATTTTCCAAGGATTTCAAATTGCTAGATGCCAGGAATTTGCGGATTTCACTGAAATAATCAGCGTGGGATTTTTTTAGCTCTTCCGAGGATTGCGAATCCTGGAAATTTGCGGAATTGCAGAAATTTTGGGATTTCGGGAAATTTGCCCGTGGTCCCTCTTAACTGTGATGTGGCTACCTAAATAAAAAAAATCTCTGTGGCTCCCTGGAGGGTCACAGGATTCCCGGTTGAGAAACCTTGACGTAGACCATATTTATTGAATCACATATTTGATGTACATTTGTTTTTTTTTTAAACTTTGTATTGAAAACTTGGACTCCAAAAATAGCGACAATCATGTAACACGCATACAATATTATATCATTAAGGTACTTAATTTGCAATTGAATATTCGATAAAAATATCATTTTGAGTTTTAGCTATACAAACTTTAGATGAATTATAGATTCACGAATTATAGTACGACTTTGTTAAACGGTTACTAGAAATTATAAATCTACACATTTTATCAAAAAATAATGTGTATTATTTTAATTATGTAATCAAAATGATTAAAATTGAAACCCATGTTAATTAAGGATATTTAATGTTAAGATAATTTTCAGAAAAGCAAAACAATATTGTATCATTACACCAAAGTAGCAAGGGTAGAATATTGAATTTTAATTTAATCTTGAAAAATTATTTTATTGGAAACCCACCGAAAAGTCGAATTGTATATAAATGAAAATTATTTTCTATCCATAAACGGATAAACGACAATTTAATTTGATAAGATAATACATTTTGTTTGCATTGCTTTAAGTCGTTTTTTTTATTTTGGAAGAGATCAAGTCAATTCTTTTCTTTCGAATAAAATTCCTATAAAAAATTTCATTGGGATATATACAGAAATACACTAGACTTCTTTTTTACACGCTTTTGAAATATCACGGTCCACTAAAATGAAAAAATACAATACTTTTACAATAATAATTAACACGATTACTAGACACAAAAAACACAGAGGCGGTTAGCACATTTCCTAAATAACGATTATTCAAAAACACATGAAGGTAAGAACAAATGAAAGGTTTCATTAGATTCACACACATATTTCTAGCAATAAAAGCGATTTATGTTCAGTACCTCTTGAAATCTATAATCAAGCGGTCATGAATTAAATTATTTAAAAAAAAAAAAAAGTATTATGTATAATATTGAGTGTAATTCACTTATTCATTATTACTTTTTTTGAGCGATTGTCTTTTTTTTCAAATAATACAACATTTTTAAATTCAGGAAATCAATCTTCATTTTTTTTATGAATTTCATCACTTTTTTACACCGTATTTTGTTGAACATATCGACGAAAAAAAAGAGTTGACTGTGTATAATAAAATAAATTTCAATTTAAAACATACCTTCTCGTGAACCTCCCCGTGAAGTTCACCAAGACTGGGTCTTTTCAGTGCCCGTTTTGAGTTCCTGTAGTTGTCGAGCCTCGGCAATGCTTCCCTGGTCATCTGCGCCAAAGAGCGCTTCCTCCCTGCTATATCAGAGGGCGGCGGACTAAGCCCATCTCCGTTCAGAGGTATCATGATCACGCTCGTACTAAGATCCCCATTATTTGGAGCATCAGTCATATTATTTGGAGATCCGACCTTAGTTATACTGAATCTGTTTTCCATTTTAATAATTTAAAGTAATGTTTTTAACAACCATAAAGATAGTAGAATATAATTTTCTCTTGTTTATAAAAGTCTAAATTAATAAATTTACATTACTTTAGTATAATTGTTGTTTTTATTCGATATTCTAACTATCGTCGCGATTGTAGTTAGATATATAAACACATGAAATTTGTGGCATGTTTGTTTATTTTAAAATCGTCGATTTGCGATGATGATGAAAGACTCGACCGTGGAAAATCTGAAACGCAAAAGAACGAATAAATAAACTATTTACTTTGAAGGTGTTAACTGTTCTCAGTTGAAAGACGATACATTAAATATAACTAACAAATACAACATATTTTTATTGATCGGGGTGAAATTTAAATGAACGTGCATGATGCCAACAATGGCGTGAGGCTGAAATAGTGATCGACTAACTAATCTAAGTCTTGTGTTACTAAGTGTATTATTATTTTCAGCATATTATAACAGAGTTCTATTAAGTTAAGGACAATAAAATCAAGAAACTTTTATACGTTTCAATCGGCTTATATATTTGTATTCATCCCTACCCCAGAAAATTCTATTCTGAATACGGGGGTATAGAGACCGGCATACTAACAACTAGGGCTTGCATTACCGGTTTACCGGTAAATCGTCCAAAACGCACCATCGTTAATTACCGGAAATTATTTTACCGCGCATTAAGGCTAAATACCGGCATATTATAACGAAAGTTGATTGTAGACATCTATACGAAATTAGAAGATTCGTTTTTTCGACTCTGGCAACATTAAGACACAAATTTTTACTGGTCATACTGGTGTCAACTGTCATCACTATCGCAGTGACCGCTCGAACTCTGCAGCTGATCCTACATTGACACGCTAAGGTTTATTGGCACCCGCTTCCACTAGCAATTTTGTGATGAAAACTGACAGGATTTTTAAAAAAAAGGTGTAGCTAAATTAATTGTGTTTGAATTTTGTTATCAGGTAACCCGTAATATCAATTGTTTATTGTTAATGGCCTTAAATGGCAACATTGTTTTTCGATACCGATGTGATTTTTGTTTCTTTCTTTCTTGCCCTTTGTGACACGAGCCGCACAGGACGTGTGTGTGGGGTACTTCCCCTGCTTCTGGACGTGGTTCCAGAGACCTTTAGTTGTAAATTAACTTGCAGTTCTTTTTCTTATGTGGTTTTGTTTTTTTTCCGAGGTGAAAGAAATAATATTTTTCCATTTCGACAAAAAATAAATTCCATTTTATTCTCTGCCCAGAGTTTAACGTCATTTTTTTTACATTTATAAAATCGTGTGAGCAAGCTAGGTTGTATAATAGTTATTGTGTATTGTAATAATTCAAAATTTTGTTTGTAATAAATTCGGTGATTGCAAATTTCTTAAATAAACGTTTCGTAACAGTCGAGCGATTTCATTTCATTTCTACCTACCTGCTAACGCCAAGTATATACCAGCGGTATATGTCTTAATGAATTTTATTAATGGGGATTTATTCTTGGGGTTTAACATCGTGAACCATAGTAAAAAATTCTAACAATAAACGAAACTCGCTCAAAAAAAAATAAAAAAAAAATAGTAATGTTAACATTTGGTAATGGTATTTGTTAATACTTGTTTTAGGACTGACGACGAAGTATATTTTAAAAACATACGTATTTTGGTACATATTCTTCATTGTCTACATATTGAATTCTCGTTTATTTGTAAATATTGATTTTATATAAACATTTTTTTCATAAACTCAACAAAATATTCAACTGTAATATTATTTTATTTTATTTTAATTACGAACTTATATTAGGTATATAAAAAGTAAATACATCAATAAGTTAATCGATAAACTAATAAGTTAATAGTATTAACTCTCACAGACCGATAAACCAAATACTATACAGTCTTAATTCAAACTAACCAAGCTCGATGTGACATATACATAAGTGATTATCTTAGCTCCCATTACCATATTTCATTAATAACAAAAAGAACATCAATGGATTTATATGACATTATTCACCTGAAACGTATTTGAAATTGTTTCGATTTCAATCTAGGATACCGTTTTTAGTAAAGGTATCCACATACAGTTACACTTTAATTAATCTACATACGTCTATTTTTACCATTTACCGGTAATTGCAAATTGACGGTAAATTGCAAGCCATACTAACAACTAATAATACTTTCCTAAGCTCCACTTTTGTCAAGTACCTTCTTCAAAGAGTGATATTCGTTTTTTTTTGTTAACATGTTTAAATTGTTTATAAATGTCAAACTCTAAATAGTTTTTACAATAGGAAAAAAAAATGTTCTTTCCTGTTAAACGTGCATCAAAAAGTGCAAAATCGACGCGAACGGAGCATTATAATTGTATTTTGCTTCCTAAAAAACGCCCCACTTCCCCCGCAAACAGAAAACCCCTCATAAATGCATATAAAAAATTCTTACGTACGATATTTTAGACCAAGGATTCCCAACCCTGTGCCCGCGGGCACCATGGCGCCCGCGGAACGATTCGTGTGTGCCCGCCACTATTCGACCGTGACAGAATTTTTTCATAAACACTAATTAACAATGTAAATTATTTTTATTTATTTGTTAGAGCTATAAAATTAAACTCAACCTAGGTTGATTAAATACGTTCGAATGTTTGCGATATTGTATGTATGAGTGGTTCCTTAGCTGACTGTACTTGTCGCAACTTGTCTAGCTGCTAGCGGCGAGCAAGAAGTGAAGCAGCCGTGAAGTTGTCATTGTGATTGCGATTGCTGCCCCGATCGGGTCGCGACTAGGGATTCTGTGTCGAGACGTCCCGGGACTTTTAAGATTTTTTGCTGTCTTAAGTCCCGGGACTTAAGACAGCCAAATTGTACATTTTTAATTTTGAAAAAACCATTCTAACAAATAAAAATTGGATGCAAGCAACCGCTAATGTGACCTAAAAAGTTAATTTTAAAGTTACGTTGGTGTCTATCCACGGGATCAGTTTTGAAAAAATGCATTATATTTAGGCTAAGGATTAAAGGCCGGGGTTTTAACAAAATTAAGTATGCATATATAACAGGAATCTTATAAAAGAAACAGCTGTTTGGATTTATAATTGTTGAAGTTTCAAATAACATCTATTTATATATTATAATACAAAACAACCATTTTTAATGGGTAGAGAGAGACATGCAGAAATACAAAAAAAACTTAGACACGTGTTCGCTTAACTATTTTTGCAGCATGGGATAATCGCACAGAATTCTAAGAATTAATGGAACCAATAGTTATTTCTAGAAAATTATGTTATAAATCAAGGCGGCTTATAAATTTTTATTACCAACCGTTCTGCTAAGACTAATTGATTTTCGAAAAGAATACACGAAAGATTTTGACAAATGCTCCAAAACAATATTTTTGAAATACGGAGATAATTTACTACAACGTCTTTTCTCCGTGAAAAAAGATATCGAGGTATCTGAAGAAAATATCGATGATGAGAAAAATATTGCAGAACTGTCACTGGATTACAAAAAAACAAAAGATTTCTCCATTACAAACTAAACGAATTTAATATTTTAAAATCAACTGGAGAACGGAAACAAAGATTATTTTTTATATATAACATTAAAGCAACATCGACTTACAATGAAGATGAGCAACAGCGTTTATTACAAAAATAAGAAATCGGCTGTCTGATTCGTCATTAAATTCATCATTATTTTTAAAAGCATATTTTGATAAGCAAGAATAAAATATTAACTTTTGTGTAAATAATACATACTATGTATAATTTGAGGATGTGACTTTATTATTGAATTAATTTTATATTTTTATTATTAATAAATAAATGTGTTCAAAAGGTGTATTTTTTTTAATTAACGCATACTTTCGCCGCCTTTTTAAAGTACGCATGAAAAAAAATACGTCTAACTGCGTAAAAAATGCTAAAAAAAAATAGTTTAATTGAAACGAAATATTAAAAAACGTTTGGGAGAAAGATATCTTCATTTATGTTATTAGAAATTTGTTTAAATCAATTCATAGTCGTATTAAAAATATAACTGTAGCAAAAACAAATTAAAAATATTATAATTAAGTGTTCATACCTGATGTTGTTTTATTTACAAATGTTTTTCACTATTCTACAAAGTTACCAATGTCTCAATTGGACAAAAAAGGTATAAAAGTTGTATTGTGATTTGTGAAGTAACGGTCATAATTTTACCCAATTCATTGTTATTTTTTCAATACATGAACCGTTATCATCCCTTTTTAGTACATACGTACATACAAATATTAAATTTTAATAAATTTATAATTTTATTAAAGGGGAAATAAAAGTCCCAAGTCCCGGGAAGTCCCGGGACTTTGACTTTATCACGTCTCGAGTCCCGGGACTTTGAAAAACCCGAGACTTCAGAATCCCTAGTCGCGACGGTTAGCTAGGAGACATCTTCGTCGGACGAAACACGAATATTCCTTCTGAAAAATTTTAACGGGCTAATAGCGAGGTGCTTAATCTATTATATTAATAAGCGATAATCTATTATGATTGTGGGGATAGTTATAGTCATTTTTATTATACATGTATGCATATAATGTAAAACAGACGTGCGCTATTACTTTGATATTGTATTGTAGTTCAAATACGATTTATTTTTTATGGATATATTAGATATTTTGAATCATTTTCAAACTTCATGTCCTACCACTGTATTATCCACCAGGAAGCTCTGTGTTGTAAAATATTGCCGTTTGAACACGTTATGAAAATAGTTCTTACAAGATTTGTGAGCTTAATTAAATAAATAAAATCATTCATAAACGATAAAAATGAAAATTATGATGAACTAGCTGACTCTCGCTGGCTGATTGATTTGGGTTTTCTCACAGACACCATGGAAAAATTGAATTCTTTTAATTTGGAGTTGCAGGGAAAATACAAAAATATGTATAGCTGAAATGATAAGCTCTGTAAAGTCATTTAAAGCTAAATTGGATTTGTTGATATCACATCTGCAGATCAAGTATCTCGTGCAATTCCCACATATGAAGAAAATGCTAGGTAACAATGAATTAAACGATTCATTATTTATTAAGCACCTTCAAGTGTTTAAAAGAGAGAAGAGAGATATCTGCAGTTTAAAAATATCTAGCCAATTGTTTCCTTCTGTATCAATCCTTTTACTTGCCAAATAAATGTAATGGAAATGGCCGCATGTATTGCATATATTGTTCAAGGGAAGGTAGAAAAACTAGAGTTAGAAATTTTGTACCGTAAGAATGATATTTTGCTAAAATCTTTAATATCAGAGGACTTTTGGAATACAGTGGACAGAGGAAAGTTCTCATTTTTGAAAAAAACGGCATATAAAATTAAATCATTTTTCGGTTCGACATATTTATGCGAATCATTGTTTTCAAACATGAAGTTAATAAAATCAAGATATAGATCTCGACTCACCCATGAGAATCTTGATGGTTGTTTGCTAACAGGATTATCGTCATACTCTCTTAATTATGAGGCACTGGCCAAATGATATGCAATGCTAAAGATCACACTGACAGATTGATATTTTATTTTTTTATTAAATGTTTTCTTTGTATTTGTGTTTTATGTTTTCTTTGTTTTTGTGTTTTTTGTTTACATTGTTTACGTTTTGTAAATACGTTTCTCTGTGTGTATGTAATTTGAATTATAATTTTATTATTTTGAAACATTTTTGTTTATTATTTATTAATAAATTATGAATATCTATATATATAAAACAAAGTGGGGTTTGTTACACCACGTATATCTCGAGAATGGCAGCATGGATTTTAATGATCTTTGTTTTATTAAATTCGTAACCGCCTAGAATAGCAGAATAAGCATTAAAACATCGGAAAAATATCCCGGAAAAGAAATTATGAAGAAAATTAATATTCTCATACAGTTTTCAAATGACGAACAGCTTGAAATAATGAAAATGTCGTTGTATGCAGATTTCATCCGCTAGATGGCAATTTTTCCAAAATTCATTCGTTTCTGCTTCTTTTGCATACGATTGACTTCTAAATAATTTTAAATTTAGAGTATGGATTAGAATAAAACAAATCGATGATATAAAATGAAAACGAAAGACAATCGGATAATATTGAAATAAGGTTATGTTTATAATTAGGTGTGATATTTTTTTTTGACAACAATATTACGCTGTTTGCACGAACGTTGCTCTACTTTGAGATGCCACGTTATTACACTTGGAAAGCTACATCGAAGAAATTGTAACGTCGAAAGCAAGGCGATGCGGTTCCTGCTCATCCGAATGACTACTGATGCTCTTGGTCGCATTTACACAGTTCATCCGAAAAATGACGAATGCTTCTACTTGCATGTCAACAGCTCAATTTTTCTTGATAATGATACTCATTGGGACATGACAATTGCTGAAGAAATTGTTTCTGTATCTCCAAGTCAGATACGCACATTATTTTCTATCATTATTTTGACATGCTTCCCATCGAATCCCCGTGAACTGTGGAACAAGTACAAGGATGACATGTCCGAATACATTTTACATAGGATTCGTGTCAGTTCAGGGAATCCCGATCTCGAGATGAATGAAGAGATACATAACCAGGCTTTGCTTTTGATCGAAAACATGTGTTTCCTTATGTGCGGTAGTTTTTTAGTCAAGTTAGGAATGCCAACGCCAGATCGTGGAATGAACGACGCTTTCAATCGAGGATCGGAACGTGTACGTGAATATGATTGAGATGCATTGAACCAATCAGTTTGAACGAATGTACCACTGTTGAACCCTCAACAGAAAGAAATGTACGATAATTTAATAAAGGCAATTAATTGATGATGGAAATGGTGGCTTATTTTTCCTCGATGCGCCCGGTGGAGCTGGAAAGACATTCTTCATGTCATTGATTATGGCCACTGTTCGTGCGAGATAAAAAAATTGCTGTAGCAGTTTCTTCTTCTGGAATAGCGGCCACGTAGATAGATCGACCGCTGCCGATGAAATAAACGCTTGCCTCAAATCATTGACTCTGACGCTATGTGAAGAAACTTCAGCTGACGACAAACATGCGAGTTGCATTGCTAAACGATCCATCTGCCGAAGATTTCTCCAAGCAATTGCTGACTATCTATTTATTCATTGTTGAAAATTAAAATTACAGTACATGACATAACAGCTGACGCCAATTCGCCATGTACTTGAAAAATATAATAAGACAAAATATAAAATAAAACTACATAATACATCAAAATCAACATAAAAAATCAAGAAATAAAATAGTAAAACTTTACAAACAGTTCACAAATATTATCACTAAAAATGTCCACTTCTCTAGGCAATGCGTTGATCAATCTAACGGCCCTTGGAACTGGTGACTTAAACCTCTTAAGCGAGGTATAAGTTTTTAGAAATAAAAGTTTTGCTCATAGTTTCGCCCACGTAAGAATAAATTGGGAGCATTTAAATTAATAGTCATGAGAATTTGAGGATTATTAACTCGGCCCCGAAGGAGAAGAGAAAAATGCTTTAAGCTTGAAAACAATCTTCGACTATTGTCGGTAACGACCGTGTTCCTGTTGACAAATCGAACAGATTGATTTCGTTTCCACCGAATTTTAGCAATTTCGTCTCAACGAAGGACGGCTTCATCAACAAAATGTTACCAAACGTCTAATCACAAAAATCACAATTGGTTGAGCGAATGAGCAATTCTTGCGGCGAAGAACAAAGATGTGGATCATTTAAACTTCACAATTCAAAATCAAATCGTTGGGCCACTACATTCCTTCAAATCTATCGACCGCTTAACAAACGAAGACGAAGCAACCAACTATCCAACTGAATTTTTAAGCTCATTGGATCTGCCTGGCTTGCCACCGCACAATTTACAACTAAAGGTTGGCTCGATAGTCATCATGTTTTAAGTTATCAAGTTAACACAACACTTATTGATTCTGAGGCGTTACGAAGTTCGTTGGGTCAGCTAGTAATAAAATAAATTATGGGAAAATAAGAAGTTATGGAAGGAGTTTGTCGATCAAAAATAGGTGGTGCCCGCCACCCTACTGATATTTTAGAATGGGCTCTAGAGTACAAAAAGGTTGGGAACCCCTGTTTTAGACCTTACGTAAGATGGTAATTTCAAATGCCAAACATCTAATTCCGTTAAATTATGTTACAATAAAGTTTTAATAGTGATGTCCATTTCATAATTTAATAAATTTAATGTTCATTTAAAATGCGGACAATATTTTTAAAAATTGATCTTATTCTCGTTAGATAGAAATCTAAAAATATAAAATATTTATGTTATCGAATTTAATTATTTCAGTAATACATAATTAGTTCAAGCATAAAATAAATTGCAAACGAAAAATTCAAAATTCATATGATTTTTCCATCTGATGTCAGTTTTCTACTTACTTCCACGTTGGATTATTTCTCAAAGAAAATATATCCGAAAATTATTATAAAATTGGAAAATGAAAAATAAGCTTTTCGACAATAATAAATCCTACAAGAGGATTTGTCTAGTATCCATATCTGAATAAATAAAAAAAAACAGTAAAAACTATGAGAATAGCGATAGAGAATGGAAATAAGCAAAATATTTAATTGTATGTATGTGAACAGTTTATCATTTAATTATTTAACACGTATTTTGGCTAGAAAAATACTGTTGTATTTGTAATAGGGCCGATATTTTTGATTATATTGAAAAGAAATATCATTCATATAGGTATTTAATATTAAAAAATCACATACACGGTGTGCTTACATAATTTTATTATTTTATTGATACTCATATAATATTATACATTCGCTTGACAAATGCAAACAATGTGAATATCAAATATTTAACATATTTTTTTTCCAGATTGTAATTGCAACATGAGATTTTACTAAATAATTTAAACAATTATCAATAATGAAAAAATCACTGACCATCTCTATTGTACGTCTGTACACAAACGTATATGAGTGTGTATACCGTGTTCAATAATTTTGTGCGCGACGATATAATTAAATACGCATGATACCGGCTAAAAAACAAGTACAAAAAAAAAACTTTAAAATATCCGTGATGACTTAAATCTGTAAGATTTGTGATACAAGTTCCATTCGAATTATGTATCAGGTGGCAATTTACTTCAAGGAAAAAAACCAAGCACCTTCAGTCAAAATTTAATAAATTATAACTTATGTACGCTTTTCAATATTTTCTAATTTTCGGTTTCTTAATATTGTTAGGAAATTATCGGTACTTGATCTGCTTATACGTAAATGCTTTAGTTGTTTACAGTGAATACGAGTAGCGTATTTCTTATCAACTACCTTACTATGTGATTGGCCATTCCAAGCTTGTGACTAATTTCAATTTACGAACTACTGAAGGTTTGAACTACTACATTTGTAAATTTTAATTATCATTATTAACTCGACTGAATTGGATTTCCTTGGAAGAACTCCATTAAAATTGGGCCAAAAAATAAAATAATTTAGTCCCACTAATAACTAGTTTCGACTTCAGATCGACTTCATTTCGACTTCAGATCATCCCTAGAGCTATGCTTAAACTCAATTAAGTTGAGCTATCGTTGTTTTATGTCTATTTGTTTATCTTTTAATTATTTAAATCTTCTCAAAGTAAGTAATATGATATTTTTTTATTTTTATAAGAGAGTTCTACCAGATTAATTCAATAAATTAAAGCAGCCATATCGGCTACTTGGAAAATACTACTCATTATACTTATTCTATTCTTAAAACGGGTCACAGAGAGAACGACTAGCTGACAACAGGTCAATTATTGTTTCCCTTTTACATCCTTCATTCCTCATCTTTTTTTCAATCCTCACTTTTAGTAATCCATATGCATACCAAACGTTGAAAGATAATTATAAAAAATATTTATGAATTCGAATAAAAATTGTGTTATATTGAATTAAATTGATATCGAAAACTGTATAAATGGACTGCCTATTGTAATTATGATTTACAACATGCTACTATTTTTCTCTTAGAAAACGTACTAAATGCCTTAAAACAAATAACGCAATTCTCTAGGAAATTTAAATATCAAAAAACCAAGCGTTGTACACAGCCGATAATTTATGCGAATTACGAATTACGACATATTATTACGAATGTACGTTTCCGTATTTCAAATTTGCTTTATGGTTTGTTCTAAAAAGTTCCTTTTGATGTGTCGGTATTTTTTTGTATTGATATTATATTCTTAGTTCACGTAAATTATCTGTTTTCCTGATTTTTATGAATGAAAATTGAGTTTTTTCCTATTTATAATCAAATTGTCTACATAACTGCATTGTAAATAATTTACGACGTCGGTAAATATAAAGACTCGAATAAGAGTACAAAAAATACATACATTTATTTATTTTGTAATCACTTAATGAATTTGTAACCAAATACATGAGTGTATGTGATGTGTAAAATTCTATTCCACCCAGCTGATTCTAATAACGAGGGTAGTGATTATCTAAAACTAACTTATGAATACTGATCTTGGCGTAAAACTATTATTCTACTCTTTCTCTCTTCAAAAAAAACGATATCTTTTTGCATTTTTTTTGTTGCACGCATGTACCTGAAAATTAATCTTTTATCGACGAATGTGAGTGTGCAATAAATCTAGTGAACACATTTATGTCGTAAAAAGAATCCATTAACTTGATCTGCCGAATCAAAACTGCGATACTTAGTCGGAAGTATTCACGTCAATAAAATTCTGCGTCGTTAGGTAAAAAGGTCGTAAATTACTCGACCGAACAATGTCGCCTCGCAAAATGACGGCTTAAACATTTCACAAGGTGAAAATTTTTCCGGTAAATAATCCATATCAATTGGTATACCGTGACTTTGAAAATGAGTTTAAGTTTCCAATGAAATTGTTTACTATATTTATTTCATCGATGTAAATAATGTAAAAATGTTCAAATAGTGAGTGCAAACACGAAGGGGCTCGACTAATTCACACAACATGAGGCAGATGTCAGCCATTATTAGATACCCGTTTTTTAGGATTTTGAGATATTTTTTAAAATTCGCAATACATGCTAATTTTTGCTAAAATCAGAAATTAATGTAAAATTATTCTTTTTTCATAAGAATGTCACTAACAGCAGACTTTGTCAGTGGTTATTTTCTTCAGCGTATCAGTCAAATTATTATGCTTTCAATCACACTTAAAATGCACACGACGTGTTGCCTGCTCCGAATAAATTCATGAGTTTGAGTGTGCTGCTTTTAAATAAATTTGGTAAACCGGTTAATAGTGTAGAAAAACTCTGCAGTAAATATAATTAAGTTGTAACATATCGACTGTGCTTAAGTAAACGGGATCAACCCACACAAAGAAAAAAAAAAATCAGTAGGGACGAAATACGTCTTTTTAACGATTATGGGTCCCGAAGTCAAAATATTGAATAAAGACAATCTTGAAATGTACGAAAACTTATAAACTGATGTTTTATTAACTCAATGTATTATAAAAAAAACATTTTATAGAAAAAAATCCTTCACGAAGGTTCGTTTTCCTAGTTGCAATTTTCACAGGCCCTTCTTTTTCAAACTTAAAAGCTAAATTTAAATACTAATTTGGTATTTGCGGCTTACGTCATTTTGACAGAGGATGTATTTATTTGTTAAAATTGTGATTACCAAATAAAACTATTTTTCAAAAAAATAAGGGTTGATCCCTTTTACTTAAACACAATCGATATGTATGTATATATTAATGTTGTTTGTATTTTCGATAGTTGTTTTTTATACATAATTGTTTGTAAATAAATTAAATATAATGCCATACAAATAGATTATGTTAAAATCCGTAAAAACAATAATTATTTCAAATGAATGCCCAAAAAAAATACATGCTAAGTAGATGCTAAAATTCATTTTTTGATGCTATAAAACGATAGAATTGATTAAAACAAATTCTTAAAATCCGGATCTCTATTCATAAACTTTTACGGATATAATCACTCCTAAACTCACGATGTACATATATATATATATATAGATATATATATATATATTTATGTATGTTAAAAGTTAAAAAAAAATGACAAAAGAAATTTGGATTAGAATAAATATGATACCTCAATGCCGAAACATATAATAATAATAGTACTTAACTTTATCGCAAATTTTTTCTTTAAATATAAAATGTATCGATGACGCAAATGACTAAAATCGTAAAAGCACGTCAAAAGTCATTTTACAATGGGCTTTTTGGATACTTTTTATTCGTGAGGATCTTTGTCAGCAAGGTGCACATATTATTTGATTCACCTGAATTTAAACCAAAGCGGAATAAATGACAAAAACATTTTTTTTACTCCGTCGCCATCGACTAAAGGATTCGAATTTTTATATTTGTATATGTATTCCTAGAATAATAGGAAATAATGAACAAAATGTCATTTATACTCTTATGGATATAAGGATTGATGTGCAATGTAATTTCAAAAAAATATTTTGAAATAATAAGGGCGCTGTTTTCAACTCGGCCTATGGGTGGCACATAGCCTAGAAACGTCTCTGACTGTACGTCTCCATGCGATGTTCCTGGCCGTATTCGACTAATTTGTCTCCAATTTACCGTTGGAAACGTACTGTTGAAATTATTGTTACGCAATTTTAAATGTATATTGAGATGTTATGTAAGTAGGTATTATAAATCAAACAAAAAAAACAATCGTAATATAATGAAAAAATATTATTGTCGATTGCCGTAAAATTGATTCACTGATCTGTGAAAATGCCTAATTAAGCATTCATTTATTAATTGATTACCATCATCGGTGATTGCCTAATCATATTTCCATGGCCGCAGATGCAGTGAGAATAAACATTGACACTGAAAAATACAATATCACTATATCTATTTCATCGAAATCACATACAATAGCCGATATCGTCCAGTTTCATTACACATATTGATAATTATTATACGAGGAAGCCTTACTTGTGCTGTCTGAATCTTTATTTGGAATCGTTAGACAAAAACGATTAGATCACGATTGACATTGCCACGAGAAATTCTTGTTTATTTATCGACATGTAAAAATTGTCTTCTATTAGTAGCCGAAGAAACATCACGAAGTGGAAATTGTTCAACACGAAAACGTTTAACGCGACAAACATTGCGTTAACACCAAATAATATTCCGGCTTTAACAAAATAATATATAAGTGTATATATTTATTTTCCAGCATCGATTACAGATTTTTTCATTAAAACTTTATAATGCATTTCCACCGAGAATTGACAGTGACCACATGAAAAGCGATTAGAATATTTCTAATGTAAATCTTAGACCACCTGTGTGGTCGAGTAGTCAACGTCGTTGGCTTCGATTACGGAGGTCATGGGTTCGAATCCCAGTACGGACAGTTTTATAAATTCATTTTTCAATCGATTTATCAATGTCTGTTCGAAGGCATGGATGTATGTGATGTCTTGAATACCCCCCTCCCATCAATCCTATCCCATGAACGGGGCGTATCGAGAGCGATTAGCTAACCACTAGTCTTGTCGTAGTCCTATCCTTCTATTCCTAATCTCTTTGGAAAAAAAGAGAGGTTAAGCGACCGAGTAACAAGCAGTTCTCGTAGACAAACTTCTGTTGAGACGCCTCCATAAGAAGGCCATATGCTCCACATTGGGAGCGGACATGGTAAAAGAAATCTTAAATACCAGGGATTATAATCAGTCGTGCGTGCGTATAATCTTAACGTATTTTAAATCTGATACATAAATTATTCTTGTAGTAAAGATGAAATATGATGAATTGTAGGAAGGGAAGGCAATGCCACACATTCTCTTGGCGAGAATAAGAGGTCCCATTATGAAAATACTTAGGAAAAATCAAGCGGGCCTTCTCCCTGGAAGGTCGTGTGCGGACCAAATACACAATCTTCGATGTCTCCTCCAGCAGAGCAATGAATTTAACAGTGCTCTTGCTTGTTGTTTCGTCGACTATGAGAAGGCATTTGATAGTCCGCACAGACCCTCTTTGTGGAGGATACTGGATGCCTACGGGATCCCGCCAAAGATTGTGGCCATTATCAAATCTCTACATAAGAATAGTGCATGTTGTGTGAGAATCGGTGACTCAAATACCGAATGGTTCGGGGTTACAACCGGAGTGAGACAGGGGTGGGTTCTTGCACCGTTCCTGTTTATTATTATCTTTGACTTCATACTTATCAGGTCAATTCCGCCTGATCGAGGTGTAGCTGTTGGTCCAGGTCTGAAGCTGTGTGACCTTGAATATGCCGATGGTGCAGTCATATTTGATAAATCCATTAAGGGTATCCAGGAGACTATTGATGGGTTAGGAACTAACTCAGGTCGCATCGGTCTAAAAATTAATACTAGTAAGATCAATGTGATGTGTAACCAAACCTGTCATGACTCTGATAGGACCCTTACCAGCGCGGGGTAGATCATCAAAAGGGTTGAAAGCTTCAGATACCTCGGCGTACATATCCCCGAAGACGGTAGTACAAAAAAGGAGCTCGCCATTCGTTTAAGAATGGCTGGATCCACTCAACTCAATGCGGACTGTCTGGGACACACAGCTGCACTCGATTAAAACCAAATGCCACTTATTCAACGCTTGCATTCTGCCCGTACTGCTTTACGGTTACGAATCATAGCACCTTACGAAGACTCGTATACTGAGCTTCGAGAACAGATGCTTGCGTCGGATAATGGGGGTGAGGTGGTTTGATTTTGTGAGGAATTCAAAGATAAGGGAGCGTACAAGACAGCGTCCCGTCACGTCAGTGGTTATGGAGAGACGTTGGAACTGGCTGGGTCACGTGCTGTGGATGCCTCCGGAAAGCCTCAATCCTGCCTGCCTCTTCTTTCGACCGGTGGGATTCCGGCGTCCCGGACGTCCGTCGGGTACCGGAAGGTAACGGAACTGAGGGATGCTGGCATGTCATGGGAGGAAGCAAAGCAATTGGCGGGAAACAGGGAAACATGGACGTGCCGCGTGGCGGCCATATTATCCACATAGGGAGCGAACATGGCCAAAGAAAAAAAAAGAAAAATGATGAATTTATCAATACAACTCTCTGTATACCAAGGTATTCTGAATTATCGCTGCGAATAATTCTTTGTAATTGTTACCGCAGAATCTGTTTATGCAAATTGTATTATAGTCATCAAAAGGCTGGTAATAAATCGATAATGCAATTGGAAATGATTGGAAAATGGCGTACCTTCTTAAACATAATTTAAATATTTTGAAAACATATTGATATCTTTATTGATAATCGAGAACAAAAATTCAACGTATTATTTAAGCAGGTCGGCGTTCGCAGACGTTATTATCAGATTGTCTTTTATCACCCATGATAAACTTCGAGTGCTTTGCAAATGCATGACAGTAACTGATAAGTAGATTCCGCGATCTATATCATATTATTTGAATGTGATTTTTCAGCGTGTTATTATTTTAAATATTCAGTAGTAGGCTGATAAGTTAATCAAAGATTTAAATTAATATTGATAGTAAACAAACGTGAGATTTTAGCTTTTAATTATTCAAAACGAGAGCAAGCTGACATTTTAAGTCAGGGGCTTACTGTAAAATTTTAACTAGAGATACCCGATTATTGCGATAAATAAAAATTATTGCGAAATTGTTAAAATAGTAAATAATGTTATGGATATATTATTATTAAAACACTTAATTTAAATTCAATGTTGTTTCAACTTTATTCCAAATATGTAATTTACATATTTGGAATACATAAATATACAATTTATAAATCACTTAATCTTATTAATCAAAATGATATCGATATGAGTATCGGGGAGTTTCTACTTGGCTGTCAAGGTTTCGATATGAACTCTAAATTTGAACTGGCGAGAAAGGAGAAGGATATCGGTTTAGTTGAAAGGTTTATTGTTACAAGTTGTCATAGATAATTTAACACAGCACTCTATCCTATAATGTTGTGTATACATAACAATAGATACGAAATTTCATTTAATTCAATTTTCTTATTATCTCGTCTTAAATGAATGATTAGTAGAAATTTTTACTAGATTCGCCATCTGCAGATCATTTACGGAGAACATGTTCCAGCATGCGGGGAAGATATCAAGAGAGAAATGCTGCCATTCAATCCATTTGGTGTCCTGCAAATAGTGCAGATGCAGAACTTTTTCTTAGCACGTTTATTTTAATTGTAACTGACTACCGTACTCAGCTAAAAATATCAATTGAAACACTTTTTATGTTCAGTTATTATAAATATTAATCATTTTATTTTGAATCCATATTTTTAATTAATATCTTCTTAAATTTTTGTGATAATTTCAAATCTCTTATATTAATATATTGTATAGGAAACTACGTTTAAATTTATTTTTTTTTACTTTTAATTTACAACAAAGAAATAAACGTTAAATTCTATTGTCAAAACGCTATTTAAAAACATATATAGGCTAAAAATTCGTGTCTCTAATTGTAACTAAATGTATTATACATCGTCACCGTGCTGGCAGAAAAGAGCAAAAAAAAAAGCTCACATCATGGTAATTTTGAGAAATCCTCAAATTTCCGGGTTTTTGATGTTGATATGAAATTTTTTGAAAAATTTCATTATGTATTTCAAAATCGCCGACCAAAATTTTTCTCAATCCCGAATCCCATTTTATACACGATTTGATGCTGAGTGTTCAATCCCGAAATCCCTGGATCACAAAAGGGGTCCGGTTAGATACCATAGATTTTCTATTGAGGTTAAAGCTTTCTGAATTGACTTTTTTTTCTTTTTGGTAACCATCAGTTTGTAGTCGTATGAAGTCATTGAATTTTATTTCTCAATTAATCGTGTCCGTATAATTGTGAAGTATTTTAGTTTATGATGTGTTTTTATACTGGAATGGTGGAGAGTTGCTCGATCATACTCTATTTTAAGAGACGATAAGGATAATCGCCCACGTGTCCGTTCACAGATTCAAACCCTTGGCCGTTCAATCTCGTCCATTCAGTTGCAGTGACTTGCGAGACTATTCTAAAATTTGTCACGATCTAGATCAGCCATACTCAACCTTCTTTTCCTCCGGGCCGCATTCCGATATTTGCTTCTCTACGTGGGCCACAACATATTTATGGTAATACTCCTTTTTTGTTTTTTTGAGCTCACCGAGGAATTTGAAATCCTCGATTTGGTATACTTTTTGAGGTCTATATACTAGGGCTGTGGAGTTATAACAAAATACTCCAATTAATAATTTATAGAAAACTTTTAGATTTTTTTTTTATATCAACAAAAATGTAAAACTTTTTTATTTCAATTTAATTAAAAAAATATGTCATCATATTCCCCCCTTTTACGACTCCGACTTAACCCATATCACTATAGTTTGGTTCTTATGCGTACTTCTGACGGTTTGCTGACTGTTATAATGACTTTGATCATGTTGCTTAGATTGAAAAAGAATGACGCTTGGTGGTGTTTCTTTTGCGTCCGTAGCAACAGCTTGTAAACTATCAGAATTGGTTCATGCCCTAAAATCGCTGACCGATTGCTGACTATGTTGGGTACCGACCCCAGACAACTTAACCAACTACATATCAAATGCCAATCTGACCGGTAAACGTCACTGATCTATATTATACTAGCTGGCCCGGCATGCGTTGCAATGCCACTCAAAGAAAGAAAGTGTTTGTGTTTTAATTATGTTTATTGAAGTGCTTTTGGATATATTTTGTTTTTTTGTCTGGTGCGTATATGAATAGATTTTAAGGTTTTTCAACGCGTGAGCAGGCCAGATACAGCTGTTCATGTGTGAAGCATGGATTTTTAAAATTTAGTCCACACACTTGTAGCGATTGTCCAAATGCGAGTCGCACCGGAAACTGCAAACATTTTAATTCTAATGGCCTATCTGTCGGAATTATCGGAATGCTTGGCAACAGTACATCGTTTTCTTTAAATTTTCCATTTTAAATTGAAGCTTAGATGATATTGTTCATTAATTTTTTACTGAATGCCCGGTACCGTTGCAAAGTCGTGGTGGATTTATATTTCGGAGAAGAATGATAGGTACGCCGATTTTCAGTGTTAAAACGTGCGGTAGCATGCCTGGCAAATCAAGTGAGTTTAAGAATTCAGTTGGATAATTGACAACTTCGTCTTGATCAATTTATAGTATCGATGGACTTATACGTTGTTTCTTTGCCTGGTATTTCGTTTGGAATCCTGAAGTTGATGGCATTACCATCGTTGTTTTTGACTGCTAATATAACACATTCACTAAGCTACTGATGATTTTTGTAATTCTGTGCGATATTTGGGAAAACTTTGTGCATCAATTCGCTTACGGTTCCTGTAATTCCGTAAGCTCCGGTAATGTATGGATTTATCGATTTCTATTTTTCATTACCAATATCTGACAATTGTTTTTTGAAACATATTGTAATTCTACACGCATTGATTCATCAGCAGCTGTTGAACGTGGTATAACTGGTAGAGTTTGTTGAAAAACACCAGACAGTAAAAGAGGTTCGCCACCAAAGACCTGTTCGTTTCCTCTCAAATCTTTTAGTGTACATATAGTGAAGATTTTCCAATGCTTTTTTGTGCACCATAGTAAATTAATCCCATTTAATGAGTTGATATGATTAAAGTACTTCATCAATCATCAATTTTTTTTGATATTGCATGTTGGTGTTCAAAGGCAATTTCTTTGCTGAACGCGCTGTTTGACCACCATCCAAAAGATTTGCTGCAATTGCAGATGAAGCGATTGCCAACAATATTGTTTCGTGATCCAACGTTTTGGCTTGTGTTTGATTGCATGCATAATTCTGTCTTACGCTATGCGTTGTTCTGGCACCAATTTTGGAAGATTTGTTTGAACGAATGTACCCAATTTGTCGACATCAAATTGTGTTTCTCGTTCCTAATCACGGTCAAAAGGGTTTTTTGCATATCATTGTATCAGACGATCGGGTTTGAGCAGTGAGAGCACGAACGGTTTCCAAACTTGCTCGCCGTTTTCTTTCGTGCTTGAGGTCTAGATCAACTAATAGCAAGTCTTATAGGTGGCATAATTGTTTGACAGCGAAAGAAATGCTTTGTGACGACTATTACAAATTCACTTGATAATTGTTTACAATACCCTTTGATTGTTTTACGTAACCATGGCACGTATCAAACTTAAAAAGACTTAAGTTGCTGCGCACTTAGCGCCATCTGTCATTCAACAACTCTATTAATTTCGTTCTGTTTGAAATACGAACGACGGACGTCAAAAATATTGAAAAATAATTCGGGATAGAGACATCCATCACCTAGCGGGATGAAATATACTTTAAAACCTATTCTACTATCTAACAAATATACAATTAAGAAATCATAAAAATCGGTCAAGCCTATAAAGAGATAGAGATATTTTTTAGAATAATTTAAATGTTTAAGTTTGCTAACAAATATATTTCGTAGAAAAAGAAAAAGATCTCGGGATATATAACGACAGTCCTTCAGTATTTAAATTGTAAATAATATATTTTTTAGAATATTTGAAATGTTTTAAGTTTGCTAACAAACATATTTCGTAGAAGAAGAAGTAGATCTCGGGACATAATATATTGACAGCCTTGCAGTATTTAAATTGTAAATAATATATTTTTTGGAATAATGTTAAAGTTTGCTAACAATTATTTTTCGTAGTAGAAGATTTTAAATAAAAGTCGAAATACAGTTCTATAAAATATCCAACTGTCATTAGAATATTCCTAATGCATGTAAGAAATAAAAAAGATTTTCAAGGCAGGATGCAAAATATAACCATACCTCCAATAATCGAATCAATGACACTGATCAAAATCTGTCAAATCAGCTCCAAAAAATCTTTACCCAGCCCTATAATTATAGCTTCGAAAAATCGAGAAACCTAAAAAATTATTTAATTTTTGGAATAATGTTTAATTTTGCTAACAATTATTTTTCAAAGTAGCAGAAATAGGCCTCGTATTTTTTTTAATTTTTGCAATAATGTTTAGGTTTGCTAACAATCATTTTTCGTAGAAGCAGAATTAATTTTTGGAAGGATGTTTAAGTTTGCTAACAACCATTTTTCGTAGTAGCAGAAATTTCGTTAATTATTAAATCTTTGGAATAATGTTCAAGTTTGCTAAGAATAATTTTTCATAGTAGAATAAATCGACCTCGGCGCATATATCGACAGCCCTGCAGTTTTTAAATTGTAAATTATTGAATTTTTGGAATAATGTTTAAGTTTGCTAACAACTATTTTTCGTAGTAGCAGAAATAGACCACGTTATTTACTTTAGTTTTGGAATAATGTTTTAGTTCGCTAACAATCATTTTTCGTAGTAGCAGAAATAGACCTCGTAAATTATTTAATTTTTGGAATGATGATTAAGTTTGCTAACAACCATTTTTCGTAGTAGCAGAAATTTCGTAAATTATTTAATTTTCGGAATAATGTTTAAGTATGCTTACAACCATTTTTCGTAGTAGCAGAAATTTCGTAAATTATTTAATTTTCGGAATAATGTTTAAGTTTGCTAACAACCATTTTTCGTAGTAGCAGAAATTTCGTAAATTATTTAATATTTTGAATAATGTTCAAGTTTGCTAACAATCATTTTTCGTAGTATCAGAAATATCGTAAATAATTATATTTTGGAATAATGTTTAAGTTTGCTAACAACCATTTTTCGTAGTAGCAGAAATTTCGTAAATTATTAAATCTTTGGAATAATGTTCAAGTTTGCTAAGAATCATTTTTCATAGTAGCATAAATCGACCTCAGCGCATATATCGACAGGCCTGCAGTTTTTAAATTGTAAATTATTGAATTTTTGGAAAAATGTTTAAGTTTGCTAACAACCATTTTTCATAGTAGCAGAAATTTCGTAAATTATTGAATTTTTGGAATAATGTTTAAGTTTGCTAACAACCATTTTTCGTAGTAGCAGAAATTTAGTAAATTATTGAATTTTTGGAATAAAGTTTAAGTTTGCTAACAACCATTTTTCGTAGTAGCCGAAATTTCGTAAAATATTCAATTTTTGGAATAATGTTCAAGTTTGCTTACAACCATTTTTCGTAGTAGCAGAAATTTCGTAAATTATTTAATATTTGGAATAATGTCCAAGTTTGCTAACAACCATTTTCGTAGTATCAGAAATATCGTAAATTATTATATTTTGGAATAATGTTTAAGTTTGCTAACAACCATTTTTCGTAGTAGCAGAAATTTCGTAAATTATTAAATCTTTGGAATAATGTTCAAGTTTGCTAAGAATCATTTTTCATAGTAGCATAAATCGACCTCAGCGCATATATCGACAGGCCTGCAGTTTTTAAATTGTAAATTATTGAATTTTTGGAAAAATGTTTAAGTTTGCTAACAACCATTTTTCATAGTAGCAGAAATTTCGTAAATTATTGAATTTTTGGAATAATGTTTAAGTTTGCTAACAATTATTTTTCGTAGTAGAAGATTTTAAAATAAAGTCTAAATATAGTTCTATAAAATATCCATACCGTCATTAGAATATTCCTAATGCATGTAAGAATTTAAAAAGATTTTCAACGCCGGATGCAAAATATAACCATACCTCCAATAATAGAATCAAAATCTGTCAAATCAGCTCCAAAAATCTTGAAATTGTAAATTATTTAATTTTTAGAATAATGTTTAAGTTTGCTAACAATCATTTTTCCTAGCGGAAGATTTTAAAATAAAAGTCGAAATACAGTTCTAGAAAATATCCATACTGTCATTAGAATATTCCTAATGCATGTAAGAAATTAAAAATATTTTCAAGGCCAGATGCAAAATATAACCATACCTCCAATAATAGAATCAAAATCTGTCAAATCAGATCCAAAAAATCTTTTCCCAGCCCTATAATTATAGCTTCAAAAAATCGAATCAGTATATTTGATTATTTAAAAAACGTCGTAGCGATGCAAACTTTCAAATAAAGTTCTCTCAATATTCAGTTCTAAGCCAGGAAATTTGGATTTAAAGACGTCCATTTCAATTGTTTTAAATTGGAACGACGAATTGTCAGGAATATTGAAAAAAAATTCTGGATCGGGACACCCTTCACCTAGCGGGATGAAATATAGTTTACATTTGATTCTCATATCTAGCAAATATACATTTAAAAAATCGGTCAAGCCGTTTCGGAGGAGTTTGGCGACAAACACCGTGACACGAGATTTTTATATATATAGATAGATAGATGTATCGCCAAGTTGCAAAACCTGCTATGGCCGATTTTTGACGAAAATGAGTTATGAATGCAGTTCAGCGCTCTATCGAAAAAGCAATCATTTTTTTAAATTTAGAGTTGCAAATTGTTGAAGTTTATTGACATTTGTACGGTTTATTAGTTGAATTAGAGGTTTTATTTTGCTTTTATTTGTTTCCCGGAAGATATAAAGAAACTTTTAAAACGCTAAAAATCACTATATATACTCAAAACAGTTTTTCGTTATTTACTAAAAACTATAAAAAAAACCCCAGAGTGGGCTTAGCAATTCCCATGGAACCATTGACTTTTTTTAATATCAAGTACGATAATATTCAAATAAGGTTTTAATAGTACGAATAAAAATAAAACATTAAGTTATTTATGAACAATAAAATATTTTCTATTGTCTTATAAAATTGTATCCGCTGAGCCAAGAAGAAATGAATCTCGATTTTTAATTATTTTAATTTTGCCGCTTGTAAGTTTCAATGGAAATCTGGCTACAGACCTAAATATTGCTGTGCGCCACTTGCAAACCGGTTTGGACCAATTTTTGGCGGAAACCGGTTGAAAACTTGGTTTTGACGTTTGCGCATAAGAACAGAGCTTATGACTCCATGGATATGATTTTATAGCCCTGCCATAGACCCGTGTTTATACAAATAAACAGTCAATCCTCTTTTTATGCGGTAGATGCGTTTCACGAAATATCGCATAAAAAAAGACTTGACTTCCATACAAAAAGTGGGGATGCGTTCCATAAATTTTAAAATCCGCATAACTTTGAAACAGCGAGTTAAAATATACCCAAAATCGCATGAAAAGTGTAAGAAAATTAGTGAAAAAACACGGCGTAAAAATACTTAAAAATTTGTTGGTTATTTTTTCACTTTAGAAACATTTTAAGTAATATTATGGTCACTGTATGACAATGTTAAGTGCGTTTTGCATGTGTTTAGAAATCGCTCTTTTTCGGAAGAAATAGACTGCGCATCAATTTTAAAAAACGACGATTTTTTCCAACAATGAAATTAGTGATCAAATTTTATTCAGATTTTCTTTTTTCGATAATACATTGTTTAATGGCAGATGCAACATGATTTAAACGGTGCGAAATCGTATTTTTTCCAAATGTCGGTTGTGTTTATGATTTATTCTCTATTATATCTAAAATACAACGATACGTGCTCTCGATGTAATATTTAACATTTTTATAGATTGTAAAATATAGTACATTTTTTAAAAAAATACATTTCTAAAAAACCGCATAACTTCGAAATCGCACAAAAAAACCAATTCAAAAGAGGATTGACTGTATATATTTTTAATTTAAAATTACATGAGTTTTGTTAGCACACCATTCGACAATTTTTCGCATTAATATAAAAATGTCACTGTCACAATCTGTACTGACGTTTTGTTTCATTCTTAACCCGTACGACTTTAGAAGACCCAATATCAGTTGCAAATCGACTGCAGAGTTAAAATGATTGGGCACCCCTGCTACACAATATGACGTACAATAAGTAAATCGACAGTAGTTGCTGAACACCTTTCGGACATAATATTTGTAATGCAATTAGTTACTTATCGTTTACGCATTAGACTAATGAGTTTCAGTATTGTGTATACTATCTGTTATGACAGATATTGTCGTTATACGGACGTCCAACAAGTTGCCGTTTGACTTTAGTTGCCAGCTAATAAAATATTCAAATATTTAAATGTTTACATGCAATTCAATTTATATGCAGTCGATTCTCTTTTCACACGGATTCTTAGCGTAATTTTGAGATAACAGTTTATAACAGATTGCGAAAAAAAATGTGTTTATTATCATACACCAGGCTATCAAAAGAACGGTTTCGTGTTCGAGTGGGAACGTCGTTGGCTGCGATTGCAGAGCTTACGGGATCGAATCCCAGTACGGAGAGATTTTTCAATTGATTTATGGATTCCGTTTGAAAATGTGGATATCTGCGATATTTTAAATTCCCTCCCACATGTTGGATAATAGGACTTAGCGAAAGCGATTAGCCAATCACTGATCCTGTTCTAGCTTTATCCGTCTATCCCCGCTTAATTCGAAAAAGGTAGGTTGAGCAACAGAGTAAACTCGTAGTTTTCGTAGAAAAAGTTATGTTGACTTAAACTCAACTAGAAGTACATACACTTCACATTGGAAGCGGTCATAGTTAAAAACAACAAAATTCTGGAGGCTTTTCTGATCCAAACAAATATTACCTTTACTAGGATGCCGACATTTCGACAGATTTATAAATATATAATGTGATCATAAAAATGAAAAATACCGATGGGTCTGACATTGAGTAATAGATCGGTGCAGTTAATAAATTTCTTTTCACCCAAACAGCGTTGAACTTTTCTTGCAGTCCTTTAAAAACATAAAACTAGCCTTTTTAATGTAACATTTTAATTCCAAACCAAAAAAATAAAATTACTATTTATACCAGCTGTTTATGCTTAGGATATATATACGAAACCCCGGTATTGGTAGTAGCACGATCCCGCGATTACGGGATTGGATAATTGCTTGGAATCCCAGAATCGGAGGCCTTAGTAGCCACCTCATAGCAGAATCATGCAATGCATGAGAGCCCAGCAAAAAGGGGAGCCCAAATTTCTACATACTCAATATGACACATTGCGTAGGGTGGCCTTGCGTGACGTTTGCATGAGTACCCCAATTTTATATTTTATGCCACTGTTAGGATATCAAATATTCGCAAATTGTTGATGTCATTATCCCGTATATCAACACTGGACGTTATTGACACTTCTTTTTGTCCATTATTTGAAGCTATAATTGACACATATCTAGGTTATTTAGAAATGAATCCTAAACAGACCAGCCGTCTAATACTTCGTGTGTTCTTTATTATTTTCTGTTACCATTAGATTGTTTCTTTGTTTTTCTGAAGTTGGTGGAGTATTTATTTTTATAACTGCTGCCCGAAGAGAAAAGTCTGCGCTGAAAAAGCTTGTTAAACTACTTAATCAACATATATTTTTTAACCATATCCACTCCTAATATGAACTCTAAACGGAGCTTAACTCCACAGAAGTTGTCCTACAAGAACGGCTTGTTATTCACTACTCGGTGACTTCAACGCGACTTTTTTTTTTAAATTATAATAAAGTTATTATATAATATTGTATTACTACTAAGATGCCGAAAGGCGAAACCCGGGTCGTTAGCGACAAAACTCATGGAAAAGTACAAAATTCAAACAATTCAAATTTAAATTAGTTTAATTTAATTTAATTTAATTTTATTTTATTTCATTAACTATTAATTTTCAAGTACGCAAACAAATACATTTCGTAGAAGAAGAAAAAGACTCGAGGACATCAGTACGCACACATTTGTGAAAAGTGAAAAGCGAGTGATCATTTTATCGACTATGAATATATAGATTTAGTATGAATAAAAAAGTGGAGACTGGAAGGTGTGAAATCGGGTACACCAGACGGACGGACCTTATCGACTATTAATATATAGATTAAATTAAATAAAACAAATTTGAATTGTTCAAACTATGTACATTCTCACAGATTTTGTCACTAACGACCCGGGATTCGCCTTTCGGCATCTTCAGGCGTTCAAGTGCACGCCTAGTTTGAACAATTCAAATTTAATATTGAAATTCCACCAACAACCTTCAGTCGAAATCTTAAATTATAAATAAAACAAGTTACTATTACTTATATGGTGGTGATCATGAACAAGCAGAGTGGAGCTATTGCAAGCGCCCGTCTCATCTCCGTTATTTAATCCCTCCCTGGAACTATTAATTTCTTTCTCTAATACTTCGCCGAGATGAATTAGGGCCGGACAAAATAGCTCGGCGGGCCGGTGGTTGCCCATACATGGTTTAAACGCTTAAGGTGTTTTGAGATTAATTGTACAATAAGAGGTTTAACCCATTTTTGCCCAGTGTTCCATTATTAGAACATTTAGTATTTTAACCCCCACTCCATTATGCATGACGCAATTAAGTTGAAATTTCGTCAGTCTACAGCTTACAAGCGTAGGTATCGTTTCGTGTAGAATTTTTTTAGATTTAAACCTGTCGGAGTGAGCAGTGTTTTTTTATTTACACCAATTATGTTCAACAGAAAATGTCATCTGACAAGAAAGTTTACACATCTTTATAACACATTTATTACATATTGACCATATTTATTGTAATCTCTTATTGTTATAGATTCTTTATGTGAAGTTTTTTTTTTAATTTCTCCAATGTAACTTTTTTATTCACAATATTATGCATGTTCCTAAATTGGAACACAGGGATTATAACAACATGTGATTTTTTTTCCTCCCAGAATTTTAACAACATCAGAGATGGAAGAAATTGATGACGAAAATTCTTGGAAGGATGTTAAATGCGTAGATGTGGTTATAACACCTCCCGAAGACGACGTTGAGACTGAAGAGGACAGCGGTGATGAAAATGGAAATGTTAACATTTGAATTTTGTACTGACACCAAAACTGGCATTACTATTACAGCTTAGAACGACAACTGAGTTGTGCTCACTGTTAGCTCCTACGATCCAGTAGAACCAATAGGACATGCTTAAAGATGGATATCCTCAAAAAAAAAACTATCAATCAACCGACCAAATGTCATATCAAAATAAAATAAGTATATGGGGGGAGTAGATCGAATGGGTGAAAATATAGATAACTATCGAGTATTCATCACGTATAAAAAATGGTGGTGGGTAGTGGGTACCTTTTACCTTTTGTTTGGATACTGCAATTCATATTGCTTGGCAACTTTATAGAAAAAATCCATAAAATAAAAAATTAGGTTACTTGAAATTTAGAAGAAATATAGTACTTAAAAAATAATGAAAATCCCACGAAGAGAGGAGGAAGGCCATAATCTTCAAAAGAATTATCTACCAGGGTGCCTGTCAATATTCAATATGATCGGGTAGATCATTGGATGATTCCAGCTGATAAAAAAAATCGACGTGCACTTGTGAAAATGTCCTCTCAATTTTCATGAAGGATGTTTCAAAACTTTCCATTTTCGTTTATTCATGTTTATATATTATATTAACATAACTTTACTTATCTATGTACACTATTTTATAAGGTTGCTTGTGTTGAAATAAACTTTATTTCTTATTTTAGTTTTATAACGTCTACCTCATTGTATTCCCAGTGTTCCATATTTGGAACATCTCGAAAAACTCGCATAGAAACAATACAAATGCAAAAAAAAGGAAAAAAATTCTTTGTACTATATATCATTAAGATTTATTTAAATTATTATAAATTTTTAGAAAAAAAAAATCGGGCAAAAATGGGTTAATGATTTTTTTTTACTGTAAACATTGAATAATATTATATATGAGTTTGTCAACTAACAAAAGAAAAAACCATTAATTAACAGAGAGGAAAATATAAGTGACAAAAAAATACAGAATCTTTCTGTAATTATATCTCTGAGCCTCTTGTTTCTAGATAGTCCCACAGCATCGTTTGTCAATGTATAAACCCGAATCTAGACAATGAATGGTTTGAAATAACCGTATTTAATTTAGTTGATTTGCATGATTTTAAAAAGTAAAGTTATTTCTGACAGGTCCGCTGTCGAGTGGTCAACATTGTAGGCTTCGGTTGAAGTGCTCACGGGTTCAAATCCCAGTACGAATTACGGACAGTTTCATAAATTAGTATTTAAATGCATCGATTTTCGTAATGTCTAAAATTACCTCCAGATAATAGGCTAAGCCAGTGGTTTCCAACCTTTATGTTATTACGCCTCCCTTTGAAGATAAAAATATCTTCGCGCCTGCCCATCCTTTATTTCATACAGTAATAAGCACACGTTTTATAGGGAAAATAAATATTTTGGAATCTTCGCGCCTCCCTTTGCAGTAGTCCACGCCTCCCAGATTGGAAATCACTGGGCTAAGCAACTGAGTAACAAGTATTTGTCGTAGAAATCATTTGTTGCGGTTGAGAAAGAAAATATTTTAAACGATTTTTTCATTTTGCTTGAAAGTATGACAATTCATTACATTTTTAAAACGTAATGTTTTTTGATAGAACAAGGCCAGCTTAATCCCGGAAAATGAATACGAAGACATGTTTTTTTTTCAAAACCAATCAATGAATTTATCTTTTTTATCAATCCACTTGTTTTCTTTAAATATTTTTATTTCCCATCGTATCTTTGAACCATTACAACTATTAACAGAATATTTATCGTAAATTGGTTTTTACTTTAAGACGCCTATGTAAGAAATTTATAATAATTATTCAATATATAACATTCTGCACTTTTAACGAATGCTAAGTCATTGAAGTAAACTGGTTGTATAATAAAAATGTTTAAGCTTAATAAATACAAACAAAAACAAAAAAAAATCGATCCGGCCGAAATTTAGAGAAAGAAAATACTTCACTAAAACCTTTTTTCAAGATTAAAATTTTTCAATTTGAAAAACTGTATTATTGGTTGTGTGTGAAACACATTTCTACATCATTTAAATGTTTTTTGATAAACATCAATTACGATATTATTAAAAACCATTTTCATGCCACTGTTGACCACTTTTATACCATTATATTTATCAAGTTAAACATTTTTTTTATTCATTTAAATTAGATAAATAAAACATTTTCACTTTTTACTTTCAGCATTTTTTTTATAGTCAATGTATGTACTTTTAATAAGGTAAAAATATCAGTCATAAGTATTCAAAATAGCGTAGTTCAAAATTGCTGAAAATTGTAGAACTAAATACTTTGATATTGTTACCGTATTACAATGGAGTTCTACCAAGTAAATGCCAATTCAATCAATAATATACTTTTAAATTTTAAATTAAAAAAAAAATATTATTTACTTACTTTTGGTGAAAAATACACTTGTTGATTTAAAATCACCTCTATTAATAACTTTCACTAAAATCAACACGTAAAGGTACACATGTCACAGTTTTTTGTCAAATAAATGGCGATCCGCGTAATCGGAAAATAATTATATAAATAATTAATAAAATTTACGCGCCTCAATTCGAAGTTGGAACGTCTCGGCGAACGACCGGATATAGAATGCGGCGCGTCTGACCGACAGGCGTCGGTTATATAGGTGACAGCGTCGAAACTTTGATTTTTCAATACGCTTGCGTCCGTCAACCGGTAATTTGCCGGCCAGAGGGCGTCGAAGAAAATTCAGTGAGCTCTTTTATAGCAGACTTGTACTTTTTTTTCCATCTTAATCTTGTGTTAGTCTTAACTTATTTTAGTAGTTGTTAATTATATATTACTAATGCAGCGGTCCACGAAATTTTTGGACCTTAGGGCGGATTCTAAAATATCGGTAGTGCAGCGAGCACCATCTTTTTTTTCCAAGCATATTTGTAATTGCACAATGATAATAAATCAATGACAATATATAAAATATTGTTTTTATTTTAACAAACAAAAAACAAATGCAAATTAAACATTTTATAAAAAAGTATAATAATAATCTCAGTCAATGTGATCTTTGGCACTGTACCTAATAATTAGCAATGTGTGATGAGATTCCTGTCAGCAAACAATCATAAAGATTCTCATCGGTGATTCTAGATCTATACTTTGATTTTACAAAGCTCAATTTTCAGTCAGTCAGTTCAGTAAAATTATCATTTTTTCCGTTGATAAATTGTTGATACGGGCCAATGTTGGCGGGCACAGGTTTGGGTATCCCTGTACTAATATATATGTTGTTAATCGATATTAGCACAAATTTGAGTGTAATGCCAGTGATGTAATCCAGTTCGCTAGAATGTTGAAATCTTCTAATTTCTTTGACTTAATATGATGACTTATTATTTTCTATGAATAATTATTTCTACTCAACAAAAACATTTTGTTTCATATAGAAAAATTCCGAAAGGAAAGTGACGGAGCAAAAACAATCATAAGTCTATAAACGACTGCATGCATAACCAAGATTTGTTTTTTTAATAATTTAAAAAAAACTTGAAATATTAGAAGAAAAGCACCATCACTTACTGTTTACTGAAGTTGTGTTTTTGTGTTTGATTAAGTTATATGCGGGTTAACTCAAAGTGCTTCACATAAAACTTATACGATTGTTCTTTCTCAGAATTCGAGCGTTTTCCCGTGACCAATCACATGCGCGCATTAATTGTTTATTTGCATTAAAGGGTTCCACCCCTGAGCCGCATTTTTTACTAGCAATTATGAACTGAAATTTTCTGAACTTTCAATAAATTAAGGCACTTATTTGCCTTTGGTTTGCTGGTTGGCAGGGTAACCACTGTATTTTTTTCTTGTATAAGCCTTGTCCGCTCTCAGTGTGGAGTATACGGAATCTTTATTGAGCAATTGTAATTGGTAGAACTTGTTATTCTGTCACCCAAACTCTTGTTTTAAGAAAAGGTAAATACAGAAGAATATGGATAGGATCATACTAAAAGCCTCCTTCACTGTGCGTCGTTTTCAGGAAAGGATTAAAAAAAGTCAATTAAAAAAAATGTGTGGACGCAACGGAATAGGACGACGTTGACCGCACTGTCACAGGGACGGATCTACTTTGGTAAAAATTGATATTTTTTATCGCCCACAACTGTTGTGATGGTGTATACTAGAGCAGTGCTTCCCAAACATTTTCATTCCACGGCCCCCTTAATCTGAAAAAAATAATCCGCGGCCCTCCTCAATACACAACATGTTCTGCGGCGGACCCCAATCTGGGAAGCACTGTACTAGAGCATAGTTGCTCAACTTTTTCGAGTAAGTAGCCCTCTTTTGAGTCTCATATTTTTCCGTGGACTCCTTATCTATACTATCTATGTTTTTCGAGATTTGGAAAGAATGAAAAAAAAAACGATTTAGTACTCATATCACCCACACCGGCCACAACCAGTGCCGACGCGAGGTTATTTGGCGCCCTAGGCAACATTCAACATAAAATCGTGTAGAATTTCAGGATTTGGGATTGAGCATTTTTTGCTCGGTAATTTTGAAACCCTGGGAATTTACAGAATTCCCAAAAATGAAAAGACGAGAGACCTTTTTTTAGCTCTTCCAGGATTTAAAGAACAAGTACTTTTTTTGTGATGGCAACGATTTTTTTAAGTTTTGGAGCTACTGCTTGAAACTCACTGCATAGATATTAAATATTATTAAAGTATAGAAAAGTATTTTACTTCTTCATTTATGCGCTCTCTTATGGTTTGCGCCCTAGGCGGTTGCCTGTTTCGCCTTTGTGATGGCGCCGGCCCTCACCACAACCCGTTATGGCTACTCTTGCAGGATGTATTCCGCAGCGTAGCAATGTTATTTGTTTGGAAATTTTTACCATAGATGTGCCGAAGTGAAATTTTTCAAAACCCGGTTGCATGTAGGGCATCCAATCCCACCCATTTTTTTATTTCGGGATTTCGTGATTCACAATTCTTTTGGGATCTAGATTCTCGACTCGAAGAACTTTTTTTAAGCTCCATCTTAAAAAATTACATCTGCCGCCAGTGATAATCTTTATTTGTAGCTTCATCGCTTAAGTTTTGTCTGCCAGTGATTATGACATTTTCTTTAGTTCAAAATTTACGTCTGCTGTAGAATGTCAAAAAACAAAAATTAAGTCAATTAAAAAGTTTTTATGAATAAAATGCCTTTTAATTTTTATTTCGAATAAAAAATGCGCGAAAAACTTGTTATGAAATAAAGTTCACCTTCTACTGCAGTGTCTGCCAAACTGTGTGCCGCAAGAAGTCTTAGGTGTGCCGCGAAGGAAGAACCCTCAAAACTGTTCATTTTAAATAAAGCTTTATTCATTTAAATTGTCTTCGATTTTAAATAAATTTAATACCTTCATATTTAAATAAATATTTGTCACGTTCGTCCATAGTCTTCTTTTCCATCACTTGATTATAAAATGTACCAGTGGGTCATCAACCGTGAGAAGAAATTTCAATAGATCTAAAAAACGGCTCTGTGTACAACGCCTCATTTTTTAAGGTAAAGTTGTCAGCATTTTTGGATATCAATATCTACGATAGTGGAGTCAATATCTTCGATAAACTACAACAGCAATTAAATCTCTGTTGCCGTTTGGATCGTCGTATCTTTGCCAAGTTGGCATTACAGCACACGTGGAAATAAAATTTAAAAAAAAAACGAGAGCGTTGCAGGTAGATGAGGAGTGTTTGTTTACCTAATTTAGATCAGCATTTTGACAAAAAAATTTTCCGAAATCAATTTCATTCTTCTCACTAGTAAAATTATTACCACCTATGGACATATTTATCGTCCCTGCGTACTAACATACTGAGTTATTGATACCACGAGATGCGCATTTTTTTCTCTACTAAATGTATTATAACTAGTATGAAAAGACGTAACTATCACGAAATAAAATCGATTTTTAATTAATCCTATGTGAGAGCATTCAAAATCATGCATCACAATCAATCCTATGTGAGGCTCTCCAACATAGGAGATATTTAACGCGCATGATCCGAGAGCCAATGCTCACAATGGAGTTATTATATAATAGTTAGGGCTTATTTTTTACAGTTGTGCCTCAATGCCCGTTGAATGGTGTGGAATTCAGATATGTCAGACAGTAAAAAGGTGCAAAACTACCAGCCTTCATCAAAAATATACAGTCAGCAGCTATTTTAGGGAAATAAAAGTTTTTTATTTTTTTTATGGAAATTATGTCACAGTACGATTCAAGTTGAAACTCCGTTGAGTGTGACTCTTTTGATTTGATTAAACCTTTTCTTTACGCAGTTGAGAAGTCTTTCAATTGGTATTAATTGACAGTTTTAAGGGATATATAACTTTTTAAAGTTTGACTTTGAATACATGTTATACAAAACAAAATATATCTCTGTATACATAACACCGTAAAAGTTGATAATGGTCATCATGAGTGAAACCGGTCTTGATCTTTTGAAATAAAAGTTGAAGTAGTACAGAGAAATATTGTGTTTTTTTGTTTGAATATAATGCCATTTCACCAAGTATTGACAGTGAACACCCTAAAAGTGATCAAGAATATAGTTTTAAGGATTACTTATATGTCAGATATTGAATTTTTTAAGATTCTATTTTTGATTGTACATTTTGTTTTGACTCCACTCGTGCTATATAAATTGTTTACTTGGCGTGGTAACGATGTGTTAACGAAAAAATAAATTACTCTCACGATTAATGCCCTGCATTAAGCGATTAAGGCATTCACCAGTGTGCCGTGAAGTAAAAAAGTTTGGCAGACACCGTTCTACTGTATTCTATTTGATTGTAATATATATTTTAGTTTATTCTATTTAGGGTGGCCGTGCGCCCGAAATGTCTGCTGTGGCTCCTCTAAGCAAATATTTTCCATATGACCCCCAAGGAAGCCACGTGGAGCCCGATCAAGGAACGCTATACTAGACCCTATGAAACGCGCTAGATAGCTTTATTCTAGCGATCAGATAAGACTGAGTTCTAGAGCCAACGAGGAATTGTTTTTTATGGTTTTTTCTTCGTGTATTTGTTTAAAGTTTTACTACAATGTAGAAATTATTAGTACTAGCTGTAAGCCCGTTGCCCAGCAACGTGAGATTTTTGTTGCATAGTATTAATTTTAATTTTATTTTATGGTATTTTATTTTATTTTATTTTATTTTATTTTATTTTATTTTATTTTATTTTATTTTATTTTATTTTATTTTATTTTATTTTATTTTATTTTATTTTATTTTATTTTATTTTATTTTATTTTATTTCATTTAATTTTTATTTATTTTATTTTATTTTTATAGTTAGCAGAAATTTCGTAAATTATTTAATTTTTGGAATAATGTTTATGTTTGCTAACAACCATTTTTCATAGTAGCAGAAATTTCGTAAAATATTTAATTTTTGGAGTAATGTTTAAGTTTGCTAACAACCATTTTTCGTAGAAGCATAAATTTCGTAAAATATTTAATTTTTGGAGTAATGTTTAAGTTTGCTAACAACCATTTTTCGTAGAAGCATAAATTTCGTAAAATATTCAATTTTTGGAATAATGTTTAAGTTTGCTAACAACCATTTTTCGTAGTAGCAGAAATTTCGTGAATTATTGAATTTTTGGAATAAAGTTCAAGTTTGCTAACAACCATTTTTCGTAGTAGCCGAAATATCGTAAATTATTAAATTTTTGGAATAAAGTTTAAGTTTGCTAACAACCATTTGTCGTAGTAGCCGAAATATCGTAAATTATTGAATTTTCGGAATAAAGTTCAAGTTTGCTAACAACCATTTTTCGTAGGAGCAGAAATTTAGTAAATTATTTAATATTTGGAATAATGTTTAAGTTTGCTAACAACCATTTTTCGTAGTAGCCGAAATTTCGTAAATTATTTAATATTTAGAATAATGTTCATGTTTGCTAACAACCATTTTTCGTAGGAGTAGAAATTTCGTAAAATATTTAATATTTGAAATAATGTTTAAGTTTGCTAACAACCATTTTTCGTAGTAGCAGAAATTTCGTAAATTATTGAATTTTTGGAATAATGTTCAAGTTTGCTAACAACCATTTTTCGTAGGAGTAGAAATTTTGTAAAATATTTAATATTTAAAATAATGTTTAAGTTTGCTAACAACCATTTTTCGTAGAAGCCGAAATTTCGTAAATTATTTAATATTTAGAATAATGTTCATGTTTGCTAACAACCATTTTTCGTAGGAGTAGAAATTTCGTAAAATATTTAATATTTGAAATAATGTTTAAGTTTGCTAACAACCATTTTTCGTAGTAGCCGAAATATCGTAAATTATTGAATTTTTAGAATAAAGTTTAAGTTTGCTAACAACCATTATTCGTAATAGCCGAAATATCGTAAATTATTGAATTTTCGGAATAAAGTTCAAGTTTGCTAACAACCATTTTTCGTAGGAGCAGAAATTTAGTAAATTATTTAATATTTGGAATAATGTTCAAGTTTGCTAACAACCATTTTTCGCAGTAGCAGAAATTTCGTGAATTATTGAATTTTTGGAATAAAGTTTAAGTTTGCTAACAACCATTTTTCGTAGTAGCCGAAATATCGTAAATTATTAAATTTTTGGAATAAAGTTTAAGTTTGCTAACAACTATTTGTCGTAGTAGCCGAAATATCGTAAATTATTGAATTTTTGGAATAAAGTTCAAGTTTGCTAACAACCATTTTTCGTAGGAGCAGAAATTTAGTAAATTATTTAATATTTGGAATAATGTTCAAGTTTGCTAACAACCATTTTTCGTAGTAGCAGAAATTTCGTAAATTATTGAATTTTTGGAATAATGTTCAAGTTTGCTAACAACCATTTTTCGTAGGAGCAGAAATTTCGTAAATTATTTAATATTTGGAATAATGTTCAAGTTTGCTAACAACCATTTGTCGTAGTAGCCGAAATATCGTAAATTATTGAATTTTTGGAATAAAGTTCAAGTTTGCTAACAACCATTTTTCGTAGGAGCAGAAATTTAGTAAATTATTTAATATTTGGAATAATGTTCAAGTTTGCTAACAACCATTTTTCGCAGTAGCAGAAATTTCGTGAATTATTGAATTTTTGGAATAAAGTTTAAGTTTGCTAACAACCATTTTTCGTAGTAGCCGAAATATCGTAAATTATTAAATTTTTGGAATAAAGTTTAAGTTTGCTAACAACTATTTGTCGTAGTAGCCGAAATATCGTAAATTATTGAATTTTTGGAATAAAGTTCAAGTTTGCTAACAACCATTTTTCGCAGTAGCAGAAATTTCGTGAATTATTGAATTTTTGGAATAAAGTTTAAGTTTGCTAACAACCATTTTTCGTAGTAGCCGAAATATCGTAAATTATTAAATTTTTGGAATAAAGTTTAAGTTTGCTAACAACTATTTGTCGTAGTAGCCGAAATATCGTAAATTATTGAATTTTTGGAATAAAGTTCAAGTTTGCTAACAACCATTTTTCGTAGGAGCAGAAATTTAGTAAATTATTTAATATTTGGAATAATGTTCAAGTTTGCTAACAACCATTTTTCGTAGTAGCAGAAATTTCGTAAATTATTGAATTTTTGGAATAATGTTCAAGTTTGCTAACAACCATTTTTCGTAGGAGCAGAAATTTCGTAAATTATTTAATATTTGGAATAATGTTCAAGTTTGCTAACAACCATTTGTCGTAGTAGCCGAAATATCGTAAATTATTGAATTTTTGGAATAAAGTTCAAGTTTGCTAACAACCATTTTTCGTAGGAGTAGAAATTTTGTAAAATATTTAATATTTAAAATAATGTTTAAGTTTGCTAACAACCATTTTTCGTAGAAGCCGAAATTTCGTAAATTATTTAATATTTAGAATAATGTTCATGTTTGCTAACAACCATTTTTCGTAGGAGTAGAAATTTCGTAAAATATTTAATATTTGAAATAATGTTTAAGTTTGCTAACAACCATTTTTCGTAGTAGCCGAAATATCGTAAATTATTGAATTTTTAGAATAAAGTTTAAGTTTGCTAACAACCATTATTCGTAATAGCCGAAATATCGTAAATTATTGAATTTTCGGAATAAAGTTCAAGTTTGCTAACAACCATTTTTCGTAGGAGCAGAAATTTAGTAAATTATTTAATATTTGGAATAATGTTCAAGTTTGCTAACAACCATTTTTCGCAGTAGCAGAAATTTCGTGAATTATTGAATTTTTGGAATAAAGTTTAAGTTTGCTAACAACCATTTTTCGTAGTAGCCGAAATATCGTAAATTATTAAATTTTTGGAATAAAGTTTAAGTTTGCTAACAACTATTTGTCGTAGTAGCCGAAATATCGTAAATTATTGAATTTTTGGAATAAAGTTCAAGTTTGCTAACAACCATTTTTCGTAGGAGCAGAAATTTAGTAAATTATTTAATATTTGGAATAATGTTCAAGTTTGCTAACAACCATTTTTCGTAGTAGCAGAAATTTCGTAAATTATTGAATTTTTGGAATAATGTTCAAGTTTGCTAACAACCATTTTTCGTAGGAGCAGAAATTTCGTAAATTATTTAATATTTGGAATAATGTTCAAGTTTGCTAACAACCATTTGTCGTAGTAGCCGAAATATCGTAAATTATTGAATTTTTGGAATAAAGTTCAAGTTTGCTAACAACCATTTTTCGTAATAGCAGAAATTTCGAAAATTATTATATTTTGGAATAATGTTCAAGTTTGCTAACAACCATTTTTCGTAGGAGCAGAAATTTCGTAAAATATTTAATATTTGAAATAATGTTTAAGTTTGCTAACAACCATTTTTCGTAGTAGCCAAATTTCGTAAATTATTTAATATTTAGAATAATGTTCATGTTTGCTAACAACCATTTTTCGTAAGAGTAGAAATTTCGTAAAATATTTAATATTTGAAATAATGTTTAAGTTTGCTAACAACCATTTTTCGTAGTAGCCGAAATTTCGTAAATTATTTAATTTTTGGAATAATGTTTAAGTTTGCTAACAACCATTTTTCGTAGTAGCAGAAATTTCGTAAATTATTTAATATTTGGAATAATGTTTAAGTTTGTTAACAACCATTTTTCGTAGAAGCAGAAATTTCGTAAATTATTTAATATTTGAAATAATATTCAAGTATGCTATCAATCATTTTTCGTAGTAGCAGAAATTTCGTAAATTATTTAATTTTTGGAATAATGTTTAAGTTTGCAAACAACCATTTTTCGTAGAAGCAGAAATTTCGTAAATTATTTAATTTTTGGAATAATGTTTATGTTTGCTAACAACCATTTTTCGTAGTAGCAGAAATTTCGTAAAATATTTAATTTTTGGAGTAATGTTTAAGTTTGCTAACAACCATTTTTCGTAGAAGCATAAATTTCGTAAAATATTCAATTTTTGGAATAATGTTTAAGTTTGCTAACAACCATTTTTCGAAGTAGCAGAAATTTCGTGAATTATTGAATTTTTGGAATAAAGTTTAAGTTTGCTAACAACCATTTTTCGTAGAAGCATAAATTTCGTAAAATATTCAATTTTTGGAATAATGTTTAAGTTTGCTAACAACCATTTTTCGTAGGAGCAGAAATTTAGTAAATTATTTAGTATTTAGAATAATGTTCATGTTTGCTAACAACCATTTTTCGTAGGAGTAGAAATTTCGTAAAATATTTAATATTTGAAATAATGTTTAAGTTTGCTAACAACCATTTTTCGTAGTAGCCGAAATATCGTAAATTATTGAATTTTTGGAATAAAGTTTAAGTTTGCTAACAACCATTTTTCGTAATAGCCGAAATATCGTAAATTATTGAATTTTCGGAATAAAGTTCAAGTTTGCTAACAACCATTTTTCGCAGTAGCAGAAATTTCGTGAATTATTGAATTTTTGGAATAAAGTTTAAGTTTGCTAACAACCATTTTTCGTAATAGCCGAAATTTCGTAAATTATTGAATTTTTGGAATAATGTTCAAGTTTGCTAACAACCATTTTTCGTAGGAGCAGAAATTTCGTAAATTATTTAATATTTGGAATAATGTTCAAGTTTGCTAACAACCATTTGTCGTAGTAGCCGAAATATCGTAAATTATTTAATATTTAGAATAATGTTCATGTTTGCTAACAACCATTTTTCGTAAGAGTAGAAATTTCGTAAAATATTTAATATTTGAAATAATGTTTAAGTTTGCTAACAACCATTTTTCGTAGTAGCAGAAATTTCGTAAATTATTGAATTTTTGGAATAAAGTTTAAGTTTGCTAACAACCATTTTTCGTAATAGCCGAAATATCGTAAATTATTGAATTTTCGGAATAAAATTCAAGTTTGCTAACAACCATTTTTCGTAGGAGCAGAAATTTAGTAAATTATTTAATATTTGGAATAATGTTCAAGTTTGCTAACAACCATTTTTCGTAATAGCAGAAATTTCGTAAATTATTGAATTTTTGGAATAATGTTCAAGTTTGCTAACAACCATTTTTCGTAGGAGCAGAAATATCGTAAATTATTAAATTTTTGGAATAAAGTTCAAGTTTGCTAACAACCATTTTTCGTAGTAGCAGAAATTTCGTAAATTATTGAATTTTTGGAATAATGTTCAAGTTTGCTAACAACCATTTTTCGTAGGAGCAGAAATTTCGTAAATTATTTAATATTTGGAATAATGTTCAAGTTTGCTAACAACCATTTTTCGTAGGAGCAGAAATATCGTAAATTATTAAATTTTTGGAATAAAGTTTAAGTTTGCTAACAACCATTTTTCGTAGTAGCAGAAATTTCGTAAATTATTGAATTTTTGGAATAATGTTCAAGTTTGCTAACAACCATTTTTCGTAGGAGCAGAAATTTCGTAAATTATTTAATATTTGGAATAATGTTCAAGTTTGCTAACAACCATTTTTCGTAGGAGCAGAAATATCGTAAATTATTAAATTTTTGGAATAAAGTTTAAGTTTGCTAACAACCATTTGTCGTAGTAGCCGAAATATCGTAAATTATTGAATTTTTGGAATAATGTTCAAGTTTGCTAACAACCATTTTTCGTAGTAGCAGAAATTTCGTAAATTATTGAATTTTTGGAATAATGTTCAAGTTTGCTAACAACCATTTTTCGTAGGAGCAGAAATTTCGTAAATTATTTAATATTTGGAATAATGTTCAAGTTTGCTAACAATCATTTTTCGTAGAAGCAGAAATTTCGTAAATTATTTAATATTTGAAATAATGTTTGAGTTTGCTAACAACCATTTTTCGTAGTAGCAGAAATTTCGTAAATTATTTAATATTTGGAATAATGTTTAAGTTTGCTAACAACCATTTTTCGTAATAGCAGAAATTTCGTAAATTATTATATTTTGGAATAACTTTTAAGTTTGCTAACAACCATTTTTCGTAGTAGCCGAAATTTCGTAAATTATTTAATTTTTGGAATAATGTTCAAGTTTGCTAACAACCATTTTTCGTAGGAGCAGAAATTTCGTAAATTATTTAATATTTGGAATAATGTTCAAGTTTGCTAACAATCATTTTTCGTAGAAGCAGAAATTTCGTAAATTATTTAATATTTGAAATAATGTTTGAGTTTGCTAACAACCATTTTTTGTAGTAGCAGAAATTTCGTAAATTATTTAATATTTGGAATAATGTTTAAGTTTGCTAACAACCATTTTTCGTAATAGCAGAAATTTCGTAAATTATTATATTTTGGAATAACTTTTAAGTTTGCTAACAACCATTTTTCGTAGTAGCCGAAATTTCGTAAATTATTTAATTTTTGGAATAATGTTCAAGTTTGCTAACAACCATTTTTCGTAGGAGCCGAAATTTCGTAAATTATTTAATATTTGGAATAATGTTCAAGTTTGCTATCAATCATTTTTCGTAGTAGCCGAAATTTCGTAAATTATTGAATTTTTGGAATAATGTTCAAGTTTGCTAACAACCATTTTTCGTAGGAGCAGAAATTTCGTAAATTATTTAATATTTGGAATAATGTTTAAGTTTGCTAACAACCATTTTTCGTAATAGCAGAAATTTCGTAAATTATTATATTTTGGAATAACTTTTAAGTTTGCTAACTACCATTTTTCGTAGTAGCAGAAATTTCGTAAATTATTGAATTTTTGGAATAATGTTTAGGTTTGCTAACAACCATTTTTCGTAGTAGCAGAAATTTCGTAAATTATTTAATTTTTGGAATAATGTTTAAGTTTGTTAACAACCATTTTTCGTAGTAGCAGAAATTTCGTAAATTATTTAATATTTGGAATAATGTTCAAGTTTGCTAACAACCATTTTTCGTAGTAGCAGAAATTTCGTAAATTATTGAATTTTTGGAATAATGTTCAAGTTTGCTAACAACCATTTTTCGTAGGAGCAGAAATTTCGTAAATTATTTAATATTTGGAATAATGTTCAAGTTTGCTAACAACCATTTTTCGTAGTAGCAGAAATTTCGTAAATTATTTAATATTTGGAATAATGTCCAAGTTTGCTAACAACCATTTTTCGTAGTAGCAGAAATTTCGTGAATTATCGAATTTTTGCAGTAGTAGCAGAACAGATGTCGTAAATTTTTTAATTTTGGGACATCAGTACGCATACATTTGTGGGTTGTGATTTGTGGTTTGTGAATTGTGATTTGTGATTATTTTATCGACTATTAATATTTAGATTGCGCGCTAATTTCGCCGCTTCAATTTGAACACCACCTCTGTTCCAGGCGGCAAACTTATTCTTGTTTGCGATACCCACTGCAAGCTCGTCTCCTCGCCGCCGACGCCGGGAGCCGGTAAATTGCTCGAATTACAAATTATTCGAATTGCTTGGTTATTTAACCCTCCAGAGACGAGATTTTTTTCCGAATATATTTCTAAGCCATATTGAAGTCACGGATAACTTTTATTCCTATCCAAAATTTAAAAAAAAAAACGTAAAGTCGTTGTATAGAAACCTCGCATGACTATATGGTCAAGCTCATCCTTTTATTACCGTGTAATATTCAGTACGGACAGTAGTAAGGACAAAAGTGACCGTATGGGCTCGCAAACATTCGGGGTTGAAATATAGCTAAACGCGTTTTTTTTTTTAATATTAACAATTTGACCTCTTTAGATCAACATAATTTCAAAACAAATATATTAGCAAAATAACTGTAAATAATTTTATGTTTTTATAAAAAAATATCTAACAGTTTCAAAAAGTAAATTAAAAAAAAACGGAAATTCAAAAAATCACATGTGCTTTTGGAGACTGTTCCTGTTCCTACGGCTGATGACTTACTGTAGTCCGTACCCTTCTTAACCAAATATGAGCAAAAGCAACGATATTCAGGTAGAAAAAGTATGAATAGTGGGATCAATAGACAACGGTGTTTTGTGTGACCATATGGTGACGCTCGTCCTTGGAGGGTTTTAAACGATTTTTCACGACTTTTTCTACGAATTTCATTTTTATCTTGTCCGACACTTGTTTAGAGAGTGAAATATAAAAATAATTTTCGTAAGTATTTATTTTAACCGTGTTCGCTCCAAATGCGGAACATATGATCTTTTAATGGAGTTTATCTCAACAGAAGTGTTTCTACGAGAACTGCTTATTTATTAGTTACTCAAACTGTTTCAATATATTTCCAGAAAACATTGAAGACTATGGCTAAGCCAGAAAAAACGGACAGAACAAACGGAAACAAATTGATTATCTTGTTATTCGAGCAATTTCCATTCGAGCAATTTACCGGGAACTGCCGACGCCACTCCACGCTACCCGTTCAAGTCTTTCCACCCCCGCATTGAATACAGGCGCTTTTACCGGCGCTTGGGTGGTGTGTGGCTGAAATCGAGAACAATAGACCAAAAATAATTTGTCTTTTATGCCCAATACTCTGCACAGGCATATAACTCTTTTTCGTTTATTATTTATTTAATAAAAAGCATACACAAATATTATTTAAATGTACCTACATCCTTTTTAAAAATATATTTTACTTGTGGTGTGCCACGGGAATCTAGGGATTTTTTGACGTGCCGTGCTGGAAAAATGACTGAAAAGTCTGGTCAAGATCTTTATGGGGATAACGTTAAATTTGTTTCTGATTTTTTTTATTAAATTGACGTCACTTTGGTAGACAAATTACAATTAATATACTTCAATGAATAATGGCGAAGATAAACAGTAACATAAAGATATAAAATTAAATATTTATGCTATTTCATGTCACTGATTGTGTTACAAACTGTGACACATGCTTCGCTATTTGAGAAGTATCTCAAGACTTTATGTTAGATTTGTAACACAGTCCGTGTAATAACAAAGTTATCAATATTAATTTCCACAAAGTTACAGCCAAATCGATCAAAAACATGAATTGATAAAATTAAAAATTCGTTAATAATTTATGAAAGATGGAGTTTTTTGCGGGTACTTGAAACACAAATGTTGTCTCACAAATTTTGATACAGCCTACATTGTTTGTGAATTATAAATGATTAAATTTTCGTCTTGAAAAATTGCCTTCGATATTACGTACATATGCAATAGATAGAACGATAAAATACATACCTACTTTGAATGTCAAAAAAGTTACGTTTATTAGTATAGAGTCGTTGGTTATTCGAGTGATCTATTAGACTCGACTTGCGAAAACAAAAATATTGTTTGCATAATTCATTTCTTGTGAGTGCAAACTGTTGTTATTTTTAAGTCGTGATAATTTTGTGAGAGTTCCTAAAAAAACAACTTGCGTCATTAAACTTCAATTTTATAATGGTGAACCAAATTTGGGTTTGAAACAATTATTAAGCATATTAGGGATCTAAAAACATAAGCAGTCAACTCTACATTTTTAACTATAAATGCTATCTTGTGAAGAATTATCAAAGCTGTTCAAATAAAATTGGATGCGTAATAAATTTGGTTTATTTCTTACGTTCTGAACTTTAAATATCATGTTTTGAAACGATAGCGGTAAACTCCATACTGGATGGTGATGAATAACATCACTGAACAAAATAATTTGTAGCAAACCGGCAATCTCACATTCGTTTGAATCAAAATCGGCTATCTGCGAGCGTTCCAAGCAATCGTGGCAATCTCCCCGGTAAAAAGATAAACATTACAGTATTCAACTATAGGATTTTCATTTTTGAAAGGGTTTCATTTTTGTATTTTAAGTATATTCCCCTAGTAACTATTATCACGTTTTTTAGATTTTATTTATGAAACGTCTCAGCGCGTGCTTATTTTATGAACTACTGTGTTTCTTTGAAAATATGCCCTAATTGAAATAATTGGTTATGCGCAGGACTGATAATGGCATTAAAATGTGATATATCCCATAATAATTCAAAGCATCAACGTACTGGCTGGATAACTATCTTCAGTGACATGAACTGTCTCTAAGAAGATCGACAACAATGTAGCTGTTAAACGTGCTCTTGTATTTAACCTATTTGTTGATGGTGTCGACTTTTCAAAATACTGATTTGGAATTCAGCTAGTACTCATCGCGGCATGAAAAACCGTCTCGAGCGATTAAGTGACGAATTAAGCAATTAAGAGGCTTCAAGCTCAATCAAATTTGTAGGCCCTCTTTTTCGAATTACTAAAACTGAATTTTAAATATTGTAGGGGTATGGGCTTAAAATTTACTTTATTTTGAGGCCCCTAAGATTTGGAGGCTACGAGCGCGCGCCTCGTGCGCTTATGGGGCAATCCGCCACTACCGAGAGGAGGATTGATCAAATAATGATTTTCATGGAAATGACTGCTCATTTCAAGAAACTTGGTATTGGCAAGAGACATGCCGTTAAAATATCATCTGCGCATGGGAAACAATAAATATATTGAAAAAAGAATGAAGAGAAATAAACGAGGTAGTTTTATGAAACCGAGACTGCGAGATGTCGTAAATGACTGAATAATTCATGGAATAAAATAACTGATAGTTTTGTTTCCAAGGGACTGCAAGCAGAATACTTAGACAAGAAATATTCATTTAATGTTAGCTATAATGTAAAACATGAGAGATTCGGACCAATGGTTCAACAGGAAATTGCAGGAAATTTCGGTCGGAATCAGTAGTGGCCGGTCAATGCGGCATTTGATGTGGCCTCATTTTAAATTCAATAAAATAAAATTTAAAATAAAATATTTTTTTTCTAAAATCTATATATTAATAGTCGATAATGTCCGAAGGATGTCCCCGATTTCCCCTTCCCCTGCCCCTCCCCCTCATCCACCCCAGCACAACTGTCACCATTTTTTTATTCATACTAAAGACATATTTCGATTATGTCAATGTCATAGGTCGATTTATGCTACTACGAAAAATGATTGTTAGCAAACTTGAACATTATTCCAAAAATTTCTGTTACTACGAAAAATAGTTGTTGGCAAACTTAAACATTATTCCAAAAATTAAATATTTTACGAAATTTCTGCTACTACGAAAAATGGTTGTTAGCAAACTTAAACATTATTCCAAAAATTAAATAATTTACGACACTTCGGCTACTACGAAAAATGGTTGTTAGCAAACTTAAACATTATTCCAAAAAATAAATAATTTACAAAATTTCTGCTACTACGAAAAATGGTTGTTAGAAAACTTAAACATTATTCTAAAAATTAAATAATTTACGAAATTTCTGCTACTGCGAAAAATGGTTGTTAGCAAACTTAAACATTATTCCAAAAATTCAATAATTTACAAAATTTCTGCTATCTGGATATGGATCTGTCGGCCCCGTCGGTCATGCCGACTTGGTTGCATCTAAGGCAAATTATAGGGCATTTAAAGAATTCTTGGATAAATAGTTGAGTTAAATAGATAAAATCTAATATTTTCAACTGCACTTAATTATTTATTAACTTTTAATTTCTGCACACTGTAGTGCATGCAACCAAGTCTTGAGGAATTTCTTCTCGGGACATTTTTGGCAAAATTTTGAACACGACTAACGTTGTTACGCTACGGAATACACCCTATAAAAGAGTGTGAAGCCGTAGCGGGTAGTGGTGGGTACAAAGTTGAGTACCATAGGGAAAAATAAAAACGGAGTTTATCAATTATGTGTTATTAGATTATATACATATATAATAATAAATATGCATTAAATTGTTCGTGCCAGTAAATTTCTGACTTTTCTATAATGCAACAAAAATCTCACGTTGCCGGGCAACGGGCTTACAGCTAGTATTTATTATATACAATAAATACAAGAAGAATTTAAAATGAGTGAATCGTATAAATGTTATGTTTGAATATTATTTCATGAAATATAACCGCCCCTGCATATACAAGGGGTGCATTGATCGAATGCCGCATTGACCGGCCGCCACCGGTCGAAATTAAGAATTTGGTTAGCCATGAGCTATGACGATTTTCCAGAAAAGATGACATGACTGTTTTTGAATAAATGTATATATTCAACCTTAATATGTTAATATATGTAATATAAATTAAAATCAATACATTTTTATTTATGTAAATTTTTGCACTTAGTAAGTAAAACTTCCCCAAAATTATTTTGGACCAAAAAAAAGGTAAAGTAAGCAAGTCCTACTTTCATAAAAAGACGGTTTTCGTTAAAAGATAATCGTGCGTATTTCCTAATAAAGGTTTGTATTTTATTGTTGTTGCCATATTAAAAATTTGGGATCTAACAAACGATTTCCCGAATAACGACTTTGTTCGATTTAAAGTAATTAGGATACAAAAAAAAACACTTGCCTGTGAGTTGCGAATTGATATTCAGACGTCACGCTCGACAGTCGCGTATAATCTGTTCTAATTCGATTGACCGACCATCGCTGAACTTTCCTTTCTCAAAGGCAGCCTCACGCACAACTAAATACCATTAAATTCATATTTCATTTTATTATATATATATTAAATAAAAAAACACATCTTTTTGTTCAACTTATTTCAAATTATCGATATGTCAATGACGTAAGTTTCTTTATTTCATGGAAAATCGTTCAGTTCAACTTTCTATGAAAGAATGTAAATCACTAGCGCTCTTGTGTGTCAGTTCTATATCCTCGGCCGTAAAATATCTCATGGAGATTATCTCAACAGAAGTGTTTAAACGAGAACCGCTTGTTACTCAGTTGCTCAACTTCTCTCTTTTCCAAAGACAATAGTAATAAAAGGACACGGCTAGGTCAGAACTGATTGTTAGCCAATCGCTCTCGCTTCGCCCCGTTTTTAGGATATGATGGGTGAGAGGGGGGAATTCAAGCCATCACAAACATCTATGCCTTCTAACAGAAATTCATAAAAACCGAATCCAACGAAGTTGACCACGCAGGCGTACAGATGGATATGCGTCCAGAACGTATAGATGTTTTTTTTCATATTAAAATAAAAAACGAGTCTATTTTAGCGAAAAGTTTTACTGAGATCACAGTTGGTCGGTTTTTATAATATCGTTTTTCGTCGATATTCTTCCAATATTGTTAACCCGAAAAATTCGACCTCTGAAGCATAAAATGCGTAGCTTTTTGTATTTAAATTTAATTAAACATAACATGGAGTCGGAATCATCCTTTTTTTACGACTCCGACTACACACAAAACGGAATAATTGGAGTGTGATAAACTAATTACCATGATTTTTTTAGTCTAATCCTATCTTTGTCCGAAAAATAAGGTTACGCGACTGAACAACAAGTAGAAACAAATAACTTCAGGAGCAAATTATTTTATAATCATCGGCAGCTGCGATCGGTCTACTGCTGGGTGAAGGCCTTCTCACATTACACGTTTCATGTTCATGCTCTATTAGGTACTTCTTAATTGCAAAAAAAAATGTCTAGTAATATTTATATACTTTTTGCAATCGATTTAAATTCGTATTCAATTTTTAAGCGGTGTAGGGAGAGTTATTTATTCCAACCAATGATTTATTTACTCCCAATATCATCATTGGTGTATAGGGGTTTCGAATAATATTTTAGTATTTTGAATAATAATAATTATTCACTCGTTTCCATAAAAGAATATTTCAAAAAGTTAAAATTTTCAAATAATATTTTCTCAGATTCCAAGAGCAGGTGTTTATTTCATCGCAGGGTTTCGATTTCCATTCCCCGAAATGATAGGCATATTTGCTTTGCAGTAGACGCTGACCACGATTACCTGTATCCGAGTGTTTAACGTTATTGTTTATACAAATAATTATATATAAATTAATAATTTCTGAAATAGGAAAATAATTTAAAAAAAAAAAAAAACACCAACCAGACAGCTCTTATAAATGGCGGCCCATGTACCCGACACCAAGTAAAAAACCAATTGACCGTTTCCATTCTCCGTAAAATAACTTCAGTTAAGGGACACACGAGTTTCCAGTGGCATAGTAAATGTTAAGAGCATTTACAGTTTTTTTTACAATCGTGCACGTGCATTTCAGATCAATTCGCTTTATGAAGTGTATTAAAACAATGATGAAGCGGGCCGGAATAGTTATAAGAAATGTATTTTTAGTAAGTATTTTTATATTGTATTGATTGAATGAAAGAAAAATCTGGTATATGATGGAAACACTTTAAGTGGCGAGTAATAGTATATTTATACTCAGAATTATGTTATAATTAATTAACTATATACCTACGAAGAATATTCACGGGCTTATCAATGGTTCTTCAATAGTAATGTTATATATTTTCTGGTGTAAGTTATCACACGCCCACTCTCTTTCCGCCTACGAGTGTTCACTCAAAGTCTTTATATATTTGGATTTACATCTTGTAATTGCCAATGCGTTTATTATTTTTCAATCATATGACATAGATAAGCCAATTGATTTGACAGTAACCTTGCCTAGACTTAGCCCAAGCCAATCTGATCGATTGGGTCAAGCCATAGCAGTCTTAAGTTCCAAGCAGTGTCGTAGAAAAAACAGCAAAAAAGACCGGGCCGTTAAATCCCAGCCGCTCCTAACAAAGTGTATGGCGGTTATACGTAGATCAACTCTAAATTCCAATTTATTAGCTTATTTTTCGTTGAATATACCATGTATGTTTGAAAGATTTCTTGTATGGATATTCTGTGATTCTTTGGTGTTATTAATTTACAATTTACGATACATCGGAAGGGTCATATATGCAAATCAAGTAATGATTTTTATTGCCGGCTCATCATCGTCTCCAGCGACACAGCGTTGGAAACAAATAAAAAAAAACTTTGGATTATATTTCATTTTTATAAACATAACGTCTGTCGCTAAAGATTGAGAACTTAAGACTGGTATGAGGTATATCAACAGATCATTTCTACGTCGCACAATATCTCTTTTTTTCGAGGAGTGTAGGGATAGAAAGGATAGGGTAAGGCTAGGACAGAGTTAGCGAATCGCTCTCGTTACGACCCTTTATTTAAGGATTGGAAAGGTGGGAAGGAATTGTTAGACATCACAAACCTATATGCCTTCAAACAGAAATTGATTGGGAAAATGCTGTTCGTACTTGACGTTGACCACTGTGCCATGGACATATCTAGAATAGAATAGAATTTGCTCCGTTATTTTGTAGGAATTTTTTATATCGTATGTTATATCTTTTCTATAGAAGATATTAAGGTTGCCTAGTGTTTTTTCTGAATGAAAATCTAGGACAGCAAAAGTAATAGAAGTAAGTAGCCAAATCGTTTGTTTTATTAATTCTTATTATATAATTACAATAGCATAGCATTGGGTTGGATAGCTTATAATATGTACTAGCTGTAAGCCCGTTGCCCAGCAACGTGAGATTTTTGTTGCATTGTGTTTAATTTTATTTAGTTTAATTTAATTTAATTTAATTTTATAATTTGATTTAGTATGAATAAAAAAGTGGAGACTGGAAGGTGTGAAATCGGGGACACCGGACGGACGGATGGACGTACGGACCTTATCGACTATTAATATATAGATTCCAAATAATAAATACGATTAAAATTCTTGCATACTACCAATAGAAACATACAATAATATTAACACGCTATATATTTTCCATTGCAATTTAAACTGAAACAAAAAAAAGATTTAAATGATTTCAATTTTTCACATATTTCATGATCGTCTGTACCAGTGCTCCGCAACCTTTTATCTTCCAAGGCACACTAACGTGTTCTTCAAAATTTAGCGGCATACCACAAGTAAAAATGTGGGTAATATACATAAATTACATTAGTGTGTGTTTATATAATATGATACAAACCACAAAAGAACCATATGAATATTTTATAACTATATCCACTACCAATATAGAGCACATGTACTCCTAATGGAGATAATCTTAAAAGAAAAATTTCAGATTATTCAGATTTATTTACAAAAAAAAGAATCAGTCAAAAGGCTGCACCAAAGTAGAGAAAACTCCGTAAGTTTCCCACTTCAGTTGAATTTTCAGCATCAGTTATCAATTTTTTTCCAACATTTAGCGGTTAAAGTTATACTAACAAATAAACATCTTATCGATTTGGGTATACTTTAAGAATATTTCGTGCACCTTGCGGAAATTCAGTTTTGTATTTTAAAATATCTTCAAAGAACACAAATGAATTATATCTTTATAAATATCATTACAAATATTTCAAATCATGTATCCACATCTCAAATATAAATGTTTATTGTTTTGGGCTTAAGGTCTGCAATTTTGGTGCCCATTATCTCCAAGAAATTCTCAATGATGTTGAGATGTTACCTGGCCATAAAAGGCTCTTTATGCCAAGATTTTTTTGGTAATTCGTCGCCCAAATAACAGATAGAAATTTAATTACCACATTTATTTGTAAAAAAATTGTTTGGAAGAGCCAAAAAAAACTTGAATTGATAGATTTTGCACGATGACTAACGGCGGAATCATCCTGGAACACTGTTAGTAATATGAAGTATAAAAACTCCTCCGATTTTGGTAAAACTTCTTCAAAAATGTTAAATTTGTAATTTTGGGCATTTATTGTTCCCTCCAACATTAAAATTTGCCAACCTCTTCTCTCGTGATGGCACCCCAGACCATTGCATATGGTGAATGTTTGATAGAGGGAAGTATGCAATCTTTAATGTTTTTAATCATTCGCTTTTGTCGAACTACCAGATTGCCATTAGCGCCAACCACGTTAATCTTGGACTCATCAGAAAATATGACACCGTCCCATTAATTTTGAGCGTTTTTTTTTACCCCAATCACGCCGTTTTTTTTCATTCTCGTGGTCAACAGTGGTTTTTTGGCCGCGCGCCGTGCACACAAGCCTAATTAAATTAATATACATTTAATGTTTCTTATTAAAATCTCTTTACCACTTTTATTTATGCACTGTCTTCTCACTTTGGAATCTTAAAAAAATCTATTTTTTATATAAAAGCTAAGAGTGGGAAATTAGATATTAATTGAAATAAAAAGCTTAAAAAAAACATGGATTTTTTCAATGCATTTTAATGATTCCTGGGTGTTAAAAGTTATCAATAATTAATAACTGGTGAAAAAAATAATCGCAAATTAAAATAGAAAAACATTTAATGAATACAGTGAATTGTTATTTCTACTACCCTGGTTAATCATAAGCTCATTATTAGCTGTTCCAAATGTTAAAAACGGTAAAAATATTTATGCTTAAGATAGATGCTTAGACAAATTTGTTATGATATTTATAAAGAAATAATTCATCTGTACTCTTAAACGACATTTTAAAATACAAAACTGAATTTTCGCAAGGTGCGCGAAACATTCTTGCGCAGACTGATATAACATATTTCTTTCATTATTCTTTCAACCAAAAAATAATTATTTCTGCTTCTCTATGATAGTGTCTTCAGAAATATTTTGCAGTATTGACCAATTTTTTTGTTTTTTTTTTGTTTATTAGAGATTCGCACCACGGCACACCCAGCGAGGCGATCCTCGCGGAACACCGGTTTCGGAGCACTGGTCTGTACAACCCGATTTTATTTTTGAAGTTTATTCAAATACTTACAGTTAAATATAAAATCGGTAAGTCAAATATACCTATTATATGACGACTGATAAAGCAAAAAACTTAATTTTAAAAAAAAATGCAAACGATATTTTTGTTTAAGTTTTTAAATGAAGGTACATAAGTAATGAAAATTCAAGTGAAGGTAATTAATTCAATTGCCACGACGCTAAATATTGAAAAGATTGGGCAACACAATTAGTAGGCAGCGCGATAGCATGTCGCCTGAAAATAATATTTGAGATCAGCTGACATCTTTAAAATTTTACCGCTAATAACCAGAAACAACCAGTATTTCTCGTGCATTTTTCACGCTTGTGGAGAAAATTATGCCATATTTTAATAGAAGCTTCTTTTTGTATTTAGTTCGTATTATGGGGGTCTTATGTGTAGAGAAGTTTCATCGGTAGCCTGTGGTTCGTTAGGTACGTTTAAGGTACCCGACACAAATGCAGGGACGTCTCGTAGGCATAAGCGAGTAGGCAGTTGTCTAGGAGCGGCAAGTCCTAGAGAGCGGGAATTATCACAACATATTTTTTAAAGTTATTTAATATTGTATTAGTTATAGTTTAGAACAAATATGATGCATTCTATAAAAAAGTTACGAAAAATACATTTTCAATGGTAATAATATTATAAACAATCAGAATATAGTTCTTAAGTTTATCGGTTATGTTTATGTTAAGTTATGTTATGTTTTTTTAATATGACATTTACCGATAGCGGCACAGTGCCAGCGCGGCAACTTTTACCTAAATTAGACAATGCAAGCGGGAATAGCCTGGCTCATGTCACTTATACTCTTACGGCCTTAAGCATTCATATATCCAGATATCCTTGGCTTAGTGTCAATATGTGGTAACTACCAAAATTTTGAAAATTAGTTAAGAACGCAGTTAGCTGTAAAATTTTAGATTTTATGTCAAATTTTTGTATCTCCCTGATTTGAAATAGAATTGCCATTTCAAATCAGGGAGACAAAACATTTCGACATTATATAAAATGTAACATTTTACAGCCAAATTCGTTCTTAACACATTTTCGACATTTTGGTAGTTACCACATTTTGACATCGATATAATGTAATTTCAAAAAAATATTTCGAAAAATAATAAGGACGCTATTTTAAGCACTGTCTTAGGGCGGCGCATAGCCTAGGGATATCACTGCACAAATGACTAATTATTGCAATAAAGTGAAAAAAATATTGAAAGTATTTTAATTCTACAAATATTATTTTATATATAGTTGGAAGCAGCGGTGGGCCGCCAATATCTTAACAAGGGGATAGGTAAATCTCAGCCATAATGCCTTTACACCGTGGATGATACATATCATGTGGCCTACGCAAATTCACGTTCAAACTAACACGACCGAATGAAATGGAAACAATCTTTCTACGCCCTAAAGTTGATTTTATTCATCATTAAACATGACACGTGCTTGATTGGAAGTTTGCTTCTTTACTCGTAATTATATTATTCATAATTTTACTTAAACTTTGTATCAGATTTTGATATATTTTTATTATTTTACATTAAATTTATTAGGTTTTTATGTTATTCGAAAAACAGGGCCTCCAAATTTTGTTTCGCCTGGGGCCTCTCTTGTGCTTAACCCACCACTGCTTGGAGAATAAATCACAGAAGTCCATTTTTTAACTTTTGCGGTTAATAATGTAGAAATTTATATTTTATTTTTATTAAAATTTCAAAATCGTGTACCTTGATGTAAAGACGTGGATGTGGAACTGAATACTATATTTTGGCAGATTGAGTTGCTCAAGAAGAATAAGTTGTAAATTAGTCGGTACTCGTTCAACGTATGTATTTTTTTAGAGAGAGGGTAAGTACATATAGCATTCATTGCTTATTTGATAACCTTATTGTACATATGTATAGAGCAAAAAAAAGTATTTTTGTTTTATTTGTAGATTGGTCTAGAATTGAACTTACTGACGGGAGTAATTAATGTGTTCACACTTTTTTTTATATTGAATTTAGCCTTTAATTATAATAAAACGGCCTTCAACCTAACTGCCCGTACAGGAGTGTTTTGATTCCCAATGGGATTTTATAATCTCTACAGCAAAAAGATCGCATTATATTTTATTTTATATTATATTATAAATGCTCTTAAAGATGATATTCAATAAAACGAATTAAATACGGGAATGGAGAGAAAATGTGAATTGTGGGAGCTTGAGAAAAAAATATTTATTAAAAAAACCGTGACGATTTTTTAAAAAATCTTTTTGAATATTTATATAAATTTTATCAGTGCGCTAAACTATTTTTTATTCAAATTGAAAGGAGAAGTTTCGTCGGTCATAAAATATTTATCAATTTAGGCACAATATATACCAGAAAGACCAATGTTGTAGGTATTTAATATGCAAGATAACTAGCTGGCCCGACGAACTTCGTACCGCCTCAGAATCAATACATGTTGTGTTAACTTGATAACTTGAAACATGATGACTACCGAGCCAACCTTTAGTTGTAAATTGTGCGGTGGCAAGCCAGGCAGATCCAATGAGTTTAAAAATTCAGTTGGATAGTTGGTTGCTTCGTCTTTGTTTGTTACACGGTCGATAGATTTGAAGGAATGTAGTGAACCAACGATTTAATTTTGAATTGTGAAGTTTAAATGATCCACATCTTTGTTCTTCGCCGCGAGAATTGCTCGTTCACTCAACCAATTGTGATTTTTGTGATTAGATGTTTGGGAACATTTTGTTGATGAAGCCGTCCTTCGTTGAGACGAAATAATTAAAATTCGGCGGAAACGAAATCAATTCGTTCGATTCGTCAACAGGAACACGGTCGTTACCGACGATAGTCGAAGATCGTTTTCTAGCTAAAAGCATGTTTCTCTTTTCCTTCGGGTCCGAGTTAATAATCCTCAAATTCTCATGACTATTAATTTACATGCTCCCAATTTATTCTTACGTGGGCGAAACTATGAGCAAAAACTTTTATTTCTAAAAACTTATACCTCACTTAAGAGGTATGAGTCACCAGTTCCAAGGGCCGTTAGATTGATCAACGCATTGCCTAGAGAAGTGGACATTTTTAGTGATAATATTTGTGAACTGTTTGTAAAGTTTTACTATTTTATTTCTTGATTTTTTATGTTGATTTTGATGTATTATGTAGTTTTATTTTATATTTTGTCTTATTATATTTTTCAAGTACATGGCAAATTGGCGTCAGCTGTCATGTACTGTAATTTTAATTTTTAACAATAAATAAATAAATAGTCAGCAATTGCTTGGAGAAATCTTCGGCAGATGGATCGTTTAGCAATGCAACTCGCATTTTGTCGTCAGCTGAAGTTTCTTCACATAGCGCCAGAGTCAATGATTTGAGGCAAGCGTTTATTTCATCGGCAGCGGTCGATCTTGGAATGACTGGTAGTGCTTGGCGGAAATCGCCAGATAGTACAATCATTGCGCCTCCAAAAGATCTCGAGTCATTGCACAGATCTTTCGTAGTTCGATTGAGTGCTTCCAATGCGCATTTGTGCGCCATTGTCCATTCATCCCAGGTGATGATTGTATTTGCTATCAAAAAAATTGCCATTGCCGAGTGTTTCGCCTTCTATCTACGTGGCCGCTATTCCAGAAGAAGAAACTGCTACAGCAATTTTTTTATCTCGCACGAACAGTGGCCATAATCAATGATATGAGAAATGTCTTCCCAGCTCCACTGGGCGCATCGAGTAAAAATAAGCCACCATTTCCATCATCAATTACCTTCATCAACGTATCGTTCATTTCCTTCTGTTGAGGGTTCAACAGTGGTACATTCGTTCAAACTGATTGGTTCAATGCATCTCGATCATATTCACGTCCACGTTCACGTCCGATTCTCGATTGAAAGCGTCGTTCATTCCACGATCTGGCGTTGGCATTCCTAACTTGACTAACAAACTGCCGCACATAAGGTAACACATGTCTTCGATCAAAGCCTGGTTATGTATCTCTTCATTCATCTCGAGATCGGGATTCCCTGAACTGACACGAATTCGATGTAAAATGTATTCGGACATGTCATCCTTGTACTTGTTCCACAGTTCACGGGGATTCCATGGGAAGCATTTCAAAATAATGATAGAAAATAATATGCGAAATAGATTCAGAAACAATTTCTTCAGCAATTGTCATGTCCCAATGAGTATCATTTTCAAGCAAATCAAGCTGTTGACATGCAAGTAGAAGCATTCGTCATTTTTCGGATGAACTGTGTAAATTCAACCAAGAGCATCAGTAGTCATTCGGATGATCAGGAATCGCATCGCCTTGCTTTCGACGTTAAAATTTATTCGATGTAGCTTTCCAAGTGTAATAACGTGACATCTCAGAGTAAAGCAAACAGTTATCATACCTAATTATAAACAAAATTATCATACCTAATTATAAACATAACCTTATTTCAATATTATCCCATTTTCTTTCGTTTTCATTTCATATCATCGATTTGTTTTATTCTGATCCATACTCTAAATTTAAAATTATTTAAAAGTCAATCGTACGCAAAAGAAGCAGAAACAAATGAATATAGGAAAAATTGCCATCTAGCGGATGAAATCTGCATACAACGACATTTCCATTATTTCAAGCTGTTCGCCATTTGAAAACTGTATGAAAATATTCATTTTCTTCATAATTTCTTTGCCGTGATATTTTTCCAATGTTTTATTGCTTATTCTGCTATTCTAGGCGGATACGAATTTAATAAATCAAAGATCATTAAAATCAGCCACGTTATAGCCAAGTTATACGTGGTGTAACCAACCACACTTTGTTTTATATATATAGATATCATAAAAGAAATTGAATTCATAACATTCTGGTCACTAGGGGAACTTCTTACTGATAGGCGTCAGATACCTCTAAATCAGGGTTTCTCAACCGGGAGCCCTGTGGCCCCGGGCACAGCGTGTTCCAAAGGGGCCGCAGAGTATTTTAGATTTTGGGAGCTTCAGCCCAGCTTAGGGGGGCTACTGGAAAATTTCTCGAAATCCCAAAATTTCTGCAATTCTGCAAATTTCAAGGATTTGAAATCCTCGGAAGAGCTAAAAAAAGGCCCACGTTCGTTATTTCGGGAAATCCGCAAATTCATAGAAAGAGCAACACAATTCATAAAAAAAATCCTTTCAAAGAAGACAAAACGATGGTAAGGGGGCCACGGACAAATAAAGATCCCCAAAAAGAGCCACGGGCACTAAAAGGTTGAACTCATGAATCGTCATAGGTGAATTGAAGTTTATTTAAGTTATTATTAAAAATAGCAACGTATTATAATGGATATAGTATTTCGACTGAGGGTGCTTGATGGAATTTCAAATTTCTTGGAACTGAAGTCAGTTCAAGTACATCCGTGCACTTGGAATGCCTGAAGATGCTGAAAGGCGAAACCCGGGTCGTTAGCGACAAAACTCATGGAAAAGTACAAAATTCAAACAATTAAAATTTATTATAATGGAGTTTTACCAAGTAAATGCCAAGCCAATAAATTAATTCAAGGATTCTGTTCTTAAATATAAAAAAATAAATACAATAATAAGGTAAAACTGTGAACAATATTGTAACTATATGATCCTTTGTCAGTGAACGATAATGAAATCGTCAGTAGCGTAATTCGCGTGTTAAAATTTTAATGAAATTACTTAATCATGTTAATGTTTCATATATCGTGTTTATTTATTATTTACTCTTGTTATTCTACGCACCACAATTCCTACGTTGGCAGGGCTTGGACGTATCCTTTGCGTAATATTAAGCTAAGTTGAGTATAATATATTACAATCGTAAAATACATAAAATAAAACATTTTATAAGAAGTGAAAAATTCTCGAAGGGCCTATGAAATCAATCAACCAGTCAATATTTTTTAAAACGAGCCAGCGATTTTTCATTTTGCGAATTTTGTAAATTCCCGGGTTTTTGAAATCTGGCAGCGAGCAAAAATTTTTTGTAAATCCGTCTGAGAGCTTAAAAAAACGTGTTTCACCTTATTTTCTAGATTATTTTAAAAACACTCAATTTCTGACTTTTTTCCAGTGATCGATCCCGGGATTCTGAAAACCCACATTCCTAAATAATCGAAAATCCAGAAATTCTTGGAATCCGAAAAATTGTGAATCCCGAAGTCCCGGGATCACAAAAAGAGTCCGCCATTGTATTCCCTCGTAGGTACTTTATATTATAATATTATTAAATTTCCACCCGGTAATATAATCGGGTACTTTACCATGATCGCAACACGGGAAATAAACTATTTTTTAAAAATATTTGCAATATGTTGATTTTGTGTGACGTAAGAATATTTAATAAAAATGTGTAATACTATTTCTGCGAATATGGAAAATAAACCCCGTATACCCACGTGCACCCACCACTGTCTTTGGTTATGTAAAATTTTCGTGTTGCAAATAGAATAAAATTGTATTTTTTTCAAAAAATCTATGGTCATTGGCTAGTATACCACAGCTATATTGTGCTCGTCTTCAGAATATTTGACGTAATAAATTAATTTCTCTTAACAAAAGACAGCAACTAGGTAGTCAAAGATTCTTGATAATCAATTCATAAAAGCATTGAACGATAGAGCTATAGTTAATTACTATTATTCGTGCAACATTGTGGGTCTAAATAATCAACAAAAATTCACATCATGTTAATTGGTTAAATTTTCAGTGTATGTTAATTTGAACAAAATCATTTAAATGTTTAACAGTGGTGGAGGCAGTTTAGGCAATTTAAAAGGCCTTAGCATCAGTGGCGAATGAAGCACTCGAGATGCCCCAGGCCATAGCAGTCTTAAGTTCCAAGCAGTGTTGTAGAAATTTTTTTTTTTTTTTAGCTCGCCGAGGAATTTGAAATCTTGAATTTGCCAATTTCGTGTAAATTTTCGGGATTTCCTCAAAATTCCTCAATCCCGAAATCCCGGGATCGCGGCCATCTCAATACCGGGATTTCGGGATCAGAAAATTGAACGGGATCCCGGATCCCGGGATTGGATGCCCTAGTGCGCACCACAAGACAGTTATTCAATTAATATTTGATCGGTCCGCGCTGCCTTTGAAATTTCCGCGCAGCCAACTTCTTGTCTTAGAGGGAACATTGGTCACGGTGATATTTTCGGTAAATCGGCAGATTCCTAGGTTTATGAAATTGGAAATGAAATAATAAAAAATTCGGACACCAAAACTTTTCTCAAATTATACACGATTTTACGTTGAGTGCCCGATCCCGGGATCACAAAAAGGCTCCGGGATTGGATACCCTAATTGTATGCACAAAAAATGTTTTATTTTTTAACATAATGCCTTTCCGCCAAGAATTGATAGTGAACACTTAAGTTTCAAACAAAAACTTTATGCCCTAAAATTATCCCTTTATTGGTATTATATATTTCTGATGAGCTTAATGTTATAAATATATTGATTTGATGTACTTCAAGTGCTTGATGACATTGACACACATACCTAATACTTTCTATCTGTTGTGGCCTGGTGATCCCGGTGATAAAGTTTTTTTATATAGAATATCTAGATATTATCAGAACATAATCATAACGATTAGTTATCGATCGCGGGGAAAGATACACTGAATGATCTAGGTGTAAATAACATGATAAATAGTAAAAAAAAACAATGAGGTTTTATGTACTCACATATTTGATGAATTGTTCTAGAATCTAGAATAAGGGTATTCCTTCAGCGGTGGGTTGCCAATATTTTAACAAGGGTCTCGCTTAATCTCAGAGCTATTCGCGGTTTTCGTTTTTTTTTATATAATTACACGGGCACCGTAACGTTAGCGCCAGTGGTGTAGAGCTAAATCAAAACGTCCCGGGCTCTTGACCCCCCAGCCCCTGATTTCTTATCTTTATTTTTTTCCGAAACAAAGAAAATTGAAAGCGCTACAACGTTATACAGATTCAATTTTGAGTTATTTAAAATGTCCACTTTTTTTCATTCTCCGATTTTTGACATTTTCTATTTTTTATGCATAAATGTGCATGTGACTTTATGAGCCCGACAATTATTTTTTCGTACGGATTTCACTTGAGCAGGTATATGGTTCATATTGATTACTTTTCAAAAAAATGGATAGGCTAGACTGCAATACTTCGCAGTAAATGTATCGCCGCCTGTGTGGTCGAGTGGTCAACGTTGTTGGCATCGGCTACGGAGGACCCCGGTTCAAATCCCGGTACGGACAGTTTTTATAAATTGATTTTTCAATCGATTTATGAATTTCTGTTCAAAGGCATGGATGTATGTGATGTTTTGAATTCCCCCCTCTCACCCATCCTATCCTATGAACGGGACGTATCGAGAGCGATTAGCTTACCACTAATCCTGTCCTAGCCCTATCCTTCTATCCCTACTCTCTTTGGAAAAAGAGAGGTTGAGCAACTGAGTAACAAGCAGTTCTCGTAGAAACACTTCTGTTGAGATAAACTCCATTAGGAGTCCATATGCTCCACATTGGGAGCGGACATGGTTTAAAAAAAATGTGTCTAACCATTTCAGGGAAAAATTGAATACTTGAGATGAAAAACACGCCTGTGCTTAAAATCCGATGAAATATTAATTTGAAATTAAAAAACATACATATTGCTTAGCCATAATAAACAAGGGCTCGCGCGTATCTCTTTATTGGATGTCAATATTATACAATACATTATGTAAATATAACTAAAATGTTTTCTATAATAATTATCATAAATTTCAACCTTAGATCATACAATCAAGTCAGTATCGTAAGAAGTCCTACTTTAAATTTAAAAAATGTATATAATCATTAAGTAGTCATTAAAATATAAACGATGAGTGATTTTGGTGAAGAACGTATTTCCATGTTGAACACAAATTTCAATAATAGCAAAAAAACTGTATTGGAAATAAATTGGTGGGTATGAAACAATACACCTGCTTTTATTTTAATTGTTGAAGCATATTTTTCAATGCTAAGTGTCACAGGGATAATGGTTTCAACCAGTGATGTGCTGCTAAAATTCTATCAACCGGCTCGCATCTTGATAAACACTAACCTCCAATTTTTATATAAACTCATCCCCCGATTTACTTTTTTGGCGCGGTTTCACTTAAACGCGGTCGAGAAAATGTATTCTTTTGTTTTGATGCGTTCAGCGCTGCAAATCGCAGCGCTGACGTCACCTCTTACGTACATAACCTACATTCATCAGTCAGACGTTTTGTTTTTGAGAAGGATTTGAAGATTTAAATGACAAAGATATCGAAGAATTATTTACCGATGACGTTATAACCAAAGAGGAATTAGTTGGCCTTATTAAATGTATTACCCGAAACGGGGATCTTCCAAACCGTCATTGTTTACTGAAAAAAATTTGGATGACGCTCTCAACCTAGCAAGAAATTTGGAAAACATTGTGTTCGAAATTGAGCCAAGCAAGTAACGTGCTCTCAATTTCCAAAGAAACCTTCGAAATACTTGTGCACAATATGAAGAAATATACAAAGTCTTTACGAAAAATAAATCACAATCAAAAATCACGGATTTTTTATTAAAAAAAACTACTCATGAAAACTCGGATATTTCCGCTAATTCTCAAATTGAATTGACCAGTTCATCTGATGAGGAAGACGATTTCGAACCCGTTATGAAGAAAATGGTTAGAATGATGGAAGACAGCAGCTAAAATGGGGATTAATAAATGTTCAATTTTTATAAAAACAATATATTATGTTAATTATTACATGAACCTACTACAATTTTGAGAATATAATTTTGACTAAATATTTTTAATATAACAAACCGTGGATCTTTTTTACGCAGATTTTTCGGAACGAATCTTCAAATTTAATATGAAATCGAAGACTTCATTTACGCATTTTTTATATGATGGAACTTATATTATATTTTTGTATGAATTCCTTGCCTTTTTTACGCGGTTTCTATTATTGCGGGTTTCTGAAGAACGTATCTACCGCGTCAATCAGGGGATGAGTGTATTGTTTTTCAAATTAAAAAAAATATTCCATACATTACATTAAGTTATTTATTTATTTACATTACATAATTTATATATTACATTAATTCATTTCAAATAGTGTTTCGATTTTTATTCGAAATTTTACCCGTGACTGGGTCTTATTCGTCCATCATCTGCCGTGTGATGGTGGCTTCTGAATCATGATTAAACGAATGGTGTGGAATCCTATGAAGTCAGCGGCAAACCTATCAAATTAATGGTCATCATAAAGTCTGATATAATATGTCGAATACTTAAATTTGCCCTTTTTCTGAGCAAACAGTATCCACTAACGAAAATCCTCAACCCGCCTCTGCAGAGCTTATTGCAATTGTATTAGTAATCTTTTTAGCTATTCTGACCGTTTCAGGAAGTTCGTCGCGATTATCTCTTAAAATATTATCGACATAATCTCTGAAATCATTTTTAGCTTGGTAACATCACTTAGAATCTTAATATTATCTCCGCCAGCTCTCCGCAGATCGACAATGTAATCTAATTTCCAGGTATTCGGTTCAAAAGAATAAATTAAATTAAATTTGTTGCAATAAATAATGTTGCAATAAAATTTTGGTTATAAAAACTTATTTTTTTAAATCTTCTAAATTCGGCGGTGAGCATAAGTAAGAAATTTTACCATGAAAAATAAGCAAAAGTGGGCGGTAGGCATAAAAAGATTGACGACCCTTACTATAACACTACAAATTTAGTAATTTTCATACTCATTCTAAGCATATATGCAGCACATATGCGCAATTAGGGGGTTCGGGGCTTAAGCCTACCCTAAAATAATTTTATTCATTATTCCATGAAAAATATTAATTATCAAAACTGAGGAATAATAATGCATGTTATATATATATTATTACTTATTAGTCCGAATCCCTTCCCTGTTGTACCTGAAATGAAGATGCCGACCATGACTATATGTATCATTCACCTAAAATATAGTGTAAATTAGCTCCTAATTCCACCCACTTGACAGAAGATACTGTTGGGATTCAAGCTTCCCTGGGACATCTTCAGAATATTTTCAAATCAAATCCTTGAATGCTTTTTAATTTTCTATAATATATATATATAGTAATACTATTATTAGACACGTAATTTTGGAGTGACGTTAACCCCTTGAGCTTCTATCGAGAACCCCAGGGCTGACGCCACCTAACAGACGAAATAGTCAATTGCCTAGGGCCAGTGCCGGCGCGAGGCTATTTGACGCTCTAGGCAAAGTTGATTAACGCGCCCCCCTTTTAACAAATTGTTCCATTTTTGAATAATAAAAAAACAGTTCGGGATCATTAGAAATATCTTTCATTTTTTTACATGTCCGATCCCAATGTGGAGCAAATGGCTTCCTTATGCAGGTATCTCAACAGAAATTTTTCTATGAGAACCGCTTGTTACTCAGTTGCTCAACTATTCTTTTTCAAATATAGTAGTAGGGATAGCCGGGTAAGGCTATGAAAGGACTAGTGGTTAACTAATCGCTCTCGCTGCGCCCAGTTATCAAAGTACAGGAAATGTGGGAGGGAATTTTTAGACATTATAAACACCCATGCATTCGAACAGAAATCGAAAACATGCTGTTCGTACTGGGATTCGAGCCCGTGAGATCCAGCATGAAAGCCCACAACGCTAACTGCTGCGCCATAGGACCCAACAAATATAACTGATAATTTTATCCTTTCATAAAAAAAATGATTAGATAAATTATTATGAAACACGCACACACACAAGAGAAAAATAATAAGGTTATAATATACCCTTTATTTTTGCGTAAGAAATTTGCATATTTTCCAAAATTACCAGCATGGGACCTTTTTTAAGCTCTTCCAAATATTTTCGAATCCGAAATCTCAAGAATTTACGAATTTACAAAAAAAAAACAGAATTAGCCGATCAAGTCAAAATGCCGCACCAGAGTAGGCAAAAGGACGCGGGTTCCCAACCACTGCTCCAAAACGTTGGATAGTGCTTACGTTTCGTTAAAATTTGACGTTTTACGGAATCTTAAAATACTGGCCACACTGAAAAAACAGTTATAAAATTACACTTCACACAAAATAGTATTTAAATATCTTATTTACACCTGTAAACAATGTTTTATCCAGACGAAATAATTGGCTTAGTATGTGTATTCTGATTAAAATAATGTCTCAAAACGGCACGTTGGTCCAACGGGACACGGAAGCCGTTTACGACACAGTTCCAGGTAGATCGGTTTGAAAAAAATATGAGGGTTTACATTTCTTAGAAAGTTGCAGAAAATTCTCCCACGAGCAAAAATGGATTTGTTTTCAAAATAATACAATAATATTTACAATAGTATATCGGTGACATCTTTATTGATTAAAAGCACATAGCTTTAATAAATTGAAAGGGTTTTTTGCAGCAACAAGAATCTATGAATTTACAATGACTAGCTGTAAGCCCGTTGCCCAGCAACGGGAGATTTTTGCTGCATTGTGTTTGATTTTATTTAGTTTAATTTAATTTAATTTAATTTAATTTAATTTAATTTAATTTAATTTAATTTAATTTAATTTAATTTTATTTTATTTAATTTAATTTAATTTAATTTAATTTTATTTTATTTAATTTTATTTTATTTTATTTTATTTTATTTTATTTTATTTTATTTTATTTTATTTTATTTTATTTTATTTTATTTTATTTTATTCTATTTTATTCTATTTTATTTTATTTTATTTTATTTTATTTTATTTTATTTTATATTATTTTATTTTATTTTATTTAAAAAAGTGGAGACTGGGAGGTCGAGGACACCTTACAGACGGACCTTATCGACTATTATTTACAATGATTAAATAAAAATATAGATGACCATACGTTGAAAACACGTAACCGACATTTTTTTTCTTCATAAAATGAGTTATGAATATCATTTACTTTGATTTTTCAAGCTCTATAAAAATGTTGACATCTCGTTATTTACAAAAAATATTTCATTGAAATTTTTCTTAAGTTGGAAACACGTAACAGAAAAAAGCCCCACCAAACTGCCAGAAGATACTAGAAGGGCCACATCGTTTTCTTACTATTTGAAAATAGGAGAGAAAAATTTCCAACATGTTCACTGCAAAATTTTGTATTGGGGAGTGGACAATCCGTAACTGGATTAAAAAATATATATAACAATTATGTATAGTTGTTCTCTTATTATATGGATGAAGTTAAAACAGGTGCATTGAATTGATCAAAATACTTGGAATTGTTTCCTCGTATCATCATAAAAGAAGAAACAAAATTAAAATTGTTAACTCGTATCAAACATTCTTGTAAATAAAAAGTCTATTTAATTAATATTGTGTCAAAAGATTATTTTAAATATTCATAATAATTATTTTACTCCAAAGTTTCTTTCATTTTCATTGATTCCCAATACTTATTTATTTATACAGTTTTTTGGCTCTCCTGTAAAATTGAACAAATGTCGTTTATGTGTTGTCAACTTATGGCCAATCGATATGCTGCGACAAGAGCGTAACCGGACACTCATCTTCCGTGCGGACAGTCCGACTTCTTGGAAAGGTCGCAGTCGAAACAAAAACCGTCGATAGAAAACAAAGAGAACCAAAACATGTGTGCACATGTATATTCATACAAATATTTAAAAAAATGTTTCAGTGTCAGGGTTGCAAATAGCTGCATTTTTGTTGTTGTTTGAGAATAACTTACGATACACAACGACAGCAAACAGATACAAACATCAAAATAAAATAAAACGTATTAAATAATATTATTGAAATATGTATGTAAACTAATTTAAATACTCCATTTTTGCGCCCCCTTATGATTTGCGCCTTAGGCGGTTGCCTATTTCGCCTGTATGGTGGCGCCGGCCCTGCCTAGGGCGCAAACCATAAGAGGGCGCATGAATGGAGAAGTAAAATATTTTTTTATACTTCAATAATATTAAATATCTATGCAGTGAGCTTCAAGCAGTAGCTCGAAAACTTAAAAAATATTTGTCATCATAAAGAGTACTGCTCTTTATACTGAAATAAAATATTGAGCGAGAGGTTGAAAAAAGGTCGCATTTTTTATATTTCGGGAATTCCGCAAAATCTTGGGTTTTTGAAATTGGAAATTCTCGGAAGAGTTAAAAAAAGGCCTCGCGTCTTTTCATTTTGGTAATTGTAATTTTTTTTTTTTTTTTGAAAAATCCCCACGAGAGTTCATTTCAGGAAATCCGTAAATTTCCAATATTTCAAAATCGCGGAGCAAAACTTTTTCAATCTTGAATACCGAAATTCTACACGATTTTATGTGAATGTTCCTCGGAGGCAAATAACCTCGCGTTGGCATCGGGAACCCCATTTCTACCACTAATGATATAACTAAATAATTATTATGTACACACCGAGATTGAATAATATGTTATAATGCCATCTATTAAATCAATTTGGTTTCAATGCCACTGCTGCAATTTTATTATAATTGTAGATTTTTATTTAATAAATTGCATTTATTTAATAAAAATATTTGACTGCTCTTGGGTTTAGTATTTTCTAGTATATTTTATTTGTACTTAATCTTTTCAATTTAGCAATCCAATAAGTCAACAAACATATATTATTACTAAAATGGAAAATTAATTGTTAATTCTGTGAAGAAGTACACTAAGTTTGTAAAGATAATTAATTATTCACGTTTATGTACTAACCGAGTTCACTCGCTTCAAGATAATCATTAACCATAGCATTCTCTAAAATAAGTGTTGATCAGGATAAAAAAAATAAAGGTACTTTTATTTGTCCGGTATTGAACAATGATTATATTTATGTCGCACTAGAAAACCTATCAAGATAACGAATAGTTCTGTTCTGACGGCTAAAAGGACACAATAACACGATGCTTTGTTTTGTGATGCAGTAATAGCGAGAGGTGAGATAATATACTTAGCACAATATGTGCACTTCGGGCAGTGATGCGGCCAACAATGCCATTTATTGCGGCCCATATAATAAATTTTCCAAGAATAATTCAATAACACTTCTGTTGAGATAAACTCCATTAGGAGTCCATATGCTCCACGTTGGGAGCGGACATGGTTTAAAAAAAAAATTAATACTTGTTAGTGAGAAGTATATAAATATATATTTCGAAATCAACACTAGCCTTTGATTCTAAGATTATAATTTTAATAACGCACAGCTTAGAGTTGGTTCTCCACAAAACGTTTGTTCCGAGGCTGTTATTTGTAAAAAAAAATTTGAAGCAACTACATTTCATTTTCTAAGGCTAAGCTATTAGTTTTAATTTACTTATTAATACACATTTAATAAGTAAATTAAAGTTGGAGTGACTGATATGCAAATACAAAATGTCTAGTCGTGTATGTTTACACTAGGGAGATTTTTATTACCTATTATTTTCTTTTATGCAGAACATTTAGCCACTAGGCCGCTGACTCTATTTTTAGAATTTTCTCTAATGTCAAACAGCGTGTGTATAGTGATATAAGTCAGTGGACTTAGTGTATGTACTGTCAATATTAAATAGTTTTGGATGATTCAATTTAACCCTCAGTGCATATACCACTAAACCAGCGGTTTCCAAACTTTATGCTACCACGCCTCCCTAAAAAAAAAATTTTTTTTTCGCGCCTCCCTATCTACTTTTTTTTTAATAGATATACTAATATAAAGTGACAGAAAAAATTATTGCCGCACCTAAATAAAAACACAAAATCCTAATTTAATCCGAACGTGTCATCATAATTCACGATACATTGAATACAATCTTTAGAAATATACTCCCCGAATAAGTATTCCTAACTTTTAACAGGAGAAAATAATTGGTAATAATAATTTACCTAATTATAATGAAAAATCAGGAAATGTCAAATTAAAAGTCCAACATTCTTACATCTAACAATTTATTTATTTTACAAAATTTAACAATTTAAAAAAAGCTAAGTTTCTTAAAACACTAATTACTGTCTAAACTTGACATCTAAAACAAAAAAAAATATCAGTACTTAGTGTAACCACCCTTATTTTTTAAATTACGCCAAAATTCTCTTCGTCACGGAATATTTTTTTTTTATATATATTCTATTGATATTTAATTGTACCAACAATGTTTAATGACTTTTCTTAATTCCACCATTGTTTTAGAATATTTTTATGTTAACTTTTCTTTTGAAAATTGCCCATAAATTCTCAATAATGTTGAGATATGGGCTATTCGCGGGCCATGGGAGCGACTGAATCTCAAGCGATTCCTTGAAATTCGGTATTTAAACGTGAAATTAATGACATTAATAATGGCTAGGAATGAGTGCATGTAAATAAATTCAATTTGTAAAAAAAAAATAACGGGAAGACATACAGAATGACCCCGATAACAGGGTGCAATTTTAATATTTCTCTTCAAAATCCTATCTTCGTGATCCGTCACCTTTGATTTCCTCCCTTATCCAGGATTCCATAATTTAATGCGAAGGATGTTGCTGTTTATTGGCACAAAGTTTTTCAAATCTTGGGGGCAGTGTGGAGAGTGCCACTCGTAGCTCCTTTTCGACTATTAATCTGGCTCGATATTTCGTTTTCATCGCAGCCAGTGCTGAAAAGCCTGTTTCGCATAAATACGATGTTACAAATGGTAGAAGCACTTCCATTGCTTTGCAATACAATAATTCGTACTCTCCACTGAGATTTATCCAAAATTGAATCAAAGTTTCATTTTGAAACTTTTGTTTTAGTGAGCTATCACATGATAATTCTATCAATTTTTCTGTTTCAATAGTTTTCAGTTCAAATTCGTCTTCTTCATTGTAGTTGAATGGATTCTGTACCCACATAAACTTTGAGTAATCAAGGTCTTTAAAATAATTGGAAAAATAAACCACTAAACCATCCAAGTGTTCGAGAAATAGATTTTTACTAGCCTCAATATTGGCTGTGGCCCAGAAATCTTTTGAAAGTGAAAACATATCCAACTCATTCTTTTCTAAATTGGATTTCCATAACTTTAACTTTTTTATGAAAGCTGTAACTTTGTCTTTTTGAACAAATGGATGCATGTTTGACCCCTGCATTGATTTATTTAAACTGCTCAATTTTCCAAAAACTTCAACCAAATATGCAAGTTTAACAATAAAAATATTGTTCTTCCACAAATGTGCTTCTTCGTGTTGGTTTTCTTCGAGAAAGGTTGCTATTTCTACCCTTAGTTCAAATACCATTTGAATCATTTTTGCACGAGATAGCCAGCGAACTTCACAATAATATAGAAGTGAGGTATAATTTGCTTCCATATTAACACATAGCTTTGCAAACAGCCTAGCTCTCAAAGGACTGTTCTTAATATAGTTTATAATTCTTACAACTTTTATAAAAATCATATTTAGTTCTTCGCTCATGTTTTTGGAAACTAGAGCTGCTCTGTGAAGCATACAGTGCGTCCAGATAGCATGTGGTGCTTTCTTTTTGACCAATGCTTGAAGACCTGCTTTGTGTCCGGACATTGAGTGAGCTCCGTCGGTACACAGTCCAACGCAGTTATTCCACGTTATGTCATTTTCTTCAAAAAACCTGTCTATTAAATTAAAAATTTCAATGGATGAAGCCTTTCCAAGTATGGGTTTGCAAAATAATATATCTTCTAATATATTATTTTCGGCAAGATATCGAACATATGCAATTAAATGGGCATCTTTAGCTATATCAGTTGCCTCATCCACTTGTATGGCGAATTTCGAAGTACGCAGACTAGAAATTAATTGATCGCAAATATCGTCAGATATATCAGTGATTCTTCTTCCAACTGTATTGTCAGCAAGAGGAATTTTTTGCAACTGTTTTGCATACGATTCACCGAACATTATTCGAACCATATCAGTAGCTGCTGGTAAAAGTAGGGTTTCTCCTATTGTATGTGGTTTCTTACATTTTGCGATTCGGTAAGAGACATGGTATGAAGCCAATAATGCATTTGGTGTAACCGAAAGTATTTTTTTGAACGTTTGCTTCTGAATGTTTGTTTCGTTCAATTTTCTTTGAAAAAATTCAATAGGTTTATCAACGTATTCAGAATGTAGAGTTTCTAGGTGTCGTTTTAATTTGACTGGTCTCATACTATCTGAAGCCAAAACTTTCGAACACAATACACACATTGGTTTCTCCAAGCCATCTATAATAACACTTGTAAATCCTAATGATAAATACGATGAACTGTATAGTCTTTTCTTGGAAGCTGTACCTCCTTGTTCTTTTTTGCTTTTATTACCACTTGTATCAGCTTCAGTATCTTCATTATTGTCGACTTTTCTCTTGTAACTCAGAAATTTATCCATTCGGCTAAAAAATATTTGATTGATATAATTTAGAAAAAATAATAATCAAATATAATTATAAAAGTATACTAACAAACGGTTTCAGAAAGAAATCACGATAAAAACAATATCACACCCCGACAATACGCTTCAGTTGATTCTTCAGCCGCGAATGACATTTAATTTTGAGGTTATGTTTTCATGTTATGCAACTAGCGGTCGTTTTGTGCATTACAGAAAAATAGCGTTTGCAAAGGCGCCATTTTCAAAATCTGCCGCTCCAGATATTTTTTCATATATTAATATAATACATACCTATATATGTACATACATACACAGGAATTAAATGTATAAAAATATAAGAAATACAAAAATAACCATTCATTAACCGAATTTTTACTGATACGTTACAAAGTTTTATTTATTTGTAGATATCATAGTGTGAAATTTTTGTTTTCTTAAAAAGTTTTTGGCGCCTCCCCTGGCAGTAGCCCGCGCCTCCCAGTTTGGAAACCGCTGCACTAAACACAAATTATGCTTGTGCGCGTGTATGAGTGCGCGCACATACATTACAGCAGAGCGCACAAAAATTACATCAGCTATATACTCACCAGAATAGATTAATTGACATTAAATAGTGTTGTTAATTATTATCATTATTAAAAATCAACCTTTTCGTTTAGTAAGTCTAAATACCGTTATGTGGCGCACAAACCTTTTTATTTCTTGTCAAAGATGCACAGCCAATAATTTTTGCGCACATAACCTTACGAAGATTAGAGGGAACATTGATCTGGACCTAACCTGAATCAATCAATTTCATTATCGCTATACATATACCAATTGCAGTGATCAATGGGACTTTTGATTGTCCTTATATTTGGTGACCAGCAGGGCTGGTGGCAGACGTTCTGTCACCCCAGTCAAGATTGTATCTATCCTCTAGCTATAGAAGTAAATTTGCGGTAAGTATTTGTAATTCATCCACCTCAATAGGGTCTTTAAAAATTTTCCGCTGCAGCTGGAGCCAGCATTGGTAAATATCATATTTTTACAAGCCATTATATTCCACTAATATAATTATACAAGCTTTTCTAAGCCCACTTTGATAAAATCTTTTTTGATACCCAGTTATAGATGCGAGAGGATTCTTCTGTACAAAAAAACTTCGCACACTGATTACATTCAACAATATATAATAAATATATTTTCAAGGCACTGGTTGATTTGTCGTGTGAAAATAAATTTATATTTGTTTTAGTTGATTCTATAAATTTTCAGAATTCACATACAGAAGAATCACCAAACCTATAAAATCGATACGGTCAATACCTCTACCTGCGCAGCCCGGCTACTGAACGTGATTTATTCCGACAATTAAAATTTCAAGTCACTTCGGCAGCGACAACATGAAAATATACTAATGTTCATTTGTATGCCGTACATCAGATGATGTATATTATATCTACGCGGGTGAGCGTGCAGGTTTCAACTCTTGATTTCTTTGTATTACTGCCCGCTAACAGGCTAAATTTGAATGATTATTATTATCCTTTGAGTTCTTATGGGGTACATTCACACTGTAAAATTCTTATTTCAACGATTCACTAAATACCGATAATATCAAGCTGATATTTACTGTAATCTTTAATGATCCCTCAATAAATACAATGCAAATATTACGCAAATTTGTCTGGGGTCACTCTGTTCCCTGTCACTCCTCGATCTTATTTTTGACCTTTCGGTACTGAAGTGTTAATTAGGGATCCCAATTGCGAGTCATTGTCGACTATTCGAATATCAAATAGTAAAACTTCAACTATTTGAATAGTTTCTGAAGTATGAAAATAATATTAAAAATTCGATATGAATAATTATTAATATACATTAAAAATATTAAAATAATATCCTAAGCAGTAGATAAAAATATGTTAGTCGGTAACTAACATTTTATGGGTCAAGTGAGGCAAAACAAAATACTACCATTTATTCATTAATTTTCTTGAAATATAGTAATTGTAACATGAATTTTAGTAAAATAAAATATTTCTCTAAAAATATATACTAATGCAAATACTATTTGAATAGTTGCCTCGTTATTCGAATATGGAATAGTTAAAAAAGGGCCGAATATATTTGAGTATACGATTGGGATCCCTAGTATTAACAGAATATATTTTTTAATTATTTTTGATATCTCCTGTGTAATTTGCATTTCACGACTTTAACAGAGAAAAGTAAAGCATTATAATGAAAAACAACTTAGTGAAAACTGATTTTATTCATAAAACTATGTCACATTTTTCATAATTGTGTTTATTTCACAAGAGTAATCACTCAAGGCAACTGTCAATCTTTAGAAGTTTCTTTGAGATCACAACGCAACGCGATCAAATTAAATAATCATGATATCGACAGCTCTGTATAAATAATATAATATATATTTTTCTTTCAAGTCAAGTAAATCATAGTTGCTTAAATGCGAATGATATTTATCTTTAATAACATAGACCTAATCAAATATTACTAAGTGTATGAGAAAAACTTTAAACAACCCAATGTTTCACATTTTCAGTCATATTTATTTTTAAAACGGTAATATCACTGATTTAAAAGTGACATTTATTTCACTAGCAAAAGGAATAACACAATTATCCACTATTGCACTGTGTGCGGTCAGAATTATTTGGCTATAATTTAACCCTTATAACTCCTGTGTTGAGCTGGACTCGACAGAACAGATTTGACAAATTATTTAATAATTTTTTTTCATCAAAATACTACCGATATGAATTTTTCTTTACTGAAACATTCGAAATGTTTTTTATTATGATAATTATACAGTAATAAATTAATGAAAGACTAATTTAAGTGTAAATGTAAATGAATTAAGGAGTGCTAGGGATTAATATTATATGCGATGGGATAAGCCCGGGCTGATAATAGTTCTAATATAAAATTATAACCTTACGAATAGTTTTAAAAAAATCAACTGAAAATGTGCAACAGTACATCGAATTGAGATATCAAATAAGTTTCTGAAGTTTGATTTTGGAAAATGGAGATGTCATTGTTTTTTACACATAATTTCTACAAAAATATTTTCGAATTATATACACCGTGATAATATATTATGTGAAATAATATCATACAAACCTAGGATGGCTAGGATCACATTTCAATGATCAAATTAAACATTAGAAATTGGAACAATGAAAATGTAATATTCAACAATTTTTGATGCGTTGTAAACATGCATATATTTAGTATTGAAATATTCAGTTCTTCCATGTAAGTAAACATATATTTTTTCTCCTCGCTTAGATTTCAATTAATGATTTACATAAATCGAGTAAAATCTAACTGGCCAGATTATTTAAAAAATATATTATCAATGAAACGCCGGATACATAAGAGGTGAAGTGAGGTGGTGAACTATCCGCAGTATGACTCATCTCGATTGCTTTATTTATCACTTTTAAGGTGTTCACTGTCAATACTTGGTGGAAAGGCATTATAATAAAAATAATAAAACATTTTTAGTACTTTTTCCACATAAAATATTTTTTATAAAATATCCACATAAAATATATTTTATGTGGAAAAAGTACTAAAAATGTTTTATTATATTTATTGCTTTATTTATTTTTGACTAGTCACAATTAGGGAAAAAATAATTGTCTAAAGACCAGGGACGGCCAGTGCATAGATTGCCGACTATAAATGAGTTTCTTCCACTCCTATCGTATACCATAGAGCAGTGGTTCTTAACCTTTTCGAAGTCACGGAGCACTTTTGGTCATGGGAAAAAGTGGCGGTGCACCAGAATTAAGAGGTCGAAAAAAATATGTGGACATTTTTTTTTGACTTTTCCGGTTTTCACTATTTTGCGGATTTTTTCGTTTTTACCAATTTTTTCGCGGTGCACTGGTGCACCTAAAATACTTTTTTTTCTAGTCCCGAGTCTATAGGCTAGTTTGCCACGCTTTGCCTAAGTAAAGCTTGCCACCAATAAAAAAAAGCTTTGGCCTGCCAAAACTTTACGATTATTTTTTCTAAATTAAATGATGAAATAATTAAAATTAGTCCTAGAATTTATTTGAACATAATAAAAGTAAATTTTATAAAATTTTCATCCATTCACATTCAACTAAATAATAATTTGATTTTTTAAAATTTATACATTTATACATACAGCTTATTAAATTTGAATCATTCAAATTATGTACATTCACACGAGTTTTGTCTTCAGGCATTCAAGTACATGGATGAACTTGAACTGAGCACATCCGTGCACTTGAACGTCTGAAGATGCCGAAAGGTGAAACCCGGGTCGTTAGTGACAAAACTTGTGAGAATGTACATAATTTGAGCGATTTAAATTTAATATTGAAATTCCACCAAGCACCTTCGGTCAAAATCTTATTATTTACTATATAAAAGCTTATTTAGTTCATTATGACTTCGAGAAGGTTTAATACGCCATTTATTGGCACAACAAATATGTGAAAAAGTTTGAAAATATAAATGAATAGTTTACTACGGTCACCTCTTATGTAACTAAATTATTAAAATAAAAATGTCACTCGAAGCACCACTGATACGCTTCCTATGTATTTCATTTTGATTACATTCCTCTATACTTAATAAGTATATAAAATAAATGCATTATCGAAGATTGGGTTTATATTTTCAGATAATAAACAATTACAGATTTTGTCCGGATAATTCATCTGATTAATCGGTGACCATTTTATTAAAACCCAAAAAAACATCACATCTGAATTTCAGAAACAATAAAATTATATTCACTGCACTAAAATGTATAACACACTCTTCGATACCACATAACAGACTAATTGGAGAAAAACAAAAAAACTGTAATTATTACTTAAAAGTAAGTTATGCACTTCATGTATAACGGCACGTCCAGTCACGTATTTGAATATCATGCAATCCAACCTTTTTACCGGAAAAACAGAGATGAACAAAAACTATATTCAGTATTTATCGCGGCTCTTGATGACTTAAAATTATTTACAACAAGAGAGAGCCGTGAAATCTATCCTATCTTTCGTCGTCGAATGTGAAACTATTATCGCTAGGTTGAACTGAGTCTTCTGGTGACTTTTTTTCCGTATTATCATTCGGTCTGTCGGCCGTGCACATTGTCTGAACCAAATGATGACTGACAGATATGCTCGGCTGGATAGGAATTTCCATGGAGTCGTCGGATGATGAATCTGAATAATTTTGCATCAATTCCGGGGTGGATGGGGCAGAATTTAGATTTGGAGACGGCGGCACCTGTTCTGGGTTTTGATCTAATTCACGAGGAACGTGTATACTTTCTGACAGATCGTCGGGGACGTTAGCCGAGCGAATTTCATCATTTGTAGTGTTGCCGAGTCGATAAGGCGTGATGGGGCGGTCGGGACTCTCACACGTCTCGCTGGGAACGGAAGAAGGCTCTATGACGTCCGATTTTAAATCATCGTTGGTGTGCTCTTCATTGTTTAGTGCCAGAGAATGGTCACCGGGGGGGGGTTCACGATATGAATGTATTCCTTCGCCGTTATCTGAAATGGTAACAGGCGTTTCGCTTCTAAACGCCGAATCATCAGTCATTTCAATATATTCGTTTGGCTTTTCACATTCCTCCGCTTGAAGGGATTCAGAAATATCGTTCACCGGACTGACTCGATTTGAAAACGTTTCTATCGATTCTAGGCGATCACATTCAGAAATATTTTCAGCAGTACAAATAATATTATCCACTTCTAGTTCTGTTATATTGTTCGTCTCCATATTTTTACTTCGAGACTCAGATAAATTATCTTCCTGCTTCAGGACATCATTGGACTGTTCACCGCTTGCAGGTTTCACAATATTTTCAGGTTCGATGAGAATATCTCCAGGCTCAGTGATATAACTATAATCTACACTAATTTCAGGCTCACTCGGATGACACTGCAATTCAGTTTTATCACTTTGGTGTTCATTTATGTTGCTATGAGTTTCTGAGATGTCATTTTCAAATTCAAAGTTATTTTCATGAAGCGGTGTAAAAGTTTTCTCAGTTTCGACAGAGCTAGACTGCGTTTCTTCATTATGTTGAAGCGTTTCTGCATCCGATTGAGGATTCACAGAAACACCTTCAATAATAGATGATTCTATAGTATTACTTTCAGGTTGTTCAACTGTTTTCGGATGTTCACATATCACACTAGTTTGCTCACAAGGAGTAACATGCGAGGCAAGAAGACAGTCAACTTCTCGATGATTGTCAATAGTATGGGAATCGCAGGCATCAGAAACTGTCAAGTCTTCAGGTAGAGTGACATCAGCCGTATTTGAGTGTCGAAGAGTAACATCGTTATCTTCCATAAAATTTTCAGATGCATTATTCATTTCAGACACAGTTTCATCGTTAGGGAAACTGTTGACTTCCACCTCTGGTGTCCCCGGATTGTCAAGAACATCTGCATTATGTTGCGTCTCATGAAAACTAGGCAGTCCCGCGAGACTGTTTTCAGGAGTATCATGTTCTTTAACAATATCTTTATCACTGTGAAAGGGGACAGTTTCGGAGACTTGTAAGTCTGCAGTCTCACTGCAAACGACTGGGCGGTCTTCAACAGTCATATTAATTTCTTCATCAGCTTGGGGTAGCATTGAATTTGACTTGACTGTTTCATTTTGAGGAAGGTGTTTTTGTAGCTCTAGCACATCAGTCTCAATGTCAGCAGGCTTCATTTCCACAGTAGTTTCGGATTCAATCAAAACTGGCTCAGACTTTGCCTCGGAAAATATGAAAGTTTCTTGTATATGCGGAACAAACGATTCAGTAGAAGGTTCTTGAGACACGTTACAAGCTGCAGATGTTTCAATTGGAACAGCTGACTCACCCGCTGACAACTCTTCGCTGGCATCTTCTGTCAAAAGAGGCATTGAAATGGGAGAATAGGTTTTGGCCTGAACAGTTTCAGGCGGCAGTTGAGGTTGGTCATCCGGAAAACCATCAGAGCTTGAGTCATCCAAGCGTGGCATAGACGAAGACAAGACAGGCATGGACGGTGCCGCTGATATCGTTTCTCCTTTTTGAACCTTTTCACGTTGACTAGATAAAATAGGATCTGAGACTAATTTCGGCGTAGGTTTCTTACTGACATAATCACCTTTTCTAATGAGGGATGCACTAAATTTTTCAACCGGATCTGCCGAGAGACCGTATCCATCATACTTATAGTCTAACCTGCCCTGCGAGGAGTCGACGTCTGACATTCTAACTCCCGGAGAAAGCATACTAGTGCTAAGCATTCCCGATGACTGATATATGACTCCGCACGAAAGACTGAGGGGGTTAACTGATACTTTGGGAGCTATCCTGGGGTCTGTGACAGTGATGGGAAGGTCTAAAGATGTGGGTATACTGGGAGTCGTAACCCCGATGCCTGCGAGACTGTCTTTCAAGTTTTTAGGGGGCATCAGTATGCCACCTTTTCCCCCGTCCGTCTGCCTTCCAGATCTCTTTTTAGTTGGTACCTCCAGTGGTGACATAATTGGTTGATTGAGAGTGGAGCTTGTTTCGGAGACTTGGCTGTGTACCGAAACTGAAGCATTGAAGTTTTGGAAGTCGGGACTCAACGAATCTATTTCAGTAAGTCCGTCAGCACCTTCAGTAACAATATTCAACGAGTCATGAATTAGTGGATCTTGCTGGAAAACATCAGTCCCAGCTAAGGCTGCGGCCAAAATATCTTGATTTGCAGAAGCCTGTACACCTCGAGAGAAAAGATAATCATTCGCAATAGACGAGGGCAAGTTGGATTGATCGGCAGGGACGACCAGAGGATGGGCAGCATCGCCCCCGTCTAACAAAATCTGCTGTCCTCCTGATAATAGACTAGCTATCTCTGGATTTCCGGCCAAAGCAGATATCAACTGTTGAACGTCACCTTGAAGAATGAGTCTCTGTCCGTCGGCTGTGACCAGTTGCTGACCCTCCCCGGACAGCAATCCAAGAAGGGTCTGTCGGTCTAGCAGGATCTGCTGATCGCCAGTGTTGAGGATGATGCCAGGAGTCTGACCATCAGATGATTCTTCCATTGCAACAGAGTTTGAGGGGATTGGGGCTACAGCTTCCTCGATTCTCAGGGGTGGCGGAGGCTCTGTCACCATAGGAACTAACTGATTATTTTCCAACACCAAGGGCTGATTGTTTACAGGGGTCAGTGTTCCGTTTTCTTCCACGCAAAGGAAAAAGGAATCAGGCGGTCCGCCAAAGTTTTCTCCAGGAACGGCTAGTAGTTGGCTTTCTGCAGGAGGTGCCAATCGATCAGGATTTGCAGTGTCGACCGTGGCCTTCAATGCTTCTGCAGAGGGCGGCAGTTCAATCTCTACACTTGGAAGGTTTTCCAGAGGAGGCAAAATTCTTCCAGTCTTTTGGAAAGTATCCATTTCAGTGGTGCGATTCAATGGGGCAGGTGCTATCTGCTGGGCCACGGTCGAGGCACGAGACTTAATTTGATCAATTGGAGCTTTAGGTTCAGAGGAACGGCTCAACAGCAAACCATGCATACTCGAGTCGTTGATATCTGGTTTAGTACTTAGCAATTCACGCAGCTTCTGCCTCTTTACAGGGGACTCGGATTGAATGAGCGCCAACGGTGGGACGTTTGCAGAGTATGGGGTGATCCCTTTTGGCTTGATGCCGGCTTGTTCGGCGGTCCGTTTGCTGTTTGAGTATTTCTGAATAATGAATTTAGGATTTTGGCTTTTAGGAGACGTATCAATAATAGACCTGGACTGAACTGCAGATTTCTGGGCGACAGCCTTATGGACTAACCGGCCAGTCTTCTGCATGTGCTCGAATTGAGCCACTGTGAGCTGTAAGACCCCTCCCCTCTGAGGAATGACTAGCGGCCGCTCTCCAGGACCCCGTATGAAAGTCTGTCCCTTTCCGGGTGAACTTTTCAGCAGAAGTGTGGTGGACTCTCCCGCACCCGACAAAGAAGAGGTCATGTCTGCCGTCTGCGAAAGAGAACCTTGCTTAGTTTTGATTTGCGGCTTGGCTGGCAGGGCAGTCTTCACCAATTTCAACTGGCGTCCGGGTTGTGACAGAACTGTTGTGGTTTTGACGATGTTTGAAATCTTGCTTTGAGAAGTTACAATGCTAGATTGAGTTATAAGCTGCCCCTTAGAAGTCAGGATGGTTTGACCGGGTCGACCGGTGAGAATGGTCCTCGTATTTGGGTTTCCAGTCATAATCAATTGGGTCTTAGGAGGGGTTGGTAAATTTTTTTTCGAGACCAACCTCGATGGTGGTATTTGACGGCCGCTCGACATGAACCCAGACCCCACCCCTGGATGTATGATTTGACTTTGAGGAGCGATAATGGAATGCGAAGTAACGTTCACATTTTTATTTCTGTGAACAGCAATCGGGCTGAGGATGGTCCCCTTAGATGTCACCACACTCTGGGGCGTTATGGCCGTTGTCTGAATAGATTTCTTTGGAAACAGAAGCCTTTGGTGTTCAGAACTGAGAACAATTTTGGATTGGACACCCTGCGCATTGGTGAGAATCATAATAGCATTTCCAGTTGACTGAGGTGATCTGTTCTGAATTATTTTGGCAATGGTCTTCTGCGACTTACCAGCTGGAAAATTTTCTGTCTGAGCCGCATCGTTCACCCTGCCTAAGAGTACTTGCCCTTTGCCTGTTTGCGGATTGAGGATGATTTTCTGCGTTCGTTCTCCCGGAGCCATTTTACTTCCTGTCGAAGGAACAATAATATATTTTTCAGTTTTGAGTGTCGAAGGAGAACTAGTTTTGATTATTTTTCCTTGGGTAGATTCTTTCACATCTTCCTTTTTGGAAAATTTTTGGTCAGTTACAGGTTGTTTATCCATCAAAATAAGATTTTTGTATGATTTAATTTTAGATTTTGAAAGAATATTAGGGCTGGCCGATTTTTCTATCACTGGTTTTAATATGAAATTGGATGGTTTATTAACAAGCGGTTCGGCATTGTATTTTTTAATAGGACTGACAATTTTAGTGATAGTTTCAAGCTCAAATTTTTTTATTTCGGGAATGGCATCAGGTGCTTTGGAGACGGTGGGAGCCTCCTGTGAGGCGACCGGCGTCCTCATAGTATCTGTTGACAAAATCTCTTCTGAGAGTACGATGGGCATCGAGTTGATATCGAAGAGGATTTCTTCATCTTTTTTGAGCTCTTTAGGCTCCACTGTTTGTAAAATCTTTCCTGTAGAAGTGATAATGGCACCACGAGGTTTGATAATTAGTTTTTGTTTTCCCGGAAAGAACTTCTTAGCCTTATCGATTCGGGTAGAAAGAGAAGACTCCTGATCATCAGGAACAGGTCTCTCAATAGTGAAAGTTTGCACATCCCCATCGCGACCGCCCACTGTTTTGTTAGATAAAACAAGTTTTTCATGAGAGGTGTCTCCGAACCTGTCGCTCCCTGAACGGTGAATTTTCGGAACAGCAGTTCTTCTGATGATAACTTTTTGCTTCTGAGCTTTTGGGGGTATGCCACCGCTAACATTAAAGTTCAATATTTTCTCTCTCCCTTTAGGTGACGTCATCTTAGGCAAAACCACTTTTGAGAGAGATTCAACCTTATCTGTCTCTATCGTTGGAATTTTAGATGAATCAGAAAGAAAATTGTTTTCAATTCGATCCGATACAACCGATAAAAGGTCGGTCCCACTAGTTTCAGAAGAAATCACCATTTTAGCAGGTGATGATACCAAAGTGTTGCTTGGCAAAGTAATAGGTGGTTCTGCTACATCTTCAGGAATGGTATTTAGAGTCTCGTGACTTTGGACAGGTTCACTAGCAAAGGTCTCGGACATCTGGACAAGAGATTCGGCGGCGTTGAAACTTGGATCGCTTTCAGTGAATTCTGCTGGATTTTCTTGGGTTGCAGGTTCCAGTGGTTTGCCCGGAGGGCTCTGATCAATGGCGATGAAGAGTGGCGGAGGACCCGCTCTGGCTGGTAAGTTAATAAGGGCTTCAGCAATTTGCAGATCTGACTCTGTTGGTACGTTATCAACCTTAGTTTGCATATCCACTGCATCGTCGATTGATATAGCAGTCTCTTTAACAGCTATAACAGCAGAAATTTCAGCTTTATCGTCATCCACTAACAATATTTTTGCATCCTTCTGAATATTCACATGATTGACGGCGATCTCACTGTTTTGAAAAATTTCACTCTGAACTTCCTCGATAGTACCCAGCAGGTCATCAGTGGCGGTGTAGCTTTCGGTTTTTTTTTCATCACCAAAAGAATCGGTCTCAAGTAATTTTTCCAAATTTTCATTGGTCCATTTATCATCCTGAACATGACACGATGCATTTTCAATTACAGTTTTAGCATCCTCCACATCATGCTTGAGAGAGACGATTTCCGAGGGTAAAAGGGTAGGTTCTTTTTTAGGCATAACTAATATTTTCATTTTCTTTAACATAATTTTAGGTGTTAGCTTTACTGTCTTAACATCAGGTATAGCTGGTTGCTCAGCAACAACACACGGCACTTCAACAGGGACATTTTCGTTATCACTCTCGCACAATGCGAAAATGTCTGCCGGAACCGGACCGGCGTGGGTTTCTTCCATATAAGTGGGGCGCTTATCAGCACCTACATTATCAGTAACATATTTTTCGATGGCATCCTGACTCCGCGAATGCCTGCTCCTAAAAAACGTCTTGGTTTTGAAAATTGGCAACCTTTCAGTGCTCTCCTTATCAGGAAATTTTATTGCCTTGCCCTTTTGAAAATTTTCTCCCAATTTGAGATCAGACGGAAGAGATGGCAATTCAGGAACAGCAGTCTCCTGTAGCAAGTTGTCAATCTCTATGTTAATATCACCACCGTCCGCCTGCTCGGTTTCTTCGTCTGTGGTTTTTGATTCTTTTCCTTCAAGCTTATTGTAGGTATCATCATTACGGTCAGCATCTGCCGATCTCTTAGGGATATCATCACTTTTCGTAGAAACTCGAGGTATTTTTCTTCCAAGGCTCTCGATTGGAAGTTCAGTGTCATCATCATCATCAAAATCGAAACACGAAGCATGTTTTCGAACATCTATTTCATCTGGCATTTTAATAGATCCTGCCTCAGGCTCTTTAGCATTTTGTATTTCTGTCTCCACTGATTCTGGCAACAACTCTTCCGATTCTTCAAGTTTCTGCGTATCAGGAGCGGTTTGATTTTCAGTGAGCTTTAGTGAGCTAAGTATATCCATTGATTCATCACTGTCTTCGCTCCAGTCGGCAAGGAGAGAATTCTTAATCTCTATATCTGTTTTTGGTTTTTTTAAATCCCTGTCTTTCACTTTGGCACCTTTGCGCTTAGAGGAAGGAAGAGAGATTTCAGCAGCCGGTTCAGCCAAGCTCTGGGTTTTTTTTTGTTTCTTCCGAGACTTTTTTTCAATATTTCCTGAAGAAGATATTCCAGGTGGGGATTCTAGCTTGACTGTCTTCAATTTGAGGGGTAATGTTTTGATCTTGTGTTTTTTGGGAGGAGTGTAAGGTATAAATCCAGCGCTGTGCGATTTATTGTGCAGTATCATGACATTCAGCCGAGTCGCGGTAAAACTGCAGGCATGACATGCATACATCCCCGGAGAGGGTGCACAATTTCCGGAAGGTGTCTTCGGAGAGGATTCGCTGACACTTGGGGAGGCGTTGGATTCGCTTCGTGTAAATTTGGATGAGTCAGGTGTCACAGGGGTACTATCACGTTTTGGCTCTTGTACTAATATGTGCGCTTTGTAGTCTGAAGTTCCCTTTAGAAACTAAAAGTAAAATTAAATCAATATTATTTGCTAATTTGCCATAAAATTGCCAAAATAATCTTAACCTTAAAAATAATTATTGAAAAAGGTAAAATAAAAAAAAAAAAATGTAATGGATTCAATGTAGATGTTATGCAGAATTAAATCTAAATAGATGAACTTTGTTTAAATCCAAATTTGAATTGTTACACAGCTTGTGTGACTAAGTTTTTTTTTATCCATGTCCACTCCTAAGGTGGCCTCCTAATGGAGGTATCTCAACAGAAGTTTTTCTACGAGAACTGTTTGTTACTCAGTCGCTCAACCTCACCTTTTTTTTCAATGTAAGTGGTAGGGAAAGAAGGATAGAGATAGAACAGGATTAGTGTTTGACTTATCACTATTGCTACACCCAGTTATTAAAGGATCAGAAGAATGGGAGGAAAGGAAATAATGTGAATTTACATCACAAACACCCAGTCTTTGATCACAACTTTGAATTGAATAATTCTCAAATTCACTGTGATCTTACCGGGAATCGAACTCAAACCTGCGTGATCGGTAAAGCAAGCTCTCTAAAGTGACTAAGTTAAGAATATAATTTTTTAATTACTTATTTACCTTTTGAATAATTCTAGGATGAGTGATTTTTGGCTGATTTAAATCTGATTTTCGTTTTGCAGATCCTAGAAATTCAAAAAAAATACATTAATGACAATAGTCATAGCAAGCAATGAAAATAAACCATTCGAGTGTGAAATTTACCTGTAAGTCTCCCTTTTTTCATGGGTGTATTGTTAGACTGAGTCTTAGCAGGAGACCCAAAGATGCCTGCGTAGCTAGGTTTTCGCACTTCAACCGCTGAAAACTCCAAACATTCCAGAATGTCTTCATCCCCTTTGGTGAGCCGCTCCGCTTGCACAATATCAGATGGGAACTTTTCCATATGGGAATGTTTCCCACGGTGAAGATCTACAAAAAGGTGGAATTTTATAATATATGATTTTTTTAAGCTGAATTTTAGGTTAATTAAATTAAATAATAATACAGTAAATGGCACAAACCATTAATAATTGTTTGAAATAAACAATGATTTAACTCATGAAAATAAAAATTCAAAACAAACCAAAATCATGACTGTTTGCGATTACATAGCAAACATTTCCATCATTTACAGAATTCTTATTGAAACTTTAAACGACTACTATGTAAATGGTAAAAAAAAACTAAATGGAAACTGAACAGTGATATGAAGACTTTGTAAATAAGGAATATATTTGGCTATCATTTTGAATTAACACTTACCCATTCCTTTTTTGATAAACTCATTTTTCCTACTGCAGTTGTACTTATAAATAAGATTGGTGTTTTTCACATATTCACTGAAAGCAACAACAAAAATCCATTAGTTCATTTATTAAACGAAACATTTAAATTTCCCCGCCCTAATCGAGGAGCTTATGGACTCCTGGTGAAATATTTAAACATAAGCTGTCTACCTAGAAATGGTAAGTGATTCAGTTTTTTGACCTCCAGGATAGTAATAAATAAATAAAATAGAATGAAAGCCAAAAAGTATCAACTGCAGAACTGAAAATATTCACCGATCTAAATGTCATCGATACATAGACTTACAATGAATCCTCTTCAAAAAATTTCACAACAGCAATCGGCGTTTTCCTGAAAGATTTGGTCATATCATTGGGCAATTTATCGAGCGCCCAGACTTCCCCGGGCCACCAGCACGATCCCAGCTTCACCCAAACAATGTCGCCGTCATCGTACGATACCTCCATTGTATCGCACATTGTTATTAAGTTAAATGTTTCATATCTGCAATAAAAAAATAACATGGCACTTATTATTAGAGATTAGCTACAAGAGGTCTGCGATGGCCGATATTTGATAAAATTACCATCTGTATTAGAGTATTAATATCACACTTGTTACACGACTCTGATCCAAAGCACAGATTTATTTTTATCAGCCCGAAAATAGACTGACTTTTTAAAAATAAAATATTGTCACTTTTTACTCAATTAGCTTTTCCTTGTAAATAGTATTGCCTAATGGCTGACTCATGAATGGAACAATGGGAAAGATTTTTCTTGATTCACCTGGCTACAGTCTGGCATAATATAGACGTAAGTAACAACAGCCAAACAAATATTCTGAGTAATAAATAATAAACTGGGATATCAATATATCTTGTTCCTCGCGTAGGACATACTAGTCGCCAGGCTGTCGAAGGGCCGTTCGAATGATCAACTCATTGCCTAGAGAAGTGAACATTTTTAGTGAGAGTATTTGTGAACTGTTAGATTTTTTATATTATATTTCTCAAGCGCATGGCGAATTGGCGTCAGCTGTAATGTCATGTACTGTACATTTAATTTTTAAACAATAAATAAATTTTTATCAAGAAATTTTATTTACGAGTACACCTATCCTTTGATTTACGCGGTAGATATGTTCCAAGAGATATCTCGTAAACCGAAACCGCGTAAATCGAGACTTCCGAGTTCATACAAAAATGGAAGATAGGTTCCAGAAAATAAAAATCCGCGTAAATCGAGACTTCGAGTTCATATAAAGTAGAGGGATAGGTTCCAGAAAACCGCGCAAAACGAGACATTGTATATACACATTACATATCTGCATAAAAAAAGAGAATTTTACTAAGAAATAGATTTAATAGCTCGACATAAATTAATAACATTTTCATAGTTAAAAGCATAATTATATAATTGTAATTTTATTTGTCCGCCTCCTCATTGCTATATTCTAATTCAACCAATTTTCTCTTTTTGGTTGACTCAAAATCGCTACTATCATAGGATTCAAATCCAGAAGCAGGCTTTTCTTCTTGTCTTATCAAATAGTCTGTAACTATTTTTTGTGTTTTGTTTTTTTTTAAACCCTTGTAAATTTCACTGTATTGCGCGCAAAAGCTTTTAAGGTCTCGCTGAAATTGAACAGCACGTTCATAACAGGATTGGTTGTTAAGTTAATGGCCAAGTGTGAGTTATCTGATGCAACATACCAAAGCCCCCTATAGTGAAAGCCATGCTATAGAGTTAAAACAGGTACTTTCTTCAGATGAACGGTCCGGATTCATAATGGTTTCAATTATATCTTTTTCAAAATAAGAAAAAATCACATTTTCTAAGGTTTTTAAATAAAAATCTCAGAGAACAAAAGCAAACAAAGAAGGCAAATCATTTTATTTCAATTATTTTTTTTACAATATTTCAATACAAAATATGAGGTTGGATAGTTCATTAAAAAAACCAACGTCATTATTGGGATTTTAATCAATTAATATATACTACGTATAACCGCCATGCAATTTTTTAGTAAAGGCTGGGATTTCACGGATCGCTCATAGTTTGCTGACACCACTGCTTGGAGCTTAAGACTGCTATGAAAATACGCGTTTGTGTTTTTTCTGACCACGTAAATCGAGGGATGAGTGTATATGGACTCCTACCGGAACATTTTGAAAGGATGGTATCGTCAAGAACTATTAATACTAAACTGACCTGATCCAGGATTTAAAAGACAAAATTTCTGATTGACCGTGAAAAATATTATACTGTTAATACTCATGTTATATGTAATTTAACCCGAGAGTCAATGTTCATTAGCAATGTTTTGAGCATGATTGACATGTAGCCATACAACTGCAGGTGTTTAGATTTAGTGGCGCATTTTTTAATAATTTTAAAAACCTCGTTTACTATTTAGCAAATTTTCCGCATTAACAGAAGCCCTTTCTCCCATTTAGTTGAATCAGGTGAATCAATGTTTGAGTATATTTTATTGCCAACAATAAACTTAACAGAGAACATTCTAATTAAGATGCCAAAGTAGGTAGATTGACTCTCGATACGAACCTTTGTCATATGTAAATATAATGGGCTAGTGGTTGTTGGGTACGAAATGATTGGGAGCCTTATAATGAATTTATTATTTTAGCCGTCGGCACTCAAAGTATGAAGGAAGTTTACCAATAATTAATGAACACACTGGAAGAATGTGGTTCCAATGAATAGAGTACCCGTATCTCAAGTAAAGGATGATTCATTTAGAGGTACTTTTTCTTATTGGGATTTGATAATAGATAACACGTGAGTTGTGCCCGAGTGTTTTTTTTTTTTGTTCAGTATTGTTTTACAATTCATAATGGAAAGACTTACGCCGGCACAGCGCCTACAAATTATTCAGCTGTATTACGCAAATCAGCGTTCTGCGAGGAATGTTTTTCGTGCAACATTTTGTTTAGCGATGAGGCCATTTCTGGCTTAATGTATATGTTAATAAACAAAATTGCCGTATTTGGTTTGAAGATCAACCCGAAGAGGTTCAAGAGCTGCCACTACATCCACAAAAAACAACGGTTTGGTGTGGTTTATGGGCTGGTGGAATAATCGGTCCATATTTTTTTAAAAATGAGGCTGGCCAAAACGTAACCGTGAATGGCGCCCGTTATCGTTCCATGATAACGGACTATTTGGTGCCTAAAATTCAAGCTCATAATCTCCACGACACCTGGTTTCAACAAGATGGCGCTACTTGCCACAAAGCCCGTGAAAGCGTGGCTTTATTAAGAGAACATTTCGATGAACAAAAAATTTCACGCATCGGACCAGTGAATTGGCCGTCTAGATCTTGTGATATAACACCTCTAGATTTTTTTCTTTGGGGCTACGTAAAGTCGAAAGTCTATATAATTAAACCGACTACGATTGAGGAATTGGAGGCCAACATTACTCGCATCATTACCCAAATACCAGTTGAAATGATCGAACGCGTCATCCAAAATTGGAACTTTCGAATGGACCATGTTAAGCGTAGTTACGGCCAACATTTAAAAGAAATAATATTTAAAAAATAAATGTAGAAAATGGGTCTATTTATTATATTAAAGACTAAGCAATAATTTTTTTTTAGAAATGTTTTTTTGTCTTTTGAAAAAAGTACCTCTTAATGAATCACCCTTTATATAGGTCAGTTGATATGTACACTGCATGCCATAGAAATATATCAAGAAAACTTATAGGGTCGTATTCAACTAGCTCTCATAAAAAGAACAGCACTAAAACACCGGTGACTTTATTAAATCAATGCTAATAAAAGATATATGTTGCAAAATTTTTGTTTTACGTTGCTATGAAATGAAAAAATAATGTATATTCAATCGTATCTTAACTAAGATGTATAAGTAGTTACACATAGCTTCCAATGTTAACGATTTCGCGGCGAAATCATTTTTTCATTTATTCTGACAGTAATCAAAGATCATAACGCTTCTTAGATTTGTATAATTCATTAAAACAAATAATTCACAAACGATTTCTGTGTTGTCGGCAATTTCAATTAAACGTCAAATGCTTCACGACGCTATTCTTTAAGATAACCAACATTAGTTCATCCCAGTTCATCCGAACCACAGGAGTGCAGGGTATGACTTTTTGGCCGAGTTTTTAGTTTATCTGGAATGTAGGAAATAATTGTAATCAAGAGTAAATAAATGCATATTTGGGATATTGCTCTCTACCAGGTTGGCGAACGACAGAGGCTCGGCAGCTCACGGGGAACGATGGTGAATCACTTCTTGATGAGGCAGGCTCGGCGATGATCAGTATTACGTTTCAGAAAAAAAACAACATGGAAAGAGTTTTGAGTCGTACCGGCAGGGAAACAAATGTTGCGTAAGGAACTTCGACAACATACAGGTTCCGATTGACTATCGTCAATATTAAAATTAATTCACATAGAATTTTTGCAAATTGCAGTGTACTGCATGTTTCTTCCACAATGCACTGTTTTGTTAAGCGTCATCAAATACAGCCAACCTTAAAACAGAATAGATAAGGCCAGATTATTCCGATACGACTGCAGGGCCACTGATTAATCACATATAACCTTTGTTGAATAATTGTTTATATGAATAGTTGAAGTTCATTTACCATAAAACAAAAATGACATTTATAGGCTCGAGAGCACGGAATCAACGACACGACGCCATCTTAAGAACTGCCATTGAAAAGAAGATAATTTGTTGTGTTGGTACACATGGTGAAACCTAATCCATGCATGATTATCAGCCGGTTGCTTTTCTTATTAATTATTAGTGTTAAAAATATTTTATTGCATTAATCATAAATATAACTTCATTGGGCTTTAAAAAAATATTTGTTGAATCCCATTTATTGTAATTGCATAATCATGGGTGCAATCAATACAAGGTATGCAGATAAATAAAAAAGTAAAGAAATTAGTTAATACAAATAAGAAGGAAACTCAGAAAATATTTTATTACAAATATAACTTGAATTTGATTGATTGATGCTGAATAGACTTACAAAGATTGTGTCATTTGTATTTGTAAATCAGAAACCACTATTAAATTTTCAATGAAAATATTTTAGCTGGCAACAGTTATGGCAATAGCTTTGTTCTTTTGTGTACTTCTGACGGTTTGCTGATGGTTTGCAAACCGTCTTCCAGGTAGAATCTAATTGGAAGCTTTGATCACATGGCTTGGACTACAGTTTTGACGGATATTTCTGTTCTTTTGCGTCAAAACCACATTCCAAAAGTTTGCAAGCCGTCAGAAACGATTCATGCTCTAAAACGCTGATTACATTCTGACTCTGATTCTGCCAGTTTTGGCGTACCAACTTCCAACCCCAGAATAGCGAAATTTGTTATAAACGACAACTTAACCGACTTAATATCAAATGTCACACTGACAGTTATACGTCACTGATGTAGATTATATACAAGTTTTATAACTTAAAAATTTGACATGGTGGTAAATTGTCAAAATATTTGGCTTAAACACATTATTTTGTTTGACTTGAAAAGCATGGAGCATTTTAAAATGAAATTATAGGAAATATTTGTACATGACATCGCACAAAACCGATATTCGAGCGAAAATTTAATTTTTGTATCTGTCAGCAACAATGAATGATAAGGTTTTATATTCTTAATCTATACTTTAAAATTTAGAGTATGGATTAGAATAAAAGAATCGTTTTATTATTAACAATAAAAAACATTGTTTTATTTTGAAATAAGGTCATGTTTATAATTAGGTATGATTAATTTGTTTGACAACAATATTTCGCTGTTTCAATATAACAAGATACTTTTAAAACTGTAGTACGTATTTGGCGTACAGTTGAACCTAAAATGGTTCACACAAATATAATTTTCACACCAATTAAGTGAAAATTATATTTGTATTTCCCATTGACGTATTTCATCAAATACGATTATGTTCGGAATGGCGATACGGTTTTAATAGCACGAAAAAAAAACGATAAGTTGTTTGTGAACAATCAAACATTTTCCATGTATATATCGACTGTGGAAAGGAAAAAGGACGTAACCCTCAATTTCCCAAAACAGCTTTTTTCGATAATCACAATGTATACAACTTGACACACGTTCTATCAAAAGGATGAAAGCTGAAAATGCCGAATAAGTATCTAAATTTAGCTTGTAAGATTGAAAAAGATGGCCTTGTAAAAAATTAAAACCAAGAAAAAACACTGAAATAAAGGTTTTTCCGAGACAATTTCTTTAATTAATATTAGGTTATGTCAATTAAACACTAGTTAAGAAGTATCCGTGCACTTCAAGGTTGTGTATAACTCATAATTTGCATATGTCACAAAATCATGAAAACACGTTTTTAGCGTCTCCTGTACAATTTGATATGTGTGGGTTACGTCCTTTTTCCTTTCCACAGTCGGGGTTTGTTACACCACGTATAACTTGGCTATAACATGGCTGATTTTAATGATCTTTGATTTATTAAATTCGTATCCGCCTAGAATAGCAGAATAAGCATTAAAACATCGGAAAAATATCAAGGAAAATAAATTATGAAGAAAATTAATATTCTCATACAGTTTTCAAATGGCGAACAGCTTGAAATAATAAAAGTGTCGTTGTATGCAGATTTCATCCGCTAGATGGCAATTTTTCCTATATTCATTTGTTTCTGCTTCTTTTGCGTACGATTGACTTTTAAATGATTTTAAATTTAGAGTATGGATCAGAATAAAACAAATCGATGATATGAAATGAAAACGAAAGAAAATGGGATAATATTGAAATAAGGTTATGTTTATAATTAGGTATGATATTTTTTTTGACAACAATATTACGCTGTTTGCACAAACGTTGCTCTACTTTGAGATGCCACGTTATTACACTTGGAAAGCTACATTGAAGACATTTTAACGTCGAAAGCAAGGCCATGCTGTTCCTGCTCATCCGAATGACTACTGATGCCCTTGGTCGCATGTACACAGTTCATCCGAAAAATGACAAATGCTTCTACTTGCATGTCAACAGCTCAATTTGCTTGAAAATGATACTACTCATTGGGACATAACTATTGCCGAAGAAAATGTTTCTGAATCTCCATGTCAGATACGCACATTATTTTCTATCATTATTTTGACATGCTTCCCATCGAATCCCCGTGAACTGTGGAGCAAGTACAAGGATGAGATGTCCGAATACATTTTACATCGAATTCGTGTCAGTTCAGGCAATCCCGATCTCGAGATGAATGAAGAGATACATAACCAGGCTTTGCTTTTGATCGAAAACATGTGTTTCCTTATGTGCGGCAGTTTTTTAGTCAAGTTAAGAATGCCAACGCCAGATCGTGGAATGAACGACGCTTTCAATCGAGAATCGAAACGTGAACGTGAATATGATCGAGATGCATTGAACCAATCAGTTCGAACGAATGTACCACTGTGGAACCCTCAACAGAAGGAAATTTACGATTCGTTAATGAAGGTAATTGATGATGGAAATGGTGGCTTATTTTTCCTCGATGCGCCCGGTGGAGCTGGGAAGACATTCCTCATGTCATTGATTATAGTGACTGTTCGTGCAAGATCCGAAATTGCTGTAGCAGTTTCTTCTTCTGGCGGCCACGTTGATAGAAAGATGACGAACGGCTCATTCAGTGTTGAAATTGCCGTTAAATATTTAAACCAGTGCTCCTCAACCTTTTATCTTCCACGGCACACCAACGTGTTCTTCAAAATTTCGCGGCACATCACAAGTAAAAATATGCATAAATATGCGTAAATTACATTAGTTTGTGTTTATATATGATACATACCACAAAAGAACCATATGGATATTTTATTTCCATGTCCACTACCAATGTAGAGCACATGTACTCTTTATGGAGATTATATTAAAAGAAAAGTTTCAGATTATTCAGATTTATTTACAAAAAAGAATCAGTCAAAAAGCTGCACCAAAGTAGAGAAAAGTCCGTAAGTTTCCCACTTCAGTTGAATTTTCAGCTTCGGCTATTAAAATGTTTCTAACATTTAGCGGTTAAAGTTATACTGACAAACATTTTATCGATTTGGGTATTCTGTGTATGTAAGTCTGCGCAAGAATGTTTCGTGCACCTTGCTAAAATTCAGTTTTGTATTTTAAAATGTCTTTAAAGAAAAAAAATGAATTATATCTTTATAAATATCATTTAAAATATGTCAAAGCATGTATCCACATCTCAAATATAAATGGTTTTACATTTGATACAATTTTTAATAACTAATAATGAACTGATAATAGCCCAGGTAGTAGAATTAACAAATTGTTGTATTCATTGAATATATTTTAATTTAAACATGCGAATATTTTTTTTATCAATTGATAACTTATTGATAACTTTTAACATCCAGGAAATCTTAAAAATTCATTAAAAAAAATCCATGTTTTTTTAAAGATTTCTATTCTAATAAATATCAAATTTCCCACCCTTAGCTTTCATTGGGGTTGTAATTGCCATGGCAGGAAATTATACTCTTTTAAAAATAAATTGGGTTTTTTTGGTTATTCTAAACACCTCAAACACCTTTTTTCAATTCATTTATTTTTTTGGGCTTAAGGTCTGCAATTTTGGTGCCCATTATCGCCAAGTAAAAATATGCATAATATACAGAAATTACATTTGTTTGTGTTTATATATGATACATACCACAAAAGAACCATATGGATAAGATTATTTTTTTTATTAAAATCTCTTTACCATTTTTATTTATGGACTGTCTTTTCACTTAATCTAAAAAATCTATTTGTTTTAAATAACTACCCCCATAAAAGCTTAGAGTGGGAAATAAGATATTAATTGAAATAAAAAGCTTTCAATAAAACATGGATTTTTTTCAATGCTTTTTAATGATCCCTGGAAGTCAAAAGTTATCAATAATTAATAATTGGTAAAAAAATAATTGTAAATTTAAACTAAAAAAATTTAATGAATATAACGAATTGTTAATTCTACTACCCAGGTTATCATAAGCTCATTATCAGCTGTTCCAAATGTTAAAAACTGTAAAAACACTTATATTTTAGATGTGGTGTGGGTACATGCTTAGACAAATTCGTAACGATATTTATAAAGAAATAATTCATCTGTACTCTTAAACGATATTTTAAAATATAAAACTGAACTTTCGCAAGGTGCGAGAAACATTCTTGCGCAGACTGTACATATAACATATTCTTAAATTGACCGCTGCCGATGAAATAAACGCTTACCTCAAATCACGACTCTGGCGCTATGTAAAGAAACTTTAACTGACGACAAACGTGCGAGTTGCATTGCTAAACGATCTATCTGCCGAAGATTTCTCCAAGCAATTGCTGACTATTGGTAACGGGCGTGTTCCTGTCGACGAATCGAACGGATTGATTTTGTTTCCGCCGAATTTTTGCAATTTCACTTCATTCAACAAAATGTTCCCGAACATTTAATCACAAAAATCACAATTGGTTGAATGAACGAGCAATTCTTGCGGCAAAGAACAAAGATGTGGATCATTTAAACTTCACAATTCAAAATCAAATCGTTGGTCCACTGCATTCCTTCAAATCTATCGACGGTGTAACAAACGAAGACGAAACAACCAACTATCCAACTTAATTTTTAAACTTATTGGATCTGCCTGGCTTGCCACCGCGTAATTTACAACTGAAGGTTGACTCGGTAGTCATCATGCTTCAAGTTATCAAGTTAACAGCATTTATTTACTTTTAAGGTGTTCGCTGTCAATACTTGGTGGAATGGCATTATATTAAAAATAATAAAACATTCTTAGTACTTTTTCTACATAAAATTTATTTGATCAGGACCGGTTTCACTCATCGCGAGCATTATCAACTGATGATAATGCTCAGATGATATTAACTCAGTTGATAATGCTCGCGATGAGCGAAACCGGTCCTGATCAAATTAATTTTATGTGGGAAAAGTACTAAAATTTTTTTATTATTTTTATTACAACATTTATTGATTCTGAGGCGGTACGAAGTTCGTCGGGTCAGCTAGTAGTCTTATAAAGGCGTATTCACTGAACCTTAGTTCAGTGAATTTGAATAAAATAACTGAATGTCGATAGTTAATTATTTTGATTTTGCCGCTTATAAAAATCTGTCTACAGACCTAGAAATTGCTACTATGAAAAAAATAATATATAATTATTTAATGTACTGGCAACACAACAAAAAAATGCCTGTTCTTCTGCGCCAGAATATAGTTCTGCGCCACTTGCAAACTGGGCTTAGCGGAATTCGTTGGAATGCGGTTGGTACCTAAGAGTACGCAGAAAATGTTCTTAGTTCAGCGAATACGCCTTTATAAGACTATGGAAAATATTTGATTGTTCATAAACAACTTATTGTTTTATTTTTTTTCGTGCTATTAAAACCGTATCGCCATTTCGAACATTATCGTATTTGATGAAATACGCCAATGTGAAACACAAATATAATTTTCACTTAATTGGTGTGAAAATTATATTTGTGTGAACCATTTTAGGTTAAACTGTACGACAAATACATACTACAGTTTTAAAAGAATCTGATTATACTGAAACAGCGTAATATTGTTGTCAAACAAATCAATCGTATCTGATTATAAACATAACCTTATTTCAATATTATCCGATTTTCTTTCGTTTTCATTTCATTTTATTTCAGCGAATACACACTCAAAGATAATAAAATGTTTTTACTGTCAATAATAAATCGATTCTTTTATTCTAATAGTAATAAGTATAAGAGTGTATAACCTTGTCATTCATTGTTGCTGACAGATAAAAAAAAAACACTCGAATATCGGTTTTGTGCGATGTCATGTACAAATGTTTCCTATAATTTTGTTTTAAAATGCTCCATGCTTTTCAAGTCAAACAAAACAATGTTTTAAGCCAAATATTTCGAAAATTTAACATCATGTTAAATATTTGTTTACTAACTTTTATATAATATACATCAATGACGTATAACTGTCAGTGTGATATTTGATATTAAGTCGGTTAAGTTGTCGTTTATAACAAATTTCGCTATTCTGGGGTTGGAAGTTGGTACGCCAAAACTGGCAGAATCAGAGTCAGAATGTAAGCAGCGTTTTAAAGCATGAACCGTTGCTGACGGTTTGCAAACGGTTGGAATGTGGTTTTGACGCAAAAGAACAGAAATAACTCAAAGTCACAATCCAAATCATGTGATCAAAGCTTTGAATTAGATTCTAATTCGAAAACGGTTTGCAAACCATCAGCAAACCGTCAGAAGTACGCAGAAGAACATACTTTTGACAGTTTGCTGACGATTTGCAAACTGTTTTCGAATTAGAATCTAATTCAAAGCTTTGATCACATGTTTTGAATTGTGGTTTTGATAGTCGTTCTGTTCTTTTGCATCAAAACCACATTCCAACCGTTTGCAAACCGTCAAAAACAGTTCATGCCCTAAAACGGTGACTTGATTATGACTGTTTTAGCGTATCAACCTCCAACCCCAGAATGGCGAATTTTGTTAAAATGACAACTTAATCGACTATATATCAAATGTCAAACTGACAGTTAAACGTCACTGATGTCTATTATATAAACGTTGTACATGTCCGCTCCCAGTGTGGAGCATATGGACGTCTAATGGAGTTGTCTCAGAAGAAGAACAGTGCTTGTTACTCAGTTGCTCAACCTCTCTTTTTCCAAAGAGAGTAGGAATAGAAGGATAAGGCTAAGACAGGACAAATGGTATGCTAGTCGCTCTCAATACACCCCGTTCAAAGGTTAGATTAGGTGGGGGGGGGGGATTCAAGACATCATATACATCCATGCCTTTAAACAGAAATTCATAATTCGATTGAAAAATCAATTAATAACACTGTCCGTACTGGGATTCGTACCCGTGACCTCCTTTCTGATGAGTAAATTTTTCAAAATATTTGGCTTAAAAATATTGTTTTTTTCGACCTGAAAAGCATGGATCATTTTAAAAAGAAATAATAGGACACATTTGTACATGTCATCGCACAAAACCGATATTCGAGCAAAAATTTCATTTTTGTATCTGTCAGTAACGATGAATCTGTCGAGCGGTTTCACACCCTTATCCAAATCCATACTCTTAAATTTAGAGTATAGATTAGAATAAAAGAATTGATTTATCATTGACAATAAAAAATCTTGTGTTATCTTTGAGTGTATGTTCGCCGAAAGAATATGTCTTGAAAACGAAAGAAAATCGGATAATATTGAAATAAGGTTATGTTTGTAATTAGGTATGATTAGTTTGTTTGACAACAATATTTCACTGCTGTGCACTTTATTAAGACGTATTATTATCAAAATAACAAAATACTTTAAAAAATGTACAGTTTAACCCAAAAATGGTTTACACAAATATAATTTTCACATCAATTACTTAACTGAAAATTATATTTGTATTTCCCATTGAACCATTGATGTATTTCATCAAATGCAATAATGTTTGAAATGGCAGGTTTTAAAAGCACGAATAAAAATAAAACAATAAGTTATTTATGAACAATCAAATATTTTCCATTGTCTTATAAAGGCGTATTCGCTAAACTAAGAAGAAGTGAATGTCGATAGAAAATTATTTTGATTTTGCCGCTTGTAAGTTTAAATGGAAATCTGGCTACAGACCTAGAAATTGCTACTCTGAAAAAAACAATATATACTTATTTATTGTACAAACATAACAAAAATTTGGCTGTTCTTCTCATGCAAACTGGCTTTGGCGGAATTTGGTTGGAATGTTGGTTTTAACGTTTGCGCATAAGAAGTTCTTATCAAGAACATACCTTATGATCCCCCACCAGAGACAATACTATCCCCCACAGAGACCGTATGATCGTCATGGGGGATTTAAATGCAAGAGTCGGAGTTGATCCACTGCTTGGCCCAACAATAATGAGAAGGCATGGATGGCCTCAGTGAAGCCAACGACAACGGTGAGAGACACCTGAGTTCGCTATTATGAATGAACTTACTGTTGGTGGTACAATATTCTACCATGGAAACATTCACAAATATAAGTGGATATCTCCTGATGGTTGCACAAAGGCACTAATCGACCATTTCCTCTATAGTGCAACTCACCAAAGGGAACTTCTCGATGTTCAAACTAACAGGGGTACTGATATATACAGAGATCATGAGCTGCTGGTACGAACAATCCGGCTCTGACGCAGACGCCCAGTAAAGCCCCCAACTTGGACGAGGATTGACATCGACATCGAGAGGCTTAAATTTCCTTGAATTCAGTTGTATTTCGACGACGCTGTAAAGAAACAGCACGTCAATTGCGCCCATGGCTAGCAAAATCCACAATGCGACCCCATTGAATTAAAATTGACCCTTAATTACTTCCAAAGCGAAGAAGTGACGATGGACCTAACTTGGACACGTGCTGCGGATAGGGTATCCAATCCCGGACTATTTTTGTGATCCTGGGATCTCAGGATTGACACTTTTTGAAGGAACAGATTGAACATTCAACATATAATCGTGTATAAATTGGAATTCGGGATTATGAAAAGTTTTGACGTCGATTTTTGAAATCCTGGGATTTTTCAACAGTTTCATGTCGATTTCCTAGCTGCGGATGCCTCTAGAAAACATGAATTCTGCTTGTCTCTTTTACTAACACGATGGATTTCGCCATCGTGGAAGTCCACTGATGACTATTTATAGCAGGCCTGGCCAACCCGTGGGCCGCATTTGGCCCGAGGCGCACATATGACAAATAATGATTTTTTAAAGTATCGGGTTCTTTAAAGTGTATAAAAAATACATTTAAGTAATCAAAACCAATAACGTCTTTAAAACCAATGAACTATAGATTGTGTCTATGGCGACTAGGGCTTGTCGGTTTTCAAAACTGTTTTTTTTCAACTTCGTAAACGGTTATACCTACAACTCTTAAAAAACCATGGAGGAACCAATAAATAGATTTCTTGAGGAACTACATCAAAAAAACTTATCGTTATACGGGTCTAAATACAAAAGAACAAAAAAAAATTGGATCTTTTATTTATGCCTTATAGTCCATATCACATCATTACCCAGCGAAAGGGTATTTTCGATATGAGGAAATTTTGTCAGGATTAACCAGTGGACGCGTTGTGTTTTCTTAAATCAAATTTTCTGATGAGTACCACCAAAGAATTTCTTGTTGTGTTTAAGGTATTATATATATATATGTATATATAAATAAACAAAATGAAAAAGAATTTCAAACCCTTTCTCGCTATTTTAATTGAATCAAACATTTTTTGTAAGACTTCGAAATCCGGATAAAACCGATTTTAGAGCAATATTGACATTCGAAAACCGGTTTTTTCAAAATTCGAGTTCTGTATAATGGCGACATCGTTTATTTTACCAGTGTTAGATGGTTGAGTCGCGGAGAATGTTTAAGACGACTTTTTGAGTTTCAGAAAGAAATTGTTTTTTTAAGACCGAAAAAAATATGACTATTCCCGAATTAAGAAATGAAGAGTGGTTGCAAAACTCATGTATGTTTCATGGTTGACAAGACGGGAAAAAATCCTAAGATAATTTACCCAAAAAATTACAAGTGCCTTTGTACCTACTTATTTTTTTCTAAAATGAAATAAAAATTTTGATTATTAAAACTATGAATTTTTTCACATATGGTTGTAGTATTGTTACCCTAATTTAATGCTTTCAGATTACATTTGTACTCGAAATATAATATTTATTGTACACTAGCTGTACGTAAAGAGGTCTGCACGGGCCCTTACCTGGCCCGGCCAGCGGGCCGGGTTCGGGCGGGTAAGCGCAATTGAGATTATTGCTCGGGCCGGGCCCGGGTAAGGAATTTGTTCCTTAGAAAAATATTTCAGACTATGTTTGTGTCATAAGTCATCCATGATGATTTTAATTATTACCAGTTCTAGAGAGAATCGTAAATTGTTGTAAATTTGTAAAAACGATTTTTTTTTCGGTCTGTTGAGTATAAATCCGGGCTTCGGGTCGGGTTCGGGTAACAATTGTGGTATTAGACTCGGGCCCGGGCCGGGTAATTTTGAAATATTTCGGCCCATGCAGACCTCTAACTAGCTGTAAGCCTGTTGCCTTCAACAGGGGGAATTTTTGTTGCATTTTTAAATAGTCAGAAAGGTTACTGGCGTGAGAAATAAATTGCAAACCTATTTAATAAATAAGCCAGAAAATCTAAACGTAAATAATTCTCTCAATGGATTTTTTTAGAAATACACCAAATTCTCTAAAAGAACTTAAATACACCGGAACTGCAAAAAAAAATATTCAAATAGCGGAAATAATAAAATACATATTCTTAAAAATCATAATTTAGTTGCCCTGCTGAGCTGCTATATCCAATATCGACAGCCCTGCGGTATTAATATTTTATAATTTTCGCAATAATTCAAATGTTTCAAGTATGCAAACAAATGTATTTCGGAGAAGAAAAAGAAAACCCCGCGACATATATCGACAGCCCTGCAAATGTTTCAAGTGTGCAAACAAATATATTTCGGAGAAGAAAAAGAAGTCCCCGGGACATATATCGATAGCCCTGAAAATGTTTCAAGCGTGCAAACAAATATATTTAGGAGAAGAAGAAGAAGACCCTGGGATATTTATATTGGCAGCCCTGCAGTATTTTAATTGTATGTAATATAATTTTTAGGATAATTGAAATGTTCAACTACGCTAACAAATATATTTCGTACAAGAAGAAAAAGGCACTGGGACATTGTGAAAACGAACATATTTGTGATTTGTGATTATTTTATCGATTATTAATATATAGATACTTACAAAAAAATCAATAGCTATAAAATTCGTTTAAACATATTTTTTTATAATGTATGTAGATATGTGCGGCCCTTCGAAGATTTTTAGGTCGTCAATGCGGCCCGGGGTGCAATTCGGGTTGGCCAGATTTGGTCTATAGGATGTGCTCGGCGGAGCTACGGGACGCTGGAATTACATGGGAGGAAGCAAAAAGACTAGCAGGGAACAGAAAATCTCGTAGGAACCATTTGTAGCCATATGCTCTGACTAGGGAGCGGGTATACATATGCGATTATTTATTATTCCTATCAAGTTTTTTTTATCCATGTCCGCTCCCAATGTGGAGCATATGGCCTCTTAATGGAGGTATCTCAACAGAAGTTTTCTACGAGAACTGTTTGTTACTCAGTCGCTAAACCTCTCTTTTTCGAAAAGAGTAGTAGGGAAAGAAGGATAAGGTCAGGACAGAACTAATGGTTAACAAAACGCTCTTGGTACGCTCAGTTAGTAAAGGATCGGAAAAGGTGGGAGGAAATTTTTAGATATTGCAAACACCCATGTTTTCGAACAGAAATCGATAAATCAATCGAAAAAATGCTGTTCGTATTGGAACTCGAGCCAGTGAAACCCGGTACGGAAGCGAACAACGCCACCCGTTGCTCCATAGGAACCAGCGATCCTATCAAGTATACACATGACAATAATTATTATGGCAACTCCAATTTGCAGTTTTGTGATTGTTTATTATTTGTCACTTGAGCAAACTCACTGATTCCTGTGTTGAATTTGTCTTGCGAGAACTTGATAAAAACAATGTAAGTAAAAAATGCATTACAGCTTTTTCGTCTTAGAATGTGTGTCTCATCTGCCATTTCACCATAAGCTTTTTTTCACTTTTCAAAGATGTTAAGTAAAATTATTCTATCGAATTAATAACTACCTACGAAAAGCGACGTCAATATTTCGACAGGAATGTATATTCGTGCGTGCATCACAATAAAAAAAAACTCCACCTTTGCATCGAGTTGACACCAACATAATATTTTTAATATTATAACCATGGAACCTGTATTCAATGAGTGACTGCTGTATTCAAAATTTTAGTAAAAACCTGCTTTGACTATGTATTGAATTGAAGCAATTATTATTAACCTATATTTTCACATTTGGGACGCCGATGATGCATATTATGATAACATTTTATTGAAAAATATCTTGCTAAAAATAGCTGTGAATTTGGTTTACATTTTAGTTTATTTGTATCATGCATCACATAATGGTTTTTATTCAAGACCATGTGATAATTTGATCTTTTTCTTCCCATTCTACACCGGTAAAGAAAACAAATTCCCAACAGTCAGTTCTTTCCTTGTGTTATAGTTAAACTCTGAGAAAGGGTGTTCACTCATACACTTTGGTCATTTCTTTAGTTGTAGAGGTGTTCCATTGGAAGTTCATGAGCTTAATATTCGTAGTTTACTTACTACATAAATATTAAGGTCAACCAGAGGTTGATAAGTTTGGCTGGAAACTTAAAGCAATCCCCTGAAGATGCCTCTGAAAGAGGCGAAACACGTGTCACAGTTAGTAACACAATACGTGGACAAATCAAAGTTAATTTAAATTTTCGGTAAAAGTAGAGTATAGCTCGTCATGGATTATTACGGCGATAAACTTCACAAACTAAACTAAAAACAACGCCACGATTTAAAGTTATTTTTTGAGAGCTTTGTTATCGCGTTAAAACCACACATTATTACGAAGAACACTGATAAATTATGCGAAATACGAAATATTTTTCAGTACATCGCCTCTGTTTTCCATTATGGCGGCGCCGCCATAATGGAAAACAGAGGCGATGTACTGAAAAATATTTCGTATTTCGCATAATTTATCAGTGTTCTTCGTAATAATGTGTGGTTTTAACGCGATTATAAAGCTCTCAAAAAATAACTTTAAATCGTGGCGTTGTTTTTAGTTTAGTTTGTGAAGTTTATCGCCGTAATAATACATGACGAGCTATACTCTATAATTACCAAATTTTCTATTAAAATGAACTTCCACAAAGTTACCGCCGAAACCATCAAAAGTATTAAAGCAATCCCATTTAGCTGACTCAAATTAGATATTTTCAATGTCGGCAATACTCCAATTACTGTATCACATTAATTTGAAACTGTTAAAAAAATCATACACACTTCGCAGCTCATATTTGCGTTTATTATATTTTTATAACTTTCTGTGTCATCATTTTCCCACAGTAATATTCATTTACTTTCATGTCTGTTTTAAAGAATATAAGTTTTACAATTATCTTTTTCTTTCAGCCCAAATGGCCTGTGTTGTACCGTCACGCTTTGCATCACTAAAGATAGTGGAAGATGATTTTGTTACATCAAAGATAAAGGACGCCAATAAAGATAAAAAAAATGAACAAGCGAAGGCCCCCAAAAAAAATGATGACAAAAAGACCAAAAGTACTTCTAAGAATAAGGTGAGGTTTTATATTGGACATTTTTTGAATTTTTGCAAATAATTAAATCTTCTGTTATTTGTAATACTTAGAGAAACTATGTATTGTTATTTCACAATAAATGTCTGCTATTCATATGAAAGGATAGTGGTTTGACGTATTGCACAACTGTGAGATTAACCCTCTCTTAACTAAGATGTGTAAATAATACACATACCTTCTAATCATTTACATTTCTCTGTATATATATTAAATACTCGGCCTAAAGTTCAGGTATTCCTCCCTTATACATTTACCCATTGAGTAATGCAATAATAGAAATATTGTAGTAGTGTTATATAATTGTCATGATTCACTCCCGTTTGCCTGATGTGTAACGGATACACAGCTCAGGAGCGCGTGCTTTTTTTTGCATAGTAAGCAACACGTTAAAATGAATATTATGTCGCCCATAACACCAAGGATTTCATTTCATGTGACTAAATTACGATTGCGACTGAAGGTGCTTGAAGGAATTTCGGCATGTGCGGGCGTACGGTCTGAAATACGAGGGACACTCGTGGAGGTCCATAAATGTAGCGTCTTCAATTTGTTCAGCACCTTGCAGAAATAATCCTCCCAAATCCTTTGAATGCTTTGTGCATTGGACTGCATCTCTCCATCAGGTTGGATAGTCGGTGGTCGCTTTCTAGTATCATTTCTGTGGACCGTCACCGCAGCTGTCTCAATTTGCCGATCTAAGAATCGGTGCTTGTCAAGTTGCGCAGATTTTTTGACAACCTTGCCCTGATTACAGTAATCAACACAACGATCTTCAAATTTTTAAGGTCAACTTCACTTATCTTCAGTGCTTTCAGCTTGGCTCGCTCTTTGATTTTCTTCCACGTATTTTCAGACATCATTTTTTTTGCCTCCTTCCCTCCGGAATCTGAGAACATCTTCGGTGGATGATGCATTATGACTTTAAGTTTTACGGTCTTGTTTTGAAGCTTTTCGACGTAGAACTGTTTCCGCTTTGGTTGTTTGACTATGTGACTTAGTTTCAGGCGGATTTTTCCAACAAGTAGTTCATGGTTGCTATAAATGTCAGCACCACTATATGTGCGAACATCAAGAAGCTCTTTTCCATGTTTCGTAAATGATCGATTTTTCTGATCCTTTTTTATAACAATATAGCATTTTTATATTCTTAATTAAATTTCCTACAAAACTATTGTTATTTGCAGCATTTAGTAAATATTCAGGTAGAAAAAAAACAGCTTGTTAAGCATACTTACTCATTTTTCATTAATTTATGGAAATTTATTGGTCTGCCATATAATATATGGGCCCATTAGAGGTGAATTGAGCGAACTAGTAAAATGTTAAAACTTTTTTCTTGGACTCATACTATCACGTCTTTACTTGGTGCTTTAGTGCAGTACTTCCCAACCTTTTTCATGCCACGGTCCCCTAAATCTGAAAAAATAATTGCGGACGAATTTTTTTTATTTTACATGTTTATATTTTATCTCAAAGAATGTTGAGAGAATGAAAACTTTTGCAGACTACTGCGAAAAACCTGCAAACCCCTAGGGGTCTGCGGACCCCAGGTTGGGAAGTACCGCATTAGTGGATTGTATATTTTTATTTTACGGAGATGACATTATTGCAATGTGTATTAACTAAGGTTATTTCACATTTACGATACTTAAAGACGTGTAAAGGAATGGCCGGAGCCACATTCAACTCAATGCGGACTGTCAGGGACACACAGCTGTACTCGATTAAAACCAAATGCCAATTGTTTAACGCTTGCATTCTGCCGGTACTGCTTTACGGTTGTGAATCATGGCACCTGACGAAGACTCAGAAAAACCGTATACTGAGCTTCGAGAACAGATGCTTGCGTCGGATAATGGGGGTGAGGTGGTTTGATTTTGTGAGGAATTCAGTGATAAGGGAGCGTACAAGACAGCTTCCTGTCACGTCAGTGGTTATGGAGAGACGTTGGAACTGGCTGGGTCACGTACTGCGGATGCCTCTGAAAAGCCTCAATCCTGTCTGCCTCTTCTTTCGACTGGTGGGATTCCGGCGTCCCGGATGTCCGTCAGGTACTATCCATAGGATGTACTCGGTGGAACTGAAAGATGCTGGCATGTCATGAGAGGAAGTAAAGCAGTTGGCGAGAGACGGAAATATGGAGGTGCCGCGTGGCGGCTATATGCTCCACATAGGGAGCGAACATGGCCAAAGAAGAAGATACTGATACTCTCTTGCCCACTATATTGAGGTTTTACTGTACTATATTTTAACAGGAACCATACTTTTTTAATTATATAACATAGACCAGGGATGGTGAACCTTTTTCGCAAGTTCGCAAAAAAATCATGTCGCGGGTCACATAGATTGAATAATGAAGGCTTTAAATAAAAATCAGTTCTGAAAGTTCAAGTGGGGGATAGATAATTTCTCACGCAGTGACCACCGGGTCCCTTGTTCGCCATCCCTGACCTAGACCTAGTATCGTCATCTAGCAATTTTTAGCAGATGTGTTCAAAAATCTGCTAAAAATCTGCTGGTATGCAAAAATTAATTTTGAAAAAATTACTATAAAACAATTCATGGTTTGGCGTCCTCCACTGCCCTTCAGCATTCCTCTGTGCCATTCTTCCAGCCTTGTATTTTGAGAATGTCTTCAGTTCTCCTGGCTTCCTTCTAGCTCGATTATTCTCTATAGCAGTGTTTCCTAACGTGGGGCAATTTGAATGTTTTGGGGGGCAATGCGCAAATCATTAATAATTGTTAAGAATCGCAGGCAGAATAGAAAAAAATACTTTCTCACATTTGACTCAACCAATGTTGGTAGATATAACTGATGAGGCCATTCCCATCATATTAAGCTGAATGTGGCTTTAACGCTGTAAAGGATTTCATGACGTCAAACCCTAATTCCAGCCCCAAAACCAGGACAGCATTATTGTGTGTGATGGGACTCGAAAGGTGTTAAATTTATTTTGAAGTTTTAAAACAAGGCCAAATTGTTAACGCAACCCTCTATTGTGAGCTGATGGACAAGTTAAATGCGACGTTGCAAGAAATTAGACCCGCTCTTGTGAATAGAAGGAATGTTATTCTTCAACATGATAACGCCCGGCCGCACATTGTTGATATTACCCTAAAAAAATCCAGGACGTTGGCTGGGATGTTTTATTGCATCCACTCTATTCTCCGGACTTGGCACTGAGCGACTTTCACTTATTTCACTCTTCAGAAACTCATTTAAGGGACAAAAAATTCAACAATATCGAAGAAGTGAAATCGGGTCTTTCAGAGTTCTTTGAATCTAAACCAAAAGTCTTTTATTAGAGAGAGGAATTCTAGATCTAGCAAATAGATTGCAAAGAGTTGTATATGTTACGCCGAATCGGTGAAACTGCCTATTTCACGTATTCGGCAGAAATTTTTCCGAATGTGTGAAATAGACAACGGGCTTGCTTATTTCACGCATTTGACGAAATCTCTGCCGACTGCGTGAATTCGTCAAGGAGTAATAACTATTGTCTATGGTCAGTGTATAAATTCTTTAACTGTCAACATGACAGTTGAACAAATAATTTTGACACAGAAGTCAAATTTAGTTCAGAATGATTGATTTAAACACGTTTACACTTGATAAAATGAATCAATGCTTATTTGATGACAGAATTATTGATGTTGTTCAATCTGGAACTCAGTAAAATATTTTTTTGCTTTTCTTGTAAACTTAAATGCTATGAAAATTACACAACACTGAAAAAAATGATGTGAAATTTACTGAGGACGAGGAAGCTTGGTGTGGAAAAGGGATTTAATTTTGATAAATATGGAAAGTAACACTTTAAAAGCCTGCACGGTTTATATTGCTAAAGAAATACCAGATAAAAATGCCAAATCATGTAATTTTTATCATAATGCTTTGTGATACAAAGGGTTTTATCACAACCATTTGTATTTCTAAAACAGTAAATGATTTTAAAGTATGGGATCAGATAAGCAGTCACAGAAACCTAGCCAACAAGACAATGTGAAGTTTATAATTAAATTAAATTTGACGACTGTTACACAATTTTTTTTACTGTTAATTATTAATTTCCAAGATTTATAAACTGTTCATTTGTATACCTTTATCATTTTTTATTATTGTCAAAAGTTGTCAAGTCAAAGGTAGGAATTTAAATCTGTTTATTTCCAGAATTTTCTGTTTGTTTAGTTTTACCGACTTGTTATTAAAATGTAGAACTTTAAAATTTCTACCAATATCGAAGGTGTGGTTGTTTTGAAACAGATGGTTTCCAAATGAAAAAAGTTCATCCCCTTTCTTAGCAGAACTCAAGTGTTCTTTGATTCTAATATTAAACGATCTACCTGTTCGACTAATATATTTGGCGTTACAAGAATTGTAGTGAGTTGAGTTGAGTAAATAAATCCCGCTTTGGTTCAAAAAGTTTAACTTATCTTTGGACATAGCTAATGCCAATGCTCGCAATGAGCGAAACCGGTCCTGACATATTAAATGAAGTACAAAGGAATATTGTGTTTTCATTAATATAATGCCTTTCCACCAAGTATTGACAGTGAACATCCTAAAAGTGGTCACCCGTTGAGGTTATGTTGTACAGTGCTGCGTCCGAACGAACGTTATTTGATTTTATTGGATGCAAAAAATGCGATTAAATTTAATTACTAATGATTATAAGCTTTCTACAATTAAAATACAATTATTTTATCATCCACTATGACAGCTTATTCTTATACCATAAATAGTTGAAATATAACTTATTATGGTCTATGGTTTATTTTGACATCTGTCACATATGGAGACATTTAAAAGTCGAAAATAGATCTCTAAATGACGCCCGATGGGTTGATGTCGACGAGTGCTGCCTATCATATTACAGTTTTAACTTATTTGCAAGTTATATGGAGATCGACGTCATTGTAGTTAATTAACAATATGCTTTTATGTACTATGAAATGACATTTGGTTTAGTTGCAAAAAACACCGCCAGAGCGCTGTGATCATAGACAACCTACATAGTTTCTATCCATCTACCTTGCTGAATGCATGAAATACGCAAAAGATTTTATGCCGAATTCACGCAGTCGACAGAAAATTTACCGAATACATGAAATAGACAACGGGCTTGCCGAATTCACGCATTCAACAAAATTTCTGCTGACTGCGTGAAATAGACAATTTCACCGATTCGGCGTAACATATATAACACTGGAAATTATTTTGTATAAAAAAAAATATTAAACAATCAAAAAATTCAAGTTTGAGTTTTACTATAAAAAATGACAATACCTAATATATAAAGTTGCACCGGGTTGATCATCAATTTTTTCCTCTCGGTCAAACATATAAATTACATGCGTCCACTTTCAACCTGTTCAATTTCAGCAAGTGGTCAATAAAGTGGCTGCAACCTCAAATAACGGCTCTCAAGGGAAGAAGAGGCATCCGCCTCCCAGTGTTGAGCAGTGGGAAGAATGGAAACAAAAAGATAACCAGTTGGTTGCAGGCAATTATGAAGACGATCTTAGCCAGGTATATTATTGATCTTATAATAACATTTACCCTATTGATACATCATTTTTCTCGGATGCTGAATTATCAAAGTATAGAATTGTGACAGAACTTGAAATTTTGCTCACTGGCAGATTTTACCCAGGAATTTACGGATTTCCTAAAATGAAAAGGCGCGAGACTTTTTTTTTAGCTCATCAAAGATTTGCCCATGGCCCCCCAAAACTGTGCTGAGGCTCCCCTAAAATTATTTTTTCTCTGGCCCTCTTGGAACATGCTTGTGGCCCCTAGGGGAGCCACCTGGTCTCCGGTCGAGAAACCGTGCTCTAATATATGTTATATAATGTCACCCAAAAATGAACAAATGCTCAGAAAATTTTATATATAATTTAGGATTTAGCGAGGGAATATATTTTATGAATAAAATAAAAATAAAATATTTACCTAATTGTTATTATTAAGAAAAATAAACAGTATCAAACCACCATCAAAACTCTCGGTACGTATAAAATTTTCATGTGCAAAAATCTAGTATTAACCCTTTGCCCGCGTCACCAAATTTAGCAAACATGCCCTGTACGCGGCTGCTTTTTTGCGGATTTTGTTATCGCGTTTTCGACTATAATTATAGGTTGTAATATTTTTTTAACTAATGAAATATGTTAATTGCCACCCAAAGTAACTTTTTCAATAATAAAATACAATATATTTCTTGTACTTTTGGTTTAACAGCTTAACGACCGTGGACGCGTATTTGAGTCTTTGAAAAACAAAGGTTGCTGGCCGGCGGACACATATATGCGTATAGGCGAAGTATCTGGAAGCTAAGAAAATTAAATTTTGTAAAGATATCTCAATTTGCTTACAAATTATAGTGAATTTAGTAAAATTATAATTTTTGCGAATTTTTTGCAAAATTTTATTTCACCAGGTGAAATTTTATAAAAAAAAACGTGCGATCGTTAAGCTGTTAATTTAACAATAATCATTCTTCATACAATTGTGGCGTGACGTCGCCATATTGCAAAATACTGCCACACGCGACCGAGAACACTGTGCCACCACCATACCATGCTTATAATATTAAATTCTCGGAACAATTTCAATTTCACCCGCACTCGATCGCTTATTTACATTATCCAAAATCTTGCATTGGTGACGTTTGTTCACGGCGTGTTCCAGAAATAAATTATTTTAGCCTATATTGAATCTTTTTTGACTAATGCCATCTATTGATTTTGGTAAAATATACATTTAGTAATATTTTCAACCAAGTTATACAATTTTAACACAATATAGATAGCTCTTATATAGGGTTTGAAATTTCCATGACATCTATATGTGTCACACGCGCTGAGGGCATGTTTGCTAGGACATGCATAGATGTCATACGCGGTGAAAAGGTTAAAATCAATCAAATAAGTGTGCCTTGGCTTTACAGTAAGCTATAACTCATCCAGCAAAATTAAAATACAGTGCCATTTGTCATAAACGATCCCGTCTCAGTGAAAAGTTTGTGGACCTCTCATTAACTTATTTATTTTGCCTCATTACCAGGCAATACTGCTCTCGAAATTGGACTTTGAAGAGAAAAAGAAAGTGTATAAATCCAATAAAAAAGAATCAGATACTGCAAAAAAATTGGAAGAGCAGTTGAAAGCGCAAGGGAATAAGAAGCTAAAGAAGAATAAGACAATGAGTCTAGGGCAATTTAACGAATTATCAAATGAAAATGTTGACCCGAGTATTGATGAAGGTAATATAATTCAAGCCTTACTCTAATGAAGTACTGTATACACATAATGAATACCATAAGTGTAATTTTTTTGTCTTCTATTTGTCAAATGTTGGTGACAACGATCATTCGATGGTTTCTCTCTAGGTTCAGTGTACAAACGGTGTTTTTCTTTCTTCTCTCAATCATTTGATAGCGTACTGAAATTCCCACAAGATGGCATCGTTAACACTCAAGCAAAACCGGTAGTTTCGCGAAGAAGATCCGCTTAAACCAGCACATGCAGCTGGATTCATGCGTTTTTTCTTTAAAAAATCATATCTTTTTATTTAATGGACACATTTCTTTAAAACAAAAAGGGCTCGGAAGCAAACCTATGAAAATAAACAGTGAATGGTCTTGTGAACTAGCATGTGTCGTGATAAAAATGAATCACTTCACTGATGTTGACATCATTGAAAAGAACCGAAAATAATAAAAATTTGACACACGTAATTAAAGCAAATGCCCATAAACATGAGGCAATAAATTTTGACCTTCACTTGTTTGATTTTTACGGCATCCAGAAAATCTCAAACTGTGTAACGTTTGTTTGCATTGACGTATTATATGCACTTGTTTAACGAAATCATTTTTCAAAATACATTAGATTAAAACTATATATTGACAACACTGTCACTTTTACTTATAAATTACGCAATAAATCAATTACTTGTTCATGTATGGCATGCTTTAAAGCATTCGCCCATCATCTCTCAAGCCAACCCAATCTTTAGCAAGTTGCAATAAAAAACTTAAAATTTATGTTTGGCGACGAGTTTAACCCTCCAGAGACGAGAGCTTTTTTCCGATAAAAAAAATATTTTCTAAGCCATATTGAAGTCACGGATAACTTTTATTCCTATCCAAAATTTAAAAAAAAAAAAACGCAAAGTCGTTGTATAGAAACTCCGCATGACTATATGGTCATGCTCATCCTTTTATTACCGTGTAATATTGAGTACGGACAGTAGTAAGGACAAAAGTGACCGTATGGGCTTGCAAACATTCGGGGTTGAAATATAGCTAAACGTGATTTTATTTAAAATATTTACAATTTGACCTCTTTAGATCAACATAATTTCAAAACAAATATATTAGCAAAATAACTGTTAATAATTTTATGTTTTTATAAAAAAATATCTAACAGTTTCAAAAAGTAAATTAAAAAAAACGGAAATTCAAAAAATCACATGTGCTTTTAGAGACCGTTCCTGTTCCCACGGCTGATGACTAACTGTAGTCCGTACCCTTCTTAAACAAATATGAGCGAAAGCAACAATATTCAGGTAGAAAAAGTATGAATAGTGGGATCAATAGTCAACGGTGTTTTGTGTGACCATATGGTGACGCTCGTCCTTGGAGGGTTAACTTGGCGAACACAAAAAAAAAGGATTAAACATAGCACAAATAAGTAAAAAACGACACTTTCTTTGTTCACTGTCTGGTCTTACGATAAATGGAATAATATGATAGATATTGATATGTGCGATTGACTCCAAAATACACTTAGATTTAATATCGGAGAAGAAAGGTGTTTCGATCATCGGATTTTTTGACCAATAATCGTTTTTCTTTTCTCACCTGGCCCTTTATTATTACGAGAGATTTTTTTAAAACTCTAGTAACATCGGCTCAATGCATTTTTAGGTTTTTATCACCGTTTTATACGTCTTCACTTTAATGGCAATACCTATTCGTCTTTTCTTATATTTTTGGAAAAGATCATCTCCCATAAATAAATATGCTATTTGCTTGATGTTTTGAGAATCCTCGGGGAAAAATTGAACTCTTGGATTACCACAAAGTACTTCATTGAATTTATTCTTGGCAAATCATTCGATGTCTTCATAATTATCATTTTCACTATATCATCCAGCTTAATCAGAATCATCATTTTCTTCAGCATCTTTTGGTACCAAATTTGAATTGTTTGAATTTTGTACTTTTCCATGAGTTTTGTCACTAACGACCCGGGTTTCGCCTTTCGGCATCTTCAGGCATTCCAAGTGCAGGGATGTACTTGAACTGACGCGTAGTAAACAGTTTGTATCGTTTATATACAAAAATATAAGTAGATCACTAAATTAAAAGGCTATTAAAATGTAAATTAGCGAAAATTTAATGTATACAATTTAATGTTTCAATGAATTAAGTGGGTTTGTTATAACTATGGGGATTTTATGAAAATATTAATGACCAGATAATAACATAGGAATATTTAAAATAAATCTAGGGTTTTATCCGACCTATTATTAATGAGTTCATTGATTTTAAGCCTTTGAATTAATATTTAATGATAGCAAGTGAATTAATATTAAATGATAGTAAGTGCTTGAATTATTAATAAATGACAATTATTTAAAAGGGGTACAACAATGGCGAATTTGGTAAATAAAGTTGCTCGTTTAAAATTGGCAAACTGTTAAGCTGAGCTCGATTAATCTCTAAGATTTCTTGGTAAAATAATTTAAACTCGCCCCGGTTAGTATGTAACAAATCAATACCCGAGTCAAAATTAAACGTATGGTTTTCAAAAATTAAATGGTTGGCGAAGTGGAGATATATTTTTTTAAGTGAAAAGCGGCTAAATGCTCAGCCACTCTTATATTTAAGGTTCTAGCAGTTTTACCAATATAAAATCTGGGACAATCACTACACTGCAATCTATAGATCCCAGATTTGTTTTTATAATCTATAACATCTTTATTATTTATCAATAATTTACCTAAAGAGTTCTTACAATAGAGAGCCGGTCCAACACTTTCTGAGAGCTGCTTCTTTATCTTTAAACTGGTGTGTCCTATGTAATTAATTCTATGCCAAAACCTAATATCACCTGAGTCTTTCGTTATTAATCCCTTGTGTAAGGGAAATTATTGTGCTTTTTTAGTATTTTTTTATCTGCATCATTAAATATTGGAAAAAAACATTGAAAAATATTGGATTTCAATATTATTTTATTAAATAATCAACGCTTTGTGGGGCTGTATTATATAACTGCGGACCTGTAAGTGGCTCGGATATCAAAATTTATGTACCCTATGCTATGACACTTCTCATTTTAACTTTATTTTTATGTACGTAACATAAAAATATATGTACCATTTAGAAAAGCCGATATATCGATTCTAGGGTATTAAAAAGGTTAGTAAAATATGTTTCTACGGTTTTAGAATCGGAAGAACCTGATGAATCGTTTCAAGAGTGCCGAACGTTCTTCGATAGAGTAAAGAGAGACGCCACTGACGAGTTAGTACGGGAAAATTTAAACAGGTGCGGCGTTAGGTTGCCTTCTAAAACAGCCGGCCGAGAGCCCCCGTCCAATGATGAGATCAAAGGCTCTAAGCTGCTGGGTGTCCTGGAGAAAAAAGACAAAGAAATACAGGAGCTGAAGACAGAAGTCGATAACTTGAAAACAGAACTGTTAAAAGTCAAATCGAGAAACAAAAAGCTGTGTAGCATCATCGGTCAAGGAGAGAGTATGTTTCATATATCTTTTATAATTATTTCATTTTTTTTTGTCGAAACATCCTTTTATTAATATTTACACCCATAATAAGTGGTATTTGAAGAAAAAATATCTAGTGAAACAATGAGGGGTTAAGAAAAATAAATGGATAATTTTTAGGAACGGATAGAGTTTGAAGGAGTGAAAACATTGCGGACATTAGATTTGAATTCATAAATTGATTAAAAAATCAATGTATGAAAGTCTTAATTCAAAGATTCGAATCCATGACTGTAAAATTGATTAGATGAAAGCCCATAAGCGTGCACCGTTTGTCTCTAGAACTGGCAAAGTTATTCAGGTGGTTTGTTGTAGGTTGAGCGAATATGGTCACAGACGAAGAAGTGTATTGCAATTCTGGCTTTACATATGAGGAGCAAACATTCAAAAAGTGTTTTGTCACACAAGTACAAAGCTTGGAAAATGATGATTTAAGTGTTGTAATAGTGACGGTTTGTATGAATGTGTCAACTTTATGATTTCATTTTTATATGAAAAAAAACCTTTTTGGACACTAATTTTGATTTCCATTCATAGGTTTTATTATGCGCTATCAGAATTGATATAAAATGCCATTTTTCAAAATTTGTGACAAAACACTTTTTGAATGTTTGCTCCTCATATGTAAGACCGTTAATAGTAAAAGACATTCTGAGAAATGGAAAATAGACTGTTATTTTATTCTGAAATTACTTAATTCAGTGTACACCTAATTCTCTTTTTGCACAGGTTTTTTTTTACACGGTTACACGGTCCAATGTAATGGAACATATCTTTAAATTCTCTATGTACACTTTATTTGTTGTACACAGTTTTTTTTTTACACGGCTTTTTCGCATGGAACGTATCCCCCGTGCAAAAAAAGGATTGTGTGTACTTTGTAATATTTTGTCTCTGTAGTCTGGTTGGTGAAATTTTTGCCCTAGCGATCAGGCCGGTCTAGGGTTCAAGTCCCAGTGAGGTCAATATGAAATTTAGATTTTTGTATTTAAATTTAAGATCTTTGATATGGGAGTTTTCTAAGTTGCAAACGTAACGTTGTTAATTTTACGATGAAAATAAATTTACACAAAGTAACTGCTGAATCCATTTTCCCAATGGTTTAACCCTTCCTAATTGATGCAACTCATTAGTTAATCATTTTGTAACGTAAATGTCATTTGTAGTATCATTATTGTTTGTTTGTTTTTCTATCATCCCCTCCTTGCTTCCCGTTTTTATTTTTATTTTTATAATATATCAGAATAGTAAAATTAAAATCATTCATATTTAAACAAGCATTTGTGAAAGTAAGACTGTCTGAGGATACCTCTGAAAGAGGCGAAACACGTGTCACAGTTTGTAGCACAATACGTGGAATAATAAGTTATTTTATATTTTATATTAAATGAACTTCCACAATGTTACCGCCGAATTCATCGAAAGTATTAGATTCGTGTTTTATTTATCATTTTTAGTGAAAGATAAAGCGGAAGTCCTCGTTGAAGTGGAAAGACTACGAGAAGTGCAGGCGGAGCTGACCGGCGAGGTGGCGTCCTTGCATGCTCAGCTTGAGCAACAGAAGTCAAAAGGTTCCACTGTCAGAACAGACTCTAAACATAAAGAGACCAAGGTAATTATTTGTATTTTCCGTATTGCCTGTTCTATTCATATGTCATGTGATAGAGCCAAATATGATAATGTATTAAGGTTAACGTGACACAATTTGTTCTGGAAAAAAGCGATGCGATGCGATGCCTTCTTTCTAGTATGTTAGTCTCGTGTCTGATACTTCCATCCGAGATGGTCGTAAAGTTTTTTTTTCTGTGACCATTATTAATAATGCTCATATCTAAGTATGAAGCTAAATATGGCTTTATTTTTTACATGTATTATGCAAAATAGGTTTTAAGACATTCCTGATACACTCTTTAAAAAATAACAAATTGTGGTTATTCTATATCGGCGGTCGAGACATCAAGACATCGACTGCGTAGCCAATCTTATTCGCCCATCTGATGCTTTTGAGCCAATTGAGTGTGTCTTTTATTATCTATCCATTTTGTTTCCCTTTCATAGAACATATTTTGAGCTTTGAATTAAAACTCTTCTTATGATAACTTAGCACATACAGTGTTAGTAGACTGCTACTACTGATATCAGTATTGAGTCGCCCGCAAAGGCCAAAAGTTTGGCCACCTGTGTTCTACATGATCCTGAATTAAAATTTTATGACGCACATCTAACGTGCCCCTAAGACTGATTTTCCGTATGATGTAAAAGCTATCAAACCCTTCACTCTCAAATTTTTATTTTCATTTTACAGAAAAAGAAACTGGAAAAGGAATCTTAGGTCTTCCAATATGGTGTGTCATACCCTGCCCGCGTAAAGAAGGAAAAAGCATCTGTCACAAATACCGGATATATCATTGAGAGGTTTTATTTTCGCGGGCATTCGGCTGTTACATTACAGCGGCGTTATATTTTTTCAAATATAATTGTTTTTTTTTGTGAAGCCTAATCATTGTACCACGACATAGTATTAATAGTGCACACCTATCAATTTATATTGGATATTAGATTACTTATAAAAACAGCAATTTAAGTGTTTTCTTAGATTGCTTTCAATTAGCCGGCAAATAAATGTCTACAAATAATTTGTTTAATTTCTCATCAAACATGCAGTGTTTAAATATTAATCGGGCCATGTTTTAAATATTTACTTCTGCATACTTTGGACGGCTTGTTTGCGACTTTTTGTTCTTTTGATGTTTGGTCTGATTTCTTGGCGATCGGTGGTGGTTTTCTTTGACTTCCAACTAGTAAACACCGAATCAGTATTTAGAAGTCCAAGTGACCGAAAATAGGAGGATATTAATATTTTACAGGAATTTAACTGCTTAATGCGTTTGATTGAATTGCATGTAATTAAAACCTTGAAGAAAATTTAACGACGCTTTATATTCAAAAAATAAAGTACTCATTTGTACTAATTCCACCTTTATTTGAAATGATCAGGACAGGTTTTGCTCATGACCAGCATTATCAACTGATGAATTCAATTGAAATTGAAAGTGGAATTAGTATAAATGAGTATTTTTTTTTTTTAATATAAAGCCTAACCGCAGTAAAGTATTGTCAGTGAATTAATGATGCTTTGTTACAAAATACAACAATAACTAGCATTTCCAAGAATGAAAATTGTTTATTAGATAAAATGACAAATGTAATATAAATAACAAAGTATATCTTTGAATTTAATACTGTACTATCATCTTTCTCACTCTAATATCTGAAGTTTTATTTAAACAATTGAATGCAATATCTTCCCTTAGATAGTTTTGACAACAGTGTGAAAACGAAATAGCTAACATCTTTGTTATAATTTTTTTGGAACTATATACTTTACTATTTAACCTTATCATCGTAAAGTTATTCAAGCTAATGTCAATTCAATCATATCATATATATATCGACTGTGGAAAGGAAAAAGGACGTAACCCTCAATTTCCCAAAACAGCTTTTTTTCGATAATCACAATGTATACAACTTGACACACGTTCTATCAAAAGGATGGAAGCTGAAAATGCCGAATAAGTATCTAAATTTAGCTTGTAAGTTTGAAAAAGATGACCTTGTAAACAATTAAAACCAAGAAAAAACACTGAAATAAAGGTTTTTTCGAGACAATTTTGTTTATTAATATTAGGTTATGTCAATTAAACACTAGTTTAGAAGTATCCGTGCACTTCAAGGTTGTGTATAACTCATAATTTGCATATGTCACAAAATTATCAAAACACGTTTTTAGCGCCTCCTGTACAATTTGATATGTGTGGGTTACGTCCATTTTCCTTTCCACAGTCGATATATATATATCATATAAACACCTACTTTAAAACAAGATAATATTCAAAAGTTTTTTTCTCTAAAATTAAAATCATTTATTATTTTGTCTGAATTGTGGTGTGGTTCCAGTACATGATTTTACATCTATCACTTTAATTACATCATGGGTCTAAATGAGTGGGGGAGAATAATTATGGATTGAGTCCATTAATATTGACGCTGAGGTATTTCAACATAAATTAAAATCCGTGGTAAAAAATTCACCGTTTTCAAAAATTTTCAAAAATTTTCCAAACCTTCCTCATTACGGTCAGACTGTTGAGACTGTTGAGTGCGGCTCTGTGTAGGGAAGTTTTGAACCGCTGGAACACTTAAATCTTTGTTGTAATTCATTTTTAGCTATCAACGCTGAATGCCTTTTTACATGACAAAATAACTTGTCAAATGCAATCGATTCACCATTATTCTGAAGTCGAATCAATACTAGCTTTATTATCCACTGAGAAATTTGTAGAGCTCGTATCGTGTTATCGAAACAGTTTTACGTAACATTGAAAACCGGATTTACCTGCCCACGGAAATCAAAATCTCAAATTTTCCAAATTGCGGACTCGATAGTTCCCGCGAAAAGTTGTCAGATTATATTGTTAAACATGGCCCGGCGATAGAATATAAAGTAACAGATAATAAATATGTTATTAAGATTATGTGTGTAAACGGTGAGTTCACCGTAAATGTTTAACTCGACTCGCGTTAGATATATGTAACAGCGTGTATACCATTTCACTTGCGTGTTTCATCTGTATTGTCTTCCTCAAATAATATATATGTTTAATAACATTCCAGCTTTTTATAACTATGTAAAATTTTTCATTCCGCATATTATTTTCTATTCTTGTTTCATTCCATCATTGTAATATGATATAAATGTTCCATCAGAAGTAGAGTAGTGTTGGAATCCAATTAGTGTTGTGTCCAATCTGTGTTCAATATTTTTATGATAAAAATTTTGTCCTTTTCTTCCGTGTTCAGGTTCAAAGAAATCAACATAACTCGTCAAAAACAGCGAGTCACCCGTTGCTGATGCTCCGTCTGCATCTTATTTACAATTTTTCCTTCGCACTTAACGTTGTTGAATAAAAACAAACAAATTTTTAAGAAGAACATGAAAGTTAACAAAATCGATGTGACATAATTCATTTGATTGAATTTAAATTGTAAAATATTGTTGCCTTGACATTTTTCTCAAACAGATATTTAGATATTTTGTAAATTATGCGGTTATAATATTACAGCTAATTTTTTATCATCAATTTTGCAGAACGTAAATATATCTAATCCACACAGTAAACAACATTCATTTGAATCGTATCCTCGATTATTTCTTCAAAATATTGAATATTTATATAAATACAGCTCACTTTTAATTTTATTCGATTGCTAAGGAAAATATATATGAATCTGTAGACATCGCAAAAGTATCGGAATTTGTTCTTTTCACTATATACCGTTGCCTTATTTTGAATGTTTATTATTAACAAACCCCTTATGTCATTCAAATGCAGTATGTGGGTACTTTTAGCAGGCATAAAGATGACATTTCAGCCCATTGAACTGCTATCAATAGAAGAGCATATCTTACTTTATAGTGCAAATGTAAAGTGAGCTCTGTGCCATGCATGTGATAATTATTGAATTCGGGTTAATCTGTCAGTGTGAGCGTGGTGTGATTTCTCTATATCTACTGTTCGGGTTTGTAATGCATATCTCAAAAGTATTTTAAACATGTCTCGATTATAATTACTAATATGTAAGTAATACGAAAAAATATTCTTCCCAAAAAAATATATGAAAATTAACTTCTGTGTCCATGTTATTTTTTAAATTTTTTGAAAATTTAAAAATTGATGTTCAAGTACTACATTTTATTTTATAAAACTGATTGACTCAATATTATTTCACCATTTATTTTGAATAAACTATAACTTGGCAAAGTTTATGTAATGTTTTATTTAAGTGTAATCAACGTAATTTAAATCGAAAAATTTTGGAAATTAATCACAAACACAAGTGAAAAACATGGTTTCTGATAAACAAATAATATTTTGGGCAACCATGCTTATTCATAAGAATGAAGATTTCAACATTTTGACCATAAACACGTGGAAAACATGTTTACATGGAAAATACAGGAATTCAGTAATTACAGAATAATGACGGACGCAATTTTTCAAAGCTAAACAAAACCTATCAAATTATAAATGTCCGCTTGTCACATCTGTTGAAAATAAATACCAACAAACTCAAAATTAAATTAAAACCGAAATACATATTTTTTGAAAAGTCACGTTTTTACAAAAAGTTTTTAAGAGGTCACACTATCCCCCGCGAGACCTATCGAACCCGCAGCCACGAGTGAAATAGAGGCAAAAATCAAATCTATATATTAACTAGCTGACCCGGCATGCGTTGCAATGCCACTCAAAGAAAGAAAGTGTTTGTGTTTTAATTCTGTTTATTAAAGTGCTTTTGGATATATTTTGTTTTTTTGTCTGGTGCGTATATGAATAGATCACCAGACAGTAAAAAAGGTGCGCCACCAACACCTGTTCATTTCCTCTCAAATCTCTTAGTGTACATATAGTGAAGATTTTCCAATGCCTTTTTGTGCGCCATAGTAAATTCGTCCCATTTAATGAGTTGATATGATTAAAGTACTTCATCAATCATGATTTTTTTTTGATATTGCATGTTGATGTTCAAAAGCAATTTCTTTGCTGAATGCGCTGTTTGACCACCATCCAAAAGATTTGCTGCAATTGCAGATGAAGCGATTGCCAATGCAATATTGTTTCGTGATCCAACGTTTTGGCTTGTGATTGATTGCATGCATAATTCTGTCATACGCTATGCGTTGTTCTGGGACCAATTTCGGAAGATTTTTTTGAACGTATGTACCCAATTTGTCGACATCAAATTGTGTTTCTCGTTGCAAATCATGATCAAAAGGGTTGTTTGCCTATCATTGTATCAGACGATCGGGCTTGAGCAGTGTGAGCTCGAACGGTTTCAAAACTTGCTCGTCTGTTTCTGAAGCTCGTGATGCCGTTTTCTTTTGTGCTTGAGGTCTAGATCAACTAATAGCTAGTCTTTTGGGTGGCATAATTGTTTGACAGCGAAAGAAATGCTTTGTGGCGACTATTATAAATTCACTTGATAATTGTTTACAATTCCCTTTTATTGTTTGACGTAACCATGGCACGTATCAAACGTAACTAAGGAGTCATAAACAACTTGCTTATTTTGGAGATTCGACATCGAGAGGCTACAATATCCTTGAATTCGACTAGACTTTGACGTCGCTGTGAGAAAGAAGATCGTCGACTGTGCTAATGGCCGGCAAAGTCCACGCCGCGACCCCATCGAATTAGAATGGTCCAGCATAAAGAATGCAGTCGCGTCGGCCGGACATGAGGTGCTTGGAGTCAGGAAAAGTACCCAGCCAAAGTGGATGTCTGACAACACGTGGAAGAATATTGAAGAGAGAGCCCGGCATAAAGCACTGAGGGACAGTGGGACAAACCCAAATCGAGTCGAGGAATGTCGGACTAACTATCAACTCCAGGATAAGATGGTCGAAAAGTCTGTGCGGTCTCTGGGGTCAGACAGGGCTGCGTCTTAGCTCCGTTCCTTTTCATTATAATCTTCGACTTCATTCTGAGGAAGTCAATTCCACCTGACCGAGGTGTGACCGTTGCCTCCAATCTAAAGCTATGCGACCTCGAGTATGCAGACGACGCTGTTATATTTGATAAATCTGTCGAGAGTATTCAAGAGACAATGGATAGACTGCAGAGAAACTCTTATCCCATCGGTCTTAAAATCAATGCGAGTAAACCAATGTACTCTGCAACAGTGCCTGTCCGGATCCACACTACCCTTTGACGAGCGCCGGTCAAAACATCGAAAGAGTCGACGGTTTCAGGTACCTGGGGGTACACATCACGGGAGATGGTAATCCGTGTAAAGAGCTCGCGATCCGATTAGGTATAGCTGGAGCAACCTTTAACTCAATGCGGAAAGTCTGGGAATCACGGCTGTACTCGGTTAGAACCAAGTGCCTCCTTTTCAACGCATGTATCTTGACAGTGCTGCTTTACGGTTGCGAATCATGGCACATTACGAAAGCGCAGAGTAACCGTATACTGTGCTTCGAAAACAGATGCCTGCGGCGAATGCTAGGAGTGAAATGGTCTGACTTTGTCAGGAATGCGGAGATTAGAGAGCGGACTAACCAGCCTCTTGTTACGTCCAAAATAAAGAAGTGGCGGTGAACCTGGCTTGGACACGTGCTAAAGATGCCTCAAGAGAGCCCGAACCCTGCCTGTCTCTTCTTCCAACCGGACGGATCCCGGCGTCGTGGAAGGCCACTGATGACCATCCACAGGATGTACTCAGCGGAGTTACGGGACGCTGGGATGATCTGGGAGTAAGCAAGGAGACTGGCTGGGGATAGAGAATCATGGAGGAACTTCGTGGTGACCATATGCTCCGTATAGGGAGCGGATATGGACTAAAAAAAAATAAAATCGAAATGAATCGTTTGATCGTGTGAGTCGATGTGACACTAATATTCTTTGGAGCGGATTTGATCAATTGAATCATAATGATGAATCTTTTCACGTCTGACCTTGAAAATCTTTTTGAATTCTTTAATACATTAAGAATATTCGAATTATGATATGGACAAATCATAGAATAATATTTTGCTTTTTTTCATACACTTGGATAAAATGTTAAAATGATTTTTTCGAGAACAGATGCTTGCGTCGGATAATGGGGGTGAGGTGGTTTGATTTTGTGAGGAATTCAGAGATAAGGGAGCGTACAAGACAGCGTCCCGTCACGTCAGTGGTTATGGAGAGACGTTGGAACTGGCTGGGTCATGTGCTGCGGATGCCTCCAGAAAGCCTCAATCCTGCCTGCCTCTTCTTTCGACCGGTGGGATTCCGGCGTCCTGGACGTCCGTCGGGTACTATCCATAGGATGTACTCGGCGGAACTGAGGGATGCTGGTATGTCATGGGAGGAAGCAAAGCTATTGGCGGGAGACAGGGAAACATGGAGGTGCCGCGTGGCGGCCATATGCTCCACATAGGGAGCGAACGTGGCCAAAGAAAGAAGAAGGATAAAATGTGCAACTGATTTTTTATTGAAAAATTGCATTTGATTTTTTGATTTTTATTTGAAATAATTGTTAAATATTTGAAAATTCGAAAAATAATTGTTAGCAAACTTAAACATTATTCCAAAAATTAAATAATTTACGAAATTTCTGCTACTATGAAAAATAGTTGTTAGCAAACATAAACATTATTCCAAAAATTAAATAATTTACAATTTAAATACTGCAGGGCAGGGCTGTCGATATATGCCCTGAGATATATTTCTTTTACTATCAGAACTTCTGGCTTATTCAATAAATAGGTTTGTAATTTATTTTTTACGCCAGTAAATTTTCTGACTACTTAAAAATGCAACAAAAATCCCCCCCCCCCCCCATTGAGGTCAACGGGCTTACAGCTAGTGTTTATTAAATTACAAAACCCCAGGCAACGATGAAATAAAACATAACGCGCTCAAACACCTTCCTGAGAACGATGTCGAAGCGCTCACAATGATAATAAACGCCTGCTTAAACATCCACAAGTTTCCGACCGCCTGGAAAACAGTGATGTCTGCATTTATTGAAGACGTGAGGTTTTCCTTCAATGCATTTTTTATTTCCGTGATGAATCGATGTGTTAGGCAATAAACGACCATATATGTTTGGCAGCATATTTCTTGTTTACTAAGCACCTTATAAATTTTTAGCATTCAGTTGCACAGATCTCAATAAAGATACCTTTTCAAAGGAGAGTGCTTAAAAAAAAGACATCACTGCTGTGTTCGGTCCCAATGTGGGGCATATAGTCTCCTGACAGAGCTTATCTCAACAGAAGTTGTTCTGCAAGAATTACTGAGAGTAAGAATAGAAGGATTGGCCTAGCAAACTGGACAAGTGCTTAGATAACCACCCTCCCTATGCTTCGTTTTTAAGATTGGATGGGTGGGAGGGAATTTAGACGTCACAGACATCCATGTCTTGGAACATAAATCGATAAATCAATTTAATGCAACTGTCGAGCTGAAGAAAATAGCAATGACTCTTGGTCACAGACTTAGCAATTGGCATCCAAAATTCAATTTCAATGTTACTATATTTTATTACAGTGGAACCCCGATCTTCCGTTCTCGCTATCTTCGTTTTATTGCATGGATCGTGTATTTTTGACTCGACCATAATCCGTAATAACAATGTTTAATAATACCACCGATTTCCTCTATCTATCATGTAAATATTATCGTCCTGTCCCAATTACTATCCTGATTGACCGTTTTTGTTACATATATTTCTTTATTCGTTCATAAATAGTTTTACATCGCATCTGGTTGCGCGAATTTTTCTAACTCAAAAGTCAAAATTAAAATGCTTAAATGAAGAAAACTAGAACTCTAACTGAGAAACTGAAAACAATTCAAGGCGTTGAAAAAAGTCTTGAAGAAAAATGAGTCGAAAATGAGTATATAGCAAACAAAGTTAACCTAGAAAAGCGCGTGAGATTGAAGGGTGTCTGACAAAATGTAAGTACCAAACTACAAATAGGCAATTGAGTATGTATTTAGTTATATTCAAGTTATCTGGAAGTTATTTGAAAATAAAACATTTTTTGGTATTATTTGAAGATTTCCCGCATTATCGGTTTCCCGCATTATTCGTTGATTTATTACGGTCCCTTGGAAAACGCAGAATCAGGGTTTCACTGTATTTATTGAGAAAGGAAAATTGAGGGTAATCAAAAATAAGGGAGTGTTAATGTAACCACTGGGCAATAATTAAAATCGCTGCAGTCAATGAAACAATTTTATTTTGTGTATATTTATTTTCATAAAAAAATCAATAATTAAATTAATACTTTAATAAAAAATACATGTTGTAATATACATAATATATATAAAATAAATTTATGAAAATTAATAGCGACAAACAGAGCATGGAGCCTCTTGAAAAATGTTCAAACAATTGATTATCATTATTATCGTCACTTTATATTAAAAATTATAAATAACGACTGCAAAGGTCTGGACTCTTAAAACTGAGTTCAGGCCTTCCCTATAATCTATCGATACTCAACTTTAAGTTAATTTTTAAATCTTTCGTTAATAATATGAAAACACATTGAAATAATCTCAAGCTTAGCGAATTTAAATGTGATTATTTTTGTTAACGTAATGTCTTCAAAATAGTTGTTTTGCATGACTTCAACAAAGTAAACATTTTCATTATTGACTTTGATCAATTTCAATTTTGGCTCGTATTGAAACATGGAATTCCTGAACATACTATAGCTCATTATGTAAATGGCTAATTACAATTGAATGCTTTTTCATAGTAACACGAGACTTTATTTATAAGAATCCGTTAATACACAATAATGATAATGTTTAAATAAGTGCATTGATGGGAAATTGACATGGGTATTCAAATGGTATTCTTACTTATACAGGCACCGTTTGTATAAGAAATTATTTAAATAATGTCTTCTTATCAATATTTGATAAAAAGCTAATCCAGAATTATGAAAATAAAAAAAAGGGCTGCCTTAATGTATCAATAGTAAAATTAGCTCATTATATATATATTACAATTTTCAATCAACTATTTCTATAATAATATGGCAGCCTGTCACTTCACAGTTCAGTGTGAACTTAATTTAAATGAAATATATATGATCGATTAACCACCGACTGTTACATCTTTTATAACATAATGAACATTCCGAGGCTGTGCTTGTACATATATAAATGCATCTATTTAGATTGCAGAGTTTTCACGCTTATGACATAGAATTGCATACAAATATTAAAACATGATTTTGATTGTATGTCTGAGAATATCCGCAGTACGTGATAAAACTCAATGAGGATTAGAGTGACCTTATCTCACTTATCAACCCTTTAAACAAAACATTTACTCAAAAAATTATTCACAATAACATATTTGTATTTCATTCTAATCTACTTTCTTACCAAAAAACTCACATACAAATGCTTTTGGAATAATTGCACATGTTTCTGATCTGATTTTATCATATAAGATTATCAGCTGGCTGTGCAGCAGTTAAGAAATTCATAAAAAAATATTTGAATTATCATACGCTGTCATCAGTTATGGATTGCGTACTTGGGAGGCCCCAGGTGCAATAAAACTATCTAAAATTAGAACAAATATTGAAAACTGAAAATAAAATAAGCGGGCTTTAAATTATTTATGCCTCCTGCGCTTATGGGGTATTCCACCGCTGGCTGAAACTGGTTAGCCAAACTGCAATACGTAGCGTATCTGCGCTGCGTACGGAGAGAAAAATTTTATGCTGTATTTTTCAATCAATCATATTTTTCTATACAAAATATAAAACATATCGACATGTATTCAATCAAAGCATCCAATAACCCATTCGAGGCCACTCATAATTATGACTACACGTGATACATTATAATACAAACATAATTAAATTGTAAACAATCCGAAATTAATATATTTCTACACATTGATGAGATTCGTTACAAAAAAACTTATATAAAGTTAATAAAAATGCTTCGACAGCCGGCTGAGATTATATATTTCCGATGCGGCAAGTGTCGACTGACAGACATTTCGGGGTTTGTTAGATACACAGTGAAGGTATTATCGCATGTGTTTTGTAATAAGCAAAAAATCGACTTTACAAAGTGGGATCTTCGATGCTCCCGCACGCTCAGCGGAAGACAACTATCTTACGATTTCGCTGCTCAAATACTTTTCTGAGAGAGCTTTAAAGGGTTTCCACACGTGCGATGACAACATGCAAAATGTTAATTCAGTAAAGAGTTCTGACGTGGGAAATGTCAATTTCTGTGTGTGCATTTGATTAATCCTGTACATGGTATGTGTAGGGTGGGTTTAGTCTTTGGATCGCACTCGTCGTCTTCCAGCAGACGGTTGTCCGATTTGTGGATACAGAAAACTCGTCTCTTTTTCTGATGGCTGTGGTGATTCTGTAATTTAAACATTAGAGGTAGAAAAAAATCTTATTTCAAAATAACATTGACACAAATTAAAATCAATCATCAAGGTGTAATTTTTTACCTGTTTTAAGCACGGAGGACACTGAGACCACGGTCCAACTGACCAATAAGCACTGCAAGATCTCGAATTGCACACTCTCATCAGCTCGGACGGTTTTCCTTGATCGTTATTGTTGATACAGTACTCTTGGTCAACGGCCACTGTAAATTGACAAACATAGAAAATAAGAAATCATTATGATTTCAGATCCGTCATTATTTAATAATACAATTGACAAACTTAAGTGTGAAGTCTGAAGTAGAGGACCTGGCGGTTGATGGTATTGCCGTGGTGTAGATATATATAATATATAATGAAAATAGTAATGAAAACCATGTAGCAGATTTTTTTTTAACCCCTTGGTGTTGCATATTATTATCAGCACCTTAAATGTATTAAATCTTTACAACACAGGTCTGTATGTCAGTGTTAACTTCAATACATCTTATGAACGACAAGGCTTGTGATGTGTTTTTCGTTTCATGTTCATAATATTTTTATGTTTGTTCATTTTGTAAGTTATCGAGAAATAAACATGATTGCTGCAAAAGACATTTTTTCTCTACACTTTTAAGACCCTAAACATAACCCGTAAAGAAATATTTTTTAAACCTGAATTGGTATCATAGCAAACAACTGGTCTCCTCATCACACCCCCTCCACAAGTAGTATTACAGGGTCCCCATTCAGCTGCTCCCCAATGATATAGATTTTCACTTCGCCCTTGAGGGGCATTGTCTACCGTGTACTGGTAACGAACTCCAGGATTGCGATGTCTTCCTCGGTATATCATTTGCTGTAAATATTATAGAATGATAATATGCGATATCAAGTTTGTAAATATGGTTTGTCATATTATCTATGACAGGGGCTTACAAACTTTTTCATCACTGGGACAGTTTTGGAATTATTGAATGTAAAATTCCCATTTCAACTTTTGATTTGTAAGTAATAGCTTAAAATAGTTATTTAAAAATTATCATGAATTTGTTCTTTTACATTTTTAAGTATGTGTTTTAAGTTTTAAGTAATACTCTCCCCAGATTGACTGATAACCAAAAAAATGTTTGTATATATTTAATGTGTAGTTATAGTAAAAATAATCAAAATATGTGGAAAAATTTAATTTATAAAAACTAATTCATTCCTCAAAGGGTTAAGGAATTCGTTAAATAAATATTTTGGGCAATATCAACAATCGGAATATATTGTACATCGTCTACTCACATAAATAAGAATATCTTCCTTGATCGGTCCTGGAATTCTGATTTTTTCCCAATCTCTGTCGCGTTCATATAGAGCAGGTGTACCGGCCACCAGATATTCTCCAGCAAGTGTTATCTTTCTGCAATTAGAATGATTGAATTTAAGACAGTGACGATCATATTTTCAAAGCCACTACTCCATTTGGCATTGGACACCTCAATATTAAAAAATGAAAATAAGTAATAAATAAAATTTCTAATATAAAATTAAATTTGATAACTTTGTTATTCCATTTGTTGTGTTACAAATTGTGACAAACCGAGTGGAATAACAAAGTTGTCAAATCTAATTTTACATTCAAAATGAACTTCCATAATAAACTATTAATAAACTAAAAAAATATGTTTATATAATAATGAGCTCATTTATGATGGCAACATAATATTATGAAGAACATGGTGTAAGGCTGTGCTCTGCGGACAGTATCACTACGTCTTGCGTGGGCGAAGTTACAGCGAATGCAAATGGAACACCGCTCAAAGTGAATCAAAATATGTTGCTTTTCCCGCGTAGCGTCCTGGATTTACCTGGGCGTTGGCGGGTGCGTGCTTTGTATTTATATTTATATTCAATAATTTGTAAAAATAGCACTGTTCAGTTCTATTTTGTATTAGGAAGAAAGCTGTATTGTTTTAGAGCATCAATTGTTTTTTGTCTGTTTCGAAACCTGTGATATCAAAATTTACAAGGGGAAAATAAACACTTCTGTTTTGAAAATTCACCTTCTTCCGTTCAAGAAAAACCGACGAGACCTAGCACTTCCGATTCCAATATAATTTTTAGAATTGGATACCTCTTCCACTTTGATGTTTTTCGATCCTGCTGGAATTACAGCCACCTGAAGATTGAATCAACAAAAAAAACCTCATTAGACAATTTTTCTCACTACCAGCCTAATATATTTTTTTCTATTTTCTTTTTAATTTTAATTAAGTCAGAGAGTAATTGTATTAAATTTTATTAAAAAAATATTTAGCATTAAAGTTAATGCCAATGTGCCAAATATTTCAACGTTGAAAGATTATGAGAATATTCACTATAAGTCACTTGAGATCTACTCAAGGAGAATAATTGACATCACAAACCACCCACGTCAATTTTCCATTGACCTTACCGGGAATCGAACCCAGACCTGCCTGATCGGTAGAGCAAGCTTTAACCAACGAGACCACAGCGGGCGACAAATTTACAGCGTGATAAATAATAACAGGTTTTTGACTCAGAACAGTAATCGAAGATGCTGATAGGAAAAACACAAAATAGTTGTCATAGGATATTACAATTTTAAGGATGTTTACCAAGATGAAAGAATAAAACAAATTGTGTAAGATTTTTAATATATTTACCTCACTGTATCCTGATTGTTGCGTGGTACCTTTACTATAAATGCCTTGCACTTGTTTGCATTCATTTCCGAATCCATTACAAATACCGCAAGCGTCCACGGTAGCATTTGAATCCACGATCCAGTCGCACCCCACTTTTTTGCATATTCCTGATATGCACATATCTCGGGTGCCTAAATTGCACGGTGTGCCATCCAGAGCGAATTCTCCGAATGGTACAATTACGGTGTCATCTGCCGTGCTGCAATACAGCTCGCATGGTTCATCTATATATAATAAATCATACATACGTGTCACTTAAAATAACAGTGGTGTAAATCTAAATTTATGGAAAATCAGTTTATACCTGGGACACATTCAAAATATTTTGATGGATCAGTATAAAATTGGTTCATTCCGTATACACCATGAAAACTTAATTTTATTTTTACACTAACTTTCATACCAATTATAATTTCCATATAAACAGTTAAGTTCTCCCAATATCAGAAAGAAACATGTATTTTATTCATTAAATATACTTTTTAAGATCACTTTTAATATTTGTTAAACATCATAATGTTCCTAATTATAGTTAACTTACATAAAAAAAAACTTGCACAACATAATAACACCAAATATTTAAAACTGTTACCATTTTATAAAACCTTGTTTATCTGGAAACTGGAAATACTGTAGTTACACTACTAGTATTCTATGTGGCCTATATGTATAAGACAAGTACAGTATGTGTTATTATTATCTTTGACTTCATACATCGCAGGTCAATTCCGCCTAATCGTGGTGTAGCTGTTGGTCGCGGTCTGAAGCTGTGTGGCCTTGAATATGCCGATGATGCTGTCATATTCGATAAATCCATTGAGGGCATCCAGGAGACTATTGATGGTTTAGGAACTAACTCAGGTCGCATTGGTCTAAAAATGAACACTAGTAAGACCAATGTGATGTGTAACCAAACCTGTCATGACTCTGATAGGACCCTTACCAGCGCGGGACAGATCATCGAGAGGGTTGACAGCTTCAGATACCTCAGCGTACATATCCCGAAGACGGTAGTACAAAAAACGAGCTCGCCATTCGTTTAGAAATGGCTGGAGCCACATTCAACTCAATGCGGACTGTCTGGGACACACAGCTGTACTCGAATAAAACCAAATGCCACTTGTTCAACGCTTGCATTCTGCCGGTAATGCTTTACGGTTGCGAATCATGGCACCTGACGAAGACTCAGAAAAACCATATACTGAGCTTCGAGAACAGATGCTTGCGTCGGATAATGGGGGTAAGGTAGTTTAATTTTGTGGGGAATTCAGAGATAAGGGAGCGTACAAGACATCGTCCTGTCACGTCAGTGGTTATGGAGAGACGTTGGAACTGGCTGGGTCACATGCTGCGTTTTCTCCGGAAAGCCTCAATCCTGCTGCCTCTTCTTTTGACCGGTGGGATTCCGGCGTCACGGACGTCCGTCGGGTACTATCCATAGGATGTACTCGGCGGAACTGAGGGATGCTGGCATGTCATGGGAGGAAGCAAAGCTATTGGCGGGAGACAGGGAAACATGGAGGTGCCGCGTGGCGGCCATATGCTCCACATAGGGAGCGAACATAGCCAAAGAAAGAAGAAAGTATGTGAGACAAGCAGTGGTGTAGTGGAAAATAAATAGGTACCAGGTCAGTCATTGATTTCTCTCCTATTTTTTTTTTGTTTTTTTTATATCCGTCCGAAGCTAAAAACCACAAGTTTTAACAATTAAATCAATTAAAAAAAATACGCAATTAAAATAGAAAGAAAGATACCAGAAAGAGGGGTGGTATTTCTTCACGTTACATGTAAATAAAATCCGTCGGGTAGATCAATTTTGATATAATGCTTTTCAATTTTATGAACAGTATTTTGAATATAAGTACATATATGTACTTGAAAATTAAGTTACAAGTCAAAAAAGTGGCAGGGCGGCGCCCATTTTCATCATTTCCAGGTGCCAGGTCGCCGACCTGGTTCCACTACACCACTGGAGACAAGTAAAGTATATGCATGGCATCATAAAATGCGGAATTAGTCTGTGTGCCTGCAATGCTGTGTGCAAGTATTATAATTATGTAGTTGTATAGTATAATATAAACAATTCATTTACATATCAAGTAACAGGAGTGTGATGATTGTATCAAACAGTATGTGTCGACTGTCAAAAAAATGTGCCTTGAAAGTGTATAAATCTATTATAGGGGAGGTAACGGAAGGTGTTTTTTTAAGGAACCCATATATATTTTCCAATGAATTATCTCAACGGGACGTGTATTCTACATTGCTTAAATTTATGCTCATCGATGAATCTGTGAAGTCATAATCGAGCAATACAACAGAAAGTTACGTATTGAGAACTTGTTGCTTAACTACTGTTTTCAGTGACAGTAAGGAAGTAGTTTTAGGGCTAGGAAAGAACTAGTTATTTAATAATTAGATAAGAGTTAGATGAGAAATAATTAAATCACAGAATTCCATGACATTGGATATGATACGTCTATAAATCAATTGTAAAATTCGTGCATGGAGGAGTTCATTTTGGGATTTGAACGCTAGACTGTGTCGGATGAAAGACCAAAAGTATTTTTCCTTGGAGTACAGGACCAGATTAAAGACCTGATTAATATACACAAGCAATGACAAAGCATATTTTTTTAATTGCAGCAACTTGTATGATAATTTTTGATTACATAATACAGTGGAACCTCTCATAACGAGACTAATTCGTTCCAAAATCTTACTCGTTATGTGAAACACTAGTTAAGCAAAACAATTTTTCCCATATAAAACAATGTAAAATACAATAATACGTTCCATGCCGAAAAAAAAACAATTTTTATATTTTTAACGTGTATTCAAGTAAAATTACATACTTATAAACTGTTAAGGAGCGTAACAACCTGGAATAGGTTTTCGATTTGTAAAATACAATCGACTAATTTATTATTTATGACAAATAATTAATTCTTTTCTACTAGAAAGCTGTATAAAAGCATTTGTTTTGCCGATGCTTCAAAATGTGACAGCATTATCTTTAAATAAATTTGTAAAACGCATAGCCACCTCCTTATAAGGGTGATGCTTCTCAATGTACGATGTAACAGTTTCCCATGCTTTCAGCATTTCTCTTATTGCGCCAGAAGATTGTTGCTCGGCTACTTCCTCTTCCTCCACTAACAAACTATCCTCCATAACTTCTTACTGTGAAAAACAATGCAACTCCATAAGCTCTTCGGTGGTCAGCTCTTGACTCTGCTCTTCCACCAGCTCATCAATATCGTCGTTATCCACCTTCAGTCCCATGGTATTGGCCAAAGATACAATCTCGTTGACTGTAGACTTCACAGGTACCGGTTCAAACCCCTCAAAATCGCATTCGACAACGCTCTCTGGCCAAAACTTCTTCCAAACAGATGTGAGGGTCCTCTAGGTAACCACTTCCCACGCCTTGTCAATCATCTTGAGGCAAGCAACGGTGTGAAAGTGATCTTTCCAAAACTCTGCGTCACTCGTCATGACATATGAAATGTCGCTCGCTAAGGGAGCATTTTTTTCACAATCTATTTTGCTCGTTATGCGAATTACTCGTTATTAGAGATTAAATAATTACAGTGGAACCTCTCATAGTTCGTTATGAGAGGTTCCACTGTAATTATTTATCTTAATTCCCTGTTAAATGGACTCATCCAACATCTAAATACATTAATAATGTTGAAAACAAATCACTTCTTAATGTTCAAAGTAATTCAGTTTTCTCTCAATCAATGCACTTCTAATGATTAGTAGCATTGACAGAAAAGCAAAAAGTGTCTTGATAATATTAACCACTCAGCTACCAGTGCGAAATATTCGATCTAGATCCCTACTCCAACAGTTTTAGAACCATTTGAAATTGCATAAAATATTATTTGACATACACAATTTGTTCATCCAACACATAATAAATATATATTTTTAGTCAATATTATTTACACCAAATGCAAACTCGTCATTAACTATCGATTGTTTTTTCAGGGTTGTTACTCAATTTATATATATTTCATTAATAGATTTTGAAAATGTTAATATATCATTGCATTTGACAACCCTGAAGCTGTTTATAAAATTCATCTATAAATTATAGTATCACTTTTTTTACAAGGCATTGTGAAAAATACCTCCATATATATGATTCGCGTATGCTGTGTACAAAGATCAGTAGGCCCTTGCAACATCTGATTTTTTTAAAAAAAATAATATGGATAAAATAAGATAATTTCAAATGTTTAGTTATTATTGGGTTCATTAACCCTCCAGAGACGAGAGCTTTTTTCCGATAAAAAAAATATTTTCTAAGCCATATTGAAGTCACGGATAACTTTTATTCCTATCCAAAATTAAAAAAAAAAAAAACGCAAAGTCGTTGTATAGAAACCCCGCATGACTATATGGTCATGCTCATCCTTTTATTACCGTGTAATATTGAGTACGGACATTAGTAAGGACAAAAGTGACCGTATGGGCTTGCAAACATTCGGGGTTGAAATATAGCTAAACGTTATTTTTTTTAAAATATTTACAATTTGACCTCTTTAGATCAACATAATTTCAAAACAAATATATTAGAAAAATAACTGTAAATAATTTTATGTTTTTATAAAAAAATATCTAACAGTTTCAAAAAGTAAATTAAAAAAAACGGAAATTCAAAAAATCACATGTGATTTTGGAGACCGTTCCTGTTCCTACGGCTGATGACTTACTGTAGTCCGTACCCTTCTTTACCAAATATGAGCAAAAGCAACGATATTCAGGTAGAAAAAGTATGAATAGTGGGATCAATAGACAACGGTGTTTTGTGTGACCATATGGTGACGCTCGTCCTTGGAGGGTTAATTTAAGACCACAACTGGATCTTAATTACATTCATCAATCTACATGTCTAAGTGCAGCATAAAACATTATCTACGGCTTTTAATTTATAAAACAATAATCGAGATAATGGAATTACTGTTACTTATTTCTATGTAGTAGTCAAATTACCTTGATCAAAGTAGGGTTGCCATTTTTGCACGAGTTTGTCGTCATGGGTGGTATTATCATATTTTGAACATTGCGCTTGTCTGAACGTAGGTTCACTTTTAGGGCATGGATCTGTGTTGCATATTTGATATCTGAAAATTAAATTTTATTTATTACATGATTAATAAAAGTTGTATTATCATAATTTATCAAGAAAAACTGCTATGATATTGTATAATCAAATTATAATATGCGTACAAAATAAAGCTCTGATAATACAAAAAACGCATTTCTTTTAGTAGATTGACTGCCAATTAGTATGGTTATCAAAACACATTGTTGCATAATAAAAACAAACTAGCTGTAAGCCCGTTGCCCTCAACGGGGGGGATTTTTGTTGCATTTTTAAATAATCAGAAAGGTTACTGGCGTGAAAAATAAATTGCAAACCTATTTAATAAATAAGCCAGAAAATCTAAACGTAAATAATTCTCTCAATGGATTTTTTTAGAAATACACCAAATTCTCTAAAAGAACTAAAATACACCGGGATTGAAAAACAAAATATACATAATGCTATAATAATAATAAAATATATTCATAAAAATCATAATTGAGTTGCGCTGCTGAGCTGCTATATCCAATATCGAGAGCACTGCAGTATTAATATTTCATAATCTTTAGAATAATTTAAATGTTTCAAGTGTGCAAACAAATATATTTTGGAAAAAAAAAGAAGACCCCGGGACATATATCGGCAGCCCTGCAAATGTTTCAAGTAAGCAAGCAAATATATTTCGGAGAAGAAAAAGAAGCCCCCGGGACATATATCGACAGCCCTGCAGTATTTATATTTTATTATGACTATAAACTAAAGCTTTTAATTTGCATGCATCTTTTTTTAGATCGTAAACACTTAAAAAATTCTTTCTACTAAAAAATACACTGCACGAAAAATATATGCAGTATTAATTATTTTGGAATTTTTAGAATAATTCAAATTTATCTCTCTCTGTTTTTAATTTATCTATGTCTCTTTCAATCTGGCGTTAAGACGTTTCGTTGATAATCCAAAGTTCCATGTATCGAATCCAACACGCGGCAAAAAAAATGTGAAACTCAAGTTTCAGCAATTTTTCACAACACAAAATGTGCTTCTTCAAAGTCAGTGTAATGAAAAAATATGTCTTTAGTATGAATAAAAAAATGGCGACAGCGGGGCAGGGAAGGGGAAGGGGGGCCATCTTTCTTGACTTCATCGAAAAGGCGAAATCACGACCAAACAAACAAACAAACGTACTAACGAACCTTATAGACTATTAATATATAGATAGGTAATAGTGGTAGTATGATAGCTTGCAATGTCAGTCATAGTGCAAAATAGCTCAGATTCATTATTCATCACAAATAATTTTGAAAAAATCTTCATATCATATTATGTATTTGAATCACTAGAAATTCATTTTTGTGGTAATATATTTTTTCCAACAACTATGTTCGATCCCATTTTTCTTTGGTATTTCTTTTCCCCTCTTATAAACAAAATGGGTGCTTATCTTTTCAACAAAGCCATTAAAGAATCACATACAATCATGTTAATTGGAAGACTGGTATAGAAAAGTAATAGTTGAACTATTTTCAAAGACTTTTTTCTTATTACTTAATTGCTTGTTTGAATGAATAGAAATTAAAAAAAACTATTGAAACCTTGTTCTTTCTCCGGTACAAAAATCTCCTCCATGACTGGGTAACGGATTATTACATTGCCTTCTGGTGATGGAAACTCCGGCACCGCAGGTTCTCGAGCAAGATGTCCACGGAGTCCAGGAGCCCCATCCTCCATCCTGTGGTGGCGGCGGAGAAGCTCGAACAACACACTCCTGATTTTGACACCACTGCAAATAAAAATAATAAGTACAACCAATTCAAGGTTTCTCTCTTTTTGTTCACCATATTAAAGAATGTAGAGATAAAATATGATTGGGGAAGGTTGTACTATATTGTGACATGTTCTTTTGCATAAATCAAATTTTAAAAAGACACAATTCATCACCATGTTTGGTCCACATGAAGTTCCAGGTGCTGCGGGTCTCAGCATTGTGATGCACGTTCCGTTGACCATGCACCACAATCTTACGCAAATTTCTGACAAACTTGTACAGACTTCATCAACTTCAGCACCAAACTGTAACCTGCACTGGCGGCCTGCGTCATACAGGGCACCTAGAAAGACAAACATATTTGTTTATTATCTTAACAGTAGTAAATTATAATATTTAATGAATTTAAATAAGAAAACATGATTCAGGAAGCTTGTCAAATCCCTTGGAAACATTCAAATAATGACAAAACATTGGAAAAATTTGCTGGATCTCTCGGTTTTGTTTTACCATACTGACTCGTAGTAGCGTAGTGAAAGGGGTGCAGCAGGGGCAGACCGCTCCGAGCGGCACATTTTTGGGCGCGGCATTTTCAAAAATAAAAATATATTTTTCGAGAAATTATATTTATACATGAGAAAAAATTAAGCAGTTCATAGTTAAAAAATAGTAGAAGTAATCAAAAATAAAAATAGAGGAAATATTGGGAGCGGTAAATTCAAGGCCTGCCCCGGGCGGCAGGACCCCTTCCTACAACACTGCTGACTTGGTTGAAACCAAGGAGAATCAGAAGATATTCAAACAATTCATAGTGCCCTATGGAAAACGAACGGTTATGAACTTATAAAAGCTCTTCCATTATTTCAATGCCATTTTACTTTCTGCATGCTATAGTAGGAAGGGGTCCTGCCGCGCGAGGCAGTTCTTTAATTTGCCGCCCTCAAAATTTCCTCTAATTTTGTTTTCAAATGACTTTACCTTTATGAACTAGGAGTTTTAATTTTTTTTATTTATAAATAAAGTTTCTTGAAAAATATTGTATATATTTTTGAAAATGTTGCCCCCAAAAATTTGGTCCGCCCTGTCGCACCTCCCCTTGCTACGCCACTGAGTGCTACGGTCGCCAACCTTTTGGATCTCATGGGCTACTAAGCTCGCAATTTGGAACACTTCTTAGAATATGAAAATATTATGGAGTAAAATACCTGGAGGCAATTCTGGGTATATGTAGTCTACTTGTGCTGGTCGATCAGCAAGACATTCTCCCATCCCAGAACTGAAACGATAAAGAGAATTAGTTATATTATAATAAAAATAATTTAGCTGAATTATCATGTTGCGAGCATGGCAACACTGGATGAATTTTGAAAACCTCTCAATGTGCAAAACTGGGACTGATTATTTCATTTTATAAATATGCAATTTATGTATCTAAATATTGAACTTCTTCGTCAAGAATTAACGGATTTCAAAACTTCAAAATCGATTAAACAAAATGAGAAAGAGACAAAACAAGAGTTTTTCAAATAAAGAAAAATAAATTGGAGAGTCGCGTGATCTCGGCCTCACTATAAGATTGCCACAAAAATAAACATTAAATATACAATAAAATACATGTCATAATGAAGTGAAATTCCAGTAAACTTATGAACTATTCACTACCTGGCTTCACTGGAATTTATGTTTTTGAGTTGATCTTTTTTGACTCATAGCCGAGGAAAGGAATGACTTTGCTGGATAGACAGATTCATCCGAATTCGTCAAGCACAATAAATTGAGCAAATTTTATGACGCCAGGCCTCATTGTTGGAGAGTTTGGGAAACAGATAAGTAATTAATAAAAATAATAAAACATTTTTAGTACTTTTTCCACATAAAATTTATTAGATCAGGACCGGTTTCGCTCATGATGAGCATTGTCAACTGAAACCGGTCCTGATCTAATAAATTTTATGTGGAAAAAGTACTAAAAATGTTTTATTATTTTTATTATAATGCCATTCCACCAAGTATTGACAGTGAACACCTTAAAAGAGATAAGTAATTCATTTTTTTTCCTATTTAATTATTGAAACAATGCGAAGCATAAAAAACTAGCATTCAGTTTCCTGACTATTTTTTATTTCTAGGGTGGGTACAGTCAGTCATTGAATCCAATTACTGCATTTATTCTACCCAATACTGTTTTAATGAAGAATCTATCAGCTGAAGGCTTTGAATGAGGAAAGCAATAACAAAAACCCCACTCAATTTTTACCAGAACTTGTTGGTAGTGTGATTTGAGGGTTGAAGAGTTAAATTAAATCAGCGCTGTATCTTATTCATAGTTAAGAAACACTTAATGATTCATATTATATTCTGGATTGAGAAGCTTAGCATTTAATCTCATTTGCCATCTGTTTTTTACTTACTCGAGGAAATTGGTAAGATCCCTTCTACTGCACTTAGACCAAGCGACTTCAATGGTATCCGCTTCAAAGATTGGAGTCATTACATGAAGAGTTGTTCCGATACGACGGTGACAGCCGATCTTCTCAGTGTCATGGTACATACCAAAACTGGAAAAATAACAAAAGATTATTATATTACAAAAATGTTTGTATAGAAATAAATATACATTGTATTGATTGAATGGGCATTTACTAGGTAGATCTTCATTGTAATAAGGTGAAAAAATAACAAAATATTTTAGTTCTACAAATATTATTTTATTTATAGTTAATAGCTATTTCAGCTTATACCTTCATTAGAACCTGTGCTTTTTTTCTGAAAAAAAGGTGCCGCAACTCACTTCTTGTCAAGCTATTTACTTAAGACTTTTTTCTAATCCGTGTCCGTTACCAATGTGGAGCATATGGCTTACTAATAGAGGTATCGCAACAGAAGTTTTTCTTCAAGAACTGCATGTAACTCAATTACTAAACCTCTCTCTTTTTTTGTAGTTAGTTAAGATAGAAAGATAGGGCTAGGACAAAACTAGTGGTTAACTAATCGCTTTCGCTTTGCCCTGTTAATTTTAGGATTGAAAGGGTGAGAGTAATTATTTTAGATATCACAAACACCCATGCCTTCGAAAAGAAATCGATTAATTGAAATTTTGAAAAAGATTGAAAAAGAAATGTTTGTATTTGAGCCTGTGAGATCTGTCACGGTTGCTTTGTCTTATTCTGAGTAACCCACCGATTAACTATAATCATATAATAACTATATTAACTATATCACCGGTAGTCTGATAATTTTGATGAACAAAAGAGACAAATCTGATGCGAATAGAATTTGCGTGACACGAAAAACACACTAAATCACGCCCTAACTCCCCTGTTTTGATCCCAGAGTAAGTTTACGAACCTGGTATTTTTTTCTATGATATGTTTAAAATAAAATAAAATTTAGCGAATACTGATTTAAAACATTAAAAATGTCAAGAAAAAAGGTGCTGGAACGTCGTTCCACCCTGATCAGAACTATGTTAAAGCTTACATAAACTTAGCTATATATAAAGCTACTAGCTGACCCGGCATGCGTTGCAATGCCTTGAGTGGGAGAAAGAAAGTGTTTGTGTTTTAATTATGTTTATTGAAGTGCTTTTGGATATATTTTGTTTTTTTGTCTGGTGCGTGGTAGTGTGTGGATTCATCGATTTCTATTTTTCATTACCAATATCTGACAATTGTTTTTTGAAACGTTCATCGGATGCATCATATTGTAATTCTATACCCATATTAGCTTTCAAAGTCAATTTCTGCACATGTCACCATAAAACTGATGATTTGAGACATGCACTTGATTCATCAGCAGCTGTTGAACGTGGTATAACTGGTAGAGTTTGTCGAAAAACATCAGACAATAAAAAAGGTTCGCCACCAAAGACCTGTTCATTTCCTCTCAAATCTTTTAGTGTACATATAGTGAAGATTTTCCAATGCCTTTTTGTGCGCCATGCATGTAAGAAATTAAAAAGATTTTCAACGCCGGATGCAAAATAAACCCATACCTTCCAATAATCGTATCAATGTCACTGATCAAAATCTGTCAAATCAGCTCCAAAAAATCTTGAAATTGTAAATTATTTAATTTTTAGAATAATGTTTAAGATTGCTAACAATCATTTTTCCTAGTAGAAGATTTTAAAATAAAAGTCGAAATACAGTTCTATAAAATATCCACACTGTCATCAGAATATTCCTAATGCAAGTAAGAAATTAAAAATATTTTCAAGGCCAGATGCAAAATATAACCATACCTCCAATAATCGACTCAATAACGTCACTGATCAAAATCTGTCGTCCATTTCAATTGTTTGAAATTGGAACGACGAATTGTCAGGAATATTGAAAAAAATTCTAGATCGGGACACCTTTCACCTAGCGGGATGAAATATAGTTTACATTTGATTCTCATATCTAGCAAATATACATAAAAAAAATCATAAAAATCGGTCAAGCCGTTTCGGAGGAGTTTGGAGACAAACACTGTGACACGAGATTTTTATATATATAGATATAGATAGAAGATATATTAGCTATGTATGTATGTACTGAGTTTTGGACAGATACACAATAATATATGCTGTCATTCACTCTATTGTATTACAAATTTTAGTATTATATCTTTTGATATATTAGTCGCCTGCTGTGGCCCAGTTGGTTAGAGCTTGCTCTACCGATCACGCAGGTCTGGGTTCGATTCCCGGTCAGATCACAGTGAATTTGAGAATTATTCAATTCACAGTTGTGATCGAAGACTGGGTGTTTGTGATGTCAATTCACATTATTTCCTTTCCTCCTATCCTTCTGACCCTTTAATAACTGGGTGTAGCAATAGTGATAAGTCAAACACTAATCCTGTTCTAGCTCTATCCTTCATTCCCTACTACCTACTTACTTGATATTTTGTGAAGATAAACAGCGTTTGCTGATTGGACAAGAAAAGGTTAGAAACCGATTAAAAAAAATTCAGTGATTTCTTTTCCGTTTTTCTTAATATGTAAAAGATCTATATTAATTATTGTAAAAAAACTGTATAGCCTTTTGTGCGGGTGAGTGATAAGGTTATTATTTTAAAACAGCGACACCCATCAATAAGAAAAAATATTCAACGATTTTTGAAAAATAGTCGGCGGAATTGATTTATTTCTTTTAGTAAATGAATAAAATATATTTTTTGAAACAAGGTGAATTAACTTTTAGGTAACTGCCTAGGCATGCCACTGGCGTCCTATCACTCCACAACTGAGACGTTTTCAACATTCTAGTTTGCAAAATGCAAAAGTCTATTTTTGCTTCCTTTTATATATGTACATACTATAATATATGAAAATAAAATTGTATTTAATGTACTTATTTATAAGACAAAATCGTGTCGTATTTTTATGAAAAAAATGATCGTAGAGTTGATGACCCTTGGTATATGTTTATTGATTATGTCACAGTAGTTATATTTGAGTATTAAATCATCTGAATCTATTTTTTACAAAGAATGTCACTATTTGACGGTTTTTGTAGAGAGAAAAAATATGATTTCAAGAAGTAAATGAAATCATCGATGGAATCATGGTCAATCTGTTTTCAATTTTACGATCGGAATTATATTATATTCAGAATTTCAATATTGTGGTGTGGAAAATCAAATATAACGAATATTTTATGAGAGGCAAATCCAGGGAGGGGTTCGGCTCCCATGACATCCTGCGAATTCCGAGGGGCGACAGAATGAAGAACCCCGGAGTTATTTTACAAAAATTTGGTTGCTAAAAAATAAATAATTGGATAATGTACTTTCTTAATAATGTGATAATTAAAAATAATTTTGGGCGAGTTCTTTACTCTTGTATGAAATAACAATTTCTCAACCCAAGAACTACGTCGTTTCAAAGAAATGACACGGCAACGCCATGAGTCATGACTGGTTCTTGCCGACATTTATTTTCATTGAAAATGGTGGAACTAGTGATGTTAAGTGGAATAAAAACATACGATGAATAAATATTATGCTATTTAAAAACAATATGAACAGGGAAATTTCACATAAACTTCAAGCAGTTTTGATCAAAAGTTTTTGATATTCTAAAATTAGTGTAAAATATGTTTAAATAAACTTCATGTTTGTATAATAAAAAAATTTAACTATAAATATATCAGCATTTTTAGTCATGCTCAAAACAAGGCCACTAGAAGTTATCATAAATACATAATATAACTTTTGTTTTGTATTTAATTCTTGCGTAACAACACTAAACATATTAAAATAAAAACTTTTCTCATTACTCATGAAACCGATCCTGATCTTTATTATAGAATGTGGAATTAGCACCTACAAAAAGTGTTTCATATTTTAACACAATGACTATCCACCAAGAATTAACAGCGAACGACTTAAAAATGAACTACATATATAAATAGAAACACGCATTATTATAATGCATATTGCAATCATTGCCGGGTCGGTAGCCCGAAATGAACCATTGCGACCATGTTATGAAAATTAAAAAAAAATAGTATGTATGCCTGTTCGAGCTCAAAAAAGTTCTTGTATCATTTCAAGTAAGATAGTTTTATCATTTGAGATAAAACTATCTTACTTCTCCTTCGAACATATACCTTCTAGTCGCTTTTTACCAATATACAGTGGAACCTCTCATAACGAGTTTAATTCGTTCCAGAAACACTCGTTAATTAAGCATAACAAATTTTCCCATAAAAAACAATGTAAAATAAAATAATGCGTTCCATGCCGAACAGAAAAATCATTTTTTATATTTTTAACGTATGTTTATTCAAATAAAAATTACATACTTATATTTTTTTAAGGAGCGTAACAACCTGGAATGCTTTTTAGATTTCCAAAAAACAATATAAAAACCGACTAGTATATTATTTATGACAAATAAATAATTCTATTTTACTAGAAAGCTGTCTAGAGACATTTGTTTTGCCGACGCTTCAAAATTTGGTGACACTGTGACAGCATTATCATTGAATAAATTTGTAAAAAGCATAGCCACCTCCTTATTAGAGTGATGCTTCTCAATGTACGATGCGACAGTTTCCCATGCTTTCAGCATTTCTATTTTTGCGCCAGACGATTATTGCTCTGATACTTCCTCCTCCTCCACTAGCAAACTCTCCCCCATAACTTCTTGCTGTGAAAAACAATGTAACTCCATAAGCTCTTCGGCGGTCAGCTCTTGACTGTGCTCTTTCACAAACTCGTCAATATCGTTCTCCTCCAGTTCCATGATATTGGCCAAAGATACAACCTCGTTGACTTTAGACTCCACAGGTAATGTTTGAAACCCCTCAAAATCACATTCTTCAACGCTCTCTGGCTAAAGCTTTTTCTAAGCAGAAGTGATAGTCCTCTTCCTAAACCCTTCCCACGCCTTGTCAATCATCTTGAGGCAAGTAACGATGCGAAAGTGATCATTCCAAAACTCTGCGTCACTCGTTATGCGAAATGTCGCTCGTTAAGGGAGCATTTATTTCACAATCTGTTTTGATCGTTATGCGAATTACTCGTTATGAGAGGTTCCACTTTATATATATATATATATATATTTATATATAACATATGTACATACACATTATATTGTTCATTCTGAGAACTTTTATCTTCTGCTCTTTTTTTATTTTTATTTTTTAAATCGGAAATGTTTAAGATTCCAATTAGAGACAGATTTATGAAGAGGTAGAGGTCGCATTTTTTCCATGATCACATAATTCAGAGATGACCTTTCCTCTATTTAATTAAAATTCAAAGTTTTCAAACTTAATAGGCATATCAAAAGAAGTTTCTGGAGAAGTATACAATTTATTCGTAGATATTAAAGAAACGAAAATGAATTTTACAAATGTTCATAGTAGTTCCTGGAAATTGTTTTTTTGTAAATGTGCTTTTAAAGGTCGAAAATTACCTTACAAATCATTGAAAAATAAATACCCACAGAAAGACAGTTCGTTCCACAAATGTTTGTTAATGTAGGTGTCTATGGTGTTTCGAATATTTTGAAGACTCTATAAGACACGAGCAGTGGCACGAGGCTATTTCCGTGGAAAGCAAAGACTTCTGCAGACCAAACGAGCACATGCACGGCAAACCATTTTAAATTATCGCATCAAAACTCAAGTATGTCAAATGTTTGTTATACTTAGAGTATTTTATCCTACTCTTGATGAACAAAATTATATCTTTTGATTTTTTTCATTTTTCAGTCAGTATAAAAAAAGCATTTTGAAGAAAAATGTTGAATTCTAGGAAATATTCTGTTTTGTTGTTTTAGGAAGTGTGAGGGACTTCTAAAACCGCTGCGCGAACGCGCACGCGGCGATATTAGAGGGATCGTAGTGCAAAGCGTTGCAATTTTACAATAATTTCATTGATATAACAGTGTAAAAAATGGTTCCGGAAAATTGCTCGAATGCAATTGCTCGAATGCAAATTGCTCGAATGCAATTCCTCGAATGGAAATTGCTCGAATAACCAATTCATCGAACGTCAAATGCTCTAATTACAAAGCTTAAGCATTAATTACTCATTCTTTAAAAAAATATTTATACAAGTCGGGAAATAAAAACCATAAATCAAAAAATTTTTTTTTAAAGAATGAGTAATTAATTTTTAAGCTTTTATAAAACTTTTATAAAAAAATTCGAGCAATTTGTAATTCGAGCATTTGACTTTCGAGGAATTGGTTATTCGAGTAACTTGTTATTCGAGCAATTTCCATTCGAGGAATTGCATTCGAGTAATTTGCATTCGAGCAATTGCATTCAAGCAATTTACCGGCTCCCGTAAAAAATAAATTCCAAATCAATACATATTTTCACACGATCAATTATTTTTACCATCCGTTGAAAAGCCAATGGATTCGACAAGAACGATGTATTGTTTTTAGTTGAACCGAAGTTAGTTATATCTGTAGCAGTGGCGGTTCCTGACCTGAAATCTTGGGTGGGCTAGAGAAAAGCATAGCATTGTATACTATTTACGAAATTTTGCATGCTTCCACTTCATCTTATACATTAATCTACAAGCAAATTAACAAATACTACGACACTACTGCAAAGCATAAATTACTATATAATACAATCAATGCTAATGTAAGTAAGAAATAATAATACGTGACCTTAAATTTGTCTCTTTCAAAGTGAAATAACAAGTAAAAAAAGCAATACAGAACTGTCACTGAGATTCGATACCTGTCACTTTCATAAAATACAAAGATACTGGTATGTTTGTATGGGCCACGGACTAATCCCAATTTAGCCCCCGATGAATGACAGAAGCCAGTAAATTTGAAATACAGTCCTGTGTGTTTGATGACGTTTCCGTACATACAAATACAAACAAAATCGAATCGTGCTAGATTGCGTTCCAGTGTAAAGAAATATTGTCTATGGTTTTGGGCTGGAAGCTTTTAACCACTGACCAATAGCATGTACATAGGTGTTGCCAGACTGACGTCACGTTGAATGTTCTCTATGAATTATTTATAGGGTTATTGTTTTTTTTATGCCGGCTCAGCTTAAAATTGTAATAAAAAACAATCGAAAATATTATTGTAGGTAGACATGCCATTGTCTTATATTGATAGAGGAAAATTTAAACAAAGATATTATATTCACTTGGGGAAGGTTAGTTACGCTTATAAATGTATTTATTTTGTTCAGCGGCCGAATTGCTGTTCATTTTTATTCAGCCATCTAAAGTTTTGGGTGAAAAATGCAGGTCGGGCTTAGCCCACCTAGCCCAGTACCTAGAACCGCCACTGATCTGTAGAGCTACGGCGATAATCGAACATATTTTATAAAGATATGTTAAACATACAACTGTCATGTCACATAAAATGGCCGCTGTCCTTGGCATTGGATCAATTGGATGTAAACATTTCCGGTTTCCTGGGAAGCGAAATAAGCGGACAAATTTTCGCGGGTCACACCGAAGAAAGTAAATATTAACAGTGTCAAAGTTGCTAGCCGGTAGTATACAGTAGTATTGGGTTGGTAACAGGGTTACCAGATATGCAAAATCACAGATCGGAACAGTTTTCTCTTCGAACTAGGGTATCCAATCCCGGAGCCTTTTTCCAATCCCGGGATTGATTTATTTTGAATCCCGGGATCCCGGGATTGAGATTTTCTCACCGAGGAATTTGAAATCCTCAATTTGCTATACTTTTTCCCAGAATCTCACGGAAACTCGTTTTTTTTTTTTTTTTAGCTCACCGAGGAATTTAACCGAGGGATTGGATGTCCTACTTCGAACGGTAAAAAATGTTAAGGACATATATAGTGCAGAAGAATTATATAACAAGCAAAGCATTTTAATACCAAAAAATATACAATCATAATAACTTCGCCTTAAAAGCTATATTCGTCGTCTTTAATGCATACAATTTTCTTCGATCATTAACGATGTTTGTTAAAATCGGCATTTTCAGAGGCTGTCTATACTGGACTATTCTCCAAAGAGTCTCCTCAAATTGTGACACGTGACGGGATGGATATAAGTATATAATTTTTCAAAGGATTAATCTTTCATCAAAAGACATGGTCTAGGGCAAGGGTCAGCAACCTTTTGTTGTTGAAGTGCCAAATATTTTACGTGGGAATTAGTACGGGCCGCACTTGGGTCATATGTCATTACACTGTTATGGCATTTGTAGACACATATTTTAGTCTAGAAAACCTTGCGGGCCGCACCACGACGCCTCTCGGGCCACAGGTTTCCGACCCTTGGTCTAGCGCATAGGATCTTAACCTTTTTAGAGACCGGCACCCCTTTAAAATTTATTTACGTATTTGTAATACTTTTAATATACATTTTTTTAAATATGTATGTCAACATAAAAAATTCTCCCGCACCCCGGAAATGATTTTTCGCACCTCAGGTTAAGAAACACTGGTCTTACGGGAAGAGCTTTACCCTATCGATTAGATCGCTCTATGTTGATGTCTCGTCTCGGCAAGGCCAATATTAATTTTATATTTTTAGTTAATATAATATTATATCAAATTCTAATGCGATTAAAAAAAATTGACACATTGACAGTAATTATTAATTGTAATGTTAAACATAATTCATTTTAAATCATCTTTATTCCGCGTCTGCAGACTTAAGAAATGATTTGGGTTCAGCTGATGACAATAATATTTTTTAAAAAATGTGTTACTCCGGAATGTTAGCGTACTTCATTAATTTCTGATTTATTTTTTCTGTAATTGAATAGAATATATCTGAAACAATGAGTATCTTGGGATTAGTCTGCTGAACTCGGGACAGTTTCGCTCCTATCGGGGCAACAGGCAACCCTGGATTGTATCGTAGCAGACTAGTTGAATCCAATATCCACATGGTGATGACATCAGTGTTATATCGCGGACGAAAATACACACAAATCTTTAGGGCGATCAAAATCAACCTGCACATTAAAATGATAAAAATGATATTCGTAATTTTAATTCGGTTTAAAGCTGAATTCATAAATTTAGTGGTCAGCAATTGTTATAATGGATTCGTGGATCGGGGTGTGTCGCCAGATAAGTCACAAAACATTGAATGTGAGATATCAATGCCAATCGATAAAAAAAATACTTTTTCGATATTTGTAGTCAGTTAAGTCGAAGTTTATAAGCACGAGCCCCTTCTAAAATTACGAAAAACTATTTTCTCAGGTTAAATCAGTATAATTTAAAATTTCGACTGAAGGTGCTTGATGGAAATTCAACGTTAATTTAGAATTATTTTCATAATGTAAACTTCCACAAAAATCTTGGTCGAACACGACCCGGGCTTCGCCTCTCGGCATCTTCCGGTACTACCCAGTGCGCGAATGCACTCTAATTGACGTCAGTCAGTCATACAAAAAGTGGAGTATCAGAGTAATCAAATATAATTTTATATTTTCTTAAAAAAATCGATTAAGAAATTCCTAGATGTAAGTCATTTCAGAAGTTAAAGAAAGAGTGAAAATTTATATCAGAAAATGATTATATTTTAAATTTTAATTTATCGCATTAGAACCACCCGAGGTCATTATCTGGTGGCGAAAAGTAAATTACATATATCAGTGGTATTGACAGAAAGCAGGCATAGTAGAGGCGATTTCGAGCAGATTGGAAGGCCGAGGTCGGGCCCAGTCGAATACTAAATTCGTTTTATTACTCATCAAAAAAACCATGATCATTTTGTTCATTATTAATAAGGAATTATAGTCTTCGCAAGGTCATCGTAGCAAATTTATTTCCTCATGTAATGAACGGTTTCGCCATCTGGTTTTGTCTTTCACCTTCCTTATAGATTTTCGAATGAATACAATTACGTTCTGAATCAATAAATAAGATAAATCATCTTTTGAAATTTGCATGATTAAAATAATGATAAAATAAGAGTCAATACATACCAGTGGCGGTTCGTGACCTAAAATCTTGGGTGGGCTAGAGAAAAGTTTAGCATTGTATACTATTTACGAAATTGTGCTTGTTTCCACTTCACATTATACATTAGTCTACAAGCAAATTAACAAATACTACGACACTACTGCCAAGCATAAATTATTATATAATAACATCAAAGCTAACGTAAGTATGAAATAATAGAATATGTAGTAAAAACTGGACCTCAAATTCGTCTCCTTCAGAGTGAACTACCGTGTTTTGCTTCATACAATACAACTTGTCTCTGAATACAACGAACTCTGACGTTTAATTTTTAACGAACAGAGATTGGTACGAGTGATTTTTTATGTATGGGGTAGATTGAATTAGCCCGTGTGACGTAATGACTGCAGGATGTATACCTAGGCGCAGTCGTGTAGGGTTAGATGCGTTTCCGTGTGGCCAATGGTTATAAAATACATGCGTCTTCTAATCGTGCTTGATTGCGCCCCAGTGTAAGCAGAGTGTTGCAAAAAAGCATTTGTCTTAGCTCAGACTATTTTGAAATTAGTCCGAGCCTTTATTATTATTATTAATACGTAGGTATCGCCAGACTGACGTCACGTTGCCTGTTCTGTATGAAGTATGTATAGCAGTGCTTCCCAGATTGGGGGCCGTGAAATTTCTCCGAGGCCGCCGCAGAACATGTTTTGTATTGAAGAGGGCCGCGGATTGTTTTTTTTCAGATTTAGGGGGGCGTGGAAAGAAAATGTTTGGGAAGCACTGATGTATAGGGCCATTGCTTTTTTATGCCGGCTCGGTTTCAAATTAGCTATTACTCGAGAGTATTATTATAGTTAGACATAGCATTGTCTTATATTGACAGACGAAAATCAAAACAAAGATATTGTATGAATTTGGGAAAGGTTAGTTACGTTTAGAAATGTATTTATTTTTCAGCGGCCGATTTTTTTTGTCTACACATTTTGGGTGATACATGCAGGTAGGGCTAAGCCCACCTAGCCCAGTACGTAGAACCGTCACTGAATTGCATACGTGTCGTAATTTCAATTTATTTCTCTCGTCCTCAGTGGCGTCCACATGAAAGTTTAAAGAATTGTTCATAACGAAAATTCTTGTATATTTTTTTAAAAAAATGTTCACCTCCAATTTAGAGCGAATGAACTTACTGAGCATGATATTAGAACTCATTTTTACATTTTTTTTCTTTTCGCAGAAAGTAAAATAAAAACGTTGAAGTTAGAAAGAGGACTTGCTGTAGGATTATTATTTAAACCCATAAACAACCTTCTAGATACCAAATATTTTTTTTCAATAAAAGTTAAATATTTTTCAAATTTCACTTAAAACATATTGTATCTAGAATTTCAACAGTTAAGCGCCAATCGATAATACACATAACCTATTTATGAAGCTGTCAGTACTGGAATTAGAGCCCGAGAATACCGTAACCAAAGCCAACGACGTTGATAACTTGGCCGAAGGCTCGGCAATCACACAATTCATAAAGTTAAACAACACGTCGACTGTTGTTGATAACGTCAAATATCAATTTATTAAAAAAAAAACATAATGTATTCTTCCTGCCAGAAGTTGGTAAGTAAGATTGATAGTTCTGAGTAAACCGCAGATTGAGTTTTAAGTATAAAGCCTCCAGCGTCGATATATGATTTAACATCGATAATTATCATGTCAAAATGATAGGTTTATGTCGATTTGGTATAAATAAACACATACATTAATTGACAGCGACGATTTCCGGTCTTTAAATCGACATTAACAATAATTACCGATAAAAAAACTGGTACAGTAAATGGCACTAACTAAGTTATTTCAGGCAAATAACTGATATCCAAGAATCTGCATACACATAGCGGGTGACGGTGTAATAATCAACAACCAATTTGTATCTAAGAATCTAATTGAGTTTTAAAAATAATTGTTGTGATTTTTTCAAGAACTTATGCTAGTATAGTGACGATATTTGCAAACTAAAATCTATGAAAAAAGAGGTTGAAATATTGTGATCTTTTTATAGAAGGCATTATTGAATAGGAATCGAATAAATTTTAATAACAAATATTAAAATTCTACACATATATACAATATACAATAATAGGTGCCAATCAAAAATAATTTATTTATCAGAGAATCTGTGAATATCGGTAGTGCCACAATTAAATATGTCGCGTAGTTATACGACGAAGAAAACCAGTTTTTGAATAGAAAATAAGCAAAGTCTTCTATTGAAACAAAATTTTATTGTAGTTATTTAAATTTTCGTGCGTAAAAATTGAAAGAATGCTGTATAATTAACACTGGATTTAATTAATAATCGCGCAATTTCAATGCAAATCTTTCCGAGCGAACACAGAAATTGGGGTGAAATATACCAGTGAAACTATTTTACATGATCTTAAATATTGTTGCATTTTGTCTGTTTTGAAATTAATAGTTATGGCAGTTCGCTATGCCAGCGAAATGATAATTTCGATTTATCGATTTCTGTTCGAGGGCAGGGGCGTTAGTGATGTCTAAAAATCTCCTCCCACTCTTTCAATCCTAAAATAATAGGGCGTCGCGAGAGAGCGATTTGTTAACCACTAGTCCTGTCCTAACCCAATCATTTTGAGCAACTGAGTAACAAACATTTGTCGTAGAAAAACTTCGGTCGAGATAACTCCATTAGAAAGCCATTTGCTCAACATTGGAAGCGGCTATGGATTAAAAAATATACACGCTATGCAATGCATGCAATTAATACTGACTTGTGTCCAAGCTCATGCGTTATCGTGTGAGCAAGGGTGATTCCATTATCTTCGTTGACGGAGCAGCTTCTGTCTGGTAAGCACATACCGGCAACGTGCGCCACTCCCAGGGTGCTGAAAGAAAATAAAGCATTGTTGAGTTATTCTACTTAGTATGCATGCACTTAACTTCATAAACCACAGTTGTCTTTCACCAGTCGGAGATCATACGTTTAAGGTTCAATTTATATCAGTATCAAACGTAATACTTTCAATAGTTAACACTTTATTTGCGACACTTGCGACATTCGCATGTGACATCTAAAATAATATAATAAAATATAAAACTAGCATTAATTAAACAAATATTGAACATTGATGAATTTTGTTCAGCATATTTTCTGTTTCATATGCACGTAAATACATATGCCTATATATATGTGTACAACAATTGCATCGAACGCATCGCATACAGATTAATTCGATAAACCAAATGAGTAATGAGAAATTTGAGCTTGAAATTTCAAAAATTGTATCTGCCGAGTCGAAAATTTTCAAACTAATGTTTTATATATTAAAAGTTTTGAAAATATTTACTTCAGTTTTATTCACGAAATCTTATTCCTGTATAAAGCATAATTTAAGGTTGTTTTAAATTTATTTAAATTGTGTTCAATATATAAATAAAAATAAATATGAATTCAGTGCACGACAGACAAAATTATTTAGCTTACAATTTTATCAAAGCTAAAAAATGACTACATATGTTGTCATTACGGATGGATGGTGAAGCACGTGTAAATAATCTAGATTATAGACTGATCACAAACTGTTTTTAATGATTATAATGTTCTACAACAGCCATATAATATATTTGATTGGCATTTCGAAATCACGACATCGTTAAAACTATCTTTCAATGTATTTTTTTCTTAATATATGTATACTAACTATAATGAAACTAACCGAGGGCGTATGCAATCGATATCATTTTTCTCTCGTTTCGTTCCTGATATATTATCGTGGTAAACTGCGTCCGCATCTAAGTCGATTAAATCAAACATTTCTTTTTAATTGAGAAATTAAAGGGCAATGTGTGAAGACAGCCGAAGACGAGACAATATGCAAAAACTTCTTTGAGCGTGCCACAAGTCAGCAGACACTCCTATTCAACTTAAATATGCGTTTGCAATACTCTAAGCTAAAACTGCACGTGCAATTAATGGCAACTCTTGGCAGACTTGGCGCATTACTGCAAGCCTTTCAGCCAGGTGGCGATACTAGCAGCCTAAAGCCATTAAATATGTTGAATACCTATGTTGGTCACTCTGATACTTAGAATAGATACGGGTGCTAAAAGCACGGCAATCTTACGTCGTGAGCAAACGTCAGTCGAGTCACTCTTACGACAGAGAACACGGATAGATCCCAATAAAATATAGATAGGTCATATATTTTTTTCATATTTGAGTATTATTATTTATAAATACAATATTGCTGGTCCCTCGGCGAAGGGGTGACCCATGGTTTCTTTCAGCCTATTCAGTGCTTCGGTCAGAATTTGTATCTCTGAATGGAGACTTTCATTCATGAATTTTTCCATCGATGTGCACTTGTTTCGAAAGACATGATCCAACCAATTCGATCCCACGGGATGTAGGATCGTAAGTCATTTCCGAACACCATTATTGTTTTTTTACCATGTTAGAAAAGAGAGGTTGACCGACTAAATAACCAGCGGTTCTCGTTATAAAAATTCTGTTATAATGTTCTACTAGAAATTCATATGCTGACAGCGGAAATGGTTAAACTAACAGCGTTTGAACAGTGTAGTCAGTATCCACGTTGTCTTTCTCAAAAAAGATATTTCAATGAAAGCTTTCGATTATATTATGTAAAAAGAATGTGGATTCTTCACTCACCTTCTAACAATAATGAATTTAAAATGAGTGAATGGTATTATTTTTGTTATGTTTTTTTTATTCGATAAACTCGTTTTTTTCCTTTCTGCATCACACCAAAGATGATATTTCCTCAATGATACAGTTAAGATACATTTTATTTAGATACAATTTGATAGGCAACAATAAATAATAATTACAAATATATAGATATTAATAAAGGTTATTGAGTGAATGGTATAAATGTTATGTTTGAATATTATTTGATGAAATATAACCGCCCTTGCATATACAAGGGGTGCATTGATCTAATGCCACATTGACCGGCCGCCATTGCTTGAGGGAGTTTTTTTTAAAGCGTTTCACCTACAAAGTCACAAATTATTTTTGAATGACAGTATTAATTTTGACTTTATGCTAGTAGTAAGTGGAAGCCCTCTTTATGGCCATTGTTCTGATTTCAGCGCGATGCAAAAAGTGTTGGGAGTGGTCGGATGGATTCGGGTTTTCTTTGAAAGCAACTAATACAATTTTGTATTATGTTTTCCGGACTAATATAATTTTATAAATTTATAGAAAAAGCATTAATATAATTTGATGACCTTAATAATGATATTGATTTTTTTAATATATGTTTTTTAAATTTAAAAAAATATTTGACATTACAGCTTACGCCAATGCGTCAAATATTTTGAAGTTGAAAGATCATACGAGATATACTCGATGAGAATTTTTGAAAGTCACATGAGATTAACTCAAGGAGAATTAACTTCACATTAACTTGTAGCATCATCAGACTCTCTGATGGTGCTTCTCGAAGAGACGAAACACGTGTCACGAGCTGTAGCACAAAGAGTGGAAGAACAAAGTTATCAAATTTAATTTTTTATTAAAAATGAACATCCATAAAAATAGCCGCCGAATTTATCAATGATAAAAAAAGCATTCATTAATAACAGTTATTATGTATAATATAAAATGTGTAATAACGGAGTGTCGAATTTATTTATTTTTATCTTATCTATATATATATATATATAAATGAATGTTTGTTTGTTTGTTACCTATGCGCTCCTATACCGCTCATCCGATTGCGATAATTTTTTGAGAAGTTGTTATGCAGACGCCAGAATAGATTTATGAATCAGCGATGGGCTCCCAATGCGTTAATTTGTTTGTAAGTCTGGTATGCGTTCCTATACCGTTCATCCAACTAAGATAAAACTTTGGTGAGTTGTTGTGCGGACGCCTGAAAATGTATATAAATCAACGGTGGGCTGCCAATACGTTAATTTGTTTGTTTTTTCCGTATGCAATCCTATACCATTCATCGGACTGCGATAAAACTTTGACGAGCCGTTGTGCGGACGCTCGCGAATGTATATGAATCAGCGGTGGGCTGACAATACGTTAATTTGTTAGTTTGTCCCTTATGCGTTCCTGTTCCTATACCGTTCATCCGATTTCGATAAAACTTTGGTGAGTTGTTGTGAAAACACCCGAAACGGTATCTGAATAAGTACAGCCAGCGGTGGGCTTCCAATACGTTAATTTGTTTGTTTGTTCCGTATTTGTTCCTATACCGTTCATATGATTGCGATAAAGCTTTGGTGAGTTGTTTTGCGGACACCAGCAAAGGTTTTTGAATTAAAGCATACAACGATGGGCTGCCAATACGGTAATTTGGTAGTTTTTCCTTTATGTGTTCCTGTTTCTATACCGTTCATCCGATTGCAATAAAACTTTCATGATTTGTTGTGCGGACGCCCTCAAAGATTTCTGCCAAAGCCTCAAAGGCTGCCAATGCGTTTACAAAGGGCTCGCTTTATATCAAAGCAATTCTCGGTATTTTAGGAACAAGTGAGTTTTTTATCACTCTGATGGACTACTTAAATAAGCAATCGATTTTTACTTAATACATTTACAATATGTACCAATATGCAATTTACTGTAAACTCATTAATGTGAATGGTCGAAAATGTAATACTGTGTATACCAGTGGTTCCCAAACTTATTATGCTCATAGACCCCTTTTAATGCAAAAACCGGACCATAGACCCCCAAGTGAAATAATAAATTTAGTTTTAATGCCTTGAAGGGTGATTTTTTTATTCATGTCCGTTTCCAATGTGGAACATATGGTCCGTAATTGGGGTATGTCAACAGAAGTTTTTCCTCGAGAACTGTTTCTCACTCAGTTGCTCAACCCCTTTTTGTCAAAAAGAGTTAGGATAGAAGAATAATGCTAGGACATAACTGGTGGTTAACAAATATTAACTCTTATGGCGACACATTGACCTCACGCTTATTTGATCATTTTTTTGCAAATATATATTTTTTTATTTTTGCCGTGGTTTGATATTACCTAAAACGGATTTATTCACTGTATATCGAATATCTGGTGAAGAGAATAAGTGGCTTAATACATGGCTTCCCAAGCTATGTTATGCGGAATATCGGTACTATCAGGCAAGACGGAAAAAGACTTGTGTGAAAGGCCGGCTAGTATCATGTGCGAAGTGTGCGGCGCACACGGGCGACTCACTTAGATTTTAGCACTATCAACTTATTTAGTTCTAGTCTTAAGAGGCGCCTAATGCATTTATGAAAAATTAGACGGCTATATTCTCCATATTGTGAGCATTCAACATTCAAAAAAGTTTATAAAACTTATTTTTAATATTTATCGGAAATAAACAGATTAAATTCAGTAAATCTATGCTGTGTTTAACCACTATTCTTATTCTAGCTCTTTCCTTATACCCATACTCTCTTCGAAAATAAGAGGTGAAGCAACTGGACTTCAAATAGTTCTCGGAGAAAAAATATACGGTAGTACCAGTCCATAGTAATTAATATACACCTTTGGTATAGTAAAAAGACTTTCACAGAGAGAGAGAACAACTTGCGTTCATTATTATAGAGAGAACATAGTATTAATATTATACATGGATATTATTACATAATATTATATAACCCTTAACGTAGAATTTTCTGACGTTTTTATGTTGTCCGAACAACAGGGTCTCTAAATTGTATTGACCTCAGACATTGTATTGACAAACAGCCAATGTTTGGTAAACTTTTGGGTGATGGAATCAGTCTTTAAAAATTATGGCGTGAACGTCACAGTCAATAAAGAGCGCTACAGATAGATGTTTACTAGGCTTTCCAATCTCGGGATCCCATCCAATTTTAGCAATTCCGTAAATTTATAGGATTTTGGATTTGAAAATTGCTGGGTTTTGAGACTTTCAATTCTCGGAAGAGCTAAAAAACGAGTCACGCTCACATTTTGGGCAAATCGTCAAATTCCTGGGTTTTTGAATAGTTTGAAAAATGTTTCATGATTTCATGTTAAGTGCCCAATCGGTCAATATCCCGAAATCCCGAGATCACAAAAAGGCTCCGCAATTGAATTCCCTAATGATATTTATGGACCAGTGACAATTTAGATGAGGTCAATACCTCATCTAAAATGATATATTTTTTACAAGGTACACTCATTGAATGCACTTCACGTGACGTACAGATCAGAACTCAATTGCAATTACGGCCGCTATCAGTTTGATTGCACGGTGGGTGATTGACATTACTTGTTGTACTATAACAGAGGTGGGGAACGTTTTCTTCTCGGAAAGGCCGCATTCATTTTTCTGATTCGACCGCAATAAACATACGACGGGATTGATTAATATTCAATCCCTTACCCTACTTTTCCTCTATACTTTTTCCCCAGATATCTCCAAATCTCGTTTTTTTTAGCTCTAGGAATTTGAAATCCTGAATTTGCTATACTTCTTTCCCAAATATCTCCAAACCTCGTTTTTTCCAGAATTGGTCAGAAGGCCGCACCGGAGTGGCCAAAAGGCCACGGGTTCCCCACCTCTGTACTATAATTATATTTTACTCAGGACGTAAAAATTGTTACGGTGTCAGGAATATTTGTATTCTTCCGTGGACCCCCTGACGTTGTCCACGCACCCCCAAATGACTTTTAATTTGTCACGGACCCCTGGGGGTCCGCACGTCAGAAAGTATAAGTCAGAAATTGCAGTTATGTACTCATTTGATTTGAGAATATTTTAAATTAACAAGGGGCTGGCCGACCTTAACAAAATTTCACAACGGGCTTGCGCGAACCCCTCTGAGCTTCCTCCAGCCCACCCCAGAGTGCAGCCATTTTACAATGAAATTTACAATTTCGCCGAATAAAGCGATCTGTATGCCACGGCTGTCAGTTTCATGGCAAATCATCGGTCGCGAAAATTTAAATTTGGACCCGTTGATTGGCTATTTTTAGGATTCTCTGTGGCGCATTTTCTAAGAATTATCGCCTTTTCTGGTGACTTTTCTCAATTTAGCAAATGTGTGTATTTGATATAGTTTAGCGTCAGTTCGCGTGTCTTTGGTGTGAACATTTTTGGATGGTTGTCGAACAGCGCATTTACCACTGAAATTACATTTTAATGCAAATCACTGAGACACTAACATGCAATATCAAAAAAAATCGGAATGGGTGAAGTACTTCAATCATGCCAACTCATAATATGAGACGAATGTACTATGGCATTGTAAGCACTACACTATGCACTAAAAGATTTGAGAGGAAATGAATAGTGGTCTTTGGTAGCGCACTTATTTTATTGTCTGGTGATTTTTGACAAACCCTATCAGTTATACCACGTTCAACAGCTGTTGATTAATTAAATTCATGTCTCAAATCATCAGTTTTATGGCGACACGTGCAGAAATTGGCTTTCAAGGCCAGCATGCGTGTAGAACTACAATATGACACATCCGCTGAACGTTTCGCAAAATAATTGTTGTATATTGGGAATAGAAAATTGGAAATAGATTAATCCACAAAATGTATTACATTGCCAACAAATTTCTGTAAAATTACAAAAACAATAAGAGAATTTATTCATAAAGTTTTCCCAAAAATATCACAATAAATTCTTCTGAATTCTTAAATTCACTTGATTTGCCAGCCATGCCGTCACACGTTTTAACATTGAAAATTGGCGTACCTATCATTCTTCTCCGAAATATAAATCTACCACTTTGCAACGGTACCAGACATTCAGTGAAAAAGATAATGCACAATATCATTGAAGCTAAACAAATTAACAGGAAAATTTAAAGGGGGCAATGTACTGTTGCCAAGGATCTCAATGATTCCAACAGATATGCCATTCGAATTTAAATGTTTGCAGTTTCCGGTGCGACTCGCACTTGCAATGACCATCAACAGAGCACAGGGACAATCGCTACAAGAGTGTGGACTAAATTTAGAAAATCTATTCTTCTCACATGGACAGCTGTATGTGGCCTGCTCAACCGTTGGAAAACCTTCAGACCTATTCGTATACGCACCAGACGGAAAAACAAAAGATATCCAAAACCACTTCAATAAGCAGAATTAAAACACAAACACGTTCTTTCTTTGAGTGGCATTGCAACGCATGCCGGGTACTCGCTAGTTGTGCTATAAAAATAAATAAGTATACACCATAAATATGTACTAAAATCAAAGAATATCAAGCATAAAAATTGTTTTCATTATAATAAAATAGAAGCGTCTTTACAATTGTCTCTCTGTATGTACTAATATTGATCGCGGAATGTTTTGGCATATGCTAAAAGAGCGACGGTGAACTCATGACCCGCGTGAAGATGTCAAGGTCACCATGTTATTTATTTTTAGCATTCAAGTTTTATAAATTTAAATTTAATGTTGAATATACTTAAACATACAATTAAAACGTAAGTGTAGTTTTATTAGGTTACTCTACTCGTCCTATCAAAAAGGCTGAATGACTTGTTTTCAGATAATCGATATTAAATTTTCGTGTCGATCAAGTGAATAATTTTGAAGTGATGTTATAGCGAATATTAAAGCTCTGGCAATGAATGATTTTCAATAAACATAATAATATAATATTAAATCCAAATATAAGACCTTTTCTGATTTCATGTTTCATGTAAGTATTAAGAACATACTATCTATATATTAATAGTCGTTTTGCAAGATTGCATGGCTTAAGTGACGATTATTTTTTTGGAAGAAGTAGCCGATTTATTTTAGAACTTCTGTTATGCGGAAAAAATAAAGGAAAACACATATATCAATAAAAGATATATTCAGAAAAATTGAACGTAAATGTGTCAAACAAAAGTGATTAATTTGATTGAAACAAGTTGGTTCCTTCGATTCATTTAAAACTCACACTGGGAAACGTTTGCGATATATGTTTCGCTATGTAATAGCACCAGATATAAGAACTGTTGACACACGGAAAACATAAGTAACAATGCAGTTATAAACTAAAAGCATATTCTGACGATTAACATAAATGATTATTTTTATCCAATAGATTTGGTTGCTTCTATTTATAACTAGCTGACCCGACGAACTTCGTACCGCCTCAGAATCAATAAATGTTGTAATAAAAATAATAAAACATTTTTAGTACTTTTCCCACTAAATAAAATTTATTTGATCAGGACCGGTTTCGCTCATCGCGAGCATTATCAACTGAGTTATTATCATCTGAGCATTATCATCAGTTAATAATGCTCGCGATGAGCGAAACCGGTCCTGATCAAATAAATTTTATGTGGAAAAAGTACTAAAAATGTTTTATTATTTTTATTATATTGCCATTCCACCAAGTATTGACAGTGAACACCTTAAAAGTGAATAAATGTTCTGTTAACTTGATAACTTGAAGCATGATGACTACCGAGTCAACCTTCAGTTGTAAATTGCGCGGTGGCAAGCCAGGCAGATCCAATAAGTTTAAAAATTAAGTTGGATAGTTGGTTGCTTCGTCTTCGTTTGTTACACGGTCGATAGATTTAAAGGAATGCAGTGGACCAACGATTTGATTTTGAATTGTGAAGTTTAAATGATCCACATTTTTGTTCTTTGCCGCAAGAATTGCTCGTTCATTCAACCAATTGTGATTTTTGTGATTAGATGTTCGGGAAAATTTTGTTGAATGAAGTGAAATTGCAAAAATTCGGCGGAAACAAAATCTATCCGTTCGATTCGTCGACAGGAACACCCCCGTTACCGATAGTCAGCAATTGCTTCGGCAGATAGATCGTTTAGCAATGCAACTCGCATGTTTGTCGTCAGCTGAAGATTCTTTACATAGCGCCAGAGTCGTGATTTGAGGTAAGCGTTTATTTTATCGGAAGCGGTAAATCTTGTAATGACTGGTAGTGTTTGGTGGAAATCGCCAGATAGTAGAATCATTGCGCCTATAAAACATCTTGAGTCATTGCACAGATATTTCATACTTTGATTGAGTGCTTCCAATGCGCATTTGTGCGCCATTGTCCATTCATCCCAGGTGATGATTTTACTTGCTACCAAAACTTTGGTCATTGGTGAGTGTTTCGCAATATTGCATGTTAGTTTTTCAGTCGTTTAAAGCAGTGCTCCGCAAGCGGTGTGCCGCGAGGCGATGCTGGGTGTGCTGCGGCGCGAATCTCTAATAAACGAAAAAAAAATAGTTTGGTCGATACTACAAACTATTTCTGATGACACTATCATAGAGAAGCAGAAATAATTATTTTTTGGTTGAAAGAATATGTTATATGTACAGTCTGCGCAAGAATGTTTCGCGCACCTTGCGAAAGTTCGCTAGATTTGAAGGAATGTAGTGGACCAACGATTTGATTTTGAATTGTGAAGTTTAAATGATCCACATCTTTGTTCTTCGCCGCAAGAATTACTCATTCAATCAACCAATTGTGATTTTTGTGATTAGACGTTTGGGAACATTTTTTTGATGAAGCCGTCCTTCGTTGAGACGAAATTGTTAAAATTCGGCGGAAACGAAATCAATCTGTTCGATTTGTCAACAGGAACACGGTCGTTACCGACGATAGTCGAAGATCGTTTTCAAGCTTAAATCATTTTTCTCTTCTCCTTCGGGGCCGAGTTAATAATCCTCAAATTCTCATGACTATTAATTTACATGCTCCCAATTTATTCTTACGTGGGCGTAACTATGAGCAAAAACTTTTATTTCTAAAAACTTATACCTCGCTTAAGAGGTTTAAATCACCAGTTCCAAGGGCCGTTAGATTGATCAACGCATTGCCTAGAGAAGTGGACATTTTTAGTGATAGTATTTGTGAACTGTTTGTAAAATTTCACTATTTTATTTCTTGATTTTTTATGTTGATTTTGATTCTGATATATTATGTAGTTTTATTTTATATTTTGTCTTATTATATTTTTCAAGTACATGGCGAATTGGCGTCAGCTGTTATGTCATGTACTGTAATTTTAATTTTGAACAATGAATAAATAGATAGTCAGCAATTGCTTGGAGAAATCTTCGGCAGATGGATCGTTTAGCAATGCAACTCGCATGTTTGTCAATTATTTGAGGCAAGCGTTTATTTCATCGGCAGCGGTTGATCTATCTACGTGGCTGCTATTCCAGAAGAAGAAACTGCTACAGCATTTTTTTTATCTCGCATGAACAGTGGCCATAATCAATGACATGAAGAATGTCTTCCCAGCTCCACTGGGCGCATCGAGGAAAAATAAGCCACCATTTCCATCATCAATTACCTTCATTAACGTATCGCTAATTTCCTTCTGTTGAGGGTTCAACAGTGGTACATTCGTTCAAACTGATTGGTTCAATGCATCTCGATCATATTCACGTTCACGTTCCAATTCTCGATTGAAAGCGTCGTTCATTCCACGATCTGGCGTTGGCATTCCTAACTTGACTACCAAACTGCCGCACATGAGGTAACACATGTCTTCGATCTAAAGCAAAGCCTGGTTATGTATCTCTTCATTCACCTCGAGATCGGGATTCCCCAAACTGACACGAATTCGATGCAAAATGTATTCGGACATGTCATCCTTGTACTTGTTCCACAGTTCACGGGGATTCGATGGGAAGCATGTCAAAATAATGATAGAAAATAATGTGCGTATCTGACTTGGAGATTCAGAAACAATTTCTTCAGCGATTGTAATGAGTATCATTTTCAAGCAAATTGAGCTGTTGACATGCAAGTAGAAGCATTCGTCATTTTTCGGATGAACTGTGTACATGCGACCAAGAGCATCAGTAGTCATTCGGATGAGCAGGAACCGCATCGCCTTGCTTTCGACGTTAAAATTTCTTCGATGTAGCTTTCCAAGTGTAATAACGTGGCATCTCAAAGTAGAGCAACGTTCGTGCAAACAGCGTAATATTTTTGTCAAAAAAAATTATCATACCTAATTAAAAACATAACCTTATTTCAACATTATCCGATTTTATTTCGTTTTCATTTTATATCATCGATTTGTTTTATTCTAATCCATACTCTAAATTTAAAATTATTTAGAAGTCAATCGTATGCAAAAGAAGCAGAAACAAATGAATTTTGGAAAAATTGCCACCTAGCGGATGAAATCTGCATACAAACGACATTTTCATTATTTCAAGGTGTTCGCCATTTGAAAACTGTATGAGAATATTAATTTTCTTCATAATTTCTTTGCCGTGATATTTTTCCGATGTTTTAATGCTTATTCTGCTATTCTAGGCGGTTACGAATTTAATAAATCAAAGATCATTAAAATCCGAGCTGCTATTCTCGAGATATACGTGGTGTAACAAACCCCACTTTGTTTTATATATATAGATTTGAACGAATTTAAAATAACAACTCTATCTATAGAATAAATGGTTTATTTATTTAAACAATCTTAATTTTATCAACACTTCCCTTTACTATTCAAGAAAGTATTTATATTAATAAAGATCGATTATCTACAGCTTGTATATATAAAAAAAATACACTGCAGCATCTGAAGCGAGCATGGTTAAAAAAAATCGATATGTTCTCCCTTTTCAGTAGAACACCTTTACACTGAACTCCCCATTTACACGGTACATACGCTCAACGCGATACCGAGTAAAGAAAAAGTGTAAACAATTATATTAAAATTTAAAATTTGTGGTAGTTAGGTTTCCTTGCATAAAAATAAATTAAGGATATCAAAAAATTAAATTCATTATCGCTTATTGTATCTTAATGTTATATAAAAAATACTTTAAAAAAATCAAACGTAACAAAAATTATTTACTATCACTATGAGACAATAGACGAAGCCTTTTACGAAAATTTTGAATGACATATCTCTCATCTCTTGAGATATCCAGAAACTGTGTAATATTTCTGTCCAAATTTTTAAATGAATAGTCGATTTATTTCTCTTTTTTTGCACCGTGTTATTTATAAATCGTCTTAAAACAGAGTTCAGTGTATTTTAATCGTTAAATTGGTGTATTATATTCAAATCAATGTTATGCGTTATGCGTAATAATTCATTAAAAACGTTATGCGTAATAATTCATCGAGCTAACCTTCTTGCTGAGTAAAACTATTATCATGTTGAAATGAAAATAATGATTTCGATACCCACCGCTCAATAGGTTTATCATCTTGATATTGAATTGATATTCATCGTCTCTTTGCCAAAACATTAGCGAGTATTGCAATGCATTGTATGAACGGTGTGCTTCGTATCCAATATCGTTTAAATACTATTTCACAGAAGTTGCGCCACATTATAAACTAATTAAAATACACTGTTCCCGCTACGAGCCATGAATCCCGTGTTTGACCATAATTGGATAAATAGATTTTTTCATCAGAATGATTTATCGGAATTAAAACCTCATAAAAATCGATGAAAACTCAAAATAACGGCGCATGTATACCAGAGATAGTAATGCATACCTACATAGCGAGCAGTCAACTGTCAAAGTATAATGTAATCAATGCCATCTGGTGGATTTACTGGAAAACAGCATACAACGTGTCATACAATGTCCACGTTCCATTTGTATTTTTCAAAAAAACAAACTGTATGAGGACATTTATTTTCTTAATAATTTCTTTCCCGTGATATTTTTCCGATGTTTTAATGCTTATTCTGCTATTCTAGGCGGATAAGAATTTAATAAAACAAAGATCATTAAAATCCGAGCTGTAATTCTCGAGATATACGTGGTGTAACAAACCCCACTTTCTTTTATATATATATAGATATAGATATATAATCACACTAAGGGAATATGAAGAAATATTCCTCGCCATGCGATGATTCTAAATAATAGAACTGCATACGTGCGGAAAATAGTGAAGAATAATATATAACTCACGATAAATGGCGTATTTTGATAAATGAAAGATACAATGTAACTTTGAAATCTTTAAAATAACCAACTACTCCGACTTTAAATTAAAACTCCACTCTGAATTCGGCTGAAAAATAGTGAATTTTTCTCCATTGAAATAGTTTACATTTTTTTTAAAATCATTTCTCTTTCTTCAAGTACATACAGTCATTATTGTGCCTATAAATACGATGAATAAACTAATTCTTGAATATATTTGGCTTGGTAACACTGTATGTACCTACGAATGACAGCTTCCATGTGAACGGGGGGTGTGGATTCCTCATATCAGTATTTTATCTCACTGTCTCGAAAAAAAAATGTTTTTTTTTGCAATGTTAAAAAATAGTATCTTTTTACTAACGAGTTTGATTATTTTGAAAGTGTTCTGACCTCCAATATTTTTTAAGGTTAGTGGCATGCGGTGTCACTCTTTTTGAGAGAAAATCAAAAAGGAGCCCGAGTAGTTTCGGCTCGGGTAAAAAAGAGTCCGACTCTTACTTCAACTCCCTGGATAAAAGTGATTATTTTTGTCAGATTGACTTTGTTGCTTCGATTTACAATAAAATTTAATTATCTACACAACTTTACTGAAAGTTAAAATCTATTTGCTATGCACTGATCAAACTGTTGATTTTTTTGATAGTTAGATCAACAATCGCTTATTTTCAGCTCAATACTATTAATACGGTATTGAAACACTTATGAAAATCTTAAGAACAATTTAATATTTGATCAACAATTTAGAAATGCAAATCTTCGAAAACAATAAAATCATAACGAATCACCAATGTAAAAATGTTCAATATCACTTGACTAGACTCTAGACGTCACGTCAGTCAAGAATATCTTAAATAGTCTTAAATGTGTCATTTTTATGATTTCTTTGGTAGTTGTGGGACTGCAAAATTATAAATGTGACATGTTTATAGCGATTCGAATATTCAACAGTGTTGGCATTGACCTTACAAATTGATACGACGAGAGAAAAATGTTGTTATTTTTAAATGCTTATATTTAACAATATTTGGAAATCACGGTTGTCAAAAAAAGCTTCTACACAAAGTATAAATGAATGTAAGTGATTCAGATTACTTCCAAAAATCATCCTAACCTAAAGATCTAGTTGCATATTGACTGCTTAACAGTAACAGTCTGTAAAAGAACTATGCCCACTGCCAACGCCACTTGGGAAAAAATCAGGACATAATAATTCAACTTTAAGTGAACCATTTAAAAACTACAATTCATAGCTATCTTCGAAGGATTCAGCGGTAAATTTGTGGACGTTAATTTTGAATGTAAAATGAAAATTAATAACTTTGTTACTCCACTTATATGATACGCCTCTTAAGAAGCATCACCAAACAGAACATCGCAAGTACTTTTATTTGCATGTAATGTATTTTGGGAATAGTTCGATTCATTTCATTCATTTCATCCCAAGCAGAATGACCTGGTTTAAAAATTAGAAATTTGATTAACAGTTCTTTTAAAAATCTTGTGGCAACTAGAGCATCCAATCCCAGGATCCCGTTCAATTTTCTGATCCCGAAATGCCGGGATTGAGATGGCCGCGATCCCGGGATTTAGGGATTGAAAAATTTTGAGGAAATTCTCGATATTTACACGAAATTGGCAAATCGGAGATTTCAAATTCCTCGGTGAGCTAAAAGCAAAAAAAAACGAGTTTCCGTGAGATTCCGGGAAAAAGTATAGCAAATTGAGGATTTCAAATTCCTCGGTGAGAAAATCTCAATCTCGGGATCCCGGGATTTAAAATAAATTAATCCCGAAATCCCGGGATTGGAAAAAGGCTCCGGGATGGTATACCCTAGTGGCAACTGTCAAGCCGGCTTTGTTGGACCAACTACTGGTAGCTTTTATATAAGAATCAATGAAATAATCAATATTTAAAGAAAGTACCCACAAATTAAATACATATTTTAATATAAAGATACTCCGTCAAGTGAATTAATAAATAGCTAAGAGTTATTACAAAATAAATAAATTAATACGAGAAAAAAAAAGAAGGATAGCTTTCCTTAAAAGTATTACATTTTTTGTAATTGTATTTTATTCCCCACACGATAATAAGTATAATAAAAGAAAAATCCACTCCACAGCTTTCAATTTCTCGTCTATAATATTAATTGAAAATAATGCCGCAGATAAAAGTTTAACGATAATTTTGGTCTGAATACGCTTCTCATAGAGGTGAAACATGTGATTTTGATGTTGATTTCACAATCAGTAAAATAATTATACCAATTTTAATTTGATGCAACGTGTTTTACATATTTTTTATTTCATAAGGCTAGTCAATTGCGGTAAAAATACACTATAAATATCGACCTTTCAGGTCATTAGTCAGATAACTCCGAAAATCGACAGTTATGTGCAAAATGATGCGCTCTATCTGGTTCAGGAATCAGATAATTAAAAAACCCACCAAAAAAATGATTATGCCCGCAGAATTCTATGAAATAAACAAAATATTCGTATTTCCTGGGTTATTAGACGAATATTTCTAAATGTCTTAAGACTGAAGCCGACCAAAATGCCTACGCAATAAACACCTGTTGATAAAATCTATAAATATCGAGCACATGTTAATAATACTTGATTTATGGTGGCCATTTCAATATTGCTTTTGATAATAATTTCTCAAAACAGGTTATTTGGAGCTGTATGACATATGAACTGAACGATTGATGCACGTTTCAAAGAGAATGATTTTTTTTACTAGCAGAGCTGAAGCTAGGAATATGTCCTATACATATTTTAAAGCTTTTTAACCAGCTAAAATTGTGAAAATAAGTACCGCTATGAAAATACGGAACAGGACGGATTGATCGTTAATAGGGCACCTATAAAAAGATGAGTCGGTAAACGATAAACGGGGTCCCACTGTATCGTTAACTTTTGCATGTATTCCTTCCTCCCTGCTAACGATCCGTTCAAGTTCACTAGTGAAAAAATGCTCAGCTATCAATCAGCAAAAGAGCGATGATCGAAGGCGTTTTAAATATTTCAACAAAAGAATATTTTGACAGATACATATATAAATCAAAGAGTTTTATTACTTACAATAGGAATGAATAGTGACGTTCTTATCGTAAAAACGTACACATAAATTTGGCTACTCACGAAATGTGAAGAAATATTTTTACTGGTTTGAAGACAACAAAATATAAATTTACGAAAAGACATTGAACTTCAACCTTCTCTTGCAATGAAAACGTTACAAACCTTTCTCTTAATTCAAAATAGAGGGAAAGGCATAGTAAAAGAACCCCAAAGTTGCAGACAGACGTTACAAACAGGAAAAGTTGGGATTCATTATAGATAGTGTCAGATTGGAGTGAAATTTACCGAATTCGACTATGTAGTTTAAAATAAAGTAACTTATCTGAATAGAAGTTCTTTCAACGAGAGCTTGGTGTATTATATAATTCAATCACCACAGACTTTTCGTAGGCATATAGGAGATCAAAAATCCATTTTATCATCGTCTTAACACACACACTTTCAATATACTAATAATCGAGTTCTACCAAAGTAAATGTCGATTACGGTTGTCACCGTCGACGAAGAAAACACCAAAAAAGTATTCGGCTTCTAAAATGTGTCTCAGAAATAAATTTCAAACCCATACGAGAATACCTCATCTTCAATAAAAGCAAAAGCTTTTATTGAGCTTTTAATATTATCTCTGTATCTTTTTTTCAACTATCGGATATAAGCAAGAGAAAGCTTTTGAAATAGATTTGCTTAGTGGTATCGAGACTAGGGATAACAATAACGGACGAATATATTAATACCGGTATTTCAGTATTTCATATTAAATACCGATATTACAAACAAAAATGAACAAAGAAAATAATATTGCGATACCAGCCGAGTTAATCAAAATTGGTATTTCGACATTTCAAAATTTCATATAGATACTGACATTAAAAAATATATCATAACCGTAAGTTAAGTTTCTTAAAATAACAATACATCATTGAAAGGCTCATCAATACGTGTCAATAACTCTTGGCAGATTTACATTATTTCAATTCATGTCTATTTAATTAAAATATGTGATGATTTCTTCTGTACATTCAGAATTCGTTCATTTTCAACTAGGAAAACCCGTTATTTTTTATTTTAGAAATCCTACGAATTCCGGGATAACGGTTTCGGTAATACCGGTATTGAAATCCCTAGTCGAGTCTGAAAGCGAATATAGGTCTCATATCTACCATTTCGGTTTTGACCCTGACCTGAACGCAATATAAACATGGGAAATCCGATATTTTTTTTTGCAAGACTGTTAAATGCAACTGTCAGTTTCCCGACCGATTGATATTGCGATGAAATCGTTTTAGTCGGCGTATACAAACAATGTGAAGTGGGGTTATTACGGTGTACAATTACTCGTATGGCATTCAACCTTGATTTTATATACTTGATTCGAGTGGATGTAATAGATTTAATGGGAAACAAAAAGAATAATAGTGAAATACGACATAACGAAGGGAAAATGTGTTTTTTTATTCTACAGAAAGTACATTGGAACATTTTCGACGGATTCGGCCGCAACTTTGTGGAAGTTTATTTTCAATATAAAATTGAATTTATAAATGTCCTATGACTCGTGCACTTCGATATAGATAGGACAGACAGATATAAGTATATCGACTCAAACTAAAGTAAATATAAGATTATTTAATAATAAAAATACATACTCTCAATTTGCAAACCTTCTTACAAAATAATCTCATAGGATAAATTTTGATCCAGCACCCATCAGTTTTCATCTCTGTAGTAAATAAAGGCCCTAAGCTAAATGCACAAGAACTACTAGAAATCAATAGACATTATCAAGCCGACGACATTGCTAATGACCCAACAAATATCAATCAATCACCATTGCCAAAATAACTAATAAAAAATAGTCACATAAATGTACACTACTTTTCTTTGAATAATCCCATATTTCTTACCGTTCCAAGAAACATTAAAGTCAATTTATTAAATATAATTGTGAATGAGAAGAGATATTGTGTATCTCTTCTAAGCCAGAATGTATAGCTGAAATAGTTATCAACCATATATGTATATAATAACATTTGTACAACTTAAATACAGTGGAACTACGATCTACCGTTCTCGAATTGTTCGTTTTCCCGCATGGATCGTTTATTTTTCATAATCCCGGCCAAAAACCCGTTAGAACAATTAAACACAATCCCGCACTAATCGTTCCCCTCGTTCTCGATTTATCGTCTAAATATTATGGTACCGTCATAAATATTACCCCGATTGAGCGTTTTCGTTGAATATTTTTCATTTCACTCGTAGATAGTTTTGCCTCGCAAAAACTTTTTTATTTTTTACCAAATTTTGTGAGTAAAATGCCCCACCCCCACAATAAAGAAAACTAAAATTTTAGTTGAAAAAATTTAAATAAACAAGACGTTGAAAAAAATCATTTAAAAAACCAGTTCAATTCATGAAAACGCGTGTTTGAGGGGTCTTTGTTAAGATTGGAATGTCACACTGCAAATAGGCTACTAAGTTGTATTAAGCAATTTAAACATATATTTATTTATTCTTTGATAAAAAAAAAAGTTTTTTGAAAATTAAACAGTTTTTTGGTATTATTTGAAGATTTCTCGCATTATTCGTTCATATATTACGGTCCCTTCAAAAACGTAGAATCGAGGTTCCACTGCAGTTTGATATTTTTTCACTTTGTTACAATGGAGCACTACCAAATAAATGCCCATTCAATCAACAGAAAATTATTTTTTTACTCCACTTGTGTCACAAACTGTGACACGCGTTCAGAAGCACCAACACTCCTTCACCCCTCCTTCAACACTCCTTCAGAAGCACCAACAGACATTTAGAATATCGCTATAAGGTTTACGAATAAACCAAAAATCTATTTTAATTTTTGAGTTATAATTTACATAATGAAGTTCGGGTTCTTTTTTCATTTCCTACTGGACTCGGTGAGGGGATAATATCAAATCATGCAATAGAAATGATCACAATTTTAACAAACATAAAAATGTTGATATACTGTATTTAGTCAATAGTAAAGCTCGTCAGCTGAATATATTCTTCATGAGCGGAACCGGTACTGATTTTATTAAATAAACGTAGAAGTTTTAGCGAACATGGCCAAAGAAATAAGTTTTACAAAAGGGTATTTATTTTTTTCAATAAATAATAAAGGGTATGGATGAAGAGTTTGGAATTTTGTTATATCCCTCTAATAATATTTTTGTTGGTTTCTTCAAAAAACGTGAATCTCAGGCGCGATCTGGGAGCCAGGAGACATGGTTGTAAAAAAACATCCAACAAATCGTCAGTCATCAGTTGCCTTTTCTGTAATTTGTGATCTGTCATGGTTTGAATATAAAAGAACGTGTCGGTCAGAAAAGGAAATTCCACGTGTCTAGATCAGGAATATGTATTGCGAATAGTGACTAATATTGTAATAGATACTATTCGTAACATTGAACGATGGATCATTAATTATGTTTGCACGTGTATTTCATTCGTGCTTTACATGTCATTACACATATAATATATATATATATATATAAGCAACTTATTATTCATTCGGTGTAGACATTGGAAATGAGTGAGTTAGGAACGAATCAGACATTCAGAATCGATTGCCCTCTCCTGTTTGTATACCTAAACTTATTTAGTTCATTCTTGACGGTTCAATTCTATTTTTAAGTTGTTTACTGCCAATTATTGTTGGAAAGGCAATGTTATTTCAGTGTCAAAAATTGACATGTCGTAAACGTTAAACAGGTAATAATGTGAAAAAAAGTATATTTTAGTTCTACAATTACTTTTTTATATTATGCAAGCAGAGCGAAATAATACATTCTGATTCGTAATGAATGAATGGGTCAGTACATACAGGGCAAACGGTTCAAAATGTGTCTTTCGAGTCGTGGTCACTTGTTAAAAAATCCCAAAGAAATTCCGAGTTACATTAGAGAGGTTGCCTGATTCCAATGGACTTTCAATCAGTATGGCATTGTTAATGTCTCATACGTTCAAATAATACGGTTTGGTTAAATTAAATGTGTAATATTATGATATTAGCTCTTCCGCTGCAGTAGCCTTACAGTATATAAATGATTATAAACACATAGATAAACATAAACGCGTATCAACATAAATGAGTAATGATGAAAAAAATATTTATTGTGCGAGGCGCTCTGCGGTCAGACAGTTTCAGACACGGTCGACGAGTTCAGCCGAGACGACACGCCAGACCACCATCGTGTCAAAGAAGTGAAAGAATCGCACGGGGCTAAGATTTAGCACACTCCACCAACTGCTAATAGTGCTGCGACCATCTCGATGACATGGATTGGAAAACCGAGTAGATGTGTGTAGAATTATTCTAAAATAGTTTTGTATATTATGAAATAGAATTCTTATATATATATTTTTAAATCGTGCTATATGTTTCAAAATTTCATTTGAGGTTATCTCGAGGAGAAAAGAAAAAAAACCAGTCTCCAAGATCTCAATTATTCGACGGAAAGTATCGAAATCTGATATTGGGTTAGCTAGGGTACACAAAACTTGCCACTAGACTACGGAGTACGGTTGCTGTCTTGATAATATAATTATTTTTAATTTAAATTCAATGCGTATAAGTAAATATACATATATATATATATATATATGTATATTAAACCGTTCCTGGTTTTTATAAAAATAAAGAATACGTACAAAAAAATATGTTTTTTCTAAATCAAGATTTCAGAACAAGGCAAATGATTTTGTCTCCTTGCTTCCTTGTTTTGTATAAACAGCTCTGTATCAATATATTATATTTGTTATGAGCAAAACCGGTACTGATCCTAACAAATATTTTTTTGTATAAATGCAAAATAGCGTTTTATTATTTTACTACAGTAAATATTTGTGTAATAGCAATCAATTATAGTATTTCTTATAAATATTGTGGAACCATTTTTACATTATTAGAATTGAATTCTTATAGATTCGTATTTAAATTAACATTACAAATATTATTTAAAATGTAAACGTGACTTAATCGTAATCATACGTACTTGGATCGTAATATATTGCAATATCATCCATAAATGACGATAACGCATAGTAAAACAAAAAGAGAAAATAGTCTTATTTTCTTTGTAATTAGTGTCGCTTGCCGATCGGGCTCACTCAAGAGGCTACTCACAGTTGTTAGACTATGACATGTCATGTCACATGACACGAGCACGGCAATACGAAGTCTCCTCATGTGGACAAATGCGGTCTTGTCTTACCATTTAAGACCAGTTCACAACCACACGCGCATGCGAGCTTTACGGAAAAAAAAAATCCGGTGCTGTGCTGCTTGCGAATAGAAATTCAAACACAATGAAATCTCGATCTATCGATGTCCCGCATTTTTCAAAAGTCCCGGCCAAGCACTCTTATTATTAAATATTATTGAGTAATACCACATTCATGTTTCCCGTCTAATGTTTTCTTGAATCTATCGTTGGAACATTAAGGCTCCGTTACAAATCTTACCTCGACTGATCGGTTATATCGAACATATATCGAGTCAACCAGCCCACTATAATTGATTATGTATATCTTGTTTGTTACGGTGACTGCTTATTTGTGCTGCCAACTCTTGAATTAGTAGATGAAAATGTAATTGTGTACCCACTACAAACTAAAATCCACTTTCGCTGTAAAATATATATATATATCAATAATACATGGACGGGAAAGTAATTTTGCACTATGCAAGCAAGATAGAATATGTTCTCCTCATTTTTTTAAAGGAAACCTAGTAAGCACTCTCCGGCGCCACCGGAAAATATATTCGGAGAGTAAGTTAATTTCTTACTATGACTGGTGACTGGTGTCTTTCATCTTTTGCAGAGAGAATAGATCTTGCTCTATTAATATTTCTTCTCTTGTATTTTGATGTTGTTGTTTTGATCGTTTTCCTTTTTTCTTTTTCAGTGCCTGTTTGATTCTTATAATAAGTTGTGGTCAGTGTCTATTTCATCCGTGCGGAGTTTGACGTCGTCAACCAGGCAGGTGAGATAGGGAGTGGTGGAAGTAATGAAGGTTTAGGCAGGTTTGAGAAAAAAGACCCTCCGTGGCCTCGCGTTTTACCTATGGCTATAGTCTATGTAATCGTCAAGTAATGCTGTCATCGTTGAGTTAGGATGGTCAACCATATCGCTGTAAAATATCATCGACAACTTTTAGATATATGCATGATCGCCTTGAACAACACAATCGACATAATTAAGGACTCTAACCCTCACATTAAAGGCCCGCGGAGAGCTGCACGGGACAGGTTTTTAACTATGCGTTAGTTTGCTTGAATAAAATTAAAAAAAATGGTGATTAGTACAGCCATCTTAATCAAGACATCCCATGTATGTATGATCCGTACACTGAGAGCCCGACGTTTTAGACGAGTAACTCAAGTGTAGAATCGAAGCTATGGCGATCCTCAAATTAATTAGCTTTGTTGACAATCAAGTCAGCGAGGACTATTGGACCCGGATGAGAACGGATCGCAGCAAACAGTTCCGCTGGGCGGATAAGATAAAAATGGTGCAAAAACGCTGGTCATGAATGACTGTGGAGCATGAACCTGAGACAAAGATGCCTCGGTGAAGAATGTGAAGCCAGCCATGTGAAGAGACAAACGTTTGTAACGAGCAATAAAAAATATATTTGATTATTTTTTCTCCAATACGAATATATATGTTGCGTACTGTAAGATTCATAGAATCAATATTGCTTTCAGTAATTTACTGTATTTAAGGTTATTAAATAAAATAAGAGGCTACTTCAAATAACGGGATGGAAGTAAAGCGCCTCAATCATCATATTTATTTTGAGTCTCAAATTAAATTTAAGCGCCGCGCCGCCTTGCAGATTGAAGCAGTTAATGTTTTGCCACTTGGAAATCATTAGATTCGAGAGGTAAACCACTAAAATAAAAATAACTTATTTCAGGTTATTTGAAAGAAAAGCTTCAATCATTCAAAATACTTTTGCGAACTAAATAAACTTTAATAATGAGAAGAAATAAAAAATCCTGAAAAAATGGTTGCTTGTCAATTAGGCAGTCGCATTTTTGTTACGCGGATCGCCTTAGTACGCATGCGCTGTGCACGTAGCTTTAGCGATTGCTTTAAATTTGACGCACAGCTTTCGCACTATGTTTCTGGATTTTTAATTTTTGACACCAGAATTAAAAACACTTTTTCGTCACGTCTATAACGAGTGCACGACTTCGTCAAGCGGCTAAAACTAGTAAATTATAATGAAGTAAAAACTATGTATGTAGCACGTGCTTTTACTCAGTTGCTTCGCCATTCTTTTTTAGAATAAAATTAATGATATAAAGATATGTCTAGGACAGGACTAGTGATTGACTATTATTCAGGTGTTATTTGTTTTTATATATTTAAATAACAGAGTAACATTGTATTCTCTTATGAGTTTGTAACGCTCGTCATGAGCGAAATCGGTTATGATCATATTAAATTGAAGTGAAATTAGTACAAACTAGCTGTAAGCCCGTTGACCTCAACGGGGGGATTTTCGTTGCATTTTCAAATAGTCAGAAACGTTACTGGCGTGGAAAATAAACTGCAAACCAATTTAATGAATAAGCCAGAAAATCTAAACGTAAATAATTCTCTCAATAGATTTTTTTATGAATACACCAAATTCTCTAAAAGAACTAAAATACACCGGGACTGCAAAACAAAATATGCAAATAACGGATATAATGAAATATATATTCATAAAAATCATAATTGAGCTGCCCTGCTGGGCTGCTATATCCAATATCGACATTTTTCGAAAAATTTGGTCGTTCTGCTTATTGGTTCATTTCACTTCTCAAGGGCTCATATAAACAGTACCGAGCTCCATAGCCCTGGCATTAACAGAATTAGTCATTAAGTGTTTTAATCATATAGCAGTGTAACAGAATCCGTAGACTTTGCATTTTCTATATTTATCATATTGCCACTGTAAACACAATTATACGGCTCGAGTTTATTTCAAAATCACTCTGCGGCTTGCAAAATCTCACGCACGCTGAGAAGTTTATGTCATAAACTCGGCTCTAGACCCAACAAATGTGCGCATTTCTGTCAGCGTTCTATTATTTCAACTGTAGGGTAAAGTTATAAAAAAGTGGAATATAAAGTAACAACTACACTAAGGCATTTAATTAAATTGATAAAGTTGGAATGGCATTGCTTTGGTTGCATTAATTAAAGAGATTGCCATAATTACGTGTTAGGATATCGATGATATTTTACCGTTTCACGTTGCAAAGTTAATGAGGTAATAATTAACAATAAAAAAAAATCGGAGCGTTTTTTTCGTGGGTCAATAAAAACCATCGATTTGAATTTAAATGTATATTTTGCTAAATTTCAAGAAGGAAGAGTTATCTGCAGTAATTATTGTAATATCGGAAAAACATATCATTAATATTGGTATCTTAAAAACAGACAAGAAATGAAAATGTTACCGAAATGTTTGTATTTTGGTATTTAAATAAGCACAAAATACTCACTATCATACATACATTCAACTTATCGTTAAATTGAGTACAATATTTGTTTTATTTGATATCTTTCGGATAATTCATGAATATGCACTATATTATGTTCTTTCTTAGCTAGGGGATAACTGTAATAGACATGTGACTAGGGAATCCAATCCCGGGATCCCGTACAGTTTTCGATACATTTAAATCCCGGGATTAGAAGACATAATCCCGAAACTTCGGGATTGATTTTAAAACAGAAACGTGTTGGTTTTCAAGTCGGCAGTTCAAGCATATGCAATAAACGATGCCCAATTTTATTGCTAAGACTTTATTTTTGCGATAAGAGCGAGTCGCAAAGGTAACTTGATGCCAATTATTTAATTTCTTCAGTGCATTATACGCACGTGTACGAATGCATTTGTCGACAATATTTATTGTTTGTTATTATAAAGCTTCATATTTCGATAATTTTTAAATTTATTTTTCGCTTTGTTCTCTACATCAATGAATGTTACCAGATATCAATAGTAGGGAATCCAATCCCGAGCCAAAATGTTGATCCCGGGATTAGAATTTTTCAATCCCGGGATTAGTACATTTTTTTTAAGAAATAAAAATTGATAATATCGGTGACAAATAAATTAAACAATTTATCCTACATGATATAACCAGCTGTGGGCTGCCGATACCTTACCAAAAAGCTCTCTTAATCTCAATTATTCGCGATGTACAGGTGAATGAATGGATTTTTTAATAACTCGTAAAAATATATGCGCCATAGTTATTGAACGAACTTAATATGCATATATTATGTAAAAATACGCAATATAACGTAAAATGATTAATGTCGATAGCTGAAAAAAGTATCTACCTACTTCAGACTTGAAGTAGGTAGATACTTCAAGATTGAAGAGTTAAAAAATAAAAAAATAAAAATGAAATACTAAGTAATTTAAATATTATTTTTAACTTAAACTATGCCCAAAGTTAATACAATATCATGAATAGTTTCACCATTTAGTATACGGTTTTATTGTGCAAAGAACCAATAAAAAATATTTTTAAATTACCATACCGGCGACAAGTGCTTTTGTAGAAAGATCATTTTTTACAATAAGGCCTCCAATATCAGTGATATTTAATAGGTCGATTGACAAGTTTAATTTGGTTGTTTGGGTACATTTTCACAAATAAATCTTTTGTTGCGATTGATGAGACGAGAAAAAAATGTTGCGATAGTCTTTAAATATCCCACTACGACCGGTACCGTAGTGCAAAATTACGCGATCACCTTTTGACTACATGCATTTCATATTAATTGAGTCATGTTTTCTTAAACAATGATAAACAAGACATTTTCAGAATTTATTCAGTCAAGATTACTGTATTTTTGTAATGTAAGATGACTCGAAACCGTACAGCAGCATTGTCAGTATGCATCCTTTAAGTAAGTGGCACTTATTTCTGACCGAGTAAAACCGTATATAATAAATTATATTCTTGTATCGCCATATATTTTTATATATACCATGTCCGCTCCCAATGTAGAACATGTGGACTCCTAATAAATCTTTTTTTTACGATAACTGTTTATTACTCAGTTGTTCAAAAAAACAATTTATAAAATTGTCCGTTCTGGGATTAGGACCAGTGAGTCCTGAAACCGAAGCCGACGCCGTTGACCACTCGACACGCACCCGACGTCTCTGTATATGATATATTATTTAATTCTTGAGATTTACTCAGCACAGGCCTTAATAGGCAGAAAATCATAACCGACAATCTTTTCCTTATGTGCGGTTAGTAAATAGTAATATATGGTCAATGCCAATCCTTATGTTATAATAAAATTGTCTGACTACTTTCAGTTCTCTAGACCAGGGTTCCTCGACCGGTGTCCACGCGGAACAAAAGATAACAAGTCAAAACGTTAAAATGATCAGGCATTATCTCAACGTCTTAAGTTTTTGTCACTGACGCCTTTTGCAATTATTGATATAAAACGCAATTTACCGAATTGTGTCGCTTAAGTTCTTTTGCCGATTATATTATGGGTCGATATACAGAATTGTTTGATGTATTACGGTTAATTATATATTCTCTATTGTATGAGTGCAGCTAAATTCTCATTGTCAACCAGACAGACTGTTAACAAATAATGCAAGATCTATTCTTTTGTGTTACCTACTAAAAAAAATAATAAGCATATCCGCCCTCAAAGCTTCGCCGCCTGTGTTAAATGACAATGGATACGCGAAAGAGGCGGGGGTGTGCATAATTGAATTACATTTTATAGATAAACCTTTTTTTTTAATGTTGATATTATGTAGAGTTATTAATATTTATTCCTTGAATGAAATATCAATATTTACTTTTAATATTAAGTAGAAAAAGCAAAAATTCGAAATAATTCGCCAGGCTCCAATTATTTCGATTAATTGAAATTCGATGAGAATTGTTTTTTATGTCCGTCGAGATCAGCCCAAGGAGAAGAGAACTAACTAAGAGCTGAGTCCAACCTTAAATCTTAACTTATTATTCTAAATTTGTTGTAAATTTAATCACTCACCAGATTCACCAGATTCACCAGACCTAACGGTGACAAGTTTAATAGCTTGGTGCGTTTTGGTGATTTTCCCGTACACGAATTCTTCACACACCCATTATTCCTGTATTGATTGATCACGATCAATCGATACAATGTCTTTTATTGTTCCTATTTTATCATTTCAGTATTGAATTATGTTTTTGTGGTAAATTCGTCTACGGAGGAATCCGTTCTCCGTATAATCAGTAAGTATAATCCAATCCAAAAGTGCACTCAAAAGTAACGCCGATTATAAACAATGTATGTTTAAATTAAAAAACGTGCGAAAATGTAGATAAGTATAATATTATTTGTGAACTTTACTCAGTTGCTTTGTAAGTCATAGATGTTTGGCATCGAGCAGACCGCATTTATGTCAGCACCAGCGAACATTATTGGGCGGCGATTTTTCTCTTGTGTTTATTTATTCAGCCGATAGTATGGCGCCTCTCTAGATTATCTTCGTCTGCCACTAAGCAAGGAATCCCATTCAAATGTAATGCTACAGTTATGATAGAAAGTAAAATGTAAAACGTAAAAAAAACTTTAATTAATTGAGTGTACGTTGATTTAGAATTATTTTCATTTTGTACACTTCCATACAATTCTTAGTCTAACACGACCCGGGTGTACAAAATGAAAATAATTCTAAATTAACATTGAATTTCCATCAATCACCTTCAGTCGAAATTTTAAATTTTGAGTGTACGTTGCATTACAAGAATACTAAAACAAATAAGCGTACAAAAGCAATCCCAAACAAATATGTACATATGTATTTTAAATAAAATTAAACTTAAACTGGACTGAGACGACAGTTTTTAAGATATTTGATAACAATGCGCGTTTTAATTGCTAAGCTAACGAGTTTTATCAAATATTTTATTTTTAAATAATAAAAACAACAAAAGAAAAATGGCTATGAAAGTAATACATGTTAAACATATAAAGCGAAATTCCATACTAAATACTGTCAAGCGATATGATACCATTAACCAGGATGAACAACAATATTTTTTGAATTAAATCATTGAATTTAACAATTGCGAGAAAGGTTCTTCGTTGATGAAGTAGGATAATTCGGTTCATAGAAATAGGCATACTGATGAAATTTTCGATTCGATTTTCCGACTTAATAATTCAAATAAAAAATCAAAAGTATAAAGAATTAGTATACAATTTACAAAGACTTATAAATAGGTTTACATCTATATATTTCACAAAAAAATCACTCCAATCCTTTTTTTGCACTGTTTAAAAATTACACGATCAACTGTAATAAAACCTATCCATATTTACTTCATCTTTTTAACATAAATTTTTTTTGAACGGCTGTTTTACGTGGAACGCATCCCACGTGGAAAAAAGGATTGATCATTTTTCATTTTGATCAAATTTCATTTTAATTTACGGCCCGAAGCCATCGTAATTTGCTTTTATGCGGCCAGCTAGAAGAAAAAAGTTGTGCATTCCGGCTGTAACTGTAAAGTGTCAGTCAACGCTTTGATTACCGAGTCCTGATTTTTTCATGGTATTTTGTGCAAAATTTGACTTACCTATTTTAAAAATCACACATAAATTTTGTCTATTTTTTCCATAATTTCTATGATTAATTCCGTAGCAGCGTGTTAATTTCTCAATATTATATTATATAAACGCTATACTAAAAATGTTTAAGCAATCATTGTTCGATATTATTGCATTTAGATTTTTATATATTACCCTAAGTAGGTAGGTATAGCGATATGAAACAATCTTCCAGTCGCGCCCGTAGTGTGTATGATTTTTTACTAGACAGACATAGGGGCTATTCCCGGAAATGACTCGACTGGCCAGCCACCTCATGGCAACACCGTTTCCAAGGTCATCATTTTACTACACGTAGCATAAAATTATATTTATTCATTATCGCTTTTCCTCTAAATTCGAAACATATCGACATACATAATTGTTTTTACTAATTTCTTTTCATGTTTTGTTTGATAACAATATCTCAGAGACAGCTGGTTATTTGTAAGAAGTCAGTATGGATTTATGAAGCAGTAGTGACAATTTAAACACTATACATACTAAAAGAATTCATAAGATATTATACAGTATACAAAATCGTGTTGGATGCAATAAAAGAGTACGGCTCTATATTTGAAATTGAGTACATGAATGTTTTTGATGTATTTTCTCCTCGAGTTGATCTCGAGTAAAGTATTTATCATTAAATAAAAAAAAATAGGCGCATTGACTATTATCAGCAGCGTTTTGACAAATACTGTTCTACAATTTAATATGCTTTAAAAATACATTATTTAAAATAGATTTTATGATTTTTTATACAAATAGTAAATGGAGAAATCGTCTAGCAATCGTGCTCGTTTTACCACATCTTCCACAGCTTAATATATAAATGAAAATTTATACTTTATTTAATATAATGAAAAAGGAGACGATAATAAAACTGGCGCCAATGAGCGAATCATTTGAAAACTATAATATTATAAACACAAGATCAATCATAATTGAAGAAAATCGGGAAAAAAAGCCTTTAACAATGAATGTTGAATAATATGTCCACGTCTCTAGGCAATGTGTTGATCACCCGGACAGCTCCTGCAATTGGTGTCTTATAAGACCGATTGGTAGTGTAAGCTTAAAAATATATTGGATATGGTTTATGATGCTTCATGCTATGTCGATAGAAGTAAGAAGCATTTGAGTTTGAAAATGGATAGGGTGAATTATCATTTCTTTCTGTGAAACAAGTGGTTGAACAGTTCACTTACTTTCAGTTACCGCTGAACACATTTTGGTGAATTGCTTCGTTTTATTTCAGCTAGAACTATTTATTGTGACGTTTTCGTTTTCAATTCTTCTCCTGAATATATCATCATTTGATATTATATTTATTATTCTTGTGGAATCAAATACTTACTCTGCTGTTTATTTCTTACTGTGATGAAGTTTTGAAGTAAATTGAATTGATTGAGAAGTTTGTCCGTTCACTTCAATATATACGAAATTTAACAAACGGCAATCAAACAATTATAGATAAACACGAATGAAAATTTAAATAGCCAATGGTTATAAAAAAATGTACCGCCAATATGAAAACAGACAAAAGTGGTGTATCGACAACTTGAGTAGTTCTCATTTTCTCGCGTATTTTTTGCGCTGTCTTGAATTTTATTTTTACAGAGATCTATGTCTGGCACGTGGTCATACTAAATATAGATATAAATAATGAGTGACGCCATTTTAGTTTTTAAAAGTAGTTCGTGACTCCACCGCGCGATTTCAGAGGCGTTTGTTTGGACAGATTAATAATTTATGGAGGAGGGAAGGGTGTCGTAAGCACTATTAACTTTTAACTGAGTGTTCATCATTTCAAATGAGGATTTATGTTCGTGATCAGATCAAGCATATTTATGAAATTAAGAAATAACCGAGAGCGAAAAAAATCAATATAATGTATGCGAAGACGGCATATACTTTATAAGATCATCGGGGATATAATCTGGCACAGAAACGTTGATTAATCAGATGTCTTTTATCATTGGTGTCAGCACATTTTTTTCCATATACACTAGCATATACAAACGATCTTCTTTTTTATTTTTACTACTTACTCAAATTAGTGATAAATATTCCTAAAACTAAGAAAATATATAAAAGTTTGTATACACTACTTTAGGCAGTGTTTTTTAACCGACGATCCGCGGATCTGTTTGCTAAATTTGTCTACTAGTTCGCAAATAGTTGCTGCCCATTTCAAAATGCATAATTATGTCGAAAATTGCAAAAAAGTCATTATTTTTTTAACGTCATTATGCCAATTACCGACGTTTGTCTTGTTAATCGGAAGGTTTTTAAAAACAGCTGACGTTGTGTGAAGAAAATGATGCACGGAAGTATTTCAAATTCGTTTCATACACAAAAAATGGTGATTAGTAAATAAGAGTTTTGAAAAATATAACTGATTTTCAATAAACTTAATATGCAGGTGAACATTTGAAGTGTTTTCGTATTCTGTTTTTAAATGTTTATTGATTCCAAAAATCATTTCAAACAGCTTACAGACGAAGTAAGAAGACTGACACTTACAAATAATGTATGTTTATTTATACGAGAAATATTCTAAAAGCAAAATGCTCATTTGAATGAATCTCAACAGTTGAATAGGCTTGCATTGGGAAATACTTTGTCTCTTCTTTAGGTAGAGTTTCAGAAAATATGAATACAAACATTTATACAAAACTTTAACAACACACTGAACTTGAGTCAAATCTTATTAAATTCCAAGGATAAACTTTTGTAAAATATTTTGAACCAAAGTGGCATCTATTTTCTTAACTGCGATTCCTGTGACGAAAATATTGGTCCAACAGGAAGGTCGTTTAATATTAGAATTAAAGAACATTTAGCTTCTACCAAAACAAGTGACGAATTTTCTTCATCTGGAATCCGCTTATTTCTGAATAACGATACTTTTGATATCAATAAAAAAATCATAATTCTACATTTATGTGCAAAACGTTCAAATTAGATAAACAAGATTTTTTTTAAATATACATGTATTATTGCCTCACTTAAATCTTATAAAACTATTTTTTTCTTTTTTCGCTGTTACTTCGTTGCATTAACCTACGTTAGGTATTATTTTTTTGTCGTCTGCAAAAAATAATACAGTTTGTAAAATTCTTTTACAGAATCCTCATGGCTGTTGGTTTTGAAAAAGTCTACTACTTTCCTGCGTTGACCGGAAGTAATTTAACCGTCGTTTAGATACTAATTTTATAAATGTAACATTATAAATTATTTTGTAAAAAAAATAATATTATAATTACATTCAAATTAATTGTTATTCACCACTTTAACTTAATTGTTTTTTTGTCAATTAATTTTAAGATGTAATATACATTTTAACTGTATTCAATTTAGAATTTCAACTTGTTTATATTTTGTACATTTATTTGTAAATTACTTTTATGACTATTTTTTTGTTACACTTTAATAAATTTTATTTTGTTTTGTATTACTAGCACTGGAAGATTGATTTCTTCAATCAGTTGATAATGATCGTCGTGATCATTTAAAATAAACGTGAAATTAGTACAAATGAGTATTTTATTTTTTGAATATATGTAATGCCTTTCCGCCAAGTATAGATAGTGAACACCCTAAAAGTGAAAAAGCTCATCGTTTAAAATATACCTTTTCGCCCATATAGGATGCTTTTATGACTAATAGTTCTAAATATTTGTTAAAAACAAATATTCGAACATATCTCAATAACACATATAATGTACGTATTGCTTTATTTATACTTCTGTCGAGACGTATCAAATGTTATTCCATTCTGGTTACCAGCATGTCGCCAAATGTATTTTTTTATTAAGCCGGCGTTTCACTATATTATACATTGATTCCATCAATGCATAATTCACGTATTCGAATATCAAAAACGAGTATATTCGAATATTAAATATTCAAACATTCGATTGGAATCCTTAAACATGGCTGCCGCGTCGTAAGACTAAACAGATCACGGTATTGACAATGTAGATTTATGTACATAAAATGATATAATATTGAATTTGTTTTATTTTCTTGGATACTATTTTGAATAATTTTAAGTCATTCACAGGGGCAATAATTATATGTGCCAAAGCATTTTTTATATGCATACATATCATTGTCACTATTGAATTACTGATCAAATAAAGTTAAATATATTTATAATTATAATCTCAATTCAAACTTTAAGTACACGATTCGTTCCAAATGATTTGTCTATTCGGCTGTTGACAAGGCAGTGTGAGTGGGTCGAGTCTAAAGGCGGAAACATACTACCGACACCCGACGACACGTAAGCGTGTTGGATGAGATCATAGCTACATATTTGCCATTGTATTGTATGGGACAAGAACGCACTGCAAACATCCAACGCGAAACGATGCGGTCATAGATGCGGGGTCTACCCCACACGATCCAAGCGATCCAGATATTGTGTTGACGGTGGTGGGGATAAATAGCCCACCTGACGTGTTATGACCAGTGTGTTCCAGTGTGTCCCTGACAACACATGATCACATGCGTCAGTTACTGCCGAACGCTCGAAGAGTGATGTTGAGTTGTTGTTACTTTTTGTTTGCATAATTTATACAAAAATACATTGGACAGATATGGCTTTCGAGGTTGCCATTTTTATATAATTATGTATTTAAGTTTAAGCTAGATTTTTTCGTAACAATAAATAATGTTATTGCGTATTTTACTAAGCTAAGACTTATGGCTGATTTTCTCGTGTATGATTCCCACGAACATTTATACACTTTTTAATGATGTCAACTTTATTATATTCATTCATTTTCTCAAACTGCAATTTATGTTATCGTTATTTTATGGAATTTTATTTATTTATCTGTTACCAAGTCGTCAAAAAGAGTATGAAAATTACCAAACCTATTTCTTTGTTGATTTATTTCGTGAATCCAATATCTTCAGTTCTTTCATTTTGTTATTTACAAGATAAACAGAAGATATTTTTATCACGTCTTCTTCTAAATCGTCATCGAATTCATTGGAAAGTATGTCTATAATTTGTATTACGAGAGAGGTCACGAGACCAGTGGCGCCTCGTCTGCGTCTCGTGTGACAAGTGTGCATGGCCTGCACGGGTTGAGACCGCGTCGTGTGGCGTGGCGTGTTTGCAGTATGTTTCCACCTTAACTTCACAGTCCTTATTGTTAAGCCATTTCGCCGCGGAGGGCAACATAACATAATGCCCAAACGAATCAAGTCAGCTGCGTCGAGCGTCCGTCGATGCCCACCACTTCAACTCTCGTTTTCAACTAAGCAAAAGCGAGTCAATTGTTTATATGTTTTGTTTTAAAAATAGCTTACCCTTACAACTAACGATTCTAAATATACGGTTACAAATATCTGAAGTAAAAGTAAGTAATTAGTTATTTCGCAATATGTATAATATTTTTTCGGGAAAAGGGTTAAGGGTGCGAGAAAAAATATGCTAAAGCTGGCGTTGATGCCAAGCAGCGCAGTGGCCATCTTGCTTGTGTTTTTTGTCTGGCACCACTTTATTATTTGTAGGCTAGATTATCTACTGGCTAACAGGTCAATCGGAAATAAATGAGTTTACACTCTTCGCTAATTTTCCCCAAGGTCGAAATACTATAAAATAAAGTACGCCAGGTTTATCGGCATGCTATGTTTTATATTTCCAAATACTGTTATTTATTTGGTTTCATTCCCGTATACATGTCGTATAAATATAATAAGCTTGATCTACACTCTACAGCAGAGGGGGGCAAACTTTTCGGATAAGGGCCAAATTCAGGAATTCAAAATGAGCGACGGGCCGCAAGTAAAATACCATTTTTATATGTACATTGTTTATTATCGTGAAAAAAATATCTTATAAGAGGAATGGAACTGTTTTACGTCTTATATTTTTTTTTTAAATTAAGGTGTTAAGTTTGTAGTTGGGATTCTTAAAACTGCTTTTAAATATTCATCGGTGATGTTTGATCGTAGTTTTTATTGAGGTTCATGATTAAAAATGTTTGTTCACATATAGTTTAATCCAAAAATAATAATTATTATATTTATTTTTAATCTTTTTTTTAAAAGGCGTTAAAAGATAAAAACGTGAATCTTTTTCAAATTTATAATATTGCTCGCGGGCCGCAGAAAAATACGCGGCGGGCCACAGTTTGTCCGTGCCTGCTCTACAGTAATGATTTTTGTTCTGTTTTAGTAAAGTATAAAATGAGTTTACTATGATCGAATGGCTGGTGATCCCATGTGGGCACATCTATGCTAGTGGATGTCCTCATAGCAAATTATGGGAAATCTCAAACACAGCAAGTCCATCTGCTGGCCTCCCCGCGGCGATCATCGGGCAATGCAGTTTCGACTGTAGCTAACAGCAGGGGGCAAAGGGCGAACCTTCCGGCGCCTTAAAACCGGTCTACTGGCTAAGGGAAGGAAATCCCTGACAGAAAAACCGGGTTGAGCCAACCTGCAGAGCCCTCGTGACTCAGGCCTCGGAAGCGCAGGGTTAATCACCCTGCCTTCTTAAATCAAAATGATTACGATAACACCATCGCAGATGCCTCGGACACCTAGCTCTGCCCAGCGACAACTTGGCAAGAAAACGGACACGATACTCTCCAACAACCACTCTATGCGCATAGGCGCATACAACGTGCGTACTATGTGCACCCCAGGAAAGGACCTACACGCCACTCGCATCATGCAAACCTACAAACTTGACGTTTTAGGGCTGAGCGAGGTGCGTTGGAAAGGCACTGGGAAAAAGTTGTTAGAGGGCGGATACACACTTATATATTCAGGCCAGGAGCGTTATCACCGCCAGGGAGTGGCAGTATTGATGTCGGGGAGGGCAGCCCGATGCCTTGTCAAATGGGAACCCATCTCAGAACGACTGATACGAGCCACCTTTCGGACGACTGACAGCTCGGTAACTGTCCTCCAGTGCTATGCCCCCACCGAGGATGCCGACACACAGGCAAAAGAAAATTTTTATAACTCTCTCCATGCGGCAATCACCACAATCCCTCACAGAGACCGCGTAATCGTAATGGGAGATCTCAATGCGAGAGTGGGAGTTGATCCATTGCTTGGCCCCACAGTGATGGGAAGGCATGGCCTCGGTGTAGCCAATGACAACGGTGAGAGACTCATCGAGCTTGCCACTATGAATGAGCTCACCGTTGGCGGCACAATATTCCCCCACAGAGACATCCACAAATATACGTGGACCTCTCCTGACGGTTGCACAAAAGCACAAATTGACCACTTTCTCTACAGCACCTCTCACCGAAGGGAACTTCTCGACGTCCGTACCTACAGGGGTGCCGATATATACAGCGATCATGAACTGCTGGTCGGTAAAGTCCGTCTCAGACTCAGACGCCCAGTAAGGCACCCAACACGAAAAAGAACCGACATCGAGAGGCTACAATCTCCTAGAATTCGGCTAGACTTTGATGTCGCTGTGAGAAAGAACATCGTCGACTGTGCTAATGACCGGCAAAGTCCACACCGCGACCCCATCGAATTAGAATGGTCCAGCATAAAAAATGCAGTCGCGTCAGCCGCGCATGAGGTGCTTGGAGTCAGAAAAAGTACCCAGCCAAAGTGGATGTCTGACAACACGTGGAAGAATATTGAAGAGAGAGCCTGGCGTAAAGCACTGAGGGACAGTGAGACGAACTCAAATCGAGTCGAGGAACGTCGGACTAACTATCAACTCCAGGATAAGATAGTTAAAAAGTCTGTGCGACTCGATAAACGCCGATTCCTGGACAAGCAGATCAAAGCAGCAGAAGTGGCGTCACGTAGGAATGACACAAGAAGACTTTTCAAAATAACACGTGAAATTTGCGGCAGACGGCTGCCAACCGCGGGGCCTATCCGTAGTCCCAGCGGAACGATAGAGTCGAACGTAGAGCGTGTCAAAAAGATCTGGAGAGATCATTTCTGCGGGGTGCTTAACCGCCCCCCTCCTTCGGACCCCTTTGATATACCCAATGAAGCCACAATTACGGAAATTCCTCGAGCGTCGAACATTCCAGACTATGCGCCGACACATGCTGAGATCTCCTCGGCTGTGCAGCGCTTAAAAAACGGGAAGGCGCCGGGCATGGATGGTATACATCCAGAGTTCCTAAAGTACGGCCTGGAGGCGCTTCTGCACCCCCTGCACCAACTTCTTAGTATGGTGTGGGCGCAAGAGCGCTGTCCGAGGGACTGGGTTAATGGCGAGGTAGTCACAATTCACAAAAAAGGTGATCCACTGTGCTGTGACAACTACCGTGGCATAACGCTGCTCAGCGTACCTGGCAAGGTCCTGGCGCAGATAGTATTGGCGAGAATAAGGATTCCAATTATGAGTATCCTCAGGGAAAACCAGGCCGGGTTCTTACCTGGCCGATCCTGCGCGGATCAAATACACAATCTTAGGTGCCTTCTTCAGCAAAGCAACGAATTCAACAGTTCGCTGGCATGTTGCTTTGTAGACTACGAGAAGGCCTTTGATAGTCCGCACCGGTCTTCTCTATGGAACATATTAAAATTGTACGGAATCCCAACCAAAATTGTTGCCATCATCAAATGCTTGCACGAGGGGAGCGAATGCTGCATAAGAATCGGTGATATAACCACTGAATGGTTTGGAGTCTCAACCGGGGTCAGACAGGGCTGCGTCTTAGCTCCGTTCCTTTTCATTATAATCTTCGACTTCATTCTGAGGAAGTCAATTCCACCTGACCGAGGTGTGACCGTTACCCCCAATCTAAAGCTATGCGACCTCGAGTATGCAGACGACGCTGTTATATTTGATAAATCTGTCGAGGGTATTCAAGAGACAATGGATAGACTGCAGAGAAACTCATATCGCATCGGTCTTAAAATCAATGCGAGTAAAACCAATGTACTCTGCAACAGTGCCTGTCCGGACCCACACTACCCTTTGACGAGCGCCGGTCAAAACATCGAAAGAGTCGACGGTTTCAGGTACCTGGGGGTACACATCACGGGAGATGGCAATCCGTGTAAAGAGCTCGCGATCCGATTAGGGATAGCTGGAGCAACCTTTAACTCAATGCGGAAAGTCTGGGACTCACGGTTGTACTCGGTCAGAACCAAGTGCCTCCTATTCAACGCATGTATCTTAACAGTGCTGCTTTACGGTTGCGAATCATGGCACCTTACGAAAGCGCAGAGTAACCGTATACTGTGCTTCGAAAACAGATGCCTGCGACGAATGCTAGGGGTGAAATGGTCTGACTTTGTCAGGAACACGGAGATAAGAGAACGGACTAACCAGCCTCTTATCACGTCAAAAATAAAGAAACGGCGGTGGACCTGGCTTGGACACGTGTTGAGGATGCCTGAAGAGAGCCTGAACCCTGCCTGTCTCTTCTTCCGGCCGGATGGATCCCGGCGTCGTGGAAGGCCACTGATGACTATCCACAGGATGTACTCGGCGGAGTTACGGGACGCTGGGATGACCTGGGAGGAGGCGAGGAGACTGGCTGGAGACAGAGAATTGTGGAGGAGCTTCGTGGTGACCATATGCTCCGTATAGGGAGCGGATATGGATTAAAAAAAAAAAAAAAAAATGAAACAATATGAAAATAAACGGAATTGTCTGGGTAATCTTAAAAATAGACACGTCATTTGTAGGCCGTCATCTATCTATATATATAAAACAAAGTGGGGTTGGTTACACCACGTATGTCTCGAGAATGGCAGTACGGATTGTAATGATCTTTGGGTTATTAAATTCCTATCCGCCTAGAATAGCAGAATAAGCATTAAAACATCGGAAAAATATCACGGCAAAGAAATTATGAAGAAAATTAATATTCTCATACAGTTTTCAAATGGCGAACAGCTTGAAATAATGAAAATGTCGTTGTATGCCGATTTCATCCGCTAGATGGCAAGATGTTTCCAAAATTCTTTTGTTTCATACTTTGAGCTAGAGATGTACCGATGAACTTGGCTGTGTCAGAATTTGAAATCGTCGCCCTAGGGTCGAGATCTTTAATATCCATTTAAAAAAAAAACTTTTTGGAATTTATGTCTCATCTTCATCACCGTCGCTAGAATATATACTGAATTGTGAAAAGATGAATGAAAGTATGAAAAAAATGAGTATTCTTTTCATTTATACATATTACATTGTTATAGAATACTATCAAATCATTATTTTAGTTTTGATCCCCATACATGATTGTTTGTATATCGACTGTGAAAAAGAAAAAGGACGAAACCCATACGAATAAAATTGTACAGCAAAAAACGTATTTTGGTGATTTTTGGCCATATGCAAATTATGAATTATACACAACCTTGAAATGCACGGAGACTTCTAAGCTGGTATTTAATTGACATAACCTAATATCAATTCAAAAAATTGTCCAGGAAAAACCTTTATTTCAATCTTTTTTCTTGGTTTTAATTTTTTACAAGGTCATCTTTTCAAACATAAAAGCTAAATTAAAATGCTTTTTCGGCTATTTCAGCTTACATCCTTTTGATAGAACATGTATCAAGCTGTATACATTGTGATTATTGAAAAATGTTGTTTTGAAAAAACGGTGGGTTACGTCCTTTTTCCTTTCCACAGTCGATATGTTGAACAATAAATAAAAAAATGATATTTTTTTTTTCTAATGAAAGAAAATCTCATTAATATAATATTGAAGATTTGGACAATGTTGCGTTCTTTGTTATAGTGAGAATTTATATCATTTCGTAATATAACAAAAATTAAAAAAAATTAGAATGAACTTTCGTAAAATTATAAAAAAGTATCATTTGAATAGTTTTGAAAAGCGCTGTCATTATGTTGGTGACATGCATTGAGAACAATTTTATCCTAAACCAACACATTCCATAGCAACTGTCAAACGGATGTAATTGTTTGTCAACATTGTGAAGACATAATTTTATTATTTCAAATACAGTGAAATAAAGAGGTATCAGCTATGCCAAGTACTTCTAAACGAATCCGTAGGAGTGCCCGGAATGGTTTTCTAAAAGTCTTTCAGTTCTGTGAACATGAAAAATCTAAAAAAGAAGCAATGATTCCCAGCAACAGCTCTGTAGAACGAGCGGCTAATTTCATTCGGTTGAACCAAGCAAACTGCGTTCGGAGAAGTATATTCATTTATGCAATCAGAACCGAAAGAGATGCAGCTAATGTTGGTCGATTGACTATTCTACCGGCGATGTACGGTCGTCCAGATCTATTCACCATCTCTACGTACAATCTGAAATGGATAGAAATTGTTAAACTGCTGCTCCCCGGACAAACATCAAGTGATCGACACGACATCACCGCACGTGTCTTCAAACAAAAAATCCTATGAAAAATGAACTACATTGAAATGAAATCATAAAAAAATGAACTACATTGTTTGGCATCGCGTCTTTGGGAACGATGAGGCGATTTGGCGTATATTCTCATCCTCCATTCATGAACGTCATCCCACTATTGTACATTTGGCGGAGAATCTGGGGAATGGTCAACGAGTTTATTTCAACGCATCGAATGTTGATCAACGTGCTGAAACACCTCCAGCGACAGCATTGACCAGTTTCTTTTCGATTTGTCAAAGCGATCCATTTGTATGAGTGTTGCTCTACTCTGAGATGCCACGTTGATATTACACTTGAAACGCTTCATCGAAGAAATTTCAACGTCGGAAGCAATGTGAATGTTCGTGGGTCGACATCATTTGAATCACTTCAATGTCACTTGAAATGTCAATGACGTAGTGTGCCCAACATTTCGTGCCGCATGTCAACAGCTCAATTTGCTTGAAAACGAAACTCATTGGAATACGACAATCGCTAAAGCAATTGTTTCTGCATCTCCAAGTCAGATACGCACATTATTTGCTTTCACTATTTCGACATGCTTCCTATCGATCCATGTGAACTGTGGAAGAAGTACAAGGGTAACATGTCCGAAGAAATTTTACACCGAATTCGTGTCAGTTCAGGGAATCCCGATCTCGAGGTGAATGAGGAGATACATAACCAGGCTTTGCTTTTGATTGATGCGCCGCCAGATCGTGGAATGAACGACGCTTTCAATCGAGAATTGAAACGTGAACGTGAATATGATCGAGAAGCATTGAACCAATCAGTTCAAACGGATGTACCACTGTTGAACCCCCAACAGAAGGAAATGTTCGATACGTTAATGAAGGTAATTGATGATGGAAATGGTGGCTTATTTTTCCTCCGCACTGGAAGCACTCAACCGAACTATGAAAGATTAGCGCAATGACTCAAGATGTTTTGGAGGCGCAATGATTCTACTACCTGACGATTTCCACTAAACACTACCAGTCATTCCAAGATCGACCGTTGCCAATGAAATAAATGCTTGCCTCAAATCATCGATTCTATGGCGCTATGTGAAGAAACTTAAGCTAACGAAAAACATGCGAGTTGCATTTCTAAACGATCCATCTGCCGAAGATTTCTCCAATCAATTGCTGACTATCGTCGGTAACGGCCGTGTTCCTGTTGACGAATCGAACGGATTGATTTCGTTTCCGCCGAATTTTTGCAATTTCGTCTCAACGAAGGACGGCTTCAACAACAAAATGTTCCCGAACATCTAATCACAAAAACCACAATTGGTTGAGTGAACGAGCAATTCTTGCGACTAAGAAAAAAGATGTGGATCATTTAAACTTTACAATTCAAAATCAAATCGTTGATCTACTGCATTCCTTTAAATCTATCGACTGTGCCACGTGAATAACATCATTTCAATGTAATTAAAATACTTTTTATTTTGAATTTTGCACATTTATTGAACTTAATTCATTTTGAGTATTTTAAATTCAGCCAATTGTAAAATTTAATTCAGCCAATAAATTAACACAACATTTATTGATTCTGAGGCGGTACGAAGTTCGTCGGGTCAGCTAGTTTTACATACATAATGTATTTAGAATTACGAAGAGATCTTGTTTATCCGTACAGTAGGCCTTTCCACGAGTTTCATAGTTAATGACTACTAGGAAATCATTTTCATCGATTATCGATTTATCGATTAATGTGAATTACTATATTTCTGTAAATTCGAATTATTTGTAAATATCTGCCGAATATTATAAATTAGGTATAGTTATACCAGATGGTAGTGCCATTTGACAACATTTGCTAGGCACGATTGATGCACACGATACGCAGACAGAGATTGTGTATGTGCAATGCTATGAAAATAAATAATGTTTTAAACCTAATAGAAAGATGTATATCTTCATGCAGTACATATTACGTAGTTGACTGATGTACCATTTTTCAATCAGAAAGATAGTAAATATGTAGGTTACTTTATAAACTGAAATTCGCCAAACTCGACTCAAAAACACTCAACGTCCTATCAGTTTGAATATTTTTATAACCTATAAAATAAATGGTTCTAAGAACGTTGAACATATTCTAAAATGTGTCTAACCTCGTCAGGTTAAACACTGATTTTTTTACGTACATAATTAAATTTCACAATTGGCCACACAAAGTGGTTGAATCTACCCAAAGATAGTCGAAGCAATTTTTGCCATTCTGTAATGCTACTATATAATCGATATCGTTATTGGTTTTAACGGTCACCACCTCACTTGAATTTTCTCGGTTATACCTACCGAGATTTTACTGTAAATTTATTTGAAACAGGAAAACTTCAGGCTTCCAACCGCTGGTACTTTATAAAATATACGATGACTAATTACAATTATTAGTTAACTTCGGCTGTGACTAGTTAGCAAAAGTATCAATAAAGTATATAATGAAGAGTGACAGGTTAATTAGGTAAGTTATTCTTGTAATATTTTCACTCAACTTTAATTGAGTGTCGACTGTTGGCATTGACAGTCCCATACTGATTCGATTGTAAATCAAATTAGTCTGACACATTCAAGGAGGCCTATGCATCTATAAAAATCGTTGACATGTTGACAGTTTCATATCGACTGTGGACATGAAAAAGGACGTAACCCTCAATTTTCCAAAACAGCTTTTTTTCGATAATCACAGTGTATACAACTTGACACACATTCTATCAAAAGGATGGAAGCTGAAAATGCCGAATAAGTATCTAAATTTAACTTTTAAGTTTGAAAAAAGATGACCTTGTGAAAATTAAAACCAAGAAAAAACACTGAAATAAAGGTTTTTCCGAGATAATTTCTTTAATTAATATTAGGTTATGTCCGTGCACTTCAAGGTTCAACTTTTCGCATGTTATGGACATCACACGAGGAAATCAATGCCGCTATGTAAACAAATATTTCGCTTATAGGTATTTATTGCAATAAGCAATTGACTGTTCATATACTCAAAGATTGGATATTATTATTCTTAAAAAATAAACCCAGTAATTTGTGACTATAATATATCGACTGTGGAAAGGAAAAAGGACGTAACCCACAGTTTTTCCAAAACAGCTTTTTTCGATAATCACAATGCATCAAATTTGATACACGTTCTATCAAAAGGATGTAAGCTGCAAATGTCGAATTGGTATCTAAATTTAGCTTTTGAGTTTGAAAAAAGATGAGCTTGTAAAAATTAAAACCAAGAAAAAAGACTGAAAAAAAAGTTTTTCGTAGACGATTTCTTCAGTTAATATTAGATTATGTTAACTGAACACCAGTTTAGAAGTCTCAGTGCACTTCAAGGTTGTGTATATTTCATAATTTGCATATGACCCAAAATCATCAAAACACGTTTTTTGTGTCTCCTGTAAAATTTGCTATGTGTGGTCTACGTCCTTTTTCCTTTCCACAGTCCATATGTAATATGTAAAGTTTTAGGGTGTTCACTGTCAATGTCAATACTTGGTGGAAAGGCATTATATTAATAAAAACACAATAATCCTTTGTACTTCATTCCACTTTATTTAATATGTCAGGACCGGTTTCGCTCATTGCGAGCTCATTCAGTTGACGATGCTCGCAATGAGCGAAACCGGTCCTGACATATTAAATAAAGTGGAATGAAGTACAAAGGATTATTGTTTTTTTATTAAAATAATATGTAAAGCTTGAACCACTAAAACGTCGTGCAATGTGGACATATCGGTTTTTTTTGTTTTTAGGTAACCTCATATACTTTAAGGCAGTGTTGCACAACCCGCGGCCCTTGATGACATTCTATGACGACCAATATGCAACATACAATACAGAAATATATTATAGAGCAGGGATGGCGCACCTAGGGCACGCGTGCCCTAGGTGGCACGTTTGACAATTTGGATGGCATGCGAACGATTTCCAAGTTCAAAAAATATATTTTTTGAGTTTAAAAATCAAAACATTCATTACATTTAAAAAAAAAACTGTTTGGGCACGCCACACAATCGAGAAATAATATTTTAGAATTTTTGGCACGTGGACCCAAAAAGTTTCACAATCCCTGTTATAGGGTATAATATTTTTGTATATTTTACTTCGTAAACCGAAAGAGAAGTTTACGACTACACACGGCACTGGTTATGGGTATTATTGATTTTTTGCGACGGGTTATTATGGTTTTATCGAACAAGCAATTAAATTTTGTAAAAATGTGATGTTTTTCTGTTTTTTTACTAATGACACCATCACAATTCTTAAAAATATTAACTGTAGACAAATAGATACATCTTTATTCACTCATTTTAAGAACGTGAGTGCGACTTTGCAATATATTAGGTGCATCTAACCAAAATGTGACAAGGATTTTGAGTCAATTCTTAGTGGAAAAGCATTATATTATAAAATAAAACAACCTTTCTCAGTGGATAATTCTCGAGTGAAACTGGCCTGATTTTTATTAAAAAAGTTTAAAATTAGTTCAAGATTTATTTGGGCACCAAACTAATGGGTAAACGCAACCCAAAATAATGCACGGTTGTGGTGAACATCGTCGTCTTCGGTTACGATGGTCGCGGAGTCGAATCCCACGTTTGAAGTTTTCATTTACAGATTTTCAATCGATTTATGGATTTATGTTCCAAAGGATCTGGATCTCTCCCATCCATCCGTTCTTGAAGACGGGGCACAGCAATTAGCTAACCGCGAATGCTGTTCTAGCTAGCCCTGTTCGTTTATGCATATTCTCTTCGAAAATGAGAGGCTGAGCGACCGAACATCTCGACGAAAAAACTTCAGTCGTAAATAACTCCATAAGGAATTTAATATATTATACTACACATGTTTTTTTTAAAGATACTTGTTTTAATTAACAACCGTTAATTGTCGGCTATACGCATACGAACATCCAGTTTATAAAAGATCGATTAAAATTCGCCAGTGATGCACATCATTTACGATCGGAAGCTTGCAACATTTCTTATTTACTTTTGGCTCACGTCCAATCTAATTGAAAGGCGATCTGAGTTTGTATTTCGCTCTGGCGGCGCAGTTAACTTCCCGCCGGGGAACACTTCAAAGAAAAACAGATCCGCCATGAGGAGGATTGCAATTCCAGATCAATAACGCTACCTTTTTCGTATTAAATACTGATTTAGCAAATATTAATATCGTTTAATATAAATGAGGAAAAAATACGCCAAATCGAGATCGTAATACCGGAATAATATGTACCTATATCGATATTGATATGAAAATAATTTCTATAACCTAATAATTAAAAGTTCAAATCGACTCCGACTCCACAGCCCTGGTTTTAAGTCAACGGCGTTAAACCATATAAGTTACTTAATCAATAAATAAAAAGATATAAAAATATTGTCACGTATGTCAATTACAATAGTGCCCTTCTGAATATTTGTATTCCGAATAAGAGTGGCGTAAAAATTTTAAGGTTCGACTCGCGCAGATACGGGCCGCAATAAAAATCGCCTCCGTTTAATGAATATTCGACTCCAAACATTTTATGTTCTTACAGACGCTGTACGAATTATAAATAATATTAAAATATTAATAACAATATGACCTCTCACTCAGCCGCGAATAAGCAATAAAATCACGGGTTCAAACTGTTTTATTGTCCATATGATTACGTTTATAAATACGAGAATAACTATACCAGCGTTTTCCAAATGGGTTTCTACAAAGTATTGTAAAACGGTTAAATATAGAAGGATGTTGTGCTATTATTAGACCTCGAAAAGAAATTATTTTATAAACGTGATACAATAGTTAATATTACACCTTGCTGTATCCAACGTTTTGGCTTTTTCGGGTCGAATTGAAGATTAACTATTTTTGGCCACACAAAATTAATATTGAATATAGAGACATATGAATAATTATAACGCGTTGTATTTTTACAGAAATTTTTGACAATATAATTATATTGTGGAAATTCATCCCTAATAATATATTTTAATACAAGTGGTGTGCATTTATTAGCGGATTCTCCAGTTATTTAACGTTTTCTGCGTTTCTTCCAAAAAAATAAAATTCCTTAAGAATCTCTTTTTTAACTTTCAATGTCTGATTGCAAATCTTTACACAGTGAATGTAAATTTGAAGATATTACAGCTATATCGAGTATCGACTGTCAGTGGAGAAGTTATAATATATAACAGATGTAATTTAAGATTTCGACTGAAATTGCTCGGTTGAATTAAATATTAACTTTGAATTGTTCAAATTTTGTTCATTCAAAGTAGTTTAGTCACTAACGACTCTGGTTTCGCCTCTCGGCATCTTCAGACGTTCAAGTGCACGACTCAGTTCTCAGTTCAAGTTCATCCGTACCATCAAACCCGAAGCAACCGAAAGGCGAAACTCGAATCGTTAGTGAAAAAAGTCGTGTAAATGTGTGCGATTTGAACGATTAATATTTATTATAACAGATGACAGTTTTTATTACATTATTTTCTGTTTTATTCCGCACGCTGGACACGCCTGATTACACCATATAATTGAGTTGCACGACGAAATATAATTGGGAAGCGCTGACCTGAAATGTGCAAGTGAGTGCCGAGTGCCGATCAAAATAATTTATTTTAGTATAATTTTATAAGTAGCTGAAAAGGGAACGGATAAATGCTGCATAAATAAAAAGTGGTCAAATATCAAAATAATAATTGATTTTGCGAGAATTACATATTTTTTCCTCTCTGTTCGTACGCTCTGTCAAATTGTCACTGATGGCTCGGAGTGCTCGGACATAATCATTAGGTATCTTCAGGCATTCAAGAGAATGGATAAACTTAAACTGATTCAAATATTGCTATTGGAGCTCCATAAAGCAACCTCAGTCGATATAATAAATAAATCAAACATAAAAGACGACTAAAAAGAAAAGCTATTTATATCGTAATTGAAAAAGTATCGCACGATTAACTTGTACCAGGTGGTTTTTCCCACCCGCCGGAAATAGATAGAATTTATTTAAATGTTCAAAATGAAATTCGCCGAAATAATATAAAGCATTAGATCAATACTTGGAGCGAATCCAAAAATTGAATTTACACAAATTGATGATATGCACAGTACTAAATGCATTTCCAAGTATTAACTGGATTCAGTAATTGAAAAAGAATATTGAAGCAAAAAGCATTCAACACGATTGCAGCGGGAGTGTTCGTTCTGTGAATTTATGTTTTGTAACACTTTTTTGCAGTCTTCGTGCCTTTTAAGTGATTAAAATATCTAATTTAAATTGAGTAATTTTAGAGTAAGTATGCCATCACGATGTAACCAAAAAAATACATATTTTTTACTATTCAGTTCTAATAAAGTATCAATAAATTTGAGTGATTTGAATTTGATATTTAAATTTCATCGAGCACCTTCAGTCAAAAGTATTTCAAAGAAAATGTGAAAATGTAGTTGTAACCGCGTACGTACATATAGTCTTCTAACGGAGCTTATCTCAGTAACAATTATTACAAGAGAACTGCTTGTAAAGCGATCTCTCAACCTCGTTTTTTCCAAGAGTGAAAGGATAGCAAGTTGCTAGAACATGGCTAGTGGTTAGGTTATGGCTCTCGTTTCGCCTCGTAACAAAATTGACGAAAAAAAAGATAAGCCTGCAAATATATTCTTTGATATAAATGATTGAATTAGACAGATCTCTGCCTATTAACTCCATATTTTATTTGTGTCAGATCGGTATTAATGCATCTACATTTTGATAGAATAAGATTTTTTGAAAATTCACGTCCGTGACCAACGTGGAGCACATGTCCTCTCAATGGTGGTATATTTCTACGAGAACAGCTTGTTACTCAGATACTCAACCTTTATTTTTCGAATCTAATTGGTGAAAATAAAACATTAGTCTTTTTTTTAAAACAAATGAATAAATCGATTGAAAAATCTGTTTTAATAACTGTCCGTACAAACACTACAATCAAATCAAATCCAACGATTGTAATCACTCGGTTACGGACCCGGCGAATATATTAATTACTACAGTAAACATCAAAATACATATTTTGCGTAAGCTGCCTCTTTTATTTTCAAACACATCAGCGATGCCTAGTTGTATGTTGATCGTTCAACCTCCCTTTCAGAAATGAGAATGAGCAGAGTGAAAATAGAAGCGTATTGGCTTTTGGCTGAATAATTTCTGTAATTTTTTTTCAATAAGAATTTCAAATATCACAAATAACGTGAAGTTACAGAAAACATATTTCATAAAAAAGCCAGATTTATTCGGAATCAATGTACTACTCGGTCAAGGTAATCGATGAATAAGCTACACTTAACTTAACATCAACGAATTTCTTCAGTAGAAAAGATTCAGTAAAGGGAGTAATGTCAGAAAATCGGATACGGCGTAGTTAGACTGGCTAGATCAGTGGTTCCCAAACTACATATTGAATATCTGATGAAGAGAATAAGTAAAGACATGGCTTCTCAAGCTATGTTATGTGGAACATCGGTACTATCAGGCAAGACGGAAAAAGACTTTTGTGAAAGGCCGGCTCATAGCGTGTGCGGACGACGCACTTAGATTTTAGCACTATCAACTCATTTAGTTCTAGTCTTAAGAGGCGCCTAATGCATTTATGAAAAATCAGACGGCTATATGCTCCATATTGTGAGCGAACATTCAAAAAAAGTTTATAAAACTTATTTTTTAATATTTATAGGAAATAAACAAGTTAAATTCAGTAAATCTATGCTGTGTTAACCACTTTTCCTATTCTCGCTCTTTCCTTATACCCATACTCTCTTCGAAAATAAGAGGTTAAGCAACTGGACTTATACACAGACAAATAGTTCTCGGAGAAAAAACATACGGTAATACCAGTCCATAGTGGAGCATCCTGCGACTTTCAGTATCTTTCCCTCTAAGCCCTTAGAGGTAAACACTTACTACGAGTCCTCGTTGCTCCGTCTAAATCTGTTAACAATGTCTAACAAGTGACAAATTATATATACCAAATAATTCTTTCTTGCATATTGTTAGAAAGCTGACAATGTTTTTACATTTAACTATGAATTTTACATTCAACTATTGTAAACAATTCTAGTTAGAAACTCCTTGAAGAGCACAAGTTACTCCTTGAAGAGCCTTAGTAAAGCCTTCACAAGGATAGGCTATCAACGAGTCCTAGTTGCTCCGTCAACATCTATTTATGAGGTTGAACAAGTGATAAGATATAACATTAACCAAATGTAACTAACCATGTGATAGACTAACAACAAGTCCTCGTTGTTTTGTGAAAACCTTTTTTGTGTAGAGCAAGTGTTAAGATAACTTGCATATTAATACAAACTAACCATGTGATTGACTGATAGGTAGTCCTCATAATACCATTTTTTTATTCAACAGTTTTAAACGATTGCACTCAAGAACTTCTCATTCATAGTATATCATAGAAAAGTCTGAGAGGGATAGACTAACAATAAGTCCTCGTTGCTTTGCTAAAGTCTTTTTACTATACCAAAAGTGTATATTAGCAAACCTAAACATTATTCCAAAAATTAAATAATTTACAATTAAAATACTGCAGGGCTGTCGATATATTCTCCGAGGTAGATTTCTGCTACTACGAAAAATGATTGATAGCAAACTTAAACATTATTCCAAAAAATAAATAATTTACAATTTAAATACTACAGGGCAGGGCTGTCGATATATGCCCCGAGATATATTTATTTTATTTTTAGAATTTCTGGCTTATTCAATAAATAGGTTTGTAATTTTCTGACTACTTAAAAATGCAACAAAAATCCCCCCGCTGAGATCAACGGGCTTACAGCTAATAAGAATAATTGTAAAAGTTGTCGGTGACGGATCATGATAAAATAGTTATTATTATAGCACATTATAATATATAACCCTTATGCTTTTCTTCATATTTAAATATTTTTTTTATTATTTGACGTGGATTTTTCTGACGTTTTTATGTTGTCCGAACAACAGGGCCTCCAAATTGTATTGCGCCTGGGACCTCCTATGTGATTAATCCGCCACTGGCCCTTAACAAAACCTGGCCAAAACGTCACAGTCAATAGAGAGCGTTACAGATGTTTACTAGGCTTTCCAATCCCGGAATCCCATCCAATTTTGTGATTCCTGTCCGATTTAATCCAATTTATAGGATTTTGGATTTGAAAATTGCTGGGTTTTGAGACTTTGAATTCTTGAAAGAGCGAAAAAACGAGTCACGCTCACATTTTGGGCAAATCGGCAAATGCCTGGGTTTTTGAATCGTTTGAAAAATTCGATGACACCAAAAGTTTTCTCAATTTATACACGATTTCATGTTAAGTGCCCAATCCCGGGATCCCGGGATTGAAAATAGGTTAATCCCGAAATCCCGAGATCACAAAAAGGCTCCGGGATTAGATACCAAAATGATATTTATGGACCTGTGAATTGACCCCATTTAAAATGATATATTTTGTACAGGGAACACTTATTGAATGCACTTCACATGACGTACAAATCAGAACTTAATTGCAATTACGGCTGCTATCAGTTTGATTGCACGGTGGGTGTTTGACATTACTTGTTTTATTATGTACTAAAATTATATTTTACTCAGTATGTGAAAATTGTTACCATTTCATTTATTATAACATTCTTTATAATAAACAAGGTGTCTAGAATATTTGTTACATGTATTCATCCGCGGACCCCCTGACGTTGTCCACGCACCCCCAAATGACTTTAAATTTGTCACGGACTCCTGGGGGTCCGTTCGAACCACTTTGGGAACCACTGGGCTAGATGGTGCGATAGAGACTATCATCGTATTCTCGTAGAACTAATGAATAATATAAGGAGAGGCTAGATAACAGGTACCACGCCAGGTGGTCGATCTTATAATGCTGATGATGATGGACGGGAGCAAATAAATTTGACCAATATATATTTCATGATTATCACCACAATTGTAGGGCATATCGATTGGGGTTACTTGCTCGTAAAAGAAATTAAGTCAATTTAAATTCAACATTACAATAATTTTGGTTGAGTGCCGAAAAGATTTTTATGAAACTGTTGTGACGAGTATTTTATATCATCAACAGACGAGGGTCAATTGAGATCCCTTTTAGTAATCGGATAAATTGGCCAATGCGTAAAGCTGTATTTAATTTATATTTAGCGTTCAATCAAAATATTTATGTATTGTGTTTTAAGACGTAGAAACTCGGATATCGTAGTTATAATGGAAAAAAGGCCATGAAGCCTCACATTATCTTCATTTATCGGGTCTGCATTATTGATAGCATAAACACACTTACAGTAGTTAAGATAGGAATCTATAAGCGTCTGGTTACCCTTAAGTCCAATGGAACTAACAAACCATAAATTAAAAGTAAAACATTGTTGTTTAAAAAGAAAACTTGGTATTAATAAAATAATACATTTTATTAATAAATACTGTTTAATTTCATCCACAATTGAATTTTAATATCCTCAAATTCAACATTTAGCGTTTTTCTTATGTTTCCTTTTTATTTCTTTGTAAAAAAATTGTCGTAAAAAGTTTTTAAAGTTTTGTCCCTCATTTTTTCACGCCTTTTGCATTTTGCAAGAGTAAAATACCGTTAATTTACGCCGAGTTCAAAAGCTTTCGTTGATAATATGAATGGATTCTTTTGACACTCGTTGAGTTAAAAATAGTTTTTTTATTTAATAGTTAAGAAAAAAATGCATGACAGTATTGATAAAATGAAATGTAATCAATATTCAATTTCCGATGACGATCACAAATCCAACCTTTTTTTAAATATTATTCAAATAACAGTGAAGATTAAATTCGTCCGATCTTTTTTTTCCATATTCTGTTATTTTGATAAATATTTATCGGTCAAATAAATAGTTTATGTGAATTCTGTTATTGTATTTCATCCGTTGGTTTCTTAATTATTATAAAAGTTTTTTATAATTATATGAAAAGCTACACTTTTTAATTTCATGATCATCAACTTTTTAGTTTAGCATTCAATGTTCTTAGGCTTCTATTACATAGTTATATGACCACATGTTCTGCAATTCCGTGGTGGAAACGTCAATCCATAGGTTAATTTGTGCCGCTCTTAAATCATGCAGATGCTGAGAGATTCTTTAGTAACATAATTTTGGTTGTAACGGATCGACACCCTTGTCTTCAAGAATTATCTGTATAAATATGTTATAATGCTTAGTTTTAATCAGTTTTAAATATTGTACATATTAACATCTCTATTTCCCACGATGTTCTATTATTTTAAATAAATGGAAAATGATTTATAAATACTATAATGAGTGAACTAAGCAGTTAAAATTTTGAATACTATTAAACGCTTAAATGAAAATGCCGAAATTTACAAACATTTGAATATGAAAAAATTTGAATCACCTAATATCATCACTGTTAATATATATAATACAAATATCATGGATCAAAAGTTTTATTATCTCGTGATGCGTATTTATAGAAACTAACTTATTTAATATCCCTGATCTGAAGCGCTCTCGGAAACGCTCCAACGTTTGAATAATATTACAAAGGTCGAATGAAACGTTTTATCTTCCAGGAAAATGATATTACAGTCGGGATACTCTAATTCATATATTAAAAGGATTGATGTTCTTTCAGCAGATAAGTGCCTGTCAAAACGAAGCGTATATCGATAAGCGAGTTATATTGCCAAATATTTATTTGAAAAACTATTCTCGGATGAGAAAAAAATAAATATTCAATACTCATAACGTTACTATTTGTATACATACGTACAAGTTAATATAGACTGAATCACGTTACGCTTGATCGACTTGTTTCAGATATTTAAAAAAATAAGCAATTATGAAAGTCATTTAAAATCAAATCGACGAGACAGGACATCAAAACACCCATACAACAACGGTTTCAAACTTACCACGAATCAAACATAATCATACAATTTTTCTACGACCAGATAAAACTTTATTGCAAGTGTTACATGAAATTAAGTTAAAAAAAATAATCACATTAACGAGGTGCTTTAATTTATAACATACTATTTTAAAATTAAAATAAATCTTTACGGAAACAAATGAATTAGCTAGCCTGAACCAAAAATATCATTCCTCCCGACAACTTTAACTGATAACTCTGCATTTGGAGTTGGATGTAAATGCTGTTATGTTTACACAGCATTATTGCATAGAGTGCTATGTTAAATTATTTATGACAACTTATAACAATAATCCTTTAAACTAAACCGATATTCTTTTCCTTTCTCGTCAGTAACAATCGAGAGTTCAAATCGAAACGTCTTACTGCTTAGTAGAAACTTCTCGATACTCAGTTCGATATTATTTTGATTAATAAGATTAAGTAATTTATTTATAAAGTGTAAATTATATAAATGGAACAATGTTTAAGCAACATTGAATTTAATTAAGTGTTTAGTAATAAAAGTCCATAACAATGCATTCACTAATGTTTTTTTTTTTTTTTATCTAAATAGAAGAATTAGTTAAATTAATTTGATTGCAATAAACCGATGGAACTATAATTAAATATTTAATAATAATAAAGCATATATTTCATTTGTTCATTTTATATGCAATGAATGCATCGAGGTATTTTAATTGCGCCTTAATTACCTTGGTGAATTTGAATTGAATTTTTCTAAACTTATTTTGACAGTATAATGATGCTCGGATTTGATCAAACATCATATTGCTATCAAATGACCGAAGATCATTTGATAGCAATATGATTTGCCATAAATAATAAACTAGTCGATTTTTTTAATCGTTTTTTGCACATCGAAATCGCAATCCAGGTTGTAACGCTCCTTACCAATTTGTATGCAACGTATGTAGTTTTACTTTAATACACGTTAAAAATATAAAAATATTTTTTTCTGGCTTGGAAAGCATTATTGTATTTTACATTGTTTTATATGGGAAACATTGTTTCGCTTAACGAGTGTTTCACATTATGAGTAAGATTTTGGTACGAATTAAACTCGTTATGAGAGGTTCCACTGCATAATTATGACAACGATTCGCTCGACCTCAATAAGGAAAATAGAAAAACATAAACGGCATAATATAATAAAAATGTACCAGGGTATAAATTTATTGTTTATGAACGCTGTCGCTTCAGAACTTTATTGTCTGATTGAACAGACACCATCATTACAATGAGATCATGAGTTTCACTAATTTATTCTATGGTCGCTGGTATGTATAATTTATTATTTGTTTTAATCAATTTATGCTACTGCTTATTTTGTCAGCGGGAATGCAACAGTATAAGGCAGAATGGATTCCCACCATTTATGGTTTTTGTTTATGTATTTAGATTTTAAAACATAACTTACACAAACTTATTATTAGGTTGTATCGTAAATGTATAAACGTTTTTTAAAAAAGTAGTTTCCATTTGCTTGTTTCTGCCACCTCAGCCACTAGTCTATATATAAAATTAAGTCAATTTTTACGCAGAACTATTGCGAAAGTTACTTTTATTGTAACGAAGGGAGACGTGATAATGTGATCATCGAGTGTGTGACGGTATTCGTATAATATACATATGCTATTCGTTCTCAGCAGTATTCACATATACTTGTCACTAGGATACTTAGTAACTATGTTTGCTTCTCAGACGAGGAGTGGCAGTTCGACTTTCGGTGGGTGTGTTAAGAACCAGCTCGTGTGATACGTGCATCTTCAACCCATTCGCTGAATAAATTCAATTTATTCATACAGCGCTTAAATTATGAACGCATTTTTATTGATTTTTTAGTGCCTGAATCAAGCTTCGCAAACATTTTGCTTAAAGGGTTAAATAGTTAAAAAAAAAAACACGCTGAGCCTGCAGGCGAGTGAACATCGTCGCTGTCTTCAGTTGCGGTGTTCATCGGCTCTAATCTCAGTACGAACAATTGTACAATTAGGATTTTTAATAAATTAACGTAATTATGTTCACAGCTATGGATGATCTCTATAAAAATTGAGACATCGTAATGTCCAAATTTTACTCTCCTCGGCGCCACGTACAGTATGCATATCAAACACGTCTATCGTGAATACATGAGACACACACATGAAGGCTGCACGTGACGCCTCGCAAAACGCTATCCGCTGAGGCCTTACCCGAAGGCTAAGAAACGTCTCGCTCTAAGCTAATTCGTTAGACGCTGTAAGCTTTCGTCTAAAGCTTGTATGGAAGGTCGTAGCACTCACCGAAATTACTTAGATCGTGACGTTTCGCGGCCCTCGGGTTACCCTCTTACGCTTTGCATGCTGTAAAACCGCAACGAGTAAGTGTTGAATAAAAAATAAGCACAAATAATCAAAAATAAAATGCAAGTAGAAAATATTGTCATCGCTAAAATTAACGAACGATCTTTTACGCAACTTCTCAATTCCACTGTCATTTGTTTCGTTATAACGAGTGCACTGAAGTCTGTTGATCTTTTAGCTTCCATTCGGGCCGGATTTATCTCGCGGGCCGTATTCCACTAACCCCTGGTGAAATAATCAAACCCGCCTTGATATGCTAGTGATATTCTTATACAAAAAATCAGATAAAATCGGATTGATACAGAGTACGCCCTTATTGGGTTTGAATGCGATTAGAAATTGACGATTTTTTAACGATCGAATACTGATAACTTTGCATGACTGATTCATTAAATCACACATTTCGACTGACATGTTCTCGACAGTCGAATGGTGCTGACAAGAATACAAACTTTACAAACTTTACATACATTAGATTCATTGAAATATGTAATAATACATAATATAAACCATATAGAGAGCAGGACAGGTGCAAAAAATACTGACTTATTGAATAAAACGAAAACTTTGCCATTAACCAATTTTTAATTGTGACGTATAAACAAAAATATGTATATAATATTTTACTATTGTAGAAAAATTTGATTTTTCATATCGTAATGTACAAATTTTACACCTCTTATTTCAATTTAATTTTGTATATATATATATATTTACCATGCCCGCTCCCAATGTGGAGCATATGGACTCCTAGTGGAGCATAGCACTGTTTATATATTTTTCCTATCAGTTGACAGTGCTTGCAATGAGCGAAACCGGTCTTGACCTATTAAATAAAGTGGAATAAAGTACAAAGGAATATTTTGTTTTTATTAATATGATGCCTTTCCACGAAGTATTGTGGTTACCGATTTGCCCTAACGGTCAGTTGGGTCCGGATTCAATTTCCAAGTGTCAATTTGAAATTGAAAGTAAAGGTCGTCGGGAAGACCGTTCCACTCGAGTAGATTAGAATTAAAATATCTTATCCGGTGATTTCATAAAAAAAAATACATGGCGCATTAGAGATTCTTTGTTAAGTTTGATATATTTTTTTTTTAATACAACGGTTCTATTCCAGCGTGTACACAATTATTTTGGATGAACTGAAAAACTCAACATGTGATTGCATTGAGTAATTCAGACCGTTAAAATATGTGTATGTATGCGAGAATAGAATCGCTGGTGTTCTTTTTAGCCTTTCAGCTGCCGTAGAAAAAAAATCTTAATAACCTAGCGCACCGGCCATAATTTGCAATTATTAAATTAATTAGTTATTGATGAGAGATCTCGTAACAATTAAAATTTTACGAGGTATCTCGTCTGTGGCACCCATCGAGTAAAATGCAAGGAAGTTGCACGTGTAGATACTGATATTATTTATCCCGTTACACAAACCAAATGCATATTGACATTTCAAGAATGTCGGGGGCATACTACAATTGTTATCGATTTTATTGATGGATGTCGGTTGACGAGACAACTGTTAAAATGCATTATAAGTGCATCGATTTAATGCGTTTGCGCAAGTTACCTATATTCAATAATACATCAATATCGCATACCTCTGTCACTGTGTAAGTGGCATTGAACTTCACGGTTGACTTTCAGACGGGTGTGTCAGACACAATCTCTTGAGGTACCGTCTTCGGGAATTTTTCAATACGCCATTCATCCAATTTAATTCATTCAGCGTGCTTAAAAACATGGGTGTCTAACATTTTGAATTTCAAAATAATTTTGTAACATGCATATGAAATATTTGATACCGAGAATTAATACGAATAACACATTTTTTGAATGTGTTTGTTAATATTTTTTTTATAAAAATCAAAGAGGATAGCAGAAAACTATTAGATTCCGCGAGAATCATTAGGATAGAATTTCCACGTGATCGCCTTCGAACAACTTTTGAATGTCTGTTAGTTACTGAGTAAGTAAAAGCAAACTCTTTAAGTTTAATATGAAATAACGAACAGTACCTAACTGATAAGAATTTAACACTTTGGTTAACTGAACACCTACAATCAGTATTCATAAGGGGTTATTTTTAGTTAAGTTCCCTATTCAATGTCGCCAGCTGAAAAAATCTTCATTGATATAAATGCTTAGATAAAATACACGCATGAAAGGGATCGAAAGACCTACATTTGATTGATCATTATTTAAATAATTTATGCTAAGTGTTTTATCCAGCGAATGGTCAGTAGACATTTTATTTTAAATCAGTACAAACATAGAAAGATCAGTGTTATTTTTTTAAATTTGGTCAATAGCCATGATTATGAAATCGTGGTAAGGTTGGTTAGGTCAGGTTATGTTAACATAAACATTGCCAACATATATCAGGTCTTGGCACCATATAGTCTCAAAATGTAATTGTTCGGATATTTGACATAAAATGTTTCGTTCGATAGAAATGGTTGCAATAATTTATTAAAGTTGTGATTCATTATTAAAAATACTTGCCTACAATAATATTTGCAAAGAAAAAAAAACGATGACATAAATAAGGCTCTATTTTAATAGTTATTTTTTTCAGGTATGATAGGCTTAACAAAATTGAAATAAACAGATATTTTCTTTGTGTAGAAATTGTAAATTGTAAGGAATGTAGGCTTAAAAAATGGAAATGATGTCGGATATGTACAAAAATGCTAAAAACATTAATTTTTGGATATGCTTCTTCTTTGCAGTCTTCGGCCGAGTATTGGATATGCCTGTTTTTAAAGAAGAGCTCAGATGAATCGAGCGGTGCATTTTATATGTGAGTCATATTGGCACAGCAAACGTCTAATATTGCTGAGCTTTTAACACAAGCTCATCAAATAAGAATTAATTAATACCTATTTCAAAAATCCTTGAAATATTTCAACGTACCCTTCGAATAAACTTGTCTACTTAATTTGTATTGTTACTTACACCACCCCCTTTAAAAATTGTTAGTGAATAAATTAAGCTTAAAATACGACAATTTATGCCGCGGCTGTATGGTAATTATGTTTTTTGGCCTCATTTTGTAATATGTACATACATTTGGAAGATTTAAAATTAAAATGAGATTTTCTCTTTTTATTATCATCAGCATGTCTTTACGCACTGGTTTATTGTTATTTGTTTAGTTTTGAGTACAATACGGTTGCGAGTCACGGTATGTTAAAAAAACACAATGCATACATCAATACCAGTATTACAAAAAAACGTTCAAGTAAATCAAAAAATAAAATACGGCCAATTAGGATTGCAGTACCAGGCGATTAAATTGAAATCGGTATTTTGATATTTCATATAAAACACCGTATTTGAAAATATATGATAGTCTTAAACGGGTGGTTTTAATGAATTCCTTACAATAATAAATAATACACCATTGAAGGCTCATCAATTCTGAAATTTGTCAATTTTGATACATACAACTCGAAGCAGATTTAAAATATTTCAATTGATCGAGAACAATTTCAATAAAATATGTGATGGTTTATTATACAGGTGTTTTTTCGTTTTCGAAACCGATATTTGGGTATTTAAAAAAAGCTATGAATACTGGGATCCCGTTTTCGGAAATACCAATTTTGGGCGCGTTTGAAAAACTGAACTGAAACTATGAAACATGCTAACGTCTTGTAAACATTGCTTTTCACTTATTTTACTGATATGTGTCAATATTATATCCTGGCGATAAGCCTGCGTCGAATTTGGCAAGCGGCATTGCCAGCCGTTGCCGAGAGTGGCAAGACGCGCGGAATGCGAGAACAAGATTAACCCGCCGCATTAATTATAGTCACAGACAATTATTTTCTTCTTCACGAGATCGAATGGCCGATTGTGCGGTCCATTGCGTGCGTGTCAACTAGGAAGCGCATCTGAATTCCTGTATTGTCTGTCCGAGTAGCCAACCGCACCGCTCAGACACCTCGGAGCCGGCAATGATAAGTCAACATTTCAAATCCGGTTACTGCGATGCGCGAAAAGCTACAAATGTAAATACATGCAGTCGTAGCGGAGGTGAGAAGTTTTAGTTGCTCGGGATGTTGACGATATAAAACAGGTATGGCAACACTTTTAGGTCTACAAAGCGAACTGCTACTGAAATTGACAGAAGATGTGTGTAGGGTATCCAATCCTGGACGCTTTTTGTGATCCCGGGATTTCAAGATTGACAATTTTTCAATCCCGGAATCCCAGAATCTCGGGATTAAACGCACAACATAAAATCGTGAATAAATTGGGATTCAACCAACGCCTTGAAGTCGATGTTCGAGAACACAAAAACAGGGCAGCTTTTAATGTTATTTTATTATTTTGAATTCGGCTAACACCCCATCTGGGCACGGAGGTGTGCCTACAACCGTTGCATTTTTCAATGCTTGGCGTTAAACAAGGAAGTACCCAGAGTTTTTTTCTACTAGAGCTGCTTGCAGTTCGGTCTCTCGATGTATTGTTTCGAAAAGAGTGGGAATGGAAGAATAAGGCCAGGGGAGGACTAGTTGTTAAGCTAATAGCTCCCGCTGCGCTTCGTCTTTAGGAATCACAGACATTCATGCATTTGAACACTGACGCGTAAATCGATTCAAAATCAAAAGATTGAACTGTCCATACTGAGATTCCAGTGAGCGCCGTAAGCACCGTAACCAAAACCAAGGACGCTGACCGCTTAGTTTTAGGTCCAGCATCGCATATATACCAATAGTTGATCGATGGCGTCAAACTGGAATTTCAAATGTTCTCCACTCTCGATAAGCCTTTGTTGACAATGCACCATTTCGAAACAAAACTATTAGCTGTTAGTTTTTACTGAGATAAAGAGAACACTTAAACACGAGATAAGCGCAATATTCCCGGTAGGTGGTCGGAAGTGAAGCGAACTGTACTTTCGTAAGCTTTGTCATAAATCTCTTTGTCATAATTACTTTGGCGTCATAAGCATTAGTTGTGCGTAGACCAGTGATGGCAAAGCTACGACGCGCTTATCAGAGGTGACACGCATTGTCTTCGGACTACGTTCGCCAAAAATAGCTAATGCGTTCAGCTAGAGAATAAGTCGAGTTGAGGTCCAAAAACAACATCAAAATACACGGGAAGAGAGAGAAATAGAGCAAGAACTCTTCTCTCTGTAAAAGATGAGGGACTTTGAGTGCTTAGAACCGATTACCGGAAAACTCTAACGATGGCTTCACCTGGCAATTTTTCCCTCTAATTACTTTTACGAAATATCAAAATAATTAAAATGAACACATAGCTAAGCAGTTTAAAAGTCACTAATGTAATTATTTATCTTTATAGAAATTTCACACTTTTTTATACTAGCGCTACTAAATATCACACAATTATAAATATTTCTAGATATGACACGATATCCGAGTTTTCCAGAACTTTGACACACCGAGCTCAAAAGTTTCGAAATCACTGACGCATGCACAACATTACTAAGCTGTAATATTGTCGTCTGCAACTGGTAAACCATTTATTATTTCAATACGTAACGTTTAAATATTATAAAATAGTATAAGGTATAAAGAAAATTGAATTGTCTCAAAAAAACTTCTTACATTTTGTAAATCACTTAAGATAAAACTCATTGGGAACTTTTAATGTCACTCGAGATCAGCTTGATGAAAAAATTCATCACGAACATCCATGCCTAAGATGAACGATGAATTAAATTGTAACTATGCAATTGACATTCTTGCGGAGAGACCGATCGCTAGGGTAAAAAGCTTTTTGGACTGTATCTCAGAAGCCAATAATAGGGATCGCAAAACCGGTACTACGGTATTCACGGTGTTTTTTTTTCATTCCGGTTGGTTTTTGAAATAAAAAAACTGGTATTTCGGTAATAAAAATTAACCACAACCGAATTTTTAATGCATATAAATTATCACATGTTTTTTTTTAATCTTCTCGAAGAGTTTTATCAATATTTAAGGGTTTCAAAAGTCTTTAAAATGGCGTATTATTATGTTAAGAAACCGTTAGTTGTTTATCAAAATCATCGATTTATGGTTATATTTTGTACATCTTGTTATTCATTCTAACATCCTAATTCATGTAACAGTTATAGTATTACAATTATTAAATATGACTTAAGTATTTCGAAGAACGGTAACAATAAGTATGTGTATCTCTTCGGAGCCAGTATATATAGCTGAGCAAAATATAAGTTTAAGCACAGTTCTGACGAAGGCGAAAGCCGAAATAGCAATCAACTAATAATATAAAAAAAACTGTAGAACTATATACGTTGCTATTTTTACCCTATTATAAAGGAGTTCTACCAAGTGGATGGCAATTCAATCAATGAATTTTCTAATGTCCCTGTAGAAAGGTATGCCCTGTGCGTATTTTTCAGTAAAAGTAATGACGACAATTTTGTTCTACATAGGTTATGTAGTCGAAAGAGGAATAACGATTATCTTTCCAATTTACGAATATTATAGCTGTCGCCTTATGAAATTCTGAAATATTTTTTTCATAAATTATGTTTCAAGCAAATTAACTGAAAATTTTCGCGGACTTACCTAGAAAACCCGCGGGCTCCCTAGTTTGGGAAGCACTGTCCTGGATGACCATCGTGTACTACCAGTTGGGTCTTTTCGGTGTAACTTCAATATGCTCACAAGTCATGGGAAGAAATATAGGGATTCTTGGGTGATAAAAAAGACAACGCAACATTTCTATCTAAAAACGTTACATGTTACATCCATAACTTATTAATTAATACACATCAAAATAGTTTGACGTATTTTTTGTAGTGGCATTGGCGTTATAAATTTGAATAATAATTTAATGAAAATCATCTGGATGCTTAATTTTGCAAATTAACATATGAAAGGCAAAATCTCAGTGCAGACAAGAAAAAAACAGACAAGCCCATTAAAATGATTCATGGTAGGAATAAATAAACTATTTGAGAATGATACTACTTAACTTTATTAAATACACATTGTGGCAAATTCGTTTCACGCTCTGCTTCAGAAGATATGAACGTTTCAAGTGTTGAATGTAAAATTCGTTTATGACACGATCATTATACGTCTTGTTAATAATCATATTCTTGAACAATTTCTACTAATACAATTAATTTAACGCGAAACGGAAGAACGTATAATTTTATTTGTGATTTAAAAATAAAATTCTACTATATTTTTGTAATGCTATAAGTTCAGACAAGCCTTTGTCGCAATAGAAAGCCGCATTAATTTAATTGTCATCAGATAAGAAAAAACCCAAGAATCTAAACTAAAAATGTCGAAGGATAACGCTTTCGTGTTTTTCGACTGTATCCACAAGAATGAGTGTTTTTGTTGTGCTCATTCCTTCCCACCTACCCAGTTTCTGGTCCTTAAAATGAAACCCAAATATAGCAGTTGTCAAATTTCTCGTCCATTGCTTACCCCATGCTTCTTTCTCTCTTTTTAAAATCCATTTTCGCTCCCAATGTGGAGCATATCGTCTTCTAGTGGAGCTATTTTTCCCCCTGCTAGAACCGTTTGTTACTCAGATCTCTATCTGTCAAAGAATGTGAGGATAGAAGGATAGAGCCAAAACAGGACCAGTGGTTTACTTTCTCTACGACCCGTTATTTTGGGATTGTAAGTGTCGAAGGGAGTTTTTACACATCACAAATTCACAATGCCTTCAAACAGAAATCGATAATATAAAAGAATTAATGCTGTTCATACTGGAAGTCGATCTGCCGCGACTATTTATGGTATTTCTCTTATTCACTATGAAAAGAGAGGTTGTGCGACCGATTTCTAACCATAAAATTCCTTTTCTTAAAATGCTACATACATATATCAATAATATGCCTTTTATACTTAAGGAATTTAAGCGGCCTATAAAGTGCCTCATTCTGCTAAAATAAATGCTACATAAAACTTTTAGCAGACATATTGAAGCTAAGTGTTTCCACGTGTCTTCTCTTGATAGCAAATGCCCAAAACCGTTATTTCATTGATTACAATTTCTTAAAAATTATCTTTTTTTTTTACTATGAAATATTTTAATTTAAGATTTCGACTGAAGGTGCTTGGTGGAATTTCAATATTAAATTTGAATCTTTCAAATTATGTACATTCTCACAAATTTTGTCACTAACGACCCGGGTTTCGCCTTTCGGCATCTTCAGGCATTCAAGTGCACGGATGAACTTGAACTGACGCTTAGCAAATGAAAGTTTCGTGTTTATATAAGATATAAATGCATCAATGAGTCCAAAGCCATTGCTGGCGAAAAGGATGAGCCCATGGGAATGCCAACAGATTTTAGTAGTGAGCAGTTTCAAGAATTATATAATTTGTTTGTCGGCAAAGGTTTTATGATTATATGATTTTATGGTTATATAGGGTATAGAAGTGGAGATGTGGGAAAGTTTGATATTTCGTTTAAAATCGGAAGACTTTGCAGCTGTGCTTTGTTGATTTCTAAAATTTCTTGGAAAAAGAGCTTATGACTGTCCGTATTTGGGTGTAACATTTTTATTCCTTGTTCCTGATTGAACACGTGTCCTTCCGAAATTAAGTGATTAGCAAAAGTAGACGTGTCTTTTTTCAATCTAAAGGCTGCCATATGTTCTAAAACTCGAATGTTCAGTGTTCTTTCTGTTTTGCCGATATAAAACTTTGTACAACAAGAGCATTGCAATCTATAAATCCCGGATTTATTTAAGTAATGTATTTTATCTTTATTATTAACTAACAATTTGCCTAAAGAGTTTTTACAGTAAAAAGCAGGTCTAACACTATCAGCTAGCTGTTTTTTTTAATTTTAAGACTTGTATTTCCTAAAAAAATGATTCTACGCCAATACCTAGTATGATCTATGTCCTTTGACACTATACCTTTAAATAACATTTTTTCTGCAAGTTTAGTTTGTTTTTTTGATAAAAGATTGTCTATAAGAGACATATCGTATCCATTGTTTATGGCGATTTGTTTGATGATTTTCAATTCGATATTAAAGTTTATTTCGTTTAAAGGAACACTCACAAGTCTATGTATTTCTGAATGAAAAGCGGTTAGTTTATAAGAAAATGGGTGCATTGAATTTTTATGGATTACAGTGTCAGAGAATGTTGGCTTCCGAAATATTTTAAACTCGTGAGAATGATTTTCAATGTTAATATTTAAGTCAAGAAAGTTAATATTTTTGCCTCCGAATTCTAGAGTGAATTTAATATTTTTATCTAATGAATTTATAAAGTTATGAAAGTTAGTTATTTGTCTATCTGTTCCATTAAACAGGCAAAGAATATCGTCTACATATCGGAACCAATAGACTATAGGTTTGGCTTCTGTTTTGTTTCCAAAAATTTTATCTTCTAAATAGTTCATATAAAACTCAGCTAACAACGGTGATAGGCAGTTTCTCATTGCAAGGCCTTCTGTTTGTTTGTAAATTGTATTGTTAAATTGGAAATAGTTTTGGTCAACGCAAACGTCTAATATATTTAATAACTCTTTTGTTACTATTGGGTTTGATATGTCGGGTTGAATCCACTATGGTTACGAATGAGGGAGTTAGCTTTTTTCGATAATTTATAGGCTGGGGCATTAATATATGATTTTGAGTTTTAGAACATATGGCAGCCTTTAGATTGAAAAAAGACACGTCTACTTTTGCTAATCACTTAATTTCGCCGTTGTTAGCTGAGTTTTATATGAACTATTTAGAAGATAAAATTTTTGGAAACAAAACAGAAGCCAAACCTATAGTCTATTGGTTCCGATATGTAGACGATATTCTTTGCCTGTTTAATGGAACAGATAGACAAATAACTAACTTTCATAACTTTATAAATTCATTAGATAAAAATATTAAATTCACTCTAGAATTCGGAGGCAAAAATATTAACTTTCTTGACTTAAATATTAACATTGAAAATCATTCTCACGAGTTTAAAATATTTCGGAAGCCAACATTCTCTGACACTGTAATCCATAAAAATTCAATGCACCCATTTTCTTATAAACTAACCGCTTTTCATTCAGAAATACATAGACTTGTGAGTGTTCCTTTAAACGAAATAAACTTTAATATCGAATTGAAAATCATCAAACAAATCGCCATAAACAATGGATACGATATGTCTCTTATAGACAATCTTTTATCAAAAAAACAAACTAAACTTGCAGAAAAAATGTTATTTAAAGGTATAGTGTCAAAGGACATAGATCATACTAGGTATTGGCGTAGAATCATTTTTTTAGGAAATACAAGTCTTAAAATTAAAAAAACAGCTAGCTGATAGTGTTAGACCTGCTTTTTACTGTAAAAACTCTTTAGGCAAATTATTAGTTAATAATAAAGATAAAATACATTACTTAAATAAATCCGGGATTTATAGATTGCAATGCTCTTGTTGTACAAAGTTTTATATCGGCAAAACAGAAAGAACACTGAACATTCGAGTTTTAGAACATATGGCAGCCTTTAGATTGAAAAAAGACACGTCTACTTTTGCTAATCACTTAATTTCGGAAGGACACGTGTTCAATCAGGAACAAGGAATAAAAATGTTACACCCAAATACGGACAGTCATAAGCTCTTTTTCCAAGAAATTTTAGAAATCAACAAAGCACAGCTGCAAAGTCTTCCGATTTTAAACGAAATATCAAACTTTCCCACATCTCCACTTCTATACCCTATATAACCATAAAATCATATAATCATAAAACCTTTGCCGACAAACAAATTATATAATTCTTGAAACTGCTCACTACTAAAATCTGTTGGCATTCCCATGGGCTCATCCTTTTCGCCAGCAATGGCTTTGGACTCAGTGATGCATTTATATCTTATATAAACACGAAACTTTCATTTGCTAAGCGTCAGTTCAAGTTCATCCGTGCACTTGAATGCCTGAAGATGCCGAAAGGCGAAACCCGGGTCGTTAGTGACAAAATTTGTGAGAATGTACATAATTTGAACGATTCAAATTTAACTGTGAAATATGTTTAGTTAAAATAATATAAACTTATTTTTACGTAGCACCGTTAAAAATGATGTTGTACGTGAACCCGACGATTTAATAAGCAAACATTGAAAAAGCTAACCCTTTATGTGATTAACCTAATTATTATTGTTTCGAAGTATATAACCTTACTGGGCCATGGATTTTATTAGACTATAAATTGCAGTATGTATCGTAATTTAATAGTCCACATATATATTTCAAACCAGCAACAGCACGCACTACTCAATACATTTGTTATTATGAAAAAACGTTAATGTCAGCAAAAAGTAAATTTTAGTCGCCATATTAAAAAAATGAGAGTTTATTGGTCCGCGGTGTCCGACAGGTTGGCAGCCGCTGACTTTAGACACATTATGTGTGAACATCATTTTCTCATGCATCGGTTATGGAATACTCAACAAGAAAAACAAAATATTACAAGTTATTACATGCTATAAGTGCAAGATGCCGTAAACCAGGATTTATTTATTATTTTCTTCAGTTATAGCTTCGAAGCCCGACGGAATACAAAGTAAAAGGGAAAAAAACATCTTTAGGATTATATAACAATTTATATGCTTGATTTATCTATGGTAGGTACAGCACTCTTGAAAGTGATTACTATTGTTGCCTCAGGTGTTCCCAAATGTTTCCGCGCTTCAATTTGATAAATTGTAATTATTAAATTTCTTTGGCAGTTAAAAAAATGTATTTTAGTAAAAGCTAACTTAAAGAAAACATTTTTTTAAATTTTGAGCTAGATTTATTTCTATGCTATTTTTCTGTTTAAAACATAGCTCATTGGCAGCTCAAAATATAATTGATTAATCTTGGAAATTGGTTTATTAATTGTCGGGTCTATTCGGGAGCGTTGTTGGCTTCCATGCTGAGTCTCACGGGTTCGGGTCTCAGTATGAACAGCATTTTTTCGAACGATTTCTGTTCGAAGGTAAGGGTGTTTGTGTATCTAAAAACTCCCTCCCATCCTTCCGATTCTTTAATACCTGCGCGTAGCGATAGCGATTAGTTACCCGCCAGTCATTATCCTTCTATTCCTACTAATCTATCTGAAAAATAAATGGTTGAGCGACTAAGTAGCAAACAGTTCTTATGAGGCTATATGGTCCACATTGGGAGCGGACATGGATAAAAAAAATGAAAAATAATAAATTTGCTATGAATAGTAAGTAATTGAACACAATATTACTGAAATCAGCAAAGCTGATTAATAAAAGAAGTGAATAGTTGCTTACACATACACATTTCATGAAGTGTATACTTTTTTAAAACCGTGTCTACTGGTGACATTATCATTAAGCGTGAATTTTATTAACACATACGAATAAAAGGTCCTTAAAGAGGATACGATGAGAATGAAGATGAGTATGATCATTTTTAGAAAGGGCATATACAGAAAGACGAAGAAAAACTGATAAACTTTTTCTTAACGCCTCGGTTTTAGGATTGTATTATAAAGACAGAAAAGGATTATATTTATCAATATTTTAGAGTTTTTGGTCAGAATAAATATAATATACGGTCAGAATATTTAATAACAATTTTGGTGGGTAGGTGAGGTTAGGTTTTTTTAAAATTTCATCTAAATTATGACTATTTATTCTGACGGATATATTGTGACCATTTAATATAAAATCTGACCAATGTTATTTAAATTCTGACCAGAAAAATACTAGCCAAAAACAATGTGTGCGAGAGTTCTTATGAAGAGTCAGAGTAATTTAAAAGTAACTTATCTCCCCGATAGATGTTAAAAATATCAAGAATTGCTCTGCCAAAATTCAGTTTAACTGAGTAATCCTTATTACAGTTGAAAAAATATTTTTTACGAGGCTTAAAACTTATGCCTTTCGGCTGGTATTTATGATGTAATACGATATTGTTCTAATAAATTAGGACAACAATAAACTTTAAGGGGCACTGAATGATTTATTTGCATCCTGTTAACGTTATGCAACAGATCTGGTGGAATTTTATTGAATGAGAAAATAAACGAGCTTTATATATTCGCGTATAGAGGCGTGGGTGTCAAAATTGTGTGATTGCTTTATTATTCAATCTCGCATACATACATTTCGCTAATATCGGCGAAAAATACTACAATGTGGTTGTACTAGTGTAGCGATGGCGAAAATTTACAAAACATATTTGTTTTTATTTATCTGTCAGCCTGTTTTAAGAAAATTATTATTAAGCGATTAATAATTGTTACACTAAACTCTTTTTTAGCACAATTTGAAGATTGAGCACGGTTTACTAAAAAATAAATACTGTACAACAAGACAGTAATAACTAACAGAAGGCTTCATTAGACCCTACACATTAGACATTTCCAGCGATGAAAGCGATTTATGACTAGTCTCATAAAATTTCCCGTATATAATCAAGTATCGATGAATCCTATGCTTTTTTCATAATTAAAATACACATTATGAATAATATTTTGCGTAATTTATTTATTGGTTTTGCATGATTACCTTTCTATATGCGATTCTAATAACCACAATATGAAATTTGAATTGTTTGAGTTTTGTCGCTAACGACCCGGATTTCGCCTTTCGGTATCTTCAGGCATTCCAAGTGCCATTCCATTCAAAGTGCATTCCAAGTGCAGTTCCATTCAAACAATTCAAATTTGATATTGAAATTCCATCAAGCACCTTCAGTCGAAATACTTAATTATAACCACAATATTGCTCTTTTTTCATAATTTGTTGAAATATAATTTATTGAATGCGGTTTTTCATTATGAAAAGGATTTCTAAGGCCTGGTCTATTTCATCTATCACTTTCAATGTGTTTGTTGTCTTAACATGTCAAAATTATATTAAAAAACACTTTTTGTACTAATTACACAATGAAGCGGTTTTGCTTATCGCGAGCACCACCAACTGATGATGGTCAACAGTTGATAATGATCCTGATAAGCGAAACTTGTCCATATCTTTATCAAAACAATGTGCAATTATCACAAGGTAGTGTTTTATTTTTTAATAATTCATCAGTGTTTTCGAATTCAAGCCGACCACAACATTCGTAATTAAAATATTTTATTACATAATAAAATAAAGATTTTATGGGTAACACAGTTTCGGAAATTTGATGGTAATACAATAAATATGTCCGTTTATAGGGTTCGCGTGCAAGGCGAACAACAAAGCAAGCTATTGATCCTGTTTTCGATATATGTAAGCTTTTCTTATGTTGTAGGTACCAACTATTACGTTATTTTGAACACAAGGCTGGTGGGGTATTTCCAGATACGATAAAAATTAATAAAAACACAATATAATTGCCAGAGTTTTAACAGTCAAACGAGATTAACTCGAAAAGAAAAGCGATACGTATACGCCGTAGATCTTTTGATATTGAATATGCCAAAACTTATTTGAATTGTTCGCATCCTCCCAATCGCCAGCATGCGTTGGCTGATATTTCGGTACTCTGATGGCAAAGCTTTATAATATAGATTTATAAAGTTTCTTATGTAAAATATCCGCATAGAACATTTTTTGGTTCATAATCGTTTTAGATATTTTTAAATGATTATAAGTAATGAATCATATTTTTTTTTACTATTTTAAAAGAATGCATAACATTCATTTGACGGTACAGTAAATAATACTCAAGGAACTACAAATTTATGTTTGAAAATTAAAACTCACAGAAAAATGAAAGAAGAAAAGACATCACAAACATCCAAACTAGAGATAAAATATTAGATTGAAAAATCTTGTTACTGACCTTGCCGGGATTTGAATATCAAAAAGGATGATATAAATATATGAGACATATCTAGAATTGTGAGATGACTATCTGCAACTTTTATTGGACAATACATTCTTGTACAAAATATCTGGGTGGATGCTATTACCTACACAGGTACGCAGCATGCCTCACATCCGAAAACTGACAAATGCCTATAATAAACAACAACGTAAAATGGATACGGAAAGTTAAATTGCAACAGAAAATATTTTACGATTTCAATCTCCCACGCTACGCTTCACATAGACTATTAAATATTTTGAAATCTTACAATTGATTAAAAAAATAATGGATTCATATATAAGAAAATGAATTCTCTCTATTATATTTTAACTGACATCGAAATTGCAGTTCTTATTTCACTTTACGGAATCTGTCATTGTGCGTTTGCTGTCTCTTTACTTTTGACAGTAAAACATATTATTATGTTTTGGAAATTTAGCCTATTCAGCGCAGTGGTTCCCAATTGCTAAGATCAGATTATTAGGCAATATCAGAGTGAGAGTCAGTGGGGATTAAATCTTAAAGCTACAACTTTGATATTTAAAAAAATACTCACTGTTATAATAATTAAGAGTTGATTTCCTTTTTCCTAAGATTTCCTAAGAGATATTTTATAAATTAATTGTTTATATTTATTGAGAAAGATACCAAAAGAATTATATTTAAAGTCTGTATTAAATCAATTTAATGATACTTTCGATGGTTTCGGCGGTAACTTTGTGGAAGTTCATTTTAATAGAAAATTTAAATTAACTTTGATTATTCCACGTATTGTGTAACTAACTGTGACACGTGTTTCGCCTCTTTCAGAGGCATCTTCAGACTTACTATCGCAAAGTTTGCTTAAGTAATGAAGCAAGATTGATTCTAACATTTTAAAATTATAAAATTACAAAATGGATTGGGTTTTTTTTCCTTTTAAGAGGAGCAAGGAGGGGGGTGTAGAATCGAAATAAAGCAAACAGATAATGATACTAATTTTACTAATGAGTTGTAAACAATCAGAATGGGATTTTTCCTTTTTAATGGAAGCAAAGAGGGGATTATAAAATGCAAACAAATTTATTTAAGAATATTATTTAATAATATTTCTTTTTTGTTAAGAGTTTTATTAATTTCTAAAAATGAACAGTAAAGATCGCGTAGATTCATCGTCACAGAGTGGTATCTATCGACTCTCTTGTGGAGACTGTCAAGCGTCTTATGTTGGACAGACAGGTAGAAACTTTAATATTAGAATTAAAGAACATATACGATGTCTAAAAAGTAACAATTTCTCTGAGTTTGCCAATCATTTAATAGAAAATAATCATAATTTTAATCAGATTTGTAATTTAGAAATACTCCACCGAGTAAATAAAAAGGGTTTAAAGATGAATAGCTTAGAATTTTTAGAAATTAATAAAACTCTTAACAAAAAAGAAATATTATTAAATAATATTCTTAATAGCACAGGCGGTTCCCCGTTACTCAAATTGTTTCCAATTAATAGAGTAATCACAAACCTAGATGATTGATTGTAGCTCATTAGTTTTAATAGTTTGTAATGTTTAACGTCATTAGTAGTATGATTAAATTTGTTTGCATTTTATAATCCCCTCTTTGCTTCCATTAAAAAGGAAAAATCCCATTCTGATTGTTTACAACTCATTAGTAAAATTAGTATCATTATCTGTTTGCTTTATTTCGATTCTACACCCCCCTCCTTGCTCCTCTTAAAAGGAAAAAAAACCCAATCCATTTTGTAATTTTATAATTTTAAAATGTTAGAATCAATCTTGCTTCATTACTTAAGCAAACTTTGCGATAGTAAGTCTGAAGATGCCTCTGAAAGAGGCGAAACACGTGTCACAGTTAGTTACACAATACGTGGAATAATCAAAGTTAATTTAAATTTTCTATCAATTTAATGATCATTATGAATATTATGTTTGATCAGTATAAAAAAGAGTAGTCAGTATTTCCTTTAAATTTGGCCAATAGCTGTGATAAGATTAGGTTAGGTTTAGTCGTCAACATAAAACTGGCCTTAAAATACAGATCGAAAATATAGATATTGCTTTATATTTATAAAAACAAACCATTCAATATAAATACTGAACATATAATATTAAAAACTGTTTAAAAGTTGAAAAGTTTAAATAGTCACCAAATAAATACAAGCCTGACATAAAGAAGTTGTTTTGTTGAAATAAATGAAAACTAATTAAGTTAATTTGTATTCTTGCAAGAAAATTAGCACAATTCTTTTTTCCTGAAGATTTTCGTTGGACATATATTACCAGAAAACATATCTCGTTTGATATGTTTTCAAATTTCATATGACACATCAGCCTCTCTTAGTATTCTGGGTGTGACTAGAGAAATTTGGCGACCCAGTAAAAGACTGCGACGAAGCAAGGAGTAAAACAAATCATATTGATTCAATGGGAAATCCATATTTTAAAACAATGAATAAAAAGGACAAGTTATTCATTTTAAAGGGAAGATAGCTACAGTTAACTCAGTTATATGACAGATTAATATGAGTGCAGGAGTGTCCGCTACATAATAAAGTATATTTTTCTAAATATTAGGAAAATTAGCGAAATGATATATTTTTTATAAATTCCAAGATTCAAGTGAAGTTTTCATACATTCGTTAAGAACTTTACTTAACTTCAATAACTGATCAGGGATGTATGATGAATGGAACTGATTACTTAAAAGGACGTAACACACACAGCAAATTTTACAGGAGACACAAAAAGCGTTTTTTGATGATTTTATAGGCAAATATATGAAATTTTCACAACCTTGAAGTGGTTTTTAATTGATTGTTCAAGAAAAGCCTCCTTTAAATTCCTATTTCCGCGTCGCAATTTTCACAACCCCTTCTTTTTTCAAACTTAAAAGCTTACATGTAGATACAAATCCGATATTTTCAGCTTACATCCTTTTTATAGAACGTGTATCAAATTGTATACACTGTGATTTTCAAAAAAGCTGTCTTGGAAAACTATGGGTTGCGTAATTTTGCCGTTAGACAGTCGTTATACATAAAAAAAACATTGTGTGTAATTGAGTTTTCATTGGCTGAGGTGTAAATTTCAGTAATTTTTTTTTGGGACAGGTTGTTTATATGTTCGTCATATTCCATACTCGTTAGGCCCTCAAGAACGGATTAATGACGAACGAATATGATATAGGTTCCACTTTACTTTTACACCGTCCATCACTATGTATTAACTTTTAAATACAAGATGAAATAATATTATATTAATACATATCACAAATGCCGAATGAAGCCGGATTGAACCACTAGTAATACACAAAACATAGCGTTATAATTGAAATTATAAGAAATACCTTATTCGATTGGGACGTTGTAAAAATTTAGGACGAATTACAATAAATCTATACGATCATACATATTCACTGTTCTCGTCAACATATTATATGTGACGGTGACAGAAACTGTAGCTCGTTTACGGGTGCCTCACCCGTAAGTAAAAAAAATATATTTGTAAAATATAATAAAATTCTATTGCTATTTTGTGTTTTTTTCCCTGATGCAATATGCCAGCGGCCGGCAAACTTTTCGGGCTCACGGACCACTAAATTCACACACATTTTAATCCAGCGGACCGCTGACTGGACTTTTGTGTTAAATATTACATATTGAAATAAAAGTGATCAAATGCACCAAGGTCATAAAATAATGTCAGATATCTCTGCGGACCACCAAAATATTTTCGCGGACTACACTTTGCCGACCGCTGCAATATGCTGTGTCAACTATTGTCATTGAAGAGATTTCATAATGCAAGCGCGTCGCGATGCAAAACAGATTGAGAAGGGATGTCAAAGAGGATAAATATATCTAAAGAAGACATTCAGGAAATGATAATTTTGGCAGGGCAAATGGTCTCTTCAAAATATAATATAATTTCGTCGAAGCATGCTAATGAATCTCTGTTTAATATAATACGTTCATAATTTTAAAGTTCCAACAGTGACGGATCGGTTAATATTGCTGGCGTGTTTTGGTTATGCGTACATTGACTTATCTTGATTAACTTATCTTGCTAAATCAATATATTAAATCTCAAAGTGTATTATTTTCTTTTTGTTTAGTTCTCAATTTCTCAGAAAATTCTGTACCTAATAACTAATAACAAATGTTGGAAATGATCATTGTATGTATAATGAAGCCGGTCGTGGTATAAAATAAAAATTTCGGTAATTGCATCTTTATTCAGTCTTTCAATTCCAGGTGAAACAAAGATATTGATACAATTTTCCATAGTAGTGAAAAATCGATAAGGCAAAAAGAATTCAAATAACACTTGTATACAAATTATGTATTCGATATTTGTACGACGAGGTCGACCCGTAATGGGCAGAAAACCAGAACCGACAATTGATATATATCTATAAATTAAGTTCGAAAAAGGAACTTCTTAAGTGCGATTAGTATGTAAATAGTAATATATGGTCAACGCCTATCAGGATGTGATAGTAAAATTGTCTAACTACTTTCAGTTCTCTAGATCAGCGTTTCTTAACCGGGGTCAGCGTAGAATAAACGATAACAAGTCAAAGCAAAGGCACTAAAAGGTCAGGCAAATAAAGCTCTAACTTTTTTCGTCACTGAAGCCTTCGACATTTATTACCGATTATGGATCGATGTGTTAAGAGACCTTTTACGAAAATACCTTATGTAGAGAAGCTTTTGTCAATTTAGTATCCAATCTTCGGTAGGAGACGACTCCAAAATATGATTTGTCATTATTAGTTAACATTTGAAACAATTTAAGCATGAACCTATTCATAAGAAATGAAATACCATTAAACGAGAGAATAGAAAATATAAAAGGGGCCATACCTACAAGGGACACTCTGCCTCGCGCATATGTCCATTCTTGTTATCAATATGGCGACATCATGGTGGTTCGGATGGGTGTCGTCTGCAGGGTTCAGGTCTCTCTGCCAGCGACAAAAATTAGAGAGCGTCGTGTCAGCGTTTGTGGTAATGTTCAGACGAGGTTCTGGCGCCTCGTCCTCCAGCAAAATAATCTTCACTACGACTATGCTGATGAAGTTTCCGATAGTTGGGTCTTGGTATAGAGAAGACACCTATTGTGGGATAGTACAGTTTTATAGTTTAAAGAAGTTTATTTTTAGATTTCAATAAACCCCGAACAATAATGTAATAATATTGTCACCTTTCTGGCAGATGTTGGTAAGTAAAAGATTAATAATTCTGAGAAAACAGAAAATTGAACATTTTATATAGATAATTATAATATCAAAATATAGATGCATTAATACTGATCTGACACAATTGACATATGTTATGCTTGCCAACCATTCCAATCCTTAGTCGTAGCGAGAGTGATTAGTTAACCACTAGTCCTGTTTAGCTCTATCCTTAGAATAGTAAAAAAGAGAAACTGAGTAACAAGCAGTTCTCTGAGACCAAATGCTCCATATTGGGAGCGGACATAGGTGAAAAAAAGCAAAGCTGGCAAAACCCGTTGTGGACTGTGTCGAGGAAGGATCATAACTCACCATATTCATAATGGTGAGTAGATAAGTCTCCACATTTCCTTTATGGTGGAAGTCTGTCATGGTGCTATCAGCGACGAGCAGCACTTCTACGTGTCTTTTTCGGCTGATGGATCGTGGTCCGCGTCCAGTCCGTTGACCGCGACCCTCGCTTAGGACATCGTTTGCTTGCTAAAGAAAAATATTGATAAGTGTTATTTAATGATTGTCGTTTTTTTCCATGGGCGAATTCATTAAGACGATACTGAGATTTTTTTTTTTTTTGGATTTAAATAAAGTTACAATAATGGTCCGGCCTCATTGAAAGATGATAATGAAGGATAAGATAAGAAAATTTATTAAAAAATATAGGAGACGATTATCATTAGAAAATCTCAATTTAATACTGTCTTCAGATTGCATAATGTGCCCAGCATTGTTTACAATAGACGCGGTATCATAAATAATAAACAACATAGCTAATAGGGATCTAGACACTAGTGTAATTCATTGCATAAATAAACATTATGGCACGACTGGGCGTCGATGTCAATTGAAATAGTCCATTTTAGTAAAGCTTGACCCCGATATCAAGTGGAAGGACGGTGTGATATGGTTGGTGGTGAGCGACGATGGTGTGTGTGCAAAGTGTGACTGATGGAGATTATCGCGAGGCGTCATGTTATTGTAATGTACTTGCCAATTAAGAATGCGATTCAACCCAACATTTGCCTGAAAAACTAAAGCTAGAAACATTTGAAGGGTACGCTGCAACCGGTGGTGTAGTGGGGCCAGGTCGGTGACCTGGCACCTGAAAATGAGGAAGGCGCCCTGCCACCTTTTTGACTTGTAACTTAGTTTTCAAGTGCATATATATATATTAAAAATCGTTTTCTTATTGATTTAATTGTTAGAACATGTGGTTTTTTTAACTTCATACGGATATAAAAAAAACAAAAAAAAAATAGGGAACAAATCAATGACCGACCTGGTACATATTTATGTACCACTTCACCACTGGCTGCAACACCGGGGACATTGAATTTTATAGATTAAACAGCCAATTTGTTCATCAGAGAAAGAAAAAATGTCGCCTAACCTGTTGTGTATAAAATTGTATAAAAATGTAATATATGTTAGCTTTTTTAGATTCATTAGATTTAAGAAAAGTAGAAAATCAATAAAAAATCTATTTTTCAACTAATAACAATAATCGCCTCCTGTAAACTTCGATATGTGAGAGTTACGTCCTTTTTCCTTTGCACAGTCGATATGTGTCTTGTTCGCCCGGATATGTGTGAAATAACGGAATTCAACACTAAATTCAACTAAAAAATAAATGTATGACTTTTAGAGCTTACTAGAGAGAGAGAGAGAGAGAGAGAGATGCGAATGAATTTTTTCAATTTGTTTAATTTAAATTATTAAAGCGCTTCTGTTGAGGGTTAGTTTAATGTGACAGACGGTCAATCACAAAGTCGCAAGATGTTAGATAGCTTTGGGTGGTATGGCCTATTGTGATGTCTATCTTAACTGGCCCTCGTCTCTTATTGGGACGGTTATAAAAAAATTAACGTTAATAACATATTACCACTATGTATTAACTTATTAAGAATTGTTCTTTGCTATTTTAGTTGCTTTTAGTGTATTTTGTTTGGATGCACATTCCAAAACCGGTATATTATTGAACAAAATATATCATTACATTTAATAAAGGTCAGTCATTTTTTCATCAAATTAGAAATATCGATTTCTGAATATACCGATTATAATGTCAACTATCACGAAAACAATTACACATAATATTCACAAATTCTCTATGAATCGCTCTTCCGAAAAGCACATAATTATTTTTGATAGTCGCCCTTGGCAACGAACGCATTGATTCCTTCCAGATTGATACCATCTCAATAATACGCATAAGGCTACAATATTTCAAATTAATGTCCTACAAATGGTGAATATGTACTCTTGTGAATGGTGAACTCTCACTTATTAAGTTCTAGTATAAGCCAATTGATATTTTCTTATCGTTCGGGAAATATGATTGTTTTCGCAAGGCCAGCAAATAAAAATAGGGTCAAACATACAATTATTCGCCACTTAAGGATTTTTTTAACTTTGTTCTTGATTTATGGACACGTATCATTAGAAAGGTGAAATAAAAAATATCATATGTTAAATTGCTTATTCATTGATGATAATCAATTATCGAAACATTTAAACAAAAATATTTTGCACTTGCAAAAAAATAAACCAAAAAAGGCAGAAATCTACTATTATTGGCCACTTTTTTCAATTATCGGCCACCAAAAGATACAATTATTGGCCATAACGAAAATTGCAGTAAAAAAAATATTAAAAAATAAAATAATAACTAATGATGTAATGTTATGTTCCCACATCAATATAAAGTGTAAAGTTAAGTGATTAGTGCAACTTTAATGTCATTTTAATGTAAAAATCATATGTTTTCATTAAATTAATAATGTAAGTTCGTCATTATCATTGATAACTGATGTCATATGGTTCAGAAATTTTATAATCAATGTTCTTTCAATTATTCAAAAAAAAAGGTTTCGTCATTACTAATATTTTTTCTGTATTTAATGATAATGCAGATATATTGGTTTTCTTGTCAACTCCTTACAATTGCTTTTTCGCTTCAATTTTTTTCATCTTTGATTCAGTCTTTATTTAATCAATAATCACTTGATTATTATTTTTTTTTGTTTTTCCGTTACTAATGTTTAATATTCAAACACAATAAGGGGGTCAAAAACTGTTCCGCTGGCTGAAAAGGTAAACATAATTGTAGTGTTTCCTTTTGATGATGTTAACTCTATTGCGTGAACAAAGTTTTAATTATTGGCCATCAAAACCACAATTATTGGCCAAGTATCCAACATTTATATAGGAGTGTCGAAAAAAACTGATAAATACATAGGTGGTTAATAGTACTCTCAAAATACTATTTTCGAAATAAAATTTAACATTTTACTTATAAATGACATATTGTATTATTGGCCAGCCAGGCCAATAATAGAAATTCTTCACTTTTAGGGTGTTCACTGTCAATACTTGGTGGAAAGGCATTATATTAATAAAAACACAATAATCTTTTGTACTTCATTCCACTTTATTTAATATGTCAGGACCGGTTTCGCTCATTGCGAGCATTGTCAACTGATAAGAAATATAATTTAACAATGCTATTTATACAAAATTGAAATAACTTTTCAATTTTGTATAAATAGCATTGTTAAATTATATTTCTTATCAGTTGACAATGCTCGCAATGAGCAAAACCGGTCCTGACACATTAAATAAAGTGGAATGAAGTACAAAGGATTATTGTGTTTTTATTAATAGAAATTCTGCAAAAAAATAGAAATAATTATTGGCCACCACCAGTATAAGTTTTTACAAAAAATTATCCAATTCAGTCAGTGAATGATTTATAAATACACTAAAGACAAACTACTCAAATCAATTTTCAATTCATTTAATGAAAATATAAACGTTAAATTTATCTTCACACGGAAGTCAAATCCTTGTGATTTTTACAACAAATCTCACTTGTTTCACGGCAACGCTTCAACAGTAAGTTTAAAATAAAATTTTAGGTTATTTGACAATGCTCCAAATGACAGTTATCTGCTATACCAACCGGAGGAATACTTAATGTACTTCCTTATTAAATCAATGAGTGGAAATATTAGTTCATATGTTATAAAACTATATTTTAACTGCAAGTGGCCAATAATTGAAGCTGGCCAATAATAGTAAGTTTTACCCTATAAAAAAACAACACGCGAAAACACTTCGACCAAGTATTGCAAATCTATATATATAAAAGAAAGTGGGGTTATTTACACCACGTATATCTCGAGAATGGCAGCACGGATTTTAATGATCTTTGATTTATTAAATTTGTCTGCGTCTAGAATAGCAGAATAATCATTAAAACATCGGAAAAATATCACGGGAAAGAAATTATGAATAAAATAAATGTCTCCATACATTACGTTTTTTTTGAACGTCGCAAATCGAAAGCCGCCACGAACATGGCGTTGTATGCTGTTTCTAATCAATCCACTAGGTGGCATTAGTTGCATTTGCATTTGACATTTATCAGCTAGCTGACGTGCCCCGCAATTTATCATGACTTTTTTTGAGTTTTTATCAATTTTCACTCAGTTTTCGTTCCGATTAATTATTCTGGTGTGGAATTCTATATATCTCCTTATGGTCTATCCCGAGATTCATGTATAAGGGCAGGAACAGTGTATTTTGATTGGTTTATGGTGTGGCGCGATTTATGTGAAATAGTATTTAAACGATATTGTGCTTAGACTTCGCGACACTGTACAACTGCAACGAATATACGAAACACACTGCTCATATGATGCATTGCAATACCCGCTGATGTTTTGGAAAGAAGACGATGGATATCACTTCAATATCAAGATGATAAATCCATTGATCGGTGGGTATCGAAATCATAAATTTCATTTCAACATGACAATAATTTCACTCAGCAAGAAGGTTAGCTCGATGAATTATGACGCATAAAGTTTTTAATATTATTATTTCATTGATTTGAATAGAATACACCAATTTGATTTAAATTATTTTTGAATTAAAATTCACTGAAGTCCCTTTTTATACGATTTCGAAATAACTCGGTGCAAAAAAAGAGAAAAAAATCGATTAATTTAAAAATTTGGACAGAAATATTACGACAGGTTCTGGATATCTCAAGAGATCAAAGCGATGTCGTACAAAATGTGCGTAAACGGTTTCGTCTATTGTCTCATATTGATGGTGAATGATTTTTGTTACCTAAAATAAATTAAATTAAATTAAGATACAATAAGCAATAATGAGTTTAATATAAAATTTAAAATAACTTTGATTAATTAAATTTCATACTAAAATGAACTTCCACAAATTTACCACCGAAACCATCGAAAGTAATAATGAATTTTATTTTTTGATATCCTGAATTGATTTTTATGCAAGGAAATCTATGTACCACAATTTTTTTTTATTTTAGTATATTTGTTTACACGTCTTCTTTACTCGGTATCGCGTTGAACGTATCTACCGTGTAAATGGGGAGTTCAGTGTAAAGGTGTTCTACTAAAAAGGGAGAGCATATCGATTTTTATTTTTTTAACCATGGTCGCTTCAGATGCTGTAGTGAATTTTTTTGTTTGTACAAGTTGTAGATAATCGATCTTTGTTAATATAAATACTTTATTGAATAGTAAAAGAAAGTGCTGATAAAATTAAGATTGTTTTATTAAATAAATCAATTCTTCTATAAATAAAAATGTTTTTTTAAGTTCGTTAAGATTGTAAAAAAAACGAGAAACATGTCGTTCGTGCTATAAAAATAAAGCATATTCATATAAGAGATTGAGTGGAGTTATTGGCAATAATTGTTTCGACTATTTTTTTTTTATAAAACTTACCATGTCTGGCAGTTTGGTAGTCAAGTTTGTTAGTTAAGTTTGTTAGCCAACGCCAGACGTGACAATGAACGACGCTTTCAATCGAGAATTGGAACGTAAACGTCAATATGATCGAGATGCATTGAACTAATCAGCTCGAACGAATGTACCACTATTGAACTCCCAACAGAAGGAAGTGTACGATACGTTAATGAAGGAAATTGATGATGGAAATGGTGGCTTATTTTTCCTCGATGCGCCCGGTGGAACTGGAAAGACATTCCTCATGTTAAACTTACAAAGGACTGAAAAACCGACATGCAAGATTGCGAAACACTCAGCAATGGCCAAAGTTTTAGTAGCAAGTAAAATCACCACCTGGGATGAACATATAACGGCGCACAAACGCGCATTGGAAGCAATCAATCCAACTATGAAAGATCTGCTTATCTGTAACGGCCGTGTTTTTGTCGACGAATCGAACGGATTGATTTCGTTTCATGCGTTTCTTCATGCGCTGCAGTTTGTGAGTCAAGTTAGGAATGCCAACGCCAGATCGTGGAATGAACGACGCTTTCAATCGAGCATTGAACCAATCAGTTCGAACGAATGTAACACTGTTGAAGACCAAACGAAAGGAAGTGTACAATACGTTAATGAAGGCAATTGATGATGGAAATGGTGGCTTATTTTTCCTCGATGTGTTCAGTGGAGCTGGGAAGACGTATTCATGTCATTGATTATGACCACTGTTCGTGCGAGATATAAAATTGCTGTAGCAGTTTATTCTCCTGGAATAGCGGCCACGTAGATAGAAGGATGCCAAACGGCTTATTCAGCGTTGAAATTGCCGTTAAACCTTCAAATCACTGACAAACCGACATGCAAACAGTCAGCAATGGCCAAAGTTTTGGTAGAAAGTAAAATCATCACCTGGGATGAATGCCCAATGACGCGCATTGGAAGCACTCAATCGAACTATGAAAGATCTGCGCAATGATTCAAGATATTTTGGAGGCGCAATGATTCTACTATCTGGCAATTTCCGCCAAACACTACCAGTCATTCCGAGATCGACCGCTGCCCATGAAATGAACGCTTGCCTGAAATCATCGACTCTGTGGCACTATGTGAAGAAAATTCAGATGGCGATAAGCATGCGAGTTGCATTGCGAATTGCATCATTTAAACTTCACAATTCAAAATCAAACCGTTGGTCCACTACATTCTTTCAAATCTATCGACCGTGTAACAAACGAAAACGAACCAACCAACTATCCAATTGAATTTGTAAACTCATTGGATCTGCCTGGCTTGCCAACCCACAACTTACAACTAAAGGTTGGCTCGGTAGTCATCATGTTTCAAGTTATCAAGTTAACACAACAATTATTGATTCTGAGGCGGTACGAAGTTCGTTGGGTCAGCTAGTATCATATAAAAAATAAAAATACCACTACATATAATAATACATCACATACATTTATAAATTATTTTTATAAATATTATTACATGTATATACCAATTTTCCTTGAAAAGTAAGCGAAGAGTATTAAAAAAGGCATAGAATATTTTTTTGAATATACCTACTCAGAATAATCGTCGTTGAAATTTTATGATCATGGTAAGATAAAGATTTTTTTTCGCTGTAAGGTTAGTGAATTTTTGACAAATGGCTTGATTCAGTCATAACTTATTAAAGTGAGTCATTAAATTTGAAAAAAGTTAACACATTTTTCTTTTTTTTCTGTTTAAATAAAAATGATTAATCAATTACAAAATATACTCATCTATAAGATTATAAGATCTGCTAATGAAACAATCATATGAGCTCTGTACATAAAAAAAATAAAAGAGGCTTTTATTCATGTTCCTCTGTGTATAACTGAAATGAGTTGTGGTATAATTCATTTTTATAAATTAGACAATATTTGTAAATATTCTTTTGTCAATTTTGTAGTTAAATAGTCAACAACGTTGGCAGAATCACGGATTTGATTCCTATGATGGAACTATTATATCAGTGTAATTATTGTTCGATTATTTCTCTCATTTGACCCTAATAATAGCGGAAATTTCTTTCCAAGTTCGAGCCTTCTCTTTGTAGAATAGTAGAGGTATGCTCTGTTAGGGGCACACATTTCTATATTGCAAAAAGGCATGCTCAATTAAGTAAATTTTCTAGGAAATTGTGTCTTGAAACGTTTTATTACACAAACACACTAACCCTATTGTGTCTTTCAGGTCTTGTTTGTTGAATCAAAAGTTTCCCTGGCCCTTCCCTGTACTGGACTTCTAACGCATCTCTGGGCGGCTGCTTTGTGCCGCAGTTCTTGTTTCTCCTCTTGCGATGTCCTCGCCGTTTTTTCCCTCCTCCTTTTCTCTTTTTTTGTTCTCCATTCTTTTTATTTCTCTTTTTATGGTTATTGAAATTGTTGTGGTCGTTACGCCCTGGGTTTCTCACCGCTGATCTTTTGTATATCACGTGAGGATGATCGGCGCCGTCCGTGGTCGGAGTGTGCTGTAACGACGGCTCCACCCAGTATTCCCCGTGCTCCGTTCGCAATAGGCCGGCCTGGAGAAGAGGGAAAAAAACATAATTAACTTAATTGTAACGCATGACTAAGCGACACTTAATTAATTGCAATTTCATAGTTGACTCATTGAAGCCAAAAAAATTATCTTAAAAAGTCTTTGACCTGAAGTAACTTTCTATCAGTACGATTTACTTATGTTGGTCTTTAATTTGATACGGTTTACAAAAAAAGTGTTGAAATTAGACTGGGGTGGGGAGAACCTTTTTATGTCAGAATTCCACATTCATCTTACTATATTTAGATATACACAAAAAATAATATTAATTAAATAATTTGTAAATAAATGAAAACAAAAATTTGGTTTCAGTCAAATTGCAAAGAACGCATATAAGCAATTCAATCCAAAACACGCAAGTGTTTTCAATGACACACAGATATAGTAGATAGTAATAAATTGAATCTCAATTTTCTAAAACGCATTGAATATCGAAAATTTGATAAAATATACCGTTATATATTTTCAAGTGAAAATTATATACCCACCCCGTTAGCTATCCTTCTCTTAAGAAAAATATTTCGACTTGAATAAGATTTGGGTACATAAAATATTGTTTCTGTTTTCTAAACATATTTATGATTGTTAGTTAGTTTTAATCATTAGCAAATAAAAAAATCGTATTTAATAGTAAAAAATCATTAATTAACTTAACCTCAAGCAAAATTTCACGGTTGGCAAGAAAAAAAAATGGAAATCAATTTCACCATTTGTATTTATTTATTAAAGGCCGACTATGTATAATCAATTCGATAATAATATGTTTTAACCACGAAAACTACACATGTTTATAAAAACAGAGTAATAAATGACTTAGCGGACATGTATTGAAACAAGATATTAGGCGGCGTACGAAAACCAGAGGCGGATTAACTATACATTTTAACGGGCCGCATAAACGCCCAGTTAATCATTTCAAAATTAAATACATGTTTTGTGCATCATATAATAATAGTAAAAATATTATGTTACATTGGAGTTGACAAAAAAGTTGGGACTCGTTATTTGTATACTATGAAGCGAATAAAAGTGTAATACATTTTTGATATTATAAGCGTAATGTGATATTTACTTTGCAGGTAATTACTTATCGACAGCTTTGATATTTCACTTTCAGCTTAAAAAATAGATACATACCGTAGAGTTGATAGTTATTTTGGTGCAATGTCATTGTCATAACTAGTTTTAATATTGAAAAATTCGAATGGCACTTCATACTTTTTTACCTTATCTAAAGGCGTTGCTAATTTATTCAATGGCCTACATAATTTTGACGAAGATTTTTATAAAACCTTATTCTCAGATATTAAATTATGTAAATGTATTTCAAAAATAAATATTGGCTCCTAACAAAAAAAAATAATAAAAAAGATTTTTTAATTATAAAATAATATTGAAAATATGTATTTGAAATCCATTCAGATATTTAGATAAAATTTACTATATAAAGTGACAACAGTCATAAATACGAATAAATTTTTATTTAAATGTCATTCCAATAAAATTGTTTGTAAAAATAAAATAAAACTAATATGATATACATAATATTGATGCAAATGAAGACTATTCATTATAAGTTTCCTCAGTCAATATCTCACGATTATTCGATTTTGAACTGAAGACACATATAATATTTTATCACACTAAAAAAGTGTTTCAGATATGCAGGTTGAATCTACAAATGTTTTTATTTATAAAAAAACAATACTGTTACATTAATTGTCCGCCCCTGGTGGCAAATTAAAAATAACGAATAAATGATAACATTCATTTTGCATGTAACCTTGCAAAAAACCAATGATTATTTCTACTATGTAATTCGCTATCTCTCAATATATACGCTAATGATTTTTATTGATTATGTTGTTTCTACATATCTATTTCCACTAAAAAAAATATTCACGTTCAATTATTCGAAATTATTCGATGCATAAATTAACCGGCAATATATATATTTTTCATTTGACCTTTTTGATACTAATTTTTTAACTCTTCTGAAATTTGAAAATTTGAAGAGCATTTGAAAATTTAAAAACATAAGTTTTATTTAAACATGACGGATAGGAAAACGAATTATCCTTTATCTTCAATAATTAGTGTTTTTATAGCGTTCGAAACGAGTAATGTCGACCTCCAAATTGACAAGGTAATCAAAAGATGTATCCAAATAATTCTAGATGATGATGATGTAGCCGAGTTTTCATAGCTGCTGTGATTTGGTTTATTCTTTTTGCGTAGTATCTGGTTCGAGTTCTGGAATGGGAACATGTAAATATATGTTTAGTTTTTTAAATTATTTATGGATTTGTATCCAAAAACACGAATATTTTTATCCCTATAAAATTCACTCAACTCATCATATTATTTATTATGTTTAATATTATAGTAGGTATAAATTTATACAACTGTACCACTTTTGATTAGAAGACCCGAGCGGGGTAATGTTCACACTAGGGTATCCAATCCCGGGATTTCGGGATTGATTAATTTTCAATCCTGAGATCCCGGGATTCCGAGATTGGGATTAGCTCACCGGGGAATTTGAAATCCTCAATTAGTTATATTAATTTGCCAATTTCGTGTCAATTTTCGGGATTTGCTCAAAATTTCTCAATCCCGAAATCCCAGGATCGCGGCCGTGTCAATCAGAAAATTGAACGGAATCCCGGGATTGGATGCCCTAGTACACACCAGCAGCAATCGTGGAGCGCTACTAATGCGCGAACATAGTGTGTACGCTACTTTACCACAATGCTACAGATTCTTGCCATTTTGAGATACGGTGCGCCAGATACCGACGACTTTTGTAAATGGATTTAAAAATAATGTTAACTTTTTTGTAGTTTTTTCTCCGTGAATACAAATGTTATACAATTCGTTCAGCGATGCATTTTTTGGTACTAAAAACTTTTTCTCTCTAATTGAGCTGTTTCAAATCGTGGGGATCAACATGTGTAATTGGACTGCAATTATTATTTATTTATTTGTAAGCATGGCAACGTATACCTGCATAATTGTATTTTAATGTTACTAGAAAAAATCACAGAGTGAATGGTCAGCTGTTTTTTGCTTATGGCATATATATATTACTGTAGTAGATGCAAAAAATAAAATATTAATTATTATTATATTAAACCAGCGTTTTTTTATTCTTAAACTTTTGCTTTAGAGTTTAGACAATGAAATATTCTTTAAAACGGGTGACTCATGTTCTGTGAAGGCTCAATAATTTGAGCAATTAACTCACGTGTATCACTTAAGTAATAATAATCACAAAAAACATTCCTTTTTGTCTGACCCAAGAGACGAGGAGAAACGAGAGATAGTAACTTACTGGTAGCTCTGTTTTAGACCCATCCTTCATAATGCTAACAGATAATTATTAAGGTGTTCACTGTTAAAACTTGGTGGAAAGTCAACTGTCAAGTGATCATCAGTTGCTAAAGCTCGTCATGAGCGGAAACCGGTTCTGATAATTTAAAATAAAAGTGGATTTAGTATAAATGAGTATTTTATTTTTTGCTATTAAATAAAAGAGAGGCTAATTTTTATAACTCAATAGCAACCAGTTTTTAAAATTATTCGTTCGGAGTACAAATGTTTCACATTGGGAGCGGATATGGTATCAAACACCGACATACTGGATAGCTGTTTTTGAAGGCGGTTCTCAAAAAAAAGCAGCCAAAAAATGAATAAAAAAACTCACAAGCCCTTGTATCATTTCTTAGTTCTAATAATTATTTAAATTTAAAAGTATTCTAGACCAGTGTTAGGCAACCCATATACACCGGAGTACAACAGAATAGACAGCAATTAAAACTCCAGGTGCCACTAAAATCAAACTAGTATAATTTAAAAAAACAATTTTGTATACAGTACGAAACTCAACAATAAAAATATACAAAAATGTATAGACATTTATGAATACTTTGTGGTTTGATGTGACTAAGTTATTTAATTTTCGATGCTGTTATTCGTAAACAGAGACAGAAGCGATAATTTGATTTAGTCTGTATGTGAAGTATTATTCGTTTATATAAATATTTTTACTATAAAAAAGCACAGGAATATATTTTTATTGAAAAAATATATCTTTTATCGGTATTTTCTATTGTATACCATCAAAAAATTTCCGCGTACGACCTAGTAGCATGCGTGGCATAGGTTTTTCATCACTGTTTAAAAAATAGAATCGTAATTGAGGGCCTTTTTGTATCTGGGTTCGTTTGGCAGGCTTTGCAGATTAAACAAATTTAATAATCTTTTTTATCGAGTCGTAATAACTGGTGTGGAGAATAATTGTATAAACGTGTCATTGAAATGCTATAAAAATTGTATAAAAGGAATTTAACATAGCAAAAAGTCAATTTAGTTTATCTTGATAACTTCCTGTAGAATTTTATTTAATCGTCAAGAATACAACCAAATAAAAAATAAATATAATGAAATACTTACTTGCGCTGTAAGATTGTTAAAACAATTTTTAAGTGTTTTTGATGGATTCCCCAGTAAATTTTTGATAATAAAATATTGTTTGATTTCTATGATAAATTCGCCAGTAGCTTTGTGGAAGTACATTTTTAATATAAAATTAAATTTGATAACTTTGCTGTGTTACAATTTGTGACACGTGTTTCGCATCTTTGAAAAGCACCATCAGATAATCGCAACGTTTATGAATAAACTAAAATTTGATTGATTCAATTTGTATTCTTTGATTTTTTTTGATAAAAAGTACCGTTATATAACATCCGATTCACTTTTAAAACGTTCACTGTCAAGTCTAAATATAAAACTTACAATATATTTGTTTCTGTACTAATTTCACATAAAAAAATGTAAGAACCGGTCCCACTTAATGTTAACATTATAAACTATTGATGGCTGTGATGAGCGAAATCGATTATGACATTTATTTAAACACGTGGAATTGGTACAATAAAGGGTTATAACTTTTAAGATTTTTTCCTTTGTCTAGGTCATATTGACATTTAATAGAGCATTTATCTTATTTGTACACTTCTCGGGAAGTTGTTAGTCAATAAATACAGGATTAAAAAAGATTAGTTGTTAACTAATCGAAACCGCATCATAATAAAATCATGCACAAGTACTTAAATAAATTGTGATATGAATGAATGAAAGTTTCCATTCGGCATTCGAATGCGTGACACTGTAACCGAGTAGATAAAGTCAAAGAACACGATTATTGGCTGACTTCTAGACAGAATCACAATACATTGTTAAAATGCGAAAGGAGCCGAAAAAAATAAATTTGTATTTTAATAAAAAAACGTGTCTTCTACGACCCCAAGTTCTTTTCGCTAACGCAGGCTTTGGCAGTAAAATTGATAAGTTGTTTCAACGCATTTTATGTGTAACATATTCTCAAACAACATTCTCACATAATAAATACTTTTACAGAGTTCTATTATTTGGAAGATTAATCATGTTGACTTACCGATTGGTTGTAACTGTTATCACTATTTTTGCACTCTTTTCTATTTTCATAAAAACGAGATTGAAATTTGTAATACTCGTATTTATTTATTTATTTAACATCGCATAAGGTTGACAAATTATAAATTTGACAAATTATAAATGAAGAAAAAAGAAACATGATACGATTTAATATTAAAAGCAGTATAAAAAAATGCCAAAATAAATCAACTGAGTAAGCTCCGACGAATTCTCGAGAATGGAATACATGGCAAATACATGGCCAGGTACATTTCTCTTCGAAATCTCAAAATATTAAAGTTTAATACGCCCAAGAGAAAGTTAGTTGGATAGGTTGTAGTTGGATAATGTAAAGTTAGTTGGATAATATTTATTTATTGTTAAAAATTAAAATTACAGTACATGACATAACAGCTGACGCCAATTCACCATGCACTTGAAAAATATAATAAGGCAAAATAAAACTAGACAGTACATCAAATTCAACATAAAAAATCAAGAAATATGATAGTAAAATTTATCTGTTTATAACAGTTCACAAATACTATTACTGAAAATGGGTTCCCGGTAAATTGCTCGAATGCAATTGCTCGAATGCAAATTGCTCGAATGCAATTCCTCGAATGGAAATTGCTCGAATAACAAGTTCCTCGAATAACCAATTCCTCGAACGTCAAATGCTCGAATAACAAATTGCTCGAAATTTCTTATAAAACTTTTATAAAAGCTTAAACATTAATTACTCATTCTTTAAAAAAAAAATTGTGCAAATCGGGAAATAAAAACCATAAATCAAAAAAAAGTCATAATAAAAAAATATTTTTTATTTTATTATTCAGTTGCCAGTGGTCGAGTGGAAAAGGTCGTTGATTTTGTTTTCGGGGGTCACGAGCTTGAATCGTACACTTTTTAATCAATTATTTTTCAAACTATTCATGAATTTCTGTTTAAAGGCACGCATATATGTAATTTATTGAAACCCTCTCACCCATTCTTACTAAAAATTGGGCGTAGCGATAGTGATAAGCTAACCGTTTGTTCTGTCTTAGCCCTAGTGTTCTACGTGTTCTGGAAAAATATAGAAACAGTTTGAGTAACTAATTAACAAACAGTTCTCGTAGAAACACTTCTGTTGAGATAAACTCCACTAAGAGGTCATATGTTAACACGGTTAAAATAAATACTTACGAAAATCATTTTTATATTTCACTCTCTAAACAAGTGTCACACGAGATAAAAATGAAATTCGTAGAAAAAGTCGTGAAAAATCTTAAAACAAAAAAGGTTAGGGTAAAAAAATACTATTTACATTTTTATTATTATTTACATTTGGATGAGTGGCCGAGTGACCGAACTTTTTTTATTTTTTATTATGACTTTTTTTTTGATTTATGGTTTTTATTTCCCGTCTTGCATAAATATTTTTTTAAAGAATAAGTAATTAATGTTTAAGCTTTTATAAAACTTTTATAAAAAAATTCGAGCATTTGACGTTCGAGGAATTAGTTATTCGAGGAACTTGTTATTCGAGCAATTTGCATTCGAGCAATTTACCGGCTCCCCTAAAAATTTTCACTTATCTAGCTAGGCAATGCGTTGATCAATCGAACGGCCATTGGAACTGGTGACTCATACCTCCTAAGCGAGGTATAAGTTTTTAGAAATAAAATTTTTTGCTCATAGTTTCTCCCACGTAAGAATAAATTGGTAGCATGTGAATTAATAGTCATGAGAATTTTAAGATTATTAACTCGGACCCGGAGAAGAAGAGAAAAATCTTCGAGCTTCAAGAGAGTGAAACAATAACATTTCTAAAAGAAATTTTCCTTTAAAGAATTATCAAAGGGGAAGAATTAAAAAAATTTGAAATAATAATATCTTAGAAATTTCTTATGGACTCTCTCAAATTGCAGCTTGTATGAACTTTCATATGGGCTCCAAATGATGGATCCATATTCAAGCGTACTTAGGACCAAAGAAACATAAAGCGTGCGAAACACAGTTAGGTTTTCAAATGGTTTGCTTTGTCTAACAATAAATCCAAGGAGTTTGCTTGCACGCAGTGCAATAGAATTGATATGCGAATGAAAGGTGAAAGAAGGGTCGAATCCTATACAAAGATCAACAACTTCAGACAAAGGTTTTATAGCATCATTAGATAGGGAATAGTTATATATGATGGGAAATTTTGAGCGAGAGACGGAAATACAAAAACACTTCGAAATGTTGAAGTCGAGCTTGTTTTTTATAGACCAATTCAAAATCGCATTCATATTCTGCTGCAGAATAGTACAGTCAGACTCTTTACTGATACGTAAAAACAGTTTTAAATCGTCGGCAAAGAGCAGTTACTTTATTTCACTAATACATTCTATAATATCATTAATATTTAATAAAAAAAATAACATTAAAAATAAGAAATAAAATTGTGCCAAGATTTGATCCTTGGGGTACGCCGGAATATGTTGGAAAGACGTTTGATACGCACCTAGCGTAATCAACATATTGGCGTCGAATTGACAAATAGGAATCAAAAAAACTAATCATCTTGTTTGAGCATCCTACAGCACTCAATTTATCCAAGAGAATATCATGGTCTACACGGTCAAATGCTTTAGAAATATCCGTATAAATAGCATCAACCTGACAGTGAGAATCTAAAGATTGCGAAATATAATCAGTGTACACAATTAGATTGGTCGTAATTGAACGCGCTGATCTAAAACCATGTTGAGAATCAGTTAATTGACAATCAACATGCATATAAATATACCTATGTAAAATAGATTGAAAAAGTTTGGCTGGTGCTGATAAAATTGCTACAGGTCGAAAGTTTGTGATAGTATATAATATGTTAAGTTGGTAATATCCATAAACACCCATATAGAGAAGTCTCAAAATTGTCTTCTAAATCTTCTCCACCATAAGGGTAGGGGTAGGTTTCGAACCTCTTGGGACCCAAAAATTCGACCCACTCTCAAGTCTGCTTCGACCCAAAGCGTTGTACATTGACATATTCGTTCAGTATTGCAATTCCTCAATGGAAAGGCCTTGAGTGGAATTTACGAATGTTCTCGACATAAGGATGTAGGATGCGGTACAGATGATGTAATATGTAATTGAAGAAACGGAACTCATCATCTCAAAATAAGATTGAATCTACTCTACAATGATTACAATATACTGCACAGCTGGGCATCGTTTGAAACTGTATCGCAACTAACAATTTGCAGTTACATTAACAATAGTCTGAGCACTGTCTCCCAACCTTTTGCCAGTCGCGAACCCATTTACATGCAACTTCTTGCCACATTTTGAGATCAAACATAAACTGCGTGTTTTCCGATCAGATACAACAGTGGTCATCCACCAGAGGTTATCGGGTACCAAAGTACCCTCGTAAATCTTTAGCGTGCCTGCCACACAAAATTATTTTTTAATATATTAAGGTAGCGCATGCGTTTATTTAAATTATATATATGTAAGTTCTTCATAATTGTTGAATAATATACAGTGAACAGATATCGTATAAAAGACATCTCTACTTCGACATTCTAGCTGTATTAATGTTCTGCTTGATTAGAGCGACTAATGTGTGTATTAATAAAAACACAATAATCCTTTGTACTTCATTCCACTTTATTTAATATGTCAGGACCGGTTTCGCTCATTGCGAGCACTGTTAACTGATGCTCGCAATGAGCGAAACCGGTCCTGACATATTAAATAAAGTGGAATGAAGTACAAAGGATTATTGTGTTTTTATTAATATAATGCCTTTCCACCAAGTATTGACAGTAAACACCCTAAAAGTGATCAATGTGTGTATTGGTCACTTATGACTACCCCATGCAGACAAACGAAGATATTATATAGAATATAGATAAACCGTAGTAAAAAACGCAAGCAATTCACGGTGCCGTATTAGTAAAAAGGCTGACTATTGAGATATCATAGCATATTGTTTGTTTAAAATTTTAATCAATGGTTTCAACATATGTATGTTCATATTTTTAACTCAAATAGTAAAAACACTTAATTGATTTAAAACAAGTGGTGGCCATTTCGAAGAACTTAATTTAGTTTATCTCTCAGATACTTGACAAATCAGTAAAATCAGGCAGAAAGTAGGAGACGAAAGCATGTGTCGTGAAGAGCATCCGATCCCGAAACCTTTTTATGATACCGGGATTTCGGCATTTAGAATCATTCAATTCCAAGATTTATTTTTTACCATAATTTCACCTTTTTTTACATATCCTATAGTGTTCGAGATCAATTTGATGAGAGGAGATACCACAAAAATTCATGTCATGCCCTTAAAAAGGAGTGATTGCAACTGCATTTTTAAAATATAGAAAAAAACACACGCAAGTTGGCTGCTCTTGTCTACATAAAATATGGGAGATAGGAAGAGCGCAATTCATTTATTTACTATGCAGGTATTATAGAAAAATATGCACGTAAACAAACTGAGTTACGATGTCGGGAATTATTTTATTTTCAAGTATGGTAATCAGCCGGAAAGTAATCAAATTTAAAATTTGATTTTTTACATGTTATAGTGAATCCCGAATCCTGGGATCGCCCAAAAGATCGGGTTTCCGAGATTAGAAGCCCTAGAGTTATGTTAGTGTTTCATTTTCCAAGCTGACAATCAACAGTGCAATCATCAACAACCTCTTAATTTATTGTTATTAGCAATATCCTCATAGTTAAGATTTTAGTTAATTGAAATAACTTGATTTGTTTTGAAATTGTTTTATTATCGCTCATTATTACCTACCTCAATCTAACATATTTTATTCCAATAAATCCCGATTTTTTTTCCTCTTAGCTCTAGATTCATATTGAGCGTTGAAAAAATTGGCTTCACGATAAAGTTTCAACGTTCGTTTGTCGTATTAGAATACGTATTTTTATTACAATGTAATCATTTATAAATGATTAATAAAAACAATAATCCTTTGTACTTCATTCCACTTTATTTAATATGTCAGGACCGGTTTCGCTCATTGCGAGCATTGTCAACTGTCATCAGTTGACAATGCTCGCAATGAGCGAAACCGGTCCTGACATATTAAATAAAGTGGAATGAAGTACAAAGGATTATTGTTTTTATTAATATAATGCCTTTCCACCAAGTATTGACAGTGAACACCCTAAAAGTGATTTATAAATGACTTTAATAAAATGAAATAATATTATGTTTGAAATTTTGAGAGTCACATATTGATATTTATTATTCTATTTCTGACAACCGCATCATCGTGCGCAATTTTGATTTAATCCGTGAGGGCACATGAAGTATGCTTTAGTTATTGTTATTACCCTACGCCGTTAAGGGAAAATTACTCATATTGAAATATATAATCGACCATTAGTATTTTTAAATTAACAAAACGCTCCATTGTTTCAAGTGCCCGACTAATCGAGTGTCTATTGTTTCTCCATCGGATGCTAATAGGCCAGGGTTGTGGAACATTTTTTAAATTGAGATTGTCCATTGAGACATTAACAATTGTAATCTTACTATGTTAATTATAATTTAGAGTTCATTGCCAATGAACTCGTGAATGTGACACAAAATGACCCGGTCATTATAATCTTATATAAAAAAGAACCGCACTGAGGAAATTTATTTATTTCTCATTAGAGTAGGATTATATTCACTAAAGATCAGTACTGGTTTGGCTATCATCAGTTAATTATTTGATACAAAGACTTTTTCCACCTTCTTTTGATGTTTTTCAAGGATAGGTCATTACTTTGTTATTCTGAATGAGACTCATTGCGAATTATCTTAATAAATCAATATTTTATTGAAAAATCATGTTTTTTCATTATATGTTTGTAGATAGGATACCGTGATATGAAACTCTCATATTATGGGTATTACTAACACAACGAATTTCATTAAAAATTAGTGGAGTGATTGAAAAAAGTCGCTTGTTCGCTTGTTCGCTTGTTCGCATACAAGCCAGAAATCGATTGGTTTACACTAAAATTTAATTCTTCAATGTTCAATGTTTATTATTTTTTTTGTAAGAAATATTCTCGTTACTTCTTTTGGATACGGGTTCAGTTATGAGACATCAGTTAAATTTGAAGAACCGTGAATTGAAAATGTGTATAAGTTTAATGGTGTGTATTTAAAGCGGTAAAAACAAACGTAGTCCACTTCATGTTTTTCATCCACGTTCAGGTATTTAAATACCTAGCAAAAGACATACACTAGATTCAACAATAGATATTATTTGCATAATTAGCAGACTGATAAAAAAAATATGTCATTGAACAATTTCTATTTTTTCAAATATGTCCATTATAAACGATAAACTTTTATGCATTATTAATATAGCATTTTAACAGAAGTGCTTTTTATATAAACTAGTATGTAATCCAGTTGCTCGACCTCTCTTTTTGCTATTAGTAAGTGTATAAAAGAAAATGTTTGTTAGCTTATCAGCTACCCTTGTTTTTTGGATCGTTTAACATAGAAATTGACTTTTATTATCTAATGTCGTCAATTACTGACATCGTTGGCTCTTGAAAGTTATACATACTATAATGTCGGTTAACAAAGCATTTATTTTTTACCAACCTAAAAAAGCATGTAAGGAGCGGATACAAACATAAATATGTTCGCGTTGTAGTTGAGCTTTAGAGGCTGACACTGTAAGTGTCTCCAAATTAATAAATTTGAGAGTAAAATGTTTAAAGTATATAACGCGATCGTTGGACAATTCAGTTCTTCAATTATAATTTTGAATCCGATACTGTGATTAGCCAAACGGTGCTCACTGAAGGCAGGACAACAAATTGGCGTAGGCACATCATTTTCAAGGCCAGCTGAGTACAACGACCAAAGACTCGCGAGTAATGGCCGCGCATGCGAATAAGATTGATCTCGATCGAACGGTTCATTTTGCTTTGAAAGGGAAAGACACGTTTCCTTACATAGGAAGATGATTCTAAATCACGTATTTAATTCAAAATCGAATACCGAGATCAATCAAAAATTATTATTACGTTATTGTAATGGATTTTTTTGTTTCGGTGAATCGCTATAATGGCCTAGAGTTTCGATTCGACCGTGAAACGATAAAAAGATCTAACCCTCGATTGTAAAAACCTCTTCAGAGAATCGGATCGTTTTTCACTTCCCTTTTTTTAGTGTTGTAAAACAAAACGTCGCAGTACGGAAATTTTCATAATTTGGTTGGTTGTCGATTTATGGATTTAGTTTCAAAGTAATGGAGATGCCTACAATTTCCTGCCACCCATCCATTTAGCAGTTTTATGTAAGCAAATAATTCTATTGAGATTATTTCCATTGGGAGTTAATATACTTTACATAGGAAGTAGACATTAAAAAAATATACTGAATATGAAAGCTTACGCTTAAAGTAAAAAAATTGTATTGAGACGCAACATATGAAATACGTTATACACCCATCCTCTGATTTATGCGATACGTTTTTAACGCGGTTGAGAAAAGTTCATTCTTTAATATGCTCAATATGAATCATGGTTCGAGCGTGCCGCTTTGACTACACATTATTTAGTAATTAATTTGTCAAAGTCATTGGAAGAATTAAATATTGATGATATCAAAAAAGTGTTACTAACCGACGATGAATTAGCTAGGCATATTTTAATATCTGAATTGGACCATGAACATGAAATCGAATCCCTTGACGAATCTGTTGAACCATCTAATGATGAACATAATTTAGATGAAGCTCTTCAGCTAGTCAAAAAATTGGAGACCATTGTGTTAAAAAAATATACAAATATAGAATGTGCTCTCGGATCCCAAAGAGACGAAATACGTGTGCATAGTAGTGAAGAAATATCCAAAGTATTTACAAAAAAAAAAATTAAAAAAAAATCAAAGATCACGGATATTTAAATTTAAAAATAACTACCCAAGATAACAGGAATATTTCTGCTAATTGTAGGACTGAACTGATACTTACTTACTATGATGATGATGAAAGCGACTTCGAACCGGTTATGAAGAAAATGGTAAGAATGTTAGGAGATATCGTCGAAAATGAGGATGAATAAATTTGTTATATGATGAATAAGTTATAATGTTTTGTTGTATTTTAATAAAAAAAATATGTTTAAAATTCACATGACGTTTTACACCTACATCCTATAATTTTGAATAAATATTTTTTATATAACGAACTGTGGATTTTTCGAAACGCATCTTCAAATTTAATATGAAGTCTATGTCTTTATTCACGCGTGTTTATATAATGGAACCTATATTATGATATTGTATGTGTTTCTTGCGTTTTTTAGTCGGTTTCCATATACGCGAGTTTGTGAAAAACTTATCTACCGCGTCAATCGATGGATGTGTGTATAGTGAATAGCTTTATATGTGTGATGGAGAAATAAAATTTTAACTAATCTAAATCATGCTAGCGGAAATGAATACTATTCTTTTCCACAACACTAATAATGATTTAAACAAACAACGGTTTTTTTTACTGTTGAGTCGTTGGTTCTAGCGGTTTAATACATTTACGAATGCAACCCTAATTGATTATTCTCCGCAAAGATTCTATTAAATGAGATCTTCTATTTTATAGTTAATAATTGAGTACATTCATGGTCAAGTAATAATTATAACAACTAAAAATTAGTTATTATATTGAAAATTACAACAAAAATCTTTTAAAGAATAAAACACGGAATTGTCACTAAGAAAGTAGTATTTGGATATGGAAGCTGTTTTCAAAGTATTCGTGCATTCACATTTCCTTACCAGCTTGTAAATGAACGTCTAATAGCTGACAATATTTTCAAAATAATTTAGAAATTACATATTGTTGTTGGGAGCATTTTTCAAGAACGCGGGTGGTTGCAGCTAAAGCCTCGCAGCTATATCCATCTACCTCCATATCGGAGTCTGAGACTCGGACCGAAGAGTGCTTCTTCCGGTCGACTGAGACTTGCCATTGCCCAAATCGGGCTTCGAACCATAATACCTCGCGCACAACGCCAAATACAGAGACTACTCGCGTAATATGTCCATTTCTTTACTCAGATGCGAAATTTATTACTTTCCAAGAATGGGTTCATAAAAAATAAAGCTCCGGTCGTCGGGCGTTTCATTGTCCATAAAAGAAACATGTGTGTGGCGCCTAATAATATTATCTTTCGTATCGGAATGGCTACGTGATGTTCAGCGCTTGGTTTTTCATAATTTACCGAAACGAATGAGAATATTTCATTGCCCTTAACCACCCAGAGTCTACTCCCATAATTGCATAAATGTCCAGATTGGGCGTAGCAGTTCTGAACCATTTGCAAAACAAAAATAAATGTTACTGACTTTTTTGTAAACTAATTTCTGATTAAAATGGTATTAAGGAGAAGCCGACGTACGTATGAATGTTGTATTAATTGATGAATGGTGAATGAAATCACTGTCAATATATCCGCCCTATGCTACAGAAGACAGTATCACGGTGAAACGTCGATAAGAGGGTATATAAAACAAAGAATACGGGAGCATGATGAATGGTATTTGGCCGGGACTGTAGAACAATACGTTACCATGATTGCGATAACGATCGATCGGTGTTCATCTGCGGAACGAACAAACTGAATCAACTTTAGAAATGTTTATAATAAATTCGACTACATTTTTTCTACTCAATGTATCGTAAATAATTATTGAGCGTAACATATCATATTAACTGAGACAAGCCTTTTAATACTTTTTAATACATTTAAGACTATCTCATGTAAGTCTAACCAAGTCTTGAGCTAATCATTAAAAATGTATTTATGACGCTGTCGTGCTACGGTATAGGCCCTGAAATAGGTGGTTAAGCAGTGATGGGTAGCGGTTGCAGCGCACGATACAGAATTATTTACATGTAGGTATATTTGTGTTGAAGGAATACATTTAATAATATACATTTACATATCAAACCACACTAGGTACCATGTGGATTGAATAGGTAATTAAAACAACATAGTATAATAATAACCGCAATTCAAAGGTCGTTTTTAGACAAATGAGGAATGATTGATATTCATTTTTCAATGACTAATTATGTACCGTATTTGTGTATAGGTTATTAATATTGAAAAAATAAACACTTACTCAAAAGAAATAATATGCAGGTATGTATTTGATTACTGTTATTTATAAATGATAATATTGACAAGTAAATCATAAAAAAGTTTCGGGAAATAGCTGCAAATTCATGCGGCATTAATTTAAATAGTAAACATTGATAAAAAAAAAGCAAATGTATAAAAATGTGAACAAATAAAGATATAAGAGAAGTATCTAGTAACGTATAATAAATGTATGTACTTATAATAAATACTTAGATCCAAAAATGTTAAAAACAAAAGTTTCAGATAAGGGCGTACTTAAATATCATTGCTTTGATTTTGAGTGACTTGTAAAAAAAATCTTATTGAGTTCATCTCATATGATTTTTCAATTTCAAAATATTTGTCGTATTTGCTATATGTTAATTGGTTAATTGGTATATGTTAATTGTTGATGAATGCAAACGAACATATGTAGTTGTGAGATCTTTTATTGTTTTTTTTTTCTACTGAAATTTAAATATTTTTGCCTTTGTGTATGGACCATGCTTGCTAGATTGTTTTCGTGATATAAACTCAGATTCTTGTTCATTAAAGCCTGTTCGTTTGCTCTAAGAATTTGAATATCAATAACATTGAGCTCTACGAAATAAATCAATTAAACACTTATTGGTTAAAAACATAATATCTAAGGTTTTCAATCACAAAATTTAATTTATCGTAACAATCGGACAAAAAGAAATACCTACCATTTGAAAAAAATATGATGTTCGAATAGTTTTATTATAAAAAAATGCTGTTTGTTGATTCTATTTTTAAACAGATATAAGTACATATAAAAAAGAATTTTAGTTTCTAAATTAAATATTTTTGGAATACATTTCTGTAAACCGTGTAGTATAATAATAGGTTGACCAGTTAAGAGTTCGAATCGCCGAATTAACACATTTTTTTCACCCCACATCAGATTCCGAAAATCAAATAAATCTGAGCCCCTGAGAGGTGAAGTAAGCCAAATGGTATTTTCAGAAAACATGGGTTAGATGCGTTGTAATGTTCTACATGTCTTAAAGTATATTAAAAGTGAATTAAACTTAGTTAATACAAACTACAATATTGTTATCTCCCTAAAATAAGCAATGCTCCAAAACAATAAGTGAAGACATGATTGTAATTAAAAGTCCAATAGAAAAGTTTAACTCATTTCACTTCATTTAAGTTGGCTCACTTCACTTATTGGGGGCTCATATTATTATTTAGATTACAACACCATCTTTACCATATTAAATAGTGTAGAACATAGTTTCTCAACCTTTTTAAGCCCGTGGCCCTCTTTTGAGTCTCATATTTTTCCATGGCCCCCCTACCCCTAGTAATAAAATTCTCAGGGCTCGGAAAAATGAAAAAAAAATGTAGGTACATTTATTTTTAAAAAAAATATGTTTACAAAATAGTTTATAATATTACATTTTTTTTGTAAATCCCTAGGGTACTCAAGGTTGTACCCATCACAGCCCGCTATGGTTCACACTATTCTTACGGGGGCGTATTCTGCAGCGTTATTCGTGTTAATGTTTTTTCCATAAATTTCTTAAAACTATTTTGCATGCACTACAGGGTGCAGAATGCTAAATAAAATGAAAGAACGTTATCCTAAGAGTTTTTATGAAATGAATTTAATTCGTTTTTAATAAGACGCCGTGAACTCTTTGAATGCTTTGTAATTTTTTCTAGATGCAACTAAGTCGGCATGACCAACAGGACCACCAGATGCGACTGTGGTCGTATAATCTTGAGCAGTTCTTCCCGTTCGTTGTTCATGTTTGGACATTTTCAAAAAATGCGATCAGCATCTTGAAGCTATTTACTAATCAGCCGACCTGGAATAGCTTGGCAGTGAAGTGATCATGGCTAGTTATAAATTGGCCTATCCGAAAATTTGGAGTCGAAGCGTTGGTCTCCATTCGCATTTTTAAATTTTGAAAGAATTTATAAGATTGCCTTTCCTTAGAATAATTTCCCATCAATTTTTCCAAATTCGTATAGCAGCGTCTGTAGCAATACTGTGCACCACAGTTCAATGGGCCTTAAAAATGAAAGGTCTGGTCGAGAAGAAGGCAGTCAAAGAATTCTCCTCACCTGGGGCTTCACACCCATTATGTAGCATTGCTGTTGCGCCTTGTACAGATTTAACAAAAGTTTACCAAGCAGAACCAGCAAATGCATTTGTAGAAGTAGTTTTGTATGTTTTGTAAAGACTATCAATGCACTGTATTATTCGGTAAGAAGATTTTTCTGCAAAAGAATAAGGTTACAAACCTTGTATCACGTACTTTACCAACCACTCCCATGGATTGGGTGTTAGGCTTCAATTACTTAATACCTGCTAAGCAAGAAGTTTTGGCATGATATGCAGAAGTGTAAGAAGGGGTCCTAACGCCCGGGGCGGTATTTGAATTTTCAGCTTTATGAAGGACCCTAAGGACACTAGCCACTAAGCGAAGGGACAAAGCTTTGCCAATGATCAGTTTTGGTCTTGAGTATTTCGTTTTGGTATTTGCATCGAGCTGATTAAAAAATGATTTCGAAAAAGACATTCTTGAAGTCAATGGGATTTTATGAAATTTACTGTTTATTACAAGGTCCCATGTTTTACAACCTAATGTAGAAGATGAATCGCGCAGGGAATTCAAAAAAAAATAGTACCTGATTATTTATCAAAGTAAAACTTCAATACTTTCAACAATTGAAGCGTTATATCTTTTATTCATAAAAATCTTAATTCCTTGTTCAATCATTAGACCTTTAGTGTTATAGGGTTTCTGGCAAAGAGCATTAAATTATCTTAACTAATTTTTTCGTCATCAAAAATCTGACACATCGTTTTAGGTTAGTCAATTTGCAATGCAAAATGTTCATTTAGCTGTTTTTTTATCATCTGCTATCTCATACATACGTCTTGATACTGAACGGAATTGCTTAAAGTAATCACGTGAATTGCATTTTCACTCTGATTCATAGCTATTGAAATTGCAAAATCAAAGATTTGCAAATATAATGCGTTTTTCTAGCTTTTGCAATTAATTTGGAAATTTCGTAAGAAACTATTAATTAAACCAGTGTCTAATTTTTCACTGAATACTATAAATCCTATTTTTTGCTGCGGAAACTTCTTAAAGCTTTTTGAATTATTAAAATGGCTTTTCTTTCATGTCTATGTGTTTTTTATAAAATGGATAGTAGCATTAGTGAAGCAAAACATATTTAACGTACACGAGTTTCATAATATCATGGGGTGATGAAAGAAATCCGTGGACAAGATAGTCAATACAATATTGTCGACACTTACTTTTGGATGCAGTTATTATAGTATCCTTAAATATCATTGGAAAAATAGTAAAAAGTATGTATAATAAATAACTTATTTCTACTGCAATGTATTATATTTGATTTTAATATAAATTTAGTTCATTATATTTTGAATGGCCGTGGCCCCCCTAAAGTCTGCTGTGGCTCCCCAAAACTGATATTTTCTTCTGTGGCTCCCTTGGAGCATGCTGTGGCCCCCGGTTGAGAAACGCTGGTGTAGAATATGTCGACCTACAGCCCGTAGTTTATAATACCGGACGAATTTATTAATACCGGTATTCCGGTATTTCATATCAAATATCGGTATTGCAAATATCAATACCGGTATTAACAATAACGTTAAGGGTTCAATTATGAAACCCGCCTGAACTCGTAGCAATCCATATTGAATATTTCAATTTACCACGAACAATTTTAATAAAGTATGTAAAGGTTTCTTTGTATACATTCACAAGGTTAGATTTTGGTTACTTTTAAATACCGAAATAACGATATTTTTGCATTTTTAAAACCGGTAGGTATTTCTTTATCAAAAAAACATCATGAATACCATGATCCCAATTCGGGTGATAACGGTATTGCACTTCTTACCCGTTCCTTTTTACTATTCCTACTCTCTTTGGAAAAAGAGAGGTTGAGCAACTGAGTAACAAGCAGTTATTGTAGAAACATTTATGTTGAGATAAACTCCATTAGGAGTACATATGCTCCATATTGACAGCGGAAATGGTAAAAAAAATATGTAATATCTTTTAATTTTATTCAAAAACGCAATGGTAATATTTCGCGTTAATTGGCATATAGTAAATTTCGTAAAATTCGACATAGCATCTTTCTATAACACTTTAAATGGAATATATAAAAAAATAATATTTTATAACTTGTAGGACACCACGATCGCACCTGTTGGCTGGTGACAAATTGCTACAATGAAAGAATAATAAAAGCACAATGTAAGACGTTTTTTTTTGGTAGTTTATTAAACATTCGACAAATGGCAATTCTAAAATGTGCCAGTTAGCAACAACATTTAAAGCCAGTAAAAGACTTTTGTCGAATATTGATTATTTTTCCGGTTAGATTAATTATCATGTGCTTGTAAAGAAGGGGGGGAGGGGGAGCATCAGAAAAAGTTGTAAATTTTCGCTTGATAACACGCTTTTTTGAAATAGCGTTAGTCCATGTTATTTAAAGGTAAAACGTTTAAAAACGAGGCGTAGTGAAGAGTGAATAACAACCACTAGCCGTGTAATAGTCCTATCCTTCTATTCATAATGTTTATAAGAAGTCCATATGCTCCACATTGGAAGCGGACACAGTTAAAAATATCTTCATTTTTTATATTATTATAGTTTTTAGCATCAATGAGAAAAAGCGTAAGTGATTTTTTAATATAATTTATCATATCAAAGCGAAATATTAAAGTTTTATAAAACATTTATTTTCCCAAGTATTTTTTAAAATATTAATTCAAGCATTGTTGCATTCATAACCTCGTATATTAATTACTAATAAATGCAAGACGTTGAATGGTTGGTGTGACATTATTTTATTAGAATGATTGCATTAGAAACTTGTGCATATTTTATGTTTATGTAACATGTAATAACATATAGTTTTGGGGCCATGATAGTAATAATACGTTTAAACATTTCCGTGTCTTTATATCTTACTCCGCTGAGTACTAAGGTATAAAAATCTAAATGTCAATTTATCATTTATTATAATATTAAATTGTCGATGGTTATTTCAGGATTAAATTACAATAATTAAAATATAAAGCCTTTTCAAGGTCCCAGCAAATAAATATCTATAAATAAAGATAATAAGTAGATCCAATTGAACTAACACAAATACAAAATCAATTGACAACAGTTATCAGGAAATGCTTGAATATTAGTTTTATTTTCTTAGAAAAAAATGTGAAAAATAGCGTTAAATTTCGTATTATTATTATTCTTAATGTAAGACAATAAAACACAATGTGTTCATTAATTTATAAAAGGATCGGCACCAGTTACGCTCATCGCGAGCATTTCAAACCGATGAAAAAATAAATTGAAAAAGTTATTTTTATTGTATGATATTTCATGAATGTTATCAAAGGTATACAAAACAATTGGCGAAATTAAAATTATCAATATTAATGTTGCAAAGAGTTTACAGATTATCACACAGATTAAGTAAAACCGGTCATGAGTATTTAAAAAAATATGGATTCAGTAAAAATAAATTGCTACAACAAAAAGGATGTAGACCATTTTGCTTCGGTATAACCGGGGAAAAGAGCGCGCTTCATCTGAAAAATCCAGTAGCGTAGAAGTTATTGATATTAGATGTGATAATTTTATCATTACCGCGCGAGTAAATGTGTGAGGAAGAATGAGCTTCGCACCTGCGATGTCCGGTTGTTAAGCCGTCGACCTTCCCAACACATTGCGTGGGATTTGTCAGAAACAGCTTTTTTATAAATATAATAGAGTAATAAATTTAAGACGATCATCAATGAAAAAACTTTTGTTTCAATTTTTTATAAGTTAGGTTTTATTGTGAATGATGATTTTTAAATTATTCAGAATTCAATAAATAAATCTGCGATATTGACGACCAATTGAACGACTCAGTCGTGTTGGTTGGTTGGTTGATTGATGATGATTTATTTTTATAGAAGAACTAGTATATTTTTATATATAAAAAAAACGGCAAGCAATATAGTAATATTATTAACTATAATTGTAAGTTTAACGAAACGGTAGATATGAAGCGTAGAAAGAGTCTATGATTAGCAAATTAATGTTTTATGAACCATGTTTCATTCGTCTTTAAAACATATTTAATATATATTGTACAAGTTTTGAAAGATTCAATGTATCTAACTAAGAATTACAAAATTATATTAAATAGATAATTGTATAGTTTTCCTGTATAGGAATTACAAAAATAGTTAAAATAGACACCTTGTATTGCCCCTAAGTCATTATTCGGTTTTTTGTTATATAAAAAATATTTACTAAAGCTTATGGTTAATATATCGACTGTGGAAAGAAAAAAGGACGTAACCCACGGTTATTTCAAAAGAGCTTTTTTCGATAATCACAATATATCAAACTTGACACGCGTTCGATCAAAAGGATGCAAGCTGCAAATGCCGAATCAGAAACAAATATTATAACTGTCGTTGCGAATTCTATAATACGTTTAACTATAAATGTGAAAAATGATCAGTGCTTCAATATTATACACACATTGAAATGGTATAATAAAAATAAATGGTAACGACGAGAACGTCTAAGACACCGAGTGGCCATTGGTGGCTCGCAAGCAGTGCGAGACATCAACTTTGTAAGTAAAATTAAAAAAAAATACTTATAAACTTTGATTTTGTTTGATTTTCAATACCGGTATTAAGGCATCCAATCCCGGGATCCGGGATCCCGTTCAATTTTCTGATCCCGAAATTCCGGGATTGAGATGGCCGCGATCCCGGGATTTCTGGATTGAGAAATTTTGAGCAAATTCTCGAATTACCCTAACCGGTATGTCAGTACCCAGATCCAGGTGTCGGTAATACGGATAGTGCAATCCAAAGACAGAAGTTCTATGACAGAACTCCCCAATGAAAAATTTCGCGTAGATTCATCACTAACCATTATGAAGTTATAACATTTTGGTATAAGTGTTGCGTATAAAAACGCAGATCATTTATTTATTAAGAAAAGTAATAAGGTGTAAAAAAAAATCATATAATATTGGTCATGATTTGATTTTTAATAAGTTTCTATTTCTTAGTTATATAATCAATGATTTGAACACCCAATAAACTTTTGTATACATTGGATTTATAAAATTGCAATAATTTCTACTTCTGGATTAACTTAACCATGCATGAAAACTATATTGGTATATTGACTGATTTAAAATAATAATTAAATAGCTAATGATGAAATACTTGTTAAGACCTTATCTGTTTCATGCTGAGATCGAGGATGTAATTTTACCAAATCATTTAAATTGATTTTATCATTTGAAAACACACTATTTATTAATATTATAATAATATGTAAATGGAAACTTAAAACATGCGTTGTCCATATTAATATTATATTCATAATGTTTTCCACGCTATTTAAATTCATTATTGTGTTTATTATAAGGATGTATTTTTAAATTATGTGTATTGAAGAAATATATTTCAGAGAAACCAAAGACTTTCGGTTTTAGAATATATTTTTTTTTATTTAAGTCACATGAAAAAAATGGTAAATTTTAATATAATGGGTTATATGTATTATGTCGTGGCGCAACGATCAACTTCGTTGGCTTCCGTGACAGATCTCACGGGATCGAGTCCCAGTACGAACATCACTTTTTCAATCGGCGTAGCGATACTGATTAGTTAGCCACTAGTTTCGCCCTAGTATTACCCTTCTCTCTCTCTCTACTGCTCTCTTTAAAAAAGAGAGGTCGAGCAACAAAGTAACAAAAAGTTCTCGTAGAAAAACTTCTATTGAGAATTGAGATACCTCCATTAGGAAGTCATATGTTCCACATTGGGAGCGAACATAGGTTGAAAAAACATATTTTATAGTAATGTATATATTTGCGTATTATACTAATCCTTAAATCATCAAGATAATTTTTATGAACTTTCACTGCAGGCTATTGTTTTCGATTCGCAAAATTATCATGAAAACGTAATACGTTCCAGGAAAAGTTTATACTATTTACAGGCGAATAAGAAAAAAATCAAATGTTAAAAAAAACTTAATGGCCCATTATTATAAATACTTTTAAACGTATGGCATATTATTATTTTGTAACAAAAAAATGGATCTCGTAAAATTCACAATAATAGTCTTGACCTAGAGGTCTACACGGGCCTCTACCCGGCCCAGCCCGTGGACCGGGTTCGGGCGGGTAATCGCAATTGAGATTCGGGCTTGGCCGGGCTCGGCTAAGGATTATTTCTTCAGAAAAATATTTCGGACATGTTCGTGTCATAAGCAACGTTCCCTCTATTTTTTTTATTGTGTGTGCGGACTATCAACTTCTGTGAGCAGTAAATTTTCAGCAAAATAAAAAGTGTGCACAAATATAAAAATTTGGCGAAACAAACTTATTTTTTACAATATTTCTTCGTGCGGCCTTGTGCAAGGATGAAAAAATTAATGCGGGCACATTTTGGGAGGTGTGCGCGCGCACACGCGCTCACCTTAGCGGGAACATTGGTCATAAGTCAGCCATGATGATTTTAATTATAATCAGTTTTATATACAATCGTTAATTGTTGTAAATTTGTAAAAAACGGGTTTTTTTCGGGCTGACCAGTATATGGGCTTCGGTTCGGGTTCGGGTCGGGTCCGAGTCTTTCGGGCTCGGACCGGGTAATTTTGTAATATTTCGGCCCGTGCGGGAAAAAAAATTGTTCTGAAGACCGTAGCCAGATAAAGTAATACCACTTAAACCATCCGGAGTGTTGATTGCAAAGATATGGTATGACAATCATACCCACATATCAGTTAAACATAAAGTCATATTAGGTGTACCGGAATTAAGTGTCGTATTTTTTATTCTTGATCGTCAATGGTCAGTTGTGCTTCGCCAGGCAATCTTTCACGACATATTTGAATTTGTATCGTTAGCCTTACATACCTGATGTGTATTGTGATGATTTAATAAAAAAAATAGTAGCCGTATTTACAATGGAGGGCTTTGTACCAAATGAAGTATTTGTTCGAAAAACCATGTTGTACCATTTTTTGAAAAAAGAGAACGTAACAAGTGCTACATAAAATATTTGTGGTACACTGGGGAATATTTTAGACATTTGTTAATCTCAAATGTGTTTCAAACAATTCAAATCCGGTGATTTTGATTTAAAAAAAAAAAATTGAACAAAATCCAACGTTCACGATTCAGGAACTGACAAATAAACTCGGATACGCATGGTCAAATGTACAGGAACACTAAAAATCGGCAAGACTTGGAGACAGGGAAGATGGGTGCCGTTAGACAATGCACGGCCTCACACCAAACAAAAAATCAAGGACCTGGGATGGAAGACTTACAGACATCCACCATATTGACCAGACATTGCTCCATCCGATTATCACCTATTCAGATCGATGCAACATTGTTTTTATAAAAAAAATATGCCAGTTATGAAGAGGTCAAAATGGGCATATCCGAATATTTTAATTCAATCCCTGGTGATTTTTATAACAGAGGGGTTGAAAAATTGCCAGATAGGTGGAGAGAGTTTATATCCAACGATGAAAATTATATAATCGACTAAATTTTGACAAATAAATGTTTTTATCGTATCAGATTGTTTCATTAAAAAAACGACACTTAATTCCGGTACACCTAATATATAATGCATGTATATATGTATGAAATTATTCATCGCAGAAATATGTTTGATTATTTCCGTTTCAATCTAGGACCTAGTGTTAAGTAAAAAATAGTTGCAGCCATACTACGTAGACAACCGGTAATTGAAATTTGACGTAAATTGCAAACCCTAGTAGAGACCGATGATGATAATGTAGAGCCTTGATCACATAAATAGATTGTGGGGCCAGTTATACAAAAAAAGCAACTTAAAACATAACATTCTTCTATTGAGATAAAAATATTTTTTTCTTCGATGCAACTTTCAATAGAGTTCATGAAAGTATTATGTTGGTTAACTGAAAAGATCAAGGAGAATTTTTTTTTTTCTACAATTCTTTGTGCAAATAATTTTGGTGTCGCTATTTTTTTTTAGACGATTTTTATTATTTCTGCTTGTGTATACAATATCCTCATAGCCTTCGATAATTAATAACATAGCCATAAATAAATCATCTCAATTTGTGCTGAGAATTTTATGTCTAAGCATTTCCTTCTATTGTAACCGGCAACGTGTAGGTTGGGCTAGGTTAGATTGAAATAATTTACTCGATTACTTTTACTTTACAAACGCCACTGAGCTTTATAAATAGGTGTTAGGTAATTATACATAGTTTGTATTTATTTTTAAAATCGACGTTTTAATCTGAAAACAGGCAGACTTCATTCACTTGATAAAATATTGAGTTTTTTTCATGTCCTAAAAAAATGCCAAAGTTGATTTACCCAGTTTCAGGTAACGCAGTTGAAGTGTCAACTTGATATTATGTGAGGAATGTAAACATATCAAATTATTTACTTGTGGCATCATTGTATTATATGCTAGTGCGGACTTTGGTGCAAAATTTGAACCAACTAAAAAGATAATGAAAGACTCTTAATCTTAATAACTCTTTTTTTAAATATGATATTTTGTTTGATTTGATCAATTCAATTTAAAAAAATATTTTTTTATGAATGTCAAAACGGATTTATGTAATGTTAATAATTGTTTTTATTTGTGAGAGATTCTCATAGTGTAATGTAGTAGTGATGCATTGGTTACAATATTGACTATTGAGTATTTAACTAAAAAAAATAGTTTTGTTGCTGGTGTGAGTTACGATATCGCGGCGTCGAAATACCAATACATCATATGAGTCCTTAAAAAGTGAAGAGAGCCAAGTAGCAAAATGGTGAAAATTTCCTATTGGAAAAAAAATCACGTCCTTCTTGATGTTTTTGTGGATTTTTTTTTTATTATTCAAGAGACATAACACTATTGCAGTGTGCATTTACAAAGATTACTTTACTTTTACGACACTTTAAGACATGCAGAGTACTATAATGCATCTAATTAACTTTTTTTACAACACCACTTGGCTCACTTCACCTCTCAGAGGCTCACATATTACATAATTCCAGTAAAACTTATAACTTGACATTGTTAATATTTTAATATAGAATTTTAGTTGGTGAGATTTGAATTATAAAATTGTTATATATTTAATTATTGAATATTTGTACGCATTCATTATTAAAAAAATCTAATCAAGTGAATGTACCCCGCTGGTTATACCTAAATCAAAAAGCACACCTCGAATTCATGCGTAGAAATTAAAATATGCCACGAATTATTTAATTGATTACCTTCTACATATAATTTTATATTTTGATTTCACGGATATATTGGTTAATGTCAAAATAGGCTCTTCGTTTCAAAATAATATTTCTAGTGACGGTTCATTCTTCACTTATGAAGATATACAATATTTATGTAATTCCAGTCAAGCTTGTCACTCACAATAAACGTTTGTATGAAATGAGCAAATGATACATTAGATTCGGTGTTATTACAACCGAATGATTCGAGGTATGTATTCGGGTAAGACATAATATAACATGTACATGTACATGTACACTAGATAAGACCTGGGTAGAGTAATCGGTCAAAGACCTTTTGAAATACGTACAACAAATAAACTGCTGAAAATGAACGTCCAGATCAACATTAAAAAATGCAATGTGGGATGGTGATAAAACCGGGGTTGCAGAGTTATACAGGAATAAGACGACTCCGGCTCCGGCTCCGGCTCCGACCTTAGATTAAAACAAGACTTCAATTTAGTTGGGCTTAGTAATATGCAGTGGCGCCACTTTTGGCCCTAGGGATTTGAATACACAATCTTTTAACAGGACTCAAAGCTTTTAGTTTTTTCAAGTCCGACTCCAATTAAAACAGCCCGTCTCCATGAGTCCGACTATACAGCCCTGGATATAGTGCGTAAATTATTCGATTAAAAAAAATGGTAAGGCCAGTATGGATCTAAAATTGGTATGGTACGGACACAAAGTTGAATGAATATTATGATCAACTTTAGGGTGTCCACTGTCAATAAATACTTGGTGGAAAGGCATTATATTAATAAAAACACAATATTCCTTCGTACTTCATTCCACTTCCAATTTTTTCTTCATTTTAAATCCGTAAATTCTTGGCTTTGTGAAAACAGTCAGTGGCAAAAATTTTTGAAAAATCCCCGAAAGGGCTAATTTTTTTTTCATTTTTGGAAATCCGTAAATTGAATATAAATCCCGAATTTTTCCACGATTATTTTATGGTGAATATTCAATCCCGGGCTTGGAAAAATTGTGAATCCAGAAATTTCGGGATTACCAAGTAGGGCCCGGGATTGGATGCCCTAGTGCTGACTAACCATACGATCACAGAGCTCTTCTAATTAACGGAAAGTAAGTTTGAGACAGGATTCAATTCAGATTAAATGCTGAGTGCCTCATACTAGTTATTAACCAAAATACTTTCATTGCTCAGCGTCAGGCGATTTCAAAATTCCCACTTAACATTTAACCCGCATAAGAAATAATTTTGAATTAGCCGGCCGTGTAAAGATAATTTGCCAGGCGCCAGTGCACAATGGAGTGATCATTTTATTCAGCGGAAAAACTAATAGTACATAAATGTTTTTACGTGTTATAATGTAGATTTTTTTACAAAGCTTTCGATATATAATGAAAATAGTATTGCATGTCTTTTTAAATATTGGGTAGGTACTAATGAAAAATACGATTTTATAAAGAAGGAAATGATAATATTTGTTTGGTATTTATATTAGATATTTTTACCTAGACACGGATACTCACTCATCCCCCGAACTGAAGATTGGGTAACTTCAACGCATGTTGGTTTGGTAAACGGACAAGTTCGACCAACCGTTTTAAATGGCGTAGTTGCAAAATTTATATTATTAAGTATTGTCATTTCACGTGGAAATGATGGATTTTTTAAAAAAATATTAATTTGTGAAATTCATCGGAGGAGAAGGATTTGAAGACATAAATAATGATAATATCGAAAAATTGTTTACTGATAAGTTAACAACCGAAGAAGAATCAAATAGACATATTTTATTATCTGAAACGGGTAATGAAAGTAAAACTTAAAAAAAAGAATCAGAAAATTGGAATAATAATGTGCTAAAAATTGATCTAAATTTAGAGCATGTTTTAAAATTCCAAAGAGACCTGCGAACTTTTAAATAATAGAAACTGTTCATAACACGGATAATTCCGCTAACTGTGGAATTGAACTGAACCAGTTCTTCATATGATGATGAAAGCGATTTTGAGCCAGTTATGAAGAAGATGGTTAGAATGTTAAAAGATAGCAGCGTAAATGAGGATGACGAAAGTTTAGTAATGTTTTGTTGTTTTATAAAAATATATTAAGTTGAGAAATACTAATACGTATGTTTCTACTAAAATTTTGGAAATACAATTTGAATAAATATGTTATAGGATTGTGAAAAATGTATCTTCCGTGTAAACCGAGTGAAAGTTATGCATTGTACTATAATTTTATATAATTTTTTATTTTAATAGCAATATAATAAAATATTTATTTTACGAGTTCAATAATGAGTTGTTTGGGTGAAACATTAAATTTAATGCCGTATATAATAATTTATTGAAAGAATAAACGGTTTTCATTGAAGGTGACGGGATTAATTAAAAATATACATCCGTAAATCTGTGCGTAATAAATAGCAGCTCGAATCGATTTGAAAATATCGCGAATATTTGTCGTTATTCATTTGCGATATTAAAAGCACGCAGATAATTTCAATCAGAAGCAACAATTTAACATAAGTATGAAAATTTCGTTTGCAAATATGAATTTTTACTTATAAAGCATAGGTTCCCAACCTTTTTAAGGTGGCGACCCCTTTTTATAAAAGCAATGTGACTAGGCGACCCCCCTGAGGAATTTGAAATCCTCGATTTGCAATACTTTTTCCCCGGATTGTCTCCGAAACTCCTTTTTTTTTTAGCTCACCGGGTAATTTATTTTAAATCCTCGATTTCAAAATCGATAAAAGTTGGCGACCCCTCAGAAAACCCCTGGCGACCCGTGTTATAAAAGATTCAGCGGTAACATTCTGAAAATTCAATTCAAGGTATGTGGTATAAAGAACATATTTTCAATAAGAAAGTATACCATGCACATCAAACACATATTAATTATTATTTTAATTGTTGTGGTCCTATGAACCTTAACCTATCCAAAAATTCTCTGTCTCGTTGAATTTCACCATTTCGATTGTGCATCAATAATAGGCGTCAATTGTATTATTATTGATGAAATAAAATATAATGAAGTGTGCAACAGAGTAATTCTGTGTTTTTTTATTAAATAATTTATCGTACTAATTATAATACATAAATAAAGAACGTTTACTTTTCTATCTCCATTAATTATTATATATTTATATATTAAATATTAATATGTATATTTTTGTCCATAACTTAATAATGATTCTATCTAAATCCATATTGTTAAAATATTGTCATGGGCCGTTGCAAATATCGTCAAATTTGATTAATAAACGTCCATGTTTTTAGACACAAATAAATACAAATGGGATTTCGCTCAATTCATTAGTTAAAATATGCGCAAAATAGGTTTTGCGCGTTGTTATAAATACATATAAGTATCTCATGCTGTCAATTTAACGTTTTTGCGGTGTCTTATTAAGTTGTGATAACTTGTTATCTAATACAAGTTTCGTCTTTCTGTGGTTGGTAGAAGTGTTGGTTAGTGGTCAGCAATTTTAGGGCATGAACCAATTTCAAACCGTTTGAAATCGTTTCACACCAGTCAACCGCAAAAAACATGAACTGAGCAATCAGCAAAAGTACGTGAAAGAAAATAACTATAATACACTGTTATACTTGGTGGAAAGGCATTATATTAAGAAAAATACATTATTCCTTTGTACTTATTTACACTTTTATTTATCAATATCAGGACCAGTTTCGCTCATGGCGACCATTGTTAATGTTTATGAGTTGACATAACTATTTATGTACATATCTTTTTTTAAATTTTATTTCTCTTGTCTGCTAGAATTTATATGAGTTCAAAAAATATTTTTTAGAATCTTCATGGCTGTCGATTTTGTAAAAGTATACATACTACTTGGAAGCAGTTAAATCATCATTAAGTTTTTAATTTTAGTAATGTACCATCATATAATAAGTACAAAGGAATATTATGTTTTTCTAAATATAACTATAATAATATCTCACACTCCGCATCGTGCGTCGTTCGCAAGCGCAGTTCTGTGCTGTGGGTAACATGCATACATACTGATAAATCAAGACAAAAATACCTAACAAGCATTGAATTAAATTAATAATTGCATAAACTAACGGTATTTTAATAAAAAAATAAAAATGTTGCTTCCCTAATATTATTATGCCCACATCGAGTTGATTCAAGGTACGTTCGTGACAAAAGACATTAATCTTGATTGACTTGTAGAAATATAGTAATAAAATTACACTATCGAACGGGAACCGGGGTCAACTGTGTGACGGTCATCGACATCTCTTTTAATCACATTGACAGCCATAATTAAATCTTCAATTAGAATAATTTTTAGTGCGTCGTCCATTTTTGTTAAGAAGTTAATAAGAGCATTAATAAGCCGATTTGTTTTTTTTATCTTTAGATTCAACGTGAAGTATTATATTGACCGGGGCCGTGGAACTAAGAAAAAAACCGCGACTTCGACTACGGCATTTACAAACGGACGACTATAACTCATGCAAATTTTATATTAAAAACAGTCTATCGTGCATAATTTTAATTATTTGCTAAAATGCACAACTTTTTTGTATTCTAATTTATAAAGCTAAAAAAGATAGTCGGAGTCTTTCTTCTATTACGAATCCGAACTCACAGCCTTGATTTACTTCTACCTACTCGGCTGTTTATCAGTAAACGTATACTCGGGATAATAAATATCACTCTAAATGGCTGAGCAAGTTAAATTTTCTCTCTTTGCAAGCACAATAGTGCATGTGTTTTTCTGTATCGGGCCAATAATATCACGAATAAATTAGTTTTATTTTGCTTTCTTGATCGTTATTTCGTTATGCAAAGAGGCCGTGAAACAGCGGCTGCATCCATGTAACGGGTGGTGCTGGGACAACCAACTTGTGATTTTATTGCTATACGACTAATTGTGATTAGTCAGTATTTATGCATGGGTGGGATTAATTGTTGACCTTCCGTGCGCTTTTTTGATAATTAACGAGAATATTATAATATATAATGCTTACCATTTTTTATTTATAATCAGAGGCAGAAGATGTCACGGTCGTATAATATAATAAAATCTTATGGGGTATGTTGCGTTTTGATATTAATTTATACAATTTTCAGTCACACCCTTTTTTCAACATATTACTGTGAGATCGATCACTTTTTCACTGATCACTTGTGCTCACTGTCAATACTTTACTGTGGAAAGGCATTATGTTACTAACTTCACTTTTATTTTAAATGAATGTATAAATATCAAAGTAATATTGTTTAAAATAATCGCTCTACATATTATTTTAATATAGACATGGCGAAGAAGATTACCCTCTGAAACAGTAGATAAATAAAATAAATTTGACAGAAGAATATTAGAAGCACACGAACATGGACTGTGTTGATTAAAATAATAGAGTTTATATTCCAGCTATCGCCAAATGGTTGTCTTAGAGAGCCACTCGACTTCCTAATGGAGGTATCTCAACACAACTTACTCACTTTTAAGGTGTTTACTGTCAATACTTGGTGGAAAGGCATTATAATAAAAATAATAAAAGATTTTTAGTACTTTTTCCACATAAAATTTATTAGATCAGGACCGGTTTCGCTCATCGCGAGCATTATCAACTGATCAGTTGATAATGCTCGCGATGAGCGAAACCGGTCCTGATCTAATAAATTTCATGTGGAAAAAGTACTAAAAATCTTTTATTATTTTTATTACAACTTACTCAATTGTTCAACCTCCCTTTTTCGAAGAGAGTAGGGATAGAATGATAAGGGAAGGCTAGGACAGGACTAACGGTCAACTGATCGCTCTCACTGCGTTCCGTTAATTTTAAGATTAGAAGGGTGGTAAGGGAACTTTCAGACATCACAAACACACATGTCATCATCATGACACAACATCAGAAATTGATTGAAAAAATGCCGTCCGTACTGGCACTCGAACCCGTGAGATCCGTCACGGAAGTCAACCACGTTGACCAATACACCACGGAACTGACGACAACAAATACAATTTCACAATAAAACCAAATGTAGTTGTAATAATAATTATAATAGCGTTTTTTTTTATTATGTTAGTGGTCTTCTAGGTTCAAAACTATTGTGAGTAAAGTCTGTGGGGTTTGAAAGGTTGATGACCGCTGTTAATTCAATCGATATCTAAGTCACATCCTTTTTATTTTAAGGTCATAAATAAATTAAATAAATAGCACACTTCATTCAATTGAAACCAGGAAACTTGTATTTAATTATTTTAAGTTTCCCACTTAAAATAATTAATACACAATTACTAGCTACAAAATAATTTATGAGTTTTCAATAAGACATTCAACAGTGAAGCTTTAGAATTAACTATACATACTATAAAAATAAGTAGTTAAATAAAATTGCACATATCCATAAATGTTTGAACACGTCGAAGTTAATTCACAAATCAAACTCGGCTGACACTTCTGCTGCTGAACCGGTTGTCATGAGATTTCATGTTGACAGTAGTGGTTCATTCTCCTACTTAAAACATTTTGCCGGATGACCGAGTCTCGCGTATTGTCAATTCAGTGATTGATTGTATTGCCATCTGTCTTTGATAAACGATTATGCAACGGAAAGCGGATAATATAGTAATATTATATAGAATATATATTTATTTATTGAATAAAAAAACATTTTTTCTTAATTAAAAGATGTCATTGTCATACAAACTTTTGTCTTGCGCTCACACTTAAGGTTATATATTTTTTCAACAACTTAATAAATACGCTGCTCGAATAAAATAATAAAAAAATAGAAATTTTCGTATATGGTATAAATATTTTGTTTCGTTTATTTTCTTTACTTTCTCTCGATCAATTTATGGATACACAAATGATTACATTCAGTACTAATTTATCAAGATATTGTTTTAACAATCTAATTACTCATTTTATTTTATAAAGGTAAAAGTGTTTTTTCACGAAGAGATTCTAACTGTCTCTGCCGGTACCGTATTGCAGTTGTCAACGTCGTTGGCTTCCGTCACGGATCTCACGGGTTTGACTCCTTTGAATACGAAAAGTATTTTTTTCTATCGATTTATCGATTTCTATTCGAAGACATGGACGTTTGCGATATCTAAAAAAATTACCCGCACCCTTCTTGTCTTAAAATAACGAAGCGTCGCGACTCGCGAGAGCGATTAGCCAACCAATAGTTATGTCATATGTTAACTCTATTATGTGTATTTCCTAATCTCTTAAAAAACAGCTCAAAGGTTGAGCAACTAAGTAACAAAAAGTTTTTTTAGAAAACTTAAGTTGAGATATCTACATTAGGAGGCCATATGCTTCACGTTAGGAGCGGAAATGAATACTAATAGTGGTTTTTTTTTTTAACTTTTAAGTGATTTTTTATTTAATTAATTAGTATGATTTAAATAATGCCCATAATATCTTCATTATTTTCAATTGAAATCGGTCCAACTTACAAAGCCTTTCCGCCTTGAATTGACACTGATACAAAAGTGATGTTGACACAGCTCGCGAAATGTTTTAATGGTTTACCTACATTACTTTGTACCAACTGTATGAAAAAATAAGAATTTTTTCGTTAGAAGAACCCAACTTTTTTTATAAATTTGTACAAATATTAAGAATTGAAAGATAAACATAGATAACATTAAAAATAAGTACTATCATATAATAGGTTATCTCAATAGAATTTGTTTTCACGTAAACTGATTGTTACACAGTTCCTAATCTAATAACGGGGCGTGAACCGGGCGAGGAATAAGCTTAATTATTTCAATGCAAGGGAGGCATAGCGGGGGACGCTTTGAACAAATATTCATATTATTATAACTAGACATGTGGAGTCGGGTAAAAAAAGACGAAACCTACTTCAGCTTTAAATAAAAAACGACTCCAACTCCAATGCAATTTTTCAATCACTTCAATTTAACTTATATATTTCTTCTTCTTTGGCCATGTTCGCTCCCTATGTGGAGCATATGGCCGCCACGCGGCACCTCCATGTTTCCCTGTCTCCCGCCAATAGCTTTGCTTCCTCCCATGACATGCCAGCATCCCTCAGTTCCGCCGAGTACATCCTATGGATAGTACCCGACGGACGTCCAGGACGCCGGAATCCCACCGGTCGAAAGAAGAGGCAGGCAGGATTGAGGCTTTCCGGAGGCATCCGCAGCACGTGACCCAGCCAGTTCCAACGTCTCTCCATAACCACTGACGTGACGGGACGCTGTCTTGTACGCTCCCTTATCTCTGAATTCCTCACAAAATCAAACCACCTCACCCCCATTATCCGACGCAAGCATCTGTTCTCGAAGCTCAGTATACGGTTTTTCTGATTCTTCGTCAGGTGCCATGATTCGCAACCGTAAAGCATTACCGGCAGAATGCAAGCGTTGAACAAGTGGCATTTGGTTTTAATCGAGTACAGCTGTGTGACCCAGACAGTCCGCATTGAGTTGAATGTGGCTCCAGCCATTCCTAAACGAATGGCGAGCTTGTTTTTTGTACTACTGTCTTCGGGGTTATGTACGCCGAGGTATCTAAGCTGTCAACCCTCTCGATGATCTGTCCCGCGCTGGTAAGGGTCCTATCAGAGTCATGACAGGTTTGGTTACACATCACATTGGTCTTACTAGTATTAATTTTTAGACCAATGCTACCTGAGTTAGTTCCTAACCCATCAATAGTCTCCTGGATGCCCTCAATGGATTTATCGAATATTACAGCATCATCGGCATATTCAAGGTCACACAGACTCAGACCGGGACCAACAGCTACACCTCAATCAGGCGGAATTGACCTGCGAAGTATGAAGTCAAGGATAATAATAAACAGGAACGGTGCAAGAACGCACCCCTGTCTCACTCCGGTTGTGACCTCGAACCATTCGGTATTTGAGTCACCGATTCTCACACAACATGCACTATTCTCATGTAAGGATTTGATAATGGCCACAATCTTTGGCGGAATCCCGTAGGCATCCAGTATCCTCCACAAAGAGGGTCTGTGCGGACTATCAAATGCCTTCTCATAGTCGACGAAACAACAAGCAAGAGCACTGTTAAATTCATTGCTCTGCTGGAGGAGACATCGACGATTGTGTATTTGGTCCGCACACGACCTTCCAGGGAGGAAGCCCGCTTGATTTTTCTTAAGTATGCATAATGGGACCTCTTATTCTCGCCAAGAGAATGTGTGCCATTACCTTCCCAGGAATACTGAGAAGAGTTATGCCTCGGTAATTGTTACAGCTGAGGGGATCACCTTTTTTGTGGAGTGCTAACACCTCAACGTCCACTCAGTCCCTAGGACAACGCTCACCGTCCCACACCCTGGCCATCAGGTGATAAAGAGGATGTAGGACGGCGTTAAGACCACATTTCAGAAATTCCGAATCTATTCCGTCTCCACCCGGTGCTTTGCCGTTTTTAAGCCTCTTCACTGCCAAGATGATTTCGGCATGTGTGGGCGTACGGTCTGAAATACCGGACACTCGGGGGAGGTCCATAGATGTAGCCTCTTCGGTTACGTCAAAAGGGTCCTGGGGGGCGGTCGGTTCAGCACCTCGCAGAAATGATCCTTCCAAATCTTTTTAACGCTTTCTGCGTTTGACTCTATTGCTCCATCAGGGCCGCGAATTGGCCCGGGAGTCGGTGGTCGCTTTCCGCAGACCTCGCGCGTGATTTTAAATAACTTCTTGGTATCATTTCTGCGGGCCGCCACCTCAGCTGTCTCATTTTGCCGATCCAAGAATCGGCGCTTGTCAAGTCACGCAGACTTCTTGACAACTTTGTCCTGATTACGATAATCAGCGCGACGTTCTTAAAATTTCGACCCCTAGAGCCTTTGTGACCCAGGCCTCGGGAACGCAGGGTTAATCACCCTGCATCCTTAAACCCAACACCGATTAGAACACCGCCACAAGCGCCTCGGACACCCGGAAGCCAAAATAGACAACCCAGCACAACCATGGACCGAGAAGAAAAAATCCTCTCGAACAAATACATTATGCGCATTGGTGCGTACAACGTCCGTACAATGGGAACCGATCTCTGAGAGATTGATACGTGCCACCTTCAGGACTAGTGACAGCTCTGTGACTGTCTTTCAGTGCTATGCCCCCACTGAGGACGCCAACGAGCAAGCAAAGGACGCCTTCTACGACTCCCTTCACGCGGCAGTTGCAGCAATCCCCCGTAGGGATCGCGTGATAGTAATGGGGGATTATAATTCGCGAGTAGGGGCTGATCCGGCTCTCGGGCCCTCAGTGATGGGACGGCATGGTCTGGGCGCCGCAAACGACAATGGTGGGAGACTGATTGAATTCGCTATCATGAATGAGCTCACCATTGGCGGAACTATCTTCCCGCATAAAGACATCCATAAATATACATGGACCTCTCCTGATGGTCGCACGAAGACGCAAATTGGTCATCTTCTTTACAGCACGAAACATAGATTTGAACTTCTCGATGTTCGCACATATCGAGGTGCCGACATTTATAGCGACCACGAACTACTTGTCGGCAAAATCCGCCTGAAACTAAGTCGCATAGCTCAAAATCCAGCGCGGAAAAAGATCGACATCGAGAAGCTAGAAAACGTAAATACTAGACTAAAATTCGAGATTGCTGTAAGGAAGGAAATAGATCGTGTCTCCGTGGAACCTATATCCGGGTCCGATCGCATTGAGGCGGACTGGTGCTGTATCAAACGTGCTATTGCATCATCGGCCGAAGATGTTCTCGGATTCCGGAGGGAGGGGCAACCAAAATGGATGTCCGAAAATACGTGGAGGAGAATTGAAGAGCGGGCCAGGCTAAAAGCACTGAAAGACAGAGAGGCTGACCCTGAAAAAATATATATTTACATATATGTATACCATCAGATTATCTTTAGTCAGCCTAGCATGCAGTGGAAACACTATGGACTCTTGTGGTTTGAATGCACATTATTAAATATATATATATATCTAAATGGGTCCGATTCGTAAGATTTTTCCGACTCCGACTCCACAGCCCCGGTTATATCAGTGTCAGTTCGAGAACCGCGGCCGTACGTACAGGAGAACGCCCAACGACCACTTAACTACAAAATCTGCTCAGTACAGTGTGTTTTTTTTTTTTAAAAATTCGATTTAAGAGTGAGTCATTAAAATCGCGACAGTTTAAAAAAAGTCGTGACATATTTTTGAATAGGACTAAAGACTTATTTGAGACGTGATTAAACGCGATTGTTAAAAGCCGGATAAGAAGGTGTAAATAGAAAATTAAGTCAAAGATATTAAAAAAAACTAACGCTGGCAACACTCATTTCCAACATGAAGTAGTCGTGATTTGTACAAAGTGATTGACCCTTGCGGGAGACAGGTGTTCTTGAAGCGTGGGCGTTAGCCGGTTTGACATATCATAACCCCAATTCAAATAACATAATGTAAGCCTCTTAGTGGTTGAGGGATTAAAGAAAAAAATATGTTCTGCTTATGATACTAGATTAAAATATGTTTACAAGGATATGAAAGAGAGAATCATTTCGACAAATAAATATACAAAAAAATATCAAAAATAATAAACCATTTTTATTCTAGAATTTTTTTGAATTTTCACATATGAACGGTACGGGCAGTTTTTATAGATTGATTTTTCAATCGATTTATGGATTTCTGGCCGAAGGCATGGATGTATGTGATGTTTTGAATTTAACAGACATTTAAAACCTATATTACATCGATCTGAATTGGATTCCCTACTCAATGGTGGGGTCAGAGGTATTTCTGATATATAGTATACAATTGAAAATTGTATATAAAATAATGCAAACAAACAGTATTCAAAGTTGGCGGTTCGTATCAACGGCTTTTACGGAATATAAGAGGGAGGTCGACCGCAAAACTTTATGCACTATGAAAAGTGTGTACATATTATATATATACAGGCCGAAGAATGACAAACTTAAAATTTCATTGTCCCGGAAACTCGATATTTGTTTTAATAAAAACAATAATCCTTTGTACTTCATTCCACTTTATTTAATATGTCAGGACCGGTTTCGCTCATTGCGAGCATTGTCAACTGATAAGAAATATAATTTAACAATGCTATTTATACAAAATTGAAAAGTTATACACAACAGTTGGCATTGAAAAGAAATTGCCAATTACATTAAAGTGATTCTAAAATAACACAAAATTAAAATGTTCAACACATCTAACATATAATTAAAAAGTCATCCCAGATTCATAAATTCAGAATGCGATTGAAAGTAATTACAAACATAATTAAAATTTGGGAAATTTTTGACAAAGTGATAAAATGCTACATTAATAAAGTGAATATGCTTAATGATATGAATATGCTTAATGATAGTTTTATGTTTTCCCCGCTTCCAAGTAGTTGGTGTGTTCATTCATCACTTAAACAAAATCGACAGCCAGGAAGATTCTGAAAAACAAATTTTTCAAAGACCATATCAATTCTAACAAAAGAAATCTATATTTTTTTTTTTTTTTTTAATTTATGTATAAAAAAAAAGAATAGTTAACAAGGGCTAATGCAATGGATAAAGTAACGGGGAACTAGCAAAAATTATTTGATCGTTTAAAAGATCTGAATCAGGTAAAAATTTGAATCTATTGATTTCTAGGATTTCTTGCTTGTCTAGTTTGACAGATTTGTTATTTAAATGTAGAACTTTAAAGTTTCTACCAATATCAAAAGTGTGTTTATTTTGAAACAGATGGTTTCCAAATGAAGACTATTCATCCCCTTTCTTAGCACAATTCAAATGCTCTTTGATTCTAATATTAAACGATCTACCTGTTTGACCAATATATTTGGCGTTACAGGAGTCGCAATTGAGTAAATAAATACCGCTTTGGTTCAAAAAGTTTAATTTATCTTTAGAATTAACTAAAACACGACTCAAGTTGAGTGTGTTATAAAAGGTTACATTAAATTTATTTCTATCAATTTTCCTAGAGATTTTTTCTGTAACTATACCCAAGTAATTTAATTTAACCCACTGTTTTATAACAACAGGTTTATCCAACACCAGGCCAGAGCTAACATTTAAGAGTGCAAGTTTTTTAGTTTTTTTAAATAAAAGACGATCTATTATATCCGTAGCATAACCATTGTTAACTGCTATTTGTTTAATGGTCTCTAATTCTAAATCAAAATTTGCTTTATTCATCGGAATCATTAGAAGTCGATGAATAAAACAATGGAAAGAAGCTAATTTATGTGAAATATGGTGTCTAGAAGAACTACTAATAATATTGTCGCTGTAAGTCGTTTTTCTAAAAATTTTGAAAGTATGACGATTATTTACTATTTCAATTGTTAAATCTAAAAATTTGATTTTATTTACACCCAACTCCATGGTGAATTGGATATATTGATTAACGTTATTGATATTATTTAAAAACTGGGAGAGTTGTCTCTCGGTGCCACCCCAAAGAACTAAAATATCATCTACGTACCTGTACCAGTAGATGACATTACTAAAAAGATCTAAATTGCAAATTTTAGATTCTAAAAAATCCATGAAAAAATCAGCTAAAATGGGAGATAGCGGACTTCCCATTGCTAGTCCATTCAACTGTTGATAGATTTTATCGTTAAATTTAAAAAAGTTTTGATCGATACAACAGTTCATTATAGATTTAATATCTCTAGTTAAATCTAGTTAAATCTAGTTAAATCTATAATGAACTGTTGTATCGATCAAAACTTTTTTAAATTTAACACACTTTTGATATTGGTAGAAACTTTAAAGTTCTACGTTTAAATAACAAATCTGTCAAACTAGACAAGCAAGAAATCCTAGAAATCAATAGATTCAAATTTTTACCTGATTCAGATCTTTTAAACGATCAAATATTTTTTGCTAGTTCCCCGTTACTTTATCCATTGCATTAGCCCTTGTTAACTATTCTTTTTTTTTTTATATAAATTAAAAAAAAATAAATAAATATAGATTTCTTTTGTTAGAATTGATATGGTCTTTGAAAAAATTGTTTTTCAGAATCTTCCTGGCTGTCGATTTTGTTTAAGTGATGAATGAACACACCAACTACTTGGAAGCGGGGAAAACATAAAACTATCATTAAGCATATTCATATCATTAAGCATATTCACTTTATTAATGTAGCATTTTATCACTTTGTCAAAAATTTCCCAAATTTTAATTATGTTTGTAATTACTTTCAATCGCATTCTGAATTTATGAATCTGGGATGACTGTTTAATTATATGTTAGATGTGTTGAACATTTTAATTTTGTGTTATTTTAGAATCACTTTAATGTAATTGGCAATTTCTTTTCAATGCCAACTGTTGTGTATAACTTTTCAATTTTGTATAAATAGCATTGTTAAATTATATTTCTTATCAGTTGACAATGCTCGCAATGAGCGAAACCGGTCCTGACATATTAAATAAAGTGGAATGAAGTACAAAGGATTATTGTTTTTATTAATATAATGCCTTTCAACCAAGTATTGACAGTGAACACCCTAAAAGTGCTCGATATTTGTATTTAGACAATCCCATAATTACGGGATCGCCTAGTTCACAGTGACTTTGGAAATGCAAACCCTAGTTTACATACATCGTTGAAAAAACGGGGTCTGCGTGGAACCGCTGTTTTTTGTATTCGAATATCTTGTAATACTAATGTCACCAACAATGTGACACACCGTAAAAAAGATTATCGTATTATTATTCAGTAGTCGATAAAGATAAATTATGAAATATTGAGTAGGCCTTCTGGAAGCAATACAGCCTTGTCAATGCCGCCGTGCCGCTTTGCGTAGTGAAGTGACATCATAATTATTTGAACAATTCATAATAACACGAATGTGCAGAAGAAAAGAAAACCAGCTTGAAAACAATAAACACGCGCATGCCCACATAGTGCCTTTTTGCAGTATCCGCAACTGCCTTCAAATCAATTACAGTAAAACCTCGATATGACGGGCTAAGATGGGAGGAAGGTGGTGTCGAAATAGCCGAAACTACGTTAAATAATATACCGTATTTCTACTATCATTTTCATGAAAAAAAATGATGTCCACCATAGTATATTTTTATTTTAAAAAACTTCTATTGATTTGTTGCACGTCATCACAATATTGATAGTAAAAATATTTTTTAAAAAACTCAAGTCATTGAAAGCACATTTAGAAATAAAAAAAAATACTTAAAATCGTTCAAATGTTGTACATTTCCATACGTTTTGTCACTTCCAACCCGGGTTTCAGCTTTCGTCATCTTATGGCGTTCAAGAAAATGGATGAACGTGAACTGACTATTATTTAAAAGAAAATATTATCATATGTTAAAAGTTATTGTTGAAGACCTGAAGGAATTTCATTGTTGATTTGATATTAACTGCGTTCAGTCTTAATTGGAAAGTAGTTACATAAACAGTTGTATGTATTTGAAATAATATGTGATGATTAGAATAAATCATCTTTAAAAAAAATCGAAACGTCATTACATATAAATGCAAAATGTTATATTTTAAGAATGGAATCATTTAAGTTTCTGGACAAATTTATAATTATTCTATGATAATTAATTGTATTCACTTTCATGTCAGTAAAGGATAAAACATTTGAATGGTTCAAATTTGATACTGAAATCCATCAAGCACCTTCGGTCAAAATCCTTAATTATATCAATATTGAATCAAGTATTTTACATGCAATAACATGGAAAGTTGAGTGGCATGCATTACTTGAGAATTTGTGTCAAGTAATAATAATTATGTTGTTTATTACTATTATATCAAATGCCTTCGCTTGCAAAGAGTGCTACAGTATGGGAAGCACTGATTTATGCTAAACAATTTACACATTATTAGTATTTAAAAGTGGTGAATGGCATACGGAACGTTGCAAGAGGAAAATGAAGAGTTACGACTTACGACAGACCAACGGTGGTCTGCAAACGACCTCAAATGATTAGCACTTCTATGTTTATTATTTCAACATCTGTCAAATTGACGAGTTTTGTTTTTATTCATCTATTTATTTCGCCGCATAGCGTAATGCATATATTTTCAAACATTGAGTTTCCTCTGTTGAAAATTGTCCCATGGAAATATACTGCATATATGTAGCAATTTTAATTTGATATGTTCGTTATTTAGATTTACGGCCGTAAGTGAAAAGACAGCTGAAATTCTGAAAAAAGTAAAACTGAAACATATACTTTAATTATAACCTGAACACTTTTTATTTATTGAATCAATGTAAACATAATATGTATAAAAAAAAACTTTTTGTACCAATTTCACATTTCGTAATAAAAATCCGTACCAGTTTCGCTCATCACGAGCATCTTGCTCGATTTATCTGATCAATTGAACCAGAAATTCGCATAAAGATTTTTTTTTTATTTAAGTACTGATTTTCTTTGTTTGATGTATCAGGTTTATTGTTAAAAAATATAAGAGATTTCTTGATAGCGTTGGCATTTACTTGTTAGATCTATTAACTTCAAATGCCTCATTGACTGAATTTTAAAATTCTTGTTGGATTTTTTTATTAATTCTTCGTAAGTAGTTAATTGATTTAAAAAGCGATTCTCTTGGATAACGTTAAAATAAATAAGCTGCGTAGAGAGCTTTAATTGTTTTGAGTATATTATGTACATGAAAACAAATATTAATCAATCAACGTTATCAATACCCATACAAGACGCTAATGTAAGTCATAATAAATAATCACTTACATTTAAACTAATTCGCTTTATATACTCCCTTATTTGTTATCGTCGAAAGAAACATTTAAGTCAAATTTTATATAAAACTATAATTTATAATACATATTTGGATGCTATATTGTGTATTTCTTCTAGGCCAGTATATGTATGTAGATGAGTTATTGTAAGTTTAATCATATGTACATAGTTCTGAACTATCATCAACTATCTGTAAAATAATATTTGTAGACGTAAAATACTTGGTAATTTTTTCACCATAATAATAAGAGATTTCAATTAACTTATTTATTATTAAGATTCGATATGTCAAAACTAGAATATCTCAAATCACTTTATGAACGTTTGCGTATTTTTTTTTGCGTTGTTTCTCAATGACCATAGTCATTTTTTCAGGCGCATGCGAATACTTATTTAAGATATTTCATAAATTCTTTGTGAACAAATCGGCAACAAAATTACATGCGTTAATTGTCGATTATCTTTAGTAAACCTTGCGTACCTTCAAAAAAATCAATCAGAAGAAAAAATAATGTTTATTCCGTAAAAATATTAATTTGAAGCTTAAATGAAAAAAAAATTAAAAAAGCTTGAAGCACTTTACACGTGTTTTTTGCATTAATAGATTTGTATTATGAATAATTAATTATCAATTACTAGAAAGTAATATCTCAATACTAATGCCGTTATTGATCTTGACATAAATGTGATCTTAGATTCTTAAACCTTGTGATCAAATGGGCGTGAGCCCAAAGATCAAACAATATAAAATTGGCTTTTTTTTAAATTTATATTTGATATCTCTGACAAATAAATTTCTCCTCGTGATGATTTCGAGTGTCTTGAAACTTTCTCATCGTGTTATCTAATGCATTTTAAAATTTGGCGTGTTGGCTCATGTCAAATATTTAAAAAAAAAAACTAGTTTTTATGTAGTAAACGTAGTAAAAAATCAAACTTATCCATACAAATTCAGATACATGTTGTTCAATCTACGAAACACAGTGGAAAAATAATATTTTTTAAGTGTCTTATGTTTTTGCGGAAATAAGGTGTCTCACCACGAAATGAGATTTTTTTTTGCTGACCCATGCTTTGAGTGTACAAAATTTTTGGCATATTAATTCTTTATTGTAATTACAATTCCATGACGACTTATATTTTCAAAAATATTAATATTGTTAAATCATGCCGTATCCAATAATTAAATGGAAAAAGAAACAATAGAATAAAATTATCAACAATGGCAGATACGACGTCATGTAGTGTTAGGTGAGCGGTTTGAGTAGAGGAAAGAGTATCGAAGGAGAGGTCACGAGTTCGAGTCTCCGGGTACTAACTAACACCAAAGGTCGGCTTACCAAGGCCATTTCTACTGCTATATTTTTTATGCTACGTATAAATTTAAAAACTATGAATGCAGCGAAAGTAAAAATGACGCTGTCATAAATAACATAAAATAAATCAATTACTTAATCAAAGAAAAAAAATACTAAGGTCACGTTAGATCAAATCGATTCTGGTCGAATATAATATTTTTTTAATATGATTTATAGACTTGTAAACATCACAAGTACAAGAGCTAATTTGTAAATTGTATAAATTAAACAAAACACATATTTTTTCTGTTTATCCCATGAATGTGGAGTCGGGGTCGTGATTTATGGTACATATTTGTAGGCGTTGTCGGAATCAGTTGTAATAAGTAAAGTGTTCGAGACCGTGGAATGAAACAGTTTGAGAAGCAAAGCTTTAAGCCATTCTGCAGTTTAATAATACAAGATAGCAATCATTGCGGGAATTCGAAAAAGCAAAATCTAAGAAAAGGATTCTCAGAAAACCTCTTTACGTGGTATGTTTTATAGAAAATTAATATAAAATTCGATTTAATGTACAATGAACTTTGACTTCTTCGAACCGGTGTGAAAGACGACTATAGTCAGTTGGATGAATGGAAAAGTACTCGCATCATGCTTGCCCTAACGAGGGCCGAGCCCAGTGAATCTTTAACTTTTTAGAGCCATGGACCAATCCGCAAAAAAAATTAGATTGAGGTTCCACTTCACTAGGTCACGACATCACGGATTAAAGTTCAAAAATAGAAATTGAGTTTTTAATCGATTTATATTAAATCGCCAAATATCTCGCAAACTCAGTATTATTTTCAATTATATCAAAAAATAAAACGCTTTTTTGTATCAAATCCACATTACTTTTTAAACGTCAGGGCCGTTTTTCTCATCACGAACATAAGCAACAAATTATATTGATATTAGCACAATATATTATTAGCAAGACTATAGTGTCTTTCCGCCAAGAATTTACAGTGAACACCTTAAAAGTGGTTATTTTGGTCGTTTAGCGAAAACATATTATACATATCACAGAACAGTGTGTTCCTTCATTTATTTGTATTCTGTATAATATATAATATGCAAGACCTGCCTAGCGCGTTCAGTAAAAGTGACGGCGCACAGTCCTCTGTCGACATATTTTGGTGTTATCGTTTTTCTGCACTCTTCCACGTTATCATAAAAATAAAAGAAAATTACAACAATGAGGCTACGCTAAAAAATCCATACGACTGCAAATATGTATATAGCACACAAAATACCCCTATTGATTTTAATACAAAAACTTAAACAACTGGTTACACAAACAATGTAATAAAAAACCCATTCATTCAAGTTTCAAGTTACCGTTGAACACGAATAAAATATCTACTGTTTTATTTTTGTTTCGAGAAAGTATCGATTATTCACATAGGTATATTAAGATAATATATTATTATCTTGAATTGAATGTCATTAAATAGTTGCACCAAGCGGCATTTTTTCTATGATGTTGAAAAATGAAGCTTGCGCTTAAAATCGCCGTTGAATAACAAATATATGATCATTTATGATAAGTTTTACGACGCAAAAAGAGATTTGTATGCATTTTACGGAGATAATGTCTTAGGGCGACACTGATAGACGCTTAATATTTTTTTTTGAATTCATCGACATATTTATTGATAGATTTAAGTATCATTTAAAGGCCCATTTATAACGCACAAAGGGTTTTTCTCGGATGATGTGATACTTTTGAATTAACTCCAACGACCACACTGATAATTTTCCACATTATTTATCCATACGTAGTTAATACGCAGAATTTCTTAAAATAATAAAAATAACACAATGTGTTTTTGTACTTCTTCCAAATTTTTGTTATGATCTCTCATGGCAATGGTTTTATATAATAACATATTTTTTTTAATATTAGGCAATATACATATCGTCTGTGGAAAGGAAAAAGGACGTAACCCACAGTTTTTTCATAACAGCTTTTATTCGATAATCACAATGTATCCAACTTGATACACGTTCTATCAAAAGGATGTAAGCTGCAAATGCCGAATAAGTATCTTTATTTACCTTTTAATTTTGGAAAAATACGGGCTTGCGAAAATTGAAACCAAGAAAAAAGACTGACAAAAGGTTTTTCCTAGACAAATTCTTAAATAATATCAGATTATGTCAATTCAACACCAGTTTAGAAGTCTCCGTGCGCTACAAGATTGTGTTAATTTCATAATTTGCATATGGCCGAAAATCATCAAAACACGTTTTTTTACCTCCTGTAAAATTTCCTATGTGTGGGTTACGTCCGTTTTCTTTTCCAGTCAATATGTTAGCTTATGCAAACGCGTCTAATATTTTCAAAACTAGTAAATTACTCGAAATTTACACGAGGATGAGAGACATCCAGTTGTGTAGTGGGGCCAGGTCGGGCCAGGTGGACGACCTGGTACCTGAAAATAAGCCAAGACGCTGCCCTGCCACATTTTTCACTTGTAACTTAATTTTTAAGTACAAAAAATGAACAGTTTTTTTTAAATAATTTCGCGATTTTTTTATTGATTTAATTGTTAAAAATTGTGGTTTTTTAACTTCGGAGGAATATAAAAAAAAGCAACAAAAAAATAGAGAAGAAACCAATGACCGACCTGGTACCTATTTATTTACCACTAGACCACTGGAGACATCATACTCACGTAAAATATGTAAAAGATCTTATATTTACATTAAAGAAACTAAATTTAGTTTTAACGTAACTGAGATTAACTCAGGCCAGTCTGGACGCTGGGGAAAGTTCTTACGTAGTAATAATATACAGCCAATCCTGTTGTTATGCGGTAGATGCGTTCCACGAAATATCGCATAAAAAAACGCACAAAAGACTAGACTTCCATACAAAAGGTAGGGATGCGTTCCATGAATTTTAAAATCCGCATAACTTTGAAACAGCGAGTTAAAATAAACACTAAATCGCAAAGTATAGGAAAATTAGGGGAAAAACACTGCGTAAAAATATTAAAAAATATTCAGTCACTGTATGACAATTCTAAGTGTGTTTTATAGCATGTGGTTCTAAATCACTATTTTTCGGAAGAAACAGTCAATTTCATAAAACTATGGTATTTTTCTATCAATGAAATTAGTGATCAGAGGTTGTTCAGTTTTTCTTTTTCGATAATTAATTGGTTATGCAGTGTGTTATACGCATGAATATATTTTTAAAGCTATACCTAGTTGAAACATGACTGCGCGTTCAGAATTTGAATAATTTAGAATGAAATGATCTTCTAATTTATTAAAAAAAGAGACCTTCTTGAATTATTTTCGCAGCGAAGGAACTGGAATTCTTCCAGTTCGCCATAATTTTCTGTTTTTTTGTCAATAGTTTAAGTTTAATTAGTGACATCATCGTCACTTATAGCATTATGCGTAAGTAATTTGTCGATATAATTTTAACTAAAGGTATCAAATCTTTCTCCGCCAAGTTCATGTGCTAAAGTAATCATTTCAGGAGATATTACCGATGTTTCAATGGTTTCATCAAATGTAACACACCCAAGCAGGCGGACTTAATTCAGCGATGGTAGATGCAACATGATTTAAGCAGTGCAAAATCGTATTTTTTTTCTAAATATCGGTTGTGTTTATGAGTCATTCTCTATTCTATCTAAAATACAACGATACAAGCTCTCGATGTAATATTTAACATTTTTATACATCGTAAAATATAGTACATTTTTTAAAAATTTTCATTTCTAAAAAAACGCATAAATTCGAAATCGCAGAAAACAAGGTTTGACTGTATATGGCTTTTCCGCGAAGAATCGACGGTTAACACTAAAGAATTCGATTTCGATAAATATAAATGGTGGAGAAAATGTTATATATGTATAACTATAACAGTTTATTAACACCAGCCAGAAATAAAAATCGACAAAGTAGTAGACTTGGTTGCTGCGTGCGTCTTCCGTGCTTGAAGTGTACATACCTACCTAGTTCTAATTAACATTTTCGATTAAATTTCGCGTAATCCTAAGCAAACTAATCAGATGAATTATATTTCAAGCAGCCACCCGTGGTTATATAATAAGCAGATAATAATAACAATATTAATAAGCTGAACAAACAGTCGGTGGACCCATTGATGAGCAAACTTGGTACATGTTAATAACCCTAGCTGTTCATTTCGATGAGTGAAAGATGGTTTCGAGGTCACATTTGTCGACTTTTAACACACGATTCGCTCTTTGACCGAGGGGTATACAACTATACTCAATTCAAAGAGATTACAAGTACGAGTTAAATAAAAAATATGTTATTTATACAAACAACAATAATCGAATAACTACTTAAGTCAAAGTAATTAGGATTTTCATTTTATTATTGATTCTTTTCGTAGGTTTAATTCAACACATTTCTGCGTAGGCACGTATGCTGTTGGGTAATGTTTTGTTACGAATAAAAAAAACTCATAAATTGTTTATTTATTAAAAATAGGGTGGAAATACACTAAAATCTAATTTATATGATTAATTTAATACTGTAAACTTAAAAATCTTAAATCATTGGATGAACAGCATTGTCGATAAATTTAAAAGCAAAGCTTTCTTGAAAACAAAACAATATTTACAAAAAAACTCTTGTTTTTTGACTTATGCTGTTGTTCATCTCGAATTACACAGCATTACTATTGGACATAATATCAATCAAGGAAGTTTGTAGGATTAGTTTTTGTGTGCTCTTTTTAAGGTTGTGAAGTAATTTGCTATGTTCACGATACTTTAATTTTAAAGTTGCGATTCTGAGAAAGATCGATTTCTGTTCGAGTGTTTGTGATTCCTAAAAAAATCTCTCCCACCCTTCCGATCCTGCAATAACTGGGCGTAGCGAGAGCGATTGGTTAACCACTAATCCTGTCCTAGCCTTATTTGTATACATTTACTACTACTCTTTGAAAAAAAAGGTTGAGCGACTGAGTAACAAACAGTTCTCGTAGATTTTTTTTGTTGAGATACCTCCATTGGTAGTCCAGATGTTCCACACTGGGAGCATATATGGATTTTAAAAAGTTTATCTTTATATTATTAAGTTGACTCAATTATTAATATTACGATGGATATAATAATTTAATTATAATATATATACGTATACCAATCCAATAATTTAAGTAAAGATGATTATTAAATAAATGATACCAAAGTCGTAAACGTTTACTGAAGGTATGGTTTTATTATCTATGGTTCACGTATACATATTAAGTTATGTCTATTTTTTATCATATCTGTTGAAGATAATTATTCAAATATATATATATTTTAATCCATATCCGCTCCTTATACGGAGCATATGGTCACCACGAAGTTCCTCCACGATCTCCAGCCAGTCTCCTTGCCTCCTCCCAGGTCATCTTAGCGTCCCGTAACTCCACTCCGACGCCGGGATCCATCCGGCTGGAAGAAGAGACAGGCAGGGTTCAGGCTCTCTTCAGGCATCCTCAACACGTGTCCAAGCCAGGTCCACCGCCGTTTCTTTATTTTGGACGTGATAAGAGGCTGGTTAGTCCGCTCTAGAAGCGTTGCTTTCTTCAGCAAAGTAACGAACTCAACAGCTCGCTGGCATGTTGCTTTGTAGACTACGAGAAGGCCTTTGATAGTCCGCACCGGTCTTCTCTATGGAACATATTAAAATTGTACGGAATCCCAGCCAAGATTGTTGCCATCATCAAATGCTTGCACGAAAGGAGCGAATGCTGCATAAAAATCGGTGATATAACCATTGGATGGTTTGGGGTTTCAACCAGGGTCAGACAGGGCTGTGTCTTAGCTCCGTTCCTTTTCATTATAATCTTCGACTTCATTCTGAGGAAGTCAATTCCGCCTGACCGAGGTGTGACCGTTGCCCCCAATCTAAAGCTATGCGACCTCGAGTATGCAGACGACGCTGTTATATTTGATAAATCTGTCGAGAGTATACAAGAGACAATGGATAGACTGCAGAGAAACTCGTATCGCATCGGTCTCAAAATCAATGCGAGCAAAACCAATGTACTCTGCAACAGTGCCTGTCCGGACCCACACTACCCTTTGACGAGCGCCGGTCAAAACATCGAAAGAGTCGACGGTTTCAGGTACCTGGGGGTACACATCACGGGAGATGGCAATCCGTGTTAACTCAATGCGGAAAGTCTGGGACTCACGGCTGTACTCGGTCAGAATCAAGTGCCTCCTTTTCAACGCATGTATCTTGACAGTGCTGCTTTACGGTTGCGAATCATGGCACATTACGAAAGCGCAGAGTAACCGTATACTGTGCTTCGAAAACAGATGCCTGCGACGAATGCTAGGGGTGAAATGGTCTGACTTTGTCAGGAATACGGAGATTAGAGAGCAAATATTTAGAATTGGCAATTTATTGTTGACGTATTTGAAATTATTAAAAAAAGCCGCCCTCAGTGGTCTGGTGATAAGACTTTACCCTAACAATAAGGTGAGACAGGGTTAATGTCTCGGCAAGGTCAATATCAAAATAGTTTTTTTCAATCTACTGCACAAAAAAAAAATATGGTTGATCGATCTCATGTGATTATTTTTTTGCTTAAAATAAAAAAGCAAAACTTTTTTTTAGACTAATTTCATAAATTTAAAAATTGATGATGACCGGTTTCACTTATCGCCGCAATTGCTAGTTGATTTATATGTACACAATGCTATTTCAGAGTTGACATAATTCACTAACAGTGATTATTGTGCTAATTTTTTTTTGAAATGTAGTCAAATCGCGTCCTTATGCAACCTAATGAAACTCTTCTTTAGCGGCGTATTGAAATACTCTTAAGAAATATGCAAATACAAACAAACACATCTTAGCATTTCAATATATGAACTGAAAAGAACTAAAGAGATCGGAAGGTCGTTTTGAATAGTTCTACGAATGAGAGACACGATGATTAATAATGGAGAAATTGAATAATTTGTCAAAATAGGAAGCCAGTAAATCGGAGTAAATGTCCAACGACTAAGATTAATACCAACTAGATTTGTTTGACTTGTGGGATTTATTTTTTGCGTTTTGCTAACATATAAATAAATAAATCCAGCCGATGAACTGATCATGTTTGTTTTTCTTGCATATATTTTAAAATACCCGTTTTTTTGTTTTCTAATGACTTCAATGTCCCGTTTTAATGATTTTTGCGAGGAAACAATAAAACACTAAATTAACTATCTGGATACTAGTGGTCAATGCCGTTGATTTCGGTTACGGTGTCTACGGGCTCAAGTTTCAGTAAGGGCAGATTAAAAATTCAAATAGTGGAATTCTGTCCGAGCGTATGGATGTCTGCGGTGTCCAAAATTAGCTCCCACTTACCCATTATATCATAACAATAGTGTAATGAGAGTTATTATTGAACCACTAATACTGTCGTTGCCTTATCTTTCTATTTCAAACTAAAGTACTGTATCCATCACAATTTTAATTCATGAAAATTTGTAGGTATCGAAATAATATCGACTAAAAATGGTGCAAAAACTTTCACAAAATACTGATGAATTTTTGAGCCACATAATTTTCTGTTTTGGAGCGCATGCTACTTATAAATCGCGGATCAAGCCCTTGACGGAAATGGAAATGGCATATCAAATTTGATGTCTCCACTTGTAATGGACTGGTAATGAGTCATATTATATTATTTACATTACCGCATGTGTTGTGTATTTGAATAATTAATCTGCGAAGTAATAAAAGTATTCCTATGGTGAAATTAATCGTTATTGAATGATTAAATTACCTGTATATTTAATGAACTGTCGTTGAGAACTACGCTTTGTTTGATTTGGTGTGATATGTTTGTATAATGATAGATAATTGCCTTTGCGTGAAACCATTTGATCCCCGGCAAGGAATAATTATTTTTAATTGAATCGCTGCACTTAAGATGAGAATTATCTGGGCAAATTAATCATTTGAAATAACACGGAAGAGGGCTATTATTTACAGCGGTCGTTATTATTTTTTCCACCGCGGCACGTCTCATCTGTTGAGAGTATATGAAATAATATATTAATAGGTAATTGATATTTGTGATAAACTTAACGATACACGAAACAAAAAAAAACGGAATCAATAAATTTGATTTAGAGTTGTATACAAACGACAAACATATTTATTTCAATCATTAATTAAAATTAATAATCATGTAATACAAATAACCAATACATCATCACCGTTCTGCCGCCACAAGTAAAATGTTGGTCATGAAATCACAGCTTATAAAGTATTATAGTTCGTCGCATTGATTTTTACTTATACAATGTATTTTTAGTTATGTATATATTGCAAAGAACAAAGAATAATATATATATGAGATTATCGTACACTGTGCTATACATTTGGCAACTGTTATATAGACACTACACGAAAAAAAAGTAAAACCAGTTTAATCATAATTTTGAGAAACATTCAAATAAAATTAATTAAATAAAAAAACAAACGCATCGCTGAATATTTCACGCTTGGGCGATGCATTGATAAGTCCGATATTACTTGCAACTGGAGTCTCATAAGACTGACACGAATAACAAAACATAATATAACTATGGTTTGTAAATTTCTTATTCGCATTTCACAATCCTTCGATTATTATGTATTGTATGTTCCATATTACTTGCTTATATCTGCATAACAAATACACAACTCTATTACAAAGACTTATGCACTCAAAATGAGTTTATCCATAGCAGTCTTAAGTTCCGAGCAGTGTCGTAGAAAAAACAGCAAAAAAGACCGGGCCGGTAAATCCCAGCCGCTTCTAACAAATTGTATGGCGGGTATACGTAGATCAACTCTAAATTCCAATTTATGAGCTTATTTTTCGTTGAATATAACATGTATGTTTGAAAGATTTCTTGTATGGATATTCTGTGATTCTTTGGTGTTATTAATTTACAATTTACGACACATCGGAAGGGTCATATATGCAAATTAAGTAATGATTGTAAGAAATATAGCGAATGGTAAGAAATGCGATGTGTGGTAAAACAAATAAAATTTAGCTTCTCACTATTAAATATCACAGTTATATAAAATATTGATTATAAATAACATAAAACAACAGTAACAAGCGGAATCCATATTATATTATATACGATTTTGACGTATATTGTGATATTATGAAATAAATGCTGCGTCGTATCATATAATAATGGCAATATACCAAGTAAATGATGATTTAATCAATAATAATATTCAAAAAATAATGAAGTGAAATGTGCTACCCTAGTTTCACTTACTGATTTTTGATTACTGATATGACTTGAGAAATCCTATGGAAAAATTGAGTAAAGAACCAGTGTGCACAAATAAATTTTGAGATTTAATTAATTAAGATCCCAATAATGACGTTGATTTTTTTAATGAACTATCCAACTTTATATTATGTATTGAAATATTGTAAAAAAAAATAATTTTAATTAAGTGATTTGCCTTCTTTGTTTGCTTTTGTTCTCCGAGATTTTTCTTCAAAAACCTTAGAAAATGTGATTTTTTCTTATTTTGAAAAATATGTAATTGAAAAGATATATAATTAAAATATAAATATGTAAGGATAGAAGGATAGGGCTAGGACAGGATTAGTGGTAAGCTAATCGCTCTCGATACGCCCCGTTTCCATGACCGGTTGGTAGGAACGGCATTACAGATAGATATCATAGATAATGCCTTTCAACAGATTATTTTTGATTTTTAAATGAAATATCAATTTATGAGACTGTCCGTACTGGCGTTCGAACCCGTGAGCACCGTTACCTTGGTCAATGACGTCAAACGCTCGACCACGGAACCGTCAGATTATTTTAGTTGCTAGTTAGGACAATTTTAATTAAATTCAACACTACTAACAGTAAGCCAATACATATTGGTAAGTTACACCTGAGACACTCAAAAGTAACCCGATTCATAATAGCGATGACAGTTTATCTTTGACAATCGCTCATGAAATGACGATATAAAGGAGGGAGTGTCATTTTGTCAAAATAATTCCAATGACAAAAAATCCGCCTCATACGAATCGTTCTTTGCTTGGTGGAAATAGTTGCGAAAAAAACCCGAATAGTAAGCCATTGAATGCAATTGGTATTGACAGATTATCAGTGACATGCCCAGAAAGCGTTTAACATTTTAAATTCTGATCAATGACTTCGAAACTCAATACGACCGCGTGGAATAATGTTGAGTTTTAACACTTTCAATGCCACCGGATTCAATGCTACATAACATATTGATTTCATATTACCTACACATGTGTTTTTATTTCATCCAGATTAATAATCTACACCGTAGTTTCTCAACCTTTTTAAGCCCCTTTCTCAACGTAACCCCCTGTCGAGTCTCAAATTTTTCCGTGGCCCCCCTATCCATAGTAATAAAATTCTCGGGACTCGGGAAAAATGAAAAAATATGCATTTTTTTTAAAAAGATACAACACAATAAAATTTTGTACACAAATAATTTGTTAAAAAATAAATTATGTATAATTTAAGATTTTGACTGAAGGTGCTTGGTGGAATTTCAATAAATTTGAATCGTTCAAATTATGTACATTTACACAGATTTTGTCACTAACGACCCGGGTTTAACCTTTCGTCATATTCAGACGTTCTAGTGCACGGATGAACTTGAACTGACGCTTAGTAAATGAATGTTTCGTGTTTATATAATAAATGCCTGGATAAAATATTTTCTTTGCTGTGGAAACTTCTTAAAGCTTTTTAAATTATTCAAATGGTTTTTCCTCCATTTCCATGTGTTTTGTATAAAATGGATAATTAGCATTAGTGAAGCAAAACATATTAAGCACATGGTTTCATATTATTACGGGGTGATGAAAGAAATCCGTGGACAAGATAGTCAATACAATATTGTCGACACTTACTTTTAGATGCAGTTATAATGGTTTCCCTAAATATCATTGGAAAATAATAGAAAAAGTATGTATAATACATACATTATTTCTGCTGCAATGTATAATTGTCCTACTGTATTCTATTTGATTTTAATATAAATTTTAGTTAATTATATTTTGAGTGGCCGTGGCCCCCCTAAATTCTGCTGTGGCTCCCCAAAACTGAAATTTCCTTAGTGGCTCCCGGTTGAGAAACGCTGATCTACACTATACACAACGGCTTCCGGAGTACGGTATAACATAGGCTTTAATGGTAAAATTTGGTCATTATTTCTTATATTTTTGTGGTAACATAAAAAATACTCAATATATTATCAGAAGCATTTAAATGCGAAATAAGATTGTTGAATGCAGGACTGTGGACTCGGGTGAAAAAAAGACGACTCCAACTCCAGCTTTAAAATAAAAAAATACTCCGACTTTAAAGATTTTTTCAATCATTTCATTGTCACTTATATAATATAATACATATATAATATATACCATTAGATCACCTTTAGTCAGCTTAGTATACCGTGGCAATACTATGGGCTATGGTGGCTTGAATACACATCATAAAATAGTTTTTTTTAAGAAATGGGTCCGAGTTGTAAGATTTTTCCGACTCCGACTCCCCACAAAACGCACGGCTCCACGACTCCCGACTTCGACTCCACAGCACTAGTTAAATGTTACCTCATTAATCGTGTTTCCAAAGCTTTTCCGCTGTATAAGCAACTAAATTTAAAAAATATATATCCGTACCGAAGGGGTGTATTAAAAAAAACAGTGATGATTATCAATATTTACGACAGAATATTCGCAAGTCTTTAGGCTGTCAAAGATTCTTTTTTGTGCCAACAAGTGATTGTAAAGATATCAGCGAACAATGATGCAATCACTACCTATCTATCAGACCTGATACGTTCGAAGATCAATGTTGAACGTTAATAGGATGTTCTACAAGCAACGAATGAGTCCTTCGACCTTTAGCGTTCGGATATTTCATCGGGTGTGTAAAAAAATAATATAGAAAATGAACAATCAATAACACTGACATGTGCTCTGTATTTGGTCAACTCGAGAGACTGGCAAGAAAATTATTGTTCGTCATAACCAGTGGTATTATATAATCGGTTACACTTAACCCGTACGACATCTTTTTTTAGCTCTCCCTTGCTTAATTTTCTCAATCCCGATATTGCATACCCTAGCTCGAATGTTATTTGATCTACCGAATTGCCTGCTCTGTTACTTGTATAAAATGAAAATGTTACATTAAGTGAAAACATTTTAAACAGACAATATCCGAATCTCAGCATGCAAACGGATCCCGACGATAGATGGGTCGAAGAATCTAATCAAAGCGTTACTCTTGTAAGCATGGACATGGATGTATCGATAGATAGATTTTTCAAGAAACCGCCAAAAAAACATTACACCTAAAAATACTTTTAGCCTACTTTTTCTTATGCTAGTCTACAAACAAAAGAACAAAAAGAAGGTTTTCCATTTTAGGAAATCTTGTAACCAAAATAAGATCACAAAGTGATCGAACTGTGGACGTATTAAGTTTTCTAAAAACATATTTAGTTAAGAAGAACTAACAAAAAAAGAGTAGGCTTCGAATGAAAAACGATGTTCTTCATTTTCATTTTCACTATTTTAATTGAATTACCCGTTCAAGTAAGACTTAGAAAACCGGATTAAGCCGATTTTTAGGAGATATTGGAATCATAAAACCGATTATTAATTCACAAGTCGGTTTTTGTACAAGTCCTAGTTGAGGGACGCTAAAACTGCAACCGGCCCATTCATGATTAGAAATATGTATGCAATTTGTTATACAAACAATGAGTATTAGTATGTGAAAAGCAATATCTTTAGAGCGAAGAGGAGGTGTTTTAAATGTTTTTGAGCCAAATTTTGTTTACATACATAGGTACACCTAATCCTTTTTTTACGCAATACATCAGTTCCAGAAAGTGGGGCGTAAAGAAAACCTCATTTTCATATAATTTGATAAATCGGTACCAAATCCGCGTAAAAAAGAATAAAAAATTTATGAAAAAAGGTAACGGTGCTGTCCAAAAAATCGCATAAAAAAGGATTGGGTGTACCATTATTATCAATGTAAGAAAATGTAAACAATTCGTCATGGCGCATAATGCGAAGATCACAACTCCGATTCTGACCTTTACTCTGAATTTGATTTAAAAAGTCATTTCCCTTCCCTTTAGTACATACTAGGGATGGCGAACCTTACTAGGGTATGGATACTACTAGAATACTAGGATATTACTAGGATACTAGGAATGGCGAACCTTTTTCGCAAGTGGGTCAAATTTGATTTTAAAAAATTAGAAAAATCATGCTGCGGGTCACATAGATTGAATAATTAAGGCTTTAAATAAAAACAATCATTTCTAAAAGTTCAAGCGAATTAGATAATTTCTCACTCGGGTCACTGCGTGACTCGCGGTTCTCTTGTTTGCCATCTCTGTACTAGGGCATTCAATTCCGGACCCTTTATGATCCCTGGATTGATCATTCAACATTCGCCACAATTGCTTGCGATCATTGTCAAAAAAAGTAGGGAATTCAGTGATTTCAGAATTTTTGTCAACTCAAAGTGAGGAATTGACAGATTCTATAATTATTCAGAAGTGAAGGATACTGTATATACATACATATAATATAACAGCTTCCTATGTGAACTAGGTGTGAATTCCTCATATCAGTATATTATTTCATTATCTCGATAAAGAATTGAGAAGTCATTTCCTGATTTATTGTAATGTTACAAAATACTATAGATTTATTGAATAGTTTTTTTAATGCGTTTTTTTCCTTTAATATTTTTAAGGCTCAATAGCATGCGCCACTTTTGACTCTAGCGATTTTTATACACAAAAAGCTAAAAGAGGAGTCGGGGCGGGGCTATTAGTTTTTTTTTCTATCCCGAATTCAGTACGACTCCACGATTCCCACTTCACAGCCCTAGTTGTAACTAATAACATAATATTTTTTTAAATAAGCGTGTTGTTTTGGGTTTGTCTATTCGTGAAAGAAATGTGTGCAGCAGGAATTTTAAATTTTTAAATTAAGCAATCGGGCGCGAGTTAAATCGTAAGTTTTAAAGTTAAACTTACAGGTGTATATAATAAAAGTTATATCACATAAATTTGAACGATGATTGAATTAAGAGTGATCTGTTAATATTTGTCATATTTTCATTTAGTATACGAGTCAAGCTGCAGAAAAGGTCATTTTAGATTAAATGCCTGTTGGATGAATAGTTATTAAACAATTTTATTAGAATTTTTTAAGAACATTTTTCGATCCAAAATTTATGAATTTCATTTTTAATTCGATTAAGCTTAATTTTCAATTCGCATTTTCATTACTGGTATTCAGCTGTTGAAAACTAATCAAAATACCGGTGTTCTTGTTTTGATTATTTTTATGATTTACCGGTAATGCAATCCTTACCTAAAACTTTATAGTGCCGTCTAAGCAGCTTTGGATTTCTTTAAAAATACGTGTCTTAAATATTTTTTATCTTCACTATTTTTTATAAATGCTTATTTTGATTGATTGTGTCGAATAAAGAAGTCTGCAGAGTGTTTCGTATTTTTTGAGGGCCAATGCTTGAAAAATATTTTTTAAATTCCATATTTTTATACAGAATAGTTATTTTATTCTGTCATAGGCGGGGTGTTCACGTACCCCGATTAATCAATAAGGGGTTCACAGCGGTTAACTAACGATGCATTGTATCGAAACACGAGTAATATGCTTCCTACCAGTGAACGACGATGCACTTCGATACGTTTCGAGCAATGGCTATTTAAAATAACGAGTCATTATATCGCCATGCACCCTGGCGGGAACAATATGTCTTTAATAATCATTCTAGCGATATACTTATTGTAAAAAATACACTTACCTATGTATACAAACAATAACTTTAGATCTCATGATAGCCTTACTTCCAATGCAGCATCAGTAACGGAACTCCGAATGAATGGAACAATAAGTTACTTATATAAAATGATGAGGACATGACAACCTTATGACAGTCTACTCCAGAGTTCGTCAATCTTTTAGTCCCAATGATCCAAACAACACACAACATTTTGGAGTTTTCACGAGAGCCATAAACAATTGGCTGCGTTGTTCGCAAGTTTGAACTCCAGTATAAAAAAGTTTAATCAATTTGATTTCGCTATCGATTTTTGATTTTGTGTTTAAAGGCATGGATGTCTGTGATATCTGAATTCTCTCCCACTCATCCCATCCTGCAAAGGAGACGTTGCGAAAGTGACTGGCTAACCACTGATCCTATCATATTTATATTTCTATCCTTTTAACCTCATTACAAAAAGACAAGTTGAGTGATTGAGTAAAGAACACTACTCGAACTACAAATCCTGTTGCTGATAAGCTGTATAAGGAGTAGGGTATCCAATCCCGAATCCTTTTTGATTTATTTTGAATCCCGGGATTGAGATTTTCTCACCGAGGAATTTGAAATCTCTGATTTGGTATACTTTTTCCCGGAATCTCACAGGAACTCGTTTTTTTTTTAGCTCACCGAGGAATTTGAAATCTCCGATTTGGTATACTTTTTCCCAGAATCTCACAGAAACTCGTTTTTTTTTTTTTAGCTCACCGAGGAATTTGAAATCTTCAATTTGCCAATTTCGTATAAATTTCGAGAATTTGCTCAAAATTTCTCAATCCCGAAATCCCGGGATCGCGGCCGTCTCAATACCGGAATTTCGGGATCAGAAAATTGAACGGGATCCCGGGATTGGATGCCCTAATAAGGAGTCCATTTTTCGCTCCACACTGTGAGCGCAATATTGATTAAGTGAAGAACTAGTAAATATTAAAAAAAATGCGCTAAAAATATTGTCATTCTTAACATTAGAAATATATCAATAATCAAACATGCTTTCAACCTTTGAATGCTAAAAAACGCATACATGATTGGATTACTTAATTTTTTTTCGTTTATACAAAATTGATTACTTATAAAAATATGTAATGTTTGTTTTCGGCTACTAAATAAACAAAGTGTTTTTTTGTTATTTATTTTAGTGTCAATCACTGTATAACTGCCAAATTCATACAAATAGAGAGTTGCAAATATACTTCACGTAAATTTTGGGGGGGAAATACATTTTTCAATCCTGCCCCAAACACATTTTGTCATAGATTTAGGATGTGCAACATTTATTTTCATCCAAGCCAAAACGTTTGTAGCCACTGGAATATTAAAATAATAAAATGTAATTTTATTTTGATTTTAGAAAATATAATTCATCATTCTTTTTTAAGAACAATAGAAGTAAAACGGTACATTTTCAATGAATGGTTCGTTTTATTTAATAAATATCTATGGTCGATTATTATTACCCTGGTAAAATTACAGCAATCTTTGAATCTCTAAATTAAATCACTCTTAAGCAATGACAAACCAGATCGGTCTGTAATTTCTAAGAACGAATCGTTTTGAAATATGATTTTAAGACTTTTTTACTGAATTGTGAAACTGCTCATCTTGAAAAGTCATCTTTTAACCCGCACGGTAAGATTATTTAATTTTGGGAAATTCTCTAAGAAGAAAAAACGGAAAATCGCACCATACCAAAACCAAATAAAATAAAAGAGTAATATAATATTAGTGATTGACTTAACATGTCCAGATAGATAGACTAGATCTTACCTAAGTTTATAAGAAAACTAAGATAAAAAACGTCAATTTGCCATCACAAAACCGGAAGAATAAATCAAATCTTACGTATATAATATACTGTTTCATTGGTTTAAAATAACTCTCTATAAAGACTAGTGGCGGCTGGTCAATGTAGCATTAGATCAATGCACCCCTTGTTTATGCAGGGGCGGTTATATTTCATGAAATAATATTCTAACGTAATTTATTTATTGTCTATAATAAATATTTTAGAACATTTTATTTTAGACAATAAAAACATGAAGAATTTAAAATGAGTGAATGATATAAATGTTATGTTTGAATATTATTTCATGAAATATAACCGCCTCTGCATACACAAGGGGCGCATTGATCCAATGCCACATTGACCGGCCGCCACTGATAAAGACTATACTATTTCTTTCAGCACCCGCCAGAGCCGTATATCTGGTTTTAGTATACGTTTCCCGGTATGTTTTTTTATAAAGTTATTTTTCAATTGATTTATGAATTTCTGTTCAAATGTGTCTGATGTCTTGGATTCCCCCCCATCTATTCTATGCTTAAAACGGGGCGTAAGGAGAGTGATTACCTAACCACTTGTTCTGTCCTAGCTCTATCCTTCTAGCCCTAGTATCTTTAGAAAAAAGAGAGGTTGAGCAACTGAGTAACATGCAGTTCTCATAGAAACACTTCTGTTAAAATAAACTCTATTAGGAGTTCATATGTTCCACATTAGGGATTCTGAAGTCTCGGGTTTTTCAAAGTCCCGGTACTCGAGACGTGATAAAGTCAAAGTCCCGGGACTTCCCGGGACTTGGGACTTTTATTTCCCCTTCAATAAAATTATAAATTTAATAAAATTAAATATTTTTATGTACGTACTAAAAAGGGATGATAACGGTACATGTATTGAAAAAAATATCAATGAATTGGGTAAAATTATGACCGTTACTTCACAAAACACAATACAGCTTTTATACCTTTTTTTGGCTTATTAAGACATTGGTAACTTTGTGCAATAGTGAAAAATATTTGTAAATAAAACAACATGAGGTATGAACATTTAATTTTAATATTTTGTAATTTCTTTTTGCAACAGTTATATTTTTATACGATTATTAATCGTTTTAAACAAATTTCTAATAATATAAATGGAGATATCTTTCTCCCAATTTTTTTAAATGTTTTCTTTCAATTAAACTATTTTTTTGCCTGTAAAACTTTTCGTGGCGCCAAAAGTATGTGTTCATTTTAAAAAATACATTTTTTAGCACATTTATTTATTAATTATGAAAATATTAAATTAATTCAATAATGTGATGAACTCTTTCAAGATGCCTCGATAATCCAGTTGTATTTGACCATTTGCATGTGATTTGTTTTGGACAACGGGTGCTTTTTTAGTGTTTTTTTTGTAATGTTTTCATACTTCAGATTGATTTATTTCCATTATGGGCTACAATAATAATATATAATAAAACGATACCACTTATTTAATTCGAGATATGTGAAATTAATAACAGCATTTGAGAAATTTACTGGAAATGTTGATATGTACATTCTGTTAGCCACACGTCAGAGACCGGATACAAAAAATAAGTACGATCATGCTCAAAGTCAGGAATAAAACTGATCCTTCGTGTATTCCTTTCGATTTTTTCAACAAACCTATTAGCCCCAGCTGAACCGTTGTTAATAAAAACATTTACAATAGCTATGATATATGGCACTATTTTCCAGAAATAGCTGTGCGTTCCATTATTTCTTAGAATTATGTGAGGTTATCTCATGCTATAACAATAGTTGTGCGAACACGTGCCTAAGTGTTTTTTTTATATCTGCATGTCTGTACCCATCATAAAAATCATCCGCTTTTCTTGGAGCTACCCTCTTATACCTGCTTTCATTCAATACACATCAGTCCTTTTGAGGGTTTCTTAAACAGAATTGTTTTTTCAAAATTAAAATGTACAATTTATTAGCACATTTTAAATCACAGCCTTAATTCCCGGGACATTAGACAACAAAGTCCCGGGACTTAAGACAGCGAAAAACCACAAAAGTCCCGGGACTTTGGTCCCGGGATGTCTCGACACAGAATCCCTATTCCACATTGAGAGCGGACATGGTAAAAAATAATAATATTAAATATCGAAATACCCATATTATTCTGGTGGATTAATACTGTTTTTTTATTGTTGAAAAAAAAAATATCCCGAATAAAAAGGTCCTAAAATAAAATTTGATAATTTTTTTCTTTCACTTGTAATTACAAAATTTCACACGTGCTTCGTTTCTTTGAGAAGCATTATCAGACATAACATTGCAAGGTTAACGAAAAAACTAAAAATTGGTTCGAATACTTAAGTTATAAATTACAAAATAAAAATTAGGAGGTTTGCCATTTTCTACTGAACGCAGGGAGGGGATAAAATTCAAACAAGGGTAGTACTAATAACTAATTGATTATTTACACTTGGTACGGTAAATTCCAATGGAAAGAAATTCAACACTGGTCATCCGCCTATCTTATTTTGTAACACTAGTGGAATAACAACATTATCTTATTTAATTTAATATTAAAAATGAACTTCCACAAAATTACCGCCGAATCCATCGAAGATAAGAAATGCCAGTTTTGGTAATACCGGTATAAAATTCAATAATAAATACTAGGCAAAGATGATTCGTATGAATGAATTTGAGGAAGTAAAATAGTTCGATTCTCGCCAAAGTAACTCATTTCCCATGTCACGAGAACATATTATTTAATTTGCATCATTATTATGTGCACGCCGGAAAATATTTCTGGTTGAAAATTACTTTGCGCTCGAGACATACATGTGTACAATGTGTATTACATACATACATAGTTGTAAGCGTTTAAAATGGTCCCGCCAGAAAATTATTACTGGAACAGTCAATGACCATAAATTTAATTTAATTCAGTAGTCTGCGCACTGCCAAAAGATCTGTACAATTTTCAAGGCCAGACACGGCTGTGGCTCTCAATCTTTTTATATAACTGCTTGAACGACGGTATAATGGCTTTATCAAAATCAAATCGCTGGATCAACGATTTAATGTTTGACAATCATTTAAATCACAATCAACGTGGGGACTGTCAATTATTGGTAAACGCATGATTTTTATAAAACACATTTTTCTGCATATTCACCGTAAATTTTTAGTGGAAAGGCATTATACTAAAATAATATAAAACATTCTTTTGTACTAGGTCTAAATTATTTTTTTATATCAGAACCGGTTTCGTTCAATAAGAAAATTTTCACATGATAAAAATATAAATTGATACCGAGATATTTATATTACACAAGACTATAAATAGTTTAACAAACAACTGGTAAAAAAATATGATAAGAATTTGTGCAATATGTACCCAAAAATAATATAACTGGGATATAACTTTCCGAAAGGGAATAAAAGAAAATCTCGGATTTGCGAAGACAGTTATAAAATCCTTCGATAAAAAATATTGAATTAATAGATTTTTTGTTAATTATTTTTATAAAACTAATCCACCAATAATTGAAGGGCACATCATTCGCTTTTTTAAATCTCCGATATTTGAATTCTTTAATAACCATTTCATAAGTGGAAAATAACCCAAGTAACCTTTCCACTTACATCACGTGTTATACAAGCCCACGTGCCGTTGGGCAGTTTGTCTGGCCTTCGTGGCTTTGGTCATCTGTGTATGATTGGTAAGTTTGACAGATCTCACACAACCTTGCAATTTTAAAAGCGTTACAACTGAAAATCTTCAATATATATACATAAATATGTACATAGACAACTTATGCTGTTTGATAAAAGTGATTCAAAACATATTATATGTTATTATAATGTAATATTTCATCAACAACATTATTAAGCATGCATGAGTCATGTATTTCAATGCAAATTCATTTAAAATCTATTTATGTGTTGTATTCCAAGGCATGGATGTTTCATTTGATTCTCATTGCTTGTTGCTTAGGTAAGTTTACGTCCTTTCCTACCGTAATCCTTCTAGAAAAATACAGCTTGAGCCGGTGAATAACAGCAAGTTCTTGTAGAAACGACTTCTGCCGAAGTCCTTTAACATCGATTTACTCAGGTCCCAGTTTAAATAGTTCTCGAGGGTCAGAATTTTTTTTAATCATTATTAATATTTAAGTGATGCCTGAAGGCTGTTTCATCCATCATATTACTTGATTTGAATAACAAACAAATATTTAAGAGGTAGGGAATGCGAACGAAGTAATTATCAAGAATTAGTACACGAGTCACGGATCGACCGCAGAAGACTCGTCTCCAGAATTCCTTTCATCGAAGTGTGTCATACAAGACAATGACTGTTTTAAATAACTCAAGAGCTTTCTAAGAGATCATGTTATCAGGTATTTTCTTACACGCCTACTACCAGAATAGATGGAAGTCGTTCAGTTTAATGGTTAAATTCAGATTTGATGGATACCTCGCAACACGAATAACGTTTGGAAAATTAACAGACGCATAATTGAAAATAGTTATTTGACTGTGAAATTCTCAAAAAGTGCTTCCCAACCTTTTTCGTTCCACGGCCTCCTAAATCTAAATAATCCGCGGCCCTCCTCAATTGTCTCCGTAGCTCGTTTTTTTTTTTAGCTCACCGAGGAATTTGAAATCTGCGATTTGGTATACTTTTTCCTCAGATTGTCACAGAAACTCGTTTTTTTTTAACTCACCGAGGAATTCGAAATCCTCGATTTGCTATACTTTTTCCCAGAATCCAATTTCCATCCAATCCAATCCGGCGGCCCCCTTTAGAAATTCCGCGGCCCCCAATATGGGAAAAACTGATTTGATAGACTAAAATATATAGATTTTTGTACTTTCTACTGAATTTCGCGGCCCCCGCAAGAAATCCTACGCCCCCATGAGGGCCCGCGGGCCACAAGTTGGGAAGCACTGATCTAGAGAGAAATGCAAAAGTACGTAACCCACACAACCAAATTTTACAAGATGCACAAAAAACGTCAACATATCAAATATACACAACCCAAGAATAAAATGGTTTTAATTTTACTCAATCTTATATTAATTTAATAAGTTATTTAAGAAAAAATCTTTTTATGTTTTTTTTCCTGGTTGCAATTTCAGAGGTCCTTATTTTTCAAACGTAAAAAGCTAAATATTGATAATAATTCGGCATTTGCAGCTTATACACGTTTGATAAATGTGCATTATACGCATGTATACGTATGTATACGATGAAATACTGAACTATACGATCTGTACAACACTATAAGCACTGTTATGCACACCGTATGACTAAATGATAATCAGCGAAGATCCCATCCTATATCGTCGTGAGGAGTTGATCTAACACTTAACTGTCCATATGGAGTAATCGATGAATGTATTCTTGGTGTACCAAATCATAACAAAGGCTGAATAGCGTTATTGCGGAAAGCCATGACGTACTCCGAGTGATATAAATATATTCGGTCAGAACAAGTCTCACATATTCAATGCATGTATTTTGACAGTGATTGTTTTTTTTTTTAGTATTGGTACATTTTATAGCAACCTTATGATGTGCATCTAAAATAGATATGTTCCACGAATTCTAGGGGTGCAGAGGCGTTATTACGTTCATTATTTGTAAATGAGAGAGAGGACTATGCATTCCTCTGTCCGATGAAAAATCAGCGGCCCGTGGACTGTATGTGATGATAAATATAAGGTTCCCCAAGATTAATTTCCAATAGTCCAGCGAGAAGTTTATTATTATTTATTTCGATGTCAAACTCTGGCTTGAGTTCTAAAGAAAAAAAAATATGTGTCCGATGGAGAAGTCTATTTTAAGATTATAGTTGCCACCTGGTCTTGCATTAAACGGGCTAAGCGGCCGCGTCGGGCCTCGAAGTACCAAGGGGCCCCAAAGAGACCCCGACATCTTAGATTGCTTTTTAACTAGATTTCGAAAAAATACGTTTTTCTCCTTCGTCTTATTTCAATAGAATTTACAACAAGAGAAGAATTCAAAGTAAATTCATTATATGTCATATGTGATGAGACCAAGGCAGAACTATCGCAAAGAACGCAAACATATACAATAGTTATAGAGCCTTTTCAAATATTTTTTGATTGTAATCTATCAATGGATGAAAAAAATAACGCGATAAAAAAGATGATGGATATTTACAAAGAGGACATTGAAGTTTATACTGATGAAGAGAAAGATGAAGATGAATTTGACCATTTTTTAATATGTGTAAAAGAAAACAAGGACACTATACAATCCACACCAGACATGCCAAAGAAATGTCTTGCACATTTCCAAATGTATAAATAATACTGTTTTATAATTAATATTGTTTTTTAACAATTCCCTTGTCTAATGCATCAGGTGAAAGATCATTTTCTGTTTTAAAACGTGTAAAAAATATTTGACAAATTCTATGGGAGAAGAAAGATTAAAAAGAATGGCCATTTTGTATATAAAGCAAGAACTTTTCAACCGAATTAGCACTGAAGAATTGATTGAATTTGCAAGACATAAAGCAAGGCGATTTTTTTCTCTCTATTACTTTTATTATATTTTAAGTTAATAAATTATTAAGAGTTTGTCCGCGTGAATTTTTTTTTCTAACTTGAGTTTGAGGGCCCCGAAATTTTTACCGCTCGGGACCTCCACTTGACTCGAATCGTCACTGGTTATAACACATATTTCAACGCCAGTTCACCACGAAACTTTTGTCAAAATGCTGCAGTTTGTAAGTCTTTCGGGATGAATTAAATTCTATTCGCTAGCTGCTAGCATACGAGTCCCAAGCGGCAGAGTTTTAAATTCAGTTTTCAACAATTATTCTGATTTTGCGTAGACTTTTGCAACGCTTTTATGTTAATTCGAATAACAGGGCCTCCCAAGTGCTTAATTATACAGATAAGCAAGTATCCGTTATGCAGTTCCTAAATCAAAATTAATAATAAATATCGGTAGAAAGTATAGCATAATCCGAATAACTTTTAACCTGTCGGGCACGTGGATTATTGGGAAATGGATACATTTTTCAACTGTATTATAATTTTTAAGCGAATATGAAACTAGTTTGAAGAGTTCGGAATTCCACCCGTCCGACAAGATGGATTCTTTCATCAACGAGGATTGCTGAAGACCACTCATATGGTGCAGTGGCATAGCAGTTTGGGGGGGGGGGGGGGGTGAAGCAAGGACGGACTGCCCCAGGCGGCACATTTCTGGGGTGGCATTTTCAAAAACAAATACAATATTTTTCGAGAAGTTGTATTTGTACATAAAAAAAATAAACCACCTGTGGTTAAAACTCCTAGTTCATGATCGTAGAAGTTATTTAAAAACAAAATTAGACGACATATTGGGGGGGGGGGAATTAAAGGACCGCCCCAGGTGGCAGGACCCCTTCCTACACCACTGATAATGTGTATGTAGTGTAATTATGTGACTTTAGTATGAGTTATTACAGGGGTTCCCAACCTTTTTGTACTCGAGAGCGCAAATATTGGTAGGGTGGCAGGCACCACCTATTTTTGATCGACAAACTCCTTCCATCACTTCTTATTTTCCCATCATTTATTTTCTTATATTCATAACTCATTAATAAATAATAAACAAAAATGTTTCAAAATAATAAAATTATTATTCAAATTACATTCACACAGAGAAACGTATTTACAAAACGTAAGCAAAGGAAACAAAAAACACAAATACAAAGAAAACATTTAGAATTATTTTCATTTTGTACACTTCCATAAAATTCTTGGTCGAACACGACCCGGGTTTCGCATCTTAGCATCTTCCGGTACTAATCAGTGCGCGAATTTTAACTAAGAATTTTATGGAAGTGTACAAAATGTAAATAATTCTAAATTAACATTGAATTTCCATCAAGCACCTTCAGTCGAAATTTTAAATTCTATCCACAAAGAAGACATAAAACGCAAATACAAAGAAAACATTTTTATAAAAAAATAGAATATCAATCTATCAGTATGATCTTTGGCATTGCATATCATTGGCCAGTGCCTCATAATTAGGAGAGTATGACGATAATCATGTTAGCAAACAATCATAAAGATTCTCATCTGTGAGTCGAGATCTATATCTTGATTTTATTATGTTCATGTTTGAAAACAATGATTCGCATAAATATGTCGGACCGAAAAATGATTTAATTTAATATGCCGCTTTTTTCAAAAATGGGAACTTTTCGCTGTCCACTGTATTCCAAAAGTCCTCTGATATTAAGGATTTTAGCAAAATATCATTCTTAAGGTCCGAAATTTCTAACTCTAGTTCTTCTGCCTTCCCTTGAACAATATATGCAATACATGCGGCCATTTCCATTACATTTATTTGGCAAGTAAAAGGATTGATACAGAAGGAAAAAATTGGCTCGATATTTGTAAATTGCAGAAATCTCTCTTCAAACTGTTTTTTAAGCACTTGAAGGTGCTTAATTAATAATGACCCGTTTAATTCATTGTTACCTAGCATTTTCTTCATATATGGGAAATGCACGAGAGACTTGATCTGCAGATGTGATATTAACGAATCCAATTTAGCTTAAAATGACTTTACAGAGCTTATCATTTCAGCTATATTTTCGTCTTTTCCCTGCAACTCCAAATTTAAAGAATTCAATTTTTCCATGGTGTCTGTGAGAAAACCCAGATCAATCAGCCAGCGAGAGTCAGCTAGTTCATCATATTTTTCATTTTTATCGTTTATAAATGTTTTTATTTCTTCAATTAAGCTCACAAATCTTGTAAGAAATTTTCCTTTACTGAGCCAACGTACTTCAGTATGCAGGATAAGATCATGTTATTTATCTTCAGTATCTTCTAACAGGGCCTTGAAAAGTCGGTGTTGCAATGGAGCTGCTCGAATAGAGTTGATTATTTTTGTAACTATTTTCACAACGTGTTCAAATGGCAATATTTTACAACACAGCTTCCTGGTGGATAATACAGTGGTAGGACATGAAGTTTGAAAATAATTCATCCTTCTTGCAGAGGGCAATAAATCCTTTATTTTTACCAACCATTGCTGGTGCCCCATCGGTGGTTATCGCAGACGGCTTGTGCAAAGGGATATTTATTGACTTGGCGTATGTTCTGAATGTATTATAAATATCCTCACCCCTCCATTGTCCTTTCATAGGTAATATTTGCAAGATATCTTCTTTTACTGTGAAGTTACTAAATACCATTCTCACCATAACTAATAACTGTGCGGTGTCTGATATATCTGTTGACTCGTCAAATTGTAGCGAGAACCAGTCACATATTTCCAAGTCAGTCTTTAACTGAGTTTGCATGTCTGTTGCATGTATTCTTCTTGTGACGGTGTTTTTTGACAACTGTAAGTCTTGTATTGCTGAGATAATCTCACGTTTGTTAGAAAATCCACCAAACAAACAATCGGCACCAGTCAGAAATGCTTCCTTAAACAACTCACCACCAAGGAAAAGTTTTTTCTTTTTTGCGAGCATGTGAGAAATTTTGAAAGAAGCAATGGTGGCCTTTTTAGAATTTTCCACGTGTCTAGTGAAAACAGTCTGTTGTGCAGTTAGACTTGATTTTAGTTGATATATTTTTTTCTTTCTTACTTCAGATTTAAGTGGATAATTCCCATCAAAAATGGCATGAATTGTCTGAAAGTGACGTTCAACATTATGTTTTTTCGGCTCTGCAATACCACACAACAATCAAACGCATTTATTTTTCAAATTAATGAAACAATATGATTCCTCCCAGTCAGTGTTAAAATTATAGGTTCGTTGTCTTTTACTCGGTCCACTCATTTTAGGACTAAAAAAATAAATAGTATTTGAACTACAATACAATATCAAAGTTATAGCGCACGTCTGTTTTACATTATATGCATACATGTATAATAACAAGGACTATAACTATCCCCACAATCATAATAGATTATCGCTTATTAATATAATAGATTACGCACCTCGCTTTTAGCCAGTTAATATTTTTCAGAAGGATTATCAAAACTCCTAATTCGTGTTTCGTCCGACAAAGATGTCTTCTAGCTAACCGTCGCGACCCGATCGGGGCAGCTACTAGTTTATGGGGGCAGCAATCACAATGATAACTTCGCGGCTGCAGTCTGGCTCGCCGCTAGCCGCTAGACAAGTTACGACAAGTACTGTCAGCTAAGTAACCACTCATACATACAATATCGCAAACATACGAACGTATTTAATAAACCTAGGCACTCAAAAAAAAATTTAAACTCTAACAAATAAATAAAAATAATTTACATTTTTAATTAGTGTTTATGAAAAAATTCTGTCACGGTCGAATAGTGGCGGGCACACACGAATCGTTCCGCGGGCGCCATGGTGCCCGCGGGCACGGGGTTGGGAATCCCTGAGTCAGTAGATAGTCTTTATAAAGAATTTTATATTCTATAAATGAAACCTAATTGTATAACAATTAACACTGTTTGTTTTGTAAAGCTTTGAAATATTCACAACCGTATAAAACGTCATTAATCATCATCATGAATAATTAATAATTTGAATCTATAGTTGCATCGTTACAAGTAGGGATTGCAATACCGACAAATATATTAATACCGGTATTGCTGTACATTATACACGTATTAAAATAATACATCAAAATAATTAAAAAAATAATAAAAAATATATTTCAGCTAGGTGTAATCGCAAAACTGACTAATCAATTTCTTTATATAAGTATTATGTATATATTTTTCCTTGTCATCTTTCAACGTAGAGAACAAACAGTTGACCCCCCTATAGGGTAAATATTGAGACTACGCTATTTAAACACTTCGTTATAGGGGACTAGACACCCACACACAATTTGAGATAAGGTTATTTCAATTGTATTTTGTAAATTTAACGAAATCAAATATTTTTCCTGTCACGTTCACCTTTTGTGTTGCATAACACAATACGTCTAGCGAAGTCAAGAGACAAACAGCTACTGACAATTTTTTTTTCAATTAACGTATTTATAATATAATATATTTATGATTTTTGAAAACTATGCTATACGGGGGACTTACGGATACGCCATAGAACACTTCTATATAGAGAGGAAGCTATATGAAGGAGAGTTTACTATATATCATTGAATTTTAATGGAGTTTATTTCAATAGGTGTTTATCTACGAAAAATGGAATTTTTCGATAAGAGTGGTGATAAGAAGATACGGCTAAGGACTAAGGACTGACTAAGTGTTTTAGTTATGCAAAGTTTTCATGATCACAGACACTTAGTGTTCGAACAGAAATCTATAATTCTTTAAAAAATAAAAACTAAATTAAAAACTTGTCTATAGCTCGGCGTAGAAAAAATATCCCATGTACCAGGATCCCGGTTGTGATATTACCGGTGATGCAATTCCTGGTCGCATGTAGTTATTATTTGAAATTAGTTCTCTCACAGATTAGTTCTCTCACAGACTTCGTTCGTTCGATTAAGCGAGCAGTGTCGACAAATTTAATATGAAGTTATGATGCATCTAAAAATAATTATAATTGACTGATCGCAGAATTAATATTTATATACCTACTGAATACACAAACTTAGGCCCACCCTGGTGTTCATTTCCTCAAAAGGTTGCTTGATTTTATATTTGCTATAACGGCGTACATATGTAAATATGTTAGTAATGTATATTTTTTCAATGGATTCTGTCGTAACTTTGTGAAAATTTATTTCAATATAAAAACAAATTTGATAACTAGTAAGATTGAAGATTTTTGTCATCAATTGTAATACAACCAGTTGAATAACGAAGTAAAAAATAATTCAATATTAACAAATGTTGCAACAATTTTATTCTAACTAGCATTATGATCACTCTATCTATTATAGTATTATGTAATTAGGTGTAAAGGATTATTTTTATTTTTTTTAAATATTAACTAAAACATAAGTTAAGTATATATAAACCCAAGGGTGGGCTGGAGAGGGCTCCCAGGTGCTCGCGCTAGCCCCTTGTTAAATTGAGAAAAACAATATTCTCAGATATTTGCGTTGTATAATCTACTAATATACAATATATTTAAATCACTTTTAAGGTGTTCACTGTCAATACTTGGTGGAATGGCATTATAATAAAAATAATGAAACATTTTTAGTACTTTTTCCACATAAAATTTATTAGATCAGGACCGGTTTCGCTCATCGCGAGCATTATCAACTGATAAGAAAAATACATAAACAGTGATATTTATACAAATTTAAATTGAAATAAAAAGGTGTAAGCAACTATTAACAATTTAAAGGATTAGCAAATTACATTATAATTACACAAAATTAAAATGCTTAACACCCATAACAATTAAAAAATCATCATCAAAGAATAATAAATCTAAGTGGCAAACGATATCAATTATAAACACAATTAAAATTTGGGAAATTTTTACACAAAGTGAAACACTACATTACTAAAGTAAATATCCTAATGATGATTTGGATGAAAAACACCAAATCATCATTAGGATATTTACTTTAGTAATGTAGTGTTTCACTTTGTGTAAAAATTTCCCAAATTTTAATTGTGTTTATAATTGATATCGTTTGCCACTTAGATTTATTATTCTTTGATGATGATTTTTTAATTGTTATGGGTGTTAAGCATTTTAATTTTGTGTAATTATAATGTAATTTGCTAATCCTTTAAATTGTTAATAGTTGCTTACACCTTTTTATTTCAATTTAAATTTGTATAAATATCACTGTTTATGTATTTTTCTTATCAGTTGATAATGCTCGCGATGAGCGAAACCGGTCCTGATCTAATAAATTTTATGTGGAAAAAAGTACTAAAAATGTTTTATTATTTTTAATATATTTAAATAATAAAAGTAGTAATGTACATTTGGCATTTCTGACGATTTCTGCTATTTATATTGATTAAATTAAGACAATTGCGTACTTTTACAAAATTTAAGTGCATATAATAACATTCGATAGTTTTACTAATTATTGCGTATAATTTGCATATGAGTGATAAAAAAAATCACACCTTCCCCAAAACATCACGAATAACTATAAGACTTGGCATGCTCTTTGTTACCGTATTGGCAGCCCACCGCTGTATAAGACCGTAATCAAATTAATAATTGTTTATAAATGTATATAAAATTAAACTCTTTCTTTTAGAAATAAAACTTTATATAAAAATAGTTAAGTTAGTGAACTCGTTAGTGTTATAATAAAGTACTTCAATTTAAACTGTGATTTTCAATCTATTATAACCTGGAGATTATTTCGAGATGCCAAAAATGCGAACTCTGTCACGTCTGGCGAGATTCTGAATGTCCAGCGACCGTTTCGGCGAACTACGCGAGCACGCTGGTGTCGCTAGTCAATCGTAAGATTGAAATAAATTATTATGTTACTAGCAGAATTTTTGGGATTTCGGGAAATTCGCCCGTGCCCACCCTAAACTGTGCTGTGGCCCCCAAATAAAAAAAATAAAAACAGGGCTCCCGGTTGAGAAACCCTGCACTAGATCATAGTTTCTCAAACTTTTTGTGCCCATGGCCCCTTTTGAGTCTCATATTTTTTCGTTCATCATCCCCGAGTTTCCCATTTTTCTAGACACAATTATTTCAGGGTTGATGACTGATAAAAGTGAGAAATTGAAAGATTCCAAAATAATTTTCAATTCTTTGAAAATAGTGCTCGCTGGCAGATTTCAAAATTTTACCTGGAATTTACGCAAGACCTTTTTTTTGGGTCTTCCAGGAATTCCAATTTCAAAAACCCGAAATCTGAAAACAATAAACTGCGGACCCCCAAATTTTTTTTTCATACTTTATTACAAAGAAAGTTGAAAGAATGAACATTTTTGCGGACCCCAGGTTGGGAAGCACTGCACTAGATCACAGGGTTGCGTCTCCGAATATCGAATTTCTATGTCGGCGATGTTTTTTTATTTCCTTTTTGTTCCTGAAAAACGCAACGAAGATGAGAGAAACTGAGTAAATTAGTCTTGATATGTTAAACGAATCACAACCAGTTATGAAAAAAAAACAAGTTTTTCTTGAAAAGCTGCATAATTCTAAAGCTCTTCTGCTAAACATATATTTGAGACGTGGTAGTATATATATATACGATTGAGAAAAATCAGGTATTGCTACTTATAATAACGATATAGCAATACCGAACGAATATATCAATACGGGTATTTCGGTATTTCATATTAAATAACGGTATTAAAAAAAACAAAATACGGCCAATTGTAATCATAATACAGAGCAAATATTAAAAATGTGTTTTTCATAAATAAATTAAAATAATACGTCTTTGAAGGATCATAAATCTTGGAAGCTGTCAATAGTGATACAACATTTAGCAGATTTAAAATATTCTAATTTTTTTGTGGACAATTTTATTAAAATATATGGTGATTTCAACGCAATAAAAATTCAGTTTTGGTTCATTTTTAAAACCAGTATTTTTACATTTTCAAAACCGGCATTTCGTTATTGAAAAACTACCATGAATACCGGAAATACCGGTGTCTACTACGAGTTCTTTGAAAATCTAACCTCACTGCTTCTGAAGCTTCTAACCTCGGAAAACACAAAACGCTATCGCTAGGCTACGGCACGTTACCATAACTTCATAATTCTATAACTATTTGCGTTGGATTTAAAAATAATTTCTATAATAAAAAATTGTAGTGACAGATTACATGAAAACTTAGGCTATGTTTAAAAATACTTTTATGATAATTCATGTCAACTTAAATAAACAAAACATGCATGAAATCTATTTTTTGGCAGCGTGACGTCTTAAGTAAATAAAGTTTATAAGTGTTTCAAAAACGCTCAAATTAGCGCACATGTTTAACCCTCCCAAAGCTTTTACATAAAAAAATAATTATCTTTCGTTAATAATTTAATCTTTAAGCGTTATATCGAGAAAATAGTTAAACGAATCTAGTTGGTTTATTACAAAGATACGAAAAGTTTTCAATTCTGCAAGACTTTTGATTTTGTTTACCTAACTGTTATTTTCTTGAAGATTCATGGTTTTGTTGCAATTTAATTTATTGGATTTGCTTTTCGATTTAAGCTGTTTTGGGATATAAAAATATACATATATATTTGAGTCGTACTAAAAATATATGTATTTATTCTAAGACAACTATGTCGATATTTTCGTTGCCAACTCAATACGATTGGACATTGAGAAGGCCATTTAGCCTGGCCTGTGGTCGAGTGGTCTGATACGCTGACTTCGGCCACGGAGCTCACTGATTTTAATCGATATATGGTATTGAGAGTGGACTATCTTCACTAGAATTCAAACTCACGAGTACCGTAACCGAAGCCATCGACGTAAACCACTCGGCTAAAAGAGTGGTAGTTTTGTAATAAAAAAACATTGTATGGTTTGTTCGTAAAAGAATACTCATGAATTTAAATATATGTATATTAAAATTATATTAAATATAAGATATTTTTATAAGGCAGACGAGCAGCACGGGTTAAAATAGTGTGTTTATATAAATAAAAATATTCAGAAAATTACAAAGCGATTCGCTTTTAATAACTCGAGTCAGGATAACCTCATTGGCAATGAGTTGTGTGCCAATTAACGGTCTAACACGAGGTTTTTAAAATTAAAATATGCGATCTTAAATAAATTAAAAATGAAACCACATATAGATTTGAAACATAATAGTTCCGCTAAAAAATATTAACAATGCCTGACTTAAAATGGGTCATATAAATGAAGAATAAGCCAGTCGGTCAATCTCTCTGTTTCAGAGATCGTTTTTGTAGAAGTATGGGATTGAGAGAGTCTAGAACTAGAACTAGAACTATTCGGAGTCGGTTTGTTATTTAAAGCCGCAGTCGGAGTCGTCTTCTCTTTACCCGACTCTACAGTCCTGCTATATTGGGAGCTGAGGTGGCTGGAAAAGCATCACAAAATCACCTTTCGCGATTTTTTTCCAAACGTGCGAAAACTGTAAAAGATAATATTATATATTTTTATTTGTAAACGTGAAAGAATCCCGAGAATCGAAAATATATGTAATACCGCAGCAAACTGTTTTATGTTTCGAAGAAGTTTTTCCTGGAATGACTCAGACCTAATTTCATCCTGTCGTTTATTTTGGTAGATTGGAAAAAAAACGTTTTAAAATTAGATCACTAAAGAAAACCATCGACATTGTATTTAAAAACGCTGCTAGAAAACGTGAGTAAATGTTGATTGATGCCAAAAAAACGAATTAAAATCTTCTTCACTAATACTAATAACCTAGCTAAAATTTATCATGTATGGGTGGTCCGGAAAAGAAGACATGCCCATTGTCTGTCTTCAAAAACCAGTTTTCAAGTGAAATTGGCGAATTCGAATGACAGTTTTTTTCAACTTGGTAACCCGATTTTAAGTATTAAAATGAATATTTTTGTTTTACTATTATATTTGTAATTATTAAATTTAATGTTTTTACTAAAAACTGCCACGGTTAAAATTTAAACGAGAAGAAATATGTAATTCAATAGTCAGTTGACATCAATGAATGCGTTAACAATACCATATTTTGACAAGATTTTTGCTGTGCATTTTGACTTAGATATACTTCTTGAGTACGTGGTAGATACAATTACAATTACTCCACCGGCGAATAGGAAAACTGCATACAAATTTTGTATTTTTTTACAAAATTAGTACAAATGAGTGTTTTTAATTTTTTGAATATTACATATTGCCTTTCCACCAAATATTGACACGGAGCATCTTAAGAGTATTTTTTTTGTAACATTGTTTCTTATAAACATGCTTATTAAAAAAAAAACGCTATTTAAGCATTGAGTTACCATTTCATGAAGCCGAGTTTAGGATATATTGGAAAAGAAAAGCCGGTTTGTCCTCATGTCAAAACTTTCGCGCAAGAAAACAGGAAGAGTAGAATGACAATTAATATTCATTAATGGGCCCTTATTAAAAATACTTTTCCTTTCTTCAATTGTATACATTTTTATAAAAAAAATACTCCACAGAAATAAACATGTGTCATTTGTAATAAGTAACACGAGAAATGTCACTTGAAAGTGTCTTGTCAAGTGTAAAACTTTAATTTTTCGTCTGTAATTTTGATTGTAGCAAGACACGAATCAAGTTCACATCACCTTTTTACGGTCGCTGTGACCCGTAATACTAAATTTATCTATTGTCCGAATTGTATCCATAATAAAAAATACTGGGGTGATTGAAAATACTTTATAATGTTTTACATTAATTAATTGCTATTTGTCCGGTTTTGTAGACGACTACTCTTGTAGTACTAGCCTCTCGGTTGCGGGGTAAAACAATGATAAACAGGTGTGATTAAAGCCCATAAACGCCCACCGCACAATTGGGAACACTTGTTCGAAGCACGAATTGATGTTTAATTTCTACTATTATTATGAAAGTAATTATTTATTTCAAAACTATATGGGAGTAGTGAACTATGAAACGATAATATTCGGTACTCATGCGTAAATAAATGTCATTGGTTTACCATCGTAATACGGATTTGAAACAAGATTATTAAGATTATAAATTTCATTATAAATAGTACAATATTTTGACATCTTTTAAATTATGCATAATATTTAAACTCTACTATAACGTGAGAAAGAAAGGTTGAGCAACTGAGTAACAAGCAGTTCTCGTAGAAACACTTCTGTTGAGATAAGCTCCATTAGGAGTCCATATGCTCCACATTGGGAGCGGACATGGTTTTGAAAAAATAAAATAACGTGAGATACTGTTAATATTTCAATATTTTTATTACCGCGTGCTAGGTCATATTTTATTGCCCTGTACCAAAGCCCCCTATAGTGAAAACCATGCTATGGAGCTGAAAACAGGTACTTTTTTCAGATAAGCGGGCCGGTGTCATAATTTTCAAAGTAATATCACATCATTATGAAGCCATTTGTTTCTGATATATTGTAGAAAATACATATTTATATTGTAATTATATATCTTTTCAATTACATATTTTTCAAAATAAGAAAAAATCACATTTTCTAAGGTTTTTGAAGAAAAATCTCGGAGAACAAAAGCAAACAAAGAAGGCAAATCATTTTATTAAATTTTTTTTTTTACAATATTTCAATACAGAATATGAGGTTGGATAGTTCATTAGAAAAATCAACGTCATTATTGGGATTTTAATCAATTAATAATTAATCTCAAAATTTATTTGTGCACACTGGTTCGTTACTCAATCTTTCCATAGGATTTCTCAAGTCATATCAGTAAGTCAAACTAGGGTAGCACATTTCACTTCATTATTTTTTAAATATTATTATTGATTAAATCATCATTTACTTGGTATATTGCCATTATTATATGATAAGACGCAGCATTTATTTCATAATATCACAATAGGCGTCAAAATCGTATATAATATAATATGGATTCCGCTTGTTACTGTTGTTTTATGTTATTTATAATCAATATTTTATATAACTATGATATTTAATAGTGGGAAGTTAAATTTTATTTGTTTTACCACACATCGCATTTCTTGCCATTCGCTATATTTCTTACAATCATTACTTAATTTGCATATATGACCCTTCCGATGTATCATAAATTGTAAATTAATAACACCAAAGAATCACAGAATATCCATACAAGAAATCTTTCAAACATACATGTTATATTGAACGAAAAATAAGTTCATAAATTGGAATTTAGAGTTGATCTACGTATAACCGCCATACGATTTGTTAGGAGCGGCTGGGATTTAACGGCCCGGTCTTTTTTGCTGTGTTTTCTACGACACTGCTTGGAACTTAAGAATGCTATGCCTGTACACAAACCTGAACAACGAGCATATGGGAAACGAGGATGTATAATAATTATCAATATGTACATACATTCGGTTCGAATTTTTTCACAATTTCCGTACTATATACCTTCATTTGCATTAACCAATCCCTTATGAACGAATGAAATCGCAATTTAACGTTGGAAATATACTAATGTGGTTACAGTGTGATCCAATTTCGATAATATCGAGTCTTTTTTTTAAAGTGGATAAGTGGTGTAAATTTCAATAGCAAAAGTTAAAATTCAATATCTCAAGACTGTTAAATTACAACAGAGAAATGGGTGGTGTCGACCAAATGGATCAGTCTTTACCGGGTGCCCATAAGAGGGGAAAAAATGATGGGTCATCTTAACCCACTTATTGGATATGGCCATTTCTAATGCTCGGCGACTGCATTTTTTTTAATTAGCATGACTGGACAGGGGACTTATAAATAAGTTATTGTTTATTCGGATTGCACGTACATATAGACAAACGACCGAGAAAAACAAAAAGTCGTCCGACATCATCAGCAATAGGTAGGTACTTGGAATGAAGCGGAAAAACAACGGTCACAACTAGGGCATCCAATCCCGGGATCCCGTTCAATTTTCTGATCCCGAAACGCCGGAATTGAGATGGCCGCGATCCTGGGATTTCGGGATTGAGAAATTTTGAGGAAATTCTCGAAATTTACACGAAATTGGCAAATCGGAGATTTCAAATTTCTCGGTGAAAAAAATTTCAATCCCGGGATTCAAAATAAATCAATCCCGAAATCCCGGGATTGGAAAAAGGCTCCGGGATTGGATACCCTAGTCACAACCCCGATCAAAATCCATTGCGTATATTATTTGCCACAACCGTACCGCGGTCGCTGGCGCTGCGGACTGTGTATGAAAACTTTTTGTGTTGAGCGATTGTTCTCTGGACAGTTTCACTCCTCAAGCGCCCAGTGTACACAACAGTGTACACCGATTTATTTAATAAGTTATGCGGATTTTTATATATTTTCTTTTCAAACCTTTTGCTTTGTTAATATATCGTAATAAACAACAATAAATCATCATTTTTACATGTATGTTTGTTTTGGGCGTTAATGGGTCAATTCAAACTTATATTAATTTGTATATAATATGTATTTATCTAACCGACGATCCCTTATGCTTGCACACGTTTAATACCTAGTTTGAGGGCCCGAATAGTACCTGGAGAGGTATTTTTCTGGCTTATACGAAGCAAAACAGCCCGCCGACTGTAAAGCAAGCCTGCCACTGAGAAGTGCGTTCAGTAATAATGCTTATTATGTCAAAATATTCCCTCGTGGACGAAAGTGGGTATGTTTTTACCATTTATCATATTGTGAAAGCGACAACCCAGCAATTTCATGTCTTAACGTATAAATAAATTAAATAACCTTCCATTTATGCCAAAAAAAAATTACACTCGATTTGATGTGTTTTTAATGTACATACTATACTATTAACGAGTATTTAAACTCACTAATCACATATTCTATATTTTTTCTGCGAAAACCATATTTTTTACACAATGGTCCAAATTATATTTTTATACTATTCATTACATATTTTATTGAACATCATTCTTTCAGAACAGGGTGTACAAATTTATTTTTAGAGATAAATAGATTAATTCATCGAAATAAATGTATTATATTTAGTAGTGCTAATTTTTACAAATTAATAGAGTTATTGACATTGTACGTTGTAGTAACTTGAAATAAACATTTGATAACAACACATTGAGCCGTTTTATTTTATCTTTTAAACTTCATAGAGTTTGCATACTAAAAATGTATACTCATTGCAGTAATAGTAATTATTAAAATGGGTTAGGTATTTACATTATAATCAATAACAAATATTTGAAACCGATATACCCAACACATACGGGAAAGCTTTTAATAAAAACACAATATTCCTTTGCACTGCATTCCACTTTATTTAATAGGTCCTGACCGGTTTCGCTCATTGCGAGCATTGACAACTGACAACAGTGAACACCCTAAAAGCGGGAAAGCTTTGTTTATTAAGAGAAGGCTTTCAACGAATGCTCCAATTAGATTATCTTCTTACATTCGTCAAGTCTTATCGAAACGATTATAAATTGATCATCTGCAAGTAATTCGTTTTCTTGCTTTGTCTGCTTTAAAAAAGCAATGATAGAGTAAAAAGAAAAAGATTTGCAAAGATTCTAAATACATCCACAGAGACAAGCGAGTAAACAATGATCATATCATTTAAATTCATTCATTCACGAACGACTGATGTTTACTGGCATTAGTTTACTTGAAGAAGTCGGTAGACTTTCGGGTTTTCATATAGCTTGCTTCAATATACGTATATGTATTATGATATCGTTTACGTTTTCTACTAAACCCGCCTTGAGTCTTGGGGGAGAAGTGAGAGAAAAGCGATAAATAAATAACCAAACATAATTCCATAAGTCTCCAAACATAATTCTCATGGGGGTGTTAACCCTGGGGGAGACTAAAGCTGACGGAATATCAAATAATTTTTAATTTGTTTTCGATAACCATAATATCCAATTATTAATCGATACGATCATATGTTTGTGTTTGCCACAACTGAATTAAATAAGCTGCCAAAATAAAAAAAATGACCGTAACAATTGGGTTTTTATTCAGACCCTTTTTTGATATACTACCACTCAATTTCTTCGTTATATTAATATGTCAATGTATATTTTTCATTAACGTCACTGGTGATATAAAGTTTGATTATGAGATAAATATATTTTTTGATAAATTGTATTTATTGTTTACTAGAAATTACAATGGGAATGATTTGACGATAGATAATACGATAACTGTGATATTGTTAAAACGTGTTTTTATTCACGTACAGTTTTGCAATTAGAAATAATATATAAAGTCGTATAAGTAAACTAACTGAAAACTAATAAAATATTTTTGTAAATCACAGTTTAATACTAAAGATTAAAACACATTACACATGAAATAGGAACAAATCTGTTAATAGTTTATTGCCAGTGAAAGAAGGCGTAGCCATCCATATAACTAAAAGCGTTCTAATGTATAATAAATGTTAACATATAATAATTATTATGGAGGTATTTATTTATCTTATTCGTGGGTGTCGTTCGTGAACTAAAATGTACTGAATTGAAATGTGTATTTTTAAAATAGTTGGGTCTTCACCTTCCAAAGAGATACATTTATCGTTGCATCACGTTCCATAATAAATTGAATAAACAAGAATGCCAAATTCATGAATCGGCATAATTTAAAGTGAAGGTTTTGCAAATTGATTTAATTACAGTAATTTCTGTCCCACCTGTCTGCGATTAAGCACCATTTTGAAAATGTACACCTGTTTTTTTTTTAAATGATTGTATACTTGCCACATACAATTAACCCATTATGCGAACTCCGATCGTTGCAGAACTATGTTTTACATTCATACTTGTTTTAGTAATAATTTAACAATAATTTATAGCCTTATTATTTTATAGACTGTATTTATTTGGTGAGTATCTTATTCAAGTTTTTGGTCAGCCGGGACAGTCAGATCCGCGGTCGAGTGGTCAACGACTTTGGCTTCGGTCGCGGTACCAATTTCATTCACTTTATTAATCCCATAACTATAACTATGGTTTGATTACATTCTACCTTAATGTAATCAAACATATTTAAAACATTCCAAATTTGAAAAAAAAAAGCCGAAATATTTCAAAAATAGTGCCAAAAAGTAAATTATGCATATAAATACTAACAACTAAAAACAAAAACAAAACAGGAGTTTATCCTTCTATGAATTTAGTTGCAAAAAACATCCACAAATAATTTAAGTGTCAGACGTTTGCATTGCAGTTTTATATTAATTTATTTTTCTTAGCTTTCATTCACACACTAATGATATTTAAGCTTATCTCAGATCTGTCTCATCTAAATAGTTTCTTAATTATTTTCCTCATTCGATATTTCTTGTTCTATTTCGTACAATCGTGTCAGTTAAAACTATCGTGCAGACAAACTTGTATAAAATCAGCCTTTGTTGTCTGGAAAAACTGATGAACTTATTTTAATGCTTGTTGTGTGACATTTTATGACAGAGGTGGTCTTCTAGGTCCGGCTTCTGGGTCTTATAATTACGGATTTGCCTGAATCAACAATTTTAAATTTATTATTTTCATTAACCATTTTTCAGGTTTTCAGTGACAATAATTATTGGTGAAAAGGCATTACTTATATTAAAAAATACAACATCTATTTTTAGTAATTACATATTTTTATTGAGAATCACTATCAGCAAATAATATTTATGATAAGCGAAACCGTCCCTGAACTGTGGAGTCATTACAAAAAAAGTTTCATTTTTAATTGTATTGAATATTTTTAACACCTCGAGTCCCGAAGCCGTGTATTCACGTGATAAGCTAGCCATGCGTTGAATCTCGGAACCGTGTTTTCACGTGATGTTATACTTTTTTTAAATACAGCTGTAGTAGTGGTATTTATATTATTATGGCTATTATAGCAAATACTCGTCATTCTAAAAAAATGATTCAATTATTATTTTCATTAGGATTATTTAGGATTTTAACAACAAAAATTGGAGTCAATTATAAAATAGTTCATTTCGAGTAGTGAATTTGGATAATCCAGAAGTAGGATGTCAAGACACATCGCTAAAAATATGTTGATAATAATAATAGCAGCAATAAATAAATAAGCCTTGTAGAACTTGCAAGGTATGCGCCAAGAAAAAATAGAATAAAAACCTGGTACATTAAAAAAATGCAATTTGGCTCTTCATAACAGAAGATACTGGACAATAATATACTTTATAAAAAAATTAATAATTGTCATGCAAATAGTCGCAAAAATTTAATAATTGCAAACAGTCGCAAAATTTTTATCTGATCAGACTAAATGGTTTTAAAGAGTTAGTACTTTAGAAAGCCCCTAACAAAAAATGCAACTCTTCAAAAATGTTTGTAATTAACATTGTGTATACATTGTTTATTATTGTTTAAAAAAATATATGTAAATATTTTATATTGAGCATACGTACACGAACGAACTTTCTTTTGGATTTCTTAATCATTGACATTAATATGAATTATATTTTAGTTAAAGTTAAATAGTTTTTTACAGTAAAACTATGACAGGTTATGTTATATGTTACAAATCATAGATCGATGGTGTAAATTATGTATTATAATACAAATCTTTAATTGAGTAACAAGGTGAAAAAAAAATATCAACCAAACGGAATAATGTGAACCTAACTGAATATGTTAATCATTTTACAAAATCATACAGCAAGATAAATTTATCGAAAAACCACTTGTCAGCGGTAGACTGCGGAATAACCATTTCGAATTTTTGATTTTAGGATTAATTAATTATTTGAAGAAGATAACTCTTGTAAATTTATCACCTTAAAATTTGGTCTTTAAAATACTGTTATAAATCAAATCACATAATTTGGTTAAAAAAAAAATCTTTATACACTATCTTACAATATTTTTACAATTTACTTACAAAAACAACATCAATATACCTATGATAATGAGTAAATAAACATCGTTTGAAAATCATATTGAATCTAAGCTACACCATAAAAATTAAAATATTGATGCAACTATTATATTTGGCCGTGTATATAAATATTGTGAATCGAGAACCAAAAGTGATTATTATTTTATAACTCATAAATTATTTACTGACCTATGATGTCGAATGGTAAAAGCTCCGATTAGCGATCAAAAAGTCGTAGTATTAATTTTAGACTAGACTTAACATCAAACGCTGGTTTTTTTATTAATAACTTTGCGATTTAGGGTAAAGACTAAAGGTATATAAATTGACCTCCTTGATTTTTTGAATAAATTCATCATATACAAGTCTTTTATGGTGTTTGTTCACTGTGAATACTTGATGGAAAGGTATTATAGCAACAATATGTGATAAATGTAAGTATGCTTCAGATAAGTAACTGATAAAAAAATGCTTGAATCCACAGTATTACAAAAAACCATGCTATCTCAAATAATTAAATTCTTCTGGTTTTTATTGAATTCTCACATTTTTGCATTGACAATCCAGTAATTAGGTTGGTGTCTTACACTTGGTTGTAGGGCCTTATGGATTACTCCAATTGCCCTTTCGTCTGATGTTGGGGTTTCCCCTCTTTTTAGTGTTGGTTCCTGTCTCTTTTTATTTAGTTAGCAACCGATAAATATATAAATTTCAACACTTATAGCTTCGAAATCCTGCTTGGCTACCTTTGCCGTGGTTTCTATATTCATATTAATAAAGTACATTTACTTTTTGAATGCATTTTTATTTGGTGTGCCGCGGAATAAATCCCTTTCACCAGTGTGCAGTAAAGTAAAAAAGTTTGGCAGACACTGAGCTAGTATAACAAAAAACGTCAAACTTCAACTCATCACAATATTCGATTTGACTGAGTTTTTAAATGACGTTAGAATCGATAATTGCAAAATTATTCGTGCACCAGAGCGCGTTGAACTTTTTAATCTTACGACTTTTTTATGTTGAAGCTGTATGTTGAGATTTGGAAATAAAGTTAAATGAAATTCTTACCAGCCCATCGCAAGCAGAGAGTGCAACTGAAGACGCAGGTTGGCCAGCAATATTTCCTCGAAAGTGGCATTTCGATGTGGAGAAATCAGCATTGAAGCGGGTTCCGATTCCGCCACCTCTTCTTTCGACCACCAAGTGAGGCGAAATGAATCTGAGCTCGGGCCTGTCAATACAAAATATCGAGTAAATTAACAGCAAAGTTTATTATTTTAATAATTTAGTTAGTATTATAATAGTCACATACTATCTAGCTTTATCGACTGTGATTCTACTATTATTTGAAGGTATTCTTATACCGAGTGACAGTATGATTTTCGAAATCTTGGAACAGCTAAAAAAAACGAGTCACGCTGGTATTTTGGGCAAATCGGTTAATTCATGGGTTTAAAAAATTGGAAATGAAATACATATAACAATTCTATGATTTCCTAATCGCACACCAAAAGTTTTGACAATTTCAAATCCTAATTTATACACAATTTGATGTTGATTGTTCAATCCCGGGATTGAAAAATAGTCAATCTCGGGATCACAAACAGGGCTCCCGGATTAGATACACTAGTGCTCAACTTCAGGGATGGTTTGTTATGTGGTTTTAAATTTGATGACTAGAATTGTTTGTTTATACAGTGAATGGTATCGTTTCTCAAAACCAAACTTGTAGTCAAAATTTTAACGACATCGGGGTTTCGTCTAGCTTATCGTAGCGTCACGGGTTCTAATACAAGCATAGTAGCTTTTATATAGAGATCTTAAGGTTTTCACTATCATTTCTTGGTAAAAAGACATTCAATTAAAAAAAAAAAAAAAACACTTTTTTGCGTTAATTCTACATTATTTATTAAAGATCGCGAGAATTATTAACTGATATATAAATCTATACAGGGTTATCTTCACAAACGTATATCTTATCTTACATATTTTGTCCATATATTTACTAAATAATTTGGAATGAGTGCTAAAAAGTGTTTTAATTTGAAAATTGTAAACGTCTGTCGTTGTACGACATCAAGGGACAAATTTATATTTCTTCAAATTCAGGGGCGACTGCCCCCCCCCCTTTAAATGAACGCAACCCACCCTCTATCTAATTTCATAAACGTGCCGTTAAGAGAGTGATAGGTAAAAGAATTAATTTAAATACTATCAGAGTTATAAATGTTTTCCAATTTTACGAGTGAGTCTGAATTTAATAACTTTTGATGTTACCAACTCAATACATTTCTGAAAATTCGTAAGTGTTATCTTCCAAATAAGGCTTTCAGAAAGTTGTCATGTACCTTGTGACAGAACGAAACTATTGTATCTTTTTACTGTGCTTCTTTTAATATATTGTTTTAAATCGATTCATTTTTGGAAGTTGTAACCCACTTTAAATGAATGCATAATAAGATACAGTTTCATTCCAACTTTCATTGCGAAATTCACGAAAATAGTATGTAGTACATATTTATTTCAGCACAAACTTTTAACCAAGCTAAAAATATGCCTTATCTTCAGCTGTACAAATGTATATGATATAATCATGTACATAGGTATTCCAATCAAAAACTATTTTCCCTCAATATCTAACTATCTCCTATAAATCTGTCGAAAGAAATAAACAGAAACATATCGATGTCCTAACATCAACACCTCGTAACTCACATTAGAATTCGTTTCGACAACGGCCCGATTAAACAAAAAAACAAAAGCAAAAATTACAACAAGAAAAACGGCTCAAAAGAGATTGTTTGTGAGGAATGAAATTTTTCATACACTATAATATTAATTTTGGAAGGACACGTGTTCAATCAAGAACAAGGGATACAAATGTTACACCCAAATACGGACGGTCATAAGCTCTTTTCCCAGGAACTTTTGGAAATAAACAGAGCGCAATTGCATAGCCTTCCGATTTTAAATGAATTATTAAACATGCCGGGATCTCCACTGCTATACCCTATATAAATATAATCATAAAACCTTTACCGACTAACAAATAAATATAATTCTTAAAACTACTTACTACTCAAATCTGTGGACATTCCCATGGGCTTATACTTTTCGCCAGCAATAGCTTTAAACTCAATGATACATTTATTTTTCTTATATAAACACGAAACATTCATTTACTAAGCGTCAGTTCAAGTTCATCCGTGCACTTGAACGCCTGAAGATGCCGAAAGGCGAAACCCGGGTCGTTAGTGAAAAAATCTGTGAGAATGTACATAGTTTGAACGATTCAAATTTAATAGTGCCATATAATATTATGCCATTAGGTAGACATAGATAAAATTGATTCCTGAATGATGGATTGCGTCAGGAAATGAACGAGTTAAAAAAATAATCAATCAATATATTGTGACGTTTTCGATGGACGCCTTCTCAACTTTTCGATTATCTATAATCTAGACTCGGACATAATTAATTAACGGATCTCATGACTTCATTTCCGCTCAAACAAATGCCACTATACTCGAATATTGAAGATAGTTATTCAGTTTTGTAATCTATATTTTCTGGGCAAATGAATGTCATGAACAATTTACTACAAAAACTAACACAATGTTAATTATAATGTTAATATATTCAAGATGAAAAATAAATCTCTTATTAAGAATCGAAAACTTACGAGTAGATAATTCTTACTGAATTTTTCGTCCCGGTCGTATCATTTTGTTTTTCAACAAAATATATTTTTTCTCAAACTTGACTGTCAGTTTTAATTCGATGTATTTTTTTCATTCTTCAATAAATTAATAAATATCCTTATTTTTTTAAGATCCTTCTGCAGAAATGTTGCGAATTGAGAGATTGTACAATTGTTCAGTAACGTGAGAGTTTTTTTTAGCTTCATCCTATCTAAGAGTGACGACTGCCAGTGACTCCAGTGAATTAAACGGATTTTTCACGTGTTATAGTGAATCCTGAAATCCCGGGATTACATGATCGCAAAATCGGTCGATATCCCGGGATTGGAGGCCCATTATTTTTAGTCCGTTAGTTTGTTTTGACACAAATATAAAACGAAATGTACATGAATTTATCGATTATGGATTTACAAACTTTTATCATTCAATTACTTTCGTGTTTTTTCTTGTTATTTTCTCACTCGTGGAGTAACAATTGAGAGGGCTTGGTATCAAAACTCATAATATCCATTTTTTATATTCTTAAGATAAGTAGGCCAAAAAAATCTGAATGCATCACATATATTAAATCATATATTAAAAAATAGTTGGTTATTAACATTTACTGCTAAAGCCTCTGCCAAAGATCACTATCAGTGTTTAAGCTCCCATTTTTAAATGAATAATATGATAAAGTGAGAAAGAACCAATCGACGATCATTATGTTTCACTATGTAAAAAGTAGTATATTTCTCATTTAAGAAATTGCTACTTTTTACTTGCGATAAAAATTCATGGTTATTTTTAATATTTTTATAATTACGAAAAATTGTGTTCCTGTGGTATTTTTCGATTTTCTCAAAGCTCAATTTTTGAAAAATGTCGGTTATGATACTAAGCTCCTCAATTGACGGTACAGTGAAACCCCCAATTACACTACCCAGAATTACGCACTGGCTTGAAATATTCGCCGCGAATCCCTCGATTGCACGGTCGCATTCCATTGTCATTACTACGAGACGGTCTTCTATGCCGCGCATACAGTCAAATGTTGGCTAGCGTCTGCGTATTCAACACGTGCCAGGCTATACACGCATAGCTGGGCGTCTGTCTGTGTGCGGGATATTTACTACTAAAAAAACTAAATATTTCGTCCATATTTTTTTTTTGCAAAACTAAGGGAAATCTTAGTTTTGCATTTTACGCGGAAAAAAACCAAATCTCTAATTTTGTATGAGATTCACACTCCCAATTACACCACCCCCAATTACACGGTCCCGACTATAGTGTAAATGGGGGTTTTACTGTATCTAGATAGAACATTTTTTGCGCCGTATCACATTCCTCTCTTTTATTTATGTGATGTATACAAGAAAATTAAAAAAACCTTTTTTGCAGGTCAATTTATCATTGTTGATGATTTTTAAACGACATATAATCATTAATTGAAACCTGCGTAATGACACCCCTCTAATCATGATGTCCAACATGGACCACCCTCTTGCTCCTTAGCGGTGTTGTTTAACGAAATATTAGTTGAAAAATACATACAATGTGACAGTTATGTTTCTGTATGTTTTTTCATTAATTGTGAAAACGTTATTATGTTTCAGAACTGATTTGGATGACAAGAAGTAATTTATTATATATGGCGTTATGTCAGCGCAATACTTCATCATAGATAATAATAATTACCTAAGTATTTCTACAAGTCTTCTTACAGTTATATGCGCTTCTAGAAGAAGTTGTTTATTAGAATCTTACTGCACGATTGAAAATAATGGCATAACTGCAGTACTCAAACAAAGAGGCAATAATTCGAAGCGGGGTAGGGTCGAACAAACCGCATTGGGCCACGCTTAGGCACGTAGATTTACGCAAAATTTATGCAATCGTTCGTCAGTTATTCACGTTTTTAACAACATGAACTTAAGTATAAATATGTTCATAGTAAATGTAAATGCTGCCATTTGAAGACCATAAAACCTATCAGTTATTCCTTTTTTTTCCTTAACAAATAAATGAAAACTCCCTATATTATGTACCCAAATAAGATTGTAAATTATAAGTAATTAAAGAAAAAATTAATCATGTGATTATTATAAAATAATATATGTTTAATGTTATCCTGTGTAGGCACAGGGGGAAATATTTTTCCTGGGAGCTTCTTAAAATGAAATGCAATAAACATCTAGCTGGAATCATAAAGAACACATTTTTAATGTTATGCCAGTAATTTCTTTATCAGATTAATTACAAATTAGTGTAATTAAATATAATAAACATAAAAGATTAATTAATTTAAAGATGACACACCTCAATATATTTAAATAATCTATTACTTACATGAATAAATGCATGTATGTCAAAAATTTATATAAAAAAGAATTTATTTATAAATAACAGGAAAAGTGTTAGAATTATTATTTTTTCGCACGGTTAAAGATTAAGATTTGACTGATTGGTGATATCTTATAAAAGATGCAATATCAATAAGAATTTATATATGACATGAATACGTTATGCTAAATCGAATGTTGAACAAAACTTCTTCCGGTTTACGTCATTACCACAAATTACCACAAATTATTATGAAAGTAGATGATTTAAACTGGTTTCGTTCACATAAAAAATACTGTTATTGCAAAGCGTGTTTTGCGTATGCAAATAAAATGTGTATTCAATAAACGCGTTTGTCGAAATTTCCTGATGTTTTATGTGCTATCAAATATTAATAAAAAACCGTCGCTGCATTTTTATAACTTTTACCACAAAGAAATAATTATATATACGAGTTTGGGTGGGGCTTGTTTAAAATTATGATACTAACTGAATTTTTAACATTATTTAATATATATCGACTGTGGAGAGGAAAATGGTCGTAACCAACACATAAAAAATGCCTGATTTCATAACGAGAATAAATATTTAACACAAAGGACTTTTGATGAGGTCAATACATCCTTTTAATAAACATGTAGGCACCCTGTCGGGACCAAGCGAGCGGGTATTTTTAAGTTTTTTTAGTAAAAAAAAAAATCTGATTCATCGATTTGCATGGCATCAATGCATTGGGCACCATTTGTACGACTTTTCAAAATTGATTCAATATTAAAGTGTGGTATATCATTTGAGTGTCCAGATCTGAAATGGCCAGCAAATGCTTCTGACACCCATATACCTGCCACTTCATGACCCTTCCAATTCGTTGTCTCAGCGAATCCACCATCCTTTCTGATAGATTTGATATAATTCCAAAAAAAAAATGGATTTTCGCATATGCAATCTTCCATCCTTTTCAAATATGTTCGGTAGGCTAATCGAATATTTTGTCTCAGCTTAGATCGACATTTACTAAAAATTTGATAGTCTCGAGGACTCTTAGAAGCCTGTCAGGCTTTATGATATAAATGCTTAAACCACTTCGGATATCGCCTTATACCACGACACTTCTTTGTGAAACATACATCGAAAATATTGTATAAAGACACGTAAAAATGATTAACCGCCTCATTCACATCACAATATTCATAAATCTCACTTCACTTATTAAAGAGTAGAGCTTTCCAAAGTCTCCGTTCTCAAAACTCCACCCCCTCCACAGATTAGTATCATGCGAGGGTAATTTGTTATGAGAGGTGTGAGCCTTATGAACATCATATAGAAAAACTAAAGAAGGGTGATATATACACCGTGAAATTAAAAAAACTACTGTTACTAAAAATCTTGTCTAATAGTCCACTGAGATAATCCAAAAACTGAACACAGAAATTCTAGGTCATCACTGACACTGTAACCACTGCGTGCAGAAACAAGATTAAAATCCCCCATCACAATGATTCTTCTGCCACTAAGTAAGCCAACATTAGACAAAACCATATCAAAAAAGAATTTGTATACCTCCAGAGTACTCGATGGAGGAAAATATAAGACACAAATATAGGAAGTGTCTCCGGCACACGTTAGTTTGACCCAAAGATCCTCATTTGATGTCTCTAAAACATGCAAGCGTTCAGCCTGCAACCCTTCCATATTTCTAACACCCAAAAGACAACCTCCACCCTGCCTGTGGCCTGCCCCGGAGTCTCGATCCCTTCTTAATATGTTATACTGACCACCAAAATATTCACGGGTTAAAACACTGCTATTTAGCCATGTTCCCGTTAACGCCATGATATCATAGTCGTCAACCAAAACATTGCCGAAAAATTCTTCGCATTTTGTCTTCAAGCCGCGAACATTCTGGTAGTAAAACGATAATTTTATTCTTGATTTGCGTCAACTTGACGGCAATCCAGGTGTCTCCACGTTTGTCACCCATTCTTTAATAAATGAGTGACGTGGCCAATTTTCGGCCTTTAATATAAGTCCCGATATATTAGACGGGATTCCTACCTTAAAAGACGCGTAGTCACCCTTCGACTTTAGTTTCACTACTGTGAACTAACTTAAAAGCTAAATTTAGATACTAATTCGGCATTTGCAGCTTGCATCCTTTTGATAGAACGTGTATCAAGTTTGATACATTGTGATTATCGAAAAAAAGCCTGTTTTGAAAAACTGTGGGTTACGTCCTTTTTCCTTTCCGTAGCCGATATGTATGTATTGTTTATTTTAAATATACTATAATAAAAATATTATTATGATTATAGTATTTACTATTTAATTTTAAATTCAATTGTCTGAAATTCACAGAAAGATTATGTGGTCACTCGCAGTGGCGGCCGGTCAATGTAGCATTGAATCAATGCACCCCTTGCATATGGAGGGGCGGTTATATTCCATGAAATAATATTCAAACATAACATTTATATCATTCACAATTTTTTTATTATCTAAAATAAAATAAAATGTTCTGTAATTGTTTATTATAGACAATAAATACATGAAAAATTTGATATGAGTGAATGGTCTAAATCAGTGATGCACAACCCTTACATTCTAGCGGGCCGCATAAAACAAATTATCGTGGGTTCGGGCCGCAAAGAAAAAAATGATTTAAAGTACGCTCAATCCCTTGTTATACAGCACATATGTACGTTTTATGTAAAACAGCTTTACAACCGTGTAAAAAAGATTAAGTGAATTTAGATAAATGATTTATTACTTATAGTTTTAATTGAGTTCCATTATATTATTTTGACCATGTTATTTCGAACATAAATAAGCAATGCAAAAAAGGATTATGAGTATGTACTTGCTTAATAAAAATCGTTTCGTTGTGAAATATGTATGTTTTATGTTAATTGAATGTAAAGTTAATGCGTTGTCGGTCTTTGTAATTTTCATTTTTTTTTCATTTGTCATAATATTTGTAAGCCTGTTTCTATGAACCGATTTATTCTCCTTCATTGAAGAAAAAGCTTGCTTACATTTATTAAATAAACGTTCTACGTGAAAAAAATATGTTTGAAAAAGAGATTTAAGGGCCGCCACAAAATTCAAAAAGGGCCGCGGTTTGTGCGTCACTGGTCTAAATGTTATGTTTGAATAATATGTCTTGAAATATAACCACCCTTGCATATAAAAGGGGTGCATTGATCCAATGCCACATTGACCGGCCGCCACTGGTCACTGGTAATAGTCAAATACTTTGAAAACCGAGTTTAACAATCGGGACCCTGATTTAAGTAATTGTATAATAAAGATTTGATACAAACATGTCACCGTTCCCATCTCGTTAACGTTGTGCAAGTAATTAACTCTGAACTGCACTTTAAATTATGTTTATTAGTGACGACAAGACAACTAGTATAAAATATACGCTTCGTATGATTAAACATAATTAGAAAAATGTTTTTATAATTAATCAAAATCTAGGTTACATACTTTGTTAATTAGTATGCTTGAAAAATCTTGAACAGCATTTGAGCCCAATTATCGTGTTGTTTATGTCGTTGTTTTTTTATGTTGCTAGAAGGGCTTGAGTTATTAATTCTAAGCAACGACGCGATACGGGAATGAAGTCAAATGTTTCGTTTACTTTGTATTTTAAGTTTATTAGTCTATTAATTCTGTGATGAGCCCTGATAACAAAGATTCATTGCCTTTTTAGATATAAAGAGAGGAGGATTTTTTAGTATACTCTGTATAGTATAGTGCGTATAGTATAGTTTCGCCTGATCGAGGTGTGGCTGTTGGTCCCGGTCTGAAGCTGTGTGACCTTGAATATGCCGATGATGCTGTAATATTCGATAAATCCATTGAGGGCATCCAGGAGACTATTGATGGGTTAGGAACTAACTCAGGTCGCATTGGTCTAAAAATTAATACTAGTAAGACCAATGTGATGTGTAACCAAACCTGTCATGACTCTGATAGGACCCTTACTAGCGCGGGACAGATCATCGAGAGGGTTGACAGCTTCAGATACCTCGGCGTACATATCCCCGAAGACGGTAGTACAAAAAACGAGCTCGCCATTCGTTTAGGAATGGCTGGAGCCACATTCAACTCAATGCGGACTGTCTGGGACACACAGCTGTACTCGATTAAAACCAAATGCCACTTGTTCAACGCTTGCATTCTGCCGGTAATGCTTTACGGTTGCGAATCATGGCACCTGACGAAGACTCAGAAAAACCGTATACTGAGCTTCGAGAACAGATGCTTGCGTCGGATAATGGGGGTGAGGTGGTTTGATTTTGTGAGGAATTCAGAGATAAGGGAGCGTACAAGACAGCGTCCCGTCACGTCAGTGGTTATGGAGAGACGTTGGAACTGGCTGGGTCACGTGCTGCGGATGCCTCCGGAAAGCCTCAATCCTGCCTGCCTCTTCTTTCGACCGGTGGGATTCCGGCGTCCTGGACGTCCGTCGGGTACTATCCATAGGATGTACTCGGCGGAACTGAGGGATGCTGGCATGTCATGGGAGGAAGCAAAGCTATTGGCGGGAGACAGGGAAACATGGAGGTGCCGCGTGGCGGCCATATGCTCCACATAGGGAGCGAACATGGCCAAAGAAGAAGAAGAAGAAGTATAGTGCGTAAAAAAATTGTTAATATTATATTTTGGTTTAAATCTTAAACTCAAAAATATAAGAAAGCGTTTTGATTTAATTATAAATATATACAAAAAGATCATATTCCCTTAGTAATGAGCATCACATATATTTGTATTTTGTATTGAAATCTTTTTTTTTCAGTTTGTGTTCTAATTTAACTCATAAATATAATATAAATTTAATATCGTCGGCTTCACTCAAAAGCTATATATATTATCTGCGAGTAAAAAAATGTTTCATACGTATGACACCCAACAATAATGATGCCATCTTTTGCAGTGAAATTAATTTCTCACAAGTAAAGTATTTAATTAACTAACCTCAAACTTCACCTATACAAATCTGTATTCAAACTTTTAAGGAAAATGTTCATTCATCATTTAGATATGACACCAATTGCATGTAAAAATCGACGACATTTTTCTCGCCATGTCGTTAAATAAAATAATTTCTAATAAAATTTCATATGTTGGTAATAGGCAATGATTCGATTTATCAGTTGTATATCACATACCGATCGAAAATATTTACCGATAAAGATAGGTTTGGTTGTGAAAGAGGATTATCAAAGACGGGTGTCCTCTGTCCCCTGTAACTCACGTTTACCTCTCCTTAGGATATATTTTGAACAGTTACTTGTTCAGTCGAATATATTTTATATCATATGGATATTATGTAATCTTTTTGTGTAATGTGATGGAAGCTTTCTTGTATTCATCTTGTTTACGTAGAACGTATTCCCCGTGTCAAAAGAGGATTGAGCGTGCTTTACATTTATTTTTTCTCTCCGGCCCGAAACCATCATAGTTCATTTTTATGCGGCCCGCCAGAAGAAAAATTTTGTACATGCTTGATTAAAAGTGACTTAAAATTTGTCATCGCTTTAGCTATTATTGATTTAATTTATAAAACAGTTTCAAAGTAAAATTACTAGCTAATCGATAGAAAACGTAAACAATTATAATCGGCAAACACAGTATTATCAAAACGACTATTGTCTTTCAGAAAATTATCATTTTGTCATTAAAAATACCATTTTAATAAACAGGACCTTGCATGACAAAGGGAGCCGAGTGCCAACGACAAGGCGATATAAATATAATATGTACATATACATAAGGTTGGAAATAACATATAATACATCGGCAGTTTGGAATCAAAAACTTCATAGCTACAACTAGGAGGTAGTAAAAACAAGATAACTCTATTATGAAATAAATTCCAACAATCCACATTGTTATTTCTAAGTAATATGTACGAAGATATAATGCAATACTGCAAGTAGTAATCAAATAATGTTATTTCACATCGCTTGAAATCGACATTATTTTGATTCTAAGGTTGTTTATTAAACGCTTAAGTTGAATATTTATTGAAAATCTTTAAATCCGTTTTTCAGTATGTTTTTTTACTCGATACCTGTATTTTTAATGATGATGTTTTCTAACGAGCTATGAACAACTCTTTACCAATATTATTAGAATAGAATTTTAAACTTGGAAAGTTTATTATAACTTGCCAAGTTTTTTAAAAAATGACACCGAAAGTTTTCGATATTTTTTTCAAACATTAATAATTAAAATATTACGAGCATTGTACTGTCTACGTGTAACTGAGGCTCACATGTATTCTGCGAGGAATGGCCGTAGGATGTTAAAGATTTTTAGTATAAAACATACCGAAATTATTGAGTATGCACAGGGAAATAAGGAGCAAAAATAATTGGTACCCATGAGCTAATGAAAACACTTGACTGGGTTCCATCACATAGTTAACCCATCCACTGCCCAAACATTTCTGCAAACATTTCCGCGGTGCCCTATCGATAAATGCATATAAAATGTCACCGGTCGGTTAAGCATGTTGCAATCTCATTGTTTGTATTATACATATAAGAAAGACGGTACGTAAACATAAATTAAATTGATATTATTTAACCACTTAATAAAATATTTCGACAGCCAAATAAATATTGCGCGTAAGTGCAGATTTGGTATGAGAGAGCAAGAAAAACGTGCGAGCTGAGTGAGATACAGCAAACTACAGCAGGATGAATGCACCGCTGCAAAGTGTGTATGCGTGGACGCGGCTCCCGCGCCATGGACACTGGATGGGTTAACTGGTCAAGTAAAATAACGAGCCCTTGGCTGAACAAAATATCTTACATACTTATTTAATATCCTATTTGAAGAATTACATGAAGAAATTAAAGGCGGTAAGTAAACAATGCGTTCAATTATTCTTACCTAAGATCAAGTCTAAGTGGCCTTCCTCCGACTGTGATGTTATAATGAAGAGTCTCTCCGGTTGTGACGTCGTTTTCATCTTCATCGTCATCATCATAGTCTTCGTCGCCAGACAGGTTATTCTCGGTGCTTCGCTTGGAGCGATGGTTCTCGTCATGCGTGGCACGCAGGTCACGCGACAGGAACGCACCGTCTTTCGCCACTCTCACCGGGATCGTCACCTCATAATCATCCCCTGCTACGTTGTGCTGAGAATAGAGCCCTGCAAGAAACATGGTAATCTTTAAATCGCAACGAGTGTTAAACACATCACAAGTGAACAATTTTATCTAGCAATACAGTGTTCCCCAATATGCATTTAATATATTGCGGAAAGAATATACAGCGGTCCTGTAGCCGAGTGGTATTTTCTTCAGTTGCAGTGTCCACGGGTACAATTATTTTGTTGGTAATTTTTACGACATCTAATATTAAGTAGTGAAATCGTATGGTAATTACGCGATCGTTTATGGCCTTCTACCTTTATTTACCCTCTCCGAAGAAGAAAGCTTACACGACTCAAATAAAACATTAAAAAGCATTTTTTAAAACTCAACTTCGGTTAAGATGTTCTTTCAGATGTCCAGCGGTGCTATTCCCGCGTGCATACACTTTGGACAGTCTGAAATACTTAAAACGTGTTTGTGTTGGGTATTTCAGATCGTTTAAAATAAATGGATGCAGTCGAGAATCAGCACCGCAGATGCTGCTCATTGGAAGCGAATATAGTGTTTAACAATTTTGGAGCATTTGAGCTCCTAGTTGACAAATCATCTCCACAGAGATGTTTCTAATTTAATCGATCGACTCCTTCCATCAGAAATGGTATGGGGATAATAATATGACCAGGTAAGTACTAATAGTTGCATAGTTTACCCTGCGTTAAGCGTCTCGTTTTAAGAATAATATAATATGGACGGATGGGAAGGAGTATTGGAGTTACCAATAATTCTGTATAAAAAATCTATTTATGAGTGTGAGTATATGTGACAGCGAAACTGTACTTTAAGTAAATCTACATTTTCTCTGGCGTAGTGTAATGAAATTATATCCTAGCATATTTATACCGATACAGCCGCTAGTGAAATAATATTCTTATTAATTAACACTAGTAAAAATGTAGTTGCTTAAAATTCACTTTCGCAGTAACACACATATCAATGATAAAATCCGTAAAGCATTAAATAGTTGGAAAACACTTGCGAAAATTCTATTTTACAATTACACAAAAATGTTATTAAATCGACGATAAAAATTACATCAAGAGTTATTCATCAAGGGTCGAGCCATTCACCTAAAAATTGGCAAAGTGCGTAACTTTTGTTTTTATCAGCATTGCATATAATCTATATATTAATAGTCTATAATGTCCGTCCGTCTGTATGATTGCCCCGATTTCCCCTCCCCCTCCGCGCTGTCGCCAATTTTTTATTCGTACTAGACATAATTTTTTATTACACTGAAGAAGTATATTTTGTAATGTGAAAAATCGCTGAACCTTTGAGTTCACATACAAAAGAAATCCACTCTTCAGGCTCGAACACAGAACTTTGGATTACCATCCGAGTTCTTTGTCAACTGAGCTAACGTTATAATTATCAGAGTCGATAAAAATAGATTATATAAATTTAATTTCGTTTGAAATTGGAACCTTTCGTTTTTTATTTGAAAAACAGCACACATATCATAGGTTTTATTTTTCGCATTTTCTAAATTTCTCTGTACCCTAAAGATAGAGCGCTCGATTGGTAACCTGTAGGTAGGTGGCTTGAATCTAACCTTGAACGTATTTTTTGGGTTTATAACCATTTCTTTTTTTAAAACTTTCTTTTTCAAACACAGTACATCTTGATCGTATGAAAATAAATGCTACCAAAAAAACAAAATCCGATTGACTAGCAAAATAAGTTTTTCAAAAAATAAATATAAGACGCAATTATTTCAAGATTTGTTTTTAATCTAGGTACATACGTGGTATAGTTAGTTGCTGGCGAAAGCATAGTTTCAGTATGTGTAGTAAAATAACGTCAGTAAAAATCATTATATATATTCTAAAAAACAAGTTCTATTTGGAGAATAAGTCAACATTTTGATAATTTTGATAAAATGTGCAATTAATTTATACTATTTGGCATATAAAAATTGCATTTTTTATATAAATATAATTTAATTTATTTTCTGACTTTTTTCTCACATTCCACTGGAGTGAAAAAAATAGTTCAATAGATATTAGATTATTCTAAAAATTATATTAGATTATTCTAAAAACTCCAAAATAATTATATAATTTTGTAATATTTTGGATTATTTTATTACTAGAAAGGATTTTTTTGAGTGTCAGGGCTGTCGATATATGTCCAGGGCTCTTCTTCTTCTTTTCCGAAATATATTTGTTTTCATACTTGAAACATCTGAATTATTCTAAAAATTATATTAAATACAATATGAATACTACAGGTCTGTTGATATTGGATATAGTAGCTCAGCAGGGCAGCTCAATTATGTTTTTTATGAATATATTTTATTATATCCGCTATTTGCATATTTTGTTTTGCAGTTCATGTGTATTTTAGTTCTTTTAGATAATTGGGTGTATTCCAAAAAAATCCACTTAGAGAATTAATTACGTTTAGATTTTCTGGCTTATACAATAAATAGGTTTGCAATTTATTTTTCAAGCCACTAATTGATCGAATGATGATGAATTGAATGATGAATTGATGATCGAATGGCTGGTGATCCCATGTGGGCACATCTATGCTAGTGGATGTCCTCATGGCAAATTATGGGAAATCTCAAACACAGCAAGTCCATCTGCTGGCCTCCCCGCGGCGATCATCGGGCAATGCAGTTTCGACTGTAGCTAACAGCATGGGGCAAAGGGCGAACCTTCCGGCGCCTTAAAACCGGTCTACTGGTTAAGGGAAGGAAATCCCTGACAGAAAATCCGGGTTGAGCCAACCTGCAAAGCCCTCGTGACTCAAGCCTCGGAAGCGCAGGGTTAATCACCATGCCTTCTTAAAATAAAATTATTACGATAACACCAACGCAGATGCCTCGGACACCTAGCTCTGCCCAGCGACAACTAGGCAAGAAAACGGACACGATACTCTCCAACAACCACTCTATACGCATAGGCGCATACAACGTGCGTACTATGTGCACCCCAAGAAAGGACCTACACGCCACTCGCATCATGCAAACTTACAAACTTGACGTTTTAGGGCTGAGCGAGGTACGTTGGAAAGGCACTGGGAAAAAGGTGTTGGAAGGCGGATACACACTTATATATTCAGGCCAGGAGCGTTATCACCGCCAGGGAGTGGCAGTTTTGATGTCGGGGAGGGCAGCTGGATGCCTTGTCAAATGGGAATCCATCTCGGAACGACTGATACGAGCCACCTTTCGGACGACTGATAGCTCGGTAACTGTCCTCCAGTGTTATGCCCCCACCAAGGATGCCGACGCACAGGCAAAAGAAAATTTTTATAACTCTCTCCATGCGGCAATCTGAACAATCCCTCACAGAGACCGCTTAATCGTAATGGGGAATCTCAATGCAAGAGTGGGAGTTGATCCATTGCTTGGCCCCACAGTGATGGGAAGGTATGGCCTTAGTGTACCCAACGACAACGGTGAGAGACTCATCGAGCTTGCCACTATGAATGAGCTCACCGTTGGTGGTACAATATTCCCCCAAAGAGACATCCACAAATATACGTGGACCTCTTCTGACGGTTGCACAAAGGCATAAATTGACCACTTTCTCTACAGCACGTATCACCGAAGGGAACTTCTCGACGTCCGAACTTACAGGGGTGCCGATATATACAGCGATCATGAGCTGCTGGTCGGTAAAGTCTGTTTCAGACTCAGACGCCCAGTAAGGCACCCAACACGAAAGAGAATCGACACCGAGAGGCTACAATCCCCTCGAATTCGGCTAGACTTTGACGTCGCTGTGAGAAAGTACATCGTCAACTGTGCTAATGACCGGCAAAGTCCACGCCGCGATCCCATCGAATTAGAATGGTCCAGCATAAAGAATGCAGTCGCGTCAGCCGCGCATGAGGTGCTTGGAGCCAGAAAAAGTACCCAGCCAAAGTGGATGTCTGTCAACACGTGGAAGAATATTGAAGAGAGATCCCGACGTAAAGCACTGAGGGACAGTGAGACAAACCCAAATCGAGTCGAGGAACCTCGGACTAACTATCAACTCCAGGATGAGATAGCCAAAAAGTCTGTGCGACTTGATAAACGCCGATTCCTGGAGAAGCAGATTGAAGCAGCAAGAGTGGCGTCACGTAGAAATGACACAAGAAGACTTTTCAAAATTACACGTGAAATTTGCGGCAGGCGGCTGCCAACCGCGGTGCCTATACGTAGTCCCAGCGGAACGATAGAGTCGAACGTAGAGCGTGTCAAAAAGATCTGGAGAGATCATTTCTGTGGGGTGCTTAACCGCCCCCCTCCCTCGGACCCCTTTGATATACCCAATGAAGCCACAATTACGGAAATTCCTCGAGCGTTGAACATTCCTGACTATGCGCCGACACATGCTGAGATCTCCTCGGCTGTGCAGCGTTTAAAAAACGGGAAGGCGCCGGGCATGGATGGTATACATCCAGAGTTCCTAAAGTACTGCCTGGAGGCGCTTCTTCATCCCCTGCACCAACTTCTTAGTATGGTGTGGGCGCAAGAGCGCTGTCCGAGGGACTGGGCTAATGGCGAGGTAGTCACAATCCACAAAAAATGTGACCCACTGTGCTGTGACAACTACCGTGGCATAACGCTGCTCACCGTGCCTGGCAAGGTCCTGGCGCAGATAGTATTTTCGAGAATAAGGATTCTAATTATGAGTATCCTCAGGGAAAATCAGGCCGGGTTCTTACCTGGCCGATCCTGCGCGGACCAAATATACAATCTTAGGTGCCTTCTTCAGCTAAGCAAATAATTCAACAGCTCGCTGGAATGTTGCTTTGTAGAGTACGAGAAGGCCTTTGATAGTCCGCACCGCTCTTCTCTATGGAACATATTAAAATTGTATGGAATCCCAACCAAGATTGTTGCCATCATTAAATGCTTGCACGAGGGGAGCGAATGCTGCATAAAAATCGGTGATATAACGATAAATACTAATTATAAGAAGGTTACAAAGTTGTATAAAAATAGCTTTAATAAGTCATTAAATTAATTCATATATATAATATTATAAGAATTCATGTCGAATTCGCAATAATAAATTAATCTGTTGGAGGTTGGAATCCTTGCGCTAGATAAAAAAAATGCTTTTTATATTGCATTTGTTTATAATAATTATATATCATATATTTCAATATTTTATTCTAACTTTGATCTAAAATATGATGAAATATTTACAATAAAAAATAATATGCACATACATATCTGATAACAGAATTTTTTGCTGCAATCACGCACGTGGCAACATATAATAATTAAAATGTTTTATTTAAGTTTATGAGATTATAAATTGAACAGATGATATGTCAAGTCTGCCTATGGCAACGTTCCAATAATTCACAATATTGTTCAACTCCAGGGGCGTATGTGTGATTTTTAAAATATATATTTTTTAAGAAGCATTTGTTTAACCATATTGAATTAATAGTGTCAAAGCCCCCTATAGTGAAAGCCATGCTATGGAGCTGAAAACAGGTACTTTTTTCAGATAAGCGGGCCGGCGTCATAATTTTCAAAGTAATATCACATCATTATGAAGCCATTTGTTTCTGATATATTGTAGAAAATACATATTAATGTTGTAATTATATATCTTTTCAATTACATATTTTTCAAAATAAGAAAAAATCACATTTTCTAAGGTTTTTGAAGAAAAATCTCGGAGAACAAAAGCAAACAAAGAAGGCAAATCGTTTTATTAAAATTATTTTTTTTACAATATTTAAATACAGAATATCATGTTGGATAGTTCATTAAAAAATCAACTTCTTTATTGGGATTTTAATCAATTAATAATTAATCTCAAAATTTATTTGTGCACACTGGTTCGTTACTCAATCTTTCCATAGGATTTCTCAAGTCATATCAGTAATCAAAAATCAGTAAGTCAAACTAGGGTAGCACATTTCACTTCATTATTTTTTAAATATTATTATTGATTAAATCATCATTTATTTGGTATATTGCCATTATTATATGATAAGACGCAGCATTTATTTCATAATATCACAATAGGCGTCAAAATCGTATATAATATAATATGGATTCCGCTTGTTACTGTTGTTTTATGTTATTTATAATCAATATTTTATATAACTGTGATATTTAATAGTGGGAAGTTGAATTTTATTTGTTTTACCACACATCGCATTTCTTGCCATTCGCTATGTCTCACGATCATTACTTAATTTGCATATATGATCCTTCCGATGTATCGTAAATTGTAAATTAATAACACCAAAGAATCACAGAATATCCATACAAGAAATCTTTCAAACATACATGTTATATTCAACGAAAAATAAGCTCATAAATTAGAATTTAGAGTTGATCTACGTATAAATGCCATACAAATTGTTAGGAGCGGCTTGGATTTAACGGCCCGGTCTTTTTTGCTGTGTTTTCTACGACACTGCTTGGAACTTAAGACTGCTATGATAGTGTGCATAATGCATAACGATAACTGTAAGTCAGTTTCTTAACGTCTCACTTTGGAAAGTGCAACAACCTAAATGAAAGAACTTACCCTAAAACCCATGTTTGCTTTATCGACAGATAAAAAATGATTGATCGATAAACTACCTGAGACGATGGCGTGATGCCGAAATAGCCATCAATTAAATTTTATAATTCTTATAAAACGTATTACTTTGCTACGTTTTTCTTATCCAACAAATATGATTCTGATCATAGAAATAAGAGTGCATTTAATTTTTTTGTAAAAAAATGTATACAAACTAAATCACAGAAACCTCAATGAATGTTTGTGAGTGAATTAATTGAATGTTAGTCTCCTTTTTTATTGAAATGTTTTCATGTTTTTTTTGTAAAAAAATCTCTCTACTTCAGCGATTTCCAGCCTGGGAGGCGCGAACAGTCCGAAATATTTATTTACATTTTAAAACGTGTCTTTATTACTATATAAAATAAAGGATGGGGAGGCGCGATGATATTTTTTTCTTCAAAGGGAGGCGCAGTAACATAAAGGTTGGAAACCACTGCTTTACTTGATTAACATAGATAGTTGCAATTGATTTTTTTTATACCGAGAAATCGTTATCAACACGGAAAAAATGGTACAGTCAATCAAATATTAGTGTTGTCAATTTTAAAGATTATGGTTAGAAAAATGACCCTTGGGCTACTCCAGAAATTAGCACAAATATTGTTGAGAGCAATAATATCGATAATAAGTATTCAATTATGTATTCAGAGTTCTGATACAGATTAAATTATTGAAATAAACTTTATGGGCTTTTTAAAAAAATCAGGTCAAGTATATGTTTCGAATAAATTGACAACATTTTTGCAGCATATAAATTGCAGCAGTCCGCATGTTCATTGCAATCGATAAATTTTATTGCACCAGAATTATGTACCAGTTTGAAGAATGTAAGGAAAAAATGCCATAAAAATTATATTCAAGACAGCATTTAATATTAGCTACCAAGAGCCTGGGAACTTGATTAAAGAATATAATGAATATTATTTATTTAAATACAATACGAAAGAGTCGCAATCGTTATTTACTCTAGTAAATAACCGATATGTCGACAATTTGTCAAAATCGAGGGAAAAATACATACGGATATTAGAAATCATTCCACACAATATGTATTGATTGATAGTTGATACCCATACAACTTGCCAAACCCGACAAATGGTTGAAAGACATGAAAATCAAGAACGCAGGATAAATATAGAAATTCATATGTGATTAAAAAGTCTGCGCACTCTTAATGCGGAAACATACTGCCGACACCCAACGACACGTAAGCGTGTTGGATGAGATCATAGCTACATATTTGCCATTGTATTGTATGGGACAGGAACGCACTACAAACATCCAACGCGTCCATTGGTCGAGACTAGGGCATCCAATCCCGGGATCCCGTTCAATTTTCTGATCCCGAAATCCCGGGATCGCGGCCGTGTCAATCCCAAAAATTGACACGAAATTGGCAAATTGAAGATTTCAAATTCCTCGGTGAGCTAACAAAAAAAAACGAGGTTTGGACATAATCCGGGGAAAAATTATACCAAATTGAGGATTTCAAATTCATCGGTGAGCTAAAAAAAAACGAGTTTCTGAGACAATCTGAAAGAAAAGTATACCAAATCGAGGATTTCAAATTCCCCGGTGAGCTAATCCCAAAATACCGGGATTAGAAAAAGGCTCCGGGATTGGTTGCCCTAGTTGAGACCGCGTCGTGTGGCGTGGCGTGTTTGCAGTATGTTTCCACCTTTAAACGAAATTTTAAAATACAAAACTGAATTTTCGTAAGATACGCGAAACATTCTTGCGCAGACAGACGTCCTTTAATTCGCAAGATAGAAACTTTTATAATTTGTACATAAAATGTATTTAAAACATTTCGCAAATCAATGAAAACAAACAAATGATTTTTTTGATTCAGCTTAGGATAAAGAGTTAAGTGGCCGCATGCTCCATACCTTCATATACCCCATATTGCAGCGGTCGCCAACCGGCTATCCGTGAGAAAATTTTAGTAGTTCGCAAAAATATCTCTGTAACGTAATTGGAGCCAAGAATCAATAAACTTAATTCAAGGATCCATATAAAAAATATCACTCTAGGTCAGCGTTTCTCAACCGGGAGCCATGTGGCCCCCTGGGGGGCCACAGCATGTCCCAAGGGTGCCACAGAAGAAAATTTCAGTTTTGGGGAGCCACAGCAGACTTTAGGGGGGCCACGGCCACCCAAAATATAATTAACTAAAATTTATATTAAAATCAAATAGAATACAGTAGGACAATTATACATTGCAGCAGAAATAATGTATGTATTATACATACTTTTTCTATTATTTTCCAATGATATTTAGGGAAACCATTATAACTGCATCTAAAAGTAAGTGTCGACAATATTGTATTGACTATCTTGTCCACGGATTTCTTTCATCACCCCGTGATAGTATGAAACTCATGTGCTTAATATGCTTTGCTTCACTAATGCTTATATCCATTTTATATTATTAAAGCACATGGGAATGGAAGAAAAACTATTTGAAAAATTTAAAACGCTTTAAGAAGTTTCCACAGCAAATAAAATAGGACATATAGTATCCAGGCATTTCTTATATAAAAACGAAACATTCATTTACTAAGCGTCAGTTCAGGTTCATCTGTGCACTTGAACGCATGAAGATGCCGAAAGGCGAAACCCGGGTCGTTAGTGACAAAATCTCTGTGAATGTACATAATTTGAACGATTCAAATTTATTGAAATTCCACCAAGCACCTTCAGTCAAAATCTTAAATTATACATAATTTATTTTTTAACCTTTTAGCTGCCGTAGATGATTAATAGTAATTACCTAGCAAGCCGGATATAATTTCCAATTATTAATTTAATTAGTTATTGACGAGATCGCTCGTCTGGCGTGTTGAGCACGAAATTTTTTACGAGATATCTCGTCTGTGGTAGCCATCGAGTTAACAAATAATTTTTAAACAAAATTTTATTGTGTTGTATTTTTAAAAAATAAATGTATATTTTTTAATTTTTCACGAGCCCCGAGAATTTTATTACTATGGATAGGGGGGCCACGGGCTTAAAAAGGTTGGGAAACTATCACCTAGAGCAGGGATGGCAAACAAGGGACCCGCGTGAGAAAGAAATCCGTGGACAAGATAGTCAATACAATATTGTCGACATTTACTTTAAGATGCAGTTATTATGATAACCCTTAATATCATTGGAAAATAATAGAAAAAGTATGTATACAGCAATACCCCGCTTTACGCGAGGGATACGTTCCGAAAAAAATCGCGTTAACTGAAATTCGCGTATATCGAGGTTTATGATTAAACATAGTCAAAATTTAATACCAAAAAATACAAATCATTTTAATCAATCACTTTAATTCTAAGAACACTTTATGCAATACATAATCTTATTTTTTACGGAAAAATACATCTATCGTCTTTTGGGTAGCGTTTTGTTTACGTTCTTGTAAAATACGTTCATAACACCCAACACTGTTTTTAATTGTTTGACGCACGGTCAAGACACGGTCATCATTATTGTCTATACTCTGCAATATGTCCAAACCTGAATAAATTTTTGAAAGTGCATTTTGTATTTCTCCTGAAGATAAAACTTTCTCTTCTACCTGTTCTTCCTCATCGTAGATAGGATTATTCTGTACTAACATTAACTAACATTACGGAACAAATGAACACACGAAACGAACGAGGAAATCTCCATAGAACAAAGTCGAAGGACGGCGAATTCCCAATTCTTCAAAGAGAATATTCAGAGAAAGCGGGGATCTCGCATAGAGAAGTTAATGACTAAATATGTTTATACGCACTCTTTCGCGTAATGCGAGGCATTTGAGCGCGAAATTTGAAATTCGCGTTATAGTGAAACCGCGCTTAACGGAGTCGCGCTAAGCGGGGTATTACTGTAATACATACATTATTTCTGCTGCAATGTATAATTGTCCTACTGTTTTCTATTTGATTTTAATATAAATTTTAGTTAATTATATTTTGGGTGGCCGAGGCCTCCCTAAAGTCTAATGTGGCTCACCAAAACTGAAATTTTCTTCTGTGGCCTCCTTGGGACATGCTGTGGCCCCCCAGGGGACCACATGGCTCCCGGTTGAGAAACGCTGCTCTAGGTGATCCGTTACAGTTTAAAAAGTGCATTTACATTTTGACTTGTGTAAAATTTCTACCATCAAATATTTTTTAAAATTTAATGAACTTCTTAGATTTTACGTTTGCATGCTGAATAAAAATTACTGTTACATAAGAATTTAGAAGAATCAGCGGAAAGTATTTTGAGGAGAACACCAATTAACTTAAGTGTTTTGAAAGTTCTATTTAAATTAAAAACAATATTTTTTTTAATAAATAAATTCTGAAACTGAAACTTTTCTTTCACGCTTTTCTCCACAACCAAACTTCTCTAAAACGAATAATTGAATATTTCCTTACAATAGTGTCGCCTCAGAATGCACTCACTAGTCACTTTAATTCAGTGGGTCAGCTAAACAAATAATATGCAACCATTTTGTTTCGAACGTTTTGTTTCTTACTGCATCAGCAGGAAATATCGTACGAGTTTTTTCCGCTTAAATTAATATCATAAAGATCAACGAACTACAGTCTACGAACAGTGTGAGTCAGAAATAATTAGACCAAGCTTAATAATCTGTTTTGTTTAACTAGACAGGTGAACCATAACAGCGTGGAGAGTTTTGCCAAATATTTTTTTTTAAAGTGACACTTGCCGTCGTAAATCTTTTGAATGGTGGAACATGGATTTCAGTTTCACCTGTTAAAACATTTGAAAATTTCAGAGAAGGTATTTAACAGCACAAACGAGTGGATAATAATAACATATATTATTTGTAATTTAATATAATTATCGTTATTACTGGCAGAAGTTGGTAAGTACAAATTGATAGTTAAGTTATGTTTAGTCGCCGACGACTACCTGCTGCGAAAAACAGCCAGTTGAAAAGTGCAGTCAGGAAAGCCACCCTGGCTTACCTGCGCATTGCCCAACTTGCTGGCTGTGACTAGGGTCTGAAAGTAAGAGCTATCAGAATTGCATACAACGCCATATTCATGGGCATCGCTGGATACTCCGCCAGCGTGTGGTTTCAAAGATGTAAGCTCCAATTCTTTCGCAATATACTTCTAAGTGGACAACGCAGGGCGTTGATTGTCATCACGAAGGCCGATAAAAAATCTTCAACTGATGCACTACCAGTGCTCGCTGGATTGCTCCCTTTGGACCGCAATGAGCAAGTTCGCGGCGCTACTTCCTGCTGCTGAGAAGGGAAGCTGTTAAGATTGGGCAAAGCAGGATGCTGAACACATCCAATGGGAGTGTCGTTTAATGCACGAAGAAAGGGAAGAGCTGAGCAAGTCGATACAACCTTCCGTTGGACCGATCGACCACGCCGACTTGGTGGCTAATAAGGAAAATTATCAGGTCTTTAAGAATTTTCAGGTGTCATACGGAGAGCGAGTAGACCTCGACTCATAGAAGCTTTTAACTTATATTGAAAGATTGGTTTTCTGCACACTTACGTGCACATCTCCAAGTCTTGGAAAATTGCTCCTAAGACACTACCAGTCAAGGAAACAATCTTTAGATACGTTTTACGTTCGTTACGGCACTGGATACAGCTGTAAAAATGAACGAATGGGAAAATATCGGTGGCTGGAAGAGGGCAAGTAAGTTTATGTTGATGAGATGACTTTATTACCAATATATATATGGATTTTTTCCGACCTCACGCAAGTAAAGAAAGTGAGTTTTAAATATTTTACAAACCAAAAATTGATTTTAGAGACCGAAAACTCTCCACGTTATTGAAAACGTTTTTGCCAACGTTTTATATATGCACGCAGAACCAGTTTTGTCTCCGTCATTTGGTTTAATTTTATTTTTGCATTTAAGGCTAAATGCGATGTCATTTCGTCTGGAAGTAGTCTAGCCAATATCCATTTATCTCTCCCGAATGGGAACTGTCAAGTTTAGTCAATCGAGCTGTCTTACTCATTTACCTTGTGTTGTCTTTGCTAAAAGAAACTCGAACGCAAATTCATTTGCATAATTGGCGCGCCGCAATACATTTTAGTGCCTATCTAATAAAAGTTTGTCTAAACGGAATTAATATTTCATAATTTTCATAATAATTTTTCAGAATATCGGGAAAATCAAATTTCATGTGTTTCATATTTATGATTTTTTCGGAGGTTACTTTAGGAGAAATTCGCTTTTACTGTAACATTCATGACTGTCAACTTATTTGCCATGTGCCTCGATTTGACAGTAAAATTATTCTTTCTTTATTAGTATACTAGCTGACCCGGCATGCGTTACAATGCCACTCAAAGAAAGAAAGCGTTTGTGTTTTAATTATGTTTATTGAAGTGCTTTTGGATATATTTTGTTTTTTGTCTGGTGCGTATATGAATAGATCTTAAGGTTTTTCAACACGTGAGCAGGCCAGATACAGCTGTCCATGTGTGAAGCATGGATTTTTAAAATTTAGTCCACACACTTGTAGCGATTGTCCAAATGCGAGTCGCACCGGAAACTGCAAACATTTTCATTGTAATGGCCTATCTGTCGGAATTATTGGAATGCTTGGCAACAGTACATAGTTTCCTTTAAATTTTCCATTTAAAATTGAAGCTTAGATAATACTGTTCATTAATTTTTCACTGAAAACCTGGTACCGTTGCAAAGTCGTGGTGGATTTATATTTCGGAGAAGATTGATAGGTACGCCAATTTTCAGTGTTAAAACGTGCGGTATGCTACCTGCCTGGTAAATCAAGTGAGTTTAAGAATTCTGTTGGATAATTGACAACTTCGTCTTGATCAATTTATATTATCGATGGACTTATACGTTGTTTCTTTGCCTGGTATTTCGTTTGGAATCCTGAAGTTGATGGCATTACCATCGTTGTTTATGACTGCTAATATAACACATTCACTAAGCCACTGATGATTTTTGTAATTCTGTGCGATATTTGGGAAAACTTTGTGCATCAATTCGCTTACGGTTCCTGTAATTTTACAGAAGCTTGGTTGTAATGTGTGGATTTTTATTTTTCATTACCAATATCTGACAATTGCTTTTTGAAACGTTCAGCGGATGCATCATATTGTAATTCTACACGCATATTAGCTTTCAAAGTCAATTTATGCACATGTCACCATAAAACTGATGATTTGAGACATGCACTTGATTCATCAGCAGCTGTTGAACGTGGTACAACTGGTAGAGTTTGTGGAAAAACATCAGACAATAAAAAAGATTCACCACCAAAGACCTGTTCATTTCCTCTCAAATCTTTTAGTGTACATATAGTGAAGATTTCCCAATACCTTTTTGTGCGCCATAGTAAATTCGTCCCATTTAATGAGTTGATATGATTAAAGTACTTCATCAATCATGATTTTTTTTTGATATTGCATGTTGGTGTTCAAATGCAATTTCTTTGCTGAATGCGCTGTTTGACCACCATCCAAAAGATTTGCTGCAATTGCAGATGAACGTTTTGGCTTGTGTTTGATTGCATGCATAATAAATTCTGTCTTACGCTATGCGTTGTTCTGGGACCAATTTCGGAAGATTTGTTTGAACGAATGTACCCAATTTGTCGACATCAAATTGTGTTTCTCGTTCCTAATCACGGTCAAAAGAGTTGTTTGCATATTATTGTATCAGACGATCGGGCTTGAGCAGTGAGAGCTCGAACGGTTTCCAAACTTGCTCGTCTGTTTCTGAAGCTCGTAATGCCGTTTTCTTTCGTGCTTGAGGTCTAGATCAACTAATAGCAAGTCTTTTAGGTGGAATAATTGTTTGACAGCGAAAGTAATGCTTTGTGACGACTATTACAAATTCACTTGATAATTGTTTACAATACCCTTTGATTGTTTGACGTAACTATGGCACGTATCAAACTCAAAAAGACTTGCCATCTGTCATTCAACAACTCTTATAATTTCTTTCTGTTTGAAATACGAACGACGGACGTCAAAAATATTGAAAAAAAAATTGGGATAGGGACATCCATCACCTAGCGGGATGAAATATAATTTAAAACCTATTCTACTATCTAACAAATATACATTAAAGAAAATCATAAAAATCGGTCAAGCCAATATGATAGAGATAATTTTTAGAATAATTGAAATGTTTAAGTTTGCTAACAAATATTAGGTAAAGTCAAAAGAGATGTCATTTTTTTGATTCTACAAAAAAAATATGAAAAACAAAACCATTCAATATTATTCCGTGAAATAATTTCTGTTATTAGATATGATTTTCCTCCACAAAATAGTTTTTTAAATACATCTTTCGTAAAATTCTGGCAGTTTATTATTAAAATATGAATCCAGGTGATTTTTTGGTAAAACAGAAAGAAATGTAATTTTTTTGGTGCGTCACCAATCAGTTTGCCACCAGGTTTTATTAAGTAAATAAGTCGTGGTTGGTATTATTGAAAAGCTCCATCAGTATTATTTCTGTTTTTATATATTTTTTTAATTTTTTACCGTCACAGAAAAATGCAGAAGCCAGAGACTGAATAAGATACATTTGCGGTATCAAGGATAAGAGGGCTGGATTTGGAAAATCTGCAACACCCACCATATACACTGGGTATAGCACCTTCAGATCATCATTTATTTAAGTTGATGAAACATTCACTTTGTGATAAAAAAATCAAACATTGAATAGGTAAAAAATCACCTGAATTCATATTTTAATAATAAACCGCCAGATTTTTACGAAAGAGGTATTAAAAAACTGCCTATTTTGTGGAGGAAGATCATTCCTAATAACAGAAATTATTTCACGGAATAATGTTGATTGGTTTTTTTTTTAAATATTTTTTTTTGTAGCATTAAAAAATGACATTTCTTTTGACTTTACCTAATATATTTCGTAGAAAAAGAAAAAGATCTCGGGATATATAACGACAGTCCTTCAGTATTTAAATTGTAAATCATATATTTTTTAGAATATTTGAAATGTTTTAAGTTTGCTAACACATATATATCGTAGAAGAAGAAGTAGATCTCGGGACATAATATATTGACAGCCTTGCAGTATTAAAATTGTAAATAATATAATTTTTAGATTAATTAAAAAGTCTACAAATATATTTCGTAGTAAAAAAAAAATAGACCTCGGGGCATATATCGACTGCCCTGCAGTATTTAAATTGTAAATTATTTAATTTTTGGAATAATGTTTAAGTTTGCTAACAATAATATTTTGTAGGAGTAGAAATATACTTCGTGGCATATATCGACAGCCCTGCAGTATTAAAATTGTAAATTATTTAATTTTTAGAATAATAATTAAGTTTGCTAACAATCATTTTTCGCAGTAGCAGAAATAGACCTCGTGGCGTATATCGACAGCCCTGCAGTATTTAAATTGTAAATTATTTAATTTTTGGAATAATTTTAAAGTTTGCTAACAATTATTTTTCGTAGTAGAAGATTTAAAAATAAAAGTCGAAATATAGTTCAACAAAAAATATCCAAAATGTCATTAAAATATTCCTAATGCATGTAAGAAATAAAAAAGATTTTCAAGGCAGGATGCAAAATATAACCATACCTCCAATAATCGAATCAATGACACTGATCAAAATCTGTCAAATCAGCTCCAAAAAATCTTGAAATTGTAAATCATTTAATTTTTAGAATAATGTTTAAGTTTGCTAACAATCATTTTTCATAGTAGCATAAATCGACCTCGGCGCATATATCGACAGCCCTGCAGTTTTTAAATTGTAAATTATTGAATTTTTTGGAATAATGTTTAAGTTTGCTAACAACCATTTTTCATAGTAGCAGAAATTTCGTAAATTATTGAATTTTTGGAATAATGTTTAAGTTTGCTAACAATTATTCTTCGTAGTAGAAGATTTTAAAATAAAAGTCTAAATACAGTTCTATAAAATATCCATACTGTCATTAGAATATTCTAATGCATGTAAGAAATTAAAAATATTTTCAAGGCCAGATGCAAAATATAACCATACCTCCAATAATCGAATCAATGACGTCACTGATCAAAATCTGTCAAATCAGCTCCAAAAAATCTTTTCCCAGCCCTATAATTAAAGCTTCAAAAAATCGAATCAGAATATTCGATTATTTAAAAAACGTCGTAGCGATGCAAACTTTCAAATAAAGTTCTCTCAATATTATTACGATGCTTCAGTTCTAAGCCAGGAAATTTGAATTTAAAGACGTCCATTTCAATTGTTTTAAATTGGAACGACGAATTGTCAGGAATATTGAAAAAAAAATCTGGATCGGGACACCCTTCACCTAGCGGGATGAAATATAGTTTACATTTGATTCTCATATCTAGCAAATATACATAAAAAAAATCATAAAAATCGGTCAAGCCGTTTCGTAGGAGTTTGGCGACAAACACCGTGACACGAGATTTATATATATATAGAGATTCATACATGTTGTATGTTTTTTATCCATTATACACCTAGATATGGGGGTGCGGTGGTTTGATTTTGTTAGGAATTCAGAGATTAGGGATTTTTTTTTATCGATATCATCTGTCACACCAGATTAAAAAAAAACTCATTTATTCAATATTTGCATTGGGTTTAATTAGCTCATCGTATAAACATTGTGCATTTTCCATTAGCACTTCGCCAGTGACAAAAAATGCATTATTAATGCTTACAATTTGGCCCAGATTAGAGTAGACATATATTTATTTTTATGTCGATCGCTTGTTTATTTAGAGATAAATGGCTCTGGAAAAATGCCAATGGTATGTGTTGAGATTATTGTCAGATCAATTTCCTATGAACGGTCAGTCACAATTTGAAAAATATCAAAAGGCCGGATTGTGGGTTTCGATACACCGACCTTTTCAAATTATTGACTCAATCGGTGTATTGTTCTCCGTAATATTATGTGCGATTAGTTTGTGTGTGTGCAACACCAGACGAAAATAATATAATTATTCGTACATTTCAAAAAAATCACGAAAACTAATAAACAGCATATCAAAATGATGCTGTCGAGAGACAATTTTTTAGCATGTGAGTGTAATTACGGTATAGAAATTTACTTGACACCTATTAAGAAAGACATAGGAAGCTTATAAATCTTGACTTCGGAGAAAAAGTTTACAAGGAATTTATTTACTTATTTTTTACATGTATCGTTTTTTCAAATTCGTCATTCATTTTTTGTGTATAAAAACAACACGATGTCGCAATTTTATCATCTTTCGTAAGACAGTCTGCTTGACCAGGCTCGTTGGTGAAAAAATACTTAAAAAATAATATAAATCGGCTACCAAAAAACATACCACTCAAAAAAAAAGTTCATAAGTCGTAATATCAAAAAGTGGCCTGGGCTATTTTTGCGTAGCTTGTGAACTTTTATGCTGCCTCTTTCTCTCTACACTTTCCTGCTTTAATAATGTTATAAAAGTTTGCCGTGATAATTTTTACAAATGGTGCATTAATAAATCATTGAGTCTGACATTACTTATCTAACATCCAATTATTGACTGTAGGAATGATATATATATTCTTTCATTTCAATTCGAATAAATTTACATATTTATAAAAAAATATAATACAAGTGTATTGATTACTCTGACAGAGAATACATACAAAGCACGCAATTAAGTAAAAATTCTCCAATAATGATAATTATATAATATATGTAGTTTTTTCAATACATATAGATTTGTTGCGCGATAATTACAAGAATTATGTGTTGTTTTTATTTGAAAATAATATGTGGAGGTGCATCTTATTTGAACAAAATAGGTCAATATTTGTTTTGATCTTCCGACTCAGTCAAACAATAAATTGTCGTCAAAATAATGTATGTATGCAGTTGCTGTAGGCAGAAAGTGTTTCATTTTTAATGTAACAGCTGTTTATGTAGATAAATAATCGGCTGTTCGGGGAATGATTGGTTCGTGAGAGTTCACAGCGCAAGTTCGGGGCTCGCTGAATAATATTATCGACATATTTAAAGTTAAATGGTGAACTGGAGTCTGGATTTACAATTCAGATAAAATCGATCGACCTCGGTGACAAAAATAAAATCACGAATTTCATTTGGCATTTTTGATTGACATTGTTTTTTTACTCTGAAAAAAGAATTTTCCATTAAATAATTTTATATAGTCTCCAGTCGACACTAACAATATAATAGAAGTTCACAATGTATAAAAAACATTTTCAGTTGTAGAATATATACTTAATTATAATCGGAGATGATTTTTCAAAAGTAAAGTCAATCATAATGACAAACTGCGGTGAACCTAGAATTTTGGGGTCCTCGCGCAAACGTCACGCAAGGCCTCTTCACTCAATAAGTTATATCGAGTGTGTAGAAATTCCGGCCCCTTTTGTCGCTGGGCCCTCATTAGGACACTAGGAACCAGTGATCATCCAAAATGCACCAACGATAATTACCAGTAAATTGGAAAAAATACCGGAAATTATTTTACCGCGAATCAAGAATAAATACAGGCATATTATAAAGAAAGTTTATTGTTCATATTTATGCAAAATTAGGAGTTTCGTTTTTTTCACAGACTGTTGCTGGTGTCAACACTGTCGTCACCATCACAGTGACCGCTCGAACTCTGCAGCTTTGTTTTAGAACTGAGGACGAAATTTATTAAAAAAACATACGTATGTTGGTACATATTCTTTTTCTGTTTATATATATTGCATTCTTGTTTATTTTCAAAAACCAAATTTGTAAATATTGATTTTTTTATAACAAATATTTTTTTTAAATGAACATTTTCTTTATAAATTCAATTGTAATTTTATTTCCTTTAATTTTAATTACCAACTTATATTAGGTGTATACAAAGTACATACATCAATAATTTAATTGATAAACTAATATGTTAATAGTATTACCTCCTCACAGACATATAAACCAAATATTATACAGTCGTAATTCAAATTAACCAATCTCGATGTGACATATATTTAAGTGATTATCTGATCTCCTATTACCACATTTCAGTAAAAAACACAAAAAATACATAATATAAAATATGTATATGTATGGATTTATATGTACATATTCACCCAAAACCTATTTAAAGTTATTTAGGTTTCAATCTAGGATACCGTTTTTAGTAAAGGTAGCCACATACGGTTATACTTTAATCATCTGCTCCGGATACTTCGATTTTTTCGTTTACCGATAAATAAATGTAATGTGGTTATGGGAAAAATATTTACAGTTTACCGGTAATAGCAATCTGACGGTAAATTGCAAGCTCTAGCCCTCATACGTTGCATGACTCTGCTATAGGGTGGCTACGCCGCTGCTGACAAATTTAATTTCGTTTCCTGTTCATTGTTGGTGGATGGAATTTATAAGAAAAAATGATAAATTGTGTATTGCAGTTGGAATATATACATTATCTACATTTTTTTATTTAATAACTGGACCGGTTTCGTTCATCTAGCGTTTGTCGTAAGTCATACGAGGACAAGTAATAAATTTTCCCAATGATATGGACTCTCAACAGATTTTTTTGTCCACGAGAACTCAACCAGTCTTTTTTCGAAAAGAGAACTGATATAAGGATAGGGATTTGAGAAGTTATGTCTGAAGGTAACACGTTAGTGTCATTTCACTTTCTTACTGTTCCTTAATGTTTATTGAAACATTGTTTAAATCGTGATTGTGAAACAATACTTTCGGGTGTATAAATATATCTACTGACGAAATATAAATATTTTATTAGAAGAATAGATATTCCGATACTTCTTAACGAGGCGAAACACGTGTCACACAGCTAATGTTGAAATCTGTGTGCTACATTTAGGAAAAAAACATGATATTTAAAAAAATGTCTACGTTTTCTATGTGATAAAACACAGACAACGTTTTAATGTATAAGCGCAGACTGCAGAGCTAGTGGTTAACGTATCCCTTTAGTTATGCTAAGTTTATAGGATCAGATGGGTGTCAAGGAAATTTATACTTCATAAAACAGACTTATATTTTTTAATATAATCCTTTTCCACCCAGAATTGACAAGGGACACCGTAAAAGAGATTATATAATATGTATAATATTATATGTTGTATTATGCAGTGCTTTGTTTTTAGAACGTTTATCCTCTGTTTTAATTGACGGGATAGCGTGGCTTGATTCAGGGCTGCGGAGTCGTGTAAAAAGTTACGACTCAGACTCCGACTCCGACTCCAAAGTTTTTTTTTAATCATTTCATGTTAACTTATATACAGGGCTTTTTTGAAAAAATAAGGTGTCTGAACTCACTTCTTTTCATTTTTTTTAAATCCATGTCCGTTCTCAACGTGGAGCATATGGCTTACTTATTGATTTATTTCAACAGGAGCTTTTTACGAGAACTGCTTATTACTTAGTTACTCAATCTTTCTTTTTTTCGAAAAGTGTAAGAATAGAAATCTACAGGACTAGTAGTTAACCAATCGCTTTAGCTTTGCCCTGTTAATTTTATGATTGGAAGGGCGGGAGTGACCCGTGGGATGTAATTTAGGTCAATATTTTTGACTCCACAGCCCTGGTTTAATCACACTATGCAATATTTTACATATATCCCTTAGCCGTTTCATATAAGCAGAAGCCATAAGATATTTATTATAATATGGCATGGAGGTAAGTTTACGGCGTACATCAGTGCTTCCCAAAAAAATTTATGTCACGGCCCCTTAAATGTGAAAAAATATCCATTGACTTCATAAAATCTTTATTTGGCATTAATTTTCCCTATTAATTACATACATATTTATCACATCAAATAGTAAATTACTTATAAAACATTTTTTAAAAATAGAATTTAAAAAAAACAACTTACACATATGTATGTGAAACTTACAAAAACAGTTTATTTACATGCGGTTGCGTGTTTTTATATATCAAATCAGTATCTGATTCAATGTCGAAATGCTTACTCGCAAGAAATCTTTCAAAGTCCCTGTGGAAAGGCAGGACCTGTGCTTATTTTTTAGTAAAACTAATGACGAAAATGCTGTTCCACATAACTAGCTATGTAGTCGTGAAAGGAATAAGGATTACCAATGCTTCTGTTGGAATAAACGGATATTCTTGCTGTCGTTTATCCAAAATTGTGTAATACTTTTCTCATTTAATTCTGTTTCAAGAAAATGAAATTATCGCAGACCCCCAGAAGTCAAGCGTCCCCTAGTTTGGGAAGCACTGCACTACAGTACTTTATATTTTATTATAATATATATACACGTATTATGGTATCATTATATCTCACAGACAATAGTTTACAAATTAGAGATTTATTTTTCGTAGTAATGTCTAATGGAACATCTGTATGGCGTTAAGAGAAACTTGACATTGGTATTTCTAATAGAAGAGCTAACATAAAAAGCAGGAACAGCTGACATCGAACAAAATCAATGATATTGATACGTTCATTTCAGTTTTTGGCATAGATTCAAGGTTTTCGAGAAAGCCAAAATAATAAATAAATGTTATTTGAACACATAACGTGGTCAAGGTCCAATATATAATTTATATAAAACCGTTATATATTATATAATTTTATATCCAGCTAAAATTGGTAAATTTGGTTGCCGCCTGTGTGGTCGAGTGGTCAACGTTGTTGGCTTCGGCTACAGAGGGCCCGGGTTCAAATCCCGGTACGGACAGTTTTATAAATTGATTTTTCAATCGATTTATGAATTTCGTTTCAAAGGCATGGATGTATGTGATGTCTTAAATTCCTCCCTTTCACCCATCCTATCTTATGAACGGGGCGTATCGAGAGCGATTAGCTTACCACTAATCCTGTCCTAGCCCTATCCTTCTATCCCTACTCTCTTTGGAAAAAGAGAGGTTGAGCAATTGAGAAACAAGCAGTTCTCGTAGAAACACTTCTGTTGAGATAAACTCCATTAGGAGTCCATACGCTCCACATTGGGAGCGGACATGGTTTTAAAAAAATCTATTTAGAAAAACCCCTCTAATTCTTTGTAGTATGTATACTATTTGGTAGATGTGAAAACGGTCCGCAGCTAGATATCAATGTTTCGTATTTTATAAGCGTATGGTTTCTGTATACGTGTGACACAAGTCTAAAAGATGATTTGTGTTTCAGGTGAGATATCCTAAGCGTAAACATTGCAGAACTATTCCACATTGGGATTGCAATATTGATCACACACTCCAAGATTATCGTATACTTGAATGCCTGAAGATACTGAAATCCTAGTCGTTAGTGATAAAACGTATGGAAGTGTATACCGTTTGAACGGTTCACAATTAAAATTTTTGTTCCACCATTAGCGCTATGTCAATATTTTATGTCATATTAACAAAAAACTTTTAAATGAAAACTAGTTTTTATTCAGTCGCGTAATTTATCTTTCTGGAAAGCGTTAAGAAAGAAAGAAAGAGGAGACGAATGTATGATTTTTATAAGGTGGACGATGCGTTACTGTGGTCGTTAAAAGAACTAGTTTTTTCATTCGCTTACTCTCCTTCACAGCCTATTCGCTCATTCGCCTATTGTGCTTTCAGTGCGATTGATATTACGATTAAATTTGTGCTTGTTTTAAGACTCGAATGGGCTGTAAATGAGCGAAGTGTAAATGTATTTTGATATGGTGATTAAAAGGATTAGGTGTGAATATAAATTACAGTGAGTTATCGTTTGATCCCGTTAGGTTCCATTTTAGGATCAAATTAAAACATGTTAAAAGGTTTCTTAGAAAAAATCAAATGGTGATATTTAGTTATATAAGATTGATGTTGTGAAATCCAGGAATCCTGAAAATCAATGGAGACTTGCAGTGCATCAATATTAAACAAATGCCCGATTCATACTTGTTTTTATCGTGATTCGTTGAATAAAAATAGTTTGAGAATAAGAATACTTTTAGTGTAGCATTAGCGATTTTTTCGCAGGAAAACGAATTATCTGTATCAATTCAAGTATGTCGAAATTTGAGATTTTTTACAACATAAATATAATAGATTTGACCGCAACCCGTCGACCGAAGAAGCCTGTTACTACAGTGTGTACACTGGCTTACGCCAATTATGTAATACTTTGTAAAGTCATTAACACTGTTTAGACAACTGGCAGACGCTTCGCAAATTATTTAATTTTCTCATACTACCAACACGAACTTGCTGCAGAAAATGATCACACCGTATGCAGTGAAAATATTTTGTTTGATTGGAATAAATCATTATTTTATGAACAAATATTGAATGTGCATGCGGTGTACGATATAAGCAAACGAAACTCTCCTAGACGGCTATTTTTAATCAGAAAACCTGCAATAATAATAATTTATTACACTATCGGCACTATTAACAGACACTTACTTCTTATACGTTCGTATGTTACTAGAATTGTGTCTGGTTCAATTCGTTATTTGGCAATCGTTTGTGAGAAGTATTTTCAGACGTCCCGAACAAGGCCTCCATCCCCGGTAGCAGGTATCTTCTTACCACCAATAACAGAATTCCAGACTCACTTTAAAATAATAAATGTTTCAAATGAATATTCTCACCCGATGAACTGTACAAATAAACGCTTAAGTGGTTGTTTTGTTTTAGATTTAGGTAATAACACCATTTTTTACTGTACATAATTAATAAATGTATCTCTTTTCCTTATTTTTTATCGCTAAAAATTTTGAACATCCCGATTCGTGATTTTAGAAATTTGACAAACCTTCTTATATTTATCTCTTTTCTATTTTAAGGATAGGCAGGAATAAAAATAAACATAATAGAATAGTGAAAAAAGCCACCTTATGTATAATGAAATGCATGGACTATTTGGTAGTATTTTTTAGTAATGATATCTTTTAATATGGCAAATCTAAACAGAAGTCGTTCTACGAGAAATGGTTATTCAATCAGTACATACATCTTTCTCTCCATCTTTAGAATGGCAGAAAAGAGTGGTGGGGTTTTGAAGGCAATATCAGTCAACTAATCGATCTCTCCATCCCGTTCGGGGACTCGATCCCTTCACCGTGCAATCTAGTAAAAAGACAGTCCATTAACTTCAACTGTGGAGATCACTAGAATTCCTTAAATAGTATGTGTATTTTGATTTATGGATTTTTATTTTTTCAAATGTATATAAAAGAAGCTAGACATTCTCGGAAAATTATAAAACGGTATAATGTGGTAGGTATTTCATATTTATAAATTGTCTAAATAATTTTTTTCCTGACTGACTAAAAAGTCACAATTCTTTTCCTTATCAATATTGAAAAGTTAACCAAAAAAATCATTTTTTTTAATGACTTAATTTTACAACGCTTAAAAAAACGACAAAGGATATTTTAACTAATACATCAAAATATAATGTGATTACAAAGAACTTTGATATTAATCATCGCAACAATAAATTAAATTTCACAAAAGGATTCGTACGATAAATTCGTTTTTGCTTCTCGTTTGTGTCTTTTGTGAATCTGGACATAATAAATTAATGTTATTTTAAAAATATATATGTTTGCACTGCCACCGCTTCTTTGGCACTGTGGCACAAATCTCAATTGGTGAGCAATAAATACTCCTATCATTATCAATGTAACCATATAAACATCTCTATTAGAGGGTATATATTTATTATACAATAGATTAACATGTTACTGCTTTTACGGTATAAAACCGAACTAAACTTTGTATGTGCACGTCCATTGATATTGTGTTCGAACGCCTGAGATAAAATATATTCGTTTATATTACTTTCGGCTCATATTATACATGGCCAACAAGAGAATTCTTAAGCTATATGTCAAATTATATAAACTGGATCGTAGTTTCTCAACTTTTTTGATCTTGTGGCCCCCTTACTCGTACTAATAAGTTTTTCAAGACTCTGGAATAACAGAATAAAAAAAATATTAAGAAAACCCACTATCCGCTACAGCTTAAAACATTTGCTAGATATTTATTTCCTCACCATTCCCGCATCATTTTTATTTGATTTTTCTGGATCTTTTGAAAACACCTTTTGAAAAAGTTGCGAATCAATGATTCTACAATTGTGCACGAATGTGAGACCTTTCTTTTGAGATGAAGATTTTAGCGATAGGCGATTTTTAGACGAATTTTTAAAATAATATTTAGACTGGCCGTGGCCCCCCAAACTCTGCTGTGGCTTATATTTTCTCTGTAGCCCCCTTGAAAAATGCTGTGAACCCCGGTTAAGAAGCACTGAACTAGATTTTTACTTGAAGAATCTTGGATACTAATTCTTTCTTCAGCCAATGTGGTAAAAGCCTTGATTAAATTCCACGGTATTTTCTCGTATAACGGTATATCAATTGTGGAATGGAGTGAATTCCAAAAAATACTGTTTCTATAAGATTTTGAAATATGTAAGTCTTTCAGAAATCTCTCGTTAAAACACTTTCTCAATTGTTTTACATATTAATGTTCTGTTGCAGGGTCACGGGCTTCGATATCCAAATAGACACATTCAAAAATCTCAATCGATTTATGAATTTGTATCTAGAATCGATGATCCCAAAATATCCTAAAAATGTTATACCCGGAGAACGATTAGACAATCTCTACTGTTCCTGTCCTGGCCTCATCCGTATATCCTAACTATTTTATAATTATGCAAACATACATTTTTGCAACTTCTCACGATACAAAAGTAATGTTCCGACAATCACTGTTTTTAATGTAGCAAAATTGAACCTCCATTGCTAGGCTTCGTAAAAAACATGTTTTGTAAAGCTCCGTTAGGAGAAGTAATCACAAAAAGTTTAATTCAAAAATAATCGAAATTCTCGTCTAGGCCAATTTTTCCTTAAATATTTTTTTAACAGTTCGTTTAATATGATTTTAATGACAGATTGTGGTCTGTGGTCGACATAGTTTTTTTTATTATTAGGTAAGGCCAATAATTATGTATCGGTCAGCAATAATGACGATTGCCGTTTGAAAATCTTACGATTGCAATTAGGGCATCCAATCCCGGGATCCCGTTAAATTTTCTGATCCCGAAATTCCGGGATTGAGATGGCCGCGATCCCGGGGTTTCAGGATTGAGAAATTTTGAGGAAAACCCAAAAATTTACACGAAATTGGTGAGCTAAAAAAAAACGAGTTTTGGTGAGATTCTGGGAAATAGTATACCAAATCGGATATTTCAAATTCCTCGGTGAGCTAAAAAAAAAAACGAGTTTCGGTGAGATTCCGGGAAATAGTATACCAAATCGGAGATTTCAAATTCCTCGGTGAGCTAAAAAAAAAACGAGTTTCGGTGAGATTCCGGGAAATAGTATACCAAATCGGAGATTTCAAATTCCTCGGTGAGCTAAAAAAAAAAAAAAAACGAGGTTCTGTGAGAATCTGGGAAAAAGTATAACGAATTGAGGATTTCAAATTTCTCGGTAAGAAAATCACAATCCCGGGATCCCGAAATCCCGGGATTGGAAAAAGGCTCCGAGATTGGATACCCTAATTGCAATGTAACAGTGCGTTCAATGGTTAAAAAATATAATATTTTTTTTTTTCGTTACTTTAGTGGAATTTATTTTTAAATAAAGAATCTCCATTATTAATTATTCCTTTAAAATTTTCCCTCGTCTAGAATCATAGAAAATATCTTATTCTTAAGACGCTTAGAAAATGAGCGAAACCGTAGTCACTAGTTCTAACCAACGTTCCCTCGAAGCTGCGCGCGTGCGCGGCCGCGCAGCAGTTGGGAAGCCCCCGCGCACTCATTCCGGGTTGGCGCGCACTACAAGACAGTTGTTCAATTAATATTTGATCGGTCCGCGCAGCATTTAAAATTTCCGCGCAGCTAACTCTTCAGCTTAGAGGGAACGTTGGTCCTAACTGCAAATGAGGAATTCACATAATACTAATGATTTATGGCATGGGCTGAGTGACGCAATAGCACGAGATTTATTCGTTAAGTTAACACTTGATGTACAAAATTACAATACAAACAATTCTTGATATGAATTTAACACTGTTGTTTATTTGACACTTGCAATCAGTATTCGTAAGCGGTTATTCTCATTTTTTTCCTCCGTGAAAAGCATTCCAGTAATATAATCGATCGTAAGACAGTAGGTATATAGGAACTTTAAATGTGACGAAAGGAATATTAAATAAAACAAATACCTGAGAGCCTGCTTCGCGCACTATATAATATTATACACATAGACAATATAAAATATAAATATATATATATATATATATATATATATGTACATAGTTTAAGGTGATGAATATACAATATTTTCCTTGCTACGATTTGATCACAAACTTTTTGCTAACTTAATAGTATTGTAATAATAACAGATGTAAGTGCCACCTGTCAAAAACGCTCTATACGCCTACAGACATCTAGGAAAATCAAGACAAATTTTATATATGTATGTGACAGAAATCATCGCGAGGGGTTTGCCTTTGCTTGGCAACACCGAGATAACGAAGCCATTTTTTATCAATAGTAGATCCATAAAAAGTTAAGAGCGCCTAAATTGCAACTTGTTTCTATAATTGATTACAAAAGTTATGACGGCTGGGTGAATATCTTCAAAGTCCACACCATACAAAGATAAATATTAAAAAATACGGGAAGAAACTGCACGATTTTCTCTAAGGATAATGTTGAAAGTGCATAGAAAAGTGTCAGAACTTCTAGAGCCGTGTATAAATGGTGCATAAGCGCGGTCATTTTTTCTTCACAAGAAAATAAAGGACAGGTCAGAAAATGTTTCATTAATTATCTACTCGTATAAATTAAGCGGTTTGGATAGTATGTATGTACAGTATAGTTATTATTTTAAGCGATTTTTCGAATGGAAAATTTCCCTTTTTACGCTGTTTACGTATTGTATTTATTGTAAATTACAATTTTATCAATACAAAAGATTATGCAAGGAAATGCATGCTTTTCGCATATTGCTCTTCTCTCCATTTTAAGCGGCAATGATAGGCATTTTTGGATTTGAATCTGGGGTAGCAGAAACTTAGTTTTGGGAATTACCGTTTTTGTTACTTATATCAGGTGACTTGACAGAATCATTATTATGATTATGAATAGTAAAATAAATATTATGCACCTTGAATGGAAGGTTGGTTATAGCTCAAAAATGGTTTACAATCATAAAAAGTCGAAAATATTTACCCGAGGCTGTTTTATTACACAACTATAAGGACCATGCATAAATTAATTAAAAATAAGAACGAATCAGAAAAAAATATTATTTTTTGTTGGGTATTTTAAATGCCATATTATTATTTTTAAAAAATGTACTATTTCAACAGTTTTTTGTAAAGATTTGTAAGAAGTACAGTTTTACTCGTCGCATGCATTATCAACTGAACTAAATGAATCAAAAGAATGACAGAATAATGGCAAGGTTCTTAAAACAACTTTTAAAAGAAATTAAATTGTCTATAATACAAATCTTAAGGAGCTCATGCAAATAATCACTTCTAATCTTTGTGGGAAAGTAAAAAAATGTGAAGGTTTCATTTCTATTAAATATGAAATTTACTTGGTTAAAATTAACTGAAAATATATTTATTATATATTAAACATTAAGTGAACTTTCAGTTTTTTAATAAGAAACATACGTTTTGATTTGGTTGAAAATTGTACATTCATTTAAATAAAAAAATAAGCAAAATACATTGGGACTATTCGTTAAAATGTATTTCTTGTATTAAATTCCAAAAAAAAAATAACATCATTATTTTAGATTATCAAACACTGTTTGACAACCAAAACTAATCTCTCGATCTCATAAAGTTTTGGGAGTGGGTGTGAGTTTTTTTAAAATATAAACAAGCGAAACTAAAAAAGCAACAAGGCAGAAGCTTGAAGGGCTTTACAGCTTACAGTAAGACGGATTTTGTTGAGGTACGTCGCAAAAGTGTTACTGCCAACAGCTCGTCACCGGCGGGACTATTTAAAAACTTATAAGGAATAGAGAGGGATCTTTAATACTCAACATGACTTTTGTATTTAGTTTTTACGCTTGGTATTAAAAACATGTAATATTTGCGACTTTGTCACTGTTATAGTCATTTATGATAAATTCAACCAAACAAAAGCGTGCGTTTTAAAAAAGCTATTTTGAAATTAACTGTCAAAAATAAAGCAAGCTCGTTAACCCTTTAACTGCCGCGAGATATTAATATGGCTGTACCCAGTAGGCCGCAAATTTCATCGAATAATAAAACAAATATATCCTTTTTTTGCAAATATATTGAAAGTGTATCATCATAAAAGCTTACCAAATAACTATACAGTGTGTCATTTTTCCGCCATGATCATAGAAAATTCGCGAATTTAATAATATATGTATAATACGTAATTGCATACGTAACTTTAGTTTTTAAGAATATAAAGTCAACGAAATTTCAAAACATTACGACTAAACTATAGGGGAAGTTAACGTATCACAAAATATTCTATAGTCTACACGTAGTAATGCATTTCCCAACCATGAAAAGCGGCGCACCTTGGTTGCCCGACAAAGCTCTTTTTGAAATCAATTTTATATTGGTAATATTTATATTTTGTCACTTATAAGTATTTCATTATCATGATAAGACATGTCTTTGTGTGAGAAAAAATATATTTTTTTAATAATCGATCTTGGTCTAGTATAATGAGTTAAAGTCGAGCGTGTAAGCACGCTCATTCTGTATGTGCGGCCCTGAGAGCACGGAATCATAGAGCGCGTTAACACGCTCGAAGGCATAGATCGGTTTAAGAAGCATGTTGTGAATAGGGAATCCAATACCGGGATCACGTACAGTTTTCGATACATTTCAATCCCGGGATTAGAAGACATGATCCCAAAAATTTCGGGATTGATTTTCTTATAAAACAGAAACGTGTTGGTTATCAAACCGAGCGGCAGGTTACATTCTTTGCGATAAGACTTACCGCAGATAAAATCGTAATTGGATGCCTATCTTCATCGCATTTATTTGAATGCATTTAACGACAATAATAATTTTTCGGGACCTTTGTTTTCTATGAATATTATCAGATATCAATGGCAGCGTTTGTTTTGCGTGATTCAATGATTCTATTTTTCTATAAACATCAATTATGTAATAAAACACGTGTCAACTAAAACATATTTCGGTATGATAAATATCAGAGGCACGCAAGCTGACCTTATGCGACTGTAAAAAGTCATCAATGCATATCATTTAATATATTGTCTAAAAGTTTTTTCGACTAATATAATTGCAATAGTCAAATATCTATTCTCACTATGACTATTTCTATTGAATGTTCTTATTATTTTCACTGTAAAAATGATTTTTTTACAAAAGCATTTGTCGCCGGATATGATAAATATAAAAATATATTTTATTGGTTCTTTGCACAATGAAACCGTAGACTAAATAGCTAAACAATTGATGCTCTGGTATTAACATCGGGCATATTTAAAAATAATATTAAAATTACTTAGTGTTCTCTTAGGTACTCTTGCGTATCGCGAATAGCTGAGATCAAGAGAGCTTTTTGGTAACGTATTGTTAGCCCACAGTTGGTTATATAATATAGAATAATTTATTTTTCACCAATATTATCAATTTTTATTTCTTAAAAAATGTACTGATCCCGGGATCGAAAAATTATAATCCCGAAATCCCGGAATCAACATTTTGGCTCGGGATTTGATTCCCTAGTTTTGAAGCATATTCATTGCATCGCAATCACTCTAATGCGTATTCGCGAGTGGACATTACTAATCAGACAGAAATGAAACAAAATTAGGTTATTCGTTGACTCTTGACAGATCTCTTCCTCATAAATTGTCTAAAAGATCTTGTTTTTATTAGAACTCGTTGAAATTCTGTTTCCAATGTTGAAATTAATCTTTTTTAAAAAGGGAAAAAGAAGGCTATTACGAATAGTTTGGCTAAATAGTTTTAGATCTAATGGAAAATAATAATCTTCTCAGATATTCAATTATTATTCCATAAACCTACTACTACTATGAACAGATGGCGTAGCACTCAATTACAGGAGGAACATTTAAAATAAAATTTACAACATACAATGAGAACGTTTTCAATGCTATTTGTATAATTTTAAATGGAAGAGTTCTTTTTAAATAAAATTTGACGAATCTTTTGTATCTGGTTTGATTATGGATGGGCGCCAGCAGGAATCACTATAAGTTTTCAAGATACAAACTTTGATGAGATTTGTAATGATGTATTGTGTGGTTTTGAGTGAGGTTAATATCTCCGGTGATTAGGGTTGCCAGGTTACAAAAAACATGCCAAGAATCACCAGGATCCAGATTTTTTTTATTAATTAATTTACTAAAATTTTAAGCTGCGGAATTTCCCCAAGGGTTTATTTAAACCATAAATAAATAATGTTTCTACTATTTCCCATAAACCACCAAATATTAGCATACCGTGATCATTGGCGCTATGAAACTTATAAACATATGTATTAGGTAGTTTATTACGAGCTTTTCTGATGGAACTTAAAAATCACTTTTGAACAATTCCTAGTGAATTTGACTATTTTTGCTCTGTTCTAACTGTCTCGAATTGTGATCTGAGAAGTATAAAATCAACATTTTTAGTTCCCGGCGAAGCAGAGAGGTTAGGCTGTTTCATACTTAAAAAATCATACTTTAAAGCATTCATATAAATTCTCATATAACGGTAAATTCATGTTCGTATATTGACAGAAAGCGTTATGACAAATAATCTTGTTTCGAGATAAAGGATGTTTTCGATTATCATTTATAATTTTACTAGCATTGCTGCCAGAATCAATATTCAAACAATAACTCATCGCTCTAGAACGGATAGACTAAGCGATTTCAAAATAGTTACATTCATTCGGGTGTATAAAGTAAAATGTGTTAATTTGATTACGCTAGTTTTTCATTTTTTTTTAATTGAATTTTTATCACTCGAAATACAGTCGAGGTGAAAAGACATCACTAACGCTCATTTCTACCATCTCTAATTTAGTTTGTCGGTACTGGAGTAAACATATTGTAGTTATAAAATTGTTTGTATACAAATGTGACAGCCCTTAAATTTGTGAACTATTATTTTGAGGGGCTCAGAGCCAACTAATTTCCGCCACCGGCGCTTCATTTAATTTTTTATGCTTTATTGTTTATTTTAGAACTAGAAAAGATTTCAGACTGATGGAGATGAACGAAGCAAGGTCGCCTCGTGACGGATTACCTTCACTCAACAAAAGAAAACAAATGATTTTTTTATAGTATTCACTCAATATAATATTTCTCTCAGGCGATTTGGTATGGTTCCAGCAAATTAAACTTAATTCACTATGCCACGGAACAGGTACACATGATGTTTTTTCTTTCGAAAAATAGCAGAACATAGTATTCAGAAAATTTCTGTCACTTCAAGAAATTTGCTACTTCTTTTGGAGAAAAAGTTTACCTTCCCTGTCCCTCACCATTCAATCCTTAATCACATCTGTCTCAAATTAAAAGTTGTTTATTAGTCCCATTAACTATCATTCTTGCTTATTATTATTTAATTGTTTTTACTTGTAATCATACCAATTCTTTGTTATTTAATTAACCTGTATTAATATCTATATATGTAGTTGTAATTATTATTTATTGTTGCCTTTAAAATTGTACCTAATGTATCTTAACTCTGTAATGTATCTTAACTGCATCATTGAGGAGATATCATCTTCGGTGTGATGCAGAAAAGAATAGAAAAAGTTTATCGAATAAAAAAAAAAAAAAAAAGAACATAGTATTATCATTCATTCGATGTAAATAAATTCATTTATTAGAATAATATGATGGCTTATTTTTTTTTTCATTTTTGCAACTAATTTTGCATCTGATTTTTCGAGACATTATTTTCAGCATTGCCAATGTATAATAAATGTGGAGCGCGTAGAAAAGTATTGTTAGTTGTTGTAAGCCAACGACGTAAGCCAGTCGCCTGTATTTATACTGACTGGATAATGAAAAAAGGGATAGAAAATTAGTATGTATGTACTTCTATACTGAAACGCATGAGTCACTACTAAGGTTTGTCGGTTTTCAAAAACTGGGTTTGAAAAACCAGTTTTCAGCAAAATTTGCGACGTTGGAAAGTCGGTCGTCTTAAATTTGGTAATATGGTTTTTAATGTTAGAGTAAATATTATTTTTTTTATAAAAAAAAGGTTTATATTTTGATTTGAAACCACAAAAGTTACAAGCAAAATATGTATTTGAAAGTCAGTATACGTACACCAATGAATGTAAGTGTAAAGATATTTCAAGATATTATACATATTTAGGTTTATTTTGTTTTGCGTAATGACGAGGATTGCAGCTCGCGAGTAAATCTAATTCAAAAACACGTACCGATTTCGTCGCGAAATCGTTAATATTTGAAGCTATGTGTAACAACTTATACATCTTAGTTAAGATACGATTGAATATACGTTTATTTTTTTCATTTATTCTGACAGTAATCAAAGATCATAACGCTTCTTAGATTTGTATTATTAATTAAAACAAATAATTCACAAACGATTTCTGTGTTGGCGACAATTTCGATTGAACGTCAAATGCTTCACGACGCTATTTTTTAAGATAACCTGATCTTCATTACGGTCGTCAAGATCTATTCATCACCTTGACGTGCAATCTGAATTGGATAGAAATTGTTCAACTGCTGCTCCCCGGACAAACATCAAGTGATCGGCACGACGTCACCGCACGTGTCTTCAAACAAAAAATCCGGTCGCTGATGAACTATATTGCTTAGCATCGCGTCTTTGGGGATACTCGATGCTGGATGTATTCGATTGATTGGCAAAAACGAAGCTTGCCGTTTGCACGCACGTTGCTCTACTCTGAGATGCAGGATTGTGGAGTCAGAGTTGAGGAGTCGCGGTATTTTGGCTTGGCTGACTAAAGATGATCTGATAGTATTACATACATATATGTTAAAATGAAATTGCAAAAAAATTTCCTCGGAGTCTGAGTTTAATTATTTTTAAGCTGGAGTCGGAGTCGTCTTTTTTTACGTGACTCTACAGCCCTGCTAAGATGGCACGTTATTACTCTTGGAACGCTTCATCGAAAAAATTTCAACGTCTAAAGCAAGGCAATGCGGTTCCTGATCATCCGGATGTGCGTTCTACTGATGCCTTTGGTCGCATTAACACAGTGCATCTGTAGAATGACGAATGCTTCTACTTGCGGTTGTTGCTGGTAAATGTTCGTGGGCCGACATCATTTGAATCACTTCGAACTGTCAATGGCGTAGTGTGCCAATATCTCAATTTGCTTGAAAAAGATACTCATTGGGACATGACAATCGCTGAAGCAATTTTTACTGAATCTCCAAGTCATATACGCACATTATTTGTTATAATTATTTTGACATCCTTTCCATCGAATCCATGAGTTACCTTATGTGCGGCAGTTTGTTAGTCAAGTTAGGAATGCCAACGCCAGATCGTGAACGTGAATATATCGAGATGCATTGTTCAGTTTGAACGAATATACCACTGTTGAATCCTCAACAGAAGGAAATGTACGATACGTTAATGAAGGCAATTGATGATGGAAATGGTGGCTTATTTTTCCTCGATGCGCCGGTGGAGCTGGGAAGACATTCCTCATGTCATTTATTATGGCCACTGTTCGTGTGAGATCCGAAATTACTATAGCAGTTTCTTCTTCTAGAATAGTGGCCACGTAGATAGAAAGATGCCGAGCGGCTTATTCAACGTTGAAATTACCGTTAAACCTTCAAACCACGGAAAAACTGACATACAAGATTACGAAACACTCAGCAATGGCCAAATTTTTGGTAGCAAATACAAGTATCACCTGGGATGAATGGAAAATGGCGCACAAATGCGCATTGGAAGCACTCAACCAAACTATGAAAGATCTGTGCAATGACTCAAGATGTTTTAGAGGCGCAAAAATTATACTATCTGTCGATTTCCGCCAAACTACCAGTCATTCCAAGATTGATGCCGATGAAATAAACGCTTGCCTCAAATCATCAACTCTGTGGCGCTAACTAAAGAAACTTTAGCTGACGATAATCATGCGAGTTGCATTGCTAAACGATCCATCTGCCGAAGATTTTTCCAAGCAATTGCTGAATATCGTCGGTAACGGCCGTGTTCCTGTTGACGAATCGAATGGATTGATTTCGTTTTCGCCGAATTTTTTCGATTTTGTCTCAACGAAGGACGGCTTCATCAACAAAATGTTCCCGAACATCTAATCACAAAAATCACAATTGGTTGTGTGAACGAGAAATTCTTGCGGCAAAGAACAAAGCTGTGGATCATTTAAACTTCACAATTCAAAATCAAATCGTTGGTCCACTGCATTCCTTCAAATCTATCGACCGTGTAACAAACGAAGACGAAGCAACCAACTATCCAACTGATTTTTTAAACTCAATAGATCTGCCTGGCTTGCCACAACACATTTAACAACTAAAGGTTGGCTCGGTAGTCATCATGTTTCAAGTTATCAAGTTAACACAACACTTATTGATTCTGAGACGATACGAAGTTCGTCGGGTCAGCTAGTTGATAATATTTTAAAAAGTGGAAAACGAGGTAAAATACATAAGTTGCTAGTGCCAACGTGTCAAATTAGATAACTCAATGTTTTGTTTTGAAAAAGTATAAATTTTGCAAAATAAAATTGTCTTCTTTAAATTTTATTGTCATTTTAGGCAGTGTGTTGTAATACAATGCTCATACAATGCTAATATAAGTCAAGAGAGGGCATTTTCAATTTAAACAGGTCGCTAACAATAATTAGATAAGTAAGATGGGTACATTACATTTCTATTATTTTTTTATGAATGGTTAACAATGTAATGAACGAGGCGCCACAGTCATTTTGTTCACCTTTCAATGACCTAGCCTAGCGCAAGCAAACGCCCGGCGCCAAGCCCTTTTCTCAGGTGTATTAAACCTTTATCATAAAAAATAATTTAAAAAAAACATTGTTTTCAGTAAAAACCCGACTCTTTTATGTACGGTATTCTTGTATATTTTTGTAATAACACTTTATAAGAATATTTTTTAACGTAATGCCTTTCCACTAAGTGTCGACAGTGAACACCTTAAAGTGAACAAGCATGTTTGTCTTTACGAGGTTATAAGAGATATTATATCTTTCTATTCATAGACAGTTACAAGTGAATATGCATCGCCAAGTTGCAAAACCCGCGCTGGCCGGTTTTTGACGAAAATGAGTTATGAATGCAGTTCAGCGTTCGAAAGTTCAGCAGTTCGAAAAGGCTATATTTTTTTAAAATTTAGAGGTGCAAATTGTGTTCCGTTTCGACAAAAAATCAAAATGAACATTAAGGTGACTCGCAAAACCCGCTATAAAAACGCCAACATACGCTCTCGGGATAAATCGAACACGTCTATTGACAATTGTACGGTATATTAGTTGAATTAGAGGTTTTTTTTATCCGGGCAGATATAAAATAACGTTTAAATCACTATATATACCTAAAACAGTTTTCGTGATTTCATCAAAAAAAACCTCCAGAGCGGGCTTAGCAACTCGGCGCCTCATATATTTTCTAACTATTAATATTTATTATGCACCAGGTAGAGCCAGTAGTCAACATTTTCTCAACACTTGTGCTCACAATTTTTCTCTTTCTCTGCACGTGAATCGTGCGCAAGCGTAGTGCTGTGTTCTTTGGATATGCAGATTAACAAATAAATAATGTTTCAGTTATATTAGTCGAAATGTTATACCACGCAAGTCGAACTAGATTATTTTTGTGTATAAAATTGTTTTCAGAAATGAAGCCTCATTTTTTCGTGTACGCTGAAGGTTTTTATTTCTTACATTTCTGCGCGTTAGTGGTACAAAAGCTTGCTATAAAAACATATACAGTCAATCCTCTTTTTATGCGGTAGATGCGTTCCACGAAATATCGCATAAAAAAAAGTATAAAGCGATGAACGAACAATTTTTTTTTGAATTTCTCATTCATTTTAAAAATGTTTTATTCAATATCGAACCCATGTATAGAAGATGCTAAATGTGTACACCTTTCCCTCGTATATTTTAAAACATCTGATGCAAGAGCTGGCGTTTGACATGATAAGATCAGAAAATGTTTTTTTTTTTTAATTTTAAATTGTTTCTTTCTTTAGCCATTGGCATTTGCTACTGCCTTTTTTAAATGACCCTCGGGATAAAAGTTTTTTAGGCGACCCGTTATCATCCGAACTAATCAGTTTATCAGAAATTAAAAAACTACTGAGAAAACGGGTATGTTGTAAAAAAAGCTTTGTTTTTGTGCTAGTTATTATTAGCGCGTCCTGGTACTTGAAGCTCCATAAATTTGATATCCAAAAAAAAAATGTACCTGGTGAACTCCATCATTGAGAGGCCGACCGCCCCTGTGCAAGAATCCAAATTGCCGCCCCTTGAGTTCAAATTGACAGTACATATTTAAAATGCACTATTGACTATACACAAGACAGTGGATGATAATTAATTTAGTCATTATATTGAAAAGCGTTATTTCATTAATTCAAAATTAACCGAATATGAATTGAATAAAGTTGATAAAAGGGCACGCTGCTGTTGCCTCCGAACAAATCATTATGCAAAAGCAGTCAAAATGCTACGGCAACTTTATATGCATTTGATTGAAGTTCAGGTCGTTAAATATTTCATTTCGTATGCCAATATTGATAATTTAGAATTTATTTCATAATCATTGTCGGCATTTGTGCTCTGGCGCAGTGCTTCCTAAAAAAATCATACCACGGCCCCCTAAATCTGAAAAAAATAATCCGGGGCCGCGGCCCCCAATTTGGGAAGCACTGCTCTAGTGGGTAAAACTTTACACTAAAAGTCAAGTGACGTTAGATCGATATACAATTAATTTTGTTCGATTCAAATTTGATATGTATGATATAAGTGTTTGTGATGTCTTTTCTCCTCAAGTGGATCATGAGTGGTTTTTTTAATGCATTTTCTCATTAAATTTAATGTAATGGGCAGATCAGATAATTTGTATTACTTAATTTTTTAAAAAAATAAACCTATATACGACAAAAAGCTTTCACACGAACTATTAAAAATAGTCCCGAGAGTTACTCTTATTAAAATCCATTCAATTGATAACATAATATCTGATAAACACTATTTATTATTAAAAGTAACATTTTAACGGATATATAAATGAACACTATTAAAGTACATAACATAAAATCCGTCTGCAGCCCTCATTTTTTGTAAAAACGTAAGGGGCGGGGCGTGCTCGTTTCCAATACCTATCGAATTGAAACTTATTTTTAGATTTAGTATATGTGGCTTGTTACACAACCAGTTGATTTAAATTAAGCAATTTATTTTACCGCCGAATGTATCGAACCTTAAAACAATACAACATTGGGCACTTCATTTTGTGAAAAGTGAAAATAAATACACTTCGATTAAAAGCCTTATAAACATTATATAATATATCTTGTAATAAAAGCAGTCGTATTGAGAAAAAATACAATTATGAGTTTTTACTCTTTCACAGTTTTTATCGGAAGACATCGTGTAACTGCGCGAATCTTGGTCATTCACGTTAATATTTTGAAGGTGCCGGCATTTTCCGTAAATTCTTATGTTTTTATCCGTTACATAAGTGACATTTCAGTTCAGTGTTTTTTTATGCAAAGCATTGTGCTCATCAGGTGTTACCGAACTGACATTGAATTCCATGCTGTATAATTTCGGAATTAAATTAAATTTTACTATCTGCAATAAACGGCACGACAAAGAATTGCTTTAGTGTATTCCACGGCTGCTCAATCTTTTCATACAATGTTGATTATTGATAAAGATTATAATTATTTATATAACAAAATGATAACGACTCTGAATTATTGATCTTTCGTTGTACTATCATACACGTCATTGCTCTGCTAGTAAGCATCGTTATGCGATACAAAAGTTGATGGAATATTTGTATTTCTATATATATTTAATAAGTTAATAAGTGATAGACCAATAAAGAGTTGGGAATTAAAGGCCGTTTGGACGAATTATAATTATGGGAACACTAACCATTTTAATAACAATTTGTTGCATGTTTATTTTTCGGCGTTCAATATTTTTATTTGTAAAGTTTACACATTTGCAGAACCGAACAGTTGTTACTGTTCAGTGTTCAATTTTTCAAGTTACTTTGGATTGACTAATAAAATTCTTACATAATAATGTACATTTTGAAACAAGTACATTAAACTGTATTTTGATAAATGCAGCGACCTTAGGTTCCAGGAAATTTAATGCAGCCGTTCAACGTAAATACTTTCCCCATTTCGTCTGGCCTTTTGTATTAGCATTATAGGGCCATTAACGAATTTATGGTATATTTTAGTTGACATTGCGATTATAGTATAAGTAATAGTTTTATGAATGAGATTGAGACAAATAAAATAACAATAAAGCAGACAGAGATTAATCAGATGAAAAACACGCATATGTACGAAATTTATAAAATTATTTGATTTAAGTTGTGTATCAGTTTCATAATATGAGATATTTTATAAATTATTTAATTATTATATTATTTTTATACCACAGAAGATTTTTGAGGCACAGATTTAATCATAATGATTGGAATTAATGTTTCGTCTAAGAGCAAGGATTTTTTTAACCTAGACTTACATTCGCTGTGATATGCAAAATATATCCAAGAGATTGAAACTTTTACCACGACAAAAAGGGTTCCGCGACTTGATTTGATTGGGAAATACTGATTGGGAAATCACAAGGCCAGAGTGTGATATAATTCGAAAATACGCAAATATTCTGTAGTTACATTTGCCAATATAGGATACAGCATCGAGCGCTGCTGATGATGATAAATGTGTCCAACATTTTTTTAACACGATTTCATCGGTAAGTGCTATTTTTTTGAAATGTTTAATACGAAATTTCAAAATAATTTTGCGACAGAATCATTGAAAATTTGTACATATCGTACAATTAAAATGCATAATTTGCCTCGTCTAGATTACTTGCTTTGACAATAATCTTCGTGTATGATTGTAATTTTATGCATATAAGACAAGAGTTAGACAACCGGTTTCGTTTTGGAACATGAATTTTAATAAATTTTTGGCGATTTTATTATAGATAAGAATAACGTTGAGTCGAGATTCAGGGGTTTTTAGAATAGGAAAGTGGTGAAAAAAAACGCGAAATCTAGAAAACTCAGAAATTAATCTGATCAAATAATATTCATTGATTTCAAAAAATACAAAAATTTTATGGCGTGAAATATTTACATCGCCCATAGAAAATAACCATTTACACGGAGGCAGCTTAATAAATACTCTAGTAATTAAAAACAACCGATCCGCGTGACAAGTGAAGAGCCCTTGCCGAACTCCGATCTTGAATGAAAATTCTTGTTTTTGACAAATAATTATTTTGTAGACTCAATGAATATCACTAAAGGGGAGTATACAAGATTGTCATATTTTTGTTTCCTCCAAAGTCTTCACAACGTTTAGTAGTCCGGGACGTCATTTGGGAGAGACTGGGGCGGCATTTTACAGCAAAATATAACAACTATTCCTCGCTGCACTAGTAAACACAAGTAGACGAAATATAAATTAACAAGCGGGAAAATTTTCCGTCCATGCCCGTAGCTTGTCTGCATTAATTCTAGGGATGAGCATTAGCGGTCATATTAATCATTCGATCGTATGAAGAGACATTGAAAATTCAAGCTTCTCAGAGGAATCTGCAGCTAGAGCCCATGCCAGCCGCCGTTTTTTTTTTATTATTTTTTTAAATTTTGGAAGATATTCCTAACGAAGTATTACGAGTGCGAATGTTTTTCGGCCTCCTTGTTATAGTCTTCTTGCCTGTCATGAAAGTTCCCGTATAACAATCCAGGAAAGCTTTCGGCTGAGATCATATTTCGTTTATCAATTATTTTGTAAATTCAATATTCACAAAGTATTCATTATTCACGCATTTTAGAATGAAGCAATCGTGTTATAATAATAAAGCTTATTGGAGACATTAATTATCTACTTATGGGAATGTTTTATGATTCTCGTAGTAATGGCGTTGGCAACATTTTTATTATGTCGTCAAAGAGCCTATTAATTGTAAAAAGTGTGCGGTCTCATTGAAAGATACAATACGGAGATGGCTTTGTGAATAATTTACGAAACTCGTTTTGAGGTAGGCGGATGAAAGAATATCTCCTACGTAACGTTACATTGAGTGACCATATTTATTTTCATACACTATGTTATACGGATTAAATTATAACAATGATTTTATAATAGTTCCATCATATAAAATAGTGGATTATAAAAAGAGCTAAAAGGGGTATATGATCAGTATTTTTTAGATAATAAGACATGTATCAAACGAGAGCTAAACAAATCAATCCATAGAATTTCTGAGAAAAATCTAGAAAGAAAGCATTAAATGACGATCAACGATGCTAAATAAACTCAAAAAGAAATAGTTTTAAGATTCTTATCATTGAAAAATATATTATTTTAACTATGGAGGTTAGCCTTGAGCAGGAGTGGGGAAACTTTTCATTTCTAAAGGTCACATTCATTTATCTGATTCAACATAAGGCCGCAGCAAATAAAACGTTGACACCCCTCTCCCTTTTTTTCGACTGTCGAACATATACATACTGGGTTGATTGCGCTCATTTCCCAAACGCTTGCGTATACTTTTTTGATCAAAGTGAATATGTTGATCAAGTCAAGAGGCAACATCAGAGTAGCTAAGAGGCCGCAGGTTCCCTTCCACTAGCCTAGACTCTTGGATAGTCTACATATAGAAAGACTTGCATAAGATAGAGTAAAATGAAAATATCCGATCTATCCGAGAAATACGATTGTGAATGAGTCTAATTTTAATTCATTTATGGTTAGGTAAACTTTTGGTACAATAAAAAGTCACGTTTTTTCTATTTACGCAATCTTATGTAATGATCAGGACCGGTTTCGCTCGTCGTGAGATCTTTCAACTAAGCAAGGTCTAGGTATATTATGGAATAAGTAAAAAACATTTTTTTTATAATTTATTATTATTTTCGTTATAAAAAAAAAAAATTAATGTGGCCTTTAAGCGCGAGTTTATGTAAAATGTGAATTCATGTTATTATGCCGTGGCCTAGTCTTGTGTGCGTGACTTTATTATATATTTTTAATATTTAAAATTGAAAACGCTACAATAACAACGGAAAATATTACTTAAATAACATGCGGTCACCGCTCGCTTTTTACATCCTACATGGCAATTTTTCTCGACTTACACCATTTCGAGGCCTAAGCGGCGAATGGTACTGTATGTCATTTTTCGTACAGGAAATTCAAATCTCCGAGGCCCAGCTTAAAAAACGAATACTGTCATAATTATTAAGACGAATTATACGCTTAATGTATGTTAATTAATCACGCTATTCAAATATTTCTTTGAGAACATCTAAATAAATTAGAAGAAGCCTGAATGATTTTTTTTAACACCATATTTATAACTTACAGAAAAAAAATATTTATAGAAGTTCAACTAGTAAAAGATCATTGTCTGGTGTATTTTAGAATATTTTCTTGATAATCTTATAATATACGTCACACAATATACATTTATAACCACGCATGGTAACAGAAATTGTACATCACAACGAGGAAAGAACAATGCTTATTAACAGATTAGTATAATAACAAATCGCTGTCTGCGTTTTGTGGTTGGATGAGGTCGGGTAGAAAAGTATGAAAACATGACAAGTTAAATTTAAATTTAAAGTTTCGTTTGGTTATTCGGGCTCTTAACCGCATAACCGAGCAGAGCAAAAAAATATCGGTCACTTGGCAGCTGGGGTAGTACATATATAATATACATATATAGAATAAAGATATGGAAAACTAACAATTATCAAAATAGGAAGACTCTCCAGATTGTACAAAATAAATCACTGCGACAGACATGAAACGCCCGTGGTATGTGCACAACTTGCTGTTTCATAAACTTAAAAATACCTGCCATCCGCGCGTTCATTCGTGAAATCTCTCAAAAGTTTCACAGCTAGAGAGGTAACTATTATAATCCAACGATGTCTTACCTTAATAATTATAATGAGACAATACATAAAACTCATTTTAGGTCGAGATAAGTTCTGCTCAACGACCCTCCATAGATTAGTTTTTCTTTTAAAAATTAAAACAATGAAAAAACACAACCCTTAGCTCATGAATGAATCTTTTCAGTTTACCTCTAAATGTATTATATGTATCTAGGTATGAGTGTGTGCGCTTGTTTATGTATATGTCATTCTTATTTTTTACAAATTATTTTCTCTATCAATAGATAAACAAACACATCGTGAACTATGATTTTATCTATGATGAAGCTATTTTTACGCAATACTTAAGTGAAAATTTAAGTATAATATTACAGCTATTGTGCCAAATATTTAAAATCTTCTATACATTTTTTTTTTGCATACCTACCTAATCAAAATACATTATATTTCGGTTTAAGCCGGTTAACCAGTTTTTTTGTCAGAAAGAAACAGAAAACCGATTATTGTTTAAGTCCCGTTAATTGGATGCCCTAATGGGAAGGTATATACAATGTAATTTGGATATGAATGCATACATACGGTATCCACGTGAACTGCCTTCACTGTGGATTGCTCACCTCTGAAACGATAACGCCCGTCACTCACGATGAAAAAGAAATGCCAATTACCAAAATATCAGCGATGAGGGAAACTAGAAGAACTTTGACGTTAACTTGCTCTGGGACTTGAAGCATTTGATTTCCATAAAAATAATAGTACCAGATTTGTTTTATGAATTCGAATTCAGCCTGCAGTCGACTATATTCCCTGCTCGATTTTACGGTCAAGGATTCGAAGAAAGTTACATTATTTTTTTTTCCTTTCTATCTTTATCTATATTTAAGCACAATAGTGCATGTAAAACGTTATTTCCCGTGCAGCTCTGTATCGGGCCAAGAATATAAGGAGTAAATTTGTTTATTTTCTTGATCTTTATTGCGTTATGAAAGGTGGCCTTGAAATATCAGCTGCATACACATAACGGGTGGTAGTCGGACAATCAAAAACGAGCTTTTATGTATACGTGTATATATGAGACAGTTTAGTAAGTTGATCGGTTCAAAAATAATTCATCAAGCTAATAAAAATTTTACGCTTAATTGTGAATAAATTATTGTAAATAAAATTGAGATTTCAAAATATCTGGTGATTTATTACCACCAATCACAGCGCTATGTTTTCTAAGAAAAAAACATTCCATCAAAGTCAGCAGTTTTTAAGCGAGTCAAATTTCATAAGCTGAATTTATCAGTAATATGCACCTTCTGATGTACCTACATATGTTAATATCATTTTGCTTGAAGTGTTTACGCCGTTAGAGTCGCGGAAACGGAAGCGGACCGTACCATACGGCTCGGCTTCGTAACAGTTTCGCGCAGTACTCCGTTGTGAACAGGTTGACGGATGCGAACCGAATCTACGCTATTTTCATTCCTGACAGTTCGCTGTACTATCACGATAAGCTACAACCTATCTGATGTATAATATAAAATAGCACAGCATGTATAGTGACCGTAGTTCTGATACTGAAGATGATACTTCTTTAACCAGTAGTGAAATTGATACTGATATTGAAGAAGAAATGTGGATATTTTCGTATGAGTGTTTATGTTTTTGAAAAACTACATAGATTGTTAGAATCGTACATAACAAAACAGCAGACAATAAGCTCAAAAGAAAGACTAGTTATTTTTTTGAGGTACATACGTAGTTTGTTTTTACAATTTATTGATACAAAATGTGTAAAAAGTAAAAAAAATATTGAGTCATTCACCGGTTGGCATCTTCACAATTATTTGTATCCACATCATTGATAGTGTATAAAATACTTTGGGGTGAATTTGGATTCACGTGAGAATTGGATAAAGACAAATTAATTATCCGTCCGATAGTTCTGTAGAATCAAAAGAGGTAATTGAATATGTGAAAGGAGTACTTATGTTTTTTTTTTCTTTTTCATATAAATTGCGAAATTCGGCTTCATTGAACAATTTATTTAAATCTAATTTTAATACCGCTTATCTTCTCGGGGTAAAACTTTTAAGCGTATCAGCATAGCTTTAAAAAAATGATCAACACTATCCAACTTTTGTTGGTTCATGTGGCTTGGATTTTTTTGTTTTCAGATAATCGATTATTTTATCAGTTAGATATGTGTATATAAATGGCCTTTCTTTCCCTTACGGCTAAAATCAATTTTTCAATCAAATTGTCCATTTTAGAAATGATCTTATTTTTAAACCACGCACGGACCAGCGGAATTCTGTTGACACGCACAAACTTGACGCGGACACTCGGCCCGCTTTCGTTCCGTGTCATGTGTGAATGGCGGTATTCGCTAGTGTTTCCTACCTGTCCGCTTTCGTCCCGCTTTCGCGCCAGTGTGCTACCGGCGTTAGGAAGCTAATTCTTTCGTCGATTTAATATTTTTTTAATATTCACATATCCAATATTCAACGTCTCAGTAATTTTCATTTTTTAATGTCCAATTTCGAAGATTTTTTATCGCCATTATATTTTTTTTCTCAACCATTTATTTACACACATTATTTGATTTATACAGAAAAACGTTATTATTGTAAAAGTTTACCAGGGCTTCGAACCGCTATTTTTTTCGTTCCGGTTCAAGTAAAAAGATATATATCGGTTCGGTTCTGGTTTTCGTTCCGGCAAAAAGACCGGTTTTTAACAGTTTTCGGTTTTCGGTTTAGCTCGAATCCAAAAGCCCAGGAATTTACCGATTTGCCCAAAATATCTCCGTGACAAAATACTAGCGTGAACCGAAAAAAAACCAGTAGTTTTTCGGTTCCGTTCCGGAAAAAATTAGGTTTTTAACGGTTTCCGGTTCGAAGCCCTGAAGTCTACCTCTATTCCTATATACTGAACTATGTGAAGTTTGCAAAGTGGGCCCTGCATTCTCTGGTTAATCTGTAAATTTGTTGTTAGGGTGAAAGCAAAAAGATTTATAATTAAGTATTTCGACTGAGGGTGCTCTTGATGGAATTTCAATATCAAATTTGAATTGTTTGAATTTTGTACTTTTCCATGAGTTTTGTCGCTAACGACCCGGGTTTCGCCTTTCGGCATCTTCAACAAAACTCATGGAAAAGTACAAAATTCAAATTTGAAAAAGATTTATATATTTCATGGAGGAAAAAACGTAGTAACGTATTGCGTTCGATACGGCTGTTTAGAAAACGTCTCATAATTATTATGCTATTCTTAATTAATATGTTCTCTGTCAATTCTTGGTGAAAAAGCTATTATTTAAAAATAATTAAGTACTGTTTGAACTTCTTATTCGATATTTATTTAATATGATCAGGATCGGTTTCGTTCATCACAAGCATTTTTAACTGATACGAATACACATTATTACAGTGATATTTATATTAAGCCAAGTCGTGCTCGTGATGAGCGAAACCGGTTATAATTGTATTAAATAAATGTGAAATAAGTACAAAAGAGTGAAATGATAGAATTTGTTGAAAATAATGTAATAACAACAAGCCTAGTCTTCGGAGGATTCGGCGGTAGCTTTGTGGAAGTTCTTTTTTTTAATATAAAATAATTATAAATAATTTTTGATAACATTGTTATTTCTCTTGTGTTACAAAATGTGACACGTGCGTGACAAGCGCCAACTTTTTTTTTTAATTTATAACTTAACAATTATAATTATTTCTAGTTTATTCGCAAACCTTGCGATGTAAAGTCTGATGATACATCTCAATGAAGCGAAACACGTGTCACATTTTGTAACAACACAAGTGAAATAACAAAGTTATCAAATTTAATTTCAAATAACCCTAGTCGTTTTCAACCAAGTTCAACTTCAAAGTTAAAGAAATTTTCCTTGAATTAACTATGATTATAAACGCATTGTACAGAAAAAGGTGCGAGTCAGTTACTCATCAACTCGCCTGACAGAATAATACTACATACTTGATTCCAAAGCAAACAGATTTAAGATGATATCTTTCATGTAACGGCACCATTATGTCATAACATAACGTTCGTATCTTACCGCGTAATAATACTAATAATATGTACAACGTGAGTTAACATACATATTTACTCTTGTTATCTTTGTAGTACGGTTGAGGTATGGCTCTTATCAGTAAGTGGAGCGGTAGGATTTATCTGGTTTCAGCAGGGACATATTGGGCATCGTAATGGTTCAATAAAAATAATAATGAATTCTGTACACCTTTCAGCAGTGTCCTGCTATACATGAAAAAAAATAACATGATCTTTTACGATATTTATAAATATTATAACAAAAAGTGAACTTCCATTATATTCGAAGTTATGTTATAGACAGATCAATTAAAATAATAAATTATAGTCAATGCATCTGAGGCTTATTTTTTCATCGATTGAAGCGTTACTTGATAGTCACAATGACGCGAGATGCGAAAAGAATGAATGGTACGAAAATCAATATTAGGAATACGAGAAAAACGTTTTCTAATGTTTTTGACCGTAAGGGTTGTCTAACTTTTAGAAATTCAGTGTCCAATTATTCTGAAGCATATGACAAAGCAGAGTTTTTATTTTTATCCGCGTTTTCCAATCGATTATTTCTTCTGTATAGCTGACATATTTCCTGCAAATTTTCTATTTCTGGAGATCTTTGCGACAGTGACTGTACAAAGGCATAGATTATATGACGCCTTTCGACTTCAGAGACGCCAAAATATGAAAAAAAACATGCGTCTTAAAATTATAGTTATAATCGATAAAATACAGTAGTCTCAATAATTTATTAAAGATTTAATCCAAATGTCATATTTTGGGAGCAATGAGGAAATTATAAGGCAATATTGATCTAGATTTCGAATGCATTTCTGACGTGAACTACATATGTTCATCTTCAATCCGTTAACAAGAATGTATTATGGACATAAAGACCACCTAGATAATTTAAATTAATTAACTGCTAAAACTCAATAGGTTAACCGGTTTTATTTTAAAAAATATGAATGGTTTTTAAAGAATAGAATTATATATAACTACACGTTCAATTTAACAAATTTTACTTACATCATAATACATCATATTATACAACAAAAATTAAATCTTATATATTCATTCTCGTTTAAAAATGTCACTATCGTTGCGTTTGACCATTAATAGCTCAAAACAGCAAATTACTGAAATGCAGAAAAGAGTATTTGTGTACATATTAAAATGAGCAGGTTTTGTCTATTATCATAGGTTTGATATAGTTTCATCATATTTAATCCGTGTTGGATCTTGGAGATAGGTTTCCAAAAAATATAGTTTTGTATTCTTACTTTATAGTGAATTTTAAAAAAAGTGACTACAGACGTTTCACAGGTCCAATATTTCGCATTTTTTGAGACATAATTTTGATATCCTTTGGCACCTGAGATATGAGCTTTTTTGCGCTATTGGATTCACTATAATATAGTCATGTGTGTATTATATATATATAAATAATATGTAATCTGGCTTTGTAGCCGAGTGATTAACGAACTTGTCAAAATAGTAATTTAGTTATTTTCAAAGCGATAAAATAGTTTGAGCTTTCGTCCTGTATGTCAAGGATATATGCGATGTTAACCCTCCCCCTCACTCATCACACGTTCTTAAAAAGGCGCGATTTGATAGTTATTAACAAGTTACTGTTTTTTTTATTATCCCGAATATTAAATCTATACCATTGCAGAAAAGAGATAGTACCAGTTTTCGCTCAGCTTCTGTGGGGTTTTCGCATTAGTAGTCGATATTTTCTACATAGGGAGCGAATAATAATTTAATAATACTATATGTACTAATAAAACAGAAACGATTCAGTGAAATACAGGTGTATTGAAATTCTTATGAGGGATTTTACTGCAATGTTTACGCGTTTGATATCTTATCCAAAGCCTATATCTGTTGATATTATCTGTAGTGATAAAATTATATTAGCGTTAAATTATTAATCTGAATACAGCTTCATGTATATTCCAGTCCTGTAAAAGTAAATAAATGTCCGAACTCTAGTTATCGGTGAACGAATTTTATAGTAGGTACTTAGGGAAGTCCACTTTCTTTACTTTGTTTCCGAGACACATTGCTGAATTGCCATAATGGCCTTGGAGATTGGTGCACTTTCTGTCGTTGTTTCCAATTCGAAATAAATGAAACTTTCGGGCACAGCTGTCTTAGATACCGTGCACAAATATAATCGATGCTTCAGGTAACACTCTAAGATTGTGCTCTAAGATAACACTCTAAGATTGTGCACGCAACGTTACGATAGAAGGACCATACGATCGCATCTGAGATACTCTCGGAAGCTAGTTAAAGTTTTTTTTAAGTAGTTAGTATAAAGCGTTAAGAAAAATAATTCCTGATGAAACACCCAAAAAAAATATTCGTCAGAAATTTTCTGAATTGTTTTCTCCGTTTATAACCTTAAAACATATATTCTACTACTGCACTAAGGAACACACAGGAAAGATATACAGCGACTGAGTACCTACCCTATAAATGAAATTGTCAGGAAATTAAGAGTCCGCTTTGCAGGCTCCACATAGATTGAGTGGACAATGTACGTATAATAAATTGCTATTGTAATTGTAATTTTAAAAAATCGTTGATCCGCCAAAAATAGAAATATAGGCATCGAAGAAATGCATGGCTTCGAACACAAATCCATATAATATGAAACGGTCTGTACCGTAATCAATTACGTTGACCATTAGACTACAGAGTACCATCAATTAAAAGGCAGTTTTAATGACAGAATAATTTAAAGATTTTTTTACATTTGCTTACATTATATAAGTGGCGCATCGTTTCGATTTTATTAAACAATCAATTGTCTCTCCAATGCTTTGAATAGATATATATAGAAACGAGGAAACATGTTATATTAAATTTGCCTACAAAACGAACCTGACAGTGGTAAAAGCATGTTTTTTTTTAAAAATATTTTTCCTTGCTACTAATTAGATCGATACTTAAGCTTCATACATACATATTTAGATTCGTCGTGAAAAATGCTAATTAAACATTTAAAACATATGTTTTTCAGAATGGAAATATTTATTTATATATAAAAAATATCAATTCAAATGGTCTCGGGGTAAATGCCTTACAGCAGTAGTTTCCAACCTTAATGTTACTACGCCTCACTTTGAAGAAAAAAATATCTTCGCGTCTTCCCATCCTTATTTCATATAGTAGCAAAGACACGTTTTAAAGGAAAATAAATATTTTGAACTGTTCGCGCTTCCCTTTGCAATAGTCCAGGGCTCCCAGGTTGAAAATCGCTGCGTTACAGTGATATCTATTTAAATAGAAAAGCCTACATTACGACTATTTCCATTTATTCAACCCAAAGTATGGCTTCAAATTATCAAAGGTGCAATATGTACACTCCATTCTTTTTTTACACGATTTTTGAATAAAAATAGGAAATACTAAAATACACGAATTATTTTGTCCGTTCACGATTTTCAGACACAACAAAACACAGAAACGGGTAACTGATTTCCCAATAACAATAAATTCAACAACATAAGACAGTAATAACAAACAAAAGGCTTCATTAGATCCTTACAAATAAGACGTGGCAGGCATTTCTAACGATGGAGCGATTTATGTCCAGTGCCTCATAAAAGTCCGTGTCTATAAAATCAAGTAGTATAGTATTATTTTTTCTTAATTAAAATGCATGTGAATAATAGTGTTATTCATTCATTGGATCATGAGTCGTCATTATTGTTTTTTTACACGATTTTTTATACTACAACGTTGTTTTTTTTAAAATTCAGATAACCAATCTTCATTCAATCACATTCGTGTACAGTGGCGGATTAAGCATATTGGAGGCCCCAGGCGCAATAAAATTTAGAAGCCTTGTTTTATGGATAACGTAAAAACGTCAGAAAAAAACACTGACATTTGCGTACTCATTACAAAATTACTTATTATGATAAGGTACAGTTTCGCTTTCCATGATTAAACTTTAAGATATGCATACATATGTACCGACTCATATAAGATAAAACTATGATGATATAATATATTATTCCATATTGAAATGTATTGGAAATTATGAAAATTACGAGAAAGGATTTAAGGATAACGGCATAATATACGCACAAAGACTTTAAAAGGCGAAAACACCATGCTGTCGGGTTACAGCTGTAGTCCGCTGATAATATTGCAATAGCTTCTATTAACAAATACATTTGTTCCGTGTTCGATTCCTGCAAAATTATCGACTTCCAGTTATGGTAAGGCAATTTAAACTAACGTATGTAATTTAAATTAATATTCGAGTTTCTAAGAACTAGTATTGTACGCTTGAATAAAAATTCAATTTAATAAAAATTGAATTAATTTATAACCAGATAGGGTCACAGCGGAAATTACTTTAAATCGGTCCACCGCAGACGCCGACCTCTTTATTATAATGGAATGCCAGTCCCGTAGCCGAGTGGGTCATTGCTCTTTTTTTTTGTTCACTTTGGTTGCGCAGTCAAGACTTCGAATCCTCAAGTAGAAACTTTTTTTTTCAAAAAATATAATATTCATTTATACCACTTCCAGTTTCATTTAAAATGATCATGACCGGTTTTGCTCACGACGAGCATTATCAACTCATGACAAGCTCTTATCAACTTTCTTACAGAAATTTCACAATCGATTCATGTTTTTTTTTTAAATATTATTCAGGAAATACAGGCCAATTATCCTATTATTCTAAGAAATCCATGCCAAGTTTATTTACCGTATCGAAAAAATACAAAAATTAATGTACATATATATACCTTTATATAAATCGAATGGATTGAATAACATCACTAAACTAAAAGCAAAACACAAAGCATTATGTGGGTCACTAAAAATGTCTTGATACAATATCGGGAGTGAATAATGAAAATGCAATGTTCTCGAAACAGTTGCCTTGTGTGGTCGATGAGAAGAATAATTGGAGATATAAACGGGGATGTAGGAAGCTGTCGCGAAGATGACTGATGATAGAAGCTTTAAGATATTATGTATTCAAAGACAAGTATGACTTTGATGTTTTCGTAACCCTATACTTCTATTTTTACCAAGGTAAAAAATATAAATTGAGACTGACTTATAACGACTTCTAGTATTAAACGCTGCAATGCAATAAAATAATTTAATCGATGAGTTTGGCTTATTATGTTATACAGACACCCTTCTCATGCTATCCCGGACTTTTGTTACCTTTCCTAAAGAGAGATTAGACAGTGGCCGACTTGCAAAAAGGACTCGCCGGTCAACATCTTTCGAGATGTTCCCTTAAGAGCCCGCATGCTGACTAGGCTTAGTAAAAATAGCACTTTTTAGTCATTTAATATCTTAATGGAAGTAGTATACAATTAAATTAAACGACAGATATAAACTGACCTTATCCCAAATAAACAACGCGGTAGATTTTGAAAATGATATTACTGAAACCTGTTTCAAAATAGAAGTGACCCATTTTGATATTAATCTCATCACTCTATATTATGTCTAAACGGTTTCCTATTGAACGAATAGGAGCGGAAATTCTCGATTTAGTGCAGTAAAGTTAAATATTTTGATTTACGAGACGCCGTTGAAACTAAACAAACCATACTGTATAAAATGCATTAACCTGGTTTTAAAACGGCGCCGATCAATCAAAGAACTATATACATATATAGTATTTAATTCATTTAAATTGTGTAGAAACTTTGAAATACTGTAAAAGTATATTTGAAGTTTCGTAGTGCAGTTCGTGTCACATGCATTTCTACGTAATGCAATGCGTCAGAAAGTATTTATTACTACATCACTGTCTTTTTATTATTTAAATACATATATGTATATCGAAAATATTAGTATGCCTTAACTTGAAATAAACGTTATCAATTCAACCCTCGAAGACACACATCCTTTTTCACATTTTTTTGCTACTTCTACTAACGAATTTTTTATTCTTCGAGAAAATAATGATCAAATAATCTAAAGACAGCACAACTAATAGCTTAAGATACTGTAAAACATTTAAACGCATTCGGCGGTACATTGTGGAAGCTAATTTTGAGCATAAAATTAAATTTGATAACTTTGATGCAGAGGTCTGCACGGGCCGGGTTCGGGCGGGTAAGCGCAATTGAGATTCGTGCTCGGGCTGGGCCGGGTAAGGAATTTATTTCTTTAGAAAAATATTACTTAGACTATGTTCGTGTCGTAAGTCAGCCATGATGAATTTTTTTCGGGCTGAGGAGTATAAATCTGGACTTCGGGTCCGGTTCGGGTAATAAGTGTGGCATTATGGTACGCGTACACCTAATCCGTCATCGTCCGACCTATGCTCGGCCGTGTCGTCCGATCGAAACAAACGTATGTAAATAAATGAGAGCGCGTACACCACTGCAGATGGCATCGTACGATGACGGCTGTCTCTGACCGATCAACTGACGAATCCAAACATGTTGGGATTGGTCGGCCGTCTGCCGGCTACTTTTGACAGAACATCAACTGCTACTAACTTTAGGTTGGTATTGTCGCCAGTCTGCCGCCTACTTTCGGTGTATTATGGCAGAACATTTACCGGCCATTTATTTCGTATTTCGCATAATTTATCAATATTCTTCAAATTAATGTGTGATTTTAACGCGATTATCAAGCCCTCGAAAAATAATTTTAAATCCTGGCGTTGTTCTTAGCTTAGTTTGTGAAGTTTTTCGCCGTAATAATCCATGACTAGCTTCAACAAACAATTACGACAGAAGTTTTATCGTACAAATCGTGTAGTTTTCTGTGAAACTCTTCTTGATTTTTATTTGAAAATGAATATCGAAAAATTCTAGACTGCACAGTAACTGGCTGCTACTTACTTCAGGTTGTACTCGGTCAAAACCGACAACGGTTGCAGTGAATGCACATGAACGGCCGACACTTTACGTCAGAATAGGTCCGACACGAAGTCGGCCGATGATTCGATTTTGGTGTACGCGTACCGTTAGACTCGGGCCAGTCCGGGTCGTGCCTGAGACTTTCGGGCTCGGACTGGGTAATTTTGTAAAATTTCGGCCCGTGCAGACCTCCAACTTTTTAAATTGATAAAATTGTGACACGTGTGTCGCCTATGAAAGAAACATTATCAGACAGAACATCGCAATGTTTACAGATAAACTATTATGATACACTCGACTATTTATAACGATTGGAAACAAAATCAAAATCTTGTGGCGTAAAACATAATATTATGATGCAAGATTATAAATTTAAATCTGCTGGATATTCTTAACACGAGTTTTTACTTAAACTTGTGCTTGTAACTTGCAAATTTCTGTTGTTAATTAAATGTCAATGAATACATATGTATACAGAGTCGAATCATGATCACTTACGAATAATTACGAAGGAACACGAATTATTGATCGTTTGTCGTTGAAATATAAAAATATTTATTTTTTTAATTTATTGCATTTTTTAATCTATTTGATTTTGGCTTCGCTTAACACGGTTTCAAGTAAATAGGATAAGAAACTGAGGGAGCTGTAGATCGAAAACAATTAATACGCGTTCCACACTAGAAGGGTTAAATTCTTTGTCGCTATGACGACGCGCGGAGATCGTTCTTGATGGCGCCATATGCGAGCCTTATCTCACAGCATTAACATAATTATTAACATATCTCATAGATGAAAAATAAATACCTAAACATTAAACAATCTTACTATCTGACATTCAAAAAACAATATTTACTTACATCTTGTAATTGAGTATATCAGTATAGAAAGACCACCTAGAAGCCTCCACATTTTTTTTCTTTGATTTCATATGATTAAATATAGCATTTTTATACTATTATTATTATATGAGGAGCTTGGGATCAAAAAAGGCTGAAACCAGCAAAATATATAACTATATTGGAGTAGTGGTTCAAAAGAACCAAATTATTTTTTTAATATTGCTAAAAACCTAGTAGTTTCCATGTAATTAAGGGTCAAAATATGACCTTATAATCGAAACTGTGTTTTTATGAGAAAAGTGTGTTTCTCTGTTCAGGAAAGGGTGGATCTGGTCATTATTGATGCTCCTCCCAGCTCCTCAATTATGTATATATTTAAAAAAATGTACCTACGCCAGTGGCGAAATATATTGGAATTGGAAATCCATTAGGACTTCGCAAGCTTTTACATAGTAAGGTCCACAAAACGTGATAAATGAACCACGTCCCCCTCTCAAAAAATAAATTTATTTAGTTATCGAAAACTATACTTGGCATTTTTTATAACCCACAAACTTACACACCTATACATATAATAAATGTGTGCGTGTTTTCATAATATTATATTTACAAAATAAACACTTAATGTAAATTCGAAAAAAAGTGAACGAGAGTGACATCGCTACAGGTTTTGATATAGCAAATCAATATCGGATACAATTTTAGTCATTGTAATTCTACTGCTTTATTATTATTTTTTCACTGTTAAAATATGTATCAAGTTTTATTGAGCATAAATACATAGATACTTGTGGTTCATTTGAAAATTTTCGGACCCCCTCACCCTCGAGAAGTCCTACGGCCCACCACGAAGGCTCGCACTAATCTGAAGTGAAATTTAAAAGTTATGCAAAACTGGTGTGTCTGTCTGAATATTAAGGTACGTTCATATGCATTATTGTTTCCAGAAATCTACCGTTGCAGAAGAAATATAATTGTTGAGAGGATTCTTTCTCTATAAATTGTGTTTCAGCAAATTACATTTCTTGTATTAGACAAGTTATTACATTTTTTGATTGACTGATAAGAGGTGTTAAATATGTGTTCATTTTCAAACAACTGTAAAGATGTACGTAATTTTAGAGAAATTACAATAGTTTAATTGTATACTGCTGTGAGACATCGTCAAAATAAAATCAAATCTTTAATTTACAATTTTGACTGAAAGGGTTAATGAAATTGAGGAGCAAACATTCAAAAAGTGTTTTGTCACACAAATACAAAGCTTGGAAAATGATGATTTAAGTGTTGCAAAAGTGACGGTTTGTATGAATGTGTCAACTTTATGATTTAATTTTAATATGAAAAAAATCTTTTTGAACACTAATTTTGATTTCCATTCATATGTTTTATTATGGGCTATCAGAATTGATATAAAACGCCATTTTTCAAAATTTGTGACAAAAGACTTTTTGAATGTTTGCTCCTCATATTACAATAATAAACTTGAATCGTTCATGCTGTACACTATACACGTTTTGTCACAAACGACCCAGGTTTCGACCTTTGGAAACTTTAGACAATATATTCCACGAATGAAGTTGAGTTCATCGATGCACTTAAATGATTGAAGATGCCGGAAGGCGTAACCACGGTCGTTTGTGACAAGCGTGTGGAAGTGTACACAATTAGAGCGATTAAAATTTAAGATCAAATCAGTTATTAATTTTTCTTTACTTACAACTGTTATAATGTCATATGTCCCTGAAAGTTAGTAGTATTTAAGACAAAACGTCAATTGGGGTTCCAAAGACAACTAATGATCGCAGCTTTTCTATAAATATATTTGTATTAATAATAATTGATAAATGTGTTACGTTTTTTTATGTGTGTATTATTAAATTTAAATTAATGTGATACATGATAAATTTCTTTATTTCTAACGTGTTAACACGTTGGATCCCGAAGCCGTGTTTACACGTGATAAGCTAGCCAAGCGTTGAGTCCCGGAACTGTGTTTTCACGCGATGCGCTACGCTTTCAAATAGAGCCATAATTGTGATATTTAGCATTTTTTATATAAAAGACTCAGTTATACCATTTATAGCAGATACTCAAATCAATCTAAATCAGTCTTTTAATTATAACTGTTACCAAAAATAGTTACTGATTTTACCAATCAATATTTAAGGATATCATAACGAATTTGATGCGTCCATTTGTACTTCTGTAGATCACATGATGGTACAGTCTCCGAGTTTATTTTTAATTGTAAATTAAGATATTGCATGAAAAATAATGTCAAAAAGCATTTCTAAAACTATTTTGTTACTAATAGCAACAGCATAAAATAAACAAGTACAATTGCACCTGCAAGGTGTGCGCCAAGCAAATAAAAGAGTAAGACTCGGTACATGTGCAAAAAATGTAATATGGCTTTCCATAGCAGAAAATTCGGGCAATAATGCCATATATAAGTAAGTTTCATTTGATTTGACTTTGTGGTTTTACAGTTATAGCACTCTTAGTAAGTAATTAAGAAAAATGCAACTCTTCAAAAATAAGCCGGGCACACGCGATAGTTTTACCTGATTTATCCGAATGTGAAATTTTCATTTTAATCGACTGTGGAAACGCAAACATACGTAACCCACAAAGAACAAATTTTACAGGAGGCACATTTTTTTTTGGTCTCAAATGATTTTATGGCATATGCAAATTATGAAATAAACACATCCTTGAAGTGCACGGAGACTCCATAAGCTGGTGTTTAATTGACATAATTATTTATTAAGAAAATTCAGTTTGTCAGGCTTTTTTTTGTTTTCAATTTTCATAAGCCCATCTTTTTATAAACTTAAACGCAAAATTTAGATACTAATTCGGCATTTGCATCCTTTTGATAGAAGGTGTATCAAGTTGGATACATTGTGATTATCGAAAAAGATGTTTTGAAAAAACTGTGGGTAACGTCCTTTTTCCTTTCCACAGTCGATGTGTAAGATCTATATTTTCAGATTGAAGAGCCAGGCAAATTGTCTGTATTCATCAGTGAATTTACTCTGTAACAAATACACGTTTATACCATCAAGTCGTTGTAGAAAGATGGGTCAGTATAGCAGCGTGTGTCTGCCGTTATCTGTGTCACAATCATTTCCGAGAAAATGCCCAACGCCCGTCCACCTTCAAGAATGCCAATAATGAAGCTGGATACTTGATGCACGTACCAGCTGTGCAAGATCGGATGATTACATTATTTATTTCCGTGTTTTCAATAAACGAATAACACGGTGATAAAAAAAAGTCCATACACAGACCTGTAGCACTGTTTGTTTTTGTAAAGAATCATTTTTCATATTCAACTATACAGGTGAAATCCTTGTATAACTAATACCATAAAAAATAAATTTATTTATTATAATCTCTAATATTGGTGCAACGTAAAAAAATAGTTTAATCAACAAGTTTTTTGGCCAATATGTAGTATACATATAATGAAATATTTTGACTATTTTCGATGGATTCGGCGATTACTTTGTGGAAATGCATTTTGTTTTTAAATTTAATAAAAAATCCTTTTTTCATAAAATAAAGAAACATTAGTTTGTTGAATATCCCAAAAAAGTATATTATGGTCAGAGGGTCGATTTCGCTAAGCGCGTTGCCATCATATTATTTAAATATCCCTTCAATACTTTAAATGTTCAATAAAGGTCGTAAGGTTAATAATAAAAGATTTTTAGTACTTTTTCCACATAAAATTTATTTGATCAGGACCGGTTTCGCTCATCGCGAGCATTATCAACTGATAAGAGAAATATATAAACAGTGATACAAATTTAAATTGAAATAAAAAAGGCGATGAGCGAAACCGGTCCTGATCTAATAAATTATGTGGAAAAAGTACTAAAAATCTTTTATTATTTTTATTATAATGCCTTTCCACCAAGTATTGACAGTGAACACATTAAAAGAGATAACACATATATATTATATTGTATAACAGAAATTATTATTATATTTTTTGGAGAATTCAAATAATAATAATATAAATATGTATACAAATCCATTACTAAAGCGTTTGTATAGAGGCGCCACTTAGATATGGCAATCAGCCAAAACATGTCGCGATTAAAATAAACATACCTACTTTATTCATCACGGCACTATGCAAAATCAGGAATTTATTTCAAACCAATTATTTTTTTTTGACATATTTATTTCATTTCACCGAGGCGATTAAAGTTATATAAATAAAACACTTTTTCGTCTCCCCATAGACAATCTTCGGTACTTGTTAATTGTACTGTATCATTGTGCCTAAGAAGAATTTAAAATACATGGATAGAAAAAACAAAATTTACTTTATACCATCTGAAGCTCAATCTGCAATTACAATTCGCCGTGAACTTGGCATGTATAATTAAGGTAGTACATTGCAGTAGGACCTCGATTATTCGGACTAATTGGGGATGAAGGTAGTCCGGATAAGGAAAAATCCGGATAATCGAAAAAAAAACATAATTGACCAGGAAAGACATGTCTTAGTTGTCTAGATTTACATATATTTTCAGAATACATTTATTAAGAAATTCAATTATTGATGTTTGCTGAAAGCAGCTACGTAGTTGTTAATTTTGAAGCTGCCAAATCGCGAATACTTTTAAAACTCTAGGTTGTCCTGAGTTACATTGTTCTTGGCTCTCAAACTCTCTGGAAGACTTCTGGTGTTTTTAAAACATCTGGGGTTCTTTGATTTCCATCATCACAAATCCATTATGAAAAGCCATTCCATCGCGTACGTAAACAACAGCGAACGCAATTCGCCACGGGAAAATCAGCAAATATGAGAATAAAGAAGTTTTTGTTTAAATATCTGGAACAATCCGGATAATCGAGGTTCTACTGTATATAAAAATACAATAATCCATCCGTGAACTTGAATGCAATAACCGAGTCGTTTCGAGACATCTCGCATGGAAATGTACAAAATATGAACGTTTCAATTATTATTATTATTTAATTGATATTGACGTTGCTGGGGTCTGGTCTGGGTTAACTAGCGGTAGGGCAAAGTTCTTACCAGTAAGACCATATAAGGCTACACAGAAATGACATCAAGACTAGAGAGGAAATTGTTCATCATCTTACTCCACTAGATTTATAAAGTATTTTTTTCTGTATTTTTTTTAAAATTTTCAATGTTAAATAATATACGGCTGCTTTCCTGACTAGGGAATCCAACCCCGGGATCCCGTAGAGTTTTTGATACATTTCAACCCCGGGATTAGAAGACATGATACCGAAACTTTCGGGATTGATTTTAAAACAGAAACGTGTTGGTTTTCAAGTCGGCAGTTCAAGCATATGCAATAAACGATGCCCAATTTTATTATTAAGACTTTATCTTTGCGATAAGAGTTTACGATAAGAGCAAGTCGCAGCCGAAAAGGTAACTTGATGCCAATCATTAAATTTCTTCAATACATTATACGCACGTGTACTGTATTTGAATGCATTTGTTGGCAATATTTATTGTTTGTTATTATAAAGCTTCATATTTCAATATTTTTTAAATTTTTCTTTCGCTCTGTTCTCTAAATCAATGAATGTTACCAGATATCATTGGCAGTTTTTGTTTTGCGTAATTTATTGTTCATAAACATTTATTTTGTACCGTAAACCGAAACCTTTGATTAAATGGCGAAACAGTCGATGCTTTGGTACTCTTGGTATATTTTAATATTTAAATTACTTATATTTACTTCAATAAAATTATTAAGAATGTAGGTATATAGACAACAACTTTAGAAATCTTCATTCTTGCAGTCCGAAGTAGGTAATTGCTTTTTTCAGCTATCAAAATTAACCATTTTAAGTTATATTTCGTATTTTTACGTAATGTATGCATATTAAGTTTAATAATGATTTCGATTTTTTTTACGAGTATTTAAAAAATCCACTCATTCACCTCTACATCGCGAATAACTGAGATAAAGAGAGCTTTTTGGTAACATATTGGTAGCTTACAGCTGTTAATATAAGATAGAATATTTTTTTAAATTTATTTTTCACCAATGTTATCAATTTTGATTTTCAAAAAAAAAAGTGTTGATCCCGGGACCAGTCCCAGGATCCCGGGATCGAAAAATTCTAATCCCGAAATCCCGGGATCAAAATTTTAGCTCGGGATTGGATTACCTATTCCTGACTCATTGGCATACTAAATAACACCAGTCGCCATAAATTCATGTCGCTAAAATATATCGGTCGGCTAACGATATAATCTGTCATACGAAAACCAAGATATTTCATAAAATATTTAGTGATGAGTAAGGAAATGAATACTCTTTCAAATATTTTCGATTTATTCGACGAATATTTGTAGAACTTGTTTATGTCGCTTGTTTTGTTATTAAGTGAGACACTTGTTTTACCTCTTTGAGGAAAATTCCAAAAAATATATCTATTATAGATGTTGATTCTTATCCCGTTATTATTAAATGAATTAGTTAAAAGATTTAATGAGTTTTTACCGTTCACCAAGTATGTATCTATAATAATATAGGTACATATTATGTATTTCTATGATTTTTGGTGTTTGACAAAAAATCATCGATATACATTATAATATAACATATCATCTATAACAGTCATCAGTTTGTTTGCGTCAATGTATACGGGTTTATCTGCATTATGAAATCGATATTTATTATTAAATTTCTAACACGAAGCACATATAAACAAAAGTGTTTTTTTATTATTTAGTTTTTACTTGAACAACTATTGACTATTTTAACTGTAATAATTATAAATAAAGTAAAAAATAATAATAATAATTAATTGGGTTAAGATATTCATTTTTATGTTATTCGTGTAAAATTCATATTTTGTGAGTAAATTGCTTTACATTCATATATGTTTATTAAATGATTCAAATATTTAATATTACCTGTAAATGTGTCTTCTTTGCTGTCAGGAGGGGAAAGCTCGGCCGCGGTAGAAACTTCTTCACTAAAAAACTTCACGTCCTTTTCGAGAGCCGACACGATAGAGCCGAAATCGGAATGAACATCATTCGTAACTAAAGGATCGTCCTTGATGACGCCTCCTTCACATCTTAAAACTAAGCCCCCACAGCACAGCAACCATATCGTTCTTATTAAAACACTCATTCTGGCAGATTTCGTCTTATGTTAGCGGCGGAAGTCGTGAGACTAAAAACACGTATATCTATATATTGTTTCCTTTTCTACGCGCCGAACGGAAGTATGATAACTCTCAATCGCCTCTGCGTTGCGGAAGTGACATCCTGAGCTTCTTCATTGTCACGGCGATGTGTGCGAACTTGCCGAGAACCTGCGAAATAATAATACAAACTTTATTATGTGTTTGGTTGTTAGATGAGTAAAGCATTATTTGCTTTTGCTTGGCTGGGCAGTATGTCAATGTCTTGACACTTTCAACAAAGTGGTTATTCAATCGATCGTCACAGTCACAATATATATTATTATATATAAATAAGAAATCAAAATACCTTGCAAATGTATGTTTTTTTATTATATGTTTAAAAAAATTAAAAATCATAACCAAATTGCCTTATTTCTTTCTTATTAAATTCAAATATATTTTCTTTGTGTATTAAAAATTAAATTAAAATACGATTCCGCATTTATATCAACCACTTTTAGAACTAAATAGTAATACAATTTAAATAAAGCGTAAATATTCTATGACATTTATAATGGGAATTCATCGAAAATTGGTTAATCTCGTTACATTGTGTTGGCAGCTTAAATTTTAGCGCGGAAAAAGCATTAAGTGAAACAAAATCTGAATTTCGTATGATTTATTATAACCGTGCGTAAATAACCACAACATATGCGCTGTATGATAAATATTTGTTTATATTTTATGTAACGAAGCTAATTCTAGATTTTGCTAAGTAGGCACGTGTGGGAACACTATTATTTCACCGATCAAGGTCGAATATGTAAACATATAAAATAAATAATACAATAAGAGACTGCAGCCCTGGGCCCTCCAAAATTTCGTTAACCAGAAATTAAACCAAAAACTGTCTCAACTGATTGATTGTGATTCTTTGTCCATTATAATTTAGAATTATATTTAAAACACTAGCTGTATATGTATTTCTCAATCTGTTGCTAAAAAAATCCACAAAGCAAGCAATAACAAGCTTACGAAAATTCCTTTCCTAACTATTTGAATTATTCTTTCCTCGTATTCTCTGAAAATAAATGTTAAGCAACTAACTTACAGCCACTTATGCTGGAATGATCTATTGTGGTTAGGGTTGCCAGTTGTCCCGGGTTGGCCGGGATTGTCCCGGAATTGGAATCGCTATCCCGTATTCCGGATGAGTACTAAATTGTCCTGGAAATTTAGAGAAAACTATTTAACTAACTAATTCTTGGGTTTTTGGATTCGAATGTCTCGGAAGAGTTTAAAAAAAGATTCACGCTGGTATTTTGGGAAAATCGGTAAATTCTTGGGTTTTTGGGTTCGAAAGTCAGCAAATCGGACAAATGTCCCTGATTGACTTGCAAGAAATCTGGCAACCCTAATTGTGGTATTAAAGCTTCACATTGCGAACAGCAATAATATTAGAAAAAAGTACTTAGATCCCCGACTTTTTTTTTTATTATTATTCAATAAACTTGTTTTTCCTTTCTGCATCACACCGAAGATGATATCTCCTCAATGATACAGTTAAGATACATTTTTTTAGATACAATTTGATAGGCAGCAATAGTTGATAATTAAAAAAAATACATTAATAAAGGTTAACTAGCTGTAAGCCCGTTGCCCAGCAACGTGAGATTTTTGTTGCATAGTATTTAATTTAATTTAATTTAATTTTATGTTATTTTATTTTATGTTATTTTATTTTATTTTATTTTATTTTATTTTATTTTATTTTATTTTATTTTATTTTATTTTATTTTATTTTATTTTATTTTATTTTATTTTATTTTATTTTATTTTATTTTATTTTATTTTATTTTATTTTATTTTATTTTATTTTATTTTATTTTATTTTATTTTATTTTATTTTATTTTATTTTATTTTATTTTATTTTATTTTATTTTATTTTATTTTATTTTATTTTATTTTATTTTATTTTAATTTATTTTATTTTTATAGTTAGCAGAAATTTCGTAAATTATTTAATATTTGGAATAATGTTTAAGTTTGCTAACAACAATTTTTCGTAGTAGCAGAAACTTCGGAAATTAGTTAATTTTTAGAATAATGTTCAAGTTTGCTGACAACTATTTTTCGTAGTAGCCGAAATTTCGTAAATTATTGATTTTTTGGAATAAAGTTTAAGTTTGCTAACAACCATTTTTCGTAGTAGCAGAAATTTCGTAAATTATTGAATTTTTGGAATAATGTTCAAGTTTGCTAACAACCATTTTTCGTAGTAGCAGAAATTTCGTAAAATATTTAATTTTTAGAATAATGTTTAAGTTTGCTAACAACCATTTTTCGTAGTAACATAAATTTCGTAAATTATTTAATATTTGGAATAATGTTTAAGTTTGCTAACAACCATTTTTCGTAGTAGCATAAATTTCGTAAAATATTCAATTTTTGGAATAAAGTTTAAGTTTGCTAACAACCATTTTTCGTAGTAGCAGAAATTTCGTAAATTATTGAATTTTTGGAATAATGTTCAAGTTTGCTAACAACCATTTTTCGTAGGAGCAGAAATTTCAAAAATTATTTAATATTTGAAATAATGTTCAAGTTTGCTAACAACCATTTTTTGTAGTAGCAGAAATTTCGTAAATTATTGAATTTTTGGAATAATGTTCAAGTTTGCTAACAACCATTTTTCGTTGGAGCAGAAATTTCGTAAATTATTTAATTTTGCGCATATATCGACAGCCCTGCAGTTTTTTAATTGTAAATTATTTAATATTTGGAATAATGTTCAAGTTTGCTAACAACCATTTTTCGTAGTAGCAGAAATTTCGTAAATTATTAAATCTTTGGAATCATGTTCAAGTTTGCTAACAATCATTTTTCATAGTACCATAAATCGACCTCGGCGCATATATCGACAGCCCTGCAGTTTTTAAATTGCAAATTATTGAATTTTTGGAATAATGTTCAAGTTTGCTAACAATCATTTTTCGTAGTATATATATTTTATTCAACTAATTTTCAAATACGCTAACAAATACATTTCGTAAAAGAAGAAAAAGACCCGATGACATCAGTACGCACACATTTGTGAAAAGTGAAAAGTAAAAAGTGATTATTTTATCGACTATTAATATATAGATTTTATTTTATTTTATTTTATTTAAAAAAGTGGAGACTGGAAGGTCGATGACACCCTACACACACTCATTCGGACAAACGGACCTTATCGACTATTAATATATTGATTTATTTTATTTTATTTTATTTTATTTAAAAAAGTGGAGACTGGAAGGTCGAGGACACCTTACACTCACTCATACGGACCTTATCGGCTATTAATATATAGATTAAATACATATAATTGGTATAACTACAAGTAAAAAAAGAACCTAGATCCCCGACTATTGGAACTTCAATTATAACATGTTTCAATAACTCGATTTGTCTAGAACAGACGTAGGGAACCTGCGGAATTAAGGCCGCATGCGGCCTTATGGCTACTCTGGTGCGGCCTTCTGGCCAATTCTCTAATTTTGTAAATTTTTGTAATTTCGTAAATTCTTGAGATTTTCGATGTCAAAATCCTTGAAAGAACTAAAAAAAAGGTCCCGTGCTGGTAATTTTGGGAAATCCGGAAATTTCTGGGGCTTATAAATTGGAATGAAACTGTTTCCGGCCAAAATTCCCTAGTCAATGTTTGAAATGAATCAGAAAAATGAATGCGGCCTTTAGAAAAGGAAGGTTCCCCACCCCTGGTCTCGAATATATTTTTTTAAATGATCTAGGTACCAGTTTCTAGATTTTGATCCGTTTCCTTCGTAATTATCATAAAATTCTGTAAAGATACTGCATTTGTTGTCAAAACTATGCTTCACATTGGAAGCGGAGAATGTAAAACTAAATGTATAGTTATTTTCATGTATATAAACTGAAAGTATTGGTGTTTTAATTGTTCTTATTGCAGTGTATGCTTTCTTTTTCTGTCCGTTTGACGTTTGCTGCCGACTGTCTACACGCGCCACCTACTGTAATTTAATTGTAATACGCATATAACTTACGCGCAAGTTGCATGAACGTTATATCACACATACAAACATTGATTTTTATATAAAATACCTACTGTAAGCTAATTTTAATATGCCTATAACCAAGTGTGAGCAAAAAGTTTCTCAAAGTTTTATTGCAATCTAATGAACGGTGTGGCAACGCATAAAATACAAACAAACAATCACACCTAATGCAGATTACCTAATTCGACAGATTTTAAATATTCCATTTTTAATACAAACAATCGAACTTCAAATTTGAATTGTCTGAATGCTGTTAGATTGTCAATATATCAAAACAAAATGGCCGCCGTTCAAAAATTTGAACGACGGCCATTTTTGTTTTGATATCCTCGGCAGTTTGAACGGTAAAAAACATTGAAATCTACTTTTTTTTTTTTGAAATTTTAATTTTTCGACACTGTAAGTTAATTTTAATATGCCTATAACCTTCCCGGAAGTGCAAGCTAAAAGGTTGTCGAAGTTTTATTGCAACCCGAGCAGCGGGTTTTAAGTGTATAGACACCGAAAATTAAGGAAACAAACAAACAAACATTGATTTATACATCGACTCTGGAAAGGAAAAAGGACGTAACCCACAGTTTTATCAAAACAGTTTTTTTTCGATAATCACAATGTATCAAATTTGATACACGTTCTATCAAAAGGATGTAAGCTGCAAATGCCAAATTATTATCTAAATTTAGCTTTTAAAATTGAAAAAGTGGACCTTGTAAAGTATTAAAACCAAGAAAAAATACTGAAATAAAGATTTTTCCTAGACAATTTCTTTAATTAATATTAGATTATGTCAATTAAACACTAGTTTAGAAGTCTCCGTGCACTTCAAGGTTGTGTATAATTCATAACTTGCATATGGCCCAAAATCATCAAAACACGTTTTTTGTGCCTCCTGTAAAATTTCATATGTGTGGATTACGTCCTTTTTCCTTTGCACAGTCGATATATATAGATAATACCTGTCAGGTCCTGTTCTTGTAGCTGATACAATAAATAACCGTAACAAAGTAATTTGCTAAGAATCAATACATAACCATTGATTGATATAAATAACAAGAATATAAATATTTATTAAAATATTATAAAAATCGCCATGTTTTTTACTTGCATAATTAAAATGAAATTTGTGCAGATTGTCGGCATTTATTTAAATCTACTCAATTAAATTATTCTGTCTTGTTTTATCGCTCGAGTTTTCGTTAATTTTTCATAACATGAAAACAAGCTTTTTTAAAATTACATATCTAATTTACTAAATAAACGCACTATAATCTGCACCTTCTTACAAATAAACTCTTTATCTAAGTAGTAAAAATGTATGCAATTAATTTTTATTATGATGTTTGAAATATTATAAATATTTATTCATGTAAATTTAATATCATACAATGAATAACAAATATATATTATTGAGCTTGTTAATATTCCTATACATACATATTTTTTTTATAAATTTTTGTTAGCTGGTTTTATTTTAGTATGTATTATATAACATGTTGAGCTACCGTGGCGTCTGAAATGTCATGAGTCACGGTAGCCACTGATTTCCATTGCTCATTTTCATTATATTTAGATAAATTTTCTAAAAAATTGATGCATGATGCTTATTTGTTTTTCTATATTGTTTTCACAATCCCATTAATATTTTTTTCGTTTCAGAGCTCGTTGGATCGTAATAATTATTATCCTTGTTTTTTTTTCTATCATGAGTCATTGAATTATGACATAATTAAAAAAAAAATAATGGATTAATTTTTCCAAATAGATTTTAACATTAAAAAATAGGTACTGTCAAAAAACTGACGACTGAGTCTTTTAGTGAATAATAAGATTAATTTTCGGTAGTAAATACGTTTTGTTAAAATATTTTTTAGGGTATTCACTGTCTATACTTGGTGAAAAGGCATTATATTACTTTTTAAAAAATAAATATTCCTTTGTAATTTATTTTCACTTTATTTAAAAAGGTCAGAACCGGTTCCGCTGTTTTATTTTTAATCGATAATGAGTAATTCTTTTTTTAACCGTGTTCTTTATCTCAATTTATAGAAACATGTATGTATGTAAATATTTAACCGTCTACAACTTAAGCCATGCACTGGGCACGGGCCCGGGCCAGTCCCTCGGGCCATTACCCGGCCAGGCCCACGGGCCGGGTTCGGGCGGGTAAGCGCAATTGAGATTCGGGGTCGGGTCAGGCCCGGGTAAGGAATTTATTTCTTCAGAAAAATATTGCAGACTATGTTCGTGTCATAAGGCAGCCATGATAATTTTAATTATTACCAGTTTTATTGTGAATCGTAAATTGTTGTCAATTTGTAAAAAACGGTTTTTTTGGGCTGAGGAGTATAAATTTGGGCTTCCGGTCGGGTTCGGGTAACAAGTGTGGTATTAAACTCGAGCCCGAGCCGGGTCGGGTCTTAGCCTTTCAGGTTCGGACCGGGTAATTTTGTAAAATTTCGGCCCGTGCAGACCTCTACCATGCACCGAGCACCGGGTAGATCGAAAAAGACATGTATAGATTGATATACATATAGTTACACACATTTTGGTAGTTAGTTTAAATACAATTGAATATTTATAATTAATATATGTACTGTATACACATATATTTATCTAAAAATGAATGAATCTACTTTCCGCTTGACTCTGACTGTTTATATCTGACCTCCAGCAACAGCCAGGACGTGAATCGGGCAGTATCAGTCATGCTTGACATCGTAATGGACCTCTCGGATGCCAGAGGTCTCTCTCAACGATAAATATTATTTGCCATTCATCAAATATGTCGATCAAATAATGATTCGCGACGTTTATCAAAGCAACAGGCCTGCGTATGTCGTCTTTATTACTTTGCCTATATTGACAGAAGTTACTGCTAGTAGATTTATCTGTCTGCTGAGGCGTTTAATCATTAATGTATGCGATGATAAATAAGCTTAGTAATGAAGAACATTTTCCTGAAACGCAGTAGTTAAAAAACAAAAAATATTTCAATATCTATATATTAATAGTCGATAATGTCCGCCCGTCCGTCTGTCTGACCGTCTGTCTGTATGATTGTCCTCGATTTCTCCTCCCCGCTGTCGCCATTCATTCAATTCTTCATTTTTCTCTGACGTCTATGTGTGAATTTTTGAAGTCACGACATTTTTATTTTATGTTGTGTAAAAACAATTAATTTTTGTACTAACCAAAAATATTCTGTCAAGCTGGGTAATCGATACCATGACTAAATTTTTATGCGCGACGTCCGGACAGCTTATCCACTGTTCCACGAAACCAATTGAGAATGGTGAGATAAAAGCTCTATATAATTTAAATAATATAAAGCAAACGCATTTTTAGTGAACTAATAATGACATATGTGGGTGAAACCTTGCTTTTCACATGGACAGCTGTATGTGGCCTTCTCACGCATTGGAAAACCTTCTGATTTATTCGCATATACACCAGACAGAAAAAGAAAACATATTGTGTATCCAAAAGCACTTCAATAAACACAATTAAAACACAAATACTTTCTTTCTTTGAGTGGCATTGCAACGCTTACCGGGTACCGGGCACCGGCTAGTATTAAATAAATATAATATCTTCTATCGTACTTTCTTGTTTCAGCAATAAATTATGTTTTTTATTATCTAATATAATATGTTGAATACACATATCCCTTGATTTACACGGTAGATAGGTTCCTGAGAAAAACGTGTAAATCGAAATATTATTTTTTTAAATGTAAAACCGTGTAAATCGAAAAGCGCACGAAAAACGCATAATTTTGGTGTTTTCTAAAATACATACAAAACAAAATTATTAAAAAGTATAAACATACGTATTCTTTTATTAATTAAATACAGGTAAAGCTTATAGAGTAACAAAAAAATTAAATCCAAAAGATTCATTAACCCATTTTTGCCCAATTTTTTTTTCTCAAAATTTATAATAATTTCAATAAATCATAATGATATATATACAAAACATTGTTTTTTTTTGCATTCGTATTGTTTTTATGCGAGTTTTTCGAGATGTTCCAAATATGGAACACTGGGAATACAATGAGGTAGGCGTTATAAAACTAAAATAAGAAATAAAGTTTATTTCAACACAAGCAGCCATATAAAATAGTTTACATAGATAAGTAAAGTTATTGTAATATAATATATAAACATGAATAAACGAAAATGGAAAGTTTTGAAACATCCTTCATGAAAATTGAGAGTACATTTTCACAAGTGCACGTCGATTTTTTTTATCAGCTGGAATCATCCAATGATCTACCCGATCATATTGAATATTGACAGGCACCCTGGTAGATAATTTTTTTGAAGATTTTGGCCTTCCTCCTCTCTTCGTGGGATTTTCATTAATTTTTAAGTACTATATTTCTTCTAAATTTCAAGTAATCTAACTTTTTATTTTCTGGATTTTTTTTATAATGTTGCCAAGCAATATGAATTGCAGTATCCAAACAAAAGCTAAAAGCTACCCACCACCATTTTTTAGATTTGTTGGATACTCGATAGTTATCTATATTTTCATCTATATGACATTTGGTCGGTTGATTGGTAGCTTTATTTTGAGTATATCCATCTTTGAGCATATCCTATTGGTTCTACTGGATCGCAGGAGCTAACAGGGAGAACAGCTCGGTTGTTGTCATTCCAAGCTGTAATAGTAATGGCAGTTTTGGTGTCAGTACATAATTCATATGTTAACATTTCCATTTTCATTACCGCTGTCATCTTCAGTCTCGGGTGGTATCTTCTATTTATTTTAGATTTTCAAGTTATCTTTTTTAAGCCGTGTAAAAGCGAAAACGTGTGAAAAAAGTACCCTGTAAATCGAGGGATAGGTGTATAAGCAAAAATAATTGGTGATCGGAGTTTGTGCGGGGAAGTCTTTTAATGAAGAATCCGTTCACTTCTGCATCTTTACTGTATCCCTAACAGACAATGGTGCAAAAACGTAAATGTAAGTCACGAAAAAACTTTAGATGTCCGTATATAATACAAGCAAACATTGTCAAAATTTCAATCACACTCAATTTGAGAATACATTTTCATACATACTTTCGTAAGATATTATTTATATTGTCATTACCTTGTATATTTTTTAAAATTATCTTTGTACTTAAGTATTTAAACCAGAGCGTTATATAAAAATAAAATGTATTCTCAAATATAAAAAATAGCTAATTTGAATCAAAATACACCAGCTATCTAAAATATTATATGTAGCGTGTGTATTTATTCAAAAAAAAATATCTCCCATTAATTAAAATAAAACAACTCTCCAAATTAACTAGGCGGCACTTTTAGAGTGAACCAAAGCTATAAACAAAAATTAATTATTAGAATACAATTCTACAATCTTAATTTATTATTTCTTTGCATACAGTTGTTTTTTTATCAGTTAACATATCAATTATGTAGTATAAATCTTTTGATCTCAACGTATTTTTATCTTCCTTGAAAACATTAATTCATAATTTTGCCAGTACAATCAAAAGCTATGAAAGTTTGTGACAATATTTTTTTTGCGAATCTTGATTATTTAGTGAGCATTGTACAATCAATTGATTGAATTGGCATTTACTCGGTAGAACTTCGCTGTAATAGTATTTTTCAATGTATTGCAAAATTAAGTTGATTTAATAGCTTAAGTTGCCATTTCATATAGCATAAAGATAGAAAGCGTAGGAGGTTTTAAAAGTTTTACTATGTATGGTTGTTGATGGTCCATCACCACACGTTATGTGTATTCAGCCGCTGTTTCACGGCCGCCTTCCATAACACAAAAAACGATCAAGAAAAGAATTTATTCTTCATATTCTTGGTCCAATACAGAACTGCGCGGGACCTATCTTTTAACCGTATACTATTTATTATGCTTTAAAAGAAGAAATAAGAATGAGACCAGTTCAGCCATTTAGTTAAAGTGATATTAAATGGTTTTGGATCGTTAAAATTATGTACATTCACAGAAATTTTGTCACTAACGACCTGGGTTTCGCTTTTCGGCATCTTCAGGCTTTAAACTCAATGATACATTTATTTCTTATATAAACACGAAAAACTCACCTACTAAGCGTCAGTTCAAGTTCATCCATGCACTTGAGCGCCTGAAGATGCCGAAAGACGAAACCCGGGTCGTTACTGACAAAATTTGTATGAATGTACATAATTTGAACGATTCAAATTTAATATTGAAATTCCACCAAGCACCTTCGGTCGAAATGTGAAATTAAATGATATTAAGTGGTATCCCGTGTATCAGTACACATGCTGAGAATGGCCGAATGGCGGCACAGTTTAATCTTACTCCGCGATAAATTTAAAGAGTAATCAAGACGTTCTCCATATGATGTTGAGAATTTATCGAATGCCAGAAAGTTGGCCTTAGTTGAAATCAGGTCAGTGTGGTCTATTAGTCCGAATGAGGTGGACCACGCGTGATTAGCCCATTTTTTTTCATTTTACATTGCATTGAAAACATTATTGAGATTAAAAAAGCAACAGATGATTACGACCATTAGATCGGTCGAATGCTTCACGGCACCACCGAGTACAATGGAAACTCAATTGTGGAATCACTCGGCTGAAGCTCTTTTGCTACAAAAATTAACTAAACATGCATTTCTTAGAGCTGCGTAAACGCCACATGTGAAGCGAAATTTACATAATATTGTAATGATTTCATATCTGTCATAACTTACATGGCTGGGTTCATTTATTTTCGTTGGTGTATACGTCCCCTGCATTAAAAGCAGTTAATTAAAAAATGACCACTATTTCAAGTAAATCTGTAAAAAAATCGCTTTAACCAGGCAGAAATTTCAATAATGTTAACAGTTCAATGCCCAACGCCACAAAACGCAATTAACCTGTGAAGTGCGCTCACTTTATCGCACATCCGATTGTAACGGTCGATATGGCTCAATGCCGGAACATGTATTGTAACGCCTCCCATTCACTAGGGAACTAATGTCCCGGGATATGAACCTGAACATCTACGTTCATATCTCAGGAACAGTGGCCCAGATCATTTTCTTGGACACACGAGGTCTCACAGAAACGTGACCCATACATGCCATAGATAATATAGTATAAGCCATAAAGTAATAAAACTTATGCAAACAGGTGACAGCTGTCACCATAGGGAGAAATTTAAAAATTGAAAATAAATTGTGAACTCGACGCCCGATGAGTTTATGTTGATCAGTGCTGTCTAAGTACATATTCTCGCAAGAAGTGTATTCAAACAAAATAAAAAGAAGACATGGTGGATGCGTAACTATTGAATGCAAAAAAAAACAGGAGAGTAGAAATTATAAGTCATTATGACATATGATTTTAACCTGTCACGTGAAATGTTCCACGATATGGCGTGAACACGTAAATTTTGTGTTCCAGGACGTATTCTGGAACAATTTGTTCCCTAGAGAATGGGGGGCATAATACTTTCACAGGAGTCTAGTTTTTCTCAAAATAATTTTCTACCATAAACATAATGTGTTGCTACATTACTCTAACAAAAAAAAATATTATATAACGTACAACGATTTCTGTAAGTGTCTCGTTGTACATATTAACAATAGCAAGATTTGGTTCACGTGTGTTAAATTAGCGCGAGACCAGGTGTTGGTGAAATTAGTTCGGTATCGGACACACTTGCTAATTTATTGCCAAATATTATGTATAAAATACTAGCAACACCGATTTCAAGTCCAATTATGTAAACACTGCATAAACAGTGCATCACTACTAAATATTATAATATTTATTAACTATCTTTATTCACTAGGAATATTATAGATATAAAGCAATTTCATGCACATTAAATATAAACTCAAAAAACCTTCAACGAGATTAATCAGCTTTTATTTTAAACTCAGGATGTAAGTTTCGGTCTGTTTTTTTTCGATTCTGGGATTACAAATTACTAGATATGCAAGACGACTCGAACCTGAAATTGGATTCATTTTATTCTCGATTGAGTTCAGAAGGACGAAATAGGCCTAAAAAATTTATCCACAGTTGACAAGTCAAATAACTTTATGGATATCGGTTAAATGATGAAAATACACGCGATAGAATTACACGTGAAGAGAATTTTATTTTATAAAAATACGAACTAAAGTCATCAATATTTCAGGTTGCAATTGAAATATCAAAAGCAGAAAACAAATGTTACAATAATAATAAATGTAATTTTATGTGACTTTGGAAAAGAATTCGCAGCACAATTAGCAGTATGTATTTACAATGGAACCGCATGCTTTTTATATTTACATAAATATTCATTTAAACAATACAAGGGATTTCAAAAGAAAAGGAAAATGCTTATCGCTAAAGTCAAAAAAAAAAGAAAATTTAGGCCCAAGTTCTTATTTTAATAATGACAGAATAAAAGAAATTGAATTTGTGAAATGTAGTTCGTTCCACGAGGGATTTCTTACCCGGATAATTAATTTCACGTAATTTCAGTTTATCTAGACGGCAGAAGTTATTAGAATATTTTTAGTTATGAAAACCATTCCCGTTGATATATGAAAAAGTATTATCAAACGTTTTTTGATTTAGTTTGACATCTTTGGCATTTATGCAATTTTAGCTTATGTTTCAGCTGTTTTTCGTAATAAATAATAATATACAACTTAAAGAAGGTATTTTTTATATTATGTGTCATTCTTGTACAGATATTGTACACCAGATTATATATTTTGATAAATCCAATAAGATGTGCACACGTAGGTATATATATACATACATACATATTGAATCTAGATTATCAAAAAACATTTTTATTTACATCGTACGACTGTACATATCGCGCATGCATTCTAAATACCTCATATAGTCATATGTGGTTAAATCAACATTCCGAGATAATCAAAAAAACTGTTTAAAAAAATAGAGAAAAACGATGTATTTTTTTAAACATTTTTTATAGATGCGCATAATATATTATAATTTTAATATCATAACTTTTTTATAAAACCTTCAATTTTTTATGGTAAAATCGTCGATTTTACATTTTTTTTCTCCCATAGGAGTAATTATGTTAGCACTGTTCGCACTGTTCGCACTGTCCTCACATAGGAGGTATTTTACTCTAGCATATTATTAATTAATTAATGTAAGTGATTCATATGTTATGTATCATTTCTATCATCTAAAACTATGTTTTTTTTTTTGAATTGTTCAAACTATGTACATTCTCACAGATTTTGTCACTAACGACCCGGGTTTCGTCTTTCGGCATCTTCAGGCGTTCAAGTGCACGGATGAACTTGAACTGACGTTTAGTAAATGAATGTTTCGTGTTTATATAAGAAGTAAATGTATCATTGAGTTCAAAGCCATTGCTGGCGAAAAGGATAATCTCATGGATTTGAGAAGTAAGTAGTTTCAAGAACTATATTTTATTTGTTTGTCGGCAAAGGTTTTATGATTATATTTATATAGGGTACAAAAGTGGAGACCCAGGTAGGTTGAGTATTTCATTTAAAATCGGAAGACTATGCAATTGTGCAAAATTTCCTGGAAAAAGAGTTTATGACTGTCCGTATTTGGGTGTAACATTTTTATCCCTTGTTCCTGATTGAACTTGTGTCCTTCCGAAATTAAGTGATTAGCAAAAGTGGACGTGTCTTTTTTCAATCTAAAGACTGATGGGGCAAATATCGGTGGCTTGAAATAATTTTATATCATCTGCTCCACAGTCATTGAAAGTCATTTGTGCTAGTAAATTTTGTGGGGCAGCCTCACATAGGAGTAATTGTGATGCATGATTTTGGATGCTCTCACTTAGGATTAATTAAAAATCGATTTCATTTCGTGACAGTTACGTCTTTTCATACTAGCTATAATACATAGGGTATATGAAAAACATGCGCATCTTGTGGTATCAATAACTCATTTTCGTCAAAAACCTCACATATGAGGTATTTAGAATGCATGCGCGATATATTGTTGTCAGCACGTACGTAATAACAATGAAATATGTTACTTTATAATATACATAAATTTATCAAGCAATCAAATATTTAAATAAGTTTTAAAAACCAACACATGTCATCGTTTACCATTTGCCTAACTGTGCACTCTTTACATATACAATTAACAACGTTTTATCCTTGAAATATTCACGTAGCTAATTGGGTGTCTTTTCTTAGATGTTGTCATGTTAAATTATAAGTTATGACAATAATTTTGTAAGATAAATGAGAATAAAAAAGTAAATTAAACTTTCAATTAGAATTTGCTTTTCTAAGCGAACCGAAAATTGGTCCGGTTAGAGAGCGTCTTTGAACTTATAATATTGGTGTTGGAACAATTCCAAAATATCTTATTTAACGTTTTATAATTCGCTTCAAAAACAGAAGTTTGTTTTTTAATAGTCGAACATGGCAGCCAAGCTATATCTGTTCAAATAACCAGTGCTACAAAGAACATACACCCGAATTATATTCATAAATATTTATGTTGCGTATTAGGTCAATATTTCAATTTATTGGCACAAGACAAAATAGACTAAATAATGATGCACGTAAGTTACTACAGACTTTCTTGCATCAACTTTGTTGGGCACTAAATTCGTCAGTATGAAAGGGTTCGATTTCCAAAGCCAGTTTTTAAAAAACTCGTATAACCGTTTTTACATTACAATACGTTTTTTTAATCCATTCCCGCTCCCAATGTGTAGCATATGGCCTCGTAATGGAGGTTTCTCAACAGAACTTTTTCTTCGAGAACTGTTTGCTCAGTTAACTCAGTCGCTCAATCTCTCTTTTTCGAAGAGGGGGATAGAAAGATAATGCCAGGCCAGGACTAGTGGTTAATAATCGCTCTCCAAGTTATTCAAGGATCGAAAGGGTAGGAGGAAATGATTTTAGACATTACAAGCACTCAAGCCTTTGAACAGAAATCGATAAATCGATCGAAAAATTCTGTCCGTTCTGGGACTCGAACCCGTGAGATCCGGCACGGAAGCCAACGACGCTAACTACGATAGGACCCGACAAGATTTATCTAGTTTTTTTTATTAAGTCTTTCATAGTTAATAAAAATGTGTAATCACTTAATTACTCGGTATTCAACAAAAAGAGCCATAATAGTCGTCCAACCAATAGGATCAACTAGGGCTTCCAATTAACCGGACTTTTCAACTAACCGGTTTTCGGTTTTTTTCTGGAAATAAAACCGGTTAACCGGTTTAAATCGAAATATAACGTATTTTGATTAGGTAGGTATTCAAAAAAATTTTTGTAGATTTTTTTAAATATTTGTCATAAATGCTCCAATTTTAATGGAAAATCGATATTTATCTTATAGATGTAATACAGAAGGCATAATATATATATATATATATATACAGCAATGACAATCAAATGTGGAAAAATATTTTATGGTAAAATGTCAAATAAAAAAAATAGAGTTTGATAATAAAACTCATAATTGAGAATAACAAGCACTACAATAATTATATTTATATACTATAAAAAATATTAAATTATTTGAAAAAGTCATTTCTGTTCACAACATGAACAGCTTTGATGCAAGTAGATTTTTTTATAAAATTCATATGCATGCTATGTAAATTGTTTCCGCTTCTACGCAGTAAATTCATTGTAAAAGATATTTCTTTTTGAAAAAAAAATGAAAAATAAGAAAAGAGTATTTTTGATAAAACGCGGTTAACCGAGTGAAATAAACCGGTTTTCGGTTTTTTTCAAAACATGCGATAAACCGGTTAACCGGTTTCGGTTTAAGCCGGTTTGGAAGCCCTAGGATCAACTGACGTTAACTGACTGCTTTCGGGGCATCTATGAGCTATAAATACACTAAAACTATAACATAGAAAACCCTGCTCGAACGACTCTGTGCTCAAATAGAACCCAAACCAATACGTATTAAGAAAAGTAGCCATAACCTTAAGGCGTTGAAGATATTTTTTTTGAAAAGTAATTAATTATTAAGCTTATAAATAATTGAAATAATAATAACCTTTTTTTTAATTCAGTGTTTTGGTGTTTCATCTCTCGGTCGCATTTTCCTTTATATTAGGATGATATTCGACTAATAATGAACTGATAGCGGCTGATGGTGAATTTCGTTTATATTTAAATGAACTATATATTACTAATTATATTTCTCGTGCCCATTGTCAAAAAAAACATTTGATAATTAATACATTAATCGATCGGGTCCTTGAACCGCAACAAAATTAGTTCTGTTACATAATGCTGTATTATATATTCTTATTTGCACACTTGTCGTTATAAACACACATAAGTCAACACAAAAAGTAAGTTCTTAGTGCTTTATATAAATTAATTAAGATAGACGCCAATTGGAAGTTTTGAATGTTTTGAAATAAATAGCAGTAGAAAAGATCGCGTTTGCGTTGTTTAATGAAATGAATTAACCCACCCACTGTTTGCACAAGTCAAAAGGCCGCATCGAAGTAGTCAAAATGCCGCATGCGGCCTTAAGGCCGCAGGTTTCCCATCTCTGCTATGGAGCGCTGGTTAACAATTTTAAGATTCAACACAAGATTTTTTTCTCGAGAGTTTTTCACACAAACATATAACATAGTTTAAAAAATAAAATACTCATTTGTACTAATTCCACATGACCAGGACTGGTTTCCCCCACGACGAACATTATCAACTGATAGGATAATACAATAATAGAGTTATTTGTACGAAACAAAATAAAATTACAAACAAACCAGTAGTACTATTTTGACAATGCTAAGGATTGCAAACATCATATATTATATCAAACGTAATATTTTTCGTTTGATATTCACGGTGATCTACTTTTAACGAGAATCTCGCCGTCTGCTTTTTTGTTATTCTGTATAACTTTTCTTTTTTTATAATTGTAAATACATACACCTGGCGACTTATCTTGTTTATGATTTCTGTCTCAACTAATTTGGTGGTAGTATTTTTTTAAAATATTTGATAAATATTTAATATTTTTTTATATAGGATATAAAATTATAAAACTTGAGTGGATTCACGGCCCTGCGCGGCTTTGATGAGCCACCATAAATGGCATATCAAACGTTTATCGATCTCGTTTTCATAACTGGATAATTACGAAGCACAAAACTAGTTTAAAAAATATCTGCAATTTCAAAATGAAGCAAAGTTAATTGAATAAATGATATGCTCAGCATATTTAATTGGTTTATCTCAACACGAAAAGTTGATTTCATTCTCGATATGCAAAGATACATCTGCCATTATTTTTGATTTAATTAGTAAATGTACTAATATCTCTATTCGTCTAGACTAAAGGCATGCTTGTTTCAATAATTGATTGGATCATTTATGAATATATTTTTGGGCTCTATTTATAGGAAAGTAAATTTCGTTGAATATTTATAATAAAAAGTTTTTATTTCGGTAAAATACATTATCTTTACGTATTTTTAAATTTTTTGGGTGGCCTTCTCATTTTATTTCCTCGGCGCCGGTCTGATGGTTTCGGTCGAATATTATTTTGTTATTGAGTGCTATATTAATTATTGATTTTTTGCTGATAATAATATCTTTCTTCTTGCGCCTGTGCCATATTCTGTTTTCATTACAGTACGAGTTCAAGTAAACCGTTTTGATCTATGAAAACGTGAGCTACATATGTATGTTGGTTTTCTGCATTAGATGTTCGGCTTAAGATCTCTGGATATGTAAGCTTTTCTTAAAACCTTTTCATTGTGCGACATTATTGGATAAGAAAAAACTTCGTAGAACGCCGATACAGCCCTATCTCGAAATCCTTCTAAGGGTACGTTGTGGTGGCTTTTATTTTCAGGTTTAGAGTTTTCAGAATAATATGGACATTTTTTAGCACACGATATATTTTAAATGTGATTCCTGGCTAGCGCCTACACTTCTGATAATGATTTTACGGTATGGTCTCTATCTTTCTTGAAGACGAATAACCAGTATTCACTAAACGTCGCCCATGCCATCGTGTTCTAACTAAGCAAACAGTTTTTATTATTTAGGAAATTATGAAAAACCATAGCACATCGAATTCTTGGCAGAAATAAAATATCATGTTAATCTATTATGTGAAGCATGTGATTCTTTTAGAGGGGAGCGCCCCGCGCCGATCAATCGTTCTCACAATCACCGTTTTTTGCATTGATAGTTTTTTCAGGGACCATTAAATGAGAGTTCCATTGTATGGAGATAATTATTTGTATACATTTTATTTAAAGCGATGAAACATGTATGCACTTTGTTGCATTAGTTCATGGAACATATTTTACAGAACTGACAGGGTGTATTACTTTTTTTTGTGGACAGGTGGGCGGCAGTGAAAGTAGCAATTAGGGTATCCAATCCCGAAGCCTTTTTCCAATCCCGGGATTTCGGGATTGATTTATTTTGAATCCCGGGATCCCGGGATTGAGATTTTCTCACCGAGGAATTTGAAATCCCCGATTTGGTATACTTTTTCCCAGAATCTCACCAAAACTCGTTTTTTTTTTTTTTTTAGCTCACCGAGGAATTTGAAATCTTCAATTTGCCAATTTCGTGTAAATTTCGAGAATTTGCACAAAATCTCAATCCCGGAATTTCGGGATCAGAAAATTGAACGGGATTACGGGATCCCGGATCCCGGGATTGGATGCCCTAGTAGCAATGTATTTAGTTCCACACATTTATCTGTTTCGACTACTTATTGATTGCACGAATTTTTGTAAAAAGAAACGCACCAATTTTTCTCACTGATGTCACTGTCAAATTTATACATCCCTTAAATTCCCAATTATTACTAATACCAAGATAGTATTACTTGATGTCACCACCCGTTCGCCACTTGTACTAATATTTATTTAAAAACGAGAAACCCTACACAACCAAATGTGTTCCTTCATCGCGAATACGCCGGGATAAACATAGATTTTGAATTTGCAGTTGTTGTACCTATAATATAAAATATCAGCTCAATTTGTAAGAGGTGAGAGACTGGTATGATGGGAGATTATTGCGTTCAATGTGTCTGCCTGAATTATTGCACTATTAAATACTACTGACACGCTTGCTAATCCTCATCAAAAATCGTTAAATATTTTCGGGATCGCTCGTGGAAATTAATTTTTAAAATAATTTTTAATTGGCCCACAGCAGCATGGTAATATTAAATTAAATGTGATAAGTCACAAAAGTTCATTATTTTCGATAGATTCAGCTGTAACTTGAGAAAAAATATTTTTAATATTTAATTTCAGTTGATAACCTTTTATATCACTAATTTGTGACACACGCTTCGCCTCCTAGAGTTTATATTTAATTTTTCATCATAATCATAGTTAGCAGTCATATTTTTATTTTAGAGAATACATTCAAGTTGACTGAATAAGTATGTATTGCATGAAATAATTTAACAAGAAAGAATAAAAGTTTAACGGGAGGGATGCTATCAAAAAGTATACTTGCATTTTAATACCTGACCCAAACTAAATACTTTAACTAGTAATTATAAGAAAGGTCAGTCTGAAAGTCACATCTACGTTGTGAAAATTTAAAACTTAACCGCTCATATGTTATGAAACGACATTACAGCGCTAACGATTGAATGTGCACTCTACCTTCAACTCTAACTTCAACAAAAGTTCATGCTGTCACTTCAGACAATCAAATCAAGATTGGACAAATTCAAGTTTTTTTTGTTCATGTTTAAATACACATAACGAACAATTGATCGCTTTTCTTTATTGGGAACTTGAGATTAGTCTGCGAAAAGGATTATTCTTCATTGGTTGCCCTTTCGAAGGCAATAACTACAGACAGAATCACCCTAAAAATAAAATAGCTGAGAGATTGAATGTAATATTTGCATAGCTTTTTTTGTTCATCACTTTTAATCACTAGAATATCAAGCGGACACATGTGTCCGGAACATATGCAAGCGAACACGAATGTCCGAGACAATTAAAAAATCAAATACTTGGTATTCTAATAGAATATAAGCAATATTTTGATGAATATGTGTAGCGCCATCTATACTTAATCAATATAGGTTTTTAAAATATCGAATTCGAGTGTATATTAGGCAATATTATTTTTCTCAAAAAAGCACGCAGTATCTCTGGGACATTTTAATGATTTATTTGCGCGGTATTCAAACGGTTAATGTGTTGTCTGAAAAACAATATATTAAAAAAATAAAACACTCTTTTGTACTAATTTCTCAGTTTCGCTCGTCACAATCATTTTTAACTGATGAAAGACGTCAGTTGAAATGCTCGTGACGGGCGAAACTGGTGCTGAGCTTGATAAATATATTGTGAAATTTTTACAAAAGGGTGATTTATATGTAATTCGTTGGGTAAAATTAATTTAATAAGCAACTTGCTTGTATGAAATATATAATCACTTCGACTATGTTCACTTTTAAGGTGTTCACTGTTAATAAACACTTGGTGGAAAAGCATTATATTAAAAAAAAAATACTCATTTGAACTATGTATTTCCACTTTTATTTAATATGATCAAGATCGGTTTCGCTCATGACGAGCATTACTAACTATGCTATTTGCCGTTACATATACATAATATGATAAAATCTGACAGCGGGATAGAGGGTATGTACTAGGTGGCTATTGTAAGAAATAATTTCATAAAATTCATATTATGCTCAAGTTACTAAGAAGTACTTCGCTCAACCTTCTCGAATTGATATATTGTTCGTGTATACCTACCTACCTAGCTTGCGTTTATAATTAGAATAACGCCTTTGAGGAGAATTTAATTTATTCAGACGGCTGGTCGGCCTGTTCTGCTTTTATTTCTCTTTCTTCCTACAAATTCATTCGCACGCAGTCTCTTACTGGCCCACAAGAAGATGATAGATCTTTTACAGACAATCAAATATACGCTCGATTTGAACGATCGTTAATTAATTATTACTCCACGATTTGTAATTCAAAAATGGTAGAGATGTGAACGTAATTAATAGCTACGAGATAGATTCAGTAGTGGGATATTCAGAAATTAAATCGTTCAATCGTGTCAAGAAATGTGTAGTATTTACGTACTCGGTACGCCTGGTGGTCTTTTCGAACGGTTTAACAATTAACACGATTGTAAAGTACATACTATATAACTGACAATCGACAAATTAAGCCCCTAAGAAGTGAAGTGAGCCAACTGGTATTTCAGCTGCCATAGAAAAAAGTACGTAATTAGCTAGCACGCCGGCTATAATTTACAGTTATTAATTTAATAAGTTATTAACGAGTTAACCCGTAACTGGCGTGTTGAGCACAAACAATTTTACGATATGTCTCGTCTGTGGCAGCCATCGTGCTAAGAACGAAATATGTAGTTAGATGCGCAATTATATTCTACTTGTGTTAAAGTATCGTAAAAGTGATGTGAACTCAGAAAATACACACTAATAGTGATATATTCCTAAAATAAAAATATGCAATCGACCAAAACACCAAGTAAAAACGTCATTTTACTTAAAAGTCCAATAGAAAAGTTTTACACGTTTACTAGTTATCTCACTTCACTTCTAGAGGGCTTAATTGTTTTGCTGTTGTGCGGTTAAATAAAACAATATATCATACAATGTGTATATGAATATTGTTTTTAGTCTCGATCCGATTCAAAATAGGCCTCTATACCTTACCATCGTTCCAAAGTATGACAATTCAAAAGGCATAGTTTTGAGATAATTAGAAAACAAGGTTTTAGGTAGCTTTGATCTTCTACGTTACATCTAAATATTGTAGATTTTTAATAAAATTCTAAGATTTTATAAACAATATAATTATAATATTATAAACATGATTATATATTCGTTTACTATTAATCAGGGCTGTGGAGTCGTGTATAAAAAAGACGACTCCGACTCCGAGGAAATTTTTTGATATTTTCATTTTAACTTATATATATGTATACCATCAGATCATTGAGTCAGCCAAGCATGAAATGTCAACACTTTGTGTTTTTTTGTTTGAACACACTTCATTAAAAATAGTTTTCAAAAAAAAATCGAGCCGCTAATTTTTCACGATTCCGACTCCGACTCCATTTCCGACTCCACAGCCTTGCTATTAATTATAAGAAGTGTTCTGATGTTTACACATAATTTTGGTAGTCGTTTGTATCTATAAATAATAAATATGTATTTACTGGCATTCTAAAACAATCACAGATTGCCACGTATAAAATTTTGGTACTGGCAGATATATGTATATATCCAAAGCATTTCCTCATACAGGAAGGATTTTAAAATTTTGTTACATCCTAATGGATTGAGAATTTGCTTCACTTAATCCAGCGTCTCTTAACCTAGGGGGCGTGACCCGATATGGTGTCGAAGATAAGAGTCGATACATTTTTTTCCTTAACAAGGAAATGTTGTCGAGGTAATGACAAACTCTGCATATTTTTTTTTATCATAAAACATATTGAGAAATCCAAAAGTCGGAAACGAGCATTAATAAAAATCGAATAAATTATATTTGTTATCAATACTGTATTTTATAAATATATTATTTATGTTTTTCTATTATTGTTATACCTATTTATATTATATATTTTGAAATAAAATTTTAGCGTTAAAAAAAACAATTTGGCTTATTATATTGATCATGTATTTTTATTTGATATTAATTTTGCATTATTATATAATACTAGTAAAAATTATTTCTAATTTATTTACATACAATTTAAAAACATCAAATAATATGGAAAATAAAGAGAAAGACATTATTATAAATACATACATATATGTACAATATAACTTTTTAAGAACAATAATTACACATATAAAAAGTGTCATATGGCTCTTTAAGATTAGTGTAAATATTAAACAACTTAATTATATTTGAGAATCATCCCAGTCGGACTTAACACTTTAAGCCGGACGACAATTTAATTTAAGAGCGGCGCAACCAAACCAAACTAACGAGACAATCAGATTTCAGCATTATAAGCGTTATCTATTGTTACATATTTGTATAATAGTATTTTTTATTAAAGATATAAAATAATTTTAGATTAATTACCGACTTTATCATTTCTTCGCATATTTTACGATGTTGGAAAAAGTAAGCGCTTATTGTAAATTTTAGCATGTATCGCAAAATACCCTATTTCGGGTCACTGCTCAAAAAAAAATAAGAAATACTGATCAATTACGATCATTGGATTATAGATGATATTAAAACCGATGATATATTACATACATACTGGCGACAGTTAATTTACAGGTTAAGAGCAGACTAAAATGGCACAAATCATGGTTCGGACGTCCACGTGCTTGTTTATTATGTTTTGCTTTTTCCCAGAGTGAACTATGGTCATACTGCGAGAGTAATTAAAATAAAAAAAGATTTTAGTTCCTGTGATATTTCACGTACCTTTCTTATAATGGTTTTTTTTAAATATATCTGTTAAAATAATTATTTCAATTAGTAGCCAATTTAAAACTAACTCTTTAGGCGCCATGGGCTATCAGCTATTCTCATTTTTTATTATATACTTGATTTTATTACATTCCATAGTCCAGCGGCTACTGCAATAAATAGCTCATTAAAATTGATATACAGCGTAATATTAATAGACATAATTAAATCAAACTCGTTTTTATTCATAGTTATATTGTTAATCCAAGTCGACAATATATTATATGAACGATGCTATAAAACACAATACCTTTGGAAAATAAATCATTACAATGAATGTTAATATATATAATTATGTAACAGCAACATGGACGGTTATATTTTGATTGATGTTGTATACACTCTTGCAATATTAGAAGTATATGGATTCAAAATAAAACACCTAAAATCTTAATGGCAACAAGATCAAGGTATACAAAACACGGTTGTGGCTTGAGAGCTAATCGTTCAACCTCTCTCATTGGTGAGGTTAAGGAAAGAATATTTAAGGTAAAAAAGGACTACGCGCCGGCCATTCAGACCCTATACGCCGCGTTAAGATGGGATTGATAGTCAATGCGCGTATAAATTATTTTACTTCTATTATTTTGTGTGATAAAGCTAACTTTCGGCCATTCCAATACATTGAGAGACAGTTTAATGCAGACACATTTGAATGGAAAATGGTTGTGGAGATATGAAAACATTACAAACATCCTTACCTTCGGTTACAAATTCTATGGCTGTGCAGTCAGAGTCGGAGCCGTGGAAACGGACTGTTTTAACTGGAGCCGACAAATGGCAAATTCGCTGACAATTCGGCCACAAGATTGGCAGATTTGCCTCTACGAACGAAGAATTTTAAACCTATTAATTTTCGTGAAATCACCATTTATTTCCTTATCGAGAAACGTGATATTTTTAAGATCTGCAAGCGTTCTTTGTTTTTTTTTTTTATTTCTTTATGAATAAGTTAGTCCCGCATTTTTTTTGTATAAATTGATTCTTGGAAATAGTTTTGAAATTGAGGCATTAAAAATAAACCTAAAAGAAGGTAAAACCTGGCTAAATAGAATGGAAATAGAGAATATTTGATTTATGATACGGTATTCTTGAATATTGAGGTACATACCTATTATTTTTCATACACGATTTGGTTTTGGCATACTGAGCCAAGCCTAGAAGATATATAAATATGTATACATATAATGCTATAATCGAAAGGGTCACATATAATAATTTATGTGTTGGTAAGGTAAGGTCTTTTACTCCGTAGGTATTTATTTGAATGGCTTTAATTGATTGTTGGTTATTATAAAAAGATAGATCGATACCTTGTTAAATATTCACAGATGTTGAACGTGACGTGGTTATTATTAAAAAATCATCGAGACTAATTTTATTTAAATTGCATACATCAATTAATATAAAATCGTCATTAATGATTCAATTCACATCGCAAACACAATACAAAAGCCGAAAAACTATTTAAATAATTAGTTATTTTTATCTCATAGACTATATTTAACTATTATTACCCACCAAGATGTACAAGGGAGATTTGGGTAAACGCAAGCAATACAAAAATAGTATGTTGGTAAGGTTTGATATGCACCAACCCACGTAAAATTAATCATGCGGTCATAGTAAAGTAGGGTGGGTGGAGGCAAAACATTTTTTGTGAGCGTGACAAAAATTCACTTATCTATTTAAAACTATAATTATCAA